>CM059034.1:52468000-55214667 GCA_030279155.1 Forsythia viridissima
ATTAGATCAGTGCTACCACCAAACTGATCAATAATATCTTCTGGAATTGGAATGTCATTAAGACCACTGAAATCATCATCATTTCGGTTGTATGCCATTTGGAATAATAGAATAAAGAAAATAGGAGAAGATGAAGATGTAGTAGAACATAGAAACTAGAAAATAAAAATGTAGAGAATTAGTAAAAGTAGAAAATTATAACTTAAAATTATAGAGTAATATCTAGATAATAAGATACTAGATACTAATTAGAACACTAATATTGAGAGAATGTAATTTGAGAATTGTTAATAGTAATTGAATGAGAGATAAGAGATTGAAGTGTAAAAAAATGGGTATTTATAGGAAAATAATGAAAGTAAAAAACAAAAAAAAAATTATAAAATGTGACCGTTGGGATGAGCCACTAGCCGAGTCGGCTCGTGGCTCGTGGGCACGAGCCGGCTTATTTTTTGGCCGAGCAGAGCGAGCTCGGCCCTAGCTCGTGCTCGTGGCTCGATGAGCCCAAGCTGGGCCGAGATTTTACGAGCCGAGCCAGCGAGCACACGAACCGACGAGCTTTTTTACCACCCCTAAGCTGGAATATCATATGAAAACTGTATGTCTTCTAACTCCGTTTCCGTGATCCTCGAGCATGCCATGGACGCTTCGATGGCCGAACGCTTGAGCTCTTCGTCGAGCGCCCGTGCCGCCGGGACACCCCTTTTATCAAGCAACCCTTCATCTCGAGTACTCCGGTGACACGCTGCCCCTTCCCTACGGCCGCTTTCAGCGATTCGGTTAGGCGCGCCCCTCTCCTGCTTGTGGACACGGTGGATGGGTGCGCGGCTATAGGCGCTTGGTTCGCTTCCTCTACACCCTCGACCGATGGAGAAGATGAAGAGGATGATGACTCACCTCAGATATTAGGATTTGTACAAACCTCCGACAGGTTCTGCGAGTCGTCGTGTCCAGACGACATTACCACCCCTTCTCCTTCCGACTGGTTCTAGAAGAAGATACCCCTATTGCCACCGGAGGGTATGGCAGAGCTTGGCCACAAATTAAAAAATCAAGAAGTAACAACGAGGGAAGACTACAAAGCAAATCACAGCAACTCTCACAACGCTTACCTCGGAATTGCAGTCAAAACAAAGTACAAGCTCTGAAATTTCTTGATTATTGGTGGAGCAGTCCACAAAATTCACAGAATGCGCAGAAGCAAGAAGAAATTGAAAATGCAGGGGCACCAAGCTTTTTAGATTGAGGCACCACAATCTCCACCATCCAAACTCCAAACGATAGATCCGAACTGCTGATCAATGGACGCGTATTTAAAATTGGGTAACAGGCGGGAAACAAAACCCTAAGCGTTTATTGAAACACAGACACGCGCCTCATGTGTATCCCCATTGTCTCGTCATGCACCTTTAGCATTAAATGCACACGCCATCTCACTCATGATTACCTGACCGACTGATTGACAACTTTGATTGACAGAATCACACCAACCACGGATATGTCACCTGTCATAAATGTTCTGCTTCGAACTTGGGGGATTATACTGAATAAGTAATTCAATTCACGAAGACCACACTCGCAGAATTCGCCTTCAGCAAAAGTTCTCTGTGATTATTTGTTTTCTTTTCTTACTTCCAAAGTCCCACGCCCACTATAAATAGTAGGCTTGGACTTGGGGGACTATTGTTACCACTCGATTTTGGTAGGGCCCCCACGTCAGCAAAGGCCCAGTGAAGGTCCCGTATAGGCCCAATTCAGGCCTCGCTAAAGCCTTATAGGCCCAACGAGGACCTTCCAAATTCATAAAAGTCCCATAGAGCCAACGGTGGCCCAGCAAGGGTGTCGTCAAATCTCAGAAGGCTTGGGAGGCCCATTGGGTATCGTAACACCCCTGGATCAGAGTATCGTGAAGCCCTTGAACGTCCTCAACATTTGCGGCCGACCCATAAAGCCTCGCCGGGTGTTATATTTATTGTAACTAACAGACATCATGATATTTTGGGATGACCAAAGAAGTAATTAAAGGCAGATTGTGTTAGATTGGCACACGGATCCTCATAAGGAAACCAAATCCCAACCTCCAAAAGATTAGGTAAGGTGATGAATTCAAATAAGAGTGGTAATCTAGGAGATTGCCTTAACAGTCGATCATCCCTATCCTATAAGGAAGGGGGATCCGATTAGATATCTAATTGATTGTTTCCTAAATCAATTAGAACTCTTGTACTATAAATACAACGTCTCTGGTTATTCTAAGGTACACTCTTTTTACACTCAAATTTCACCCCCAAACCATGCTCAAATCTCTGCTTGCTTGTCCCTCTCACACCCAATTATTTTTGTCCCCCATATATTGTTCTAAATACCGGCAGTTGACTTGATCGTCGGAGTACCAACGATCGCCGGACCCTTTTCCACCCGGAGATCTTGGTGCTTAACGATTGTCCAAGTGTGCAGGTAACATACATGTTGGCAGAGGAGTGATTGGAGATGTGTTGACACATGGACGGTGCATGTTTCCACGTCGACACAAACTATTTGTTTATATAGGACAATCACTTGAACTATTTAGAGTAAAAACAATGTAAATTTACTATTTTTAATAAATAAATTCATGGAAATTCATAACAATATATTGAAATTTATAATATAGAATTATGTTAAAATTTTAAAAATTCTATGAAATTTTATTCAAATTCATGAAATCCATTTAAATTCATAAATATTAACAAATCTTTTAAAATCTAGGTTGAGGATACCCTCCTAAATAAAATAAAATAGAAAAATGATGAATATAGTAGGAAAATCAATCAATAAATAAAAAAAATAACCTCAAAAGACAAAAGAAAAAGACAATTAGTCTTCTTCTTCTCCAACCCTACTGATATAACCATGGGGCTTTTCTCTTGGTTTCCACCGTCATGGGTAGCGGCTCTACAGCGGTGGAAAAAACTAATGGGAAAGTCCTTAGTGCATTAAAAAGCAAAATTTTTGTTTCTCTTTCACCCTTCAGAATATTCAAAAACTACCCCATTAATTTCCTTTATCAAGTCTCCATTTTTTTTTTTTTTTTTTTTTTGAATTAGTGTAAAAATTCTTAAATTTCAGGGTGAAACTTGTTATTGTAGGAAATGAAAATAGAGGGTTTGGTGCAGTTGATTTTGAATTTATTTATTTTTACATAGAATGCGCGGTCTATTTTTGGGTGTATTGATTTGATGTTTTTTACATAAAAAATCAATTTTGAGGTCATGCCCTACACACATTCTTTCTCTAATTTTTTTTTTTTTGTGCATGATGTTAAATTTAAATTAATCAAATTAATTAAATATATTTGTTATTTACATATTTTGTAAAATCTATAACTTATTACTTACATTTCATAAAATTTACAATTTATAAATATTTAAAAAATAATTTCAGTACTAAACATAATATAACAGAATATATGTATACTTTTTGTACTAACATTTCATTTATGAGTGGTGATCTCCTCCCTACAGTAGAAAAAATTTATGTTGCCCACTGCCTACATGGTAGTGGGTAATTGGCCAAAAAAGGACAATTAGCCAAAAAAAATAGTTTCATTTAATGTTAGCAAATTTTTTTGGCCAATTGCCCACTGTAATGTATGCGTAATGTATGCAGTGGACAACGTAAATCCTCCCTAATGTAAAGAGGAGATCACCACTCTCCCACTCATAACCTCTCATTTTGGGTAGAGGTGGGAAAAGGAGAATATTAACTTCTTTATTTTTTTCTTCCTTTTTTAGGTTTCTTGGTTTTTTTTTTTTTTTGTATGTAACTTTTTCGATTTTTTTATCTTTTCTATTTTATTGAAGTTTAAGAGTAAAATTGTTTTTTTACATGACATTAACAAAAATTGTCAAAACAAATCATCTGCGTGAATTAATAAAAGATTATAATAACGAGGGAGCATACTTGATCAATTTTTCGATCTCCGATATTTTCCATTTCATAATCTTTTACTATCAAGGGGAGATTGTTTATTTATCGGTTTTTTGCCTTCGGGGATCTAGCCAGATAAATTGGAGATAAATTGGGAAGTTTGTTTTCAAGCAAGACCAGGTAAGAATGAGAATCATGAGATCATAGTTCCTTGTGAGAATGACAGTGCAGTCGAGCAATTAGATGCTAATTTTACCGAAGCAGCGGCAATGAGCGAGGGCGACTCGTAGATTTCGAGCGAAGCAAAGATACCAACTTCTACACGTAATCATAAATAAACTCTACTAAGGATTGCCAAACATGAGTTACCTACTCCCTTTTTATTAACAAAATGAACTAGTAACTTAAAAGTAAAGAATGGAGTAGTCTATAGTTCTGTTTTGAGTAGTGAAAAACTATATTGATAGTACGTCTGTATAGCTCATTTTAATAAAGACAAAATTACGACAAATGGAAAAGATTTGTGATCTACAACGTAATTTACACTATGAAAAATGTTTTTATTATTGAGGTGAAAAATAAGACTTCCAAGACCCATCAAATTTATGTTAAAAATAAAAATAAAAGAATTTTTGAAAATAGGTAGTAAAAAGAGCCTTCTATGAAACTCTTCAAAAATCAGGAGAAACCGAGAAAAAAACTCCCCAAAGTTGGGGCAAATAAAATAAAATTAAAGCAAAAAATATATAAAAAAAAAAAAAAACAACAGAAAAGAAAACGTCCTTATCATATGTTCATAATCTGATCTCATAATCTGATCACATCTTCTTATCATCATGGTGCATCATCTTATCATCATACGACATGCACATCTATCACTGCAAAGTGAACCAAGCCAGGACATCTCCGGCCACGCGCCTCCGCGTGGTATTCACGCTGTCACATGGCACCACCGGCGACCGGCACAGAGGGCAGTTGAAGTTAAGGTGGTGGAGCCAGCCGTCGAAGCACTCTTTATGGAAAACATGGCGGCACGCTAACTTGCGGACGTGGTCACCATCACCCAGCCGGTTCAGGCACACCACACAGTCCGAACCGGCCCCATCACCGGATTTATTTGTGTAAGAGAAAACCCTGTTCAGATTTAATTGCTCGGCCATGACAATAAGACCGGCCAGGCCGGATCCCACGACTTCGTGATCCAAGTCGTACCGGGGTGAGAATAGGCCTACGGAATGCAAGATAGTGAAGAAAACGGAGTGAAGATAACATACGCTTTTTCCGAAGAGGACTACCATAAATATTAGGATTGATTCCGATGACACGTCGGAGAGCTGGTTCTGTAAACCCATTTGTTTAATTATTTGTTACAAAAATTAAAATTTCATGCAAGAAATTGGGATTTCTTGTGTGTATATATAGAGAGGTAATGTATGTATGTGGGTTGGGGTAGGATGGGGGAGGCTTTGAAAGAGCTGGAGATTTACAATGGTATGCAAGAAGCCCATGTGTGGTGGGTCCGATCTGGTTTTGGCAACGTTTACGTATACTCAACATTTTTGTTATAATTTCACCATTATACTATAAAATATAAAATAATTTTAAAAAAATACTATTTAACATATTTTTTATTATAAAAATACTGTTTTTTATTTTTATAACACTTATTGTTACATTTGCATTTATTATAACTAAAATAATAAATGTAACAGGTGCTACAAAAATAAAAAATAAATATTTTAAGAACAAAAAAAAAATATAATAGTATTTTAAAAAATATTTTATTTATTATGGTTATTTTTAAAAAAATCTCAACATTTTTTGATGAATGTGGGTGTGTTATTTTCTTTACGTTTCATGTCCGTATCTCATTAAAATTTTGACTCATCTTTATATCGAATATCATTAATAATTAATAAGAAAACAACACATTATATTACAAGTGATATTGCCTGTGAAATAAGTCCGTTGTTTCAAATTTGCTATCCTCTTAGTTATCCCTCAATATAATTTTGACATACCAAATTATTACTTCTTCTTAACAAATGAGAAAATACCAAAATATTTTTAAACATCGTCTTTTCATTTGTTAAGAAGTAATGAGTCGAAATGTCAAAAATATATTGAGGGACAGCAGAATTGAGTTCATCCGAAATATCATCTTGTTATTAGTTTGACGTAACGATTTGACATAATTTCAATGAAAATTGAGGACAATATATCTCTACTCTTAAATTATATGAAATATAGACTTGGTTGGTCCAATCCTTAAGAGCTAATTAATATATAATATGAATGAGAATTCTACATATGAAATCAAATAGTTTGAGATGTATTTGGTCTTTACTTCATAATGTAATTGTATGGTATAAATTTTTGTTTCAAACTACTATGGGATAAGATTGAATATTATGATGAATAAATTAAATATTAAATTTTTTCATTCCTAATTTTATTTTGGTTGAAGGAAAAATAATATAAGATGCAAACATATCTAGTTGCAGAGTGGGACCCTTTCATGCTTACATGAGCTGCCAATGGATGTAAGCTAGGAATAAATAGCAATGTTTTGGATGACAAAAAGAGAGAGAGCAAAGGCATAGGAGGGAGTACGTTTAAGTTTTTTTTTTTTTTTTTTTTTTTTTTTTTTTTTTTTTTATCAAAAATGTAAATATATATAGATCAAAAAATGTACAAATACAACCGGTCATTCCCAGGCAATCAAACAAAAAAAGACATTACAAATGCCTTAACCGAAGCACAAGGGACAAGAAAGCTACACTAGATAGATACATCAGTAGGAATAAAAACATTAGGATACAAACTAAACATTAGGAGTACGTTTAAGTTGTTCAAGCAAATGGTTGGGTTGTCAAATCCTGCTGAACTCAATTACCTCGGCACATGAGCTACGGTTCAAGTCGACCATATGATAGGACTATATTGATCTTAGCAAGTCTTTGGTTGTATAGCAGAACGAAGATCTTTTATAAATGATATATTAGTCTCACGTTAAGTATATAAAGGTCGAAAAATGTGCTAAGATTTGAATGACATGTGACAAGAATGTATGTAGAGCTGGCAAATGGGCTGGGTTGGACTAGCCCAACCCGTCAGAACAGGGCCACACATGAAACTAGACTGGGCCAGTTTTGTATGGGCCAGAAATATGCTAGCCCAATTCAGCTCATTGGCCCAACTTATCTTAATTTTCTTTTTCTTTTTTTTTTAAATAAATTTTTTATACAATCTAATACATTAGATCAAATACAATCTTAGATAAATTTAGACTATATAGATATTTTTAAAAAGATTAATTTATAAAATTGGGGCTCTCATGTATTAGTTAATAGATAAACGTCAATTTTCTTTCAAAATAATAATTTTTTTTGTTAATTGTAAATTATTTGTAGATATTTTTTTTTTAAAAAATACAAATATTAAAAGCATGCTAGTTTTATTGTTTTAAGATATAAGCATGCTTTGCTTAAATTAAAAGGTTTACTTATAAGTAAATTTAAAATAAATAATTTATTTGTCACACCAAATATATTTTGGATTGAAACTTAAATTAAATCTAAACAATTTTATGTTGGATCCTAAGATTTTTGGACTAATGTTTATTGGTGACTTTAACTTAGATCATTTTAGATTGATATTATTTGAATTATGTATTAGAGCTATTCACAAAATGGATTAATTAGTGTTAAGGAGAAAAAAAAAATCAAAATCGGACCGGCCCAACTAGCCTGCGGACTAGATGGGCCGGGCCACCTTGGCCCGATTTTATTTGGGTTAGGGCCAACCCAACCCAAGAAGGCGGGTTACATGGGTCGGCACGTGGGCCGGGTCAATTTTGTCACCTCTAAATGCATGTATTGAAAATTAACAATTTACTGTTGGAGTATGATTGAGAGTCCATGTAATAGTTTCCATGGGCAAAAAGAATGGTGGCTGCAACAATAGAGACCCTCTAAATAAGTAGAAGACCAAACGAATATTTGACTATGATTAGGCATCAATTTGTCCACTGTCAATAATGACTATTATTTTTGTTCAATATTAGTATTAGATGGAGAAATTTGGAACTTTGGACATGTCTAAATTGAAAAAGCACAATTTAATGATCTAGATTGAGCGTACTAAAATATATGATTTTTCAAGAACCCTTTTTTTTTTTTTTTTTTTATCCACAGGGCTTATAAATAGACTCCCTTGTTTGATTCCGGATCCAAAACATTTGAAATATCAAATTATTATTTTAATTATTTTGATAGGTCAATCATAAAATTGTATAATCTCAAATGACCCAAAAGCTCAATTTTTTGGTAAATTTTATTTTCAAAAAAATGGGTGAACTGATTTTTATTCAATAATATGCATGAAAAAATTCAAATTAGTCAAACTGAAAGTGACCATACAAACTCGAGCTCGAAAGAAGAAGAAATCAAATTCAAATTTCAACAACACATAATATTATATATCTTTCTTTAATTGGATTCAATCTATCAAATGGAAGTTATCAAATAAATAGAAAATGTATTAGGGCGGTGGTGGATTAGACCATTTGTACAACAACCATCTGACTAAAAAGATTTGCCAAGATCCTCGACAACTTGCTACACTTAATTAAAATTAGGATAATAAAAATAGGATTAAAGTGAGATTTGGATTTGGATGGACCACATATTTTATAGCCTATAAAAATAATCAAGTTGATGAAAAAGTAATTCATTATCTCAATTTGATCAATGACTAGCATTTTTATTAGCCATTAATGACAGCTATAATTCTTTGAAAAGTCATATGTTATCTTCCAAGTCACTCTCATTATCATTCACATAAGTAATTAATTGATGACAGCATCTCTAATATAATGCATGGAGAGTTCAGATAATCTGTTCCCATCTCGTAACATATTATTGTAATTTAGAAATGTCCAAATTTTAGTAGGACATAATTCACACTACAACACATTTAGTCTTTCATAGTATTAATTTACGACGTACATATAAAAAATACTGTTAAAATAGATTATTTATGACATACCTTAATTATGTGCTGTAAATTATCAATAACATATAATATTCACGGCACATATATTCAGCACGCCGTACAAAATATTATTTACGGCATATATATTGACGAGTGCCATGTGTAGGATGTAAGAAAAAAAAAAAACCGCGTTTTTTCCTTTCCCACACAACTGCTTATATGTCTCGCACCCAAAACCTTAAATTTTTTTTTTTCCATTTCTTAATTTTTTTTCCCATAGACCACTCTTTTCATCTTCATGCAAATCACCCTTTTTCATCTTCTTGCAAAATCACCCTTTTCATTTTCCAGCAAAAATCCCTATTTTCATCTCTTTCAGTAGAAATCGCCCAAGCTCTTCCCAACCCTTCCAATAGAAGTCGCCAATGACAAAATTCCTTTCAGTAGAAATTGCCCAGCTCTTCCAACAGATGAACCTTCCAACCTTTCCAACAGAAATCGCCGTCGCAGTGACTTTATGCACAATTGTGAGTTGAAACATTGATGAACCTTTCCTAACCTACAAGAAATCGCCTAAGCCCTTCCAACAAAAATCGCTTATCCCAACCATTCTAACAAAAATCGCCAAAATCCTTTCTTTCATCAATAATCATTTGTTTGTGATTTTGAAGATTATGAGAACCGTCTCTCTTGATGGAATTTGATACAAGAGAGATGAAATAAAGAGGGATTTTTGTTGCAGATCTATGTCAAATTTAAGAATTTTTTGTTCAAAATTTTTCTGCTTTAGTCTGTTTTTGGATGGAAATTTTTTAATACATTTTTTAATGTGTTGTGTTGTTTCATATGTAGGTTACCGAGGGGAGGCTCATATCATTGCTTGAACAAATCAATACCCAAACTATTAAAGAAACCAAAGTAAGTCTTTGTTTGTTCTTTATATATATATATATAGTAGTTGTTTTCAGCATGAATTTAGTCGTGGTTATGAATTTAATCAGTCTGTTTGGAGATTGCTAACAAACATCTGGACACAGAACTTTGGGAGATCTTTCATGTGATAATCATATTAGTTCATTGAAGCGATTTTGTTTGGTGGGATTTCGTTTTTGATGAGTCGATATGAATTCACAAATTTTTTGGAAATCTAAAATGCAAGAGTATGTTTGTTAAAATTTATTGGGTTGTAAATGTTTATTGATTATGAATTGTAGACAAAACAATTCTAGAATAGTCCAAATAGATTTGGATAACTTTTTTTTTTTTTTTTTGAATTTCCTAACCCAATTGTAATGGTTGGAAAAGTAAATATGATCTTTGCATATTTACATGTAAAACTCCGAAGAGTTTGGAATTCTCGATGCCTACTATAATTCCCTTCATTAATTGCTCTAGCCAGACCAAAAGAAACCATTGATTTATGAGAAACCAGAACACCCAAAAAAAAAACACAATCAAGGCCTTTTACAAAGTATGCATGATAGAAGATGATTCAATTCCTTTGACATGGATGGAACCTGAGATAGGCAGTTTTTAATTATATAGGAAGTGATTACTGTTGATAATCAAATAATCATATTTTGGACTTAATTTTTGTACTTTGATATAACATATTATTATTTTCATATTTTTGGTCTATTATCATTGATAAAGATTGAGTACACTTATCAAGGTTATTTTACCCCTTTAAATATAAAAAATTTTAAAATATGTTCTTAAATGTACCTTAGATAATTTATACAGTATTTGTTTTTTTATATAGTTACAAAGGCATATCAATATAGTACAAAAACATTTGCAAATATGGTGCAAGCCTATGTGGGGAATCCGAAAAAGGTCATATGCCCTTGCAAATGTTGCAAAAACCTCTTCCACCAACATTTTGATACAATGTATGGGCATTTGGTTATATATGGGATGAATCCTACGTATATTATGTGGGTGTTTCATGGGGAAAAACGATTGCATCATTACCTCCTCAAAATGTAGAAAATCTAGACCTATAGGATGTGTAGAGATGCATTCTTTCAAGATGACAATGTTGTAGTACCTGAGAATGAAGATAGAGAAAAAGACTTTTCAAATTAATATGAAGGTGTTGAAATTCATTTATATCCTAGTTGTACAAAGTACACAAAGATATCTGCAACTGTTGTCTTATACAATCATAAAGGTACACATGGTATATCTGACAACGATTTCAATGAACTTTTTGATATTCTCCGAGACATGCTACCACATGGGAACACTCTTCCTAATTCTTGTAATTCAACAAAAATAATATTGAACACATTTGATCTAGGATATGGGAAGATACATGCAAATGTAAATGATTGTTGTTTGTTTAGAAAAGATCTAAATGTTTTAGAGAGGTTTCCAAAATGTACATCTTCACGGTGGAAAGTTAATGAACGGACTAAAAAGATTCAAAAGGGGATATCTTTAAAAGTTTTGCGATATTTTCCAATTATACCACGATTTAGAAGAATGTTTAGGTCACTTGATAGGGCAAAACAACTAGTATGACACTCAAATCACAAAAGTCAAGATGGAAAAAATGCGTCATCCAGTTGATTCATTAGTGTTGACGTCTGAACCTACACCAGTACACGTGCCAACAGATCTCCAGTCACTCGTCTACTAGCTCGTATGTTACCTGCACACTAGGACGACCGTTAGGCACCAAGATCTCCGAAGAAAAAGAGTCCGACGATCGTTGGCACTCCGACGATCAAGTCAACTGCTGGTATATGAGAGATACACGGGGACGGGAGCAAAAAGGGGTGTGGGAGAGACAAGCAGGCAGAGATTTGAGCAAAGTTTAGAGTGGAATTCTTAAGCATAAAAAGTGCGTACCTTGGAACAATCGGAGACGTTGTATTTATAGCGCAAGAATTCTAATTGATTTGGAAGACAAATCAATTCGGTTTTCAATCGGATTCTCCTTCCTTATGTGATAAAGATACCCGAGATTGCCTTCCTTCCTTGAGTTTATCACGTTGCATGATTTTAAGAAATCATGATTTGGTTTCCTTGTAGAGATTCGTGCGCCCAATCCAACGCAATCTTTCTTTAATTACTTCTCTGGTTGCCCCGTCATATCGAGTTGCTCGCTGGTTACGAATGATGCGAGGCCTGACGAGGCCCTATGGTTCGCATGAGGGCGCCGAGGCCCTCCACATGACTCGCGGATTTCTATCTGTCGAAGGCCCAAGTGTGTGACGGGCCCTTCCAAGGCCCTAGCAGGGCCCAGGTAAGGTTCTTGACAGACTACGGACTGGGCCCTTGCTGGGCTTGGATGGGGCCTATGCTGACGTGGCAGCCATGTCGTAATCGTGTGGTAACAATTAGCTTGGGAGAGAATCGATCAAAAGTGGCCTTGTTTTGCATCAAAACCACCAAATCTTAGGCTTGGCCTTTCATCTTATGGATTTAATCCCTTCAGTGATCTAAGTTCTAGATATAGTTGTTGACCGGTGGTACTAGTTATATATAATCTTCCTCATTGGATAAGCATGTCTAAGGAAAATTTGTTGTTGACTTTGTTAATCCCAGGTCCAAAACAACCTGGGAATGATATAGATGTGTATTTAGAACCAGTTATAGAAGACTTAAATGAACTATGAAATAACGGTGTTGAAGTATATGATGCATTTACCAAGTCCACCTTCAATTTGAAGCCTGTGCTAATGCGGACAAGTAATGATTTTTCGGCTTATGAAAATTTATTAGGATATTCTACAAAGAGCGAAGTAGCATGTCCAGTATGTGTTGTATCCACATGTTCAAAATGGTTGACATGTAGTCGAAAGTTTTCATACATAGGTCATAGAAGATTTCTTACATATAATCATCTTTATCGGTCAAAAGAAGCTAGGTTTGATGGAAACAAGAAGCATAGGCCTAGGCCTAAAATATTAAGTGGTGGAGAAGTGATGGGTTCAATCAAGAATGTTAGTAATAATTGGGGAAAAATATGAAAGAAAAGAAAGAGGAAGAAAACTAAGGTATGCTTTACATTTATTTTCATTTCCATAATCATACGTATTGATTTCGAAATCGAATCATTATGTATTGGGACTTTTGAAAAGTATGTTCTGTTTTAGATATGTAAACTGCACCCTAGGCGCAGCAAATGAAGTGAAATTGATATCATGCTGGGAATATTTTGGAAAATAACAAGACTATTGCACAGTGCAAGATATCATTTAGGGAGATACCTAAAGGTGTCCTCACCAAGCAACTAAAAGTATATTATCAACAAATAAAAGAATTAAAGTATATTATCAGCTAAGAAGTCCTTTTATATGACTTTTGTTGTTGGCTAGTGGCTACTATGCTTCACGTTTGGAAAATCATATGCTCAAAAGTTAATGTTTTATCTCTGCTTACAACGCATGAAATCATTTGCTAATATAAATTGTTTTAGCTATTAAATAAAAGTACTGATTAAGTAATCACTACAAGAAAATGTAGCTATAGCGAAGATACCATTAGCGACGACACAGCGTCACCCATACTTGTACTATATAGCTGGGACGACAAAGAAATATCGTCGCTATAAGTTCCAACTCTATAGCGACTAGCGACGACATAAGTCGTCTTTATATTTAAATGGTCGTTGCTATTACTTTGCCTATATAGAGATGATAATTTATGCCGTCGCTACATATATTCCAAATGCTGGGAATAATTCGCGCTATTTTTGTGTACATATAGAGACGACATGAGTCGTCGCAATATAGTTATAGATGTTGTTAGTCACGTAAAACATGATTCTCTTCGTAATTTGTATTGAAGTCTATTGAGATGACATTTGTCGTCGCTATAGAGTTGTCAAACTTGGTAGAAAAATTGGCGCATATTTCTTATATATAGCGATGACATTTTTAATCTATAGAGACGACTATGTCGCCGCTATAGAATCTCCTTTTTCAGCTCTCCATCTTCGCATTTGTGTACTGTATTTGTGAAAATTTTCCATCTCCATCTCCATCATTTTTCTTCATATCCATCTTGTTTCCATTTCATTTCTCCATCTTCATCTTGTTTTTATTTCATTTGTGAAAAAATATTATTTTTTAGATATGGATATTGCTAAAAGTTGGATAAAAATTAGAAATCGTACAAAATAGTCAGATTTTCAGAACAGTTTGAAAGTACTTATAGCGACTAGCGACGACATAAGTCGTCTTTATATTTAAATGGTCGATGCTATTACTTTGCCTATATAGCGATGATAATTTATGTCGTCGCTACATATATTCCAAATGCTGGGAATAATTCGCGCTATTTTTGTGTACATATAGAGACGACATGAGTCGTCACAATATAATTATAGATGTTGTTAGTCACGTAAAACATGATTCTATTCGTAATTTGTATTGAAGTCTATTGAGATGACATTTGTCGTCGCTATAGAGTTGTCAAACTTGGTAGAAAAATTGGCGCATATTTCTTATATATAGCGATGACATTTTTAATCTATAGAGACGACTATGTCGCTGCTATAGAATCTCATTTTTCAACTCTCCATCTTCGCATTTGTGTACTGTATTTGTGAAATTTTTCCATCTCCATCTCCATCTCCATCTCCATCATTTTTCTTCATATCCATCTTGTTTCCATTTCATTTCTCCATCTTCATCTTGTTTTTATTTCATTTGTGAAAAAATATTATTTTTTAGATATGAATATTACTAAAAGTTGGACAAAAATTAGAAATCGTACAAAATAGTCAGATTTTCAGAACAGTTTGAAAGTACTTATAAACATGACTAGGCCATACATACACGACAGGGAAAGAATTAAATGTTCGTACATAAGATGTTTAAACGGTTTCACACATCCATTGGAAACTGTCGAGACTCGCATATTTCTTCATGGTTTTGCAGAGAGCTATGTAACCTGGATATACCATGGCGAGATCGAGGTTCAGAATGCGAATGTGTATTCATAGAATGAGAAAGCAGGTGTGGAGGATGAGATGATGGATGTCATAGAAGACGTAGTCGGTGATGAGCATGCTGGTACATGCACCGATGGTTACTATGATGAATTGTTTGAGGCTCTGCATTCAGAACTATACACGGGAATTTCATCATTTTTGTCCTTAAATTTTTTAGTGAAGTTGATGCATATTAACATTGTGAACAAATGGACAAACAAGTCTGTCTATGATATTTCGAAGTTGCTGAAGTTAGCTTTTCCAAACATAAATCTGGTGGACTCCCACTACGAAGCTAAGAAGAAGATGACGAAGCTTGGTTTGTGTTATAAATCCATTCACTCTTGCAAGAATGATTGTACACTGTTTTGCGGTGAGCATGCTGATAGACAAACTTGTTCGATTTGCCAACAAAGTTGTTGGATGCACACTTCTGGAAGGGTGAACGGGAAGAATATTCTACATAAAGTGTTGCGCTATTTTTCCTTGGCCTCCAGACTAAAACATATGTTCCCAACGAAGGATACTGTAAAATTTATGCGGTGGCACAGTATAGGAAGGTCTAGAGATGAAGATGAAATGCAACATCCTGTTGATGGGAAGGCATAGCAGGATTTTGACAGAAAATATCCATTGTTCGCAAGTGAGATCTGAAATGTCCGGTTAGGTTTGGCCGCAGACAAATTCAATCCATTTGGTGACATGAGTCTAGCATACAGCATGTGGCCACTAGTTGTAACCGTTTACAACCTGCCACCTTGGTTATACATGAAACTCGAATACCTCATACTTACTCTGTTAATACCTGGCCCTAAAGCACCAGGTAAGGACATTGATATATTTTTACGACCATTACTGGACGAGTTGAAGGAATTGTGGGACAATAAAATTGACACTTGTACGCTAGAACCAGTAATAGGTTGGTATTTAAAATGCGTGCAGCGTTATTGTGGATAGTTAATGATTTTTCAACGAGAAATAGTTTGTCGGGTTGGAGCAGTAAGGGGTACATGGCATGTCCTACGTGAAACGATGAGACTCATTCAGTTCGTGTGATAGGTAAGACAACTTACGTGGGTCACCGAATAGTGCAGTTAATGCTTGAATAGATATTCTTTTGGCATGATTGCTGGATGGGCGAGTCTAAATTAGATGATTAGCGCCCACACTTGCCATATACTTCTATCCAGGTTAGAGACTTATTTGATGATACTGGATAGAACATTGACTGACTTCTTCAGCTAGTATCATATATTATTATTGAACAGATAGAGAGCATCACTATCACTACTGAGGTTCACGATCAAATTATGTAGAATGATTCTTCGGATGGTAGATTTGCTACCAAGTTTACATGGCAGTTAGTTCGTACGGGGCATACTATTCAGGCTGTATACATCATAGTTTAGAGTTCTATTATCCCGACGACTGTCTCTTTCTTCTGCTGGAGACTATGGCAGGGTCTTATCTCAGTTGATGTTGTGTTTCAGAGACGGATTGGGAGTCATATGGCTTTTCATTGTCAGTGTTGCTCGGCAATTAAGATTATTCATTATTTATTTATTGATAGCTGTATCGCCGACCAAGTTTGGCACCATTTTTCTGACATTTTTCATATAATCCTTTGACCGATGGAGGATTTTCAGTATCTCTTTTAGTCTTGGCATTTCTCGGGTCAGTTTTTCAAGTAAGGTCATATTAGCACGATCATTTCTCTTTTGATTCTCTGGTTTATTTGGACTGTGAAGAATGATGCGAAGTATCAGGATATTTCTATGGAGCCGAGACAGATCATTTGGAGAGTATACCATACTATTTCTTTACTACAAACATGCCATTTTTTTTTTTGGGTTATTCATTGGCAATAGGATATGGATATTGCTCCTCTTTTTTTGGTATCTCTATTACTACTCCATTCATTCATCCATCTGTTTTGGTTTATTGGCGTAGTCCATCAGTGGGATCTTACAAAGTCAACATTAATGGATGATTTAAAGATGGATTTACGAGTACAAGATGGATTATTTAGATTCATTAGGTCAGTGTGTTCGTGCCTTCTTCTCTTCATATGGCGAGTGCCCTTTCATGGAGGCTAAGCTCAAGACTATTCTTGACGGTATCATTCTTACTCAAATGATTGTACTATCAGATTTATGGATTGATAGGGTTGGGATTATTGTTGCTATTTCGAGTACATTACTCAGGACTTAGTGCAACGTTACCGCAGCTTAGTTTAGATTGATAGATATGAGCTTCATACGGTTAGGGGTCTATAGAATTTTTTAGGACTATTTGTTTAGGAAGTAGTACCTTATTAATTATTAATTATTCATTTATTTGTTTGTTTTAACTTTTGTGATTGGATGTCAAATTTTATGCCCCCCTCTCATATATTTTTTATGAGTTATTATATATAGTTGGGGTATCCGAACCTCCCCAATCATTTTCTTTTGGAGGCTTGACAACCACACTATGGATGTGATGATGTGTTGAATAAAAAAAAGGACCAATTTATGTATCATTGCAATTATGGAAATATTTGTTCTGTTTGTTCAATTTTAGCAATTAGGTTTTTCAATTTTTGTTTTGTTTTTTCAATGCCAAAAAAATTTTATGGACCAATTTTGTACTAAAAAGAAAGTTTAGGGATCATTGCACGAAAACACATAATTTAGGGACTGAAGTACAAAAAAAAGTTTAGGGACCAATTCAGCACTAAAAAAGTTTAGGGATCATTTGCATAAAATACATAATTTAGGGACTGAAGTGCAAAAAAATAAAGTTTAAGGACCAATTCTATACTAAAAATAAAGTTTAGAGATTATTTGTATAAAAATACATAATTTAGGGACTGAATTGCAAAAAAAATTTTTAAGGACCAATTCAGCATTAAAAAAAGTTTAAGGATCAATTGTACAACAACACATAATTTAGAGACTAAAGTGTAAAAAACAAAGTTTAAGGACTAATTCAGCACTAAAAAGAAAGATTAGGGATCATTTGCATAAAAACACATAATTTAGGGACTAAAGTGCAAAAAAACAAATTTTAGGGATCATACAGCACTAAAAAGAAAAAGTAGGGATCATTTGCATAAAAATACAAAATTTCAGGACTGAATTGCAAAAAAATAAAGTTTAGGGACCAATTCAGCACTAAAAAGAAAGTTTAGGAATCATTTGCACAAAGCACATAATTTAGGGACTGAAGTGCAAAAAAACAAAGTTTAGGTACCAATTCAGCACTAAAAAGAAAGGTTATGGACTATTTATCTAAAAACACATAATTTAGAGACTAAAGTACAAAAAACAAAGTTTAGGGACCAATTCAGCACTAAAAAGAAATATTAGAGATCATTTGTACAAAAACACATAATTTAGGAACTGAAGTGCAAAAAAAGTTTAGGGACCAATTTAACACCAAAAAGAAAGATTAGGGATCATTTGCACAAAAAAAGATAATTTAGGGACTGAAGTGCAAAAAAAAAGTTAAGGGAACAATTCAGTATTAAAAAGAAAGTTTATGGACCATTTGCACAAAAATACATAATTTAGGGACTGAAGTGTAAAACAAGTTTAGGGACCAATTCAGCACTAAAAAGAAAGATTAGGGATCATTTGCACAAAAATACATAATTTAGGGACTGAAGTACAAAAAAAAATAAGTTTAAAGACCATTATAGCACTAAAAACAAATATTATGGACCATTTGTACAAAAACACATAATTTAGATATTGAAGTGCCCAAAAAAAAACCAAGTTTAGGGACCAGTTCAGCACTAAAAATAAATATTAGGGACCATTTGTAAAAAATACATAATTTAGGGACTGATGTGCCAAAAAATAAAGTTTAGGGACCAATTCTGCACTAATTGTTGTTCTCTTTTAATAGTTGTTAGTATGGCTGACATTATGTCGCACGGAGGCGATGGTGTAGGCACCCTCCACATCAGCTATCCCGCTAACTCGATTTGTCCTGCAAAATCTGTAAGAATTTTTGTTTTAATATTTTTTAGGGATAATTGTATATTTGTTCTTTCAACCTTTCAAAAACGTTGGGGACATGTCTCTAACCTTAAAAAATAGCACCAGACATCTCCAAAATTTGAAAAGCTTTGCATAGTAGGTCCTTTATGACAAAATTGTCTTTCTCTTTATATAAAAAAAAAAAAAGAAAAAACAAGAAAAAAAGAAAAAAATGATTGAAAAATAACCAAATTTACCCCCAAAAGATACAAAGTAACAAAGTGGCCATCTTTTTTTGTTTTTATCAAACTTTGGAAAAATGAAAGAAAAATCTTCTTCAAAGCAAAGCAAATCAGTACTAAAAATGGTGGAGTGAAATTAGAAAATCAAGAAACTCACACTATCGACTACGGTCGCCGTCGCCGTCGCCCAAATCACCGGCCGCCACCCAAATTAGATCAAAATTTTCTAATTAGTATTTATTAGTGAGGGTCAAAGCATTCAAATTAGTTGCTTTGGATACGCATTATAAAACCCCATTAATAACCAGTATATACATTTTTTTCCATTGAGAAAATAGTGATGAAGGACAACAGAACAGTGAAAATGGATGTGAAATCTTTGCCTCTGCGGACTGCGATGGCTGTTGTTGCGGAGCTGCTTCTCTCTATTGCTGATGTGCGTCCATCCAATTCCGGTTCTGAAATCATTCAATTTTCTGCTCCAAGCATTTATTTCATGAAGTTTTGGATTCATTAATGCATTGTTAATGCTCTATAACTTAGTGCGCATGCTTCTTCTTGGTTTTACTTTAACTTTTGTGATAAATGCAGCTGAGATTTAGATTTTTCAAAGTGCTGCTACAGTGTTTTTGCTGGATGTTGAAAATTCAGATTCTTCTTGGCTGTTGATTCCCAGCTGTTCCTTGGTTGTCGGCCACCATATTTCAATTGCGGAATAATTTATTTCAACTATTTATATGGGTAAGAAACAAAAACGTTTAGCTGCTCGAAGAAATCTAGACTTGGAAGATATTTGCGCGAATATAAGGAAGAATGCTTCGTCTCAGGTAAAAGGTAAAAATGCAATTGGGACTTCCGGTAACTTAGAGGGGACTTCGTCCTCTTTATTGGAGGAATCGACCACTGGTTTGCAGGAGTTCAACGTTGCTGTCATTCAACAGCCCCCTAAATAGCCATCGTGTTCCAAAACTTTAGACGATTAAAACATGGACTTTGTTGGGTCTTCGGAAAAAAATCAGCCTCACTTCATCTCGTTTCTATATTCCGATTTTGTACAGTAATGGTGGTGGTGTTGGTAGCAGCGGCGGAGGCACTGGTAAGGGAGAGGACGGCGGTAGCGGCGGCCGTACTGATTTGATTTGTTTTGAAGAAGATTTTTCTTTCATTTTTTGAAGTTTGATAAAAAAGAGGGCCACTTTGTTACTTTTTATTTTTTGGGGGTAAATTTGATTATTTTTTAATCATTTTTTTATTTTTTCTGGTTTTTTATTTTTTGTTTAGTTAATAGAAGGGTAATTTCATCATAAATGACATACCATACTAAGTTTTTCAAACATTGGAGATGTATAGTGCTATTTATTAAGGTTAGGGTCATTTCCCCAATATTTTTGAAAGGTTGGGAACCAAATATGCAATTATCCCTTTTTATAACTATAAAGTGTTACGTAATCAATTATTTTTTATGTCTTCATGAACGGTTGACAAAGAATAAAATCTGGGTAAGACTAAATATCCGAGCGTGCAGGATTTGAAGAGCTTATCTGCCACGCATTACGATCACATACAAGTAAATTTTTCAATATTATTTTACAAATCTTCAATGCATTACATATGCATGTTTTTTTAACTAAATTTTACACTTGCAAATGTTGTAGTGGGACCCCGAGACCCAGCAGTTGTCGGACATTATTGAGTCGTTCCAGACTTTTCACACCTTCCCAGATGGTAATTAGGTGAACCCGGAGGCGGGTGGTGACTACGTTAAGATAATTTTCTATTTTTTATTGTTGTTAATTTTATCTGACATTATATTATTATTTATTATTTGTTTTTTCTCATTAAACAGGATAAACTTGTTGATATGATGGAGACTCAAGAGACTCAAGTCGCCTCTAGTGGCGCGTCGGTTGGCGAGCATGCTATTGCAAATGAGGTTCTCAAAAAACGACGGGGACATGTCCGTGGGGTTGGACGGGTTCCGAATGGCACCTCTCCCTCCTTAGATACAACCGCTACATCGAATGCCCCGGAATGACTATCCACAGTTTGCCATGTACGAGGACCATATGCGCCGAATGGAGAAGACAATTGCATGTCTTACGGCAAATCTACAACAAACAATACCGGAGGTTGTGTCACAGGATGACGAGGACGAGGACGAGGACGAGGACGAGGACGAGGACGATAATGAGAACGATGGTAGGGGTTTGGGGGATTTGTAGATTTTATTTACAATAGAATTCTTTTTATTTTTTAAAAAAAATTTAGAATATTTATAAAAAAAATCTTGTATATTAGAGACAAAAAAAGTCGTCTATATATATATATATATATATATATATATATATATATATATATATATATATTGCAGAGACATTGTCGTCGCTACTAATTAGGATACCTAAAAGTAATAGCGATGATAACTCAGCAGCTACTATTCACGCTTATAGAGACGATTTTTGTGCCGACTTTCTTGTTACTATTTCTCTAATCCTGAGAAATTGAGCAGACAATGTAACGGTGACATTGTCGTCGGTATATATTCAAATGTATATAGCAACGACAATATATCGTCGTTAATTACCTAGATGCACTAATTTATAGAGATGACATAAATCGACGACAATAGTCATCGCTATATATAAAATACGATGACGAATAATCTTTTAAAATCGCCGCTATAGACCTCTTTTCTTGTAGTATTAAGAATTGTTCTAATGATTAAAAGTTGATATAAACTATGTTTAGATTCAATTGGTTTTTAATCCTCATTTTCTTTCTGTTCTGACTATATTTGGTTTGATTTGCTCCTCTTTCAACCAATGCTTTTTTTTTTCCTCATTTTTCTAAGTACAATTTGACAATGTGTTCAATTATTTTATTTATTTTTTGTGATTTGCAATGAGTTAATTATTTTTGGATAGTTAAACTACTTACCAAAAAAGCAAACTTGTAGATATATGGATTGATTATTTTATAATATGTTAATTAGTTATTTTGGAATGGTAGAGATATACTTTTGGTATATTGGTATCAACTTTTTATTTGGTCAATGATATTCTTAGTTACTTAGATAAACTCTACTATTTCATATAACTGCATTGATCTCTACTCAATATTTTTATTTATTCTAATTTGGAAAACATTGTTATATATATATAGGTTGATTTATATAATTTTGTTAATTTTAGCACGTTTTTTTTCCATATAACGGCGTACAAATGTCAGCCATAAAATAAAATGATAAGCTCAAATTTTATGGCAGCTAATGTATGCCATGAAATTTATTTCTTTTACAGCACACAACTGATAGCCATAAAAAAATTTATTTGTCATATGACAACGCATTTACGATAGGTATTGTGTGTCATAAATAAAGATGTATTTATGGCTTGCATAAGAATGTCGTAATAAGTCAATTAACAGCGCACTTTCATTATTAACTCGACATTCAATGTATGCCATAAAAAGATACCATAAAAAGATATAAGTTTTTACAACAATTCTTTATACGGCGTTCAGTTATACGCTGTAAAATATTTTACGACATATATTTCATGTCGTAAAAAGAAAACACTGTTGTAGTGTCAACTTCTAAAAAAATGAAAAAACTATGTTTCACTAAAATTTGATACTTCAAAATCACAACGTATCAAAATTTTATTTAGAGACAATCAAGGGATAGCAAGATAATTAAGAACAACAGATCTAGACGGAACCTATTGAAGATGAATTTATAATTTAACCTTTATTCAATAAACGTAGTGCCACATGGACTGAAAATTTGTCTATTTTACCTGCCACGTAGATTATAATAGACAGAGTGCATTGGAGATGCTCTCAGCATTTTATTAGAAAAAAGGTTGGGCGAGGGAAATAAAAATTGAAGACCCACCAATTTAAAAAAATTAATACCACATAAGCGGTAATATTAGAGCATCTCCAATTCACTACGTCTATTGTAGTCTATGTGGCAGGTCAAATAGAAGGACTTTCGGTCTATGTGGCACTATATCTATTGAATAGACGGTCAAATTATAAATTAATCTCCAATTGGTTCCGTCTAAAACTAATATTACCGCTCATTTGACATTAACTTATTTAGAAAAAAAGATTGGCAGGTGTTCAATTTTTATTTCCCTCTTTTGAATTTTTTTAATAAAATATTGAGTTGAATTTAAATTTACTGAGTCACTCCTTCTAGAATTCCGTCTAAATTTAAATGGACTTCTAGGCGAATCTATTTTTTGGTGTGCTACATCGGCTAGACGGAGTTCTTGTCAACATGCATTGGAGAATAGTTTTTTAAACTTTGTCTATTTGTACTTATGTGGCATGTCTAAAAAGCAATAGACGGAGTGTATTGGAGATGCTCTTATTTTTAGACAGAATCCATTGAAGATGAATTTTTAATTTGATCATTTAATAGACGTAGTACCACATGTACTGGAAGTCCGTCTATTTTACTAATCACGTAGACTTCAATAGACAGAGTGCATTAGAGATGTTCAATTACGTCTAAAATTGGTCTCCAATTATTCTACTAACAACTCAATTTGTTGTGTAAGTGTCTTTTATTTTCTGAAAATAAAAATAAAATCATATCTATGTGTAATGATACACAAATATATAAATATTGCTGAGTACTCTGTTTAACAGAGCTTTTGAATGTAAATAGAACTCTTCACGATGTATATATATATATATATATATATATATATATATATATATACTAGTTTTAAGGCCGTGCTTTGCACGTCAGTGAAATGTGTTGGACAAAATTGTACGTTTAGAAAAGAATATTTTAGGTTGATAATTCAGTTAAATGTAAGTGTTATTTTAGCGTTATAAATTAGGAAAGAGTATTAAAATTTTGTGGTTGATTACTGTTGTGAAGAACGTATATAAAAAATTTATTTTTTTGACTTATGTAAGTTTAAATAAAAAAAAAATAATTTTGTTGAGGATAAGTATGGAAATAACTGGATAAAGTCAATAGATTGAGTGACTTGACAAATTGAAAAATGAATTTATTGGGTTTCTTCAGAATATGTTAAATTGTAAAGTTTTTGTTAGATTTATAATTTTTTTTTATTTACATTAGTTAGTATATTAAATTTGTAGGTAATTGTTTATTTTCATATGAGATTTGATAAATTTGATATTTTCATATTTGGAATTGTCGAGTTATTTGTTTTTATCTATGTTTTATTAGGACAAAGTATAATAAAATATATAATATATAAATTTTGTATATTTCCTAATGAATTAATACAATATATTATATTTACTTTTGTTTTAGCAATTACTATAACATATTTCAATAAACAATTATTATAATTAATTTATAAGATAATAAAATTAATGTTGTAGTAATTTAATGATTAAAATGAATATATTATAAGAAATTGATATTAAATAATTTATCGTATAAATTATTATAAAATTTATTATATATTTATTTAAAAATTGTTTTCATAAATTTTAATAAAAATTTTTTGATAAAGAATATTGTAAATAGTAATTATAAAAAAAAAATGATTTTGATAAATACATATGTAAATGTATGTGAAAAAAGTGATTTTATATATTTATTATAATATATTTAAAAATTAATACGAGAAAAGAAAAAATGTAAAAAAATTAAGTGTATTACATAATTTAAAAATAAAATAAAACTAAAAAATGAAAAATGTGCATTTTTTAAGCTAGTCGAGAAAATTGGCAAATTGAAAATTATGTTTGTCGAGCTACTTGAATTTAAATGGGAGAGAAAATCAATCCATTGAATAGCCTAAGTAACTCGACAAAATGAAACTTGTGTTTCCTGAGTCACTGAATAGATGAATGAAATTAAAACTTTTGATTATATTGTTTGTATTTTTTTTTTTAAATACGTAATATATTTAAAAATAATTTAATTCTTATTTTGGAATTGTTTGAGTAACTTGATAAATAAAACATATACAAAATTTTATTTAGTGTATGATTTATTAGAATATAGTAGAATTAAATATATATTGTATAAAAATTTTATGTATATCTTAATCAATTAATACAATATATTATATTTTGTTTTATTATGATTAATTTATGTAGTAACTGGATAAATCAAAATTTGAGATTCATGAGTTGGTTCAAAAATAACATGAGTGTATGACATAATTTAAATAAGAAAATAAAACAAAAAAATGGAAAATGTAGAATTTTGAAGCCATTCGAGAAACTCGACAAACGTAAAATCATGTTTGTCGAGTTACTCGATGAAAAATTGAAAAAATAATCAATCTTTTCAATAGCTGAAGTAACTCGACAAATTGAAACGCGAGTTTCTCGAGTTACTCGATAAAGCAATGAAAATTTGAAAATTTGATTAATTTGTTTTTCTTTTTTATTTAAAATTTGTAATATATTTAAATAATTTTTTTTTCTTTATTTGTTGTCTTATTTTCTGACAAACTCGTTAATTTGAAATTTTGAATTTTTTTGAGTAACTTGATAAATAAAACATTTACAAAATTTTATTTAGTGAATCATTTATTAGAACATAGTTAAATAGAATATATATAATATAAATTTAAAATATATTATAATGAATTAATGCAATTTTTATATAATTATTCTAAAAAAAAATTTAATTATTAGAACAAATTTTCACTCTTCTATGTTTTTATATTTCATAAAATTAGTTATGATATATTATATTATATTAATTTAAAATAATACATAAATATTTTTTATAATAGCTATGTTATTATAACATATTATACTAATTTATAGAATATCAAATATTATTTATATAAAAGAACTTATTATTCATTGTATTGCATAACTCGACAAACTGAAAATTGAGTTTTCCATGTTATTGAACAAAGTAATTAGATGAATAATTTTCATTTCTTTAGTATTTTTTATTGAAATTATTTAATACATTCATTATTTTGTTTAATTTATATGTGGTAATATTATTGTTGTAGGAACTTGTCAATATGAAGTTTTGATTTTTTAAGTTCTTTGATTAATGAAGCACATACATATTCGTGTTTAATTGGGTTGGTTATAAAATAACATGACAAAAGAAAAAAATTAAAAAAATGAAGTGTATTATATAATTTAAATAAGAAAATAAAACAAAATAATGCAAAATGTGTATTTTTTGAGCTACTCGAGTGACTCGACAAACCTTAAATCATGTTTGTCGAGTTACTCGATGAGAAATGGTATACAAAATCAATCTTTTCAATAGCTGGAGTAACTCGACAAAATGGAACACCAGTTTTCCGAGTGACTCGACAAAAGAATGAAATTTTAAATTTTGATTAATTTATTTTTAATTTTTATTTAAAATATGTAATATATTTAAATAAATTTTTATTGTTTATTTGTTGTATTATGTTTTGCCAAATTCATGAATTTGGTATTTGGAATTGTTTGAGTAACTTGATAAATAAAACATATACAAAATTGTATATAGTGAATCATTTATTAGAACATAGTTAAATAGAATATATATCATATAAATTGAATATATATTATAATGAATTAATGCAATTTGATATAATTATTGTAAAAAAAAATTTAATTCTTAGAAAAAATTTTCACTGTATTATGTTTTGATATTTCATAAAATTATTTATGATATATTAGATTAATTTAAAATAATACATAAAATTTTTTCATAATAGCTACTTTATTATGACATATTATACTAAGTTATAGAATATAAAATATTATTGTTATAAAATAACTTATTATTCATTGTATTGCATAACTCGACAAAATGAAAATTGAGTAGGTTGAGTTATTCAAGAAAGTAATTAGATGTATAATTTTTCTTTATTTAAAATTTTTATTTAAATTATTTAATAGATTAATTTTTTAGTTTATTTTGTATGTTGTAATATGATTGTTGTACGAACTTGTCAATATGAAATTTTGATTTTTTAATTTTTTTCATTAATGAAGCACATACATAATTGTATTTAATTGGGTTGGTTATAAAATAACTTGACAAAAGAAAAAAATTAAAAAAATTAAGCGTATTATATAATTTAAATAGGAAAATAAAACAAAAAATTGAAAAATTTGTATTTTTTAAGGTACTCGAGTAACTTGACAAACCTGAAATTATGTTTATCGAGTTACTCGATGACAAATGGGATACAAAATCAATCTTTTCAATAGGTGGACTAACGTGGTAAAATGAAACTTGAGTTTCGCGAGTTACTCGACGAAAAAATGATAATTAAATTTTTGAATAATTTGTTCTTCTTTTTTATATATAATATGTAACATATTTTAATAATTTGTTATTCTTTATGTGTTGTATTATTAATTTACAAACTCGTGAATTTGAAATTTGGAATTGTTTGAGTAAGTTGGTAAATAAAACATATACAAAATTTTATTTACTGAATCATTTATTAGAACATAGTTAAATAGAATATATATCATATAAATTTGATATATATCTTAATTAAGTAATTAAATTTGATATAAATATTTTAAAAAACAAAAAGAATTATTAGAAAAAATTTTAAATGTACTATGTTTTTATATTTTATAAAATTAGTTATGATATATTATATGAATTTTAAATAATACATAAATTTTTTGTATAATAGGTATTATATTATAACATATTATACTAAATTACAGAATATGAAATATTATTTTTATAAAAGAACTTGTTATTCATTGTATTGCATAACTTCACAAACTGAAAATCGAGTTTTCTGAGTTATTCAATAAAGTAATTAGATGCATAATTTTCAATTATTCAATTTTTTTAATTTAAATTATTTAATAGATTATTTAATTTGTTTAATTTGTATGTTGTAATATTATTGTTGCAGGAACTTGTTAATATGAAATTTTGACTCTTTAACTTTTTTGATTAATAAAACAGATTCATAATTGTATGTAATTGGGTTGGTTATAAAAGAAGATGACGAAAGAAAAAAATTTTAAAAATTAAGTGTATTATATAATTTGAATAAGCAAATAAAACAAATTAAATGCAAAATTTGTATATTTTAAGCAACTCGAGAAACTCGACAAACCTGAAATCATGTTTTTCGAGTTACTCGATGAGAAAATGAATTCAAAATCAATCTTTTCAATAGCTGGAGTAACTCGGCAAAATGAAACTCGAGTTTCTCGAGTTTCTCGATAAAACAATGAAATTTAGCATGTTGATTAATTTGCATTTTTTTTATATTTAAAATATGTAATATATTTAAATAATTTTTATTTGTTTATCTGTTGTATTAATTTTTGACAATCTCGTAAATTTGAAATTTGGAACTGTTTTAGTAACTTCATAAATAAAACATATACAAAATTTTATTTGGTGAAGCATTTATTAGAACATAGTTAAATAGAATATATATTATATAAATTTAATATGTATGATAATGAATTAATGCAATTTGATATAATTATTCAAAAAAAAATATTTAATTATTATAAAAATTTTTCACTATATTATGTTTTTATTTTTCATAAAATTAGATATGAGATATTGGATTAATTTGAAATAATACATCAATATTTTTTTATAATAGCTATTTTATTATAACATATTATATTAAGTTATAGAATATGAAATATTATTCGTGTAAAAAAATTCATTATTCATTATATCACATAACTTGACAAAATCAAAATTGAGTTTCCTGAGTTATATAAGAAATTAATTATATGCATAGATTGAAATTTTTAAAATTTTTGTATTTAAATTATTTAAAATATTAATTATTTTGTTGGCTAAAAAAATACATGACAAAAGAAAAAAAATAAAAACATTAAGTGTATCATTTAATTTAAATTAAAAACTAAAAAAAAAATGGGAAATGTGTATTTTTGAAGTTACTCGAGAAACTCGAGAAATTGAAAATCACGGTTGTCGAGTAACTCGATGACAAATTGGAGACAAAAACATATGTTTAATAGTTGAAGTAACTCGATGAAATGAAACATGAGTTTATCGAGTTACTCGACGAAATAATGAAATTCAAAAGTTTGATTATTTTGGTTTTCTTTGTTATTTAAAATATGTAATAGATTTTAAATTTTTGTGTTCTTATTTTGTCGTATTATTTGTTGACGAACTGGTGAATCTGATATTTGGAATTATTTGAGTATATTGATAAAATAAATATATAAAAATGTTTATGTAGTGTATCATTTATTAGAACATATTAAAATAGAATATATATGATATAAATTTAATATATATCATAATGAATTAATACAATTTTATATAATTTTTGTAATTAGTATAAATAGTTATTAAAACAAATTTTTACTTCACTTTGTTTTTAGATTTGATAAAATTCAATATGAAATAGTATATTAATGTAAAATAGTATATAAATTTTATTTGGAATAGGTATTTTATTATAATATATTATATTAAGTTAGGGAAAATGAAATATTATTCATATAAAAAAACTCATTATTCATTCTATCACATAACTCGACAAATTCAAAATCGAGTTTCCCGAGTTATGCAACAAACTAATTATATGCATGAATTGAAATTCTGATAACTTTTTTTATTTAAATTATTTAAAATATTAATTAATTTGTTTAATTTATATGTTGTAATATTATTATTCGAGGAAGCTGTGAATATGAAGTTTTGATTTGTTAACTTATTTGATAAATTAAGCACATACATAATTGTATTTAATTGATTATTTATTAGAAGATAATAAAATTAAATATACATTGTATAAATTTAATATATATGATAATGAATTAAAACAATATATTATATATTGTTTTATTATGATTAATTTATCTTGTAAGTCAACAAATATAAATTTTGAGATTCACGAGATGGTTACAAAATAAAATGACAATATAAAAAAATTAAGTGTCTTACATAATTTAGATAAGAAAATTATACAAGAAATTGAAAAATGTACATGATTGAAGCTCCTCGAGAAACTCGACAAACTGAAAATTAGGTTTGTCGAGTTACTCGATCATAAATCATATAAAAAATCAATCTATTGAATAGCTGAAGTAACTCGATAACAATAAACTTGAATTTCCTGAGTTATTTGACAAATCAGTGAAAGTAAAAATTTTGATTTTTTTTTCTTTTTTATTTAAAATATGTAATATATTTAAATAATTTTTTATTGTTATGTTGTTGTGTTATTTTTTGACGAAATCGTGAATCTGAAATTTAGAATTGTTTGAGTAAATTGATAAATAAAATATATACAAAATTTTATGTATTATATTATTTATTCGAACATAGTAAAATAGAATATATGTTAAATAAAATATATCATAATAAATGAATACGATTTTATATAATTTTTGTAATTAATAAAAATATTTATTGTAACAAATATTAACTTTACTTTTTTTTTATATTTCATAAAATTAAGTATCATATATTATATTAATGTAAAATAATATATAATATATTTTTATAATAGCTGTTATATTATAACATATTATATTAAGTTATAGAATATGAAATATTATTCATATAAAAAAAGGCATTATTCATTATATGACATAATTGGAGAAAATCAAAATCGAGTTTGATGAGTTACTCAACAAATTAATTATATACATAAATTAAATTTTTTTAAATTTTTTTTATTTAAGTTATTTAATACATTAACTATTTTATTTAATCTGTATGTTGTAATATTATTATTTAAGGAACTTGTCAGTATGAAATTTGAATTTGTTAACTTATTTAATAAATGAAATACATACATAATTGTATTTAATTGATTATTTATTGAAACATAGTAAAATTAAACATAGATTTTATAAATTTAATGTATATGATAATCAATTAATATAATATATTATATTTTCTTTTATTATGATGCATTAATCCAATAACTCGACAGAGGTAAATTTGAGATTCACAAGTTGGTTAAAAAAAACATGAGAAAATAAAAAAAATCAAAAAAATTCAGTGTATTACATAAGTTAAATAAAAAAGAAAGAAAAAAAATTGAAAAATGTCCATTTTTGAACCTACTCGAGAAACTCGAGAAAACGGAAATACTGTTTGTCGAGTTACTCGATTACAAATGATATACAAAATCAATCTATTGAATAGATGAACCAACTCGACAAAATCAAACTCGAGTTGGACAAGTTACTCGACAAATCATGGAAAATGAAATTTTTGAGTATTTTGTTTTTCTTTTTTATTTAAAAGACGTAATATATTTAAATAATTTTTTATTCTTATGTTGGTTATTTGTCGACGAACTCTTGAATGGGAAATTGGAATTGTCGAGTAACTTGATAAATAAAGCATATCAAAAATTCTATTTAGTGTATCATTTATTAGAACATAGTAAAATAGAATATATATTATATAAATTTAATATATATGATAATAAATTAATACAATATATGAAATTGGTTTTTATTATAATAATTACTATAACATATTATAAAAAAATTACTATATTAAATTTATAGCATAATAAAATGATATTCTGTATTAATATATTATTAATTAATTATTATATTATTATAATAATTTAATGATTATATTCAATTTAATATAATAAATGGATATTTAATAAATTTATTTATAGATGATTCTAAAATTTTTTACATATTTATTTATAATTTATTATTGTAGATGTAAATATAAATTTTATTATAAATGATATTATTATTAGTAATTATAAATATAAAATGATTTTTATACTATAATCTAATATAAATATTCTAATAAATAAAACGAGATTATTTACTTGCTTGATAAAAAAATATATAATAAATTTTATAATTATTTATAAATAAATATGTAATAAATTTTATGATCATTTATAAAAAAAAATATTTTTAATATGAAATTCTTATAATAAATTGATTATAATCAGTAAATTATTATAATAATGTAAAAATTGATTAATAATATATTATTACATAAATAATTTGAAAGGGAAATGTATTAAGTTCTAGAATGCAAAAGATTATTTATATAGAAAAACTTATTATTTATTGTATCATATAACTTGACAAACTCAAAATCGAGTTTTCTGAGTCACTCAACAAATTAATTATATACATAAATTTAAATTTTTAAAAATTGATTTCTTCAAATTAACTAATACATTAACTATTTCGTTTAATTGATATGTTGTAATATTATTATTCGAGGAATTTGTCAATATGAAGTTTTGATTTGTTAACTTATTTGAGAAATGAAGTACATACATAATTGTATTTAATTGATTAGTTATTAGGATATGGCAAAATTAAATATACATTGTATAAATTTAATATATATTATAATCAATGCATATAATGTATTATATTTTATTTTATTATGATTCATTTATTTAGTAACTGGACAAATCAAAATTTGAGATTCAAGAGTTGGTTAAAAAATAACATGAGAAAAGAAAAAAATCAAAAACATTAAGTGTATTACATTATTTGAATAAAAAAATAAAACAAAAAAATGAAAAATGTGTATTTTTGAAGTTACTCGAGAAACTCGAGAAATTGGAAATGACGTTCATCGAGTAACTCGATGAAAAATCGGATAGAAAATCTTTTTGTTTTATAGTTGAAGTAACTCGACAAAATGAAACATGAGTTTCTCGAGTTACTCGACAAACTAATGAAATTTTAAATTTTGATTAATTTGTTTTTCTTTTTTATTTAAAATATGTAATACATTAAAATTTTTGTTCTTCTTATTTTGTTGTATTATTTGTTGACAAACTTGTGAATCTGAAATTTGGAATTGTTTGAGTATATTGATAAAATATATATATAAAAATTTTTGTGTAGTATATCATTTATTAGAACATAGTAAAATAGAATATATATTATATAAATTTAATATATGTCATAATGAATTAATACAATTTAATATAATATTTATAATGAGTAAAAATAATTATGAAAACAAATTTGTACTTCACTTTGTTTTTATATTTCATAAAGTTAAATATGAGATATTATATTAATGTAAAATAATATATCAATTTTTTTTGTAATAGCTATTTTATTATAACATATGATATGAAGTTATAGAAATTGAAATATTATTTATATAAAAAAAACTCATTATTGATTGTATCATATAACTTGACAAATTCAAAATCAAGTTTCCCGAGTTACACAACAAACTAATTATATGCATGAATTAAAATTTTTAAAAGTTTTTGTATTTAAATTATTTCAAATATTAATTATTTGACAAATTAAGCATATACATAATTGTAGTTAATTGATTATTTGTTAGAACATAATAACATTAAATATACATTGTATAAATTTAATATGTATGATAATTAATTAATACAATATATTATATTTTTTTTTATTATGATTAATTTATCTCGTAACTCGACAAATATAAAATTTAAAGATTCACGAGATGGTTACAAAATAACCTGACAAAATAAAAAAAACAAAAAGTTTAAGTGTCCTACATAATTTAAATAAGAAAATGAAACAAGAAATTGAAAAATGTACATGGTTGAAGCTAATCGAGAAACTCGACAAACTGAAAATCGTGTTTGTCGAGTTACTCGATCATAAATAGTATGAAAAATGAATATATTGAATAACTCAAGTAACTCGAGAATAATAAACCTGAATTCCCCGAGTTACTCGACAAATCAGTGAAAGTAAAAATTTTGATTATTTTGTTTTTGTTTTTTATGTAAAATATGTAATATATTTAAATATTTTTATTCTTATTTTGTTGTGTTATTTTTTGACGAACTCGTGAATCTTAAATTTAGAATTGTTTGAGTAAATTGATAAATAAAATATATACAAAATTTTATGTAGTATATCATTTATTAGAATATAGTAAAATAGAATATATATTAAATAAAATATATTATTATGAATGAATACAATTTTATATAATTTTTGTAATTAAAAAAAATAATTATTGTAAAAATTTTTTACTTCACTTTGTTTTTATATTTCATAAAATTAAATATCATATATTATATTAATGTAAAATAATATATAAATTTTTTTAATAATTGCTCTTATATTATAAGATATTATATTAAGTTATAGAATATGAAATATTATTCATATAAAAAAAGGTATTATTCATTATATTACGAAATAAAAAAATGATAAAAATTTTGTGTATTACATAATTTAAATAAAAAAGGAAAACAACAAAATTGAAAAATGTGCATGTTTTAACCTACTCGAGAAACTCGATAAAACAAAAATCATGTTTGTCGAGTAACTTGATTACAAATGTAGTACAAAATTAATCTATTCAATAGGTGAACCAACTTGACAAAATGAAACTTGACTTGGTCGAGTTATTCGACAAAGGAGGGAAATTTAAAATTTTGATTATTTTGTTTATCTTTTTTATTTAAAATATGTAATTGATTTAAATATTTTTTATACAAACGAACATTCATGTTTGTTGAGTTACTCGATGACAAATGGGAGATAACATCAATATTTTCAATAGCTGAAGTAAGTTGGTGAAATGGAACTCGAGTGTCTCGAGTTACTCGACAAAACAATGAAATTTAAAATATATAATACATATAAATAGTTTTTATTCTTATTTTGTTGTGTTATTTTTTGACAAACTCGTCAATCTTAAATTTGGAATTAGTTGAGTAAATTTATTAATAAAATTTATAATTAATAATTTTTGTATTTGTGTATTTTTTATTTTTGGTATAAAATAAATGGGACATTTGATATGTGATATTATTTACTATGTTATATTTACTAATAGATGAAGTAATTTTATTAATATATTAACAAAAATGTTTTAACGTATTTTATATTAAGATATACATTAAATAAGTTTGTGTAGGAAGATATAAAGTAAAAGAAAAATGAGGTAAAAGTCAAAAACGTGTCAAACCCTAGTGTTGATGGTGGACACGTGTAAGTTAAAAAGTATTCATTGTCATTTAATGGGCCATTCAATCTGTCTAAACTGGTTATTCATTTGTTACCGTGTATTTTGAAAAAACACTATTCTTCATTTCAGTTTATAGAGGTTGGAAGGAGGCAAGATTTTTGTTTACAAAAAAATTGGATTTTGGGCGTTATTTCGTTTGGCATATTATAACATTATCTTCTTAAGGTATGTATTTTTATTTTGTATGGCACTATGTAATGTAAATATTGTTTCATTTTAATTAATGTATACATAAAGTTATACATATATAAATCCTTGTTATATTAGTTTATGTATTCTATTATATATAAACTATGTATTTAGAATATATAATTTGTACTTATATTTGTGGTAGAAGTTCGCTGATGAGAATGATCGTAAATATTTTTCAGATATGGATGTTGAATACGTGGTAAGTGAGAATCGCAGATTTGATGGAGTCATTACACAGATTAGTAATTTTACATATATTGATGTTATAATGGAAAATTTTAATGAGGAACAGATTCAAAAATTTAGGAATAGCTGTTTTGCTCATTTTGAATATTTTCATGGTAGGAAATGTCAGTTTAGCAGAAAGTTGGTACATGAATTTTTGCTCAATACTGTGCATTCGAATAAAGGAAATGAGGTTTGGTTTAAAATACAAGGTGAATTGTGTAGGTTTGGAATGCAGGAGTATTGTTTGATAACAGGCTTATTGTGCCATGATAATGATGATAATCTTAGTACCATGAGAGTTTTGGCGAGACATAGAATTCGTAGGAGGTGGTTCAACAATTTTGCTCATATATCGTTAAATGAGCTTGAGAATGTTTTTATTCATTGTGACAATGAGGAAGATAAGTACAAGTTAGGGTTGGCATTATTGATTGAAGGAGTGATTAGGCCTAGGGAGAGGAAAAAAATAAATATAGAGACACTGTCTTTGGTAGATGATTTGGATGTTTGTTATGAATATCCATGGGGAAGACATTCTTACTTCATACTGCTGCGTTCATTGTAACTTCTTGGGAGAGACGTGCGTTAAAGTGCATTGATAATAGTGTTGCAGTTGCAAAGTACACCATATATGGTTGTCCTCTTGTGTTCCAGGTAAATATGTATAATTATTTTTAATATTTAATGAATGCTCGATAAAAATATTATGTGTGTCATGACTAAGTGTTGGTTATTTTGTTTATAGATTTGGATATATGAGGCATGCCGTGAGGTTGGCGAAAGATTTGGTGAAAAAGTGTATGATATGTTTCCACGTATTATAAATTGGTATGCACAACATCATGTTGGGAAGAAAGATTTGGACTTATTTTTGGAATCAACTGAGGTATGTTAAAGTAATTTTAATTATTTATGAGAAATGTTTAATAGTTATGAAAGTGATGTTTATTTTTTGCTATGATTTATAGATACATGTTCTACCAATACTTCAACCAACTGCAGAAGAGATTGAACAACCATACTTGTATACGATGGTCTTAATAGAGGATGTAGGAGATATACGAGTTGATGCAGTTGTTCAAAATTTTTTGTATGAGGCGCAAGAAATTGATGAGGTAGGGCAAGAAATAGAACAATTTGAGCCTGTAAATGTAGTTCATCCAGTAGTTGTAGTACCATGTGAGAATATTGTTGATGAGGCTGGAGAGTTTTATGAAGGTGATCAACAGATTGGACAACTTGGGAACGAAGATGATGGTGAAAATGAGGGCTGGTCTCCATATATAGTTGTGGAAGAACCTGTAAATAATTGGCCTGCACGAATTGTGGATGAAGGCCACGAAAGTGATCAGCAGGATTATCATGATGATTATGAGCATAATTATCAAGATGATTATGAGCATAATTATCATGATGATTATGCTACAAATCAATTTGTACAATCATTATTTGATGAACAAAGAGTGTACATTAATCAGCAGTTTGGTAGTACAGGGGATGAACAAAGAGCATATTTTGATTATCAGTTAGGGAATTTTAGAGATGAGCAACGAGATTATATTGATAATCAATTTCGTGACATGATTGATGCTCAACGTTTGTACTTTGATCAACAATTAGCAGGTACAAGAGATGATTTGATGCGTTGTTTCAATGAGATTGAATCATCTGTATCTAGGAGTAGTGAACTATTTTTTGATGAAAAAAAAAAGAGATACAGGAACATATTGATACAAAGTTAGTTGGTTTAGAAGTTGAACATAGTAATATGATTGGTAGTTTACGTGAAGAACTTTGTACAAAGATTGATAGTTCTATTTTCAAGATTCAAGACATGTTGAAGGGAGCATTAGTAGAAAAGCATACGGTTGTGGAGAGTAGTAGAATAGAACAGCAGGCTGCTTCTACGAAGGAGAGAGTGGATGAAAAAAAAAAGGATAGCAAGGAAAGTGCATCTCTGGTATCTAGTTCTATTCATATTCCTATACTTTGTGATATTGATGAGGAAAGACAAGTTGAATTTATTCGTTGGATGCACAAATCGAAGGATCAGTAAGTTTGAATTTTTTATTTGGTTATTTGTTATGTATATGTTTTATTTTTATTTTATTTATAATAAGTTTCTTGTTATAGAGATGTTGTCCGATTGCGTGGTGGGGGTGGTGGCATTAGATTGACAAAGCAAAAGCTAGAATCTATTGGCCGACGTGAATATATATTGGCGGCTGAGGTATGTCCTATTTGTATTTTTTCATCTCTCATGTTTATTGTAAACTATTAGGAATACATTCTTATAAAAAAATTTTTTTTATAGGATATGGATAATGCCATGTTTTTGCTTAAAAAAAGAAGAGCAAATTTTACAGATATTTTTTCATCAAGATATGGAATTCTAGATAGCGGGTTTGGAATATTTCTTCGGGGTATTGGTTTGAAAATATTGGATTCTACAGGACAATTGATTCGTAAAGTTCCTGTTGTTTACCATGGTTCTATGGAAAGATATGCAAATGGTTCCATTCCCAGAAGTTTTGGTAAAAGTTGGAAAGATTGTAATCATATATTGTGGCCAGATATTATTGATGATAAGTATTGGGTCCTTTTTGATGTTGATCTACTAAGTTGGAGGCTGACAGTATATGATAACAATTACCACTTTTATGATGAAGCAATGTTATATCGACATGTTGTTCCTGCCATACATATTGTTCCAGATATTATTCAAAAATATGTCGTTGCTGATCGGGCAGACCTTGGCAAAAAGATCATTCAACCGCTTGAATATTACAGGAAACCCTATGTTGAGATACCACAGTCTATTCGACATAGGTAAGAAATGAAAATAAATGTTCGTATTTGTAATCATATTTATATATACTTACAAGGTTTTCAATCATTCTTGCAGTGACAGTGGCATATTTGTTATTAAATATGTTGAGTGTCTCCTTGCTGGAATACCTATTGATGCTGTTCAATTGGAGAAAGTAGATTTGTATAGAGGAAAGCTTGTAATTGATTTTTTTTACAATGAATTTTTTTTTGTTCCAAATGAACAAAATGAATAGCTATGATGTTTGTATATTGAAGTGAAAACTGTTTTTGATTTTAATTTTATTTATTGTAGTTATGGATTGACATTTTATGTAGTGTAAAATACGTTGGTTATATATAATTGTTTGTGCAAGTTTATTAGTGTATCTAACAAATTTGAGTTATAGTATGATATTTTGAGTTTAGATTAGTGCTGATTTGTTTTTTTTATATGAACAAGAGCAAAATTAGTTATTGTGTGTTGTGGTTTAATATGAGCAGATGAATTCATAACTTATGTTATTGATTTTATAACACGTTTATATATTTGTGTGTTATGAAATTTTCTCTATTTAAATCTTATATATTTTGTTCTATTGTTGATTATTATTGTGGGTGTACGTTTGTTTGTTTTTTAGTAGCTTGGAATTTTGAATTTCTAAGTATGTGTAATCAGTTCACAAATGAATGCTAAAGATTTTGTGGAGTTATTTGAGTAATGAATGTAAAACATTGTTTTAGTTTATCATTTTTGTTTGATTTGGTAAGAAATTTATGATTTCTTAATATATTTAGTTTGAAATATTTAATTTTGTAAGTTATTAGTTATCATGTTGTATCGTTATTATTATAAAATGATTAAATATACTTTCTAGTTGGTTGTTTCGATTTACCTCATAAAACAACTTGGTAATGTCAAGTTTTAGTTTGTTAAGTTATGTGATAAATCGAACGAAAGTAAAATATTTTTATTTTATTATTTAATATAATATATTATAGTCAATCTAGTTTATTAATTGTGAAATGATTAATTCTATCTCTAAAGGGAAAAAATAAAATAGATAGTAAAATATTATAATAAAGTTCAATAACTAATGAAATGTATATTTTCGAATTTTTAGTTTCCTTTGGATATTTTAATTATATATGAAATCTTAAAATAGATATATACAATCATTATTCATATACAAATGAATACATGTATTTACAATTCTTTTAAATTCATTGTATTATATGTTATGTAAAATTTGTTATTGAATTTCTTTGATAGAAATATTCTCATTTTATAATTTTTAATTTGTTTTTGTAATTTCCATGAAATACCTTGATAAACTGATATATATGTTTGTCGAGTTATTTGAATAACTTAAATAATACATATTTTGGAATACATTTGTAATAAATATATAAACAAATTATTTTTACCTATATTTACATGTGTATGTATAATATTTGTAACTCAATTGTACAACATAAAATTGATGTAAAAATTTATTTTATTTAGTTCACATAAATATTCCCAATTTGTGATCTTTGTTTTCGTGTAACATTTTTTCACGGATGTTAAATAACTGATTAAGGGTATATTCTTTAGTTTTTATTTATTTTTTATTTTATGTATATATTGTAACACATATATAATTTTTGTTTTATTTAAAAAAAAATTAAAAGCAAAAACAATATTGTATATTTAATTACTAAGATAACTGAAAAATTTGTAATAAAATTTGTATAGTTATCTATAAAATATTTTTATTTAAAATGAAGAGAAACCTATAATATAATATATATAAATCTATAGAATGTAAAATATATAAAAGCTAAATTTTTACGGAAATGAACACATAGATTTATAATATTTATTAATTAATAGTAGTAAATATAAAACTGAAATTAATTATTAACTCTAAAATTATTTATTGAATTTAATTCACAAAAATATCTTGATTTGATGATATGTTATTTTGTGTAAGATTTTTCATCGAGAAACATGATAAACCTATATATAAGATTTTCCATCGAGAAACTTTATAAACTTATATATAAGTTTGATCGTATCATTATTTGATATAATATATTATAACAAAAGATGTATTATATAGGTAAATTATATATTAATGTAAATTATTGTACTCTAATATATTTGATTTTATCGATAACGAAGATACATTGTAGGTTAAAAAATGAAGAGACGTTATAAATTATTAGAGTCTATAATAATTAATGTTGTGATATTTAATTTTATCAATAATAAAGACATATCATAAATTATTGTATTTTACTATAATAAGTAATAGGTAAAAAAGTATTCTATATGAGTAGAATTAATAAAGTAACTCAATAAGTAGTTGTTTTGTAAGAGTATATATAATAATTATCTTTATTTAATTTTGAATATAAGCATATAATGGCAAATCTAGAAATTTAATGTTTAGAAGATGTTTTATTAAATGCAATTTAATGCGAAATGACTTATGTTGGACAAAGATACTTCTAACATGGAGATGGTGTCAGAGCACGAGGCTCGATGCGGAAAAGAGTGGACGGTTGGAATTGGTAATTGGTAAACAGAAAATGAAGCATATATCTAGATTGACGATTAAATAAGTAGTAATTTATGTGAATTCGGAATATGTGTGTGGCGAGCTATCTCATAAATTGAACATATTATATATTTTTTGTTTGTATATGATTTATTATAGCGTAGTATAATAAAATATATATTAAAAATATGTAATATATATTATATTAAATTCAAAAATATAAAATAAACTTACAGTAGAATAAAATATATAGTGTAAGCAAATATTAAGAATCAATATATTATATTTTGATTTGTTATTATTAATTTATCAAGTATTTGGACAAATATAAATTTTGAGATTCATAAGTTGGTTACAAAAAAACATGATAAAAATAAAAAAGTAAAAAATTTAAGTATATTAAATAATATAAATAACAAAATAAAACAAAAAAATGAAATATGTGCATGTTTGAAGTTACTCGAGAAACTCGACAAACTCAAAATCATGTTTGTCGAGTAACTCGATTACAAATGAGATACAAAAGCAATCTATCCAGTAGCTAAAGTAACTTGACAAAATGAAACTTTACTTTCCTAAGTTACTCGACAAACCAGTGGAATTAAAAATATTGCTTATTTTGTTTTTCTATTTTATATAAAATATGTAATATATTGAAAATAATTTTAATCTTATGTTGTTTTGTTATTTTTTGACCAAGTTGTGAATATGAATTGTGGAATTTTTATTTTAATTTGTTTTTTTATTTTATAAAAGTAAATATTATATATTATATTAATGTAAAATAATATATAAATTTTTTTTGTAATAACTATTTTATTATTAGATATTATATTAAGTTATAGAATATGAAATACTATTCATATAAAAAAACTCATTATTCATTGTATTATATAACTTGACTAATTCTAAATTGAGTTTCTCGAGTTATATAAGAAACTAATTATATGCATAGATTGAAATTTTTAAAACTTTTTGTATTTAAAGTATGTAAAAGATTAATTATTTTGTTGGTTAAAAAAATACATGACAAAAGAAACAAAACAAAAGGATTAAGTGTATTATATAATTTAAATAAAAAAAATAAAACAAAAATTGAAAAATGTGTATTTTTCAAGGTAATCGAGAAAGTCGAGAAATTCAAAATCACGGTTGTCGAGTTACTCGATGACAAATCGGAGACAAAATCATTCTGTTTAATAGTTGAAGGAATTCGACAAAATGAAACATGAGTTTCTCGAGTGACTCGAGAAACTAATGAAATTTTAAATCTTGATTAATTTGTTTTTGTTTTTTATTTAAAATATGTAATACATTAAAATTTTTGTTCTTCTTATTTTGTTGTATTATTTGTTGATAAACTTGTGAATATGAAATTTGGAATTGTGCATGAATTTAAATTTGTAAAAGTTTTTGTATTTAAATTATTTAAAATATTAATTATTTTGTTTAATTTATATGTTGCAATATTATTATTGAAGGAAGTTGTGAATATGAAATTTTGATTTGTTAACGTATTTCATAAATTAAGCAGATATATAATTGTAGTTAATCGATTATTTGTTAGAACATAATAACATTAAATATACATTGTATAAATTTAATATATATGATAATTAATTAATACAATATATTATTTTTTTTTTTATTATGATTAATTTATCTCGTAACTTGACAAATAGAAATTTTAAGATTTACGAGATGGTTACAAAATAACTTGACAAAATAAAAAACATAAAAAATTTAAGTGATCTACATAATTTAAATAAGAAAATGAAACAAGAAAATAAAAAATATACACGGTTGAAGCTACTCGAGAAACTCGACAAACTGAAAATCGTGTTTGTCGAGTTACTCGATCACAAATAGTATAAAAAATGAATATATTGAATAACTCAAGTAACTCGACAAAAATGAACTTGAATTTCTCGAGTTATTTGACAAATTAGTGAAAGTAAAAAGTTTGATTATTTTGTTTTTGTTTTTTTTTTAAAATATGTAATATATTTAAATAATTTTTTATTGTTATTTTGTTGTGTTATGTTTTGATGAACTCATGAATCTTTTTATTTAGAATTGTTTGAGTAAATTGATAAATTAAATATATACAAAATTTACGTAGTCTATCATTTATTAAAACATTGTAAAATAGAATATTTATGATATAAATTTAATATATATCATAATGAATTAATAGAATTTTATATAATTTTTGTAATTAGTATAAATAATTATTAAAACAAATTTTTACTTCACTTTGTTTTTATATTTCATAAAATTAAGTATCAAATATCATATTAATGTAAAATAATATATAATATTTTTTAATAATAGCTGATATATTATAACATATTATATGAAGTTATAGAATATGAAATATTAATCATATAAAAAAAATCATTATTCATTATATGACGTAACTCGAGAAAATCAAAATTGAGTTTGATTAGTTACTCAACAAACTAATTATATACATAAATTAATTTTTTTTAAACTTTTTGTATTTAAATTATTTAATACATTAAATATTTTATTTAATTTGTATGTTGTAATATTATTATTTAAGGAACTTGTTAGTATGAAATTTGAATTTGTTAACTTATTTAATAAATCAAATACATACATAATTGTATTTAATTCATTATTTATTAAAACATAGTAAAATTAAATATACATTTTATAAATTTAATGTATATGATAATGAATTAATATAATATATTATATTTTCTTTTATTATGATGAATTAATCCAGTAACTCGACAAAGGTAAATTTGAGATTCACAAGTTGGGTAAAAAAAACATGACAAAATAAAAAAATGAAAAAAATTCAGTGTATTACATAATTTAAATAAAAAAGAAAGAAAACAAAATTGAAAAATGTGCATCTTTGAACCTACTCGAGAAACTCGACAAACCGAAAATCGTGTTTGTCGAGTTACTCGATTTTAAATGATATACAAAATCAATCTCTTGAATAGATTAACCAACTCGACAAAATCGAATACGAGTTGGACAAGTTAGTTGACAAAATCATGGAAAATTAAATTTTTGGTTATTTTGTTTTTCTTTTTTATTTGAAAGACATAATATATTTAAATAATTTTTTATTCTTATGTTGGTTATTTGTCGACGAACTCATGAATTGGAAATTCGAATTGTTGAGTAATCTGATAAATAAAGCAAATTGAAACGCGAGTTTCTCGAGTTACTCGATAAAGCAATGAAAATTTGAAATTTTGATTAATTTGTATTTCTTTTTTATTTAAAATTTTTAATATATTTAAATAATTTTTTTCTTTATTTGTTGTCTTATTTTCTGACAAACTTGTTAATTTGAAATTTTGAATTGTTTGAGTAACTTGATAAATAAAACATTTACAAAATTGTATTTAGTGAATCATTTATTAGAACATAGTTAAATAGAATATATATAATATAAATTTAATATATATTATAATGAATTAATGCAATTTTTATATAATTATTCTAAAAAAAAAATTTAATTATTAGAACAAATTTTTACTCTTCTATGTTTTTATATTTCATAAAATTAGTTATGATATATTATATTATATTAATTTAAAATAATACATAAATATTTTTTATAATAGCTATGTTATTATAACATATTATACTAATTTATAGAATATCAAATATTATTTATATAAAAGAACTTATTATTCATTTTATTGCATAACTCGACAAACTGAAAATTGAGTTTTCCATGTTATTGAACAAAGTAATTAGATGAATAATTTTCATTTCTTTAGTATTTTTTATTGAAATTATTTAATACATTCATTATTTTGTTTAATTTATATGTGGTAATATTATTGTTGTAGGAACTTGTCAATATGAAGTTTTGATTTTTTAAATTCTTTGATTAATGAAGCACATACATATTTGTGTTTAATTGGGTTGGTTATAAAATAACATGACAAAAGAAAAAAATTAAAAAAATGAAGTGTATTATATAATTTAAATAAGAAAATAAAACAAAATAATGCAAAATGTGTATTTTTTGAGCTACTCGAGTGACTCGACAAACCTTAAATCATGTTTGTCGAGTTACTCGATGAGAAATGGTATACAAAATCAATCTTTTCAATAGCTGGAGTAACTCGACAAAATGGAACACCAGTTTTCCGAATGACTCGACAAAAGAATGAAATTTTAAATTTTGATTAATTTATTTTTAATTTTTATTTAAAATATGTAATATATTTAAATAAATTTTTATTGTTTATTTGTTGTATTATGTTTTGCCAAATTCATGAATTTGGTATTTGGAATTGTTTGAGTAACTTGATAAATAAAACATATACAAAATTGTATATAGTGAATCATTTATTAGAACATAGTTAAATTGAATATATATCATATAAATTGAATATATATTATAATGAATTAATGCAATTTAATATAATTATTGTAAAAAAAAAATTTAATTCTTAGAAAAAATTTTCACTGTATTATGTTTTTATATTTCATAAAATTATTTATGATATATTAGATTAATTTAAAATAATACATAAAAATTTTTCATAATAGCTACTTTATTATGACATATTATACTAAGTTATAGAATATAAAATATTATTGTTATAAAATAACTTATTATTCATTGTATTGCATAACTCGACAAAATGAAAATTGAGTAGTCCGAGTTATTCAATGAAGTAATTAGATGCATAATTTTTATGTATTTAAATTATTTTATTTAACTTATTTAATACATTAATTATTTTTTTTAATTTGTATGTTGTAATATAATTGTTGTAGGAACCTGTGAAAATAAAATTTTGATTTTTTAACTTTTTTGATTAATGAAGCATATACATATTGTATTTAATTGAGTTGGTTATTTAATAAGATGACAAAAGAAACAAATTAAAAAAATTATGTGTATTATATAATTTAAATAAGAAAATGAAACAAAAAAATGAAAAATCTGAATTTTTTAAGCGACTCGAGCAACTCGATGAAAAATGGGATACAAAATCAATATTTTAAATAGCTGAAGTAACTCGGTAAATTGAGATGCTAGTTTGTCGAGTTACTCGATAAAGCAAAGAAGTTTCAAATTTTGATTAATTTGTTTTTTGTTTTTTATTTAAAATTTGATATATATTTAAATAATTTTTTATTCTTTCAAGTTATTGAAAGAAGTAATTAGATGCATAATTTTCATTTATATAAATATTTGTATTTAACTTATTTAATACATTAATTATTTTGTTTATTGATAAATAAGAAGAATTCAACGAAGTAATTAAATGCATAACTTTCATCTATTTAAATTTTTTTATTTAACTTATTTAATACATTAATTATTTTGTTTAATTTGTATGTTGTAATATTGTTGTTGTAGGAACCTGTGAAAATGAAATTTCGAATTTTTAACTTTATTGATTAATGAAGCACATACACAATTGTATTTAATGTAGTTGGTCATAAAATAAGATGACAAAAGAAAAAAATTAACAAAATTAAGTGTACTATATAATTTAAATAAGAAAATTAAACAAAAAAATGAAAAATCTGCATTTTTTAAGCGACTCGAGTAACTCGACAAACGTAAAATCATGTTTGTCGAGTTAATCGATGAAAACATGGAAAAATAATCAATCTTTTCAATAGCTGAAGTAACTCGACAAATTGAAACGCGAGTTTCTCGAGTTACTCGATAAAGCAATGAAATTTTGAAATTTTGATTAATTTGTTTTTCTTTTTTATTTAAAATTTGTAATATATTTAAATAATTTTTTTTTCTTTATTTGTTGTCTTATTTTCTGACAAACTCGTTAATTTGAAATTTTGAATTGTTTGAGTAATTTGATAAATAAAACATTTACAAAATTTTATTTAGTGAATTTAATATATATTATAATGAATTAATGCAATTTTTATATAATTATTCTAAAAAAAAATTTAATTATTAGAACAAATTTTCACTCTTCTATGTTTTTATATTTCATAAAATTAGTTATGATATATTATATTATATTAATTTAAAATAATACATAAATATTTTTTATAATAGCTATGTTATTATAACATATTATACTAATTTATAGAATATCAAATATTATTTATATAAAAGAACTTATTATTCATTTTATTGCATAACTCGACAAACTGAAAATTGAGTTTTCCATGTTATTAAACAAAGTAATTAGATGAATAATTTTCATTTCTTTAGTATTTTTTATTGAAATTATTTAATACATTCATTATTTTGTTTAATTTATATGTGGTAATATTATTGTTGTAGGAACTTGTCAATATGAAGTTTTGATTTTTTAAGTTCTTTGATTAATGAAGCACATACATATTTGTGTTTAATTGGGTTGGTTATAAAATAACATGACAAAAGAAAAAAATTAAAAAAATGAAGTGTATTATATAATTTAAATAAGAAAATAAAACAAAATAATGCAAAATGTGTATTTTTTGAGCTACTCGAGTGACTCGACAAACCTTAAATCATGTTTGTCGAGTTACTCGATGAGAAATGGTATACAAAATCAATCTTTTCAATAGCTGGAGTAACTCGACAAAATGGAACACCAGTTTTCCGAGTGACTCGGCAAAAGAATGAAATTTTAAATTTTGATTAATTTATTTTTAATTTCTATTTAAAATATGTAATATATTTAAATAAATTTTTATTGTTTATTTGTTGTATTATGTTTTGCCAAATTCATGAATTTGGTATTTGGAATTGTTTGAGTAACTTGATAAATAAAACATATACAAAATTGTATTTAGTGAATCATTTATTAGAACATAGTTAAATAGAATATATATCATATAAAGTGAATATATATTATAATGAATTAATGCAATTTGATATAATTATTGTAAAAAAAAAATTTAATTTTTAGAAAAATTTTTCACTGTATTATGTTTTTATATTTCATAAAATTATTTATGATATATTAGATTAATTTAAAATAATACATAAAATTTTTTCATAATAGCTACTTTATTATGACATATTATACTAAGTTATAGAATATAAAATATTATTGTTATAAAATAACTTATTATTCATTGTATTGCATAACTCGACAAAATGAAAATTGAGTAGTCCGAGTTATTGAACGAAGTAATTAGATGCATAATTTTTATGTATTTAAATTATTTTATTTAACTTATCTAATACATTAATTATTTTGTTTAATTTGTATGTTGTAATATTATTTTTGTAGGAACATGTGAAAATAAAATTTTGATTTTTTAACTTTTTTGATTAATGAAGCATATACATAATTGTATTTAATTGAGTTGGTTATTTAATAAGATGACAAAAGAAACAAATTAAAGAAATTATGTGTATTATATAATTTAAATAAGAAAATGAAACAAAAAAATGAAAAATCTGCATTTTTTAAGCGACTCGAGCAACTCGATGAAAAATATAGTATCATATTTTTTTATTCTTATTTTGTTGTGTTATTTTTCCAACATAAGAATTAATATAAAGAAAAATATAGTATCATATATTGTACAGATTTAATAAAACATACAACAATTTCATAAAATATATATTTTATTATAACATATTAAAAAAAAAAAAAAGACCATGGATACATTTGCTCTAAATTATAATGACAAAGTACGAAAAATGTTTTAAAAAAAAAAATATTTATGTTTTCATTTTTATATTTTGTCATAAATTTGTCTATAAAAAAAATTAATACTAATAATTTTGCGTGATAAAAGTGGGGAAAAAAATTTTTTATTTTATTTTTATATTCTATCATGAAAATATCCACCCAAAAACAATAAAAAATAATAATTTTTATAATCAATAATCATAATTTCATATAACATAAAATAATTTTATATCATATATAATCTAATATAAAATCTTATCATAAATGCTAGAGGCCAAAAAATATATAGATGCTTAAATTATCAATGACATAAACAAATTAAAAGTTGAAAATACTGAATTATGAAATTACCTACATGCAAAAAACAATAACCAAAACATAAAATTTAACAATTAATATAAATACAAAATTGAATATGTTTATGAACTCAAGAACAACAAAAACCAAATCTAACACTAAAAAAATCTCCTAAGACAACTGACTCAACAGTAATCCAATGATAAAATACCAGAGAGGACATATAACTATGTTATACTAATGGGTAAAGAAATAAAAATAAAAAAAAAATATATTTTCTTACTTCATTTTAATAACAAACAAAACAAAACAAATTAATAAACATTTTTACTTACTTTTGTTCGTCAAGTAACTTGGGTAACTCGATTTTGAGTTTGTCGAGTTAATTAAGATATTTAATAGAGTCATTTTATGTCCCATTTTTAATCGAGTAACTAGACAAACTTGCTCTTAGGTTTATCGAGTTACTCGAGTAACTTGAAGAATGCAATTCAATGAATCAGTACGTTGCATGAATAATATTTGATATCCTATAACTTCATATAATATATTATAATAAAATATTGACAACATAAAATAATTATATATTATTTTAAAGTGAAATAATATATTATATTTACTTTGTTCCAAAAAAAAAACACATTGTAGTAAAAATGTTTTATGCTATTTTTTTTAATTTATTAGACTTATTCTAATATTTTTTATAATAAAATTTATAAATAAATATTTTATAAATTATTAATAAATGGATTGCATATTTATTTATAAGTTTTTTCATAAATATGAATATAAATTTTGTTATAAAGAATATTAGAAGAAGTCAAATAAATATACATAGTTTTATTTCATTGATGAATTATTAGAATATAGTAAAATAAAATATATATTGTAATCAAGTAATGCTGTGTATTATATATTGTTTTATTTTAGCAATTAATATTATAATAATAATCAGAATAGAAAATTAACTAAATAAGAATTAATTTTGATAAAAATGAATATAAATTTTATTATAAATTAGGCAATGATATGCTATAACTTCATATAATGTATTATAATAAAATAGCTATTATATAAAATAATTATATATTATTTTAAATTAAGATATTATATTATATTTGATTTTTTAAAAAATAAAAATATATTGTAGTAACAGTGTGTTATAATACTGATTTTTATTTATTACACTTATTCTAATATTCTGTATAACAAAATTTATATTTATATTTAGAAAAAGACTTATAAATACATACATAATACATTTTATAATAAATTATTTAAAAAATTATTTAATATAAATTTACTATAAAAAGTTGATTTTAATTACTAAATTATTATAATAATGTAGTAATTAATTAATAATATATTCATACAGAATTACTTTTATTGTGTGTTACATTATATAAATTAAAAAAGAAAAGAAAATAACGGAAATTTTAAGTTTCATTGGTTTGTCCAGTAAGTCAAGGAACTTGATTTTCATTTTGCCAAGTTACTTTAGGTATAAAAAATATTTATTTTGTATTACATTTTTGCATCGAGTAACTCGACAAACGTGCTTTTACGTTTGTCGAGGTACTCGAGCAATTTCAACAATAGATCTTTTGTATTTGTTACTTTACTTTTTTTTATTTATATTACGTAATACACTTAATATTATTTTATTTTTTAATTTTGTCATGTTATTTTTTAACGAACTCGTGAATCTCAAAAGCTACCATATAAAATAATTTTATATTATTTCAAATTGAGATAATATGTTATATTTGATTTTTTGAAAAATAAAAACACAGTGAAGTAAAAATGTACTATAATATTTATTTTTATTTATTAGACTTATTGTAATATTCTTTATAGCAAAATTTGTATTCATATTTATGAAAAAACTTATAAATAAATATGCAGTACATTTTAAAATAATTTATAAAACATTTTTTTGATATAAAATTGTTATAATAAATTGATTATAATTACTAAATTATTATAATAATGTAGTAATTAATTAATAATATATTGATACAAAAAATGTTTTTATTATACTATAAATTTATTATAGTGATTTTTGTATAATATCTTATAGTACTTACTAAAATAGAAAAATTATTAATATATTGTATTAATGTACTATGATATGTATTAAATTTATATTATATATATTCTTTTTGATTATATTGTAATAAATGATAGGTTAAATAACAATTTTTATATATTTTATTTATAAAGTTACTCAACATATCCTAATTTGTGCCTCACGAGGTTCTTCAAAAATAATACCACAAATAAGAATGAAGAATTACCTAAAGTTAGTAAATAATTTAAATAATAAAGTGCCACAAGATAATGAGAATGTTAAATTTCATTCGTTCATGGAGTAACTTAATAAACTCGATTTTCAGTTTATCGAGTTGCTTCAATTATTGAATAAATTGATTTTACGTGTCAATTTTAATTGAGTAACTCGATAAACATGATTTTTGGTTTGTTGAGTTACTTGAGTAACTTCAACAATGCATATTTGTAATTTTTTTGTCTACTTTTTGTATTTAAAATATGTATTCCACTTAAATTGTTTTATTTTTATTTTTTTTGTATTTTGTTTATTATTATTAATAAGTATACATATCTAATAATAAAAAGTTAATAGTCAAAATAAAAAGACATAAAAATACAAAATATATAGATTTGTTAAATATAATTTACATCAATATAGTACATTAGAAAAAGCTTGTATCTAGAAAGGACAAAACTTTAGAAATATTACATAAAAAAACCTAATATTCATTCAAAGTATTGGAAAAAGTTGACAATGCATACAATGATATTATTTGTTTTTAAATGTTGTCTTTCTCTTTCGAAAGTCGTGTATTTCTCTCTGCTCTTGGCGTAGGCAATTTCTCTGGGATGACTTCAGTCTCAGATGAGATTGGATGTTCTTCAATTTTTCTCTTCTTGGATTTATGCCCAGGTGAAGAAGGGAAATTAAGTTGTTTCACTGCACTTGGAAATGTTTGCCCTTGAAGAGGCATTGGTGTGTCAGCGGTATATGCTACATCTTTCCCTTTGTTATTCCTTGATCTTGTACTTGTAGAACTGATCGACATCGAAGGAACTGATTCATTAAGGAAGATAATGTCATACTTGTATTCATTGTCGAGGACATTTTTCTTCATTCCTTTAACATAAAAAAATTGTGCTTCCTCCAATGTGATTCTAATTTTTTCCAAGATTTGTGATCCACTGTCCATTAGTTGTTGGGCTGTGTATTGTAAGAATTTTTCTGCTGTATCTCCAATCATAGTCCCAGATAATGAGCCTGTGGAGTCTTCAAGTTCCAGATATACACGTGCCCTAAAATATAAAAAATGTTAAAAATGTTGCATGTGTAAATAATTATAAACGATAAATGATTTGTAAACAATATTATACCTTGGTACTGCAATTGCATGAGAAAATTTGCAGAAAACGCATTCGTATGTTTCATTCAAATCAGCACTTGATATTTTCTTGCAAGTATTGCATGACATGTACCAAAAGGATTGTTTGAAAACTCTCACGTATGCACGTGCGTGAACCCAGAAATATGCATATCCTGTTAGCTATTGTTGAAGATAAATTGTATAAATATTATGCAATAATGAAAAAAAATTTTCTATATAATATTTTAAATAAGATTAGGCTTACTCCAGATAACAAATTTGGAATATGTTCAATCTTTGTGATATTCTTTATGTCTGGACTGGAAAGATTCTTTGTTGCCGAGGATGGATATATTTTTGTCGAGATCATCTCATCTAACTTGTCCGAATTTGTTTCAACCCTTGCACAATGTTTAAAAATATTAGCAATGTATACACATGTATATATATATATATATTTGAAAAAAATATAATAAAAAAATATATTTTTACCAAGAAGTAAGCTCAATCACTTGTTCTAAGTAGGCATTGAAGGAGAAAATGCTGTTGGCCTTGGTTGAAATTGAAAGGCCTGTGCATGAAATAAAGATATAGATATATTTATTGGAAGATCTAAGATTGCCTACAAATTTTGTAATATTCGATTGATGATTTATAAAATTATTGACAATATATTACCACTGAAAGATGTTACTTTTAAATGGTTTCCAATGATGATTTGTTTTGTGCTCAAGTTGTCAGCAATGAAACGACACTCCTTCTCCACAAAATTATCCCACATTGTTAGCAACACAGTGTTGAAGCTAGTATAGAAACACAGAAAATATATGAGAAAGTGGTATATGAATTTCTTGAATAATATTATAATTATTGGAATATATATTTATAGATGAAAATAATATAGCTATATATATATAAACCTTGTGTCGATGAGAACTACATCTTGAATAGATGTTTGTGTTTCAAACCTAGTTTGCACCAGCCTTTTAGGTTTCACATCAATTGCAACTCCAATAATACCTAAAGGATAAAAATAAGAAATTAGGACAAATGAAATTTGTTATGAATACAATGGAATGTATAAAAAGAAACATGTTCGTTTTCTTGTGAAATAGGAACAAGTACTTATATCAGAATTTGAGTCCATATAAGGTTCCAATTTGTCGAAAGGAACAAAATTATATGTAGAAGATATTAAAACACTGTGGTCTTCATTCACTTCTTCGACTCTTGTTCGACCAGATATTGTCCATTGTATGTTGCCCATCGAAGCTTGATACTCAGGCTTTGTAAATTTAACATTTGCATTTGAGACAAGATATGTTTTGCCAAGTAATAGCTTGTCTTCATATGCCGAGATGTTCGCATCATAAATAGTTGCATGGACTCTATTTTTCTGTATAATACCATACATTTAAATTAGATATTTTGTATAAACATATATATAATTTTGGCTAGATATTATTTTTGAATATCAAATAAGACAATTTAAAGCTATAACATATTAAAGGCGAAAAAAATTTTTTAAAAATTTTATGTTGCTAAAATGAAATAAATCAAGGCACATAAATAATAGATTAAAGTAATATACCTCAGGATCCATAAATACCATATTTTGATATTTTGTTGGGCTTCGTTGAGCTACTCGTGGAAACGATTTTTCCACAACAATGATTTTTGCCGTCCAGTTTGTATCGTTGGGAGCAATATTTGGTATTAATTTGTACTGTTTATCCATTGTTTGATCCTGTAGAAAATGTCAAATATAAATTAAAGACTATAAATAAGTTATCAAAGTGAAATAATATTTATACTAATAATGAATTGTAAGAGTATATAATGAAATATAGTATGAAGTTGTACTTCAAATCTGAAAGAGGAGTACGAGGATACAAATATTGAGAATTAAAGACTTGTTGATAAATGCTAATATAGAATGTTTGTTGTGTTTGGTTTGTAATCAGAACTAATGTATATATAGAGAGGTATATAGTATCTATTATGCCAATAGTAAGGATATGTTTACTCAATAGGGGTCTAAATCTTCTGTCCTGATTGATGCTTGCCTTATGACGCCGTAATTAATAAATGATGTGGGCCCCAATAATGATGCCATAAAAACTCATTCATAGTTGTCCTCACTTCATCCTACTCAGCCCCAATTAGTTTAAATAAAGTGCTGATTATACTTATAATAGATTTGAAGATTCCAAAATATTAATATAAGCACTCAAAAATTTTATGTCAGTATTTCTACTATTATGTTAAATTATAGTAAAGGCAAATTGATCAAATTGAAATAAAGAAAATTTTATTATTATAATATATATTATTTAAAATTATGTAATAGCAAAAATTTATTATTGAGTTAAAAAAGTTTATTAAGATTTTAATAAGTATAATTAGTTATTATACATTTAAGTATTTTTGTGTATCGAGCAAGAAAATATAACCTATAAAATTAAGAATAAATAAAAAAATAAATAATTGATGGTTAAATTGTGAATATGAAATTTGCTTTACTTAGTAATATACAATGAAAATAAGTAACTACTACAACAGAAGAAAAATATTATTCATTAGAGTTCAAACATATATGAGACTTGAGTAGATTCGAAGTTATTATTTTCTAAGCTGAAAGATTACACTGTTAGAGATTATGAGATGAATGGATGAAACTATAATAAAACAATAGGTAAGAAAATGTATAATAAAGTAAGCTTTAAATTAGTAATTTATAGATAAACCAGAAAACACAAAAATCTTTTCGATAAGTGAAAAAAAAAAAATTATTTAGGATTTATGTAGAATGCAAAAAAATTAAAGTGTTCAATCACAATGTTTATACTGTAAATGTTTCTATTATTTTAATGAAGTTAAGTTAAAGTTAAAATTAGTCAAGAATTCTTAGATGCGTGAGAAATAGTGATGTTAGGACCATTTGTGACTATAAATAGGAAAATAGGAATCATATTTAAAATAGAAGAGCGAATTGGGATCAAATTGTTACAAACATGAAAGAAGAGGCAGTCCTTCTTTCAATTAATAGAAGATAAGATAGGGTCCAGCATTTATTACGTATTGCGTGTCTTCAAGGAGATACAGACCAGCCGTCTAGCATTAAATGATGCGTGGAAAGCAAAGCAAGAATTGGAGATGAGGATATGAAACTCGAATTGGGAATAACGAGGTGAAGCACAACTTGAAGATATTAATATACGTTAATGTATATACAATTTTCATACGTGTATGGTGAAAATGAATAGATTAAAGATGATGTTGACATGTGTACAATAAAAAGATATTTGTACATTTATGATCTGAATTATTACTTGTATTAGGTATGATTATATATAAGAGTAGACTAAGTAGTAATCTATAGTCTATTGTATTAATTTGTCTGAATTCAATGAAAGTAAGCAATAAATTATACTTAGATATTTTTTAGTTACAACTATTGATTTGTGTTCATTTAAATATAGAGGAAAAAAAGTCATATAGAATATAAAAAAAATTTTATATTGTTAATAGCTAATGACTTTATAACATATGTATAAAAACGCGTTCAATGGCAAAAGAAATATAAATTGATAACATTAAATATTTAAATATTTGTACTTTAAATTTTTGTTTGTTAAATTTTGTATTCCATTTATTCATTTACTTAAATCAATACTACATTCTTAGAAAATCGATTACGTTTCATAAAATCATGAATAAGATAAATTTAGTTTTAAACTTTAAAAATTCAAATTCGATAAACGTAATGTATTTTATATGAATTTTTTTTCATATAATTATGTTGGTTATTAAATACACTTTATAACTATATCTATTATACAAATAAATTTAATAGAGACTAATATAGGTTTTTAGAGTTTAATATATAAGCATCATTACAAATTGTATTAATAGCAATGAAAAAAAAAATTTTATACTAATCATATTTCATAAATTCATTATTTGAATGAACGTGTTATATAATATTTAGTATATCTATAATACGAATATAAACATATTAAATATTAGCAAAATAAAAATACAATAATAAAAGATGTTTTACTTTGTTAAAAATAAACGGTCAAAAGGTGGTCTAAATTTAGCATAAATATATTATTAAATTTTTATTAAATTATTCATAATGTAAAATTAAAAAAAAATAATCATTGATAAATCTACACTATTTGTAGTATAATATTTGAAGACAAAAAAAAAACAGATAATAGTAAAATAAAATTCAAAAACTATCTAAATCAAATGATGAATTTTATTATTTTGGATTATAAATCGATGCTGCTACAAACCATACATAACTATAGCATTATACATCTGAACAGACTGGCCATTCATTCACTACAGTATAAATAATTTAAATGCTATGTATATATTTTCTTCAAAGTTTTATACAATATCCTTCACTAATTGGAATGTAAGAATACACTGGCTCTTTATTGACTGGAATATAATTCATGTGAAAGCTTTTTAGAAGTAATATTCAAAGAACACATAGAATATACTTCATCAATATTCACTGCAATATCATTCATGTCACAGATTTATACAAGTGTTCTTCAAAGAACACATAGAATACACTTCAAGAATACAATTTAAACTATTGTTTAAAAAGTAAAAATCCCCTAATTAAAAAAAAAATATGTATAATAATAATTAAAACACTATGAATGCACAATTGCTAATATTTCTGTATAAACTACATTCTTTGTACAACAAAAATGATTTTTAAATTTATCATTTGGTATAATTAATGCTTTTATAGATTTACTTGTTTTTGCTCTAGATAATGCAACATAAAGTTGACCATGAGAAAATACAGGTTCAGGAAGATATAGTCCCACATAATCTAGTGTTTGACCTTGAGCTTTATTTATTGTCATTGCAAAACAAGCACGAATTGGAAATTGCGTTCTTTTAAAAGGAAATGTACTCTTATCACTTTCAAGTGGAATAAATGGAATTCTAGGTAAAAAAACTTTCTTCCCATGCCACTCTCCAACAGATATTTCAGCATGAATAACATTACGCTCAAATGCACGACAAATTAATCTAGTACCATTACATAATCCTTCAGATGGATTAATATTTCTTAATAACATAACAGGACAATTTTGTTTCAATACAAGTTCATGAGGTGGTATACCATTTGGAGTTAGTGTATTAAGAAAATCTTCATGAATACTTTGTTCATTTTTTTCTAATGTTTCATCAAAGCTATAATATATAACATTTTCACCAGCAATTTGATTAAGTACAATATTATTTATTTCATCAACAGCATTATTTGTAAGAGTTAAAATAACTCGATTAATCATCTTATCTAATTCATTGGTATAATTTTGTAAGTTTGGATAAACACTTTCGATCAATTCTTTTAGAGAAACTATCTTGTTATCAAAGGGTATAGCTATTTCATCTGGTAATGTAATCATATTACAGGTATGCCTAGGTTGAATTCCATTGCCTATATCGAGCAGTAATTTAGAAAAGTATGGGTCTAATTGAGCTCTCATATTTTGCACCAATTGTAATTGTATGAAATTTGGCCATAAGTATGAATACACTAAACTTGATCCAATGATAACTTCTTTATTTCCCTTTTGAACTACTGGTAATACTTGTCGAAAATCACCTCCTAAAACAACAACCTTCCCTCCAAATGGTAATATAGAATCATTAACATCTCTTAGCATTCTATCTACAGCCTCTATTGCATAACGGTGAACCATTGGTGCTTCATCCCAAATAATCAAATTTGTCAATCTAAAGAAACTTGCTAAAGCAGATTGCTTACTAACAGAACATGTCATATTGTGATTTATTTCAAGTGGTATCTTAAACCGTGAATGTGCTGTTCGTCCACCAGGTAATAAAGCAGCTGCAACACCTGAGGAAGCAGTTGCTAAACCTATAAGATTTTTAGATCTAATTGTAGAGAGCAAAGCTTTATATAAATAAGTTTTACCAGTTCCACCAGGTCCATCTATAAAATACAAACGACTTGTATTACTATATACATCTGAAAGAATTTTGTCATAGGAAATTTTTTGATATTCATTCAAGTTATTTGCATACATAGTATTGTCAGCATGAATAACATTGTTTAATTCTTCATTAATAATCTTAGCTAATATGTCTTCTTGTTCCATATATATTTGAAAAGGTACAAGATGATAATCATTTATATTTTTATTATTTGCTTCTAATATAGAATTGATTTCATGGAGTGCTTTTATTTCTGCATTTGCAATGGACATACTATTAGATAAATAATCTTCACATAAAAATAGGCGAAATTTTTTCCATAATACATCTTGATTATTAGGAGAACATAGAATGAGTATGGTAGCAAATAATCTACGAAGAGAAGAAGGCATTTGATAATTAATAGCTTCATCTAAACAAAACTGACAATAATTATTGTCTTGTAATAAACCAAGTGCCATAGCCGTTTCACGAAAAGAAGACAAATAAACACCATTAACTAATTTTAAATTTTGAAATGAAGTTGCTCCTTTAATATGATTTAATAAAATACGTAAATAATATCTTTCTCCTTCAGTTATAGTAGATGTAACTATTCTACCAATAACATTTCCTTTCTTCCTTCGACACCATATTTTCCCTTGGCCATCCCATACAAAAAATTTTAGAAAATCTTTATGTAATAATGTTTTTGCAAGTTCATTTGAAACATTCATATGAAAAAATTCAGTTAACATTGTGCGTTGTCTAGATTCATTATTGATTACTGTTTCTAAATTTTCATAATCTCTATATGTTATCAAGTGGTTATTTTCAAGATGTAATTGTAATGAGATAACTGAGGGAGACATTTCATACAAAACAAATCCATATATTCTCCACATTGCTTCAGGTGGAGAAATCCAACGACCATTTTGATATATCTCAATTTCATCAATAGGATTTTCATTATTAGTATTACTAATTGAAATACTTACACGATCATAGCCTTTATACACATATTTATAGAGGTATTTAACAGCTTTAACTGTTGAACATATTTCGACATTAATATGGCAATCAAACTTTGCACACAAATATGGATTGTAAGGTACAACCCATCTATTGTCTAATAAATGTCCTCGAATCATAAATGATCGTTTATCATTCAATCGTCTATAAGTTGGATAAGAATTATGGCCAATAGAAGTATTTGAAATATATTCCTTTGGATATTTATTCTTACAATGACCATTTCTATCCATACAAACATTATGGGGATTCAAATGACCACATGGACCATGCATCATATGTTTAACAACAATAGAATGAAGGTGAGGATATTTTACTTTGTCTGGAATTTCACATGATACAATAGAATCAACTCTATCAATATTATTAATTTTCGCATTGTTCTGTAAGATAAGCAAGAAATGAGCATGTGGAAGTCCTCGTTTTTGGAATTCTACAACATAAATATATGCAGCAACAGGCCCAAAGATTTGGTGCTTAAATAGATCAACTTTAAGTTCTTCTAATTTAGCTTTGAATATTCTAGCAGTCAAATCTGGTCTATTCTGTCCTATATCATTATGCCTTAACTCTTGTTTTATTTCTACCCAATTTGGGTTACATGTCAATGTTAAAAATAAATCAGGTTTACCAAATTTTTGTACTAATGCCATTGCATCCATATATCTTTTTTTCATATCTCTAGGACCTCCAACAAAAGAAGAAGGTAAAATAATCCGACGACCAATTTGTGCACCTCTATTTTGACCATTTTCTACACTATCTACAACTCCTTGATATAATTCAGCACGAATTTCGCTTTGATTTTGACGAAAATAATCTAATCGACTTGTTTCAAGTTTAACATACATATCTACTACATATTGTTGTAGAAGTCTACCAGCATGAAGTAAAACATTGTTTTGTGTATCACGTACCTGTAATTTGAAGCAATAGTATTCACGGCAAGATACTTGTAAACCTTTCTTATTCTTCTTGTGAACTGCAAAATAGAAAAATGCAAACAAATTTAATGAAAAGAAATTCTAAATTGAATGAGTTTAAATGAAGAAACACATAAGTAATCTTTACCTTTTTTTTCTTTCTCTATTATATCAGCTGCACAACTCATGTTTTCAGTAGAAACGGAATTCTCATTTGTACTATAAATATCAACTGTATTATTTTTTGCCTTTTCAATACCTTCATGCCAACCAGTCTCACCGAAGGGAAATAATAATGGGTATTGTAGGGGATCATAACATCCATAATAATAATGTATTCTATGTGAATTATTAGAGTGACAATAAATTGATATATCACGATATCTTATGTCTGCAGATGGGTCCTCATCAACCCAAACTGCAGCCACTTCAGATGTAGAAGGTGCATTATATACTCTTTGATCAAGACTAGCATCACATCTAATTTGTATTTTGCAAGTTTGAAGATTTTCAATATCACCTAAGGAACGAAAAAATCTAGAATATGGATTAATCTCTAATATATTTACTAATATATGTAGTAAAGATGATGAGAAATTGATACATGTATTTAATCTATTTTGTATTTCGTTGTTTGTATCATAAAAATATAACTGTAAATATGATGGATTACTATCAATGTTTAGAATTGGATTTATATAATGGTATACTTGTCCTTGAACTCTAAAAGTGTAAATACCTTTGTAGTTAGTAGATTTAGATAAATCTTTATCAAACTTCACTCCAAAAGAGGTAAAAGCAAAATGGTTATTATAATTTCGCACATTATTTTTAAAATCCAATGCTTCATCTGTACTTGAAGTATATAAATCATATAAAATAGAGGGAGAACAATTGATATGCAATTTAATTTTTCCATCAGCACAACAAAAACCTTTACTTTCTTTTTCAAATTTTTTTGCAAAACAGTGAATACAATTTGTTGGAGTACGTAATACATAAGTTTCTGTGGGTACATGTCTCATAGTAATATTTGAAATACAGGGAGTTAATTGGAATTCATGATTTTGATTTTCATGTTCTTCATAATAAATATTGCTTTCTATACCACCATCTTCTAAATTGTTAGAGTCAATGAAAGAAATTTCATGTCCATCTTCATTCAATTCTTGAGCTATAAAAAATATGACAAATGAAAACAACATAAATAAATAAATGGGAAAAAATTGTGCATAACGGGAAAAAACATAAAAACAAAAAAAACTTTAGCTCACCAGATAATTGCAAACTACCTATTGAATTGACATCGTTCAACTCAACATCTTCAAGTAACTGAATCCTTGTTTTTTGAATCTTCTTGTTAGATTTATATTGTGTATGCTCAGCATACATCTGTCTTCTTTTCTTCTTTTGTTGTTCTTTATTTGAGTCAACAATTTTTTCACCTGTCATCTAATATATTTTATCATATAATAAATATAAAAATTAGTCTCATTCAATGTAGAAAAAAAAAATATATACTATAAACATTATTAAGACAAATATGAATAAGATTAGTACATACATGTAATAACCAACAAGGAAAAAAATTGTATTGCTTAAAATTGTAATATTCAACTATAACATGTAAATACATGATATAAAAAAAAATACTTATTAATAAAGATATGATGAAAAAATAAACCAAAGAACACAAAAAATAATTAATTTCAAATTTCTATCAATGAATAATTACATACCTATAAATTGAAGTTAGGAACTTGGTATAAACCCACTGATGAAGAACTGATCAAATCAAAAAAATGAATATAAGATCTTCTACAATCTATACTCAAACTCAATAGGTGAAGAAAGGAGATGAGAATTATGATTTCAAATATAAGTAAGAAACTACAATGATTTCGAGTAAGAAAAAGAGTAAATCAACAAAATTCTAAGGTTTGATGAGAGTAGAAATAAGAGAACAAGGCTAAGAACAAAGAAAATAGAAAAGAAGCAAAAACTGTCTATATATGTCTGATACAAATAAAACAAAGGAAATATATAAAATAATACTGCCAAAATAATATCGTATATTTATAATAAGTGCATGGTTTAGATGTACATAAAATTATATATGTTATTAATAATAAGTACAAAGATAAGGACAAAGAAATGAAAAAAACTGAAAACTAAGTAAGTTATAATTTCTAAATGCGTACACGTGTTAATAATATGGTAACATTTTGAATAAATTAAGTTTAATAATTTTTCTTAATTATCTCGTAAGTTGGAAAGATTTACTAAAATACAAAAATATGCATCCAATAGAAAATGAAGACCAGATATTATACACAGATTTTGAAGTCAAACATTGCGGCTACTGTGAGAAACAAGATTATACAATATAATAATTGCAAAATGCAACAAACACAAAAATTTATGTAGAAATATTGACAGCTAATTACTCGAGGAAATCGAGAAACGACATTTCATTTTGTCGAGTTCATCGAGAAAACAACTTACACGAACAGCAGAAATTCATACTAAATTTGACAATCATTATTAACAATAATGAAAGCTGATCATTACATTAGAAATGATATAATGACTACAAAATGAAATGCCTGATATTTATAAAAAAATACATATATATAATTTCTCATTTGTTGATGTTCTAATTTTTGTTTATGTTTTCATGAAAATCCAGTAAAAATAAAATCGAGTTAGTTGATAAATTTTGATGGAATATTAATTTTTTTTATTTTTGTTAGAGTTATTCAACAAAATCAAACTAAAATCTGTAACAAAATATAAAGGTCGGGGATGGGCAAAAAAAATAAAAGGTCATGCTTAAAGTTGTTATGAAATGAAAATGATATAAAGTAAAAGTAAAAATTACAAACAATTAATTAAATAAATAAATTGCTAAAACCCCATAAAAATACGAATACAAATTTTGTTATAAACAATATTACAATAAGTCAAATAAATAGACATAATTTTATTTCATTGATCAAATATTAGAATATAGTAAAATAAAATATACATTATAATGAAGTAATGCTATGTATTATATATTTTTCTATTTTAGCTATTAATATTATAGTAATAATTATAATACGAAATTAAGTGAATAATAATTTATTTTGATAAAAATGAATATAAATTTTGTTATAAATTAGGCAATCATATGCTATAACTTTATATAATATATTATAATAAAATAGCTATTATATAAAATAATTATATATTATTTTAAATTAAGATATTATATTATATTTGATTTTTTCAAAAATAAAAACATATTGTAGTAAGAATGTGTTACAAGATTGATTTTTATTTATTACACTTATTCTAATGTTCTTTTTAACAAAATTTATATTCATATTCACAAAAAGACTTATAAATATATACATAATACATTTTATAATAAATTAGTGAAAAAATTATTTAATATAAATTTATTATAAAAAATTTAGTATAATTACTAAATTATTATAATAATGTAGTAATTAATTAATAATATATTAATACAGAATTAATTTTATTGTGTATTACATTATATAAATTAAAAAAGAAAAGCAAACAATCAAAAATTTAAGTTTTATTGGTTTGTCCAGTAAGTCAAGGAACTTGATTTTCATTTTGCCAAGTTACTTTAGCTATAAGAAAGATTTATTTTGTATCATATTTTTGCATCGAGTAACTCGACAAACGTGCTTTTAGGTTGGTCGAGTTACTCGAGTAATTGCAACAATACATCTTTTGTATTTGTTGCTTTAATTTTTTTTATTTATATTATGTAATATACTTAAGATTTTTTTCTTTTTTAATTTTGTCATGTTATTTTTTAACCAACTCGTGAATCTTAAAAGCTATCATATAAAATAATTTTATATTATTTTAAATTGAGATAATATGTTATATTTCATTTTCTGAAAAGTAAAAACATGGTGTATCAAAAATGTGCTATAATATTTTTTTTATTTATTAGACTTATTGTAATATTCTTTATAGCAAAATTTGAATTCATATTTCTGAAAAAACTTGTAAATAAATATGCAGTACATTTGAAAAAAATTTATACAACATTTCTTTCATATAAAATTGTTATAATAAATTGATTATAATTAGTAAATTATTATAATAATGCAGTAATTAATTAATAATATATTGATACAAAAAACTTTTTATTATACTATAAATTTATTATAGTTATTTTTTTTATAATATCTTATAGTACTTCCTAAAATTAAAAAATTATTAATATATTGTATTAATGAATTATGATATACATTAAATTTATATTATATATATTCTTTTTGACTATATTCTAATAAATAATAGGTTAAATAAAATTTTATATATACTTTATTTATGAAGTTACTCAGCATATCTAAATTTCAGCCTCACGAAGTGCTTGAAAAATAATACCACAAAATAACAATGAAGAATTATTTAAATGTATTAAATAATTTAAATAATAAAGAAACACAATATAATGAAAATGTCAAATTTCTTTCATTTATGGATTAACTCAAGCAACTCGATTTTCAGTTTATCGAATTGCTTTAGCTATTGAATAGATTCATTTTGTGTGATATTTTAAATCGAGTAACTCGGTAAAGAAGATTTGGGCTTTCTCGAGGTACTCGAGTGACTTTAATTATGCATATTTTTGATTTTCTTTTTTACTTTTTTTATTTAAAATATATAGTCCACTTAAATTTCTTCATTATTTTGTTTTTTCATGTTATTTTTTAACAAAGTCGCGAACCTCAAAATCGGATTTGTGAAGTTCTTATATAAATTGATCATAATTAAAATCATTATTATAACAAATTTTACTAAAATTTATTTTGATAAATTAGAATGAAATCTAGTTAATATGAAATTCTTATACTAAATTTATGTTAAACACTACACTATTATAATAATATAATAATTTATTAATAATATTTTACTACAGATTTATTTTTTGTTCCTATAAATTTGTTATAACAGTTTTTAAGTTATAATATGTTATACTAATGGGTAAAAAAATAAAAATAAAAAGAAAATATATTTTCTTACTTCATTCAAAACAAATTAATAAACATTTTTACTTAATTTTGTTCGTCAAGTAACGCGGGTAATTCGATTTTGAGTTTGTCGAGTTGATTAAGGTATTTAATAGAGTCATTTTGTGTCTCATTTTTAATCGAGTAACTCGACAAACGTGCTCTTAGGTTTATCGAGTTACTCGAGTAAGTTGAAGAATGCAATACAATGAATCAGTACGTTGCATGAATAATATTTGATATCCTATAACTTCATATAATATATTATAATAAAATATTGACAATATAAAATAATTATATATTATTTTAAAGTGAAATAATATATTATATTTACTTTGTTCCAAAAAAAAAAAACACATTGTAGTAAAAATGTGTTATGCTATTTTTTTTAATTTATTAGACTTATTCTAATATTTTTTATAACAAAATTTATAAATAAATATTTTATAAATTATTAATAAATGGATTGCATATTTATTTATAAGTTTTTTCATAAATATGAATATAAATTTTGTTATAAACAATATTAGAATAAGTCAAATAAATACACATAGTTTTATTTCATTGATGAATTATTAGAATATAGTAAAATAAAATATATATTGTAATCAAGTAATGCTGTGTATTATATATTGTTTTATTTTAGCAATTAATATTATAATAATAATTAGAATAGAAAATTAACTAAATAAGAATTAATTTTGATAAAAATGAATATAAATTTTGTTATAAATTAGGCAATCATATGCTATAACTTCATATAATGTATTATAATAAAATAGCTATTATATAAAATAATTATATATTATTTTAAATTAAGATATTATATTATATTTCATTTTTTAAAAAATAAAAACATATTGTAGTAACAATGTGTTATAATACTGATTTTTATTTATTACACTTACTCTAATATTCTGTATAACAAAATTTATATTCATATTTAGAAAAAGACTTATAAATACACACATAATACATTTTATAATAAATTATTAAAAAAATTATTTAATATAAATTTATTATAAACAATTGATTATAATTACTAAATTATTATAATAATGTAGTAATTAATTAATAATATATGAATACAGAATTCATTTTATTGTGTGTTACATTATATAAATTTAAAAAGAAAAGAAAATAATGAAAATTTTAGGTTTGATTGGTTTATCCAGTAAGTCAAGGAACTTGATTTTCATTCTGCCAAGTTACTTTAGCTATAAAAAATATTTATTTTGTATTACATTTTTGCATCGAGTAACTCGACAAACGTGCTTTTAGGTTTGTCGAGTTACTCGAGTAATTTCAACAATCCATCTATTGTATTTGTTACTTTATTTTTATTTATTTACATTATGTAATACACTTAATATTTTTGTATTTGTTAATTTTGTCATGTTATTTTTTAACTAACTCGTGGATCTTAAAAGCTATCATATAACATAATTTTATATTATTTTAAATTCAGATAATATGTTATATTTGATATTTTCAAAAATAAAAACATAGTGTACGAAAAATGTGTTATAATAGTTATTTTTATTTATTACACTTATTGTAATATTCTTTATAGCAAAATTTGTATTCATATTTATGAAAAAATTTATAAATAAATATGCAGTACATTTGAAAATAATTTATAGATGATTTCTTTCATATAAAATTGTTATAATAAATTGATTATAATTACTAAATTATTATAATAATGTAGTAATTAATTAATAATATATTGATACAAAAATGTTTTTATTATACTATAAATTTATTATAGTTATTTTTTTATAATTTCTTATAGTATTTGCTAAAATAAAAAAATTATTAATATATTGTATTAATGAATTATGATATATATTATATTTATATTATATATATTATTTTTGACTATATTCTAATAAATGATAGGTTAAATAACATTTTTTATATACTTTATTTATGAAGTTACTTAGCATATTCAAATTTGAGCCTCACGAAGTGCTTGAGAAATAATACCACAAAATAACAATGAAGAATTATTTAAATGTATTAAATAATTTAAATAATAAAGAAACACAATATAATGAAAATGTTAAATTTCTTTCATTTATCGATTAACTCAACCAACTCGATTTTCAGTTTATTGAGTTGCTTTAGATATTGAATAGATTCATTTGATGTGATATTTTAAATTGAGTAACTCGGCAAACAAGATTTGAGCTTTGTCGAGTTACTCGAGTCACTTTTATAGTACACACTTTTGATTTTGTTTTTTACTTTTTTTATTTAAGATATTTAGTCTACTTAAATTTCTTTATTTTTTTTTGTTTTTTCACGTTATTTTTTAACGAAATCGTAAACCTGAAAATTGGATTTGTGAAGTTCTTACATAAATTGATCATAATTAAATTCGTTATTATAACAAATTTTACTAAAATGTATTTTCATAATTCAGAATAAAATCTAGTTAATATGAAATTCTTATACTAAATTTATGTTAAATACTACATTATTATAATAATGTAATAATGAATTAATAATATTTTACAACAGATTTCTTATGTTTTCCTATAAATTTGTTATAACAGTTTTTTAGTTATAATATGTTATACTAATGGGTAAAGAAATAAAAATAAAAATAAAATATATTCTCTTAGTTTATTTTAATAAAAAACAAAACAAAACAAATTAATAAAAAACAAAATAAATTAATAAACATTTTTACTTACTTTTGTTTGTCAAGTAACTCGGGTAAATCGATTTTGAGTTTGTCGAGTTGCTGAAGGTATTTAACACATTTATTTCGTGTCCTATTTTTAATCGAGTAACTCGACAAACTTGCTGTAAGGTTTATCGAGTTACTCGAGTAACTTGAAGATTGGAATACAATGAATCAGTACATTGCATGAATAATATTTGATATTCTATAACTTCATATAATATATTATAATAAAATAGCGATTATATGAGATAATTATATATTATTTTAAAGTGAAATAATATATTATATTTAGTGTTTTCAAAAATAAAAACACATTGTAGTAAAAATGTGTGATATTATTATTTTTTATTTATTAGACTTATTCTAATATTTTTTATAACAAAATTTATAAATAAATGTTTTATAAATTATTAAAAAATGTACTGCATATTTATTTATAAGTTTTTTGATAAATACGAATACAAATTTTGTTATAAATAATATTACAATAAGTCAAATAAATAGACATAATTTTATTTCATTGATCAAATATTAGAATATAGTAAAATAAAATATACATTATAATGAAGTAATGCTATGCATTATATATTCTTCTATTTTAGCAATTAATATTATAGTAATAATTATAATATGAAATGAAGTGAATAATAATTAATTTTGATAAAAATGAATATAAATTTTGTTATAAATTAGGCAATCATATGCTATAACTTTATATAATATATTATAATAAAATAGCTATTATATAAAATAATTATGTATTATTTTAAATTAAAATATTATATTATATTTGATTTTTTGAAAAATAAAAAATATTGTAGTAAGAATGTGTTATAAGATTGATTTTTATTTATTACACTTATTCTAATGTTCTTTTTAACAAAATTTATATTCATATTCACAAAAAGACTTATAAATATATACATAATACATTTTATAATAAATTAGTGAAAAAATTATTTAATATAAATTTATTATAAAAAATTTAGTATAATTACTAAATTATTATAATAATGTAGTAATTAATTAATAATATATTAATACAGAATTAATTTTATTGTGTATTACATTATATAAATTAAAAAATAAAAGCAAATAATGAAAAATTTAAGTTTCATTGGTTTGTCTAGTAAGTCAAGGAACTTGATTTTCATTTTGCCAAGTTACTTTAGCTATAAGAAAGATTTGTTTTGTATCACAATTTTGCATCGAGTAACTCGACAAACGTGCTTTTAGGTTTGTCGAGTTACTCGAGTAATTGCAACAATACATCTTTTGTATTTGTTGCTTTACTTTTTTGTATTTATATTATGTAATATACTTAATATTTTTTTATTTTTTAATTTTGTCATGTTATTTTTTAACCAACTCGTGAATCTTAAAAGCTATCATATAAAATAATTTTATATTATTTTAAATTGAGATAATATGTTATATTTCATTTTCTGAAAAGTAAAAACATGGTGTATCAAAAATGTGCTATAATATTTTTTTTATTTATTAGACTTATTGTAATATTCTTTATAGCAAAATTTGAATTCATATTTCTGAAAAAACTTGTAAATAAATATGCAGTACATTTGAAAAAAATTTATAAAACATTTCTTTCATATAAAATTGTTATAATAAATTGATTATAATTAGTAAATTATTATAATAATGCAGCAATTAATTAATAATATATTGATACAAAAAACTTTTTATTATACTATAAATTTATTATAGTTATTTTTTTATAATATCTTATAGTACTTCCTAAAATTAAAAAATTATTAATATATTGTATTAATGAATTATGATATACATTAAATTTATATTATATATATTCTTTTTGACTATATTCTAATAAATAATAGGTTAAATAAAATTTTATATATACTTTATTTATGAAGTTACTCAGCATATCTAAATTTCAGCCTCACGAAGTGCTTGAAAAGTAATACCACAAAATAACAATGAAGAATTATTTAAATGTATTAAATAATTTAAATAATAAAGAAACACAATATAATGAAAATGTCAAATTTCTTTCATTTATGGATTAACTCAAGCAACTCGATCTTCAGTCTATCGAGTTGCTTTAGCTATTGAATAGATTCATTTTGTGTGATATTTTAAATCGAGTAACTCGGTAAAGAAGATTTGGGCTTTGTCGAGGTACTCGAGTCACTTTAATTATGCATATTTTTGATTTTCTTTTTTACTTTTTTTATTTAAAATATATAGTCCACTTAAATTTCTTCATTTTTTTTGTTTTTTCATGTTATTTTTTAACGAAGTCGCGAACCTCAAAATCGGATTTGTGAAGTTCTTATATAAATTGATCATAATTAAAATCATTATTATAACAAATTTTACTAAAATTTATTTTGATAAATCAGAATGAAATCTAGTTAATATGAAATTCTTATACTAAATTTATGTTGAACACTACACTATTATAATAATATAATAATTTATTAATAATATTTTACTATAGATTTATTTTTTGTTCCTATAAATTTGTTATAACAGTTTTTTAGTTATAATATGTTATACTAATGGGTAAAAAAATAAAAATAAAAAGAAAATATATTTTCTTACTTCATTCAAAACAAATTAATAAACATTTTTAATTAATTTTGTTCGTCAAGTAACTCGGGTAACTCGATTTTGAGTTTGTCGAGTTGATTAAGGTATTTAATAGAGTCATTTTGTGTCTCATTTTTAATCGAGTAACTCGACAAACGTGCTCTTAGGTTTATCGAGTTACTCGAGTAAGTTGAAGAATGCAATACAATGAATCAATACGTTGCATGAATAATATTTGATATCCTATAACTTCATATAATATATTATAATAAAATATTGACAATATAAAATAATTATATATTATTTTAAAGTGAAATAATATATTAAATTTACTTTGTTCCAAAAAAAAAACACATTGTAGTAAAAATGTGTTATGCTATTTTTTTTAAGTTATTAGACTTATTCTAATATTTTTTATAACAAAATTTATAAATAAATATTTTATAAATTATTAATAAATGGATTGCATATTTATTTATAAGTTTTTTCATAAATATGAATATAAATTTTGTTATAAACAATATTAGAATAAGTCAAATAAATACACATAGTTTTATTTCATTGATGAATTATTAGAATATAGTAAAATAAAATATATATTGTAATCAAGTAATGCTGTGTATTATATATTGTTTTATTTTAGCAATTAATATTATAATAATAATTAGAATAGAAAATTAACTAAATAAGAATTAATTTTGATAAAAATGAATATAAATTTTGTTATAAATTAGGCAATCATATGCTATAACTTCATATAATGTATTATAATAAAATAGCTATTATATAAAATAATTATATATTATTTTAAATTAAGATATTATATTATATTTCATTTTTTAAAAAATAAAAACATATTGTAGTAACAATGTGTTATAATACTGATTTCTTTCATATAAAATTGTTATAATAAATTGATTATAATTACTAAATTATTATAATAATGTAGTAATTAATTAATAATATATTGATACAAAAATGTTTTTATTATACTATAAATTTATTATAGTTATTTTTTTATAATTTCTTATAGTATTTGCTAAAATAAAAAAATTATTAATATATTGTATTAATGAATTATGATATATATTATATTTATATTATATATATTATTTTTGACTATATTCTAATAAATGATAGGTTAAATAACATTTTTTATATACTTTATTTATGAAGTTACTTAGCATATTCAAATTTGAGCCTCACGAAGTGCTTGAGAAATAATACCACAAAATAACAATGAAGAATTATTTAAATGTATTAAATAATTTAAATAATAAAGAAACACAATATAATGAAAATGTTAAATTTCTTTCATTTATCGATTAACTCAACCAACTCGATTTTCAGTTTATTGAGTTGCTTTAGATATTGAATAGATTCATTTGATGTGATATTTTAAATTGAGTAACTCGGCAAACAAGATTTGAGCTTTGTCGAGTTACTCGAGTCACTTTTATAGTACACACTTTTGATTTTGTTTTTTACTTTTTTTATTTAAGATATTTAGTCTACTTAAATTTCTTTATTTTTTTTTGTTTTTTCACGTTATTTTTTAACGAAATCGTAAACCTGAAAATTGGATTTGTGAAGTTCTTACATAAATTGATCATAATTAAATTCGTTATTATAACAAATTTTACTAAAATGTATTTTCATAATTCAGAATAAAATCTAGTTAATATGAAATTCTTATACTAAATTTATGTTAAATACTACATTATTATAATAATGTAATAATGAATTAATAATATTTTACAACAGATTTCTTATGTTTTCCTATAAATTTGTTATAACAGTTTTTTAGTTATAATATGTTATACTAATGGGTAAAGAAATAAAAATAAAAATAAAATATATTCTCTTAGTTTATTTTAATAAAAAACAAAACAAAACAAATTAATAAAAAACAAAATAAATTAATAAACATTTTTACTTACTTTTGTTTGTCAAGTAACTCGGGTAAATCGATTTTGAGTTTGTCGAGTTGCTGAAGGTATTTAACACATTTATTTCGTGTCCTATTTTTAATCGAGTAACTCGACAAACTTGCTGTAAGGTTTATCGAGTTACTCGAGTAACTTGAAGATTGGAATACAATGAATCAGTACATTGCATGAATAATATTTGATATTCTATAACTTCATATAATATATTATAATAAAATAGCGATTATATGAGATAATTATATATTATTTTAAAGTGAAATAATATATTATATTTAGTGTTTTCAAAAATAAAAACACATTGTAGTAAAAATGTGTGATATTATTATTTTTTATTTATTAGACTTATTCTAATATTTTTTATAACAAAATTTATAAATAAATGTTTTATAAATTATTAAAAAATGTACTGCATATTTATTTATAAGTTTTTTGATAAATACGAATACAAATTTTGTTATAAATAATATTACAATAAGTCAAATAAATAGACATAATTTTATTTCATTGATCAAATATTAGAATATAGTAAAATAAAATATACATTATAATGAAGTAATGCTATGCATTATATATTCTTCTATTTTAGCAATTAATATTATAGTAATAATTATAATATGAAATGAAGTGAATAATAATTAATTTTGATAAAAATGAATATAAATTTTGTTATAAATTAGGCAATCATATGCTATAACTTTATATAATATATTATAATAAAATAGCTATTATATAAAATAATTATGTATTATTTTAAATTAAAATATTATATTATATTTGATTTTTTGAAAAATAAAAAATATTGTAGTAAGAATGTGTTATAAGATTGATTTTTATTTATTACACTTATTCTAATGTTCTTTTTAACAAAATTTATATTCATATTCACAAAAAGACTTATAAATATATACATAATACATTTTATAATAAATTAGTGAAAAAATTATTTAATATAAATTTATTATAAAAAATTTAGTATAATTACTAAATTATTATAATAATGTAGTAATTAATTAATAATATATTAATACAGAATTAATTTTATTGTGTATTACATTATATAAATTAAAAAATAAAAGCAAATAATGAAAAATTTAAGTTTCATTGGTTTGTCTAGTAAGTCAAGGAACTTGATTTTCATTTTGCCAAGTTACTTTAGCTATAAGAAAGATTTGTTTTGTATCACAATTTTGCATCGAGTAACTCGACAAACGTGCTTTTAGGTTTGTCGAGTTACTCGAGTAATTGCAACAATACATCTTTTGTATTTGTTGCTTTACTTTTTTGTATTTATATTATGTAATATACTTAATATTTTTTTATTTTTTAATTTTGTCATGTTATTTTTTAACCAACTCGTGAATCTTAAAAGCTATCATATAAAATAATTTTATATTATTTTAAATTGAGATAATATGTTATATTTCATTTTCTGAAAAGTAAAAACATGGTGTATCAAAAATGTGCTATAATATTTTTTTTATTTATTAGACTTATTGTAATATTCTTTATAGCAAAATTTGAATTCATATTTCTGAAAAAACTTGTAAATAAATATGCAGTACATTTGAAAAAAATTTATAAAACATTTCTTTCATATAAAATTGTTATAATAAATTGATTATAATTAGTAAATTATTATAATAATGCAGCAATTAATTAATAATATATTGATACAAAAAACTTTTTATTATACTATAAATTTATTATAGTTATTTTTTTATAATATCTTATAGTACTTCCTAAAATTAAAAAATTATTAATATATTGTATTAATGAATTATGATATACATTAAATTTATATTATATATATTCTTTTTGACTATATTCTAATAAATAATAGGTTAAATAAAATTTTATATATACTTTATTTATGAAGTTACTCAGCATATCTAAATTTCAGCCTCACGAAGTGCTTGAAAAGTAATACCACAAAATAACAATGAAGAATTATTTAAATGTATTAAATAATTTAAATAATAAAGAAACACAATATAATGAAAATGTCAAATTTCTTTCATTTATGGATTAACTCAAGCAACTCGATCTTCAGTCTATCGAGTTGCTTTAGCTATTGAATAGATTCATTTTGTGTGATATTTTAAATCGAGTAACTCGGTAAAGAAGATTTGGGCTTTGTCGAGGTACTCGAGTCACTTTAATTATGCATATTTTTGATTTTCTTTTTTACTTTTTTTATTTAAAATATATAGTCCACTTAAATTTCTTCATTTTTTTTGTTTTTTCATGTTATTTTTTAACGAAGTCGCGAACCTCAAAATCGGATTTGTGAAGTTCTTATATAAATTGATCATAATTAAAATCATTATTATAACAAATTTTACTAAAATTTATTTTGATAAATCAGAATGAAATCTAGTTAATATGAAATTCTTATACTAAATTTATGTTGAACACTACACTATTATAATAATATAATAATTTATTAATAATATTTTACTATAGATTTATTTTTTGTTCCTATAAATTTGTTATAACAGTTTTTTAGTTATAATATGTTATACTAATGGGTAAAAAAATAAAAATAAAAAGAAAATATATTTTCTTACTTCATTCAAAACAAATTAATAAACATTTTTAATTAATTTTGTTCGTCAAGTAACTCGGGTAACTCGATTTTGAGTTTGTCGAGTTGATTAAGGTATTTAATAGAGTCATTTTGTGTCTCATTTTTAATCGAGTAACTCGACAAACGTGCTCTTAGGTTTATCGAGTTACTCGAGTAAGTTGAAGAATGCAATACAATGAATCAATACGTTGCATGAATAATATTTGATATCCTATAACTTCATATAATATATTATAATAAAATATTGACAATATAAAATAATTATATATTATTTTAAAGTGAAATAATATATTAAATTTACTTTGTTCCAAAAAAAAAACACATTGTAGTAAAAATGTGTTATGCTATTTTTTTTAAGTTATTAGACTTATTCTAATATTTTTTATAACAAAATTTATAAATAAATATTTTATAAATTATTAATAAATGGATTGCATATTTATTTATAAGTTTTTTCATAAATATGAATATAAATTTTGTTATAAACAATATTAGAATAAGTCAAATAAATACACATAGTTTTATTTCATTGATGAATTATTAGAATATAGTAAAATAAAATATATATTGTAATCAAGTAATGCTGTGTATTATATATTGTTTTATTTTAGCAATTAATATTATAATAATAATTAGAATAGAAAATTAACTAAATAAGAATTAATTTTGATAAAAATGAATATAAATTTTGTTATAAATTAGGCAATCATATGCTATAACTTCATATAATGTATTATAATAAAATAGCTATTATATAAAATAATTATATATTATTTTAAATTAAGATATTATATTATATTTCATTTTTTAAAAAATAAAAACATATTGTAGTAACAATGTGTTATAATACTGATTTCTTTCATATAAAATTGTTATAATAAATTGATTATAATTACTAAATTATTATAATAATGTAGTAATTAATTAATAATATATTGATACAAAAATGTTTTTATTATACTATAAATTTATTATAGTTATTTTTTTATAATTTCTTATAGTATTTGCTAAAATAAAAAAATTATTAATATATTGTATTAATGAATTATGATATATATTATATTTATATTATATATATTATTTTTGACTATATTCTAATAAATGATAGGTTAAATAACATTTTTTATATACTTTATTTATGAAGTTACTTAGCATATTCAAATTTGAGCCTCACGAAGTGCTTGAGAAATAATACCACAAAATAACAATGAAGAATTATTTAAATGTATTAAATAATTTAAATAATAAAGAAACACAATATAATGAAAATGTTAAATTTCTTTCATTTATCGATTAACTCAACCAACTCGATTTTCAGTTTATTGAGTTGCTTTAGATATTGAATAGATTCATTTGATGTGATATTTTAAATTGAGTAACTCGGCAAACAAGATTTGAGCTTTGTCGAGTTACTCGAGTCACTTTTATAGTACACACTTTTGATTTTGTTTTTTACTTTTTTTATTTAAGATATTTAGTCTACTTAAATTTCTTTATTTTTTTTTGTTTTTTCACGTTATTTTTTAACGAAATCGTAAACCTGAAAATTGGATTTGTGAAGTTCTTACATAAATTGATCATAATTAAATTCGTTATTATAACAAATTTTACTAAAATGTATTTTCATAATTCAGAATAAAATCTAGTTAATATGAAATTCTTATACTAAATTTATGTTAAATACTACATTATTATAATAATGTAATAATGAATTAATAATATTTTACAACAGATTTCTTATGTTTTCCTATAAATTTGTTATAACAGTTTTTTAGTTATAATATGTTATACTAATGGGTAAAGAAATAAAAAAAATATATATATATTCTCTTAGTTTATTTTAATAAAAAACAAAACAAAACAAATTAATAAAAAACAAAATAAATTAATAAACATTTTTACTTACTTTTGTTTGTCAAGTAACTCGGGTAAATCGATTTTGAGTTTGTCGAGTTGCTGAAGGTATTTAACACATTTATTTCGTGTCCTATTTTTAATCGAGTAACTCGACAAACTTGCTGTAAGGTTTATCGAGTTACTCGAGTAACTTGAAAATTGCAATACAATGAATCAGTATATTGCATGAATAATATTTGATATTCTATAACTTCATATAATATATTATAATAAAATAGCGATTATATGAGATAATTATATATTATTTTAAAGTGAAATAATATATTATATTTAGTGTTTTCAAAAATAAAAACACATTGTAGTAAAAATGTGTGATATTATTATTTTTTATTTATTAGACTTATTCTAATATTTTTTATAACAAAATTTATAAATAAATGTTTTATAAATTATTAAAAAATGTACTGCATATTTATTTATAAGTTTTTTAATAAATACGAATACAAATTTTGTTATAAATAATATTACAATAAGTCAAATAAATAGACATAATTTTATTTCATTGATCAAATATTAGAATATAGTAAAATAAAATATACATTATAATGAAGTAATGCTATGTATTATATATTCTTCTATTTTAGCAATTAATATTATAGTAATAATTATAATATGAAATTAAGTGAATAATAATTAATTTTGATAAAAATGAATATAAATTTTGTTATAAATTAGGCAATCATATGCTATAACTTTATATAATATATTATAATAAAATAGCTATTATATAAAATAATTATATATTATTTTAAATTAAGATATTATATTATATTTGATTTTTTCAAAAATAAAAAATATTGTAGTAAGAATGTGTTATAAGATTGATTTGTATTTATTACACTTATTCTAATGTTCTTTTTAACAAAATTTATATTCATATTCACAAAAAGACTTATAAATATATATACATAATACATTTTATAATAAATTAGTGAAAAAATTATTTAATATAAATTTATTATAAAAAATTTAGTATAATTACTAAATTATTACAATAATGTAGTAATTAATTAATAATATATTAATACAGAATTAATTTTATTGTGTATTACATTATATAAATTAAAAAAGAAAAGCAAATAATGAAAAATTTAACTTTCATTGGTTTGTCCAGTAAGTCAAGGAACTTGATTTTCATTTTGCCAAGTTACTTTAGCTATAAGAAAGATTTATTTTGTATCACAATTTTGCATCGAGTAACTCGACAAACGTGCTTTTAGGTTTGTCGAGTTACTCGAGTAATTGCAACAATACATCTTTTGTATTTGTTGCTTTACTTTTTTTTATTTATATTATGTAATATACTTAATATTTTTTTATTTTTTAATTTTGTCATGTTATTTTTTAACCAACTCGTGAATCTTAAAACCTATCATATAAAATAATTTTATATTATTTTAAATTGAGATAATATGTTATATTTCATGTTCTGAAAAGTAAAAACATGGTGTATCAAAAATGTGCTATAATATTTTTTTTTATTTATTAGACTTATTTTAATATTCTTTATAGCAAAATTTGAATTCATATTTCTGAAAAAACTTGTAAATAAATATGCAGTACATTTGAAAAAAATTTATAAAACATTTATTTCATATAAAATTGTTATAATAAATTGATTATAATTAGTAAATTATTATAGTAATGCAGTAATTAATTAATAATATATTGATACAAAAAACTTTTTATTATACTATAAATTTATTATAGTTATTTTTTTATAATATCTTATAGTACTTGCCAAAATTAAAAAATTATTAATATATTGTATTAATGAATTATGATATACATTAAATTTATATTATATATATAATCTTTTTGACTATATTCTAATAAATGATAGGTTAAATAAAATTTTATATATACTTTATTTATGAAGTTAGTTAGCATATCTAAATTTCAGCCTCACGAAGTGCCTGAAAAATAATACCACAAAATAACAATGAAGAATTATTTAAATGTATTAAATAATTTAAATAATAAAGAAACACAATATAATGAAAATGTCAAATTTCTTTCATTTATGGATTAACTCAAGCAACTCGATTTTCAATTTATTGAGTTGCTTTAGCTATTGAATAGATTCATTTTGTGTGATATTTTAAATCGAGTAACTCGGTAAAGAAGATTTGGGCTTTGTCGAGGTACTCGTGTCACTTTAATAATGTATATTTTTGATTATCTTTTTTACTTTTTTTATTTAAAATATATAAACGCCTAAATTATTAATGAAACAAAAAAATTCAAAGTTGAAAATACTAAATTATCAAATTACTTACATGCAAAAAACAATAACCAAAACATAAAATTTAACAATCGCCAATCTAGAATAACTAAATTTTTTTTAATATTTCCACTTTGCCGATTGAGTCGACAAAGTGAAAAAAATGAAAAAAAAAATAATAATAATTTAAAAAAAGGAAAATTTATGAAAAAAAAAATTAGACTACTTTTTAAAAGTTGCAAGATTTAATGTACATTTTAATTTTATTTTCTTATTATTAGTTTTTTTGTTTTTAATTAAAAAACCTAGCCAAATTAAATATAAATAAAAGTTTAAACGTCAGAGATGAGGGAAAAAAATTAATAATAAGAAATTTGTTATAAAAGGAAAAGGATGTGGACTAAAACTGCAAAAAAAAAAAATAACAAATAAATTCCTAAAAGTCCAAAAAAATAAAAAATGTTAAAAAAAGAATTATTTCCAAGGTCTCCAACTATTCCGAGTTACTCGATAAAGTAGGATAAAGAAAATGTTTTTATTTTTCCTACCTTGCCGAGTTACTCGGCAAAGTGGAGAAAATAAAAAAAAAAAATTTTTTTTTTTATTTTTGAATTTTATATTTTGTCATGAAATTGTCAAAAAAAAAATAATTAATAATAATAATTTTGCATTAGCAAAATGGAGAAAAAATTATTTAAAATAATTTTTTTATATTCTGTCATGAAAATGTCCACCTATAAAATAATAATATAATTTTTACAATCAATAATCACAATATCATACAATACAAAGTAATTTTATATCACATATAATGTAATATAAAATCTTATGATAAATGCTAGAGTCAAAAAAATATATAGACGCCTAAATTATCAATAAAATAAAAATATTCAAAATTGAAAATACTAAATTATCAAATTACCTACATGCAAAAAACAATAACAAAAACATAAAATTTAACAATTAATATAAATACAAAATTACAATGACAAAGTGGGAAAAATTTAAAACAATTAATTTATTTTTTTATTTATTTTTATATTTTGTCATCAAATTGTCTATAAAAAAAATAACAATAATAATTTTGCATGAGCAAAGTCGGGAAAAAAAATGTTTATTTTATTTTTATATTAAATCATGAAAATGTCCAACAGGAAAAAAGTAATAATTTTTATAACCAATAATCATAATTTCATATAACATAAAATAATTATACATCATATATAATTTAGTAGACAATCTAATCATAAATGCTAGAGTAAAAAAAATATATACATACAAAAAACAATAACCAAAACATAAAATTTAACAATTAATATAAATACAAAATGGAATATGTTTATGAAATGAAGAACAACAGAAACCACATCTAATAATAAAAAAATCTCCTAAGTGAAGTGATCGAACAATAATCACATGATAAAATACCGGACAATAAATATGTTCGAATCACTCGATAACTAAACTAAAGAAATATTTTCCAGTCTCGACAACGAAGGAAATAAACTACTAAAACAAAGCAAGATACAAAGTCAACAAAAGTTGCGCATGTCTACAGAAAACAAATCAAATGATTTAAACAAATAATAAATAAAAAGGTAAAAAGCTTTGGAAAAATGACAGCTCCCATAAAATGAAGAAAAGTCAACAAAGGCAGCCTTGTTAACAAGATAAACAAACTTATAGTACTAATAATGAGATTTGGACAAAATGAAGACTAAAACTACATCAAAACGACGTCGCGTTGGTTGAAGGGTGAATAGTAAACATACCATAGACACTTATATTATAGTCATGAAAAAAAAAATAACAATAATAATTTTGCATGAGCAAAGTCGGGAAAAAAAATGTTTATTTTATTTTTATATTAAATCATGAAAATGTCCAACAGGAAAAAAGTAATAATTTTTATAACCAATAATCATAATTTCATATAACATAAAATAATTATACATCATATATAATTTAGTAGACAATCTAATCATAAATGCTAGAGTAAAAAAAAAATATACATACAAAAAACAATAACCAAAACATAAAATTTAACAATTAATATAAATACAAAATGGAATATGTTTATGAAATGAAGAACAACAGAAACCACATCTAATAATAAAAAAATCTCCTAAGTGAAGTGATCGAACAATAATCACATGATAAAATACCGGACAATAAATATGTTCGAATCACTCGATAACTAAACTAAAGAAATATTTTCCAGTCTCGACAACGAAGGAAATAAACTACTAAAACAAAGCAAGATACAAAGTCAACAAAAGTTGCGCATGTCTACAGAAAACAAATCAAATGATTTAAACAAATAATAAATAAAAAGGTAAAAAGCTTTGGAAAAATGACAGCTCCCATAAAATGAAGAAAAGTCAACAAAGGCAGCCTTGTTAACAAGATAAACAAACTTATAGTACTAATAATGAGATTTGGACAAAATGAAGACTAAAACTACATCAAAACGACGTCGCGTTGGTTGAAGGGTGAATAGTAAACATACCATAGACACTTATATTATAGTCATGAAAAAAAAAATAACAATAATAATTTTGCATGAGCAAAGTCGGGAAAAAAAATGTTTATTTTATTTTTATATTAAATCATGAAAATGTCCAACAGGAAAAAAGTAATAATTTTTATAACCAATAATCATAATTTCATATAACATAAAATAATTATACATCATATATAATTTAGTAGACAATCTAATCATAAATGCTAGAGTAAAAAAAATATATACATACAAAAAACAATAACCAAAACATAAAATTTAACAATTAATATAAATACAAAATGGAATATGTTTATGAAATGAAGAACAACAGAAACCACATCTAATAATAAAAAAATCTCCTAAGTGAAGTGATCGAACAATAATCACATGATAAAATACCGGACAATAAATATGTTCGAATCACTCGATAACTAAACTAAAGAAATATTTTCCAGTCTCGACAACGAAGGAAATAAACTACTAAAACAAAGCAAGATACAAAGTCAACAAAAGTTGCGCATGTCTACAGAAAACAAATCAAATGATTTAAACAAATAATAAATAAAAAGGTAAAAAGCTTTGGAAAAATGACAGCTCCCATAAAATGAAGAAAAGTCAACAAAGGCAGCCTTGTTAACAAGATAAACAAACTTATAGTACTAATAATGAGATTTGGACAAAATGAAGACTAAAACTACATCAAAACGACGTCGCGTTGGTTGAAGGGTGAATAGTAAACATACCATAGACACTTATATTATAGTCATGATATATATATATATATATTACCACATGAATCTGACAGAGTCTTGTTAAATTACATTGTAGATAATATTTTTAAGCACTATTTATTTTAGTTATGTCGCAAAATTTTTTTAGCAATCGAGTAATGTTATAATAAACAATGCATGATGACTTCAAGACCAAATTATTGTTACTTTTAATTTTATTAGTTAGTCTAATTGCGCATTACTATTAAAAACGTATGTTACTTGGTATCGAATAATATTGTCCAAGAAAATAAATATAATTTTAATTTTTCTTCATTTATTAATAACTTTATCATATTATTCGTTGTTCAATTTAACATGATAAACATATTAGTATGTCTAATTTAATGTGACAAACATGTCATTAATGGGTTAATTTTACCAACGGTCACTGAGGTCGATTATAATAGACGGAGTGCATTGGAGATTCTCTCAGCATTTTATTTAAAAAAAGGTTGGGCCAGGGAAATAAAAATTAAAGACCGACCAATTTGAAAAAAAATTAATACCATATAAGCGGTAATATTAGAGCATCTCCAATTCACTCTGTCTATTATAGTTTATGTGGCAGATCAAATAGACGGACTTTCAGTCTATCTGGCACTATGTCTATTGAATAGACGGTCAAATTATAAATTAATCTCCAATTGGTTCTGTCTTAAACTAATATTATTGCTCACTTGACATTAACTTTTTTAGAAAAAAAAATTGGCAGGTGTTCAATTTTTATTTCACTCGTTTGACTTTTTTTTAATAAAATATTGAGTTGGATTTAAATTTGCTGAGTCACTCCGTCTAGAATTTCGTCTAAATTTAGATGGACTTCTAGGCGAAGTCTATTTTTTGGTGTGCTACATCGGCTAGACGGAGTCCTTGTCAGCATGCATTGGAGAATGTTTTTTATAACCTTGTCTATTTGTGCTTATGTGGCATGTCTAAAAAGTAATAGACGGAGTGCTCTTATTTTTAGACAAAATCCATTGAAGATGAATTTTTAATTTGATCATTTATTCGATAGACATAGTACCACATGGACTGAAAGTCCGTCTATTTTACTAATCACGTAGACTTCAATAGATAGAGTGCATTACAGATATTCAATTACGTCTAAAATTGGTCTCCAATTATTCTACTAACAACTCAAGTTGTTGTGTAAGTGTCTTTTATTTTTTAAAAATAAAAATAAAATCATATCTATGTATAATGATACATAAAAATATAAATATTGCTGAGTACTCTGTATAACAAAGCTTTTGAATATAAACAGAACTCTTCACGATATGTGTGTGTATATATATATATATATATATATATATATATATATATATATATTACCACGTCAGTTTGATAGAGTCTTGTTAAATTACATTGTAGATGGTATTTTTAAGCACGATTTATTTTAGTTATTGCGAATTTTTTTTAGCAATCGAGTAATGTTATAATAAACAATGCATGATGACTTCAAGACCAAATTATTGTTACTTTTAATTTTATTACTTAGACTAATTGCGCATTACTATTAAAAACGTATGTTACTTGGTATCGAATAATATTGTACAAGAAAATAAATATAATTTTAATTTTTCTTCATTTATTAATATCTTTATCATATTATTCGTTGTTCAATTTAACATGATAAACATATTAGTATGTTCAATTTAATGTGACAAACATGTAATTAATAGGTTAATTTTACCAACGGTCACTGAAGTTATCTTCAAATTATAAAATAGTCACTGAAGTACAAAAATTTCAGTGGTGATCATTGAAGTTAGAAATCCTTTCACTAATGATCACTCCATTAAATTTCTAATTTAAAATAATGTTGTGGCATGATGATGCGATATTTATTTATTGCATAATAGTCTATGTATTTTATATAATATTCACTTTATTCTCTATATTTCAATTAACTCTTTTAAAAATTGTATCTTTGGTCCTTAATCTTTTATATCTTTACACTTTGGTCCTCAAATTTTTAATTATCTTTCAGTTAAGTCCTCTAAAAATTGCATCTTAGGTCCTTCAACTTTTTACATCTTTACACTTTGGTTCTCAAAATTTCAATTATCTTTCAGTTAAGTACTCTAAAAAAATGCATCTTAGGTCCTTCGACTTTATACATCTTCAAATTTTGGTCCCCCCAAATCTTTGATTTTAGTGGTCAAAATAAGTGCACTTTCAATTAAATACTTGACTTTACACTCAAATTTTTACCTAAACGAACAAAATAATATTATATGGCTTGGCCACTAAAATGTCTACTTTTAGTAGTCAAATCTAAGTGATAAGTGTGAATTTTACGCTTATTTTGACCGCTTTATAGTTTACAGTTTAATTATATTATTTTGTTCGTTTAGGTAAAAATTCGAGTGTAAAGTCAATGATTTAATTGAAAGTGCACTTATTTTTACCACTAAAATTGCACTTAATTTGGCCACTAAAATCAAAGATTTGGGAGATCAAAGTTTGAAGATGTATAAAGTTGAAGGACCTGAGATACAATTTTTAGACGATTTGACTGAAAGATAATTAAAAATTTGAGAACCAAAGTGTAAAGATGTAAAAAATTGAAGGACCTAAGATGCAATTTTTGGAAGACTTAACTGAGAGATAATTGAAAATTTAGAGACCAAAATGTAAAGATGTAAAATATTAAGGAACTAAAATACAATTTTTGAAGGACTTAATTGAAATATAGGGACTAAGGTGAATATTATATAAAGTACATGAACTACCATACAATAAATAAATGCCACATCATCATGTCACATTACCATTTTAAATTAGAAATTTAATAGAGTGACCATTAGTGAAATGATTTTTAACTTCAGTGACTACCACTGAAACTTTTGAACTTTAGTGACCATTTTGTAATTGAAGGTAATTTCAGTGACCGTTGGTAAAATTTACCATGTCATTAATTGTTATTTTTTATTTTTATTTTTCTAAAAAACTTTCATAGTGAAACTAATGTTTATTGTTTGATTAGTAATCGAGTGTCTATGATCATTGTTCTTTTCATTTTCTCAACTTTAATCTTGTTTAATTCTTTATTGAGGAAATTTTTTATATTAATTGAATATTATTTCTGAAACTTTTTAAAACATTCATAAACAAATCGAAGCACAGTTAATATAAAATTTTAATTTTCATCACAAATGTTCAATTATTGGTAAAATTACAATAGTTATATCATCCATCAAATATAAAATACATTGTAATGTAGTAGTACTTAAGATATTGTTCAAGTACATGATGGATTGGAAGCATGCATATTAATGCAATCAAGCTTTGAGCTATTTATGGAATTTTTTTAAATAAATATATTTAGTTCTCAATTACTCCTCATAATCATTATTCTAATTAGAAGTTATCAATATTTGTCGATAACTCATCTCTAATGAATATAATGTTTGATCGACATCACCATATAATAGCGTATATATAAGAATAAAGCTAAGAGCCCATGTCTAAAGTGTAGCGAATCTAGTCCCAGTAGAATTGGACATCGTTAACCTCTTGATTTTTTATACAATTCTCGAGTCCATATCTTTCTTCAAACTACATTATAATTTCTTTCTAAGTGGATGCCTAACCAATGAATGCCAAACTAGTAACACTGACTCGTTGGAACATGAAAGAATTTCATGTAGTAGCACTCATAATCTAAATTTTAAAAATGATTGTTTGAAATTATAATGGATTTTTTTGTATGCATTATTTGACCAAATACAAATAATTGACAATGGCAGAAATATTATTATTTTTTTACCAAAATATCCCTACATTATTTCTCCCAGGCGCCGCAACTTTGGACCAACTTCATGGCTGAAAAAATTCACAATTCTTGTCCTCTTTATGGTTGTATCCGTGAGATTTTCCCCTTTTTCACACAATGTACTCCTTCTTCCTTGTGACTGTGTTCATCCTCACCCACCGCTGGCTACTACGACTCCGCCCACCACCAGTGTTTCACTGTCGCCTGAATAAACGAGCACCACAAAGATATTCTGGCAAAAGGTTTTCATTCGACACACAAACAATGGTACGCGATCTTCAACTTCACCATCTTTTTTTCCCCCAATGGTAGCTATGTATTATGATCCAAAAATCACATCTTATATATAACGAGACTGTAGATGCAGCGGAGCATTTTAAATCCTTTTTGTTATGCTGAAATTCTAGTTGGTTGATCTTCATATTCCATGGTATACCTGGCATTCTTGAATCTCACAGTTCCAATGTATATTCTTGCATCTACCATTGTCTTCTGAAACAAGAAGATGTATCCCAATATTAGTGTAATCTAAGTTTGGTGTGTATAAGTCATATTTTATATTTAGGATAATTCTTGGAAAAGCTTCATTTGATGCATCTTGTCTATGAAAAATATACAAGCATTGAGATGTACATATTCTTAAAGATTGTCTGTTTTTGTGTGTTGGAACCAAAATTCTAGTTTGTATGTATAGTCATTTTAAATATTTAAACGAGGATTCATTATTTGAGTTCAATACGAACTCACAAACGGGTCATTGTTGCAGGAAACGGATAAGCACCAACGTCGATCTGCAAAATGGGACGATGACACTCACCGAATATTTGTGAACTGCTGCGAACTCTTGATTGCAGAAGGATATCGACAAGGGAAGTGTTTCACCAACCGGATGGCAGCAGCTAGTTTTAATGTTTAACACCGAAGCCGGAAAGGACTGGAAATGCAGTCAATTGAAGAATCATTGGTTTAACATGCGCCGAGAGTACCTACTACTTCACAAGATTCTACGTTCTACCGGAATAGAATACGATCATCAAAACAACACAATAGTTGCTGATGATTGGTAGTGGGAGCGTAAGATACATGTAACTTTTATTGATTTGTTTCAAATTTTTACTGCAATGTATTTACCTCGCCTGTTATTTCAATATTTTCTATAGATCTATTCATGGTTGCTAATTATATTTTTTACAACCGTCTTACCATGCTTATGTTGGACTAGAGTAACAAGGAATTTGCCAAATTTTGTGGTAGAGATTGTGGAAAAATATTTCATAAGTATAGCCAGCTTTTCGGTGACACGTACGACTCCGAGAAATATGCTCACAGCCCTACCACACTCTCAAAAAAGGGATTCGATGATGTTGAATTTTGGGAAAGTGTTGGGAACAGCGACAAGTTGCCTGTAAACACAGAGATGCGCGATGAGCATGCACCATCGGCCCATGCAGGTAGTGGGTCGGCAATGGATATTTCAGAATTCCACAGTGGGAAAAAGAGGAAATGTTCCTATGGCGGCGTGAAAGGAAAAAAAAAGCTTGGGTCCTGCTCTGCATTGTCTGAATCCGTCAAGAAATTGGCAACTGTTGGCAACGAGTTGATCGCTTGACACTTGAAAGCAAATTTCGGGACTCCCTCGATGGTTGAATGCATGGAAGAGTTAGAGAGCTTTGGCGTACTGGAAGGTGATGAAAAGTTTCACTTGTTTGCATTAACGTTTTTCGAACAGAAAAGGCACCGAACATTGTACATCGCTTCGCAGACACATCAAATGAAAATGAAGTTCTTGAAATTCAACTTCAAGTCTTGGTGCCTGCAGAATGATGGTGCATTCGACGACTGACAGGTTGAACAGTCGTGATTCAAATTCTCGTGAAATTGTACTTGGATGTTGTGAGATTAGGGATGAAATTCCCATTTCATGTACCGGATATTATGTTTAACAATTCATCATGTGTAGTGGATGCGATATTATAGCGGTTTGCAGTGAGGGTATATATTTGTTATTTTAGGTACCGGATATTTATCTAATCTTGTAGATGTCTAGGGATCTAACTATTGTTCTGTAACATTGTTTGTATATTTTTGTTGTGGACTTCAATGATGTGTTATTTAATAGTGTCAGATGTACAATTTATGTGATATGACAAAAGCATGACAAGATGAATTGTTTTGCATCGTAATTGGGACAACGTAGAGATGAAACGTTGAATTTGTTGAGGAAGTACTATTGCAATAATAGTGATTTGTTTTATCTCAATAATTGAGGTATTCACTGTCTATAAAATGGTAAACACCCTTACTTGCCAACTTCATAGGGTTTCTCTCGCTTCCACGTTACTTGCCAAATTTATACTCCAATTGAAGTGTTCTTCTTGTCAAGCCATGGATGAGGAATTAGATATCCAATGTGCTATCGACTCAGACTCTGACGATGGGTCTGACTCCAATTCAAACAGCTCTGACGAAGATAGGCTTGCTAATTTGGAGCGTGATACAATGACTTGGCTCAGGTACTATCGTATGGCCGGAAGCCTAGTTCGTCAATACATCAAAAGTTCACGGGCTAGGATCCGACGTTTTCCAAATGTTCGCAATGGCCGCGTGTTTATGATCACAGCCCTTGAAGAGGATCCAAATATTGCATTTTGTGAGTTTCGAATGTATCCACCAATGTTTGTGCACTTTACACATATGCTGTGGGACGACTATGACCTTCAGAGTGGGCCCGATGTTGACGTATATGAACAAGTTGGAATGTTTTTGTTTATACTGGCACACTGTAAAGTTTACAAACAAGTACAGACAGTTTTCAGTCACTCACTACAAACAATTCACCATTATTTTGGGGTGGTGTTGCGAGCAATTGTTAAATTGGGCGCTAAGATAATCAAACCGAAAACGAACTACAACGATAGTCCCCTGAATCATAGACCCTCATCTACTAGGCACCCGTATTTCCAGGTTTGGTTATATCCTATTATTACGTTAATATATAACAAAAAAATAGTGTCGTAATGTAGGACAATTAATTTCATATTAACTATGTCACTCTAATAGGATTGTATTGGGGCAATTGATGGCACGCACGTGAAAGCGATACTTCCAGCTAGTGAGCGACTCCACTTTATAGGAAGGAAGGGGTATCCCTCTCAAAATGTATTAGCAGCATGTGACTTTAATATGTGCTTTACGTTTGTCCGACCTGGCACAACGGAAAATGTACACGACAGCCGTATATTGGTTAGGGCAATACACTTTACAGATATTAATTTTCCGCAACTAGCAAATGGTAAATATTATCTTGTTGACTCAGGTTTTACACATAGGCCTGGGTACATGGCGCCGTATAAAGGCCCTAACATCAGATACCATTTCTAAGAATTTCCACCTGAACCAAACGGTGGATGTAGACACTTCAGGAACCCACAGGAGCGATTCAATTTCAATCACTCGTCCTTGCAAAACGTAATTGAGCGTGCTTTTGATGTCCTAAAAAACAGGTGGAACATTCTTGATCGAATGCCCCACTACTCATTTCGAAAGCAGACTGCAGTTGTGGTAGCGACAATGACAATACACAATTTTCTCCGTCGCGCAGGTCAAGTGGACAGGGCGTTCGAAACTGTGGAAGAAGATGTAGACGCAGCTGAGATTGATTTGCCAGATGAGCAAGAGGAAACAGCGGCTACTAACTTTGCGCCTCATGTTCGTAACTCAGAATGGGACCAACTTCGGGATCACATTGCGCAAAGTATGAGGTAGTGTATTTTATGCGAACCGGTTTCACGTTTGAATCACTATACCCACGACTAAGAATGAGTGATATAAATCCTTACGTAATTAAGAATATTCCAAAAGTTCTATTGATATCATTGTAAACGTAAAATAGGAAGGGGCAAAAAAAATGTCAAATTAATGATAATCTTCAGAAAGGAAGTACCTGGGCGATCGCCCAGTTGGATGGATTTCAATTCTGCTTGGGGTAAAAGGGTTTGGGCGATCGCCCAGGTACTTAATCACAAATAAACCGGGCATTAAAAGGCAGAAATTGAAGTGTATTGTTTGGGTCAAAAGTTACGGCTGAAGGGTGGAAATTAATAGGGATATATTGGTCAAAAATTCACAATTCTAGTCTGCCATTGTCAGTGATTTGCATTTGGTCAAATAATGCAGACAAAAAAATCCATTATAATTTGAAACAAACAGGCTCTTAATTGGGATAGTGTGTGATTTCTTATCATTTTTCCATTATCCCCCATTCATTTCCTAACTGGCCTGCGGTTCAGAGGTGCCAAAGTCTACTTTGGGCCCCTCAAGGATTATGGGTTGGGCTGTATGGCTTTCCAAGGCAGTTTGACCCATCTAAAAGATTGAATTGAACAAATAAAAAGAATAATTTCACAAATAACCATATAAAATAAAAGATTTTATTTTATTTTTTTATTGTTATTTTTTTTTAAATAGAAATACCATTTTCACTTTCTAATACTTTTGTTATATTTATTATAGAAATTGTGTGTTATATTTGTTACAATTGTGTTACATTTGTTATGTGCATTTTGTCGTCTGTATTCACCACTTCCACCACCATTTTTTAAAACATTTTTTGTTACATTTGTTACAAAAATGTATTATATATGTTACGTATATTTTGTTGCTTATTTTTACCATCGTCGCCGCTACTACCACCACCACCACCAACCACCAACCACTAGGCCTAAGCATTGGGTGGGTCAGTCTAGATATTTCAATATACGGAACCACCAATTACACTTTGGATATTTTGTAAATAGAACAATTCGGTTCCACATAATTATTGGAACCAAACTTGAACTCGAACCGTCAGTTTCGATTTCGGTTCGATTCTACTCATAACATTTTGTAAAAAATCGTGAGTTGACAACATGCTATAAAAAAAATTAAAAATTACAAGCCTGTTAACATTATAATATGTTATATATTAAAACAATTTCTGAAACATATAAATATTAACTGAAAGAATAGATACCAGAATTGCAAATCCATAAATAAGGATTAGAAAAAGAGAAATTACATCTCAAAGTTGAAAATTCATTTTAGTTACAGAGGAGCTTCGTTTTCTCCGTTTCAGTATGTTGAGCGAGTGTGCGGTGACTTATGACAATATTTAGTATTATGTGTCAATTGAGTTTGGGTTTAGAGGTGGTGAATTTGGGACTTCTGGTTTGAATCTTGGACAGTTAGACTCTTGTCTTTGGTACCGTAGTGTTGAATTGGGTCAGGTGAATAAATTGTAAAAAATAAAAAATTTATAAACAATGACAAATTCGGTTAAAAATCTGGTACCCACGGTCCAGTTTAAGAACCAAGAACCGACCCAGACTCGGTCGGTTCTCGTTTCCAGTTTCTAATTTAATTTTTTTGGAACTGGACCGGAACCTTTGGTTTCAATCAGTTACAGTTCGAGAGGTTTGATTCCGGTTAAAATGTTCACTCCTAACATCTACCATCACTACCATAAAAAAATTCAATAGGCCGGATCTTTCCCACTCACGCAACACTACTACAAGTACATTTGCACCACCCACCATCTGCACTGCTATCGCACCATTACCAACACCAATATCAACATCGCATTACCATCATTGCCATCTACACCACTATCACCACCATCGCGCTACCATCAATGGTAATAGTCTCATCCCCACACCAACTGATAAGGGTATTTTATACACGTACTTAACCTCTTTTGATTTAACTTTTAACTACATATCTCGATTGAAATAAAACATTTATTGCACTAATTCAATCAATTCGTATATTTAGGGATGATGCATATTATTGGAAACAAGGAGATGGAATGAATCTAGAATCACGGATTGAGGCATGGGAAAGACTAATGAAATTCATCCGCGTACTTAAGTTATTACCAAGTAAAGATCAAAGCCAACCGAAGTCAACCGGAATCAAAACGAAGACAAATAGATGACACATAGCAGAGAAATCCCCCTCTCTGTCTGCTCGAACGGGCATTGTTACCTCGCTCGATCAAGGCAAGAGAGGAGAATTTCTCCTATCTGTCTGCTCGAGCGGGCACTGTTTCCTCGCTCAAGCGGACAACTTGCGGACAGACCTTCTGTCTGACCGTAGGCTAATTTTGGTAGCAAATCTTGGACTTATGGGGGATCGTTTTGAACCTAAATGGAAGAGATAAAAGGGCATGATGGGGGAGAAAAAAGGGGTAGAAAATTCTAAGAGAAAAAGGAGGACGAAAACACAAGTTTTGGAACGAATCTTCTCTCCCGACAATTGGTAAGCAAGAACGAAGGCAAGGAAGAACCAGATTTGTGTAGCATCTCGTTTGAAGATTTTCAACCGGGTTAAATCCAAAATTTTTCGTCTCTTCTTGTAATCCAACAATCTGGGTGATGAATTCTCAATTTGATTATTATTTTTTGTAATCGAATTATGGTAGGCTAAATTCCTTATGCTATGGATGAAGATGTAAACCTTATTATGTTCTTTTAATTCATGAATTATCTTTCTTAATCCTAATTTATGATGTGTTGATTTATGCCATGGAATGGATGTCCGTTTAAATGCTTGATCACCATTTGAACGTGTTTGTGATTTATTTTAGTTTCCGAAAGATTCAAAATAAATTATGTCATATGGTTTTTAAACACTAAGTCCTATAGAGATTAGAAATAATTTCATATGCTTTGTGCAATCAATATAGATGATCTTGTTATTTAAAGCGTTTTTGTATATTCGAACCCAACATATGAATATTTTGGAGCGTATATGAAAATAGATCTAATTCTACTCGAAAGAGATTTTTAGATAATTTAGAATTTTCGATTGTCAATTTAAGAATAAATTGGATTATGAAGTATGAATTCAGGGATTAAAATGAATATAAATGGTGGAGTCGGATTCCTAGTATAATTTATCTATCTGTGTTTTTACTCGAAATCAGTAAGCAACATTCATTTATTAAGCTAAGTTAGTCTAGTTTAACAATAAAATCACAACAACCAAATTTCTATTGTGTTTATTCAAATTAAGTTAAAATTGATTTAATTTAACTAATTAGAAATCGTAGTCCTCGTGGTAACAATACTATTTTACTCACTTTTACTATTACTTGTCAACGATCCAGTACGTTTGCGGGATTTCACCGTACAAATTTTTGGCGCCGTTGCCAGAGACTTAAGATTTCTTTTAGCTTAACTTTTATAAATTTTGGCTTGAATTTGAATTTTTTATTTTATTTTATTTTTTTCCTTTAGCTTTCTCATGACTACACTGCCTCACTCATTTTGATCTTTTCAGGCATTTGCTGTCAGTTTATGCAAAACTTAGAAGATTTCGATCTCGCTCCATTTGAACTCGAGATTGAGAGGATTTTCAGACAACGCAGAAGAGAACAAAAGAATAAGCAGAATAAAGAGCATGATGATACAATGGCAGAAGCCCATGTTCAACTTCCACAACCAGCGGTGATTGATGAAGATGAAATTCTGGATGGGAAATTCATGACCCCATCAATTATTCAAAATCAATCTAGCATAGCATACCCGTCGTATGGACAGTTGAATTTTTAACTACGCCCAGATGTGATAAATCTATTCCAGAATAATTTACAATTCTATGAAAAATCAAGTGAAAATCCACATGGCCATGTATCACGTTTTCTGGAGCTTTGCAATAATTTCACCTACCAAGGGGTGAATGATGATGCTATTAGAATGAGACTCTTCTCGCATACGCTAAGAGATGGGACAAGAGAGTGGTTGGACTCTAATCTTGCCTCCAGTATTACTTCGTGGAATGATCTCATTAAAAAATTCACCACCAAGTACTTTTCGCCAGCTAAAGTTACCTAGTTAAACACGATATAACCGTCTTCAGGCAACTTGATTCAGAATGCTTTCATGAAGCTTGGGAAATGTTCAAAGATCTACTGCGTAAATGCCCAAATCACGACATACAAAAGAGACGCCAGGTCCATTATTTTTATGGCGGATTAATTCCAGCAAGCAGACATGCAGTAGATTTATCATCGAACGGATCGATTACAACAAAAAATGTCCAAAAAGCTCACGAACTATTTGAACGAATGGCTGAGACCAGTGCTATTTGGCCATCAGAAAGAGAAATACCAAAAAAAAAAAAATAGCAGGTCTTCATAATGTTGATGCCATATCAGCACTATCCAGTCAAATGAACGCTATGATAAGAAAAATGGATCTCATCACACATTCAGTCAATATGGTACATGGTTCTAATCCAATTTGCGAAGGCTGTGGGGGCAAATCACCAGACTTCAACTTGTTCACTAATGAATTCATTCACATCGAACCTTGAAGAAGTCAACTATACTCAGAATTTCCCGCGTCAACAGAACAACCCTTACTCCAACATTTATAATCTGGGATGGAGAAATCATCCAAATTTCTCATGGGGTAGCAATCAGAATCAGAGAAATCAAAGTCAAGGAAAACCACCTGGATGTCAACAACCTGGATTCCAACAGCAGCAGGAGAAAAAGCCGTCGTTTGAAGACTTAATGTATCAGTATTTTAACAAAACTGATAATACTTTACAGCACCAACAGGCTTCTCTTAAAAATCTAGAGACTCAGATTGGGCAGATAGCAGCAGCTTTATCTGAGAGGACTCAGGGCACGCTACCAAGTAACACCGAGACTAATCCAAAAGAACAGGTTAAAGCTATCACCACGAGGAGTGGAGTCCAACTACCTGAAATCCATGTCACAAGACATGAATCATCTAAACAAAAAGTACTTACCACTGACGATGAACAAATGGAGCAGTCTGAACAAAATGAGAAGAAGCTACATAACAGAATTCAGGCACACCACAGGTTAAGGCAACCGTTCCTGTCAAGGCCTATATACCACCCATACCTTTCTCTCAGATATTGCAGAAAAGCAAGCTAGACAAACAATTTGCCAAATTCTTGGAGGTATTCAAAAATCTGCATATCAACATCCCATTCGCAGATGCCATAGCCCAAATGCCCAGCTACGCCAAGTTCATGAAAGAAATTTTGTCAAATAAAAGAAAGCTGGAAGAGCATGAAACGGTGATGTTGACTGAAGAATGTAGTGCACTTCTACAAAATAAGCTACCTCTAAAGCTCAAGGATCTAGGGAGTTTTATTATTCGTTGTACAATAGACAATAATTGTTTTGAAAAAGCCTTATGTGATTTAGGTGCTAGCATTAATCTAATGCCTTTTTCTGTCTACAGAAAACTTAGTTGGGCAACGCAAAGGCCACAACATGTCATTACAGATTGCAGACCGATCTATAAAACGCCATCGGAGAATAATAGAAGATATCTTGGTGAAAGTAAATAAACTTATTTTTCCAGCCGACTTTATCATACTTCACATGGAAGAAGACAAAGATGTACCCATTATTCTCGACCGCCCATTTCTAGCTCCAAGTCGAGCACTAATTGATGTGCACTAAGGGTCAACTTATTCTAAGGTTAAATGACGAACAAGTTGTGATCGATGTATTCAAGGCTATAAAGTATCTGGCTGGCTCTGACAACTGTTTTCAAGTAGATGTGATAAGTGAATTTTTGACAGAAACATTCACTCAGGAACACCCTCAGGAGCCACTCGAAGCCTATCTTGTCCACTCTATTTCAGCACCAACTGACTCTGAAGAAATAAAATACTGTGTTCGGTATCTCGAAGCCCATCAACCTTACAAGAGGAAGTCTCACTTTATTGAGCTTGGAAAAGGTCCTACAAAACCACTGCCATCAGTTCTACAGCCTTCAACTCTTGAACTCAAGCATTTACCAACTCATATGCGGTATGTTTATTTGGGAGAAAAATTTACACTGCCAGTCATTATTGTCAATGCTCTCAATGAAATAGAAGAAAACAAGCTGCTCAGGGTGCTTCGAGATCACAAAATTGCGATTGGATGGTCTATTTCAGACATCAAAAGAATTAGTCCATTCATCTATATGCACAAAATCCTTATGGAAGATGATTACAATCCATCAGTCGAACATCAGCGTAGGTTGAATCCTAAGATGCAGGAAGTAGTGCGAGCAGAAGTCCTAAAATTGTTAGATGTATGTATCATTTATCCCATTTCAGACAGTGCATGGATCAGCCCGATTAAGGTGGTACCAAAGAATGGAGGAATCACAGTAGTTCTCAATGAAAATAACGAACTCATTCCTACTAGGACGGTTACAGGTTGGCGGGTCTGTATTGACTATCGCAAATTGAACAATGCTACAAGGAAAGATCACTTCCCTATTCCATTCATTGATCAAATGTTAGAAAGACTTTTCGGTCATTCCCACTACTATTTTCTTGATGGTTATTCAGGGTATAATCAAATCCCTATAGCTCCAGAAGATCAAAAAAAGAAAACTTTCACTTACCCATATAGCACATTTGCGTATAGAAGGATGCCATTCGGATTATGCAATGCACCCGCTACATTTTAGCATTGCATGATATCAATCTTCTCAGATATGGTGGAGAACTACATCGAAGTCTTCATGGATGATTTCTCTGTTTTTGGAGATTCTTTCGATGAATGCTTAAATTATCTGTCTATGGTTCTTCAGCGATGTGAGGAGACAAATTTAGTTCTCAACTAGGAGAAATGTCACTTCATGGTGCAAGAAAGAATAGTTTTAGGACATCAGATTTCAGACCGAGGCATTGAAGTGGATAGGGCTAAAATTCAGGTAATTGAAAAACTCCTTCCGCCAACTTCAGTTAAAGGAATTTGAAGTTTCATAGGGCATGCGGGTTTCTACCAACGCTTCATAAAGGATTTCTCAAAAATTACAAAACTGCTATGTAACCTGCTAGAGAAGGACATCCCATTCATCTTCACTAACGAATGTTTGAAGGCTTTCAACACTTAGAAGGAAAAACTCATCTCACTACCAAATTTGGTAGCACCTGATTGGAACTTTCCATTTGAGTTGATGTGTGATGCCAGTGACTATGCAGTTGGGGTGGTATTATGCCAAATAAAGGATAAGATTACACATGTGATTCACTATGCAAGTCGAACTCTCATTAATGCACAAATTAATTACACTACCATGGAAGGAGAACTCCTCATAGTGTGTGTTTGCCTTTGATAAATTTCGATGCTATCTCATTGGATCAAAGGTAATTGTCTACACAGATCATGATGTACTGAAATATTTGCTAACTAAGAAGGATGAAAACCTCGACTTATTCGGTGGGTACTTCTACTGCAAGAGTTTGATCTCGAGATTAGGGACAAAAAAGGTTGTGAAAATCTGGTTGCTAACCATCTATCTCGAATCGAACTATCAGCACAAGATCGAACTGATGTAATCAACGAGATATTTCCAGATGAGCAACTATTTCACATTGGATCAGCCCCATGGTATGTGGATTTTGTAAACTTTCTAGCCAGTTCTGTTATCTCTCCGGAATACACAAGTCATCATAAGAAGAAGTTCTTTAGTGACATCAAATATTATTTTTGGGAGGACCATATTCTATATAGTTGAGGGTCGGATCAAATCATTCGACGATGTATACCAGAAGAGGAGGTGAATCAGATCCTAGAGCATTGTCACTCATCTGACTATACTGGACACTTTGGAGCATCTAAAACTGCTGCAAAAATATTGCAATCTGGTTTCTATTGGCCAACCTTATTTTGGAACGCTTATGAATTTGTTAAAAATTGTGACCGGTGTCAACGAACAGGAAACATCTCACGATGACATGAAATGCCCCTCAATAACATATTGGAAGTTGAATTATTTGATGTATGGGGCATTGACTTCATGGGACCATTTTCCCCGTCATTTGGAAATCAATACATTTTGGTGGCAGTTGACTATGTCTCTAAATGGGTGGAAGCAGTGGCCTTACCAACAAATGATGCTCAGGTCGTGGTACAATTATTGAAAAAGAACATTCTCACGTGCTTCGGAACCCCCCGGGCCATTATTAGCGATGGTGGCAAACATTTCTACAACCGCCAGTTTGAATCCTTGTTGACCAAGTATGGTGTCCGCATTTCAACCCCTTATCATCCTCAAACTAGTAGACATGTAGAGATCTCCAATAGGGAGTTGAAACGAATTCTTGAGCTTACAGTCAATGCTTCCTGCAAGGATTGGTCTAATAAACTAGATGATGCATTGTGGGCATACCGTATGACATTCAAGACCCCTATTGGCATGTCTCCTTATCGGTTGGTATTTGGAAAAGCATGCCATCTGCCAGTTGAATTGGAACATAGAGCTTATTGGGCTGTTCGTAATTTAAACTTTGACACGAATGTGGCTGGTGAAAAACGACTCTTGCAACTCAATGAAATAGAAGAATTCCGTCTAGAGGTCTATGAAAGCGCCAAGATTTATAAAGAAAAAACAAAGAAGTGGCATGACCAACACATTCAGAAGAGGACATTTGAAGTGGGAGAACAAATACTGTTATATAATTCCCATCTCAAACTCTTTCCAGGAAAGTTGCGTTTAAGGTGGTCGGGACCATTCACAGTGAACAAGGTGTTCCCTTACGGGGCTGTGGAATTGACCCTAGATGGCACTAAAATATTTAAAGTGAACGGGCAAAGGTTAAAGGCTTATCGGGGTGGTGATCTCTCTAAAGAAAAATCAATTGTCCACCTTACGAACTCGGAGTAACCAACTCGACACAGTCAAGCTAATGACTTTAAACATGAGCTACTTGGGAGACAACCCAACTTCTACTCATTTTTATTTAATTACTTATTTTCTTGCATCATCGTTTTAAATTCCATTTTATTAGTAGGTAGGTTGAATACTTTTGATTTGTGTGCACATCTTTGGTTTAGGTTCTCATCATCCATAGCATGCCATTAGTTTCTTGCATTTCTTTTAGAGTAAAAAAAAAAATATTTGGGGCTCTGTCCACTCAAGCGGACTAGAAATGCCCCACAGGGGCGTCTCAGTCTGCTCGAGCGGACATTACTCTCGCTCAAGTGGACTGCACCCGTGGGGTTTAAACCCACGGGTCTTCCATTTTCCCTCCCTTATTTTGTCTATCATTTCTCTCTTTCCTACTCATTCCATTCTCCACAACTTCACCTTCTCAATTCCAACTCAAGCAAAGAGAGTCATTATCATCTCATCTCTTCACTTACACTTCACTTTTAACACTCCCAAGCATTCAAGGTAATTTAGCTACCCTTTCATGATATTTACTTATTGTGCAGTTTCCATAACTTTTCTTTTCTTCATCTTTGCTTGTTTGAGGAGGTTGGGGTTTTGATTTGTGGTCTGGAGGTTTGTGGAGTTGTCGGGTCGTGCTTGATTGAAGAAACATTTTGGGTTTAGGGTCATCTCCATGTTATGTTTATACACTTGTTTTAGCTTACACCCACCAAGTGTTTGCTGAAATGACTCACCCACAATGTTCCCTTTGCTTGTTTCCTTAGTACATTTGCTCTTATCTTTATTGGTTCCCTTGCATTTTCACATCAATGCCAGTCTTTACATAGCACCACACTCTACACACACACGGCACCCATCTTTATCAACGATGCTCACACCACTTTCCACGCAAGGAACATAGCTTGTGCATGTCATGTCATGCCTCTTTCACTTGTTGAATTTTTCTTGATTGTAATGTCTTTCTCTTCTTGTTTGGTGGGTGCAATGTTGAGAGCAAAGAAACCAACAGAAGATGCAGGACCAAGCTCGAGTAAAAGAAAAACTACATCCAAGAAGACCTCCAAACAACCGGCCACGTATGACGATACTAAATTTGAAACGGAGGAAGCTTGGTTAGTATACAAGCACGACACTAGCAGACAGACTATTATACCGGAGCGAAGGGTTTTAACATCGGATTTTGCAAATGAATTGCTTGGTCACGTTATTACAAAGAATCAGTGGGAAACACTTGCAGCCACTCCGCGTGTTACCTATGTCGAAATTGGCAAGAAATTCTACTCTAATATCCCTGACAACCCGAGCATCCTAAGTATAGGCAAGTCTACATGCGGGGGCAATATATTCTATTCTCCCCCCTAGCAATTCTCCACTACTATGGACTTGACAACATAGAGGCAGACATTTTTCACGCAGCCAATACCGATCCCCACGAAGTAGTCACATCCCTTTGTCAAGATATTGATCATTGGCCTGATGGGAGCAGCACCTTAGACTATAAAAGTCTTCTACCTCAAGTACGAACATTGGACAATATGGTGAGCGCTAACCCTCTCCCTACGACTCATACATCTACAGTCACCATGGAGCGGGCACGCCTACTTTACTGGCTCCAGACTAAGACCCTCAACATCGGAAAATATATCTTCTGCAATGTCTGGCATATTTGAAACAACCGGAGATGTTTGGCATTCCCATCGCTGATTACATGACTTTGTGAAATGCATGGCATTGACCTTTCTCATGAGATCACCATGGTGAAGCGTACAATACAAATAGACTGAATTGGGATACGTAGTTCTAAACTACACCTAACCCGCAAGTTGGAGCACAGCACACAGGACCCCCTTGATCGTCAGGGTATCTTAGCTGGCAAATCCGGGCCTGCTTCTGATGATCCTATGGCTGAGGACCTCCCTCCGCTAGCCACTGAACTGACATTGGCTTCTATTTCTCATGAGCTTCATGAATGGCGCGCCTCGCATGCCGCACTCGAAGCACAGATTCGAGAGATTCGGGAAGCCCAAGTTCAAGAGGCCAAAGCCTACAAATGGGAGCATGAGGCTCTCTCCGCTCAAATGATGCAGCTCCTTGGCTATTTCAGTCTCTACCTACCGCCGCCTCCCCAATAATTGGGACGTTCAGTATACTCTAGACCTCAATTTTTTTTTTCTTTTTCTTTCTTTCTTTCTTTACATTACGGACAATGTGTGGTTTTGCTGTTGGGGTGGGTGCTAGTGATACTCGTTATCTCATCATTAAATACCTATACATAAAAAAAAATTGATTGAAACCATCCCTTGTGTAACAACGTGAACATTTTGCCAACTTATGATGATTTATAATTGATCCGAAGCCAGTTTGTGAAATGTGTCTGCTCATTGCTATTCTTTAAGGATTTAAAATTTTTACCCTTGCGAGACTCTCAACCTAAAGCACATAGCTATTATTTTTGTTGCTTATACTCAGATTTAGGTTGTGTGTTACTGAACGAAGGTCTAAGTTAAGACTTTAGGAAATTTTAGTCCCAAATACTCGTTACAAATGTCACTTAACCCACATTTGAGATCAAGTTTGGGGATGATTGAGCTGAGAATGATGCTCGTTTAGAGAAGCGATAATTCAATCCTTATTGAAAAGCGTTGTAGGTGGTTCTGGTCAACAAGTTGAAGTTAGACATTGACTGTTTGCTAGTATTCTAATCCCCTCTTTCAGTCGTAAATAAAAGATAATGCATTAAGTCAAGGCTTATCTGGTAGGAAAAAGTTGCATGTATTGTGTGTGAAAGCAATCTTTGAGTAATCCGGCCCTATGTACGAACAATATGTAGGAGACGATCTATCAAGGAAGAGGGCTAACGCAGTTTTAGAGCGAAAACTACCTACTAAAAAAAAAGTACTGCATGCCAGGCTTTGTCTTGGACATAAATTCGGGGATTTAGATGCATAGTTAGTTTGACTTGCCTAGTGAATTCTTGAGGACCAGAACACTGGACATAGTAGACGATTATTGCCTATCTAAACTTCAATTTTTCAGTTGGATCCTTTTAGCTTGAAAAAAAAACTAAAGTGAGTTTAACCTTGGTGGAAAATCCTCGAGCATAAATGATAAATTCTTGAATGTGGTATAAAATTTACGAGAGGAGAAAGGATAACTGACCATCGAGGGTGGGGGTGGAAGAGACTTAAACACTCATTTGTTCACATAACCTTGTTTAAGTTAAAGAAATGATTGGAAATAGCTATCCATACACACACGAGTTACACATTGGATAATTTTTTTAAAATCTTTTAAATAGCAATGTCGAGACACATTTCGTAAATTTAATCCGGAGATATTATCCTGAAGTGAACGGCGAATTTTTCTTCAACTTACACAAACCAGAGATATTATCCTGTGCATTCAAACCTTAGTATCATTTTCATTTTGCTCGGACTAGCAAGAGTTTAAGTTTGGGATTTGATAAGGGTATTTTATACATGTACTCAACCTCTTTTGATTTAACCTTTAACTATATATCTCGATTGAAATAAAACATTTATTGCACTAATTCAATCAATTTGTATATTTAGGGATGACGCATATCATTGGAAACAAGGAGATGGAATGAATCTAGAATCACGGATTGAGGCATGGGAAAGACTAATGAAATTCATCCGCGCGCTTAAGTTATTACCAAGTGAAGATCAAAGCCAACCAAAGTCAACCGGAATCAAAACGAAGGCAAACAAACAAGGCATAGCAGGAAAATCCCCCTATCTGTTCGCTCGAGCGAGCACTATTGCCTCGCTCGAGCGAGGCAAGAGAGGAGAATTTCTCCTCTCTGTCCGCTCGAGCAGGCACTATTTCCTCGCTCGAGCGGACGACCTGCGGGCAGACATTTCGTCTGCTCGTAGGCTAATTTTGGTAGCAAATCTTGGACTTATGGGAGATCGTTTTGAACCCTAAATGGAAGAGATAAAAGGGAATGATGGGGGAGAAAAAAAGGTGTAAAAAATTCTAAGAGAAAAAGGAGGACGAAAACACAAGTTTTGGGACGAATCTTTTCTCCCGGCAATTGGTAAGCAAGAACAAAGGCAAGGAAGAACCAGATTTGTGTGGCATCTCGTTTGAAGACTTTCAACCGAGTTAAATCCAAACTTTTTTGTCTCTTCTTGTAATCCAACAATCCGGGTGATGAATTCTCAATTTGATTATTATTTTTTGTAATTGAATTATGGTAGGCTAAATTCCTTATGCTATGGATGAAGATGTAGACTTTATTCTGTTCTTTTAATTCATGAATTATCTTTCTTAATCCTAATTTATGATGTGTTGATTTATGCCATGGATTGGATGTCTATTTAAATGCTTGATCACTATTTGAACGTGTTTGTGATTTATTTTAGTTTCCGAAAGGTTCAAAATAAATTAGTTCATATAGTTTTTATACACTAAGTCCTATAGAGTTTATAAATAATTTCCCATACTTTGTGCAATCAATTTAGATGATCTTATCATTGAAAGCGTTTTTGTATATTTGAACCCATCATAGGAATATTTTGGGGTGTATATGGAAATAAATCTAATTCTACTCGAAAGAGATTTTTTAGATAATTTAGGATTGTCGATTGTCAATTTAAGAATAAATTGGATTATGAAGTATGAATTCAGGGATTAAAGTGAATATAAATAGTGGAGTCGGATTCCTAGCATAATTTATCTATTTGTGTTTTTACTCGAAATCAGTAAGCAACGTTCATTTTTTAAGCTAAGTTAGTCTAATTTAACAATAAAATCATAACAACCAAATTTCTATTGTGTTTATTCAAATTAAGTTTGAATTGAGTTAATTAAAGTAATTAGAAATCATAGTACTCGTGGGAATGATACTATTTCACTCACTTTTACTATTACTTGTCAACGATCTCGTACGCTTGCGAGATTTCACCGTAGACCAACCACAAAAAATCCAAACTACAACACCAACCAAACAAATACCCGACCCACACACCACAAACCTGACCCAACCCCAAACCCCATGCAACGCTCATTGAAAACCCCACTAGTATACTGAGTTCGACTTAATGAATTATATTAAATAATTTATAAAGGATTGTTATGAACAATTAATTATTTTAGTTCATAAAAGGTATCGTCTTCTTATTTGGATGCACCGCACGGTCTTGTTATTTTACAAGATACGAGTAGATCCACCTTCACTATTATTATGATGCAACCAACCCATTGCTTGCACTTTTGTGCCTTGAGGTCATACTATAATGTGGATAATCAATATTTATTAAGTTATTAATGTGTGTGGGCATTACACTACCCAGTACCCAACACTTTGTTGATCGTTGTACAAGCATGCATTGCTCATCAAGTTTAAAAAGAGTTCTCATCTAAAAAAGGCAAATCGGTCTCAACATGCCGTACCTTAATCGTATTTAGAGAAAGTATAAAGTGGAAAAAAAGACGGCTCAAAATTCATAGCCACTGTTGGCTGTTACAATACTTTTCTAACATTTGCTTGTAGCACGATTCATGTGATGAAGTATAGCATTACGAAGTGAAGATGAGAATGAGAATGAGGATGAGACGATAAAGAATACCATTCCAATTTCCACAATGAAAAGGATCTAGCCTTCACAGAATCATTACAAAAAATTGACAATCAGAAGTTACTTAGTCAGACTGCATTGTATGATCAATTCAAAAAAAGTTCAATCGGCTGCTTCAGCTATGACGATAGTACAAAACATATGTATGCACTCGTGTAATGTCTCAAATGCATATTTAACCTAAACAAGGCACAAAATCATCGAAGTACAGCAGATTAGCTATTTACGATACAATTATTGTACTTACAACAGCCTACTTTTGTACTTAAACCGCTTCCCTTGAGTGGAAGTGTTTCCATTATTTGGAAGATTGTATTCAATTATAGTCAAATTACGATTTATCATATAACTTCGATAATCAGAAGATGTTACCGATAATTCAGAGGCTTGAGTGACGTGGTATTCATTGACCTCATAAATTTCTCCTCGTCAGTAAGGCTATGGCGGAAGTGGCAGCGGTGGCCATAAGGGCAATGATCACCATTGAGGACCATGCGGCACACCTCAGTCTTATAGCGAGGGTGGCGAAGGACGGGGCGGAGCTCCTCAATGCCATGAGCAAACTGGCAGTGATCTCCATACGGGCACGTACCCGTCTGTTGCCATTTGTTGCAAAGCTCAGTCTTGAGCATGCCCTGATTATACACCTCCAGTTCAAGTGCTTCCTCCTCTTTCTTCCCTCCACTCACGTACACTCTTTGCTACAATATCACCATAAAAGTTACATCAGCACATAAGATATACCAGAATCCATTAAATACATTCCAACTGCATCATTTTCTTGAGTAATGAATGACAGAAGTTGCCATCATCTATTAGCTATTAAACGGATTTGAAGGTTACAAGCAATACAATTACCCTTTAGGAACCACCAATTTGTAATTCATGGATACATGTCACATTAAAAATTCAGGAAGTATTCTATACACTATTTGCCTTTTAGATGTATCTAATTTGTATGATATCCCTTTGTAATTTTGCCCCTACCAATTGGCCTTTTCTGATACTAATTGTCATTAGTCGTACTCCTACTTTCCTCTTAAAGATGCTTATAAACTTTCAAGAAACTGAAATTATCGTGTGACACAAGCATACATAAACATTGTTCAACAGGGTACTTGGAATTTCGTAGAATTAATACACCTCAAATTGCATGACATAAAAATGTATAATCCATATCCCAGAAAGAAGATGGGGTTTGGATTGAGTCATCATAGGATTCACTATACATGTACCAGTTCATTATACACATTTCAAGAACAACATTTTCTTGAGTCAGTTTTATTTTTACGCGAATGACAAATGTTTTCAGTATCCTGTGGTTAACAAGCTGATTTGAGATCTGATTGTAAACATTTGATCTCACCTTAAAACCAAAATGAAACTTTGGTGTTTAGTTCACATGCTTGTCATCACGGTAATGAAATTATTGGGTAATGCAACTGGACAAAAATAAAAATAAATAAATAAGAGGTTTTTTTTTTTTTTTTTTTTAAATGATGACTAGATGACAAGCAAAGCTTGTTAATTGCGTAGTATTTACTAAATCAGACATGTAACCACTTGCCAATATTGCCATGGATGAACTTCTAATGCATTTTCATCTCGAGTCAGATATAATAGGAGACTATGCCCCACAATAACCATGTACAACGAATGAGTGCCATAGTGTCATACAGTTTTTTGCTCCCAAAATAAAGAATTTATCCATTCTACCTCATTTTTAAAACTATTCATCTGCCATCTTTTCTTTAAATTGATTTCATCTCAACTACTAAATACTCGATCTCTTCTTTAAGAAATGCAAATTAACAATACACAAGCAACAGTACTCTTGTATGATACTTTCGTCTCCCCCATCCCCCCACCATATTTCCGCCTGCAAACAATCCGCGAACACAGGAATACGCATGTAAGTTCTACGGGATATTTAGTCAAGAAGTCTTTAAACTGATTTGGTTAATTAAGCAAAAGTATATATTAGTTATCAGGACTTTTCAGTGAAGCTTAACCTAATGCATATCATCCGTTACTAATTAATCTTATCATTTACCATTAATAACCCACACATCCAACCAAACATAATTACAGGATGTAGAGCACACCATTTCAAAGTACGAGACCACAAAACTTTATTTCTAGCCCAATGGAAGGGGTGTCATTGTCTAAAGTATCAGAAACGAAAGGGAGTGTTAGCAGACTTTACCGTCTTGCTCCGTTCCTGTGCTTTAACTTGGCCTCCTCCGCTGCTCATCCCAGCAGCACGAACCATCTTCAAATATCCACTGGACCGAACCGAAATACTTTTAGGCAGCGAAACTCGCTCCACCCCACTCCCTCCCACCCGACCCAAATCCACCACACTCTTAGGACTCTCACTATGACCTTCAGACACAGCAACCGTCACTTCATTCTCCCACTCCTCTTCTCCACCTGGTCCATCTTCACCACCCAAACTCATCTTCCGTAACCCATCTTCAACAGGATCCCAACCCGAACTCGAACCTGGATCCAGACCCGACAGACCAAATGGCGAAGTGGCACTGAGCAATAAATTCAGGCGGTGGTTCAAGTCAATGTTGGCCATTTTGAGGTTGACATTGTCCTGACGAAGGGACTGCACTTGCTTTGCCGTCTTGTGGAGGTGGGAGAGCACCGTGTGGTGCCGGTCAACCAGGTCCTGATGCTGCTGCTGAATTTGATGAGAGCGAGGCAAGCATGAAGTTAGTAACAAGTCATCATCATTCGGCTGAGAATTGATAATGCTGGGAGGGGAATTCGAATCGCCAGTCAGGTAATCAAGAAAAGGTGAATGACTTGACGGGAAATTTGAGGGGTAGAGTGACCCGACAAAATTGTAGTCGCCGGAGATTTCTCTCTGCATTTTTTAGTATATAGAAGCCTGTTTCCTGCAGAATAAAAACTGTATCAGATTCAGACATTCGCTAGATTTCAACGAATATCAGATTAATTGTATTACAATTAGAATATAAAATCACTGAAAAGTATAAATTTAAAGAATACATAGATGAAATGATTAATTACATTTTCTTTTGGAAAAACAGGAAAATTATATCCACACACGCACACATATCATCAAGAAAAGATTCCATTTAATTGATATATAATTTAGTAGAATAAAGAAACTATTTTATTCAATTCTGGTACATCATTTAATGGAGTAACCGAAGAAATAATGAATTGAACAACACGTATATACATCCAACCACGAGAATTACAAACCAAAATCACAAAAGTTATATTCATATTTCTTGATTAATGAACAAGAATTTAGTACCGAATTTCTCCTAAAACCTTGATCGATCGTAAGAATGAAATGAAAAACAGTTCGCAAATATATTCACGCACATAATGTGTGTGACTGTGCGAGAAATTCTGCAGATAAATCGAAAGAAAGGTGATTAAATCAATTAATTACCTGATTAAACAACAAAGAATTACACACGAGCTTAATTATTCTTGACAATAATTTCTTCTTCTCCGGTTTCTTTCTAGAGAGAAAAACAGAGAGTTTTAGAGAGAGAAAAAATGAGGGGTTTACGAAGAAGAAGAAGAGAGGGGTTTATATAGTGTGCGTATTATAAGCAGGCAAGGGCAATTTGGGAATGTAGTTTTCAGAGCCATTAATCTGTTGAACATATAGATACACAACTGTATACGTAATGTAACAGAATTTCAAGGACGGTGGCATTTGCCTCAAATTGCCCTCGCTTGCCCGCAAATCTGTATTTGTAATCCATTAGCAAGAGAGGGTGTTTTCGTCATTTCGAGTAGTTAAGATAATTTGAGCGGGAAAATCACACTCACGTGTACCTTGGGGATTTTTTTGCTGAATTTTATGCCCCTTAATGTTGACTCATTTACGAAAATGGTATTCATATGTCAATTTCAATTAATTTCTAATCATATACTATAAGATTATGTTTGTGTGTGCTTATAAATATTTATAAGTGAGTTAAATATCATTTTCATTCACATATCTAGTAAAATTCACTGTTTATAAACTGCAAAAATATTTATCAAACATACTCTAAATACTTGTGTGAAAAATTTATTTATGATTATTTTTCTAGAAATTCAAGTGGCTCATAAACTTCTATATTTGTACTCAAAATAATTTAAAAAAGAAAAGGAAATGTTGGCACTTTGCAAGAAAAGATGGTCAACCGATCAATGATCCCAAAGCGTGATTTTAATAATTTATTTATCTTATTATATAAGTAATTTGATTGGATAGTCCGACTATCGTATCATAATATGTCGATTATAATTAAAGAAAGTCCGACTTACAATCACCTCAATGTATCAATTCGAGTAAACAAGACAATATCATAGTAGGGATCTTGTTAGATTAAGAGATTTTTAAACCTATTTTAAATAAGAAAGTTGGCAATTTTGCAAGAAAAACATGTTCGACCAATCAATGATCCAAAAGTGCGACTCTACTAAAATTATTTAAAAAATTTGACTAAATAGTTTAACTATTGTACCATAATTCGTCGATTATGATGAACGAGAACCCAACATACAAATCCATCAATCTATCAATTCGAGTAAACAAGATGGATCACCTCATGGGAGAGACCTAATTGGATATCTCATGGTAAAACCATAATCCATTTACTATCATAACTCATAACAATCATAACATCAATCATGTTAAATTTTAAATTGTGAAGGTTTGTTAGGATAATAAATAAATGGGCCAATAATTTTGTTTTTCATATGTTTACTCAAATATTAGTTAGAATGTAAAGAATAAGGTGGTTCCCAAATTAATGCACAGCTTGCGGTTAGTGAGAACCATTTGATTGCCTGTGATGCGTGGTTTGGAAGTTTATTGGTTTTGGGACTTGCAATTTTTTTTTTTTAGCACATTTGGCTAAGCTCAAAATTAAGTATATATTTCCAAACGTGTTTTCATAAATTAATTTTAAAGAAAAAAAAAGTTACTGTCAAAATAAATAATTTATTTTTAATTTTGATTAATAAAAAATTATTTATATGTAAACTTATTTGTTAATTTTAAGTTAAGCCAATAAAGTTTTTTATAAAGTTAAAAGTGGACATATCAATACATTTGCCATATCACAAGGAACATGATGCTTGTGGGGGTGGAGATGTGAGTTTGCTTCTCTATTACAACTTTTAACTAACACTTTATCAAATCTAAAATCATTTGTTTGGTAAAATAAAGCATGATCCATATATGGCCAATTAAAACACTTGTTGTTATGTCATGGTTGTTAAGTTATTACTTCTCACTACTAACTTCACATAGAAGTTCCATCTTCCTCTTTATTTTCTTTATTTCTCTTTCAATTTTTTAAATATTCTCTCGTATACGCATACGTTGAAAAAGAGTTTGCAATGGAAAAATTACACATGCACACTACTATATAAATGAAAATTAAAATATACTAATTTCTTTCTATAAATTGAGTTATACTAATATAATGTTAGTTTTATTGAAACATACTGAAAAGGCAAACAAAATATATTTATGGAATGTTTATATCAAATAATAAATACAATGATCCCAAAATATTGTTGGAAATGAGTTATATTTAAGTTGATTTAATCAAACTTTGACCAAATATTCGGGTGAGTCTCGATAATAAATTTATGTGTATGAATAGTCAGATGTGTACTACTTCGTGAGTAGATGATCGTCGTAGTATATTTGGTTTGGTAAAACTATTTACGGATGAATGAGAAATTAGTAGCACAACTTGACACCTTGACAGTGAAAATTGGATATTGGAGCAAGTGAGGAACTTTATCATACATAGGAAGATGACATGATTTTGGACCAATTCATATATATCTAGTTTGAATTTGGATTTGGATTTGGGTCTCAAAGGGCACCGCAAGTCTTTAGAGGAGAAGAGGCTTAAATGCTATCGGGTTCGGTTCAAAGTCCATACGCGCTAGCCACTGGCCGGGCTCGGGGCTCGTTGCTCGGGTTTGGCCCATTATATTCTTTTTAAGCAAAATAAAGTATTTTTTTTATTTTTTTTTTCATCCTCCAATATTAAAATATTTGAATTTAAACACAATTGTTCAAACAAGTTCTTTCATTTCTTGTGCATGTTCGATTAAGTCCTTTTAGGTGATATGTTTGTTCAGACACAACTTTTGATAAGTTATAAATTGACTCCAGACTTTTGTGAATTTAATTAATTCCATCATCTTTCTTTCTCAATTATTCTACCCTGCATTCTTTAAAAGATTTCTGCATTTGTCCATATTATATAGAGACTAAAAAAAAAAAATTTCGAGTTCATTGTTTTTGTTGTTTGAAGTGCTTGTACTGCAAGAAGAATGTGGTTGTATATTGGGAGACGATTGCTAGTTACCATAAGCACATAGGCGGGACATATTTGTCTTAAATAGATAAAGTCGAACTCTAGCATTGATTTATCAAATAAATTCTGAATTTTTAATTTATGCAAATTATCTCGTATTTCACGTAAATCATTTTTAATGAATGTATGTATTTTGTATTCTCAATATATATATAACAAACAATTTAAGAGGATTTTTTTTTAGTTTATGCATGCATGCATGTTACTCTAATTAATTCCTAATTTCGAATTCTGGAATTAATATTTTTTAAGTCAGAATCACTTGCATGTCTTCACTTTAATATAAAAGTACTTCCAAATCACTTGAATACATGAAGAATTAGGGGCGGAGTCAGGATATGATAAAAGGGTGTGTCGGGGGAGGAAGAACCCTATGTGGGGGGTGCTGTCCTCGAAATCTTTTATAACCTATTTTAATGAGAATATAAAATTTTCAAATAAGTCATATTCTTTAAAAAATTTACAAAAAGTTATTGCACAAAAATCCATAAACAACTTCAAAAGAAAAAAATCTATCTTCAGTAGTGGTGAAGTGACTACTCTTGACCGGCTCATCGAGAAAATTCTGAAAACATATTATAATAAAAAATATGAGTTCGTATGCAAATTCTATACCCATTAATATTATCTCCAACAAATTCTATATCCATTTAAATTAAAGATTCAACAGCAAAATTAATCCATCACCAAAAAAATGAAACCATCAACAGCAAAATTCGAGCAGCAAAATTAATCCATCAACAACAAAATTACACCATCACCAACATAATTTCAGCAGCAAAATTAATCGATGAACAACAAAATGAAACAATCACCAGTAAAATTAAAATTTCAACAGCAATATTAATCAATGAACATCACAATGGAACCATTTTTCAGCAAAAAAATTAAAATTTTCAGTAGGGAAATTCAATTCAGCAGCAGTTAAATTCACTGCAATGCCTGGTTAGGGCATGAGACGAATCTTGCTGATGAATCTTGCTAATTTCAGGAGACGAAATTCAATTCAGCAACAGTTAGGGCAGGAGACAAAATTCAATTCAGCAGCACTAGTTAGGGCAGGACCGCAAGAAACGAATTTGTGATGATTCAAATTGGGTTTATGGATGAAATGGTTTGGGGTTTAAAGTTTAAAAAGCTGATGATGGTTTGGGCCTTTGAGACTTTGGTCTGCTGGGGTTAATATTGATTGAAATAATTTGGCTGGGCCACTTTTTTCAACACTGGGCCTGGATTTTTTTTTTCCATATTATACATGTGGTCCAGGATAGAGCTGGGCCGCGGACCAGTAAAGCCCAGCCCTAAATCTACCCCTGTGAAGAATATTATCATTTGTTTAATTCTTCTCTTTCATTCTACATTTTTTATGATTTTATTGCAACTAAAAAATAATAGCAGTAGCATCTGTTTAAGCGTGAGTTAGTATTTATAGTAATCTAAATAATTAAATCTAGTATCTGATTTTGTTAAGTTACTACTAATTGGAATTTATAATTACAAGTTTGTTCAAATAAGAAAAAAAGTGCTTGCTTTCTAGATCTGTTATTTTATCTTCAATCTTAATTTCTGAACTTTTGTTTTCGTAACAGAAATAGATTCGAATGGAACTAACGTTGTTCGCCCCACTGCAGTTCCACCCGTGGCTATTTTGCTTCAGTCAACTTCGGTACTCCAAAGAGAAAAATCGAAAAAATTCATTAGTGTGGATTTCAAAAGATGGCAACAAAAAGATGTTATTCTACTTGACCACTATAAATTTAGCGAGGTTTCTCACCGAGGATGTTCCTGCAGTTCAAGAAGGACTAAATAATAGGAAGTCTCTTATTGCCTTAGATGCATAGAAGCACTCGAACTTTCTATGCAAGAATTACATTTTGAATGATATGGACAATATGTTATACGGTGTTTATAATTCTCTGAAATCTGCAAAAGAACTTTTGGAATCTATGGAGAAAAATTACAAGACTAAGGATGCGGACACGAAGAAATTTATTGTCGAAAAATTCATTGACTTCAAGATGATAGACTCCAAGATAGTTATTAGTCAAGTTCAAGAGTTGCAGGTTCTTCTTTATGACATACATGCTGAAAATATGACTTTAAGTAAGTCATTCCAAGTAGCTGCAATTATTGAGAAACTTCATCTTTTATGGAGAAATTTCAAGAACTACCTCAAGCACAAACGCAAAGAGATGAACTTGGAAGAATTAATTATCCGACTAAGGATATAAGAAGACAACAGAAAGTATGACAAGAGATCTAGATGACAGTTTGGTCAAGCAAAAGCCAATGTGGTGGAATCTAGTTCAAAAACCAACAAGAAAAGAAAGCATCCCGGTAATGCACAGAAGAAAGACAACAAAAAGAATGCTAAAAAATTCAAGGGCGACTGCAACAATTGTGAAAAAGCGGGAAATTGTGCAAGTGAATGTTGTAAGCCAAATAAACAAAAGGCCCAAGTAAATGTGATAGAAAATGATGCATTAATTGAGGATATACAAGAAATGAACTTGTGTGTTATTATTTCTGAATGCAACAACATTCGGTATCCTAGAGAGTGGTGGGTGAACACTGGAGCTACTCGACACATTTGTGCTGACAAGGCGATATTTTCTAATTACAAGGCGGTTAATAGAGAATTATTGTTTATGAAAAACTCTGCAAGTTCAAAGGTTGAGGGATAAGGAAAAGTAACTTTGAAGATGACTTCCAGCAAAGAGCTAGTCCTCAACAATGTGCTACATGTGTCTAACATTTACAAGAATCTTGTATTTGGGTCTTTACTTAATAAAAATAGTTTTAAGTTGGTATTTGTATCTGACAAGTTTGTACTCACTAAGAATTATTTGTATGTGGAGAAGGGTTACCCGTGTGATGGACTATTCAAAATAAATGTCCTTATTGTTGTACCAAAATCAGGCAATAATAATAAAGTTTCTAGTTCTACTTATATGCTCGAGTCTTCTTGCTTATAGCATAATCGTTTGAGGCATGCAAACTTTAAATATGTGCGTAAGCCAATGAACTTTAAGTTTATTGCCTTCTTTAGAATTTAATTCTAATCACAAATGGGGAACTTATGTTGAGGCTAAGTTAGCCAAAAGAATTAATTCATATTGATATATGTGACTTGAAATTTTGTACAAACTAGAAGTGGTAAAAAGTACTTCATTACTTTTATTGGGGGATTGCACAAGATACTGTTATATCTATTTGCTAAGAAGCAAAGATGAAGCTTTAGATATTTTTAAACATTATAAGAATGAAATTAAAAATCAACATAGGAAACAAATAAAGATTATTCGTAGTGATAGATGAGGAGAATACGGAGTACCGTTTGTAGAATTTTGTTCAGAATATAGTATTATTTATCAAACAACGGTACCTTATTCACCTCAGTCAAATGGTATTGCTGAGAGCAAAAAATGGTCTTTTAAAGAAATGATGAATGCTATATTGATAAGTTCAGGCTTACCTCAGAACTTGTAGGAGGAAGCTATCCTTTCAGCAAATGTTATTTTTAATAAGATACCACAAAAGAAAAAAAAGATGAAACTCCATATGAATTATGGAAAGGTCATAAATCTACTTATAAACACTTAAAAGTGTGGGGGCGTTTGGCTAATGTTGAAGTAGCAAAGCCTAAACAAGTTAAAGTTATACCTAAAACAATTGATTGCATATTTATTGGATATGCTAATAATAGTAGTGTATATCGATTTCTTATTCACAAGTCAGACATTCTAGACGTATATAAAGGTACTATAATTGAATATAGAAATGCCATATTTTTTTAAGATCTATTTCCATGCAAAGACAAGAAAGAAACAAGTTCAATTAAATGAACTTATGATACGACAAGTGGTACTCATCTAAGTGATGAAGAACCTAGGCGCCAGGGGTGGGGTGGGCATTTTGTATTAAAAAAAAGAAAAGAAAAAAGATATAAAGCCCAAATCCAAATGTAATTAATATAAGCCCAACCGCCCAAGTCCAAATACTAACTCCCAAATCCAATTAACACAAATCAATTCATCCAACTTTAGTCTTCACTCTTCAAACTCTTCTCCGAGCCTCTTTTTTTCGCATCAATTGGTATCTCAAAAATCAAAAATCAAAAAGTCAAAACCCTTATTCTAGATCCCCAACCCATTATCCACACTGTAGAAGAGATTTTGCCATATAAGAATAGTGGTAAGTAAATATATATATATGTATGTTTAAATTATTTTGAATTTATTGTGTCTATTGAATAAGAAATTGAAAATGTATCATGTATGTATGTATGTATGTATGTTTTTTTTTTTTTTTTTTTTTTTTTTTTTGTAATTAGATTTTGCAATTTGCACAAGAGTCCGTTAATTATACTTATGCATTTTTTTTTTGTAATTTAGTCATTGAATTTCACAGGCTTCAACATGCAATAGGCTTAAGTAATTGATAATTTTTTTCAATTTGCATGGAAAAAGCTGCGGCAGCATGAGGTTGGTTTTAATTACTTTAGTTTTAATAATTTTCAATTTTTTTAGTTTCAACTTTCAATTGATAATTTGATATTTTTTGGACAAGACAAGAATATGAATATAATTCCAATTAACTACAATATGTAATTTAAACTTGATGCTTAACATTTGTTGTTGATACTATATATTAGGTTTGCGCTTGATTGCTCCAACTCCAAGTCACAATCAATTTGACGCTGCAACAAGCTACGTAGGACATGTATTTCGCTTGTCTTTTTTGACCTTGAATTGTGTTTATATTGGAGAATAGGTTGAATTATGATTTATTAGATTTGGTGTTCGATAGTTGATTGGTTAGATATTGAATATGTTGAATATTGTTGAATTCTTAGATAGTTGACTGGGCTATTGATTTTATTTTTTGTAATTTTAGATTTTGAAATGGAACAACCTTCTGCCAAGAAAAGAAAAAAGTTGCTATCTTTTTTTAAAAATGGAGATCCATCCGAGGGTACTTCAATTCCTACTGTGCCTCCTCCTTCATCTCCTGAAATGGAACCCCCTTCATCTTCTAATCTTGATTTGTAACTATCTACTTGTAATGAAAGAGAGATCTGAAAAAAAGCAAATATGTGAACATCCAGTTAATGAATGATATCAGATTAGACGGGCATATATAAAGGATGGGCCTGATCAACCGAAACTTTTGGAGTATCCGAGTAAACAGTGTGGAAAGCAAAAACGTCGGTTTCAGGAACATTGGTATAATCATTATAATTGGTTGGAATAATTGCCTTCAATAGATAAGACATATTGTTTTTACTGCTTCCTGTTTCAAAATGACAGTGCTACAGCAAATATTTCGTCATTGGTTACAATTGGATTTAATAGTTGGAAGAGGGTTAGCCAAGGAAAAGGTTGTACATTTCTTACTCATATTGGTACAATACCTTCATCACATCATAATATGTGTAGGAGAAGAGCTGAAGATTTAATGATATCGTCTCAACATATTGACAAGGTGATGCGTGTTGTATCTAGAGAAGAAGTTCAGAAAAATTGTTTGCAGCTAAAGACCACAATAATCAGTGTTCGATGGATGGCACTACAAGGTTGTGCCTTTAGGCGTCATAATGAATCTTTGTTTTCATTGAACCGTGAGAATTTTCTTGAAATGGTGGATGCTTTTGGAAGAAGGAATACCGAAATTGGACAAGTTGTACGAGGCAATGCTCCCAAAAATGCTACATACTATTCTCCTGAAATTCAAAAAGAAATTTTGAACATTATGGCCAACAGAGTACGATATATAATTCGTCAGGAAGTTGGAGATTTAAGATTTTGTATTCTTGTTGATGAAGCACAAGATCAATCTAAACGAGAGCAAATGACCATTATCTTGAGGTTTGTCAACAAAGATAGAATTCTGAGTAATATGAGAAGTGCTAGGAATGGACTTCAAGCATTATTTCTAAGAGATTGTCCATACGCATATTACGTCCATTGTTTTGCCCACCGATTATAGCTTACATTGGTTTCTGCAGCTAAGGATGTCCGTGATATTTGAGAATTCTTTTCTCGCTTAGACACTATTGTTAATGTTATTATGTCTTCTCCTAAGCGTATTAATGAGTTGCAAACTACACAAAGACAAGAAATTGAGCATTTGTTGGCAATTGGAGAACACGAGTCAGGGAGTGGAGCTAATCAGATTGGTAATTTGCAATGATCAGGAGCTACTCGCTAGAGTTCTAATTACAACTCTGTAACGAGCTAGATAGAAATATATGTTGCAACTTGCAAGATGCTTGAGTCTCTTAGTGAACATTCTCCAAATACAAGATGTCGGGCTGAAGTTGGTGGTGTATACAAAAATATTATGAGCTTCGAATTTGTATTTGTTTTGCATTTCATGCGTAGAATTTTCTCAATCACTGATGTTCTTTGTCAGGCCATTCAAAAAAAAAACCCAAGACATCTTATGTGCTATAAGATTTGTCTATACTAAAAAAACTGTCCTTCAAGTATTGAGAGAAGATGACTGGGAAGAATTTCTTGAGGAAGTGAGAACCTTTTGCTCAAGAAATGATATTTATATACCTGACTTTGAAAGTTTATATATGGTTGGACGTTACCATGGCCGTGAGCATCATTACCACTTTGATATTTTCAATAAAGCAATATATTTCCTATTGATGGAGTTAAATAAAGATTTAATGAGATATCAGTAGAATTCCTTTATCTCAGTGCTGCTTTGGATCCTAAAAATTCTTTTGAATCATTTAACATGGATAATATTTGCAAGCTCGAAGAGAAGTTTTATCCTCAAGATTTTATCTCAAGAAATTTATTTTTTGAAAGTTGAGTTGCAACATTATCAAATTGATGTGATTTCCAAACCTCGGTTTCAAGTACCAACACTTTCTAAATTATGCTGGCAATTGGTAGCAAACAGAAGGTCAGATCATTATGTTATGTTGACTCGATTGATTCGCCTTATATTAACTCTACCTGTTTCTACGACAACAGTTGAGCGAGCATTTTCAGCAATGAAGCATGTGAAGACGGCAATTCGTAACAAAATGGATGATGATTTTCTTGCTTACTGTATGACACTCTAAATTGAACGAGAATTTACTGTAAATATAGATATAGATTCTATTATACATGAATTTTATGTTGTAAAAGATCGTCGAGCTCCACTTCAATAGGTAATACTGTATTGTGATTTTTTCTGTTGAATATAATTTTGTTCGTACATTAACGTTTTAGAAATTTTTGCACCCCCCACGTAGATTCCTGGCTCTGCCCCTACTAGGCGTAGTAAAAAGACCAGAACATCTACATCGTTTGATCCAGATTTTGTAACATACATGGTAGAAAATAATCTTAAGACATTTATTGAGGGCAATGTCTACTCCAATAGTCCCGTTTTGGAAAGAAGCTATCAATAGTGAGATAGAGTCTATTAAGCAAAATCATACTTGGGAGTTGGTAGATCTTCCACCAAGAAATAGCCTTTAGGCTGTAAATAGATTTTCGAAAAAAAGTTAAAACCTGATGGATCTATTGATAAATACAAGGCCCGGTTAGTAGCAAAATGATATAGACAAGAAGAAGGCATTGATTTCTTCGATACATACTCACCGATGACAAGGATCACCTCGATCAGAGTTCTAATTGCAATTATAGTATTGCATAATCTCGAGATCCATCAAACGGATGTAAACACGACATTCTTAAATAGATAGTTAGAAGAAGAAATATACATGGAACAACTTGAAGGATTTATCGCTCATGGAAAAGATAAAAAGGTGTGTAGACTCATTAAGTTGTTATATGGATTAAAGCAAGCGCCAAAATAATGGTACGAAAAATTTGACAAAACGATATTGTAAAATGGTTTTAAAATTAAAGAGTGTGATAAATGTGTCTATATATAAAACACACCAAAAGCTTATGTGTTAGTATGTGTCTGTATGTCGATGACATACTTATTATGAGTACTAATAATGATATTATCATGACTATGAAGAAAATGTTGATAAAATATTTTGATATAAAGGATATGAGTATGACAGATGTTATATTAGGAATTAAAATTTCTAACGGTACGTCAAAAGTTTAATATGTATGATAATAGTCAAGTTAAAACTTCAATAGATTTAAGTCTACACTTAGTCAAGAATAAATGTGAATCTGTATATCAACTGAAATATTCTCAAATAATAGGCAGTTTAATAAATATTATGAACTGCACGGTTATTGCATACGTAGCTAACAAACTAAGTAGAATTAATAGTAATCCAAGCAATGACCATTGGAAGGCTTTGAATAGAGTTCTTAGATATATAATATACACATTAAATTTTGGATTACATAAGATGCCTAGATGTATTGGAAAAATATTGTGACGCCAATTGGATATCTGATACGAAAGATTCTAAGTCTACTATTGGTTATGTTTTTACCATTGGTTGTGTCTTGGCAGTCATCAAAACAAACTTGCATAGCTCGCTCAATAATGTAATCTGAGTTTATAGCTTTAGATAAAGCTAGAGAAGAAGCATAATGACTTCGTAAATTTCTTAGAAGATATTCTATGTTGGCCTAAGCCAGTGTCTGTATAAATATAAATTGTGATAGTCAGTTGGCTATCGAAATGGCACAAAATAATATGTATAATTGTAAGCCTCGGTATATACTTCACAGACATAATACCATTAAATAGTTGATATCAATTGGTGTTATCTCCATTGAATATGTGAAATCAAAGGAGAATCTCACGAATCCATTAACTAAAGGTTTACCAAGAGATCAAATGTACTGCTTATCGAAGGGAATGAAATTAAAGTCTACTAAGTAAGAGTCTTGTAATGGTAACCCAACTTTGTTGACTAGAGGTCCCAAGATTTTAGTTTAATTGGACAACTAAGTTATGAAGATTCCATGAAGCATTTATAAGTTATCTTCTATCCATTCCTATGATAAGAAAAGTGCTTTGTACAGAGTATATTAGGATAAGTAATACTATTAATGATTCTAATAGCTTGGACTATTCAAGTGGAGTATGGCACAATACTCTTAATAGTAGATCACCTGTGTAAGTGTGAAATGTGGCCGCTTTTATGAGAATTTTCGAGGTTTAAATTTTCTAAAACACTTATTGTAACACCACATATCCATTTACATGATTATTATTGTTTATTATGATGATTGTATTAATATTACAATTAATTCTTAATTAATGAATTTACACTTTGTAACTAACTATTGTTTTGCAGTGGAATGTATCGTGGACACCCTAGACGATCAATGTGCTTATTAACTTTAAATTACAAGACGTGTATAATTTTATTTAAATTTGAATTAAAGTATATAATATTTTTAATTATTATGTGCCTATGTCAATCTTATATGGATTAATGAACCTAGACATGCCCGTTGAACATATCCATTTTCTTTAATAGGAATTAAAATCTTTTTAAATTAATCTATTATATAAAGTAAGATTTGGACTCAAAAACCGTGATTGAAATCAGTCTAGTAGGATTTTACTCACATATTTAGCATAATTTGATTTTTAAATGGTTGCTAAACTTGAAAATAGGAAACCTCCTATTTGAGTACTAATCCCCATAAAAAAAAAAACAAAACAAAACAAAGCGACGTCTCCATTTCTCCAAACCCAAGGTTGTTCCACATTCTTTGATTTTTAAGAGGTAATGCAATGATTCTTTTTTTTTTTTTTTTTTTTTTTTTTTGGATTCATGTTGAGGCCATTTACTTTACCTTGGAAGAGTTAGTTGGCTATCGTTTGTTAAAATGTATACCCGAATGTATATTCATATATATACCCACATAAATATGTATATATATTGTGGCTAATAATATTTATTTTGCTTTATTCATTTAATAAAAATGTGTTAAATTTTATTAATTTATTACTTCTATTTACTTGTTTGTTCAATTTACTCATTCTATCGTAATTTAGCCCTTGAAGAATAATGAATAATTAAATAAATAAAATTTTATATTTATTTATCAATCTATATCTTATGCTTATACCTATATATAAAAGAAATTTAATTACTTGTTTATTTGTGCTACAAATATTGAGACTAGTATTCTTTTAATTGATTTATGTAAACTGTTATTTTAAGACACACTAATATAAGTTTTATGTCATTTAATTTATAATATTAAAGTGGTAACTCATGATGAGACAGTATATAGTCGGCTGTTATGACAATAAAATAAATGATATATATAGATTTTCATTTAATCAATAGAAACGACTTAGGAATTTTGGCACGTTGATTTCGTGGGTGGCCAAAGACAGTTCCACTTGCTATTCCAAAGTAAATTTCTACGTATTCAAGTAAGTAAACCTCTGTTAAAAATTCATTTGTAGAGTGAAATGTTAAATGTTTAGATGTGTTACGTAAATAGCCATTATGTGAACATGATATACTTTGATATAGTTTTATATGCATTTATATGTCATTAATGTTTCACACGACATATTGTTGCATGTATATTCATGTTAATATATCCACAAGCATGCATAAAGTAAATATATAAATGATAATGTTTGAAATGTATATTTTATTCAAGAAAGATAGGTATCCCAATTTTATTAAAAAAAAGTGGTGTACGCCTATGCCATGAAAGGTGTGAGTGGGAAATAGGGCGTGGGAGATCGGCGCACCCGATGAATGATAATGTTGAATGTTGAATATTTAATATTTAATATTTAATGTTTAACCGCTTTGCGATACTATCGGTAGATAGAATGGGTTTCAAATAATAATTGTCAACTGCATTCTAATTGGGTAGACGATACACAAAAGTGAGCTCACAATGTTAAAGTTTTTGAAAAGATAAGAAAATAGGGTATACATATTTTAGAAAACTATTTGTAACCAATGCATATCATAAGCATGCATTATCACGTGCATGAGGTTTACTTACTGGGCATTAGCTCATTCCATATTCTCTACTTTCAGATGATGAGAGTTAGATGATTCGAGATGACTGTTTGGGGCGAGATGGACTCAGTATTGCTTAAATCCAAGTTTTATTTTGTTATTATTTTAGAAATAAGATGCCTTAGGCCAATTAGTATCATTGGAATACTATTCTTTTACTTATTTTAAATTAGTCAAACTATGAAGTTTTCCGCAATTATTGTGTTCATTCAATAAAGAATTTGAGTATAAAATTTATTATGCAAATTATTGTTTTTAATTAATACTGTTGAAAGCCATTAATATTTATTTTGTATTTCAAAATAAAATAAAATAGAATGAAAATTTTATCCACTTTTTCGCATTGATATAATGTCGTTTAATGGTAATTAAAGGATAACACTTCTAAGTCTAGAGTTTTTGGACTTGAGATGTTACAGTATTGGCATCAGAGCTAAGAATTTTAAAATTGTTTAAGTAGACTTTAGATTAAAAAAAAAGGAGGGGTCTAGTACCGAGTCACGCCGCTAAGGAGTTCTCTCACAATCATCTGGTAAGGTTGAGTTTTATCTCTGAAATTGCAAGCAGTTATTTGATGCATAAATGTTGTAGTTAGAATGTTTATATATGTTGTAGTTGCAATATAGCATTAATAAAATTTCAAAAATAAATAAATAAATAAATAAAAACATATAATTATAATATTAATAATAATAATATATAATAAATAAGTCTTTGTATTCCATATGGCCCCCGCCACTCATTCTCAGGCTTACGAAGAAACATCTGGAGCTCGTCTAAAGGGGTCAGGCAATAACACAGGGACCTCAATGACAATGGAGGCTTTTATGAAAGCATTGGCTATATTTGAGCAAAACAACCGACCCGTGATGAATGACTAAACCCAAGAACAAGGAAAGATATCAGAGTTTAAGAAGTTATCTCCACCATCATTTGCTAGCACCACTGACCCTCGAGAAGCTGAAAAATGGTTAACTGAAACTCAAAAGGCATTTTCGGTTATGAGCTACACAGAACAAGAAAAAGTTACATTTGCTGCTTACATGCTTTAAGGAGATGCTTACGATTGGTAGTTGATGGTTCAGCGCCAACATGAGAAGTATACTAGACCATTCACTTGGAAGATGTTCATGGAGGCCTTCAACAACAAGTATTTTCCAAAGAACATACGTCGGGAGGGAGAGAGAGAGAGAGAGTTCATTCATTAAGTTAGAGTAAGGGAGCCGAACAATTACTGAATATGAGGCTGGATTTGCTCGTTTGGTAAAGTTTGCCCCAGACCTGTAGCAACAGAAGAAAGAAGAGCAAGGCGCTTTGAGGAGGGACTTAGGTCTCGTATAAAACAAGCAGTGATACCATTCAAATTAACAACTTATAGAGAAGTGGTTAGTAAGTCGCTTTTGGTGGAAAGAGCTCAACTCCTAGAAAAAGAAGAGATTAAGGCCTAGCTAAGTGGTCATAAGTTCAACGGTGGAAATTCTAGAGCACAGTTTTGGAAGAATAATGGCCAGAAAAGAAGAAACGACCAAGGCAACAACAAGGGCCATTACCAAAACAAGCAGCAGAGGAAGAATTGCTCGAAGTGTGGCAAGGAACATCTTGGCGAATGCCTTACGGGTACGGGTGTGTGCTTTAGATGTGGAAAGCCTGGTCACTTTACAAATAATTGCAAGGAAAGATCTTTTGGCAGTAGCAACAATAAACAAAAGAAAACGCAAGCACGAGTTTTTACAATGTCTAAGGAGTCTAAAGAGGCCTCAACTGTAGTGACAGGTACATATACATTAATGTAATTAGTTCTTTTGTTGAGTATGATTTAACTTCATGCATTGAATTAATGTAGGCATTATGTATGTATGCAATGTACCTGCCAATGTCTTGATTGATTCTAGGGCTACTCATTCATTTCTTAGTCCATCTTTTCCTAAGAAATTGGAGAAACCACTTACGCAAACAGATATATGGTTTAGTGTGTCCACACCCTCTGGAGCTATAATGAATTCAAATTATGTTTTATGTGATTGTTCAATAATAGTAGATGGGAAAGAACTGCTAGTAGATCTTATAGTGCTGGATGTCCAGGACTTTGATGTCATATTAGGGATGGATTGACTATCAAAGTATCATGCTATGATTGACTGTTATAAGAAAGAAGTGGTGTTTGAGCCTCCAAATATGCCTAGATTTTGCTTTTCAGGAACAAATGAAAAGCCCTTTATTCCTATAATCACAGCTATGAAGACTCGCCAATTGTTGAACAAAGGTTGTGTAGCTTATCTAGCTTCAATAAAGGAGGAATCAAAGACGGATCTTTTCATTGATCAAGTCCCAGTGGTTCAAGAATATTCAGATGTATTCCCAAATGATCTCACTGGTTTGCCACCAAAAAGGGAGATAAATTTTGTCATCGATTTATTGTCTAAAACAGCTCCAATATCAAAGGCACCATATCGCATGGTCCTTACTGAACTCAAGGAAATCAAGGACCAACTCCAAGATCTTTTAGATAAAAGATATATCAGACCAAGTTTTTTTCCATGGGGTGCTCTAGTTCTATTTGTAAAGAAGAAAGATGGCTCGATGAGGATGTGTATGGACTATCGAAAGCTGAACAAGGTGACGATAAAGAACAAGTATCTGTTGCCAAGAATTGAGGACTTATTTGACCAACTCCAAGGTGCTACTTATTTTTCCAAAGTTGATTTGCGATTAGGATATCATCAACTAAGAATCAGAGAAAAAGACATTCCAAAAACTGTCTTTCACACTAGATATGGGCATTATGAGTTTCTAGTAATGCCTTTTGGTTTGACAAACGCTCCAGTAGCTTTCATGGATATGATGAATCGAGTTTTTAAAGAATACTTAGATAAGTTTGTCATAGTTTTCATTGATGACATTTTGATCTACTCACGATCTAATAAGAACATGAGCGACATTTGTGATTAGTGCTTGAGATACTTTGAGACAACAAACTCTTTGCTATATTTAAGAAGTGAGAGTTCTAGCTAGATAGGGTACCATTCTTAGGACATATTGTATCAAAGGAAGGGATTGCAGTGGACCCTAGCAAGGTTGAGGCTGTCCAAAACTAGCCGACACCATCAAACATTGGAGAAGTTCGTAGTTTCCTTGGTTTAGCTGGTTTATCGAAGGTTTGTCGAGGGATTTTCTAGAATCACCTCAGCATTAATCCAGCTAACCAAGAAGAACGTAAAGTTTCAATGGACTCCATACTGTGAACAATGTTTTCAAGAGTTAAAAAAACGCTTGACTTCAGCGCCTATCCTAACGATACCATGAGACAATGAAGGATATGTCATCTATAGTGATGCTTTGAAAAAAGGGCTTGGTTGCGTTCTTATGCAACATGGTAAGGTAATTTCTTATACCTCAAGACAGTTGAAAGAGTATGAAAAGAACTATCCAACTCACGATCTCGAGTTGGCAGCTGTCGTCTTTGCATTGAAGACATTATCTATATGGGGCTAAATGTGAAATTTATACTGATCATAAAAGTCTAAAGTACTTTTTCACTTAGAAAGTGCTAAACATGAGACAACATTGATGGTTGAAACTTGTAAAAAACTATGTGTGATCAACTACCACCCAGGCAATGCCAATGTTGTGGTAGATGCGTTAAGTAGAAAGACTCATGGATCAATAGCTATATTGCAGGGCATTCAAAAACCATTGTTGGTAGAAATTCAAAAGTTTGAGTTGAAGATTGTACCTAGGGATAATTTCAGCTATTTTGCCAATATGACCATCAAACTAATCCTACTCGAGAAGATTAAGGCTTTGCAATACAAAGATCCTCGAGTATTGAAATTTTGGACTAAAGTTGCTGATAGAAAGTGCACTAATTTTATTATCACTACTGATGGTGCACTTCAATATGGCAGTAGGCTTGTAGTTCCTAATGACGAAGGGTTGAAATAAGAAATCATGAGAAAATCTCATAATACTCCTTACTCGATTCACCCTAGAAGTACAAAGATGTTTCGAGATTTGAGAGAGCATTTTTGGTGGATTGGAATGAGTCGGGAAATAGCAACATATGTTCAACACTGCCTCACTTGTCAACAAGTTAAGGCTGAGTATCAAAGACCTTTAGGCCTCTTGCAACCACTTATGATATCAGAATGGAAATGGGAAAGAGTTGGTATGGACTTCATTGTTGACCTGCCTAAGACCAAGAGGGACTATAATTCTATTTGGGTAATTGTAGACCGTCTTACTAAGTCGGTGTACTTTTTACCGGTCAAGACTACTTATAATATGGAACGATATGCTGAACTATATGTGGTAGAGATAGTCAGACTGCGTGGAGTCCCATTATCCATTATATCTGATCGTGACCCTAAGTTTACTTCTTCATTTTGAAACAGCATACACAAGGCTATGGGCACACAAATTCTTGAAGACATGTTGTGAGCTTGTATTATTGACTTTCAAGGCACTTGGGATGAGTATCTTCGATAAGTTGAGTTTGCCTACAATAAAGTTTCCAATCTACCTTAGTATGGCACCTTATAAGGCATTGTATGGAAGGAAATGTCGATCACCTATCCATTAGGATGAGGTTGGAGAAAGAAAGTTATTGAGCCCAGAGATTGTCCAACAAACATCTGAGGTTGTTGAGAAGATTCAAAAGTGGATGAAGACTGCTCAAAGTAGATAGAAAAGCTATGCAGACAAAAGAAGAAAGCCTTTAGAATTTGTTGTTGGCGATAGTCTTTTTGTGGGTGGCATCTATGAAGGGTGTAATGAGATTTGAGATAAAAGAGAAGTTGAATCCTCGTTTTGTGGGACCTTTTGAAATTTTGGAAAGGGTATGTGAGTTGGCTTATTGGATCGCATTACCCCCAGCACTGTCAGGGGTGCACAATGTATTTCATGTTTCTATACTGAGAGAGTATATCTCAGACACCTCTTACATTCTAAGCTATGAGTCGTTGGATCTCTGCAATGATTTTACTTATGAAGATATGCCAGTAAAGATCTTAGAGAGAATAGATAAAGAACTTAGAAAGAAGACGATAACGCTAGTCAAAGTACTTTGGAGGAACCATGATGTGCAGGAGACGACATGGGAGCGTGAAGCACCCCTACCTATTTTGTATGTTTTAATTTCGAGAACGAAATTTATTTTAGGGGGTAAGGAATTGTAACACTACGTATCCATTTACATGATTATTATTGTTTATTATTATGATCGTATTAATATTATAATTAATTCTTAATTAATGAATTTACACTTTGTAACTAACTATTGTTTTGCAGTGGAATGTACCGTAGATACCCTAGACGATCAATGTGCTTATTAACTTTAAATTACAAGACGCGTATAATTTTATTTAAACTTGAATTAAAGAATATAATATTTTTAATTATTATGTGCCTATGTCAATCTTATATGGATTAATAAACCTAGACACGCCCCTTGAACATATCCATTTTCTTAAATAGGAATTAAAATCTATTTAAATTAATCTATTATATAAAGTAAGATTTGGACTCAAAAACCGTGATTGAAATCAATATAATAGGATTTTGCTCACATATTTTGCATAATTTGATTTTTAAATGGATGTCCTAAACTTGAAAATTGAAACCTCATATTTGAGTACTAATCCCCATAAAATAAAAAAACAAAGTGGTCTCTCTATTTCTCCAAAACCAAGGCTGTTCCACCTTCTTTGATTTTTAAGAGGTAATGCAATGATACTCTTTTTTTTTTTTTTTTTTTTTTTTTTTATCTCATGTTTGGATTCATGTTGAGGCCATTTACTTTAGCTTGGAAGAGTTAGTTGGCTATCATTTGTTTATATGTATACACGAATGTATATTCATATATATATATATATATACTAGTTTTAAGGTCGTGCGTTGCACGTCAGTGAAATCTATAGGAAAAATTGTATGTCGAGAATAGTTTATTGATACGATATAATAACAAATTTGATATTAATAAAATTTGACTTGATAGACAGCAAAAAATAATAATTTCCAAGCTTGAAAGGAAAGAGAAAAAACAACTACAACGAAATAAGATAGAAAGTAAAGCATAGTTATGCATGTGTAGGGAAACAATAGGAAATGATTTAAAATAAAGAAAAATATTAACTAATATATAAATATTAGTTAATAAAGTTAGAGACGATATATTATATTAATTTAAAATAAAATATAAATGTTTATTATAATAGCTATTTTAGTATAAGATATTATATTAAGATTGAGATTGATGAGTTTGTTAAAGAATAAGATGAGGAATCAAAAAAAGAATAAAACTTACATGTATTAGATAATGTAAATAAAAAAATTAAACTGAAAAATGAAATATATGCGTTGGTGAAGTTGTTTGAGTATCTTGAAAAATACAAAATCATGTTTGTTGCCATTGTTGGGTAACGTGATCAAAAGTGTGATAGAAAATATATTTAGTAAACAATTTAGGTAACTCGATAAACTGAAAATTAGATTTTTTGAGTTACTGGACGAATGAAGGAAATTTAAAACTTTGATTATGTTCTTTTTTTTTTTTTTTAGATTATGTAATACATCTAAAAACTTTTTTATTCTTATGTGGGCGTGTTATGAAAATAAACTGTAGTAAAAATTTATTACAATAATGAAATTTTTTGTTACAATAAAAACGTCAAATTAGATAATGAAAATAAATGTGTTTTTTTTAATGAGTAATTATAATAAATCTTTGAATGTAATTTATAATAATATTTATTATAGAAATTATAAATACAGTACATAATTTAAATAAAAAAGGAAAGCCCAAAAAATGAAAAATATGTACTGTTGAAGTTAGTGGAGTAATTTGAGAAACAAAAAATTACATCTGTCGATTTGTTTGATGGAAAATGTGAAAAATTTATTTAGTGTATGATTTATTAGAAAATAGTCAAATAGAATATATATTATATAAATCTAGTATATATTAGAATCAGTTCATAGAATATATTTTATTGTATTTTATTTTAGCAGTTAGTATAATATGTTATAAATAAAAATTGTTATAATAAATTTATAGCATAGTAAAAGCAATTTTTTAGTAATATATTATTAATCAATTATTACATTATTATGAAAATGTAGTGATTAAAATAAATTTTTTATGACACATTTCTATAAATTAATAATTGTAGTATGTATTTTGACGTAATTTATAATAATATATATTACAGAAATTATAATTATAGTACATAATTTAAATAGAAAAAGAAAACAAAAAAAATGAAAAATATGCATTGTTAAGGTTATTCGAGTAACTCGACAAACCAAAAACCATGTTTGTCGAGTTACTCGATGAAAAATGTGATATAAGACTAAAAATCATAAAACATGAATATTTTTGTGAAATAAATTGTTAACTTATTTGATAAATGAAATACATACATTTTTTTATTTAATTGATTATTTATTAGAGTATAGCAAAATAAAATATATATTATAAAAATTTAATATATATGATAGTTAATCAATAGAATATATTATATATTGTTTTATTATGATTAATTTATGTAGTAATTTGAGAAATATAAATTTGAGTTGTAAATACATAAAATAAAGTATAAAATGGGAAATATGTACTGTTAAAGTTAATCGAGTAACTCGACAAACAGAAAATCATGTTTGTCGAGTTACCCGATTATAATTGTCATATCAAATTAATGTATTCAATACGTCAAGTAGCTTGATGAACTCATAATCGATTTGCCCGAGTTACTGGACGAAGGAATAAAATTTATAATTTTTACTATTTTGTTTGTCTTTTTGATTTAAAGTTGTCATATATTTAAATAATTTTTTATTGTTATTCAGTGGTATTATTTTTGAAGAAACTCGTGAGGCTAACAGTTGGATTTGTCGAGCAAATTGATAAATATTGCACATATAGAATTTTATTTAATGCATGATTTATTAGAACATAGTAAAATAGAATATATATCATATAAATTTAGTATATATGAGAATGAGTTAATATAATATATTTTATTGTATTTTATTTTAGTAATTAGTGTAATATGTTATAAATAAAAATTGTTATAATAAATTTATAGCATAGTAAAAGCAATTTTTTAGTAATATATTATTAATCAATTATCACATTATTATGAAAATTTAGTGATTAAAATAAATTTTTTATGACACATTTCTACTAAATAGATTTCATCATGAATTATGAAAATAAATTGTAGTAAAAATTTGTTATGACAAGAACTTTTTTTGTTAAAATAATTATTTGAACTATAGTACGAAAATAAATGTGTATTTTTTAAATTAATAATTGTAGTATGTATTTTGACCTAATTTATAATAATATTTATTACAGAAATTATAAGTATAATAGATAATTTAAATAGAAAAAGAAAACAAAAAAAATGAAAAATATGCATTGTTAAGGTTACTCGAGTAACTCGACAAACGAAAAACCATGTTTGTCGAGTTATTCGATGAAACATGTGATATGAAAGCAAAAATCATAAAATAGGAATATTTTTGTGAAATAAATTGTTAACTTATTTGATAAATGAAGTAGATATATTTTTTTATTTAATTGATTATTTATTAGAATATAGCAAAATAAAATATATATTATAAAAATTTAATATATATAATAGTTAATCAATAGAATATATTATATATTGTTTTATTATGATTAATTTATCTAGTAATGTGACAAATATAAATTTGAGTTTTAAATACAAAAAATAAACTATAAAATGGAAAATATGCACTGTTAAAGTTAATCGAGTAACTCGATGAACAGAAAATCATGTTTGTCGAGTTACCCGATTATAATTGTCATATGAAATTAATCTATTCAATACGTTAAGTAGCTCGATGAACTCATAATCGATTTGCGCGAGTTACTGGACGAATGAATAAAGGAAGGGGAAAATAATTATCAAAAATAAACAAAGCAGGTCTTACTATCTTACCTAGTTCCCAAGGTGGGAGAAATTATAAGTATAGCACATAATTTAAATAGAAAAAGAAAACAAAAAAAATGAAAAATATGCATTCTTGAGATTAGTTGAGTTACTCGATGAACAATGTGATATAAAAGCAAAAATCATAAAACATGAATATTTTTATGAAATAAATTGTTAACTTATTTGATAAATGAAGCACATAAATATTTGTATTTAATTGATTATTTATTAGAATATAGTAAAATAAAATATATATCATATGAATTTAATACAATATATTATATATTCTTTTATTATGATTTTTTTATGTACTAAGTCGAGAAATAGTGTTTTGAGATTGATAAGTTGTGTAAAAAATAACATGGAAAAAATAAAAAATAAAAAAAATGTGATACAAAATAAATTTTTTTTCTAGCTGAAGTAGTTTGGCAGAATGAAAATCAATTTCCTTGAGTTACTGGACAAACGAATGAAATTTAAAAGTTTCATTATTTTCTTTTCTTTTTTAATTTATATAATGTAATAGACAATAAAATTAATTTTGTATTAATATATTGTTAATCAATTACTAAATTATTATAATAATTTAGTAAGTACGATCAATTTTTTATAACAAATTTATATGAAATAATTTTTTCGATAATTTATTATAAAATGTATTATGTATGTATTTATAAGTCATTCTGTAAATATGAATATAAATTTTGTTATAAAGAATATTAGATAAAAAATAACATGAAAAAACAAAAAAATAAAGAAATTTAAGTAGACTATATATTTTAAATAAAAAAAGTAAAAAACAAAATAAAAAGTATGCATTACTGAAGTGACTCGAGTAACTCGACAAGATTACAATGAAGAATTATTTAAATGTATTAAATAATTTAAATAATAAAGAAACACAATATAATGAAAATGTTAAATTTCTTTCATTCATGGATGAACTCAATCAACTCGATTTTCAGTTTATCGAGCTGCTTTACCTATTGAATAGATTCATTTCGTCTGATATTTTAAATCAAGTAACTCGACAAACAAGATTTTGGCTTTGTCGAGTTACTCGAGTTATTTGAATAATGCATAATTTTGATTTTGTTTTTTCTTTTTTTTATTTAAAATATGTAGGCCACTTAAATTTTTTTATTTTTTAGTTTTTTAATGTTATTTTTTAACGAAGTCGTGAACCTCAAAATTGGATTGATGAAGTTCCTACATAAATTCATTATAATTAAATTCATTATTTTAATAAATTTTACTAAAATTTATTTTCATAATTCAGAATGAAATCTAGTTAATATGAAATTCTTATACTAAATATATGTTAAATATTACATTATTATAATAATATAATAATTAATTAATAATATTTTACAACAGATTTCTTTTGTTTTCCTATAAATTTGTTGTAACAGTTTTTTAGTTATAATATGTTATACTAATGGGTAAGGACATGAAAATAAAAAAAAAATTATTTTCTTAGTTTATTTTAATAAAAAACAAAACAAAACAAATTAATAAAAAACAAAACAAATTAATAAACATTTTGACTTACTTTTGTTTGTCAAGTAACTTGGGTAAATCGATTTTGAGTTTGTCGAGTTGCTTAAGGTATTTAATAGATTTATTTCGTGTCCTATTTTTAATAGAGTAACTCGACAAACTTGCTCTAAGGTTTATCGAGTTACTCGAGCAACTTGAAGAAGGCAATACAATGAATCAGTATGTTGCATGAATAATATTTGATATCGTATAACTTCATATAATATATTATAATAAAATAGCGATTATATAAAATAATTATATATTATTTTAAAGTGAAATAATATATTATATTTAGTTTTTTCAGAAATAAAAAAACATTGTAGTAAAAATGTGTTATATTATTATTTTTTATTTATTACACTTATTCTAATATTTTTTATAACAAAATTTATAAATAAATGTTTTATAAATTATTAAAAAATGTACTTTATATTTATTTATAATTTTTTAATATATACGAATACAAATTTTGTTATAAAGAATATTATAATAAGTCAAATAAATAAACATAATTTTATTTCATTGATCAAATATTAGAATATAGTAAAATAAAATATACATTGTAATCAAGGAATGTTATGTATTATATATTCTTCTATTTTAGCAATTAATATTATAGTAATAATTATAATACGAAATTAAGTGAATAATAATGAATTCTGATAAAAATGAAAATAAATTTTGTTATAAATTAGGCAATCATATGCTATAACTTTATATAATATATTATAATAAAATAGCTATTATATAAAATAATTATATATTATTTTAAATTAAGATATTACATTATATTTGATTTTTTAAAAAATAAAAACATATTGTAGTAACAATATGTTATAATATAGATTTGTATTTATTACACTTATTCTAATATTCTGTATAACAAAATTTATATTCATATTTAGAAAAAGACTTATAAATACATACATAATACATTTTATAATAAATTATTAAAAAAATTATTTAATATAAATTTATTATAAAAAATTGATTATAATTACTAAATTATTATAATAATGTAGTAATTAATTAATAATATATGAATACAGAATTCATTTTATTGTGTGTTACATTTTATAAATTTAAAAAGAAAAGAAAATAATGAAAATTTTAAGTTTGATTGGTTTATCCAGTAAGTCAAGGAACTTGATTTTTATTTTGCCAAGTTAGTTTAGCTATAAAAAATATTTATTTTGTATTACATTTTTGCATCGAGTAACTCGACAAACGTGCTTTTAGGTTTGTCGAGTTACTCGAGTAATTTCAACAATCCATCTATTGTATTTGTTACTTTATTTTTATTTATTTACATTATGTAATATACTTAATATTTTTGTATTTGTTAATTTTGTCATGTTATTTTTTAACTAACTCGTGGATCTTAAAAGCTATCATATAACATAATTTTATATTATTTTAAATTCAGATAATATGTTATATTTGATATTTTAAAAAATAAAAACATAGTGTACGAAAAATGTGTTATAATAGTTATTTTTATTTATTACACTTATTGTAATATTCTTTATAGCAAAATTTGTATTCATATTTATGAAAAAATTTATAAATAAATATGCAGTACATTTGAAAATAATTTATAGATGATTTCTTTCATATAAAATTGTTATAATAAATTGATTATAATTACTAAATTATTATAATAATGCAGTAATTAACTAATAATATATTGATACAAAAATGTTTTTATTATACTATAAATTTATTATAGTTATTTATTTATAATTTCTTATAGTATTTGCTAAAATAAAAAAATTATTAATATATTGTATTAATGAATTATGATATATATTATATTTATATTATATATATTATTTTTGACTATATTCTAATAAATGATAGGTTAAATAACATTTTTTATATACTTTATTTATGAAGTTACTTAGCATATTCAAATTTGAGCCTCACGAAGTGCTTGAGAAATAATACCACAAAATAACAATGAAGAATTATTTAAATGTATTAAATAATTTAAATAATAAAGAAACACAATATAATGAAAATGTTAAATTTCTTTCATTTATCGATTAACTCAACCAACTCGATTTTCAGTTTATCGAGTTGCTTTAGCTATTGAATAGATTCATTTGATGTGATATTTTAAATTGAGTAACTCGGCAAACAAGATTTGAGCTTTGTCGAGTTACTCGAGTCACTTTAATAGTACACACTTTTGATTTTGTTTTTCACTTTTTTTATTTAAGATATTTAGTCTACTTAAATTTCTTTATTTTTTTTGTTTTATCACGTTATTTTTTAACGAAATCGTAAACCTGAAAATTGGATTTGTGAAGTTCTTACATAAATTGATCATAATTAAATTCGTTATTATAACAAATTTTACTAAAATGTATTTTCATAATTCAGAATAAAATCTAGTTAATATGAAATTCTTATACTAAATTTATGTTAAATACTACATTATTATAATAATGTAATAATGAATTAATAATATTTTACAACAAATTTCTTATGTTTTCCTATAAATTTGTTATAACAGTTTTTTAGTTATAATATGTTATACTAATGGGTAAAGAAATAAAAATAAAAAAAAAATATATTCTCTTAGTTTATTTTAATAAAAAACAAAACAAAACAAATTAATAAAAAACAAAATAAATTAATAAACATTTTTACTTACTTTTGTTTGTCAAGTAACTCGGGTAAATCGATTTTAAGTTTGTCGAGTTGCTGAAGGTAGTTAACACATTTATTTCGTGTCCTATTTTTAATCGAGTAACTCGATAAACTTGCTGTAAGGTTTATCGAGTTACTCGAGTAACTTGAACATTGCAATACAATGAATGAGTACATTGCATGAATAATATTTGATATTCTATAACTTCATATAATATATTATAATAAAATAGCGATTATATGAGATAATTATATATTATTTTAAAGTGAAATAATATATTATATTTAGTGTTTTCAAAAATAAAAACACATTGTAGTAAAAATGTGTGATACTATTTTTTTTTATTTATTAGACTTATTTTAATATTTTTTATAACAAAATTTATAAATAAATGTTTTATAAAATATTAAAAAATGTACAGCATATTTATTTATAAATTTTTTAATAAATACGAATAAAAATTTTGTTATAAATAATATTACAATAAGTCAAATAAATAGACATAATTTTATTTCATTGATCAAATATTAGAATATAGCAAAAAAAAATATACATTATAATGAAGTAATGCTATGTATTATATATTCTTCTATTTTAGCAATTAATATTATAGTAATAATTATAATACGAAATTAAGTGAATAATAATTAATTTTGATAAAAATGAATATAAATTTTGTTATAAATTAGGCAATCATATGCTATAACTTTATATAATATATTATAATAAAATAGCTATTATATAAAATAATTATATATTATTTTAAATTAAGATATTATATTATATTTGATTTTTTCAAAAATAAAAAATATTGTAGTAAGAATGTGTTATAAGATTGATTTTTATTTATCACACTTATTCTAATGTTCTTTTTAACAAAATTTATATTCATATTCACAAAAAGACTTATAAATATATACATAATACATTTTATAATAAATTAGTGAAAAAATTATTTAATATAAATTTATTATAAAAAATTTAGTATAATTACTAAATTATTATAATAATGTAGTAATTAATTAAATATATATTAATACAGAATTAATTTTATTGTGTATTACATTATATAAATTAAAAAAGAAAAGCAAATAATGAAAAATTTAAGTTTCATTGGTTTGTCCAGTAAGTCAAGGAACTTGATTTTCATTTTGCCAAGTTACTTTAGCTATAAGAAAGATTTATTTTGTATCACATTTTTGCATCGAGTAACTCGACAAACGTGCTTTTAGGTTTGTCGAGTTACTCGAGTAATTGCAAGAATACATCTTTTGTATTTGTTGCTTTACTTTTTTTTATTTATATTATGTAATATACTTAATATTTTTTTCTTTTTTAATTTTGTCATGTTATTTTTTAACCAACTCGTGAATCTTAAAATCTATCATATAAAATAATTTTATATTATTTTAAATTGAGATAATATGTTATATTTCATGTTCTGAAAAGTAAAAACATGGTGTATCAAAAATGTGCTATAATTTTTTTTTTTATTTATTAGACTTATTGTAATATTCTTTATAGCAAAATTTGAATTCATATTTTTGAAAAAACTTGTAAATAAATATGCAGTACATTTGAAAAAAATTTATAAAACATTTATTTCATATAAAATTGTTATAATAAATTGATTATAATTAGTAAATTATTATAGTAATGCAGTAATTAATTAATAATATATTGATACAAAAAACTTTTTATTATACTATAAATTTATTATAGTTATTTTTTTATAATATCTTATAGTACTTGCTAAAATTAAAAAATTATTAATATATTGTATTAATGAATTATGATATACATTAAATTTATATTATATATATTCTTTTTGACTATATTCTAATAAATAATAGGTTAAATAAAATTTTATATATACTTTATTTATGAAGTTACTCAACATATCTAAATTTCAGCCTCACGAAGTGCTTCAAAAATAATACCACAAAATAACAATGAAGAATTATTTAAATGTATTAAATAATTTAAATAATAAAGAAACACAATATAATGAAAATGTCAAATTTCTTTCATTTATGGATTAACTCAAGCAACTCGATTTTCAGTTTATCGAGTTGCTTTAGCTATTGAATAGATTCATTTTGTGTGATATTTTAAATCGAGTAACTCGGTAAAGAAGATTTGGGCTTTGTCGAGGTACTCGAGTCACTTTAATTATGCATATTTTTGATTTTCTTTTTTACTTTTTTTATTTAAAATATATAGTCCACTTAAATTTCTTCATTTTTTTGTTTTTTCATGTTATTTTTTAACGAAGTCGCGAACCTCAAAATCGGATTTGTGAAGTTCTTATATAAATTGATCATAATTAAAATCATTATTATAACAAATTTTACTAAAATTTATTTTGATAAATCAGAATGAAATCTAGTTAATATGAAATTCTTATACTAAATTTATGTTGAACACTACACTATTATAATAATATAATAATTTATTAATAATATTTTAGTACAGATTTATTTTTTGTTCCTATAAATTTGTTATAACAGTTTTTTAGTTATAATATGTTATACTAATGGGTAAAAAAATAAAAATAAAAAGAAAATATATTTTCTTACCTCATTCAAAACAAATTAATAAACATTTTTACTTAATTTTGTTCGTCAAGTAACTCGGGTAACTCGATTTTGAGTTTGTCGAGTTGATTAAGGTATTTAATAGAGTCATTTTGTGTCTCATTTTTAATCGAGTAACTCGACAAACGTACTCTTAGGTTTATCGAGTTACTCGAGTAAGTTATTTTAGCTATAAGAAAGATTTATTTTGTATCACATTTTTGCATCGAGTAACTCGACAAACGTGCTTTTAGGTTTGTCGAGTTACTCGAGTAATTGCAAGAATACATCTTTTGTATTTGTTGCTTTACTTTTTTTTATTTATATTATGTAATATACTTAATATTTTTTTCTTTTTTAATTTTGTCATGTTATTTTTTAACCAACTCGTGAATCTTAAAATCTATCATATAAAATAATTTTATATTATTTTAAATTGAGATAATATGTTATATTTCATGTTCTGAAAAGTAAAAACATGGTGTATCAAAAATGTGCTATAATTTTTTTTTTATTTATTAGACTTATTGTAATATTCTTTATAGCAAAATTTGAATTCATATTTTTGAAAAAACTTGTAAATAAATATGCAGTACATTTGAAAAAAATTTATAAAACATTTATTTCATATAAAATTGTTATAATAAATTGATTATAATTAGTAAATTATTATAGTAATGCAGTAATTAATTAATAATATATTGATACAAAAAACTTTTTATTATACTATAAATTTATTATAGTTATTTTTTTATAATATCTTATAGTACTTGCTAAAATTAAAAAATTATTAATATATTGTATTAATGAATTATGATATACATTAAATTTATATTATATATATTCTTTTTGACTATATTCTAATAAATAATAGGTTAAATAAAATTTTATATATACTTTATTTATGAAGTTACTCAACATATCTAAATTTCAGCCTCACGAAGTGCTTCAAAAATAATACCACAAAATAACAATGAAGAATTATTTAAATGTATTAAATAATTTAAATAATAAAGAAACACAATATAATGAAAATGTCAAATTTCTTTCATTTATGGATTGTTCCAATTAATAATGGCCCACTGCATTCTGATGGGGTAGACGATACATAAAAGTGAGCTCACAATGTTAAATTTTTTGAAAAGATAAGAAAAGATGGGATACATATTTTAGAAAACTATTTGAAACCAATGCATATCATAAGCATGCATTATCACGTGCATGAAGTTTACTTACTGAGTGTTAGCTCATACCATATTTTTCACTTTTCAGATGATGAGAGCTAGATAATTCGATATGATTGTTTGGGGCGAAACAGACTCGGTATTGCTTAAATCCAAGTTTTATTTTGTTATTATTTCGAAAATAAGATGCCTTAGGCCAATTAGTATCATTGGAATACTATTCTTTTACTTATTTTAAATTAGTCAAACTATGAAGTTTTCTGCAATTATTGTGTTCATTCAATAAAGAATTTGAGTATAAAATTTATTATGCAAATTATTGTTTTTAATTAATACTGTTGAAAGCCATTAATATTTATTTCGTATTTCAAAATAAAATAAAATAGAATGAAAATTTTATCCACTATTTCGCATTTATATCACGTCGTTTAATAGTAATTAAAGGATAACACTTCTAAGTCTAGAGTTTCTGGACTTGGCGTGTTACACTTATGATACCCAACAGTTGTTCAGGTCCAAAATAAACACAACCATAAGAACTGAAAGTGTTAGGGAAAATATCGTGTAAGTACTGTTGTCTTGGTTTACACCAACAGCTGAACAGTTCAAGACATCATCTTCACTAATTAGCCAAGTAAATCTTATAATATTTCACTATAGAAAGTTGAAAGCCAAAAGCTACATCGTTTTGCTTGTACTCTCTATTAGTGTCTGCATTATCATTTGCAATTTTCAGTAATTTCCATTCATGTGGAGAATTGTAATGGGTTATAGTTAAGTTGATTTAATCAAACATTGACCAAATATTCTGGTGTGACCTGATAATCACTTTATGTGTATGAATAGTCAAACACGTTCTAATCCGTGAGTAGATGATCATAGTATATTTGGTTTTACAAAACCATTTCCAGATGAATGAGAAATTAGTAACAAAAATTGACACTTTGAAAGTGAAAATTGGATATTGGAGCATGTGAGGAACTTTATCACACATAGGAAAATGACATGATTTTGAACCAATTTATAAACCTCTGATTTAGATTTGGGTTTGGTCCCCAAGTGACATTGCAAGTCTTTAGATGGGAAAAGACACTTAGATGCTATCAGGTTTCGTTCAAAGTCCACGTGCGGAGCCACAGCCAGCCTGTCAGTCGGCCTAATATATTCTTTTTGGACAAAATAATTTATTTATTTATTTATTTTCATCCTCCAATATTAAAATATTTGAATTTTACACGTGTTACGTGTCTAGAAGATGTTTGTTGAATTAGTATAGACACATATGTTCAAACAAGTCCTTTCAGATCTTGTGTTTGTTCAATTAAGTCATTTCAGGTGATGTGTCTGTTTAGACACAACTTTTGGTAAGTTATAAATTGACCCCAAACTTCTGCGAATTTAATTAATTCTACCATCTTTCATTCCTTATTATTTTGCCCTACATTCATTAAAAGTTTTATGGTTCTGTCTATATTTATATAGAGAGTACAAAACAAATTTTCGAGTTTGTTGTTCTTGGTGTTTGAAGTGCTTCTACCACAAGAAGAATGTCGTTGTATCTTGGAAGACAATTGCTATTTACCGTGAACACTTAGGCGAGCAAATTCGTCTTAAAGAGATAGAATCGTACTCTGGCCTTGATCTATTAAATTAATTCTGAATTTTTAATTTCTACAAATTATATCGTATTTCACACAAGTCCTTTTTACAGAATATATATATATATATATATATATATATATATATATATATATATATATATATATATATTGTAATCTCAATATATATAATCATCAATTATAAATTCAAATTTCAAATTTTTTGAATACATCACCAATTTAAGCGAAGTAAGAATCAATCATCAAATGGTAATAAACAAAGCTTCACCTAATAAATAATATAGTCAATCTCCATTCTTACAAAATGAGAAAATGAAACATGGTATGAAATAGTTGATAAATTGTGAATATGCATTATACATCCAAGTATCAAATAAAAAATACAAACCAATTCTTAAAATTCACATAATAATCTTAGACGAACAATATTCAGCAACAAGGTTACTGTATGAATAAACATTTATAAGAGTTTCAAACACATAACATAATCTTTATTAACAAATTGCAGCAACAAGTAAGAAATTTATATATATGCATCCATCACTTCATAATATAGTTTACAACATTATAAAACAATGTTAAATTACAGTTATGGAGTACCAACATAATTTAACAAATTAGAGTAATAGTATTAAATTCGTAATACGGGAATACTGTTGTATACCTTCAAATAATCATAAAATTTGGATTGTTCGTTGTGAAACTATTACATATCATTCTTATGAAAGTACTTAACATATAAGTTTCGTGAAAAATAACAATTAATAATTTTATGTGAATTAAATATATAATTAAAAATATATAATTGAAGTGGCCATAAATATAAAAAAACCATCAAGACAAAATGAGATAATAAATTTAGTTAAAGTATGAAAGAAAAAATGCTAATGGCTGAAAGCTTAATCCATTTCATTGCTGTTGCTGTTTTATATAAAATACATCGACTTTCATAATGTAATACATACACTATATATACATTCTATATCAACTATTCACTTATTTACATATGTCTATCTAACTTGTACAATCCCTAAAATCTCGGAAAAGGAATTTAATATATTTCCATGTATAACAGAATCTGATATGAACAAATGAAGTTTGTCAGCTCAAGCCCGGAATTAATGAATGGTGCATATCAGTCCTCAGCTTCAATAGAACAGTGGTTGATTGATCCTAGTCTTCAATCTTAACAAATTTATGTTTTGAAGATTTAAATATTGACACAATGAATACAACATAAAAAAGTAAGGAAAACTTAAAAAAATTAGAAACCAGTAAAAATGACCGGCAGTCGAAAAAAAGACAAAACACTTAAATGCTTCAAAAAAAAAAAAAAACCAAAAAATGTACATTTGTTTGTTCTTGTACAAGAATAGTGCGTTTCTTATTCAATGGCGAACTTTACTACTACTCTTGACGTCGGAACCTGCACCGTCCATGTGTTAACATATCTCTAATCATTTCTCTGCCAACATGTATGTTACCTGCACACTCGGACAATCATTAGGTACCAAGATCTCTGGAGAAAAAGGGTCCAGCGATCGTTGGTACTCCGACGATCAAGTCGACTGTGGATATATAGGGCGATATACAAAGGGTGAAAGCAATTGGGTGTGGGAGGGACAAGCATGCAGAGATTTGAACAGAGTTTAGGGGTGAAATTATTGCATGAAAAGAGCGTAACTTAGAATAACCGGAGACGTTGTATTTATAGCACAAGAGTTCTAATAGATTTAGGAAACAATCAATTAGATATTTAATCGGATCCTTTTTCCTTATGGGATATGGACGATCGGCTGTCAAGATAATCTCCTAGATTACTGTCCATAGTTGAATTTATCACATTGCCTAATCTTTAGAAGATTGAGATTTGGTTTCCTTGTGAGAATCTGTATGCCATTCAAACATAATCTGTTTTTAATTACTTCTCTGGTCATCCCAGAACCCAGAATATCGTACTGCCTACTGGTCATAACAAATACGAAGCCTGGCGAGGCTCTATAGATTGGCCATGAGCGTCGAGGCTTTTCATGGACTTCGCAGTGCTTCGATTCGAGAATGCTAAGATGCTTGATGGGCCTCTGAGGCCTTCTGATTTATAAGGTCCTTGCAGGACCCCAAAGCTTTTGCCGGGCCCACTTGGGCCTTTATTGGGGTTTTCCTGATGTGGGGACCTTATCAAAATCAGGTGATAACAATAGTCTCCCAAGTCCAGGCCTATTATTTATAGTAGGCGTGGGCCTTTTAAAGTAAGAGAAGAAAAGAAATTTTGCCGAAAGCGAATCCCGCGAGAGTGGTCTTTGCAAGTATACTATTGAATTACTTACTCAGTATAGTCCCCCAAGTCCAAAGTTGAACATTTATGACGGGTGAGGACTTCAATTGGTTAGATCTTTGGTGACGTATCTATGGTTGGTGTGATTATGTCTAAGATGTCAATCCGTTGGTCAGGCAATCATGAGTGAGATGGTGTGTGCATATAAATGCTAATGGCGCGTGACGGGACAATGGGAGCGCGCATGGGATGCGTCTCTGTGTTTCAATAAATGCTTAGGGTTTCGTTTCCCGCCTGTTGCCCTACTTTGAACACGTGTCCATTGAGCGACAGTTTAGATGCCACGTTTAAAGTTTAAACGGTAGGGATTGGGGTGCCTCAAACTATATAACTCGGTGCCCCCTTAATATTTGATTTCTTCTTGCTTCTACGTATTTTGTAAGTTTTGTGGAATACTCCGTCGATAATTAAGAAATTCCAAGGCGTGTGCATTGTTTTGACTGCAATTCCGATGTAAGCGCTACGGGTGTTGTTGTGATTTGCTTCGTAGTCTGCCTTTGTTTTTATTTCTTGGTTTCTTAATCTGGACGCCATTCTTTGCCATACATTTCGACGATAGTCGAGGTATCTTCGTCTAGAATTGAGAGGGGTAGCAATGTCGCCTGGACATGATGACTCATAGAACCGGTCGGGTGCTCGGACAAACCCTGGTATCCGGGGTGAGTCGTCATCCCCGTCTTCATCTTCTCCATTGACCGAGTGCATGGAAGAAGTGAACCAAGTACCTACACTCGCACACCTGTCCACCACGCCCACAATCGGAAGAAGGGCGTGCCCAACCTAGTTGTCGAAAGCGACCGTAGGAACAGGGCGGCATGACGTCGGAGTAGCAGAGATGAGATGGTCGCTTGATAAAAGGGATGCGCTGGTGGCCCGAGCGCTCGACAAAGAGCTCAAGCATTCGACTACCGAAGCGTCCATGGCTCGTTCGAGGATTATTGAAGTAGAGTTAGAAGACATATGATTATTCTACGATATTTCTACATCTGTGAAACTTAGGGCTCCTGGTCCCGAGGTGCGCGTCGATGATCTACCTGAGGGATTCGTCGTGTTTTACGAACCCGCGATGCAGCAAGGTCTTTGCCTGCTCTTGCATCATTTCTTTTGCGATACTGAGAGATTGGAATCTGGCCCCCTACCAGATAACACCGAAGGGCTAGGGCCAAATGGTGGCCTCATTCCTATTGTGGAGTATTGTCGAGGCTGAAGGGAACTTAACCCCGATGGAGTTTGAGTCTATTTACTGGCCTTGCCAGTCTGTGGGTTGGTATAATATCTCTTCTCGGCCAAGCCAGAAATGGAGAACAGCCATTGACAGTCCCAACAAAGTGCATAACTAGAAGAAGAGGTTCAACTTCGTCGTATGGGATTGGTAGTTTATGCCGGAGTATCCTCTTCTCCATATGTCTATTCCTCGTCAATTTGGAGAACTTGTTACATATAGCTGTCTTTGTACAGATTTTTTATCACAGTTCCTGACTTAATGTGTCGTTAACTTTTGCAGATTGTGGAAAGCCACCCATTCTAAAGAAGGATCAAGGAGAGTTAAGGTCGAAGTGGAATAAGGTGTGAGCGCTCGATAGCAACTTCAAGAGTCTCATCAATTTGTTGAAAGGTGACAACTTACTAATTTTGTACAGACTGATGGATGGGTCTCGTAATCTGTATTGTATTGGCTTCACTATGAAAAGTTGCCTTAATGACTTGTATCTTGGTGTTTGTGTTGGCAGCTTTCAGGTTTAAGAATATTCTTTCGCTCCACCTCGCTTGTCCAGCCAGATAGGAGAGCTCCTCGGCCTAGGCTTCTCTACGCGAGTCGTTTTGTCCATCGCAGGAGATCTATGATGCCACGCCATTAAAGACAGTCCATCATCCAGCCTCCGATGTCCAGGTTCTAGGCCAGGCTACTTATCATCTGCCCTTGCCTTCGTCTTCTCATTTTCCTCCTAACTCCACTCTTCCAAAAGACAAGAGAAAAAGAATTGCCGAGGACGCGGGTGAGGTGGTCGCACGGAAGAGAAAGGTTTCTGCAGTTGAATGAGGGTTTATGAGGGATGCCCGCAAGACGAGGTGGACAGAGGAGAATTGACAGTCCTCGTCGCACCTAGATAGAGAGGCTGAGGGTACAGGGAACTCTACCTCTTCGACCAGCCAAGAAAGCTGTATCTGTATTTTTCAGCGCCACGGTAAGTTGGAAACTTCCGTGATGGAATTTTTCCCTGTCCATCCTACGATAATGGAGGTGAGCGTCCATAGGTACTGGACCAGAAGTGGGAAAAAGAGGCCAAGGAAGCCACACTACGCGAACGGTTGAAATTGGCTAAGATGAACTTGATACGAGGGTTGGTCATAACCAAAGAATTATTCAGCACCCTAGGAAGTTTTGATGGTCAATGTAGTGAAGAATAGACTAAATCTAGGAAGCTGTCTGAGGACCTGAAGGCCATGAGTCTTGAGAAGGCGCAGCTGGAGTCGGACAAGAGGGCTCTCCAGTTCAAGCTGGATTTGGTTGTGACAAAGGAGGCTGACATGAAGGGAAAATATGAAATCGAGCTGAAGGCCGCAAAAGAAAGTTTGAAACAGGCTCGAGATCATAGGAGGGCTACTGAAGCTTCTTACACGCGTTCTGATGAGGCTCAGAAGTTGGTCGGGGACAGGACCCTCGTAGCTGAGACCGCTATAGCTATTGCGAACAGCAATCTAGAGGCCATTGCAGTGGAAAATGATAGGCTGCTGGCCGCGGCTAGGGAGGAGGTAGAGAGGGCCAGGACTGAGCGTGCGAATGTCGAAGCCAGGGCGGTAGAGGCGTATCATGACGCGTTTGTGGATATGCCCGAGTACCAGGACCTCGCCTGTCGTTTGATGACCATATGTAGGGAGCAGTTGGTGGAACGGATTGCAGAAACTTATTCAGAGTGGGATATCTCCTTTCTCCGGTATGCTCCTACTGAGGTCCTTGCGCCCGAGGTTGTTTCTGACGAAGGCCGCGATGGAGTCGAGGATCAAATCACCCCTTTTGTTATGGGGAAAGGCCCGCATTGTGTCAACCCTTAGAGAGGCGGCATGGCATCTAGACTTTGAATTTTGTTCTCATTTTTGTATATGTTCAAGCCTCATCAATCAAATTTATTTTCTACCATATCATCTTCGTGTGAAAACTCAATGTATGCCTCAAGGGTGGAACTTTATGAACGATTATATCCACTGGGCATGAAAAGTTGCTCAAGAAATTGAGGAATCATTCTTTTGGGCATTAATGGCGCAGACTTTGTTATTGAATTTGAAGAGTTAGTGTCTTTAATGTCCCAATAAATAGAAAGGCACCGTAGTTGTGTGGCATTCCAAATACCCATTTAATAGCTGTACATTAATTGTCTTATTTATTGCCTTATGTTAATTCCCCATGCAGTTCCTATAAAAACATCAAGGGTCCTTGGCCCATTGATTGCGTTTCTCACGCGTGCATGACTCTGGTAGATCTTGTGAGTTAATTCCTATAGCTATAACTTCTCCTGGTAGAATAAGCGCAGGCACCTCTATTAGTGCCTGTCTGTTTGATTCCAACGTTCGTATCGAATGTGCTACGAAAGAGCGAATAAAGATCCAGTGTCTAGAGGACCTAACAACTTGAGAATCAACATTCAGAGGACCAAATGCCAAGCGAATCAACGTTCAGAGGACCAAACGTGCGAGAAGGTTGGGCCTAGTAGCCTTAGCCAGAAGGTCCCGAACTGTGATTCTCCAATGGACATCGGTGGCCAACCCATCGGTGATCCTAATTTGGATGACGGGACTTGGAGCCGTCTGCCAAAGGTGTCAACGGCATTTTTTGAGCAGTATGGCCTAATTAGTCGCCAAATCAACTCGTATTGATTTTGGGAGATTCTCTATCATGGTGAAATCAGATTTTTACCAATGACGAAGATCGAGGACCAGAGTATCAATTTAGTAGGTTATAGATCCCGAAATGTGCCGACCCAAATAGGCGGCGGGATAAAAGGATAATAACCACACTCATTCATTTTTGTCTTGTACTTCGGATTGTGATGAATAAAATAAGAATGTACTGGATTTTACATGTTTGTTGCACCATTGAAGTTGAGATAAGTTATTTGGTGGAGAGATGTCTAAATACATGGTATGTAATTTCTTGGCTAGATAATCTTTGCCGGCAATTGTGGAACATCTGTTGCAGACACGAGTTTCTACAGTCAAGGCGTTCGTCTCCGTCATCGCCTTTCTGCAATTGCGAGTCCCATGGATTAACATGCCCCTGTGACCCGGGCTGGGCTCTCGTACTTTGCTTAGCATTTCCATGTGGGATATGCATTGGGTGGCGCCATCATGTTGCAATGACGGTGCAACTTACAAGGCGCGTATAATCCACGCATCATGTATGTCTTCCTAGGGTTTGTTTAGGTACATCTCTCTCTTCCAAACGTGTCCGTTCATCTGACCGTCCATATTCTCTTGTGCCTACATATATGCTTGTAGACCTTCTTTTCATTTCTCTTACCTTTATTTCTTCTACTCTAATATTTGGACTTCAGCCATCGTTAGTCATGATAGGCTTTTATTTTTTCAGTGTGCCAAAGCTCAAGATAAGGCGTGGTGGGATTGTGGATGATATTCTCTTTTCATCTCTGGTATCATGTGCGGTATCTGTTCTGGAGATTGCCATCCCGCAGGCACCAAAGATAATGGTGAGCAACTCCCCTTCTGTTCTGTTGGAACTGGAAATAACGTCGGGGTGCCATCTGTTCTGCTCCCTATGGGACCCGCATCTCCAATGGAAAATTTTAGACGATCAGGAAAGAGAAAGGAAGTCGTTGGCCGCTAGGATGAGACGGTTGTGCCAGGAAGGGGCATGGAGGACAAGGAAGATCCTCAGAGGACTAGGCGAGGCTCAAAAGATCCTTCTTCAGGGGTCAAGGATCGCGTTTCCCATGATAGAGGAGTGTCCCGAACTTCTATTCCTCATCCTCCTAGTAAGCTTGAATACATTAACATTGGGTCTTGACAAGACGAATTGGACCCAACCTCTTTGGGAAAATTGCCAGCTCTGGCCGCCATTGCAATGGCTTTAGTTCATAAGTATTGGACTTCTACTTTTGGGAAGGCCGGAGAGAACACAGAATTGACGAAGTTGTTAAAATTAGCCAAAATGTATACCTCTCGAAGTCACGTGCTTAACTGTGAGTTTTACAAGGTACTGGTGATGAGGGTTGACGAACCGAGTCCAATGGTCCGAGGAGACGAGGATGTCGATGCGCTGCGTTTGGAAAACAAAGACCTTTGGAAACATCTCACCTTTTCTGAAGATGCGAGATCATGTGCTATATACGACATCACCAAAGCTAAAATGATCCAAAAGGCCTGTGTTCAGGCTTAGAAGACGACTGAATCGCAGCTGAGGTCTTGTCGAAAAATGATCCATGCCAAAGATAAATAATTGACTAAGGCTTTGACAGAGTTGTTGACGGCCAAGGGCCTATTGGCTAACATCGGGGTCCCTAGTTATGCTGATCCCAAGGGTCCGACCAGGACTTAAGGGTCGTGTCTGTTTTCATCAGTATTGTTTTCCTGATTCGTAAATGTAAAGCTTTTTGTGACATATGTTATTATTAAAAGGGGCTATCCATGAACCATACTCATTTACTGTCCGTATATCCTTAGTTGTTTGAATGCGCGTTGAAATGTTTGTCCAGCGAGTTGACAGAGTTGGCCGTGAACCACACTCCATCGCTGTCAATTTCTCTTTACTTATACGAATGCGCGTTGAATATTTATCCAGCGAGTTGACAGAGTTGTCCGTGAGCCACACTCCCTCGCTACCGATTTCTCTTTACTTATACGAATGTGCGTTGAATGTTTATCCAGCGAATTGATGGAGTTGGCCGCGAACCACGCTCCCTCGCTGCCAATTTATCTTTACTTATACAAATGCGCGTTGAATATTTATCCAGCGAGTTGACGGAGTTGTCCACGAGCCACACTCCCTCGCTGTCGATTTCTCTTTACTTATATAAATGCGTGTTGAATGTTTATCCACATAGACGACGAAGTTGGCCGCAAAGCACACTTTCTCACTGCCAATTTCTCTTTACTTATACAAATACACGTTGAATGTTTATCCAACGAGTTGATAGAGTTGGCCGCGAGCCACACTCCATCGCGGTCGATTTCTCTTTCCTTGTACAAATACGCGTTGAATATTTATCCAGCGAGTTGACGGAGTTGGCCACGAACCACGCTCTCTCGCTGCCAATTTCTCTTTACTTGGTAGAGTAGGGTAGATAATACTTTGGTTTAGAAAATAATGAACTTTATTAAAAGAACGCGGCGTCTAGTGATGCCGGAAACAATGCTGGAAAATTGAGAAATGAAAACTACTGGTAATATACGATCTTGTAAGGTCCCTCCCATGTGGGCCCGAGAGTTCCGGCTCCCACCTCTCTATTAGCATAGAACACTTTTTTCATGATGAAGTCGTTGATGTGAAAATTCATGCCCTTAACCTTTGAGTTATAGTATCTGGCCATTTTTCTTTGATAGACCACGAGGTGAAGTTGCGAGTTTGCATGTCTTTCATCTTGCAAGTCTAGGTTCGCCCTGCGTAAGTCCTCATTGGTCACCTCGTCGAAGTGTAATTTCCTAGGAGAGGGTATCCCTATTTCGACGAGAATCATCGTTTCCGCCCCATATGCCATGGCAAAGGGAGTTTTACTAGTCGCTGTTCGAGAAGTGGTTCGATACGACTACGAAGTCTCGGATAATTTTTCGGCCTATCCTCTTTTGGTGGATTCTAATCTCCTTTTCAGGGTGTGTTTGAAGATCTTGTTGACGGCCTCTACCTGGCCATTAGACTGGGGATAGTAGGAGTGGAGAAATCCCTCCGAATGTCCAAATCTTCGCAATTTGAGTTGAACTTTTTTCAAACGAACTGTGTGCCATTGTCAGAGACAATGGAGTAGGGGATCCCAAAGTGGCAAAAAATGTTCTTTAAAACAAACTTCCAGGTATTTTCCTCCGTGATTTTGGCTAAGGGTTCAGCTTCGTACCACTTGGTAAAATAATCTACCGCTACAACTGCGAATTTGACCCCACCTCTTCCGGTTAGAAGGGGACCTGTAAAGTCGATCCCCCATTTGGGGAAAAGCTAAGGACTGGTGACCGGGGTGAGGTTATGAGCTAGGAACTTTGGCACAATAGTAAATTTCTAACACCTTTCGCACTTCCTCGTGTAATCATGTGAATACCTCTTCATGGCTAGCCAATAATACCCTTGCTTCAACGCCTTTTGTGCCAAAGTCATTCCCCCCGAATGATTACCACAAATTCTCTCGTGTTTTTCTTTCATCACATAATTTGCTTCCTCCTAAGTTATACAATGTAGGAAGGGGTGGCTAAAACTTTTCTTAAATAGGATCTTATCTTGTAGTACAAACTTCGTTGCTCTCTTGAAGAGTTTCCGTGCGTCCTGCCTGTCATCAGGTATGCCACCATGGACTGTTTGCAGGCTGTAAAGGTTCTGTTGACTTAACTAACCATCAGTTGGGAATCGCTATAGATCTGGAGTTTTCTTGCATTCATCTCTAATGCCAGCCTCAAGCCTGCTAGGAATGCCTCTTATTCAGCAGCGTTGTTTAAGGCTTTAAACTCCAGACGAAGCGTGCAGTTAGGTTATGACCATCGAGGGTGACCAGCAAAATCCCAATCCTGACTTTGGCTCCGGCCTTACCTAAGGATCCGTCAACATATAATTTTCATGTTGGTACCTCTCCTGAGGCTTGGCCTCGAGCAAGCCCTCTGGGATATGGGCGAATTTGGCCATAAAATCTTTTAAAGCTTATCCCTTTATGGAAGGTCTTGGCTTGTAGGAGACATCGAATTGGCTAAGCTCGATTGACTACTTCATAAGCTTTCCTGAGGTGTCCGACTTCTGAAGGATCTGTCCTAGGAGAAGATTTGTCAGGACATCGATGCTATGTTACTGAAAGTACGGTCGGAGTTTTCGAGAGGCGACAATTAGAGACAGGACGAGCTTCTCCATGTCCAGGTATCTTGTCTCTAAATCCTACAGTGCCTTGCTTACATAATAGATTGAGATTTGAGTCGGGCTTTCCTCTTGGATCAAGACCGAACTCACTGCTTTTTCAGACACCGCGAGGTAGATGAGAAATGTTTCTCCATTCTTTGGCTTGGATAGCAGTAGAGCCTTTCCGAGACAGACCTTGAGCTCCTAGAAGGCATTCTCACATTCTTCGGTCTACCCAAATCTCTTTCCTCATTTGATGGTCTGGAAGAAGGGCTGGCAACAGTCGATCGCTTTTGATATGAATTGATTCAGGGCCGCCAATCTTCTTGTCAGGCTCTGGACTTCTTTAGGAGAAGATGGTGACCGCATCTCGATGAGTGCCTTTATCTTTTCGAGATTAGCCTCTATCCCGTACTGGTTTACCATGTAACCAAGGAACTTTTCTGACGTGACTCCAAAGGTGCACTTTAGAGGGTTAAGCTTCATGCGATATTTGCAGAAGATTCTGAACATCTCCCTTAAGTGCCCGATGTGGTCTTCGATGTTCACACTTTTTACGAGCATGTCATCGACCTAGACTTCTATAGTGTTTCCAATCTATCCTGAGAACATGCGGTTTACTAGCCGCTGGTATGTGGCTCCTGCGTTCTTTAGGCCAAAGGGATTCATCTTATAACAGTATAACCCTCGGTCCGTAATGAACAATGTATGATCCTAGTCTCTCACGAACATCGAGATCTAGTTGTAGTCTGAGTAGGCATCCATGAAACTAAGTAGCTTGTGGCCTGTAGTCGCATCGACCAATTGGTCGGTGCGCGGTAATGGAAAGCTATCTTTGGGGCATGCTTGGTTCAAGTCTGAGAAGTCTATGCATACTCTCTATTTTTTGGTGCTCTTCTTTACCAGTACGGGGTTGATACACATTGGGGTAGACTGCCTCCCTGATGAACCAATTAGCTAACAGCTTGTCATCCTCTTCTTTCAAGGCGGAATACCTCTCGATACTCAAGAGTCTCCTTTTCTATATCTTGGGGCGTATTTTAGGATCCACCTTTAAGGCGTGGCAGGCCACGGATGGATCAATCCCCTCCATGTCACAGGCCACGGATGGATCAATTCCCTCCATGTCACTATGTTTCCATGCGAAGATATCAGTACTCTCTTGCAGGAACTGCTTTAATTCTTTCTTCATCTTTTTCTCGAGCTTCTACACCATCTGCAACATCTGGGAAAGATCCAAGAGGTTCACCAGGAATACTTTCAGCTCCTCGGCTGGAGACGCAAGAGAGTCCGAGCCTTTAATTCGAGGGTCCAAGCCATCGTCCAGTACCATTTCCTCATCTATCTTTTCAGGGTCGATGTTCATCGACTCCGAATGTATGGTCATTATCACCGGGGTAACATTTTCACGTTTTTCTACCTTTTGTAAAGCGTTTATGTAGTAGGACCTTGCCTCTGTTTGATTATCGCGAATCTTGGCAACCCCTCTCGGCGTCGAGAATTTCATTATCAAGTAATGGATGGATGTGATCGCTTGTAGATCTTTGAGTGCAGGCCTACCTAGGACTCCATGGTAGGCGAAATGAGTATCAACTATCAAGAATTCTATGAATTTCCTAAGATGATACGGGGGCTCTCCGAAGTCCATTGTGAGAGCAATCCTTCCTCGTGGAACGAGGCTATCTCTCGTGAAGCCAAATAGTGACCCTGAGATGGCTGTCAGTTTGTGATCTACATCCATTTGATCAAAGGTACTGCCGAACATGATGTTCACGGCACTTCCATCATCGATCAGCATCCATCTCAGTCCATTTCTGGCGACGATGGCACGGACCACCAAGGTATCGTAGTGCGAATAATGTATGCCGGCCTCGTCATCCTCAGTGAACGAGATCTGTAAAGCTTTTGGTCAGTGTCCATGGACTTGCCAACTCTCTGCAGGTTCTTCTCTTGCTGCCTTCGCATAGTTTCGTCGTGAGTTCATTGTGTGCCCTCCGACATAGGGCCCTTCTATAATCGTTTTGATTTCTTAGACTTAGGGGGCTCCTTCGGGTCCTTCCACCCTCAACAGGTCCCTGTTTCTGTCATTTCTTCCATCATTGAGATGAGGTCCATCATCCTGGCATCGAGGATGAGGTCTTCGCCCTTGATTGGGTGGTCCTTAGCGTCCTCGTACGGGTCAATTCCCATCTCCTTGTCCCTGGTTTCTGTAGTTGATCAGTTCTCTTATGTTTGGGCAGTCTTCTGTGTTGTGTACCCTAGTCCTGTGTATGCAGCAGAACTTGGGTGGTGTGCCTGCCAGCAAAAGAGCCACTACGGGTGTCCTGTGATGGAGAGTCAGAACTACCTCCGTCTAGTTAAATCTCTTGCAGTGGTTCTTATGTTGTCCGAGAGAGCGCTTCATCTAAAAGCGGTTGAAACGAGGTTTAGGAGAGTGTCGTTCCTCCCTTCGATAGCGGTCTCTCTTGTCCCTTTCAGCTTTCTCTCTGTTTTCGATTGTCTCCTCTGACTGGATTTCGTACTGGACCAAGTCTACTAGTAAGTCTTTGGTTGACTGTTCTGGATGTCTCTTTAGAAAGGAGTGCACATGTGAAGTCCGGTCACGAGTGCATCTAGGGCCTTTTTATCGGTTACAGTCTCAATCTTGTTGATGATGTTGCTAAACCTCTTGAAATAGCTTTTGACTATTTTTCCTTCCTTTTACCGAATGTCGTAGACTTGGGCGATATCGACTATCATTGTTCGGTTGTCAATGAAAGCATTGACGAACTTTCTTTTGAGTTCAGGCCAACTCTGGATGCTCCCTAGTTTCAGCTTGTTGTACCACCTTTTCGCGTCGGATGTGAGTGTGGTATAGAAATGTTGACACTTCACCGCGAAGAAGTGGATTTGGAGCTTTGTCTTATATATGTTCATATGATCCGTGGGACCACATCTCCTATTGTATTTGTCCATAAGAGGCATTCAGAAATTTACGGGTATCTCTATGGCCTTCATGTAATTGGTGAATAGAAGGTTCTCATCGTCATCATCCTCATAGCATTCTAACTTCTCCTTCTCGTCCTCGGGCCTCGCGTAATTGGGTTTTGGGTCATTCTTCCTTTCTGTGCGGGTCTCACTTTGCTCACTGCACCTGCTATGCACTGGTAGGGGTGGCGCTATAGAGGATCCCATCCCCAACCTAACAAACACGCTGGCAGCAGGAGCTGGCTGGTTTCTTCGCACCGAAAGAGGTCTCTCCATCCGATCGTCCTGTGAGGGCTTTGAAATGATGTTTCGAAGATTCCAACTGTTTGAAATAGGCGGGTCATCCTGAGATCGACAACGTTCTATTGAGCCAGAACTTGAAGGGCTTCTATGGGCACGACTACGCTTGGGTCCATGTTGAAGGGATTGATTCTCCAACAGTTCAAGTGCTACCTTCATCTGGGCATTATCCAACTTTAGGTCCTGGTTCCCCTATTCAGCCGTCTGCTTCTGCCATTGTCTTTTCTTCTTGCGGTGGGTTATATTCTGGAGATCTTGAATGCTCTTCTGCCGCAAGTCATTGTGGTGGGACTCAACTTTTTCTTCCATAGAGTGTTCGGTCGCCATGCTCTTCCTAGTAGAAAATACGTTTTTACCACAAGTTTTAGGTTGTGTAATGTTTTTTCATTTCCCACAGACGGTGCCAATATGTTGACGTTAGAACCTGCATCGTCCACGTGTCAACAGATCTTCAGTCACTCCTCTGCCAACCTGTATGTTACATGCTCACTCAGACAATCGTTAGGTACCCGATCTCCAAAGAAAAAGAGTCCGACATCGTTGGTACTCCAACGATCAAGTCAACTGTCAGTAAATAGGGTGATATACAGGGGATGAAAGCAATTGGGTGTGGGAGGGACAAGCAGGTAGAGATTTGAACAGAGTTTATGGGTGAAATTATTGCATGAAAAGAGCGTACCTTAGAATAACCAGAGACGTTGTATTTATAGCACAGGAGTTCTAACTGATTTAGGAAACAATCAATTAGATATCTAATCGAATCTTCCTTCCTTATAGGATAGGGACGATCGGCTGTCAAGACAATCTCATAGATTATTGTCTTTATTTGAATTCATCACGTTGCCTAATCTTTAGGAGATTGAGATTTGGTTTCCTTGTGAAGATCTGTGTACCATTCAAACACAATCTGTTTTTAATTACTTCTCTGGTCATCCCAGAATATCATGCTGTCTACTGATTATAACAAATATGAAGCCCGGTGATGCTCTATGGGTCAGCCATGAGCGTCGAAGCTTTTCATGGACTTCGCAGTGCTTCGATTCGAGAATGCTAAGATGCTTGATGGGCCTCCGAGGCCTTCTAAGAATTTATAAGGTCCTTGCAGGACCCCTAGAGCTTTCGCCGGGCCTACTTGGGCCTTTATTGGGCTTTCACTGACGTGGGGGCCTTATCAAAATTGGGTGGTAACAACTACGAAGACTCTTCTTCGTCATGGATAGGGGGCGCCCGATTCTGATTTTGGATCTAGACTTGCTATTGATGGGTATTTTAACCATCTTCAAATATCTAAAAAAAATGATTTAAAACATAAATCCAATCAAAAGTTGAGATTAAACAAAATGAATTATCGAAAATGAAAATAAAAAATAAAGAAGGGATTGGCATAAGTAGCGTAGAGTAACAGAAAGTTAGATAGATCATGAAAAAATTTCTGATAAGATCGAATTGAATTTCTTAATGGAGTTATGTGAGATGAAAGAGAAAAGAATGGTTCGAATGTCTAAAAGGAGTGAAGAACTCAAAAGATGAATTTAATGGTATCATGATTTTCTTTTTCTATTATAGAAATATTCATTTTACTCTCATGAAAAGTGAAATTCTATTACAAGTAGATGTGATTAACAATTAATTTAAAATAAAAATATATAGAAAAACGGTATTTATATAAATAAATAGGTATTTATAAATAAATTATTTGTCTTTGTATATTTCAAATTCCAGAGAAAAAAAGGTACAATATCTAATTTTCCCTTCGAAATATCATTGATTGACAAATTAAAGAGAGAATAAACATATCCGAAGAAATATAGTGAGTACAAATGTATGACGAGCAACAAGCGTATCAAAGTCCTTATCCAGCCCACTAATTAAGCATAAGCATAATATTCATTAATCTTTGGGATTTTTTCAAAAATAACCACAATAAATGAAATATTTTCTTAAAATGCTGTCATATTTTTTTAATTCTAAAAATACTGTTTTTTATTTTTATAACATTTGTTGTTGCATTTGTTTGCTGTTTTTTATTTTTATAACATTTGTTGTTGCATTTGTTGCATTTGTTATTTTAGTTATAATAAATGTATTACATTTGTTAGTAACAAACATAACAAATGTAACAACAAGTGTTACAAAAATAAAAAACTCTATTTTTAGAATAAAAAAAGAGTTAAATAGTAATTTTTAAATTATTTTATATTTTGTAGTATATAGTGAAAGTATCACTTAATCTTAGGGATGGCAACGGGGCGGGTTCGGGGCGGGTCGGCCCCCCCCCCCCCCCCCCGTCCCCGCCCCGTCGAGGAATTTTAACCCCCATACCCGCCCCGTTCCCCGTTTAAATCGGGGCGGGTCGGGGTCGGGTCGGGGTCGGGGTCGGGGCGGGGCGGGGCGGCTTACCGCCCCGTTTTCTGCCCCGTTTATATTTTTTTTTAATTTTTTTTTTTTGTAACCATTATTTTCAAAATTAAAAATATTTAAAAAAAAAAATAGTATTTCGGGGCGGGTTCGGGGCGGGGCTACTCCGCCCCGAACCCGCCTCGGGTAATTTTCCCCGCCCCGTACCCGACCCGAATACCCGATTATCCGGGGCGGGGAAATGTTAAACGGGGCGGGGGACGGGGCGGGGGTCGGGTTAAATTGCCATCCCTACTTAATCTTTTAGTTATCTTCTATGATAATTATAATGAAAAATTTGCAAACAAAACTTGGAGTAAATAATTAAATTGAATTTCAATATGTAAAGCTAAATATGCACTCTAAGTAATTAGCTAGGTCACCCCACGAGTTTTGCCTATCAGACATTCTTGAAACTCAAGAAGCGTGTAATCCTTTAGCTCCTTATTAGAGATTTTGGAAATGATCTCCTACCCACCTATGTTGTCCACGTTGAGGTGGCATTACATGATTAGTAGTTCATAGTCCCACACTCATTATTTTTACCAATCATGGGATGCCACCTTAAGATGGACAACATAGGTGAGCAATATAGATGGGTAGAAGATCATTTCTCGAAGAGATTTAGTTTTTTCTCTAACAATTTCATTAGAAAAATCGTTATTCCACATTGACCTGCCCTCATGGATTGGTGAACCATGTAGGGTATTGAAGTTGTCATTGTGTCGACTCAGGCTGAACTTGCAAAAATGTTGGATTGTGCCAAGTTTAGTAGTAGACATGACTCAAATCATTCAAACGTGAGCAATGATAGTTCAAAATGGCACGGTCTACTTTATATTCTACTTTTAGAATATGTATAGGATATATCGTACTATTTTATCATTGGTATGAAATGTTTCGTTCAATTACACATTATCGTACATGGAATTTTGATGATAAATATTTTACTACAATGGTATCTTTTAACTTTGTTGATTTGTATATCAAATTCAATCTCACTTTCAAAATCATACAAGAGTCACGTTGACGTGAATAATACAAGTGGACTTGGAGCGTTCCTCCACACCATTTCTTGTACTATCAACGGCGAAACGATCAACACAACCTAGCTATATAACAACTTGACTGGTCAATTTAACCATTGATAAAAATATTGATATCTAGTTTAGACCGAACGAATAAACCAATTAGATGACATTCTAAGCATGTACAAGTGGACCAGAAGAAATTGAATCTTTAATGTCTAAACTCTTTGATACATGCAAGTAAAACAATAGTGTGAAACTAGTTTGGGTAGGGTAGGATTGGCCCAATTTTACATAAGCTATTAATTTGTTAGGCAACCAAATCAGACCGATCTTAATTTTTTTTCATTTTTGATTATATATATTTTTAAAACAATTGAAAAGAAAGAAATAAAATGATTTATCATCTTTTCTTCCTTCTTTTTATATTTTCTAAATAATTAAAAAGAAAAAAAAAGAAGAGTTTTATCTTCTCAGGGCTAAGAACTCATGATGGACAATTGTTATACTCTCATTCCTATGTGGCACCGCCAAGTCACTTTAATTTTCCACGTCAGCAAAGCCACTTCAGCAATTTGTTTCCCCAAATTCACCAACCCACTCATTTCCACACACATCTTTCTTCGCCCTTAGCTCTCTTTCACACCATCCTCCTCTAGACGGAACCTAACCCCACACCATGATAAAATATCTTTGCTGAAATGGGCCATTGGACCAAATCTAGACCAAGTCTACATCATATTTTCTATTTTATGTTGAGTCTTTGGAGTTTGTTATGTTGCCATAGTCTATAGGAAGTTGTTTAGTAGATTTCTTTATTATTGATTCTTTGGTTGTAATGGCGTAAATACGTGACTTCATGGTCCTAATTTCATGCGATATTGTTATTGCTGTATTGCCTATAAGTAGATTATCTCAGTACAAATAATATAATTTAGCTTCTCTGTTTATTGTTTATGTTTGCTCAATTAATTCTTTCAATAGTGGTATCAGAGCCATTAAAACACAGAGAGGAAATTCGTGAGATAGAGCGTTAATTAAATAGTAGTAGCTTGGTTTATTTTCTTGCAGTAGCAGTGAAAAAAATAAAAAACACTATGGTCTTTGAAAATTTTGTTCAACCTACAATTCCACGTTTTGATGTTCACTATGACCATTGGAGCATGTTGATGGAAAATTTTTACGATCCAAAGATTGTTGGCAAGTGGTCTTTGAAGGCATAACAGAACGAGCAACTGGCATGGCAATGACAAATGCTTAGACAACAGAGATTGAAGCACAACAATTAAAAGACTTGAAAGCAAAGAATTATTTGTTTCAACCTGTTGATCGATCAACCTTGGAAACCATTCTTTGTAAAGACACCTCCAAGCATATTTGGGATTCAATGAAAAAGAAGTACCAGGGATCAACAACAGCTTCAAACACTTCGTTCAGAGTTTGAAACGCTTCGAATGAAATCGGGAGAGTCAGTTACAAATTATTTTGCACGGACAATGGCAATTGTCAGCAAAATGCGGATTCACGGCGATAAGACAAAGGACATAACTGTTGTTGAAAAAATCCTTCGATCCATGACACAAAAATTTAATTTTGTTGTATGTTCAATAGAAGAATCTAATGATACTGATAATCTTTCAATTGATGAATTACAAAGCTCCTTGTTGATTCATGAGTATAAAATTAATAAGCAGGAGAAAGAGGAACAAGCTCTAAGAGCATCTCTAATAGGCTCTTTAAACATAAGATTCTCTCTATTTTAAAGAGTCAAACTTTAAAATTTGGTGAGTCAAACCCACTTTCTATAATTAAATGCATTCAAAGAATTTCAATTTTCAATACTCCATATAATAATTGAATTAAATAGTGTATACAAAATAAAATAGAAAAAATAGAATAAAATTATATAATAATTAGGAGAGAGGCATGTTAAAAGAAAATAAATGAAACAATAATAAATACTTATTGAAAGAAGTAAAATAAAGTGTTAAAGATAAAGAGATTGTTGGAGCACTTAAAAAAATTTCTCTAAATTTATAGATGCTCTCTAAAATGTCAAAGATGCTCTAAAGGTTTCGACTGACAACAATGCTTGGATGGTGAATAGATCAGCAGATCGAGGTAGAAGTAGAGGTAGAAGAAGAAGAGGTCGAGGTAACAGAGATGCAGGGTGACGAGGCAATGGAGGGAGACAATTTTAAAATGTCAAGATGGATAATGATCTATCATTCTCTCAAGGCAGAGGGAGAGGACGTTATCAATAAATTGACATATTGAATGTAGAGTGTCACAGGTGTCATAAACTTGGGCACTATCATTCTGAATGTTATACTAGGTTGTCTCAAGACAAAGAAGGGGAGAAATTGAATTTTACAGAGAAGAAAGAAGAAGAAACTCTATTGATGACGGTCCATGACAATAAGAACAAGCTTGAAGTAGACATATGGTATTTAAACACAGGCTGCAGCAATCATATGTGCGGAAGTAGGTCATTTTTTTTCCATTTAAATGAAGATTATCGTACTACTATGAGTTTTGGTGATAATTCCAAGATAAATGTAATGGGAAAAGGTGACGTTCAAATCAGGACCAACAATGATAGTATTGAAGTTAGGTCAAATTTTTTCTACGTTTCTGATCTTAAAAGTAATCTGCTAAGTCTTGGACAATTACAAGAAAAGGATACGTAGTTACCAACAAGAATGGTGCTTGTGAAATTTATGATTCCAAAAGAGGTCTTATTGCTCAGGCTATGATGGCACCAAACAGATTGTTTCCCCTGAAAATTAAGATGCTTCAGACTTATTATATGGCCAAGGTAAGTGATTTAATGTCGCTTTGGCATTTTCGTTATGGTCATTTGAATTTCAATGGATTGAAGACTCTTTATCAAAAGAGTATGGTAATCGGTATTCCTCAAATTGTTCCTCCAAACAACGTGTGTGAAGAATGCATTGTTGGCAAACAACATCGGGAGCAGTTTCCACGAGGGAAATCATGGAGGGTGAAGAGGGCTTTGGTGTTGGTTTACTCTAACATTTGTGGACCAATCAACCCATCTTTTAATGGGGGTAAAAGATACTTCATTACCTTCATTGATGACTATACTCGAAAAACTTGGGTTTATTTTCTGCAGGAGAAATCAGAAGCTTTTAGTGCCTTCAAAAAATTTAAGGCACATGTTGAAAATGAAGCAAAAAGAAACATTAAAACTCTTCGTACTGATCGTGGTGGAGAATATTGCTCAAAAGAATTTGAAAACTTCTGTAGTGATCAAGGCATACGAAGAGAATATATAGTTTCTTATTCACCGCAATAGAATGGCGTATCAGAGAGGAAAAATTGAACTATCCTTAACATGATGAGAAGTTTGCTGATAAGAGGAAGAATTCCAAAGAACTTTTGGCCGGAGGCATTGAATTGGAACATTCATGTGTTAAACAGATGTCCTACTTTTTCTGATCAAAACAAGACACCAGAGAAAACTTGGATTGGGAGGAAACTAGTTATAGATCACTAATTTTCGGTTTGCATTGCCTATGCACATGTCCCAGATGAAAAAAGGAAAAAGCTTGATGATAAGGGTGAAAAATGTGTCTTTCTTGGCGTAAGTGAAACATCCAAAGCACATAAATTGTTCAATCCACTCACGAAGAAGATTGTTACGAGCAGGGATGTTATTTTTGATTAGGAAAGCACCTGGAATTGGAACAGACAGCAGCCTACTCAAGTCATTTTTGACAGTGATGCTGAAGAAAAAAGGCAGCAACCTTTACAACAACAAATTTCTGATGAATCACGACATTGCCGTGTTCGAAGGAGGCCGCATGGATGCAAGATTATGAGATAACTGGTATTTAATCTGATAACAATGATACAACTGCCAATTATGCTGTTTTATCAGATTGTGATCCCATTACATTCCAAGAAGCTGTCAAGGATTCAAAGTGGCAAAAGGCCATGAATGAGGAGATCGGGTCTATAGAGAAAAATAATAGCTGGGAGCTGATCGAACTTCTAAAAGAGCAGAAATCCATTAGTGTAAAATGGGTCTATAAAACGAAGTTGAAGAAGGATGGTGGAGTTGACAAGTACAATGCTCGGCTCCTTACAAAGGGGTACAAGCAAGAATTTGGTGTGGATTACAAAGAGGTGTTTGCTCTAGTAGCAAAGTTTGACACTATTCGCTTGGTGTTATCCATGGCTGCCCAAAACTTATAGTCTGTCCATCAGTTAGATGTCAAATCAGCATTTCTACATGGAGAGTTAGATGAAGAAGTCTATGTAGAACAACCTCCTGGATACGTGAAGCAAGGCTGTGAGAATCATGTATACAGGTTGAAGAAATCATTCTATGAATTGAAACAAACACCAAGAGCTTGGTACTATCGAATAGATGCTTATTTGACTAAAAATCGTTTTATTAAATGCCCATACGATCACACTCTTTACACTAAATATGGTGTTGATAAGAAGATTTTGATTGTGTGTTTATATGTTGATGATCTCATTATACTAGTAATGATAGATCGATGCTTGCTGATTTTAAGAAGTCTATGATGAAGGAATTTGTTATGACATATTTGGGGCTAATGCACTATTTTCTTGGCATTGAGGTAGTGCAATCATCTGATGGTATTTTTATTCTCAAAAGAAATATGCTCTAGAAATTTTGGACAGGTTTATGATGAAGGAATGTAATTCAGTCACCACCCCAAACGAAGTTGGTCTGAAACTCTCAAGTGGAGCAAGAAAAATGGTAGACCCTACTCTGTACAAACAGATTGTTGGGAGTCTCATGTATCTGACATCTACAAGACCAGACATCATGCACGTAGTCAATTTAATTAGCAGATACATGTAGAATCCAACTGAAGTCCATCTTTTTGCTACAAAGAGAATTTTTCGCTATTTGAAAGGTAGTGTAGATTTTGGGATTCTATACAAAAAGGCGAAAAGTCAAGTTTGATTGGTTTTTCAGATAGTGATTATGCCGGAGATCCTGATGATAGAAAGAGCACTTCTGGAGCAGTGTTTATGTTGAATTTTGGAGCTATTATATGGTCATCTAAGAAGCAACAGATAGTAACTTTGTCAACTACGAAAGCCGAGTTCGTTGCTGCAACATCAAGTTCATGTCAAGCTATTTGGCTAAAGAGGTTACTTGAAGTTTTACACAACCAGCATCAAGGTCCAACTGTCATTTGCTGTGATAATATCTCTGCAATAAAGCTATCAAAAAATCCATTCTTACATGGGACAAGTAAACACATTGATGTGAGGTATCATTTTTTGCGTGATTTATGTAAGGACAATGTTATTGACTTGGTGTTTTGCAAAAGTGAAGAACATATTGCATATATTTTTACTAAACCACTCAAGCCAGCTATTTTTATAATGCTTTGACGTATGCTTGGAGTTTGTTCCTCAAAGGAAGCTGAAACTGGTTTAGGAAAGGCTGCAGATTGATTCCTAAACTGATTTATGTAGATATCGGTTTAAGGGAAGGTGATAAAATATCTTTGCTGAAATGGGTCTTACCAAGTCTACAATCATATTTTTTATTTTATGTTGAGTATTTGGAGTTTGTTATGTTGTTCTAGTCTAAAGGGAATTGTTTAGTAGATTTCTTTATTATTGATTCTTTGGTTGTAATGGCGTAAGTACGTGACTTCATGGTCCTAATTTCATGCGATATTGTTATTGCTGTTTTGCCTATAAATAGGCTATCTCAGTACAAATAATATAATTTAGCTTCTCTGTTTTTTGTTTAAGTTTGCTCAGTTAATTCTTTCAACACACCAATCACAATCCTACTCACTCCGGACATTTACTAGAAGAAAGGCCCACAGCAGAAGCAATGGAGCATTTTTGCTCCAAAGATCAGAGAGTGGGCATTCTTTTTTCAAGAAGCAAGGGAGTATTTTTGCTCCAAAAAATTCTTGCTCCATAGGGAGCATTCCAGTCCAGCAGCAAGGGAATAATATTTCTCCAAAAAATTCTTTCACCAGTGGTTTCAAATCATCTCCACAGAAAATGATTTTTGGGCAAGAATTTTTGTAGCAAATTTTTTGGTCTAGCAGGAAGAATAAATTAAGAAATGTGACAATTTTCCCATACAAGGTGACATTTAATTGAATACAATGTAAGCACTTATTGAGGAGCAAAAGGTCCGGCGCGGGGGTGTCCGACATGGGGGTCTTTTGTCTGGTAATGGCCTGACATGGGTAAGTTTGCGCAATGTGTGGTTGGGCTTTCGTTTGCAAATGAGGAGGAGAGAGAGGGGGTTAGGTCTGGCGTGGGCCTTTCTTCCGATAACTGTCCAGCGTAGAGTTGGGTTCCGTTGGACAGAAGGTAGATGGTGAATATTGGGTGCATAAGAGAGGGTGTGGCTGGTGAATTTGGGGAAACAAATTGTTGACTTGGAAAATTAAAGTGATGTAGCAGTGCCACGTAGGACGGGGATAGTATAACAATTGCCCACATTGAGTAGGACATCAGCCATGTTGATCTTCTTCCCCAACAAATACCTAACTCCCAACCCAACCCCACACCCACAAAAACCCACCCCTCACATTTACCAAATTGAAAAGATGGCCGAAAATTAGAAAAGAGAAATTTTCTCGGTTGGTTGGGGACTCGGACAAGGTGGAGGAGTTTGGGAGTGGAGACTTTGGGCCAGAATTTTATAGGATCCATTACTGGGCTAGCCCAAAATAATTGGGCCACCCCAGCATTAGCCTAATCCCGATAGCTGAATCACGTAGGGCCAAATAGGCCTGGATTTTGATTGAGTCAATCTATTTTACCACCTCTACCTTTAACACACAAAATGCACATTTTATTAAGGCTTGTTACGTACAATCTCACATCGAATAAAGATGAAAAGATTGACTAAAGTACAAGGAATTGAAGTACTCCTCTTAATAAGGTTAACCTTTTAAGATTGATCTCTAAATTATTTATTTTTTTATTAATTAGTCAAGACATTGATACTTACTAACTTTGTGAAATATTTTGTGCACTATATTTTCTTTAACACTAACGAATTAATGCTCCTTCTATTATTCAATTTCTAACTTTCTAACCTTTCTGCTTTAGTACTAATTAGTATATCACCCGTGCACGGTAATTTTTTTTCATGACAGCGATTTTAAAATATTTTAAGATTATATTATTTATTTATTACATTCAAATAAAAAAGTATCATATAAATAACATTTCATTACACATTGATATTAAAAAAAAAAACATAGCTAATCCAAATTTTCAAGCGCCTCTTTGGAATCTACATTTGTGGTTGAATTGGTTGACACTCCATCCCTATCACAAATCAACACTTTCAATCCCATACGATTTGTAACTCTAGATATTACTATATAAAGTGTTCCATGACTAAAAATAGGTTTTTTCAGATATAATCTCATGTGGGAGAAATATTTACCATGTCTCTTATTGATAGTCATAGCATATGAGACAATTAATTATTTTTTGGCACGGCTCATTAAATAACTCACTAATTTGTATATTATAATTTGAAAATTGATTTTCTAAATTGTAAAGATGTAGATTGCGCTAATGATATTCTGCAAATTTATTGTTTTTCTATTTATAGACAATTAGTAATATTTACATACTCTATATATTGATTAATTAATATAGCATTAAAATTTGTTATTACTAATAATTGAAGTGAATTTATCTTGTTCTGAAAGATATATATTTTTTAATTGAAAATGTCAATTCATAATTTTATTTATTTTACCGAGTATCAAAGAAAATTCAAACTATTAGAAAGCTGAATCGACGGAACTATTTACACTGTATTGGAATACTGATTATTAATTAACTGAAGTTGAGGCAGTTACTTAACAAATGAATCATTGGAAATCTCATCCAGGCTGCATTATTGTTTCGTAAGCCTTTTTTTGCCTAGTTATGAGATTAGAAACAAATTTTTTTTTTCATTCTTCTGCCAGAGCGTTTCTATTATAACATAATTCATCATGTATACATCTATTACTGCGAATAGAAACATCAATAAAATTTAACGTTCTCAACATGTCCTTTGTCTATAACCCTTTTGAGGAGCTATAATCTGAGGCGGACTTTGAATTGTATGAATATAATTTTGAAATAATCATATCTAGTTTATTAGTTTAATCGACTTATTATTTTTATCAATAAATCAAATCATTTGATAATATAACACAATTATATGTTTACACGTAGAGGTGACAAATGGGCTACCCGGCCCAGCCCGGCCCGGCCCGAAATGGATGGGCCATACATGAAATTGGGCCGGGCTGGCCCAGCCCGATTTCTAGACGGGCCAATAAATTGTTGGGCCAGTCCAGCCCAGTTTTAGACCACTGGGTCAACGGGCCAGCCCGGCCACTATAAAAAGGAACTGTTAGATCAAGTAATATACCTACAATAAGCATTTCCTTCCTTGCTCTACAACATCAAACTTTAACATTATTTCTCTTTCCACTGGGTTTGCTTCATCTGCTAATAATAAAATGCTATTTTTTTATAAACCATGCAGGATGAAATGGATCCTGACGTATGTCATGCATTCTCTTATTCAAAACCTCAAAACCATTTGTACGTACTTACTGAGCATGTTAATGAATATTTTGAAACAAAATTCAGAAAATTATGTAATTCATAATAAAAACTATGAAGAAGAAATAAAATTTATCATATTACCCAGAAATTTTAGATTTTGAGTTCTGATTTTGTGCTAAATTGGAGAAAAAAACAATGATATTCGTTACAATAATGTGGAAGAGATTCGTTTTTATTCTGAATTTAGATTTGTTGAAAATTTTTGTTTGTTTTTAATTTGGATTTTAGTGGGGGTAGGTTTTCTGTTTGATTATGGAGTTAATTTGGATTTGAGTGTATGTAATACTATTTTAATGTTTAACAATTCTTTTAAATTACTGTTATTTTTCAAAAGGTCCTCAATTTTATGGGTATTTGTGTAATTTGCCCTAAAATATATGGGTCATTAAGAGCCCACCCCCCATATATGGGAAATTATCTTGAATTTTTGAAGTTTGAAAGAAAATTATTCGATCGGATATTGGATAATCTAATGGATCAGATATAGGTTTAGCTATTAGTGATCCGTTGGATTATTGGATCGGATCAAATCAAAATAATGCTATTATCAGATCATATCAGGTTTAGGTTGATCTGATCCATATTCGATCTATTTGTAGCTCTATCCAAAATAGATATGCCGGAGATCTTCATGATTTGTATGAAATGATGAGTGAACAGTTTTTGATGTGGCCAGATAGAGATTCGTAGAAGAAAACAACGAGAATGCATGGGGTAGAAATAATACACTACTACTTGTCAAAATTGACTCGTTGGCAAAGCAGATAAAACGTTAAAGTACTCATAATTCGTGAATATGGTTCATCTATCTCTTTCGGTGTGTGCAACTTGTAGGGCAAATCATCAATCATCATAGTGTCTTTAAACCATCGCTGATATGTCATCGCCTAAGGAGCAGCATACGATCATGACTTTCAACGACAACAAAATAATCCATACGCAGACATACAATCCAGGGTGGATAAATCATCTAAAATGCTCCTATGGCAATAATCAAAATATTAAAAATTTACCAAATCAGGGAAAATCCAAGGAAATGGAAAAAAATGAGGAAGGGAAGAGGTCTTTGCTAAATTGTCAAAACGGATGGAAACTGAACTCCAAGATGTAAAATCATCAATAAAATAAGTCAACAAAAGATAGGATGCTTCTATGAAAATGTGGAAAATCAGATTGGACTGTTGGCTAAGTTATTCGCCGAAAGACAACTAGGCACGTGGCCCAGAAATACTGAGGTAAATTCAAAAGAGCAGGTACACAAGATTACTACAAAGAGAGGAGTTGAGTTACCAAAAATTCATGTCAAAAAATCAAGTGTGGTAAAAGAAACTGAGGCCAATAAAGAGTGAATGAACAAATATGATGAATCAGAACAAACAGAAGAGCAAGTAAACATAAACTCTCTACTAGATTATATTTCTCCACCGGTCAAGACTTACGTTCTTCTAATTTCATTTCCTCAGCGGTTGCATAAACATAAGCTAGACAAGCTGTTTGAGAAGTTACTGGATGTGTTCAAGAAACTCCACATGTCTAGTTATGCAAAATTTATGGAAAAAATTCTCTCAAATAAAAAGAAGATAGATGAGCATGAAATAGTAATGCTCACCGAGGAATGCAGTGATATCTTGCAAAACAAGCTACCTCCAAAATTGAAAGATCTAAGAAGTTTCATTATTCCTTGCATGGTGGTAGATCATTTTTTGAAAAACTTTGTGTGATTTAGGTAATAGCATTAATTTAATGCCTTACTCTATTTTTGGGCAGCTAGGTCTGGGAGAAGCTAAGCCAACAACAATATTATTGTAGCTGATAGATAGATCCGTCAAATGTCCGAGCAGGATTGTTGAAGACATATTAGTGAAAGTGAGAAGTTCATATTCCTTTAAACTTCATTATCTAGGATATGTGAGAAGATAGAGATGTACCACTTATCTTGAGATGACCTTTCTTGGCTATTGGAAGGCATTGATTGATGTAAAAAAAGGGCAAATAGTGTTGAGATTGAATGACGAGCAAATAACTTTTAAGACTCTCCTGTCATTGAAGAATGTGCCAGATATTTGCACGAGTTTGAACCGATGGAAAGAAGGAAGAGTACATGGAATTGGCACTCGACCTCCGCAACAATTAAATTCTATTCAACAAGCTCCTACCCTCAAGCTTGAATAGTTACCATCTCACATTTGATATGCATATCTCAATAGATCATCTACTCTTCTAGTAATAATTGCAAATTCGATTGATCGGGATCAAGAAGATAAATTACTCTAAGTACTTTGAGCACACAAATCAGCTATTGGGTAGACTATCACAGACATCAGAAGTATAAGTCCATCTATTTTCATGCATAGGATATTCGTGGAAGAAGGGTATAAGCTGATAGTACAACATCAACACAGATTAAATCATCATTTGCAAGAGGTAGTTAAAGCAAAGGTATTGAAACTACTTGATGCAGGGTTTATCTATCCAATTTCAAATACTATGTGGATAAGTCCATTTCAAGAAGTTCAAAAGAAAGTAAGAATTAAGGTTGAAATGAACAAAAATAATGAGCTAATACCACTCAAATTAACTAGAAGGTGGCAGTTTTGCATTGACTATCGTAAGTTGAATGACGCTTCAAAAAGACCATTTTTCTCTACCATTCATCCATTAGATATTGGAGCAACTAGTAGGCCATTCTCACCATTGTTTCTTTGGTGGATATTTGGGTTACAATCAGATCCAAATAGCTCCCAAGGATCAGGAAAAAACTACGTCTACATGTCCATATGGCACGTTTGCGAATTGAAAAATATTGTTTGGTCTATGCAATGCCCTTGCCACATTTTTAGCGTTGCATGATGCCCATTTTCTTATATGCGGAGGAAAAATTTATTGAAGTTTTCATGGATGACTTTTCAGTTTTTGGTTTCGTCATTTGATGAGTGCCTCAAAAATTTGGCCCTTGTACTTCAGCGTTATGATAAAACAAACTTGGTGCTTAATTGAAAAAAATGCCACTTCATGGTTCAATGAGGATTGTGTTGGGACATCGGCCTTCGGCTAAGGGCATTGAGATTGACAAGGTGAAAACTCAAGTTACCAAGAAACTTCATCCGCCAACAACAGTTAAAGTAATTAGAAGTTTTTTGGGACATGTGGGATTTTATAGACAGTTCATAAAAGACTTCTCAAAGGTCACAAAATCGTTATATATCCTGTTGGAAAAAGACATCAAATTCAATTTCTCTAAAGAATGTCTCAGTGTCTTCAATACCCTCAAAGACAAGTTAATTTCGACACTGGTAATTGTGGCACCTAATTGGGGTTTGTCTTTTGAGCTCATGTATGATGGAAGTGATTACACAGTCGAGGCAATTTTGGGAAAGCAAAGAGATAAAATCATAAACATCATCTATTACGCTAGCCAGACTCTTAATGATGCTCTAATGAACTATGCTACTACATAAAATGAGTTACTAGCTGTAGTCTTTGCCTTCAAAAATTTTTGATCTTATCTCGTTGGATCGAAGGTAAATGTACACAAGGACCATGTAGCATTGAAGTACGTTTTTGCTAAAAATGATGCAAACTGAGGCTAATATGTTGGATACTACTTCTTCAAGAATTTAATTTAGAGATTCAGGATAAGAAATGAAGTGAGAACATTATGACCGACCACTTATCAAGATTGGAGCAATCCGAAAGGAATGATGAAGATGAAATCAATAAAAAATTCTCAGATAAGCAAGTTTTCGGGTTAGAACAAGCAGAAAATGAAAGCAGATCACCATGGTATGCCAACTATGTGAATTATTTGGCAAGTAACATTGAGACATTGGACTATGATCACCAATGACGAAAAAAGTTCTTTTCGGAGCTTAACTACTTTTGAGAGAATCATATTCTCTACATAAGGAGGGCTGATCAGGTAATTTGGAGATGTGTGATAGGAGAGGATATGGAAACAGTGCTAGAACAATGGCACTCTTTGCCATACAGAGGACACTTTGGTGCAATTAAAACTGCAGCCAAAAACAGTGCTAGAACAATGGCACTCTTTGCCATACAGAGGACACTTTGGTGCAATTAAAACTGCAGCCAAAGTGATGCAATTTAGATTCTATTGGCCAACATTATTTAAAGAAGTTCACAGCTTAGTGACTAAGTTTGCTTGATATCAAATGACTGGAAACATATCAAGAACGCAAGAATGCTTCTTCGGATATTTTGGAAGTGGAATTGTTCAACGTATGGAGAATTGATTTTATGGGACCTTTTCTACATTCATTCTCAAATTCATATATCTTGGTAGCTGTGGACTATGTCTCAAAGTGGGTAGAAGCTGTAGCTTTACCCATTAATGATAGCTGGGTCATGGTGAACTTCCATAAAAATAATATTTTCACGCGTTTTAGGACTCATCGGGCCATTATAAGTGACGGGAATAAATATTTTTGCAACCGGTAATTTGAAGATCTTTCTACAAAATATGGTGTGAAGCACAAGGTAACTACCCCCTATCATCCACAAACAAGTGGCCAAGTTGAAATTTTTAATAGGGAGTTGAAAAGAATTCTAGAGCTAACCTTGAGCACCTCAATGAAGGATTGGTCTAACAAGCTTGATTATGCTCTTTGGGCTTATTGCACGGCATTCAAGACTCCAATTGGCATGTTGCCATATCCACTAGTTTTTAGGAAGTCGTGCCATTTATCAATCAAGTTGGAGTATCGAGCTTATTGGGCAATGCAAAATTGAACTTTAATTTAAAAGAGGTCGGTGAGAAGATGCTTCAATTGAATGAGATGAACGAATTCTGGTTTGATGCTTATGAGAATGTCAAGTTATACAAGGATGTAACGAAAAAGTGGCTGACAAGCATATCCAACATAAGCACTTTGAGGCTGGGACAAAAGGTATTATTGTTTAATTCACGTCTTAAACTCTTTATGGGAAAATTGCATTCAAGATTGTCCGGGCTATTCACGGTAGTGAAAGTATATCTATATGGTGCAGTTGAAGTTGCTCATGATACAAAAGGAAGGTTTAAAGTGAATTGACAAATGCTTAAACCGTACTTGGAGGATGAATTTTTGAAAGAAAAGTCATCACCATGTTGGACAATCTGGAGTAACCGCCATGACAAAGTCAAGCTTAAAAATGTAAATAAGCGCTTAACTGGAGGCAACTAATCTTTTCTACCATTTACTTTAGTTTGCATTGCATATAGTATTCGAGGATTGCATTAGTTATTTTGGAACGTTTCATGATTTTAGGATTTAAGATTAGGCTTATTAAATTCTAGCTCGTAAGGCCTAATCATCGTTACCTAATTTTTCATCACCGGCACACACGTCAACGATAAGCTCTTATGCAAATTTGATTTTGGAAAAAAAAAAATTGAGCAGAATGTGTACCATGTGATCGCATGGATAACCCACTACGATCGCAAGGGCTAGGAAAATTCAATTCGACCCTACAAGATCCCTTCGTGCGGTCGCAAGCTCCAATTACAAGGCAGGTCCATTTTAACCATGCGATCACATGCATTTAAAGCCTGCAACCGTATAGGCTGGGCAGATTCAATTTTTCCCAGCATTTGCACTCCATGCTATCGCAAGACCTTAAGCTTTGCGATCAAAGGCAAACTAACCCTGGAACTTAAACACACGCACACACCAAAAAAGCACACACTTCAATTTTTTGAAAAAAATAGAGCAAGCTCGAAATCAACTCAAAATCAACATTAATCAACATTTTAGGTTCATCTTCACGTAGAAATCACCCTATTCACATCTCACTCATTCATTTACAAGATAATTCAAGGTATTTTTTCCTTTTTGGTAAATTTTATTATTGTCTTCGTTTCCAAAAATTTTCGTACCCATAATTGATGTTTGACATGTTGATTGTGTATTACTGTTGTTATGGAGAATGAGCTTAGTTAGGAATGGGTTGTTGATAAAAGTTTAGGTTTACATAGATTGCCCCAATCACTTGAATATAGGGAAAAAAGACCGCGCTCACCAACTATTCGACAAAATGTTCCACATAGGGATGGCAACAGGGTGGGTTGGGGCCGGGGCGGCCCTCCCCGTCCCTGCCCCATTGGGGAATTTTGACCCCCATACCCGTCTCGTTCCCCGTTTAAATTGGGGCGGGTCGAGGTTGGGTCGGGGGCGGGGACGGAATGGGGCGGGGCAGCTTACCGCCCCGTTTGCTGCCCCGTTTATTTATTTTTTTAAATTATTGTTTGTAACCGTTATTTTCAAAATTAAAAAAATTAAAAAAAAAAGTATCTCGGGGCCGGGCTACTCCGCCCAGAAACTGCCCCGGGGCAATTTTTCCCGCCCTGTACCCGTCCCGAATACCCGATTGTCCAAGACGGGGAAATTTTAGACAGGGCGGGGAACGGGGCGCGGGGTAAATTGCCATCTCTAGTTCTACCCATATGTTTTGTGAAATTATGGCAATCCGGGACCATATGTTGGAATAAATAGACATTTTTATCATCCAGGATCATTCACCGAGGGTTGGGCATGAATGTTTCTTGAAAAATCGAAACTTAGGCATTGGGCACACCATGGCATGCCATGGTCTTGTCTTGTGCCTAGTTTCATCAATCATTTTCTCCCCCCTCTCTGTTAGGTCCAAACGACATCGGAATGGCTTGAAATTTGAATAAGTGGTAGATCAAAGCATGCATTTTCATATCTTAATTTTCCGGCTGACATCCAAACATTTGTGGATCATTTATTCAGTCCCGAAATAGCTAAACATTATAGTTGCATATGTTTCGAGATAGTTTGTGGATGAAATTTGCCAACTTTTGTGCTATTTCTCTAATCCTATACGTGACTAATATGACTTTGTTTTTGTTTTACGTCATGGCCTCGAAACGTCTAGTCTCTACAGAAAGATGAAAGTGCCTAGAAGTACCTCAAAAAGGGCACGGGTGGATAGCACCGATTCATGTTGACACCTATCTGAGGATCACAAACAGAGATTCATCAAGGTTAGCGTATGGAAAAAATGAAAGGTACAACTAGGAGACTTTCCATAGAGTTGTATAACTTGATCAATATTTGCGGGTGGACCCTGGTAGCAGGTGCAGTACGCGCACAAGATTTATCCACAGTTCGTCTACGAGTTCTATGCCAACTTCAACCTAGACATCGACACTGCAGGAACAGAGCGCTATGGTCAGACATGGGTGCGAGGTAAATGGATCATGTTTATCCTACAGGTTGTTGGCCAGTACTAAGGGATCACGCTGGAGGATGTCAATCAAGGATCCATGACATGGAGGACGTGGCCCGATTCCTCTATGAGCGGGACGACGTGTGGCCACTACTTACAAAGGATTTTGACCACAGTAAATTGACACTCCCTACTGATCCTCAACTTATTTGTGAGCCACAATATCGATCCCAGCAAACACCGTACTATTTTGAATTACGCAAGGGCTAGATTTTTATTCAACTTGGCTCACGGGAAGAAATTTGACTTGGAGAGCCACATCTAGACACTGGTCAGCAGCTTGGGATTCCAATTCGACACTTGACACACCGCCATTTTCCAAGACTGATTAGCGGTATATGTGAGGCAGCAGGGGTTTACATTGTCTCAGACAAGCTCGTGGTGAAACCAAAGACTCTGACCAATCAATTTACATTGGAAAACACAAGGCAGCACATTACAGTAGCTAGGAAACCAGCCCCAACTGCTAAGGATCAGCCTCTTGAGGGCCAGCCAGCTGCACCTCTTGTACCCAACCAGTTGTACCTCCAGCACCCCAGTAAGCTATCTTGCCTGAAAACATCAACGACCATCCTACAATACCTACTAGATGGCCAATTAGAGCAAACGAAGCTCTTTCTAGCCACGAGGAATGAGTTGTGCACGATGCATCGCGAGCTTAAGTGGACGCTATGCGGATACAAAGCAAACCTAGGACCATGACATTCGGTGGAGTGACCTAGAACAGAGTCAAGTCCAAGCCGACTGCAGCCATGTAACGCCTCGAAAATTTAAAATTTTAATTCGGGCTAAATAAAATTATTAGCAAGTATTTGTAGCCACATGTCCGTCCAATGTACAAACGAGGTCCACTAGAGAAAATATCCAACAATTTTTGAGATTTATTAATTAATTAATTATAATTATTTTCTAAAAAAGACGAGATTTGTATGATATTTTAATTTGTGGTAATTGCACTATATCAAAGACTTACCAAATTCCAAATAGGTAAGTTCTTTGATATGCATGCAAGATGATAGAAAGAACCCAAAATCCTCAAATTCTTCCATTTCTTACCCCTTCTCCCACCCTCAAAACTGTCCCCCCCCCCCCCTCCCACACATACTTAAGCATATTTTACAAAGAAAGAAAAAAAGAAGAAAAGAAAAGAATAAGAAAGAAGAAGAAGAAGAAGAAGGAGGAAATAAGATAGGGTTTTCAAAAGCTTTTCATTCTTTTTATCAAGGAAGCAATGTAGGAATATATATACAAAGTTGATTATATCCCTTTTATATATTGTAGTTATGTGTATTCTATGTTAAAGAATTTAATATTTGTGGCCATCCGGACGTTCTTTACTTGCCAGCATCATCTAACCCACCTCTGGAAAGTCTCTGATCTTTCTCTATTTTTATTATTATCTCTACATTGAGGGAAATGTATGATTTTAGTTTGGGGTGGATACAAAAAAAAATTTAAAATTCAGGTTAATATTTTTGAATATATAGCATTGCCGGCTAGTGATGTTAGTTACTTGGAACTATTTAAATTTATGACTTGTGGATTGAAGTATTACTGGTATGTAATGCAAAAATATTTATCTTTCTTTAGATCATATGTTTGTGTCAAGCAATAGTTAGGATGATGATCAGCAAAGCGGAAGCATTTTTAGAATACAATAGGGTACCACGTAAAACTAGAACAATCAAACCAACACCATATATATCTCAATCACTTAACCTATAGAACGAATAGTTTGGGAGTGGTTAAGCCGTGAGAATAGCTGTATAGGATTGTGGTGATTCCAAGTTTTTTATATTGGTACAGAGTGTTGTGGCTAACAAAAAGAAGCTAGGTAATGATCGAATGTTAGGTATCTAACCCATACATATAAGCTCTTGTACGCAAAGGACTTGGCACGAGCTCTATCTTATACCTCTCTTCGTAGTCTTTTTTACTCGAGTGATAAAGTCCGTAGGGGGTCTCAAAACTCGGTGCCCTAAGGTTTGTAAAACATGGGAGCCATCGTCTTAAAGCTCGTTACAAGGTTTATGTAGAAATCTTAAGAGACTGGGGTTTATACATAAGATCGTTTTTTGTAAACTTTGGGATTTAGACAATTAGTAGGTTTGAATTGCCTAGTGAAAGCTTGTCGGTCGAACACTCAATAAAAGGCTAATCATCATGAACCTAGATAGTTGCAATCATTGGCAAGCACAACCAAAATTGAGCGAGAAACAAATGAGTAAAGCAAGAACAACCTTAGAATTAACACTCCGGGATTGAAAGAAAACATCGAGTTTGGGGAGAAGTGTAGCCAACGAGTGGAAAAGGAAATTTGACTATTTAGGGTCAGGCTATCACCAACTTAGGATATTAATGCTTCGAATTAACTACTCACACACACACACATCTCGAGCATGGATTAAGTTAGAGAAACGTTACGGTAATACTGTCTAGAAACGTTTCGTGAATTATGAGCCGTATCAAAACTTGAGGCTAAAACGGCGAGCTTTTAACTTGTGAAGTGTTTGTTGCTTTTATTTTCATTTTGTGTGCGTGATTGTTAGTAGCTAGTGTATTCGATGACGAATAAATGTTCAAGTTTTGGGTGTTTGATAAGTACAATTTTGTACATATTGAGACCTACAAAAAGAGACAATTATAATACTCTTACATTTGTTTTTCACATAATTGAATGTTGATTTGTTTAGGAAAAAATCAAGTTCGGACGATGATTAGACGGAAAGAAAGAAAAATAAGTGAAAATGGACTGAAATGTGTCAGCGATTTTATATCTTTAATAATTCCGCAAGTGCATGGATCACTCAAGTAATAAAGTGGATGTTGAGTCCAAGTATCGTTCCCACGAAGATTTAGATAGTTCAATTCAATTATACTAACCTTAACCGAATCTAATGAACTTTGGATATTTAGTGATTAAAACTAATTAAACTATAAACTTAGAACAATTAACTAATTATAAATCAAACATATAAGAAATTAAACTAAATGATAATTACTTTAAAATTGAAAAAGAAAAGAAAAGTGTACTAGGATCTCGAATCCACTTATATCAATTACCTTTAACCCGAACCATTAAATTTGATAACATGATTTACTTATGAAGATCATTATTCCTAATTTAATTTAACAATCTCTCTCGAGTAGAATTAAACCTATTCATATATGGGACACGACTATATTTCTATGACGAATGCGAGCATACAAGAATGCATTAAAATTTGTGAATACTTAGAGATCACGTAAAGTATAACGGTATATTTCTATTCCTTATCGGACTCTACGACAATTGATATATGTATAACCTATTTTCCATCTCTCGAAGGTAAAACAAGCCACAAGAATCATACAACTATTGCGCATATAATTGTAGATGAAGAGAAAATCAATATCAATTGTTCAAAAATAAAAACATGCTTAAATATCAAAAACAAGGTTCGAAAAATTAAAGATTCATGATACAAGTTTCATCACGATCCTAGCACTATTTAATTATAGCCTAGAATACTAATAATACGAAAATAAAGAAGAGGCGAAAATATGGAGTTCATCACCCGGATAAGAAGAAAATAATTGAGAGATAAAATATTGAACTTGATCTTCGTTTTAATCTTAAAATGATGAATCTTGATCTTCGTTCTTGATTTGTCTCCTGTTCTTCTCTCCAAATTCGGCTCCCCAAAATTTCTTCTTTGTTATGAGTTAATAACTCATATATATAGTTACCTAATTTGTGCCCAAAACTATCCCTAAAAATCCTTAAAAACGTGGGTTAAAACGTTTCCTAATCGAATTGGAATTCGAAAAGGAAACAAAATTCTCGCAGCAAAAATAACACTGGGCGGCTGTTTTTCAAACGGTCATAACTTTTTGTAGGAAGTTCCAAATTGAGATCCGTAAAAAGTGGTAGACTTGTAATTCGATTATCTTTCCAATGGTATATCATTTGTTTCAACTCTTCATTTTCACTCCAACACACCTTAACTTATTGATTTTATCTTCTTCTTCATTTACTCATTGATTTCACAAAATTGTTGCTCTTTTCGTCCATTCTTCTCCATTTACTTATAAACGGGTCCAAAATTGAAATATGAAGAATAAAACACAAAATTAAGTATAAATTCAATAAAATGACAGGATAAAAGCCTAGTTGTCTGAATAAGTGCAGAAAATGCACTTATCAAAATGTATGAAAGAGAAGAATTGGGGACCTACATGTAACTCGTGAAAGATGAAGGACCATGATTGAAAATAAAAGAGAACTAAATTGAAATGAAAGAATAAATTTAGAGACTAAATTGGAGAGTATAAGAACATAGAGAACTTGCTATGCAAATATCCAATGGCTGAGCTGCAAAGTTGAAAGTTGGACAACACCATGCGATCGCACCAACCATATAGGTTGCGATCGCAGGGCCTCTTGAAGTGAACAAGAATGGCACAATCTAGTACCATGCGATCGCGTGATTATCTCGTGTTAAGAAAAATCAATTTCCTTATGAAACAAAACTCTATTGGAAATAAATTTATGGACGACTTCTGGGACGTTTTTAGGGCTAATTGGAGACTTATAAAAAGAGGAGAACAGACACATTGCACGACATGAAATCAAGGGGAATAAGACAATTCAAGAGACGAAGATCAAAGAGAGCAGAATCCAAAATTTTTGACAAAGAATCACGGATTGTGTTTATTCTTTTATTTTAATTGCTCGGATTATGATTTATTCTTACCTATTATTATTTTGTGAAATCATGTCCTACTAATCTTCTTATATCTAGGATGAACGATGAAACCTCACATTTTTTATTAATTAGAAGTTGTTCGTTTTCGTAAATTTGTTGTTTGAGTTTATTATTAATAAATTCATTATTTCCGTTTTGATGTTTGATCACCATTAAAATATTTTGTGGTCTAGATTGCTTTCGAGATATTCACTTTAGATGAGCACATGATAATAAATAATATAGGGCCCAATAATAAATAAAGATTACTATTATACTTTATGAAATATTTCTGAATGATCGTTATGATTAAATGCACGCCTTTATTTTCAAAATTTAACTAGAGATAGTTAAGTTCATATACAGGTATAGAATTGATTGACCATCGAAAGAAGTTTTTTATTATATTAGGATCATCGATTTTCAACATATGGCAATAATTTGCAAAGACAAGTAATGTATAATTGATTAAATGCATGTATTTTTTGAGTTACATGGAAATCATTAGAATTTTCTCTTATGGAATGTAATAGTGGATTTGTGAATACTTGTACCCTTACAACTTGAATTTGATAATTATCCTATTTTCCTTTTCGTGATAATTTAGATTTCATTGAATTGGAATAAAATAATTTTAGAAATCGAAATCATATATAGACTGTGTTAATTGTATTAAAAGCGAAATTACAATTAATTTGTTAATTAATCGCCTGTTCTCGTAGATTCAACACTTTTTTCGTCACTTTATTTATTATTAACAATTCGTCTATTTGCATGATTAAAATCGAAAACAATTATATATTAGCCTGTGTGGTTGGGGGGGGCGGGAGCGCTAAAGTACGAGTGTAAGTAAAACTTTTCAAATTCAAAATTTTGCCCAACAAACATAATTTAAAACTTGTGGAAATTATAGTTACTCATTTTAGTTTTGAATTTAGTACCTCGATTTTTTCTTCCTAAAATATTGTTTTCATCTTTTCATTTTACTATTATTGCTTAAATTAAAATTCAATCACAAATGGTAAAATCCATGCCACCACCACCTCTACATTTGCAGCCGTCATCAATCACCGCCTTCGACTACCACCACCACCACAGTGACGAATCACTACGTCCACCAATGCAGTGAGATCTTCCACGATCTCTTGCTTATACCACCGCACCACCATTTAGACTCCATCTAGACGACCAACACAGTGCAATTTTCCAACAGCTCAGTTGGAGAATTCGATTTTGTTGGCATTCTTCATTATAATTTATTTTAATTAAATTCGTATTGAAGTGAGTGAATTAGGAGTCAATCGTAATCTAGTAGTTGAATAAAAATATTAATGATATACTTATCACAATTTATTTATCAGTTTTAATTGTTCTAAAACTCTTGTTCTTTATTTGATAATTAAGTGATTGAGTTAAATGAATATTAAACATTTTATATGAACTACGTTTCTAAGTAGATAATGTTGTATACATATTGAAATAAAATTTTTATCATTCTTCTTATCTACTTAAATAAAAATATTTAATTTCTTATGATATATCTCATATTATCTTTTATAAAATTTATATAAACTTAAAGACTTATTTTGTTATATCTCTGTATAATCTAAATACTAAATCATTAAATTTAAATAAACTTTTTTGTTATAAATAAGACAAGTGGTGTTCTAACATCTTTACGGACTTTGAAATTAAAGATACTCAAGCATACATGAGAAAATAATCTATGAATTGTGCATTCCAAAGAAATATTCAAAATTCCTAGTTCGATCAAAAACTTTATTTTTGTGAAAGACTCGAAGAAGCTAAGCAGTGTAGAAATCCATTGTGAGAGAACAGCATTTCGACAACAAGATAAGGACTAAATTCTTATTCTGATTTTTGGAGACAATCCAAGTACACTCGTAGAATGGACCAAGATCAAGACTGAAGAATTTGACTATATTCTTTGACTAGTTAAAAAAGATCTAAAACACAGAAGTTTTGACATCTTTATTAACTATGTTTTGCATTTTGTAAATTCTTGATAAAATTTTATATTAAGTCTAAAATTGTAATTTTAAAAAGGCTGAGAAATGCGTAACCTAATCTTAAATAGTAAATTATTTAAAGTTTATATTTTTTTAAAAAAAAATAATATTTTAGTAAAAACCTATAATTTCACCATACATCTCAAAATATAAAATAATTTAAAAAATATTATCTAACATTTTTTATTTTAAAAATACTGCACTTCTTGTTATATTTGTTATTTTTATTAATAAAAAATATAACACATTTATTGTAATCAAAATAAAAAATATAACAAAAAATGTTATAAAAATTAAAAATAGTATTTTTATAATAAAAATGGTATGACAGTATTTTAAGAATATTTTATTTATTATAGTTATTTGTGATAATACCCAAAATCTATTCAATCCTCCTTCTAGATTGTTTACTAGTTAGTTTAAAACTAACAATTTCTTTTTTTGCAGATTTGTTTTTTCTTTTTGATTGACCAGACCTCTTATATTTCTCCGTATAGATATACTTTAGGCCCTACAAACTTAACAAACTCCAAGCTTCCATCAATATATAATTTCACGGCCGGAGTGGTGTATATAAACACAAGAAAATGCAACTTCAAACTCAACATATACAAAAATATGTCACAGCTAATGATTGTTCGATCACTCCAAGTTGATCATTCATGTTGTAGGGTACTTGGTACTTACAGATTCAAAGCACTCTCGATCTAATGCAGTATGAATTCCTGTGATTTTACCTATTTGGACAGCACCATCAAACCCCATATTCAATTTCTTCTCCCACTTTCCATGTTTTCGAGGATTGAGCTCGAGTCTTGCGCGTTGTCATTTCGTGGAGATCTGATGTATACACTATCAAACTCCAATTGCCTAACAGTAAGAGCATTCGCATTGGTTGATGATGATTGGTTGGCATTTCTCGAGTCTGCCAGCATATTGAAATACGCATGGGGTGCCCAACCTGCATAGCATAGAGAGCTGTTAAGAATGTTCTGATAAAATTCAGCACATACTCATATCGCATTAGGGGTTCCTGTTCTCACGGAAGGTACCAAGGAGTTGAAAACACGTGGTAAACTTCCAGCAGATTGGTTTATCAGATTGAACACCGTGGTACCTTTTTACTGGAAATTTCAAAATGGCTTCACTTCTGAAATAGTCAATACCATGAAATTTCACCCCTCATTTTAATGAGAAACCACAGATGATTTATAAACTTGATATTATAAAATGAGCTGCAGAGAAGCTCGACGGGTGGTTCAGGACATCATCTGCCCTAGGCAAATGATCTTATTCCGTCCTACACTCACCTCGTCCAAGTTTGAAGAAGAGGAATTTACAAATTGAAAATATTAGGTAAGCTAAGCTAAATTAGCCCTTGTCAGTATCCTAGTATAGGAGACGGTGAAGCATTCATGGCTAATATGAAGCAATTGAAAATTCTCCAAAGTTAATTAGATTTCAACTCTCGCTTGAAGCTATCATTAAATTCTTACTTCAGGAAATAAATCTCAAAACATACTTTTAGAGGCAAAACAACAACCCTTTTACCCATCTTTGTAGAACAGAATATACTTCAGAACAGAATGCAAGTATAGATGATGAAACCATTAGAATTAACATCTAAGGATGAATGCAAGAAAAATACCATCTACGTCGTACGGTGGTGGAAAGAATTGCAAGTAACAAAATGAAGCAACTGTCACCCCTGCACAATGAGAGGCAAGTAGAAAAGATTGCAAATAAATATACAAGTGGAGAACATAAAAAACAAGTGATGAGAGGAGTCTCCATTCACATCATGCATACCTAAGAGACCCCCAGCAAATACATCTTGCCAATGGTGCCAATAATCATCAACTCGTGAAACTCCAACTAATGCTGCAACGAGCAAGGGAAGGAATAAAATGCAGAGCTTTGCAACATGGCCACTACGATCAAATGCTCTAATTTTCCCTGACAAGTACCAGGCTAGGAAGCCAAGACCAGCAAAAGACCCTACAGTGCATTAATCCAAGTGTCATTGAACTTCCATTTCTTCAAGTTAGAAACTCAAAAGGCTAGCTCCAAAAAAAATGGAAGAGTCCTGTGTTAATTGGAACTAGGTATGGACACTGGGTGCATGTACGCATCAAATTAATGTGTTCATGGAATCTCTAAATCTAGGATATATAGACAAAAATATATATTAATATATATAATTATTTTACTGTAACTTAAACTAGCTACAGGACAAATAAAGCATCACATGCTTTCTCAGTTAATGATCAATGTCAGGTAAGAGACTACAAGTCAAAAGTATAAAATGTCGAATTTTTGGCTTTTTAGCCTTCTAGTCTTCTCCCATCAATAGTTTAATAAAGAGGGGTCTATATTGACAAGTATAAAAGACGCCCCTCAACCCTTGTATTAAACACAATTTAAAAAAGACCAGACTACCTTTAGTTATAGTTTCTTTTTTTAGTTGATATTGGCATAGGAAGGTAATATCATTATTGCCCTAGAGTTTGTAATATTCCTCTTTTGAAGTTAGAGAAGTAGTTTCGTGGTACCGGGGACTAGGTAAATTTTACCGAACTTCGTAAGTTCTTGTATTTCTTTTTTTCTTTCTATCTTTTTCATTCGGGGATTTTTTTTGCTTAATTTATTCCAATAGCAATAATTGATTGGTATCAAAGCCGACGGTTCGGATTGGGAGTTATTTGCTATTGGGTATAATAGTGTTGAAAAATGGTAGAATGTTCCTTATCTACGCTGTTAAAGAAGACTGTGGCCAATGCAAGATGGAGAAATTTGATGGTGCCAATAATTTTGGTACGTGGCAATGCTAGGTGTTAGACTTCCTATATGAGCAGGTGGTAGAAAATCAATCGTTAGGAATGTGGTACACTTTATTTGTTTGCTTCAAAAGATCAGAAATATCCCTTTATGAGGGAAACATCTACGAACACGGAGTGGAAAGGGTTGGAGGAGAAATTTATGAAAAAGAGCAATGAAAATCGACTCTAACTAAAGAAAAAACACATTCGCTTCTAGTGTCAACCATGTACCACTATCAACGATTATAAAACTTCTTTTAATTAGTTGTTAGCTGATTTGTTGAATTTTGAAGAAATCTTCACGGATGAGGATAACGTTTTCTTATTGCTGAGTTCTCTTCCCAAAGAACATAAACATCTCACCACCAATCTGATTTGTATGCACTGAAATCAAAAATAAATATCAGAAAGTTCACAGAGATACAACAACAGAGACTTATGTAGCAGAGGTCGTTTTAAAAGTACAAAACATGGAAAATAAGCTAATCTCGTGGTAAAGGAAAACCTGCTAAAGATGAATGTGCCTTTTTTCGTGACAAAGGAAATTGGAAGAAAGATTGTCCCAAATTGCAAAAGAAAAAAAAAGGATAAGGCCACTAATGATGTTTGTCTAGCCAAAAAGCAATGAGTTAGAATTTGCACTGGCTAGTCTACCATCAAAATCTTACTCTGATGAATGGATGTTGGATTTGCTACACTTATCACATGTGTCCCGATAAGGAATGATTCTTATACTTACTAAATAGCGGAATTTTTACATGGGAACAACATCACAGATAAAATAACTTGGATAGGTTTAATCCATTTGAAGAATAAAGATGGATCGACCAGACTTTTGATAGACGTTCGATGTGTGCTTAATTTGAAGAAGTACCTTACTTATATCATTGGAAGTCTTAGAATCTAAAGGCTTCCAGGTTCTATTAGGCACACTTGGAGTGAAAAAAAAGCACAAGAAAGAACAACTTGTACTATTTCTAAGGTAATACAGTTATTGGATCAGCGACTATAGTCAATGAAGAGTGTGCATACCATGGCATCACCAAGTTATGACATATGAGATTGGGAGATGTAGGTGAGAAAGCTTTGCAGAGTTTGGTAAAGCAGGCTTATTAAAATGTGCAAAAGCTAGCAAGTTAGAATTTTGCGAACATTGTGTTCACTTTGACGTTTGGAGACCGTCTATGACAACTTTATTAAGAGGTGTGCACTAGTTTGTGACCTTCATCAATGACTTCTCTAGAAAGGTTTAACTGCATGTTATGAAAACTAAAGATGAAGTATTAGAAATCTTTCCATTGGAAAAAGATTATTGAGACTCATATAGGCAGAAAAATAAAATGGCTCAAAATAAACAATAATGATGACACAAAAGTGATCAATTTTTTGAGGTATGTCAATTTGAGGGAGTTGAGCGAAACTTCATGGTTAGAGGTACAAAAGAACACAACAGGGTGGCAGAACACATGAATCGGACTTTGCTTGAAAAGGTTCCATGTATGTTGTCCAATTCTAGGTTGAGCAAAGCATTCTGGGCTAAGGAAGTTGTATGTGTGTGTCATCTTGTTAATCGACTACCGTCTTTTGCAATTAATGGCAAAATACCTATAGAGATGTGGTTGGGAAAACATGCAAATGATTATGATTCTTTACATGTTTTTAGTTCCACTGCCTACTATCATGTAAAAGAATCTAAATTAGATCTTACGTTGGATGAATCTACTATGTTGAAACATATTACAGAAAAAGATTCTCTAGAAAAAAATCAGTACTACTTTGCAGTAGGTGGAGTTGAGAAAACTCTTAATAGCCTAAATATTGTTCAAGAGTCTGATAATGATACTCCAGTGCAGAAGAAGACATTGTTGTTAAGGAGATTTCGACACAAGAATCTCCGCAACAACAAGAATCAATTGGAGTTAATAGGCCAAGAAGAGTGATACAGAAACCTACTCGATTTATTGACATGGTGGCCTATGCACTTCTAGTTATAGATGATATTTCCTATACTCACAAAGAAGTATTTAGAAGTCTAGTAGAAAATGAGCAGCGAAAGGAGAAATGGGTGAAGAAATGCAATCTCACCATAAAAAAAGGACTTGCGAGTTAGCAAAGTTACCCCAGGAAAGAAGGCAATTGGAAGTAAATGGGTATTTGTGAAGAAAGATGAAATTCCTTATAATAGTATAGTGCGATTCAAGGGAAAGTTGGTAGCTAAGGGCTATGGTATCGACTACAACAAAGTATTCTCTCCAATTGGGAAGCATTCTTCCATTAGAATTTTTTAAGCCTTGGTAGCACATATTGATGTTAAACTAGTTCAACTTGATGTGAAAGACAACATTTTTACACAACGATTTGGAGGAAGATATATATAAGACTCAGCCAAAGGGATTCAAAGTTGCACCAAAAGAAAAATTAGGTTTGTAAATGGAAGAAATCGTTATATGGATTGAAACAATCATCAAGGCAGTGACATAAGAGATTTGACAGTTTTATGATAGGCAAAGTACACAAGAAGTAAATTTGATTGATCTGTAATGGATCCTTCATTTATTTACTCTTGTATATGGATAATATGCTGACAGCTACAATAGTACAAAAGAGAATGAAATATTGAAAGCTCGGTTGAATTAAGAGTTTGAGATGAAAGATATAGGTGAAGCTAAGAAGATTCTCAACATCAAAGAAAAACAAAGTTTGTTTGACTCAAAACCAATTCTTGAAGAAAATACTCAACGTTTTAACATGAGCGAAAAGTTAAAACCTGCTAGTACTCTACTTGCTCCTCATTTCAAGCCAGGTGAATCATTATCTCCTAGTGCAGATGAGTGTGAATACCGGTTGCAAGTTCTGTATTAAAATGCAATGTGTAGCTTGATGTATGCAATGGTGTATACATGACCCGACAATTCACAAGATGTTAGAATGGTGAGAAGATATATGCACCATCCGGGCAAAGGACATTGACAAGTATGAAATGGATTCTACGGTATATTCTGAACACCATAGATGTTGGTTCAGTTCTGAGCGGGATGAAACACTTGGCCAGCGTGTTATTAGTAGTGTTGACTCTAATTACACTGGAAATTTGAATAAACGTCGATCAACTACTAGATATGTGTTTACTTTTGTTGGTGCTCCAGTTAGTTGGAAGTCTACCTTAAGTCTACAATTACTTTGTCTACTACATAGGCATAATACATGGCAGTTACAGAGGTTGTTAAGGAAGTTATTTGGCTTAATGGGTTGATGAAAAATTTGGGAGTTGCACGGGATCACATCAGTTTGCATTGTGATAGTCAAAGTACAATTCATTTAGCAAAGAACCAAGTCTACCATGCACGAACAAAACATGTCGACATCTGTTATCACTTTTTGCAAAAAATTATTGAAGAAGGAAAGATTATGATGGCTGAAAATCTTGCAGATATGATGACTGAGGTGTTAACAACGATCAAGTTCAAACATTGCTTGGACTTGATCAACGTCCTACAAATTTGAAAGCTTCCAAAGGGTGGCGCCTATTGCCGCATTTGTATGCACTACAGAATTAACTTTCTTTGTTAGAGGATACGTGAGATCAAGGAAGTTGCGTGGGATCGGCTAACTAACTAAGGTGGAGATTTGTTGAATTTTTGGCTTTTTAGCCTTTTAGTCTTGTCCCACATCGAAAGAAATAAGGGTGTCTATTGGCAACTATAAAAGGAACCCCTCATCCCTTGTATTAAACACAATTTAAAAAAATAAAAAATAAATAAAAAAAAGTATTGGAGTTATTTAGTAAACAAAGAGCACCCTTTGATGTTTTTTCTTTTTTAGTTGATATTGGTTTGGGAAGGTTTTGCTTCTGAGATCTTCTTGTTGTGGATAATAATTTCATTAATTATTATCCTAAAGTTTATAATATTCCTCAATTGAAGTTAGTGAAGTGGTTCTGTAGTGCCTTGGTCTAGGTAAATTTTATCAAACCTTGTAAATTTCATGTTCCTTTTCTTCTTTTTTTCTTTTGCATTAGGTATTTTTTCTGCTTTATTATTATTCCAATAGCAATATTTGGTGAATTTTTTCCCAACATAAAAGCCCATCTCAAATATTAGGAAGTTGAATGACCTAGCATGAGGATACGTAAAATTGGTACTCTTGTGGTAAAATTGACTCACAATCTAGTAAATGAATACCTAAAACGGGTAAGTCAGCAGTATTATGGATTTGACATTTACAAATACTCCTCAAAATAGATATACAGAAGTTGACCACAGAAAATAGTTTAGCCTAGAAAAAGCCAAATTCAATTTTCTGAAAATCCTTGTTAAAAGAATTAACTAATTTATAAGATGCAATGCATCTAAACAACTACACAAATAGTAACTTGGACAAATGCTGAAGGAACAGTAATAAAGAAGATGACTTTACTAATATATTTGACATGGATGGGAAATCCAGATATATACATATATATAAAAGAGAAAAAAACTCGATGAACAAAGAAATAGACATATATAAGAGAAAAAAACTCAATGAAGTCTGTACATAGCAGGATCGTTATAAATAGATATACACATGATATGTATACATGTAGATAATATGACAACTTCATCAAACATTTGCAACCTTAGAATGTTCAAGTCCAACCACATATGCACAACACTTCAAATGGACTAGTAACGAAATAACAAACATTGTAGATTGCAAATGCCATCACACTCAATTGCATGTGATGTTTATACTCACAAGAAGTATGTCCACTAGGGAAACTTTTATGTCCTTCTTTGATGACACCCTTCAATCCAGTACACTGGACGTTCCTTGTGACAGGATGGAACACCTACCAAATCGATTGACAGACATTACTGATTAAGAAATGCCCAAAGTTTTAAGTTAAACCATGAGGACTCACCCCTTTGCCATCAGGAAAGCAACGCCAAAAGAAGTCTGGACGAGGACGACCAACAGCATCTTTAATTGCATCGGTAATAACACCAGTTACAAGCACAGAAAACATGAGGCCTGACAGTGTATATAATGAACATCATTGCAGTCTATAATATTCACCTTTAAGGGGAAAACAATATTTTAGAAAAGAGAGAAAAATACCTAATACAGCGTGGTGCAAATCGTAGACATTGCGTCTAATAAAGTAGAAGACGATAATGACTATGAGAGGCAATATTATTGCAATGAGCTGTTAGAAGTATAAAGGGGCAATGGTTATAGAACTTTCTCCACAGAAGGAAAACAAAGGTGACGTCACCTAACAGTATATCTACATACAATATGTTCAATTGTAATGTTTCTCAAAGAAGCATACCGGAACAGCCCAGAAGGGAACAGTATTGTCTTGCAATGGGTATTTCAGGTCTGTCAACATCTCCTCTCCAACGAATCGATGAAATGGTTCTATTATATTTAAAATGATCTCTATTACCACAAGCAGCATTAGAATAAGCCAATCATGCATGTGGAATCTTGCTACTTGTGCTCCATGAGATCTTATTGTGTGGGCACCCAACTGTATCTCTGGCATCTTCACCAACTAAAACAAATCACAAGTAATTATTACTGGGCATCAACAGAAACTTCCCAACAAGTAGTAAAAATATTGCCAATTCAAATCTGAACATTAATGGTCAGGAAATCAGAAATTTCATAGGGCTTATATGAACTCTGAAAAAGGACATAATATGACAATGGAAAACACAGAGAGAATACTCTACTGCTAACGTTATTCAGATTTTTGAATTTCATTTTGTCTTTTTGATGTATACAATAGATATATTCACTTCAGCTGTAAATTAAATTAAGAAAACAACAAGAAGTAGTAGAAATGCCTTCCTGATTATCAAACCTTACACACAGTCACTGGGCAGTCCCAGATGTTCTTCTTTTACTATGCCTTCAGCACAGGTAAAGTTAAAGTAGTTCTCATTGCTCTTTCTTTGCACACAATAATACCAAGTCTTTGCTTTAGCAGAAGTGTAGCAAATACATAGAAGCACATTTATGGTTTCAAAAAGAAAAAATGTACAACCAAAAGTTCATACTGATTAAGTTCTATTGCACTCTAGTTTCCTATTTATCTCTCTTTCAATAGGAAAATAACATCCATGATCCCCATTCTATGTTAAGTTTGGCACTTTGGTCCCCGTTCAAAAATTACTGGTATTTGGGTAATGGAACTTAAACTTTCGCAACTAATACACAACTTCTTGTTTTTTTTGTTCAAAAGAAGCAAGTTCACAAGTGAACATGGATATTCATCAAAAAGACAATTGTGCCCTCATTTTCAAAAACAAATAAGGATTTTATAAAATAAGGAAAAGTTTAAAAACGCTAACTTCATCTTTACCAGCCTCCGACAACTTCCATCATGGGCATAGTCCCGTTCTTCAACCTCTGCAATTGGGTTATCAGATGAGTCCAGACAAGTGGACTGCCAATGATGTGTTATTATATCTAATTTCTGCAACCATACATTCTTCTGTCGCCATCACCAAAGTTGGAGATGGAGATGTATAAATGTGAACACTAAAGAAAGCCCTCCAGAACTCCATACACATCGCCATGCACAATAGATTCATAAAATCTCGTACAGTATCATAATATTCAGAGAGAGAGAGAATAAAATAAGATCAGAAAAATAAAACATCACGTCAGGCTTGATAAACCCCTATTAGTGCCAACTGCTCTCCCACTTTGGGATTTTCGTTTGCAAAACGGTCTCATGATTGCCCTCAATGGTCTCTTTCACCATCTTTGCACCAATGTCTTTTTTCATTTTATTTTGTTTCGTTATTTTACCTAAGTCCGCATTTTGTATATATAAATACGTTTAGTTTGCCCAGTTCCAAGTCTAGATGGTTGCGATAGGTCGCAAAAAACTTTGTCAAATATAATGACATGAATCCTAATGGGAAAAAGGATTCATGTTCCTGACTCCAAATTTATTAAGGAAAAAGTTTAATTTGTTGTTTTTTGTATGGATTATGAAAGATTATTCTATGTTTAATAGAGTTAGTTGACCCAGAAAATGGATCAACAAATACTGCATTTAAAATCCAAAGGTTATTACATATATTTTTTAATAGATTTAGTTGACCCAGAAAATGGATTATCAAAATATTGCAATTCCATTGATGTATAGTTTCTATTTTAAATCATTAGTTTGGGTTATCGGATAGAGAGCCAGTGTTCAAGAGCGTGTTTGTTAATTAAAATTTGTCTTTGGGATTCAAGTTGTGGATGTTTAAAGGGTTCATGGGTTTTCGCTTGGTTGAGTGATTTTGAGGAATAAAAGAATGGATTTGGAGTTTGATGATCATTGTCATTTTATGAGTTTTATTTAGTTTAAAGCTTATTAGAAGTTGAATTTGAAATTTAAAATAAAATGATTTTTGAACATGAATTATCAGCACCTTGAATGGCATTCCAAACTTTTTTGCACAAGAGTAGCAATTATCCACTGATCACGGGGATACGATCCGTCAGATCATGTTTTTCACAGGATTTCTAGTTACTCATGTCAACATTTTCACTTCTGATATCTCCAAGTCTTGTCGCTAAAAACCTTTCCCGATTAACCGAACGTTAAAAGGAGTCATGATCAAAGCATCGGTTGCTTCCACTTGTGGCCTTCTTCGAATGGTTATCCTTTGTCTAATCGTACTTTTGAAAGTAAGGACGGAATTCCATCGAATGAAAAACCTTCTACTGCCATGGTACTCGTAATCCACTCACTCCCCTTAGATTTAGCTAGGGCTTACCTTCTCGGACCTCCCTTACTCTTTTGTGGGTTTGGTTTTGCTTCGTTTATTTTATTTTCTTCTTACTCATCTTTTTAGGCCTTCTTAGCTAGAGTTTCATTTTGACTTAAAGTAGTAGGGACATCTCCTCGGGCGTATTCCAAAAAAGGTGCCTACAGAGATGACTCGAAGAATGAGTCTTTTCAAAGATCATGATTTGCGAGCTCTGGCTCGACGATATAATCCAAAGATGAGGTTGTAGCACTCAGTTCAATAGGCCTTAGAGAAAATGCGAAGACGAAAGCCTTCATTTAGCTCCGACATAAAGAGCGAAGCCACTCGCCTTATCAACCTTAGGTCAATCACTGCCTTCTCTAAGACCTATGGTATACTATTAGTTAACATATAATACCCCTCTCTCTCTCTCCCTCCCTCCGTCCCTCCGCTCTCCTTGTTTTTACCAAGGAACTACCCTTAAGTATGACTCTAGGGGCTTTGCTTTAGAATGACACTTAGGTACGAAATGCTTGAAAGTCGGTGTATCAATGTCCCAAGAATAACATCGAGCCACAAAATGGCAAGTCTTAGATAGGATTCAGATGATTCACTACCTTTCGTACCACTTCTGCTCTATTTTGAAAGTGAAACAAAGCCTTTCTCAAAAGCCAACTTCCATCAAAAGAATGGTTCCTCATCCCCAGCAAGTGCTCTGGCCACCGCTCATCCCATGGAACCCAACAGACCAGTCTCACCTCCATGGATGCAATTTCACAAAGTAAATTTTCCATTTTCAAATGAAGAAAGAAGTGGAAGGTAAGGAAACATTTTGAATATCCAAAAATACCTAAGAAAATTGCCTCATGTGTGAGCATCTAATGTCTCATTTGGACGAAAAACGTCAAAATGGTCCTATTTGCTAAGAAATACCTAATTTCACGGACTCAAGTGGCAACTTATCAAACAATGCGGACCATGAATGCAATTTTACCCTTTTCAATATCACGTGCAAAATATCCCGCCAAAATAGCTTTCATTTGTTATTACATATAATACAATAATATTTTCTGACAAATGTCGAAAAATCATAGATATGTTACACCCAAGAAATCGCATTAGTGCAGCGAAAGAAGCTAGCTAGCTAGCTAACCTAGAGGTCGCGGGTTTAAAACATGCACCATGCCATATGGTATCTTATAATGACTTGCTTTAGTACTGTTCTAGTTCACTGTGTTAATTGGATGTTTTAAAAATCCACCCAATTCTTTGACCAATTCACATGTGAACAGTCCAATATAGCCACTTATATTGGTTTGATTTTTGGGTTTATCAGTATCTGAGCCGAAGCGGTCATTTTATTCCTGATTTAATAACTATGACTAATACCTCGACTATATCGTGCAACACTTTTATCTAGCATACCCCCCTCAATATAAAGAAAAAGTTGTTATGCCGCTTAACAAGAACCTTAAACAAACACGAGAATTCATAAAACTTTCCCTTTTATGTCAAATGTTCCTAATTCAACATGTTCATTCTCGTTGCTGTCCATAGATAGGGCTAGAAGAAATCAATGCTAGAGAATGCACGGTTATCAAGACAGATTCCATCAACTGGAATTTTCCTAGTTCAGAAGATCTCTGCAGGGTTAAGTACCACATTAAAGGATTGCTCAAATCCAGGCTTTTAGAAAGGCCTATTCACTACCCCAAAATGGAAATCCATAATCTAATGATATAAATTAGAAGAACTAGGACATGACAGAGATTTTTGAAGCAACTAGAAAAAAATAATAACCCTAAGCAAAACAATTATTGAACACAAGTGTTTTATCATATCATGCTAATAAATATTTTCTATTTAGGCTGGTAATAAACTCGCATTCTATATGCCCATTAGAAAGTATGGTCCTCTCATGAATAAACTAGTCCCAAATTGCGACGAACCCATGCTAAAAAAACAAAATACCATTGCCAAAGAAACAGCTTATAAATTATTTTATAACATAAAGAGTATGTTTGACTTGACTCGATTTTCAAGCTTGAAAACTCTGCACGTTTTCCATTTTAAACTGAGATGCGGCAGTCAGAGGATATTTAGTTTGCGTTTTATGCTCTCGTTGCAAAAATCAAGCATCGTAGACCTCAATATTATATGGTAAAATAATAATGGAGAACTTCTTAGAGATATTTTAAATACTTATTTTGTTATAGACTTCAAATGTGACGGTAAAATCCCCACTCCCAGTATCGGAACTTCACTATTTGTGAACTATTTCTAATTTTTGGAACAAAACGAAACTCCAATTCCCAAAGCAACACTAATAAAGTAAACACATGGCAAGAAAAGGTAAATTCAAAGCAATTAACACTTTAAACACGTAACTAAATCTTTATAAACAAAAAATTCATATTATAAACTGTAAAAACTAAAAATCAAATAACTAATATAGAAAAAATAAAAAAATAAAAATAAACGAGAATTACTCACCTGAAGAAAACTTGAAAAATGTCAGTCACTCTATGTGTGAAAGAGAGTTGAATTGAAAAAACAGAAAGGAAACAAGTAGAGAGGTTTCTTCACCAAATCCATTTAGCCATTTCCGTGTTGCTGTTTACCGTCATTTCAAATGGAATTTGGAGAGAGTAAATGACGCTGCACTGTCTTTTACTCTTTTTGTGAGGGCTCAAAAGGGAAAGAGAGAGAGAGGAGGATTTGAATTAAAGTTGAACGACATTTTTTATTTAGGGATTATTGCATAGTAAGTCCTTAAGCTTTCAAAAATATTGGAAATATACCCCTAACAAAAAAATAGCACCACAGATCCCCAAGGTTTTAATAAATAGGCATCATAGGTTCCTCTTAACAGTTTCCGTCTATTTTCTTCGTTAAACCTCATAATTGGACTCCACACGCTTTCTCTCTCCAAATGAAGTGATTGAAATTGTAGGGGTACTAATGTCATTCCACTATATACTATCAATATTGTACCACCCCACCCCACCCCACCCCACCCCACCCCACCCCATCTTGCACACAAGAGTCATACGATAGTTTACTCGATTTATGGTGTGGATTGCAGGTTTGATAACCTAATTTTTGCTACAATCGAGTTGGATTATTCTGAGGCAAACCAAGATCCCGCTAGCCAGGCTGCCAACGAGGCACAGAAGAATTTGACATTTTATGAGTTGGATTTAGGGCTTAATCACGTTTCACGGAAATGGTCTAGGTTGATAATGGGGCTAATTTGCTTGTAACTATACCTGGTGGTGGGGATGGACCAAGTGGTGTGCTTGTTTGTGCAAAAAAAAATTGTTATTTACAAGAATTAAGGCCATCCAGATGTTCGGGTTGTGATACCTACGCGCAAGGACTTGCTAGCTGAGCATGGGTTTTGATTGTCTCAGATGCCATGCATAAGCAGAAATCCATGTTTTTCTTCCTTTTGCAGACTGAGTACGGGGATATATTTAAGTAACTTTGGACCATGACAATGATAGAGTGAATGAGTTGAAGATTAAATATTTTCATACAATTCCAGTGACGTCATCATTGTGTGTCTTGAAGTCGGGTTCTTGTTTGCTGGGTCGGAGTTTGGGAACCATGCCTTGTATCAGTTTCAGGCGATAAGAGATGAAATTGCAGGGGGAAGAAGGGTAGGGATTGGTGCGCAAGATGGAGATCGTGGGGTGGGGTGGAATTGTATGAGTAAGAAAGGTACAATGTTGATAGTATATAGTGAAATGACATTAAGACCCCTGCAATTTCAATCGCTTCATTTAGAAAGAGAAAGCGCGTGGAGTTCAATTCTGAGGTTTAACGAAGAAAATAGATAGAAACTGTCAAGAGGGGGGACCTATGATGTCTATTTCTTCAAACGTTGGGGATGTGTGATGCTATTTTTTTAGGTTATAAGCATATCTTCAACGTTTTTGAAAGGTTGGAGACCTACTATACAATTATCCCTTTTATTTACACAGTTATTCTATATTTTTAATATATATTTGGATAAATTACTCAATGGGTCCCAATTTTTTATAAGTGTGGCAGTTATGTCTTTAACTTTCTATATATTGCACCTATATTCCCAACACTTTATTACTGAGCGTGCGGTATCCCCACTGGAAAACATCTATTTAGATGTTAAACGGCCATGCGCATGCATGTGATGTTTAATTGAAAGGATAAAATTGTTCAAAACAGAGCAACATTTGATATAACTTCAATAGTCACCGAATGGTTTTTGGAATAAAGGTGATCATATTAAAATTTAGATACCCAACCCCCAACCTACTTTAAGGTCCGAGGTTGATAAGGGCATCCTTCAGCAGAATGATGATACCTCTGCTAGGTACATGTGACATCCGATCTTGCGAATCGAAGGCTCAATCGGCCTTGCATAGGCTCTCAAGTAGGGAACAACTAACCTGTATACGAGGACATCATATGTCGACCAAGGACTAGTTGTAAGGTCCTCTTAGTTTGTTGTTTAGCTTGTTCAAGACGACCTTAGAGGCTCGACCACGTAATAAATGATAAGCTCAAATCATAAGTTGGTTTAAAGTCCATAAGTTTAGTTGTTGCAAGCTTAAAAGTATTTTGTTTCAATTCCTTAATGAAAGAAGTTATTAGCACAATGGATGCCTGCATGGTATTTTATAGAAACAACACAAGTTCAAATTATCATTCAAATGCTTTTTAAATCTATTTTTATTTTGAATTTTTGAGGGCTATAAAGTCTTCAAATTGTCACTATAATGTTTAATTAAGAAAGATTTATTATTTCATGAAAAATAGGGGTTACAAGAGGAATGCCATTTTTCCAATTTTTGTTGTTCTTATATATTTTTAAAAAATAAAGGTAAGAGTGTGTCCTTAGGTATTTCTGAAAGTCAAAAATCTAGTTTTGTGCTTCAAGAAAAGAGTTTTCATTATTTTCAAAACAAGGTCTCAAGGTTGGAACTTGTGCCAGTTATCCATTTTTCATTTGCTGAATGATTGTATGTGTAATTGACTAATATCATAAAGAAAAAGTTATGAATGTAAATGTATGGCCATAACCAATTTTCTACGAGCAGTGAGATTCTTCGAAATCACAGATTTTCTTGATAATTTATCTACATGTTAAGAAATCAACGGTATGATTTTATAGTTCATTTGCATATATGGCATGAATTGATCAATTGGGGTGCACAAAAGGATTTGTCGTTCTTACTTAGTCTCCGTACTCATTCCTCATATGTCTCAAATTTTCAGATTCATGGCCAAGAAGGAAAGGATCAGTTGGATAATGGTCAAGTACGAGGGAAAGAGGAAAGAAGTCAAGCTATTAACTAAATTTAAGGTTTTAACACAATATTTTAATGTTGTGTTAATGTCAAGTTATGATTTGGAGTTATGTATTAAGGACAATGTGGTTAGAAATTTGAACTATGTATTGTTTTATATTATGTTAAGATCTGATGGTTAGTCAATTCATGTAAATGGTCACGTTACAATGAAGAGGATGTTCGTGTTTTATGAAAGATATGAACCAATAAGTTGTTGCTTGGTTAAAAGTTCTTCCATCATAAGTTTTGTAATTAGATATGTTAGAACACAAACTTCCAGCTTCATGATTGTTATTCAAAATGTTGCCACGTGCTCAATTCTTCAAATTATTGGACAAGGGTTGGGGGTTTGAAATCTCTATGAGTTCTTTATCCACAAAACTTGGAATTAGTTATGATGTTTCCTATATACTGCTTTGGTTTACCTGGGAATACAATTTTCTATAAAATTGGATGATATGTTGAATGACTAAGTGCCCGATTGGTAGAGTTTATAAACTAGTTTATTTGACAAAATGGCTTATTTGACTAAGACTAGTCAAAAATGTCAAGCTACCAAAGTAATTTTTTTGGTCAAATAAAACATTCTTGGTCAAATAAACCATTTTAGTCAAATAAACTATTTTATAAACTCTACCAAACAGGCTCTAAATGATAAAATTAATTTATGAAATTTTAGTATGTTGTTCTGAGTTCGTTTGGTGGGTCAAACAAGTGTTAGCGTAAAGGAGTGCGATGTAGATGGAAATTTGTACAGCGAAGGCACAGCCTCGCGGCCATGCCATAATGTGGTGGCTGCAAGAAAGGAGTGGGGAGTTTGGCCTATGCTCTTGCAGCCGATAGGCATGGGGGCGGTCGCACTAAGTGGGCAGCCTCCGACCTTTCTCATTTCGTCTCCGACTTAAATAGTTTTTGACTTTACAAAACATGTCCAAACATCAAAATTAATGTCCTTTGATATAATTTCATAATTTAGGGATTATTTAAAAAAATTTATTCGAGAAAATTTTCAAAAGGCTTCAACCAATGCTAGTTTACTTATTTTTTGCACTAAGAGACTTAATATCGAAACAAACGTATGTTTTTAATTAACAATACGGATCTTAAGACTCGTTATCAGACGCGTTATCGAAACAAACGTATGCTAGTCTACAACTTGGTATCAGAGTCTGATTGTGTTATTTCTCTAGACTTAACCTTGTTTTCAGATAATAATTTACAACTATTTATGTGTTTAATTGTGGATCCATGTTTATGTGCAAGATGTGATTATATTCTTTTTGTTAAACATAAACACACTTACTACTATGTATAGGACATTGTTTCAATATAAAATATGAAAATGAAGAATTCTACTAAAGTTAAGCAAATTATGTGCCTTATATGCAAATCAATTTGTAAAAAGAGATGAACTTGACTTCTCCTCGGTACTAAGTGCATCCACCAATCGACAGCAATCTCTAACCCAAGTATGCAAAAGATTATGAAATGCTATGTTCTACCGTTATGATTTTCAAGTTATGATTTTTACATATTTATATTCAGTTAATAAATGTTTAACTGTATTCTGCAGAAAAAAGAATAAAAGAATTAGACTACATACATTTTAAACAATATGTATTTGGGCTAGAATTATCGTGGGTAATAGATGGCTAGGAGAAAACAACTATCTAGTCGAAAAAATAGTGTTAGTGCTTGGTAGGTGGTGATTAAAGCCTATTTGAACTTCGAAATAGATATTTCTCTCAGTCTAGAAGATTGCATTGAACATTGAATGCGGACAACGAACACATGTTATGAGATATGCTAGAGGCAGTCCATAAGATACCTTCTAGATGCTTTGGCACCGTGCGAATAGCATATTGGCAGTATGATCTTGGAGGAGATGGTAGCAGTGGTTCTATCGGGAATCCCCATGATGTAGAGTTATTGGACTTTTGCAATGTTCTCATAGAGCATTGTGAAGCCTACATTGGAGATGTAATCTTACATTCAGGCGTAACAACAAATGATAGAAAGGTTATTTAACCGATGATGGTCATTGAAGGTGATGATGATGAAGATCTGAAAAAATACCCAGAGGAAGATTGAAGCGAAGATGTGGATAGCCTATAATACGCTAGTTATGAGAGAATTTTCATTTTATATGTATTCTATTTTATCTTAAAATAAGTCAACATGAATGACATGTACATCTTCAATTTCAATAAAATTATGGTTTATGGTTATGAATAAAAGTTATGTATTTCCTTTTATCTAAATTCTGTTTTGATGTCGTAAAGCGTCTAATCAAAGGATTCTACTATCTTTTTTGAGAAAGATAGAGTGACCCAACAATCAAAACACGTTGATAAGGGATTTGTTGCAAACTCTTCAAGAGCTTGGAAGGTAGAACCAAGCACAAGCCCCCACAACCCAATCATGTACCTCTTCCGACACATGCCTTAGTTATAGAGACTTTCAGAAGGTATAAGCCACATTTATTCAATGGAGATGGTGGTTGTTGAGGAATGGCTACAGAAGTTGAAGCTCATTTATTGATCATTGCTTGTACGGATGCTCAAAATGTTCAATGCACGTAGTTCATGTTCACTAGAGCAAGCAGTCATTGATGGAAGTCAATGTCTTGAAGTAGAACCAAGGTAGAACAGCCTTTTTTGACTTGGGATTAGTTTAAGGAAGAGGTCACCAAGAAGTTTAAGTTTGATTAGTTGACGAGGTATGCTTCACATCTGGTGGACACCGAACCCAAAAATATCAGAAGATTCAAGCGATGACTTTATCCAGACATCATCCTAATGTCACATCATGTCACTACCTATCATCAAATGTTGGAACGAGCTCATGCCATATGGTACCAAAATATTGATTCTGAGAGGTATGGTCACAACAACAGAATAAGGGTTTGTTCATCAAAAGAAGTGGAACATTCAAGACAAAGAGAAAAGAAAGTGGTAGAATAAGAAGGCCAACAAGGGAGCTCATGCCAGTAAGGGTAGAGATACTTATTCCACCATGTCCTATGTGCGGCACGCAGTATAAATAAGAGTGTTTAATGGGAAAAACATTTGTTTCAAGTGTAGTAAATCAGGTCATATGGCTAGAAATTGTAGAGAGTTTACTCAGAAGAATAATAATGATCAAGACAAGGGTAACAATGGAAATGCTTGTGTCTTTGTTATGACTGAGCAAGAGGTAGAGCAGAACCCCAGCATTATCGCATGTATTCTTCTGTTAGCTAATTCGCCTGCCTACATTTTGTTTGATTCTAAAGCAACACATTCTTTTATTTCAATATCTTTCATAGCTAAGTCTAGTATTACATGTAAAAAATCTGATAGCAAACTAGAAGTTAGCAATCCCTTAGTCAAAACATTAAGTACATATTATATAGAGAAATCGGTTAAAATGGAATTTGAGGGAAAAATGTTAGAAGCAGACTTACACCTAATAAATATGAAAGACTTTGATGTAATCTTAAGCATGGATTGGTTGGGTTCTAACCATGTCACCATCCGATGTCATGAGATAGAAGTATCTTTTGAGAAACCACAAGAAGAAGAATTTATTTTCTTTGGAATAAAGACCAAACCCAGGCTTCAGTTAATGTCCACGTTGAAAGCCATGAAGCTGTTGAGAAATAGATCATGTCAAGGATTCTTAGTTAGTATCTCTGGGTCACAACAGCAAGTGATTAAAATCAGTGAGGTACCGATGGTAAGAGAATTTGAAGATGTGTTTCCTAAAGAGCTACAAAGTACCATACCTAATAGAGAACTAGAGTTCACTATAGATTTGGTTCTTGGAGTGGCGCCAGTATTTAAAGTTCCTATCGAATGGCACCTAAGGAATTGCAAGAGCTAAAAACACAAATTCATAAGTTGTTAGATAATAGTTTTAACCGACCTAGTGTGTCCCCGTGGGGAGCACCAGTTTTTTTTTTTAAGAAGAAGGACGATACTATGATAATTTGCATAGATTACCGAAAATTGAACAAGTACCTATTTTCTAGAATAGAAGATTTTTTTCAGCCAGTTAAAAGAAACAAATGTGTTTTCTAAGATCGATTTGCGGTCTAAATATTATCAATTGAAAATAATCTAGCAAAGCAATGCGACGTAGATGGAAATCTGAAAAGTAGACGCACCGTCTCGTGGCCGCAAGAAGGTTGCGGAAAGTTTGGCCTCTGCTCCCGCGGTTGCCAGGCGTAATGCAGGCTTGCAAAGTGGACAGCTTCTGGCCTTTCCAATTTCGCCTCCGTGGTTCTATCTCTGACCTAAATAGTTTTCGGCTTTCCAAAACATTCCAAACGTTAAAATAAATGTTCATTGATACAATTTCATAATTTAGGTATTAATTAAAAAAAATTATTCTTGAAATTTTTTATAAGGCTCGAGAGAGGCTAGTTTACTTATTTTCTGCAGTAAAAAACTTAGTAACGCAACAAACGTATGTTCTGAGTAATAATCTAGATCTTAAGACTCGGAGTGTTACACTAGTTATCCCCACTACCCAAGTCATCTTCCCAACCATGGGATGGACTGAGGACTTGTCGGTTCAGGGTTGTTAGCTAGTCTTCATCAATTTCTACTCATACTCACCCTAATCTTCATCCATTAAAAGGTCTAGTCCATCTACAATTAGGATATTGTGATGGACACATACTCTTATTATGATACTGCCTCATACGCCCATGGACGGTCAACGCCCCAAAATAGTTGTAATCACTCTAGCACTACACTATAAACAATTATATATAGGTACATTTGCCTCATTATCCAATTTATGTTATCTCTCTGGCACTATATTTAATTTATAGCTTTTCACTTATATTTTCCTCTCTACATCAACTAACTTGAGCATCGAAGGAGAAAATATGTCACACCTCGAAGCCTTTGTTTCAGGTATTGATAGCGCTGTTCATGATCAAACTTATTTCGCTCATCAAGCTCAAATATCACCGACCACAAGTCATCATAGGTACGATTTTTAGTAGCATCAATTTGCGTCATTTGTGGAAAATCTCTACCAAAAACCCTGGTAAACACATGTTCTAATACTGCCATTGTATCCAATGTCGATTCTCCTGCTCCCGACGATTAGTAGGCTCGTATTGGAAATCAGCAAGCCCCCCTACTACTAAACAAGCACCCATCACTGTTTATCACACTTCTCTTATTGGTTAGCAAGTTTATCCGGTCCCTTCTGTCTCAACCACCATCGATAACTACGAAAGCTTTCAAATAGCTTAGGTAGTAGATTACAGCCATCATATAGATCCTCTCTCAATAAATCGCATCTCATGCCCAAAACTAAAATGCAAGAACACTTGTCCATGAATATCGGGCACATAACCTTGAAGTCCACGCTTAAAGTGTCGGCTCCTTCGTACAACTTTGGGCGACATCCCAAGGACTGAGGTCAGGTCGTACAACGTGACCCAAATCCAACTCTCACAGATTGTTTAAGATAGAATTGCTGAAGCCTCATGACGAAATGTCTGCAATGCCACCACCTACACAACTATCACTATTTTTCACTCCCGATGTCATCGCATATCCTCTGGTTGACAGGTTCAAAAATCTTTCATCAAGAAATACTAGAGAAACACATGCCCTATTAACCACCTTAACACCTATACTAATTGTATGAACCTACCGGTCACACCCAATTCTACAATGTGAAAGGCCTTTCTACAAACGCTCACCAATGTTGCTTGCAATTGGTTCATCACATTCATTACCTAAAGTCAAATTCAAAGGCCACATTTTTTTTTAATTTTTCCACAAAATTTTGTAGCCTTCTTCTCTAGTAGTAAACACGTCAATGAGACAACATCATCGCTCATGTAACTCTATCAAGGCCCTAATGAATCACCATGTGCGTTCATGGATTGTTTCAACCTCGAAAGACTTAATATACCTGACCTCTGTATCACATTTGCTGTCTTAGTTCTCACTCATGTTGTCCAAGTTGAAGCCTTCAAGATGGCTGGCTATCCAACAAGAGATCATTAAAGTGACTAACTGACTATCCAACAGGATATCATCAAATTGACAATGGGTGACTTCATCTTCAAAGTCCATTACCTAGATAGTTGGCAAACGTCGTCCTCGTCAAAAAGGCAAATCAAAAGTGATAGGTTTGCATTGATTTTATTAGAGATGGTCCTCGGCCCGTGGCACAATGGGTCCGGCTCGGCCCTTGAAACGGGCCAAGTCCAGCCTGTGAATAGACGGGCTAAGCCTTAGCTCAGGCCATCTCCAAAAGGGTGATCCAGACTGGCCCGCGGTCCACAGGCCAATGGCCCGATCCACGGTCTAGTCCGTGGACTGGCCCGTGGTCTGCGATCCACGGGCTAGCCACGTGAAATCATTAATTTTTTTTTTGAATTTTAAAAAAAATAATAAGAAATAAGTCAAGAAAAAATTTTAAATTCAAACCCTCCTCCTTTTTTCGGGCTTGGGATCGACTACTATTAACGTATGCAGAGTTAAAATTGTACACGAACAAGTTGTTACGTGTACAATTTTTTGTAAAGTTAAATATCAAAACTTACAAGTTAAAATGAATAAAAATAGAATGAATTTATACAAAATAATAAATATACTTACATTTTACTTACTACGTATTCAGTTCGTCCATCTCTTCGGCCAATATCAAGCTTACTTTATCTTGGATTCGAAGTTCTGCATCCTCCCAATCTTTCAAACATGTTAAACTCTCTAATATATCTAGTTTAAGTCTTGACCTCAAATCATTAAGAATCCTACCACATGTACTAAAAGCAGACTCCGATGCTACAGTTGATACTGGAGGTATTAGTAGATCACGTGCTATAATAGAAACAGTTGGGTATTGGCGCTCGTTTTGTCTCCACCACCTAAGTATATCAAAATTATTCCTCTCGTCTTCATCTAACAAATTAAGCATGTCGTGATCAAAATATCTAGCTAACTCTAATGGTATATCACTAATATTAGTTTCAACATTTGTGGCACGGGAAAGCGAAGAAAAAGAAGAAGAACTAGGATTTTGAGTTCCCTTATAAATAAGGAAACTCCAATAATCATTAGGATTAAGGTTATTTGAAGAAGAAAAAGGGTTTGGCGCAGGAGGTCTTCTAACGTTCCTACCGGTTTTTTTCGCATAAAATTCGTACATTTCACAAAATATTTTTTCTAAATTACCGTAAGTTAATGGATTACCGTAACTCAAATTATTAGAAATTTTGGAAATAGTATATTTAGTACCTTGTAAATTTACTCTAGGGTCCATAATTGACACTAACGGAAACAACATATGCAGGTATTCCCAATATTTTCTAAACTTCATTTTCATTGTTTCAACAATATCAGAAAAAATTGCATACGTCTTATATCTATTAAAATTATTTGCAATAAAATAAAAATAATTTAAAACTAATGGACTAGTAGAGTAGTATACACCACTACATGCATTTGTCGCGTCGTAAAATACTTTTAAAAATTTTCGAACATGAAATGCGATTTGCCAATCATGTGGTTGCAAATCGTATTGTGGACCGTGTGAATGTCGGCCATTATAATAAGCAGTTATACAATGTTTATAACCTTCACATGATTCAAGCATTAAATAAGTAGAGTTCCAGCTATTACGTATGTCTGTACATATAGTTTTAGTTGGAAGAGAATTTTCTACGCATAATTTATCAAATACTTGTTTTCTAGAAGGTGAAGCAGTAATATAGTTCAAGGCATACCTAATTTTTTCTAATTGTAGGCCTATATACTTTAAACCATCTTGGACAATTAATTTAAAAATATGGCATACACATCTAACATGAAACAAAATTCCACCGAAATTCAGTTGTAATTCCTCAATTAATTTTTCTATTACAATATTATTAGGCAGAGCATTGTCAAACATCATACTGCGAATTCTAGATTCGCAATTAAATTTTTTAATAATTTCTATTAAATAATTGAAAATTTGTAGGCCATTATGAGGGTAGTCAATTACTTTAAAAGCAATTATACTTTTATGCATAATTCATAGTTTATCAATATAATGTAAAGTAGCTGCAATATATCCTTTATGATTTAGACCGGACCATAAGTCCGAAGTAAATGATACAACACCAGCATATTTACTTAAATCATTTTTTATATTTTGTTTTCTTTTATTATATGCAGCAATAGTATCAGAACGAATAGTGTTTCTAGCAAAGGGTAAATACTTTGGTTGAAGATACATTTGTACAAACCGTATGAAATGAGGGCTTTCTACTATGTTAAGTGGGCTAGCCACCAACTGACACATGCCTTCTTTGGGCCAAAGACTCTTGTGAATAAACCCAATTATTAAGATTGGGAGAAGAACTAGTAGATCCACCCGGAGAGCCGAAATGTAGTTGTGCTTGGTTGGTATAACTCATCCGTGCTTTTGCATACACTTCAGAAAATATCGGTTAAGATGGCTCGTTCCACCACTCTTTTGCCATGCAAACTGTTGCTTACAATATTTACAAACTGTCTTAAAAATTGGTTGCCCATCTGCAGATGCACCGGTCTGCACTCTATTGAAATGATCCCAACACCGAGCCTTTTGTTTTGCGGATCTTCGTTTAGTAGTCGATTGAGTAGTGTTGGTCATTTTTAACTCTTCGTCAATATTATCTAAATCAAAAATTGGAGCAGTGTTCCCAACTCCAAAATCATCACCAAATTCTAGAATTGAAACATTATTTAAACCACTAAAATCATCTTGAATTTGATTTTTGACAGACTCGACACTTCCTTGAAAATTGTATTGATCCATGAATAATTGTAGATAATAGAAATGTAGAAGACTAGAAGTAGAAAAAATAAATATGAAAATTGGAATGTATGGATGTAGAAGATAAGAAGAATAAGATTATAAATCTAGAAATTCTATAAATTGCACAATATATGAATATAATTTTTTTGAAAAATGGAAGTATGAATATAAGATTGTAAGTTGAGACTTGAGAGATTTGTGAAGAGAATATAGCTAATTTATGGGGTATTTATAGGAGAGAAAAAATAGCCGTTTGCAAAAAAAAAAAAAAATTTAATTGGGGACCAAATTGCAAACGGTCATATTTATGACCGTTGCATTTTGCAACAATTGGTCCCTGCCTTATGGACCACGGACCACGGACCACGGGCCTGGTCTGTGGTCCACGGGACGGGCCGGTCTGGGACCAGGCCCGTCGTTCGACAGGCCCGGGCAGGCCCGGGTCCGTCTATTTGCGGATCGGGCCGTCGGGCCGACGGGTGGCTCGGTCCGTTTGCCATCTCTAGATTTTATTGACCTCAAAAAAGCCTGCCCAAATGACTGCTACTCTCGCACATTGAGAAACTCGTGTACTCAACTTTGGGACATGAGCTCTACAGCTTCCTAGATTTATTATCTAGATATCATCATATACGAATGACCGATGATATCAAGAGAAAATAACTTTCATGACCGAGAAAGTGAAGCACTGCTACGAAGTCATGCCGTTTGGATTAAAGAACGAGGTTGCCACGTATCAACAATTGGTCAATAAAGTATTTACCAAGCTTATCAGGATGAACATCAAAGCATATGTAGATGGCATGGTCGTAAAAGTTGCAAACACGATGGACCACATGGTTGATCTCGAGAAAATGTTATGTTGCCACTATTTCAAAATCTTGAGAAAAAATGCCAACTTCAAATAGAGCGAGGAAGGCAAGCAACTTTTCTAGTATCGTCAGTACTCCTTTGTTTTATGTTAAGCCCTACCCTAAGGACATTCTACTATACTACCTAGCTAGGTCAGACCATATAGTCAGTGATGTACTAGTAAAGAAAATGGGAAATATCAAGTGTTGATCTACTATACCAACAAAGTATTAGTAGACATCGAGATAAGATACACCTTAGCCGAGCAACTTGTCCTAGCTTTAGTCATGAAAGCTAGAAAACTTCGACCCTACTTCCAAGCTCATGCCATCAGCATCTCACTAACCAACCCTTGAGACATATACTTTCGCGTTAGAAGACTACTGAAATGGGCTATCAAGTTGGGATAATTGACATCGAGTACAAACCCCGACCTAACATCAAAGCTCAAGCCTTTGTGGGCCTTGTGGCTGAGCTCGCACCAAGATCCCAAGACTAAGCATAACCACAACATAAGACATATAACATTTATATATGGATTGAGCCTCCAACACATCAGACGTCAAGGTAGGGTCATATTCATGAGGCATGATGCAACAACAACTAGGGCACATTAAAATTTCAATTTCAACCTACCAAAAATAAAGCATAATACGAGGCCGTGATTACATACCTTGGCTTGCCAAAGAGCTCAAGGTCAATCACCTTGATGTGTACACTGACTCCTAGTTTGTCATTGCACAAAATGAAGGATCTTTCGAAGCAAAGAAAGAGAATATGGACATGTAAAGTATGAAAGTACTCGACCTAGAGATAAGGTTATAAATCTTGCAAAGTTATGAAAATCCTGATGTTTGAAACCACCAAAACCGATACCTTATCAGCTCTTATGTTCATAAACATTTACGAATTAGAAAAGGCCATCCATACCAAGATCTTGTACAAGCCGAGCATCGCTCCTCAACCACAAATCATGGATATCGAACTTGAATACTCAACGATGTCCTTACTACCAAATATCTTGACCATAATGAGTTTCCTGAAGATCTTAAACAATCTCGAAGCATCAGAGCCTGAGTCTCCGAATATTGTCTCATCCATGTATCTTTATTTTGGCGAAGCTTCACACTACTTTACCTCAGGTGTCTCAAACCTTTCGATAGTGAAGTCGCCATGTTCGAGGTCCACGAAAGGATGTGTAGAAGTCACCAAATGGCAAAGACCCTGTCATCTATGTTAGTACAATATGGTTACTTTTAGCGACCATGAGGAAAGACATGATGGAGTTCATAAAAAAATGTGACAAGTGCCAGAGATTCGCAAATTTGATACACACCTGAGTAGATGGCATCAGCTTGATTACATGTCAGTACCCATTCGAACAATGGTAAATTGATATTCTCAGCACATTCTCCAAGCCCGGAGACAGTGCAAGTTTATAGCATTAGCCATAGAGTGATTATCTAATTGGGCTGAGGTCGAAGCCCTGACCACCATTACCGAGGCCAAGCTCGAATCATTTGTCTGGAAATAATTCATCTACGGATTTGGTAGACCTCAGGTATTGATTATAGACAACGACCAACAATTTGATAACCCAACCTTCAAAGGATTCTGCAAGAGATTTTGGATCGACCATCAGTTGACGTTGATCTCCAATTCCCAATGCAATGAATTGGCTAAGGTTACCAATAGAATCATCCTTCAAGACTAACACACCAAAATAGGTTACGCTCGAGGTGATTTGCCAGACGAGATACATTCCATCCTATGGACATACCAGACATCATTCAAGAGTGATATGAACAAAACACTGTACATGCTGGCCTTTAGCTTGGAAGCAGTTTTCTTGTAAAGATTAGTCTTCCTAGCTTCAAGATCTACACCTCAAGGACCGAAGAAAATAACCCTTTGAGGAAAAGTCTCAACCTCCTCGAAGAAGCACGTGAAGATGTCATCGTCAATATTGTGGCCTACCACAGAAGAATGGTATGCAAATTCAATGATCGGGCAAAAAATTGTGAGTTTTAAGTTCATCCTTAGAAAGTTGGAAGTCGTCGACCATCATCCCAGAAAGCTCAGCCCTTATTAGGAAAGACCTTACGAGATGATGCGACACGCCAAAAAATGGGCATAGTTTGAAGACACTGCAAAGCCCCTTCTCCGACCTTGGATTACAGAAAATCTAAAAGTTTACTACAAGTAGGATAGTCGAGCCATACCTTGATTATTTTTTCTCATTATTCTTAGCATCGGAACTGTGTGCCATTATATTACTTTCTTTAAAGTCGTCGGGCCTATGTGTCTATGCTAGTTTAGTCATCGGGCCACTAATTGAGACGTCGTAACCCATGCCGTACCTCAATAGTCGAGCCCTTTCCATTGCTTTTCAATATTAATAAAAGTTGTTCAAAAATGTTAACTCTTACAACTAACCTAAGGCTCTTTTGCCTAGTATCAGGTTCCTTTGACCTCAGCTCTTCAGCCTAACATCAGGTCTCATTGACCCTAGTCTTTAGCCTAACTTTGAGTCCCATTGACCTAGATCTTCATCCTCACATCGGGTCCCAAAAGGCCCCAAATACTTTACTTAGATATTTCAAGCACGGTCTATTGTTTAGAACTGAGTTAATTCACGAGTGGCATCAACTATTATTAATATATGTGAGATGGTAAGCACATACTATGTGCACAAGTAAACATATAGCCAAGCATAAAGAACAAATACATATAATTACACAAGTAAAGAGAACAATCATTGCATTAATTGAAAGTGAGAAAAAGCGTCACCCATCATTTACGAAAAATGGCCGAGCTCCCAACAAGCCTAAGAGACAATACAAAATACAAAGCAAAAAATAAATAGATAAAATAAAAATCTATTGCTGCTCCTCAGAGCGGTATCAGTCCGGATGCCATTACCATTGTCCTTGGCCTCTTCAGAAACCCTAAGCACAATAAATTCAGAGAAGTCTAAGCTCTCGGTTTTCAAGAAAAATAGCACCAAAGCTAAGGTGTCGAGTGTCGGAGCATACACATTCAACCATGCCTAGGCCTCATTCAGGTCGTAACGGTAAGAACATTGGTATATTCCCCAAGGAAGTTTGCATACTCTTTTGAGCACTTGAAGTCGTCAAGAACTAAGGTTTGAGTTGGCCCTCATTGGCTTTCAGCCTGGCGACCTCCCTCTTTTGTTTCTCGAAGTTATCCTTCAAGCATTCATTCTTCTATTACTTGACCTCAAGTTTGACCTTCATTGATTGTTCTTTCTGAGAAATTTGACGTTCTCAGGCTTGAGTTCCTAGGCTCGCTAACAGTAGGTGCCAAGCGAGCTCCTTAGGTCTTCGACCATTTATCTTAGGTCAACTCCCTACATGCTGGTCCCTTCAGCAATGCTCAAAGTCTACAAAAACCAAGAATGGACAACTTAGAGGGCCGAGCTATATACTACAAATTTAAACAATTGAGGTTGAAAAAGTATTTGAAGAGCGCTTACGAGTAGACCTCCCCATCTCCCCTGATCTCCATCTATGCTTATCTCATTTCTATATTTTCCTACGAGTTGCGGAGAAGGATGCTTGTGAAATCCACACACCTGGATTTATAACCCCATGCATCTCCTCCTCAACATCTGATATGCGAAAGAGCGTGCAATCCTAGCGACAGAGGCAGGAATGTCGTGGTTACTTTAGGTGTTGACACCAACGCCGGCATCTACACACACAACGGGTCTACATCCTAAGCTTTGGAGCTCTCTCCATCAGGTGCTCATGAGAACCTCGAGTCAGGCACGTCCTTTGGATATTTTTCTCCTTCTTCTTCGTGGCCTTGTGTTTGGCCTTCTTAGCAGCTTTCTCCCAGGCCTTACACTCATCCATTTTTCTCAAGTGAGTAGGATGAAAAGTCATCCAGGAAAATAAGAATAGTCGAAGTTAGATCATTTTCTTCTTAGATCGTCCAAAAAAAAACCTAAGTTAAATGACCAGGGACCCTATCCTCTGGCAAATCTAACCTTGCCAACTCTAAAATTTCCTCTTCTAATAGACTAGAAACATCCTCAACCAGAGTGTAATGCCCCGAGTTCTTGGTACTCAAAATTTTACTTGGGTTCATCGCATTTGATGATAGTCAGGTGTTTGATGTAGAGAGCCCAGCCTGGTCTACAACGTAGAGAGTCCGGCCTGGTCTACAATGTAGAGAGCCCAGCTAGGTCTACAACGTAGAGAGAGCCCAGCCAAGGTCTACAATGTAGACAGCCCAGCTTGGTCTATAACGTAGAGAGCCCATCTAGGTCTACAACGTAGAGAGCCCAGCTTGGTCTACAACGTAGAGAGTTCAGCTAGGTCTACAACGTAGATAGCCCAGCCTGGTGTACAATGTAGAAAGCCCAACTAGGTCTACAACGTAGAGAGCCTAGAGATTGAAGAACCATAAAGTTGTGGGCTCTACGTAATATTTCGATCGACACAAGACGTCAACCGATCTTTTTGCTCGAGCTAAATTGTCCAGTTTTAAAATAGATTGTGATACCCAAAGATTTTCCACATTCTTGATATCCGACTGTTACAACAGAAAGATACTCTCACCCACTCACTCCACGTTTTTTGGGATAAAGGCACGTGTCGTCCTGGTAAGTTGGGATGTCTACCACGTAGACATAGAGAAATTGCCTATAAATAGCAGCCCTTCCTATTTCAGGTACTCGCTCAGAAAATCTTTTGATTAAATACACTTTACGTCATTCTCCACCATATTTCTTCTCCTTCTGACTCTTACACTAGAGTGAGAATGAGGGAGAAGAGCCCTGCTGCTTCTTTTTCAGGTTACAAGCCGCATGTACTTCCATCATAAGAAGAAAAGATTGTGACTGATAACGTCATTGGCACCGTCTTTGGAAACCTTTTTGCAATAAAAAGCTATGGCAAGACCAAGAACGAAGAGCGCACGCTCAGTGGAGGAAGTTCCATCAGAAAAGACTGTGGCAGAGTTAGAATCTGAAACTCATGGAACAGGACTGCCACCACCTACATATGCAACCGTGGATCAATTTGAGACCTTGCAAACTTAGATGACATCTATGATGACTTTACTTTAGAATCAAATCCACGCGAGTGCCAACCACGTCACCTCGCCTCTAATAGACCCTGTAGAGCATACTCATGTACAACCCTCATAGGGAGACCTAGTAGCACCTGTGGTCGATCGAGGGGCTCTTCATCTCCCTATGCAACATCCTTCAGCTTTAGACTTGGAACAAAAATTGGATGAGATGTTGACCCAGAAAATAGAAAGTGTCCTGACAAATAGGAAGGATAAGCGCAAACAAATGGTATTGGAGGAAGATCCATTTTCTCTTGAAATAATGGATGTACCTCTGCCAAAGAGATTTAAGCAACCGATGATAGAATCATATGGTGGGGTCACCGACCCTCTTGATCACCTCAGGACGTTCATTGACATGATGAGGTTGTATGCTGCACCGGATGCAGTAATGTATCAGTCTTTTTCACCAACACTACGTAGAGAGGCTAGGGACTGGGTGGCCACTTTAGTCCCTCGATCCGTCAGAATTTTTGATCAGTTCTCTCAAAGCTTCGTGGCATATTTTCTAAGCAGTAAGAGAAAGAGAAAAACTGCCATAGGCTTGATGCAGGTCATTCAAGAAAAAGAGAAAACTCTGTAAGATTATCTTGCTCATTTCAGTAGGGCCACATTGGGGATCAAAGACCTTCAGACGTCAGATGTTGTGACCGCCATAATGAACGGGACTCGAAACCGATCTTTTAAAATGTCTATCTCAAAAAATCCATCGGAGTCGATGTAGGAGTTATTGAGGAAGGGAGACAAATACATAGATGCTGAGGAAGCAGAAAGAGTGACTAAGAGTTTGCATGACGAGAGAGATTCAGAAACCAACAAGCGAAAGTCTTATGACAACCAGCGTGTAAGAGATGACAAATAAAAGCAGAAAGTTGGGCCTCGTGACCAATCCCAATCTAATAAATAGCCCCCCGACCACAGAATGAAGGTACTAAGGCTTTCACTCCTTTAAATACCTCTCGAGCCCATGTGTTAATAAAAATTCGTGACATGAGAGAACTTGAGTGGCCTTAGAAGATGGCGACACCGCCTAGTAAGAGGGACAAGAGAAATTACTGCTACTTTCACAGAGACCACGTCCATGATACTGAAAATTGTTTTCAGCTCAAGGAAGAACTCAAACGATTGTTGAAAAGAGGCTTCCTAGCTAAGTACGTGAAACATGACCGAGGAAAAGAATGAGCAGTAGAGTCGCCAACTAACCCGCCTCCTCAGGAGGGAGTCATAAATGTCATCTCATGTGGGACAACCGCAAGAGGAGACTCGAATTCAGCCAGAAAAAGCTACGCTCGCTCGAGTGGGGTAGGCTCAAACCAAAAGAAAACCAGATTTAGTTAAGACATAACATTTGGAGAGAAAGACCTGATAGGGATAGTATACCCCCATGATGACGCCTTAGTGATCACTGGTGATATCGCCAATTTTGATGTGAAAAGAGTACTGATAGACAATGGTAGCGCAGCAGATGTCCTGACTTGGGATGCCCTTCTAGGCTTGAAGGCACCTCTTGAAAAGTTACGACCAGATACTACTCATTTACAGAGATTTGGAGGAGTCACGATAACTCCCGAAGGAACCATAGAGCTACCAGTTACCTTGGGAACATACCCAGCCAGCATTACAATCATGATGAATTTTTATGTGGTAAAAACTCACATGGCTTACAACGCCATATACGGTAGACCTCTCTTAAATGCCACTAGGGCAGTGGTATCAACTTATCACCAGTCTATGAAGTTTCCAACAAGTCGAGGAGTATGATGTGTGAGGGGATATCAACATGTATCCAGAAGGTGCTATATAGACAGCATACAAGTCCGAAAGGTTAAGCCCGTAATGATGCTCAACATCGAACCCTTAAATGGAAGAATTGAACTGCTTAACACAACAGAAAATGTTGAGGTAGTAGATGGGAAAATGTTGGTAATCGGTGGAAGGCTACCATATGAAGAGAAGGAAAAGTCGATAGCTTGCCTACGGGATAATTTGGATGCATTCGCATGGACTCCAAACGACATTCCAGGATCAGCCCTACCATATCACAACATTGCTTGGGAGTCTTGCCGGGATCAAAACCCGTAAAACAGAAAAAGAGAAATTTTGCTTCAGAAAGGCAGAATGCAATAAAACATGAAATACAGAAATTGCTCAAGCAAAGTTTCATTCGAGAAGTACAATACCCAGAATGGCTAGCTAATGTCGTTTTGGTGAAGAAGTCCAACGATAAATGGCGTATGTGTGTGGATTACACCGGTTTGAACAAGGCCTACCCAAAAGACTCCTACGTGCTTCCAAGGATAGATCACTTGGTAGATGCTACATCTGGCCATGAAAGGCTAAGCTTTTTAGATGCTTTTTCTGGATATCATCAAATTTCTATGGCCGAATCTGACCAAGAAAAAACTTCATTCATAACTAATTTTGGGACATATTGTTACACAGCCATGCCTTTTGGCTTGAAAAATACGGGGGCCACATATCTGAAGATGGTAAACAAGGTATTCAGAGGACTCATTGGGAAAACAATTGAGGCTTATGTCGATGACATGGTAGTTAAAACCGTCCAGTCGATGGATCACATGACCGATCTACAGAAAGTATTTGATGTTTCACGACAGAACAAGCTGAAGCTAAATCCTGAAAAGTGTGTGTTTGGGGCAGCAGAAGGAAAATTTATAGGATTCATGATCACTCAGAGAGAAATTGAAGCCAACCCGGACAAGATCAAAGCAATTCTCGATATGAAGTGTCCCGTTAGTAGAAAAGAGGTGCAAAGACTAACCGGTCGAATAGCAGCCCTCAACCGATTTATGAGCAGGGCAGCAGATAAGTGTCAGCATTTTTTCAATGCAGTAGGGGGCTCAACCAACTTCCAATGGACCGAAGAATACGATGAGTCACTCGAAATACTTAAGCAATCGTTATAGCAACCCCCAGTGTTAACTTGTCCCAATCCAGGAGACGTAGTTAGTTTGTACCTAGCAGTTTCAGAACGTGCTGTCAGCGTTGTGCTAGTACAGGACCTTGGGAAAGTTCAGAAGCCAATATACTATGTCAGTCAAGTTCTGATGGGAGCAGAGACATGGTATAACTTAATCGAGAAGTTTGGTATTGGCATTAATAGTATCAGTCAGAAAATTGAGGCCCTATTTTCAGACTCATACAGTGCAAGTCATGACCGATCAACCTCTGAAGCAAATTATCCATCGACCAGAAACCTCTGGAAGGTTATTGAAATGGGCAATGGAACTCACTGAATTTGACATAGAGTTCAAACTAAGGATAGCCATAAAAGCCCAATCATTAGTAGATTTTATCGCAGAACTCACTGCCCCTCCAAAATCAAGAGAGGAAGAAGAGGTGAGGACAGAATGGAAAATATATGTGGATGGGTCGTCTAACAATGAAGGTTCTGGAGCAGGCGTTATTATGATAAGTGCAGACTTAGAAGAACTAGAGTACTCTCTACGCTTTGGATTCCCTGCCACCAACAACGACGTAGAGTATGAGGCTGTAATCACTGGGCTAAGCATTGCAGTTAGGTTGGGGTTATCTTCGGAAAAGTATATGGTGATTCACAGTTGGTTGTGGGACAAATAATGGGGAAGTATGAATCGAAAGATGATAAGATGGTAGCTTACCTAATGAAAGTAAGAAACTTGCAGAGGCGAATTAACCCACCGGTCGATCAAAACATTTGACCACACGTTGGGTAGACGCATTAAATCATCTGCGATGATGGATAATAGGCGAATTAACCCACCGGTCGATCAAAGAAAATTCGACCACATGTTGGGTAGACGCATTAAATCATCCGCGACGATGGATGATAGGCGAATTAACCCATCGGTCGATCAAAATTTGACCACCCGTTGGGTAGATGCATTAAATCATCTGCGATGATGGATGATAGGCGAATTAACCCACCAGTCGATCAAAGAAAATTTGACCACACGTTGGGTAGACGCATTAAATCATCCGCAATGATGGATGATAGGTGAATTAACCCACCAGTCGATCAAAATATTCGACCACCCGTTGGGTAGATGCATTAAATCATCCGCGACGATGGATGATAGATGAATTAACCCACTGGTCAATAAAAAAAAACTAAAAAATCGACCCAAGTGGTCGACCACTATTGTCGACCACCATGGTTGACCAAAAGTGGTCGACCACTATTGTCGACCACTTTTGTTGGCATAGAAAATTAACTAGAAAGCTTGGTCGACAACGAAACGATTGCCCCTTGAAAGGTAATGAGGGTCTTGTTCAAAGACTGATAAGATAAACTTCGTCGAAAAATGAGTATTCGTACTCAATAGCGACAACAATCACTAGTGAGTAGGGGGCTTTTGATGATAGTCAGGTGTTTGAAGAGAGCCCAGCTAGGTATACAACGTAGAGAGCCCAGCCTGGTCTACAACGTAGAGACCCCAGCTAGGTCTACAATGTAGAGAGTCCAGCTAGGTCTACAACGTAGACAGTCCAACCTGGTCTACAACGTAGAGAGTCCAGCTAGATCTACAACGTAGAGAGCCCAGCTTGGTCTACAATGTAGAGAGCTCAGCTAGGTCTACAACGTAGACAGCCCAGCCTAGTCTACGACGTAAAGAGCCCAGCTAGATCTACAACGTAGAGAGCCCATATAGGTCTAGAATGTAGATAGCCCAGAGATTAAGGAACTATAAAGTTATGGGCCCTACGTAATATTTCGATTGACACAAGACGTCGATCGATCTTCTTGCTCGAGCTAAATTGTCCAGTTTCAAAATAGATTGTGATACCCAAAGATTTTCCACATGCTTGATATCCGACGGTTACAATAGAAAGATACTCTCACATACTCACTCCACCTTTTCTGAGATGAAGGCACGTGTCGCCCTGGTAAGTTGGGATGTCTACAACGTAGACATAGAGAAATTGCCTATAAAAAGCAGCCCCTCCTATTTCAGGTACTCTCTCAAAAAATCTTTTGATTAAATACACTTTACATCATTCTCCACCATATTTCTTCTCCTACTGACTCTTACACCAGAGTGGGAACGAGGGAGAAGAGCCTCGTCGCTTCTTTTTCAGGTTACAAGCTCCGTGTACTTCCATCATAAGAAGAAGAGATAGTGACTGATAACGTTAGCATTCATGATCTTTTCAAAAATCGGTGCCCAAATTAAGCTATCAATTGGTCGGGACTTTGATAATATGACATATATTATTTTAGTTTTTACTAAACAAGTGGTGAACCGTCTGCATGCTGAACTTCAAAATTTCAAAATTTATAAGAGTCATTCCGGATTGAATTGGAGAGAAGGGTTTACATAATTAGAGATTTGACTTCAAGTACTTCAATTTTTGTTTAGGTTTGTGTTGGAATAAACGGGTCACGGGTTGTCCATGTGGGTTGACCCGAACTAAGTTGCATGTAAATGTTTTGGAGAGAGGAGTTAAGTTGAATCTTAACTCTCCACTACATGTAACTTCCAACTACAACTCCACACCTCTACATATTCTCAGCATATGGAAGTAATTTCGTGCATGAAGTAAGAGGAGATAGTAAAGAATCATCAAGTTGGTGGTTTGACAAATAACTCAAAAATCGTTTCTTGGATTGTGACATTAAAACTCTTTCATTGTGATTGAGTTTCGGACCAAAGAGAAGTATTTTGATCACATAGCAAACAAGTGTACAAGGCAAATGATTCAACTTTTTTCGATCTTGGATTTTCAAGTAAGTTCTACCAATTTCGTATTCGGTAGAAGCATGTTATAGGATATTACATGGGTATCAGAGCCCTATCAAGTTGTTTCCTTGCATTTTAATATATTGAAAAGGCTTTGGTATGCAAATAGATGCAAGAAATCTGAATTCATGCCATTTGTGAAAGCTTGAAAACACTTTAATGGCACATTATGAAATACTCAACATTAATTCGTAAAATTTATACCATATGTTCATGTCATGATGTATAACATGTTTACAAAATTTCACATGATTTGGATCTATATTTCAAGATAAAATCGAAACCCTAGTTAAAATAACCGAAACTTCATAACATGATCGTTTTCTGTTTGCTGATTTTCGTATTATGAAATTAGTATGGTTAGAAATGTATTTCCATGAGCTTTCCAACAGTATAAAGAAGTCCTAATTTGGACTTAAAACGAATGAGTTATGATGTTTTAAAGTTTCGGCCATTTTAATGAATATTCTGGTTTTTTTTAGGAAAGAAGATGAATAGTATTTTTCATTTCCTCACTCTCCGTTGGTTATGTTGTTGTCCCAAATGCTACATTATGTATGTTAATTTTGAAATCTGACCACACAGATGAACTCATAACGTCGAAATTAGAGGAATGGAACCCAAGAAATCGTCGAAATCCGGCTGTCGAGAGTGGGAAATAGCTCTTTAATTGAATTAAAATAAAAATCTGTTTTTTCAAAGGTTGACGTGTAAGAGATTTTTTGGAATGTTTGAAAATTATAGATTGGTCCCCTTAATATTTTGGAATTTTCAATTGAATCCTCATATTTAAAAAAAAAAGGCAGATTTTGTTTCAGCGCGTGAGAGGGCGTGAGGGACATTTCCGCAATTTTGAAATTTTCATAGTGGTCCCCATATTATTTTGGATTTATTATTTTAGTTCAATATAAATTTTTCTTATGAAAATATTTTTTATAAATATTTTCTAAGTGAATTAAAATTCTGAAAATTTTATATTAAATCCAGAATATTTGATTAAGGGTTCTGTTTCCTAGTAGGAGGTTTTTCGAGATGCTCCTATATTATTATTTTTCATATTGCGTGTTCTTGTATAGGGTGGGTCTAAATTTGGTTATGTGATCCATTTGAATCATTCTCGTCTTCTCGTGCTTAATCAGATATTGTTGAATTTATGCACATTTTTAGCATCATTGGAAGGAAGGCTAAAATATTATGGGCTAAAAAACGTGTTGAAAAGCTACGAGCTTATCAAAATTGAGAAATGGATTTAAGACATAATCTAGTACAATACTTAAAGTATCTCGAAGCAATGCGCTTAGAAGTAATGCATCTGGGACAATATATTTGTGAGGAGAAAAAAATGTTTCAAGTCATCTTTTAATATATAATTGCATGTGTACATATGACTTTTTTTTTGTTTTATTGCATACGATCAAAACGTCTTGTTTGCATAATACATGTTTAATTGATTTATTAAGTAGAAATTCTAAGGTTGGAAGAGTTTATGTAATTCTCACCTAGAATTATTGTTTGCTGTATTATAAAATTAATTTTTGTGATAATGAAATATTAGGATAATAGATGATGATTGGGAACTCAGTGAACTTTCGACTCTATGCCTAGGGTTAAATTATCATAAAATTTAATTTGTATGAGTGCAAAATGACACACGTGTGCATAAATAGACATTTGTATGATTGTCTCTAAAATTTTGACAGACTATGGCATCTAAGAATATTATTGCTGACCTAAATAAGGGTGACAAATTGAATGGCGATAACTATAACACTTGACGCTAAAATTTGGTAAGTGCTGGAGGAACAGGATTGCCTTGAGAGCATTAACCACGTGATGGAAGACCTAGGTATGGGTCAGACTGCTCAACAGAGAAGGGATCATGAAACTTACCAAGCATGGAAAAAGAAAGATTCTACTGCACGTAGGATTTTGGTAAGTTCTGTTGTGGATGATCTCATTCACGAGTGTGAGCAATTTCTAACTGCTCATGATATCTGGGTGTATCTGAGAAAGAAATATGGTGGTACTAGCGTGACTAGGCTCAGACAGTTGACTATTAAGTTTGACACTTATAAGAAGTCTCATGATCATAATATCAAACAACATGTGAGGATTATGTCTACTATGATTAGGGAGCTAAAGTCAGCTGGTCATATTTTCCCTGATGAGCAACAAGTTCAGGCTTTGATCCGCTCTCTTCCTGATAACTAGGAACATCTGAAAGTCAATCTGACTCATAATGATAGCATCAAAAATTTTGCTGATGCTGTCCACCATGTTGAACTAGAGGATGAGCGGCTTGAAATGGCTAAATCTCTAGGACGTGCTTTTGTAGCTGAGTCTAGTTTTGGCAAAGCTTTGGGTTTTAAGCGTAAAAAGAACTGGAACAAAGGTGGGAAAGGAAAAAAAAGAGACTGGACAGAGACCTAAAAAGAACATGCCCAAACGCAACAAAAAGGAAAAATGGTTTGGTAAGAAGAAAGACAAGAGCAAATTGAAATGCCTCAACTGTCAAGTGCTGGGTCACTTTGCTCGTGATTGCCTTGAGCCAAAGAAGATAGCCCTTGTTAATACTTCTTTTAGTGTTGTTTATGTTTCTAGTACTGTTTTGCTTACTGAATCTTATCCTATGTGGATTGTAGACTCAGGAGTGACAGACTATATAACTAGGGATAAAGAGGCATTTGTGGAGTTTCGCCGATTTCCAACTAATACAGAATAGATATATGTCGGCAACGATGATAGAGTGGAGGTGAAAGAAATTGGTACATGCAAGTTGCATTTTCTTGGTTGCCATACAATTCTCCTTCATGACGTCCTATTTGTACTAATAATACGACATAACTTAATTTCAGTTACTGTTCTTTTAAGATTAGGTTTCAGTTTGAACTTTATAGGTACTTTTGTTCGTATTAGCAATGGTGATGTATATTATGGATCTGGATATTTGTCTGGTGGTTTTCTAGTGTTGGATTGTGAACCAAACACTTATAACTATAATATTAATCGTTGTTTTTCTATGAATATATCCTCTTCTAAAGATGTGAATGTTGATACATGTGTATGGCATGCAAGATTAGGGCATATTGGGCAAGAGAGAATGAATAGGTTGGCTAAAGAGGGCTTACTAGGTTCAATCTCTAAAGTTTCATTGCCTACTTGTGAGCATTGTCTAGCAAGAAAAATAACACGAAAACCATTCGGTAAGGCTTTAAGAGCCGAACTTCCATTGCAATTAGTCCATTCAGATATATGTGGTCCTATGAATGTGAGGGCAAGACAATGAGCCTCTTATTTCATTACTTTTATAGATGATTTCACGCGGTATGGTTATGTTTATTTGATTTCTCATAAGTCGGAGGTATTAGAATGTTTTAGACGATTTTTAAATGTGGTAGAAAATCAAATAGATAGAAAGGTGAAAACCTTAAGAACTTATCGAGGGCGTGAATATATATCCGATGAGTTCGAAGAACTATGTAATGATAAAGGAATTATTAGGCAATTAACTATTCCTAATACACCACAACAAAATGGTGTTGCTGAGAGAAGAATAGGACATTGCTTGAAATGGTGAGATCCATGTTGGCGCAAGCTAACTTACCTATTCCTTTTGGGGAGATGTTTTGTTAACTGCGACTTACATCCTTAATAGAGTTCCCTCAAAATCGGTACCTACAATACCGTATTAGCTTTGGATAGGTAGATTACCTGATTTAAGTTGTCTTAGGCCCTGGGGATCAGCGGGATACATCCATGATTCCTCAAGTAAATTTGGAAAGTTGGGTCCAAGAGGCAAGAAATGTATCTTTATAAGATACTCAGACCAATCTAAAGGATATGTGTGTCTAGGTGAAAATCAGGATGGGACTATAACTGAGATAGAGTCACGCGATGTGACATTCCTTGAGAATGATTTTCCTAGTAGAGGAGAAATTAAAAAGAGAGAACCTTTATTTGAATTAGATGATAGAGATGTCTTCGATAAATCGATTGAAGTGCATGAAGATGCACTTCCACCTTTTGATCCAAGTGGGAGCAAATTGTCTCCAAGTGATAAAGTCACTACAGAGCTTCCACTTCGTAAAAGTACTAGGAAAAGTATGCCTAAACGTTATTTCGAAATTGAAGGGCAAGCTTTTTTAGTATCTCCAGAAGATGATGAAGAGCCTAGATCTGTTCATGAAGCTCTATCTAGCCCTGCAAATGAAAAGTGGAAGAAAACAATGGAAGAGGAGATGGAGTCTATGAAATCTAATCAAGAGTGGGACTTGGTTGGTCTTCCGTCTAGTCGGAAAGCTATTGGGAATAAATAGGTTCTCAAGATAAAGCGAAGGGCTGATGGGTCCATAGAGAGGTATAAAGCTTGCTTGGTGGCAAAAGGTTATACCCAACAAGAGGGTATAGATTATGAAGAAACATTTTCACCAGTAACGAGATTTACTTATGTTCGTTTGCTCTTAGCTATAGTGGCGCGTTTAGATTTAGAATTATATCAAATGGACGTAAAGACTACTTTTCTCAATGGATAATTGGATGAAGAAATTTACATGCAACAACCAGTAGATTTCGTCAAACAAGTAGGGATGGCAAAATTACCCGCTACCCCGGCCCCGACCCGCGCCCCACCCCATTAAAAATATACCCGCCCCGAACAATCGGGTATTCGGGGCGGGTACGGGGAAATAAAACCGCCCCGGGGTGGGTTCACCCCCGCCCCGTTAATTAGTATTATTATTTTTTTAATTTTGAAAATAACAGTTACAAAAATAAATAAATAAACGGGGTAGTAAACGGTGCGGTAAGCCGCCTCGTCCCGGCCCCGACCCGACCCGACTCAACCCGACCCACCCCAATTTAAACGGGGAACGGGGTGGGTATGAGGGTCAAAATTCCCCGACGGGACGGGGACGGAGAGGGCCACCCCGGCCCCGACTCACCTCGCCCCGCCCCGCCCCGCCCCGTTGCCATCCCTACAAACAAGGCCAAGAGAATAAAGTTTGTAAATTGCAAAGGTCAATATATGGCCTAAAACAGTCTTCGAGACTGTGGTACTTGAGATTTGACAAAGCGGTAATCTCATATAACCTCGTTATGATGGACGAAGATCACTGTATTTATGTGAAAAGGTCCAATGAAAAATTTGTAGTTTTATCTCTTTACGTAGATGATATCTTATTGGCTTGGAATGATAAGGAGTATGTTGATATCGTTAAGAAATGGTTGTTTTCTAATTTTGAAATGAAGGACATGGGTGAAGCAGATTACATACTTGGTGTTAAAATCCATAGAGATCGTTCCAAGAGACTTCTTTCTCTGTCACAAGAGTCATATATAAGAAAGGTTCTTGAACATTTCAAAATGGAGAATTGCAACCCAATTGATAATCCTATATCTCAAGGTTGAACTCTAAGTCTACGCATGTGCCCTAAGACTCTTGAAAAAAAAGAAGAAATGTCCAAAGTACCGTATTCCAGTGCGGTTGGGAGTTTGATGTACGCTATGATGTGTAATCGCCCAGATATTTGTTATGCCGTTAGTCTGGTCAGTATGTATCAATCTAATCCTAGAAGAGGACACTGGAAAGCAGTCAAGAGGATATTGAGATGCTTGAAAGGTACTGCTGATTATTCTTTATGTTATCAATGAAATGATTTGCGCTTAAAAGGATACACAGATGCTGATTGGGGTGGAGACCTAGATGAGCGCAAGTCAACTTCTGGATATGCATTCTTGCTTAATAATGGCGCCATCTCTTGGAATAGCAAGAAACAAACATGCATTTCTTTGTCCATAATAGAGGCAGAATTTGTGGCTTGTGCTTCAGCAGTACAAGAAGCTGTTTGGTTAAAAAGATTCTTCCAGCATCTAAGAGACCTTAGTGGTGATATGGGACCTACGTTGATTTATTGTGATAGTTAGGCTGCTATTGCATATACGAAGGATCCAAAGTATCATACCAAAACCAAACATAATGATACAAAATATAATTTTGTAAGAGACACCATAGCCAAGAAATAAGTGACTTTGCAGTACATTTCTACGCATAATATGGTAGCTGATCCATTTACCAAACCGATACCTAGAGATGTCTTTATGACTCATGTTAAATCTCTAGGATTGCATAGAATTTAGTTACGTATATTGTAAACTCTTGAATGTCCATTAATGAACAATATTTTGAGTTCATACATTATGTGTTATCTATTGTTGTGATTAATAGATGATTGATTTTTATGCACACAGAAAGTTCGTCGAACAGGTTGAGATTGATTTACTTACACGAGCAATCGCCTCAGACAATTTTAGGTTGTTCTGGGATGAGACGAAGTGATCATGTTCTGTACATGATCTGATCGCCTTGATGAGATATCGAGATAAGATTACTATAAGTAGTCGAAATGGATTTCACTATCCATTAGACCTGTTTAATAGCCAGATTGAATTCTCGAATGGGTTTTGCTTTGAGAAATGAATATAAGGAGAATCCAAGTTAGGTATCAAGGATACCTGAACTAAAATTTGTACGGTGTGTTTTAATTTACAGAATATGACATACGCCTTGAAAAGAGAGAAAAATCGTAGCACGTGTTTCATACCACGTGTGCTTTTACGACTAATGTGGGGTAAATGAGTGAATGGATTCCTACTTCCTCATTGTGTGAGACCCTGTGGTTTACATAACCTTATGTATACCCTTATGACTTTTGACTATTTTCTCAAGATTTTATTTCAGTGTTGCTACTTTAGCATGTTGCCAATAACTATGATTAATTCGGTTTGATGGAACATGTCTATGAAAGCAACTGATTTAAAGTTTAAGAATTTGAGTAAGAAAGGAAAATCATTTTGATCAACATTTTATTTGTATTCACCGGCAGGATAATTGTGTTGACCATGTATGGTTTAAAACACAATTATGAATACAAGAATTAAGTATGGAGTTCAAGTATGTTCCATAAATATTTGAGTGATCGGAAATATTTGAATTAGTGTTGGAAAATGATTTGGGGTATAGCGAGAAAAGTATTTCCTCTGGTAGATCTGCTATATATCCCTAACAAATGTATGGCATGGTGTGCTCTTTTAACAAACTCGTTGGTCGCACGATCCATTTACCAGTATGAACTTTGAGATATTGAAACAAATCTAATTTATATTATATTAGATTCAGGTCAACACTATCATGTGTGAATGGGAGATGTAGGAATAAACGGGTCACGGGTCATCCATGTGGATTGACCCAAACTAAGTTGCATGTAAATGTTTTGGAGGGAGGAGTTAAGACTTGATTTGAATCTTAACTCCGAACTACATGTAATTTCCAACTACAACTCCACACCTCTACATATTCTCAGCATATGGAAGCAATTTCGTGCATGAAGTAAGAGGAGATAGTGAAGAATCATCAAGTTGGTGGTTTGACAAATAACTCAAAAATCATTTATTGGATTGTGGCATTAAAACTCTTTCATTGTGATTGAGTTTCGGACAAAAGAGAAGTATTTTGATCACATAGCAAACAAGTGTACAAGGCAAGTGATTCAACTTTTTTCGATCTTGGATTTTCAAGTAAGTTCTACCAATTTCGTATTCGGTACAAGCATGTTATAGAATATTACAGTTTGAGACTTGGTTTCAATTATAAAGGCGTCGAATACAAGATACGAACAAAGCTTGGAAGCTGGAAATTTATTACAGGTAGCCAACTTTCGTGAATTATTAAAATTTGCTCAGTGGTCACCTTATGTCCTTGAAATCCTTTGAATGCCTACTATAAGCACCTCAAACAGTAAGATTTTCCCCCAAGTCTAAGGTATTCAAATAAGTTGAAACCTAATATTACTCAAAACTGTTTTCGGGTTAACCCGTCGCAGTCTACAAATATAGCTATACTAAATTCTGCAAGCCTCCATTTGATGTGATTCTAAATTTTATAGACATAGAACTCGTTGGACTGTCAAATCCAATTGGCCTTGTCCAACAATTCGAAGTTTTTATCTCCCAGCGTAATTTGAGAAAATGGGCAGAAAGTTGGAAATTTTTAATTCAACATAACTCAATAACTGAAGTACAAAATTAACATGCTACATAACTTATACTCAACGTTTTCAATTTTGAATTATAAATATTTAATTTGACATATGTTCAAAAATATCTTAATCACCTTAAATAATATTCACATCTAAAGAAACACAATTGTACATATAACATCAACTATAACTACAAATCTTAATTTCAAATGTTTAAAAACATAATATTACGTAAATTCGGAATACATTAGACCTCACTTAAGAATTTGAATTGCAGATTATTATAAATTATAAAATATCTACAAAGTGTATGTTTGGTAGTGCTTAAATTATTTTTTAAGTAGTTATAAGTTGTGGGTTATGTAGAATGCATGTGTAGATAATTAGTGGGTTAGCATCAAACTGAAATTTAACTCATTAATTTAAAATCCAAGAAATAAATCAAAGGTGTAAACAATCATCACATAATATATTTTTCTTTCCCCGGCACTCCGAATAGCACCTTTCATTCGATCACCTCCATCCATGACTCGGCCATCATCTTGTAGATGGGAAATTGGAGGAATGAGAATGAGAATACTCAATAGGAACATTTTATGTATGTGCATTCCAAACGACAAACATTGAAATTCAATGCGTTCTGTCGATTATATCGATAGAGGTTTACCAGTGCATCTGAATCTTACAAGACAATATATGACATCACCAAAAAAATTGGCCAAACATTTATAATCACGTAACATAACGCCATGACGAACTCAACATAAAATGAGCGAAATAATTCACTGCACATGTTCTTACCTTGAACTTGGATATGAAAAAGGTGATCTCATTGCCGAAAAATCCGTTGCCTAGCCAAAAAGTATGCTGAATATTTGTCTTCTTTTCTTGCTTATTGAGAACAAGTTAAAATGTGTGTGAGAGAAACGTGAGGGGGAGATGTGGAGAGGTTTTGGGACAATATTTTGCAACCAATTGAAAATGGAAATGAGAAGAGAGAGGGGGCTGATTTTGGGGTCTATATGGAGGCAAGATGGCTGCCAATTTGGTCCTAGAATTAAGTGGGATTAAAATCTTGGAAATTTTATTCGTTATTAGCCCTTGTAACTTACGCAAGAAAATGGGATTCTCAGGACTAATTTGGGGGTCAAACAAGTCTATTCAAAAGAGGGATTTAAAGGCTTTGATTTTAGGAAGCTTCCATCCTATTGGGATAGAAATTTGGTCAAACCGTGTAGTCATGCAAATGAAATAAAAATCTGATTTTAAATAGCCAACTTGAAATATCAACTTTACAGAAATTTGAACTTTTGGTCCCCAATAAATACTTGTTGACGATTTTGCACTTTATGTTTGGAAAAATTATAATTTAGTCCTTTTGGAAAATAAAATGCATAATTTAAAATTTCCATAGACGGGAAAATAATTCGTTATATTTCAAGAAGGAGATTTACTCTTTTAATTGGGCTAAAACTTGGGTGGTACATTAGGGCTAATACTCTTATACAAGGGCCGAGGTCGATGGGCTCATCTCTCAGATAAACACGCCGCACTAACGTTATAAATGTTTTAATGTTTTGACGAAAATGCTATGAAAATTTGGGACATTATACAGAGGCTTGAGTCTGGACAAAGTGGAGATGAAGTAGACATGAAAAGAGGTTGGGAAGCGAAGAACGAAGCAGCGCATGTGTGCTGGACCCGACCCAATGCATCGGCGATGGATTGTTTCCCAATATCCATCTGAGGCTCGAAATTTTAGGTTATAAATGTATTTTTGGAACTTTATTTGCATAAATTTCTAGGTCAACAAAATAACCCTATAAATAGAAGTGTCAATCCGGTTCGACTGGGTCGGGTCGCCTCACCTCCAGTTGAGCCCGGTAACGGCCCGCATTAAAAAAAGCTCGTCACACGGCAGATTGTGGGCCAGGTCAACTCAGCCTACAAAATTTGAACGCGAACCCCGCTCATCCGTCGGTCCACTCAGTTCGAGTCCATGTGAGCTACACGGTTGGCCCGCTTTGGCCCGTAGGAATAAAAAATTATTTTTTAAAAAAAATTACTAACTTATTTTATTTAAAAATATATGTTTACATTTATAGCAAAAAACATGTTAAATTACTAGATAAAAAATAAATAACAATAATAAATTAATATTTAATATTTATAACAAAAAATATTTATATGGAATTTATATGTTATTTTACATTGTATTATTTCTAATTTTTGAATTTAAATACAACTTAAACTAAAAACAACTAAATACATCTAAATACACACAACACACATTTTTTTTTTAAAAATATGATTGGCTGTAGGCATAGCGCAGCAGTTGTAAACTAAGAACACTAAATACATCTAAATACACACAACACACTTTTTTTTTAATATCTTTTTAATATATTTTTTTAAAAATATGATTGGCTGTAGGCATAGCCCTGCAGCTGCTGCTGGGCTGACAAGCCGCTGCTGGAGCTGCGGCTTGTCAAAATCTTGAGGCAGAGCAAACTAATTTTTTTTTTAAATTGAACGAGCCAGCAGTTAAACTCGGCCCGTTTGTCTCTGAACTGTCAAACCCGACGATTAAGAGACTAAGGCCAGTGAACCCCTCGCTCGGTTCATGGGCCGGTCCACAGTTCGGAGCCTTCATGGGCGGGCTGATGCGGGCCTAGTCGGCCCACCCATATTGACACCACTACCTATAAATACTCTTTCTCTCACAACAAAGGGGACTTGAGAGTGAAGGTATCAGCAATTTTATATCTTTAATATTTTCACAAGTGTACAGATCGCTCAAGTAATAAAATCGATTATGAGTCCAAGTATCGTTCCCATAATGATTTAGATAATTCAGTTACAATTATACTAACATTAACCGAATCTAATTAACTTTGAAAAATTGATGATTAAGAACTAATTAGAATAATAAACTAAGAACAATTACATAATTATAACTTAATTAAGCAAAAGATGGATTTATGAAAATTACTTTAACTTGAAAAAAGAAAAGTACTAGGATCCAAAATTTACTTATAATTGTTAATTCCTGTATCTTAATTCTTGGTTTTGACAAATTACATCAGTTATGAAGATCAATATCCCTAGATTATTTAACAGTTTCTCTTAAATAAAATTAAACATATTTATAAGTATGACTGGACTATATCTCTATGACGAATACGAATACAAACAAATGCATTAATTTTATATGGATAATTAAAGATCACCTAAAGTATGGCGGTATAATTCTATCCCCTACTAGACTTTAAGATAATTAAAATAGTATCTAGCATGCTTTCGATCTTTCGATAATAAAACAAACCACAACAATCATACAATTACTACGTATATAATTGTAGATCCAAATAAATAAAAATTAATTATTCAAAACTATATTGAAATAAATCGTCAAAAACCAAGTTTTTAGATATAAAAATTTAAAATACAAGATTCATCGTAATCCTATCACTAATTAAACTAGCCTAGCATACTAATAATAAGAAAATAAAGAGAAGAAGAAAATATGCAATTCATCACCCGGAGAAGAAGAAAACTCAAAAAGATGATATCATGATCTTGATTTTCGTTGAATTCTTGAAAGAGCAATTCCTGATCTCCGGTTGGTGTTTTCGTGTATTGTTTTTCTCCCAAAATTTCAACACCCGACTATGATTTTTTAATTCATATTTATAGTTCCCTAATGGTGCCCCAAAAGATCCCAAAATATTACAAAATTTGCGGCCAATACGTTTCCTAATCGAAATAGAAGTCTAAAAAGAAAACAAAAACTTCTGCACGTAAAAAATAGCTTGGCGATCACCCAGGCCAATCCTAGGCGATCGCCCAGGTATGGTGTTTTGCTCACTGCTTTGGAATTGAGGTGCTATGCGTTCGCCCAGCTATAAGGTGGGTGATCGCCCAACTTGGTTCTTTCAAATCTTCCATGTTTGGTCCTTCAATTTTGAATCTTGGTCAAGCTAGTCCACAAACTTTTCAATAGTTCCCAGAATGGTCCTTCAACTTTCTACAACCTCCAATTGGTCCTTCAACTTTCCAAGGAGTGAAATTGCTTTCACATATTCTCTAAAAAATTGCCAACTTATTGCTTTTTCATTCATTCTTCTCTAATTTCTTACAGAGGGTCCAAAACTGAAATATAAGGAATAACAAACTAGATTCAGTAGAAAATCAACTATATAATGGGATAAATACTTAGTTTAAAAGTCTGAATAAGTGCACAAAATACACTTATCAGGAGGCTTGGACGAGATTTTAGATACTAAAAAGAAGGGATCCAAAGAAGCACAAAAGAGATTTTTAGAGGAAAACTCAAGTGGAGAACAAGGACAATGCTCAATTTCACTCTTAGATTCTCTTTTTTGGACGAGTTTCAAATGTTCCTACTATTTTTCTCTTTAATTTCAACAATTTGGTGATGTACTATCTAAATTTCTGTATTTTTTTCTCTCTAACACTATGGCTAAGTTGTATTATATTGGGATGAACGATATAATTTAACCTAGTTTAATTAATTTTAATGTTTGCAACTTAAGAGCATGTTTGGTATAGTTTAATTTAAACTCTTTTTTGTTCAAACTTATTTTCAACCACGTATTTCATAGGATCCACAACTTTTATCAATTTTTCAACCATACATTTCATCAAAAAAAATTCAAAATCTACTAAAAAACTATATTTAAACTCCACCAAATATGCACTAATTCAAGTTTCATTCATTTTTGTAATGTGATTGTTATGAGTTAATTGCTTTCGTTTACTGGATTAATACATGAATGTTTTTTGAATTGTGTAGTCTCCAAGAGGTTAATCACCCAATTTAGATTTGATAGCAATTGCCTTAGATTCTCATTAGAAGATAGATATATTCTTGTAAGCCTAAAGTGACACATTTTTTTTATTTCTCGTTACTTTAATGTGATTGATTGTTTTATTAATTTACATAGAGATATAGTAAGTTAATTCAATCAATTTGGGTTAATCTCGCTCGAGAGAAGTAATTAATTACATTAAGGAAAATATGTCAATCAATTGGAAATGGGTCAAACGTTAAAAATTCAAATTGCGGATTTAATTAGGCGAAGATTAAGCGAAATCAAAATTCCCAACACTTTACTCATCCAATCTCTCTCAAACGTTACTTTTATTTGTTTATATAATTTTTATCTAAATTATCTCAATCTAATTAAAACCAATTGTGTTTCGTGACTCGAATCAAAATAGAATTTAATTTATTTGATTACAAATAGGACAATCCTCGTGAGATTAATACTCCTTATCACTTCATTACTTGTTCATGACGTCGTATATTTACGACCTATCTGTGTCTTGCGATTTTAGCTTAGCAACGAACAATTACATAAGGTTGAGCTTGGTTAAACCATCAAGATTGGCTAGTCTCCACTCTGGCCAAAATATCGTCTCCATCGACTTTATGCCTCACATAGAAGTACTTTTCTTTCTACTGTTTGATGGAGCTCGGGGGTTTTGGAGACCAGAACCCTCTTCTACCCCACAGTTAAACAAAGTAGCTATACTCGAGCAAGTACTTCATTTCGAAGACTAATTGGTAGAGATTATACCTCGGATAATCCCTAAGTAGCGACAGGCTATGAAAAAGTAGGTTAGGAGCCTCTAGCCATTGGGAGAGCTTACCATAGCATATGCCAGAGGATAGGAGGACATTGGTAAAAATACAACCTTAGCCCACATATAAGGACTTCCCTAAGATGGGATACCTCGTTCGGGACAAGTGTCTGCTACAAAAAGGTTGGCTCGAGCCTATATCTCCTCACATCGGGATTTATAAAGTGCTCTTTGAATTGATTTCTAGAGCCCAGAAGTTACGCTCAGGAAATTCTCTAACCCCTTATTCCATCACTTCTCCTACTAAGATTCCTTCAGGGATCTCCTCGGGACTATTGTCTCCATCATCTTCCCAAATGTTCCCCAGGAAACTCGGCCCTATCCTCTACGCTAGTGTCAGAGTCCAACGACTCATCACTCTAGGTGCTAACCTCGCTCTCCCCTTCTCTCTCTAACTCTCAGTCCTCCAACCCGAACTCTCACCTCACCATTGTTACAAAGAAAATTTATAAGTTAAAAGGTCGACCCTTACCTATGAAGTCAAGGTCGAATTATTTTTAAATCGATTTGTTTTGCACAACCCGATCTATCTCGTTTTAAATATCAAAGAATGTGAAGTAGGAAATGAAATGAAATCAAAGAATACATATAGGGAAAAAGGGCATGAAAGTCTTTCAATCTCAGCCATTGATTCTTGCCACGTGTCATCAATCCATGAGCATTGACATGCTATCATTCACTGACCTTTAATGACAGCTCACAACTTTTCAAAATCTAAAAGTCCTCACTTGCAAGTGAGATGACCATGAATGTCTGCGTCCCGAGGTCTTGCCTGACCTCGAATGCTCAGAGGTCGATGTTCATGTTAAAATTTACAGATCTAACTCAACCTAAATTAAGGCCCAAGGTTGATAAGGGCATCCCTCAATAGAGTGATGGTACCTTGGCCCAAGTACATGTGAGACCCGATCTTGTGACCCGGAGGCTCAACCGGCCCTGCATAGGCACTCAAGTAGGGTACAATCGACCTGTATACGAAGACATCAGATGCCGACCCGAGGACTAGTTATCCCCACCATCCAAGTCATCATCACGACCATGGAATGGACTGAGGACTAGTTGGACACATAATCCTACTATGATACTACCTCGTAGGCCCATGGGCCAGTCTATGTTCCAAAACAGTCATAATTCCTCTAGGACTACACTGTGAATCATTATAAATAGGTGCATTTTCTTCATTATTCATGTTATATTATCTCTCTTGTACTATATTCAGTATAGCCTCTCGCTTATACTTTTCTTTATGAATCTGCTAACTTAAGCATCGAAGGGGCAACCATGTCATACCTCGAAGCCTTTGTTTCAGGCATTGGGAGCACTATTTGCGATCAGACTTTTGCGACCATCAAACTCGAACACCAGTCAACCACAAGTCATCTTAGGTACGATTTTTGGTAGCATCAAAAGGAAATATTTTTTAGACAATTTGCCCTTCTAGGCGTGTATCACGTGTGTGTCGTGAGGACATTTAATGTCTACCAAATGGACATTTTCTACAAGGTGGATACAACTTACTCAATTCAAAAGGTTAGGAATATGAGTGCCACCAATGGAAGGTTGGGAACCACCGAAAGGAATTTACCCTATATATTTATGGTGTTAATTTCACAAATGGTCGTTGAAGTTCAAGTGCAATTTCAAATTGATTATTAAGTATTTTTTCAACTCATTTAGTGTTTAAAGTGAATTTGCATCCACTATAGATCATATGTGGCCTTGTTAACTAATGATCATTGTATTCATGAAGTAATGATCTCCTACTCACTGTGAGTAGGATACTGTGTGAAGAGACATTTGTGTCCACACACAGTTGTGTGTTGTGTGGACTGACATCAGCCCACATCATCAGTGGATAATGAACTTTGTATTCATGTCATGAAATGATAAATCTTCAAAATAAAATGTGTATATTGGAAAAAGAAAACCTCACGTTTGGCCACAAAGTCTCGAATTGCTCCCTTCAACCCTAACAATATATTTTTATAGTAAAAATAACGTGACAAAATTGAAATAGGGATCTAGGGAAATTAGGCGGGGATGCTAAATATGGTCCCTGCCCTAAACCATTCTGATTCTAATTTTTTATTGTATTTTAATATTTTAAAATTTAAATTGTATTTAAAAATTTTAAAAATAAATAATTAATTAAATGAGAGCAATAAATTGTATTATTTTAATCCTCATTCCTGTCTCGCCTCCCAAATCCCCGACGTGGTGGAGGACTATGAGGACTTTCCTGGCCTTGCCCTACCCCATTTTCTAAGTTGAAACCGGAGGTCAGTTGGAAGAAATGAATTGTCTAGGTTTAACGGTTGATATTATTCAACTTTAATGACTAAATAAATCATAAAAATACTTTAGAGACCAATTTGAAATTTTATTTGAACTTGAGCTACTATTAGTGAAATTAACTCCTATTTTAATATATATTTTTATATTTTTGGGTAACTCAATTTTATCAATTATGCATAATATAATCAAGCAATTATTACATTTTATATGAAGCGCGTGGTTTAGCTCCCAAGCAAGGGCCCAGCCCGCATTCTATACACACAGTTTTATTTATTGTATAAACTCAATTAAGGAAAGTGAGTTGGCACTATGCGATTGGTATTGAACAACCTGCACTGGATAACTGGATACGGGCGACCCTATATAACTTCTATCTAGATGTGCCTACGTTTGTTTTTCCACAAAAACAAAATCTTGAAACATATTTTTATAGAGTCTAATTTAAAATCTAATTGGGCTGCCCACGAAAGGAGTTGTTGCAATAAAATAGCCACACGTGTCATCGAGTCTAGATTAAGTTTCCATTTTTTACAATAATTTATCAAAGATTTAATGTGTCATTGACAATTCCAGATTTGTTGTCATAAACTCACTATCACATTGGCGGTCTTCTAATACATTTTTAACAGATCAACACATTACACGTTAATGTCTTTTCATTTGTTAAAAAATAATGTTTGTGTCAAAAATGCATTGAGATCAAGTATGGGATAATGATAATGAATCTCAACATAGACTAACTGTTACCGTGTAATGCTCGTGCATGTAATATAACCGAAAACTAAGTAAACTTGTGGTATAGAATTGCAGAAAATAAAAATTTGAGCCTAATGATTTTTAGTTCTCTCCTTAAGACAATCTTGCTCTCTTAATGTCAAAGGTGAGTTCCATATAGCACTAGTGTCACAAAAGAACTAGCGGAAACTAGTGAATTGAACTTTTGATTAGCAAAGAATAAAGAAGACAGAACTGTTAAGCAGTCAAAATTTGACAACTAGACTATCATGTTATCTTTTTCCGTGAAAGAGGAACACCCAACGATGAAAATCTCAGCCATACTGATAACAATAAATCAAAATTATAATCTCTTATGTAATGAACCCTGAAAGAAGAAAAGCTTTTCTTTACATTAAATAATGCATTCAAAAAAAGGTTAGACTGTGTGTCTAATCTACCTTCTTCCAGACTCCATGTCATCGAAATTCGAGTTTAAATTGCGATTTTCTGCAATGTTGTTCGGCATAGATTGCTGATTTACTACTTGCATGCTGATTCCATTCGCAGGATCGACTGTTTGAGGATTGGAACGGGATTCCTCCTGCGCTCGGAAATAGGCATAAGGACCCCATCCTGCCATCAACAGACAACCAAGTTAGTGCATTGTAACACATCAACTTCTTTCTCGAATTGAAATTGATCATGATGGAAAGATATATTCAACAGTTTTGTTTCCATCCGTCGTTCATATCTGTACTTTCGGATATAAAACGGGAGGTGTTGTCAAATGAAGAGAGATTGGTGACATTAGTAGATCAATCTATTCATTGGTGGGGCCATTTCTTCCTTTGGCTGTCTTTCCTACCAAAAAGCTAACCCGTCATTGATCGAGTCGAAGACCTGCTTCAGAGCAACTACTCCATCTAATGTATCTAACTGCCCTGCACTGGTTCTACATGCTCGGTTCCACAATCAATCCAAGATTCATCTATTTGAGGAAGGTCTAATCATATAATTTTCAAATAAAATAAGACTGCTTTGTTCCTATTAACTTCTATAAGAGCCGTAACACATATTCCAACAACACGGTTTATTTTACTTGTTAGTTACTGTACTGACATCAGTGATCAATTTGTGTACTGAGATTTCACATCACTGAAAACTCTTCAATTTCGCTAGAAGACCAGTTTCGTGTCTCCAGCAAAACACAATTCATTAAGTCCAGAAATCTAAAAAAACCTTCTCAAACAAATGAAATACTGATGTAATAATGATATTTCATACTGTAGAGCCTCTTAAACGAAGAGTAAAATATAGGATAAAAACTAAGTGAAAACGCTACCTTCTGGGTGGTATGGAGGTGGGAAAAACTGCAGATAGCAGAATGTAGCAACTACAAGTCCTGAAATTGTATACAGATGTACATATGTAATGCATGAGAAGAAGAAAAATACTCTATTTAACTTGTGTAGTTTAACAGTGGGCAAAGAACATACCTAAGAGACCCCCGGCAAATACATCTTGCCAGTGATGCCAGTAGTCATCCACACGAGAAATGCCAACAAGACATGCTGCAAGGATAGGAAGAAAAATAATGCATAGTTTTGCCACATGCCCCCTCTGATCAAACACTTTAATTTTTCCGGATAAGTACAATGACAGAAAGCCAAGACCTGCAAATGACCCTGAAAAATGTGCTAAATTTTGTCAGAAAGTTCTCTAAATCATGCAAAATCTCTTATGACACACACACAGCAACTTTTAGGATTAAAACAAAGAAAGGAAATTTAATGTTTATATTCTCATACTGATTGTCAATTCAGGAATGGATTGTAATCCCCAAAATTGAATGCATATAATTTCTTATGCAATTTGGAACATTTATCTTACCTTTTACTTTCACATAATCTTGCTAAAACTAGCACAAAGCAAGAGGCACCACTTACATGATGTATGACCACTTGGGAAACTCTTATGTCCTTCCTTTATATCACTGTCTTTACCATGGCATATCACATTGCCCCAATGATCATACTTCTGATAAAGCAGCAGGAAAAATGAAATACAACTTCCCCAATAGAGAATGAGATTAATCAAATATACAGTGACGCTAAGTTGATGTAATAAATAAGAGATGGTCTATACAAAAGCCCTCGGACATTGACTTATAAACCACTTGAAGGTAATGTAGACATATCATACTGCAGACCGAAAATTTAGCTTTGACCAGAAACATTTATAAACAAGAAATTCAATATGCGATGTGAAAAATATTTAAAAAATTGCCATAGCACAGTTTATGTGCAATTGAAAATAGAAGATCTGAAACAGAAGTGATAAAGTAACAACGCATACAGGGTTTAAAATTACATACATCTTGCCCATCAGGAAAGCAACGCCAAAAAAAGTCGGGCCGAGGTCGTCCAACTGCATTTTTTATTGCATCTGTTAGGACCCCAGTTATTAGTACTGCAAACAAGAGTCCTGCAGTTCAATTATTGAGCAAGTCAGGCACTAGTCTGGGCATGATATTTGCTGAAGACATAAGCAGAATTCATTTGTACACACAATTGAAACTCTCTACAATTTATGGTAAGTTTTAAGAAGAAATGATTTAAATAATATTACCTAGTATACTGTGGTGCAGATCATAAACATCTCTTCTACGCAGATAGAAGAGCAGAAAAACTGCAATAGGCAGCAGGACTGCATAGAGCTGATAATCAAGAAGATTCTATTATTTCCACTTTTGTTCCCATTAGCAACTATTTAACAAAATTTTGACAAGATTTGGAGTAAATTGAGTGAAGACTACGGATATTTCATAGCATCTCCATGAAAATATTTAATCTCAGGAATGGCCATGTCATTCTAATTTAATGCCTTCTCCTCTGTCAGACAAGAAGATGAGCGGTGCAGACAAAAACAATGTATTTTGTGAACAAAAGTAAAGATCAATGTATAAAGTTCGACTCCTCCCAAGGATAAGGAGCAGATCAGTGAAAGAAAATCAAGGTTAATTAAATATAAGAAGCTATACAAAACCAACATTTTCAAAATCCAACTCTATTTAATCCAATTAATCATGTAAGTTAAACCAAATGCATCTATTTGATTTGATCGCTGAAGAAATAGATAATTTGAAAGAATTTTGAATTTTCTTCAAACAATCTATTAATTAAATGATACTCACAGGAACAGCCCACACAGGAACGGTGTTGTCTTTCATGGGATATTTGAGATCTGTCATCATGGGCTCCCCCACGAAACGATAGAAAGGGTGAATGATATATAGAATGACCTCTATTACAGCAAGAAGCAGCAATATAAGCCAGTCGTGTTTGTGAGTCCTCGCAACTGTTGCCCCATGGGACTTTACAGTATGTTGACATCCAAGCTCAACCTCATTTCCTCTACCCTATTTGTTGGACAATGGGATGAATCAACATTATTTAAGTTGTAAATTGAAGTTTACAATAAATTAGAAAATCAATTGTAATTGACAAATTCAAGTGAGATCACCACTAGTCTTTTTGAAATTAACCTCAACTAATGCCAATATATCTCAAGCATAACCAGGTTTTGAGAGGCACTTTAATTTCGGTTAGATGTCATTTACTATTTTTTCCGTTATACATATCTTGCATTATGAACACTGCAACATAACTTGCTATCTTGCAAAAAGCAAAGTAAAACAACACTAAAAGATAGAGTTTAGAAAGGAGTATGAGTGTCCATAATATAATGAAGAGTTATCAAGAATCGCGGTTTATATTACAAACAGTGTACTTATAAAGCAAATGAACAAAACAATCATAAAGTTCAACGACTCTTGGGAAGTTCCTTCCAGGAGAATTCATATATGATATGATCTAGACATTAATGGCTTGTGCAGTAGGTGAAATGTACAACATTGGACATCATTAGATAAGAAAAATAAGTTGTCCATAGTACTTTCCAATACAATGCAATACTGTTTATACCAAAGATGCACAAAGCGTATGAAAAAGGCTATGCAACTTAAAATTCCTAATCATCTTTGTAGTTTCATTGCATATTTGACAGCTAAATCATATGAAAGTCTTATTCTCTAACAAGTATGGGTGAGGATATCAGCAGAAGAACTAAAGCAATTTAATTATGAGATAATTTATCCATCGGGAAATTATATGAATGAATCAACCAGACAAGAAATTTGAGAATCAGATCATAAATTATCAATTAAAGCACAAGATACCCATAAGAAAATTTTCCCTCTCTGTATCAAATTATAGGGTACTTGGCATGTAGAGGTACAGTTCAAAACTTGCACATATTAAATCTATCTTAATTTAAATATAAATGTGTATTCACCATCCAAAATCCTACCAGAAAAGAACAAAAGCATAATTATGGAGTTAATACCATATTGACTCATAGTAGAACCTCTTCGGTTCATTGTTCTAATCAACATAAGTGTTACAGGGCTATACTTTTTGCAAACACCACTAGATTTTTACGCATTTTTTGAACCAATTACCTAGTTCTAAATTTGAGTACTTTAATCAATTTAACCGGCTATATTTTCAGAATATTTCTTCTCTATCATTGAGTATCAACCGACCGGGCCAAAGAAATGAAACTGCATAATACAAATCCAAGCAAGCTACTTTTAGTGTTTATAGAATATGATATACACAACTTAAAAAAGTACGTTTCTAAATAAAGTTAATATAAGCAATTTCTTGAAAAGCAGGCATTCTTGATATGATATGGCATCAATCTTTCTTACATTATAAGATAACATCAGAAAAGTGAAAAAGAATAAAGAAACAAAATCTCTTAAAAACCTCAAACATTCGCCGGAAATTCGGAGTAGGACAAAAAGAGATCATATCCTTCCAACCCATTTAAAGTACTTCAAGCCACTGATTCCGGATCCTATGCAAAATACACCCACAAAAGCAAAGATTGCAATAGTTTCTATTGACAAAAGTCGATAAATAAGTACAAATAAGCATAACGATTCTAACCCCATTGTCTAAAAAACACAACCTTTATCCTTAATAGTGCTTCAAAACATAAAGATCTATTGAAACAACATATAAAGAAAAAAAGAAATGATTATTCATACCTTTGAGATATGCTACTTGGGACTAAGTGACAACAACCAAAAACAAGAAAGAACAGAATGGGGTCATTGGGGTGGAGATGGGGGTTGAATTTGAGTTGATGAAATGAACGGAATAGGTGCCGGCGGTTGAATAATCCTAGATTGTCGTCATTATCTAAGTACAACGGTTGAAACCTGGAACCGGGCTCCACCACGACGAAATTTTCTAATTATATGAATAGTAGGTTGTGACTAGCCCGTAAGGTTCATACGCGGCAAGTAGGTTGACTAACAAATTTCTTGCTGAAATAAAGAAAACAAATAGGCGTGAAACTCATATGTGATGTGAATTTCTTAAATTAATAAAATTTCTTCTTTTAATTAAAAAGGGTAAAATGAAAGCACAAAATTATTGACATAATTGAGTGCATGATTTTATTAAAAATCAAATTTTTAGTAAATTTTGATAAAAGTTAATGAAATATTTGGTTGAAAAATTGAAAAAAGTTATTGATTCCGTGAAATATATGACTAAAATTAATTGTTAACTTTAATTTAAATTTTTTACTTTTTAAATAAAACCAAACAAAAACTAAATAACAAATATCTAGATTATTAGAAATCATTCAATTACATGTTAAAAAGTCACAATCTATTCCGTCAATTGAATCATTTTACTTAGTTTCTCAATGAACTTCTGATTTCATGGAATTAGAAAATGGCTTTTTTGTACAAATGGTCCCTATTTTTTGCACTTGCTGTAGGTTGAGTACTTATTCTTTCATTTTTGGCAGTGGATCCCTTATTTCAAACTTTCTTGGCGACAATAGTCATTTTCGTCCATGTCCGTCAGATTTAACCGTTAGTTGTGGTATTTTTGCACAAATGGTCCCCGCGTGCATTCCACACTTTTCATTTCATAAAGATATTTTCGACATTCTATTGTTTATAAATAAAAATTTACAGCATAGGTCCTAAACTTAAGAAAAAAAAGAAAATAATTAAAAAATAATAATCTTCTTCTGCAGCCCAGCCCAGCCCCTATTGAAATTCACATCGATTTGGAACAATATGACTTGTGCTTTCTGTGATTCCACCACCACCACAAATTCACTTTATGATTCTACCGCCACCGCAGATTCACTTTTCGACAACTTGAAGACTAATTCCTTTGTCATAAATTCGTGCGCCTATTTGTTGACTAGGCAATACTGCAACCCGAAAATGAAGGTAAATATAACAAAATGTGAGAATTAGAGCTTAATTGGAGTTGATTGGAAGCGTTTGAAGATTGACATGATGGCATGGATATGATAAGAACCATTAAATGAGCCATTAGAAGAATGTCACAAGTTTTGAGAGTGAATTTTAACTTACGAAAAGTTTGAAGACTAAATTGTACACTTTTAAAACTTGTGAAAGACCAAATTCGGATGACTTAAGAGGTTTTGAGACCAATTTGGAAGTTTTTGGAAGTTTTGAAATCAATCTTGAAGGAATTGGAGTAAAAAGCGATCAAAATATACAACATTGAAAGTTTGGAGACCAAATTGCAAATTGACGAAAAGTTTTCTGTTTGCTACGGTCCTGTTGCGGTTTGCAAACCTCGATTAGACTGCGGCAAACAAAGAAACGCAATTTTTTGACTTTTTTAAATTGAAACTCATGGGTATTTGTGTCATTTTTTGCATTAAAAGAAGTCGGAGGGGGCTTAAAACTAATAAAGACCTAACTTAGGTCAAAAGAAGGTGGTTGAATATTGGAGATACAGGGATTGAAAGAGACGAAGAACGACGGTGAGATTGAAGATTGGAACGTGAAGACAAAGATTTCTTAGTGCAAGATACTCAACGTTTTCTCCTCTTTTATTCAAGATCCAATTATGTATTCGAAACTCTTCATCTTGTCTTTCTCCCGATGAGTAGCTAGATTTAAAGTTTGGATGAACGATATAGCCTAGTTTTAATTCTTTAATTTCCAATATCAAGTTTTGATTTATAAATTGTTTAAATATTTGATTTTACTTCTTTTCTTAATACTATGAATAATTGGTCATTATTTCATTGATTTTATGGATTGTAATGAATTGAGAAGTAAATTATTAATCTAGACCACGTAGTAAAATCCGACAATTGAATAAAAGGTAGAGATACGGACAGACATGTCTGTTTGAAAAGATGGGTCATGTCATTTCAGATATAACTTTTCAGTAGTTGTATCTTTTGAGACACAGCTTTCCAACATCTATAAATAGGTCCCCCATTTCCACAAATTGTTCGTCAAAATCCGTCTTCTTCAATATTTTTTTCTTCCTTTACTAATTTGTGTTCTCTGTTTCAGTCCCTAAATATTATTTCTACGTTCTAAAGTTCGTTCAGAGAGTTTCAAAATACCAGTAGGTTCGTTGGTCTTGTAATTTGAAGTGCTTCTATTACAAGACGAGGTCGTTGTATCTTGGAAGACGAGTGCTGGAGAACTGTTAGCACCAGTGAGGGGCATTATCATCTTAAGAAAAGAGAGTTGAACTCTTGCCTCGACCAAACTTTAAATATTCGTCCGCTTATTCAAGCAAGTCAATACTCTGTTCAATTTTTTGCACGTTGTTTTTTTAATTAAAAGAATATAAATTACTTATTATTTTTCCAACACAATCTTCACCACCACCACCACCACCTCTAGTCACCAATAGATATGCACCATTGTGACCAACCACCAGATTTGCACCACCGTCACCGTCGCCTATTTCTACCACCACTACTATCAACACTGATATGCACAGATCCACCACCGTCGCAATTTGTTAATCACCACAGATCCACCACCGCCATCACTACCATTGATCATTTATCTTTACCACCACCATTGCCATCGTCGGCTCCAAACCCCACCATCGTCAATATTTTGCCACAAATTTTCACTCTTCCCATGACTTTAAGAAAGCAAGTTCATACCAGAATGAAGAATAAGACTAATTCCCAAACCTGTGCAATGTCATCAATGCCAACTCCTCTCTCTTTAAGCCTCAAAACTTTACCAATTTCTCTTATCTACGCCTTTCCCCGATGCTGGCAAGCAGAAATGTTGAATCCCAGTGTTGAAATTAGGAATGTAAACTAATTCACTTGATTTCTAGGAAATTGTTTTTCAATTAGTTAAAAAATGTAGTGGTTTATCTCTGATAATGACATAACTTTCACTAAAAAAAAATCGTATTTTCACTTACAAATATTTACCAATGGAAAGGATTTATTGGTAATCATGAGCAACAGATTATCTGTTGGCAAATGTGATTATCTTTCACCTACCATAATCAACAATAATTTTTTCGTTGGCAAATATGACAGCTTTTGACTAATAGATATTCGTGCTTAATGTGGTCGGTTAACTAACACCTGCACCGTTCACTTTACGGACTTTTCGCAGGTGATATGAATCGATTTTAAAAATTTTTAAAAAATTCAATCATTCACCAACAAAAAGTTCGTAGTTGAAGAATAATCCATATGACCTATGATTTTTCTGTACGTGATACTATTCAATTTGAAAGATCGAAAAATATTTCGACTGTTCACCTATGGAAAAGCCGTAGGTGAAAAGTAATTCATATTACCAACAAAAATTCTGTACTTGATATTAATCAATTTTAAAAATAAAAATATATTTCGACTTTTTACCACCTACAGAAATTTCGTTGGTGAAGAGTTATTCTTATTACCTATGGATTTTTTTTATGTAATAATAAATCGATAAAAAAAAAAAATTCAACCATTCATTTGTAGGTGGAGTAATTCATAAAACGAACAAATATTTCGACCTTCCACCAACAAATATTTCGTAGGTGATATTAATGTTTCGACTATTGATCTATGAAAAATTCGTTAGTGAAGAGTTATTCTTGTTTAAGATTTTCACCAGTCAACTGAAAATCCATAGGTGAACCTTTTTTCAAGATTTTCAACTCCCCCGTTTATTTTCTTTGTGCTCTACCCAAAGGAAAAAAAAAATAAAAAAATACTCCTCCCACCAATATACGTTGGTTTACAAATATGAAATCTCCATTCCTATAATCTCTTTCTCCCACCAAAACCCCTCTCTCTTAAAATCATACAAATGTCTAATTGAAGAGACGCTACAATTTTTCCATATTTAACTACTCGCTCCCGTGGATTTGATTGACTTAAGAACCAAGTCCATTTCCTTTGTATCACGAGGTATATATCTCATCTCAAAATTATTGATTATAACTCTAATTAAGAATGATGTTGTACTTGGGCTGTAAGATGCAATCAAAGATGGGCTGTAATGAGCTTAATTTCTCAAGATTTCATAAGACGTGTAATTGTATAGCTGATAATTGTAAAGGGGGAGAGTACAGACGTTCTAAGGATTGGTAGAGGAAGAGCAATTTTGGAGTTCACACGAAAATGGATATCGGTTATTTATTTTATGTGAAGATAGAAATATTTATTAAAAATATATATAGTTTGTTCTGTGTTGTTGCAAATCCTACTGATTATAGCCTTAACTAACATGATGCCAGAGTGAATGCATTGACTGGATTATATTTTCAAAACCAGTAATTCAATTGCACTAATGAAAGATATGCATTATATATTGTTAAGAAGGCATTAAACTTTAAGAATCTGTGGGGAAACTTGCAATATTTTATCTGCCACAATAGAATACTTGTCAATAAAATAAGTAAAATAAATTTTACTTCTTCTTGAAAAGGAATATCATCATGATCTTGAGCTGTGTGCCATTTAGTTCTTTAATTCTTTTTTTTTTTTTTTTCATTTCTTCGTTTGTCTTTCTTGTCGGATTTCTTTGTTACATTAGATGCATACTCGATTCAGATGTAAAAGTATGCGTGCAAATCTGACGCCTGTTTTTGTGGAATTCAAGGGGTAAATATCACTAGGGGTCCCTAACCTTTGGACCTTGTAACGATGGGGTCCCTAACCTTCTATTTTGAACTCCCGAGTCCTTAACCTATGAAACGTTAGCACTTGAAGTCCTTTTTTGACCAAAACTGTTAGTTTGACCGTTAAATGGTTAAAATCTTGTTGAATAGACAATTTTACCCTTTTCAAATTAAAAATAAATAAATAAAAAAAAGGTAAATATCACTAGGGGTCCCTAACCTTTGGACCTTGTAACGATGGGGTCCCTAACCTTCTATTTTGAACTCCCGAGTCCTTAACCTATGAAACGTTAGCACTTGAAGTCCTTTTTTGACCAAAACTGTTAGTTTGACCGTTAATGGTCAAAATCTTGTTGAATAGACAATTTTACCCTTTTCAAATTAAAAATAAATAAATAAATAAAAAAAAAATTGCAATCAAGCCCTCACTCACTTCTTCTTCTCCAAACAACCCACCATCTCTCTCTTCCCACCTCTGGCTCCGGCTCCGGCTCCGACTCCGACACCAAGCACTCCATTGAACCCGACTTCCATTAAATCAACCCAGTCCAAAGCAGTTGTTTTTGTAAAAACCTGTCAATTTTTTTGTCAATTGTAGTCGCGCCTGTGCAGATCAATTCGGGCTTGGAAAAACCTGTCAATTTTCGTGTAAAAACCGATCAAATCAGTCTGGAATTGGAAAACAGTCGCTGGAGATTACATTCCAGCGCGCCTGTGTGGCTGGTGCGCCCTCCCAGATTCGATTTGTGTGGCCGATGAGCACTGATCTTGGATCTGTGCTACCGGCGAGCGCGAAGATCCAAGATCTGCGCGTGGCACAGCCGAGCAGATCTCAAATCTACTCGTTTTTCTCACCGTGATCTTCTCGGCTTTCGCGCCGTGCCAGAGAGACAGTCGCCGGAGATTACATTCCAGCGCGCCTGTGTGGCTGGTGCGCCCTCGCAGATCTGATTTGTGTGGCCGGTGGCTTGTTGTATGAAGAAATGGGAGAAGTTGCACAACTTATTTGGTTTTTGGTGGGTTTTGTGCGGAGTTGGTTGAACCGGAGTTGGTGAAGGTGAATAGTGCTTCTCGCCGGCGTCGGAGTTGTTATGGTGAGTTGGAGAAGAAGAAGTTGATGAGGGACTTGATTGCAATTTTTTCTTTATTTTTTTATTTTTTTTGTTTTGTATTTTAATTTGTTGCAATTTTTATTTTATTATTCTTTTTCTTTTCTTTTTTTATCATTTAATTTAAGGGTAATTTGGTCTATTCAACAAGATTTTGACCATTTAACGGTCAAACTAACAGTTTTGGTCAAAAAAGGACTTCAGGTGCTAACGTTTCATAGGTTAAGGACTCGGGAGTTCAAAATAGAAGGTTAGGGACCCCATCGTTACAAGATCCAAAGGTTAGGGACCCCTAGTGATATTTACCCGAATTCAAGGGTCGATCTTGATCTTGTATATCAACCATTTTGTTCTTGGAGGTAATAGAGTGAGCTCCATGTTAATTTAGCCCAACATCAAGTCATCAATTTATAAGGGAGGTCTTATAAAAAAATTTCAACTATGATACACTTTTGTTGTTGTTGTGATATATATCATTTCCAGCATACATTTGCCTTCAAGAGCATCCTTCTAAATATTTTGATTAAATTGTGATTTTGTCGATATAGCTTATTTATGTTAAGAAATAAATATAAGGTTATTTTGTCTTTTATTATTAGTTAAGGGTAAAATAGTATTTTCTTTATTTTTTGGACTATATCTCATTGTTTTTTAGGTTATAGATGCTCTTTTGGCTTTTCTTTTGTATTCAATGATATCAATGAAACCCTAGTCTCCCTTTATTTTTCTCTTTGTTCTCATTGTTTAACATAGTATTAGAGTAATATTTCAAGGTAGAAAGTTTAATCTCAAACACAGCTTTCGTGGATTCAACTGATATTTCGTATTTCGTCAAATTTCTGTAATCTGTATTTTGCAATCTTGTATTTCGTTGTTTCTTCATTTTCTCTTCGTTTTGGCTTTTTTTATGTTATTTGATCATGATGGGTGAAAGGGACGATTCTAATCAATTTGTGACTGTGAGGTTGGATAGAAAGTACTATTCGTATTGGAGTTATGTGAAGGAAAATTTTAAATGTAAGAAGATGTGGGGCTATGTTAATGGAACATATGTGAAACCTAAGAATTCAGATAATGATTATGACAATTTGTTAGATGTCTGGGAATCAAACAATGTATAAATTATTACTTGGATTAACAATTTAGTTGAGCATTTCATAGGTACACAATTGGCAAAGTATGAAACGACAAATGAGGTTTGGGATCATCTTCAGAGGTTATTCACTTAGTCAAATTTTGCAAAACAATATCAGTTGGAGAATGACATACAAGATATTCATTAGAAAAATATGAGTATTCAAGAATTTTATTCCACTATAACATATCTTTGGGATCAGTTGGCCCTTACAGAATCGATAGAATCAAGGACCTATAGTGCATATATTGCTTGTAGAGAGGAGCAACAGTTGATGCAATTTTTAATGGCGCATCGTAGTGATTTATAGGGACTTAAGAAGATGAATTTTGCATCGTTTTCCATTTCATTTTATTGATTCCGTTGTCAGCGAGTTATTGGCTGCAGAAACACATCTTAAGTTTCATTTAAAAAAAGGAATTCTTTATATATTTATTCATTGTGTTAGCAGTACTGTCTAAACCACCATCTAAGTCTTATATGAGGGTTTTTTTTTTTCAATGAATGTAGTTTCTGTAAGCAGAAAGGTCATTAGAAGAATCAGTGTCCCAAGTTGAGACAACATCAATCTCCAGTTTGGAAGTTTGGTAACCAGTCATAACATAATATCCACAAAACACCACAATCTAATACTACAGATAGCTTCATCAGCTCATTTCACCGATCCAAGTACTCTGGCAGAGCAATTTCAGAAGTTTCACTCGTAATAGCCACATGTTATGTCTGCTTTTTATCCATATGTCAGTTGTTTCCCAGTTCTTCAGGTATGTCATCTTCTGCGTGGGTCATCGATTCTGGAGCTTCACATCATATGTCTCCATATTCTTCATCATTTGTTTATGTATGTCCTTCAACTTCTGTATCTGTTATGACTGTCGATAGCATCCCTATGCCTTTAGCAGGTGTTGTTTTTGTTTTCATGCCTCACTTGTGTTCCCCTAACGTTTATCATATTCCAAAACTCACATTCAATCTTGCTTCAGTTGGTAAGTTATGTGATTCAGGTAACTTAGTCACATTTTCTTATTCTTCTTGTTATGTGCATGATCTGCAGTCTCAGAACTTGATTGGGACAGGCCATAGGCAGGGAGGGAGTATATATTTTGGATGACCTAAAAGTACTAGTTATGGTAGCAGATAGTGTTGATTTGTCTTCTTTTTGTTCGAGTCTTTCGTCTTCTAATTTTTATTTATGGCATTCTCGTCTTGGTCATGTTTCGGCTTTTCGTTTAAGATTTTTGGAATCCACAGAGGCTTTAGGACATTTGCAAACTCATGATATTTTTGATTGTAGTGGATGTAAACTAGTCAAATTTTTCGATTTACCTTTTAGTCGAAATATTTCTATTTTTTCTTCTTCATTTGATTTGATTCACTCTGATGTATGAAGACCTTCTCCTATTGCTACAAAAGGAGGTTTTCGATATTATGTTTAATTTATTGATGATTATACTCGTTATTGTTGAGTTTATCTAATGAAACATTGTTCTGATTAATTCTTTGAAATATATAAAGTATTTCATGCTCTTGTCAAAACTCAACATTATGAATGTTTTAGGTGTGATTTGGGTGGGAAATATACTTATACTAAATTTTGTGAGCTATTTTTTTAGATGACACTATTCACCAAACTTCGTGTACAAATACTCCTGAGAAAAATGGTGTTGATGAAAGAAAACTTAGGCACATTGTTGAAACTGGTCATTCTATTTTGTTGTCTGCTTTAATTCCTAGTGAATTTTAGGGTGAAGCCGTTCTTTCTGCTTCTAGTTTGATTAATGCAACTCCATCCTATCATGTTTTATGTTTGTCACCTTTTGAAAAGTTGTATGGGTCTGCTCCTAATTATTCTTTCTTTTGAGTTTTTGGTTGCACTTGTTTCATTCTTCGTCCTTACGCAGAACGCAACAATGTGTCTCTTTGCTTTGCTATTTGTGTCTTTCTTGGTTATGGAGAAGGTAAAAAGGGTATCGTTGTTTTGATCCAGTTACTCAAAAACTTTATGTGTCTCGTTATGTTGTGTTCCTTGAGCATATACCTTTATTTTCTATTCTGACCACTATTCATGACTTGACTAAATCTCAAAGGTTTCTACTTATTTGTATAGATCCATTTTCCGAGGTTTCTAATAGTTCTACAAGTACTGACAATTTTGTTTCTGGTAAACCTGAAACTCCCACTTCTCCTATGGTCTTTCAAGCACCGTCTTAGATTGTAGATCCACACACACTTGTGTGTCCACAAAGTTACAAGATTTTGATTACTCTTGTTATTCTTCATCTTTTACTTTATTTTTAGCTTCTGTTCATTGTCTTTCTGAGCTTTCTTCCTATCATGAGGCAATTCTTGATCCACTTTAGCAGCAAGCTATGGATGAGAAACTTTCTGCTTTGTATAAGACATGTACTTAGAATTTGGTTCATCTACCTTCTGGTAAGAGAGTAGTTGGTTGTCGTTGGGTCTATAAGATAAATACTAACTTTGATGGGTCTATTGAATGATATATAGCTAAGTTGGTTGCAAAACTGTATTCTCAATAGTATGGTATGGATTATAAGGAGACTTTTGATCCAGTTGCGAAAATGACTACTATTTGTACTCTTATAGCAGCTTCTTCAGTTCGACAATGACACATCTCTCAATTAAATGTTAAAAATACCTTCTTGAATGGAGATCTTCAATAAGAAGTCTATATGGTGCCTCTCCTGATGTTTTGCATGATTTTGGGTATGTTTACAAGCTTAAGAAAGCTTTATATGGTCTCAAAGAAGCACCTCGAGTTTGGTTTGAGAAGTTTTCAGTTGTGATATCTTCACTTGGTTTTAACTATATTAGTCATGATTCTGCTCTCTTTATTAAGTACACTGATGCATGTATTGTTCTTTCTCTATATGTTAATGACTGGTGATGATATTGATGGTATTACATTTTTTAACACATAATTAGCTAGACAATTTGAAATGAAGGATTTAGGTTATTTACATTATTTATTGGGTATTGAGGTAGCCTGCTTGTCCAAAAGTTATCTTCTTGCTTAGCTAAAATATGTTGCAGAGGTTCTTAAGTGTGCTAGATTTAGTGATAATAAGATTGTTGATACTTCCATTGAGCTTGATACAAAGTATTCACCTTCTGATGGTATGTCATTGTCAGATTCAACTTTATATCGTACTATTGTTGACAGCTTGGTCTATCTTACTATTACTCGTCTAGATATTGCTTATGTGATTCATGTTGTTAGTCAATTTGTTGATTTTCCTACTATTATTAATTGGTCAGCTATTATTCGTATTTTGCGGTATCTTTTGGGTACGTCTTTTATATCCTTTTACTTCCATCCACCTCTTTTTTGGAGTTGTGTGCATACTCTGATGCTAACTATTTGATCCGACATATTACAAGTTTGTTACTAGTTTTTGTATTTTTTGGGTGATTCTCTTATTTCTTGGAAGAGCAATAAACAATTTGATGTTTTTCATTCTTCTACCGAAACAGAGTATTGTGCTATGACATCTACTACTAAAGAGATTGTTTGGTTACATTGGTTACTTGCAGATATAAGAGTTTCTATTTCTCATCCCACTCATATGTATTGTGACAACTAGAGTTCTATTCAAAATGCTCACAACTCAGTTTTTCATGACACTATTACTTTGTCTTTTCTTTCTTCTTCTTTGCAAATTGCAAATTTCTTTACTAAGTCACATTCTGTTTCACTTTTTCGTTTTTCTAGTTGGCAAACTCTTGATTCTTGTAGCTGTCACATTGTGAGTTTGAAGGGAGATGTTAAGAAATAAATATATGGTTATTTTGCCTTTTATTGTTAGTTAAGGGTAGACTAGTATTTTCTTTGACTATATATAGTCTCGATGTATTTTAGAATATATAAACTTTTTTGGCTTCAACGATATCAATGAAATCCTAGCCTCCCTTTGTGTTTCTCTTTGTTCTCATTGTTTAATAATTTGTTTATAGGCAATCCCATGTTGCACTAGGTCGACAACCATCATATAACTTTATCACATCTTACCATGTGTATCCTTCTAGAGATTTTGTTAGCGACTCAGTGCACTGTGGCCCAACTGTACTAAAAGTGGGAAAGGGTTAACTAGGTTTAACTACATGGATATGTTGCAAAATAAGAAATGGTTCTCATGCTTTAATGGGCAGAGTTAGGTAAAACAATTACTCAAGTGCGTACTAGAGAATCGTTCCCACGAGAATTTAAAGGTTAACTTAAAAATCAATTAATTCGAGCTTAACCTGAATACATACAATCAATTTTTGGATGAAGAGATTATGAAATTTTCAACACTATAACTACGATTTAAATTAAGTGCAAATATGAATTTTGGAGAAAATTCAAGTAAGAGAATTTTACTGGGAATTCGATTCCACCTTTAATAGTTATTATAATTACCAAATTCCCACTTTTAACCTAATTTATGTTTAAAATTAATAATCGATAATCCTAAGTTATACAACAATCTCTCTCAAGTAGAATTAGACCTGTTTTCATGTACAACCCAAAATATTCATATTTCGAATTCGAATATATAAAAAATATATTTCATATCAAGATTATCAAATTTGATTGTACAAAGCACATAATATTATGTCTAACTCCTATATGACTTTGTGTTGGTTACCAATAATGAGCTAAACCTACTTTGAACTTCCTGAAAACAAAATATGTCACAAATACGTTCAAAAATTGATAATTTATTCAAACAACAATTACCAATCAACCAAACATAAATTAAGATAAAAAAGGAGAATTCTTGAATTACAACTTTAACTAACGGTTTACATTATCATCCTTAGCATAAAGAAATTAGCTTATCATAATCGAGTTACAAAAACACATAATAAATGGAGGTTTCATCATCTAGAATATTTGATTGCAAGAGAAAGGTTGAAGATTAATGTTGCCCCCTTGAATGTCTTCAATAGATTGTCCAAGAATCTTCTATCTTTTTCTTGCTTGAAATCTCAAGAGTCTTGCCAGGAAATTTGACCTCTAGCTTCACCTTTTCTTTCCATACTTATAGCTCTTGATTTAGGGCCCAAAATCGTGACCCAAAATTACATAGAAGTCTAGCAAATTAAAATTTTAGACCACTTCTGGTCTAATGGTCTTCCACCCGAGTGGACAAAAGCATGAATGTTTTTAGTTAAGACTCGCTCGATCAGAGAGAGATTTACTCAGCGAAGGCTAATATTGAATTGGCCATAACTTCAAGTAGGAAACTCCAAATTGTAATATGTAAAAAGAATTGGACTCGTAATTCAATTATTTTTTCAATAGTACATCATTTGCCTTGTGGAGATTTTTGTACCAAATTTGTGCTCTAGTTTTTCACATGCTCTGGTTGTAGGTTTCTTAATTCATTTCTGTAACTTTCGGGCGTTTGTTCTTTCACTTCAACTCTTCATTATTTCTCCAAAGCAACTTAAACTTCTTGATTTTATCTTCTTTCTCATCTTCCAATATTTGGCACTTGATCTTCACTTCGAAACTTCAATTTCTTCTCATTTTTTCATCAATTTCATCAATGTAACTCAAGTTCAGGAATTTCATCCTATAATCATGAAAATAAACTAAAATTCAATAGATATCGACTCTTAAATACTTAGAATTATAGAAAAATCTTCATAAATAGTCAAAATAAGTGTAAATTACACTTATCAGATAGGTACATTGAATATAGAAACGCTTATATCAATATTTTAAGAAGTAGTAGGTTTGTATGCGGAAGAAAATTACCATAGCTTGCATATAGGAGGTCAAATTCGCAGGAGAGATACATAAATAAAAGAATAAGGAAAAAATAAAAGGACTGATGATCTCACTATACGTCTTGAACGAGTTGAAAGAAATCACAGGGTCAAGTTGCGAGAAATAGTGCGAAGAATTCTTAGGGAATTAAATATTTCAAACTATCAATTTTCTTCTAATTTCGGATCACGAAATAATGTTATGTAGAACCTATGGTACTTTTTATTAGGAATTTCGATGTAACAAATTAATTTATCAAAGCTTTAGTGTGTTTTGACAATAATTTTCATTTGGTATATTGATTATTGTTAGCATATTTTTTTTAGTGTATTTTCATAAATTTTTAGCGATTTTTTACAAAAAATAAAAATAAAAAACTAAGCTTCACTTACAGAAATTCAGTTATCGATCCGAAATATTTCTTCGGTGATAACCATTAGCCACAGATTTCGTGGCTTCACCAACAAAAAAATCCTTTTTTGAAGCCACAATTTTTTGTAGTATTTTGAACCCACAATGTGGTGGGTGGCTGAAGGCAGTGGTGGTGGAGGCAATGATAGCGGCCGAAGGTGGAGCTAGGGTTTCAGAAGTTGGGGAAAGGAATTGATTGGGTTGTGAGATTTTTATATGAAAACATTATTTTTTTTAAAAAAAAAGGAATGAATAGCAAAATGGTAAATAGATTAAAAAAAAAAATAGAGTAGTGGGCGAAATTTCCTCATCTTGTTAAACCTTATATATTGATTAAATTATTTCATATCTAATTGATGTGGATATTTACCCTCAACACAATGTAAGCCATGCACCAAAATTTTTAGCTATAATTAAATGTGTAAAATGAGTCGTTTCTTGTCAAGTACCACAAGCTACCAGGCCAACATTCTCTGAATTTTTTTTTTATGTTATATTTATTAATTTTCAAGGAAAGAATTAAAAAATATGCATTCGCCTGCCTACGGGTTTGGAGAGTTAGACCTAGAACAAGTCTCTCTAAGACATATTGACTCACGACATAACCTATAATACTATATGAGGAAACTATAGCAAATTTATGTATGCATGTCGTACTTTTGAAAAAGGACAACTTTTGAAAACAAGTTGAAAAATGACTATTTTGGACAAATATATTCCAAACAATTACTTAAATTCCCACTATATTCCAGTCAAATCTAATTCAAAAACAGATCTATTATTTTATTAAAATCAAATCTTGCTCCACTACCCACTGCCTTGTGTCATCGCCTTCGCGCCATCATTCGCTACCAACTAACCCACCCTAAGTAAATTACTTTTTTGATAGATTAAATTAAGTTATAAAAGAACAAAAAATCAAAAAGTTTTGTGCTATATTAATTTGGTTTTTTTAGATCTTAAAATATGTTGAAAATAATTGCTCAAAAATTATTGGAAGAGATTGAGTTCATGGATAATGTCTAGTTGAATAAGAAGAATGTAGAAACGAGAAAAATAAATGAAGTGAGTTGAGCAATTTTCATTTGACAGCCTCAATTGTCATTTGACAACTGTTAAATTGTTTGGAAAAGAAGAAGAAAAAAAATTTGATCATCTGTCGGACATCTCACTTTTGATATTGTGGCCTACGTGCATGGTGGCTCTCTTTTTAATTACTGGTTAAGAACACATGCTTTGCATGTGATTTTTTAATAAAATTGTGAATTTATTTTTATTTGTTGAAATTTCTAAATATTAAAAGCTCGATATTTTATCAATCCAACCCTCAATTATTACATCAAGTCACTTGGATTATAAAATTAGAGAAATTAACAATTTGCTTGGAAATTCAAAAAAAAAATAATGGAGTGCTGTTGAACACGATTGATCATGAACTTCTAAAAAGAGGCTCGAGACAGCAATAAGAAAGTAAATTATAGTTTTTTAAAAATTAAAAGTTTTGGGTCTATATTCCGCCTGATTGCCAGCTATTTGAACTTGAAATTAGTCTTTGGTTACCTTTTTTTTTGCTCGAAGTTGATTTTTGTTAATATAGGTATACTTGATATATTAGATGTCGGTTATATATATATAATTCTTGTAAAAACTTTAAAAATTTTAACTACCATCACATTTTAAAATTAACATATTTAAGGAGATCATTTCAATTTAAAAATAATAGTTCAAACATATCATTTTAAATTTTTATAACGAAAGTTCAAGCATAAAGAATCTAAAATTGGCAATTCCAAATAAGGAGATGGGATGATAAGCCAAGAATAATTGATAACTCATATCCATATTTTGTATATCTATCTTTCGTGTATAAAAGTTAATGCATAAGGAAAAGCTCCATTACAAAAGAGGTGGAAACTCCCTAAACGTACCCTAACTTACATTTATAATGTAGGCTGAATTGTCAAAAAGCTGCCATGCGTAGCTTGCGTTTTGCCCATAATCATTCTAGCTCCAATTATGGAAGGCTTGTTTATGAAGGATGGATTTTATATGACTCTGGCTATCGTGAAGAAGCAATTGCCAAAGCTGAGGAATCCATTTCACTTCAAAGGTCTTTTGAAGCTTTTTTCCTTAAAGCATATGCCCTTGCAGACACATATCTGGATCCTGAATCTGCATCTTATGTTATCCATCTCCTGGAGGAGGCCCTTAGATGTCCTTCAGACGGTCTTCGTAAAGGACAAGTGGGTATTGATGCAGCAAAAGTGTTTCTTGTCGTATGCTACTAGATGTGTTTATTTATGCTGTTACATTTTGCAGGCTCTAAATAATCTAGGAAGTATTTTTGTGGATTGTGGCAAGCTCGATTTCGCAGCAGACTGCTATACGAGTGCCCTGAAAATAAAGCATACACGAGCTCATCAGGGGCTGGCACGTGTTTATCATCTCAAAAATGATAAGAAAGCTGCTTATGACGAGATGACAAAGCTAATTGAGAAGGCACAAAACAAGGCATCAGCTTATGAAAAACGCTCTGAGTATTGTGACCGTGAACTGGCAAATAATGATCTCAGTATGGCAACACAGTTGGATCCTTTAAGGACTTATCCTTACAGATACTGGGCAGCAGGTACCTCAACTAACTAGTAATCTATAACCATGGAGAAGTTATGCCTCAATGATTTGGAAAAAGCTATTGGAGTTTAAAAACTAAATTTCACATATTTTGTGATTCGTTATATGATGCATGTCTTTATTCTATTAAGTTGTGGTAATGGATGTGTGGAATGTGCCAGCACTTCTTTGCAGTCATTTGCCTTTGTCCTCCTTGTGGAGTAACTGAGTGTCAGTAACAAATTTAACATTGATTTTCCATTTTATTTATTTATTTAGGTTTTGGTTTTGGGGGTGGGGGGGTTCACACTTTCATTTCAGTAGAGATTTCTGGTTAAGTTTATCGACGTCAAAAACAAGGGATTCCATGAGTTACAAGAATACATAAAATAGAAATTCAGTTAAATCGTTTGTTAGTGTCTGACATAGGATACTACTTTAGTCATTGGTGTTATGTCCAATCTCTACGCATTTTACCATTCTATGAATTTTCTTTCTGCCCTTACAGGCTTACCTCAACTAACTAGTAATCTATAGTCATGGATTAAGTTAGTACATAATGAGTTGGAAAAAGCTATTCGAGTATGAGAACTAAAATTTGCATATTTTTGTGATTCCTTGTATGGTGCATGCATTTGTTCTAGTTAAGAAGACCATAGTATTCACTCTCGCATGAGTAATGGATATGTGGAATGTGCCTGCACTTCTATGCAGTCATTAACTTATGTCCTACATGTGGAATAACTCAGGTGTCGGTAATCACTCAAAATTTAACATGGATTTTTATTTTCGTTTTATTTTGGGGGTGGAGTGTGGGGAGGGGTAGGAGTACCTGATTAAGTCTATCTACATTAAAAACAGGGGGATACTCTGAGTTACAAGAAAACATAAAATAGAAAGTCCGTTCTAACAGCAAATCTTAATGTCACACTCCTTTTCTTGCTAATAAGAATTTTAATGGCCTAATGTTGTTGCTTGGTTGTATTGACAGCCCTGTCAATTGTCGCTGTCTTGAATTGAATTCTTAGGCAATTTAATGTATCTAATTAAGTATCATTATTACTTTATAAATTGATTTAATTAGATATGACTAATTTGAACTTGAGAGATTTAAATTAAGTTGAGAGATTTAAATTAAGTTAAATTCGTGAATTCGACCCAATATAATATTAGGAGTAAATCTTAATAGGAGAAATTAGAGATGACAACTATGATGAACTCGTGAATCCAAATTCTTCAATCATTGTTTTCTAAATTCTTGATATTTGCTTTTACACTTATTTTCTAAGAATTAATAGTTATAGTTTAATAATTCAAATCAAGTTATTTCAAATTGTTTTTAATATATTACGATTACGATTAATTGAACTAGTATATAAATAAGATCGTTTTCGTGGGAACAATAATCCGGACTCAACATGTCCACTTTATTGTGCGTTAATGTTCACTTGCAATTACATAATTTTCTCAACAAGTTTTTGGCGCCGTTGTCGGGGGGGACTATTCTTATTTAATATTAGTTTAGATTAATCGTTAGTGTTAGTTTTATTTTTTTATTTTTTTATTATTATTATTATTTTATTTTGTTATTGTTATTATTACTATTTTCTTTCTTCTTTGTTTATTTCTTTCAAATGACTATTAATGCACAACTTGCTGCATTGACAAAGCAGGTGGAGCTCTTGGTCAGAATACAGACGCAATGAATGAATGCCATCCAAGCAACCATCATATGCAAAAACTGTGGGGGCTAACCACTCGACATCAGATTGTATGTTATTGGCCTCTTCAGAACATGTCAATTTTGTGCTGAATAATACACATCAGTAGTCTAATTCATATTCACAAACATACAATCCGAGTTGGAAGCAACACTCAAAATTTAGGTGATCTGAAAATCAACAAAGTGACCATGTTTATAATACTTAGCAAGAAAGAGGACCAAGTTTGGGGGAGATGTTCTAACAGTATATACAGAAGACTGATAAAGTGTTGGAGCGGTTGGACACAAACAGTCAAAATCAACAAGCGTCTATCAGAAAATTAGAGAATCAGTTTGGTTAATTAGCTCTGCAATTGTCAGATAGGAAACTAGGCACTTGCCTAGCAATACAGTGACAAATCCAAGAACAGGTAAATGCAATCACTACTAGGAGCGGGGTACAATTGCCAGAAATTCACGTAAAAATATCAGAGAAAAAGGAAAAACAGTTGACAATTGAAAAAGAAGAAGTTGGGAAGTAAGATGCAAAATGAAATGAAGAAGAGTATGTAGAAAAAGAGAAGTTGATCATAAAGAGCAAAATAAAAATTGACATTCAATGATATTGCACTTATCAAGCAATTCTTTGACTCCCGTATTTATTATAAAATTGATTTTGTGATCAAGGCCGATGAGGAAGTTGAAGTTTTCGTAGTGGTGTTCCAGCAAGGTGCTAAACTACAATTATATTTATATGAGAATAGCAAGTTAAATTTTTTGAGGATAAACAAAAAATGGTGCAAAGTCAATAGATGCAAGCAAAGCAAGTCTTCCAAATCACTATTTAAAGTGCTGTAAAGCAACCAGACAATAAGTCGAGCTCTAAACTATAAATCGAGTGCTTAATGGGAGACAACCCATTTTTCTATCCCTTATATGTTTACTGCTTTGCATGTATAATTTTAGGACTACATTAGGAAGTATAGTACGTTTCCCGATTTTTAGTAAATGAGTACATTTAATTTTTTTTAATTTCAGGCTACATATCGTCATTCCAATCCCAATGCATACTGATCAGCTGAAAGTCCGACGTTGTCTCCACGCCTTTTGATTCTGGTTAACTCTTTATTTTTTTTTATTTATTTTGCTTTCTTTTGTTACATTGAGGACAATGTGAATTTTAAGCTTGAGGGTGACTTTATTATTTTCGTTATTTTTGTATGTGCAGTGAAAAAAAATTATTTTATTTGTGTGCTTGTATGTTGGATAGCTTTGCCGACTAATGATAATATATATTTGAAATTGTTATCGATTCATGAATTATGACTAGTTGATGCTACTTATTCCTGTTTTTTTATAGACTATACTTATCTATGTGAGATATGATTAAGTGTGAGCACAATAGTCATAAATATCACTACGTTTGGTTGGTATATTGAATAGAATACAATGAAAGAATAGTGAACCTAAGTTGTGAAAACCAAAACTACCAATTGACAACTCAATTACCTAACCAGTTGAAATGATAGTTTGGGGTGGTTAAACCAATGCAGAAAATGTTTAGATAGGTGTTGATTCTGTGCATGGTAATAGTTGTGTAGAATGTATTTGGCTACTATGTGGAAACTAGGTATTGACTGGATGCTAGGAATCTAATCCCCACTTATTTATCTTGTACAAAAAAATGAAATGAATTGCACTCGTATTATCTTATACCTCTCTTTGTAGCCTAGTTGACTCGAGTGATAAAGCCTGTTGGGGTTCTCAAAACTCGGCGCACTAAGGTCTATCAGACCTGGGAGCCATCAGCCTAAAGCTCGCTACAAGGGCATCTAGAAAGCTTAAGAGAGTGATGTCTTACATATAAGATATCTATAAAAAAAAAAGAGAAAGATGGAAAGAAAAAAAGAAGAAGCAAAAGCAAGATTAAGCCTTTGTGCGCATAACTTGGAGATTTATATAACTAGTGTGTTTGACTTACCTAGTGAAAACTTGATAGTTGATGCATTCAATAAAAGGAGAATCTTCACAAATCTAGATAGTAACTGTATTGGTTAGACTTGACCAAATTTTGAGCAGTAAAAGAATAAGTGTTTTGAGGATAACTTGTTAACACCCAGGGTGAGAAATTGAATATCAATATGGGAGTGTGTATTCTTATAAGAGAGAAATGAAATATTTGATCATTAGGGGACGAAATATTACCAACCTAAAAGCTTATGTTGATTAGATTGACTATGCGCACACACATATATCAGTCGAGTATCGGATAAGTAAAAATTGATTTTGGTAGCATGATTTAGAAGTTTTTTATGAATTATTTGATAGTTTCAAAAACCTGAGGCAAATACGACAATCTATCTATTATAGTAAATTTTAATATTATTTGATTGATTGTTTAAGTAGATAATCTTGCTCGAGACGAACAAGTGTTTAAGTTTGGAGGTATTTGATTAGTGTATTTTATACACTTATCCTAGCTTATAAACTTGTTGTTTAAATGTGATTTGAGTGGATTTCTATTTAATTTCGTATAAAATATTGTGATTGTAGGAAAAACCAGAAAATGAAGGTAAATATAACAAAAAAAAATGAGAATTGGAGCTTAATTGGAGTTGATTGGAAGCGTTTGAAGATTGATATTATGGCATGGATGTGATAGGAACCATTAAAAGAGCCATTAGAGGAATGTCACAAGTTTTGGGAGTGGATTTTAACTTATGAAAAGCTTGAGGACTGAATTGTACACTTTTAAAACTTGTGATAGACCAAATTCCGATGACTTAAGAGGTTTTGAGACCAATTTGGAAGTTTTTGGAAGTTTTGAAATCAATCTTGAAGGACTTGGAGTAAAGAGCGATCAAAATATACAACTTTGAAAGTTCAGAAACCAAATTGCAAATTGACGAAAAGTTTTATGTTTACCACGGTCCGGCAGCGGTTTGCAAACCGCGGTCAGACCACGGCAAACAGAGAAATGCAATTTTTTGACTTTTTAAAGTTGAAACTCATGGGTATTTGTGTCATTTTTGAATTAAAAGAAGTCGGAGGGGTTTAAGACTATACAAAAACCTAACCTAATTCAAAAGAAGGTGGTTAAATCGTGGAAATAGAGAGATTGAAAGAAACGAAGAACGGACGGCTAGATTGAAGATTAGAACGTGAAGACAAAGATTTCTTGGTGCAAGATACTCAACGTTTTCTCCCCTTTTATTCAAGATATGGTTATGTATTTGAAACTCTTTATCTTGTCTTTCTCCCGAATCATGAGTAGCTAGATTTAAAGTTTGGATGAACAATGTGCCTAGTTTTAATTCTTTAATTTCGAACATCAAGTTTTGATTTATAAATTATTTAAGTATTTGATTTTACTTCTTTTGTTAATGCTTTGAATAATTGGCCGCCATTATTTCATTGATTTTGTGGATTGTAATGAACTGATAAGTAAATTATTAATCTAGATACGTAGTAAAATCTGACAATTGGATAGAATGTAGAGATATGCTTTTATTATTGCTGCTGTTTGAATTGAATTTTTAGGAGATTTAATACATCTAATTAAGGATCATTCTGACTTCATAAGTTGACTTATTTAGATAGGATTAATTTGAACTCGAGAGAAGTAAATTAGGTTAAATTCGTGAATTAGACCGAATACGACATTATAAAGAAGTCTTGAGAGGAGAAATTAGATATGACAACTATGGTGAATTCGTTAGTCCAAACGCTTTAATAACCATATTTTCTTAATTCTTGAATTTTGATTTCACATTATTTTCTATAAATTCATAGTACTAGTTTAAATCTTTCAAATCAACTCAATTCAAATTGTTTTAAATAAATTAGCATTAAGATTAATTTAACTAGTATATAAATAAGATAGTTTTCGTGGGAACGATAATCTGGACTCAATAGATCTACTTTATTACTTGTGTGCAATATTGTTCACTTGCAATTACATAATTTTTCACAACACAACCAAAGTTGGAAAATTCATAAAATGTAGCCTACTAGACATAGTCCCTCTATACAAATCAGCATCATTGTTATTAACAGAAGGAAATGTCCATATTGGATCACCATGACTTGGCTATTTGAATTGGCCACCATCTAAAAATTGGCCGGAACTGAAGCATTGTTCGATGGCATAGCTCCGGTACTCGACTGGAGTAAATAGTTGTTCATTGGGTAATGCTGCGGTCGCTGTAATTCTTGCTCCGCCTGGCTCTTCCACCATATACTTTCCTCCATCTCGGATAAGTTCAGTGAAGTTTCACGAATTTCTTGCTTAGCCTGCATCGAATTAGGGTTTAGGTTTGTTGCCTGAAAATTCAACGAAGTTCCCGACGAACCCTCAGATGACAACTCATTGCCCCTTGAAAAATTTGGACTAAAGTATGAAGATCTTAATTGAGATGGTATTGACATGCTAGAACCTGAACTACGTAAACTTATATTGAGTGAAGTGAAGTTCGCCGGGATTGTATCGGTACCCATGGCGGCGATGACAGTCGATTCTGCTTGGTATTTTTTTTTATTCTCTTTTTATTTCTCTTAAGTTTAGGACCTCTGCTGCGAATTTTTATTTATGAACAGTAGAATGTCGAAAATATCTTTATGAAATGAAGAGTATAGAATGCACGTGGGGACCATTTGTGCAAAAAAAAATCAAAACTAATGGTAAAATTGATGAACATGGACGGAAAGGACCATTGTCGCCAAGAAAGTTTGAAATAGGAGCTCCACTGTAAAAAATGAAAGGATATGTTCTCAACCTGCATCGAGTACAAAAGATAGAGACTATTTGCTAAAAAAAGCCATTAGAAAATACAATAAACTAAATCTTATACCAACTATGAAGTCCTTTGTTATACCAACCATAAATTAAATCTCTTCCATATTTTTTTTCTGACTAGGGGCCAGCTCTAATACATTTTTTTGAAAGTTGGATTTTTAATTCTGACAACCACATTGATTACTATTAAATATACATTTTTCTCCCTCATTAAACACTAGTGTTGTAATGACCTTTTTTGAGGAGCAAATATGTAATTATTGATTACATTATATGTTGGTGATAGAGGCCACAGTCCATACTTGCAAGTTGCTGTGGAAACCTGGGCCCTATGAAGTCAAAGGAAAAAAAAACTGAAAACTGGATTATAATATAAACCAAACGGGTTCTAATGATTTTGAGTGAATGTCTATTGATTTGTGCTTCGTTGTGTTTTTCATAGGACGAACCCGACTTGAGGAACATAAATGAAAAAATGAGGTGATCTAGTGTGTTTCGGAGTGAAGTTGGATATCGCCAAATGATGAAAAGAAGGATGAAAAAGGAGTGGTAGAGCCTTCACTCGAGTAGACTTTAGCCCCACTTGAGCATGGCAACCACGGAGGAAAACAGATAAAGGGCCTCCACTCAAGTGTCAGAACATTGAAAATTATAAGTTGACTTTCGCTTGAGCGAGTCAGTTATTTAATTTCTCAAAACTATTTTTGAGTGAATGAGAAATTAAGGTCAAAGTAAGTTACTTAAACTTGGATAAATTGAAATTAAAAATAGTTAGAAAATAGAAATTGTTCATCTCATATTCGAAAACTAGAAGTAAGTTGTTCACTTAATACTCAAGTTTGACACTTGAGTTTGGACCACAAGGGGTGCTAATAGTCTTTAGAAAGGTGAATACCTACATATTAATGGATTGGACCAAAGCCAACATGAGCGCTGTCGTTGCCGCCTAGGTTGGGCTTAGGCATCGGTCACGTGTCTGGGTTGTGGGTCCTGTTTGGGATCGGCCCAAAGACTTGAGCTACTCCTCTTTATAATAAAGTTGATATTTTAAGATGAAATCTTAATTTTTAATATATGAAACTATGATCCAAAGTATAAGTTATGATGAATTAAAATGTGCAAAATGTAGCTGAATATATAATTCACATTTAAAGGTGGTACCGAATTCACAATGTCTATAAAGCTGGTAAATCCTTGGCATAACCACAAAAATAATAATCAAATAACAGCTTCAACATTCAATTCAAAATTTATAGGCCTCATAAAATTGAAAATTGTCGTATGGAAACTGTTTCCTTACTTGTTTCCTAAATGTGCAAACCAAATAATTCAATGATAGTCTTCTACATACAACACAATAGAAGTTGTTTTTGCTACACATATGTAGTGGAACTTGAAACGTAATTGTTACCATCAGATTTTGGTAAGGTCTCCACGTCAATAAATGCCTAATAAATGCCCCATATATGCTCAAGTTAGGCCTCACTAAGACCTTATAGGTCTAGCAATGGTCTTCTAAATTCATAAAAGCCTCAGATATCTAGCGAGGGCCTCGTGGATACGTCTAAGGCCCAGCAATATATTAGCATTCTTGAATCAGAGTATAGCGAAGTCCATGAAGGACCTCGACACTCATGACCGACCCAGGGAGCTTCGCCAGGTTACGTATTTATTGTAATTAGCAGGCAACACGATATTCCAGAATGACCAAATATATGTTTAAAGAAATATTACGTTTGTTTGGCACACGAATTCTCATAAGGAAACTAAATATCAATCTGTTAAACATCAGGCAACGTGGTAAGGGAAACCAAATCAAATAAGGGCTAATCTAGAAGATTATATTGACAACCAATCATTCTTATCTCATAAGGAATGGGGATCCAATCAGATATCCAATTGATTGTTTTCCTAAATCAATTAGGACTCTGAGGTTATAAATACAACATCTCCGGTTTTTCTAAGGTACGCATTATTCTCACCCTTAAACTTTGCTCAAATATCTGCCTGCTTGTCTCTTCCACATCCAATTGTTTTCATTCTCCACATATTATTCTATATACCAGTAGTTGACTTGATCGTCGAAGTACCAACAATCGTCGAACCCTTTTTCCCAGGTGATCATGGTGCCTAACGGTCGTCCTAGTGTGCAGGTAATATAAAGGTTGGCAGATGAGTGATTGGAGACCTGTTGACACGTGAATAGTACAGATTCTGACGTCAAAAGATTGGCAGCGTCTGTGGAAAATCGAAAAATATTACATGACCAAAAATTTCTGACAAAAGCGTGTTTTCTACCCAAAAGAGTATGGCAACAGAAAACTCCATGGAAGAAGAAGTAGAGTCCCATTATACTGACTTGTGGCAGGAAAGCGTTCAAGACCTTAAGAACGTAACCCGCCGCAAGAGGAGAAGACAACGTCAGAAGCAAAAAGTCGAGCAGGAAAACCAAGACCTGAAGCTAGAAAATGCCTAGATGAAGGCAGCGCTTGAGCTGTTGAAGAATCAATCTCTTCAATAGGGACCCAAGCATAGCCGTGCCTGGCAAAGTCCTTTGAGGTCCGGTTCAATAGAGAGCCATCGATCTTGGGATGACCTGCCAGTTTCAAAAAGTAGGAATCCTCAAAATATAAATCCGAAACCCTCTCAAGATAATCAAAATAAGAGACCCCTTCCGGCGCTTGGAAACCAGCCGGCTCCTGCTTCCAGCATGTTTGACAGGTTATGGGTGGGATCCTCTACATCACCACCCCTACTAGCGCACAGTAAGAGTAGTGAGTGCAACGAGGCCCGTACAGACGAGAGAAAGGACCCAAAATTTGTCATTGTGAGACTCGAGGATGAAAAGGAAAGGTTAGAATGCCATGAAAATGACGACAATGAGAACCTCCCATTCACCAACTTCATGAAGGACATGAAGCTTTCCATTAATTTTAGAATGCCCCCGATGGTTAAGTATAACGGGAGAGGCAACCCCACATATCACATCAATGTATATAAGACGAAGCTCCAAGGTCACTCCCTTATATTGAAGTGCAGAAATTTCCATGCCACACTCACATCTGATGCGAAGATGTGGTACAACAAACTGAAACATGGAGCAGCAAGAGCTGGTCCCAACTCAAATGGGAGTTTATCAATGCCTTCATTGGCAACTGGACAATGATAGCCGATATCGCTCAGCTTCATGACATTAGAAAGAAAGAAGGAGAGTCGGTGAAGAGCTATTTCAAGAGATTTAGTGCTGTCATCCACAAAATTGAGAATGTCACCGATGAGAAGGCTCTGGATGTGCTGGTGACCAGACTTCACATGCGCACCCCTTTTGGAGAGCTGACCAAAATAATCAGCCCAAAACTTACAGTCAGCTGGTAGACTTGATCCATCGAGAAATTCGATCTGAATAAAAAATTGAGAATCAGAAAAGAGAAGAACGAGATAGAGGGGATCGCTATCGGAGGAAGGAGTGGCGCTCTCCTGAACATCGCTTTAATCGCTTTCGAGAAAAGTTTTATCCTGAGCCACAGAATAACCGTTATAGAATATTCAACTAGACAAAGACGATCCCGGTCCCTCGTGCCAGACTACCCATGGTAGTTTTCCCGCCAGCTATTCCTTCACCTATATTTTTCTATATACACATGACTCGGGTGCTTAACACTGAAGATTTTCCTGATGTAAGGGAACTGATCAACCACAGAAATCAAGGGCAAGGAGAGGGAAATCGACTAGCTCGAGGACGTCGAGGACAGCCTAACCAAGGGCAGAAGCGCATGCCAGAGCCTCCCGATATGAGAAATTAATACAATCATAGGTGGGCCCTATGTTGGAGGGCATACGATGTATTCGCGATACACGAAGGCAACAAGAGAAGAACTGGTTGAATGTTGATAGGTTCATGGGCATTGGCCTAAGGCCCCACAAATTATGTTCACCGAAGAGGACGAGGCTGGTATACATTATCCGCATTGTGACGCCTTGGTAGTTCGCACCATCGTAGCCAGGAATGGGCTAGGACGAATGCTAAGTGCCCTGATCATCTTGTTTGGCAGTGCCTTTGACCAAATAGATGTGGATCATAAACTAACATCCATTCAAAACCATTGTTCAGTTTCACGGGAGATAGCCTCGTTTCACAAGAGAGGATCACCCTCGTGGTGGATTTTGGAGAGCCTCCGTGTCATATGAGGAAATTCATGGAGTTCTTAGTGGTTGATACTCACTCCATCTATCATGGAGTCTTCGGTAGGCCCACGCTCAAGGATCTGCAGATAGTTACCTCGATCTATCACCTGGCAATAAAGTTCCCAATGCCTAGAGGGGTCGCCAAGGTTCACGGAACAGAGGCAAGGGCTTGCAATATGAATGCGCTTCAAAAGGCAGTGAAGCGTGAAGAGGTTGCCCATACGGTGATGACAATATATACGGAGTCGATGGACATCAACCTTGAAAAGATGGACGAGGGTCTGGACCTTCGGATTGTAGGCTCATATTCTCTGGCCTCTCCTGTAGTGGAGCTGGAGACATTTTCTGTAAATCCCTTAGACCCTACCTAGATGTTGCAAGTGGGGCGGAAACTTGAGGAAAAGGTTGAAGGAAGAACTGAAGCAGTTCTTGCGAGAGACCACCGACGTCTTCATATGGAAACATAGCGAAATGGTGGAGATTTATCCATCTGTCCCTGAAAGTGGATCCTAAGATGCACCCCAAGATCCAAAATAGAAGGCCTCTGAGTATCGAGAGGTATGGTGTCCTGAAAGAAGAGGTTGACAAGCTATTGGCAAACATGTTCATCAAAGAGACAGTCTATCCCCAATGGGTATCCAACCCCATGTTGGTAAGAAAAAATAAGAAGAAATGGAGGGTGTGTATAGACTTCTCGAACTTGAATCAAGTATGCCCGAAGGACAACTTTCTGTTACCACAGATTGATCATTTGGTTGATGCGACTGCCGGCCAAAAGCTACTTAGCTTTATGGATGTCTACTCTAGCTACAACCAGATTCTGATGTTTGCGAGAGATGAGGAGCATACCTCGTTCATTACAGATCGAGGATTGTACTGCTACAAGATGATCCATTTCAGCCTGAAGAACGTAGGAGCCACTTATTAACGGTTAGTGAACTGTATGTTCTCAGTTCAGATTGGAAATACAATGGAGGTCTACGTTAATGACATGCTCGTGAAGAGCGTGAATGCCGAGGACCACATTGGACACTTGAGAAAGATGTTTAGAATTCTCTGCATATATCGTATGAAGCTTAACCCATTGAAGTGCACCTTCGGAGTCGCTTCTGGAAAATTGCTAGGCTACATGGTGAATCAACAAGGGATAGAGATTAATCCCGAGAAGATCAAAGTGCTCGTCAATATACGATCACCATCCTCACCCAAGGAAGTTCAGAGCCTGACAGGGAGATTGACAGCCCTGAATCGATTTATATTAAAGGTGACCGACCATTGCCAGTCTTTTTTCCAGACCATCAAAGGAGGAAAGCAGTTTGAGTGGATCGAAGAATGCGAGAAGGCCTTCCAGAAACTCAAGATCTTCCTTGGGAAGGCCCCGATGCTGTCTAAACCAAAGAATGGAGAAACATTACTAATCATTCTCACGGTGTCTAAAAAGGCGGTGAGCTCAATCTTGATCCGAGAAGAAGGTCCGACGTAGCTCCCAGTCTATTATGTGAGCAAGGCCTTGCATGATGCGGAGAGAAGGTACCCAGACATGGAAAAGCTTGCTTTGTCTTTGATAATTGTATCCCGGGAGCTCCGGCTCTACTTCCAGTCACATAGCATAGATGTCCTGACCATCTAAGACAGATTCTCTAGAAGTCGGATACTTCGAAAAGACTAATGGAATGGTCAATCGAGCTCATCCAATTCGACATTTTCTATAAGCCAAGGCCTTCCATAAAGGGACAGAATTTTTCGTCTTTATAGCTGAGTTCGCCCATATCCTAGAAGGCTTGCTTGAAACCAAGCCTCAAGAGGTACCAACATGGAAACTATATGTTGATGGATCCTCGGGCGAGGCCAGAGTTGGAGCATGGATTTTGTTGATTAGCCCCGACGGTTATAATCTCAACTGTGCACTTCACCTGGAGTTTAAAGCCTCGAATAATGCTGTCGAATATGAGGAGCTCCTAGCAGGCTTGAGACTGGCACAAGAGATGAAGGCAAGAAAAATTCAGATCTATAGCAACTCGCAGCTGGTGGTTATCCAAGTCAACGAAACCTTCACATCTCGTGAACAATCTATGGTGGCATATTTGAAGAAGGCCAAAGATCTCTTGTCTCATTTTGAGGTATTTGAACTACTCCAAATTTCCTGAATCGAGAATGGTTATGCAGATGCTCTTTCCAAGTTGGCAAGTAATAAAGACTACGACTTGATGAGAGCCATCCTGGTTGAAAAGTTTAGTCGACTATCCACTGACGAGATTCCACTGTAGAATACCATGACGATCATCGAGTTTCCTAAATGGATGAAAAAGATCATTGTATACTCAACCGACCAAGTTCCGCCAGACAACAGGAAAGAGGTGTGGAAGCTCCGCAGGAGGGCGACAAAATTCATCCTACAAGATGTGATCTTGTATAAGAGAGGTTTTAGCCACCATCTCTTGCGCTGCATTACTTAGGAGGAGATGAATTACTTGATGAGGGAGATACATGATGGGATATGTGGTAATCACTCAAGAGGGATGGCCCTAGTACAAAAGGCACTGAAGCAAGGATACTATTGGCCAACCATGAAGAAGGATTCGCATGCTTATGCGAGCAAATGCGACAAGTGCCAGAAATTTACCGTTGTGCCAAAGATCTTGACTCAGAACCTTACCTCAGTCACCAGTCATTGGCTTTTCGCCAAATGGAGGATCGACTTTATAGCCCCTTTCCAACTAGAAGGGGTGGAGTAAAGTTTGCGGTCGTAGCGGTGGTCTATTTTACCAAATGGTGTGAAATTGAACCTTTGGCTAAAATCACGGAGGAGAATACATAGAAGTTTGTCTGGAAGAATATCGTCTGTCGTTTTGGGATACCCCGCTCTCTTGTTTCCGACAACGGTACACAGTTTGCCCAGAAGAAATTTAATTCGAAATGTGAAGAGCTTGGTATTCAGAGGGATTTCTCCACTCCCTACTATCCCAAGTCCAATGGCCAGGTAGAGGTTGTCAATAAGATCATCAAGCATACCTTGAAAAGAAAGTTGGAATCCACCAAAGGAGGATAGGTCGAAGAATTACCGGAGATTCTATGTCATATCGGACCACATCTCGGATAGCAACTGGTGAAACTCCTTTCACCATGGCATATGGAGTTGAAGAAATGATTCCTGTCGAAGTAGGAATACCTTCTCCAAGGCACTTACACTTCGACGAAGTGGTCAATCGGGATCTATGCAGGGCAAATCTTGACTTGCAGGAAGAAAGGGACGCCGACTCACAACTTCTTCTGGCGGTTTATCAAAAGAAGATGGCTAGGTACTATAACTCAAAGGTTAAGAACAAGACTTTCCATGTTGACGACTTCGTCTTCAAAAAGGTTTTCCTAGCTAATAGAGAAGTGGAGGCTAGGACCCTCAGACCTACTTGGGAAGGACCTTACAAGATCGTCCAAGAGGTTCGACCACAAACTTACAGAGTGAAAGACTCAAAGAGAAGAGAGACAAGGCATCCCTGAAACATCACTCATCTCCGCCCATATTACTAGTAGTTTTTTCTTTGTTTCTATATTTTTCAGCGCTAAGCCGAATATCAGCATTCCTTTCGGTTTTGTTCAGACGCTGCATTATTTTAATAAAGTTCTGTATTTTTTGAATTATGATACTCTCTATCTAATTGTGGAAGTATAGAATGCTCGACAGCGAGGGAGTGTGGTTCGTAGCCAACTCTTTCAACTTACTGGGTAAACATTCAATGTATTATCAAACAAGTAAAGAAAGTTCGGCAGTGAAAGAGTGTAGTTCGCGGCCAGCTCTTTCAACTTGCTGAGTAAACATTCAACGCGTTATCAAATAAGTAAAGAAAGTTCAGCAACGAAGGAGTGTGGTTTACGGCCAGCTCTTTCAACTCGCTGGGTAAATATTCAACGCTTTATCAAACAAGTAAAGAAAGTTCGGTAGCGATGGAGTGTGATTCGGCCAGCTCTTTCAACTCGCTGGGTAAACATTCAACGCTTTATCAAACAAGTAAAGAAAGTTTAGTAGCGAGGAAGTGTAGTTTACGGCCAGCTTTTTCAACTCGCTGGATAAACATTCAATGCGTTATCAGACAAGTAAAGAAAGTTCGGTAGCGAGTGATTGTGGTTCGCGGCCAACTCTTTCAACTCGCTAGATAAATATTCAACGCGTAATCAAACAAGTAAAGAAAGTTCGGCAGTAAGGGAGTGTGGTTCGCAAACAACTTTTACAACTCATTGGATAAACATTCTATTAGTACACATTCACTTAACAAAAGCAAAACATTTGATAACTACAAATGATGTGAAACGGGGATATCTTTCATTAATAAATTTGGTGAGAACCACACAAATAAATATTACAGAAGGTCATGATTCCTACATCCCTGCCGAACATTTGGGATCGACATGACCATGGGCCCTTAGTTTGGTCAACGATTCTTTGGCCTTTGAAAGCTCTGTCAAGGCCTCTGTTAACTCTTTATGTTTGACATGAGCCATATCTGCACACACCTTGAGTTTTAACTAAGCTTGCTTCTGAGCCTTGACAGACAACTTTTGAATTGTTTGAGCCATGCTTTTCTTGTACTCAGCCTTCGCCCCCGGATCCTCAAAAACCGCAAGCCTTGAACGAAGAATCTTGTTTTCCAAACTTTACTCATCAATATCCTCTATGCCGATGACTTTTGAGTGCAGTTTGTTGATCTTCATCACTAGTACCTTGTATAATTCGTAGTTTGAGTACATGGTTCCAAAAGGTGTACATATCTGCCATTTTTAACATCTCTAACAGTTATGCATTGTCCGCTGCCTTCGCAAAGGTAAAAGTCCAATACTTTTGAACTGAAGCCGCTTCTATGGTAGATAGAACTGAAAATTTTTCCAAAATGGCTGGGTCCAATTCATCTTGACGAGACCCCGATATTGATGTGCTCGGCCCAACCGTGGGGAGGAGAAATAGAGGTCTGAGTTGCACATCGAAGATGGAGAGTGTCTTCTCCGACTCTCCGAAGAAGAGTCTCCCGACCTCACTTGGCCTTCCAAGAATCTCTCATGATGTCTTTATCCTCCATGCCCATTTTTAGCATCGCCTTTTCTCCCTCACCGTTTATAACACTCTTCCCTTTGTCTGATCGTCGGACATTCTCTAATGGAAGTAGGGGTTCTTCAGGAAGGAGAGAAGATGAAATGTCCACTGTTGCTTCCGGCATCAACAGAACAGTGGAGAAAACATCCATTGCTACTTCTGGCATCAATGGAATAATGGCAGAAACACTCATTACTGCTTCCGACGTCAGCGAGATAGTGGCCGCTGGAACAAACGCTGTACGCAGTTCCGGAGGCTATGAATGAATATCTTCTTTTTCACCCACAACTCTCTCACTTCTTATCTTGAACTTTGGTATCCTAGAAAAATAAAAACCAGCCATGAATGACCAATAATGAGTTCTGAAAGAAAGAAGAAAGTGAAGGAAGCAGTAAGAAGTTGCACAGGCATATATATAGGCAGAACGCCTGATCCCAGTTGTTATTTCAGACACTAGAATGCAGACCATCAGATAACAGACACGTGTAGGAGAGATGCACTCCAAATACCCTAGGAAGGCGTAAAGGCTGCATGACTTCAATGTGCCTGTTGATTTACACTTTCCCAACCCAAAGATGACACCATCAGTCCATATCACACGCAGAAATGATGGCGAATGCACTCCGATCAAGGAGCATCACATCTATGGCAAAGGCATCCCGATCAACAAGCCTTGCATTGTTCTAATTTAGTCAAGTCAAAAAGCTGCAAAGTTCACGAAGGCTACTTGATCAAGAGACTTTGCATAGTTCGTGCAAATATCTCTTAAGCCTCGACTAATGAACATGTTTAATTACAGTTTAGAATAGCTCATTTCTATCTCAATTACGCAACAGGCAAGAATAATCAAATTGTTTTCTCATTCTTTTATCGAAATTCGAATTACAAGATAAAAGAAATGAATATGACTATCGTCCTACTACACCGTTGCCTCTTTAAGGTCGGCACAAGGAGGGATGTATAGTCTACTTAGTTAAACCTTTGATCTTCGAGACTACGTGGGCTTCGTCTGGCTTTGTTATTGGCACAAGTCTGACTTTACTATGATAGGGAGTCTCCCAAATCAAGTTATTGATTTGGTGACTAATTAGGCCATATTACTCAAAACATGCCTTTGATACCTTTGGCAGATGGCTTTCAGCCTTGTCATCCAAATCAGGATCATCGAGGAATCTACCATCAATGTCCATTGTGGAGGTACCGAGTGAGAACTTCTCGCTAAGGCTACTAGGCCCAACACCTTCTGTGGTATTCCGCACACCTCGTTGATCTGAAGTATAATCGGAACACTTGTATGGACATACTTGGTCATCTGAACCTTGGTTTTCAGTCCCTTCTCTCATGGGACACTTAAGTTGAATACTGAGCCAATTAGACAAGTGGCAGGAGAGCCTCATTTGCCTCTTTTGCCAAGAGAAGTGACTGCTACTGTGTTTAGTTAACTGAATTCACAGAAATTATGGACGTGTGGGAGATAAAATGAAAGACCCTTGGTGTTTTTATATGAGTGGCATGGGAAACACAAAAACTGGTTGCGTGGAAAACATAGGACATTAAATGAGGCTATTAACAAAGGGCCATTTAATGGGCATTTGGAACGCCACATGCTACGAGCGTCCTTCCATTTACCCAGACATTAATGACGTTAACCCTTCAGATTCAACATAAAGTCTGCGCCATTAATGCCTGGAGGAAAAATTCCTCAATTTCAGGTTCAACTTTTCATGTCCAGCGAAAAGGATGACTGTATGAGTTATTCTTTCAAGGATATCATCTTCGGTGGCAAAGGCCTCGTCACGAGTAAAAACCTCTAATGATTATACATAAATCCATGCAAAGGAAAACGGCAGAAAGTAAATTTGATTGATAATGCTGGAATGGATACAAAACAAGGAATAGAAAATTACAAGTCCTACTGTATAGCCACCTTTTTAGGCTCGGCACAATGCAAGCCTTCCTCTATGATAGAGGTAATGGTTTGGATTTGGTCGCCATCCCGATCCTCAGCATGTGAGAGAATTTCAACGGCTGCAGGGACCTCGGAGGTAGGAACGTCGTCAGGGACATACCGAAGAAAGGAGATATCTCACTCCAAGTGAGTCTCTGCAATCCTTTTAACCAGTTGCTCCCCGTCTGCTGTCATAAAGCGATCGGTGTTGTCATTGTACTCATGAGTGTTTTCAAACCCATCCTGGTATGCTACAACTGCCCTCGTCTCAGCATCAACATGCTCTACCTTGACCCTCTCTATTTATTCTGTGGCTTCGGCCAGCTCCTTGTCCTTTTCGGTAACCACAGCCTCCAAGTTACTATTGGCCTTGGCAACATTAATTTCAGCCATAATGGCCCTATCCTTGGCCAACTTTTGGGCTTCCTCCGCACACTTGTGGGAGGCCTTGGCATCATTCTTTTGGTCTTGGACCTATTTCAAACTCTCCTTTGCGTCATTCAGCTCGATTTCGTACTTGGCTTTCATGTCGGCCTCTTTGCTCACCACCAAATCAACCTTGAATTGGAGGGCTTTCTTATCCAATTCCAGCTGGGATTTTTCAAGGCTCAATGTCTTCAGATCTTTAGATAATTTTTTCGATTTGGCCTCTTTTTTACTGAACTTAACATCGAATCCCTCGAGGGTGTTGTATACCTCTTTGGTCAAAACCATCACTCGGATCAAGTTATTCTCTGCCAATCAAATAAGTTCGCTCATTGAAGCTTCATCAGTAGCTTTCTCCCATGTCTGGGTTCAATACTTATAGACACTTGTCGCTATTATTGCAGGAGAGGAGGGAGTAGCTCCATCACCATAGGATCCAACTCGCTACTACGATAAGTGATGCGCACTCGACCCTCCTGGCCGGTCGAAGAGATAGAAATTCCAGCATCTCCAACCCATCCAACAGTATTCAGTGAGGGTTGACGACGCTTCTAAGTTCACCTAGTCTAGCGGGCATCCTTCATAAGCCCTTCCACGGCCCCAGAAGCCTTCCTTTTCTGGCCGGCGGCTTCATCCACACCATCTACAACCCTCTTTCCTTTGGTCTTTCAAGGGTACATGGGCTGAGGAGGAGGCAGAAACAGAGATAGGGGCGGATGAGGAACACTCTGATCCAGAATTTGAACAACAGGGGCAAGAGGTTAAATCGTCCTCAATGGCACCGCATCCTACACCTCATGCGACAATGGCACCTCTTGCGAGGGCGTCTGGGTTGAAGAGCTAGCCCTGCCCCGTAGACTGGGTAAGACGAAGGGAGAAAACATTCTTGAATATAAATACTACTAATACAATAAACAAGACACAGAGTGTTACGAGTGCCTATTAAGACAAATCCCACACAATTCAATAGACAAGGCTTACCCATTAGTCCGTAGTGAATCAGTAATTCCTCGTCCTTGAGCAAATTGCTGAGGATCCTAAAGTCAATGTCAAGCACTCGAACCTTATCCCACTTCAATCTCAAGTCACCTTGATCCCTCTTTGGAATGGGCAGCTTCCCATAATCTACAAGGATAAACAAAGCATTAAGTCAGGGACAATGATCAAAAAATCACACAAGGCAATAAGATATACCAAGTTCCCCAAATTGGCAGGAAATTGACACATTTGGAAGGAGATCCTCCTGCATAAACTCCTAGTCCCCTCCGATGAAGATGAATATCTCATTCCAGTTATGTACTTTGTTGGGACTATCAGTCGTCGTCCCCTCATATTTGGCCAGGCCGAGGAGAAATATTGAACCAGCCCGCGGATCAGCAGGGTCGGTAATTGATTCAAATTCTCTAGAGGTTATGTCCCAACCAGCCTCGACAATCCTCCATAACAGGAATGCCACCACCATCTGGCCCCAACCGTTTGGTGTAATCTGACAAGGGGCCAAATTCCAATCTATTAGAATCTCACAAAAGAAATGATGCATAGGTAGGCGAAGGCCTTGCTGCATCGCTGGTTCATATATTGTGACGAACCTCTCAGGTGGGTTGTCAACACGTTTCTCAAGACTAAGGGCCCTGAGCTCCACGGAAGCAGCAATATCATACAACAGTCTTATATCTTCCAACTCGTTCTCCTTGATCCTCAAGCAAGCCATAAAAGCCTCGATGGCCGAATGCTTAAGCTTCTTGTCAAGCTTTCGAGTAGTGGGGACATCCATATTGTCCAGCAACCCCCTCATTTCGGGTACCCCGGTGCCATGCCGCCCCTTTCTTGCCTTCACCTTTGGTGATATAACTGGGTTTACTCCCTTCCCACTGTGGATGCTGGGGTTGGACAAGCGACGGTGGGCCCCTGATCAACTTCAACTTTCCTCTCGGTAGAAGGTGAAGACGAAGCTTTATCCATGTTGTCAAGGTTTATCCTAGCGGCTATCTGATTATGTGAATCATCGTGTTCAAACGACATCGCTACTTTTCTCAATTAAAAAAGAAAATATCCCCACAATCGCCGAAAAGTAAGGCAGAAAACAGCGTCCAAACTAAGAAACCGTAAAATAAAAACAAATGCGGTCTATGAAATAAAGCACAGCAACCACTGTAGTATTTACCTCAGGAATACAGTTGAACCCTACAACCACTAGAAATACCTTACACTTTCTTGGTTATCGCCGGAATACTCAGCAATGTTTGAGATACACGTAGAAGCAAGGACTTATATAGATTAAATCCCCTCAATCCCCGCCGTCCAATTCAAAACACACTATCTGAGCCGTCCATCTGGTGGGCGCGTGTCCAAAGAAGGGCAATAGGCAAAAAACGGAATGCTAGGCATTTAATGAAGCAAAATGACGCGCTCCCAATCATCCATCATGTGCCAACAACATTTATGGCGCAAACTCTCTCACCCATCATTACCTGACTACTATGACAATTTTGATTGACAGATTAGACAGAATCTCATCAATCACACCAACCACGGATATGTCACTGGAAGTCAAACCAATCAAAGCCCTCACCTGTCATAAATAATAGGCTTCGGGCTTGGAAGATTGTACTGAATAAGTAATTCAAAGGTGCATGAGTAAGTAATTCATAGGTGCATCTACGAAGACCTACAATGGAACTCGCTTTCGTCAGAAATCTTTTTTTACAAAGTCACACGCCTACTATAAATAATAGGTTTGGACTTGGAGGGACTATTTTTACCACTAGATTTCGATAAGACCTTCACGTCAGCAAAAGCCTAGTAAAGGCCCCATATAGGCCCAAGTTAGGCCTCGCTAAGGCTTTATAGGCCAGCGAGGGCCTTTCATATTCATAAAGGCCTCAAATATCTAGCGAAGGCCTTGTGGATATGTCTAAGGCCCAACAATATATTAGCATTCATGAATCAGAGTATAACGAAGTCCATGAAGGGCCTCGACACTCATGGTTGACTCAGGGAGCTTCGTTAGTGTAACGTCGCATGTTCACTTATATGATTTCTATAGATTATGACGATATTTGTCCTAATATTATATTTAATCTTTAATTAATAAATTATTATTTTTGTGACTAACTATGGTTTTGCAGTGGAATGTTCCGTGAATGCTTTAGACGGTCGACGTGCCTAATAAATTGAATCCATACATATACATATCTATATCAAAATAGAAGTAAATTATAAGATTTATTTAGAGAATGCTTACTTTTAGATTTGCCATACATTGAATCTAGACATAATATTGAAAGTAAAATTTTATGTAAAACAGTATAATTAATAATTGAGCAAAATATGTGGTAACTTTGTTAACTAGTATAGGCAAATATGATGGGCTTTTGATTACCAAACTAGCATAAACGTACCCCAAAAATAAGATAAAAATAGAAATGAATAATAACAATAAAAATGGTACATAATTGATGCCCTAAAAATTAGTTTGAGATCTTTTTTATTTAGACACTTTGTTTAAGGAAATAACAATCAATTCTCCTTTTATTCTCCACCAATCGTCCAAGACCTTCATTTCACACATTTCAATATGTTTTTCCATAGCCAAGAAACTTCCAAGGTGCAAAGACAATCAAAATTACGTACCTTATTCTTGAGGTTAGCATTTTCTAATTGATATATTTTATGTGAAATTTTATATTCCATGACTAATTAATTTGTGTTAGATTTCTTAAAATATTGAACGATTTTCTTCTCTCTTTTTTTTTTTTTTTTTTTTCTTTTTAACACTATATGTTATATTGTTGTATGCTCATTATATGTTTTATGCATATTTATTTTAATGCTTTTCATGTATCTATTTAAACAATTGACTAAATATTTAACATTCTAAAATAATTATGTAGTCATTATTTGAAACTATATTGTTCAAATAATATTTTTAATTATTGGAACAAAGAAAATTAAATTCTTTTCCCAGAATTAATATTTCACAGTATTTTCAAACTAGTGTTATGTTACTAAAATTTACATCTTAGTATTTAATTAAAGTATATATATATATATATATATATATATATATGGTTAGGGATTTTGGTAGTGTAATCATAATATAATTAATTATTGTTAATTATTGTTCTTTATCATGGCTAGAGATTTAAATTGTTTATTAAGATCCACTAGGATGGCTAATAGGAGATATAATTTAATTAGTTTGAAGTCACTCTGCATTAGTTGTCCGGTTTGTTCTTACATGTGGGTTGCGGAATTCGTATAGGTTGCTGTGCATTTTAAATTGGGTGATTTATCACTAATAATTTAAAAATAAATAAATGAATAAAGATAAATTTACGTTGGAGTTTCTTAATAAAGGCTAATGACTTAGGATTCTTGGCACGTTGACTTTGTGGGCAGCTCGGGATATCTCCATTTGCTACGTAAAACATGAATAAAGATCTAAGGTAAGTAAACCTCTACTAGAATTCATTTGTAGAGTGCAATGTTAAATGTCTAGATGCGTTACATAAATTGCCATTATGTGAACATGATATACTTTGATATAATTTTATGTGTATTTATATGCTATTAATGTTTCACGCGATGTTGTATGTCATTCATGTTAAGACATCCACAAGTATGCATGAAGTAAATATTTAAACGATAATGTTAAAAGGTATATTTTACTCAAGAAAGATATGTATCCCAATTTTATAAAAGAACTAGTGTACGCCTGTGTCATGAAAGGTGTGAGTGGGAAATGGGGCGTGGGGGACCCGCGCACCTGACGAATGACAATGTTGAATGTTAATGTTTAATGTTTAACTGCTTTGTAGTACTACCGGTAGATGGAACGGGTTCCAAATAATAATGGCCCATTGCATTCTTATTGGATAGGCGATACACAAAAGTGAGCTCACAATGTTAAAGTTTTTTTAAAAGGATAAGAAAAGAGGGGATACATATCCTATAATACTATTTGAAACCAATGCATATCATAAGCATACATTATCACGTGCACGAGATTTGCTTAATGGGCATTAGCTCATCCCATGTTCTCTACTTTTCAGATGATGAGAGCTAGATGATTCGAGACAACTATTTGGAGCGAGACAGACTCAGTATTGCTTAAATCCAAGTTTTATGTTTGTTATTATTTCAGAAATAAGATGCCTTAATGTAATTGGAATACTATTCTTTTACTTATTCTAAATTAGTCGAACTATGAAGTTTTTCGAAATTGTTGTGTTCGTTCAATAAAGAATTTTGGGTATAAAATTTATTATGCAAATTATTTCTTTAAATTAATATTATTGAAAATATATATATTCTCAAAATATAATAATGACAATCTTTAACCAATTTCCGCATTTATGAAATTTTTTTATTTAATGCTAATTAAATGCTAACACTTCTAAATCTAGGGTTTCTGGACTTGGGGTGTTACAGCTGGGCTTCGTATTTATTGTAATTAGCATACAGCACGATATTCCAGAATGACTAGAGATATTTTTTAAGAAAAATTGCATTTGATTGACACATGGATTCTCATAAGGAAACCAAATATCAATATCCTAAAAATCAGGCAACGTGATAAGGGAAACCAAATCAAATAAGGGATAAAATCTAGGAGATTTCATTGATAGCTAATAATTCTTATCTCATAAGGAAGGAGTATCCAATCAGATATCCAATTGATTGTTTTCCTAAATCAATTAGGACTCTGAGGTTATAAATGCAACATATGTGGTTGTTCTAAGTACGCATTATTCTCACCCTTAAACTCTGCTCAAATATCTGTTTGCTTGTCCCTCATATACCTAATTATTTTCGTTCTCCGTATATTATTCTATATATCAGCAGTTGACTTGATCGTCGGAATACTAACGATCACTGGACACTTCTTCTCTGGTGATCTTGGTGCCCCTAATGGTCATTCTAGTGTGCAGGTAATATACATGTTGGTAGAGGAATGACTGGAGATTTGTTGTCACGTGGATATTGTAGATTCCAACGTCAACAGTAATAAAAGAGGAAATTCACTATTAAATTATAATCAAATGAAAATTTTAATCACAACCATAAATCTAACACAAAATCCCCAAAAAAAAAAAAAAAAAAACCAAATTTCGTCGTAGAGTCCATTTACCTTTGGTTTATGGTATTCTTCAACATTTTCATCAGGGGCATTTTTTTCTTCGTTTATTATTTTTTTATTTTTCTTCTACAGTGTCTCGAATTCTCTTCATTTTCATCATTCTAAGACCCTATTTTTCCGATGTTGACACAATTTTGGTGATGGTGGGATTTGATATTTGCTAATTTTGTGATGATGTGCTGTCGGTGAGAGATTATTCCAAAGGTGGTTGTGCAATTTGGGGATTTGATGATTGGTGTGATTTGATGATTATGATTACGCGAGTTTCAATCGACATATTTTTGGACTAAATGGTAGGAGATTGTACTTTTTAATCGAGGAAATTACACTTTTTAGAAATAATTATAATATTTTAAACATTGTCATTTAATTTTAAAAATACTAAATATTATTTTATATTTTATAATTTATTAAATTAAAATAGTTTGGTAAATATGAAAATTAGTTTTATCAATGTTCCTACAATTTAGATTTCAAAATCCAAGATGAATTTCTAAATTGCAGCCATTTTCTTTTTTGAATAGAGTCTCAAAACTGCAGGTGTCCGTGTCTTCAATATAACCAAATTTCCTTCATTGTTATCTGTTACAGAAATCTGTTAAACAGCGAACAAAACAAAGCAGGACCTAAAGCAGATTTACAGTATGCTTAAGCAGTAAAAATAACAGCGATGGATAGGCATATAAAATCAACGCCTTGGAGCCGGGGCATGTGTTCAACACAGTGTCCTTAAAGCAATATTCGCCCCCTCACCAAAGTAACGCGAGTGCTTGCTTCCCAGGATACAGCGGCTTGTACTGCAACTGAGCAGTCGAACTGAGAATATGCCGGAACAGAATCACCAAGCGACTGAAAGTAGTCAGGAATGAGAATGCAGAGAGATTTCGTAGAGTAAGAATTGTTGTGTTTTGGACTGAAGATTGTTATTGTATATATAGGCAAGGAGGAGCTTTATGCATTCAGTACACTGCCTTTACTCCAAACGTTTTGGAGTTACAAAAAGTTTTGGTGTTACAGAATAAATGGATATAAGTTTTGGAGTTACGTTTTTAAATGAAAAACGTAAAATAAAATTCCAAAACGTAGCTTGCACTTTGTGGCCAATTTTTGGTTCATTCGGTTCGACATTCGTGTAGGTAGGTCGCGCCTGCACACAAGTTCAAGGCTCGAAGGCCAAGTCGGTCCAAGATTTGCACCCCCCCTGCGGGCGCGTAGGCCACGGAGGATTCTCTATGCGACAAATGGTTACACCTTACAAATTGTTAACCATATATAAATTGGTCCACAATCTCGTTTTTATCCGATGTGAGACAACTATTTAAGTTTTCCACACATTTTCATATTTTATCCATTTTTCAATGTGGGATGGAATATTTATATTCCCCATAAATTCCCACTATTCCATTTGTAACCAATGTGGGATTGTAATCCCTTTTAAAGCTCCTCTCCCAATCCCACTTCTCAAGCAATGTGGGATTCAATTTCACTTCATTAGTGAAAATCTATTTTCCTCCAATATATTTTCCAACAATCCCCCACACGAAAGGAAATTGACAGAGACACAGAATACTTGATGATAAAGTTCCATAGTTGAAACCTGCATAGGATAGGTAGGAGTTACCTTTGAACCTTCCCTTGTTAAAGTACATTTAGTTTACTAGCTGATTAGTAGACACGATGTCCTTGAACTATTCTGCCTTTTGTGTAAACAATGATGTACCTTACACATGATTCTTTCTAACACATTTCAGTTCTCATTGGTATGTTCGTTTGTGGCCATGGACATATGCCTGGTTCAGTGAGAGTTGTTAAGAATTGAGCCTCACAATTCCCTTCGAAGCGGCCCCACTTCTCCCTCACATAGGTGATTTCTTAATTAAGCGTAACCTGCATTACTCCGCTCGGATTTTCGACGCATAAGAATCATTAAAAGCCTATTGCTTATCCTCTTTCCACGGGCATCACTGTTATTACAGGAATGGACAGGAGTTAACCCCCACAGTGATCCTATTAAGTATTTGTAATTAGGTTTTCTCATTGAACCTAGATCTTGGGATTTCCAGTCAATTAGGTTGAGTTTCCATTACAATAACTTATTCTTTCAGAGGCTTAAGTTAATAGAGATAACTCCAGTTGAGACTAACTGTCTTATGGTATTATGTCTACGACGTATGTGTCTAGACTTACCATTGTACATGTTGCTTTGTGCCCTTCCAATCGCAGATTGACTATCACAATGAATGCAAATTGCTGGCACAGGTTTTGACCATCTTGGAATATCCTCTAAGAAATTGCGTAGCCATTCAGCCTCTTCACCACATTTATCCAGAGCTATAAACTCGGATTCCATGGTAGATCTCACAATAACTGTTTGTTTAGAGGATTTCCACGATATCGCTGCACCTCCCAAAGTGAATACAAATCCACTGGTAGACTTTGAGTCCTTAATATCAGATATCCAATTAGCGTCGGTATATCCTTCAATAACTGTGGGATATCTGGTATAGTGCAGTCCATAATCACGAGTATATCTCAAGTATCTCAGTACTCTTACTATTCCTTTTTAGTGGTCAGACCCTGGATTACTGGTATATCTACTCAGTTTACTAACTGCGTAAGCTATATCTGGTCTTGTACAACTCATTAAGTACATAAGACTTCTGATTATTCTAGAGTACTCAACTTGAGAAATACCATTGCCTCTATTTTTCGATAGATGTTGACTTGTATCTATCGATGTTCTGGCCACGCCAGTATCATCATTATTGAATTTTTCCAAAATTTTGTCCACATAATGTGACTGACTTAGAACGAGTCCATCTGATGTTCTTGAAATTTTAACTCCAAGAATCACATCAGCTAAACCCATATCCTTCATGTCGAATTTTGAATTCAACATATTTTTAGTAGATTTAATCATCTTATCGTTGCTACCAACGATGAGCATGTCGTCAACATAAAGACATAAAATGACATAACCATGTTCTGTGTCTTTGACGTAAACGCATTTGTCACATTCATTGATTTTAAATCCACTTTCTATCATGGCATTGTCAAATTTTGCATGCCACTGTTTTGGTGCTTGTTTTAAGCCATATAATGACTTCACCAATTTACACACCTTGTTTTCTTGTCCTGGTGCAGAAAACCCCTCAGGTTGTTCCATGTAAATTTCTTCTTCTAAATCTCCATTTAGAAAGGCAGTTTTGACATTCATATGATGTACTTCGAGATTGTGCAAAGCTGCAATCGCTAATATCATCCGAATGGAAGTTATTCTCGTTACCGGATAATAAGTGTCAAAGTAGTCAAGGCCTTCTCGTTGCTTGTAACTTTTAATTACAAGTCTGGCCTTGTACTTATCAATAGTTTCGTCTGCTTTTATTTTTCTTTTGAAAATCCATTTGTAGCCTAGTGGTTTGCTTCCCGGGGGAATATCCACTAGCTCCCATGTATGGTTTTGCAAAATGGAATCTATTTCATTTTTAATGGCCTCTTTCCATTGAGGTCTTTCTGAAGAGTTTACAGCTTCTTTGAAGCTTTGAGGTTCAGTTTCTAGCATATAAGTCAGAAAATCAGGACCATAAGATTTTTCTGTCCTTTATCGTTTGCTTCGTCTTGGTTCAATCTCAACTTCCTCTTCTACTTCTTGGTCCTGACTATTCTCAATCATAGTCTCATATGTTCGTTTAGAAGAGCTCGCTTCTTCTTTGGACTTGTATGGAAATACATGTTCAAAGAATGATGCATTTCTTGATTCCATTATCGTATTTTTGTGTATATCAGAAATTTTTGAATCATACACAAGAAATTGATAAGCACTGCTGTTATGTGCATATCCAATAAATATGCAATCAACAGTTTTTGGTCCTATTTTCACATTCTTTGGTATAGGTACCGTCACTTTGGCAAGACACTCCCACACTCGTAAGTATTTGTAGGAAGGCTTTCTTCCTTTCAATAACTCGTAGGGGCTCTTATCTTCTTTCTTCCGGGGCACCTTATTTAAAAGGTAATTAGCTGATAACACAGCTTCTCCCTACATGTTCTGAGGTAATCCAGAACTTAACAACATTGCATTCATCATTTCTTTCAATGTTCTATTTTTTCGTTCAGCAACACCATTTTGTTGAGGTGAATAAGGTGCTGTTGTTTCATGTTTAATTCCGTGTTGTGCACAGAATTCAGCAAATGGTGATTCATATTCACCACCTCTATCACTTCTCAACACTTTGATCTTCTTGTTGAGTTGGTTTTCAATTTCATTCTTATAGAGAACAAATTTCTCTATAGCTTCATCTTTACTTTTAAGCAAATACACAAAACAATATTTTGTGCTATCGTCAATAAAAGTAATAAAATATTTGTTACCTCCCCTTGTTTGTATAGATTTTAAATCACATACGTCAGTGTGAATTAAATCAAGTGGTTCAGTTTTCCTTTGAACAGATTGAAATGATGACCTTGTCAATTTTGCCTCAACACAAGTTTCACACTTATGTTTATTATCAATTTGGAATGTAGGTATGCAATTCAAGTTAATTAGTCTACGCAAAGTATCGTAATTAACATGTCCTAGTCTACCATGCCACAAATTGGAAGACTCAAGTAAGTAAACGGAAGAGTTTTTCATTTTATTCATTTTTGGCTTAATAGCCATAACATTGAGCTTAAAAAGCCCGTTACTTACATATTTCCTACAAACATTCCAGACTTAGACAAAATAACTTTGTCTGACTTAAACACTATATGAAATCCATGTTTGTTCAACAGCGAGCCAGACACCAAATTCTTGCGAATTTCTGGTACATAGAGCACATTGTTTAGAGTCAGCTCTTTCCCAGACGTCATCTTTAGAACCACCTTTTCATGGCCCTTGATTTCAGAGGTTGCTGAATTTCTCATATACAACTTTTCTCCATCAGCTTCTTCAAAACCACTAAACATCTCCTTGTCGGAGCAAACATGTCGGGTGACACCGGTGTCTATCCACCATTCTCTCAGTTTTGAACCCACCAGGTTCACTTCAGAAATGACAGCTGCAAGGTTCATGACAGATGTATCTTCAACCATGTTTGCTTCTTTTTTCTTCTTCGGCAAACGGCACTCTGTAGACTTGTGACCAATCTTGTCACAATTGAAGCATTTTTCAGAAAACTTCTGTTTAGAAATTCCACCTTTAGGTCCCAACTTGGGCCCTTTTCCACCAGATGGCCCATACTTGTTCTTGTAGCTCTTGGAGCTTTGACCATGCTCCACAACATTGGCTTTGGCCACAATCGGATTGAACCCTCTTTCAGAACTTTTGTTGTCTTCTTCAATTCGAAGTTTGACAATTAGTTCCTCAACGTTCATTTCCTTTCGCTTGTGCTTTAGGTAGTTTTTGAAATCCTTCCATGCAGGAGGTAGCTTCTCAATTATACATGCCACTTGGAAGGATTTACTCACAACCATTCACTCGGAATGAATTTCATGCAAGATCACCTGTAGTTCTTGTACTTGACTGATTACAGATTTGGAGTCCACCATTTTGTATTCCAATAAGCGGCCAATAAGAAACTTCTTAGCCCCGGCATCCTCGGTTTTATACTTTTTGTCCAAAGACTCCCATAATTCCTTAACCATTTTTATTGTGCAGTACACATTATACAATGAATCGGCCAAACCGTTCATAACATAATTTCGGCACAAGAAATTAGAATGCTTCCAAGCATCCACTGCACTGATTGCTTGAATGTCTCCTTGACCCTCTTGGAGCACTGGAGCATTCTCAGTCAAGAATCTCGCAAGATTCAAGGTCGTGAGGTAAAACAACATTTTCTGTTGCCACCTCTTGAAATTTGAACTGTTGAACTTCTCCGACTTTTCTCCGTGATTAACCGGGACTGTCACAGTTGGACCAGTAGCCAGACTTGGCATAGCCACAGTCTTAGTTCCACTTGGGCCAATAGCTAGACTTGGCATAGCCATAGTCTGTGTTACTGGAACCATTATTTGAGCCACATCAGAACTTGGCATAGCCACAGCCTGAGCCACATTCGGTAGATTCGGCACCATTGGAGGCACATTTTCATTTCCGGATGCCACAACATTATTGGTACTTGTATTTTCCATTTCTAAAACAATCAGAATATTAGTACAAAAGAAATAGAATAAATCAAATGCAGTTTAAGAAAACTGTTTTTAAAACAGTAAGGAATTTGTTTTGAAAACAGTAAGGACTCTGATTTGAAAACAGTAAGAAAGCTGTTTTTAAAACTAGTTTTGTAAACTGTTTAACAAAAAAAAAAATATTTCTTTAAAATTGTTACAGAAATCTGTTAAACAGCGAACAAAACAAAGCAGGACCTAAAACAGATTTACAATATGCTTAAGCAGTAAAAATAACAGCGATGGATAGGCAAATAAATTCAACGCCTTGGAGCCGGAGCCTGTGTTCAACACAGTGTCCTTAAAGCAATATTCGCCCCCTTACCGAAGTAACGCGAGCGCTTGCTTTTTAGGATATAGCGGCTTGTACTGCAACTGAGCAGTCGAACTGAGAATATGCCAGAACAGAATCACCAAGCGACTGAAAGTAGTAAGGAATGAGAATGCAGAGAGATTTCGTAGAGTAAGAATTGTTGTGTTTTGGACTGAAGATTGCTGCTGTATATATAGGCAAGGAGGAGCCTTATGCATTCAGTACACTGCCTTTACTCCAGACATTTTGGAGTTACAAAACGTTTTGGTGTTACAGAATAAATGGATATAAGTTTTGGAGTTACGTTTTTAAATGAAAAACGTAAAATAAAATTCCAAAATGTAGCTTGCACTTTGTGGCCAATTTTTGGTTCATTCGGTCCGACATTCGTGTACGCAGGTCGCGCCCGCACACAAGTTCAAGGCTCGAAGGCCAAATCGGTCCAAGATTTGCACCCCCCCTGTGGAGGCGTAGGCCACGGAGGATTCTCTATGCAACAAATGGTTACACTTTACAAATTGTTAACCATATATAAATTGGTCCACAATCTCGTTTTTATCCGATGTGGGACAACTATTTAAGTTTTCCACACATTTTCATATTTTATCCATTTTCCAATGTGGGATGGAATATTTATATTCCCCATAAATTCCCACTATTCCATTTGTAACCAATGTGGGATTGTAATTCCTTTTAAAGCTCCTCTCCCAATCCCACTTCTCAAGCAATGTGGGATTCAATTTCACTTCATTAGTAAAAATCTATTTTCCTCCTATATATTTTCCAACATTATCTTCATTAGGAGGTTGAAACTCAAATAAAAAAAAAAATTCAAAATTTCCTCCATAGTCATCTTCTCCCGCACATCAAATATTCAATCCCAAAAGAATCTATAAAAAATAAAGGTCTGATAAAACGAAATCAAACAATTGTGGATTTATATGTTACAAATGATAGTACGTGTCACAATTGTGGATTTATGTGTTTCAATTGATATTACCATATGTATTACTATTTGTAACAAATGTGATCACGTGTGATTTTCTGATTCTTGTCATATTATGTCAACTGATTGTATAAGAATATTGACATCTTGCCACAAATGTTATGTATCATAACGTGCTACAACTGTTATTATCATGAACTATTTTAATCGTAACACGAACTGTTACAAGTGTGATCTTATTGAAATTTTTAGCTTTTGCCATGTTAAACACGTTAAGCGTTGTGAGAATCTGTGACAAACGGTATGTAAGGTGAAGTGATACAAATGTTATATATCATAAAGTGTTGCAAATGTTATTATCCTGTGCTTTACTATATATAGCACGAACGGTTACAAATGTGATCTTCTTGAGATTTTTGATTCTTGCAACGTTATATTAACTAATTGAATTGATATTTATAAGTGGTTAATAACCAAGAATATTTTTTTCTTTTTGTGAAGAGAGAGATTTTTTTTTTCCTTTTCAAACATATATATCAAAATTATATTAGGATGATTGAAACAATTATCCTATAAATAAAGATTCTACAATATTGGATTACAGTAACTCTCTATTAATTACCTTTCAGTTATGATCCATAATGTAATTAAAAAATAACATTACTAATTAAAAAAAATAAAAAAGAAAGACTAAGCATATTTGAAATTTATGGTATATATATGTTTTCATATAATTATTTTCAAATAGTAATCTAGTTATGTAAAAATCCCTTTTTAATTTCTGAAAACTAATAGAGTACATGGGCTAATTTTCCCTTAAATCAAATCTTAGTTGAATTAAGATAATTTGAGTTGGGAGTTTGGACTTGGGCCATTTTGAGTTGGAGTTATTTGGATTTTTTTAGCTTCGTTTATTAGAGCTGGTCTGAGGCTGTAAATATGTCGAGGAATTTATGGAAAACCGGTGCCGACCTAGTAGGTCCACCAACTTCTATCATTAGCACGAACGGTTACAAATGTGATCTTGTTGAGATTTTTGATTCTTGTAAAGTTATATTAACTAATTGAATTGATATTTATAAGTGGTTAATAACTGAGAATATTTTTTTCTTTTTGTGAAGAGAGAGAATTTTTTTTTTCTTTTGAAACATATATATCAAAATTATATTAGGATGATTGGAACAATTATCCTATAAATAAAGATTCTACAATCTTGGATTACAGTGACTCTCTATTAATTACCATTTAGTTGTGATCCATAATGTATTAAAAAAATTACATTACTAATTAAAAAAAAAAGAAAGACTAAGTATATTTGAAATTTATGGTATATATATGTTTTCATATAATTATTTTCAAATAGTAATCTATTTATGTAGAAATCCCTTTTTAATTTCTGAAAACTAATAGAGTACATGGGCTAATTTTCCCTTAAATCAAATCTTAGTTGAATTAAGATAATTTGAGTTGGAAGTTTGGACTTGGGCCATTTTGAGTTGGGGTTATTTGGATTTTTTAGCTTCGTTTATTAGAGCTGGTCTGAGGCTGTAAATATGTCGAGGAATTTATGGAAAACCGTTGCCGACCTAGTAGGTCCGCCAACTTCTATCATTAGCGTAATTAACCATTCTAATACCATACTCTCTCTAGTGAAGTCGTACAAGTATGAGTTTTTAGGCTAGATGGTTCTTGTCGTTCTTCATCTAATCAAGACCCTGACATACAAAACATTCACAAAGTTATAGTTGTCAACTAATAACCCGTCGATGCTGTGATGTCCAATTGTGGCTTTGATATCTAGAGCGTCATTGTATATGAAGTGAACATCCCTTGCATCATATTTAGCATCTCCAATACAACAATGTCTAATATGTATATATGGCAAAAGACATTGACATTACATCAAAAAACTTCTCCAATGCAACAATGTTCATGGTGCAAATGTAGCAAATTATTATTAACTTTTTAGAAAAAAGAAAGAGAGAGAAATCTATTGATTGGTTATAAATTTTTAAATTAATGGTAGACATTGTGCTAGACATTTTCTAGCATTAATTGTGCTACATAAGCAATATTTGGCCATTTGTCAAAAAAAGCACTAAACATTGTGCTTGATATTGTTGCATTGGAGATGCTCTTAGTGGATTTAATTGGTTCATCGTGAACCCTTGTCCACTTCTACGCACCTCATTGGACATTAAAACAAGTAACTGGTAGATGGCTGGTTTCCCAAGAATGATTCTTTTAACTTCTCCTTGATGATTCTCCAATGTATGGTCCTTCATAATTAGTGTTGATATTTCCAATAGGATTTAGAAGTTTTTGCGGTGACTCTCCTCGGGCTTGAGGTAAACTTCTTAATTGGGCCCCTATGAGCCTCAAATCATAGTATGCATTCAAAATATATTTACCAAACTAATTGCTAACTTAAAATATGTTTTGATCAAATAACAATATCAGAAATGTTCCAAATGATAATTTCAATACTACTCATCTTGTGGTTTTAGAAGTAAAAATATGAATCAAATTTTAATAATCTAGTTGTTCAACCATTTCTTTCTCAATTGATAACATAGCCAATTCATTCAATCTTTCCTATGGCATAGTTGATTGGAGATAAGTCTTGACTAACTTCAACTTAGATAGAAACAAGTTAACAAGTTATCCAGTAAGTCAGTTTCCACATCAATTGGTAAAATATATTGGTGATTCATTTTCCTTGCTAGATAGAAATAATATTGCAACTCGATTCCCCAGCTATCATCAAGACGGTAGTTGCAGGCAATATCTAGACATAATGAACACACCAGAAAGTATGAATGTCGGTACAAAGTACGAAGTACACTGCTTAATACATATATAGCCCTTCATGACTCCCTCAACACTGCTGCTCACTTTATATATAAAACCTTCAAGTCTTGGAAAGATATTTTTACCATGTTCCTCAATTTAGGGTATCTAATAAAACTCCTAGACAAACAAGAGATGTTATCAAGATGTTTGCATAACAATTTGCATCCATTAAGGACTAATCTAAACGAAACAACACAATCCTTTCAATTATCCCTCTTTTTCCCTGTATAGATTCTCAAAGTACTTCACACGAACATGAACAATTTAAACCATGATTAAATTTCCCAAATTTTATCCAAAAATAAATCTGTTATTTAGAATAATCAAAATAACCTTGAAAGTATTCATCATCCTTAAGTATCGAGATTTTATCCGTATTATTCAGAAAACATAACATTACAATTGACCGTGTGTTGACCGCTATTGGGATTAAGAATGTCGCATGGCTTACGGCGATCACCATACCTTGCACATCTGGAGTGAGAACCACTTGACCTCTTTTTCTACTTGAGCACTGCCTTCTTTTCTGGTTATTGGGATTGCCGATTGGATAATTTTTTTAAATGTTGAATTCTGTGAGGCCAGAGAGTGAAGCAGTAAGGCCATTAGTTGGCCCAACTAAACTAGTTAATTATTTTTGGGAATTTTCACAAATAAGCCACGTTATGTTAATATTTATAAAAAAAATTGTTACATGTTATTTATTTCCAAAATACTGGGGTTTTTTCAAATTTTTATTTATTTAATTAATTGAGTTATTATTGTAACATAATCCTTAATTATAGTCATTTACCATATCTTTAACTAATTGATCTTATTTCTCTTATCATTATAATCTCTCTTCTATATATTCTCTCTCTTGCAAGAAAAATCCGGGTTACAGAAGACTATCAAATTATCGTCTATATATTCTCTCTCCTGCAAGAAAAATCCGGGTTACAAAAGACTATCAAATCATTGTTACTATCAAAATTCGAATTGCATAATCATTTGAATGGATTCTAGTGACATTAATACACATTTTGTAACAAGCCGTGCAACATCTTTTTAACACTATGCAATTGAAAATGACGCGCAACAATTTGTTTTCCACGATCCATATTACATTACTACAGAATTTTGTAACAACGCATGCAAAATATTTTTAACACTCAACTCAATTTTATGATAACGCATGGAAAACTTCTTTCTACGACCAATGTAACATTACTACAAAATTTTGTAACATTAACCGCAATGTTTTTTTCACACTCAATGCAATGTAATAGACAAGGTAACAACAAACATGTAACAGATTTTGAAAAATTTTGAAGGTCTGCTTGGATTGTAACATCGGCTTCTTCCCATGTTCTGGTGAATCATTTTTTGTGAACGATCGAGTTAATCTTTGAGTTGGAGTATTCATTGTACGGATTTTGGCTTCAATAATAGTGAATCAATGGCTGGCAATACTTATAAATTAAAAATTCATGGTTAGAGTTTCACTAATGAGGATCACCGATCTTGAATAATGAAGAAAGATATTTTGTCGAGGAAACATAAATAATGGTTGATTGATCAAGAACCCTAGAAAATTATCATACTTTCTAATTGGCAGGTTGAAGCCGGGAACTTTTGGAATTGTAATTTTGGTGTGCGATAATTTGGAGATCAAAGGATTTTGTTGGCATTTATTATTTTAATATAATATTTAATTATTTAAACATCATACATTATTTTAGGAATAAAAACAAATGGAAAGTAGACGTGGAATTATATTTCAAATGCACAGCAGGAGGTGCAATTTCCACATTATTTTTTTATTGAAATTTTAGCTTTTGGGCTATATATAAAAAAAAAAAAATTAGAATCTTCCTCAAGGCGCAGGATAGGCCACGGTTGTACATGAACAAGTGTCAAGTGGAGGAGGTAAGTTTACAACAAATTCTCTTAATTGCCCCTCTTTGAATGAAATTTGAATTTCATCTTTCATGTCTCAGCATTCATTAGTATTGTGACCGCAATGATGATGGAATATGCACTGTGTTGATTTTCTTTTCAAAGAATTCTCACGCCTTTTACTTGAAGGAGTACATGTAAGGAATTGAGGTATACATGTACAACGAAAATTAAATGTTCAATTTTTATAAGTCCGGATCAATCTTGTACTTAGAGAGAATTCGTGATAAAAATTTACCTTTGATAAATATTATGAAATTTGATTTCTGATTAGTTGGAGGTGCGATTTTCAATACCATAGTTGTCCAATTGTCCAGTCTCCAATGGTAATCCACACAGCAAGAACAATTATGGACTTCTACGATTAAGAACAGATCAAAGCGAAACTTTTGAGAGAAGTTGATTGTGTTTTCTTTTGCTTGTGCTAGCAAGTAATGAAAAACAACTCTTGTGATTAATCTGCTGTGGCTTTGTATATATAGGTAGGGCTAACTTTAGCCCTAGTTCTAGTCCAACTATAACCCATTAATAAACGGGCTCAATTAATTAATCTAATTAATTAATTTGGTTCAATAAGTAATTAAGTCCGACCCAACTATTTGAACCTTGGACATTAATTCTTACAAACTCCCATTTGGACAAGGTCCAATTCCAGATGCTCAATTCTCACTTTATGTGTGTGACCCATTAGGTTCCCTTTCACGATGGTAAATGCAGTGATATTCTCATCGATTCACCAAGATTGATCAATTCACGTCGCCATCCAAGATTGACATCTAGCAATGTGTCAAGGCAATCGATGTGAAGGAAAATGTCATGTGGTATGACAGAACCAATATATGTGCAGTTACCGTGGAAATATAATCCCTTCATCAATATAACCCAATTGGTTAAGATATATGGATCAGCGTCAATCTCATTTCAACCAATTATGTTATTCACCTCAACTCTTCGTTGATCTAATCTAGTTATGATTAAAACATTTCAATTCATAACTCTACCCCGGCCGAGGAAATTTATATCAACTTAAGTGGGCAAAATGCAGGTTATAATCTCCTACTTTCTAGGAGTGACGAATCCTCATATTGGACATTCACAACCTTCATATGATTCTCACTATACCCATACGACGTTTTCATGGTGACTCAAATCTTCGAGCCCCATCAAACGCTCGCCAAAGTATAGTGGTCTTCACATAAGATTCATGATGTCCTCAAGTCAAAAGACCAAATCCACAACCGTGCATTAGAGATTTACCATTGATGCTTGGATAGTTATCCATGTGGAATCTCTAAGCGGATCATCCAATGTCATGTTCTCATAACAATGCATTCATGTGTTCATTCAGATGTCCCTCTACATCTTAGCTCGAGAGATCAGCTACTTTCTTAAAAAGAAATGCAACACATGCTAGTCTATCCGCAATAATGATATCCGTATCTCATTATTACTATGACTAGGGATATTTCAAGAATAAGTTATTTATAACTTGTATCTCACAATCACAACACCTTGTGATTAATAAGTTATTATGAACTTTTCTTCGAACTCTATTATTTTAAATAATAAAATTTAAGAATAACAGATCTGCCATTTAAAATGTAGACAAATATTTAATTAATCAATTTGTTCATATACTTCAATGTCTAATAAAGAGTATATCACAAAATGTCCCATACAAACTAGATCCAATCACTCAGGTATCTTAATACCATCAGATTTTGCATGACAATCATGTTTGTGCTGGGACAACAACTTTGTCAAAGGATGTGCTACATTATCGTATGTTAGGACAAGTTCTATCTTTATATAATTTCTTAAGATTATCTATCTAATGAGATAATACTGCCTCAATACATATCTGGATCATTGACGAGACCTCAGTTCCTTCGCTTATGCGATGGCTACATTGTTATCACAATAAAAATTATTTGATCAACAATGCTAGGAACTATTCCAAGTTCAGTAATGAACTTCTTGATCCAGACCGTTTCTTTTGCTGTTTCTGAAGCAGCTATATATATTCGGCTTCTATAGCTGAATCAGTGGTCGTTTCTTATTTGGAACTTTTCCAACTGACTGCACCACCATTTTGAGTAAATACATATCCAGATTGAGATTTGCTATCATCTTTATCAGACTGAAAGCTGGTATCGGCATAACCTTGAACTCTAAGTTCATTTCCTCCATACACCAATGTTTCTCACTAGGGTTCGCTTGGAACCTGCTTGTGACACTCAAAGCATGTGAAACATCTGGTCGAGTACATAGCATGGCATACATGATAGATCTTATTGCTGATGTAAAACATCCAGTCGAGTATATAGCATGGCATACATGATAGATCCTATTGCTGATGTATAAGAAATTCTATCCATGTGATCTTTTTCAATTTTTGTCTTTGGACACATCTCTTTTGAGATATTAATCCCATGCCCGATGGGATTTGGACTCTTCCATGCTAAATTTTCTCAAGATTTTATCTATGTACGTAGATTGAGATGGGGCAAGCATTCTTTTAGATATATCTCTATAGATCTTTATACCGAGAATGTACGTTGCCTCTCTCATATCCTTCATGGAGAAGTTTTGGATAACCATAATTTTACCGATTCTTGGCATCAGAGACATCGTTTCCTAAGAATAGTATGTCATCCATATACAAAATTAGAAACACGACTTTGCTCCCACTAACCTTTTATACATACATAGTTTATCTTCATTCTTGATAAAATCAAACATTTTGATTGTCTTATCAAAACGAAGATTCTAGCTCCGAAAGGCTTGCTTTAATCCATATATGGATTTCTGTAGTTTGCATACCTTGTTTGGCTCTATGGATTCAAAGCTTTCAAGTTGTGTCATGTACACATCCTCGCTAAGATTCTTGTTAAGGAATGCAATTTTTATATCCATTTGCCATATCTCATAGTTATGATATGCTACTATCGCAAGCGGAATCCGAATTAACTTAGACAGGACTACTGGTGAGAAGGTTTCGTCAAAGTCAATCCATTGTCTTTACTTGAAACCCTTCGCAACCAATCTTTCCTTGTGAGTATGAATATTACCATCCATGTTGACCTTTTTAATGTAAACCGATTTACAGCCTATAGGTTTTACCCCTTCAGGCGGGTCAAGCAAGGTCCAAACCTTATTTTTCGTACATGGAGTTCATTTCAGATTTCATGGCTTCTTGCCATCTCTGTTAGTCAACATTTGACTTTGATTCTACGTAAGTAGTAGGTTCATCTTCCTCGATTAGTAATACATTACTAGTAACCAGGAGATCGTATCTCAGAGGAAAATGAATGACTCTGCTCTACTTACGTAGAGTTGGTGTGTCTTTGGAAACTGGTGGTTCCCACTTACTCAATCTGTGCTTCATCAGATGCAAGCTCAGCCATTAGAACATCTAATTGGTCAATTTTATTTGTGGTTTCTTGAACATCTTCAAGATCTACTTTGTTCCCACTTTCTTCTCTAAGAATATAGCAAGTCTCGATATGATGACCTTCATCTCGATGGGATTGTAGAAATAGTATCATGTAGTTTACTCTGGATACTCCACAAATAAACATTTATCAGATTTAGCTCCTAGCTTATCCGATTCAACGCGCTTCACATAAGCTTCGCATCTCCAAACCTTCATGTATGAAAGATTAGGTATTTTTCCCTTTCCATAACTCGTATGGAGTTTTATTGACTGATTTAGTTAGGACACGATTTAGTGTATAACATGCAGTGTTAAGCGCATATCTCCAAAACGATTTTAGAATAACTGCGCGACTCACCATTGATCGCACCATGTCAAATAAGGTGCGATTTCGCCTTTCAGATACACCATTTTGTATTGATGTATAAGACGGAGTCCACTGCTAGAGAATCTCATTCTCTTTTAGATAGTCTAAAAACTCACTTTTCAAATATTCTTCACCTCGATCAAATCTAAGTCTTAGAATATTTTTCCAGGTTTGCCTTTCTACTTCTTGCTTGAATTCCTTGAACTTTTCAAGAGCTTCACTATTGAATTCCATCAAGTATATAAAACAATATCTTGTAATGGTCATCTGTAAAGATGATGAAGTAAGAAAAGCTACGTTTAGCATATTTAGACATTCGTCCATATACATAAGTATGTATAAGATCCAAAATGTCTTCAACTCTGTCTCCCTTTCTAAAAAAGAGGCTCTAGGTTATTTTGCCCAACGGGCATGATTCACACTTATCAAATGATTCATAATCATTTGAATCCAAATATTCATCTTTATGTAACTTGGTGATGCGTTTTCATTTATATGACCGAGTCTGCAATGCCAAAGATTTGAGTTGTTAGTTTTATCTCTTTTATGCCATGTAATTGCTTTTTCTAATGTCCTTTTATTTTCACAGTGAAAACATGGATCATCAGACTTGGATTTGTCTTTGCTTAATTGTTTTTCATCAAATTTGGCCTTCTTGGATCCTTTCAAAAAGGTCCATTTAGATTTTCTCTTAGTGCTCTTAGAGGTATCAATGGCCAAAGTTTACCCATTCCTTTGGGCTTAACAGTTTTCAGCATGTTTAGCAGCTCGAGTAGGGTACACTGAATCTTATTCACGTTGAAGTTCATAATGAATTGGGAAAAGTTATTAAGTGGGGACTGCATAACTAAGTCAACACTTAGCTCGTGGTCCATGGTAAAACTTAATTGATTTAATTTTTCAATATAATCAATCATCTTCAATACATGAGCACTGACTGAGGATCTTTTTACCATCATACCTCTTCATAACCTTTTGGATGTCTCATACTATTCAGTCTGTGGCTGTACATCATTCAACTCCTTGAAATGATATATTTTGATATAGGCATCCATATCCTCGTGCTGCTTTTCTAACTCAAGTGATATACTGCAAGCATCATATGTTGCAGTGTTACTATTATCACTGTGTTTTTGTAAGCCTGCATGTTCTCCGGCGTAACCTCCTCAATAGGAGCTTCCGACATTAGCTGCTTATTGACATATCCAATTTTTCTTTTTCATGTTTGAGAACAATTCTCAGAATGCGGTGCCAGTCCAGAAAATTTGGTCCGATATGTATGTTAGCATCCAATATGCCTCTCAAACTTATATTGTTACTCATGATACATCTATTAAATAACAAGACAGAAAATTAATTAAATAAAGAAAATTAATTTAATTATGGACTTAAATTAAATTAATTATACTCCTACTGTTTAAATTAAATTAATGACCCTCAAACATTAATCAATACAACTGGTTAGATTTCCAATGGGCTAGGATCCCTTTTATTTTATTAGAACCTTGAGCAACTCAACAAGCCCTAATAAAACATCTAGGTAGATACTCTATCAATAACATTTCTATGTGATTCCTAGATCATCAAGTAGACAATTTATTGTCGTACACATCTTATGTGTTTTACTTGATTGTGCTCCTAAAATTTTATTTCCTTGAGCGACTCAACAAAAAATAAAATTCTAGTTAAATTCGACCCATTGTTCAGAAACATCGAATGTTTCATAGTGATAAACATATCTATGAGCGAGCAGCCTTGAGCGACTCAACAAACTGACATCGATAATAGACTCTGATTTTTCACTATAACAATGGAAGGCACGTTGTATTAACCATTTAATACGAATTTAATATTTTGATAAAGAGGGGTTTGTCTCATCACATTTATGTATATTAACTAACATCCAACATGCAATCAACCATACATAATTATAAGTGTGGATGATTATGGACTTTATCTATCTAATCTTCTTGAGCCAAAAAGAAGATTAGTTGGTCAATTTCTAAGGGACGTTGCATTCATTCATCGAATGCTAAATGCAATCATCTCCATCTTCTACTGCAACCTGTATCCAATACTAGTTGGCACGCAGGCCCTGATCAATGGACACGCAGGCCCATAATAAATAAATAGCTCAAAATCTAATTAAATAAATAATAGGCTCGCAGGCCCATTTAATAATGAATAGAAATAATTAACCATACAACCAATCACATGGGTCGAGTCCATAATCATCCACTAAACATCTATTTTAATATCTAATATTAAAAATATATTAATTTCTAAATTTGTAGTTTTGACAGTATAAGTCTAAACCTTTTAGACATTTTGGAACGGACTAGACGGAATTAAATAATTAATCTAATTAATTAATTAATTTTTCAACAATAAAATTAATCAATTAATCAATTAATTTTATTCATAAAAAGGATTTTCAAAATTTATTTTATCTACCAATTTAAAGTCATACTCTAATTGAAGATAAAATTTGTATAGGGTCAAAATTATAATTTTATAAAGTAATAAGTAAAAGTTTAATCTGGTCAGAAATTCAAAACATAGTTTAAAAATGATTTTGTTTAATTTTGAATATTAGACCAACATTAAAATAATTAATAATTACAATTTTTCCAAAAAATTAAAATTGTATTTGAGACCCTATTTTCCTTTAAAGTTCGAGGACTTAATGTGAAATTTCTAAAATTGCATAATTAGCCCTTAAATTTTTTAAAACAATGGTTCCTTCAATGCAATTTCCAAAATTGTACAGAAGACCCTTTTCTTACTTTAAAACAGTGAGCCATTTCTTTGCAATTTTTGAAATTACAAGAAAGCCCAATTCTATTTTAATTCCTTTTTGAAATTAGAGAGGTTTCCTATGCAATTTCTAAAATTAAAAGGAAGCCCCAGTCCCCAAAATTGCCAAACGCAGAAACCCTAGGCAAGGGTTTCTACAATTCGGCGCCGTTTCAAAACGGCGTCACCAACGGATGATCTGGCAGTGGTCGTGCTGGTGTCTAACACCAGAGACTACCACCGTTAGCATCATATGGCATAAAGGCAGCGCCGCTGCTATTTCTAGCAGCGGTGTTCGTGTGGCGTCCGCTGCTTCAAAAGCAGCGGACCACTACGTCGGAGTGCGTTTTTCACTCCGACTACTGCGGATGCGTCGCCAGCCATTCTCTGTCACCGGTCGCCGGCGGTAGTTGTTTCCAAAACACTGCCGGCAGTCCAGTTCCTCCTCCCTTTTTTTAATTCCAAAAATAAAATCTAAATCAAATTCAGATTTTTTTTTTAAATTCACAATTTTATTTACTGTCAAAACTCAAATCAAATTAATATGCCAATAACAATTATTGTTTGGTTCATCAAAACAGTATAACGAATTCTAACAAGTAACAAGGTAGGCTCTGATACCACTGTAAGGAATTGAGGTATACATGCACAGCAGAAATTAAATGTTTAATTCCTATAAGCCCGGATCAACCTTGTACTTAGAGAGAATTCGTGATAGAAATTTACCTTTGATGAATATTGTGAAATCTGATTTTTGATTAGCTGGAGGTGCGATCTTCAATACCACAACTGTCCAATTGTCCAGCCTCTAATGTTAATCCACACAGCAAGAACAGTTATGGACTTCCACGATCAAGAACAGATGAAAGCAGAACTTTTGGGAGAAGTTGATTGGGTTGTCTTTTGCTTGTGCTAGCAAGTAATGAAAAACAACTCTTGTGATTAATCTATTGTGGCCTTGTATATATAGGTAGGGCTAACCCTAGCCCTAGTTCTAGTCCAACTAGAACTCATCAACAAATGGGCCCAATTAATTAATTTGGTCCAATAAGTAATTAAGTCCGACCCAACTATTTGGACCTTGGACATTAATTCTTACAGTACATCCTTCAAATATGTCTTTGTCATGTAATATGTCTAATATTTTGGCGAGTTGACTTCGATAAGGGCACAGGGCGGTTCATTATTCCTCTTTGCTTACCAGACATCCTCGGTCAGCGCCCACTTGTTCCTTGTGAAGTCCTCACCTAGGACTCTCTATATTCTTTCCCCATGAGCTGCTAGAGATTATTTATTCCATCGTTATATGCTTTTGGGCTCTAGTAATAAATCCATTGTAAATTTTCTTACCACTTGCCATCAAAATTGAGTTCCAAGTTATAACTCCAACGAAATAGCCATGATTACAGCTACATTAAATATGTGGCCAACTTCTGGTCGTTACATTGCGTAACATAACTTTGTGAATACTCTTTCTCGCCTTACTGAATAGAAATTAATCTCCTTCGGGGCTGAACACTTTCAATCCATAAATTAGCTTGGAAACAATTTCCTCAAGGTGGCCCAACTATGAATGCTTCACACCGGCAAATTCCTAAACCATCTTTCTGCCTCCCATGTTAGTGTTATTGAGAATGCCCTGCATTTGACTGTGTTGGAAGTGTCATGCTCATCCATCCAAAGTTATTCAAAGTGTAGATGTCGTAGGTAGGATTTCCTTTGTCGTTGTAAGTTATTATAATTTACATTTCAAATTTCTTAGCAAATAGGGTCGTCTTGTTGGGCTTGGCAAAGGGCGAATCTTCATCACCATCACAAAATGGTCCCTTAAGTCATTACTCATGGCTAACTTATTTATTTGATTTTGAAGTTGGTTTCACAAATCCCCATTTCTACTTGCTATTAGTGTTTATTCTCTCTTCCTTGGGCCAAGGTTATTTTCTTCAATATGGTCAAATATGTTGGCAAAATTTTGGATTTTTTTTTTATGTATTACTATATATCAAAATAAACAAAAATTAAAAGCCTACTTAGAAAATTGAACCAAATAAAAATCAAATCGAGGTAAGAGTTCAACTCACTGTCCTTCAGATGAATTTGCTCTACACAGGTGCCCACTTTTGAATAGAAATCGTCTCCTAAGATACAACAATATATTCTTGTAATAGAAGCATTTCAAATCACAAGAAACAACAAACTAAAATTTGTTTTGCACTCATTTCTAAATGTATGAACTAATGCAGAATAATATATGTAAGTGCAGCACAAAATATGAAAGACGAAAAAGATGAAGTGGTTTTTTAGGAAACTGGGGGTCTATTTATAATATGCCAAAAGTTGTGTTCGAAAAGACAACTTAAAATCATGTCTGAAAATACATGTCATTTCTAGACAGATTCTATCTTAAACAATCATGTTTGTACTAAAAAGATATATCTATTAGTTTAACATAGTCCGTTTTAGAAGCAAAACATGTGTTGCAATCTGGAAAATTCCAAGCCCAAGCCTAACTATTTGTGACCCGTACTCGAACTTACGCACACATGGGCTTTGGACCAAGCCCAAAAGATCTATGTCCTCCATCTTTCAAAGACTATTGGTATCCAAGGGGCCTAAACCCAAGTCTCAAACTAGGGATATATGAACGAGTCACAAATGTATTCTTTTTTCAATTGTGGGACAAAGTTTAAGACTTGTCTCTTCATCAGTTCATCTTCCAATTCAATTATGTCCATTTTCAATACCTTACTTTTGGTTTTAATTTCTTGTTTATTCAGAAATAGTTTTGAACATCTACTCATAGAGTAGAACTATTATCGTGCTTAAATTGGATTGTGGGACCCACTTTAATATTTGGTCAAAGTTAGATAAAAACCAACTTTATACACTTATTTTTAACAAAATATACTAATTGACCTTGATGGTGGTGCTCCTTGGACTAGAGGTTTCTCATGCCACACATCTACTCCATATAAGCTAGCTGTTAGAAATTGTGGCGGATGTTGTTGTTGGGTTAGGGCAAAGTTTGCTCAACCCCATCAAAGGGTAGGTGCAGGCCCGGTTTTGGGCCGAGGCGAGTGAGGCGACCGCCTCGGGCCCAAAACCGGAGGGGGCCCATTTTCGTAAAAAAAAAAAAAAAAAAAAAAAATTTTTTTTTTTTTTTTACTAAAATTGTCCAATAAAAAATATTTGTACAAAAGTTTGAAGTCCAACAAAGTAAAGCAAGTCGCATTCTATATTATTAAGTAATGACCCAAAATTGAAGGGGCCTATTTTTTTTAAAAAAAAATTTCTGAAGTCCAGCCCACCAATAACCGACTATAACTTCTTGATTTGGGGGCCTAAATTTTGGATCTCGCCTCGAGCCCCGAAAATGTCAGAACCGGCCTTGGGTAGGTGTCCCCTTGCAACGTTTCCTGATTTTACAAACTCGAAGGCTAACATTTCATTTCATTCATTGTTCTGATGGACCATTAATAACATGTATTCCATTATAAGAAATATTGAGACGAAGTACAACCACTTGCATTAAGTATCTCACTTTGATGTTTTTAAATGTGCTTAAATGAAGTAAAATATGTAAATCATCGTGTAATTCAACAACCAAACACCTCACTAACTTCTGTGTTTTCTACATAAAAACAATGGAGAATTATAGAGGTGGGTATGGTATTTTTTTGCTTATGAAAGGAGAAAATGAGAGTGAAAAAGTGGGAGATGGAAAGAGCCAATAGAGAGTTGGGAGAAGAGAGAGAGACACGTGAGTACGAGGAGAGAAAAGTTGGATAGGATTCATATTTGAAATTGTCATCCAATCCTTCCGTAGAATGAATATATATATATAATTCAAAATTCCAGATTTTATTTAAAATTGGAATTTTTTTTATTATTATGCCAGAAATCATTTACTTTAGAAGACAAAAAAATTAATTCATTGTAAACTCAGGCTTAAATTTGGCGGCTCTTATGTATGTAGGTTGAGCTTAACTAGCTTGGACTTTGACTAGACATGGCACACGTATAATTAAATTTAATTTAAATGCTAAACAACTTTCCATATAACATAATGCACAAAATTATTCCAGAGTTTTACATCCCTCCCTTTGATTCCCAAGGCGGTAGAATTGGAGAATTGGATCGTTCGACATTTTTGCCTTGCTCATCTTCTCCTCGGGATTATGATGAGTCTGGTTGTTGTGTTCCTTAGCTAGTAGTTCTGCTCGTACTATTTCAACTGTCTTGAAAGGCATGCTATCACTTTCTCATGCTGCATCAATACACGTCTTAAGCCCTGCTTGGATGCATCACTATAGATACCAAATATGTTTGAATCCTCTAGAATCATCAACATCGAAGCTATCACCAACATTTATTTAAGCTCCTCGAAGCTCTATTCACGCTTTTCTATTCACTAATATTTTACACCCTTAGTCAATTGAGTCATCGGCCATCCTATCTTAGAGAAACCCTCGATAGTAACCTGCTAATCCCAAGAAACGATAAACCTCTCCCATAATGGATGGGTTGGGCCATATGGTCATCGCCTCTATGTTAGCCGGGTCTACTTCAATTCTTTGTATGATAACCATATCATTGAGAAAACCTACACCGTCAAGTTAAAATTCGCACTTCTTGAACTTGACATATAACTTATCCTTCCAAAGGGTGTCCATCACTATCATTAGTTGTTCATCATGCCGGTCTCATCCTTTGAGTACACACTAGTATGTCATCAATGAAAACTATGACAAATTGGTCCAAGTACTAATTGAACACTCGATTCATTATGTCCATGAATACTATTGGGATGTTGGTCAATTCAAACGATATGACTGCGAACTCATAATGCCCATAGCATGTGATCTTGAGAATATCGCTTATCTTGATGTTAAGTTGGTGGTACTTTGACCTTATGTCGATCTTGAGAATACCTTTGAACCTTTCCAATGATCGAAAAAGTCTTCTATTATGGAAATTAGGTACTTATTTTTAATAGTCAGGTGATTCAATTCTCTATAGTCTATACACATTCTCATTGACACGTCATTCTTTTTCACAAGAGCACATGAGCACCATATGGAGATACACTCGGTCAGACAAATCCTTTATTAAACAACATTTTATCCAAACTCTTGCAACTTCAACTCCTTAAGTTCTTTCGGTGCCATCCTACACGGGCTTTGAATATTGGTGTTGCTCTAAGAACTATGTCAATCGTGATTTCCACATATCTTTATTGCGCCTTGCCACGTAAATCTTCTTAGAATGCATCTACCATATCTCATTTTGCTAGTTGTCGCTCTGGCTGCTGCGTACTAGTAATATTTATTACAAAGCCTTTGCAAAATTCTTCAATCGACATTCTATCTACTTGCAATGCACACACAAAGCATGTAGAAACTTTAACTTTGCCCAGAAGAAACGAAACTTCTCCTCTCCAAGTTGTTAGAATAAGATTTTTTTCTCGTAAAATTGGATGGTTGTGTGATTACTCCCAAACCAATCTTTTCCTAAAATAACAGCAAAGTCATTCATATCTAAAAGGTACATATATTCTTTTAGTACTTTCCTACCAGTCTCTAGTCTAACAACCTTAGTTAGCTAATTACTATTCAATCAACACAATTCAATACTAATTAATACGAGGAAACACATTTATTAATAATCAATATTAAATGAAGAGTGTACATGGCTTTGAAAGCTTTTTTTTTATAAAGAAAGTAACAAGTATTATACATCGATCATACATTACTAAAACAATCTAAACTGAAAATGATGAAACCCTATGCCTACTGAAAAACTAATGCTCTATTTTCTACTTATCTTCGTTTGACTCCTCTTCGGAACTTTTTTGACATCCTTCTGGCCAGGCCTGCCCATAGTTGGGTGGCCAATACCTTAGTCCACATCATGTTCACCTCATGGATGTGTGAGCAAGATCGTGAGTTGGATTCATTTCATAGTTCTTTTATGCTTGGATAACATCTTTCGCACAATTGAGATGAGTACTTGCGCTCATCGTTATACTAGTAGTCCTCATAATTTTACCAAAAACCCTCTAACTGATTATCAATTAGTTAGAGATACGAAAAGAACATCATGTAAGAACTCCAAATGATGTCTGACTATACCATAGCCTATGCTAGTTATCAAGAACTAGTGGATAAAGAGTTTAATACCTATGAGGAGGCTATGCGGTGTAAAAAGTCTAAGGAGTGGGTGAGTGCTATGAGAGAGGAGACGAGCTCTGTAGCTAAAAATCAAACTTGGAAATTAGTGCATAAACCTAAGGATAAATCTATTGTGGGATGTAAATGGGTGTGTAAGGTGAAGGAGGGAGCCACTGAGACTGAACCTGTGAGATATAAAGCTAGGTTGATAGCTAAGGGGTATACATAGAAAGAAGGGGTTGATTACAATGAATTTTTTTTGCCTATTGTTAAGTACACCACTATTCGTAATTTCGTATCATGCATGCTATGATTGCTCATTATGATTGGAAATTTGAACAACTTGTTGTAAAAAATACTTTTTACACGGTGACCTTGATGAAAAGTTTTTCATATATCAACCAAAAGGTATTGCAGATAAAAACAAGCATGATCATGTGTGTTTTCTTAAAAAAATCTCTATACAGTCTAAAACAGTCTTCTAGACAGTGGTACAATAAGTTTGATTATTATGTTCTTTCAATTGGTTTTAAGAAGAGTGAATTTGATCATTGTTTGTATTACCAGCACCATAGCACAAATGATTGTGTGTATTTGTTACTCTATGTGGATGACATGTTATTGATTGGTTCTAACATGAAAGTGGTAAAGGATAATAAACATAAGTTAAGTAAAGAATTTGATATGAAAGACCTTGGGCATATTAAAAGGATACATGGCAAGGAAATTAATAGAGATATGTCTAATTCTTGTTTAATTGCACATCAAACTACATATGTGCTTAAGGTTTTGAAAATGTTTGGTATGCTTGATTGTTAACATGTCCCTTGCTTCTTGGTAATCAATTTATTTTGTCTAAAGAACAATCACCTACAAATGAAAAAGAAGTTGCATATATGAATAAAATTCCTTACTCAAATGTGATTGGCTGTAATGAACTTGATGGTTTGTACTAGGTTAGACTTGGCTTTTGCTGTTAGTACTTTGAGCAGGTACATGTCTAATCTAAGATCCACTCATTGGGAAGCTTTGAAATGGTTGCTCAAATATTTGAAAATTACATAAAATGAAGGGTTAATATATAAAACTGTTTCTAATGGTGTGAAACCAAATGGTTTAATTGATGCTGATTATGGTGGAGATAGAGATAATCAGGAATCTACTCCAGCTTATGTGTTCACTTTGTGTGATTCGTGTGTTAGTTGGAAATCTCAACTTCAACATTTTGTTGCTCTTTCCACTACTGAATCTGAATATATAGCTGATAATGAAGCCTATAAAGAAGCTATGTGTTTTTAAAGATTTACTTAATGAACTATGTGTTTTAAGTGATAATGTGACTATATACTCTGATAGTCAATCGGCTATTCATTTGTGTAAGAATCATGTTTTTCATAAACGCACTAAACATATAGATGTTAGACTACATTTTATTAGAGATGTGGTATCTCAAAATTTGATTAAACATGATAAAATGCTTATGTACTATAACCCTACAGATATGGGCACTAAAGTTCTCACTTCGGTAAAATTTAGAAGTTTTTTTACACTACTAACCATTGGAACAAGTACGTTGAGTTCTATTTAGTTTAGAATTCATTTTTTGACAACTACTGAGCATGTGTCTTTTCAATTTTGCAGATTTTTGTTTGGAACCGAGGTGAATGTTTGTTGGGATTTTTGGTCCCAAACAAACCAAATGGATAATGATGATTAAATGGGTCGGTTTAATTATACTTCGTAGGTTTGACCAATGATCGAAGATTTATTATATTGCTCAATCTCCAACAATTAGGAAGCCCAATTATAAAGACGTGTCAAAGCACTTTATTGTCAAATTTGAGTAATGGATGTCGACCCAGTTACTCGACAGATCGATTATAAGTTGACCCACTTAACTTATGACTCTTGTTTGGTCCTTGAGTGAGAAATATATATATATATATATATATATATATATATATATATATAGGATGACTTTGGTGTGTCTATACACACTCATATACCTATTCATCAACTCTCCACTGTTGTGTGCAAAAGCCGGCTACCTCTTTCTTCTTTGGCCGAATCTTCGCCTCTTCTCTTCTTCTTTTTGAATTTTCACTTTTTCTCTTTAATGGAGAATCTTGTAGGTTGTTTAGGAGTGTACTTTGGCCATTATTTGTGGTGTCACCATTGTTGGAGGTTGCTAAAATCTGAGCCTCATTTCTACCATTGTTGTGCCATTAGTGAAGCTTGGAGTTTTTCTTTTGCTTCTACTTATTGTCCAATTACTTTTGTTTCTATCTATATAATCTTGATTAACTTGGTGTTTCTAGAGAGATTATTTTTTACAATCTGGTATAAGATATTTGTTGGCTTTTGAAACAACTTATTGGACTTGAATCTTAAAAAGATGATGACTAAAGGTGATGGATGACTGATGGACAATCGGAGAGAGATTGGCGAACGACATGCAACAACATTAGAATTATTCGGCCAAAATTTTTATTTTCAAAATTATTTTGGGACTGAAATCACTTATTTTAGATTCTGATTTTTATTTTGTAGATTAATATTTGGACAGCAGTGCATTTGTTGGACAGTTTGGATTCAAGATAGGTGTCATTTTTCTGTCCCAAAACTGCTGAAATTAAAATATACAAAATAAAGAATAAAATAAACCAGATTCACATCTCTCCGATATTACGGACTGTCAGATTGGTCTGCGCTGGTGAATTTGTTGGTCTCCTTTTTTAAATTGTTGTAATAGAAGGATATCGTGTGGGGTGGCCATTAGGTTTGGGGTTACCGTGTGGGTTAACCATTGCCTGTTGCTATTGACTCTAGGAATTTATGTGCACATTATTATGACTTGTATTTTAATTATTTTTTGAATTTGCTATTGATGATTTGCAATACTTTGTTTTTGTTGAATTATTGTTACTATTTAGAACTGTTACCTAGACTTTACTTGTTTGACAATTTCTTTGTTATGAGATCACGAAACCCTGGAAATAAAAAACGGTGTATATTGAGGCCTTTAGATTTTTTCAGCGTGATTATCTTGGATGTGCTTGTTGGTGTGTACTCTTATTTGTTGAGATGTCTGCGCATCATTTTGACTTGGGTGTCTTTAATGGTAAATGTGAATTTTCTATTTGGCAACAGAAAATAAAAGGTTTTTTCGTTGAGAAAAAAATTTCAAAAGCTATTGATAATTCTTTTGGTCCTACTGTTACTGAGATTCATAAAAAAGATAACTTGCCTATACTTCTATCATATTGTATTTATGAGACCCTGTTTTGCACAAAATTGAAAATTTTGATTCCACAGAAATGCTTTGGAAAAAATTAGAAGAACTTTATTTAAATTAATCTATTCTAAACAAAATTTATCACCTCAATTTTTTTTTTTCAGTTTTAAAATTGACCCCTCAAGGGATTTGGATGTAAATCTTAATGTTTTTAATAAGCTTGTGCAAGATATTACAAACTATTGTAAAACGGTCAGTAAAATTAATAAAGCTATAATTTTGTTGAATGCCATTCTAGATTCATATAAAGAAGTCAAGAATGCAATCAAGTTTGAGAGGGAGACCCTTATACTTGACATTATCATATACTCTCTAAAAAGTAAGGAGATAGAGTTGAAGCTTGAAAGATATGAATGAAAAAATGGCGATATCCATTTTGTGAGGGGTAGACCTCAGTCGAGAAGTAGAAGTATAGGTGGACGTGAGCAAAACAGTGGTGGCAATAGAAATGGTAGAAGTCATTCTAAGTTACGGAGAAGGGCAAAAGGGAAGAAATGCTATGGTTGTAGAAAATTAGGCCATTTCATTAATATATGTTATAAAGAAAAGAACAAACAGAGAGATCAGAGAGAAAATAATGAGGCGAATGTGGTAACCAAAGAGGAGTCTGGTGAGGTTTATATGCTTTCAAATTTCGAGCCTGGTGAGATTAACCTATCTATGAACTCCTAAATGGATGAGTGGATTCTTGACTCTGGTGCATCTTTTCACATCACATTAAATAAATATTGGGTTGATCATTTGCATGAAGGTAATTATGTAGATATTGTTGCATGGGGGTGGTGTTGCATGTAACATTACTGACATTGGTGATATGACTGTTAGATTTGATAGTGGTTTAGTGCATACATTGAAGGGAGTTAGATATATTCCACACATGGGTAGAAATTCAATTTCTACGGGAGAGTTGGAAGAGATGAGTTTTGTTGGTGTGCTTGGTAATTGCATGTTAAAAATGACTAAGGGTGCACTTAGAGTCTTTAAGGCTGTTAGAAGAAATGGCATTTATATTGTGTGTGCTGAAGTGGTAGGTGGTTTAAATTCCACTATTGCTTCCATTAACATTGATCACACACAGAAGTGGCATAATAGACTTGCTCATCTTAGTGTTAAGTGACTTAAGTCCCTTAATGATAAGGGTGTGTTTGGTAAGGATAAGGTGTCTGACATATCATTTTGTGATGATTGTATGCTTGTTAAACATCGCAGGACGTCATTTTCATCTAGCACACACAAGGCAACTAGAGTGTTAGATTACATTCATAATAATTTGTGTGGTCCCGGGAGCAATCCTACTTTTGGTGGTAATAAATATTTTGTCTATTATTGATGATTTATCTAGATGTGTGTGGTTTATCTATTGAAAGATAAAAGTGAAACTTTCATTAAATTTAGAAATTGGAAAGTTCAAGTGGGGTATCAAATAGGTAAAAAGATAAAATATTTGCGTAATGATAATGGACTTGAACTCTGCAAATAACTTGTGCAATGACTGTGGTATTACTAGACATAAAATAGTGTCTTACACTCTCGAATAGAATGGGGTTTCTGAAAGGATGAATCGTACTTTGCTTGATAAGGTTAGATGTATGATGTTGAGTTCTGGTGTGACTAAATTGTTTTGGGGTGAAGCTGTTATGATTGCTTGCTATCTAACTAATTTGACTCCAACCGCTGCTTTAAATGTTGATATTCCTTATGAAAAATGGCATGGTAAATGTGTTGATTATTCCATGCTTAAATTTTTTTGTTGTACTACTTTTTCTCGTCAGAGTGGGGGAAAGCTTGAACCTAGATCAAGGAAGTGTGTCTTTCTGTGTGTTAAGGGATATATGTTGTTGGATAGAAGCCAAAAGGTTGTAAAGATTATCATAAGTCGAGTCAAAGATGCCTTGTTTAGAGAGTGAGAAACAACAAAAAACTATTAGTGATGAGTCTCCAGTAAAGATGGAGAGAGTGAGCATCCCTATATCCATATCTCCTAGTGAGGTGGAGAGTAATAACCAAAAAGATCAGTAGGTTGTAGAGAATGGCCATCCCATTGACCAAAACCCTCTAGCTGATTATCAATTAGCTAGAGATAGGAAGAGAAGACCATGTAGAAAATTCCAAAGAAAGTCTGACTACACCATAGACTATGCTAGTTATCAAAAACTAGTGGATAAGGAGCCTAATACCTATGAGGAGGCTATATGTTGTGAAAAGTCTGAGTGGGTCAGTGCTATGAAAGAGGAGACGAGCTCTCTAGCTAAAAATCAAACTTGGAAATTAGTGTCTAAACCTAAGGATAAATCTATCGTGGGATGTAAATGGGTGTATAAGGTAAAGGAGGTAGCCACTAACACTAAACCTATAAGATATAAGGTTAGGTTGGTAGCTAAAGGGCATACACAAAAGGAAGGGATTGATTACAGTGAGATTTTTTTCTCCTGTTGTTAAATATACCATTATTCTTAATTTCGTATCATGGTTGCTTTAGTTTCTCGTTATGATTGGGAACTTGAACAACTTGATGTAAAAACTTCTTTTTTACATGGTAACCTTGATGAAAAGTTTTTTCATGTATCAACCAAATGGGTTTGAAGATAAGAACAAACATGATCATGTTTGTTTTCTTGAAAAATCTCTATACGGTCTAAAACAGTCTCATAGACAGTGGTACAAGAAGTTTGATACTTATGTTCTTTCAATTGGTTTCAAGAGGAGTGAGTTTGATCATTGTTTGTATTACCAGCACCACATCAAAAATGATTGTATATATTTGTTACTCTATGTGGATGGCATGTTATTGATTGGTTCTAACATAAAAGTGGTAAACGATAGTTAAAATGAGTTAAGTAAAGAATTTGATATGAAAGACCTTGGACATGCTAAAAGGATACCTGGCATGGAATTAATAGAGTTGGGTCTAATTCTTGTTTAAATGTACATCACATTCCATATGTGCTTATGGTTTTGAAAATATTTGGTATGCTTGATTGTAAACATGTCTCTATGCTTCTTGGTAATCATTTTATTTTGTCTAAAGAACAATCACCTACAAATGAAAAACAAGTTGCATATATGAATAAAATTTCCTACTCAAATGTGATTGGCTTTGTAATGTACTTGATGGTTTGTACTAGGCCAGACTTAGCTTTTCCTGTTAGTACTTTGAGCAGGTACATGTCTAATCCATGACCCACTCATTGGAAAGCTTTGAAATGGTTGCTCAAGTATATGAAAAGTACATATAATGTGGGGTTAATATATAAAACTGTTTCTAAAAGTGTGAAACTGTAGAGTTTTACTGATGCTGATTATGGTGGGGATAGAGATAATAGAGAATCTGCTTTAGCTTATGTGTTTAATTTGTGTGATTCGTGTTTTAGCTGGAAATCTCAACTCCAATATATTGTTGCTTTTTTCACTGCTTAATCTGAGTATATAGCTACTAATGAAGCCTTTAAAGAAGCTATGTGGTTTAAAAATTTGTTTAATGAACTATGAGTTTTAAGTGATAATATGACTATATACTCTGATAGTCAATCGACTATTCATTTGTGTAAGAATCACATTTTTCATGAACACACTAAACATATAGATGTTAGACTACATTTTATTAGAGATATGGTATTTCAAAATTTGATTAACTTGAGAAAATGTATACGGACTATAGCCCTGAAGTTATGGGCACTAAGATGCTCACTTTGATAAAATTTAGAAGTTGTCTTACATTTCTAAACACTGGTATAGGTACGTTGAGTTCTAATTAGTTTAGAATTCATTTTTTGACATCTATTGAGCATGTGTCTTTTGAATTTTACAGATTTTTGTTTGGAACCAAGTTGGAGGTTTGTTGGGATATTTGGTCCCAAACAAACCAAATGAGTAATGATGATTAAATGGGTCGATTTAATTATACTTCGTAGGCCTGACCAATAATCGAAGATTTATTATATTGCCCAATCTCCTACAATTAGGTAACCCAATTTCCAAGAAGGGTCAAATCACTTTATTGTCAACTTTGATTAATTAGCCTCAACCTAGTTACTCGGCCGATCGATTCTAAGTCTACCCACTTAAATTAGGAATCTTAGTTTGGTAGTTGAGTGAGCAATATATATATATATATATATATATATATATATATATATATATATATATATATATATATATATGGGTCGACTTTGGTGCCATACACATGCATATACATATTTATCATCTCTATGCTATTGTGTGCAAAAGCCATCTACCCCACTTCTTCTTTAGCCGAATCCACGCCTTTCCTCTTCTTCTTTGTGAAGTTTCACCTTTTCCATTTAGTGAAGAATCTTGTGGGTTGTTTCGGAGTGTGCTTTGACCATTATTTGTGATGTTACTATTGTTGGAGATTGGCTAAAATCTAAGCCTCCTTTCCACCATTGTCGTGCTATTAGTGAAGCTTGGAGTTTTTCTATTGCTTCTACTTATTGTCCAATTACTTTTGTTTCTATCTATATAATATTGATTAACTTGGTATTTCTAGAAAGATTATTTCTTACAAAAAACAAAAACTAAAAAATAAGCTTGTCGTATTATGCTTTTATCTGGTATTCATACCATAATACATATCATCCTTGCGCATAGATTATTCAAAAGAAAGGATGATCATGCTTCTTTTTGAAATAAAAATCACAATAATATATGCTAAGGTACATTTCATACGATCTTGCAAAACTTAGATTATCCATGCTTGTCGATCTGTTCATTTCTTTTTCTTACGCATTTCGTACCTTGGAACAGTCAAACGGTATCGATAGGTGAGCACTGTGTGCCAATGATTTCTTGTTCATCTTTAATTTAATGTCTTGAGCCAAATACAGTTTGACGGAGCTCAACTAATTGCCTAGAAAATATTATAAATTGTTATTCCTTGCACATAGACACATAAAATCGTGCATGGTCTTGACATACACTTAGTGGTAATTACACATGCGTAACGGAAAGAAATGCATGGAAGCATAGAAAGGTGCTCCGGAGCGCTTGTCTCTTCTTGCTAGAGGTGGCAAAATGGATCAGCCCAATAGACTAGCCCAAATAGCCCATATTTAGGGCTGGGTCAGCCATGAAAAAAACTAGCTCAGAAAAAATTGGGCCTGTTTGGCCCGGACCTATTAGCCTGTGGGACCAATTGACCCAGGTTTAGGATGGCCCAATTTTTTTTCCTGGCCCAATTAGCCTTGCTCACTTCATGACTCTTCAACCAACAACCCAAATAACCTCAATTTCTTCTACTGCAATCTTGTCTTCTCGCTCTCCAAATTTCGTCCATCCATCCGATTTTCTTTTGAAAGAAAATTTTTATTGTGTGATGAGTTTCTGCAAAGCCAATCTCCAAATAGAAACGTAAAAGAAAATGGTGAAGAATAGAACTGCAAGGCCTGTCTTTGTAATTAGGCTTGCTTGGGACTAGATGACTTGAAGAATGATTTAGAGGAGTGCCAAGATTTGGTTCTTGATCCAACAAATATAAAGCTCGATACACATCCAGATTTTTGGTTGAGCCAGCTCGTAAGTTTTGTTACCTCTCTTATGCAATCTTTTGAAGATAAAGTTAGCTAATATTTCTAGTAGAGTATGTTTGACCTCTGATGTATGGTCTGCCTTAACAACTCAGGGTTATATGACTGTGACGGCTTATTTTGTTGATGATAATTGGAAGTTGAACAGTAAATTACTTGCTTTTTGTGAGTTGGATAGTTCACATACATGGCTTGAATTATCAGTGAAAGCATTTGAAGTCCTAAAAGATTGGGGAATAGATACAAAAATATTTTCTCTAGCGCTTCCAATGATAGCATGCAAAATTTGTTGGAAGAAAGACTTGAGTTGCAGAATAGCAAGCAGTGGTGAATTTTTTCACATAAGATGTTGTGCACATATCTTGAACCTTATAGTTCAAGAGGATTTGAAAGTAGCTAGTGAGGCTTTGTATAAAATTAGAGAAAGTGTTAAGTATGTGAAGGCTTCAGAAGGGAGGTTGAAACAATTTAAAAGATGTATTTTGAGAAATGTACTTAGATGACATGGGTAGTTTCTTAAGGTTGGATATGTCAATAAGATGGAATGCTATCTACATGATACTTAAAAGTGCAATTAAATATCGTCGTGCTTTCACTAGTTTGACCTATAATGATAGAAATTACAAGCATTGTCCGTCTAATGAGAAATGGGAAAGAGCGGTGAAGATGTGTGCTTTCTTGACCCCATTTTATCAAATTACCAACTTGATATCAGGGTCATCTTACCCCACCTCCACCTTGTATTTCATGCAAGTTTACACTATAGAGATAAAATTGAATCACAATTTGAATAGTGAAGATGGGGTGATCAAATATATGGTAACAACGATGAAAGTAAAATTTGTTAAGTATTGGAGTGACTATTGTCTAGTTCTTGTACTAGGGTGTGTTCTTGATCCCCGTACGAAGTTGAAGTTCTTGAGCTTTCGCTATAGGAGAATGTATCCACATGACTATCAAGAGAAGGTGGATAGGGTGAAGGATGCTTTGTATACTCTCTTTTATGGATATATAAAAAATAAAACGTCAAACTCAATTGCTTCACATGATATGAGTCATATGACTCAATCTTCTCTACATGGGCCAACGACTACGGGATAAAATGGAACAAGCTCATTGCTATCCATATATGAAGTAAGTTTAGGGATTAGAAAATTATGCCACATATTATTTATCATTTTATTTTCAAGTATCTAATGTTGTTTGTATTTTGTTTATATGCTTGTCAAATTTTAGGAGTTTGAAGAGGAAATGAGCCAAGAGACTAGAAACAATGACAAGTCTCAACTTGATACTTACTTGGAAGCAAAGATTGTGGGTAATGATAAGGACTTTGATGTTCTTCAATATTGGAAGATGAATAAACATCGATTCCTCGATCTTGTAAATATGGTTTGTGATATTTTAAGTATTACAATTACAACGGTAGCTTCAGAATCTACTTTTAGTATTGGTGGTCGTATTTTGAACAAGTATAGAAGTTGCCTACTCCCTAAAAATGTGCAAGCCCTCGTTTGTACTCGTAATTGGGTACATGGTTTTGAAGAAATTGAACCTTCTGTTAATAATAATTATGGAATTACTAGCGTAAAAACCTTTTTTTTTTCCTTCACTTGTAATCAATTCACTTATTGACTTCTCTTGTATTATGAATTGTAGATGCATATGGATTAGTTCTAGATGATACAACTTTCTCAGACTCAAATATCATTCCTAATGACTATGGTTTTATTGATAGTTAGTTTAGTATTTGCTTTGAAATTAATGTAAATGAGGTCTTGTTATTCTTTTCTTTTCATTTATTTATTTATATTTATTAATTTTTTCTTTTCATTCGTCGTTCTAATGAATATAGTTATTGGCTTAATCATATAAATCTGACATAGGACCTTTATTTTCCAGGTGTTGGATTTACTTCGCATGTTATCAACGTGAAGTCAGAAATCAGAAGATGTTAACATTTTAGTTCCAATTTGTTAAGTCAATCGAATGTAACTTTGTTCAATTTTGGATAGAAAGGGGTTTGGGATCCTATGTTTTGTTCATTTTTATTTTCATTTTTTTTTATGTAATAAAGGAAAAAGATGTCTATTTTGGGTTGCAGAGTTGCAGTTATGGATTTCAATCCTGAATCTATCGATGATGATTAATGTTTTGTCTTGGAGAGTAGCTCAATCCCATGATTAATGTTTTTGTCTTTTAAAATCTCACAGCTAGTTTGGGATTTAGACGAATGAAATAGCTTGTTTGAGATTTTTGGCTCTCATCCCGTGTTGCCTTGGTTCTATTTTATAAAGTCAATTAGGAGAATCCCAATTCGTTATATATAATGATTATTGTGTCAGATATCTAAAGATTGAATCTTTTTACTGAATTTTAGGTTTGGTCCTTGTGAGAAGGGTGAAATAGGCATTTGGGCTTTTGCGATTTTGTGTTATGATTGATGAAAAATGTTAGCTAATCATGGGAGAGAAGGCTCTTCACCTGGGGAAGATGGAGACAAAGATGAGTTTTCCCTAGGGCCCGTTGAAGGTGCAGCTGAGAGTGATGATGATTTAGTTAATCAGGTTTATTTTAATTTTGTTATATTTTACTATCAGATAGTACTAATTGACTGTCATAGTCTATACTAGGAATCATGTTGCTAAGAAATTCCCACATTAAATAGTAGCTAGAAGAATGATACTTTTTCACTTACCCTCTAGTAGTAGTAGAACCTCCATTGGCAGGTCCATTATTACCACCATTGCGACTTGTATTGTGAACTGGAATGATAAGTGTGTTAAATAAAAAAATATCTTGAAGAGAAGAATTAAACACAAACAGAATAATAGAAACACGGGACTTGAATAGTGTAAAATGATGTCCTAAAAATGATATTTAAACCATCTTTTAAAGAATGAGATGCTAATGGTTTTCACTTAAATAGTTTTAGCGGATTTCAAGCCTCAAACTCGATTGCATTAGTACTAATGAAATCCGGAAAAAAAGAACTATGAATGGTAGGAAATCTGAGATTTTTTCGTAATGAATTTGATATTTAAACACTTTGTTGTTGTTTGGGGATGATCTCTTGTGTTTATTGTGTTATTTCTCATCAAATTCAACTTGGTTTTATAGTGTAAAGACAGCAAAAACCGAGGGACACAACACTTGGGTCGAAGAGGCACTTTTTGGTGCCTCAAACTGCTGTTATCTGTTTGCCCTGGTCCAACCACGGCAGGACCGTGGCCAATGCAAGTAGGGACAAAGTCCCTGTTTGCTGTGGGTTGACCGCAGCCAATATTTTTTTTTTTTTGAATCTCTCCAGCAAAACCCACAAGATGTTTTTTTAGAAAAAATCGCAATATATTTTAAATAATATTTCTAACAATCCCCCACTTGTTTAAAATAGGATAATTAGCAAAAAAACGTCCATACCTTTTGAAGTTATTGTGAAACTTGTCATTACCTTTTGAAATTTTGGCATTTTCACCCTCACCTACATCATTTCTTGCGTAAAACGTCCTTTCTGTCCATTGTCATCCAAAATATGCCGTTAATTCACTTCCACAATACAAGTAGAACCAATTTGGAAGGGTAATTTCATCCATTTCGTCCACTACACTTTCTTCTCTAGTACCATCTGAAACCAGTGAATTATCACAAATTTATGACCATCTGAAATTGCCTTCGACTAGACGAACTTGTCCTAGCAGTGAGGGTGGTCTCCGCAAAAAGCCCGAACATTATGTATCCCATTCGTCTTGATAGTAGATAGTGCGTGGTCAATCATCTCAACATGGATGTTGGTGTAGGTAAGATGCATCATAGTCTCTACACTCACCATGTTCTGCATCGTGTTAGCAATCTCCAACGTCAGATCAGTCGTGGAACCACCAGCTCTCCATATTATATCGTAGAATGACGGATTGTGCACCACCATCCGATCCATTCTCTCGAGGATATTGTCGACTCCATCCTCCGTCTTGGGCGGGAAAAACTCGAAGGAAAACACAACCCTGTTGGCATCATTTGCTGCTGCCTCCCAGATCTTCTCTATAACCCTCATTTTCTATAATTACTACTACAAATTCAACCAAAATTTCAAGTAATGGTTCAGTAATGTGATGTGGGTAGGCTCAGGCTGCCAACAAATCTCAGTGATTACTTGGAATTCATCAGATCTATAATTTGTGTAAGAATTAATGAGGGTGGTGGAGAATATATATGAAAAATGAGACAACCAATCTACCAACTTTTTTCTATGCTCTACTCTTTTCTTTGCTCAGAAATTCACTTTATAAAGCTCATCCACCATTTATTGTTTTTGCTGCTGAAATGTTCAGAAAGATGGAGTAATTTTCCTCGTTCATAAATTTGTGATATTTTCTTGGTTTCAGATGGTGCTAGAAAAGAAAGTGTAGTGATGAAATGGACAAAATTATCCTTTCAAATTAGTACGACTCGTGTTGTGGAAATGAGTTAAAGACAGATTTTGGATGACAATGGACGGAATGGATGTTTTGTGAAAGAAATAGTGTAGGTGAAGGTAAAAATGTCAAAATTTCAAAGGTATGGACGATTTGCACAATGACTTTAAAAAGTAGGGACGTTTTGTACTAATTATCTTTTAAAATATATTAAACTCAGTTTTTGTTTAGAATGGTATTCACGCCTAAAATAAAGTATCTTTCGATTTGAACTTTATCTTAGTGTAAACCTTGCAAAGTAGTATCAAAATCACGAGTAGTCTTAGCTTTGAACCTGTTTTTTCTTGTGATAATACTGGGAATGTCACACACATGAATACTCTCATTTAATTTGTTCCACACAAGTTTGCGTAGCGGGTTAAAGGCCATGCATTAACCGTTTTCATGAACTTTTCAGAAAGTAACTCAAAACTTTCCTTGAAGTGGCACCACTTCAAAGTTCATATATGTGAAATTCTTATAGTGTCTTTGTTACGATGAAGACACTTGTACTACGTACTGAATTTCATTAAGAGTTTTTAACTCAACCCTCCAACTGTAACACCATCACTTACATCATTAGGATAGGGTTTAATCTATTTAAGTGCTGCTAATCATTTACTTGTCGAATAACTTGTTGTTACCCTTTGAACTTGTGAATTACTCATTTCATAATTACAAGAAGGGTTGCCGTAATTGGTGAATTTAATTTAGGAGTTTCAACCCCATCCTACTCAATGTTGATCTTACTAACTCTTTAATAAGTGGCATTGTAAATGGATTAGCTAAATTCTCACTTGATTTTACAAATGTAAGAGAAATTATTCAACTTTTAATTAATTTCCTTACATAATCATGTCTAAGACTCATATGTCTAGACTTTCCATTATAAACTTCACTATATGCTCTAGCTAATGTGGCTTGACTATCACATAGTATTGAGATAGAAGATTCATTCTTTGTATCCAATGGAACATCATAAAGAAGATCTTGGAGCCACTCAGCTTCTTTTCATGTTTCTGCTAATGCAACAAACTTAGATTCCATAGTTGAGTGTGTTATACAAGTTTGTTTCTTAGATCTCCAAGAAATGGCACCTCTTCTAAGAGTAAACACACAACCTGAAGTGGATTTACTTTCACCCGCATTTGATATCCAACTAACATCGGTATATCCTTCTAAAATAGCCGGGAACTTAGAATATTGGAGTCCAAGGTTTATGGTTCTCTTTAAATAACCAAGAACTCTACCAATAGCATTCCAATGTTTGGCATTTGGGTTACTCGCAAATGCAATGTCCGGTCTTGTACATTGTACCGCGTACATTAGACTATCAATTGTACATACCGCGTACATTAGACTACCACTCAGCTTCTTTTCCCATTTCTGCTAATTGTATCAAAGGTCCCCAACGTTTCAAAATCATTGGAGATATGCCCCTAACATAAAAAAATAGCACCACACATCCCCAACGTATGAAAACCTTGACGTGGTAGGTCCTTTATGACCAAATTGCCCTTTCTCTTTAAACAAACAAAAAAACAAAAATAAAGAAAAAAGAAAAACAAGATTGAAAACTAACCAAATGTACCCCAAAAAATAAAAAGTAAGAAATATACTCCAAAAAAATAAAAAGTAAGAAAGAGGTCCATCTTCTTCAAAGACCCAAAATCCAACCCAAAATTCAGCCCCAAAAGGGTTGCCTTCCGGCAGACCATCGCTCTCTACATAACCAAATCAGGTCATGTGGAGAAACCAAAATAGAAAACAAGGAGTCAGGGAAGTACAGTCATCAAACATCAAACAACAATAGCCCGCATCATAAATGTAATTTATCATAACAGACCTTCAAATTATCTTCCAGAATGCGAGTAAAGTAATCCTGCAGCTCAGATCCTCGAAAGTAAGTCAAGATCTCTTGTAAATTAGAAGGGTTATGCATGTCAAATTTGCACAGAAATGGTATTCAGTGTGTTAACCTCATAAAGGGGAAAGGAAAACTTAGATGTTAACAAATAAAATTACATTGAAGCGCCCCAAATTAGGTTTCAATTTTCCAGCTAAAAATTTAAGTGCAGTTGATTTTCCAATGCCATTTGTTCCAACCAAGCCAAGTACTTGTCCAGGTCTTGGGACATGTAACCTGTGAGGAAATTTTCAATGATGATATGTTCTGTATAGCTAAACGTCAATTATCCTAGAATCTGCAGTTAAATCTGACCTATGCAATTTAAAGGTATTAGGACCATAACGATGGGTAGTATCCTTATCCAAGTCTTTCAGCAGATTGATGATCTGGATGGCTTCAAATAGACATTGATGATCATAGACTCCTTGCACTTCCCTCCGGCAGATGCAATGTGTGTTATGTGTGAGAGAGAATTTAATGGGATTTTGAGTTTTTGGAGAATATGACCTCTTTCTTACTTTTTATTTTTTTGGGGATATTTCTTACTTTTTATTTTTTGGGGTATATTTGGTTTTTCAATCATGTTTTTCTTTTTTCTTGTTTTTTTTTTTTTTGGTTTATTTAAAGAGAAGGGAATTTGGTCATAAAGGACCTACCACGCCAAGATTTTCATACGTTGGGGTTGTGTGGTGCAATTTTTTTAGGTTAGGGGCATATCCCCAACGATTTTGAAATGTTGGGGACCTTTGATGTAATTATCCCTTTAATTAATTTCCTTACATAATCATGTCTAAGACTCATATGTCTAGAGTTTCCATTATAAACTTCACTATATGCTCTAGCTAATGTGGCTTGACTATCACATAGTATTGAGATAGAATATTCATTCTTTGTATCCAATGGAACATCATAAAGAAGATCCTGGAGCCACTCAGCTTCTTTTCCTGTTTCTGCTAATGCAACAAACTTGGATTCCATAGTTGAGCGTGTTATACAAGTTTGTTTCTTAGATCTCCAAAAAATGACACCTCTTCTAAGATTAAACACACAACCTAAAGTGGATTTACTTTCACCAGCATTTGATATCCAACTAACATCGGTATATCCTTCTAAAATAGCCGAGAACTTAGAATATTGGAGTCCAAGGTTTTTGGTTCTCTTTAAATAACCAAGAACCTTACTAATAGCATTCCAATGTTTGGCATTTGGGTTACTCGTATACCTACTTAGTTTACTTATTGCAAATGCAATGTCCGGTCTTGTACATTGTACCGCGTAAATTAGACTACCAATTGTACTTGCATATTCAAGTTGTGCAATAGCCCTTCCATCATTCTTCACAAGTTTGATACTAGAACCAAACGAGGTATTTGCCTCTTATATGTTCAAATGTTTGAACTTGTTTATCACATTCTCAATATAATGTGATTGTGTTAATGTATAACCACCACTAACTTTAATCACTTTGATACCTAAAATAGTATCTACTTGACCAAGATCTTTCATTTTGAATGTAGAAAATAGAAACCTATTTGTTTCTATAACACCAATCATGAGATTACTTATAATCAACATGTCGTCTACATACAAAAAAAAAAAAAAAAAAAAGAAACAAATCTACCGTGTTGCACACAAAACCAAAAGATATGATAACATTATCAAATTTCTCATGCCATTTCCTAGGTGCTTATTTTAATCGATATAAATATTTAATTAATTTACATACTTTATGTTCATTACCGGGTAGTATAAAACCTTCTGGCTGTTCCATGTAAACTTCTTTATCTAAATCTCTATTTAAAAATACAGTTTTTACATCCATTTGATGAACACATAAATCATGAATGGAATCTAAAGCAAATAAAATCATGATAGTTGTTATTCTAGCTACATGTGCATATGTATCAAAATAGTCTATTCATTCTTTTTGTCGATAACCTTTTGCAACTAATCTTGCTTTAAAGGTTTGGATTGAACCATCAATATAAATACCCATTTACAACCGATAGGTTTTGATCCTTTTGGTAAATCGACAATTTTCCAAGTATTGTTTGAAATTATAGAACCCATCTCATCATTTATAGCATCTTTCTAAAAAATACTATCTCTAGAAGCAATAGCTTCTTTATAGGTTTTAGGATCACTTTCGACTTGAAGAACGAATGGAATTGTTCTTACTACATCTTTCTTGTTTTCTTATACTAAGCATAGAGTGATTCATTGAGAATCTATCTCATTTGGTCCTAATACCTTTTCTTTATAGACTCTTTTACTCCTTCGAGGTTCACTAGACTCAATAACATCTTTAAAAGATGTTTCTAATGGTTCTCTAGAAGTTGGAATCTCCTTTCGAGGTTCCGTTGGAGTTTGAGAAACTTTATCAATACTCAATGAATTTTTAAAGAACTCCAACTTCACGTCTCAGGATTCTACAATAATATTGGATTCTAGGTTAAGTAACCTATATGCTTTGCTATTTGAAGCATATCCACAAAGGCACACTTGATGCCTCTAGGACCCAACTTGGTCTTTTTAGGATCGGTGTTTTTGTAGTAAGCAAGACACCTCCACACTTTAAAATATCCAATATTTGGTTTTCTCCCTTTCCACAATTCATGAGGGGAAACCTTCAATTTCTTAGTAGGAATTCTATTGCAAATATGACAAGCAGCAAGCAAAGCTTCACCCCACAGATTATAAGACAGTTTAGCATGTAATAACATATCATTAATCATTTCAACCAAATTCCTATTCTTTCTTTCTGCCAAACTATTTTGTTCGAGAGTTCTAGGAGCACTACACTAGTGTATTATGTCATGTTCTTCACAAAAGATATTAAATTCATTAGAAAAGTATTCTCCACCTCTATCACTTCTAAGAATTTTTATATTTTTTCCTAGTTGATTTTCTACTTTGGTTTTGAATACTTTAAACATGTTAAATGCCTCATCTTTATGTTTCATTAAATAAACATAACAAAACCTAGAAAAATTATCTATAAAAAGTTATAAAATATTTATTACCTCCTCTAGTTAAAATACCATTTAATTCACAAATATCTGAATGAATTAATCCAAGTAGACTAGAAGATCTATCAACACTATTAAAAGGTTTCTTAATCATTTTTGATTTAACACATAATTGACATTTATCATGCTTGTCTAATTCACAAAAAATCATGCCACTTTTTATCATTCTATTTAAAGTAGAATAACCTATATGACCTAATCTATCATGCCATAATTTAGAAAAAACAAGCAAGGGGAATTTATAGTTTTTTTTGATATTATTGTCAATAGTACAAAGTTTGACCATTCCCTCAGTAGAATAGCATTTTCCAACAAAAATCCCATTTCGGGATAATACAAGTTTTTCCGACTCAAATACATATTTGACACCCGGTTTTCCCAAGAGATCCCCCCTAACAAGATTCATATTCATATTCGGAACATGTAATACATTTGACAATGTTATCTTCTTTCCGGATGTGAAATATAATCAATATTTCCTTTGCCATTGACGCTTGAACGACCTTTATTCTCCATTTGGATTTGTTGTCCATTGCCGATCTTTTGATAGGTTTTGAAAAGAGACCTATCATAGAAAACATGGACGGTAGCACATGTGTCATACCACCATCCTAGAATTTTTTCTTTGACATCATTGATTTCGCTTACAGTAGCAACAATGTCTTCAGTGTCAATGGAATTCACTTTGCCATCGATTTTGATGCCGACAATCTTTTGCAAAATGACCGGGCTTTCCACACACAAAGCAATCCCCATTAGGCTTTTTTTTAAACTTATTATTGTCCTTTCTGTAAGATTTCCTCTTGAATGTCTTGTTGGATTTGTTGATGTTCTCCACGGCGTTGGATTTTGAAGTGTCAGTATGAGAATTTTCATTTCCTTCTCGTGCCCTTGACTTTTCCTCAATTTGGAGATGTTTTTGAACTTGCTCCAATGAAAAGTTTTTAGAATTATGGAGAATCTTTTTCCTATATCCTCTCCAAGTTATTGGTAATTTAGTAATACTAGCCTCAACTTGGAAGTATTTGGGAAGTTCTATTTTCACCAATTTCATCTTGTTGACAATTACTTGCAACTCATGCATTTGCTACAAAATTGGTATGTTATCAAGAAATTTGAAGTCAAATTATTTAGAAATTAAAAGTTTATTGGCACCTTCCTCCTCGGCTTTGTATTTATTTTCAAGTGCTTCCCAAATTTCTCTTTTCGAAGTTGTGTTTATATAGAGATCATATAAAAGATCAGAAAGATCATTTAAAATGTGGCCTCTACATATCAACTCATCTTCTTATCGCTTCTTCCATTCCACCTTTATTGCATCTGAATTTGTGTCTGCAGGATTCGGAAGTGTCGCCAAATTTGGATCAAGAACATAGAAATTTTTTAAAGCAGTGAGAAGAAACTTCAACTTGTCTTGCCAACGAGTGAAGTTTGTTCCATCAAACTGGTCGAGCCTCTCCAAATATTGATTCATCGATTTGATTGTAGCCACGATGGTTTCATTCTCGGATGCCATAAATATCGTTTTTAGATTGTTAAATAAAAAAATATATCTTGAAAAGAAGAATGAAACACAAATAGAATAATAGAAACACGGGACTTGAATCGTGTAGAATACTGTCCTAAAAACGATATTCAAACACTTTCTTAAGGAATGAGATGCTAAGGGTCTTCACTCAAATAGTTTTAGCGGATTTCAAGCCTCAAACCAGATTGCATTAGCACTGATGAAATCCAAAAAAAAAAAACTATGAATGGTAAGAAATCTGAGATTTTTTCATAATGAATTTGATGTTTAAACACTTTGTTGTTGTTTGGGGATGATCTATTGGTTTATTGTGTTATTTCTCATCAAATTCAACTTGATTTTATAGTGTAAAGACACCAAAAATCGAGGGACACAACACTTGGGTTGAAGATGCACCTTTTGGTGCCTCAAATTGCTGTTATCTATTTGTCGTGGTTCAACTGCAGCATGGCCAAATTTATTTATTTTTTTATTTAATATCTCTAGCAAAAACCTACAAGATGTTTTTCAGAAAAAATCACAATATATTTTAAACAACATTTCTAACAAAGTGCGTGTAGAGCAAGTGATTGAATATTACATGATAATATGGTGAATGAAATTGAACTAAGCATTCACGATATTCTTTCAAAAGGGGTTGTGCCATAATATAGTATGTAATTTTGTAACTCATATGTATATATAAATTAAAAATGAATTATTCTCACACATTAGAAAATGATATTTATAATATGGAAATACTAAATTATCCATTTATTCAATAATAATTTATTGGATTACTTAGTATTTCCTACAACCTAAAGGAAGTGGAATGTTGTAATTGTAATTTGGCATTATTTATAGCTTATAAGCATATCTTCATTAGACGTGACTATTTATCAGCACATTTTATCTAAATATGAACTATTTTATTTGTCAAGAAAGCTCTGATTGCATCTAAGCACTAAAATGTGTTCATTACCACCAATTTAATTAAGCTTTTTTTAAGCTAATCGAAAACCATGTTTCCATGGTGTTTGGTAACTGACCAACTGTTGTAATGAAGGACGATGCAAATAAGCTTGACAAAGCTACCAAAAATCACTATACAGTCTAGCTCTGTGGTGTTTTAGTGACTAAAGTTAAAAAGAAACTGCTCTGCTCTCACAATCTAGTAGATGGGTAGATCCCACCATAGGGATTCCATGTCGCCGGTGGCTGGCTTTCTATTTATCTTATTGTAGTTAGGAGAATGTTTCTTCGAATTGCCATTGAGGATTTATGTAGATTAGTGGATGAAATGTTTTGCTGAACTTTGATAGTTTATATATTATTGTTTAATGATTGACAACCTCTTTGTGGTAATGATGTAGCTCCATAGGATATGTGGCTTTGTTCAGTACTATGCAGTTGCATTCGGTACCTGTTATACTTGTTATCTCGCAGTTGGTTTTCTCATTCTACTCAGATGGTTGTTATGACTAAAATCAAGTTGGTCCCTTTTTGTATAATAATTGCAGTAACTTTCTTCTGCCATCTCTTTTCCACCACCCAAATCATCAGCAAGAGTGTGCAACTATTGGAGCTCACCTTCGGTCAGATTTTATGCCCAATTTGGATTACAAACATTAGGAGAACTAATATTATCAGCCTTAGGAAATTCAACAAATGCAGCCAATCCTATCCTCATTGATGATGGCTTAAATTGGAAACAATTACAAGTAAGCTGAAGCAATGACTGTATAAGTTCTAGATAGTCATAACAATGTACTTGATAAATATATTCTCTATAATCACAATTTGATCTCATCTTACTTCATCTTCCTTTTTCTTTAAGTGGTAGAGATGGAACAATATCGTGGAGGAAGAACCCTTGGATGTTGACAACTTTTTCAATGATAATCTAGATGACATGAGCATTTTGCCATGTAGTTCTCCATCACGCGACAAAACTGAACATAAAGGAAAGTTTTACATTTGAATTTCATGTTTAAACCATTTGATAATTTGAACCAAGCAAAGACTCTTTAATTATCGGAACAGAAATAGTAAAGGATGATGAAGAAAAGGGACAATGTTTGTTATATCGTTTCCTTTTTCCCCCTTCTTTATTGTAGCGATTAAGTATGATTTCGGTGAAGTAATTCCTATACTGGAAAATTTAAAGACTCAGAGTCATCTTGTTGATCTAGTTTTCACTAGGCTACTTATATTGTGTTGATTGAACGATTATGATTTCTGCATATTACATGCTTTTCTTTTGAAGAGGTAAAAAGCCTCCAAAGTAAAACCAAGCTTAGATGTTATCATTTTTCAACATCGGGAAAGTTATTAGATGATGTTGGGAGGTAGTTGATACAGTACTCCCAATCCTTTTCCTTTCTGAATTTATGTTGAAGATTTAAAGTTCGCAAACACAGATTTTGTTAAAAACATTCTCACGAGCTAACACATCTTGCATCATTTTGTAATAGGTACTGATTTGGAATCTCGAATCTCTTTCAACGAATATTATAAAAGCACATCACATTTCATCACAGACATCTGTTTCAAGCCAAATTCAACTGTTTTTGCAACATCTCCGTTTGATAGAAGCGTGCAAGTATGGGAGGCTGTCAAGGTGCTAAATCTCTTTTTGTTCTTTTTCCCTGTATAATGGTTTTTGACATTTTTAGGTTGTTTTCTAACATAATTTAACTGTTCACAGGATTTTACATCAACTATTTACTTCAAATTTGGTAGATCTTGGTTTTGGTTAAGTACGTAGTAAAAATATTGATATGTTTATTTATATTTTCTTCAAAAACTTAAGCAAGTGGCTTTTAAGTATATGGTGTCTGTACGCATTGTCCTAAATATTTCAAAGAACATTGATTGATGTGGTCTGAAAACATTAAAATAGACAAAATTGCATATTACTAAGTAGAGTGGAATGCTTACATCTTTCATGGCTTTGGCATTTTAGCCAACAAAATCAAATTCTAGGCTCGTTGGGCATGCTGAACCTGTGATGTCATTGGATTTCTACCCAACAAGGGTCAATATCCTCTACTCTTGTGATAGCAATGATGAGATTTGATTGTGGAATGTCAATGAATCGTCTTGCATTCATAATTTTAAGGTCAGTAAATGTCTTCTTGTTGTGTGACAATATAGTAATTTGTTGGTATGAACTTCGTTTATGTGTTGATATATGGTTTTAAAAGTTATTTCAAAATCCAATTATAATTTCTGAGTTTCTATGCATGGCAAAGAATCAAAACCAGCAGAACAATGTAAGGACTTGTTGGCAAGTGACAACTAGTGAAAACTTGGCTGCTTCACTCCGGGAATCTCTTGAGCAGAAGGACACAATTCTTCAGAAATGTGGAGAAATATTATTAGAGGTGAATTGCATTCAATAGATTTTGTTCAGAAATTCAAATGGCTTGTAGATGAGAGAAAAACACTGTAAAAAAAATGTAAAAAAAAAAAAGGAGAAATTGCATATAAGTCACTTGTACATGACTTGTTTCAAATTAGGTTAAGACGTTTTTCAAAAATGTGATTAAGTCATACTTTTAGCAATATTTTGAATTAAATCCAAAATTATCCTCCACAAATTTGGCGTCTTCTTCCACATCTACAAGCCTCCATCGGTCACTTGGGCATGGAGCGAGTAGACCGGTGATCGTCCGGTGGTCGCCCGTTCGGTGGATGAGGTCACGGTGGCACTAGGGGCTAAACCTAGGTCCGTTGCGATTTAGGTGTTGTTTTTGGCATAAGGGGTTGAATTTGATGGCGTGAGGCCGAGTATGGGTGCGACGATGATGACCGAAGGTGGTCCGTCCATGGTGAAGTCCAGGTCCAGTAGTTTTGGGGTCAGGTCTACCATAAGAAACCTGATTCTGGTTTTTTGTTTTTTGGTGTTTCTTGCTTTCTGGTTTTCTGGTGTTTCTTACATGAATCAATAAGTTGGAAATACTCTCTTCTCATAGAATTCCAATTTCTTATTGCAAGCAGGGAAATAGAAGTTCAAAATTACATTTATTCAAGGTTTAATTTTGGTCTCGCCGGCGGTGCTAGTGGATATTGAGGCAGAGGCAGACCTTAGGCTATTCACATTCACATGCTTCACATACAGATGTGGTTAGTATTTGAATTTTGAAAAGAATCGAATTGTATGTGAAAAATATTATAAAGAATGAAGATATGGAACAAAGATAGATGATAATGCTCCACCATTTTATTGAATTGGGAAAAATAGAGAGAAGTGAAATATATTAATTCAATACCATTACTAGAGTGTAGCTTGATACTGTATTAAGTTGGCCATTAGATTATTTCCTTGTGTTGTTAGTCATGTGTGTTGTTTGATATTGTATTATACAAAATAGTATCACAAAATATTATCATAACAAAAATGATATAGAATTCGCATACGTATTCAGAATTTTTATTATAATATATTTTCAGAATGGTCTCGACGAGCCGGTCAAGACCAGTTTTTTTACCACTGCGTACGACATATTTTAGCCGTTTAAAGTTGTCTCTTTAGCTTAAAATGGTAATTTTTTATTTTTCTTGTCAAAACAATATCATACATACTTAAACAGTATTACAGATAAATGTATCTTAATATATTAGTATTATACATGAAAATATCTTAATAAAATAGTATCACGCACACAAACTACAACCCAATAAAATAACAATATCATAGGTTGAAACATTATTATAATAAAACAATATCAAAGATAAAAAATGGTATAAGCATACCATATCACTTTATCTAAATAAAACATTATCATAGATCTGTTTTACTAGTTGAAGTAATTATATTATTTTTAAAATGCTCCATTAGTAGTACAAGACCATTGATTATGTTTGCATTCAATAACATTATCATAGATTAACACAGTATTATAGATGTTTTACTAATTGAAATAATTATATTGTTCTTAAAATATTTTATTAGTAGTATAAGACTATTGATACTGTTTGCATTCAATAACATTATTATAGATTAAAACATTATCATAGACTAAAACAGTGTCATATGTTGAAACATTATCATAATAAAACAATGTCAAAGATAAAAGGATGGTGCAAGTGTACCATAACACATTATTTATATAAAACAGTATCATAGACAAAACACTATCATATATATAACTAAGTACAAGATGTTTTAATACTTGAAGTAATGATACTGTTCTTAAAATGTCCCATTAATAGTACAAGATCATAGGTTTAAATATTGTCATAATAAAACAGCATGAAATATAAAAGTATGGTATAAATATACCAATATACATTATCTAAATAAAACAATATCATAGATAAAACAGTATCATACAAAACAATATCACAATAAAACAGTATCATACAAAATAGTATTACAATAAAATAGTATCATACAAAACAGTATCACAATAAAATAATATCATTAAATTGGTGTTTTTTTTCATAATTAAGGATATGTTGGTCTTTTAGCTCTAAAACGTGACTTTAATTGAATTAAGTTTTGACCATATGACTTTAGAGCCCATAAGTGCCAAAATAGTGACCGGCCTTGAATTTACCCAAAAAAATATATTTGTGGACGGACTGGTCCGTTGGTCCAAAATCGGGCTGGGCTAACCTAACAATTTACTGGATCGTCTAAAAATTGGGCTGAGCTGGCATGTGTCCATACATTTCGGACTTGGCTGGTCAGGCAGCCCATTTGCCGCCTTTACTTCTTGCCACATAAAATTTTTAATGATGAGAACAAGATGAACTTAAATTATATTCATTTATTATGTGGTTTATAAAATAATGATGTGCATGTGGTATAAAAATAATATATCATGCAAACTACTTTGTTAGGGCCCTCGATCGATTACATTTTTCAAAGTTCATCCCCTAAAAGGGATTAGAATGCGAGTGCTAAATCTCAAAAAATCACAAAAACTAGTTTGAAGCTAGTCTTTCTGAGGGGATTATATATTAAAAAACTAGACTTAGAGAACTCTGACTTTCATTAAGGACTCGAGACCTAGTTATAACGTTAAGGGCTTCAAATTTTGATCACAAACAGACATTGTTGTTTGGCACTCTCTGCATTGCAGTCAACTTCTGTGAATTTATAAAAATTTCACAATTAACGACTGAGGGTGTTCTTCTTTATATCGTTAAAAATATCTCTAAAAGTCTACTATAGGTATACAAAGCGAAAAAAAATTGAGTCTAAGTTGTCAAAAGAAGCAGAACTAAGGGCTATCCTGTTTGTCGTGCAAAACTAAATTTCCCTGCCAGGTCTCACAAGAAAAATCATATCTTGCAGATTTTAAATTTGTTACAACCCATTTTAACACTCCCGTTCTCATGCCCATAGTGGGGAAGAGAATTCCTGCCCACTGCCTACGTGGCGAGTCCACTCAGATGCAACTTTAGCCAAAAAATAAAAAAAAACACACATAACCCACCAACCCTTCCAAAACCCCACCCCCAACAATCATTTCATCTATATGTGTGTATATATATATATATATATATATATATATCTCTCCCCTCCCCCCTCCCCCCTCCCTCACTCACTCACTCCTTCAAATTTATCCCTTTGGTACCTTAAATTTCTCCTAACCATTTGTCGTCAGAATTGGACGTCGGAACCACCACTATAACTTAACTCCCTGATTAGCCATCATGCCCCTTTTTTTCCATTTTTTACTGAATGATTTTTTCATAGAAGACGATGTTTTTCCATATCTAAAGGGGTGGTCTAAGGACTCGATTCTTGATTGAAGAACTCGAAATAATCTGGCTCCGATGATGACGTGGAGGTCGAACCACCACCTTGTGACTCTGTGGAGCTCAAGAGTGGTGAGTATGGCAACGACAATGGTCGTTCCGGTGACAAATAGAGGGGGTCGGGGAGAAATGTAGGGCACCAAAAGGAGAAATTTGTGGGAGAGAGAAGTTTTCTTCAAATAGTAAAAAAACGGCCAGTGGCATATTCTTGTTCTTCGAGTTGGACTTCAATGGAGAAGTATATGTACCATTAGAAAATTTATTTAAGCTTGATATTACAGATCTCAAAGTGGTGACATTTTTTTTTTTACCACGAATAAAGCCCGGTACAAAACCCTCGCCGATGGTCAAGTTGCCGAAAAATACTTTTATAGATGTGGTATCGTAAAAGAATACTGTTTTCTTGGTGGGATTACATGCAGTAGATTGATGTTGAAGGTGGAGGTTATGGTAGTGTCGGTGAGATTGAACTTGGAGAGTTGGAGGGAAGAGACGGCGAATGAGGGACGGTATAGCACCTAGAAGATGGCGTCGGCTATGGAGACGAGGTTGAAAATGGGGAGGATGATGAGGGTAGTCTAGAGACAGCAAAAACAACAATAGCTTTGGTTGTGTCGTCGCTGGGGCTCGGGCTAAGGTTGAGGCTGGGGCGGGGATGGTGGCGGGGAACGGTACATGGGACGAGTGGCATTGTAGAGTTGGGCTTTGTAGGCCGGGAATATTGGGTTGGCTCTGCTGTTGGCGAAGATGAAGGTTGTTGCTTCGCCGCCATTCAGCACCTACATGGCTGATGGGTAGACTCTGTTTGTCATTTTGTCTTTTGCCAAATTCTTGAATTTTTTTGCAATTATGAGAGAGAGAGAGAGATGAATTGATTGCTATTGTGGGTTTTGGAGGAGGTTGGTTGGTTAAGTATTTTTGTTGTTGCTGAAGTGGCATCTGAGTAGACTTGCCATATAGGCAGTAGGAAAGAATTCTCTTGCCCACTGTGGGCAGAAGAACGGGACTGTCCATTTTAAATTAGTCAAAATCAATAAATTATTTGATCAAGCATATGAGGGTGTTCTTAACTCAGATTTTAATAGATTTCATTAAAATTTTGATGTTTTCAACTCGGATTTAAATAGATTCATTAGAAATACCTATCTCCAATAACTAGCGAATTTATAAAGATTTTATTAATTACAAGATTTAAACAGATTTGAATAGATTTCAAACTCATAAATATAAATACCAAATTCTTCAAGAATTTAGCTCAATCTCTTAAAATTTTAATTCAACTCTTCTATCACGCCTCTCTCCCTCTTGCCTCCCCCCTCTATATTTGTGCGACAAGTTTTTCTACTAAACTATTTTTCTTGATTTTCAATTTATAGCAGCATGAAAATTTATTGAATTGTTTGCTTCCTTATTAATAATAGTTTTTTTAAACAATTGTCAAACATTGTCTTTAAAATTTTATTTTTGATGCTCCATGACCATTATTGAACAAACAAATGGGTTGAAGAATATAAATAATCTATTTATAAATATTAATTAAATAATTAGTTTAATACCATATAATACAATTAATTATTGGACTGTAAAATCAATATAGTACCAAAAATTCTTTTTGACATGGAAAGATTTACCCGTCAAAGAAATCCATGAAAATTCATAGAAATCCATAAAAATCTATTGAAATCTATAATATAGACTTTTGTTGAAATCTTATAAATTCTGTAGAAATGTAATCAAATTCATAAATATTAAGAAATCTTTTAAAATATGAGTTGAGAACATCCTTCTAAGTCAAATAAGGACTTAAAATAAGTTAGTGGAGTTTGTGGGGGCCTATTATTTATTTATTAAAACGCTAGGGATTAAAGATATATATTAGCAAGTTGAGGGCTTGGCTGCAATAACTAAACAATTGAAATGGGATTGATACTATTTTCAGAGACAGAAACGCAGAAAGAGATAGAGAGAGAGAAGCAGAGAAATCAGGGGATAAAGAAGAAAAAAAAAAGGGAAGAAGGAGTTAGCATCGACGAGCAAGGTGGTTGTGAAAACAACTATTAGAGCTTGGCTTCTTCAATTTCTTTCCCAATTTTAACAGTTAAATAAGAAATTTGTTGTGTAAGAATGGTGTAAATTTTTAGGATTTTTGATTATTGGCTTAAATGTAAAATTTATGAAAAGGGAAATAGTAATATGAGGTATTCTTGCATGCTAAATGAAGGAATTAATGGATTAAATTTTAGGGTCCTTACGTTAGTGGGGGTAATTTCGAGATTTATGTTAAGCCTCGTGTTAGTTTCTTTCATGTTAAAATTCTTGAAATGGTGAAGTTTATCAAAATTTAGTATAACTATATGGGTATGTTCATATGTTAGCCAACTTTGAAGGTTTTGGAACGAGGCTGCCTTTGGTATATATATGCATTATCTTTAGAGAACAAGCGATATGGAGAATGTATTAGTCATGATAATGCGTTTCTTGCTTAAATTGTAAGAGGGGCAGCCATGATATTTAGGGGAAAAAAAGTGAGTTTGGGAGAGTAATTGGAATATGTAGTTATTTTGAAAAGTTTCTATTATTTGAGATGTTTAAAATCTTGATCCGAGAATCCTATATTATATGAAGAGGTGACAAAGAGGTTGGAGCGGCATACTGGCTGAACTAGTTTCAACCAATAGTTCTGCAAGTGTAAAACTTATTTTTCAAAATATAAGAATTTAAATACTATATATATTAGCTTGTAATTGTTGTGAGCTGTTTATTGTTACATTGTTTTCAATAAATTTTATAAGAATATAAAACCTACTTATTTTTAGAATAATTAGTTAGACGACCATGATTTTCAGAATAGAATAGAGTTTATAAATAAACAGTTGCTTTAAAAGTTAAATCAAGTTTAGTTCGTTCAAATTATTATTATGTTTTATTATGAGATATATCATTGTTTAGATACAACTTTTGAAACTATCAGAAAGTACTCAATACTATTATCTACTCTAGTGTACAGAGAGACTTTGGACCATGTACTAGGGTATATTATATGAGGTCTTTATGACACACTCTTATACACAGAGAGGCTTTGAGCTGTGTATAAGGGTGCTTATCTATTAGGTCTTCGGGATCCAATTTCGTATGCTGATGGGCTTTGGGCTGTGTACGAGAGTGCTTAGCCAGTCTACACGTATGACCAGATTTTAGATTACAGATTATTAGAGTACATATTAATGTGATTTTCAGTATATTGCAACCTATCTAGTTTACACAAAACAGATTCTGCTTATAGTATTATCAGATAACAATTCTTTGCAGATTTACTATGGTATCAGAATTATCTAATTTATTCATACTTCAATATGTATTACTTAGTGACAACATGAGAAATTAGTTTTCTTAAAAATTGTTTCACGAATATAGCAGGTAAAGTTAAAGGTATTCTTGAAATTTAGAATTTGTAGTTTTGAAAAAGTATAGATTAAATTTTCACTTAATCATTTTAAATTGGATAAAATAATTATTTGCGAGCTCTCTACTCACTCAACTATCAGCTCATACTTTTTTTGGATTATCTTATAATAATGTTCGAAATCATCGATGTTTGATCAGGTAGCGGTTCCGTGGTTTTTCGAGTAGAGGAGATCACTATGAAGAATAAAAAAAGGCATCAGAAGAGGTTTTTATCCCAATAGGGAGCATTTGGGGACTCCTTTTTATCCTTGTCCCTTTCCGACTAGAGCCATGGATATTTTTCAACATTTTTTCTTATCAATTAGTAGTTGAGTTTGAAACAACTTTTGGAGAGCCTGTTGATTAATGAGTCAGAGCCACACGAGCATTAGTTTGTACGATTATCTTCATTGAGCATGTCGTCATTTATTTGTAAAAGATATTGAAGATTGTTTGTACTTGATCTTAGTTATTATGTGTTTTGATGGGTAGGTGGTCCCCAATTTTTACCATAGATACGTATTTGGAAAATCTTATTGCTTTTCAAGTTTGGTTTAATCCAATTTATAGGAAAATCTCTGCCAAATTTTTTCTAAATATCTTATAGTAAAAAATAAGTCAAAGTTAGCTTCAATGGTGGGTCAGACGCCTAGCTGACATCTATTATTGGCGCACGTCACGTTTTGGGTCCATTAGGGTGATTGAAAACGTGCCTTGTCAGACTCTTTTTACAAACCGTAAAATATTGGGATTACTAGATCCATGAAACTATAATCTCCAAGTTGTTTCACCCCAAAATTCAAAATATGCAATTAATGTATCTGTTCATGCATTTTTAGCAAACTTTGGGAGGGCATAAATCTTTACTCACTTATTTATTTAGTGATCTCTTTACATGAAATAAAGTTCTTAAAACGTACATTAAGAAACCACGTTACGTCCCAGATTTTACAAACCAAAAGGCTAGTATTTCATTTTATTCATCGTCCCCAAGGACCATTAGTAATCATGCATTTCATTGTATGAAATATCGAGACGAAGTAGAGCAACCACTTGCATTAAATATTTACCTTGATGTTTTTAAAATATGCTTAAATGAAATAAAATATATAGATTGTTGTGTTCTTCAACAACCTAAAGACCTTACTAACTTCAGCGTTTTCCTTGTAAAAACAATGGAGAATTATATGGGTGTGTGTATGTGTTTTGCGCGTTTTTGATTTAGATTCGTGCTAACAATTAAAATATTATTTAGACGATGTATAAAGAACAAGACCTTTTGAGACAAAGTCTCAACAATGGGTGTTTAAATTGAAAGATTATATTACACAACTTGCCTCCAAGGTGCGGAAGAACACAAAGTTAGAAGATTCAAAAAATAAAGAGTAAAAGACTTGAATATAAATTCACATATTTCTTGTGAGATAGTTGTTCATCCCTTTCTCCATTGCCTTGCTTTGTTTATATATTGATCACCAACTACACAATTCTCACCCATAATTGACTATCATCTCATACCACTTCTTCTAAATAACTTTGCTTTACTATTATGGCTGTAATAACCTCCCATAATACTTCATTAAACTACTAGCAGTTACCTTAGATTGTGGGCCACGTAAAGAACTGCTTCATTACCTGCGCGATGCAGTTATCACCTTCCTCGTCCAAGCCCTACTCTGCTCGCTCTATCCTTTGTATGTTTTGAGCGATTCTTTTATTAGCAATTCGCCTAGACTCTGTGTTTGGGCTTATCTTTTTGGGCCTTTGTTTAGGTCCTTATTTTAGGAACATTTTGTGTATTAATTTTGCTATATTCAAAACTTTACACTCTTTCCCATGTTCTTTGGAATTTCAAATGGTAAAAAACTTCTTGGTATTCTCTTCTTGGAGGCGCTAACGTGCATCCTCCTTTTTAGTAAAACTTTGCCACGTCGCTCACCTATAAAACCCCACTATCCATTCTTCTTCCTCACATCTTCATTTTCTTTTACCATTTCTCCGCGAAAACACCATTGTTATCCTTGTCCTTACTTGTAATGTCATCAACATATTCTCTTTATTTTGAAGACTATCAGGCTTTTCTTTCTCAACCCTTCATCACTCCAACTACTACCAGCAAACACTCGACATGACGAATTTCATTTAAGCCTAGCATTCAACGTTGCGGACACATTTGGGCGTTTCCCTGTCGCCCAGATTTTTCCTACGTCTTATACTTTTCCTTTTCTTGAGCCACTTTCATTACCTTCACTCCGTAATGCTGGCATACGTACGTGGCCTAAGCTAGATACCAATTTTCGTGCTTGGCATAAACGTATGGTTAGTCACGGTCCTACTAGAGAGCTTTTTGACCGAGACATAATTTTGGAGATTTTATAGATCACCATTGATATTCCTGCATTTGACCCCAATTTATTCTTTGTCGCCCTATGCTTTTGGACTTCTGATTACAACACCTTCATTTTTCCTTTAGGCCCAATGTCTATCACCCTTAGGGATATTAGTGCTTTAACTAATTTACCTCCAATTTGTGCCGCTATCTCACCCGCAATGGTTGTTATTCATACACCTCCATCGATTGAGAAACAATTTTTTGGCTGCAGCTGAGCCCAACCATGTTGAACATGTAGCTTTTATCCACTACTAGTTGTGTAAGTTTGTTATCTGTGTTCCTAGTATTAAGCCTTCCATAGGTTACCTGTCTATTTCTAGTGAACTCGCCCATGGTAAACTTTTAAACATTGGCTCTTTTGTTTTGTTGGGTCTTTATAGAGGCATGGCCTCCATTCAAGACCAATTTCGATCATCTACTTCTCCTATTGGTAGTGGGCCCCTTTGGCTCACCCAGTTATGGTTTAGAGCGTACTTTCCTTATTTTGGCGTTCATTCCTCAGCTACTCGCCTAGTGAGATATTATGGGTTAGTAGTTAATCAATTTAGTCTAACAACTCAACCTAGTAGGAATATTTTTACTTATTTTTATACTCTAAACTCTTTTTCTTCTTACTTCCCCTTTTCTGCACATCAAATCCCTTTGTATGTTCAAGCTCCTTCAAACATTAATAAAGTAGAAGCCTCTGTATCTATTTGGGCTCAGTTTTTAGTTGGGCAAGAATTGTTCCATGGTTTGATTACTGGAACCAATGCGAACACTGGAGTTAAAGTTTATGCTCCTCAATTCTTCGCTCGTCAATTGGGGTTCGGGCAGACTTGGCCAATTCCTCATTGCTATTCAAACAATTTTAAGGAGCGTTTTTATACCATTACTCGAGATGAAGCAAGAATTATTGAGAGCCATAATAATTCTCTAATGAATGGTTTTTCTCTTGTGCCTTTCAATCCTATCTTTGCTACTCATACTCTTTTTAACGAATTTTGGCCCAACGTTAGGAGTAGGTTTTTTGTTTCCAATGTTAACTCTATGTTTCACACTCTTGAATCCAATCATCCATCAATGTCTCCTAGAAAAACTCTTTCTTCTTCTACGTCCAGTTCTAAAAAGGGCATTACATTCCCTTCGACTGAATTCCAACTTCGGGCAACAAACGACCAAGTCTACATTAGGCCGATAATTCAGATGATGAGGATACTCATTCTCTTATTAAAAAAAAGGTATTAAGCTTATGATAATTCTTTCTTATTTGACTGTATTACTATTGATGCGAACCCACGAAGGATTAAAATCCCGGACCCACAAAGGTTTGATCTGAACCCCAAGAAAGCTAAAATCCAGCCGCAAAACTTGACCCGATGAATTCTTGAAACAACGAACCAAAGTTATGAACGCCACAAAGAGATGCGAATTCTTTGATAAGTTTAGGTTAGTTCAATTAAGAACTAGGAAGAAAGTGAATCCTCACTTTGATTAATCTCACAAATAACGTAATTGTCTTATGTTTACTATTTAAACGTCTTTCATTGTAACCATAAGACAATTACGTTATTTGTGAGATTAATCAAAGTGAGGATTCACTTTCTTCCTAGTTCTTAATCGAACTAACCTAAACTTATCAAAGAATTCGCATATCTTTGTGGCGTTCATAACTTTGGTTCGTTGTTTCAAAAATTCATCGGGTCAAGTTTTGCGGCTGGATTTTAGCTTTCTTGGGGTTCAAATCAAACCTTTGTGGGTCCGGGATTTTAATCCTTCGCGGGTTCGCATCAGTTGGTATCAGAGCTTTGGCTCTAAAATCAGGTTCTATCTTTAAATTTTTGGTTCATCAGATTCATCTTGAATCATATCAAAAAAAAAAAAATAAAATAAAATAAAATTTTGGTTCTTTCCTTATTCATCCTCTTCAAGAATTGTTCTTGCATAATCCATACATGCACCAAAGTTAACTATTTTTAATTCTTGATTTGTGATCTCTTTTTTCTTCGTTCTTGCGTTGAATTGAAAAAAAAAAAAAACGAAAATTCATAAAAATATTCAAGAAAACGAGTTATTTGAAATTCTCGTCATAAATTATCATCCGGTGTTTATTTCTTATTCCTGATTGCTTTTAATTCTTATTCTCTCCGTTGTTCTTCTTGTTCTAGTTCTTAGTCTTGTTCTTGAATGCCGCGGGAGTTGGAATTCTTAATTGAGTTTAGATAGTTCTTTAGAGAACTTGGTAAGAAATACAAGAGTGGAAAAAGGCAAGAGTGGTGAGATTATTATCGGAAAAAAGCCATATAGAGCGAAACACGAGTGCAAACACGTGAGGCAGATAATTCTCTTTTCTTTTTTATTTCTTTTTTAATTTTTAAATTTTTAAACAATGTCTAATCACGGAGAAACTACCCCTGGGAGTGAAAACAATCAGTTCTTCTTGTTAAGGGCCATGCAACAACAATTTGATCGTATGAATGTGGTGTTTGACGAGATGAGGGAGACTAATAATGCTTTAAAGGTTACCGTGGAACAACATAGTGCTATGTTTACAACCTTATTAGGCAAACAACAACCTGGGGTTACTCATGATAGGAGACAGGGTAGGCAATATCATAGCCCTTTGGCAGATTTTGAGGATGAGATTGTAGCAGGGAGTGAGGATGGTGAAGCCTATAACTTTGGGGCTGAGATGGGTAGAATGAGACGTAGGGGAGACAGGCGTGAGAGGCCACCTAGGGCGATTGATTATAGAGGGTGGGGTAGATAGAAACATTGGAAATATTAAATTGAAAATACTTTCATTCCAAGGCAAGAATAATCCTGACGCCTATTTAGAGTGGGAAATGCGGATGGAATTAATCTTTGATTGTCATAACTATTCGGATGAAAAGAAAGTCAAATTAGCGATAATTGAGTTCACTGACTATGCTATCATGTGGTGGGATCAATTAGTGACCAATAGGAGGAGAAACCATGAAAGGCCTGTGGAAACTTGGGATGATTTAAAAGCTCTCATGAGGAGGAGATTTATACCTAGTCATTACCATAGGGACCTCTATCAAAAATTGCAGAGCCTTACGCAAGGGTCAAATAGTGTAGAGGATTACCATAAGGAGATGGAGATGGCTATGATTAGGGCTAACATTGAGGAGGATAGGGAGGCTACCTTAGCTAGGTTTTTGAATGGGTTAAATAGAGACATAGCCAATATAGTTGAGTTACAACATTATGTGGAGTTGGATGACATGGTGCACATGGCTATGAAGGTAGAAAGGCAGTTGAAACGAAAAGGGGCAGCATGGTATTCTTCAGGATCTAACCCTCCCTGGAAACCACAGGAGGATAGTAATAATAGGGGTGAGATGACTGCTTCAAGGGGGAAGGCCGAACCACCGAAGGGAACCAATGTAGCACCTACCAATAACAAAACCAAATCAGATTTTCAACCATCTAGGAATAGGGATATTAAATGTTTTAAATGCTTGGGTGTCGGGCACATTGCTTCACAATGCCCAAACCGACGGGTGATGGTTTTGCGTGACAATGGGGAGGTGGTATCTGAGGTTGAGAGTGATAGTGATGAAATGCCTGAATTGGAGGATATTGGTGTAGAATACCCTGTAGAAGGTGAAGCTCTAGTTGCGAGGCGAGCTCTTAATGCACACATTAAGGTAGATGATATGGAGCAGCAGCGAGAGAACATATTTCATACTAGGTGTTATGTTAATAACAAAGTGTGTAGTCTGATAATAGATGGGAGGAGTTGCACCAATGTAGCTAGTACCACACTTGTTGAGAAACTAGGACTGTCTATGATAAAACACTCTAGGCCTTATAAGTTACAGTGGCTGAATGAATGTGGAGAGGTCAAGGTTAACAAGCAGGTCTTAGTGAGCTTTAGTATTGGGAAGTATACTGATGATGTGATGTGTGATGTGGTTCCTATGCATGCTGGCCATCTTTTGTTGGGTAGGCCTTGGTAGTATGATAGGAAAGTGATACATGATGGGTTTCAGAATAGGTACAGCTTCGTCAAAGATGGAAAACCAATTACTCTTGTCCCATTATCACCAAAACAGGTTTATGAAGACCAGATGAAATTAAAGGGCGATGTGGATCAAAAGAAAAAGAGTGAGTTAGAGGCACAAGAACAAACGAGGAGGGAAGAAAAAAATGAGAGTGTGGGTGGAAATAATTTAAAATCACGAGAGAAAACAAAAGTGAGCTTCTTTGCTAAAGAAAGAGAGATCAAGAGGGCCCTCATTGAAAATCAACCCATGATTTTGCTAGTCTACAAGGAGTCCAACCTTGTAATTAGCGACATTAACCACTCCCTCCCCAGTTTAGCTATTTCGTTGTTGCAGGAATTTGAGGACGTGTTTCCAGAAGAGATGCCTAGTATCTTGCCACCCATTCGAGGCATCGAACATCAAATTGATTTTGTACCCGGCGCTATTATTCCAAATCGCCCAACGTACAGAAGTAATCCAGAAGAGACCAAAGAGCTTCAAAGGCAAGTTGAGGAGTTGATGGGCAAAGGCTATGTGAGAGAAAGCATGAGTCCATGTGCAGTGCCAGTGCTACTTGTGCCCAAGAAGGATGGGACTTGGAGGATGTGTATTGATTGCAGGGCAATCAATAACATTACGGTAAAGTATCGTCATCCCATACCTAGGTTAGATGATATGCTTGATGAGTTGCATGGATCTTGTATTTTTAGTAAAATTGATCTTAAGAGTGGATACCACCAAATAAGAATGAAAGAAGGAGATGAATGGAAAACTGCTTTTAAGACTAAATATGGTTTGTATGAGTGGTTAGTAATGCCTTTTGGTTTAACTAATGCCCCTAGCACTTTTATGAGATTAATGAACCATGTTTTGCGTGCTTTCATAGGCAAATTTGTGGTAGTCTACTTTGATGATATTTTAGTATATAGTAAGAACTTGAATGAGCACATTGAACAATTGCGTTGTGTGCTTAATGCTTTAAGGCATGAAAAATTGTATGCTAATCTTAAAAAGTGTACCTTTTGCATGAAACAAGTTGTTTTTCTTGGCTATGTTGTTAGTACAAATGGTATTGAGGTCGATGAAGAAAAGATTAAGGCTATTAAGGATTGGCCAACGCCGAAAAGTGTCACTGAGGTGAGGAGCTTTCATGGCTTGGCTAGTTTTTATAGGCGTTTTGTTAAAGATTTTAGTACGCTAGCTTCACCACTCACTGAGATAGTAAAGAAAAGTGTTGGGTTTAATTGGGGCCTTGATCAAGAAAATGCTTTTAATATTATTAAGGATAGATTGTGTTCGGCACCTTTGTTAGCGCTACCTAACTTTAACAAAACTTTTGAGATTGAATGTGATGCCTCAGGTATAGGTATTGGAGCTGTGTTAATGCAGGAGAAACGCCCTATTGCCTACTTTAGCGAGAAGCTAGGTGGGGCTGCCTTGAATTACCCAACATATGACAAAGAATTGTACGCTTTGGTGAGAGCCTTGGAGACTTGGCAACATTACCTATGGCCGAAGGAGTTTGTTATCCATACCGATCATGAGTCCCTGAAGCACCTGAAGGGGCAAGGTAAGCTGAATAGGCGGCATGCCAAGTGGGTAGAATTCATCGACACTTTTCCTTATGTCATTCACTACAAACAAGGTAAGGAAAATATTGTGGCTGATGCTTTGTCTAGAAGGTACACCCTCATTGCTACTTTAAATACCCGATTATTAGGTTTTGAGTATGTTAAGGACTTGTATGCTAATGATAATGATTTTGCTGGTATGTATGGGGCGTGTGAGAATAATACTTTTGGGCAATTTTATAGACTAGATGGCTTCTTGTTTAAAGCAAATAAATTATGTGTGCCTTTTAGTTCTTTACGTGAGTTGCTTGTGCGTGAGGCACATGGGGGAGGCTTAATGGGACATTTTGGTGTGAGGAAAACTTTGGATGTATTACATGAACATTTCTTTTGGCCTAAAATGAGACGTGATGTGGAAAGATTATGTGCAAGATGTATCACATGTAAACAGGCCAAATCTAGAGTCTTACCTCATGGTTTGTATACACCTTTACCCGTACCTACTGAGCCTTGGATTGACATCTCTATGGACTTTGTATTAGGCTTGCCTAGGTCAAAACAAAATAAGGATTCAATTTTTGTGGTTGTTGATCGGTTTTCTAAAATTGGCGCATTTTATATCTTGCAATAAAACAGATGATGCTACTAACATTGCTGAATTATTCTTTCGAGAAATTGTCCGCCTCCATGGGGTTCCAAAGAGTATTGTTTCTGATCGAGATGTTAAATTTCTTAGCTACTTCTGGAAAGTCTTGTGGGGTAAGTTGGGTACTAAGTTGTTGTTTTCAACTACTTGTCACCCTCAAACGGATGGCCAAACTGAGGTAGTAAACAGAACTTTATCTACTCTATTACGTACTGTCATCCAAAAGAATCTAAAGAATTGGGAAGACTGTTTACCTTTCATTGAATTTGCATATAATAGAAGTGTGCATTCTACTACAAATATGTCTCCTTTCGAAATTGTGTATGGTTTTAATCCATTAACACCTTTAGATTTGATCCCTCTACCTGTTGATGAACGGACTAGCTTAGATGGACACAGGAAGGCCGAAAGGGTAAAACAGCTCCATGAGGGTGTGCGACGTCAAATTGAAAAGAAGAATAAACAGTATGCCACCAAAGCCAACAAAGGCCGTAAACGAGTTATCTTGGAACCTGGAGACTGGGTCTGGGTGCATATGAGGAAAGAACGGTTTCCTGCCCGGCGACGGTCTAAACTACACCCTAGGGGGGATGGGCCTTTTCAAGTTCTTGAACGAATAAATGATAATGCTTATAAAATTGATCTTCCAGGTGAGTTTAATGTTTCAGCTACTTTCAATATTTCTGATCTTTCCCCCTTTGATGTAGGTGATGATTCGAGGTCGAATACTTTTTGGGAAGGAGGGGATGATGCGAGCCAGGGACCGGCAAACCATGGACCGACTAGCCAGGACTTAACACATAGCCCGATAGGAACATTAACGAGGTCAAGAGCTAAGAAGATCAATGAAGACATGCAAGGTCTTGTTCAAGCTACGTGGGCTGAAACCGATACCAAGAATCCGATGCCAACTTTGGTACACTTAATTCAAGCTAAGGACTATATTGGAAGCATATCAGATTCTAATGGCAGTTCTGGGGACCAAAAGGAGCAGGTGACAAAGTTGGAGGACCATAATGCAAATATGGCAGAAATCCGCGCGGAGGCTCAAGGAAAATAGCCATGCGATCGCGGAGGACCAAAAGGAGCAGTGTATAGCCATGCGATCGCATGGCTATTTTCCTTGAGCCTCCGCGCGGATTTCTGCCATATTTGCATTATGGTCCTCCAACTTTGTCACCTGCTCCTTTTGGTCCCCAGAACTGCATTAGAATCTGATATGCTTCCAGTATAGTCCTTAGCTTGAATTAAGTGTACCAAAGTTGGCATCGGATTCTTGGTATCGGTTTCAGCCCACGTAGCTTGAACAAGACCTTGCATGTCTTCATTGATCTTCTTAGCTCTTGACCTCGTTAATGTTCCTATCGGGCTATGTGTTAAGTCCTGGCTAGTCGGTCCATGGTTTGCCGGTCCCTGGCTCGCATCAACTATGCATGTTTAACACACTAACCTGCTATTTGTTTCTATTAGAAGGGATCCATTCACCCCTCTATTTTTTCACAGCAGACAATCATTCCTGAGTCTCCAGTAAATCCTACAACTTAGGAGCCTCAAAGCTCGAAATTGCCCACTAAGACAGCTAATAGAACTCCATCGCCCTCCGTTGAAGGTTTGGCTATAGGGATTTACACTCTCCAACCCCAATTTGCTCGTCTAATAAATTTGGAATTAGAAGGTAGCGTCTTTTCTAATACCATATTTTTTGTATATATGAAATTTTAATGTTTGAGGCTTACTTTCTCAGAAACTCCTGTTGAGATCCCCATATGGGAAGAGCTTCATTGTTCGGTTGACAAAGAGAAAGCTCATGCATCATTTGAAAGCTAACCTCAAGCTGACATCCTTCCCAATTTGCCTGGAGAAGTCTCTTTTTCGCCCAAAGCTTCTGATGAAGTAATTCTGTTTCTTTTCTATTTTTACATCTTTGCAATGACAACAGCGGGAATAACATGTACTATCCTTTTTTCGCAGGATGCTGACTTTGTCATGCGGTCTATTCAAGCACTATTTACCTCTTGGGAGCACGTCCAAGAGAGTTCCATTCCTCGTGCTTCCTCTATAACTCATCCTTCAATTTCTTCTATTCCTTCCACTGAGGACACGGACATTTTAAAAAGGGCAGTTTTAGCATATGCCACGTTCATGGATAAAGACATATCTAGAGCGAGTGCTGACAGTCAAACAGAATTGCTTGTGCGTCTTAGTGAAGATTGGGCTGTTGTTCTCAGAAGTCATTTCCTTGATCTTTTAGCTTCCACCAGGTTGACTTTGAGGAGAATCCATCACGAAGTGAGACTTTCACTATCCGAGAACATGGAGTTGAGGACTAAGAAGACAAGTTTTGTTCAAACTATAGCTGAAAATGAATCTTTGAATATTGACATTAATTCAGATAAGTCTAAATTGAATGAGTTTTCTTTTGAGGTAATGATCGAAGATTCTTTGTTGATTAATCTAGAATCTTAGATGATGGAACTCCAAGCTAAACTTGATGATTGTAAGATTAGGTTGGCCACTAAGAAATGCAACACCTCTTTAGTGATTGAGCAAACTAAGGCTCTGATGGTGCACTATTCAGAAGTGATAGCTGATGACCCTGACACAATTATGGAGACTTTATCCGTTGTTGATACTCGTCAACGCTCTAAATGGTCTAAACTCAGAGACCAAATGCGGTCTGTACTAAAGGATTTAGATGGCCAGTAATGTTTGTCAACCTACTATATAATATTGGACGAAAACGTCCTAAATTTTGTAATGTTCCTCGTCTTTTAATGTTTTTAATGGAACAATTTATTTTTTGGCTTACCTGGATTCGCATTTTGAACATCTAATCGTTCATTTTCCCAAACAGATGGAACATATTTCTTTAGGTATTTACCATTTATAGATCTCACATGTTTTGTACCATCCAAATCTTCTAAGTGATAAGCTCCATTAGACAATACATATTTCACCTTATATGGCCTTTCCCAATTGGGCGACCACTTTCCATACTTTGGGTTTTTACTATCCAAAGGCAATATGGTCTTCCAGACCAACTCGCCTACCTTAAAACACTTCGCAAAACTCTTTTATTACAGTACATGGCCATTTTTTGTTTTTGAATTTGTAGTTTATCTAGGACGTCCATATTTACTTCGTCCAGTTCTAACAAATTTTGGGCTAAGACTTCTGTGTATCACTCTCCGCTCAAATTATTTTGCAAAGTCACTCTAATCGATTGTACATTAATTTCTATAGGCAATACTGTCTCTTTCCCGTAAGCAAGTTGAAATGGAGTAACCTTCATACTTGAACGTGGAGACTTTCTATATGCCCAAAAGCCTTGTTCAAACATTCATGCCATGTCCTGGCGTTTTCATATATCATTTTTCTTATAATATTTTTCAAGACCTTATTTGTAGATTCTGCTTAGCAATAAGGTATGAAATTTACCAACTTACTGTCGAATTCGCCCAAAAATTGCTTCACTTGATCTCTATTTAAAGAAGTTCCATGATCTACTACTAAGGTTTGCGGTATCTCAAACCTATAAATTATGTGATCTTGGATGAATTTGATGACCTCTCCTTACGAGATTTTCTTTAGCGGGATGGCCTCTACCCACTTGGTAAAAAAATCTATAGCCACTATGATGAATATATGTTGCTTGGACGAATGAGGGTATATTTTCCCTATCAAATCTATGGCACAACCTCTAAACAACTAAAGTTTTATGATAGGTGTCATTTCTCTTGCTGCTATCCTTTGAATTGGTCAACGCCTTTGACATGCTAAACATCTCTTTGCATATTGGGTGCATAGCTCGCCCATTTTTAGCCAAAAATATCCACTCATAATGATTAATCATCTCATTTTTTGGCCAGTTTGGTATGCCCCACATATTCCTTCGTGCACTTCTGCCATAATTGTTTTGGCATCACTCAAATTAACGCATTTTAACAAGACTCCATCTACACGTTTCTTATATAAGTCTTTGTCTATTAATATGTAATTTAGGGTGCGCAACCTAATTTTCCTTTCACTCTTTTTGTCAGTTTTTCTAGAAACTTTTTTATTTCCTCCCTCCAATCCACTACATTTCCATCTTCTATGTAATGGATGTCAAATCTTTTTACCATTCATTGTGATGTAGGCATTATCATTCCATATTCGCATACAGATTCTACGTTTAATAGTTTGGAGTATCCCAAGGCCATTTGAGCCAACTCGTTGGCTAAATCATTATATATTCTGTTTACTTATTGAAACTCTAATTGGTCAAATTCTTCTAGTAACTCCTGGCCGATTTCATATAGACTTATAATGGAGCTGCTTTGGCATTTAAATGTGCCACTCAATTGGTAAATTACTAGCTAAGAATCACCTTTAACAATCACGTTCTTAACTCTCATTTCTAGTAATAACTCTAGGCCTACTATAAGTACTTCATACTCAGCTTGATTATTGGTGTATAAATCATTTAATATAATGAAAAACCAATAGTCTACACCAAAAGTATCTATTAATGCTACACCTACTCCTGCTCATTTGGCTGTTTTTGAACCATCAAAATATAAAGTCCATGGTTTTATTTCGCATAGGTCGATGTCTAGTTCCATTTCATTTAGGACATTGACACATGGATGATCAGCTAAAAGTTAACCAATGCCTGATTTTCTATGGCTTTTTGTGGGATGTATTGAATTTCGAATTCAAACAAAGACAAAGTCCAAAGACCAATCCTTTGATGCAAAATAGGACGAGAAAACATGTACTTGATTAGATTTACATTACACACTAAATACACAGTCACAAGCTAAAGATAGGCCCTTAATTTTTTACATGTAAAATAAAGAGCTAAACATAACTTTTCTATACCTTTGTAATTACATTTATATTTGGTCAACTGTCTACTGAGATAATAGACTCCCATTTCCTTGCCTAACTAGTCTTCCTGAGCAACCATTCTAGCTATAGATTCTTACTTAGCCAATATATATATATATCTTCATTGGCCATATTTGAATAGGTAACACCAATACTGGTGGATTGGATAAGTAAGTTTTCAGGCTATCAAAAGCCATTTGATGTTCTTCGTTCCAAACAAATTCATCCTGGCCCTGAGCTTTAGGAGAGGCAAAAATGCTTTCGTTCGCCTTGCACAATTAGAGATAAAATACCTTAAAAAATTGACTTGTCCAAAAAATTGTTGCAACTCTTTTTGTTAGGCAACTCGTTAGCTAAAATGACTTTTACGTTATTTTTATCAAGCTCAATTCCTCATTTGTACCCCAAGTAACCTAAGAAATTTCCTGCGTTAACACCAAATGCACATTTTAAAGGATTCAACTTCAATTTATATTGTCTCATTCACTCAAATGAGTGTTTCAATTGGCAAATATGATCTTCTTCTTTAAGTGATTTGATTACTATGTCATCTACATATGCTTCGATAAATTTGCCAATCTTATCATGAAAGATTAAATTCATTGCCTTTTGATAAGTGGCCCGAGCATTTTTTAGGCCAAAAGGCATACTAACCATTCATAACACCCCAACGCACCTGGGCATCTAAAGGTAATTTTATGTATGTCTTCTTCGGCTATATATATAATTGGTTATACCCAGAATAACCATCCATGAATGAGTACATTAGGTATCCAGTGGTGGAATCGACTAGAGAATCTACCGTTGGCATTGTGTATTCATCTTTGGGAGTGGTTATCGTTGACCACAAATCCTAGCTGGATCCATAATCAACATTGAAATACCTTCCTTTTTCCATCTATGAAATATTTGTACGCTTAACACCAAGATGGTCAATTAGCATAGGCGACCGGTGTGCCAGACGTATGGACTCCGACACTCAAATTAGAAATATTGCCTTTTTCCAGGCTGATAGAATTTAAGAGAAAACCAACATCAAAGAGCCAAGTTTCAGAGTACTTAACTCATTCATTCTTCTCTTTTTTCTTATATATCCCTGAAAGGTTTCAGAGTGAGTGATTGACTCATGTCCCATCAAGCTGTCATCGTCACCATTCTCTTTTGCATCTGACTCTAGTTTTTTAGACAGCCGCCATATCCTTTCTTACACTCTTTCTTTATGTCAGATTAACAGTGCCACCTTATTTCTGTCTTGTCAATCATTTGGAGTGGTTCAGCTATTATGGATCGGACTGACTTTGTTAAGAGCAGTCCAAATAATTCTTAAGGTGTTCTCCACGTGTCTCTTAGTGTGCCTACTTTATAGCTGAATCATTGTAGGGGGTTTACTTGTCTTATGCCACGTGGGTATATTTTTAGGAGGCGTAACATTCAGTCCCCTAAGCCCTGGACTTTATCATTTATGTGAGGCCATGGGCTTATTAAGGTGTATCCCAAATTGCTGGACCAAATTTGGTTAATTGTTGTATTTGCAATGCTAATATTAACTGAATCAGTTTATATTTGTACATCGGAGCAGAGGAGCTGGAGGGAACATCCTGAGATTGGGGACTTGGGGTTATATTTGAAAGAAAATGCTGGATGAACAACATATTGGACATAAAGTTAGACCACCATGTGTAAAATGTCAAATCTGTCATTTGAAAAGACATAAATAGAAATTTAAATTATGTCTTTATAAAGGACAGATTTGACATTTTATACATGATGGTCTAACTTTATGTCCAACTTGATGTTCATGCAGCATTACTCATATTTCAATTTGTTAAGAATGGGTGATTACAGGGTGTTTTGGCCAGTCGTAAGTGGGTTGGTCGTTCTGTATTTCCAAGTTAGTGGAAAGTCCAGTAATGATGACTTGGGGAAGTTGAAAGGTAATGATTATGGTTGCATCATTAAATGAGCTTGCGATTGATTTTTATACAATGTGTGTGTGCAATATACCTTCTGATTAGGGCCATTGGATGTATCCGCATGTCTTGTACTCATTCTTTTAACGGTTCAGATGGAGGGGCACATGGAACATTTAAGGTGGTTGGTTGATGAGATGAACGGTGGGGATAAGAAGTGGCTATTTATAAAAGTTTCACTACCTCCAAATTTTGGCTTTCCGCTACTTCGAATTTCAAATCTATCCAAAAAGAGGGGACTCCTTTCAAGCCTCTTTTCAAAAATCAAGAGAAATGGTATCTCTTCATTCATAGTTGCACAATCCGATTTTAATCTCATCTTACTATCAGAGCAAACGACCTTGCTTGCCACGACGAGAGAGCACCAATCCTGGAACTTTTTTAACCTTAAATGTACATTTTTCGCCCTGTATTGACATTGCGCTTGGCTACCTAGCTTTGTGTGTTTTACTCCTTTCATTTTCAAAATATTGCATATTCGTATCACAGCTACTTGATGGATTGTGGTGATAGTGATTTGGAGGTGGTTGGAGGGACTAATCCGAAGGAGATAATGGTTATAGATGAACCTGTTAGGACTATCTGTTCTATTTTCAAAATGGCTTTTAACGCCAATTATTTTAAAACGCTTAGGAGAAAACAACTTGAAAAATTGCAGGGAGTAATAAATTTAAGTAATTCTGATAGCGAAGTAGAAGGAATTCTCTTAATGATGGAAAGATTAACAGAAAATAGGCTACTGACTTGTAGAGACAAAGGGAGGAGAGCGCGAGGCAAAGAAAAGACAAAGGTATAGCTGGTCCCTCTAGAGTAATAGAGTCTAGTGATGATGGAGAATCCATTAGTCCTAGAACTCATAGGGTAAATCTGGGGTTGGACCCCATTGAGATGGATTTAATAGAGGGCTGGATAGAGCATGTTAGGGAGTTATTAGGAGGACACGAAGATCCTGACTCCAATCCAGGGAGTTGGGCATGTAATCAATACCATTCTAATTTGAGCCCTGCAAACTTTACCAAACTTAGGGACCTTTTATAGGGTGCCTGAGGGGGTTGGATTAATATTTCCTAGCAAAGCAGATAGACCATGCAGTCCGCTAGAGGGGCATTTGGCTATTAGGAGCGATGCCCTCACTTGTAGTATGAGACAACCTCTTTACCCTATCTTTAGAGCTATCCTTAGATCCTACAATGTATGCCCTTACCAAGTTTCTCCTAATTTCTGGACCCAAGCTATAGGCGCTCGGCTTATTTGGCAGGAAGTCAGTCCAGACTATCCCATGCCTCTCTATGTTTTCCATACATTGTTTAAATTAAACAAATATGCAAAGAGAGATAGCGAGCCAGTAGAAGAAGTTAAAGATTGATATTATTTGACCCTTAACGGGACTCGTGGCCCTGTCATCACTGGACATCCTTCGTTTATTAAACATTGGAGGGACCAGTGGTTATGAGTTGCTGGGGACTTGCAGTGTTTCCCTTTTGACCCGGTCCCTAAGATCAGAGTGCCCCCAACTCTTTCATATCGGCGTGAGTCTTAGTTTAATCTTATGTCCCAATGTAGTAGATTTCTTGCATGTTCCATTTCTTTGTACATAAGTTTTGTTCAGAATTCTCATTGGATTTATTCTTATGTAGGAGAGGTACCAATGTTCTTTTTGAATGAGAAGAACTTGGCTGTGATTGGCCGGCTGTATTTCTATAGAGGTGATTTTTACGGAGTTATTAGCTCGGACCACCTTTTTGTAAAACACAATTTAATGAAAAAGCAAGGTCCTCGTTATTGTGTATAAATGGCCTCGTTTATTTATTTTCTGCATTTGAAACTGCTAACGGACTATCGTGGGTATTTTAAGGTCGAGCTCATTGCCCAAGATTGGGTTGGCCGATCTGGCTGCCTAAAGGATCCATTCAGTGGTAAAAAAGAAGTCTTTGGATAATGATCAAAAAAAGATCCTTGCCGGACTTAGCCTCAAGGGTGGAGAGAAAAATCAAGACGTTTTTTCTGTTGTTGTTGATTAGAGGCAAACCACTTTGATTCCTACTGCTTCACCGCAAGGTTTGTAAATCATGGTGCAGAAAAGAGAATTATGAGTTAAGGGAGCGGAGAAGGATATGGCGAAAGAGATGGGTCCCTCAAGAATAACTGTGGAAGATGAGAAAGATATGGAAGTTCTGGAAGATGTTGCACTCACAAGGAAGGCTAGTAAGCCTCAGACTGTCTCTTCCAAGCCTTCTCAGAATATCGCTGTTGAGGTTCGTGAAAGGAGGCAAACAAGGAAGCGGATTCTCATAGCTCCGAGGGGTTGGACTATGACCATTTGGTTCATACCAGGAGACATTTTGAGGGAGAGCCTTCCGACATCAGCTATGAGGTTTATGATATGATTCCTCTACATCTTCAACAGGCGCTCCCTACCGTTGACTCATTTTGGACTTGCGGTTGGGCTGATTATTTTGATAAGTCATATACTGGGGCTAAGCTGAGCGCTGTTAAGGCTCTCATTGCCTGGTCCTTAGTTTTGATTGAGGAGGCAGAATCCAATGTTTGGGACTTGGAGTTGAACAGGACAAACGCAGACACTGCTCTTCGAAACGTTGAGAATATAATCAAGGATTGGGATCATCTCTAAGAACAGACCACTTGGTTGCAGGGAGTCCTCAACGAGTCAAAAAAGAAATGAAACTATTAACTGATGAGAAGGACAAGCTTAAGGCAGACTTAGCGGCTGCTAAATATGATGTGGCTGAATTTTCGAAAAGGTGTGACTTAGCCAACCAAGAGCAAGAAATAACGGCCAAAGCTTTGGAAGAATCTAATGTTGAAAGGGGAAGCCTGATGGAGAGGATTACTCAGCCTGAGGAGGCTAACGCTCAAAGAGAAGGGTTGTTGGATAAGATTTGTCAGTTGGAGAAAGTAGTTGAGTCTCTGAGGAGTGAGAATCTTGGCCTCAAGGAAAACACTTAGGAAGCAGTAAAGGCAGGAGTGGATAACTTTAGAAGTCAGTTCGAGTTTACTCCAGACTATGAGAACCTCTAGGCCTTCTTTGTCAGCTATGGGGCCCGACAAGTGTTGACCGAAGTGAAAGAACTTCACCTGGATCTGGACCTCTCCCCCATTGAAGTGGACTATCCCTTCCCTGAAGAAGCCAGAGATGGTTCAGGCCAACCTTCTGTAAACGGGGCCGAAGACTCTGCGAACCAACCTCCTTCCGAAGGTGCCTAGGACAGGATTTTTGGTGTTTATTTGCCAGCTTTTGTAATGTCCAATTTTGAATGGAACATAAACTCTTGTTGTTTGAATTTTGTCATGTGAATCTGTTGAGTACTTCGTGTTTTACGTTTAAGCTTAGGTAATTACTTTCCAACCGCATTAATGGTGTAGCCTTTTTACAAAGTTCGAAGAGTCGCATTCATATTTAAAGAACCAGCTTTTCACTGCATTGATGTTGGCGTTTTCATCATTCAGGATAGTGACGGTTCGCATTCCTTTTTTGGGTAATGTGTTTCTTTAATGTTGGCTTGCGCTTGGTGTCCTTCAAGCAGTTCAAAATCTGGATTCTATATAAATCAATAGAAACCTTTGTGTATAGCCTTATTCTATTTTTAGCAGTCTACTTTACGAACTGTTCTACTCCAGTTTTGGCTTTGCTTCTTCTTAACAATTTATATAATTTTTAGTTGAAAGATTTAAGTTGGGTAGGATAGTTCGTGAAAAGAGTGGGCTAACTTTGAATTAAGATCCTCTACAAGACATTTCACATTTTATTTTAGAATGAATGGAAAAATTCAAGATGATGTTGGATAATCAACAGCATAAGTCTGACTTCACCATGATAGAGTATCTTGGTGAAGCCAGATTTATGTTGATGATGACCTAGAGAATGTTGCAAGAGGTGGAGCGTCGATGAAGTTAGTGAGGACTAAGTAAGAGTTAGCATGTCTAGGTATCCCATCTCGTTCTGGCCTTGAAGAGGCAGCAGGGCAATAGGATTTTCTGTTAATTTTCCTTTGCTCGATCGGTATTTAGTTTTTTATTCCATCCAATAAAGGATAAGTTCAATTACATTGTTTGTTTCAATGTTTGATGGTGTATTTTCACTGAATTTTTTATTATGCCATTTGACATAAACTGTAATATGCAAGTAAATCTTAAGATCAATAATTTCAACATGTCCCATTTATGATGAGCTATCCCACATAAGGCATGTCGGGAGCGGGAATTTGAGGAAGTTTAAGTGAAGAGGTAAACTCATGCCGTAAGTTCGAAAGAGCAATTAGACCAACCTCATTGCTTCATAGTTATGAAATTTTTATACAACTAATAGAAGAGCATATTGCTAGCATTTAGGATTTTACTGATAATATCTGTGGAGGTGCTCCGTGTTCCATGGGTGCGGTAATCGTTTACCTAACTGGTCTTCTAACACGTAAGTTCTTGGGACCGCTTCGCTTACAACCTTGTAAAGACCTTCCCAGTTAGGGCCTAAAGTCCCTGCACCAGACTCCTCTGTAGCAAGGGATACTTTCCTTAGGACCCAGTCCCTTACTTGGAATGAGCGGACTTTTACCCATTTATTATAGTAACGAGTCATCTTTTGTTGGTAGCGCCTTAGTTTTACTTGTGCATCGTCTCTCCGCTCTTGGAGAAGGTTTAAGTCTACTTTTCGAGAACTTTCATTGGAGATTTTATCGAAATGGAGATGCCTATGGGAGGGTACTCTGATTTCTACAGGACATACCATTTCAGCACCATATGCCATAGAGAATGGGGTCTCTCCGGTGGTGGTCCGTGTGGTGGTGTGTATCGCCCACAATACTTGAGGCAACTCGTCTACCCATGCCATTTTCGAAGATTCCAACTTCTTTTTTAAAGTATACTTTATAGTCTTTTTCACGGCCTCTATTTGACTATTAACTTATGGATGGTGTGGGGATGATAAGTGATGCCTGATCCCTAGATCACTGCACATCTCTTCGATTTGGCAGTTTCAAAATTGTTTTGCGTTGTCTGAAACAAGTGAGCGGGGCACACCAAACTGACAAATGATATTTTTCCATGTGAATTTGGAAGTATTGGCTTATGTGATTTTCATCATGGGCTTATACCCACTTAGTAAAATAGTCGATGGCCACAATCGCATAACAGTGATTACTTTGCCCTTGAGGCATGGGTTTGATTATATCAATCCTCCATTTATCAAAGGGCCAAGGGCTAGGTACAACTTGTAACTCTCGTGGGGGCTAATTATGCATGTAGGCGAATTGCTGGCATTTGTCACATTTGTATATAAACTCCAGTGTATCCTTGTTCAGGTTAGGCCAATAATATCCTTGTCTAAGGATCTTATGAGCCAATGAATTTTCTCTGAATTGATTGACGCATGTTCCTTCATGGATTTCTTTCTTGATGTAATCTGCTTCATCAGGCCCAACACATCTGAGAAGGGGAGAAGAATAACTTTTTTTTTTTGTAGAGCACCTCATCTTGTATGAGAAATCGCGTCGACAGTTTCTGGATCTTTCGCGCTTTATCTTTATCTTCGGGTAGTATCTACCTTGTTAAATATAAGAAGATGGGCCTCATCCATGAATCGTTTTCCTCGATAAAGAACACGGCATCATCTTGTTCAATAGTAGGCTTAGGCAGAAACTCAATTTGGAAACATCCGAGGATATCGGAGTCCTTGCTGCTAGCCAGTTTGGATAGTGCATCAGCACCGTAATTATCAGTTCAGGAGATCTAGATTAATTTGAAGTCTTTAAAATGTGGTACCAGGTCCTAGACCTTTTGAAGATAAGAAGCCATATTCTTGTCCTTTGCTTCGAAAACGTCATTTATCTGGTTGATAACCAGCTGGAAGTTGTTGTGTGCAACTATAGTCTAGACTTGTAATTCTTTCACTAACCTCTTACACGATAGGAGAGCCTTGGTATTTTGCAGCATTGTTGGAGGCTTTGAACCCGAAGCTCAATGCGCTGTGTAATTTGTGGCCTTTCGAGCTTATCAGCATTATGCCTGCCCCAGACCCATTTTCTCCCAACGATCCATCCACAAATAGGTTCCAAGCCTGGAGGGCCTAGCCTGGTCAGTCATCTCTACCTCAAGAGGGTGGGTAAATTTGGCTACAAAATCAGCTAAAGCCTGACCTTTGATAGCATTTTAGGACTGGTACTGAATTTCAAACTGGCTTAGCTCTATTGCCCACTTCATTAGTCTCCCGAAAGCATCAGGTTTCTATAACACCAGTTTCATAGGAAATGTGGTCAGCACACATATGGTGTGTGATTGGAAATAATGCCGAAGCTTCCTGGAGGATACAATCAGGGCCAAAGCTAGTTTTTCCATATCTGGATAGCGTCTTTCAGCATCCAAAAGGATTTTTTTGACATAATAGACAGGGCGCTGGAAGCCGTCATCTTCTTTGATAAGGACCGCACTGACAACTTCTTCTGAAACAGCTAGATACAACATTAAAGTTTCTTTGTTCGATGTCTTAGACAGGAGTGGTGCTTTTCCCAAGTATAGTTTCAAGGCATGAAAAGCATCCTCGCATTCGATTGCCCATTCAAATCTTTTCTTCCTTTTCAGGGCTTTGAAGAAGGGTAGGCACCTATCAGTTGACTTTGAGATGAAGCAGCTCAGAGCAACTACTCTACCTATCAGACTTTGCATCTTCTTTGGGGTCTAAGGAGGGTTCATCTCAATTAACGCCCTTATCTTTTTGGGGTTTGCTTCAATACCCCTTTGGTTCACCATAAAACCCAAAAATTTTCTGGAGGATACTCCGAAAGCATATTTAACGGGATTTAGCTTCATTTTGTACTTTTTCAGTACATCAAATGTTTCTTTCAGACGATCAATGTGGTTAGCTTTTATCAAGATTTTAACCAGCATATTGTCCACATAAACTTCCATAGTTTTCCCAGTAGTTCTATGAACATTTTGTTTACTAGCCTCTGGTATGTGGCTCCAGCGTTCTTCAAACCAAAGGGCATTACTTTGTAACAATACAAGCATCTATCGGTAATGAAAGAAGTGTGTTTTTCATCCGGTGGATACATAGAAATTTGGTTCTACCCTGAATATGCATCCATAAAACTAAGTACCTCATGACCGACCATGGCATCCACCAACTGGTCTATACGGGGAAGGAGAAAAGTGTCTTTTGGGCAAGCTTGGTTAACGTTTGAGAAGTCTATGCACACCCATATTTTTCTGTTGGGCTTTAGAACCAGCACTGGATTGGAAACCCATATTAGGTAACAAGATTCTTTAATGAAGCCATTTTTCAACAGTTTGTATACTTCATCCTCCAAAGCAGTTTATTTTTAAGGGCTCATGGGTCGATGTTTTTGTCTGTGTCCCGGATGGGTTGCTTCAATTTGTAGTTTGTGGCACGAGATATTGGGGTCAGTCTCCACCATGTCTCCGTGTTTCCATGCGAACACGTCCAACTTTTCGGATAAGAACCATTTTAGGTAGTCTTTGAAATCATCCGAAGATTCACTCCCCAATTGTATCTCTTTAGTCAGATCATTCGGATCCACATAGAAGCATTCCAGCTTGTCAACTGGAGAGGTTTGAGGCTCATCTTCAACCACTTGTGGATCCAGATCCTCCAGATCTCTCTACTCAATCATCTGCTAATCTTCTTCATTGTTCCCAATATCCAATCTTTTAGGTTCCACTGGGACCTCCTTCATTTCTATATCAATCATATTCACTCCCTGGTCCACAAATTTTCTCATAGTATTGGTGTAGCATGCTCGGGATTCGGATTGGTTTCTTTTGACTGTGGCAATTCCATGGTCCGTGGAGAATTTCATGCATAAGAATTTTGTGAGTCACTGTCCCTAACTCAATAAGGGCTAGTCTTCCAAGTACGCCATGATAAGAAGAACTTTTGTCAACTACTAGATATTCTAGGAGAGTCTGTACGTTGGTCGGTGCGATACCCATTTCGATCGGTGCAATACCCAGTGAACCCATAGATAAGATCAGTGGATGGGAGTAGAGGGATATCTATGCCCATTTTTCACAAGTGGCTTCGTAAATAATGTTGATGGAACTTCTGTCGTCGATCAACATTCTTCCTAGACCATTGCTGGCCATGATCACCCAACAACCAGAGCCTCATTATGAGAAAAATGTACACCTGCTGCATCATAGAGAGTGAATGTGATGGGATCGCTACTTCATGTTCCTGATGGACGAATATGTAGGTGGTAGTTTACGTTCGCTGGCTCTTTGGCCTCTCTCTTTTGTGAGTTATTAGAGCTTCTACCGGGGTGGAGACCTCTCTGATGAGGGCTTACTGTGTAGGCGGTGGAGGCTGATCCTCTTTTTTGGCGCTCTTACCCTGGGTATTTTCTCTATCATTACACTGACCACGCTCTCTCGATTCTATTTTTTTTCTTGGTCTACTATTTCTAGCTTCATGCCATCGTCCGTGACGCAACTTGTTAAACCAGGATGGTGTATAATTTCTACCTCGACTTTCTTCAAGAATGGTTCGGTCATTCTTTTGAGTCCTTTGTTCTGCCAGTGTTTGTATGTCGCGGCAATCTTCAGTGCTGTGTCCATAGAATCGATGATAAGCACAATATGGGCCAGTGAATGGTTTCTTGGATTTGCAAAGACTTGCTTGTCTAGCATTCGTTCTTTGATTGTGGTTATGGAAGCTGGTGTGCAAGTTAATGATGGCTTCAGAGATCTCTGCTGCATAACTGGATCCGATTCTAGGAAAGGGATGCTGATGGGTCCTCCGTCGATGCCCAGTATGACGTCGTATGTTATCGTCAGATGACTTGGTATTCGTTTGTGCCCCATGACTATAACACAGCTGGGTATGACGGTCCCTGGCTCTAGCCATCTCTTCTAATATGATTTCTTCTTTCATCATGTCCACTAGCACATTGTAGTCCCTAGGTTTCTGACTCTGAACGTCTCTCCAAAACACGCTTCTCAATTCTATGCCTCTTTTAAGGGCCGAGAACATTTTTGCTTCCGTGATATTTTCACAGTTGTGCATCTCCTCCGTAAAGTGGGCTAAGTAGCTTTTCAACGACTCGTGCTCCTCTTGTCTTAGATACTGCAGTAGTTGGATTGGGAGCTGGCTAGGCTTTGATGATATGAATCCATTTCTGAAGGCTGTTTTCAAGTCTTTCCAACTATGAATGTTTTTGGACGGTAGCTTCTTGTACCATCTACGTGCACTTCCTTCCAATGTCAGAGAGAATGCTTTGCATTTTAGTGCTGGAGTGGCTCCGGCATTTTTCATGCTGGCATTGTAGTTTAAAAGATGATCATCTAGATCACCCCGGCCAGCTTATTTACTAATTTCAGGCATTTCAAAATGACGAGGGACTTTACATCACTGTGTCCCTTCTGAGAAAGGATCTGTCTCCTCATCATCATCAATCTTATAGGATCGAAGTTTGGGTAGAGAGATTTCTTCAAGGGAGCGAATCTGTTGGGCCTGTCCCAATCCCTCATTGGGTATGTGAACCGGTCTTGTGCCAAGGTCTGGTGCAGTCTGATATTGATATGGTCTGGATATGTATGGTGCTTGGGTTGCAGCTACGGTAGCTGCCGTCCGCCTCTCCCTTCTATTTCTAGGAGGCCTGCTTCCCAAGCGATCAAAAACACTAGACCCTTGTGAGGTTTCCTGCTCTTGAGAATATTCAGGAGGGAATATTTGGGTTTCCGTAATTCTCATCCGCGTTGTACCCATGATATGGGTATTGTGTTGGATCCCTTTTGTCATTTCCTCAATAAAGGGCTCTGGGTCTTTCTAATGAGGTGTATGAGTTTGGGTCTTCCTCTTCTCCCCTGTATTTGTACTCGTACTCTTGGGGATGGTTAGATGGATACACGTGTGGTACATGGGGCATAAGCCCCTATTGTAAGTTTGCATTCAGGGCATCAGTTTGCGCAACCTGTTGTTTTTGCATTTCTAGCATTTGTTCTACCATGATTTCCTTATTGCGTGCCATCCATGCTCTAGAATGCCTTCCACGCCTGTGTGGCTGTGTAACTTCAGGGGTTCTTCTGTCCTCCTCTTCTAAATGCTCATCAATTTGTCTAGTACGAGTGTTTTTGTCTTCATCACTCATTGCGTTATTTTTGTTCAAAATAACTGGTGGTATATGATTTCTTCTTTCTTTATATCATACAAAGAGACATCAGAAATTTAGAACTCCCGAAGGTGGAATGAGCCTTATCCCTGTTCCTGAAATGGAATACTTTGTGTTTGCCCAAATGTGGGTAAGATTTTTCTTTTTTCAAGGGGTATCTTATGGTTGCAAATGTTTAAATAAAATATCTCATTTTATTCAAAGGGAAACTTTTGCGGTTTCAAACTTTCAATTAAAATTTCTCCTTTTGTTCAAAGGAAAATCTGTCACAACTTTAAATCTTCAACCGAAACTTCTCATTTATGTTCAAAGGGAAATTTCCTACAACTTTAATTCTTCAATTGAAACTTCTCCTTTTGTTCAAAGGGAAATTTCCTACAACTTTAAATCTTCAATACTTGGGGTTTTTTGCTTATTCAAACTCAATGTCTTCTCTTTTTCATTCTTGTGTGACTATGCTTTTTCATGTGTTTCTTCGTGGTTTTTGTTTCGTTTCCCACATACGACGCCAAAATGTTGACCACAAATCCTAGCTAGATCTACAATCAACATTGAAATACCTTTCTTTTTCCAGATATGAAATTCTTGCACGCTTAACACCAAGATGGTCAGTTAGCATAGGTGACCGGTGTGGCAGCCGTATGCACTCTGACTCTCAAATTAGAAATATTGCCTTTTTCTCGGCTAATAGAATTTAAGAGAATACTAACATCAAAGAGCCAAATTTCAGAATACTTACGTCCTTCCTTCTTCTCTTTTTTCTTATATATCTTTGAAAGGTTTCAGAGTGAGTGATTGACTCATGTCCCATCAAGCTGTCAACGTCGCCGTTTTCTTTTGCATTTGACTCTGGTTTTTTAGACGGTTGCCTTATCATTTCTTACATTTTTTCTTTATGTCAGATTAACAGTGCCATCTTGCTTATGTCTTTTCAATAATTTAGAGTGGTTTGGCTATTGTGGACTGGATTGCCTTTGTTAAAAGCAGTCCATATAATCCTTAAGGTGTTCTCTACGCGTCTCTTAGTATGCCTACTTTATGGCTGAATCATTGTTGGGGGCTTACTTGCCATATGCCACGTGGGTGTATTTTTAGGAGGCGTAACAGCTATATTTAAATTTCTTAAATCTATACACACTCTTATTTTTCTATTTTTCTTTAGTACAGGTACTATATTAGATAATCATTCGACATATCTGGCTATTCTTCGCTCAATTTCTTTCTTTACATCTGGTAACACATTAGGTGCAAAACGTCTAGGTGGCTGTCTATGCAGTTTGAAAAATGGCTTAGTGGGCAATCTATGCTTTACCAGATTTCTATCTAAACCATGCATTTGTTCATTTTCCCAAGCAAAATAATCTTTATATTCTTTCAACAAAGAGATCAATTTAATACTTACCTCTTTGTTGAGCAACCGGATGATAAAGGTTGGGAGGTCTTCTCCTTCATCACCAAGATTTATCTCTGTCAAGGGGTCTTGCGCTTGTGCATATCCCGATTTTGCAATTCTTTCCAAGTTGTCCTCCAATTCCTCTGCTAAATCTCCTTCTAAACAATCTACCATGTTGATTTCACTCTATAACTCCTGTTCCAGGTCGAGCATAGCCAATTTATCCCCTAAGAACATCACTGCTCTTTCTTTTTCAACTTTTTCTTTGCTTTCTTTATTATAAGCCATCAATCTGGCTTTAAATGCCTTAATTTCAACCAAATTCTTTTGTGATTGTCTCTTCATTAATCGTCTTTAAGTATCTTCTCGCCAATTACTGGCTCTCTAAAGGCCAATATATTTGGCCTCATTTGATCGAATAGCTCTGTGAGGGTATCCATTGAGAATGGCTCTTTGCTCTGTGCCACTATTTCTCTTTCTTCTTTTTCTTGAACCACATAATTGGCCCATAATCTTCCTCATACATGTATCGTTCTACTGAATTAGCTTCTACGAGAAAAGGCCTATGCTCATCTTGCACGACTTTTGTTTCACCATTTTCATTCCAAAAAAACCAAACATTGATGGAGCAAAGAAAGGATGCACCAACTTCCATGTATCCAATCTCTTCCTAACAGTACATTATAACTAATAGGACCATCTATTATAAAGAAAATCGTGGTCCTCATTGTACTCTCCACTGTTATGTCTAATGGCATTACCTTCTTGCCCGAAGTAACTCTTCCATTGAAACTAGTTAGAATTACACCCGTCAGAATCAGGTCGTTTTCAGATTTTGCAAACTTTTTTTGAGAGGGATTGTATTTATTGCCGCTCCATTATCAATGAAAACTTTGGCAATTGAAATGCTATTAACCAAAGCTTTGACATACAAGGGTCTGAGATGCTTAGTCAATTTTATTTACGGTTTTTTTGAATATAACTCTTTACTTCGCGTTTACTTCTACCTTTTCATTATTTTCTTCTGCCTCAACTTCATCGAATAGGCCCTGCAATATTTCTTTGCCACAGTTTTCCTTTACTTTCTCAAATTGCACAATATCCCTTGATGGCTCTCCCCAACCCGTGGGTGGAGACACTACTACAAGAGGTGACCTATATTTCTCTGTCTGAGGTACCTTTCTTGTAGGCGTTCCATACAAAACATAATAATCGAATGATCTCCCAGATGGTTCGTCCAACAAGCCTACTACCGGATTACCTTCTTGGTATAACTGTTTGAGTAGATTGTTGTACGAAATTCCTCTAATTCTTCGCCTTGTTTCCAAATCAATTTCTTCTTCTATGTCTATCATTCCATCATCTTCTTCTTCATCATTGCTATGATTGAATTGATTCCTAGTGAAATGTACAAACATCTTCTTCATTTTCTCCCATCATCTCTTCATCATGTTCTTTATTCTTAAATTCGTTGGCCAATATATAATTATTAGCCATAACTGGGAGTATGGTGTCAAATTGAATAGTGATCAATTGACCAGCATCATCATCATCTTCATCCTTTTTTCTAAGTTCAAACTTTGATTTTCCAACATATTCTTCTATTAGCAGCTCTTCTCTTGATGCTCATGTATCTTCTTCTTTTTCATCCTCAAGGATATTCTCATTTACCACCTTACCATCAATCGTAGCTTTTGAATGTTCTACACACTGCTGTTGTCTCATCATCTGCCCATAGTTTCTTTAAAAACATCTTTGTTGGGTTCTAGTCATTTCATTAAATGGAATCGCCTTTCTCGCTTTAGAATTGTATGAATGCCAAACATTTGGACGTTGAGGTTGTGGTCTAAAAGTTCTGATGCCCTGGAACGACTCTTGGTGTCTCCCATAGAATGGTCTTACTTGCCCTCCAAATGGATGAAAATTAGCGACGTTAACTGGACAAGTTTTTTGTTCTAACGACCTTTCTATGACATTGCCAATCTCCTTATGGCATGTAGCACATAAATTTATTTCTTCACTCACTATCGCTTTTCCTTTCAAACGCTCAAATGCCCTGGAACGCGGTTCGTCCTCACCATTGTCAACCACTAACTTGAATCCAAATTTGTCCATAATCAGGATGACTATATTGACATCTATTTGCTGCGAGAATGGATTTTCATCCACTGCTGTCTTTTTATTAGTTTCAAATGTGACTCGTCCTGACTCAATAGCATCATGCAAGACATGACAAAGAACAAAACAACTATTAGTCGTATGAGACCATGCATTATGTCATTTGCAATATTTTTTACTCTTGATTTGCTCAGGGTTTGGTAGTTTATGTTTTTCACTTAGCCTTATTTACTTATCTTTATATAACCGATCAAATATTATGTCGGCTTTCGTTATGTTGAACGAAAATGTTCTAGCATTTTTATTTTCTTCTTTTGGAGGCTCATTCATTATAGGTATGTCTGATGTAGCTATTATCGGGCACGCATAGGCATCTCTCTTGAACAATTCAACTAGATACACTTTGGCTTCGGCCTGATCTTGGCTAATGTCGATAGCATGCATATCAAAATTTGGGTCTCTATAATAGGTTCTGTTACTAGAATTCTTCATTTGTTCATCATCTCTTAAGAATCGTTCATATCTTATAATGCTCGCGCTAAGTTGAAACAGAACAGAGAATTCTCTATCTTGGAATTTCTTTTTAAATCAAAATTCAGGCGACTTTGAGCGATCCTTACAAATTCTTTTTTAGATAAAGGCACACAATATTTATTTCTGGTTGTTTTAAATATTTTAAGGAAAGATTCAGACCATTCATTTGGCATTTGATGCAAATTTGCTAAATCTGCCAAAGTGACTTCAGATTCAGTTTTGTAAAATTGGGCTTGAAATAATTGTTCTAACTGCTGCCAAGTTTGGATAGAATTTGCTGGAAAATTAATGAACCACGAAAAAGCTACTCTAGTTAGCAAATTTGGAAATAATCTCATTTTGTGAAAGTCAGTAACTTTACTACATTGCAACGTGAAACGTCCCATATGTTCTAAAATGGATACTTCTCCTAAACCAGTGAACAAAGAAAATTCAGGCACTTTATATCTTCTAGGCCATGGATATACTTGATCTACCTAATATGGGTAAGGCTTTCTGTACGTAGGCCAAATTATTGGCTGCATTTCAAAAACCAACTATCTTGCATGATTTCTTCAACTTGATCTCTCAGAATAGCATTGGGATCATAAAGAACTCATATGGGTTGGTGTACGTATGGCATTGCCTGACGCCTAACAACATTTGGCCCTATGTTTGGCATGAAAGTGCCATTATTTGGCCCATTATTGCCATTGAGATATGAATTCTCCCTATCATTTGTGTGTGTCACATTTTGTCCCATATTTTGAACGTTTTCTCTCATATTAGGACTACCCCCATGTTAGATGTCCCAGCACCCCATACGTTGGCCGTTGCTAGTCCCATGCGAGGCATTCAACTTATTGATTCGTGTTTACAGTTGGTGAACCATTACCTACAAGACTTTTGGTTTGGAAATGACCTCATATGCCTAAAGGATTCGTTTGACACACTTGGTTTACCATTTTTTTCATAAGTTCATTCAACATGCTCAGTTGTTTAGCCATATTTTCATAATGATTATTTCTATTTTGAATGATTTTTTCCACAGTATGAATGTTTTGCAGACTTTACCTATTCAACAATGTCTTGCGTAAGTTCACCCAGCAATATACGTACGGTGCAAGGGCTCAACTCCATCATTGACTCATAACGACTAGCACTTGGTCTCTCCATCTCCAGGTACCCTCAAATTGCTCGATCATAGAATGAACAAACTGTTGGTTTGCTGGTTCCTTGTTGAAATTCTTTTGAGGCAAGATGTTTCCAATCTTTCTAACACCAAAAATGTCCCACTGGGCATGCCAAATTATTTCGCACATTTTTTATTTGGATTCGTGCTAACAATTAAAAGATTATTCAAGGGATGTGTAAGGAACCAGACCTTTTGTGACAAAGTCTCAATAATGGGTGTTTAAATTGAAAGATTATATTACACAACTTGCCTCCAAGGGGAACAAACACAAAAAGTTACAAGATTCAAAAAATAAAGAGTAAAAGACTTGAATGTAAATTCACATATTTCTTGTGAGATAGTTGTTCGTCCTTTTTTCCATCGCCTTGCTTTGTTTATATATTGATCATTATTTGCACAATTCTCTCTCATAACTGACCATCATCTCATAGCACTTTTTCTAAATAACTTTCCATAACCTTCCATAATACTTCATTTACCTACTAGCAATTACCTTGGATTGTGGGCCACGTAAAAAACTGCTTCATTACCTGCGCGATGCAGTTATCACCTTCCTCGCCCAAGCCCTATTGTGCTCGCTCTATCTTTTGTATGTTTTGGAGAATTCTTTTTTTAACAATTCGCCCAGACTATGTGTTTGGGCTTCTCTTTTTGAGCCTTTGTTTAGGTCCTTATTTTAGGAACAGTTTGTATATCAACAGTATGTATGTGTGTTTGTGGTTTTTTTTGTTGCTTGTGGAAGGAGAAAAAGAGAGTGAAAGAGAGGGAGATGGAGAGAGATGAGAGAAAGAGTGTGGGCTGGGAGAAGAGAAAGAGATGTGTGAGTGTGTGGGGAGAGAGTGTAATATTCTAAAAAAAATTCTTATGGCTTGCTTGGGAGTTTTTTTTCACCGGTTTTGGGTGTTACCGTTTATGAAATGTTGAAAAAACTATTGTTTGTTAGTTTTTTGGAGCACTAATTTTGGGTGGTTTTTAAATCGCCAAAAATCGGTGTAGTATAATTTTGAGTGTATCTCTCAATACTCCAAATTGATAGTTTTTGGTCATTCTTCATACTTTAAGAGTTACAAAACTCTTCAACTTCTATTTTAGGTCCCATAACATCCATGATAGATCCTACAATAATCACAATTTTATGCCTCATTGAAATGTTGAAGTCACAAAAGAAAATATCATTTTTTCTCTCCCTCTCTCTAGTCACATGCCCTCTTTTCTCTCTTTGTCCTCTCTATACTTGAGTTTTTACTTTTTTTTCAAAGAATAAAAGCAAGAGGTTGCAGAAATTTTCAAGAAAAATCGGGATTCATCCTTTCAAGTTAAAAAATTTTTCATTTCCGTATCAAGAATCAAGGTAGATTATGCACATGTTGTTTTACGTGTCAATATTTGATTGATTTTATGTAAATATAAATTATTTTCATAAAGGAATGAAATAAAATGTTATTCTATGGCCATAATCGATTCTACGTGCAATTGGATTCTTCTAAATCAATGATATTTTCAGTAATCCTCTACATGTTATAGTTCTACTGTATGGATTCTAGTATTGTTTATGAAAATTATGAATTGAACGATCAAGTACACTAATAATATATTCCTATTAAGTATTTCTTGTATTCAGTTCCTCTTAATTCTCTACTCTACAAATTAAATGGATTGGGATGGCAATAGATTGGATGCAAATTGCAGACATACGGAGAGAGAAGTTGAAATCCATTGATAATTTTGATTTAAAGGTTCTATTCTTTTTGTTGATGTAATGATCTTCCTATGTTAAGTTGGTCTTTTGAAATTATGCAAGGAGTATGTTGTTTTGGGGATTTTTACTTTTAGATGACATGTTTGGATTCTAAGGTGATATGTCTTTTTCTGTATACAACTTTTGGTTATGGATTTAGGATGACTCGATTTAATATTTCAAAGTTATGAAATGTCACTCTAAGTCTTGTATTTAAGCTTTATTTGGTGGTGGGATCCGTTAGCTTTAAAACCGTCCCACGTTCTTGTTTTAATGATTTTTGATGATTGATGTCAAGGAGCAATTGAATGAGAAATGTAGTTGCTAATTCATGACATGATGTGCCACTTTAAAATTCAGATTTTAGAGACGAAAAATGAAAGCATGGGGCAGACCCCAACTAGAAAGGGCTTTGCAGCTGTGCACTACCATGCTCGGCCGCACAAGACAGGCAGAAGTCTCTTCATCTAACTCGCGGCCGCGCAAGGCAGGCAGAAGTCTCTTCCAGCTAGTTTCATCTCCATTCTCTTTTTGGTTCCATTTCCATTCCATTTCAATCGTCCCTTCATATAACATGATACATTATTAAACGTTGTATTTCATGTATATATTACATGTGAAAGTCGCGTTCTAGTTATTTAACAAAATGTAGAAGAAATCTCAACCAAAGATAAATCATTCTTTTCCGCTCCAAGTATTGAAATGCAACAAATGCTATGCACGTGGGTCTAGCTCACTTAGCTCGGGACCTCAATATGACCAAAACGTATAAGACAACGAATTTTCTCTCTTAATAAATGATAGATACAGATTAAGTACCAATAGAGACTAACACATCAATAAGTAGCAATGAATAAAAAACTCGAGTGTTCGGTAAGAAACTTTGATGAAAAAGATGATTTATAAGTTTGATTCAATCAATCAAGCTTTTTCAATGAAGATGTAGAAGAAGTAAATGCAATGAAAGTTCAATGATTTTCTCAAGATAATTCTCTTTTTTAATGCTCATGTAAGTGTCTCCATTGATTGCAAAAGAAATGCAATTTATAAAGAACAATCTGCAAAACTTTCTGTTAAGTTAGATGATAGGAGGTCGACCTATGTAAGTTCAGATGACAAAAAGCTAGTCGTTTGAATAGTACAATGTTAGAATCAGAACGGTCAAGGTTTTGAATGTTGGCAATTCAAACGACCGGTCTTTGGATCGGTCGACAGGTTTATGAAATTCGATCAACTGAATTGAAGTTCGGTTGACCAGTTTCTTCTGCTTTGAAAAGTGTTAAAAAAAGTAATTTTTAGCTTTGATCAAGATAGTTTATGCAAGTGATATCAAAATAGTTTTTGATGCATAAAATTATTTTTAAGCTTTTGTCATTCAATGCTAGATTCTAACGTATTAGTTCCTTTACATTTGATTGAAAGACCTAGACATTTATCTTTCTTCTCTTGAACTCTTGTCATGAATTAAGTGGCTTTGATTTTTATCTTCTTTGAGAGTCCAATTTGTAAGAATAGTCTTGATCTTGATGATTGATTTTATCATTGAATGCTTTAAAGATTATAAACACTTTAAACCAATTGTTAGTAAAGAAGATTAACTTGTTTGTTATGATCAAAACATTAAGGTTATAGTCAACCATTTATGTCAACAATTTTTTCCTTTTTGATTATGACAAACAAGATGATTTGCAGAGTAATGACAACAATTGATAAGCAAAGATGATAGTTTGTATTCCTCCTATCTTTTTTCAAATAAACATATCAAGCATGTTACGCATTTCAAATATGTTCATTCATTTGTCAAGTTTATCACTTTATCAATTTATCACTCAATTATGTTATTCCCCCTATCACACAAATTATCTCACTCTTTTCCTCCCTTTTGGCATAAGCAAAATAATAACATACATAAAAGCAAGAAGTGATCAAAATAATAAGTCAACCATATGAAATAATATTCCCCCCCAATTTAACACAAAATACTAAGCATGAATGTATAGTTAAGAGAATTTAACAAGTTTTAGAGCAACAAGCATACTTCCAAAATATATAGGCCACAAAATAAGATTTTAAAGATACAAAAGAAAATCTAAAGCTCTGGAAGAGGCGGAGGAGGAAAGGCTTTGTCGAACTGAGTGTTAAGTGCTTGTTGTGAGGCTAGCACTTGTTGAAACAAGGAATTCAAAACCATCACCAAATGTTGTAAACTATCAACGGTGGAAGTGAGAGAGTCGATCCGTCCATTGAGGAGATTATAGTGATCTTTGGTGAAAGTAAAGATGGAGAAGGATGATGGAAAACTCGACTAAGGCATGTCATGAGTAGGACTCGAAGGAGGTACATCTTATTTATCTTGTCCATTGTCGCCCATAACTTCACCACCTTCAAAAGGTAGCGTTGAGGGTCCTGACTCTGTGTCAAACCCCTTAGTCTTCATCACCCATTGTCCTTGTTCTTTTACAATTTTCATCCTCTTTAGATTGATAAGGTTAATGGTGTTGGTGGGTTTTTGGCTAATGGAAATTTCATCACTCATAGGAACTTCAAAATGGCAAAATTTTTTGGTAAGAAGCATCCCATAAGGTAATTTCGTGATCCTACGTGCAGAATGAACATTGTTCATGTGATTTAAATGATGAAAGATAAATCAATCTTTCTATCAACTAGGAAATAATCAAGAAGGAAGATATCAAAGATAGTTACCTTAGTGAGGTAACCTTTCCTAGGAACTAAAATGTGTGCAATGATATTGTGCAAACCTTTGCAAGCAAGAGTAAGTTGGTTTGCACTAAGTTTTGCGGCATTTTGGAAAGGTTTGCTGGTGACTCGATTACATGCTTCAATAGGATTATATCCCTCAAAACTCGGATTAAACATTTGTCAATAAATGCAATTTTCACAATCTTCTAGTTCAATAAGGGAACAAATAAGGTTTCTTGTAATTTTGATTTTTTTCCTTTAACGGAACATTGGATTCCGTTCTTGGAACATAAATCATATTTTTGTGAAAAAACTTATGCTTTTTTTTTTTGCAAAGTGGCAATCGATACCCACCCCATGGGAAGAAAGAATTCTTCAATGTGAAAGGACGGCACATCAAAGGTAAAAGATGAAAAGTCAGTGCTCTTACCAATAAGAATTGGGCATTTGTCAAATAAATTTTTCGGCGATGAGTTTTTATCAGATGACGGAGTTGGTTGCCTTTCTCTCCTTGGTTTCTTGTTCGACATTTTTACCCGAGGTATTGTGGTAATCGGAAGACGAGGTCAGATTATAGACTTAGGAAGGGACTGTAAAGTTTTGGTGGATGAAAATTAGGGATTTTGAGAAGTTTTAAATGTAGATGAGATGAGTTTTGAATTTGAATGAAAATCTTGAAGATTAGAGGATAATTTTGTGAATGTGGGAAGGATTTTAGAGAGAAAATAGGAGAAATGTGAGAATGGTTTTGAAGAAAGTGAAGAATTTTAAATTTAAAAATCTGATTTTACGTATTGTTACTCGACTTATTTCTCTGGACGGTCGACCAAAGTTTTCTACAAATTGAAGAAGAAATGTTTTGCTAATTCGAACGATGAGTCAGATGAGATATTAGTCTATCGACTTGAGTGGGATAGGTTGACCATTTACTAAAAATGGTCTTCCGTTTTTGCTTAAATTCTTTGGAAATTTCTTAGTAGGTCGTCCGTTGCTTACAACGGTCATCTCACATGGACAAAAATTGATGGATTTTGAAAATTGATGAAATTTATGTCATAAAGTTTTTATCACATAGAATTCAATTAATCAACATCATAAACAATAACATAAACTTAGTGTAGCCAAATACTTCAGATTCGTTAATTAATTCCAAACCTCTTCGAATGAATGATAATCTATCAAGAGATAGAGGTTTTGTGAAAATATCGGTCAATTGTTTATCCGTATTTACAAATTCAATATTCCCTTTTTGTGCATGATCTTTTAGGAAGTGATGTCTAATCTCAATGTGCTTGGTTCGAGAGTGCAAGATGGGATTTCTAGACAAATTTATGGCACTAGTGTTATCACACATGATTGGTATATGATCAAAGGACAAATGATAATTACTTAAAGTTTGTTTCATCCATAAAATTTGAGCACAACAATTAGTGGTCAAGAAATATTCAGCTTCAGCGATAGACAAGGTAATGAAATTTTATTTCTTGCTAAACCATGATACTAGTACGAAGCCTAGAAAAGTGATAATTTCTAATAGTGCTTTTACGATCAATGTGCAATTGGCCCAATCGACATCCGAATAGCTAAGTAAATCAAAGACCAAATGATCTAGTGCCACTAAGATATCTAAAAATACGTTTAACACCACTAAGGTGATAGTTCTTAGGATTAGATTGATATCTTTCACATAAACACATAACAAACATAATATTAGGTCTACTAACGGTTATGTAGAGAAGGTATCTGAACATACCTCGATATTTAGTAATGTCTACAGAAGTACTTGATCATCTTTGTGTAATTTAATTGATGAGATCATTGGAGTATTCATTAGTTTTAACTCTTCCATTTCAAACTTCTTGAGCATTTTCATGATGTATTTGGTTTAATTAATGAATATTTCATCATTAGTTTGTTTGATTTGGAGACCAAGGAAGAACTTGAGTTCTCCCATCATGCTCATCTCAAATTCCTTGATCATACATTTTGAAAATTCTTCACAAAGGGAAATGTTAGTGGCACCAAATATGATATCATCAGCATAAATTTGTACAACAATCATATTACCCTTTTGGGTTTTATAAAAAGTGTAGTATCTGCTTTTCCTATTAAAAAACCATTTGATAGAAGAAATTTGCTCAATCTTTCGTACCATTCTATAGGAGCTTATTTTAAACCATAGAGAGCTTTTCTACGTTTAAAAATATTGTCTGTATACTTATGATTTTTGAAATAAGGAGGTTGCTCAACAAATACTTCTTCTTGAATAATACTATTTAAAAATGTACTTTTGACATCAATTTTATAAAGAATAAAATGTTTATGATAAGCAAAAGCAAGAAGCATGCAAATAGATTCTAATCTAGCAATTGGTTCAAAAGTTTCTTCAAAATCTATGCCTTCTTATTGATTGTAACCTTGAGCCACTAATCTAGCCTTGTTACGCATAATTATACTATTTTCATCTTGTTTAATTCGAAAAATCTATTTTGTACCAATAATGGTTTGAAAGTTTGGTCTAGAAACTAAATCCCAAACATGATTTTTTTAAAATTGATTTAGTTCATTTTGCATAGTTATAATTCAAAATTCAACAAACTCGTCTTGTTTGAAATTCTATGGTTCAATTTGTGAAAGAAAAGCACAATTATTGAGATAGTTTTAGTACTTACACATTTGGATAGATCACCAATGATGAGTTCATTTGGGTGAGAAGAGACAAACCTCCATTACTTGGGTAGCGATGAATCATTTTTCTCTTTGGGAGATTCTTTTCTATATTGAATAGTTGTTTCTTCCTCATCTAGATCTTCAATATTGTTAGGATTCCTTGTCTTGATTTTGAATATTCAATTGTTCAAAATGAATATTCCAATCTATATTATTTTCAATGTCTCTCTTGTTTAAGAGAGTTAGTTTTATAAAAAAAAAAAACAACATGCATGGATTCTTTAACTACCAAAGTTCTGTTGTTGAAACCTCTATAAGATTTGCTAGTAGATGAATATCCAAGAAAGATTCCAACATCGAATTTTGAATCAAAATTTCTCAAATTTTATTTTGTGTTTAAGATAAAGCATTTACAACCGAAAAGTTTAAAATATCCTATATTGGGAACTCTATTTTTCCAAAATTTGTATGGAGTTTTAGTTTTCTTTCAACCAACCAAAACTCTGTTTAAGATATAGCAAGAGATGTTAACGACTTCAGTCTAAAAGTATTTTGGTAAACTATTTTAATTCAACATAATCCAAGCCATTTCTTGTAATGTGCGATTCTTCCTTTGTACTACAACATTTTGTTGAGGAGTTATATGTGCTGAAAAAATTATGTTCATAGCCATTTATTTTGCAAAACTCATCAAATGCTATGTTTTTAAACTCTCCACTGTGATCACTCCTAATGACGATATAGTGTATCCTTTTTAGTTTTGAACATTTTTACAAAAATGTTTAAATACATTTAAAGCTTCATCTTTTAGATTTAAAAATAAGATCTAAGTAAACCTTGAAAAATAATCAACAATGAAGAAAGCACAGTGTTTACCACTTAAACTTGTGATTCTAGAAGGTCCAAAGAGATCCATGTGGAGAAGTTGTAAACGTCATGTAGTAGAAGAATGTTGTTTAAGTTTGAAAGATCTCTATTTTTCAAATTGACAAGCATCACAAATTTTGTAAATCTCAAATTTCAATTGTGGCAAACCTTTAATAAAGCAATTCTTAGAGATTTTAGAAAGTAAGTCTATGCTAACATGACATAATCTTTTATGCCACAACTAAGTGTCTTGATAAATATTTTATATCTTTTTCAAGTTCAAATTAAATGTTTATGATATAAACATCCTTACTTCGGCTTACTATGAACACGACCTCTTTAGATATATCATCCTCAATAAGGCATTTGGAATAATCAAATATAATGAAATAACATTTATCACATAATTGACTAATACTAAGTAAGTTATGTTTGAGGTTATCAATTTATAGAACATTTTCAATGGAAGTAGATGAATGATTACCAATATTTCCATTATCAATGATTTTTCCTTTGGCATTATCTCCAAATGTGACATGAATTCCATTCTTTCTTTTGAGGCTTGATAATAATATTTGATCACCGGTCATATGTTTTGAGCATATATTATCTAAGAACCAATTGCTCTTCATTTTCTTTGGGACCTACAAAAAATATTTTAATTTTTTATATTGGGTACCCGTATAACCTTGGGTCCTTGATATTTAGTGTTAGTTGACTCTTTTACCCGCTTATGTTTGCTTTTAAGGTGTAACATCTGTTTTTGGTTAGACAATTAAAAGCTACATGACCATCTTTCTTACAAAAACTACATGTATCATTTTGATAAGAATAATTAGATGCTTTAACAAATAAATATTTTTAAAGCACTTTTGTTTCAAGAATGGTTTGTATCTAATTCCTCATTTGAAGACACATTTTTGTTTACCAAGCATTAAGTCAAAAATTTTATTTCCTTGAGTGAATTTGTGAACAATATTAGTCAAGTGTATAATCTTTTCATTTAAAGAGAAATTTACTTTGATTAAAGAATTGTGATCAATCCTTTCTCTTTTAAAATCTTTTTGTGATTTACTACATTTTTCAATAAAGAATGTTTATTATTGAGAGTTGAGTATTTTATAGAAATTTTTCAAAATTTCAAGAATTTCATCATAAGAGGTAGATAATTCATCATATGAACAATTGTTATCTAAATTTACCTCATTTTCAATGGCCATGAAACACATGTTGGCAACTTCTTCTTGACTCTCATTTTCTTCATGGTCTTCATTATCACTACCATTCTATGTTGTTTGCAGTGCTTTCTTTTTGATGAATTTCTTCTTGTTTGGACATTCTATTCTTTTGTGACAGGGTTTGTCATTATCCTAGCAAACAATCTTTTTTCTTTTCTTCTCCCTTTTCATCTTATTTTTGAAATCGACGATTGTTGCGAAAACCTCTCCATTTCTTGATAAGAAGAACTAAATCATCAAGTTCATCATCACAATATTTATGCTTGATGAGCCTTCATCATTTGTTGATTTTAAAGCAATTTGTCGCTTAAGAGGTTCATTCGTTTCCTCTTTATTGCTATTTCTTATTTTTCTCATTTGTCTCTGCATGGGTTAGCTCGTATTGTCATCAATATTCCATAGAGCTCCTCTAATAGATATGTGTTGACATCTTTTGTATTCTCTACCAACGTCTTCAATAAACTCCAATCTTCCAATAGAGACCTAAGCATTTTACCCACAAGTTCACCGTTAGTAAAATTTCGATCAAAGTCTTTAAGACCATTAACAATATCGGTAAAGCAAGTAATCATATCAACAATGGGTTCATTTTGTTTCATAAAGAAAATTTTAAAATCTTTTATCAAAAGCTTGATCTTAGTTTCTTTCACTTTGCTAGTACCCATGTGAGTGATTTCTAAAGCATGCCAAATATCGTAAGCAGAATCATATGTGCTAATACGATTAAATTCATTTTTATATAAGGCACAATAAAGTAGATTTTTAGTTCTAGCATTTAAAGATAATTTTCGTTTATCTTCTTCATCATACTACTCTCTAGATTTTGAAATGGTTTTGTCCAGTTTATCATCAATCTTAATCACTTTTGTAGGCACACAAGGACCAAATTCAATAACTTCCCAAATATTATAATCTATTGATTAAATGTATATCATCATTCTAGCCTTCCAATAGTTAAACGAGAGCTGTTGACCATGAATCCTGCTAGGATTCCAAATCAACACCAAGTTATGATTCTCATGTCCAACTATATTGATCTTACACACTAAACACCTGAAAGGTCGGCTGACATAGGCAGCCAGAGAGGCTACCATATGTGCTCTGATGCATAAGTTAGTAATCATATTCCAGTCGGACTGGTTAGCTTGTGAAATATGCTATTATGGAATTAGGTTCAAGAGTACTTACCTTTTCTCTGGCCTTCTTCTCCCTATTTATCTCTGATATCCATTGGTACTCGTGAATTTGCCACCTGCTTGCATGATTAACCAACATCCCATCTGATTGTCGCTGTCGCCATCACCTTTCACGTCTGACTTTGGGGTTCATAGGCAGTTACTTCACCTTTTTATACTTTATCTATTTGTGTTAGGTTAACAGAGCTGCTCTAATACTGTCCTATCAATCTGTCATGGTGGTTCAGTATTTATTATGCATCAGACTGCTTGACAAAAGTAGTCCAGCTGAGGATTTGTCTTACATGGAAATGAGTTAGGAGATACACATGGGACGCCACATGTATGCTTTGTTAGGTGGGGTGCAACATGGAAGTGTTGTTTTAAGGGGCGTAACACTAGTCCCCTAGGCCCTGGACTAGATCATTATGTAAGTTCAAAGGCTTACAGAGCCCTTTGCCAGAACGCCCAGCCCTTCCACTGTTAATCTAGATTGGGTACATAACATGGCACAATTTGTAGTTTATTTTCTGTGTCGGAGCCAAGATGATGATCTGGGGCTTAACCATTTGCAGGGTACCAGCCTGACTTGTTCAGAATTGACTGATGAAGGTAGGTGACAAGTGGGAAAAATGTATCGTGTTCCTAAGCACATGAAACATCACGCAACGGTGGCCTGGGGACACGAGAGAATAATGATTAAGGTTGCATTATTTAATGGATCTTCAGAAAATTCTATTCTACGCACGCATATAAGACACTCACTAATTTGGACCATTTGATACGCTTGTGCATCCACTTTTCCCGTTTCTGACGGTTCAGATTGGAGGGCATGTCGAACATTTAAGACAGTTTGATGGAGGGATGAACGGCGGGGATGAGGTGCAAATGTCCATAAAAGACATTGGGTATCTCATTCTCAGCCTTTTTCACATTATTTTGATATTCAAGCACGATTAGAGAAAAGCCTTTTACCTTCTTCTCCAAGCCAGGCATGGAGCATTTCCTTCGTTTAAGCAGCGTACTTCAACTCTAATTTCCTCCGATCATTCGTTTAACTGGCTTTGTTTGCTGCAAGAAGAGAGCAATAACCCAGAAACTCTCTCAACTCAAAAGGTACATTTCCATCACGCGTTAAATTTGGGGTTTGGCCACATTGCCTTGTGTTTGTTCTTTTCATTTTAAAAATAATGCATACTCCCATCACATCAAGATGGTGGATTGTGGTGATAGTGATTTGGAGAAGACTGGAAGACTGCTTCAGAGAAGATAGTAGTTATGGTCAAGCCCATTAGGGCCATAAGTTCTTTTTCCAAAATGGCCTTTAAAGCCAATTATTTTAAAATGCTTAGGTGAAAACAACTTGAACAATTGTATGGAGTAATAAATTTAAGTATTCTAATAGCAAAGCAGAAGGGATCCACTTAATGATGGCAAAACTAACAGTAGAAAAGGCTGCTGACTTGCACAAGTAGAGGGAGGAGAGTGCGAGGAAACAAAAAGGCAAAGGGATAGAGGGTCCTTCCAGAGCAATGGAATTCAGTGGTAACAGAGAATCAATTAGACCTAGAACACATAGGGTAAACCACGAGTTAACCCCCGATGAAATGAACTTGGTGAAGGGCTGGGTTGAATACGTTAGAGAGTTTTTAGGAAGGCACAGAGATCCTAAGGCTGAACCAGATGATTGGGCATGCAGTGAGTATCCATTAGAACTTAACATTTCTGACTTTACCAAGCTTAGGGACCAGTATAGGATCCCATAGAGTGTGAGGCTAATCCATCCAAACAAAATGAACAGACCTTGCTCTCCGGCGAAAGGTCATGTGGCTATTATGAGCGATGTCCTAGCTTTCGGGATGAGATTGCCCATCCACCCATTCTTTAGGGACATACTTAGGAGTTATAATCTCTGCCCAAACCAATTGTCCCCAAATGTTTGGACCTAGGCTATTGGGACTTGGCTGCTTTGGCAAGAAGTAAGCCCGGACTATCCTCTGCCCTTATGTGTGTTTTACACTTTATTTAAATTTAATAAGTGTGCAAGAAGGGACAGGGAGCCTAAAGAAAGAGTGAAGGACTGGTATTACTTGACTCCTAGAGGGACCCATAGCCCAGTTATCACTGGACATCCTTCGTCTATCAAACATTGGAGGAACTAGTGGTTGTGGGCCGCTTGGGACTAGCAATGCCTTCTTTCTGATCTAGTCCCTAAGATTACTATCCCCAGGACTCTCTTCCTCCAGTGTGAGTTTGACTTCAAGCTTATATCACAATGATGCAACTTGCTTGAGCGTCATGTTATTTGCATAAGTGTTCCATTTGAGTTTTAACTGGATATGTTTTTACGTAGGAGAGGTACCAGCCTTCTTCCTGACTAAGAAGGACCTGGTCATGATTGGTCAGCTTTACTCCTACAAAGGAGACTTTTACGAAGTTATTAGCTTAGAACATCTTTTTGTGACGCACAACCTAATAAAGAAGCAAGGTAACCACTTTTGTCTTCCATCGGTTTTGCTTATACATATACTATCGTTGATATTACTCAAGACAATGTTCTGTGGGTATTGTATGAGATCAAGCTCATTGCCCAAGATTGGCTTGGCTAGTTTAGTAGCCAAGAAGAGCCTCCGGTGGTAAAAAAGAAGTCTTCTGACAATGATCAAAAGAGGACCTCGCTAGGGTTAGCATAAAAGGCAGAGAGAAAGACCAAGACGTTTTTCTTATCCCTGTTGACCTGAGGTAAACTACTCTGGTCCCCACTGCTTTACCACAGGGTTTACAAATTATGGTGCAAAAGTAAGAGTTGGGGGCCAAAAGGACAGAGAAGAAAAAAACAAAAGAGACAGGCTCTGAAGTATGAGGGTCCTCTAAATGGTCCTTGAGGGTCGAGAATGACTTGGAAGTTTTGGAGGAAGAGGGGCTTTCTAAGAAAGCCAGAAAAACGTAGACTGCCACCTTCCTGTCTCTGCAAAATTTGGCTACCGGGGGCGATGAGGGCACGGAGACTAACAAGGTGGTAGAGCCACAAGACTTAGAAAGGCTAGATTATGATCAGTTGGTCCATATCAGAAAGATCCCGGAGGGGGGCCCTCTGATATCAATCCCGATGTCGTCATATGATCTCCTACATCTTCAACGTGCGCTCACCACTGTTGACTTGTTTTGGACCCCACGGTTGGGCTAACTATACTATCAAATCATCAGTCGAAGCCAAGCTAGGTGATTTTAAGGCCCTTGTCGCCCGGTCTGGTATTTATTGTAGAGGCAGAAGTTAGTGTTCGAGACCTGAAGCTGAATAAAAAGAATGATGACACGGCCCTTTGCAACGTCGAAAACATTTTTAAGGACCGAGACCCTACAACGAACAGACCACCTGGTTGTAGGGAGTCCTTAATGAATCAAATATGGAGGTGAGGCTCCTGGCTGATGAGAAGGATAAGCTCAAGAAAGACCTTGAGGCTGCCGAGTTCGATGTAGCTGAGTTTTCTAAGAGGTGTAACTTAGCCAATCAAGCCCAGAAAATCACGGCCAAAGCTTTAGCCGTGGCCAACACTCAAAGAAAAGGGCTGATGGACAAAATCACCCAGCTGGTGGAGGCCAACGCCTAAAGGAAAAGGCTAATGGACAAAATCGCCCAGCTAGAGGAGACGGTTGAATCTCGGAGGGCCAAGTGCTATGACTTGAAGGGTGAGAACCTCAGTCTATTCTGTGGAATTTGCTTTTAAATGCATTAATGGCGCAGTCTTTTCATAGAATTTGAAGAGTTGGATATGATTTCAATGAGTTGTTTCCTAGGCGTTAAGGGGGTTGACGGTCTGTATTTTCTTAAATAACGCGTTTCTTTAATACCCATTTGTTGCTTTACATTCTCCACACCGTTTCAGATCTTGACCCTATATAAATTACCAGAAATCCCTTGTTTTTAGTTTCATTTTATTTTTGCTACTCAATTTCACGAATTGCTCTATTCCAATTTTGAGCTTGCCAATCCTTTAGAGGTTCGCAAAGTTTGAGGTGCCAGTTTAAGACTTGGGTAGAATAATTTGTGAAATTTCAGAGCAAGTCTAAGACAAGGATATATTACTCTTTATTTCATCTTTCTCTTTGCTTAGTAACACGTTTGCATTCTTATCCCATTTTGAATTTGTTATTTCTCGGGAGGTTCTTTAGTTCATTTTCAGGTGTATGGTGGACATTATTGGGAGTGGAAAATTCAAAACCGAAGTAGAACGAATGGTGAAGTTTAAGATGATGTCTGGGTGGTAATCATTTAGTATTTTATTCTCAACAAATTTGAGAATAAAGTACTAGATGATTACTAAAGTGGCGTCATTTCTAAGGGGCTCTCCACAAAGGTGCGGTTGGACCTGTGTCACTGACGAAGCTAGGCGGTAATGGACGAAGCACAAGTAGTTCAAAAATTGGAAAACAGTTAGTTAGGTTATGGATCCCTTCTTGTGTCGACCCTAAAGAGGCGGTGGGTTGTAGGACGGTGTGGCCTTGTTTTATTTAATGAGTAATATGAATTTTGTTGAATAAAATACTAGTTTAGCTATCAACTTCTGCATTTTAATGCATATTCGTATATTACTTGATGAATTTGTGGCATAATTTTTTACTGGAGCCGCAAAATAATTTTTCTTGACACACTCCTTTGTTAATTAGCGCTCTAGCATAAGTGCAACAAATAAAGTACTCCGAGCATTTAAAAAGAAAATTGAGGATAAATGATGACTCCACCTAATACCAATAGTTAAGTGGATTTCAAGCATTTCATTTCTTTACTGCATGGATGCACAACTTTAAAACAACTAACACTTTTCATTAAAGACTTCGTGGCATACAAGTAAGTTTTATTGATAATATCTATGGATGTGCTCCACATTCCAAGGGTGTGGCAATCGTTTGCTTGACTAGTCTTCTATAACATACGTCCCGGTGATTGTCTCACTCACAACTCTATAATGGACACTTTCCTTATGATACAGTCTCCTACTTGGAATGAACGGACCCTTACTCTTTTATTATAATAGTGCGTCATCTTCTGTTGGTAGCGCCTTAACTTCACTTGCGCATCGTTTCTCCGCTCTTGGATTAGGTCCAGTTATACGCCTTTCGAGAATCTTTGTTAGAGATTTCCTCGAAATGGATTTGCCTATGGGAAGGCACTCCGATCTCCACGGGACATACTGCTTCTGTCCAATACGCCATTAAGAATGGGGTTTTTCTAGTAGCCGTTCAGGTGGTAGTGCGTAATGCTCACAACACTTGAGGCAGTTCATCCATCCATGCACATTTCGCTGATTCCAACTTCTTTTTCAAAGTGTACTTTATGGTCTTGTTTACGGCCTCTACCTAGCCATTAGTCTGTAGATGGTGCGGGGACAAGAAGTGTTGCTTTATCCCCAAGTTGCTACACAATTCTTCAATTTGGAGATTTTTGAACTGCCTGGCATTGTCCGAGACTAGAGAGCAGGGCACGCCAAACTGGAAAATAATATTCTTCTATATGAAATTTGAAGTATTTGCTTCCGTGATTTGCATCAAAGGTTCGGCTTCTACCCACTTAGTAAAATAGTCAATGCCCACAATTGTATAGCAATGATTGCCCTGTCCTCGAGGCATGGGTCCGATGATGTCAATTCTACATTTATCAAATGGCCATGGACAGGATACTATTTGCAATTCTCGCGGAGTCTGTTTGTGTAGGTAGGCGAAGCGCTGGCACTTGTTACACTTGCAGACAAACTCAAGTGCATCCTTTCTAAGGTTAGGCCAGTTGTATCCCTACCTAAGGATTTTATGGGCCAAAGAGTTAGCCCCTGAGTGGTTGCCACACACCTCTTTATGGACTTCCCTCACGATGTAGTCCACCTCGCCTGGTCCTACGCATTTGAGGAGTATGAAGGATATCCCTTCTTATAGAGCACCCCTTTCTGTATTATGAAGCGCATCGACATTTTTTGGATTTTTTATGCTTCATCCTTATCCTCTGGAAGGATCTAGTCCGCCAAGTCTGCCAGGTATGCAGTGATGGGTCTTATCCATGAATTATTATCTTTAATAAAGAAGACGGTATCGTCTTGCTCTATGATAGGTTTGGAGAGGAATTCAACTTGGACGCATCCGAAGAGGTCGGAGTCCTTGCTGCTAGTAGTTTTGAGAGTGCATCTCCACTGTGATTATCGGTCTGGGAGATCTGGATCAATTCGAAGATTTCAAAATGTGGTATCAGGTCCCAAATCTTCTGAAGATAAGAAGCTATATTCTTATCCTTTGCCTTAAAATCTCTGTTTACTTGGCTGACAATCAACTAGGAGCCGCTGTGCCCGACTATAATTCTGACTTGCAATGTTTTAGCCAACCTTAAGCCGACCATAAGGGCTTCATATTCCACAACAATGTTGGGAGCTTTGAATCCAAAGTGCAAGGCACTGTGCAATTTGTGTCCTTCCAGGCTGATCAACATTATGCCTGCTCTAGATCCATTCACACTCGCTAATCCATCCACAAACAGCTTCTAAAGCTGAGTAGGCTTAGTTTGATCAACCATATCTATCTCCAGATGATGGGTAAACTCAGCCACAAAGTCAGCTAGAGCTTGGCCCTTGATGGCACTTCGGAGCTAGTACTGAAAATAAGGGCAAAGTTTCCTAGATGATACAATCAAGGCCAATGCTAGCTTTTCTATATCTGGATAACGTGTTTCAGCATCCAGTAAGACTTTGCTTACATAGTAAACAGGCCACTGATGGCCGTCGTATTTCCTGATGAGTATTGAACTGACGGCTTCTCTAGAGACATCCAGATATAGTATCAAAGTTTCATTGTCGGATGGCTTTGATAGGAGTGGAGCTTTTCTCAAGTACTGTTTCAAGGCCTAGAAAGCATCCTTGCATTCAAGAGTCCATTCAAATATTTTCTTCCTTTTCAAAGCCTTGAAGAAAGGTTGGCACTTGTTAGTAGACTTTGAGATAAATTGGCTCAAAGCAGCTATCCTGCCCGTCAAACTTTTCATTTGCTTTGGGGTCCGTGAGGGCACATTTCTAGCAATGCCCTAATTTTTTCAGAGTTTGCCTCAATACCCCTTTTGTTTACCATGAATCCCAAGAATTTCCTGGAGGATACTTTAAAAGCCATATTGTACTTTCTCAGTACTTTGAATGTCTCTCTCAGGTGGCTAATATAGTCGGTCTTTATCAAGCTTTTACCAGCATATCGTCGACCTATACCTCCATCGTGGTGCCCAACTACTTGGTAAACATCCTATTCACCAACCTCTGATACGTTGTTCTGGCGTTCTTCAAACCCAAGGACATAAATTTGTAACAGTACAAACCCATATCCATGATGAAGAACGTATACTCTTCGTCTGGTGGGTACATGGGGATTTGATTGTACCCCGAATAAACATCCATAAAGCTAAGTACCTCATGACCGGCTGTGGCATCAACCAGTTGGTTTATGCGGAGAGGGGAAAACTATCCTCTGAGCAAGCCTGGTTGACATTGGAGAAATCAATACACACCCTCATCTTTCCACTAGACTTTGGCACTAGCACTGGGTTGGAAACCCACTTCAGATAATAAGACTCTCTTAAAAAGTCGTTAATAACTGCAGTTTGTGGTACGAGACATTAGGGTCAATCCCTACCAAGTCACCATGCTTCCAAGTAAACACATCCAGGTTTTTGGATAAGAATCTTATCAAACAGTCCTTGAAATCTACTGGGGATCCACTCCCCAGCTGTAACTCCTTCGTTAAATCATTGGGGTCCACATAGAAGTATTTCAGCTTCTCAGCCAGAGAGGTTTGAGGCTAATCCTTGGCCACTCGTGGATCCAAGTCTTCTAAATTTTCCTATTTTATCATCTACTCATCTCCTCCATTAAGCCCGTCATCCAATCTTTTAGGATCTAAGGTGCTTCTTTCATCTCCACATCAATCACATTGACCTCCTGATCCATAAATTTTCTCATGGCATTGGTGTAACAGGCCCTGGATTCAAATTGGTTATCTCTAACTGTGGTAATCCCACAGTCCATGGAGAAATTCATGCACAAGAACTTTGTGTACGTTACTGCCTCCAAGTCGATAAGTGCCCCAAAGTCAATAAGGGCCGGTCTCCCAAGTACCCTGTGATAAAAGGAGCTTTTTTCTACCACCAAATATTCCATGGGATTTTTGATGGTTTTTGGCATTTCTTCCATTTCTGTCATCAAAATAATAGTTCCTCTAGGGATGATGGACTCCCCAATAAATCCATAGATATGGTTAATGGCTAGGTTAGAGGAGTTTCTATACCCATCTTGTTTCAGGTGGCTCCATAAATAATATTGACGAGACTTCCATCATAGACCAACATTCTTCCCAGACCATTTCTGGCAACAACCGCTTGAACCACTAGAGCATCGTTATGGGAGAAATGTACTTCAGTAGCATCAGTGGGAGTGAAGGTGATGGGATCACTTCTTCATGTTCCCACTGGACATGTATGCAAGTGGTGGTTCACATTTACAGGCTCCTTAGCCTCTCGAATATACTTCTTTTGTGAATTATTTAAGCTTCTTCTAGGATGGGGACATCCGATAATCATGTCAATCTCTCTGAAAAAAGTTTGTTGGGCCAGCTACAGAGGCTGATTCTTGTCTAGTATTTCCACTCATTGAGCGTCTTCCCTTTCATGGCTCCAGCCATGCTATCTCTACCCAGTTTTTGTTCTGTCTATTATCTTTGGCCTCCTAGCTTCATCTACGATGCAACTCATTGGACCGATACGGCGAGTTATTCTAGTCCCTGCTTCTTTCTGAATATGGACGGTCCTTCTTCTAGGTTCTTTGTTCTGCCAGTGTTTGTATATCACAGCATTCATCGGTCTTGTGCATGTAGAATCGGTGGTAGGCGCAGTATGGACCAGTGAATGGATTTTTAGACTTTCCAGACATCATGTGATTTGTTATTCATATGGCCCGTATAGGTTATAGCGTTGCTGGGTATGATTGTCCCTGACCCTAGCCATTTTCTCCTTCAACAGATCCACCAACGCATTGTAGTCCTGAAGCTTCCGACTTCAAACGTCCCTCCAGAACATGCTTCCCATGTCCAATCATACCTTGAGGGTGGAGAACATTTCTGACTCCATGATATTTTTGCAGTATTGCATCTCTTCCGTGAACTGGGCCAAGTAGCTTTTTAGCGATTCGTGCTTTCCTTGCCTTAATTCTTTCGCGTCGCCAGTGATTTAACCCAATACCTCTCCTTATGAGGCACTTAAGTTGAATACTGGTACCAATTAGGTAAGTCATCCAATGGAGTACCAGTATTCAACTTAAGTGTCTTATAAGGAGAGGTCTTGGGTTCAAATCACTAGAGAGGCGAAAGAAATTTGTGAGGGGTTCAGATGGGTTCGGGCCCTCCCAAAACAGACAGTATGGATGAGTACAGTTGGGGTTAAGATCCTGACTAGAGATATCCTAGTTGTCACACTAAGTATTTCTATTTGTTTTCCTAAAAAGATAATGTTAAAAGCCATTATATACATAGAAACTAATCTACTTTCCGTGTATGATGGTACTAATACTCTCTTACCCAGTTTCTAATACCCTACTAGATAGAATACAAAAAAAAAATTTAGACAAAATTTCGGGGTCACCACAAGCATATAATGCAATGGTCCTCAACAAATTTTTATTTCTAAATATCTGATAGATGGCAATACATTCAACTGCAAGTTGCGTTACCACGTCATTTTCTTACTCAACATTTTCATTTTCCAATTCCGGTGTGTAAACACTAGGAACGAATTTCTAAATGCTTGGAACTTATTCAACATCTTGCCAAGTAGTATTATTAATTTCGCTAAGCTTCATTGATTTTCATTACCATCAAAATCATTGAGCTGAGATACTTGAACTATTCTTAATTCCGTTGATATTCGTATGACGTAACTTTGTCATCTTTCCGCTTTAACTCCATATAGCACAAGATGGAGTTGTTGTTTGTATTCCTAACTGGAGCCATATTTTTATGATATCATATTGTATAGTTACAGTTTCCTTCCTTTAGTCAAGCCTTAACTCCAATAGAACCATATCAACAAGCATAACATAAGTACATCCCATTAGATGAAGAAGGGCAACACTATCCCCATTGCAACTAATGAAGACATTAATACCACCCATTGCAACTCTGCCAAGGCGGTAATTCAAATCACTTCGGTAGCAGAGAAAATGAGCAAGACTTTATCATATTTTCATTTAATGAAGGATGAAGGTTGGAAAGTCCTTACTGAACTAACCGAGTAGAAGAGAATTTGGGATAAGGTTGAGAAGGGGCTTAAGATGATGGATAAGGAGCTCAGAGCTAGGGAGTCCGAGCTTCAAGCTCTGGCAAAACAACTGGCGACAGAGAAAATGGGAAAGACTGAACTTGAGACTTCCCTAGAAAAGAATCAGGCTAACCTTAGGACTGTCTTGTATAGGTCAGTGGAGAGAGATGAGGTCATTGTTGAGTTCAAGTCCTCGGATGCCTATCTTACTGACCAGGAGAAGATCTACTTCCTCACCGTGGAAGAATTGATTGAGAGGGCACCTGAGAAATGTCTAGATTGGGATGTTCAGTTCCTCAAAGACGAGCTCGATGAACTTAAGAAGAATTCCAAACTCAATTCTCCATCGTCGAGGAAGAAGATCAGTCCGAGGGTTAGGAATGAGCTTTTGTTCTATTTGATGTAATTTATGTTTTTCAAAAGTTTTCTCGCTTCTTGTACTGAACTCTGATATATTAATGAGGATTTGTCTTTTTGTTAACTAGTTAAAATGTATCTCAAACTGATTTAGATCTGACTTCTGACTTCTAACTTCTAACTTCTAACTTCTGACATTTGACCTTAAGCCTCTAACTTCAAACTTATGACCTTTGACATTAGATGATGTAAATACCTCCAAGTTTGTAGCTTGGTCAAATGGATGAGCTGAAATTAACTTCTGACATCTGACTTCTAACCTTTGACCTCTGACCTTTAATCTTTAACATCTGACCTCTGACCTTTAGTTTTTAACATCTGACCTTTGACCTCTAACATTAGATGATGAATATTTCTCCAAGTTTGTAGCTCGGTCAAACAGATGAGCTGAAACTGATATATGACATCTGACCTTTAACCTTTGACCTTTGATATTAGATAATGTAAATATCTCCAAGTTTGTAGCTTGGTCAAATGGATGAGCTGAAACTAACATCTGACATCTAACCTCCAACTTTGAACTTCATACGTCTGATTTTTCAAATTAGATTATGTAAATACCTCTGAGTTTGTAGCTCAGTCAATTAGATGAGCCGAAATAGACATCTAACCTCCAACTCCAAACTTCAAACGTCTGACCTCAGACCTTTGGTCTTTAACTTCTGGTATTGCGGCCTTTGACTTCTGACTTCTGACTTTAAATTTCAGCTTGGTCAAATAGATGAATTGTTACTTCAATTTCTGGATTCGTTTTGCAACCTAGGTCGGCTACAATAGCCGAGCTCTTTTTTTAACACCAATGTTGTTCGACTTGGGTCCGATCTTTGTGGACCTTTGCGTCTAGAGGCTTGTGACCTTTATCACATCCTTAGTTTGGACGTAAAATTTTTGGGTTGACATCGGTGGCACAACTCTTACGCCATCCAACGTGGGTCCGAGCTGTGTGGGACCTTTGTGTCCAAAGGTTTGTGATCTTAATCACATCCTTAATTCGGACTATTTCTAGATTTATTGATTTCGGCATTGTTTTTATTAAAAACATTTCTTCATTTTAAAAGATACGGAAAACTTTTTACAATGTAAAAGTCATGACTTCTTTGACAAAAGTAGTTCATGCCTGTAGGTCAATGTTGATAAGTTCTACTGATAGTACTTTTTCAGATGTTCGGCATTCCAGAGATGTATGAGCAAAAGACCTTCTGCGTTCTGGACCTCGTAAGCCCCATTCTTGAGGACTGTGATGATTTTATAAGGTCTTTCCCAATTTGGAGTAAGTGTCCTTGCCTTGTGTTGTCTTGTTGTAAAGAAGACCTTCCTTAAGAAGAAATCTCCAGCTTTGAAATTTCGCTTCCTGACTTTGTTGTTGTAGTACCTTGCACTTCTTTGCTTGTATATTACATTTCTCATATCTGCTCCCAACTTTTTCTCCTCCAAAAGGTCGAGCTCAGCTCTAATAGCACCATCATTGGAGTTTTTATCAAAACTCTAGACTCTGAAAGACAGAAGTCTGAGCTCTACTGGGATGATAGCCTCGACTCCAAAGGCTAATGAGAAAGGTGTTTCTCTCGTGCTGGATCGGCAAGTTGGGCAATACCACCAGAGTACATTCGACAATTCTTATGTCCAAGCTCCTTTTAGTTCATCTAACTATGTCTTCAAGGTATGTTAGATGATTTTATTGATAGCCTCGACTTGCCCATTAGCCTGAAGTGCTTCCTGATTTTCAGTTCTTCATAGAATGACCTCAGCTTGGAAAAGTCAAATTGCTTGCCGTTGTCTGTAATAATCGAGACGAGGATTCCAAATCTGCATATCAACTTCCAGATGAAATCAGTGGTTCTTTTTTTTGTTATTTTGGCCAGTGGTTTTGCCTCTGCCCATTTGGTGAAGTAGTCGACGGTAACTATGGCGAACTTAGTTCCACCTTTTTTTGTGGGCATTGGACCTATTAGGTCAATCCTCAATTTTGAAAAGGGCCATGGGCTAATTATTGAGGTCAGTCCTTCTAGAGGAGCTCTGATGATGGAGGCAAACCTTTAGCACTTGTCCCATTTTTGGACGAACTCGATGGAATCTTTTTTTATTAATGGCCAGAAATATCCCAACCTCAAGACTTTGTGTTATAATGACTGCCCCTAAGTGTGGTTGCCACATACTTTTTTGTGAACTTCACTGAGGGCGTATTGGGCTTTGTCTTTCTTTAGACATCTGAGTATTGGGAGCGAAAATCTTCTTTTGAAAATGACGTTGTCTATGATTGTATATTTGGAAGCCCTAAACATTAGTTTCTTGGCCTCAGTACTGTCTAGGGGCACCCTACCATCCTTCAAAAATTGGATGATCTCATCCATCCAACTGGGGTCGAGGTCAACAGTAGTGATCTTGGGCTTGGACTAGGCGATTACTGCGTTGTGGATTCTTCCAATCGGGATATTCTACAGTTCTTCTATCCCTTCATTAGTAGCGAGTCATGCCAAGGCGTCAGGGAGGCTATTTTGTGTTCTTGGGATTTGTTTGACCTCGATGGTGTTGAATGATTTGAGTTCTTTCTTTACTATCTATGAGTAAGATGCCATCCTTTCGTCCTTGCCTTGGTAGGACTTATTGATTTGGTTGACTACTAGCTAGGAGTCGCTGTATACCAGTAGTCTGAGTACACCCATTCTCTTTGCGAACCTTAGCTCGGTGATTAGGGCTTCGTATTTTTCCATATTATTAGAGGCATGGAAATCAAATTGTAGGGACTGACAAAGTGGCTCCAGGTCTGGGCTGATCTGGACTACTCCAGCTCCAGCGAGTGTTTCTATCGATGATCTTTCTATAAAGAGAGTCCAACTCTGTTAATCTTTGGTGCTGGGCTTATTTTTCATATTGAACTCAGCTACGAAGTCAATAAGAGTTTGACCTTTGATAGAAGTCCAAGGTTTGAATTGGTGGTCAAACTGGCCAAGCCCTACTATCCATTTTACAAGTCTTCCAGAAGTATCTGGTTTTTGGAGGACCTGCATCATGGGATAGTTTGTCAAAATTCTACCAGGTGCTGCAAGAAGCAAGGCCTGAGTTTTCTTGATGACATGATCAGAGCATAGGCCAGCTTCTCCATTGGGCTATATCTTAGTTCGGCATCATGCAAGGCCTGGCTGACATAGTACATTGGATGTTGGACTCATTCTTCCAACCTTATTAGTACAGAACTGACGGAATGTTCCGAGACCACCAAGTAGAGAGTTAGGGTTTCCTTAGTCATTGGTTTTGACAACAATAGAGGTTTTACAAGTTGGGCTTTCAGTCTTTTAAAGGATAGTTGGCATGCCTCAGTCCATTTGAATTCATTGCCACCACGTAGAGCATCAAAAAATGGTTTGCACTTATCTGTTGATTTTGAAATAGAACGAATGAGGACGGCTATCTATCCCGTTAGGTTTTGTACTTCTTTGATTTTGGTAGGAGGCCTCTTTTCTTGCCGGGCTCTGATCTTCTCTGGACTGGCCTCATTTCTTGCAGGACTCTCTCTGATCTTCTCTAGTCTTTGGTGGACCATGTAGCCCAAGAACTTTTCCCACTCGACATAGAAGGAACATTTTGACAGATTGAGCTTCATCTTATACTTTCTTCGTATGGAGAACATCTCAGCAAGGTGCTATATGTGATCTATTGCTTTTGTGCTTTATACAAGCATGTCGTCAACGTATACATCTATGGTCTTCCCAAAAAGGCTGGAAAACATGGTGTCGACTAACCATTGATAGATTGCTCCAGCATTTTTTAGTCCAAACAGCTTAACGCAATAGCAGTACAGACCTCGGTAGGTTATGAATGAGGTATTCTCCTTATCACTTTCATGCATTGGGATTTGATTGTAACCGGGGTACGCATCCATGAAACTCAAAAGTTCATGACCTACAGTGGCATCTACCATTTGATCGATTTGTGGAATTGAGAAGCTGTCCTTAGGGTGTGCCTTATTTAAATCAGTAAAGTCAATGCACACTCTCCATGCTCCATTTTTCTTCTTTACTAAGACGGGGTTGGCTACCCATCAGGGATATAAGGATTCCTTAATGAAACCACACTTGAGCAATTTATCAACTTCCTTGGCAAGAGCTTCGTATCTCTCCGGATTGAGGAGATGTCGGCGTTGTTGTCTTGGTTTGACATACAGGCTTGTGTTCAACCTATGACAAGCGACCTTGGGGGTCTATTCATTCCATATCGACATGTTCCTATGCAAAGACGTCAAGGTTGTCCTTTAGGAAGGTCGTAAGTTGGGATCATATTGGTTCATCGAGTTCTTTTCCAATGCGCAGGACCTTCAACTAGCTCCGTCTTTTGCTCATGTTGGTCCGATCTCGGGTCTAGGTGTCCAAGCTCTTCATTGAGCATGTCTACTCCTACCTGGGAATAGGTGATATTGCAGCTCCTGGCCGAAGAAAAGTGGAAAATTTCATAACATAGTGGTAGGCGGATGTGGTCGCTTTGAGTTTATGTAGTATTGGTCGTCCCAAGATTGTATTTTAATTGGATAGAAGGTCTACAATCATAAAATATTCGATTATCTTCCTTTGGCATGGAAATTGTCCAAGCTCGACCATGAGGACAACTTGCCCATTTGGATCTACGAAGTCTCCAGTGAACCCCTAGAAAGGCTTTAGTAATGGCCAGACGTGTCGTTCGTTGATCTCTATTTGTTTGAATGTTCTTGAGTATAGAACATTCACAGAGCTCCCGTCATCCAATAGTGTTCGATGGTTATTGATTCCAGATACCAGCATAGTAATGGAGAGTGTGTCCGAATGTGGCTGGAACTCGTGGAAGGGGTCTTCTTCAGAGAAAAAGAACTTTTCTACATCTGTATCAGCAAGGATGTTTGACAATATCTAATAGCTGGTACGAGCTTCATTAGAGAGTCTGCGGCACTGTCTCCTTGACCCTTCTAAGTGTTGACTTCCTCCTACTGTCATGCAAATTTTGGTATGTGGTAGTTCACCACGGCCTTGTTGAGGTAGATATGGAGGTGGGAGCTCAACTCCTCTCACGAGACGTGTTAAAAACTCTCATAGATGACCTCGCCCAATGAAGAGTCGTCAGTGTCATGCCTAGTAGATTGGCGGTACCTGCAGTACTTTATCTGGTTCAACTCAAATAAGTTTTCTCTCATAGGGGTGGGCTTTTTGAGGATGTCCTTGCCTTTGGTATGTATTAGGACATTCTCAAGTAAGGTATTCAGGATGTGGTATCCCTGAAACCTTTTAGGAATAGGTCTCAAGCGAGGTATTCAGGATGTAGTATCTCCATGAAGGTGGATACGAACTAAGTTTATAGGTCATTCCAGCTCCGGATGGACTACTGTGGTAGTTTTTCGAACAATCTTATTGCCTTATTATCGAAGTTCAGAGGAAAAGCTCTACACATGATGGCATCACCGGTCCCATTGAGTTTTATCCAAAAGGTATACTGATCAAGATGTTTGACAAGGTCGTTGCTATCCTCATAGCTGGTTAACTGTGGTATTTTGAGCTTTTCTAGGATTGGTTTTGCCAGGATGTCCTCCGAGAAATAGAGAGTGTCGATCAGTTATGTATTCCTGCAAGATGTTCTTTTACTTAGCCTCCAGTTCGGCTAGGCAACGCTACAGCTGATCTAATTTGTCCAGGGTATTTTACACGCTTGATGCTACAGTTGATAGGGCTCATTCCTTCTTTCGTGCTTTTTCTTCACACAACACAGCTGGGATTTGGGAGGGACGACCTATACGGTCGAAGACACTTGCTGATCGTTGAAAACCATCTTTCTTAGAGGGACTAGGGCGTCTGTTCTCATCCTTCCTACTACTCGATGTATTTTCCTCGCTGAATTCTAACATTCTTTTCACACGACAATCTTTGGGTCAGCTCCGAGCTAGTGACTCTGCTTCTGAGTCAAAGATGTGTCTGGTGGTAGCTTGATTCTTCTTAATCTGTTCAATGGCATGAGTTAGGTACTCCAACTTTTGTATGACTACTTCCCTTTCGAGAGCATGGGTTGGAGCAAAAGTTTCTTTGAGATGTCTTCAGTAGAAGCCTAGAGAGAAATCAATATGATGACTTCTCATTCTTTCGTGACTAGGAGCCCTTGAGTCATGACTATGGCTCATACCAAAGGTATTTTAGAGATAAAAGTGTTTAGGTATGGTGAGAGTGATTTTCTTTGTGGAGACTAAGTATTGATCCCTTAGTTTATGGAATACGGAGAGCCTTTTTAGTGAAGGCCCTCCTTCTAGTGCCAAACTGTTGACGTTGGAAAATTTCGTGGAAGTTTCTAAGACAACTTAACGTTTAAGTATTGAAGTCGGACGTGGCCGAAGTAAAATAGATACGAAAAATTGAAATAGAAGACCTGTTTGTAAAATTTTTTGAGTGTGGTCTTTTTATCAACAATTGAATGTCCCTTTCTGGGACAATTATGTCTCCTATTTATAGGAGATATGTGATGATTACATGCATTTAATGTCAAGCTGAGCATTAAATGCTTACTAGACATTCTTTTTTTAGGTATTTAATGTGAAGTGACATCTGCATTAATTACGACTGATGGGCGGTTGGTCTGACGTCTGACACGTGGAAAGATGTGTCATTGATGATGTGAAATTAGCAGTAGACGATTGTGGTAAGACTCCTGATCTGAAGTAGGCTGGGCCTGACGGGGTAAGATCTAACGTGGTAGGACTTCCCTGACGAGAGAACCCCTCTCCAAATAGGTTTGGTAGGACAAGACTGTGTAGGACCCTATTTGTATGATTCTGTAGGACTTTAATATTTGGAATGGAGAGTTCTTTGGCTATTGTGACAGATCAAGTGGGGTATCACAAATGGTATGTTAATATGCAACTTCCTTAGTTGACAAAAAAAATTGTACAAACTGTTGATCTTGCTTCTTTATCTGTGAATTTAACCTCTGTATAAAAAGGATGGGGGTACATATTTCTTTATTGGCTCTAGAGATTTTGTTTTTCCATGGTCTGCCACTTGTTCGTGATTAGTATGCACCTCTAGAGTTACTTCTTTGTCCTGCTTTTCAAAAACTTGTTTTTCTTTGGCTGGCCTTTTTGCATGTATTTCAACAGCTGCACCCCACTTCTAGTTGTTATTGCATATAATTGTTCCTTGGGGTTGACTTTAGTGTTGCTGGGCAATTCACACAGCCGTCTCTCAATTAAGATTTTAGCCAACTGCCTAGGTTGATTATCTATATTCTTCATTGATATCTCTGTGTGTTTGCCCAATTATTTTATTGGTGCTTTTATACCAAGGAATTTTGAATCAGTATGTTCAGTCAACTAAATGATAGCATCTTTCCATCCTCATTTTCTTACCTAATTCGAAAGATTTTGAACTCTGTGAATGTTGCCATAGGAGAAGTTGGGATAATTTTTCCAACCCTAATTGTATGTTTGAGAATACTAGTTATTTTGCTGGAAGTTCTGTGCATATGCTTCTTACACGGTCGGTGAAGAATCAGTGGTGTTTAGAACCAATGTACAGTTAAAAAATGCATGATTAGCCACCACAAACATCACAAATAGGTTAAGGTATCTGAACTGTCTGAACTATCTGAATTGGATGATGAAGTGCCAACCCATCTATTCGTTTCAACAGTGAGTTCTCATGTCTTCTTTGTGAACTCTAGTAGTCTTGTTTGTTAGTCCTCTTTATGGCCACCTAGTACTACGTTGTCTAATCGTTTCAAACAATTCCAAGGTCTCCCAAATTGTTCTATTGTCAATGGATCCATTTGATTCGACATCCACAAGTGATTGAGTTGATGAATTTGGACTATGGAAGAAATAATTTACTTGAGCTTTCAAGGCGAAGCCATGATGTGAACACTTCTTTAGTGAAAGTTCTCCAAATCAGTTTGTCAAAAGTTGAGATCTCATGTTTGAGTTGTGCCACTTTAGATGGTGGAAATTATTTCAATGTAAATTTCTGAACAAGCTCTGCCCATGTAGTGATGCTGTCCGATGGTAAAATATCAAGCCATTCTCGAGCCCTATCCTTCATAGTATGAAGAAAAAGTCTCATCTTGATAGCCTCTTCATTCACTCTCTCGTATTTGAAATTTCTGCACATCTCTTCAAAACGGGTATCAGTTCATACGTAGAAAGGCATAGTGCTAGATAAGAGGTTGATGACATCCAGTCTAAACTTTAAATTATTGTATACAAACGGAGGATAAACAATACTAGTCCGATTTTCCACAGCACGTGGAATCATGAAGTCCCCCACGCATATATCCAATTTATCAACTACTGCTACTTGAAGAACTACATCTAATGGTGGGTCGACTATATGAAGGTTCGTTTGTGGAATGATCGGATAATGTCTGTTGTTATTGAGCGCCATTCGGTGATGTTGATCTCTTGCTTCTCATTGTTCCCGACGTCTACGATGAAAGGTTTGTTCAATTTTCTGATCTAAGGCAAGTAGATTAAGACTTCTAGTACGTCTTATGCACGAACGTAAACCTAAAACAATAGAACATAAGCAATGTCGGTATCAAGATATAAAAGAAAATTTGTTAAAATTAAAATTAATCAGAGTATTAATAAAAAAAATCCCTAACAACGACACCAAAAACTTGTCGTACGATTTTCTTATCCCTCAAGTGTACGGATCGTTACAAGTAATAAAGTAGACTATAAGAGTCCGAGTTATCGATCCCATAAGAATTGATGATTCCTACTTTGACTTCAAGTAACTTTAACAAACAAAAATACAATAAAAGATTGATTTTTAATTAACTAAATTTAATAAACCAAAGTACAAAAGATTTTTGAGAAAAATTCAAGTAAGAAAATAGTTAAGATTCTCGATTTCACTACTTAACCCTACTTATGCTCAATTCATATTTTGATGTAAATATTGTGTTACCAGTCAACAAATCTAATTTAAAATATTAACATTCGTCTCTCTCGAGATCTAATTAACCTACTTCTCAATATCAAATTATCCTCACTCGTTTGGTAGTTCAATATGAAAGATGTTTAATCCCTTAGGACAACTGCATAAACAAAATTGAAGTTTCTCAATTTAATAACTTATTCATGTAAAAGCAATATTGTGGGTTCTACATGCAATTTCTCAATTAATATGCAACTAATATTATGAATTTAACTCTCGTTAATAAATCATGAAAATAAATCAATACGCCATTCAACACAATTTATATGAAAATAACTCCAAAATTTAGAATTAAATATAAGTTGAAGTCAATAGCTAAATCGTTTATCCTAACAAATACCTAGTCAGACACACAAATCAAATAATATTTTATGTTTCAGTAGATGAAGATAAAAGATAAGTACAACTCTTAATTTTGAAATTCTTCAATGATCTTGTTGCCTCTGTCTTAAATCGTCTTTCTTAGGGTTGAATTTTCTCCTTAAAATATCTCTAAATTTGTGTATAATTCCCTTGTGAATCATCCTCATTTTCTTCTCTAATAATGTGTATTTATAAAGCCAAGAATAGCCATAAATTCGTGCCTTAATGTGCGTCCAAAAAGGAGTCCAACAGAAACTCAAAAAACTAAGGAAAGAAAAACAATATGCTTGGCTGAAACCATGGAAAGCCAACGCGATTGCATGGGCCAATGACCCATGATCACAAGGAAGGAGAAATATGGATTCTACTTATAATTTTGTTGGCCCGCAATCGCAATAGACTTTGCCCATTTGATTGCATGGTCCAAGCTTATCCCCACTTTGCATCTTAGTCTTCATTTATTTGCATGGTAAGCTTCTTATCTTTATGAAATTGTCAATTTAGCCTTCTAACTTAAACATTTATTTCAATTCTATCCATATATATTTGCATCGTAGGTCCTTAAATGTTTGGATATTTGTAAGTTGGTCCCCATATTTCTACTTTTATATCAATTTAGTCTTTTTTCGCCAATTTTGCTTCAAACACCACCAAACTCGGGTTGTATGTGTTTTCCGGATTATGTGGTTACATCAATTTCATATTCGAAACGGCCATTTCAATTTAGCGACAATTATAGGAGTTTTTCGATCATTTTTTATTTGTGATATTTTCCATTTATCCATTTCAGTTACCTAAAATGATGTTCCTATGGGGTAGAAGTATTTTTGAACTTTTTTGACAATCTTGTAAAATGGAAATTCTAAATTTAGAATTATTTATTTGTTTCTATTATTTATACGGGCTTATAATTGTAAATTTTTCAATAGGTTATTACTTTATATGAAAGTTAACATTGTAATGTTGAAGTTTAACCTATGTCCAATTGGACCAATTCTATGTCGGAAATTTAAATGTTTTTATATTATTTTTTTTACTTTTTAATTTGTAAACGGTTTGACTTGGTTCAAACTATGGTTAAAATACTGAAACCTAGATCAGACTAGTTCGAAACTATATTGTTCACATGTCCATGTGACACCAAATCGATAGTTTCAAAAAGAGATTTCGATTTGGTTTGGCAGTTTTGACGGATTTTGCTTACTTACGTCCCTAAAATTTATTATGTGTTGTTTAGATGTTGTGGCAACAAGTTTTAATTTCATAGATGGACATTTAATGTGTTGTTTAGATGTTGTGGCAAATAGATGGACATTTAAGTAAACATGAAATGGTTAAAGAAGTATTATTTCGATGGGAAAGAATTTTTAAATCAAAGTATCTCTAATGCATCGAATTTCTTTATTTCAGAATAATTGTGTATTAACAATTCCTATAGATTGGCCGCGACATTGTTCAAGTCTACATGAAATGCGTTTGTTGACCTCAAAATCCATACTATCCACATGTCAACAAATTTTTAATCAATTCTCTGACAGGCTCTATATTACCTACACACTTGGACAATCGTTAGGCACCAAGATCACCAAGAAAAAAGGTGTTGACGATTGTTGGTACTCCGATGATATAGTCAACTGCCCGTACAAAATATATGAAGAGAATATTTAGGTGTGAGAGAGACAAGCAAGTAGAGATTTGAGCAGAGTTTTAGGGTAAAGAATAATGTGTACCTTGGAATGACAGAAGATCTTATATTAATAGGGAGAGATTTCTAATTGATTTAGAGAAGCGATCAATTAGACATCTGATGTGATTTTCTTTCCTTATGAGATAAGGAATAATTAAGTGTGAACGCAATCTCCTATATTCCAGTTCTAATCTGAGTCGATTTTAATAGCGTTACCAATTATTGAGAGATTGAGATGGGGTTTTCTTGTGAGAGTTTGTATGACAATCAAATATAATCTTCTTTGAAATATCTCTTTGGTTCCCAAAATACCATATTGCACAATCAAATAAACATATAAGAAGTGTGTGACAATATATTGTCTACTTGATGATCTAAGAGTCATATAAAGACGTGATTGATAGAAGTATTTACCTTGATATTTTATTAGGATTTGTTGAGTCACTTAAGATTCTAAGAAAACAAAAATGATTTTAGCCCATTGAGAATCAAACTGGTTCTATTGATTAATGTTTGAGGGTCATTAATTCAATTAAAATAGTGAGAGTATAATTAATTTAATATAAATTCATAATTAAATTAATGTTCTATATTTAATTAATTTTTTGTCTTGTTATTTCATTATTAAATCATGAGTAACCACATAAATTTGAGAGGCATATCGGATGCCAACAAACTTACTAGGCTAAAATTTCTAGATTGGCACCGCAAGCTAAGAATTGTTCTCAAACATGAAAAAAATGGATATGTCATTGAGCAGCCAATTCTGGAAGCTCCTACTGAGGAGGCTACGGCGAAGAATGTGCAAGCTTACAATAAACATAGTGATGATAGTAACATAGCAATATGTGATGCTTGCAGTATATTACATGAGTTAGAAAAAAAAGCACAAGGTTATGGATACCTATACCAATATAAATAATTTCAAAGAGTTAAATGATAGACAGTCACAAACTAAATGGTATGGATAAAAAGTTATACAAATGTATGATGGTAAAAGGATTTTTAGTCAATGCTCATGTGATGAAGATAATTAGTTATATTAAAAAATTAAACCAATTGAGTTTTACCATGGAACACGAGCTGAGTCTTAACTTAGTTATGTAGTCCCTACTTAATAGCTTTTCGCAGTTCATTATGAGCTTTAACATAGATAAGATTTAGTGTACCTTACCCGAGGTACTAAACATGATGAAAAATGTTAAGCCCAAGGGAATAGGCAAACTTTGGCTATTGACACATCTAAGGGCACTAAGAGGAATCTAAAATGACCTTTCATAAATGATCCAATGCCAAATATAGTGGAAAACAATTAAAGTGGACAAAGACAAATCCAAGTCTGATGATCCATGTTTTCAATGTGGAAACAAATGACATTAGAAGATGAACTGCATTGCATAAAAGAGATAGAACTAAGAACTCATATCTTTGATAATGCATACTTGGTCATATAAATGAAAACGCATCACCAAGTTACATAAAGATGGATACTTGGATTAAAATAATTATTAATCATTTGATAAGTGTGAATCATGCCCATTTGGCAAAATGACCTACACTCCATTTTCTATAAAGGGAGTCAGAGTTGCAGACATTTTGAATTTTGTACATACTGATGTATATGAACAAATGTCTACAGATGCTATGTGTGGCTTTTTTTACTTCATCATATTTACAGGTGACCATTGTAGATATGGTTTCATCTACTTGATGAAATTCAAGCATGAAGCCCTTAAAAAGTTCAAGAAATTCACGTAAGAAGCCCTTGAAAAGTTCAAGAAATTCAAGCAAGAAGTATTAATGCAAACTGAAAAAAATATTCTAACACTTAGATCTGATCGAGGTGATGAATATTTAAGGTGTGAGTTTTTAGACTATCTAAGAGAAAGTGAGATTCTTTCGCAGTGGACTCCACTGTATACACCACAACAAAATAGTATATCTGAAAAGAGAACCCGCACATTACTTGATATGGTGCAATTAATGATGAGCCGCGAAGTTCTTCCAAAATCGATTTGGAGATATGCACTTAACACTGCATGTCACACACTAAACTGTGTCCTATCTTAATCGGTCAATCAAATTTCATATGAGTTATGGAAAAGGAAAAAAGACCCGGTCTTTTATACATGAAGGTTTGGAGGTGCAACGCTTATGTGAAGTGCGTAGAATCGAACAAGTTAAGAGCTAAATTTGATAAATGCTTATTTGTGAGGTATCCAAAAGAAACTGCTAGACATTATTTCTACAATCTCATCGAGATGAAAGTCATCATATCGAAACATGTCATATTCTTAGAGAAAGAATTCATTCTAAGAGAGGCCAGTGAGACCAAAGTAGATCTTGAAGAGGTTCAAAAAACCACAAATAAAATAGGCCAATTAGATGAGCCAATAATTGAGTCTGTATTTGATGAGGCACATGGCGAGTTGTCAGTCCCCGAGGACACATCAGCTCTCTATAAGTCGAGCAGGGTCATTCGTCCTCCTCAGAGATACGATCTCATGATTACCAATGATGCATTGCTAATCAAGGAAGATGAACCCACTACTTATAAAGAATTGAAGTCAAATATTGACTCAAAGATATGGCAGAAAGCCATGTAATTCGAAATGAACTTCATGTATGAAAATAAGGTTTGGACCTTGATTGACCCTCCTGAAAGGGTAAAACCAATAAACTGTAAATGGGTTTACAAGAAAAATGTTGATATGGATGGTAATGTTCATACTTACAAGGCAAGATTAGTTGCGAAGGGTTACAAGTAAAGACAAGGAATTGACTTTGACGAGACTTTCTCACTAATAGCCATGTATAAATCAATTTGAATTATCAGCATACCATTATTATGAGATCTGGAAAATGGATGTCAAAACCGCATTTCTTAACGATAATCTTAGTGAGGATGTGTACATGACATAACCCAAAGGTTTTAAATTTACAGAGCTAAACAAAGTATGCAAACTACTGAAATCCATATATGGATTAGAGCAAACCCCTCGAAGCTATAATCTTCTTTTTGATGAGACAATCAAAATATTTGATTTTATCAAGAATGAAGATGAACCACGTGTGTATAAAAAGATTAGTATGAGTAAAGTTATGTTTCTAATTTTGTATGTGTATGACATACTATTATTAGAAAACGATGTCCCGATGCTAAAATCAGTAAAATTGTAATTATCCAAAGATTTCTTCATGAAATATATAGGAGAGGCAGCGTACATTTTCAGTATAAAAGATCTATAGAGATATATGTAAAAGAATACTTGGCTTATTCCAATCTATGTACATAGACAAATCTTGAGAAGATTTCATATGAAAGAGTCCAAGAGGAGACTCTTTCCTATTGGACATGGGATCTATCTCTCAAAAGAGTGTCCAAAAACACAGAGTGTGAGAGATCACATGGATCAGATTTCTTATGCATCAGCAATATGATATATCATGTATGCCATGTTATGTACTCGATCGGATGTTTCATATGATTTGAGTATCACAAGAAGGTTCCAAGCGAACCTTGACAAAAAACATTGGATCATGGTCAAGAACATTGTTAGGTACTTAAGAATGATTAAAGACATGTTCTTGATGTATAGAGAAAATGAACTTAGAGTTCAAAGGATATCCCGATGCCAGCTTTTGGTTTGATAAAGACCACAACAAATCTCAATCCAGATATGTATTTACTCTAAATGGTGGTGTGGTTAGTTAGAAAAGTTTCAAACAAGATACGAGCGTTGATTTAACTACAAAAGTCGAATATATAGCTGATTCAGAAACAATAAAGGAAGCGGTCTGAATCAAGAAGTTCATACTGAACTTGGAGTAGTTCCTAGCATTGTTGATCTAATATCTTGTATTGTGACAACAATGGAGCTATCGCACTAGCGAAGAAACCTAGGTATCATCAATGATCTAGATACATATTGAGGCAAGATCATCTCATCAGCGAGATAATCTTAAGAAACGACATAAAGATAGAACGGGTCCTAACATACGATTATGTAGTAGATCCTTTGACAAAGTTGTTGTCTCAGCACAAGCATAGTGATCATGCTAAATCTGATGGTATTAAGATACCTAAGTGATTAGATCTAGTTTGTATGTGACATTTTGTGATATACTCTTTGTTAGACATTGATGTGTATGAACAAATTGATTAATTAAATGCTTGCCTATATTTTAATGACAGACCTATTATTTTCAAATTTTAGTATTTAAAATAATAGAGTTCGAAGAAAAATTAATAGTAACTTGTTAATCATAAGTTGTTGTGATTGTAAGATATAAGTTATAAATAACTTATTCTTAAAATATTTCTAGTCATAGTAATAATGAAATACAGATATCATATGAAAGTTGTAAATGTCCAATATGAGGATTTGTCACTTCTAAAATTGTATATTTAATTTTCGCTGTATATGTATACGTCAATTTCTTATAATATTGTCAAGTGCATTAACAGCATGTAATAGAGTTACTAGAGTTGACGTAAAATTGTATTTTGATAACTTGATTGAGACTTTTTAATTAGGGTGATGGAATTGTAATTTCAATCACAATTTAGCTGTTCATTTATGATGCCTTTTGAGCTTACAAACAAACAAGAGTGTCCAAGAATAACATTAATTTCGTCGAATTTTCAAGCCTACTTTTCATAACTGGACAAGGACCAAATTTTTTTTCCCTTTTACTTTTGGCCTTGTAGACTATATAGACTCTAAGTGGGGGGTGATTTTTGTACTTCAATAATGTCTTGACGACTTCTATGAAAAAGGGCGGATCAGGAAAGATATGTAGACCCTACAAGGTACAATCAGAAGATACTGATGACTAAGCTCGTGATGGTTATTTTGAAAATTGTTTGTATTTTTTTTTGTATTTTTTTACTTTTCATTTCAGTTATTTTCCTTCCTGTTTCAATGTTTTGCATGTTTGTTTGGTCCCACAATCCCCTCCAAAAACATATTAACAAAGAACACGTAGTGTAAGGAAAAAGGGGCTATCAACATGTTGAGACGCTATTTGTTAAGGAATTCTAGTTCTCTATTTATTATTTCGAACGACGAATATATTGAGATGTTATTTGTTATTTTATTTTATTTTTTGTCATGGGTATTTTCTTTCTCAAAGTGATATTGTAAGGACTCGAACTTTCACCACACTATAAAATGAGCTTATGAGTGCGTCCTCGTATCACTAGCGCAATTAGATTTGTTTCAAGAAGAGCAGCCCCTCTTTCTCTCTTTTTGGTGCAAGGAAAAGTTCTCCCCGGGGCATAGCTCAACTGGTGGAACAATCAACATAAGGCTTGCTTCCAGCAGCAGGGTGGGAATTCGAATCTTGGTGGGAACCTACGGCTGAATTTTATTCGGTATGGAGCAATCACTTTGGAGGCGGCTCCTTGTGCGCAGAAATGTATGGTCGGATGAGGGGAACCTGGGAGCCAGTTGAGGCATAACCCGCGATTTACCTCTTCCAAGGTTCTAGGGGCAAGGGTCTTGGGGGTCCAGGATATAGTCTAGCGAAGCTAGGATACCTGGTTATCAAAAAAAAAAAAAAAAAAAGTTCTCGACCAAATGAGAGTTAAGTTGTGACAAGCTATCTGAATGTGGTGAGATGGAGCCACCCTAGTGAGGGCTACAAATGTCATAGAATTGTTACATTCCAAAAAGAAAGTACCCAAGTCAAAAATGGAGGAATGGGACTACCTAATAAATAGTGTTCAGTGTGGTATAAAAAGAGTTGTAGGCTTACTCAACAAGGATGAATCACTCCTCAAAAATCTCACTTTCTTTGCTTTTGTTTTGACGAAATTGGAATAATAACAATTTAATGTTTATTTTTGATTAAATTTATAAAATTCTTATATTTATTACACTATTTAGCAGTATTTATTTAACCATAGACCTTTTTGATTAAATAATAAATACTGCATTATTGACCAGTTGCCTTATCAGCCAGTCTAAAAGCTAAACATTGCAAATAAGAGAATAGAAAAGTGGTATCCTAATTGAGTAATAAATTGTCCTTTGAGAGCCATTAATTAAGACATAATCCTATTTAATAAAAATGTCCCTTGATTTAAGGAAAAGCTCCTAGCAATGACGTCAGACATACGGCCAATTTCATCAACAATTCGTAAAAAATTTCATAAATTATTTCCGTGTACGTTAGAAATAATATGATTAGATGCTTCGTTCAAAAAAATTGTCTCCATACCTTCTTATTTAATATTGTCCGATCTAATTAAATTTAATGTATGAAAACTTTTAATGGCAGTGGGAAACTTCCAACATGCCTAAAATTTGAATTACCTACCAATAAGTTAAGTAATTTATATCCAATTGAATTAACACTACACACTTTGATAAAGTAGAGTTAAAATTTCTCGATTCAAGATGAATTCATGAAGAGACATTATCGCCTTTAAGATATATTCGAACATTTAGAAATTGGTTAAACGTTAATTATCAAATATAAAGTGTACAATGTATAAAGTCATCAAGTGTTGCGTCTTGCCAACTCTTAATGCATACAAAACAATCCAATATTTCTAGCATATTTAGGAAAAATTTAGGGTATGGCTCAGGCAAAATAGGGTGGTTATATTATCACCACAATTTTTATTTATTGTACCATATTTAATTGTATTTAAAGTACTCAATCTTTGTTTATTGTAAGACTTGTGTTTCTAAACTTTTTTTCATCGAATTTTTATCTTCAATATTTTATTACTTAGCACATCTCATCTTTAATGTTGGTTTCTGGTAAAATATATTTCGTTTGCGTGATTTTAAATGAGGAAAAAATATTTTGTTGTATTTATTTATTTATTATTATTTTAATATGATGAGTCGTTTCACTCCCTCCCAATACACTTTTTGGACGAAAATCATTATCAAAAACAATATGTGCTAATCAACAAAGTTAAAGATAAAAATGCGACAAAAAAAAGTTAAAGACATAAGTACTACAATAAGAAAACCTTAAATACAATTAAAATGTGGTGCAACAAATAAAAAATATTGTGTGAATATAATTACCTATTAAAAGATTATGGGCCCCTAACCTATTTAAATCAGTAATCATGGATCCTTATGTGACTAAAATTGTCAATGTGAACGTTAAATGATTTAACAATTTTCATCATGTAGACTTAGATTCGCAGATATAAACAATCGAGGACTCAGAACCACTCTTTTAAATGTGGAACTATGTTGAATGAAAGGTTAAGGAAGCACAATCCTATTTTCTTTAATTTTTATCCATCCGTCATCCAAGAGCTTTTACAATGAAAAAGCTCCTATGAATGACATGCATGGAGGATGTCCAATTTCATCTCCAATTTGTTTAAATTTTCATTTATGTATATGTTCGAGTGAATAATTATACTTTACAACGACAATATTCGTTACTTATCTTTCTCATTTAATACGGTGCAATCTTATTAATCAAGCATCACAAGTCACAATTATAACGCATTTATATCAAACATAATCACAATCCTAAATTCATATGATTCATCATTCCAAGTAAACCAAAATATCACATTCATGGAGCAAAAATGACAAAAATTGATTGTCATGCGAATCTAAATCAGGTCAAAATGAAATTACCTCCAAAATATCAGTGCTTTCAAAATAAGATTAACTAATTCAACCTGAAACTAGACTGATTTTAGGATGACAACGAGGTGAGACGTGGACGAAGAGGTCATTACCATCCCTACCCTGTTGGGAATTTTTGGGAGGCAGAACAGAGATCGGGATGGGACAGAGATAGAAAAATTCATATTTATTGTTCTGTTTAATTAATTAATTAATTATTAATTTTAATTTTTTAAAATATGATTTAAATTTTAGAACATAAATATAATAAAATGAATTGATTTGGGGCTAGTTCTGAGAATTTGGAGTAGGGAACATCATCCCAGTCCCCGCCTCAATTACTAATGGAGCGAGAATTTTCCGTTTTTATTAGATCAGGTTGAGTCGGGTAAGTGTATTTTCCCATAGCTAACTGACTATGTATAAAAAAACTGTTAAAATGAGTCAATAAACAGTCAAATTGTAGTTGCCCACACAGATAGTCCGACATGATTACGTGGAGCAAATGCAGATGACATTGACAGCAGGCAAGAATCCAAAATCAGGTGAAAATGAACTTGATCTTACCTCGAAACTGTACATATTCCTCGTACCTATTTACCCATATTATAATCACTGGTTAATACTTAATTACATAGATTATATGCACAATAAAAGATGCTGCATCAGTAACTGCAGAATCACATGAGAATCAATCACCATTTACTGACAATAGAATAAAAAGATACATTACACAATATTCCTGTTCCAAACACGTTCCGATAATGCAGCCAAAGATCATGCCGGCCGGCTGGTGAGACCGGTGATTGTTCTTTGTACTCATATAAGAAACCTGTTAAAAATCAGAGAACAAAATGCAGGAAATACAATTAATTTCAAATGTAATTATTCCAGACTTCTTATTGAAGAGATCCCTTATAAGAAATTAATAACCTGCACTGACATCTTATTGTCACGAAAGGATCCTTGTAAAGATAGAAACCGCAAACAAACTATAAGGAGAAAATAAATATATATTCCGTCCTAGCAATCCCATAGTAACCAAGAATTATTACTTTCGGAAATGAAGAAATGCATAGGACAAAGAACATAAATGGGATGTTATAAATTGTACTAGAAAAAAACTTTTAGGAGCCATTCAATTATAAGAACCTTCATCCATCCAAGAAACTTCAAGCTGTATTCGGAAAATTCATAAAAGACACCCCATAAATGAGCTCAACACATAATGAGGTTGATTGGTAATAGAAAGATAGAGGAGGCAGGTAGGTTGGTTGAAAATTACAAATGAGAGAACGCGTGAGAACAATAAGTTATAGTCATATCAAGTACACGATAGCATGAAAAGTCCGAACCATTGTGAACTGTGACATTAATGAATTTACAAAATGGGTGTGACAGATAATGTACATTACTAGAATACCTGTACTAGCACAATTTTGGACAAGTTTCTCTTTTTCTTATAGATTTCATTGATAAATGACAATAAAAAAAAAAAAGTGTACTGCTTGCAATAGCAAAACAATGTACACAACAACAGAAGCATCTGGTTGAATCTTGCCATTCCGTCCCCGAAAATAAATTAATGTAGCTCTTAAATGTTAAATAAGAGTAGCATACAGTAGAAAAACAGAGAAAAAGGATGGGAGAAAGTGTTCGAAGACATGTCATCATCAATCAATGCAAAATGACAGCTATTTATTCAAAAATATCCAACAAATCATAGACTACGAATTGCTAAAGCACACATCTGATATAAAGCACGCTATACTCTTACATTTATTCAATAACTGATATTTAGACAGAACATGTAAACCAAATATTTGAGGTTGAGCTTTTACAGTATGATATCAGATCCCATCCATTTTTTACTTGTAATACTAACATCCATATGACATACACGTTATAAACAAGAGAAACGGACCAGATTCGCTTATTACCTATAACAAATACACATCAAAAACCAATAAAAATAACAAGATAGAGACTATAATATAACGTTCAAACGTAAACCAAACCCCTTGCTGCAAAATTGTTTCTCCATGTCCACCACACCTGTCATGTCTGTGAAAGCTAAGTGGAAGTTTCAGGTAATACCAATGCCGGGGCTTCTGTCATGGTTTGATAATGAGAGGCCAATTGGGGCGGCGAAGGCTGAGTATAATATACTTGAGAGCGTGTAGGATCAGCAAATTCATAATTATAATTAGAATTGGCTGCTGAAGGGACAGCCATTGACTGAGATGGATGATGAATTTGAGTGAAGGCAACATATTGTGTTTGGTGCTGGCTGGAAGGAACCTGGAGAATTGGTGGCGCTGCTGTTCTGTAAATGCCTGCAGCCATTTCAGCTTTTGAGGCAGGAACATTTCTTGCCTGGTTGTAGGCTGCAGAAGGTGTTTGAGGATTGCTAGAAGGTGCAGCTGGTGCCAATTCACTATAATTTGGTTGCTGGACGGGCATATTATAAGCTTGGGTTGGTCTAACAGGCAGAAAATAGACAGAGTACTGCTGCTCGAGTGCAGGGTAGTGAGAATGGTGTTGTTGCTGGGAAGAGTGCATCGGGTAATATGAAGAAATTGGTGTTGCACCGGCAGGGATGTACTGAGTACCAGCGTGAACAAACTGTTGTGGCTGGTTCAATGGAGGATGATTTTGGTCAAACTGGCCAGACAATACATAATCCGATTCCTGAACTTGCGGTTGCATAGGAACACTCCTAATGTTTTCATCCCCCGTCTTCGGATCAGCTTGATTAGCCGAAACACTACTGTTTAGAGATTGAATTTGAACAATTGGTTCTTGATGTAAATTTTGTATCTGCCTAGACAGTGGATTTGTTGCACTTCCCTCACTGTACCAATCCAACCATCAAAATCCCAATTTAGAATACTTCCATACAATCCAATTAAGTATTCAATCAAAAAGCACACAAGAAACAATTAATACATTGAAATTCTTAAAATCAATCAAAGATCTCTACTTTAGAAAATTGGGGTACCTTGAAACTGATTCTGGAGAAGACAACTCAATAGCACCACCTTGTTTCTGCTGAAATCGAGGAAGATGTTGCTGTGCTTGCTCTACCTTTCTATTACCACCATGATCCGACCCCTCGTCGCCGGAGAAAACAGGATTTGCATACTCACTACCAACCATCACCGGCAACCCTGAAACTGCAGTTCCAGCCGCCACATCCGAGGCCAAAAAACTCCCACCCTCCTGTCTCTTCTGCAAAGTAACACCCCCCACAACCCCAAGATTCATCTGCTGAAACCGCTCTTCAATTCCAAACTTCTGATTCTCATCCATGGGTACTCTTATGTGCGGCAGGTTCGCTACAGAAGGCGAACTCGATGTCGACCCAAATGACGACGATGTCTCCACCATTGGAGAATCGGGGAACGAATGCACATCTTGATTACCAGTATGGTTCGCGTCATTCTTTGATCCCTCCAAGTGGGCATCATTCTTTGATCCCTCCAAGTGCGCATCTACATCATTCCCTGTGGCGGTAGCCTTTCCACCAAAATCACCGTCAAGTCCAAGTAGATAATTGACCGAAGATGATTCTGAAAACCCAAGATCACTCACAGAAGCAGTAGACAAAATCGCACCTTTCCCGTTCAGCACATTTAGAAACCAGTCCTCTGATTTAGTTGAAGACGTCTCTATCAGCAAATGCTCAATACTCGAAGATTTTGGAAACAAAAACAAACGAAGCCGGCTAGATTTTTTGAAACCACTCCCATTGCTACTGTTTTTTCTATTCAAACGGTCGTACTCTTCGACCATGTTTTCGAGGTCTTCATCTGAAGCGACCGAGATTAATGAGTCTAGATCTTCATTCGGGAGTTGGTATTTCAACGTAAAGGGCTGGTTACTGAGGAGGGTTTTGGAAAGCCGGTTGTGGAGGTCGGAAAGGGAGGAGTGGCGGTCGATGACGATCATACGGGTGTCGCCGCCTATGTAGCAGAGGGACTTGTCATGTGGGCGGGGGAAGATATGTCCACCGTAGCTGCACATGAGGCGGAGCTTTAGGAGTGGTGGATCGTCCCAAGAGTCGACGGTATTGATATTGGTTAGCGAGTGCTTTGGCCGTGGTGTTATAGACTCCGCCGTGGTGACGTTGGCGGATGGAGTGGGGAGTGGCGTTGGAGGCTCCATAGAAAGGGAGGAGTTGGAAAGAGAAAAGGCGGAGAAGGAGATGGCTCCATAGATTGGAATGTTTTTATAGTTGCTGCTAACTCCAGCTATTTTTCGATTGGTTTATTGTTTATTTATTAAATTATAATTTCAAATATTTAAATTAGTTAAATATATTTTTTATTTACTATAAAATAAATTTATAAACACTTAAAAATTAATTTCATCATCATTCATCACCAAATAATATTCACTGCATGAAATTTATTTATATTCTAATTCTTTATTTATTAACCAGAATCAAATACTACGTGCATATCTGTCTTAATGTCTTCCAACGTGTATTTCTTCATTTTTTAGACAGAAACATATATATATATATATATATATATATATATATATATATATATATATATATATATATATATATATATATATATATATATATTCACATAATTTCAGGCGAGATCCTCAATCTTTGCTCACTGTGACGATATGATCTCCAAACTTTTATTTGTGCACCAAATCTTTGATGAATAGAGGGTTTTGATTGTTGAAAATACAGTAGTGATATGCAAATGGTCGCCTATTTGTGGTTTTTGAAAAAAGAACAATGAATATTGAACATTTATACCCTTTTAGGAAACATCATCAAAATGTTGTGTGTTGATTTAATGGCCTATGAAATGTTGAGGTCCCATTGTCACAAATATTGGAAATTTGCGTATGCTTTACTTGGAAAAAAAATAAAGTGAAAATATGAGTTCTTTTACTTGCACTTTCTTTACTAAAAGAAGCTTAAGATCGAAATAAAATGGTAATTTTTTTTTTCCATGCATTTTGCATTGCAAACTGTAAAATCTAAAAAGTTATGAATCAAGTTTGGAAAAATAAAAAAATAAAGGAATTTTATAAATTAATAAATATAAAATAAATATCTATAATTGGTAGATGTTAAAACATTGCAACATGGAGGGAAAACAGGAGGGAATGGGGGGAGTAAAAAGTGGGGTCCACAAATGTACGGGGATGGAAAATGTGGGTTGACAGCTAGTGGGATGATTGTGAGAGCATCTCCAATGCAACAATGTCAAGCACAATGTTTAGTCTTTTCTTTGACAAATGGCAAAAAATTACTTATGTGGCACAATTAATGCTAGAAAGTGTTTAGCACAATGTCTAATTCTAGACATTGTCAAAGACAATGTCTACCATTAATTTAAAAATTTATAACCAATCAATAGATTTCTCTCTCTTTCTTTTTTCTAAAAAGCTAATAATAATTTGACACATTTGCATAATAAACATTATTGTATTGGAGAAGTTTTTTGATAAAATGTCAATGTCTTTTGCCACATATACATATTAGACATTGTTGCATTGGAGATGCTCTGACTGAGGTCATCACTTTTCCAATGTATCTATGCTCAAATGGAAGGGGAGGGAAAATGGGACATGAGGTAATTAATAGTGTTGGAGAGTGATCTATTGTTCATGGTGGGCAATAATTAAAATGTCCACTAGACACTTGTTCAATGGATATTGAAGGATGAAAAAGTGTTTGATTTCATCCTCCAATGTCCACTGAACAAGTGTGCGGTGGGCATTCTATCTATTGCCCACCATGGGCAATAGATCAAGACCCGTGTAGTGTAATATTACAAATTTTATTTTGTACTGGCAAAAATTAGATATTTAAATATGATTTTATGAAAGTTGATAAAATGTATGGTTGAAAAATTGTAGATTTCGAAAAACTGTAGATTTTGTTAAATATGTGATTGAAAATAATTTCAGAAAATGAAGACCAAACAAGGATTTTGTAATTTATTGTAATAATTGCTCCACTCGAAATTTATATATGATTCTAGTTGGAAGTACATTGGTAAAATATTGATGAATGATTTTACCTCAAAATACACCCAAATTATGCCTTTGATGGTCGGAAGTGGTTCTCCAATGTCTCGGTGACCTGAAAAGAGGACGGGCACTCTTTTCCATTCTATCTCTCCAGTACGAGAATAAGCATAATTTCTAGAAAGAGAGATATTAAATATATCAAAAATCAAAATGTAGAGAATAATTCTTCAAAAAAATACATTGGGATTATCTCCTATTTGTAGGAGATGACATTGATGACGTGGCACAAAAATCGTTAGACAAGTGTTGTATTTCAGAAATTAGACCTAGGTGAATCTGTCATAGTATTATGGCATAAGAATCTTTGGACACTTTGAACGTTGGATTAGGGTAAACTAGTATATCATATAAGGATCTTTGAATATTTGTCACTTCTTTGGACGTTAGATCTAGGGTGAACTTACTCATTATCCATTTTATGAACACGAAATACTTAAAAAATCTACTTATAGTAAGTGGATAGGACAGGGAGATTGAGAGTGACTGTCTGAAGTAGAGTGGCCTTGTTCATGCCATAGGCCTTTAATGGCCTTGTTCATGCCATGGAGGATTGGGGCGCAATTTCCGTGCTATGGTAAGAAGATAAAGTCGTAATTTTCAAATTCAACTTGAGCACTAACTTGGACGAAAAAGTGGATCGTTAGATCAATGATTCAACTAGTAATCAAATAATTGAATCGACGACTCAATTTATGAAGACATAATAAAATTATTCATATGAAATAATAGGATAAATAGCACTAGAGGTCCTGAACCTTTGAACCTTATAACGATGGAGTCCTGAACCTTCAATGACTAGCACTCCAAATCCTTAACTTTTAACAAATTTGCGATCAAGATCATTCTGTTTAAAAAACTGTTAGTTTGATCGTTAAATAGTCAAAAATTTCTAAAAATGACTAGATTACCCTCTTTTAAATTAAAATAAAAAGAATAAAAAAATAAGCAAAAAAATAGAAAAAAAAAAGAAAAAAAAAATTAATTCTATCCCACACACAAATCAAAGTTGCACCCACCCCACCCCAAGTTAGGTTGCCCAGCCCCAGCTCTAGTTGTAGGATTCTTTCTTTTCTCTCTCTCTCTCTTTCTCTCTCTAACACACAAACAAAACCAAAAATTACAAGAATGAGACTTATTTCTCTCACCCATAGATCTGATGAATATATAAACAAATACATCCTATTTTTCATTTCGCAAATCATGTAGTGGAAAGTCGAATGAATGTCAGGCAATGAAATCCATAAACAAAAAGAGGCAAGAAGAAGCCCGGCTTAAGAGAAATCAAGGAAGAAAGAAATTGAAGAATTGAAGCCTGTTTAATTTTTTTCTACTCAAATAATACGGGGTATAGATGATGTATTCAACCTGTAACGAATTAAACTTCAGATTAAACCATGCGAACTTCTTCCAGCAATTTTTTTTTTTTCCATCCTTTCAAATCTAAAAAATTATTCTTTAAGCTGGGTTCTTTAAATATTAGAATTTAGAACATATTGCAAAGTTGATATATCATTACCAATCATTTCTTACTCCACATGTAATATTTGATAATTATTCTATGGCTGATGGTAGTTTCGGTGGGTGGTGGCTGGCGGTTTTGGAGTAGGGTTGGGGTGTTGATTGTAATTTTTTTTAGTTGGTAGGGGGTTGGTTGGAGAAGAAGAAGTGTGGTATGGGGTTTGTGGTAATTTTTTTTCCTACTATTTTTGTTTTAATTCAAAAGAGGGTAATCTTGTCATTTTAAATTTTTTTGACCATTTAACGGTCAAACTAACGGTTTATTTAACAGAAGGACCTTGATCGCGAGTTTTTAAAGGTTAAGGACTCGGGGTGCTAGTCATTGAACGTTCGAGACCCCATCGTTATAATGTTCAAAAGTTTAGGACCTCCAATGCTATTTAACCTATATAATAAATTAGTGATAGCAATTGTCCTTCACTAAATTAATCATAAATTATTGTTATATTTACTCCACGAAAATAAAATAAAAAAGTTAGAAACAACAAATTTTTTCTATTTTCTTACTTTTCTAAATCTCAATAATAATAACGAGGTTTGAAAAAGAAAACGAATTAACTTGACCAAATTTGCTGACATTAAAATTTGTAATATACAAATACCACATGTACACGTCTGTTATATATGAATCACACAGAAGAATGCAATTGACGTTATCAGTCACAATTTCTTTTTCAATTGACAGAGGCGCATGGCGGGGCTCTTCTCCCCCGTTCCTACTCCGGTGTAAGAGTCAGTAGGAGAAGAATATATTGGAGAGTTATGTAGAGTATATGTAACGGAATGGGCTACTATTTATATGCAATTTCTCTACGTACACGTGGCAAACATCCCAGCTTATCAAGGAGACACGTGTCTTCATCTCGAAAAAGGTGGAGTGAGCGGGTGAGAGTATCTTTCTGTTGTAACCGTCAAATATCATGCACATGGAAAATCTTTGAAGGTGTGATTTAGAAAATCTCTTGCTACGGAATTTAAACATTTCTTGTGATGTCTCTTTTTTCCTGGACAATCACAGGTTTTGAGGTCATGTCGGCACTTAATTTTTAGATCAGGACGTTCGCAGGCTTTCCCAAGTCTCTACCCTGTTGTGCTGATTTTTTTGAGAAACTCTCGTTGGTTGCAAAGTTTCTTCAATGTTTTTTTTTTATCTAATTATGTAATTCTCCGAAGGAAGTTGTCCCCAGAGATTGTCCTTTGATTTGGATCATCAGTAGTATCTCTTGACCAAGTGGTTGGAGAATGGATTCCAGATAGGTTTGTTTTATATTGACATCATCTGGTCCTCCAATAATAAAATACCGCTTGGCTGCTTTGTGTGTAGTGTTCTTCTAAGTCCTTCAGGTCATAAGAACATCATCTTAGTTGAAAAAACTCTTCTCAAGCAACATCCTTTATATGGTCAGTTTTGACATAGAATTCCCAATACAAGGATTCATTAACTGCATCGACTGTGGGAGCGCCACAATACTAGATTTATCTATATTTTCCTAGAAAATCGTACCAGTCTTTTAAGAAATCCTGTAATCCTTACAAAAAAAGACTTAATGACCAGGGTATGTGTCATATTTGGTCTTTGGAGCTCTACTAAGCACCATGCCTTCATTTCCTGGAACATTTTCTTCCACAAGGAAGGAAATATATCATCAAATGTGAACTTGACTATAGAAGTGTTGTTCTAGGAGTAGTAGTTATTAACTACGTGGGCATCTGAGGCATCTAAGATGTCTTCATCAATCACATCACCAGGTTCTTCAACCGTGGGATTTCTTTGCTCCTGCTTGTTTGAGGCTAGTTAGCCATATACAGAGGAGTTTGTTCATATTGAGAGGATTCATCGGATGATTCTGAGGTGCTTGAGCTTGACTCATGTAGAATAGGTAGGATTGGAGGGACAAAAGTGGGTTTTATCTGAGCTTGTTCCAGAAATTTAGAAATTGGATTTTTGATCATCATTTGTAGCTGTTTCTCTGGATTCTTTGGTATTGTTGCCCTGGGCTATGTAGGTGGAAGATGTTGTAACTTTTGTTTCCATTCTTCTAGGGTAAAAAGTGAGGCAGTAGAGCCAGATGTTCCAGAAGAATACATAGGCTAGATGTTTGGGTAGTTACGGTGTATGAGCTTGGATAATATAGATTAGATGGTTGGACCATAGTGTTATTTTCAAAGAAAGATAGTTGTGTTTTTAAGTTTTGGATTTCTCTTTATTGGCTGTCAATTGGTAATCGATTTTGTTAGGGGGCCATGATTTCATTGTGTAAGGTCTCAATCTTTTGTTTACAGGCTTGTAATGGGGTAAGAATGGTTTGTGTTTGTTGTAGTGTCCTTGTGTTTGTTGTAGCCTAGGAAAGCTGACTTAAAGACCCATTTGGTCTTCTAGTAGTAGGGTTCTTCATCTTTCACGTGTGTGTTGATTGTTCCTTGTCAAAGGAGTCAAGTGGAGGAAAATCTTCTAGTGGTGGTGGATGGAACATAGCTATAAGCATAGCTGTAGAAGGAGATGGCAGACTGTCATACCAGTCCCATCTTTTGTGTATCTGGCAACATTCATCATCATTTTCATCCCATCCTGTAGGGACAATTTTCTCGTCACTTGTTGGCGGTGGAGTGTATTTGACATAGTAGTCAAATTTGTCAGAGGGTTCTTCTAGTAATCCAACACCAGGGGATTTGGCTTCCTAAGCCATTTGTAGCTTGCGCTGGCTGTTACTTCGTTTAGGTTTTCTCTTTTGCCAGTGATCCTCAGAAAAGTCTTCTGAATTTGTACATTCTGCGCAAACACATACATCCCTATACTGATGGCCAGAGTCATCAGCCTTTCATAGATCAGCCTTCCTTCTACGTTAAAACCGTAGACGGGAACGCTTTTTGTTGTGAAGGCGAACTGAGTTGGGATGCCAGGAGGCTTCTTTTATACTTGTTCTCTTTTGAACATAATTTCTACTCTCCCATTAGTCTTTCTTCTGAAATGGTGAGTCATTGATTGGATAGTTTTCGAATTCTGGGATGCTTGGTTTTCTTGTTCATAATTAGTAACCCATGTTTTTGGGATCAACTTGAGGAGTTCAGATCGAGGGATCTGTCTTGGAACATAGGTACAACTAGATTGGTATGTCTCCATTGGAAATAAAATGGATTTGAATCAAATATGTTTTATAAAAATTCGACAAGTTTTTCAATTTTATAACGGGTGAACATCAGACTGGTTTAATAGACCCACTCAAACCAAATTGATGGTTGGATAACCGATTTTCGATTGAACTACAGGGCCAGTTGAGTTTGAAAACACGGGATAAATTATTAGATTGAGGACTATGGGTGAAATTTCCGTGCTATGCAAATAAGTTAGAATAGTGGATTGAGAACCAGGGTGCAATTTCCATATTCTGCCACCAAGAATGAAAAGTTAAATGGGAAGCTACGTGCTGTGCAAATAAGTTAGAATAGTGGATTGAGAACCAGGGTGCAATTTCCATATTCTGCCACCAAGAATGAAACGTTAAATGGGCCCCATTCTCATCATTAGTACTAGTTTGTAGGCCCACAATTCCATGCACACTAATTTCAATTTGGACCCTAACTCTCACTCTCTCTCTTTCGATGAACCTGGCCAGCTTGCTATTGTTCAGGTAGAACCCGATCAATTTTATGCTGGCGGGGTTCTACTCGGCCAACTTATTTCGATGGATTACTATTCGACTAGCTTTATGTCGGCTCCAATTCTACCACACCTGGGATCTCTATGTGGGGTGATGTTATATGTTCTTGATGATAAATATGATTACACTTTGATAGATGATTGCTGCTCTCTTTTGGATGCCTGTTTTAAGTAATCTATCCGCTTCATCGGTCTGCCCGCCTAATTGTTCTCATATGCCCGCCTACAGTAGATAGACAACCATAATTCAGCTGCCATCCAATTAATCAGACAGGCGATCCATAGAACAACAGTTACCCACATCTATTGGGAATATGAAACACCAGCAGTTGAGAAAGACGAAACGTCCCTCATTAATTTCTAATTATGAATAAAATGAAAAGGCACTCGTCATTAATGACCATTGAAGATACAGTCGCCGGTCATTCTTATAAATAGGAGATCAACCCACCAGGTAAAAACACAATATACATACTCAATATTATTATTCTGTATATTTGAGTTTATCACATACTAATTATCACGCCGGAGTGGAAACGGGGGACAAAGTTCCACCACCTTTTGCAGGTCTCCACCATTGCTGCTGTCGCACTTGGAGGAAAAGAAGACTTATAATCATCAATTGGCACCATCTGTGAAAAACGTACAAGAAATCATGGCTCAAACCAGAAGAACTAAGAATGCAATAGCCCCGACAACCCCTGTCAGGGATGCAGACACAGAGTCCAATGCTGCCACTAATCATCCACAACAAGAGTTTGCTTCTGCTGCTCAACTTACAACGTTGCAAGCTCAAGTGACGGCCTTAACGGCTTTGCTCCAGGGTCGTAACACTACAATTTCTTAGTCACCGCAAGGTCCCGGCCATTCGCAGGCAGGACCTTCACCGCTGGATATTCCATCCTAGGGTCCCAACCCTTCGCCTTTAGGGCCCTCGCCTCCAGAGGCTCCTCCATAGACTTATAATTTACCAGCACCGGAAGCACCCCCGGGAGCTCATCCGTTGGCTCATAATTTTCCAGTGATGGAAACACCGCCAACAACAGCTCCACCGTTGGTTCCAATTTCATTAGCTCCATTTTCTGCACCTCACCTCAATTCACTGGCATCTGGTCCAAATCCACTTTGGAGACAACCGTCATGGGTACCAACGCCCACTCTGGCTGAGACACCTGTGTTAACCCTAGAACAGTGACTGGAGGACATGATGAGTCGCAAAATAGTCGAGACTATGTTAAAAAAAGGTAGTAGACAACAATCTATGGTGTTGGAAGAAGATCATTTTTCCCAGAAATGATGGCAGTTCCATTGCCACAGGATTTTGAACAGTCGAAGATGGAGAAATACGACGGATCATCTGATCCTGTCAATCACCTCAGAGCTTTTGTCAATTTGATGAGGTTGAGGGCTACCCCTGACGCAATCATGTGCAAGGCCTTCTCGCCTACACTTAGGCGTGAAGCCATGGATTGGGTAGCCACTTTTCCCCCAAAGTCAATTCGTACGTTTGATGGTTTTTCTAAGAAGTTTGCTACATACTTTGCCACTTTGCCAGTAGCAAACGATCTAAGAAAACCGCTATTGGCCTGATGCAATTGACCCAGGACAAAGATGAATTGTTAAAAGATTTTATTGCCCGGTTCAATAGGGCTACTTTGGAAATTAAAGATCTACAGATGTCTGCTGTAGTTACCGCTATGATGAATGGAACCCGCAGTCATGCGTTTAAAATGTCACTCTCTAAAAACCCACCAAATACAATGCATGAGTTGTTAAGAAGATGTCTTTTTCATTACTAAGGGCATGAAGGATTGAAAAGAGCCGGAGTCTAACAAAAGGAAGGCTCGAGATGAACCAAGGCCCCGTGAAGATAAAGGCAAGCAAAAATGATTCATCCAGGCCCTAATAGGCCTAGTACTGGTAAGGAGGCGTATAGTATACCGCTGCACACCTCCAGGGCTAATGTCTTGATGGAAATCCAAAATATGAAAGAGCTTGTATGGCCCAAAAAGATGTGGGCACCACCACATAGGAGAGATGAGACTAAATATTGTAAATTCCATCGAGATCATGGACATGATACGGATGATTGCCAGCAGCTGAAGGAAGAAATAGAAATACTTATAAAAAGAGGACACCTGTCCAAATTTGTAAAAACAGATAAAGAGAAGAGAAAAGTGGCTGAATATCGATAACAACCACCTCCTCGCGCTGGAGTTATAAATGTCATCGTGGGTGGCATTGCTGCAGGAGGTGACTCAAATTCAGCACGGAAGAACTATGCTCGACTTAATAGATCTACTTCGATAGATAAAAATGAAAAGTTCAGCCAGAATATCACCTTTAGTGATGAGGATTTAGAAGGTGTTACCTGTCCACATGATGATGCTCTAGTAATAGTCACCGACATTGCAGATTTCGACGTGAAAAGAGTGTTGGTGGACAATGGTAGTCAGCTGACGTTATGTCCTGGGAAGTTTTCCTAGGATTGAAGATATCACCTAGCAAGATCAAACCTGTCACTACTCCCCTCCATGGTTTTGGAGGAGCTACAGTTATACCAGAGAGAACAATTAAATTACCGGTGACTTTGGGTACTTACCCAACTACTGTAGTGATAATGACTAACTTTTTGTTGGTAAAAGCTCCTATGGCCTACAATGCAATTTATCGTCACCTACTTTTGAATGCGGCTAGGGCCGTGATTTCCACATACCACCAGGTGATGAAATTCTCCACTAGTCGGAGTGTAGGATGTGTAAGAGGTGATCAGCAGGCATCAAGAAGGTGTTATGTAGACAGCATACTTATCAAAAATACAGTAATGATACTTGATATTGAGTAGCCTAAGAGGCGAATAGAATTGGAACTCACTGATGAGGTGGTGATAGCTGAAGGTCAGGTTTTGAAAATCGGAGGCGGGATAGATCCTGAGGAAAAGCATAAACTAGTGGCATGTTTATCTAACAACATAGACGTATTTTCTTGGGGACCCTATGACATCGATCGGATCAGCCCTATGATTGCCAATACAGACTCGCAATTCCTCCTGGAATAAAGCCAGTAAAACAAAAGAAAAGACAATTTGCTCCAGAACGACAATTGGCTATTTCTACGAAGATAAAAAAACTGTTAGAAGCTGGTTTTATTCGAGAAGTACACTACCCTGATTGGTTGACAAATGTGGTTTTAGTAAAAAAATCGTGTGGAAAATGGCGGATGTGTGTAGATTACACCGACTTGAATAAAGCTTGTCCATAGGATTCTTATCCTCTTCCAAGGATAGACCATTTGGTGGATGCGACTTCAGAGCATGAAAGGCTAAGCTTCCTAGATGTTTTTTCTGGTTACCATCAGATCTCTATGGCTAAAGGTGATCAGGAGAAAACTTCTTTCATAACTGACAATGGAACTTTTTGCTACACCGCTATGCCTTTTGGGCTAAAAAATGCAGGGGCTACTTATCAAATGATGGTAAATCGGGGATTTCATGGACTCATTGGTCGTGATGTTGAAGCCTATGTGGATGACATGGTGGTCAAAAACTGATTAGCGAAATATCACATAACGGATCTCAAGGAAGTCTTTGGTGTTGCCCGAAAACTTAAACTGAAGTTAAATCCTAAAAAATACGTGTTTGGCACATCGGGCGGAAAAATTCTTAGGATTTATGATTACACACTGAGGTATTGAAGCAAATCCTGACAAAATACAAGCTATCTTAGACATGAAAAGCCCGACTACCAAGAAAGAAGTTCAACAGTTAACTGGAAGGGTGGCAGCTCTCAATCGTTTTATGTCGTGAGCTGCAGATAAATGTCATCATTTCTTCAAGGCTGTAGAAGGGTCCAAAAATTTTGAATGGACAAAAGAATGCGAGGAGTCTTTTGAATAGTTAAAGAAATCACTGCAACAACCACCAGTGTTGGTATGTCCCAACCTCGGTGACAAGCTAAGCCTCTACTTAGCAATATCTTTTCACACAGTTAGTGCAGTATTGGTGAAAGACCTTTTGAATGGGCAGAAACCTGTTTATTATGTAAGTCAAGTATTGAGAGGGGCAGAAACATGCTACAGCTTAGTTGAGCAATTGGTTCTAACTCTGATTGTGATAGCTAGAAAGTTAAGACCGTATTTCCAAGCTCATCAGATAAGTGATGACTGATCAACCAATTAAATAGATACTACATAGGCCTGAGACATCTGGGCGTCTCCTGAAATGGGCTATTGAACTGAGTGAGTTTGATATTGATTTTAAACCACGCACAGCTATAAAAGCACAGGCCTTGGCAGATTTTATTACAGAACTCACTCTTCCTGAAGAGCCACCTATAAGTGACAAAGCAACCTGGGTAATATATGTAGATGGATCTTCCAACAGAGAGGGTTCAGGAACAGGGGTCATAATTCTCTCACCAGATGCTGAAGAACTTGAATACTCACTTCGCTTTGAATTTCCAGCCACTAACAATGATGCAGAATATGAAGCAGTCATAACAGGGCTGGGACTCGCCACACAGTTAGGAGTGACAGTTGTAGAAATTCGCAGCGACTCACAATTGGTCGTTGAGCAAATTTTGGGAAAATACGAAGCCAAAGATGGCCGCATGGCTGCTTATCTGATGAAAGTAAGAGATCTGTAGAAAAAATTCAAAAAGTTCAAGATTACAAAGGTCCCAAGAAAGGAGAACGAACGGGCTGACGCTCTCGCCAAGTTAGCATCAGCCAATCACAAACATCTTCCAGCCACTGCTAGTGTTCAAGTGCTTAGTGAGCCTATCACGGTGTCGTTAATTGCTGTCTTGGAATTGAATAATGAACCTTCATGGATAGACCCAATCTTGGATTATCTTACGAAAGGTACTTTACCAACAGACCAAATTAAAGCAAAGCAGTTGAGAGTACAAGCTGCTATATATTCTGTGATTGATGGAAAACTATACCGAAGAGGATTCTCTGTACCTTATCAGAGGTGTCTCTGGCCAACAGAAGTAGTGGAAGTCTTGTTTGAAATACACAATGGTTTGTGTGGAAATCATTTGGGTGGAGACGCACTTGCTTTTAAAGCTTTAAGACAAGGGTACTATTGGCCATAAATGAAACAGGAAGCCAAGCAATTGGTCAGGAAATGCGATGCTTGTCAAAGGTTTGGCAACATAATTCATCAGCCAGCCGAGCCACAATCAGCAATTTACGCAGTATGTCCATTTTATCAATAGGGGATGGACATCCTAGGTCCTTTACCACTTGCTAGAGGTCAAAGAAAATTTCTGTTGGTGGCCATAGACTATTTCACAAAATGGGTTGAAGCTAAGCCACTAGCTGTTATAACTATAGCCAAGATACATAGTTTTGTATGGAAATATATAATATGCCGTTTTGGGATACCACGGGTGATGGTCACAGATAACGGAAGGCAATTCGATAACCACAACTTTAAAAATTTCTATGACAGTTATAAAATTTCGCACCGACTCACTTCAGTAGCACATCCTCAGAGCAATGGTCAAACTGAAGTCACCAACTGTATCATACTTTGGGATTTAAAAACGAGGTTGGGAAAAGAAAAAGGATCTTGGGCAGATGAATTACCAAATATACTATGGCCGTATCACACCACTCTTAGGGGACCAGCAGGAGAGACACCATTCAAATTATCGTTTGGTATGGAAGTAGTGGTACCCGCTGAAATTGTAAATCCAACTTTGAGAATGCAAGTTGAACATACGAATGACGACATCACAAGGACAGAAGTTGACCTACTTGAAGAAGTCAGAGAAAGGGCCACTATCAAGACAATGGCTTACAAACGTAAGGCTACTAAATATTTCGATCGTCGAGTTAAGCCCAGAAGTTTCCAACCACGTGATCTAGTGTTAAGGAGCAGTGCAGCTGCCGGGCATCCACCGTCTAAACTGGAGCCTAATTAGCATGATCCCTTCGAGATCATCAAGAAGATAAGGAAAGGAGCATACAGTCTCAAAGATATGAACGGCAAACCATTAGGAAGACCATGGAACGCAGAGCACTTGAAAAAATATTATCAGTAATTTATCAGTTTTTTTATGTAGTTGTATTACATAACTATTCCTACGTTTAATTCTCAAGTCAATAAAATGCCAAGGCGGATGAATGATGAGGGTGCTACAGAAAGATCAGCCTAGTTGGGAAGTCTTGGTGCACCTACTGAACTCGACCTACGGTAACCATTTGTTATTTGACATAGTCTCTATCAAAGTTTTATCGAGTAATACAAATATCTCTCCAACTGCTACAACGATCAAACCAGAACAAGACGATGAGCCTATATCTTATAAATTAAGGTGATGAACCTTAATCAAAAGAACAAGGCGATAAGCCTATAACTCAACGAGTAAGGCGATGAGCCTATATCTTATAAATTAAGGTAATGAACCTTAATGAAACGAACAAGGTGATAAACCTATAACTTGACGAATAAGGCGATGAGCATATATCTTATAAATTAAGGTGATGAACCTTAATCAAAAGAACAAGGCGATAAGCCTATAACTCGACGAATAAGGCGATGAGCCTATATCTTATAAATTAAGGTGATGAACCTTAATGAAACGAACAAGGCGATAAGCCTATGACTCTAAGAGTAAGGCGATAAGCCTATGGCTCGAAAAGTAAGGTGATAAGCCTATGTCTTAAAAATTCAGATGATGAACCTTAATCAAAAGTTCACTCTGATAGAAAAAAAAAAAAGGGTTGCTCACTCGCCCCCAGTAGGGGGCATGAGTGCCCCACCCCCCCACCCCCCCCCAAAGGGAGCAGGGGCGCCGACAAACCCCCCCAACAAATGAAGGTGGGGGCGGGGTGCCCGCCCCGACCCTGGTCTCTAGCCATTCAATTATTTTTTAATCTTTCCACATGTTTTTCACTTTTTTATTTTGTTCAGGGGAGAGTCATCATACATTGCAACCAACAATTATAAAGTGAAAAACAATTTTATTAATTATGTATGTTTTATGACGAACATAAAAAACTGAAATTCGCAGTAGTCAACAGTATTTGAAATGAAATAGACTGAATATTATAATTTTCATGATTAAGCGAGACAACCGCCATGAAACTAAAATAAGACAGACTACTGTTTAATTATCATGAGAGCCAGCAAGTTGAGATCCAACCCCTCCATGGTTAGTCACTTTGACCTTCTGAGCAGCTAAATCTACAACTCGACATTTCCTCATATATCTATCAAATTCATCTGAGTTTATCTCCGAATGATCATCAACCAACCACTCCTTGGTCATTTTGATAGCAGCCTTCAAAGATTCTGCGCCATACATGTGTAAGTTACCCTTATATTCGGCAAACAACTTGTATCTTGCTATGGCCTCATCATCTGCAATCTCCAACTTTATGCAAAGCAGGTCTACCTCTTTTTGAAGGAGAGAATTCTCATTCTCTTTTTTCTTAGACGCAGCTGTTGCCTTGTCCAACAAAGACTGCATCTCTACTACAGCTTTTTTCTTGTCATGGTCTCTATCGGCTACACACTTTTCAAATTTCTTCAAATTACGCAATACTTTCTCCTCCATAACAAGCATAGGTACAACAGAAGAAATCGAAATTAAATGGAGGATAAAAATTAAATGAGAAAGCAATAGAGTGTCATCAAAATATAACAACTTACCCTGCGGTGGTTGGTATACATAATACGACGCATGGCAGCTGCTTCTTTATTTTTTAAATTCTCAATAAGTTTTTCATTCACACATCCTAACATGATCTCAGCTTCAATAGTCGAATCAATAGGAGGAAATCCAAACTCCTTGAAAGCATGGGCATCATTACCCCTGGTAGTGCGCGACGCGGAGCGAGGGGCAATAGTTATCTCAGCAGTAGATTTTCCTTTATTAGCCTGCATTTTCTTTTTGTTTAAAGGAGTTAAAGACGGGTCTTCAGCATCAGTGGCAAATCCTGCCACATCCATCACGCCTCCAAAGTCAAAATCATCCATATCTGTAAGAAAAATAGAAGTTGATGCAGCAAATACAGGCAAAAAAATGAAGAGTCCAAAAAGAATAAAGATATAAAAGTAGCCTACCCTCAGGTGATCTAATGTGAACCCGCCTCAAGTTCTCATTAGATAACACCTCGCTCATTTGTGATCCCAGAGGCGTCAAACGTAAAAGCTTATCTAATCGTGTTTTCAACTCATGATCAAGATCCAGGGGCTCGTTAAAATGTTTACAAAAAGGAGTTCTCCAACAAGTTTTAAAAAGGAACTGTCCTACTTCAGGTTGAACAAAAAAGAAACGTCTCCTCCAACCGCTATTTGAACTGGGAAAGTGAGGTAATAACAATTTTACCTTAAATTGAATATACGCGTAACAGTTACTCCCAAGCACAAGATACATATCAAATACACTTCTAAAAAGCCTCAAACACGGCTCGATATTATTTGTAAGGCATCAATATAAGAAGTAAGTTGATATGCGCCAAGAATTAGGGGTCAATTGGCCAGGAGTGACATGAAATCCGTTGAGGAAAGAAACGAATAAAGGATGAAGAGAAAATCTTAAACCAGCTGTCATGCTATCACGGTAAACTACCACCTCCAAAGGGTCTGATCCTGGAATTCTTTCACTAGGATAGGGAACTCGGTATAAATGACTGGGAGGTAATTCATATTTTTTCAACTTTTTTCATAAAACTTTTTGAATTGTAAACACTGGCATCTTTTGGTATATCTAATTCTATCAAATTGCCACTTGGAGAATGTTCAGTTTGAATATTGAGTGGGCGAGATACTGTAGAAGAATCGACAACAAAATCTACCAATCCAATGGAAGATGAAAAGTCAATTTTAGGGTCAGTGTCAAGTAAAGGCAGGCGAGGCCGCCTGCCCCCAACCGGGGGTGGGCAAAGCGGCTCGCCCCCAGCAGGGGGCGGGCCTGGCCACCCGTCCCTAGCTGGATGCAGGCGAGGCCCGTCCCTAGCAAGGGACGGGTGGTCAACAGGGCGCGGGTTCGACTGCCAGGGGCGAGCTTGACTGTCGCCCCGTCCCATTTTTGTCCCGGGTAGAATAATTTTGAACTATAAATGAATTTTCATCGTCTGGACCTGCGTCAAGTTCATCAACAGGATCATTCAAATATCGAGGTCCACCACGTCCTAAAGAACTAACAAATATCCATTCTTTAATTGGCAGAAAATTATCATCTATTCCTATAGATAGGGCGTGATAAGAGGGACTGATGTTAGAATTATTGGTTAAAGAACTACTACTAGAGGTGACCACCGTCTTATACATCTAAGAAGAAGGCTGAAATTTTTTTCGAAAAAAAAGGTACAAGAATGAAAATATTACCTTAGACGACGAAAGAAGAAAAAACCTCTATGATTTAGACAGAAAAGAAGAGACCAGTCTGAAAAGAGTTCCAGCCAAATTGTGAGATATAGTAATACTACAAATAATATCCCATCTACCTCTTATATATATATATATATCTTCTAAATGGGGCTAAGATTTAAGCCCATACCAATTTTAAATTAGACCCAAAATATTTATTCTATATTTGGTTAATTAATTACCATATATTTTTCATTATAAATAAATAATGAATTAGTTATTACATAAGTTATTTTTCAAAGTTTTGGCCAAAAGTAGATGATTAAAAGACAATATTTCCACTTCTCATTGACAATAGTCCATGAAAAGTAGAGGGGCTTGTGATGATAAATATGATTACACTTTGGTAGATGATTTCTTCTCTCCTTCGGACGTCTGTCTTAAGTAATCTGCCCGTCTCATCGGTCTGCCCGCCTCATCGGTCCACCCACCTCATTGTTCTTATATGCCCGCCTACAGTAGATAGACAACCATAATCCAACTGCCATCTAATTAATCAGACAGGCGATCTATAGAACAACAGTTACCCACATCCATTGGGAATATGAAACACCAGCAGTTGAGAAAGACGAAACGTCCCTTATTAATTCCTAATTATGAAGAAGATGAAAAGGCATCCGCCATTAATGACCATTGAAGATACAATTGCGGGTCATTCCTATAAATAGGAGAACAACCCTGCAAGTAAAAATACAACAGACATACTCAATATTGTTATTTTGCATATTTGAGTTTATCACATACTAATTATCACGCTGGAGTGGAAACAGGGGACAAAGCCCCACCACCTTTTGCAGGTCTCTACTACTGCTGCCGTCGCACTTGGAGGAGAAGAAGACTTATAATCATCAGTTCTTATTTTATGATTTATTTTTCAGCAAGTTATTAATATCATAAGCCCCTACTCAGCGTATTCATCTTCGAGGAGTAACGATATCACTTTTAATATATGAAAATTTTCCTTTAATTCTACAAATTTAGCCCATGTTTGGGTTTGTTTAATTTATAATTTCAGTTGGTCAAACATACTTTTTATTCACACATTTCATAGGATCCACAACTTACAACCCATCTTTTATCCACACATTCACCACAACTTATAATATAAAAAATTAAAAAATAATTTCAACACTACAAAATATAGGCTTATAAAGGTGGTGTTACCTTATGTTGGTGTAATTTTTGCCAAGCCCCAGGCTCTTGACCTATGGTGTAAATGAATTTTTTTGTGCGTTTGATCGTGGTTGGGTTTAAATTATTTGATCCATTCTTGGGGTTATCGCAATGTTAATTTCTGTGACCAAGTGCTTGGTAATGAGATTTTCCTTGTCCTTTCTTATTTAGTTATCCAAGTGTATAGTTACTTCGTGCATTGATGACCATCATCTTGACCCCCTAGTCCTTCCGCATCTTGAATATATTTTGTGCCCCATTGACCATATAGAACGCCTTGCTTTATATCGAATTGGGCTCTAACATTCGGCCATTTTGGCACAATCTCTATGCAAACTCATTTAATAGATTTGATTCATTTATTCGGATAAATAATGGTTACCTGGCCAGCTCAATTGCCCATCTAGACTTTAAAACCACTTGGGAAGAGTAATGCTCGCCCGACTTAGCTTGACCGCTTGGTCAACATATGATTTGTCAGTTAAGTCGAGTATTTCTGCCCAACCCAATTTTTTTGCTACCTGGAGCTTTTGTCATACCTTAGTACTGGAGTAGTTTTTGGCATTACACGATAGGGTAGATTCTTGGCCTACTCGGTAGGCTAGGGTTTTGGTTACCCAATAGGTTAGGTTTTTGCTAGCCAATAGAGTAGGTTGGTGACGCTCTCAAAATTATGCCTAATTTTTTCCCTCTTTTGGGTGTGATATACGGGTTGTTATCCTGACATATGGGCATTGATACCCATCAGGTAGTGTACTTTTTCCTATACTCGATTTAGGATTAAATTTGTTTCATACTTTCTTTTTTTTAAGAAATTCAATTAGGAAAATTGTACATGTCCTATTAGGCCTTGAAATGACTAGATCTAGAATGGTATCTCTAGTGAGTACCGTTCATGTAAAACAATAAATGCATAATTTAATTATAAAGAAGATTTGATACATAATTCCTTAACTTTGACTCATATATAGGTTTGATGAATAAGTCGGCTAGATAGATTTGAATGGACTACAAATAAACTTTCTATTAATGTTAACATAACAAATCATAAAGTCTTGGCTTAGAAATAAGTTACTTTTGTTATATCCAAAAATATACATGTCCTACGTGGATGCCACATATAGCCAGAAGTACACATGACACGAAACTAAGGGCCCATTGACCAAGTCTGCCAAGTGTTTACGTGTCAAAAAATCGAAGCTCTACTTCGAACATTTGGAGTTTTGGCTGTCGAAGCACATTTTGTAGCTTCACTTGGGATAGGGAAGGATGTATCAACAAGACGGTACATTGAAAGGAAAGAATCGTGGTAGCCTCGACCCAGCCTCTGAGCTAGGCGAAACTTCATAAATGACGATTCTGAAAAGTTCCGTTTTGGTCATAGAGTGTCGTATCTTTGTGTATAGGACATGACATCCATGCATACATGTCACATCCGTTCACTAAAACCAGTCAAAGGTGGCAAAAGTAAGGGACATTGGGAAGTGAATTATGACTATATTTCTAAAACAAATGATGAAAAAGGTTAGGGCAATGGCCTAAATACCCCTGATAACCCAGCAATAAATACATCATTTTCCATTCATTTAAATGTAATATTCCTTACTCATACAAAATTTTTACTTTGAGATAAGCATCATGATCTATCTTCTTGTCCAAATATAATTTTGGTGCCTGAATTAATCGTCGGAGTGAATACAACCGTTGCATTACCTCATGGGATCACCAACTGGTAATCTAACAAGTGTTCTAGTGTGCAGGTTGGCATTGCATGGATGGTGACGTGGCTCATTTTTATTGACATCAGAATCAACCCAGATTTTGAGGTCAATAGATTGGTGCCATTTGGGAACAAAAAAAAACCATGAAATAAAATACACGTGAGAAAATAAAAAGCCAAGCAAGAAAAAGAAAATAGAAATATGAGCGGGAGTGGATCCAACAGCAATGAAAATCTGCGTAAGGTCTGGGATGCGAGTCCTGTTGTGTCCAAAGAAGAGAACACCCATCGGAGAAGAAACCGGAGGCCATAAAAAATTGTAGCTAGACTTACTAAAACAAACGCGGACATGGCAGCAACTATGCAATATTTTGCGGATAAAAATGCTACAATGAGACAATTCTTCATGCAGCAAGGATACACAGCCACCAGGGCATGCTGACCCTCATCGTATGGGAAAAATACATTATTCCCAACATGATTGAAAGGTTCAAGGCTTCTGTTGATAAATGGTTGACTTTAACCTTAATGTTTAGATCATAACAAGTTAATCTTGTTATACTAACAATTGATTTAAAGTGTTTATAATCTTCAAAGCGTTCAATGCAAAATCAATTATCGTCAAAAGATCAAGATCAAGATCAAGACTACCATTACAAATTGAACTCTCAAAGAAGGTCAAGATCAAAGTCAATCATCTAAGACAATAGTTCAAGATTCAAATTTCAATAAAGATCAAAGATTAAATTTTTAGATCAAATGTAAAGATACTAATACTTTGATAAAGCATTAAATAATAAAAGCTCAAAAACAAGTTTATGCACCAAAAATTATATTGATATCACTTGCATAAAATGTTTTGATCAAAGTTAAAATTAAAATTTCAAAAATTTTTTTGGATTAGAATTTTCGGTAAACAAAACTATAGATAGGTCGATTGAACTTCATCAACCGGTCGACCGTTTGTAACATAGGACGATCGAACTCCCAACGTTCAAAAATTTGATTGTTTTGATTCTGACTTTGTAGTATTCAAACGACTATTTTTGGTCATTCGAACTTATATAGGTTGACTGACCTATCATCTGACTTGATTGAAAATTTTAAAAATTGCTCTATATAAATTGCATTTCCTTTGTAATTAATGAACACACTTACAAGAGCAATAAAGAGAGAATTATCTTGGAAAAAAAAATCATTTGAACTTTCATTGCTTTTACTTAATCTATTTATTTATTGAAAAATTTTGATTGATTGAATCAAACCTTTAAATTATTATATTCATCAAAGTTTCTTTCTAATACTTGAGCTGTTCATTTATTGCTATTTATTGAAGTGTTAGTTTCTATTGGTACTTAATTTATATCTATCATTCATTAAGAGATAAAAATTATTGTCAATGAATTTCTTCATATCTTTTGGGTCATATTGAGGTTCTGTAAAGCTCAATATTGTATAAGGATCGGTGCTCTTTATTAGTAAGTCATTTCAAGAATTGTAAGGGTTTTGATTGTACCATAAATCAATCAATATAGTGGAAAGGCTTTGCTTGTGAAGAGAGCTTGGTAACGGAAGACGTAGATCATTGTTTTAGATTGAACCTTCATAAAATATATTGTTTGTACTCTCTCTACTCTTTTATTTATTTACATTGTGCCTATACTTACTACTTGATTAATCTATATTTCTTAAGTTTCAAAATTTGAGATTGTTTTTCGAAAATGTTTGTAAAAATCAATTCACCCACCTCTTGGTTAGTTGTTCTAGGATTATCAGCTTCCACATCACCATTTTCGGAGGAGCCAAGTAGTGGTACAACAAGTTGTCACCAGATAGTATACACAATTGACCCAACCTAAAGAACCAATTAATCCATATGTATACTGCATGAACCTCTAGCTTGATCCATACAAATATCATCCATGACATGAGACAAGAGCCATGTGAGTCTTTGAAAAGATACTTTAGCCATTTCACACAAGAAATGGTGGATGTAGAGAATATCTTACAAGATACAGCCTTTCAAGCTCTAAGGTGAACACGTCGACACCCTTTTGGAGAGACGTCCGTAATTGATGACCCTTAACATATGATGGGTTAGTAGACCTGATCAAAGAATAAATTCATGATAAAAATGTTCCAACCAAAAGACACGTAGGTGAGGCAGGGCCGTCCTTTGGACAAAATAAAAGGCCCCGATGTCTGGTCAAAGAACACTAAGACCTTCCTGACCAAGGTACAATTATCAGGATGCCGAACAGAATACTGTCATTCTAGAAATGTAGTTGAATGTTGGAAAATCAAGTCAATATGTTGGAAACAAAAGAACCCCATCTCAAGAAAAATACTTATCAACATGACACTAGTGAGTGCATGGACGTGAAAGATATAGTTGACAACCTCATTGCTAAGAGGACTAGTCAGCAACTGCACGCCCCCTACGCTCTAAGGGGCGACTTGTACATCTGAGGTATCAGTAATCACTAGACGAACATTTGAGGCAAAATCCTTACAACAATCAAGATGGTTAAGGACTCGTATGAGAAATCTAAACAATCTACTGGGGCCCTTCTATTGGGGGTCAGTTGATGAATACTTAGTAGAGCTATGCCAGTGAAGCAAGAGACCCACCAATGACAAATTACTTGGTGCAGGGTGAAAGACTCCAGAAAAATAATAACAATGTTGAAGCATGTTTGCTTCACAGACGAGGATGATGTAGGAGTGCATTATCCTCATTGCGATGCCCTTTCTTGACCCTAGAAACTAAATAGTATTTTTTCAAAGCCAATTTTCAAGGTAGAAGTGGTGTTGGTAGGAAATGGGTAGGATAGTCCTTCTTTTTCTCTAATAAATTAGACAGGATCTTTGGGAGGATGTGTACAATCGTTTGCTTATACAAGGAAGCCCTTTTTATTATGGGATTTCTTTTTGCAAAATTTGTAACCTTTTCCTTTAAAGATTTAGTTTTCTATTTATAGAGAACTATTAAAGGGTAATTTAGTCATTCTACTTTTATGATTTGATGTCCCTTTTTAATGATTTAACATTGTCCCTCATTAGGGTCTACAACCATAGGCCAATAGTCTTCTGTCCAATCTGTCTTGTCATCCACGTAAAGGTACGGTTCATTAATTATCCAACTCTAATCTATTAGAACGTCCCATTCGAAGAAGAAGAATCAAATCTGAGGCTGAGATTGATGTTCAAATTGGAGATATGTGCTACTTGATTTTATGACTACCTTCTCGTCCAGCCTGAGGCCACGTGTCGGTCCGAGGCTGCTAGCTTCGACCTTTGACACAAGTGCACAACTAGACTTATTTATCGGGCCAATCACCTTAGCTGCGTGTCCTTTAGCATTCACACGGCATCTACATGGATTGTAATGATTTTCGGATGTAACATTAGTTTCCTAAGTTTGAGCCTCATATTCATGTAGAGTGGAGGATTTCTAAAGTTCTTTCCAGAGGAATGGCCTACATTTTAGAGTTTTTAGCCTACTTGAAACAGTGAGTGGGATGTTGAAATTGAGACCAAAGCTTGAGAGATGGCTTAAGTTCTTGACTTCTCCATGTTCTGCGGCTCCATGCCAAATTTGAACTTGACTTGAATAATAGAGTGGCTTCCATGTATTTTAAGGCCTAATTACCAAACTGAGGGATGAAATCCTATACAAGAGGAGTTTTTCTACTTCTCTGCTTTGATGTGTTGAGAAGAGAAGTTGAATATCTTATCTGAAAAGTCCACGAAGAGATATGTGGTAACGATGAGCGAAGACTTTCGATTGCTTAGAAAATCTTAAGGCAGTGGTATTATTGGCCGACCATGAAAAAAGACTCTATCTGGACTACGTTAGATGATGTGATAAATGCTAGAGATTTGTCAATGTACATCAGCTTCATCCTCAACAACTCACCATAGTAAGTAGCCATTGTCCATTCGCCAATTATGGTATTGATCTTGTGGGTCTTCTTCCTAGAGGACGAACCAGAACTCAATTCATGATAGCGGCAATATATTATTTCATGGGTGGAGGCTGAGCCCTTCTCATCGTTAACCAAAGCCAACACTACAAGGTTTATTTGGAATAACATCATTTGTAGGTTTGGGATCACTCACTCCCTTGTCACAGATAATTAAAGGCAATTTGATACTAGGAAGCTACAAAAGCTCTGTGATGACCTCTGAATTCGAAAGGAATTCTCCATCCCATATCATCCCTAGGCAAATGGTCAAGTCAAAGAAGTAAATAAAACCACCAATTATGCGTTAAAAAGAAATCTTGATGCTTTGAAATAAGCTTGGGTTGATGAACTTCATAACATCCTATGGGCTTATGGACTACAAGTTGGACGGGCACTGGTGATATATATCTTTATCTGACGTACGGGGCTGAGCTATGACACTAGTTGAGGCTAGGTTGCCATTATTTTGACGAATTCAAGGTAAGGTGGGCTTGACTTCTTGGATGAAGTAAGTGATCAATAACAAGTAAGGTTCGCAACGTACTAGAGAAAAATGGCCAAATATTACAATTTCAACGTAAAAATTGTAGTTTCAAGTTGGGGACCTAGTTTTAATGAAGATCTTTGGGGCGACAAAGATGGCAGCTTTGAGAACCCTAGGGCCAAATTGGGAGTGGCCCTACTAGATTATTTTTGAAGTTTGCCCAGGAACCTCGAATTTTATTGATTTATAATGTATACAACTTTATTATTAAAAATTAAAAAAGAAGGAAAAAGAAAAAAAATACTTGCTACCTCCTCAAAAGGGTCCTTACAAAAAGAGAAAAAAACTATTGGTCAGCGTCAGCTCCAGTTGGACAACATCAATTGGTTGAGATTCGAAAAGAGTTCCTAGAGCTTTGTTATAGGAAGGCGGGTAGTTGTCTCCACCTTGACTAAACTTCTTAGGTTTTCAATTGTCTCCAAGAAGTTGTAGTCGGCTAAGTCGCTATCCACATCTAAGCCTCCAGTTTCAAGTTTTGCAAAGAACTTGAGGTTAGCCTCAAGCATTTTTTGGCCGGGCCAACCTCCTCACCTCTTTGATGGCCTCGCCCCAGAAGAAGTTGGCCATGCCCCGTACTCGAGTGTAAGGTGGAAAGAGGTATTGAAATCAACCATTGCCTTCTCTCTGGCTTCGACTACACAAGTCTTCAATTTCTGGCATTCTACCTGGCAGGCCTCCAGGCTGGTCCTCTATTTAGAGACTCCAAACTGTCTCTAGTGCCTCTACCTCCTCATTTTCTTGGAGGGCCAACATCAAATTCTCTTTCACCTCCATATACTGATGGGCTCCTTCAACATCTGCCTCTTTGAGGTGTAGCTTCTCTTTGGCCACATCAGTAGCTGTAGCAACAGAGAAAACCTGGTCCTTCAACTTGGAGACCTCAACCTTTAGAGCCTTATTATAACTCTCCGAGTTCTAGAAGGATCTCAGTTTGTTACCTATGTGTCATAGCTCGAGTGTGTAAACAACTAATGCCGAAATAAGGACATCGTTTGTGATATACTTGTTTAATTTACCACAATACCATCAAGGTCTTCTATAGTATAGTTCTTTTGCAACGATTCAAAAAAAAATTAATAACTAAGTGTTGATATAATTTAAACTTGATTCATTTAACACATAATCACTTCGAAGCAACCATTGCTAGAAATTAATTAGTTTAGCCAACATGTAAGGTCTAACTCTATACATATTTGACCTAAAGCATGACCATAAAATAGTCAAACTCACATTTTGAACATGAAACTAGCCAATGTAAATTGAATTATAAGCCTTAGGTATTATCTCCATTTGGTTGAGATAGCAAAGAATACAATGAATAAGCTCAACCGGTTTCTTAGAGTAAACCATCCCATGTGAGCCTAAGCGCATGTTTAGTAGTGTTGAAATTATTTTTTAAGTACTTATATTATAAGTTGTTGGTGAATATGTGGATAAAAAGTGGGTTGTAAGCTGTGGGTCCTATGAAATGTGTGGATAAAAATTATGTTTGACCAGCTGAAATTATAATTTAAGCATATCCAAACATGTGCAACGAAAATTGCAACAGGTGTACCTGAAGCTATTCCTGTAATAGGATCGCCTTTGGTAGAATTATTGCGTGGAAGTGCTAGTGTGGGACAATCCACTTTGACTCGTTTTTATAGTTTACACACTTTTGTATTGCCACTTCTTACTGCTGTATTTATGTTAATGCACTTTCCAATGATACGTAAACAAGGTATTTCTATCCTTTATAAAAAAGATATATAATAGATATTTGTAATCAATCATTTATCACTTGGAGGAGGAATAATAGTATTTCATTGCTATAAGTATGGATTATTGAAAATAATAAGACATGTATTTGGATATTTCCCTTCAATTAATCATGTCAAATAAATGTGGAGTTGAAGGGAATTCTCCGAAGAGAAAATGGATTGTGGGACATAAAAAATTCTGTATTTTGTTCGGCAAACTCATAAATCATCTCCTAATAGCATGTTAAAATTGGAAAATTTATTTCATTCAATAAGGGCCTCAAATAGGTGAGCAAAGTGCACATATGCATAATTTGGTAGTCTCAGTAACTACCATACTTCTAGGCACATTTAACATATGGTCACAAAACTTTCTGAAAATTTAGGATCAATCTCATAACATTTCAAAATAATACATATCAATATATCACAAACTATTTCATTCGATAAGGCATTCAATTTAAGTCATCAAGCACTCAAAAGCAAGTTCTTGGCTAGCAATGTCTCTATTTACCAAACATGCACATCTGACTCTACGGTCACGCTATCGACGTGATTCTAAATATCAGAGGTAAGAAACCCATCAAGCTATCTAGCCCAATTGGTGTCACCTAGAAATTATAAATACACGTCTAGGGGCATCATTCCGAAGTCGGACTTGTTTGTTGAAAATCACTGGGTAGGTTCACTATTTCATTCTATGATCTCCAAAACATATTCAACATAATAAATTTGTTTTATATTCTACTACGGTTCTAAAAATGGCCACAACAAATAATATAAGGTACAATTTCATCATAACAGTTATTTCCTTAAATTTCAGAGACAATAAGCAAAGAAACTTATCAAAAGATTCATTATTGTCTTAGAAACTTCTACAATTCCATGCCTCATCATCCCCATAGTCTTGCCTCCATCCAATACCCATTCTAACCTATTGGATAAGGGAGAAAAAATGATTTTTTTTTCAGAAAACTCAATAGGATTACATCTTCTACTTGTGTAAGAAGTAGTTTAGACAAAATACCATACCATGCATTCTGAAATCCAGAAAGCACAAGGTCTTATGACCCAATATTATTTCTTAATTTTAAATTCTTTATTTCTTGAACATCCCAAAGTAGGATGAATTTCATTTTTGTTGAGATGACCATAAAAACATATCAATATTTTTCTTTAACACAAATATTTCATCAAAACTTACAACTTTGAACGGGATTAAATCCATTTGTACATTGTAATCCTAAGTTGATGTTATTGGATAAAAAGGTTGTGAAACGGCTTGAAAACAGCCTGTAGAAATCTTTCTAGCCTTGCTTTCTTTTTGTTTTTGAGAAAAATCGTGTGTGTTTGGAGGGAAGGAGGGAAGAGAGAGAGATGGTCGAATTTAGGGTCTTGGAGGAGGGGTTTTGGTAGCTTTTCATTGCTCACGTGTGGTCACCTATGAAAACGGAAATAACGGGAGAGTGTCTTGCCTAGAGAAGACAATTTGACCAGTGACCCGCACCGCGAGACATTAGGAGAGAGTCCAGGGTATATTTCTCTATCTCAGGATGGGTTCGAGACGTAGTGGACCCGCATCGGACCTGCCCTTTAATAATAATTTTTTTGTTCAAAAAATATTAAACCAAACTCTAAATTGTTGGGAATGGAATTCGAACCCGGGGGTATAATGTGAAATTACAAAGTTTAACCACTACACTACAACACTAATCTCGCAAGTTTTTGTTTTATTTGCTACCAATAATATACAAATTAAACAAAATCCTATTTCCTAACATTTTTTCAATTTAAAATAAAAAATAAATCGGGGCAGTTTGAGTGTCTTTGGGACGACCCGCCCCACCCCGTTCCGCTCCGCTCTCCTCTCCACCCTACAAATTGGCGGGTCTAGAGACGGGGCGGGGCACTCCTAATGTCTCCTGGGACTGGATGGGATTGACCCGCCTCATTGATATCCCTAGTTTTGTGTCACACTGACTAGAAATATTCTTGCTGAAAATTGCAAAGAAAACAGTTTGGTAAAACAAAGTAAGATTGATGTTGCAAAAAATCCTAGGATTGACCCGCTCTATTGACATCCATAATTTTGCTATATCTACGGAGTAATTTCCTTCTTGGGTATATGATAAGTTTTTAAAAGGTGGCAACAAGATAAAATCTTGTATTCATTTGTCCCCACAAATTTAAATTTAAATTAAATAAAAATAATTTAGATTTAATTAAATAATAAATTATTTTCTTTTATTGGGTTGGGTTTTCTAATCATTGGGCCTTGACTAGACTTGGACTCACTAGGGACTAGTAATAATATTATTTTCTCTAAAATAAAATTTTGTCACATTCTAATTTTTTTTTGGTTGCTACACTCATTCACCCAATTCAGGTTTACAATTGCCGCTGCTATAACCTTGGTCTCTGGTCGGTGCCATGATTGCTCAATTAGCATTACTGGGCTCAAAGGTAATATGCACTAATCTCATCGCAGCACAAACCCCCATGTCCTCCACTTTTCACTGTAGCTCTCCATCTAAGCAAATGTTTGGAGATGCTGAAATTATAATTTAAGTGCTTATATTATAAGCAGTTAGTAAATGTGTGGATAAAAAGTGGTTGTAAGTAGTGGGTCCCATGAAATGTGTGGATGAAAATTATGTTTGACTAGTTTGACCAACTGAAATTATAATTTAAGTTATGCCAAACATATGCTAACACTACTTCTCAGTCGTCTTGTACTTTTGGCTGGCGACAACAGCGATGAAAGGGCACGTTGGAGCATCTCCAACATAGCCAAGGCAGCTCATCCCAGTTCGACATTAGGAAGCTGTGTACTTTTTTCAGGGGTGGCCTCAACTCGTGACCTCCTATTTGTCAGCTCACACTTGTTGTGGCTGGCACCGACTCTGAGTCCTTGAGTAGAAAACTATCTTGTTGTCTTGTTGTTAGAAGAGAAAATGAGGTTGGACCAACCTTTGCTTTATTTTCAGTCTGGTAGTAGGAGCATTCGGTATTATTTTGGGCAAGCCAACCCTAGATGAAGTCTCTTGGTGCACGAGCTGAGAGATATATTGCTACCTTTGCAGCCTCGCCATGAGGGAGCTCAAGCTTGAATAGTTCAGCCTCAGCTGGTCGGTTTTTTGCTGATATTTGCAAGAAGATGTTAAACAATTGAGAAGATGAAGAACAAAACAAGAAAAATAATTTCTCAAAGGAAGGGTTTGAACACGATTTTGAATCGTTGTCCGCAAACGATATTTGCCGCCACCGGAATAAGTACTTGAATGCTTTAAAGGCAAATAGTTTGCAGGAGTAAAAAAACCTTTTATATCAAATTCAAATCAAGCAAAAGAAACTTGAAGAACACTTAAAAAATCTGAGTTTTGATCTTTGATTTGGATGTAAGAATATGTATTTTAATGTTAATCATCCATTTTACAACATGAAAACTATCTATATTTATAGATTATCAAGTCTAATACACGAAAATGTGCCAAAAGATGCCAAAATCTTTCAAAACATCGCCAGAAATTCAAAACCAATGGGCGAACGCCCAGCTTTAATTTCTGGGCAGAAATTTTGGCTTTCTTCTTTTGTTTTTGGGTTTTACTAAAGTGGCTTTCTTCTTTTTTTCTTTGGTTATTATTTCACCTTCTTGATATCCTTTTATAGAAGTTTGAATCTAAATAACTTCTTATTAAGTAAATTGAACAATTTACAACAATTCCCTATTTGTTCAATTATATAATGAGCTCAAAATCAAATTTAACAATGCTTATGCATAAATTATGGATATCTTTCGATTTAAATCCAACCTTAGTATAAATCTCACAAAGTGTTATCGAAATCTCAGGTAGCGTGAAAGCTTTGAACCTGTTATTCCTTGTGATGATACTGGTAAAATTACACACACAAGCTTCATGTGTTCCAAGTTCCATACTATATCATTTAGTGCTCTTAAGGCCTTGTGCTTCTCTTATTCATGAACTTTTAAGAGATAAACTCCAACTCTCTATTGAGGTGACACCACTTTGAAGTTCGTATAGGTAAAGTTCTTGCAAAATATTTGTCACTTTTAGAGATACTTGATTCAACGACCTAAACTTTATTAAGAGTTATAGAAACTCATCTCTACTTTTCGTACAACTAGCAATTATAACCTAGGATAGGGTTTAAGAAAAGAATAAGTGCTGTAACTATCCACTTATCAAATGACTTGTTGTTACTCTTTGAACCCGAGGTATACTTGTTAGTATAATCAGTTAGGGTGGCCATCATTTGGTGGATTTAATTACGGAGTTTCAACCCTATCCTACTAGTTGTTGTCTGCACTAACTCTCTTGTGAGCAGTTTAGTAAGCGGATCGGCCAAATTCTCATTTGACTTTACATAAGTAAGTGAAATTATTCCATCTTTAATTAATTTCCTCACATAGTCATGTCTTAGACTCATGTGTCTAAACTTACTATTATACACTTCATTGTACGCTCTAGCGAAAGTGGCTTAACTATCACACAAGATAGATATAGAAGAATTATTCTTCTCTTCCAATGGGATTTCATACATTAAATCTCTAAGCCATTTAGCCTCTTTTCCAATTTCAGCCAATGCTATGAATTTGAATTCCATAGTTGAGTGTGTAATGCACGTTTGTTTCTTAGATTTCCAAAAGATCGCACCTCCTCTAAGAGTTAATACCCAACTTGAGGTAAATTTATTCTCACCTACACTAGAGATCCAACTAACATCGGTAAAATTTTCTAGGATTGCCAGAAATTTAGAATATTGGAGACCTAGATCCTTGGTTTTCATCAAATAACCAAGAACCATTCCAATAGCCTTCCAATGTTCTTCACTTGAATTGCTAGTAAACCTACTAAGTTTACTAATTGCAAATGTTATATCGGGACTTGTGTATTGCATTGCATACATAAGACTTCCTATAAGACTTGCATATTCAAGTTGTGCTATTACTCTTCCATCATTCTTTACAAGTTTCAAACTTGAATCAAACGGGGTATTTGCCTCTTTGACGTTCAAGTGATTAAACTTTTTGATCACATTCTCAATATAATGTGATTGGTTCAACATATAACCTCCACTAGTCTTGGTAACCTTGATACCTAATATAGTATCCACTTGACCAAGATCTTTAATGTTGAATGTGGAAGATACCTTGTATTTGATTACTTACGAATAACATATCATCCACGTATAAACAAATAAGCACAACACAATTTTCACAAACTTTTGAATATAAATATTTATCAACACTATTATGTTTAAATCCAAATGATATTATTACTAAGTCAAAATTGTCGTGCCATTTCTTTGGTACTTGTTTTAATCCATATAATGATTTTATTAATTTGCATACTTTATGTTCATTTCTGGGTAAAACAAATCCTTCCGGTTCTTCCATATAAACCTCTTTATCGAGATTTCCATTTAAGAACGCCGTCTTAACATCCATTTCATGTATATGCAAATCATAAATAGAAGCTAATGCAAATAAAATTCTAATCGAGGTAATTTGTGCAACTGGTGCATACGTGTCAAAGTAATCTATTCATTCCATTTGTTGATACCCTTTGGACACTAACCTAGCTTTAAATATATTAAGAGTACCATCTGCATTATACTTCCTCTTAAATACCCATCTACAACCTATAGTTTTTGAGCCGGGTTGATAAATTGAATAATTCTCAAGTATTGTTTGACATTATTGAATCAATTTCATCATTTATAGCATCTTTCCAAAAGATACTATCTCTTGATGACATTTCTTCTCAATATATTTTAGGACCAGTTTCCACTTGAAGAACATTCGAAGTAATTCTTGTGACGCTCTTCTCATTTTTCTCAACCAAATAGAAGGAAATAACTCGATAATCAATTTTATCCGGTCCTAGTACTTTATCCTTTCGAGCTCTTTTACTTCTACGAAGTTCATTTGCATCAACATCTTTGAAAGGTGTTTTTACTTGTGATCTTGTAGAACTAGAAATCTCCACTTGATATTATCTTAAAGAATTATTATCCGAAGATAATAAATTTTCAAAGAACCCTACGTCTCAAGATTCAATTATAACATTGGTATCCAAATCTAATAAACGATATGCCTTGCTGTTTTGAGCATAATCTACAAAATGTACTTGATCCCTCTAGGTTCCAACTTAGTCCTTTTAGGATCTGTGTTCTTGCAATAAGCAAGACACCCCCACACTTTGAAATAACCAATGTTTGGTTTTCTTCCTTTCCACAATTCGTAGGGAGAAGCCTTTAATCTTTTAGAAGGAATCCTATTAACTATATGACATGCACTTAGTAAAGCTTCACCCTATAAATTAAATGACAACTTAGAGTTTAATAACATAACATTTATCATCTCAACTAATGTCCTATTCTTTCTCTCGGCCAAACCATTTTGATCGGGTGTTCTAGGAGCACTACATTGATGTATTATGTCATGTTGTTCACAAAAGATTAAATTAATTAGAGATGTATTCACCTCCTCTGTTACTTTTAAAAATTTTAACCTTTCTATTTAACTGGGTTTCTACTTCAATTTTGTATATCTTAAACATACTAAAGGCTTCATCATTATACTTCATTAAATAGATATAACAAAACCTAGAATGATCATCTATGAATGTTATGAAGTATTTATTACCTCCTCTAGTTAACATTCAATTTAATTCACATATATCGAAATGAATTAAATCTAATAAGTTAGAGGTTTTTTCAAAACTATGAAAGGGTTTCTTAATTATTTTAGACTTAACACATAATTCACATTTATTATGTTCTATGTTTTCACATGAAATCATTTCAGTTTTTATCATTCTTTTTATAGTAGTGTAACCAATACGTCATAGTCTATCATGCCATAATAAAATAGACTCAACAACATAATTCAAACTTGTAGTTTTATTAATATCATTTTCGACAATACAAATTTTGACCATTCTATCACTAGCATAGCCTTTCCAACAAATACAACATTCCGGGAAAGTACAAGTTTGCCTAACTCATATACAGACTTAAGCCAGTTTAAATCCTATGGTAATAATCACCTTAAAGTTTCTCATTAGAAGTTGAAGTTACAAGAAAAAAACATCTTCCTCTCATTCACTATCCAAAAATTCGACCCCCTCCACTTTTTCTTCCTCTCTACATTTTGATTTATCAAAGGAAGAAAGCAAGTGTTTTACTACAATTTTGTTGGAGGGAAAACTGCTTTTCAGTTGTTCAAAACAAGATTTCAATTACAGAATCAATGAAACAAGGTAGGAACATGTGCCATAGTTTTTCCCATTGTTTAATGATTTATTTTATATCTAAATGACTATTTTTTTATTAAGCAAAGAAATAAAATGTAATGATATGGCCCAAACCGATTTCTACAAGCAATGTGATTCTTCTGAATCACGCAATTTGTTGGTAATTCATATACATGTTATGATTCTACGGTATGAATTATAGTTTTTTTATACATGTGTTATGATTTGAGCAATCGGGTGCACAATTTAGATATTCCTATTGTATGTTTTGCACTCATATCCTCCTAAGTCTCTACATGTTAATTTGGTTTGGGAAATGCGGAGGATTGGATGAAGGTTACAGTGGTGGAAAAGAAGGGGTTGAAGTCCACTGACATCTAAAATTTCAAGATTCAAATGTTCCATTTTTAACAAAATTCTGATGTCAAGTTGATGTCTTAAATTCATGCGAAAGAATACATTGATTTAAAAGTTTTAGGCTATATCTGTTATACATTGATTTAAATTTACGTAAATGATTGGGAAGTGTTAAGATTTATATTTGTGCACTTATCATGATATGACTTAGGGCATGTTCGGTGTAGTTTTTTTGGGAAAAAAGGGCTTTCAAACCTTTTTGTAGTGTAAAATTGTTGAAAAGTCAAAAATTGTAGGCAAAAAAATAGGTTTTTTTTGGAAAAAATGGTTACCGAACATGCCCTTAATTTTGCGTAGTTATGAATTTTGTCACAAGTCTTGTATTCTAGCTATATTGGAAAGTCATATTAGAGGCTAAAACAGATTTCTAGAATTTTCTTTGTTCTTGAAATAGGCGTCACGGGATTAAATTTCCATGTTTTGGGCAAGGCTAGATGGGTTTGATTGTCCATCAAGTTATATGTCCATATAACTTGGAATCACTACGAACGGAGGCTTGTAGTATTAGTTATGGTTTTTCTCATAAGCTGCATTGGGTGTAACTCGGAGTAGATTTTATTTATGTGAATGGAATAAATTTGGACAACTTAAATCAACGAGATAGTTTGTGAAATTTTAACAAATTGGGCATGAATTAGTTATTCTGTTGATGTATAGCTTTCATGATTTTATGAGTTCATTGATGCAAATAAATTTCAGTCTCAAACTGTGTGTCGTGAGGAATGTTTTGGCAGCAAGGTCTGTTAATTTAAACGCGCCCTTCATCCTTAAATTTTTATTATGTTTGGTGTTATTGATAGAAGGACAAAACTATATATGAATTATTGTAGAAATCCATGGAAGGGGGTATTGCGTTAAAACAAAAAAAAAAAATCGGGGATGAAAACGAAGGCATGGCGGCAGATGGGAAGCTGCCCCGGTGAGGCAGCGCCTCGCAGCCAGGGGCGGATTTTTTTGGGGGGTGGGCCCTGACTACAGCCCGGCCCGCCCCGGAAAAAGTCTTTTTTTTTTAGTGTAAAATTTTTTTTTTTTAATAATAGTCCATACAAAATTTTTTTTTTCAGTAGTAGTCCGGGCTCAAAAAATTCCTGGATCCACCACTGCTCGCGGCCGCGCTAGGAGGGGCAGAAAGTTTCTGCCTCTATCCAGTGGGCGCGCCACGGTGCACTACCACGCGACAATGGGAGTTTCTATCTCCGTTCCCTTTTTGGTTCCGTTTCCATCCAGTTTATGTTCCAACTTTTTCTAATATATGGCAAATTGTTAAAAGTAGTATTTTATGATGTGAACTTTAGATTCTAATTTATTTTTTAAAAAAAATTTACATAGTCTCGACCAAGGTTAATGTGTACTTATCCGTGCTAGTGTTTTAATATGAAATAAACATTTTGGATCTTAGAATTTAGGGCATTACAACATAGTATCAAAGCCCGGTTGAGTTGTTTATGTAGAATTAGATAAATTATTAGAGATTAATTTATGACTTATTACATGTCTAATTGGGGAACAACGTTTGTGCAAGATGTAATTGTTTTTTTTTATTTTTGGTTGAACATGAAATACTTAGTATCACGTGATGTTAACAGAATATATGCAAAGGGTGGTTCTTTAAATAAAATAAGTTTTTCGAGTATGCGCCTTTTGTGCAACCAAGTAGAAAATGAAATGGACTTAAAACTTTCCTCGGTATTACGCATCCACCAATTGACTATATCGCTCAACCCAGGGATGTAAAGGTATTACAAAAGTAAACACTTCCATAGTAATGATTTATGAAAACTTATGCTTTTACAAATTTGTATTTTATTACTTAAATGCTTAAAACCTCTTATTTCGCAAATCAAAAATTTACTAGAGAAGTTTTATTCTTTCAAAAATTATGTATTTGGGCTAGAATAATTGTGGGTGACAGATGGCTAGGAGAAAATAACCATCTAAAAGAATAAATTCCGTCAGTGCCCGAGAGACTTTGATTCAGACTTAGATAGATTTAAATCTTTCTAGTTTAGAGGACCATATTCGAAGTATACATGAGCGTTGGATTGAAGCAAAGAACGCATTGAAGAAATATAAAAGAGATGAAGAAATATAAAAGAGAATATGTGTGGAGAAATATAATTCTCTGTATTGATTCATTTGAATGAATAATTGAATAAGAGTACAATGCATATATATACTAATAATGAAAGGATCCTACCTAAAATAGGAATATTACATACATAAATTTTCCTATATACAATTCTACTAATAAGGTAAATATATGGAATATGGTAAGTAAATATATTTGTTTTAATACTCCCCCTCAAGTTGGAGCATGTATGTCGATAGTGCCCAACTTGCGAGTGAAACTGTGAAATGCTTCATTGCCTAGTGCTTTAGTAAATAAATCTGCAATCTGATTGCTGCTTGGAACATAGGCAGTCTTGATCTCTCCCTTGATGATTCGTTCACGAACAATATGGCAATCTATTTCAATGTGCTTTGTCCTCTCATGATAAACTGGATTAGCTGCAATATGCATTGCTGCTTGATTGTCGCAATATAAGGTTGCTGCTTGTGGGTGATCAACACATAAATCTGTCAGCAACTGCCTCAACCATGTAAGCTCACAAGTAATGGAAGCCATTGCCCTATATTCTGCTTCTGCTGAAGATTTGGACACAGTTGTTTGCTTCTTACTTCTCCATGATATAAGTGCATTTCCCAAAAATGCACAATATCCCGTAACTGACCGTCGTGTAGTAATATCTCCAGCCCAATCTGCATCACAAAATCCCGCTAGCTGCAATTTTCCACTTGATGGGAAATATAATCCTCGGCCCGGTGCTCCTTTCAAGTATCGGAGCAATCGGTGAACTGCATCAAGGTGGGGTTGTCTAGGTGTCTGCATGAACTGACTGAGGGTATTGACCGAATATGAGATTTTCGGTCTAGTGATGGTGAGATAAATGAGCTTCCCTACCAACCGTCGATAATATGTGGGATCTTTCAACAATTGTCCATCTGTCGAATTAAATTTTGATGACTGCTCCATGGGAAATGCTGCAGGTTTTGCTCCAAGTAATCCGGCCTCTTGAAGAATGTCAAGAGTATACTTTCTTTGATTTATCGAGATCCCTGATCTCGAGCGAGCAATTTCTACTCCAAGAAAGTATTTTAGTGTGCCAAGGTCCTTCAACTTGAATTGAGATGCAAGAAACGTCTTCGTGGAAGAAATCGCTTCTTTATCGTTTCCTGTGACAATCATATCATCCACATATAATAAAACAGCTGTAAATGAATCACCACTGGTCTTGGTAAAGAGTGAATAATCTGCATGTGACTGTTTGAACCCAAACTGAATAATAGCAGATACAAATTTTTGAAACCAAGAACGAGATGCATGTTTCAATCTATATAGAGATTTATGAAGTCGACATACAACTGGTGTCTCCCCCTGTCGACAAAATCCAGGTGGAGGAGTCATATAGACTTCTTCATCAAGGGCACCGTGAAGAAAGGCATTGTGGACATCCATCTGATGAAGTGCCCAGTTGCGAATAGAGGCGACAGCGAGTAAGCATCTGACTGTTGTTAACTTTGCAACCGGAGCGAAAGTTTCATTATAATCAATCCCTTCTCGTTGTGTAAACCCCTTTGCCACCAGCCGTGCTTTGTAACGTTCAACAGTACCGTCAGAATTAAATTTGACTTTAAACACCCACTTACAACCGATAGGACGAGAACCCGGAGGAAGTAGGACAAGGGACCAAGTGTTGTTTTCTTCCAAGGCACAAATTTCATCATTCATAGCAGCTACCCACTTGGGATCCTGACAAGCTGCCTCAAATGTTGCTGGCTCAACAATATGAGAAATATTGTATGTAAGGGCACGATGAACAGAAGAAAGATTGCTATATGATACATACCTTGATATAGGATGTCGAGTGCTGGACTTGACCGGAAGAGACCCGGTTTGAGTAGGCAGAGCATGATTGATATAGTAATCTTTCAGGTGAATTGGGGTTTGAATTGATCTTGTGGATCGTCGAATTTGGTCACTGGGTATGACAGGAGGTTGGTGTGGCTGTCTGTTAGGTAAAGATGAGGAAAACTGCTCAACCGGTCGACCGATATGTGGAGACGGTCGACCGTCTGAGCTCTCTGTAGAAACGGATGAGGGAACCGGCTGACCGGACGGTTGACCGTGTGTACTTTCTGTTAAAACGGATGATGGAAACCGGTCGACCGTTTGAACCGTGTGTGGGACTCTCAGGCAAGGAATCTGTTTCTGCTATATGTTGGTCCTCAGGGTCAGGTAAATGAGGCACGTCAACATCCAGAGGCATAGATTGTGGTAATGGGATGGAGTTGGTTTCATCATTTTGTTGGGAGGCGTATGGAAATATGGTTTCATGGAATACGACGTCTCGGGATATTATTAATTTTCTGTCGGTAAGGTCATATAAGGTGTACCCTTTTTGTCCTGAGGAGTATCCAAGAAACACACACCGTCTGGCTCGTGTGTCAAATTTATGGCTGGGTTTAAGGTTGGTGGCAAAACATAGACAACCATAGACACGCAAATGAGAATAAGGTGGTAATTTCTTGTGTAATCTTTCGTATGGTGATTTGTGTGAAAGCAATGGAGAAGGTATACGGTTGATAAGATAACAAGCCGTTTTGATATGTTCCCCCCAAAATTTTAATGGAAGATTAGCTTGAAATCTAATGGCACGGGCTACATTAAGGAGGTGACGGTGTTTTCTCTCTACCACTCCATTTTGTTGAGGGGTATAAGGACATGACCTATGAAAATTAGTGCCATTTTGATCTAAAAATGCTTGCAAGGATAAAAACTCTTGGCCATTATCAGATCGTAGGGCTTTTATAGTCAGATTGTGTTGTGTTTTAACCCAAGCAAAGAAATTCTTAATTATGCTTTGAGTTTCAGACTTGTGACGCATGAGGTGTACCCAAGTATAACGAGAAAATTCATCAACGATTGTAAGAAAATATCTAGCACCAGAATAAGAATAAATTTTATGAGGTCCCCAAATATCACAATGAATCAGATCAAATGGTTTATTGCTAGAAATTTGACTAGTCTTAAAGGGTAGTCTAGATTGTTTAGCCAAATGACAAACATCACAAATATCGTGGGAATCAAAACTAATATCCGAAATACTTTGTGCTAGGAATTGAAGAGGTGAGGCGGAAGGGTGCCCAAGACGTCTATGCCATAGGTTAGTTGACCTACTGGTAGTATGATGTATTTGTGGTTTTTGGGAAAGGTAATATAGGCCGTTACTCTGCCTTCCCAAGCCAATCGTCTTCTTCGTAGTCAAATCCTTCATGACACAAAAATCAGGATAAAAAATCACATAGCAACCTAATCCTCTAGTAAGTTTACTGATAGATAATAGATTAATTTTGAAGTTGGGAACATAAAGCACATTATCAACAGTCATATTATTTCCCAAGTTAATTGCACCAATAGATTTAATAAGAGCATGACCCCCATCCGATAATTGAACAGTTTTGTGCTTTGGCATAGATGTATTCTCAATGATCTCATCCTTCGTCACGTGGTCAGTGGCCCCGCTATCAATAATCCATGAATTTCTTAAAGAAGTAGTAAAAGAATTGATACCTGGTGTGTTAACATAAGACTTATCATTACCCGTCTTGTTGTTTAAAAGTGTCATGATCTGTTCGTATTCCTTGGCTGTGAGCGTTCTTCCTTCCTTTGGGTTAAGTGCAGAAGCAGCAACATTGTTTGTGAAGTGTTTGTTTCGTGGCTTCACGTTCTTCCCATGAAACTTGTGCCATAGAGGGAAGCCATGTATGAAATAGCAGATATCAACAATGTGGCCAATGTGGCCAGTCATCATACAGTAGGTGCATTGTCGTTGTCCAGTTTCCGTCGAAACGATCGACCGATAAGATGAAACGGTCGACCGGATCGGCCGATCTTTACTTTTCCGGTTCGGTCTCCAATTGATTGAATGTTGTCCTGGTGTTTTGATTTTCTCATTAAGTAGTTTAGAAACGGGGATTAAGCCGGGATGATCGGATTGCTGTATAGCCATGAGATCCGATTGGGCAATCGTCGCTTCTATGATTTTTCTATCATCGTTTGTGCGAAGCATCGTCGCTCAGAATCGTCGCTCTGATACCATGAAGAAATATAAAAGAGATGAAGAAATATAAAAGAGAATATGTGTGGAGAAATATAATTCTCTGTATTGATTCAATTGAATGAATAATTGAATAAGAGTACAATGCATATATATACTAATAATGAAAGGATCCTACCTAAAATAGGAATATTACATACATATATTTTCCTATATACAATTCTACTAATAAGGTAAATATATGGAATATGGTAAGTAAATATATTTGTTTTAATACGCATGTTATGAGATAAGTAAGTCGCAATCCATAAGACACCTTCTAGATACCTTAGCACTGGGTGAATAGTGTATTGACAAAGATGATCCTAGAAGAGATGACAATACTAGTTCCATAAGGAAACCCCATCGGCATCGACTTTGTGGACTTGTGCAATGCCCTTATAGAGCATGAAGAAGCCTACATTGGGAATGTAAGCTCACATTTAAGATCTGATTCCGCTGTGACGTTGGATGATATGGCTACTCAAACGATAAAGACTAATGAAGGAAAAGATGAAGAAGATCCAGAGAAGGATCACAATGAAGCTTAAGACGAAGATGAGAAGAGCCTATAGATAGACTAGTTAGAAAGAATTTTTTATTTTAGATCTATTTTGTTTTTATCTTAAATGAGTCAACGTGAATGATATGTACTCCTCGTTTCCAATAAGTTTTTAAATGGTCAAGGGTTATGAATAAAAATTGTGCATTTCTTTTATGTAGCTTTTGATTTGATGTTGGAAAATGCAAACTTCTAATAGAAAGAATTTATTTTCATGTCTAAAGGAAGATAGCGCGACCAACTCAAAGCATGTTGACAAGTGATCTGTTACAAGCGGCTCAGGAGCTTGGAAGGCAGAACCAAGCACCAGTCCCACAGCCAAAACCTGCACCTCTCCCGCTTATACTTCAATTATGAAGATATTCAGAAGGTACAAGACACCTTCTTTTGATGGTGAGGGTGACCTGTTGGCCATCGACAAATGTCTACAAAAGCTGGTGTTGGAAATTGGCACAAGAATTAGCCATAAAATAAAAATTTTCTTTAATTCAATAAAACCAGGATCTTTGCTAGGCGTTCACGTATTTATTATAATTAAAATACTAATGGATTAGTATTATACCTAAATCGATAAACGATATTGGTCTGGATCGATTCACGAACTTGCTGTCTTTTGATTCACGAACTAAGTGCTCCCAACGTTCAAGCCTTCTATGGTATTTTCCCAAGTCTGGATTACACCGACCTGTGGACACCTTTTTATTAAATCAAAAAACTAATTTATGGACTGGTCGGATCTATCAGATCTAGAAAACCAAGAAACTAAATTTTTTCTCTTTTCTTAATTGAATGAATCAATTTATGTCACAAGCAATGTGATATAAATAAGGCAAACATTTTGATTGCAAACAACGACAAGAGTCCTGATTGCATCCATGTCCAATTAGTTTATAATTGATTTAATTACACATGTAATCCCTGAACTTATATCATAATTACAATTAAGTCCAAAACTTTATAGAGCTACCACAAGGACCTGATCGGACATATATTTTCCAAGCTCCAATAATTAGATTCCGTCTAGTCGACCCTAGACCCCTCAATCTAATTATTAGTCTTTTGCTTTTTCCACTAAATGCAAGAGACTGCAATCTCGAAATATATAAAATTACATAAGCTGTAATACTTTCCTCCGACCTATCGTATATATAATTTATCTCTGTCTGAGATCTGATAATTAGGTATGTGCATAAATGACCGTGTTGCCCTTCTAATTATTTTCATTAACTTTAAGTTACATTTTCTTCAACGGTTCTGTGAACTAATTCACAGATGTCAAAGTTTAGCCGTCGCTAAACATTGAACTCAGATTTATAACCGTTCAACAGATAATACTTAAGTTGTCACTCGACCTATTTTTCAGGGCGACAGTTCCCGACACGAATTCGTGTTCTCTATTTCGCTTATTCTCAAGCTCCCAACTCACCGAGATATTTGATCAGCTAAATTTATCTCACCCATTGATGAATCAAAGAACCATCAAATTAACGAAAAGGTATACACAATCCTGTCAAGGGATTTAGATGAAATACCCGGTAATCAAGTAGAATTTAATTATTCGCACGGTCATGCTATATAAATAAATTCGACATGTGGTCCGTTCAATACACTCCAAGTGTACTAGTGTCATCATTTATCCATTTCTCCGATAAGGACAAATCGCAAATCCGAATGATAAAATAGTCAACACTACAACCTTCTGGTACAATACGCCAACCTTTATACATTAGTTGTGAACAATTTTATTGATGATCAAAATATAAGTTGTGTCACACTATACTTCTCAATGCAAGTATCCAACTTATATTATCATAAGTGATCATTGGCACTTTATTTACATACTCAACATTAAACAAATACAATAATAATAAATGAATACAAACTAAAGTTTTATTTAATATAAAATTGTCATTTCATCACATCAAAATTATAATATTTGGGCATACAATCCAACAATTCTCCCACTTGCCCTAGAATATAATCCTAAAATCCATATACCCCAATGGTGAAGAGTAAACCAGCATGTAGTTCCTTGTTCTCCAAAGGTATTTAAGGATATGCTTTACAATCACCCAATGTTCTAGTCTGGCTAGACTAATAATGTAACAACCCAAATTTTTCGCATTTCAATTTCAAGTAAATAAAAGTTTCTTACTTTCGGCGTCGCTTCGTACCCCATGATTTATTTTAAAAGTTTTGGTTATGTTTAAATTTTGTACATGTTCGCTTCAAAATTTTTGTCGACGTCTATTGAAATTATTTGAAAATGAACCTTATTCTATTTTATTTGGTAAGTTTTAATTTCAAGTTGAATGAAATAATTTATAGCCTAAATTTTAAAACTTATTCTCCGGTTCTATCTAAAAACATAATAATCCCGGCCATTTACTTTCGCTTTCTTAGCCAAAGTCGATTCACTTTTCGACACAAAAAAAATACTTAGACAAACAACCCTTTAAATTATGCCATTTCCAGCAAACAAACAGCCCCTACAGAAGCAATAAAACTGCCTCCCATTACAGAAAAAAAAAACTGTCCAGTAGCCTTTCTTTTTGTAGCCATGTTCATTCCATTCTTCAGCCACTCTCCCATCACCAATTAACTACATTTCTCCACCTCATTAACCTACCCTAAGGTCAAGGTTTTTCCCCCAAATCAGAAAAGAAAAACGTCCCTACAATGTGGATATTTCCCCCAGTTTTCAGCCAAAACCAGCAGCCTCCATGATCATCTAACTGCTCCACAACTTCCCTATTTATTCTCTCCCACTTACCCTCATTGGTTAACCAATTTTTTCCCCCCAATAATGTCCCAAAATTAGGCCATTTTCTCCAGCAAAAATCATAACAAAAAGTCAAGTTTTGCTGCCATTTTTACAGAGAGTTTTTAGCCCACATATATCCCAATTCCGGCCCTCCTTTGCACTCAAGTTTCGGTCCTCAGATTTAGCCATAAGTTCTAACTTTTATTTCCTTTAACACTTCCACTTTCTCACCCCAATTTCGTCCATAAAGCATCCCTGAAACCAGTCCCTAAGTTAAGCAAAAACTCCTTTTCTCCTTCATCATTTTCGGTCCAGCAGTGAGCATTTCCAGCAATCTTCACCACTTCGTTCCAGTTTTGGCCAGCAAAAAAAGGGACTTAACCTTGCTCTTAATACACTAAAGTTCCTTATATATATACATCTATATATATAGTGTACGAGTCTTGATTTTGGAAGTTGCAGAAACGAATTTTCGTCCATCAAAAACTTCAACCAAAAACTCATTCTCGAGGTAGTTTTACTTAATGTTTTTACTGCGATTTTGAAATGAAGTTTCGAAAAAATTATGATGTTGTTTGAATGTCATGCAAACTTATTTATGAAGGAACTTATGATAGTGATTGAAAGTAATCACTTTAACATGTTTGTGATTGAAAGAAATCATGTATGATGATGATGATGATGTTATGTGGTGCCGGCTACTAATGTTCATGATATTATGTACATTTCAAAAATCATGGCATGTCGAATTCATGTTTTTAAGTAAAATTTTCCACATGTCATAAGTATTGCTAATGAGTGTTTCTTATGAAATACTCACCCCCAAACGAATAAATTTTCAGATTGAACTGATCGGCGTTGATGCGATGGCGGTAAGCTAACGAGCTTGTCATGGAAAGTCTTATTTAGTTTATATTTTGACGTCGAAATGATCGAGTCAATTATGATGTAATTATTATATTTTAAGTATTTTATTTAGTAATTAATTATGTAAAATGTACGGAAGCCAGTTATTGTTTTAATTGTCGTTCAAAGTTTTATGAACTTGCCTAGTTTCATTTTTCAGAATTTTTAGTTTACTATCATCTTTTTAAAAAATCATAACTTTTGGCACGGTTGGAGTTTTTGAGTGAAATCAGTGGCTATGGAAAGCCCTATATGTTTTCTAATACCAGAAATTGGAATCACTCAAAATTACATCGGATGAATTTATTATGGACGTGATAGTTTTTCAATCATCTTCGGCTATCTTTTTCACCTACTAAATGACGTAGATAAAGTTTGAAATTTTAACATGTTGTAGTTCGTAGTCCCAAGTATCTGCAGTTAAAATTTTGAAATTTTTGGAGTTTGTTTGTATGGTCTAATAAATAGTGGCGACACCTATCACGGTATAGACAAAACTATGAAGTTTTGAAGAAAATTCATTTTCCCTTGCACGCTTGTTATTTTTCCGCATCAATTTCATTTTTAAAACCCTTCAAGGGCATAGGAAATATTATTTAGATTCGTCATATATATTTTAGAGATTATTTTAGTGACCCTCCGGGTTGAGAAAATTCGGGGCGTTACAGATAACGAGTTATCATACCAACATCATAACAAATGTAAGGTCTAGTGCACATCATAGCATACATGAGACTACCCATTGCAAATGCATAAGGTATTCTACTCATGTCATCTATATGTTCAGGAGTTTCTTTGGGAATACTTCTTAAATATTTAGATTTTATGTCTGAAAAGTAAATTGCCCTTCTTAGAATCTTGCATGGCAATCTGACAAGCATCTTGTCAATATATATAGCATGGGATAAAACTACCAGCTTGTTCCATTCGATCTCTTAAGATCTGAATCCCTAGAACACATCTAGTTTTGTCCAAAACTTTCATATGAAAACTGTTGGGCCAACCACGCTTTCGTAGATAATGACATTCCCACATCATTTCCTATAAGTAGAATATCATCCACATAAAGCACCAAGAAAATTATCATTTTGTCCATAGCCTCTTCATGTAAATTCGAATCATCTACTTGTCATATGGAGATCGCCTATTTGGATTCTCCTACTAACAAGTACCTATAAGGTTTCCTGATGATCCTCTGACTTTGCCTAATGAACGATGGATCTTGAATCGCAACATTTTCATCAATGTTGGTATCACCTTCAGGTTATACAAATACCTCATCATTACCTTGAACATTTTCTTAATCTATGGGATTAAATGATGAATCATTTCTCCCACTCAGATAACGTTCCCTAGGTGTTTGCGATACCATGGGTCGTCTGTCACTAGGTTGTGTTTCAAGAATTAACGTCGTGGAATCACTCCCACTCATTTATTCCAAAACAACCATACTCTTAGACTGGCATTTATTAATATACTTATCCTCCAGGAAGGTCGTGTTTGTAATGAAAAAAGGCCTTCCTATCTAGAGGACTATAGAATTAGTATCCACTGGTACCCTTAGGATATCCCACACAGACATATTTCTGACCTAGACTCCAACTTTTCTGTCTTCATTTTCAGCACACGAACCAGACATCCCCAAATTTGGATGTGACGCAAATTTGGTTTGCGCCCATTCCACAATTCCAAGAGAGTCTTGGGAACAAACTTAGATGAAACTAAGTTAAGAATATATGTAGCTGTCTTCAGTGCACATCCCAAAATTGAGATAGGTAGAGTTGAAAAACTCATCATTGACATATCCATATCTAACAATGTCTTGTTTTTTCTTTCTGAAAACACCGTTCCGTTGGGGTCTACCAGGCGCACTCAGTTGAGAAACTATACCATTTTCTATTAAGTAATCCCTGAATTCTCCTGAGAGATATTCACCACCTCGATGTGATCAAAATGTCTTTATACTTTTACCCAAATGTTTCTCGACCTTAGTCCGATATGTTTTGAATTTCTCAAAAGCCTCCAACTTTCGAGTCATCAGGTAAATGTATCCAAATCTAGAGTAATCATCTGTAAATGTGATAAAATACTCATAACCCCTCTTGCAGGTGTACTCATGGGTCCGCATACATTAGAAGAAACTAGTTCCAATACTTCTTTAGCTCTATGTTCTTTTGCTAAAAAAGAACTTCTTAGTCATCTTTCCTTCCAAACAAGAATCACAGAGACTGGCAGTGGTTCGACCTCAATTGAGTTGAGGATACCATTCTTTGTCAGTCTTTGTATCATGTTAAGGTTGATGCGTCCAAGTCTAAGAGCCATAGATATGTATTACTAGTATGGTATGAATTTTGTTTATTATGGTTTGTAGGAGTATTATTATTTTTATTTGTAGAATAGTTTAATATATAAAGACACTCACAAAATATCCAACATAAATAGGAGCTTTATTCATCAAAAGTAAAGCGCATTAGCGTAAAATAAAAGAATAACCTTGTAATATTAACAAGAAAATGAGAATTATATTCCACTTTATCTAAGGGACATAGTAACAGTCTTTAAAAAATTAAACACTTACCAATATTGAAATAAAATAAACTACTCCTACAGCTCTCGCCGAAACTATTGCTCATGTGCCGACTATAATAGTAAATTGGTCTTCACTGAATTTTCTGTTCTCCTGAACCATCAACACCTTGCTCCTTTTTAGCTAGTGCATCAGGACAGTCTTTCTTCCATTGTCCTTTCTGATCGCATTTGAAACACTTGCCTTTCGGCTTTCCGTCTGCGTTGGTCTTATTGCCTTCTTGCTTCTTGTTAGCCCTCTTCCTTTTCTTTCCACCTCCGTCTTTCATCTTGGAAACATGGGAGCTACCAATTGCTGCATAAGTATCGCCACCTTTAGATTTAAGACCACTTTCCACATTTTGCAACTCATTCATCTGCTCAGTCAATGGCATATCTATCTTGTGTAAGTGATAGTCCACAGTAAACAGTAAAAACATATTAGGTAAAGAGTTCAATACCATATCAACATATCTTGATCAATAGTTGCACCCAGATTCTCCGCCATATTGAAGTGTCCAATCATGGTCAACATTTTCATGCGGATGTTTTATAAGGTATGAATGACTTCAAACCGAGCTCTCCTGATTTGATGAACTAACATGTCCTTGAGGCTTTTCATTATGTCATAAGAAATCTCAAGACTGTCATGCTTCTGCTGTAACACATTTGACATTGATGCTTGCAGTCTCAGTGGGTTGCTCAGGCCAATCTTCTTCAAGCACAAAATCAATTTTCTCAACGGTGAGAACAATCATTAGGTTACGTTTCCAATCGACATAATTTTCCTCAGTAAGTTGGTTTTGTTTTAGGATAACGAAAAATGGACTGAGAGACATTTTGCTGAAAATAACAAAATTATTGCATATTAATATTGAGCAGCGAATTTAACATATGATACATGAATGCATTTGTAGATCCATAAAACTACAATAATATAACGACTACTTAATCCTTGTGATCCAACAGATTTCTCTATAGGAAAGGTCACCGTGTCAACTGATTAAGTTGGGACCCTCCCACCAGACAAATCATAACTTGATAATAAATGTCTAGATAAATCCAGTATCACTTTATTCGGTCACCAAGATCATAAACGAGAGCCTCAATAGGAGGTTCGTAGATGATCTCAATTTGAGTGCATAACCTTTGTCTAGATCGCCATATACTTGAAAAATAATCCCGCCATCTATAGCATGATCTCAAATTATATTCTATCTAGACGATTTTACCAAATAGGAATCTAATCAAGTAACCCGAATTACGTAGCCCTCCTATAGAGAGTCTGTTGCGTTACTGGCATGAGACAAACGCATTCTGTTGCTTATAGATTGACAAAAGGAGACCATGGATTTTTATTTAAATAAATACTCTCTCCCACTCAATATTTTAAACTAGTGGATTTTAATTTAAAATAATTACCAATTGTTCATATTAATCAAATTAATATACAGTTTAATTATTGTGAATTTTCCTTTCTAGAAAAATTTAATTTAAATTAAATTATTCGAGGAAAAAACAATATTCCAATGAAATGTATTCTATTCTAAGTTTCACGAGCGAGCGATGCCAAAATTAATTATATATGACATGATTTACAGAATAATAATATTTCAAACAAATATTTAAAACATACATTAGCAATAAATAAACAATTATTTGTGCCCAAAACAAGACTCAAGAAATAAATTAAAAACTAGTTGGATCCAAGCCCAATATTTAATTTAGAACTTCAGCCCAAAACTTTGCTCCAATTGCCAAGCAAGTCCAAAGAACAAAAGATCCAAACAGCAGCTATTTGTGTAACCAAACAGTCCTTATCCAGGCAACCAATCAGCCACTACCCAAGCATCCAATCAGTCACTATTCAAGCAACCAAACAAGGGTTATCCAAACAACCAAACACGGATCTTCTTCCTCATTGAGTTATCTTCTTGTCCAAACAAACCAAAAACAATTAACACTGCCAAGCGACAATGCCCGGACGTGGGGCCGGAGTATTCTGGCCGATCAACACCGACAGCAGCAGATCCGACGAGGTATGCGACACATGCTGCATCACACTCACTGCTACGATGTCGTACAGATCTCCGGTGCATCGGATCTGCAAGCTCGTAGATCCGGCAGCACCAGATCCACACGTAGATACAGCGCTAGATCTGCGCGCAACATGCAGATATGTGATTACACAGATCTGGTGCTCACCTAATCTGCACGTCATGCAAATCATCTGGTGCGTTGGATCTGTACTCTGGATCTGCCCTTGTGCGTAGATATGTGATCACATAGATCTGGTGCTCACTTGATCTGTGCATCGCACAGATCATCTAGTGCACCGAATCTGCACGCTGATCTCCGCGTCGATCTGGCGTACCATCTACGGTGTGCCAGATCTGCTTGGCCTTGTCTGATTTTCCTTTTTCATCGGTCCAATCATCTTCAATTTTCAACTATTACAAAAATTAACTAGTCCCATTTTAGGGCTCACAATTAAATTTATTTTGCAATTAAAAATTAAATCAAGATGATGGAGTCGTAATCCAACGATCTTGTTACAGACTCGAAATAACAAAATACAATAAACAAGTGGGGCAATAAAATAATTGGATCACAGTTTAAAATAATATCAATTATTCAATCAACATATAAACAAATAATCCTCGACATCGCTTGACTAGAACATGCAATTATCAGATCTAGATAATATAACAAACACGTGAACGATCTAGACCACTCTGATACCACTTGTTGGAAACTAGCACGAGAATTAGCCAGAAAGTAAACAATTTCTTTAATTCAATAAAACCAGGATCTTTGCTAGGCGTTCATGTATTTATTATAATTAAAGTACTAATAGATTAGTATTATACCTGAATCGATAAATGATATTGGTATGGATCTGATTCATGAACTTGCTGCCTTTTGATTCACGAACTTGGTGCTCCCAACATTCAAGTCTTCTATGGTATTCTCCAAAGTCTGGATTACACCGGCGTGTTGACACTTTTTTATTAAATCAAAAAATTAATTTCTGGACTGGTCAGATCTAGAAAACCAAGAGGCTAAATTTCTTCTCTTTTCTTAATTGAATGAATCAATTTATGTTACAAACAATGTGATATAAATAAGGAAAGCATTCTGATTGCAACAACGACAAGAGTCCTGATAGCATCTAAGTCCAATTAGTTTAGGATTGATTTAATTACACATGTAATCCCTGAACTTATATCACAATTACAATTAAATCCAAACCTTTTATAGTAACTGTGATTAAGCCCAAAACTTTATAGAGCTACCACAGGACCTGATCGGACATATATTTTTCAAGCTCCAATAATTAGATTTCGTCTAGTCGACCCTAGACCCCTCAATCTAATTATTAGTCTTTTACTTTTTCCACTAAAGGCAAGAGACTCTACTTTCGAAATATATAAAATTACAGAATCTGTAATACTTTCCTCTGACCTACCATATATATAATTCATCCCTGTCTAAAATCTGATAATTAGGTATGAGTATAAATGACTGTTTTGCCCTTCTAATTATTTTCACTAACTTTAAGTTACATTTTCTTCAATGGTCATGTGAACTAATTCACAGATATCGAAGTTTAGCCGTCACTAAATACTGAACTCGGATTTATAACCGTTCAACAGAAAATACTTAAGTTGTCACTCGACCTATTTTTCAGGGCAACAGTTCCCGACAGAAATCGTATTCTCTACTTCGCTTATTCTCAAGCTCCCAACTCACTGAGATATTTGATCAGCTAAATTTATCTCACCCAGTGGTGAATTAAAGAGCCATCAAATTAATGAAAAGATATACACAATCCTGTCAAGGAATTTAAATGAAATACTCAGTGATCAAGTAGCATTTAATTATTCGCACGGTCATGCTATATAATTAAATTTGACACGTGGTCCGTTCAATACATTCCAAGTGTACTAATGTCATCATTTATCCATTTCTGCGATAAGGACAAATCGCAAACCTAAATGATAAAATAGTCAACACTACAACCTTCTGGTACAAGGCGCCAACCCTTATACATTAGTTGTGAACAATTTTATTGATGATCAAAATATAAGTTTTGTCACACTATACTTCACAGCGCAAGTATCCAACTTATATTATCACAAGTGATTATTGACACTTTATTTACATACTCAACATTAAACAAATACAATAATAATAAATGAATACAAACCAAAGTTTTATTCAATATAAAATTGTCATTTCATTACAGCAAAATTATACTATTTGGGCATACAACCCAACAGCTAGAATATATCTTGTAGCTTATAGCCTTCACAACCACACAGAATGTTCAATACGAAGAGTTTATGTTCACCGGAACATCAAGTAACTGATGATAATCAAAGTCCTGAATCCAAACCAAGGCACATCAGCTTGCTTTAACTTGAAACCGGTTCAAAGAAGAAGTTATTGAGAAGTATTTTCTGTAGGCTCTAAGGGATTTCAAGGAAATTGAGTTCCTACAGCTCAAGCATGGAAGCATGTCCTTTATAGAGTACGAAAGAAAATTCGTTCAACTAACGAGGAATACTTCACGTCCGGTGGACACCTAACTTAAGAAAATTAGAAGGTTCGAGCAAGGACTTTATCTAGATGTCAACATGGTCCTCATGTCCCATAGTTTTACTTCTATTGTAAAACATTGGAAATCAGAAGGTTAGAGGAGCAAGGACTTTATCCAGATGTCAACATGGTCCTCATGTCCCCTCGTTTTACTTCTATTGTAAAATATTGGAACGAGCTCATACCATTTGGTACTAATAAACTGGTTATAAGCACTATGGTTAGAAGACTAGTTCAGATCAGCAGGGTCAGGCTAGTTAGGAGAATAAAATTTCTTCTGGGAAAAGAAAATGGAACGACTAGGTTAAAGGTAAAGTAAAGTGGCAGAATAAGAAAGCCAACAATGAAGCAGATGTTAGCAAGGTCAGGGATAATCCTATTTTACCCTGTCCTAAGTATAGAAAACATAAAAAGGGAGAATGTTAGACGGGGAATAATATTTGTTTCGGTGTGGTAAGTCCGGTCATATTGCACAGAATTGTACAAATTTTTTATTTTCCAAAAGAAGAATGACAATGAGGAAAAGAATAACAAGGGAAATGCGCGTGTCTTTGCCATGACTGAGCAAGAGGTAGAGTAGAACCCCAATTTTATTGTAGGTATTCTTTCTTTAGCCAATACACCTACTTATGTTCTATTCAATTCTGGAGCAACAAACATTTTTATTTCATCCTCTTTCATTGATAAATCTAGTATTGCATGTGATAAGTCTGATAGCATACTAGAGGTTAGCATTCCCTCAGATAGAACGTTAAATACAAATTGAATAGCTAAATTTATTAAAATGAATATAGAAGGACATCTTTAGAAGTAAATATATACCTCATAGATATGAAAGACTTTGATGTGTTTGGGCATGGACTAGTTTGTTTGTAATCACGCTACCATCCAATGCCGTGAGAGAGAAGTGTCTTTTCAAGAACTAGGAAAAGAAGAAATTCTTATCTTTGGAGTAAAGACCAAACCTAAATCGCAATTAGCGCCGGCTTTGGAAGCTGAAAAGATGCTAAGAAAGAGAACATGCCAAGGGTTCCTAGTTAGTATCTCGGGAACACATTAGCCAATAATTAAGTTTAGTAAGTAGCGAAGAATTTTGAACATGTTTTTTCGAAGGTTCTACCTAGTATCCTACAAGATAAATGGTTGGAGTTTACAATAGATTTGGTTCCCAGAGTGGATCCAGTATCTATAGCTCCATATAGAATAGCACCAAAGAAATTCTAAGAATTAAAAGTCAGAGTTGTTGGATAATTACTTTATTCGACCGAGTGTATCACCATGGGAAGCACTTTTTTTGTGTTAAGAAAAAAAAATAGTACTATGAAAATGTGCGTAGATTACCAAGAATTGAACAAGTTTAGTATTAAAAACATGTATCAATTTCCAACAATAAAAGACTTGTTCGATCAGTTAAAGAGAGCGAATGTGTTTTCCAAGATTGATTTGCGATCTGGATATCACCTGTTAGAATTAAAAGTAAGTTATTTACTAAAGTCAACTTTCAAAACTCTATCAACTTTACTGTTACACATTTGTGTGTAACTAACACTCTAGCAATATTCATGGATTTGAGGAAAAGGGTATTTCATTAGTACTTAGATTGATTCGTCATAGTTTTTATTTACAATATATTGATCTATTCTCAAGATAGGTTTTCTTGGTCATGTAGTTACTAGCCAGGAAATTGAAGTTGACCCAACCAAAGTAGAGTCAATAACTAAATAACTAATTAGAATAGACCTACTAGTGCTGTTGAAGTTTGTAGTTTTCTGGGATTGACCAGCTATTATTGGAGATTAATCAAAGGTTTTTATAAGATAGATGGATCGATGACTCAGTTAACTCAAAAATGAGTGATGTTTCAAAACTTTCAAAACACAGCAAGTACGATATCTATACAAATCATGATTTTCAAATATTTCTTTACCCAAAAGAAAATAAATATGAGACGAAGAAGATGTTTGGAGTTAGTAAATGACTACGATTGCACTGGCTATTACCATCTAGGTAAGGCTAATGTGATTGCAGATAGTTTGAGCAGAAAGATAGTGAGACAATTGGCATCTTTCATCTCAAAACAAGTTCAATTGGTTAAGGATTTGGAGAAATTGAGAATCAAGATTGTTTATTCCTTGAACCAAATTTCAGCTTAGATATCGATCCTAATTGTTCGACATACCCTAAAAGATTGAATCATAGAGGTACTGGATAAAGATCCATTACTTCAAAAGATTAGGATTGGCCCATTACACCCCGTACGCCGCTTTTCATGTTGGTACAAAAATGTATCGAGATCTTTGAGACACATTTTGATGGATGAACATGAAAAAAAAGTATCAGTTTTTTCGTTGGGAAGTGCATTGTCGGCCAGAAAGTAAAAGTCGAGCACCAAAGGCAATAGGATTGCTGGATCCTTTATAGATACCTGAATAGAAATGGGAACACATCTATATGGACTTTGTAGTTGGTTTTCCAAGGTCAACAAAGGGTAATAATTCCATTTGGGTAATTTTGTATCGGTTGACCAAGGCGACTCATTTTCTACCAATGAAAATGAGGTTCAGTCTGGATTAGTTAGTACAATAGTATATAAGAGAGATTGTTAGCATAGAATTCCGATCTCCAATGTGTTAAATAGAGATACGAGTTTTACATCTGTGTTCTAGAACAAAACTAAATTTTACGACTTATCATATCCTTTGTCTGATGGACAATCTAAACTTTCGAGATTCTTGATAAGGTTGTTAATGTGGCGTATCAAATGGCTTTACGACCCAAACTTTTAGCAATACATAACACTTTCATGTATCCATGATCAGAAAGTATGTGCATGATCTCATCCATGTGGTAGATCATCAAGATTTTGATGTACAAAAAAACTTGTCTTATGAAGAATCTCCGATCTCTATTAGACAAGAAAATCCGTAAGTTGAGAAATAAAGAGATTTCATTGGTTAAGGTGTAGTACTGTAATCATGGAATGAAGAAAGCTAGTTGAGAGAAATCAAAGCCACGTATCCCACACTTTTCATCTAAATTTCAAGGTAATTTTGATGAAGAAATTTTTTTAAGGGGTATGGAATGTAATATCTTGAATTTTTTATTCTTAGCTTGATGTGTTTTCCCTTTTCGAGAGATGAATCTTTGAGGTTTGACCTACATAAAAAAATAATAGCCCAAAGCATAAAATCGGTTAAATCCTAGGAGTTAAGTTGTTTCAACAAGTACCTGGGTTGTTTAGTATAATGGTAATCAACATGGTTTAACACAAACAATGTAGGTTCGAATCACCATGTAGATATTTTTGAAGATAATTATTTTTTATAACTTGTTTAGAGTTACAAAACTCTTCAACTTCTATTTTAATTCTCTTAGAGCCATGTTAAATCCTACAATAATAATCACCTAAAGTTTCTCATTGAAAGGTAAAGTTACAAGAAAAGAAAAAAAAATTCCACTCCCCTTCAGTCTCCAAAAATTCGACGTCCTCACTTTCTCTTCATCTCTACATTTTTATTTTGATTTTTTTTCAAAAGAAGAAAAGTAAGAAGTATTTTACTGCGATTTTGTTGGAACTAAAACTGGTTTTTAGGTTGTTCGTAGCTAGATTTCAATTATGGGATCAAGGAAACTAGGTATGAACATGTGTTGTAGTTTTACCCATTGTTTAATGACTGATTTTATATGTAAATGATTTATTTCATTAAACAAAGAAATAAAATGTAATGATATGGCCATAAACAGTTTCTATGAGCAATGAGATTCTTCAGAATCATGCATTTTGCTAGTAATCATATGTGTTATGATTCTATGGTATGAATTCTAGTATGTGCTCAATTTAGATGTTTGTATTGAGTATTTCGCCCTCATCTCTTCCTAATTCTCTACAAATGAATTTGGTTTGGGAAACACGGATGATTGAATGAAGGTTGCCGTGGTACAAGAAAAGGGGGTGAAGTCTATTGACATCTAAAATTTGAAGGTTATAATGTTCTATTTGTGACGAAATTATGATGTTAAGTTGATGTCTTAAAAACATATAAAAGACTACACTGATTTAAAAGTTTTAGGCTATGTTAACGTCATAAATCATGTTGAAGTTTTTATGTTTTAAGTCCATGTAAATTGTGGGCAAGTGTTAAGATTTATATTCATAGATTTTTCATGATATTGTTAAGATGTGGAGCCTAATTTATTGCGTTATGCGAAACTGAGCGCAGAGGTTGCCGTAGGGGTTGGAAGTAGGGCATGCAGCAATCCTTCCTTGGGCTCGGGGGGCAGCACCCATGAAAGGTCCACGGTATTTCTATTTTCTTAAATAAGGGTGTTTTCGAGATTTTTCTTTTGTAATTAGGTTGACCTCAATTTTCATTAAAACTAAGGAACTATCATTGAGTTGCCTTATAATTTTATTATTATTAAGGAACATTCTTTGGCTTATTATATATAGGACAAATCTCTTATAAACAATAATTATCATTCATTATTGTAATGACCATAAAAGTTTCTTGGCATTTCATATTTCACAAAAAATAAATTTCAACTTCCTAGTACATTTTAAACACTTTAGTCGGATTAGATTTTTTTTTCTCGTGTGCTTGCCTTATCTTTTGTGTTAAACAAAAAGGATTTTTGTCAATCACCAAAATCAATTTTTTTTATACTAATTAAATACCCAAACAGCCCCTAAAACCCAAAAACTTAACCACCCATGATCGCCATCACTTCAGCCTATTACCTATTTATTTCTCCCACATCTTCCACCCTCTATTTCAGCTGAACTCCCTGCCATTCACCCTTCAGAAAAACGTCCCAAGCCCCCATCAGCTGCCAAAAACCGTGCCTAAGGAGCTTAACAAGCTAAACGTTTCCTCTAAAAATCAGATGGAAACCACTCCCACGATTTCTAAAAATACCCATTATTCAGCACAAAACAATCCCACTTCAAACCCTCTCTTCCACTTCATAACCTAGCTAGTTGCTCATCATTTTTTGCTGAAGAAAAATGTCCCTTAAGTCTCTATTATCAGCCCCAACAGGTTTTCCATTTCTCTTCCATTTTCTGCCCCTCCTTAAGTCCATTTCCTTCATTTATTTTTCCCATCCTACACCTGCAATTTCACTTTATATTTTCAGCCCTTAAGTTCCCTCTTTACAAACACCAAAGAATACCCCAGCAATAAGTTTAGAGTTCCAGTTTTTATCAAGCAGAAATCAGTCACTTCTTCCCTCATCATTTTCAGCCCTAAACTCCAACTACAAGTTCCACTTTTCTTTATCTTTTCCTACCCAAAACTCGGCTCTGCAGTATACTCTTCTTTCCAAAGAATTTAGAATACAACTTAAAGAAGAACTTCTCTTTTTCCCCTTCAAAAATCGGCCCCAGTAGAAAGACTATTGCTGTGTTTTTATTCGCAATTCCAACCATTTTCTTCTACAAATTTTAGCAAGTATTCTCCTTAATTTTATACCCCACATACAACACACGGATTTTGGTAAATCAACATGGAAATTGTAGAGTTAGTACAAGGAAACGGACAACCAATTCAACTCAACAAAACTTCTAAATGACAAGATAGTTTTGTTTACTACGAAAACTTTGATTTATAAATGATTTTGGGATTATGTGATATAAATGTCATGTAAATTTATTTATGAAATAACTTTATGATTGTGATTGAAGGTAATCTCATATGCATGATAGCGATTGAAGGAAATCACATTTACATTCATGAGTGCCGGTTACCAATTTATGTTGTTCATATCTATGTTTGAAATGATGGCATGTGCATTCATGTTTCCGTATAATTTTTTCCGCATGTTAGTAAATTTCCTACTGGGTATTTCTTATGAAATACTCACCCAAAAATGAACAAATTTTCATATTGAAATGGTTGGACTTGGCGCAATGCCGTAGGCTAGCGAACATGAAATGGACTTCTTTTATTTAAATTAAGTTTTGACGTCGAGATAATCGAGTCAATCATGATGTAAATATTATAATTTAGATGTTGGTTTTTCAGTATTTAATCATGTGAAGTACATGAAAAACAAGATGTTGGTTTAATTGTCATTTAAATTTTTAAGATAGAAATTGCCTCGTTTTACATTCTGAAATTTCAGCTTTCTACCCCTACTTTGAAAATTCATAATTCTCTGTACGTTTAGAGTTTTTGAGTGAAATAAATAGATATAGAAAGCCTTATATGTGGTATAATGGAAACAATTAGAATCACTCAAAAAATTTATTGTATGAATTTATTATGAATATTTTAGCGAGCTACCTTAAGGGACCTGTGACAGTTTTTCAAACAACTTTGACTAATGTTTTCACACACAAACAACGTAGCTAAGGTCTGAAATTTTTAAATGGCCTAGTCCAAGGTCCCAAATATCTACAGTGCAAATTTTGAAATTTTTGGAGTTTGTTGGGATGGTTAAATAAATTGTGGTGACACCTATCACGGTATAGGTAAAAATCTTTAAAATTTAGAAGGAAAATTATTTTTCCTTGCACGCTTATTATCTTCTGCAATAGTTACATTTATAAAACCATTCAAGGGTACGGGAAACCTATTTGGAGTGTTCAAAAATTATTTAAAATTATTTTATTTACTCTCTGAGTTGAAAAAATCCAGGTCATTATAGTTAAAGTGAAAATACTGCAACGGCTGAAGAAAGGATGTAATCTCACATTGAGGCGAACTTGTATAAATCCTGGTGTTCTTTAATTTTTTTTTTCATTTATTTAATGTTCTAATCTTAACAACTGGTATTAGAGAGAGGTTCTGATTGAGAGTGATGGCTGGCAATGATTGATGATCAATACTTGGAATCACCAAATTTGATAGTCAGGATTTTTTATTCTGGAAGATGCAAATAGAGTATTATCTTTACAGTAAAAAGATGCACTAGCCGTTGGATGAGAAACTATAAACATTGAATGATGATGGTTGGAACTTTCTTGACAGACAAGTATTGGAAGTAATTCGAATAACATTGTCGAAGAACATGGCTTATAACATTGGAAAAGAGAAAACCACTGTAGAATTGATGACAATATTATCTGACATGTATGACAAGTCCTCAGTGTACAATAAAGTTCATCTGATGAAGAAATTCAAACTCAAACTGAAGATGGTAGAAGGTGCTTTGATGGTAGAGCATCTTAATAAATTCAACACAATCGTCAATCAATGGGTCTTTGTGGAGATTACATTTGAGGATGAGGTTCGTGCGCTAATCCTCTTGGCCTCACATCCGAATAGTTGAAAGTCTCTAAGATCGACAGCTAGCAATTCCATGAGGAGTGCGAAATTGAAACTTAATAATGTCTTAGATACAATTCTTGCTAAAGAAGTCTATAGAAAAGATGATGGAGAAGTCTCAACATCTAATTCTGTCCTCAATATCGAAAATATGAGAAGATTTTACGAAAAGAATTTCAACAAGGGTGAAGGTAAAGAATAGTCGAAGATTGGCATAAGCAAGTCCAAACGAATAGGGTTCTGAATGCTGGAATTGTGGTTAGTTTGTTTACCTAAAGAGGAATTCCAGAATACCTAGAAAGAATGAGGACAAGAACAATAATGCTGAGAATGCTGCAACTGAAGAGGTAAAAGATGATTTACTCTTGTCTATTGATAGTTCTATTGCTTCTTGGGTAATAGATTCTGAGGTTTCCTTTTACACAACTGCACATAGTGAGAACATGGAGAGTTATGTTGCTGAAAGTCACATAAAGGTATATCTCACTAATGGAAAACATTTGGACACCATTGGTATTGGTGATGTCAGATTTGAGATGCTAAACAGGTCTTTTTGGAAAATTAACAAGGTAAAGACATGCCAAAATTGATGCGATATGTGAATTTTGGTCCTAGCTATTGGAAAGCAACGAAAGGAGCCATGGTTGTTGCTATGTACATGATTACCAATCCTAGAGACACCAAAAAAGGAACTCTTTACATGACTACCAATCCCAGAGATACAGTTGCTATTGTTGAATCTACTGCTAATTATGATCTATGGTTCTATAGGCTCAGACACGTGAGCGAGAAGGAAATGAAAGTACTTGTATCTAAAGGAAAGCTACCAAGATTAAAATATGTTGAACATAGTATGTGTGAATGCTGTATTTATGGAAAGCAAAAAATGGCCAGTTTTTCAAAATCTGGAACGGAGCTAAAGGCAGCCAAATTAGAATTGGTTTATATAGACGTCTAGGGACCTTCTCTTAGAGGTTCCAATTATTATGTGACGTTTTGAAAAAGAAATATGATGTCTTCGATCTTTTAAGAGGTGGAGAGCGGTGGTTAAGAATGAAATAGATTTAAATATGAAGTTCTTGCATTCAGACAATAGATGTGAATACATAGACGCAAATTTTTAGAGGTACTGTGATGAAAATGGGGTCAAGATGATGAGGAATATTCAAGGTAAACTTCAACAAAATGGTGTATCTGAGAAAATGAACAAGACTCTAAATGAGCGTGCAAGAAGTATGAGATTACATATAGGACTGCCAAAGATGCTTTGGGTAGAGACTGTCAGCACTGCAGCATATTTGATCAACAGAGGCCTTTAACACCATTGGACTCCAAAATACTAGAAAACGTTTGGAGTGGAAAGAAATAGATATTTCCTTCTTAAAAGTGTTTGGTTTTGTTTCTTATATTTACATTGATTTTGCTTCTAGAACTAAACTTGATGCCAAGTCTAAAAAATGGTTTTTTATTGGCTATGGTGATTTGGAGTTTTGTTATCATTTCTGGGATGAGCAAAGTCCTACGATTATTAGGAGTAATGACATAATCTTCAATGAAACAGCTATATATAAAGACATATTGAAAGAAGATCTTAAAAGTACAAATTCTATAGTTAAGAAGTCTGAGGTGATTCTATTGTAAGACCTTCCAGTGATTGAGGAGGAGAAAACTGATGGTGAAGATCGAGAAAATAGAGCCCCAAAAGGAAATCAGAGAACTCGTGTGACTGAACTTAGGAGATTCGACAAAATAATTAGACCTTTATAGAGAGACTTTCCCGCATTGCATTATATTTTACTAACTAACAGAGGTGAACTAGAAAGCTATAGTGAAGCCGTGTAGGTTGATGAATCAATCAAGTAGGAGTTAGCCATGAGAGATGATATTGACTCATTATTGACCAATTAGAGATAGGTTTACCAGATAAAAGAAAAACATGACAGTAGTAAGAGATATTCTAATAGATAGAATGCATTGACTATACTGAGATTTTTCTCTTGTGGTGAAATTAACTACAATCATAAAATACTTAGACTAGTGGTAGAAGAAGACTTGCACATAGAGTAGTTGGATATAAAGACGGCCTTTTTTCATAGTGATATGGAGGAAGAAATTTACATGAAGCAGCCAGAAGGTTACGAAGTATAGGAAAATGAAGAAATTGTGTGCAGACTTCAAAAGAGCTTGTATGACCTTAAACAAGCTCCGAGACAGTGGCATAAGAAGTTTGATAGTTTTATGGGTAGTAATGGCTTCATAAGGTTCCAGGCGAATCATTGTTGCTATTTAAAGACCCTTAGTGACTCATACATCATCTTACTCCTATATGTTGATGACATATTGATTGCAGGAGCTTGCAAACAACAAATTGACAAGTTAAAAGAGGAGTTGTCCAAGGGGTTGTAATGAAGGATTTAGGTACTTTAAAACAAATCATTGGGATGAGAATTACTAGGGACAAGGATGTCTTAAAATTGTCACAGGAAGAGTATGTGAAGAACGTGCTGAGCAGATTCAAGATGGATGAATCTAAACCAGTGAGTATTTTTTTGGCTAGTTACTTCAAGCTATCCAATAAACAGTCACCTTCTACAGAGCATGATTGAGCCTACATGGTCAAGGTTCATTATGTCTCTGCTATTGGAAGTCTTATGTATGATATGATGTGTACAAGACTGGACATAGCACATGCAATAGGAGTTGTGAGTAAATATATGAGTAATCGTGGAAAACCACATTGGGAGGCAGTAAAGTGGATTCTCATGTACTTGAGAAGTACAAAAAATCAGGCTTGGAATTACAGGGCTTTGTAGATGCTAACATGGCCAACGACTTTGATGGCAAAAAGAGAACTACTGGATATGTATACACATTAGGTGGTATAGCAATTAGTTGAGTGTCTAAGTTGTAGAAGATAGTTGCTCTTTTCACTACTGAGGCAGAATATATTGCCATGACTGAAGCTAGCAAATAGATGATATGGTTGTAGACTTTCTTGGAAGAATTAGGTAAGATGCATGAGAAGAGTGTGTTGCATTGTGACAGTCAAATTGATATTCACTTTGCAAAGAATCCCGTCTATCATGCGATGACGAAGCATATACAGATTCGTTATCACTTTATCAAATTAGTTTTGGAGGATGGAATCTTAGCATTTGAGAAGTCAGGGCAATCAAAAGCCTGATGATATGTTGACAAAGACTGTTACAATTGAGAAACTGAAGTTATGCAACTTCAGTTGGTCTTCTCCATTGAAGATTGGAGGAGGAGTATCGGCCGCTACAGATGAAGAATTGATGATGGATTAGTCTCCAAATGAGAGATTATTAACCTGTAGAGCCTAATTTATTGCGCTATGCAGAGCTGAGTGTGAATGTCGCCGTGGGGGTTTCAAAGGGAGCAGCTGCCCCCCTCTCGGGACTCGGGAGCAACACCCCCGAAAGGTCCACAGTATTTCTATTTGCTTAAGTAAAGGTGTTTTCAAGATTTTTCATTTGTAATTAGGTGCCCTAGAATTTCATTATAAATAGAAAACATTCATTAGATTGCTTAAGAATTATATTATTACTAGGAACCTTCATTAGGTTATTATATATAGGACTAATCTCTTATAAACAATAATAATCATTCATTATACTGAAAATACTACAACGGCTGAAAATAGGACATAGTTTGACATTGAGACGAATCTGTATAAATCTTCGTGTTCTTTATTTTTTTCGCATTTATTTACTACTCTAATCCTAACAGATATGATTGAATATTGCATAGGTATGAATTTTCGTCACAAGTCTTGTATTCTAGCTATATTGGAAAGTTGTTTTAAAAGTTGAAACAAATTTCCAGATTTCTGTTTGTATTCCAAATACGCTCCACGGGATAAGATTTCCAAGTTTTGGGCAAGGCTAGGTGTGTTAGATATCCTATCTAGTTTTATATCCATAGAATTTGGAATCACATCATACGGAGGTTTGCAGTGTTAGTTATGGTTTTTCTCGTGAGCTGTGATGGGTGTGCCTAAGAGCATATTTTTCTATGTGAATGAAACAAATTTGACAACCAAAACGAATGAGATAGCTTGTGAAATTTTTACATTTTTTTCATGAATTATTTATTGTGTTGCACTATAAATTTTTTTGATTTTATAAGCTCGTAGATGGGTCAAATAAATTTCATCGTCTAATTGTGGGTAAATAATCATTTGAACACATATAGGGATTGGTTAACACAAATTTGCACAAGAAAAAAGATGGGGTAATATTGTGTTTCTTTTGTTTACATTCAACAGTGATTTATTAAATTTACCCTAATAAAATTGTACTTCATATAGTCAATGACAATGGAAACTTTTGACCATGTGATTGATTAGGTTTTGCGTAAATCACAAAAGTTTGATTGCCACCAACATTCTCCACTGAATTGATTGATTTTACACTACCTGGGAAGACTGAAAGGGCACAAAGGGCCTTCTTGAAAATATGATGATAAGATGAAAGTTTAACATTTGTAAAAAAAAATTACGAGTATCATTTGGCAGAGTTTAATGACATGCAAAAATAATATAGATGGAGTACTAATAAATGAAATGTACTTTGTTTTTGTCAAGCTTTAAAGTTGTCCGTTTCTTCATCCTTTTACCTTTATTCTTCAAGAGCAAAATTGAACCATTTCGTAGAGAAGGTGTTTCATCAAATTCCTAAAAGTTGTGCAAAACTTAACCACTATAGATGGTCAAAGTTTTTTAATGGTTAGAACTCAACGAAAGAGAACTTTAATAGGGTAATGCTAGTGAATCACTCCCTTAATTTTCTCTAGGAAAACTGATTAGTGTATTTTGTACACTAATTTCAACCATCTTAAGAAGACTTTTGTATCGTGTTTTGGTTAATTGGAAAGGATATTCTATTGATTTTCGTTTTGTTTCTTGTGTTTAGGACTAAACACAAACTTGGAGGGTATTGAAGACAAGTAGGGAAAACGAGACGAGAAAACAGGCAAAGAGCATGGAAAGTTTAGAGGACCCGTTCGAGCCTTGCCCAAGCAAGGCCACGGGAAAAAGAACTAGAAGCCTACCCACTCGAGCAGGCCTTTAATAGAAAGGTCCACGTCTGCTCGAGAAGACTGACCCCCACTCGAGTAGACCAGGGAAAATGTTTGCACAAGGTCTCTATCTGCTAGAGCGGACGGGGGCCACCCTCGAGTGGATGTCTACGGTGCACAATTTCAGTTATTTTAGGCAGATTCTTAGAGTCATTTTGGGGACTTTTTTGCACAAAATTTGAGCTACAACTCTTATAAATATAGAACTCATAAACTTCAAAAGGTTTGAAAAATTGGAGAAGAAAATGGACAAAAACACAATTTTCACTTGGGATTCTACATCAAACTCGTTTTGCTTGGTTTTCGAGAAAGATTCCGTAGAAGCAAGCTCAAATTGAAGACATTCAGGGGGCTTGAGATTTCCATACTAGTTCTTTCATCTTTCATATAATCTTAGTGATGTACTTTCAATTGCTATTGTGTTTTTGTGATTCAAAAATGTTAGGCTAAACATATTCATGCTAGGATGACGATGTAAACTTTGTTTAAAATTTTAATTCAAGAATTCTCGTTTTTTATATTCAATTTGTGTTTTTTTATATTCAATTTGTTTTTGATTGATTGTTTATCAAGTATTTTGATCAACATGTGAACGTTTTTGTGACTTATTTTTCTTCCTAGAAGTTCAAATTAGGTTTTAACACCTTTTGACAAACAACACAATGTCCGATAGGAGTAAGAGATAATATCTATGCTTTGTGCAATCGTGGTTGGATAATGTATAGTTTCAATGCATTTTTATATATTCGAATATGTGATATATTTATTGTGTCATTTATGAAAATATGTTTAACCTTACCCTCGAGAGATCATTAGATAGAATAGGATTATTTATTGTCAAGTTAAGCAAGAATTGAATAATTTGAAAAAAATTGAGAATTAAAATAGATCGCAATGGTAGAGTCGACATCTTAGTGTTATTTTTCCATGAATTTTCTCTAAGACTCTTTGCAGGCTTTTACATTGCTTTTAGAGAATTGATAAAGTAGTTAAGTCAAATCACTAAAACTATTGAAAATTGTGAGTTTTTGAATTAAGCTAGCTTTAATTTAACCAAAGCTAAATTCTCAAATTTCATAGGACAATACTCATCTCATCACTACTATTACTTGTCAACGAACTCATACACCTATGGGATTTTCACTAACAATTTTTTGCCACCGTTATTAGGAGATTAAGATATTTAGTTTGATTTGTATTAATTCTAGCTTTATTTCAATTTTTTTCTTTTTTTTCCAGTGCTTCTTTTGGTTTTTTTCCAGTCATTCTCACTTGGTGTATGCAAGATTTGAAAGATCTTGGCCTTTTACCATATGATCTCGAGATTTATAGAACATTTCAACATCATAAAAGAGAACTGAGAAAAGCACATAAGAAACAACGACATATCATTATGGCAGATAAGAAAATCAAATTGTTGAGATAGAAGAACATGACTCGCCTCTTAGAGAATTCATCCAGTGGTTAAGAATTAGTCCAACATTGCTTATCCTTCATATGGGCAACCAAACTTTCAACTGCGGCCGAAATTAACCTATTCTAAAATCTTTTCTAGTTTTATAGGAGATCGATTGAAAATCCACATGCCCATATATCCCATTTTTTGTAGGTCGGCAATAACTTCACTTAGCAGGGTGTAAATGACCAGGTCATCCGGATGCGATTATTTACACATACATTGAAGAATAGAGAAAAAGAATTGTTAGACTCATATCGTGTAGGCAGTATCGTTACATGGAATGACATGGTTTAGAAGTTCATTACCAATTTTTCCACTAGCAAAAGTTACCAAATTGAAGCATGATATTTTTATATTCCGACAACACGAGTCAGAAAGCTTCCACGAGGCCAGGGAGAGATTCAAAGAACTATTTCACAAGTGTCCTAATAATGACATCAATAAAGGACTCTATGTCCAATATTTCTACACATGGTTACTTTCAACCGGCCATTTTACAGTTGACTCATCATCTAAAATATCAATCAAAACTAAGACAGTCCATGAAAGCATATGAGTTGTTTGAGAGAATGACCAAAATTAATACTGAAAAATAATGTTGACAATATTTCAGCTTTATGTGCACAGATGGGAACCTTAACAAAGAAGATGGACAACCGTACCCAGACAATTAATGTGGTGCACAATCCAATTCCAATTGTCAAGATTGTAAGATAAATCATCAAATCCCCAGAATGTCATTTAACCATCACTTTCACAATACTCCAACTTTTACAATCCGAGCTAGAGAAATCATCCAACTTTCTCTTGGACAAACAGTTAGAATCAGGAGAACCAAAATCAATGAAAACCACAAGGGTTCTAACAAAAACAAGAGAATAAGCCTTCATTGGATGAATTAATATGTCAATATATGACAAAACTGACACTACATTGCAACAACAATCATTGATTAAAAATTTGGAGACTCAGATGATACAAATATATGCAGTGCTATCAGAAAGGACACGTGGCACTATACCTAGTAATACTAGGACAAATCCACGAGAACAAGTAAATGCCATCACCACACGCAGTAGGGTTCAACTACTAGAGATTCATGTCATAGGACATGTGGCCTTAGATAACAAGGTACCTACCATAGACAATGAATAAGTGGAAAGGTCTGAATAGAAACCACAAGCAAGTAAAAAATAGAACTCACTCTACAGGTTAAGGCAACCATTCATGTCAAAGCATATGTGCTGCAGATACTATTTTTTTAAAAGACTACAATAACACAAGTTGGATAAATATTTCATAAAATTCCTTGATAGTTTCAAGAAATTGCACATCAACATTTCTTTCATAGAAGCATTAGCTCATATTCCATTATACTTGAAGTTTATGAAGGAGATGTTCTCAAAGAAAAGAAAACTTGAAGAGTTTGAGACCTTGACTTTAACTAAGGAGTGAAGTGCTATCATGTTGAATAAATTGACTCCAAATTTAAAAGATTTGGATAGTTTCAAATTCCTTGCACCATTAGCAATTTTATAAATTTCAATACATTATTAGATTTAGGTGCAAGAGTTTACTTGATGCCCCTATTTGTTTATAGAAAAATTAGGTTTATGGAAGGCCAAAGAAATTATGATATCACTTTAACTAGCTGACAAATAGATCAAGCATCCTCGAGGTGTGGTTAGGATGTGTAGACAAATTCATATTCCCGATGGATTTCATCATTATGGATATTGAAGAAGACGTGGACATGCTAGTGATTTTGGACCAACAATTCATAAAGACAATTCAAGCCCTAATTGATGTGGAGAAATGTGAGCTAGTTTTAAGAACACTGGATGAACAAGTCAAGTTCAATATATTCACCTCACTCAAGAACATCCAACCTTAAAAAATTGTCTTAGGACCAACGAATTACTGGAAATCAGTTGTGATGAAACGTATATACCGAAAGTAAAGATTGTAGGTAAGAAGCTCAGGCCGAGAGCAAAATTATGAAGTATAGGTGGAGAAAAATTTGGTAAGAAATGGCAAGAAAATGTTTGGAGGGTGTAGAAAAAATCTTGCAAAAATCGAAAATTGTAAGCAATGCAAGACTTTCAAAGCCCGATTCGAGCCCCCTTAAATGATCGTTTCCATAAAGTTGAGCTAATGACTTTAAATAAGCACTTATTGAAAAGCAACCCAATTTTCTTACCTTTTACTTACTTTTTTTGTGTCGATCAAAGTTGATTAGATGCATGATGAAAATGGGGTGAGAATATGGTTGCACTTCAGTTTTCGGGCATGCTAAATGGGAAAATTGCATTCAATTTGAGCGTCTAAGGTCATATGTCATTATTATCCATTTGCATGATTTTTCTCAAACATTACGTCGTATTTTGTTCACTAAACCTCATGGTAAAATTTCTTGTTAAACGGGCTTTGTTTAAATAGGGATGGAAGGATGATGAAGGTAAAAAGCTAAAGGCAAAAGCAACCAGGCCAGTCCTCTCTAGCGGCAATCAAGCTTGTTTGAATGGCCAAACAGATTCAAACACACCACTCTCTAACCACTCGAGTTGACACTAGGTCTGCTCAAGCGAGGTTATCTATGGGTTTAAATCCATGAGGTTTACCTCATAAAACACACACTCATTCCACACTTAGGCGATTTTCCATCCAATCCTACACATTCTTCACATCCAATTTTCACTAATTCACTCCACATTCATCATGTTTAGTTGATTGTTCATCATCATCTGGTAAAACTCTTCACCACTTCAAGGTAATTTGGCATCCATTCTCTTCTAAGGTTCTAGTTATTGAATTTGTGGTTTTTTCTTGTTGTTGATCTTTTGAATTTGTGGTTTTTTCTTGTTGTTGATCTTTTGAGGAGTTTAGGTATGCTTGTTGAAGGCCTGGATGATAAATATTGTGGATATTTATTGCTTTTAAATTTGGATCATGGGTATACATACAACATACACATTTACAGTAGTTTTGAAAGGCACACACCACAAGTTAGAAAAAATGCCAAAACCAACTTTCCCAAACTTATTGTGCATCATGTAGATTTAGGCCTAGGTTATATTGTTGGGATAATGTTTGAGCATCCTTTATGTCCATGAAATGAATCCAAACACATTTAGGCAACACAAAATTGTGAATTTCCACCACTTGATGTGAAATCACCATACCTGTATTTATGATTCATCTACATTTGCACACCTTTATGTTTGCATATGTGTTCTATTCATTGATGAAATAGGTGATCACATTGGACATTGGAGGATGTTTATGCAACATCTTAGTGATTGTTTAAAGTGTTTGTGCAACATGTGTCTTGTTCATTGCCATGTTTAACTTGTGATTACGACCAAAGGTGTTTGTGTGTGCTTTGTTATAGAACAACATGAACAATTCAAGGAAAACAAACAATGATGAGGGGCCAAGCAAGAGCAAAGGCAAAGCTACATCCAAGCAAGCACCCAAACAACCTGCTAAGTTTGACATTAATAAGTTTGAGGATGAGGATGCTTACCTCATCTACAAGCATAACATGAGCCACTGAAACATCTCTTTCGAAAGAGCGGTGAATTTACATGATTTCAAAAATGAACTATTAAGCCAGTAGTGGTACGAAACAATTGGGAGAAGCTAGTGGGGGTCTTTCGCATCACCTATGTGGTGAAAGTATGAGAATTCTATGCAAACATCCATGAACACATATATAACCCACAATATCCTCGATACATATGAGACCAATACATCACATTTTCACATATGGTGATCCTCCAAGGTTATGGCATTGAGGATACAAAGGAAGATAGATACCAACTGAGTCATCTAAATTTCCATGATGTGGTAGTGTCAATATGTGGTAATCTTAATTAGTGTCCTGATCAAAGAAACACCTTAGACTACAACATCATTAGAGAAGTTCGAACATTAGATAAGATGGTGAGCTCTAATATTCTTCCAACCTCTCACACCTTGACTGTTAAGCACGGCTACTGTTTTGGCTCCAAACTCAAAATCTAAATACAAAGACGTTAATATTTTGGGTCATTCAGTAGAATAAAACCAACCTCTGTAACCCCGCCTTCCCACCCCTCATTACTAGATTATGTCACATGTAAGGAGTAAATCTCAAGAATGAGATTAATACAAAGAAGTGACTAGAGTGATTGAAAGAATTATTATAAAAATTTTTGATAAAACCATAGCCCGACAACTGGCCAGGCTCTGCTCACGCAGTAGATGAAGCAGCATAGGCTAGGGATCTGTCTCACGTCCGAGATGAGCCAGTGGATGGAGTGGTACCACTAGCAGTACCCAAGCATATCCTGTAGAGTATCTACACACGGCTTCATGCTTATTGGACATTGCATGCTAAGTTAACAGCACATGTGGGACTAGGGATAGCAATTGGGCTTAGTCACCCATCGGACTGTCGGCTCAGTCCAATATGGTTTGGCCATTATTGCCTAGGTTCGTCTAACAAGCCAACTCATGTAAAGGCTCGTGGCTCATGAACCACAACGGTCACTTTTTGTGACTACTGGAACTCTCACTTTTATGACCGTTGGAAGTCCCAATAGTCACAAAAGTGATCGTTTTAGTCACCATAATTTTTTAAAACGATCATTTTTTTACTATACAAAATCCCATCCACTTCAATATTTCTCATACCTCTCAACCTACTCAATATCAAAGTATTATATTCTTAATATTAGTTTTTTTTATTCTGCAATCTACAATTTAATTTGCTTAATTAAGTGATTTCTTCTTTTCGAATTCCAATTTTAGTAAACATTATCTTTATTCTACATTTCTACATTCTTCTACTACCTATATTCCAAATGGATTACACTCAAAGAAGTGGCCACCAAACAGATGATGATTTTAGTGGTCTAATTGATATTCCAATTCCTAATTCTTATTATGATTATGGGAGCATGGATCTACTCGAATTGGATGATATTGATGAAGATATAGAAACATACACCAATACAACAACCAGTTCGAGCACTAAATGACGAGCTAAAAATCAAAAGGATTGGTGTTGGGAACATTTCAATTTAGTGTCGACTGGTACAACAACAAACAGACTACCAGACTATAGGGCATTGTGTAAACATAGATTTTTGTGGCAAAAGGATGGGGGCACGAGCCATATAAACTGACACTATCCAAATTATTTGTACAAACACGGAGGGTTGGATACAAATCAAGAGCAAGAAATAATAATATTTAGAGTAATTGACTACCCTCACAATGGAATAAATATTTTTAATATTATAATAAGTACTATTAGAGAATTTAATTACGAATCTAGAATTTGTAGTTTTACATTTGACAATGCTATGCCTAATAATATAGTAATAGAAAGATTTTTTTAGTCAACACACCATCACATCCCCAGTGTAGTTTTCATGCCTCCTCCAGGAAAGGATATGGGGTTCAGATACCCCAACCTTGTATAAATAACTCGTACAAAATACATGGGAGGGTGGTATAAAATCCAACATCCAATCAGAAGAGCTAAAACAAACAAATAAATGAATAAATAATAAAGCAATAAATAAGGAAGTACTACCACCCAAACAATAAGTCCTAATAATTCTATAGACCCCTAATTGTAGGAAGTCGATATCTATCAATTTGAACTAAGCTGCGAAATCGCCGCGGCAAGTCTTGAGCGATGTACACAAAATAGCAACAACGATCTCAACCCTCTAAAGTAAGTAAATTAGCCACCTGGTTGCCCTCGCGATAAATATGAGAAATAGTATTACGGTCGGAGGCAATGAGATGTATGATGTGGCGAAGAGTGGCCTGAATGGACCAATGCCCTCGACCTTTGGTGATGCATTGAATGGCCAAAGTAGAGTCGGTTTCAATCCATAAATCTAATAGTACAGTCCTCCGAGCTAGAATGATACCATCAAAAATAGTCCTGAGCTCGGCCTCCAAAATAGAGCACTCGCCATATGAAGAAAAGAATGCGCCAACACACTGACCTGATGAATCTCTAATAATTCTCCTTCCACTTGTAAATCCATCTTTAACGCGTTCATCAGTGTTTACCTTGTAAGATCCCACTGGTGGAGTACGCCAATAAACTAAAACAGAAAGAGGAAGGAATGGAGTAGTAAGAGATATACAAAAAATGAGCAATATACATATCCCCCTCGCCAATGAATAATCCAAAATAAACAGCTTGTATGTAGTAGGGAGATAGTATGGTATATTATCCAGATGATCAGTCTTCGTTCCATAGAGATATCATGGTACTTCGCATCATTTCTCGTAGTCCAAATAAACCAGAGAATCAAAAGATGAATGATCGTGTGTATACGACCCTATCTGACAAATTGACCCGAGAAACGCCCGAAGGGTTATATGAAAAATGTCAGAAAAATGGCGCCAAACCTAGACGGCAATACAATTGTCAATAAATAAATGTTGAATAGTCTCAATAGCCGAGCAACACTAACAACAAGAAGTCATATGACTCCCAATTCACCTCTAAATCACAACATCAACTGTGATAAGACCCTACCATAGTCTCCAGCAGCAGAAGAAAGATACAGTCGTCGGGATAATAGAACTCCAAATAATGTTGTATACGGTTTGAATAGTATGCCCCGTGCGATAACTAGCTGCCATGCAGACTTGGTAGCAAATCTACCATCCTAAGTATCCTTCCACATAATCTGATCGTGCACCTCAGTAGTGATAGGGATGTTCCATATCTGCTCAGCAATAATATATGGTACAAGTTGAAGAAGTCTACCAATGTTCCATCCACTATCATCAAATAATTCTCTAACATGGATAGAAGAATGTGTCAAGTGTGGGTGCTGATCAACTAATGTAGATTCGTCCATCCAGCAGTCATGCCAAAAGAATATCTTTACACGCCCTAACTGCCAAGCAATGTGTGACTCCTCTTGTGGCCTATGTGCTTCAACCTCTTCCACATAGTTGAAGCATAGTAAGGAATAGTAGCCAGCAATGGATGGGTACTCTTACAATACTTACTCAGTAAAAACTGAGTTTATAATGACCGTTGAAATCTAAATAACCACCAGAGTTTTAGGGAGAATGTATAAACAAGATCCATCAGTCTCTTAAAGCCCAGTCCACCCTTCTCAGTAGCAATACAAAGATCCTTCCATTTCCTCCAATGTAATCTGGGTGCATCGTCTCTAGAGTCCCAAAAGAACCTAGCAAATATTCCCTCTAATTTCTTCAAGATAGCATTGGAAGCTTCATAATCTGAAGGAGATAAAGAGGAATAGAGGATAGCACTGATCGAATCAAAGTAATAGAAAGATTAACTGTGACGACCCCGAAATTCTGTCTTAAATTTTTATTTTATTTTTATATTATGTCCACTAGAGTATTAAAAACCGGTTAAGAGGGTACTAGTATCTTCATATGTAGAAAGAAGTTTGGTTTCCTTATTTGTTTAAAAGCTAAATTGGATTATTTTTATAACACTTTCTAACACATTCTTACACGTTCTTTTAGGAAAACAGTTAGGAATAATCAGAGCACACATTTTTGAGTCACCCTTTTCTCTTTTACTTCAGGTACATCTTATTTATGGTGCGTGAAACGGGTACACATAGTAATAGTAAACCAAATAATAAGACAAAATAAACTAAACATAGCAGAAGAAAATAATAGGTAGATTCCGTCTTTTGATTCATTTCACCATCATTACATTAAACCGTCATACAAAACATGAGCTTAAATTAGAAGCTTGAGATACAACCATTACAACTTTGTTTCACAATGACTTATGAAAAATTATTACGTATCGTTAATGACCCATACATAAACATATATTTCCTTTCCACATAAAAGGCTCAAATTGAATAGAGCAACTACATTCCCAAGTTTCTACTTCAATAACTTCAACTTTCTAATATGCATTGACTCATAAGCACATAATTTTTCCATACATGGACACATTTCCTTCACATACTTGAAATAAACTCTTCATAATAGATCAAGTCAAGCATAAGATTAAAAGTGTACTTCACATATGCACAATGTATGTTCATGTAAAACTACAAATAAATGTGCATTTTATCTTGTTTAGAGCCAGTCCTTGAAGTAAGATGTGTACACCGAATACTTAAAGTGAATATCTTATTCCCCTCAAGCACCATATATGCCACTTAGGCTCTAGGTTAATGCCACATAGCCCCTATATTTCACCACATGAACTCTAGGTTAACGCCACTAAGGCACTAGGATCATACCATATAAGCTATAGGTTAACACCACATAGTCCCTAGATCACGTCTCAGGGACTCTAGGTTAATACCACTAAAGCCCTAGAGTCATGTTATTTAGGCTCTAGGTTAATACCTCTTAGGCCCTAGATCGCGTCTCATGGACTCTAGGTTAATGCTACTAAGGCTCTAGAATCATGACATATAGGCTCTAGGTTAACGCCATTTAGGCCCTAGATCCCTAGGTTACGCCACTTATGCCCTAAGTTACGCCACTTCGACTCTCGATTGGTGTACAAACTTACTTAAGATTTTTTTTACATTTGTTATGTTTCATTTTAACATAACCTTAATACTTCAAACGATTTTATGATATAAGAATGTTCATGAATAGAACATGTAGTAGACGCACATAGCTCTTGATTGACAATTAAGTTCTATATTGTCACTATACATAGACATATATTTCTCTATTAATTTAGGGTTCTCGAGACTCGGGTGTGGAGATTTCTCTATTAATTTAGGGAACATCCACACTAAGTCCTTTCATTTTAGATTTTAGATCTTGAATCACCTATTCTCTTAATAGATTTTCTTCTCTTAAAGAGATTATTCTCTCCTTCTTTGAGTGTTAGTGAGTGTATGTATATGTATAGGATTAAAATGCTTGTAGTGAAAGAGAGGGCAAAGTGTGGCCCTAATTTGAGGAGTATATATATATATATATATATATATATATATATATATATAGACACACACACACATATATACATGTATAAACACATACGTATATACCCTTGATGATTACTTTCACTCTCATTGGGCCACTTGTATTGTTTTGGTTGATTTGGCCAAAGATTTTCACTTGGCCCACAAAAAAATTCCTTAACATTCTTTTATAGTTTATGCAGGGTATGATAGAGACAATATGTGAGGCATATTAAGGACAAATCTCTGCAAAGGTCAATATTCGATTATTTTTCGATGTCTCTTATAGCGTCTTGAAGATCTTATGGAGATCTTCACAACGTACTTTGAATCATAGAAAATGAATAACTACAATGGTTATACGATCGATGTAAAAATGGCTATCCAAACATGAGTTGATAGAATTTCCCAAGTGTTTCTATCTGCCTAGTTTGTGGAACACTTTTGACATTAAATTTTGGGGCAGATTTCTTAGTCAAAAGTAGATATATTTGATACTGTTTCGAAGGTCTCGTTGCATACTTCGCAACGCCATAAGAGTCGTAAAATTTTAATCAATTCAAAATTCGTACGATTGCCTCAAACTGCTTGACTTAGCTAAAAAAAAGCTTAAAACTTTACTTTTCCAACTTTTTGGGTCCCAACCTAACATTTGTACTTTTATTCAATCAAGTCCTAACATGAATTACTAAATCTTAATTTAATACACATTATTTACTAAATAGTTTATTAAATCTGATTTTCTCTTTTTATTATTCAAATTTAAATTAAATACTAAATATTATGACTTTTGAGGCACTTTTCAGGACGACTCAAATAAATTTCTTATTTTATGTTTTGGCTTTACAATTAAATAATTAAAGCTACAAATTTTTGGGTCGTTACATTAATGCAACAATTAAATCTCGATTTTGGTAGCATATTGTTTCATGTTCGTTGTGTATGTCGCTTTTTTAATTTAATTGTCAAAGATGGATTAAAATTCATAAACCAACATTTACAAAAAATTAGATATGTTACAAATTATATTATTATCTCGCCTCTTCGAAAACAAGTATTTGATGGTAGAAAGTTCCCTTGAAAGAAAATGTTTTTGTACATATGTAGGTCATAGTTAGAACTGTACTGGATTGTGTGAAGGTTATGGACATTGTATTAATGCCAATAACAGTCGACACTCACACAACTCAAAATATGATTTGCAATCATATGATTAGGAAATTTCACCCCATATGATAAAATTTTTAAAAGTTTTTTTCTACGCCAAAAACACATGTTCAGGCATATATTGACATGACCTGTCCTGAATCACCCTAGTAGACTAAGACGTGTCGTGCACCAATGATGGACGTCAGCTAGATGCTGGACCCACCACCAATACTACTTAGACTTTTTTGAAAAGATTTTATAAAAAATTTTGGCAGATTTTCCCCAATAAATTGAACTAAACCAACTTCAAAAGCAACAAAATTCCCAAACACAATAAATACAGTATCAATTGGGTCCACCTATCCCCTAATATGTAACAATAAAAAATAAAGTGTAACCAACTCAACCATTTTACTATCATTTACAAAACAACCCAAATGTATATCATTTACATCAAAAAGATGGCAAGCCCATATAACTTCTACATGCCATAAGCAATACCAAAAAGACATATACAAAGCTAGTAGACATGAGACAAATGCATGATAATGACTTGTTTAACAAAATGTAATCATACAATCAACAAGGTCAAATGGTTGTGGCTCTTGTAGCTGCAATGTCTCCAAAAAGCTACTCAAAGAACTCAACTATGTCCTAATAAGAAAAAGCATGACAAAATATGTAAATTTGTAACTCATTGAGAGTAGAGTTTGTAAATATTTATACTTATTTCAGTTTATAAATATTTACTAAAATTCTAAATTGTTCTATAATACTTTTAAGCAGTTGTAAATTCTAATAATAACTTTGAAAATTTTAAGCAGTAAAGATTACAAAATCCCTTATATTTGATATAAGTAAAACAACTGTAAAGCATAGAGAATGTGAGAAATGCTAGTATGACTGTAGTTCTCAAATAAAACGTAGTCTGATTAAATTGTAAGTTGAAATTTAAAGTCTAAAACTGTATGATTTGAAATATGAAATCTATATACTTATTGTTTTGAAATATATACTACACCAAAAAGGTACCCTGAATCTTTAATAAACTGTAGTTTGAAATATGGTCATACGCAGTGCAGAGCGTAAAATCACCTGGATATTTGGTGATTTTAAAATTAACTTTACTGAAACCTTTAATAATGATATAATATTTAATAAAAACATTTAACAAAACTGAATTTAAATTTTGAAGGAATTAATCATTTTTAAAAGCTAACTTGTACTAAAAATCATACTTGTCCAATACTTATTTTGAAAATAATTTATTTTTGCACTTTATATAATTTACTACAAGCACTGAAATAATTAGAAAATTCATATAACTTTACGAACTAATATAATATAATTAAATGCTTATTTTCTAAAAAATAAGTTTTTCCACTCACAGAGTTTTTGACTACAACTAGGTTGGTCGATACACGATACTAACTTCCTCGTCACCTTCTGAAATAAAATATAATTTCTAAAATTAATAAATAACCATCTCAAGTAACACTAATAATTAAACACAAGACTAAGCTTAACCTACCCGTACTTACGCAAAACATCCCAAAATTCCTTTACTCATCTTGGTCTAATCCTCATTCTAATTCACCCCTTCTCTTTTTCATGTGTTAACCTCTAACATTTACAATCCAAAAAGTATAATTTCTTTAAATTTCATAGTAAAATTACCGAACTAGAAACCCATTTTCATTAACTCAAAAACATATAATTCTCCTTTACATTCTTAACCATTTCTAATCTTTTTTAAAGCTCATCAATAAACTCCTTGACATTACACTCACTTAAAGGACCTAAATAGAAATTCCAGGGCTTGCTAAAATCACCATTCCAAGCTTTCAACATACATAAACTAATACAAGTCTTAATAGGCTTAAAATATATTAAATATCTAATTAAATCCACTAAATGAAAAACCCTAAAAATTTATAAATTAATTCCTTCATTTACTTGCAAATATAATTCATGTCACTAAAATTAACTTATTTCTTTTCATAAAATTCACATTTAAGCTAAAAAGCAAAAACTCTAATTATTTACACTTTTCTTAAATAAGTAATTTCTTACTTACCGCTTAAAATTATAAAATAAATGAAGAACTCAAGCCTTAATGGTTGATTTTTTGACCACCTTACGACCCGACCGAACTCTTTCTTCTTCTTCTTCTTCTTCTTCTTCTTCTTGTCCTTATTTTTCTTCATTTTCTTTCTTTCCCTTTTCCCTTTTTTCCTTCTCTGCTGTGCTCTCCCTCTCTCTGCGTTTTTTGTGAGGAATATGCTACCAAATCATTTAGCAAATAAGCCAATTTGCAACTTAGGTCCTTAACTTCCATGTTGAGTCATTTATATTTTTAAGTAATTATATTTTACAAAATAAGCTCAAACAAATTTATTTACTTAATTTAAATCCTATTTTGACTTATTTGACTTGGACTTGACCAAAAATTTTATTGACTTTGACTAAATAAATTTTGACTTCGACTAATTTAAAACGGGTTGTAACATATATTATCTGAACACTTCATTCGTTCTCAACTATTTTTATTATATTGCCAATAATTTTAATAGGTATAAAGATTTTCCAACTTTTTCTAATATTGTAATAGCGATGGAGGTTAAGTTTACAAAATATTGGGAGGAATTGCTTATGTCTTTAGCATCAATCATGAATCCTAGATTAAATTTAGAAGTTACAAAACATACTATGTCGATAATTTCAAATAAATTAAGTTACGAAAATCCACTAACGTACGGTAATATAGAAAAAATTTTATGTGAAATGTACAAGATTTATGCAGGAAAAACTGACAGGAATGTTAGAAGACCACATGTATAATATCTTCTTTGTCATCAAATGATGATAACAATTTATGAAGTTACCTTAGTTCAGTTAGGGGAACTCAACAAGTTAGTTCTTATTCTTCCCTTTTTTGTGCTGCGTATATAGGAACACGTACTAGAGACATACATTTAGAGTTAGCTAGGTATTTTGCTCATGACATGCTTACTTTGTTAGATGAAGAAGAGATAATTTTTTTTTTATATACAACGACGGTAGAGACAAAATCAGCGTCAATACCCAATTGTTATAATTATAGCACGTGATCTGCTAAACTTTCGATATCAACTATAGCATCAAAATCTGCTTTTAGAATAGGTGGCAGGTTGTGTTTGATTTCAGGTCAAGACATAAAGCAAATATTAGAGAGTTTAATGTGTCTAAAGGATTGGGAACAGTAATTCAAATCCAAAATAAAGTTGACACCATATTAGATGAAAAACTTGAAGAGTTGACTTTATAATTTGTAAGTATTGTTTGTGTAAATTTATTTATTTTTTCTTACTTTTAAGTTTTACCTACAATTATACATGTAACAACTTGTTCGTACATAATTTTACCTTCGCCTATGCTAAAAGTAACTAGTCCAATTAGTACAACTACTCATTTATCCTCTACCTACCAACTCCGCCTCTACCGCTGCTGCCCCAACCTTACTCTTACCATTTTATGTCTATTTTTGCTACACTAAGGGCAATGTCATCTTTAATTAGTTTGAGGGTAGTTTTTGCTTGTTAAATTGAGGAGTAGTGTGTCTATTTAACTTGTCACAACTGAGTCCGTTTTGGAATCTGTATAAAAAGAAAACAAATTTTAGTACGTTAATCTGGTCATCAATCTACATGCTTATGGTGAAATTGTTGTGTCTGAATTTAGTTTTTGAAAAATGGAAGAATGTTGCCACTATAGTATCTTTAAGTGTTTGAAATGCTTATCTATTCGAGACTATCTTAAATTAAGCACGTAGCCATGTGTTAACTTTTTGCTAGAAGTTGGAGAGTGATTATAATTGTAACGCCTCAGATTTTCTAAACTCAGATAATCATTAAAATAATCTATAAATAATGTTTGACGACTCCAAATAATATTTTCCGTACCCTTGAAAATAACTATTGTGGAAAATAATAAGCGCGCAAAAGAAAAGAAATTTATTTCTAATTTTTAAAGTTTTTACCTATATCGTGATAGGTGTCGCCAAATTTTATTTGACCATTCAAACGAACTCCAAAAATTATAAAATTTGAACTGCAGATACTTAAAGCTTTCCATAGCCACTAATTTCACTCAAAAACAAATGTACAGAGAATTGTGATTTTTCAAAGTATGGGCAAAAACTGAAATTTTAAAATATGAAACGGGGTAATTTTCTATCTTAAAAATTTAAAAGACAATTAAACCAACATCTTGTTTTCCATGTACGTTACATAATTAAATACTGAAAAACAAACACTTAAATTATAGTATTTACATCATGATTGACTCAATTATCTTGACGCCAAAACTTAATTAAAAAAAAATCCACTTCATGTTCGCTAGCCTAAGCTATCGTGCCAACGCCAACTGTTTCAATCTAAAAATTTATTTATTTTCGGTTGAGTATTTCATAAGAAACATTCAATAGAATCATATACTAAGATGTGAGAAAATCTATGGAATTAAAATGCGACATGCCAAATATTAAAAACATACATAGGAACATATTCGGTAATCGGCACCACGTGAAACATAAAAATGATTACCTTCAATCACTAACATACATATGTGATTACCTTCAATCACAATCATAAATTCCGACTTTGACATTTGGAATGGCATTTAATTTACATAATATTTTCTCAATTTGAAAATCATGCAATTAAAATAGTAGTGCAAGAAACTACCTTGCAACAATAAGAAATTCGGTTAATTGGTGGATTTAATGGCTGTTTCTTTACTCATTATTGAAGCCAGATTTCTTGACAGAAAAAAGAGAGAACAGATGACAACAATTTGAGTTTGTTGCTGTAACTTTGGGAAATAAAAATAGGAGAAAAAAGTGAAGCAAAACAATAGTACAACTTAGTGCTGAGGTCGAAACTAAAGTGCGAAGAGGAAAAATCTAGACTGAAATGAAGGGAATAAGTGGGACTTATAGAGGCTAAAATCTAGACAAAAAGAGGGCAAAAATGATGAACGAAATGGGAGTTTGCTGAAAAGTCAAAGAAAACACTAGGTTTAACTACTCGCTGCTGGGCAGAAATTGAGGAGTTAAAAAAGGAGAAATGCTTGAATGTTTTTGTGACTGAAATGAAGGAGAGTTGAGGGATTTAAGGTGGACGAAATTTTGGGATAATTTGAAGGAGAAAGCAAGTAGTTTAATGGCTGAGAAATGATGGTGAAATGGAGAAGTTGTGGGGCAGTTTCCATCTATTTTTTAGGGAAACAATTCAGCTTGTTTGGAGGGGTATTTCTAGGCACGTTATTGGTAGCTGAGGGGGACATTTTTCTGGAGAGTAATGAAAGATGGTTTAGCTGAAATTAGATGATGGAAGATGTGTGAGAAATAGGTAGGTAATGGGTTGAAGTGATGGAAATCATAGGTGGTTAAATTTTTTGTTTATAGGGGTTGTTTGGAGGATGATTTTGGCATGAGATTAGGGGCTAATTGGGTTTTTAATCAGCGTAAAGAAAATTGATTTGGTGATTGACAAAAATTCATTTTTTGTTTGACACAAAAGATAAGGCAAATACGTGAAAAAAAATCTAACGCATCAAAAGTATTTAAAATGTATTAGAAAGTTCGCAACGACGCCGAAAATTAAAATTTATTTTTTATGATATTTTAAACGCCAACAAAAAAAATTTCGGTGGTTACAATAATGGCTCTCAAATGACTATGACCTTAGAATGATATATGATGAGAAAATCAATCACCTAGAAAATTTCCAATCACTAATTGAGCCTTAGACAATAATTTTGGGGGATTTTAATTGTGAAGTATGAGTGTTATGGAGAAAAGATAGTTCGTAGTGTGATGTTGAAACTTAATTTAGAAGTGTCTCTAGCTTAGAAATCCAAGCTTAATATTGACCATTAACTATGTTTCTACTCACAACTACTCACTCCACAAGAGACTCTACACTTGTCAAGGCATGTAGCAAAAAGCTACCTACGTTGATGAATAAAAGCTAACCTTAATAATCTGGCTATATGTATAACATATATATATATATATATATATATATATATATATATATATATATATATAGGAGAAGATCTACCAAGAGAGAGCGTTTGCCGTCTATGTTAGAGTGAAAGCTTCCTACCAAACAAGAAAAATAAAAAAAATAAAAAAATAAGAAGAAGTTGTTTAGGGCAGTAACAAGAATATGAAACTTGTCGTTGCAAGCCTAGCCAAGTGTCAAATTTTAAGTGGGTTAGAGACTAGAACTATGGATACTATGGGTTTTTTTTTTTTTTTTTTTATTCGAAGCACCATCACAGTCCCAGTATGGTTTTTAGGCCTCTACCAGGATAGGCTGGTGGGGGTTTGGATGCCCCTACCACTGAATTTATATAAAAATGGTAGTACACAGGAGGGGGATATGAACCTGACCTCCAAGCATACAACGAATGAAAAAATTCCTCAAACTACAGCAAATAAAGAGATACTACTTCCGGTGCATAATTCTGAAAAGCAAAAGCAAAAGCAAAAGCAAATGAAAACCAAACTAACAAAAAAACTAAAGACCTCTAACTGATGGAAGGCCATATCTGTCAGTCTGAAGTAGTCCACGCGAACGACGAGGCAAGTCTGATGATCCATACTCCTGATAATGTCGTTGGTCCCAGCCCTCAGAAGCTAAAGAGTCAGCGACCTGGTTTCCTTCTCGAAAAATATGGGAAATTGTGTCTCGATCGAATGAAAGAAGATGTCGGATGCGTCTGAGTATTGACTGAATGACCCACGACCCCCCACCACGTGAAATGCAATGAACAGCGAGTGTAGAGTCAGTCTCAATCCATAAGTCCACAAGACCCATCCGTCGGGCAAGCTCAATGCCCTGTAAAATGGCTCTCAACTCTGCCTCCAAAATAAGTATGTCTCCGTAGCCGGTAGAGAAGGCCCTGATACAACGCCCAGTGTGATCTCTGATAACACCCCCGCCACTCGCAAATCCATCCCTGACGCATCCATCAGTATTGATCTTGGTAGATCCAGCCAATGGGGCACGCCAATAAACCAAAGTAGGGGGGCTGGGGGTAGGAGAAGTAAGAGTAAAACCAAAATGTGGGGCAAGATCAAGGTCCCCACGCCAATGCACAAATTGAAAGAGTCTTCCCATATGCAGTAAAGAAATAGTGTGATAGACCCGCCAGATGATACGATTGGGCTCCATGCCAATCCTACGATGCTTCGCATCATTCCTAGCTGTCCAAATGTACCAAAAGACCAGCAAAGGGATGATAGTGCGAATATGGCCACTCCTGACAAACTGGCCTGAGAATCTCCAAGTCTGAAATCTATGCTGTAGCATCTCTCCAACCCTGAGGGGAATGCCAAAAATAGCCGAGAAGTGCTGCCATACCTGGTGAGCCACAGGGCTATCAATAAAGACATGCTGGATGGTCTCAATCTCTGAACAGCACTGACACCTTGATGCCATGTGGGCCCGAATCCTCCTCTGAATAATCACATCCACTGGCACTAAACCCTGCCACAATCGCCAACAAAAGAAAGAGATAGTCTGCGGGATGATCGGGCTCCAAATCATGCGACAAAAGGCCTGAAGAGTACTCCCAGTGCGAACAAGCTGCCATGCCGACTTGGTAGAAAACCTACCATCTGGGGTGTCTTTCCACATAGGTCTATCAAGAACATCGGGACAAAGGGGTAGACTTCCAACCTGGATTGCAATATCATGTGGAAGGACCAACAAGAGTCTATCGATATCCCATCCAGTATCATCAAAAAACTCAACTACCTGAACGGAGGTATGCTCCCTATGAGGAAACATTTGAGCTAAAGTCATGTCACCCATCCAACAGTCGTGCCAAAAGAATATGCGCCCATGACCCAACTGCCACGCGATGTGGGGCTCCGCTGTGAGTCCCACCCCCTTTAGCCTCCTCCAAACCGCAGAACCAGAATGTGGTATGGGTGCTAGAAGGGGATGGGTGCCCCTGCAATACTTGCCCAGTAAAAACTGAGCCCAAAGCGACTGCTGTGATCTGAATAACCACCAGAGCTTCAAAGAGAAAGCATGGACCATGTCCTCTAATCTTCTGAAGCCCAAACCACCCTCATTAGTGGGAAGGCAAATATCCTTCCATCTCTTCCAATGCATACGGTGAGACTGATCCTTAGAGTCCCACAAGAATCTAGCAAATGTACTCTCTAACTTCTTCAACACTGTTTTGGGAGGCTGCATAATCTGAAGAAGATAGAGAGGCAAGGAAGAAAGGACAGACCTCAGTAAAGTAATCCTGCCACCAGAAGATAGCAGCCTAAAGGCCCATCCAGAGATCTTGCTCTTGACCTTTTGAAATAGATCATCATATAAGAAGGTCTTTCGGGCCCCCTTAAACAAGGGTATGCCCAAGTATGTGATAGGCTGCTGCTGACGACTAAAGCCAGTAATGTGCTCAAGTATCTGAATCCTAGAAGGAGGTGCCCTCTTAGGCACAATAAGACCACTCTTGTCTCTATTCACCAACTGGCCAGAGACCCTCTCATAGTGCTCCAAACAATGCAGTACTATCTTTACTGACTGTCTTTGGCCATTAGCAAATATGATCATATCATCAGCAAAACAAAGATGTGAGACAAGAGTGTCACCTCTATGAATATATGCCATCGATGGATACTGCTGGAAAACTTGAGTGAGACCCCGAAAGAAGTAGTCTGCTGCAATGATAAACAACGAAGGAGATATGGGATCTCCCTGTCTCAGCCCACGAGAGGAAGGAAAGAAACCACAAGGCCTGCCATTCACCAAGACAGAAAAATAGCACTCAGAAATACAACGCCTGATCCTATCCCTCCACATCCAATCGAATCCAAATCTCTCCATCACAGTCATCAAGAAGTCCCAGTCTAACCTGTCATATGCCTTAGCCATATCTAGCTTAAGGATGACATTGCCCCCACGGGCCTGGGTATCCAATGTATGGAGCATCTCCTGTGCCAACAAGACATTATCACCAATCAGCCTCCCCTGAATAAAGCCACTCTGCTGTGGAGAGATGATACGAGGCAAAACAAAACTTAAGCGAGAGTTCAGGAGCTTGGTGACAATCTTGTTGAACACCGTGCAAAGACTAATCGGTCGATACTCTGTCCATCGACAGGCGTTGTCTCGCTTGGAAAGCAAGATTATAGAAGTAGCAGAGAATCCCCTAGGCAGATGCCCACCATCAAAGAAGTCCAAAACCGCACGAAAAACATCATCCTTGACAATCTCCCAACACTGCTGAAAAAAATGAGAGGTAAACCCATCTGGACCCGCCACACTATCTGCATCAATACTGAACACTACATCTCTAATCTCAGCCAATGATGGAAGTCGGTTCAGCTCCTGATTATCCTCCTGAGTAACCAAAGAGGGGATAATATCTGGTAAAATTTGGTCAGTATCCTGGGCGGGAGCAGAAAGGAGGTCCTGGAAAAAGGAAACAGCTGAACCCTGAATCTCCTCGTGTGCAGACAAAGTCTCTCCCGTCTGAGATCTAATAGAATGTATACGGGCCCGCATGCGGCGTCCCTGCACCACTGAATGAAAATACCTCGTGTTGTGCTCTCCCTCGCACATCCAACGAGTCCCAGCCTTCTGTTTTCAAAAGCCTTCCTCAATAGACAAAGCACGGTTCAGTAGGGCCTGAACCTGATGTAAGTGTTCTCTATGTGCAGGTGATGGATCCAAATCATATTCCATCTCAGCCTCATCCACCCTGCTCTCAGCATCTCTAATTCTCTGAAATATATCCCCAAACACATTTCTACTCCACCAACAAAGTCCCTGCTTCATCCTAAAGCACTTCTCCCAAAGAGCAGCCATCCCTGTAAACTGAGTCGGGTATGACCACTTTTGAGAGACAAAGGATAAAAAGTCATGATGACGGGACCAAACATTGAGGAACCGAAAAGGCCTAGGCCCACCCCCATCATCAGCCTCAACCCAACTCAATAACAAAGGCGAATGATCAGACGTAGACCGATTGAGATGCCTCACTGTAAACTGTCGAAAGAATGATGCAGCCTCATGATTCATCAAAACCCTGTCAAGTCTCTTCCACACCCTCCTATTATGCCAAGTATAAGGACTACCAGAAAATCCAGCATCAGTCAATCCACACTCCATCATCATATCACAAAAATCAGTCTTCCTCCTATCACGAGTACTGACTCCCGTCCGTTCACCATCATGAGCAATGACGTTGAAGTCACCACCCACAAGCCAAGGGCCATCCACAGTCTGGGAAACATGGTGAAGTCTCCCAAATAAATCCCTGCGTCCTACAACAGAACATGAAGCATACACCGGCGATAAAAATATAGGTCTAGCCAATCTCGGATCCTCGATCATTAGATGAAGAAACTGGGGATGATCAACAATCACAGACACATTCGTCCCCACATTCCAAAAACACCAAATCTTACTCGACTGGTTCTGGACACCGATATCAAACCCAACAGAACGACGAACAAAGTCAAAGCTATCCTCAAACAGAAAAGGCTCCAAAAGAGCGAGGAAAAAAATACGATGTAACTGAACAAGCTTCCTAAGTCTCTTGCGAGTCTTAGAAGCACGCACCCCCCTAACATTCCATATGAGGACTGACATCACAAAGACTGAGAGAGGGAACCATGAGTACCTGACATACTCCGAGTGATCGGTCTAGAAGGCAGAGGAGCAATAACTCTATGTGGGACCCCACTCAAGACTGAAAAGAAACCATCGGCCCCCTGTCGCTCATCCAAACCAGTCAAATCACCATGTGAACTCCTACGAAAGTGACCCTGTTGGTGTGTACCCATCTGAACAGAACAAGATGTATCTGAGGGAACTGCTGATGAAATAGATGGAATAGAAGCCTCGACATTATCTCGGCAATCCAGGGGAGGGCTAGTATCAGGATTAGAATCAATTGTGTCATCCAAACATACCCCAGCACGTGGTGCAGCAAGCATATGGTCAAGCAAAGGGTCAAAGAATTCTGAATGAGCCAAAGTACTGGTGGGGCCCATAGAGATAGCTGGTCTATCATGCAATGATGAACCATAGACAGGATCAATAACTGATCGTGACTCAGCATAGTGTTCCACCGCGAGAGGGAGGCTGCCGGTAGGGCCCGCAATAGTCAATAGCCTATCATGCAATGAATAATCGTAGGCAAAAGTTGATGTCTGCAAAAGATCAGTGGTGGGGCCCACATGTGATATGGCGGGGTCCACTGGCCGAGAAACATCCAGACTCTGACTAACTGAGAGAATCGGAGTAGGAGGTAGTGATGAAATGTATGATGGGGCCGTCAAGAAATGGCTGGGTCCAGCAGGCAAAGGAGCCTCCAAAGAGGGACCCATATGAATACTATGCGAGAAATCAATAGTGGGTCCCACATGTCGTGAGTCTGGGCCCACAGTCTGCGGTGTCTGAGAAATGGTGGAAACAAGAGTAGTAGAACTAACAACTGTAGAACACTGTACTATATCAAGTGTGGGGTCTGCAAGAACACCAAAGCGAGAACCTCCGCTATGGCCTGCAAGAGAAATGGCGGGGCCCACAGAGGTGGAGATATCAACACCTCGTCTATGCTGTGCTCTCGATCGTACTGGGGCCTACTGTTGAGGCTGATCAACAACTACTTCCTTACCCTTAGCTTTTCTGGACCTGTCAGTAATTTCAGTAACGGTGCTAGTAACAGGAGGAGCAGAAACAGTCTGAGTAAGTGGAGGAGGCAAACTAGTACTAGGAGGGGGCTGGCCTGATGGAGCAACTGGGAGATAAGGAGCAAGAGGTGGGCCACCTGCTCGACACTGACCAAGAGAGTGACCATATGTCGACACTTAGAACAAAATAACGGTGGTTTCTCATACACCACAGTCTGCCAAAAACTCCGACCATCACCCCTATCAATCCAAATCCGCTCAGGTAACTTATGTTCTAAGTTAACCTCCACACAGACCCTAGCTTCACTAGGTCTCAACAAATCCGCAGTAGCCTCATCAATACGCAAAGGTATACCCACAATCTTAGCCAAAGCAAAAATCACACCCTTGGATCGCATATGCACAGGTAATAAAGGGAAGGACAACCAAACAGGAGCAATTGGGGTTTCACAATCAGGTCCAAAGTCACATGTCCATTTAAGGACTCGCATAGGACACCCATCAATATAATATAAAGAACGCAAAAACAATCTACTATAATCATTTTCATGCGTCAAGTGAATTAATATATGCTTGCTATCTATCAAGCCAAGCCTATAATCACCACAGAATCCAAATTTCAGAAAGCAATCACGCACCTTTGCCATAGTAGGCTTTCGATGTGAGAATTTGCCAACAAGTGTAAACTTGAATGGCTCAGAAAGCGCTGCCTCTTCCTCCACAGTCAAAATAAATGACGGCTCACCTCGATGTAGACCAGGTGGCCTATGCGTAATAGAGTGAATAACTGAAGCCTGTGGAGCATCTAAAATAGCAGCAAAAGATTTCCTTTCATTCCGCTCTGCTTGTGAAAGTGTAGGACGACCAGAAACGGCTGAAGCATATGTCTGTCTACCTTGATTAAGTGCAGACTGGTCCTACTGTGGGAAAACTGATGATGGATCTGGGTGTGGATTAACTGGCCAAACAAACTGTTTTTTTGGTGCCGGCGCGTGGGTCCCATGTGCGGGGCCCTCCTGTGCGGGGCCCCAGAACCAACCTTGTCAGAATTCGATGATTTTTTACAGGAAGGTGCGGAATTTCATGCTGATTCTGGGCATGTGGTGCGTTTTCAATTTGGAGGTCCACAGACGGAGATATGGCCTGTTTTCCGAGTAACTGTTCGGTCTGAAAACTGGGTCCCACGGGCGCGTCCGGCATCGGATCAGGCTGAAATTTTGGTCGAGTGGTCAGAATATCATTACCTAACTGTGGGTCAGGCGCGTGTAGCTTTGTGGGGCCCACAGGATCGCGAATTGAAATCTGCTGCACGTTTTCCAATGTATTGATTCCGGTCAAATTGGACGTTGGGGACACCATTCTGGGGGTTTTCGAGGCTTCTGAGATCATTGGTGATGGTCCCATGTCCAAATTCTGATCATAAGATGTCGAATTGAGTGCATTGGGATGCGTGCCTTGCGATTCCTAATGCAAAACTGATTTATTTTGTCCCAAATCTACTGCTATATGTCTTATTTCTGTAGTAGATGTTATTGGGAATGTGTTTCCGCCGTCGATGATGTTGTTTTCCGGTAGAGAAGGTGGTGGATCGGGTGGTTTTGTGGGTGGTAAAGCCATAAGGAGAAGACTCTCCTTTTTCGCCGCCTAGAGAGAAGTCAGAGAGAATTTTTTAGAGTATGGATACTATGGGTTTAGTGCGAGCTTATTGAACTGTTGGCCATTTAAGTACTCATTATAATCAAGTAGCTTCATCCGACTTATGCAAGAGACTTAGAAATTGAGAGGATGACTTTAGGTTAGGATAGGTTTAGCTTTGGGATTGAGTGAAAAGTATAAGTAAATGTGTGGCTATACGAGCGAAGTGAGGCATAAATGCTGACCAACGGGTTTTTGTGTTAAATGATTTGAAGTTTGAGAGTACACTATATTTCTATAATTCTCTAGGTGAAAAGAAATGGTTGACCATGTTCATTCACACAACATACTCTTGAAAAGTCGAGTAGCCGATAAGCCAAAAAACTTTGTGAGCAACATTTGGATATTTTTGTGAAATTGATGCTTAGACACGATCATGAGGCAACTATGATAAGTTGAGTTGACGGGCTAACATGCTAAATTTTGTTTATCTTTGTGTATAAGTCATTTTGTTCTATTTTGCTTGGGACTAGAAAATGGCCACGTTTGGGGGGAGTTTGATTAGTGTATTTTGTACACTTATTTTGATCGTCTTAAAAGGACTTTTGTATCATGTTTTGGTTAATTAGAATGGAAATTTTGTTGATTTTTGTTTAGTTTCTTTTGTTTAGGACTAAACCCAATCTTGGAGGGTATTGAAGACAAAAGTGGGGAAAATAAACGAGAAAATTGGCAAAAGAGCATAAAGAGGTTCGTGAATTGAAAGGCCTTACCCGAGCGAGGCCACAGGGAAAAGAACTAGAAGCCACCTATTCAATCGAGCCTTTAATGGAAAAGAAATGGCCTCTGTTCGCTTGAGCAGACTAACCCCGCTCAAGCAGACCGCCGCCGGGGGTGGGGAGAGAAATTTTCACAAGGTCTTCTTCCCCTGAAAGCGTATGTCCCCCAAGTGCATAGTTCAGTTATTTTAGGCGGATGTTTAGGAGTCTTTTTGGAAACTTTTGAGCAATGAATTTGAGCCCTCACTAGACTAGTATAAATATGAGAACTCTTATACTTCAAAATGTTCAAAAAATTGGAGAAGAAAAGAGGCAAAGACATGGGTTTCACTTGGGATTCTACATCAATCTCGATTTTCTTGGTTTGAAAATAAGATTATGAAGAAAAGTGTTCAAGCTCAAATTGAAGACATTCAAGGAGCTTGAGATTTCTATACTAGTTCTTCTATCTTTCATATAATACGGGAAATGTAGTTTCAATTGCTATTATGTTTTGTGATTCAAAGATGTTAGGCTAAACATATTCACGCAAGGATGACGATGTAAACTTTCCTTCATGTTTTAATTCAATAATTCTTGTCTTTTATATTAAATTTGTGTTTCATTGATTGTTTATCAAATATTTATCCCATTTGAATTCTTTATCAACATTTGATCCTTTTTGTGACCTATTTTCCTTATGAGAGATTCAAATTAGGTTTTAACACATTTTAACAAACAACGCAAAATCTGATAGGAGTTAGCGATAATCTTCTATGTTTTGTGCAATCATGGTTAAATGATCTAGAGTTCCAATGCATATTCATAAATTCGAATTTGTATTATTGGGTCGTATATGAAAATACGTTAATTTAACCCTACTTGAGAAAGATCGTTAATATGGTTATTAATTGTCAAGATAAGCATGAATTGATTTAATTGTGGAAATTTGAGAATTAAATTTCCTTTGAATTTTCTCTAACACTCTTTGAAGACTTTTACTTTGCTTTAATAGAATTAATGAAGTAGTTGAGACAAATTACTAAAAATATTGAAAATTGTGTGTTTTCAAATTAGACTGTCTTTAATTTGCTTGTAAACGAACCTGTATATTTGTGGGATTTTCATTACAAAAACTTGCTCCACCATTCAATACAACAGTAAAAATGATTCCCTATTGTGGGATCATATTTTTTCATCTTTTTATATTGGCTCACTTAATTAATATTACTGAGTTTTAATGACAAAAGAGGAGGTTAGCATGTACGCTCTGACTAGTCGTGTTGCTGCTAGTTCTGACTGGCTGAGATGGTAAGCAGATTTTATTTCATATTTGTGGGCTGGGATTTTATTTTGTTTTCTTACATAAAATTATCTGATCACGTGAATATCAGGAACAGCCCTCTAGTAGGTTAAAATACCTTCTCTTATTCTCTTGGATTAGTTTAGAAGGAAATATTTAAAGATAATCTTGAGTTTACTAAATGCCTTCCTTCTACGAATTTAGAATATCTTTTTTTATCTTTCCTACTAATTCTTACCATTCTTAGTGCAAATTTTTAGGTAATAAATCATTCTTAATTTGATTATTACTTTACCTATAAGTAAATACAAATCAATAAGGAATTAAGCTTTGAAAAATATTTTTCCTCTTGTTCTTCAAGCTCCAAACCGCCGACTCCATTGATGAAAGAACAAGACATCATGCTTCATTGATTTTGTTTCAAAGCAAAAAGGTTTTCTTCAAACTCATTGAAGAATCAAAAACAAATTGGTGCTCAAGGAACAATTTCATATCTTGATTAATCTACTTGGTGTGAAGTTAAGAACGGTGGTTCTTAATCTAAGTGGTGGTTACGGTCAAGTACAATAGGAAAGTGACGATAAAGTTAAGACAGGTTGGTTTGATTCTTCTTCATCAACAAGTCAAAAGGGACTTGATCTAAAAAAAAAAAATTTATTGTTATTTTATTAATTTTGCGAAATTATAAAAACCCGATACTATTGTATTTTTAATCAAGATTATTAGTAGATTATTTTTACCTATGGCATGGAGGTTGTGGATGTTTCCTTTCGGGGTCTACCACGTTACATCTTGTGTTCATATTTAATTCATTAAATTTTGCTCTAAACAAATTAGGCAAATGAACACTGCATTGATCTACTAGTACGCGTCAAAACTGCTATACAAAACAACGCGCCAGTTTTGACTGTGTTCTGTCCACTGCTCATTTAATTAAGTTTAAAATTATTTTTAATTTAATTAATTTAGGTTTTAAAACTTTCAATTGGTATCAGAGAATGTATACTTTTATAAGTGTGATCCGAAAAACCTAGATATAGACAGAGCTCCGTTTAAACCACCAGTTTTAGATGGTACTAATTATGCCTATTGGAAAATTTGGACTCAAGTTTATATCCAATCCCTTGATAAAAAAGCTTGTCACTCTATTATATATGGCTATAAAACTCTCACCATTATTGAAAATGGTTTAAAAAGAAAGAAAAATGCAAACGAGTGGACAACGACTGATTTTAATTATACTAACTGGAATTCCAATGCTTTAAATGTCATATTCTCTTTTATAGATTCTAATCAATTTCATTTGATCTCTACTTATCAGGTCGCTAAAGAAGCTTGGGACATCTTACAGATTGCTCACGAGAAAACTTCTATTGTCAAATCATCTAAGCTTCAAGTACTTATTCTTGAATTTGAACAACTGGCCATGAGAGATGATGAGCAATTCAAAGACTTCTGTGCAAAACTCAATGACATCACCAATATATCTTATACATTGGGAAAAAAATACTCAGAGAGTAATACTGTAAAGAAAATTCTCAGATCCTTACCTGACCATTTTCACTCCAAAGTAACAATATCTACAAAAGAGGAAGAACGAAAAGGGATCTGGTATTGCCTTCAAAATCGAAAAAGATAAAGAAGAGATTGATGGTGAGGAAAGTAAGACTAGTGAAAACATGGCCATGCTCACCAAAAAATTTTAAAAATTTTTAAAAATAATACAAAAAGGCAAAAACTTGAATACCCCACTTCAACAAAAGAAGAATTTTCAAACAACACAAGGCAAAATTCTACTACATCTATGAATAGATCTAACAATCAGATTCAATGTCATGAGTGTAAGGGTTTTGGTCACATATCTTTTGAATGTGCAAATACTCTAAAGAAATCTCGTAACAAGAAGGTCATGAATATTACTTAGAGTGAAGATGATAAAAAAGATTCAAACTCAAACGAGGATGACAGAACTAGTGATGATCATGTAACGTCTCTACTTGTGAACTTACAATCTGGTATTGATTCCGTGCAATTATTGATTTCGTGCAAAAATTGATTGTAAGTTCTAACTCCTTGACTACAACATCTGAAGGACCAAACTGTGTCTGTCCTAACTGCATTAGTGTGAACAAACAATTAAAAGATGAATAGGAAAAGAATTTTTCTATTCATGTTATGATGGAATTTTTGGAAGATGATAAGACAGCTATTGATACTAAAAATGATAAAACCAATCTCTTAAAGGAGAATGACGATCAAATTGTGAACCTTCTTGATGAATTAGAAAAATCGAAAGAAATGGTCAAGCAACTAACAATTGGAGCCTCTTGCTTGAGTGAAACCCTAAACTAGGAAAGAACTCTAAACGTCAAAGAAAGATTTAGATATGTTGGAAAAGGTAAATGAAAAATTGGGAATCAAATCAATTTTGTCAAAGAAATATAGTTTGCTGTATTTCTAGACAAAACTGTTCCCATTGCCGTCAGTACTGAGGCTGACTTGCCTATGCAGGTTTAGATCAATGCCAAGACTCAAAAACATTCATGACCATCAGTTAAACAACCAATGTATCGATTCTCAATATAGAGAGGTAAAACAAAATACTTTATAAAATGTTGCATTTGTGGTAATATAGGACATGAATCCTTTTATTGTTTACTAATAAGAACTTGGTTAATAGACAAACGAGACACTAAAGCAACACTAAAGTAAGACAAATTTGGGTTTAAAAAAGTGATTTAAATTGTTATATGGTTGATGTTGCCTATATAACTTTTAGTCCTAAGTCTTGGTATTTTGGTGGTAGTTGTTCTAGACATATGACTGGTAATCGATCTTATCTAACTAATTACAAGAGTCATGCAGGTGATCTGGTTACCTTTGGTGATAGGGCATAAGGTAAAATTGAAGGTGTAGACACTATCCTAATGGATGGATTCTCCCCATTAAAAGAAGTGCTTTTTGTTGTAGGTTTCAAAACTAATTTGATTAGAATATACCAACTATGTGATAATAAACACTTAGTTATGTTCTCAAACAAATTCTTGTAAAGTCTTGAAAGATGATGGTAATTGTATTCTACATGGTACTAGGTCTAGTAATAAATGTTATCTTGTTGACACCAAAATTACTTGTCATATTTCAAATATTGACTCTACCGAGTTGTGGCACAAACAGTTAGGACATTTGAAATATATTGATCTATTGAAACTAACAAAATTAAGTGCAATACAATCTTAAGCTTACTGAAAAATTCAAATGATTGTGTGGTTCATTCTTAAAAGGTAAGCAAACTAAAAGTACTCACAAACAAGGTAAGTTTCTTGTTATATCTCATGTACTATAATTACATCACATAAATTTGATGGGACCTATTCAAACTGAAAGTATTGGTGACAAGAAATATATCTATGTCCGTGTGGATGATTTTTCTATATATACTATGGTAGATTTTTATGAAAAAAGTCTGACGTTTTTGAAAGATTTAAATTTTTGCACCCAAAAATAACAATAGAAAATCACTTTGAGGGGATAAAAATAATGAGGATTAGAAGTGATTATGGGAGGGAGTTTGAAAATGCTACTTTCTCTACAATCTGTGAACAAAATGGCATTTTTCATGAATTATCTACTCCTAAAATCTCTTAACAAAATGGAGTTGTGGAAAGAAAAAATAGGTCTTTACAAGAGATGGCTAGAGTAATGATATACAGTAAAAGCTTCCTATTAAATTGTGGGCTGAATCTATAAGTCCTGCTTGTTATATTTTGAATCGTGTGTCTTTAAGAACAGGAATCACTTGAACCCCCCTATGAAATCTAGAAAAGAAGAAAACTGAACCTCAATTATTTATATACTTTCGATAGCAAGTGCTATGTGTTAAATGATCGGGAACACTTAGGTAAATTCGATTCAAAAAGTGATGAGGGGGTTTTTATTGATTATTCTGAAAACAGCCAATCTTACAAAATTTATAACATGCGTACTTAGACTATCATTGAATCTATCAATGTAAAAATTGATAATACTGATGATTTTTTCTCTTATTCACAACAACCTAAATATTCAGACTTTGGAAGAACAGGTAGATGGAAGTCAAAATACTCAAGACAAGCATATGTCTATTTTAGACAGATACAGACAAACTGAACTCGAGCATCAAGTTCTGATGTCTCTATCCCTGGAGGTTCTGACGTAACAAGTACAAATAACGAACAGAACACGAGAAGGCAACCACCATCCTGGATACTAAAGGCACACCCATTGGATAATGTACTTTCATATTCTAGTGACTGAATGGTTACTAGGAGGAGGCTTGAAAATATTTTCTATACTTCACAAATTGAACCCAAAAACATAAATGAAACAATTGATGATGAAAATTGAGTTCTAGCAATGCATGAAGAGCTAGCTCAATTTGCGAGAAATGAAGTCTGGGAATTTGTAACTCGGCCAAAGGACACAAATGTGATGAAGACAAAGTAGATATTCAAAAATAAATCTGATGAACATGGTAATATAGTCAGAAACAAGGCACGACTGGTTGCACAAGGATACAATCAAGTGGAATGAGTGGATTTTGATTAAACATTTGCACATGTTGCTTGACTTGAATCTATTATACTCTTACTATATATGGCATGTCAAATGAAGAAGTCTATGTTGAACAGTCTAAAGGATTTGTTGATCCTTGAACTCCATATCATGTGTTCAGACTCAAAAAGGTCTTATACGGACTAAAACAAGCTCCACGTGCTTGGTATGAACAACTGACCATGTTCTTGTTAGAACAAGGATACAAAAGATGGGAGCTGACAAAACTTTATCAACAAACACCTCAAAACTAGACTAACAGTTGCACAAATCTACGTCGATTATATAGTGTTTTGTTCTTCCTTAGAAACAAAATCTAGAGAGTTTGTTACACTTATGCAAAATGAATTCGAGATAAATATGGTTGGTAAACTAAACTTTTTTTTAGGTTTACAGATCAAACATGTTGGACCAGGGATATTTATCTCACATGCCAAGTATACTAAAAATATGGTAAATAAGTTTAGTCTTGAACAGACCAAGTCAATCATAACTTCCATGGCCACGTTCTTGAAAATTTCTAGAGATGAACAGGGCAAGAAGGTCGACTCTAGTTTGTACTGGAGTATGATAGGCAGTTTGATGTACCTGACTATAAGCCGTCCTGACATATCATTCAGTGTTGGAGTCTTTGCTCATTATCAGGCCAAACCAAAAGAATCTCATCTTGTGGCTGTGAAGTACACTATTCTCTATATTAGCTGTACTTCTGATTTTGGTTTATGGTATACTAATGATACTAACTCTTATCTTGCAGGATACACTAATGCTGACTGCGGTGAAAACATGGATGATAGGAAAAGTATGAGCGGAGGATATTTCTACATTGGTAACAATCTCATTGCATGGTTAAGTAAGTAACAAAACTCTATTTCCTTATCTACTACAGAAGCTATATTGCTGGTAGATGTTGCACTCAATTACTCTGGATGAAATAAATGCTATGTAACTATGGTATTGATTAAGATTTTGTTACTATATTTTGTGATAACACTAGTGCTATTAATATTTCTAAAAATCGTGTTCAGTACTCTAAGATCAAACATATTGACATTAGACATCATTTTATTAGAGATTTGGTCAGTGGAAAATTAATTACTTTAGAACACATTCAGACTGAGTGTCAATTGGCTGATTTGCTCACCAATGCCTTAGATTATGTTAGATTGAGACTCTACGAAAAGCCGTAGGCATTTTCTTGATGCATTAATAACAATAAATAAATAAACAAAAATATAAAAAAAAATTGTATACTTAGTAGAAGTAGCATTTTTCTTTTTGTTTATTCTTTTTGAATTCATCATGTGTGCTTGTTTTGTATTTACTTTCCAATTTAAATCTAAAAAAAAGGGGGGTAGGGGGGTTCTTGCAAATTGCATATGAAATAAATGTATGATTTTTCTATAAATATTGGGGTTAATTTAGATTAACCAATCAGTATGGTATGCTCTTTAAATTTATGGTAAAATATTCTTAGATAAGCACACTTTGAGGACATATTAACTTGTTTGATTGTGCCTTACTACTGACTGGATTGTTATCTTTAAAGTAGTTTTGTACTTTATTGTGGACATATGGTCAGTAACTATGTCTCTTAACACTATAGTATGTTGTTGTGTTAACAAATAAATTCATTGGATGATAGTGCTACCACCATAGATGTGTGCAGCCGTCGTTGATAATGAATATATATCGTGTAGAAAAAGGCTACCCCTATGGCTGTGAAAAAGTCAACTTGGTGAACTTAAAAATTCAGTACTTTGACAAAACAAAAAAATATATATAATGAAAATGGGTCAATACTTTGAGTACTCAAAAGAAAATTTTCTATGGTACACTGGTATAGCACGCACATATTTTTTATTTAAATAGATATTTTCATATGATGACTGGTTTGAAATACACCTCTTTACTTATCTTCTTGACAAGTTTCAATTTGGTTTAGTAGGACATGTTATGATTGACTGGTCTAGTATGTCATATCACACACTCACATCTTAAATCTGACAAAATAATTAAATATAATTATGCGCATACATCTCATTGGAAGATTCTTGTTTACTTTGAGATTTTTGGACTGATTGTGTAATTTGTGGACTGTGAAATTTGTCCATAAATAAAAGTTTCCTTTTTATCTTATAAAATATTCTTATTGATTTTGTGTGATTAACTTGTGTAGGCTTTTTCGTATGATTCACAATCAACAGTCTAATCCTAGCAATAAAATCAATATCAACTAAAAAAAGTATTGGATGATTTTTTTAACAAAATCTGTACTTTTTTTCTGATTTTTAAATTGATCTTCCTCAAATTAAAAATTATGTTTTTCAAAAAAAAAAAAATTGGCAATTGGGCGATTAAAATTTGAATTTAAACTTTTTATTAAGAGAGGTTTTATATCCTTAACTGCCAATCAACAGTTTATTTTTGGTAACTGCCTTGCACGCGTCAGAAATAAATGGTTCCCTCATTGTACAATTTTACAAAATTCCTTTCTTATTAAACTAAGACCTACGGTTTGTTTACATATTCCACATCTGCTTTCAAATTCTAGAATCAAACTCTATCTTACACTTGATTTCGGAGTTGTGTTAAGTTTTCTTTCAGATTCAAACATGGTAAAAACTAAGATGCCTAAATCAAAGAAAAACCCTGATGGTTTATCCAAGAATACTGCTGCTCTGGTGTCTACTGCTGAATCTGAGAAGGGGTCGCAAATTTTGCCAGTGAGGAGTCTCCTACGAAGTACACAAAGACTGGAACAGTCTAGTTCTGACCCTGACACTCTTCCAACTTTTATTGCACCTCTGATTGAAACATCTACTGACATTGTTGCTTACAAGTCGTCGGTGTGTCACTCAAAATCTCAGTCCCGTCAAACATCTAAATATCCAGTCAATTTTCTAAGCAAAAAAGTTTTCCTAAGTGTTCAAGAATTTGATAAATAAGTGAATGAAGGTGACGGGGTGGTGGCTCTGGAACTGGTGACAGTAGGTCTATAAATCTTGAAATTGAATAAGAATGTCATGAGAATGAAGGGACAGGAGCTGAGGAGTCTAAACCTCCTCATCCAGTTGGTAATAATGTTCAAGGTATAAGTTAGCCCTCATCCCATCAATCTGACTCTGATTTTGATGTCAATACTGAGGAGTCTTTACAGTCTACTCCTACTCCTACTCCTCCAAGAAGTGCCACGAGGGCTAAAAAAGAAAAATGCAAAATTGGAAAGGGCGCTAAAGAGTCCACACCTACAAGTCAGAATAGACCTCCCACTACTGTGGGATGTGCTTACAGATTGCTATCTACACCCAGTTCAAACCTGCAAATGTTCATGTTTAAGACTTTAACCATAGGTAGGCACTCTGTTAACCCTCTAAATTACTGATTTTTGCCTAAGACTGCTGAAAACCTGTTTCTTTCTTTCACCTCCTATCGCAAGTTCATCGTTGAATGCAAAGTGGCTATTAATGAGTTTATTTCGTTTGATCTAGTTGAGATTGCTGATTTTTATAAACTGCATAATTTGTTGAGTTTCTATGTCCGTTTAACAACACTCTTGTCAAGGATTCATGGAATATGTTTCCAAAAAATTGGGCAATGCTAGAATAAATTTAGAAGGCAAGTGTATGTCAGAGGGAGACATGTTACTTTTAGTCCTAATTCTCTAATAGAATGGCTTGGTTTGATGAAGTGGCTATCACTAGTGATGAATAATTAATTAAGGACAGTATGCCCAAGAGATGACTGGCTTTGCCTGGCCAAAAACTGGTATACTAACTCCTTCTAGACTTCTTTCAAAATTCCAAGTTCTCTACCAGATCTCAATCGACTCATAGATCTGACATTTTAGGCGATAGGCATGTTATACTGTATAAGTTAGAGATGTGGTTGACCGTTGATTGGGTTAAAATGATTTTTGACAGAATTGTCTATGAAGGGCCAAGAAGGGCCAAGCATTACAGACTGCCTCATCCAACTCTCATTTATCAATTTTTTGCCCACCAATGAGTGCTTATTATGGAAACAGGTTCTCAAAATATATTCATACCTTGAGTGTCCATGAATTTTCAAATTTATGTGGAACACCACATCCCACTCTCAGGGTTCCAAAGCACGTTATATCTTCTTTAGACCAGTCTGGCCGATTAGATGCTTTGGAGACTCGGATGGGGCTAGTCAGAACTCAGATACAAAAACTTTTTTCCTTGACCAAAAGTTTCTCTAATGAGTTTGATTTTATGTGTAGGGTCTTGACAAAAATTGAATATCTAAGAGATGAACATATCAAGTCTGCATACCGTATAGTCACACCAGAATTCTCTTCACACCTTAAAGGTCAAGTGGAGATTCCAAATACTGATCATATGGTTGGGCCAACTGCCCATCCATCTGATGCTCCTAGGCCAACTGTCCTTCCACCTGCTCCTACCCACAAGCGAGATGGAAGATCATCCTTGTCTTGTGTAAAGAAGTCCAAACCCTCTTAAAACTGACTATATGTGGTTCTGACTTTTTTCTCTCTAACTATTTGGATCTAACTGATCTTAGATAGCTGTATTAACTACTACACTTTGCTTTCCTTCTGCTTTCTCTCCCATATGCTATTTTAGTTGGCTGTTTTATTACAAAAAAGAGAAATGGTAGTATTTTTAAATTTGTGGTGGTATACTTTAAAATTTGATGGTACCTTTGGTAATTTGCTAAGGAGAGCAATATTAAGTTTGTGTCTAATGTGTGTAGTGTTTGGAAATGTTGTTTACTCATATGATCTATGAGCATAACTTGCTAAGAAGGAGCAATATTAAGTTATGTCTAATTTGTGTGGTGTTTGGAAATGTTGTTTACTCATATGAACTATGAGCATAACTTCTTTAATTGTTCACATGTTTAAATCACACCACACATGCATTAAAAAATCTATAGTTATATTTTGTAATTAAGCAATGCCAAAGAGGAAGATCGATGAAAAAAATATGCTGTCATATTTTTTCATCTTTTTATATTGGCTCATTTAATTAATATTACTGATTTTTAATGACAAAAGAAGAGATTAGCGTGTACGCTCTGACTAGTCGCGTTGTTGCCAGTTATGACTGGCTGAGATGGTAAACAGATTTAAGCAGGTTTTATTCCAGATATGTGGGCTGCAAATTTTATTTTGTTTCCTTACATAAAATTACTTGATCACCTGAATATCAGGAACAACCCTCTTATAGGTTAAAATACCTTCACTTATTCTCTTGGATTTGTTTAGAAAAGAAATATTTAAAGATAATCTTGAGTTTTCTAAATACCTTCCTTCTAAAAAATTTGAATATCTTTTTGTATATTTCATACTAATTTTCTTACCATTCTTATTGCATATTTTTAGGTAAGAAATAATTATTAATTTGATTATCACTTTACCTATAAGTAAGAGTACAAATTTATAAAGAATTAAGCTTTAAAAAATATTTTTGTGCTTCTGTTCTTCAAGCTTCAAACTGCCGACTCCATTCATGAAAGAATAAAACATCAGGCTTCATTGATTTAGTTTCAAAGCAAAAAGGTTTTCTTCAAACTCATTGAATAATCAAAAAGAAATTAGTGATCAAGAAACGATTTCATATCTTGATTAATCTACTTAGCGTGAAGTTAAGAATAGTGGCTATTAATCCAAGTGATGTTGTGGTGCGGTCAAGTACAATAGCAAGTGGTGATAAAGTCAAGATCGGTGAGTTTGATTTCACTTCATCAACAAGTCAAAAGGAGAAGTATCAAAAGGGAGTTGATCTGAATTCTTTTGATTGTTATTTTGTTAATTTTACGAAATTACAAAAAATCCAATATTATTTTATTTTTAATTAAGATTATTAGTATATTGTTTTTACCTATGGCATAGGGGGCCATGGATGTTTCCCTTTGGAGTTTACCACGTTATATCTTGTATTCGTATTTAATTCTTTAAATTTTTCTCTAAACAAATTAGGTAAACGAACATTGCATTGATCTACAAGTACGCATCAAAACTGCTTTACAACACAACGCGCCAGTTTTGACAGAATTCCGTCCACTGCTCATTTAATTAAGATTAAAATATTTTTTACAACGCGTATTGTCTAAGATTAAATTTTTTTATTTAATTAATCTAGATTTTAGAACTTTCACCAACATCAAGCCCTACAAAGTGATATGAAGGCTATAGATGTTTATGAGAGATTGATATTTGAAGAAATTTGAGGGAACTTTTCATCGTCTTCGACCATCTTTCGTGGAACCTGTTTGATCGTTAATTTTGGGCTAAGTCCTTATGGATCTATCATCAACATATACTGCATTGTTCGGATGAGAAGAACGAAACTTATAATTTTGTTTACCAACCTTTGATATGTTGGTCCAGTATTCTTTAAACCGAAGGGTATAGCTTTATAGCATTACAACCCCCTATCTGTTATAAAATAAGTGTGTTGTTCATCAGGTGGATATATAGAGATCTGGTTGTATCTAGAGTATGCATCTATAAAGCATAGCATCTCATGTCCAACTGTAGTGTTGACCAACTGATCGATGCGATGGAGGAAAAAGCTATCCTTAGGACAAGCTAGATTAACATTTGAGAAATCAATGCATACTCTCATCTTCCCATTGGACTTTGGAACCAAGACGGGGTTAGAGACCCATTTCAAATAACACGATTCACTTATGAATCCATTTTTCAATAGCATGGACACCTCTTCCTTCAGAGCTATATATTACTTGGAGATCATGGGTTGTCGCTTTTACCTATGTCCCGGATGTTTGGCATCTAATTGTAGCTTATGGTAGGAAATATCTAGATCAATTTCCACCATATTCACATGTTTCCATGCAATTATGTCTAGGTTTTGGGACAAGAACTTTTCTAATTGATTCTTAATTAGAAGATCCACTCCCTATCTTCAATTCTTTCACTAGATCGAATGGGTCCATAGAAAAACACTCCAACTTTTCAACTGGAGCTATCTGTAGTTATGCTTTTGAGATTCATAGGTCTAAATCACTAGGATCCTTAGGTTCCTTTCATGTGCACATGACCTCAACTCAGATTGGTTTTTCCTTTACTGTGGCAATCCCATAACTTTGGAGAATTTCATGCACAAAAACTTGGTGTGAGTCACAGCACGTAAATTAATTAGAGCTCGTCTGCCAAGGACGTCGTGATATAAGGAGCTTTTATCTACAATCAAGTATTCTGTGGAAATTCTTATAGTTGTTGGTGCTTTCCCCATCTCGGTCATTAAAATGATGGTTCTCCTAGGGATGATGGAATCTCCAGTGAAGCTATAGATGGGATTAACAGTTGGGATCAATGGAGACTCTATCTCCATCTTATCATATGTGGCACCATATATGATATTAACGAAACTTCCATCATCAACTAGTATACTTCCCAAGCCATTTTTTGCTACAATTGATCAGACTACTAGGGCATCAGTATGTGGAAAATGAACCTCAATTGCATCATTAGAGATGAAGATAATCGGGTATGTTCCCTTTATGCCTGGAGAATGGGTGTGCATGTGATAATTGACATTGGCGGGCTCATTTGCATCCTAGATCTACACTTTTTGTGAATTGTTAGAGCTTCCACCTGGATGAAGGCCTCCTAAAATAGTGTCAATTTCACAAATAGGTGGCTTAACTGGTTTCGAACGCTGATCGTGTCTTGTCTATCCAACCTTGGAACAATTTCTCTATCCTGGCTTCGTCCCTGCCTTCTCTGATTGGTCTCTCTTCATTGCATTTCACTTCTTACATTGTAACGTTGACCACGGTGCAACTCAATGGACCAGTAAAGAGAGTAATGTTTGCTTCTACTCTCCCAACTGGTGAATTGGCTTTTTCTTTGTATCATTTAGCAACATTTGTATGTCACAGCAATCTTCTGTTTTATGCCCATAAAACCTATGATAGGTGCAATACGGTCTGGTAAACGGCTTTTTGGACTGTTTACTTGAGCCCGCTTTTCGGGTCAGAGCATTTAATCCAGCATGTAAGTTAAGGATTGCCTCTGTGATTTCTGCAGCATAGCTAGATCTCATTCTAGAAAATAGACACATGGAGCTTTCCTGACGATGCCCAATCTGGTTACGTACAACCCCATCAGATGATTTGACATTTGTTTGTCCCATTTGATTGTAATGTTGTTGAGCATGGCTATCTCTAGCCCGTTCCATTTCTTCAGATCTACCAAAGTATTGTAATCACGAGGCTTCCTTCTCCGAACATCTCTCCAAAACATACTACTCAATTCAAGGCTCCTTTGAGTGCAGAGAACATTTATGCTTCTGTGATGTTTTCACAGTTTCTCCTCAGTAAACCGGGCTAAACAGCTTTTCAATGATTCACCTTTTTATTATCTCATATTTTGCAAGCGATGGAGAGGGAGTTGGGCAGGACTTGAAGATACAAACCTATGCCTAAAGAAGGTTTTTAAGTCTTTCCAAATGTGGATACTCCCTTGGAGAAGGTTTTTGTACAAGAGCACTCACTTCCAAAGTTAAAGGAAAGGTTTTGCATTTAAGTGTCGGTGTTGCTCTTGCTATTCCTATGATGGCGTCGTAATTTAAGAGGTGATCATCAGGATCTCCTTGGCCAGCATATTTGTCTATCTTAGGCATCTCAAAATCATGAGGGACTTAGTATTGGCGTATTCCTTCAAAAAATGGGATTATATCTTCATCATTATCTATTTTGAAAGACTGAAATTGAGGAGGAGAAGTCCTCAATGAGGACTGGGCATGTTTTGTTTGGAGTACTACTTCAACAGGGACTTCTGAAGGAAATTGTCCAGACTGAGATATCACCGCATAAGCAAGTTGATAATTATGACGCATGGGAGAAACGTGTTCCGCTCAACTAGCAGCTGCAGCAGCCGTTCTTTCCCTTCTATTTCTAAGGGGTGTATTTCTTATTTTATCAAACACAATGGCTACCCGAAAAGGTTCAGGCTCCTGGGAATACTTTGGGAGAAAACTCAGTTCTGCATTGATGTCTTCTGTCATATATCCTTGATTTTGAATCTGTGTGGGATCTACCTCAACATCTCTTCAGAGAGGGCTCCCCGGATAGGTAAAAGAGGTAAAAGAGTATTGACCTTGCCTTTCATCGTTCATTGGGTAGTTTCCATATACCCCGAGAGGATACTAGGGGTATGCTTGTGGTGCAGGAAGAATAAATCCTCGCTACAAGTAAGCATTAAGAGCTGCAGTTTGTGATACCAGCTGTTGCTACATTTCTAACATCTGGCAGGCATGAGCTCCATGTTGTGTGCCAAACGCGCTCTTGAGCGTGTTTCCTGCCTTTGGGAAGGTGCTGCTTATGGAGCTTCTTCAGCTCTCTCACTTTGGTGGTTATTTGTTCGCTTGGATGAGTATCGTGGTCACTGTCACTCACTATGGAGATTTTTCTTCAAAACAAAAATTAACTTGAGTTTGATTTCTTCCTTTTTGCAAAGGATATTTTTCTTTTCATAACTAACAAAGCGCATGTTTGGTAGTGCTGAAATTATTTTTCAAGTGCATATATTATAAGTTGTTGGTGAATGTGTGTAGATAAACGTAGTTTGTAAGTTGTGGGTCATATGACATATGTGGATAAAAATTATGTTTGACCAATTTGACAAGTTGAAATTATAATTTAAGCACCTCCATACATGTACAAAATCCCTTTTTCAAGGGTGTTTCCCAACAGGCACTGCCTTTTTTTTAAGGATGGATTATCCTAAGCTATCATGTCCCTTTTTCAAGGGATTCTAATAGCTTATCAAACACTTGTATCACAAATTGATATCAAAATCCTTGTTTGGCACCTAGCAAGAAACTTTTCAGATGAATCCAAGGACTCTCTTGGCTTATCAAGGTGAAAAAATCTTAGTCAGTTTAGAGTTGGATGGGCTTTTTCACGTGCTTCCAGTGGTTTGGAATCTATTACTTCTCATAGAAGGCGCCAAAATGTTGACCTTAAATTCTGGTGGGAACCAAGATCAACGATGGAAGAATGCTCCTTGCTTGGAGCTTATATATCCTGTACACTTTTACACACAATCGTCAGCAAGCACAAGCAGCCAAGATGGCCAATGTATGCTCTCCGACACTCAAGTTAAAACCCATGTTTTAGCAGGAGTGGTTAAACTTAGCAATAATGTAGGAAAGTTTTATGTGTTATGTAGTAAATGTTGGGAGTTTTATTATGAATTACCTTCTTTCTGCCATGCCTCCCACTATTTATAATAAGAGTTTGGGTTGATTACAAGTTTTGAGCCATTCCATATGTTTAATTAATCCACGTGCCCTTTCATGCGAGCTGCATAGTCACTCCCACATGTGTCCATCTTTTTCTGTCCAAGTCATCATTTTCTCCTAGTTACAATATTTGTTCCTAACACGCTAGCAAACTATCATTGTCATTGTCACATCAATCAATCACAACCCGGTCCAGACCTCTACCAAATTTCTTTAAGAGTAAGCACTCCAAATTGCTTACATAATTGTTCGGACTAACGCAAAGTACTTTCCAAGTGTCATTGTTAGGATGGCCTAGCGTGTAGGATGATGTCCACATCACTAAAAGGTGTAACACAAAACTTATCAAACCAAGCTCTATGTACTTGTTTGAGACCATATAAACCTTTCTTAAGCTTGCAAATATACCCAAAATCATGTGAAACACCAAGAGGGGCACCATATAGACTTCTTCTTGAAAATCTCCATTCAAAAAGTCATTTTTAACATCCAGTTGAGAGATATGTCATTGCCGAATGAAGCTACTGCTATAAGAGTACGAATAGCAGTCATTTTTACAACGGAGCAAAAGTCTCTTCATAATCTATACTTTGTTGAGAATACTCTTTTACAACCAACCTAACTTTGTATCGTTCAATAGACCTATCAGACTTAGCTTTTATCTTATACACCCAACGACAACCAACCACCCTCTTAGCAAGAGGTAGAGGAACAAGATTCCAAGTACATGTATTATGCAATGTAGAAAGTTTCTCATTCATAGCTTACTGCCAAAGTGGATGAATTGCCTCATGATAAGAAGAAGGCTCAGAGAGACAATAAATATAAGTTAAAAGGGAAGTAAAAGACGAAGAATAACAAGAATAGTCAAAATCTAGTAACTTTGTGTAAGAGTACGTGTAGATTGACGTAGGGTAGATCCACAATCTCAGACGGTGCTTTGGAGACAATAGGATAAGTGGAGATTTCAAGTGTGCAAGAGACCAAATTGTCAATACCTGTAGAATAGAATTATCGGTACGAATTCATCGAAGGCTACCCTTGTGTAAGACTTATTCTAATTATTAGAGGGTGGTTTAGATGGTACTGCTAACACAGAAAGATTAGGAGTAGAATAAGACTTAAGACGTGTTTTTTCAACCAATAACTTGCTGACAACGGAATCAATAGAAGGCAGTAGAGAACGATGCAAAATTAAGCCTCTTAGTCTCTCAAAATTACTACGAAATGCCATAAAAAACTGAACAACCGTTGCTCTTCTCTATTAGAAATATATGCACCACATGCCTAATTCTGCCAATTCTATAAGGGATAACTGATCTCCAAAGATCTGTTATAGTAAAATAAAATTCCTGAATGCTCATATTCCTCTGATGAAGAGCTCGTATGTCATTCTCCAACTGATACCGTTTTACAAAATTTGACTGTGTGAATAGCCTCAGCAGATGATCCCAAACCTCCTTTACAGTTTCATACTTAATTAATTGTGTAACTACGGAATGCTAAACAGAATTGTTAACCCAAGTAATAATTTTCGCATTGTTTGATTCCTAGACATCTAACAAATTTGCATAATCATTATTTTCACAGAGGTTCCGCTAAAATAGTCCCACATCTTTTTAACCTTAAGAAAATTTCTCATCACATAACTTCAATACGAATAATTCTTACCATCCAACTTCACACTCACATATTGAAGCGAATCGTCTCATTCACACTTCATGATTAAGTAACAGAAAGAAAGTCAAGTCGAAGAAAAAGAGAAGAAACAACGAAATACTAGATTGCAGAAACTTGATGGATACCCACCCGTATAATACGATCACTGGCAAGGGCGTGCCCCTGCAAATCCCCAGCCAACTCACCGCAGAGCTGGATCCGCAAAAGTTGTGTTTGAGATTAAACTTCCTTCTGTAAAACTTTGCTTTAATACCATGTTAATCAATGAGAACAAAATAAACACAAAGGTATGCTATGATATGGTTCAATCCAAAAGAAAAGTCAAAAGTGCTTATAACCTAAAATACAATGAGACTATTATGTAATCAAAGAAAATAAGAAAAAATACTATTCTACCCTTAACAAATAATAAAAGACAAAATATTCTATATTTATTTCTTAACACAAACAAGGATTCATTCTCCATCAAAGCATACTAAAGTTCAAGTGTAGAATTACGACGTGCAAGTGGCTTCGTCTAGTTTAATATTTTTAATTTCATATTGATAGACATCCCACTCATGAAAATTATATCATGTTATTTTGGCCATCAGTATAAGAGTTGACGATATGACTGGTCATATGTATGAAAGTGTGACAATATGATTGTTCTAACGGTTATATTCATGAATGTTTGACGCTATGGGGAGTTTAATACCTTAATACTCATGAAAGTTATATGTGGTACGTGACATTAGACTCACTGGAATAGAATTTGACAGTATGATCGTTTCAATAGGTGAAATTTATTATTATTATTGAGGATTGCACAAAAAAAATTGTATCATATTGAGTATTTTCCAATACTCTCCTTATTCTATTCTCCCCACATATTAAGTTAGGGTAGTTCATGTCGGGTGTGGCAGTGGTAATAATGAACCTTGAAATGCCGACAATTGGAAATCAATATTACAAGTATTTTTAATAGGTTTCCTTTGTATGAAAAGAAATGTAAAGGTTAAATTTATGGTTTATATGTGTTGTTTTAAATTAATCTTATGTTATTTGGAGATATTAGACGTGCTATTAAATGAATAATAAATGTTTTTAAAATTTAAATTTTAGTACGTATGTACGATTTTTAAAATATACTTGCACTGTTAACTGTTCTTGAACATGAAAATTTTAAGTGAAAATTCTATCATGTTAGAGTTAAGACAAATGTTTTCTGCAAAAAAAAAAAAAAAAAAATTAAATCAGTACATGCCATTTTTTTTTTATTGAAGCTGATTTTCACGAAATGATAGGCATTTAAGTGATGTCAGAGTTAACACTTTGTCGACCCATTTTATTCTTGTTATGTAGTTCGAAATCAAATAATCATCTCAAAAATTGATTTGTATGATTAGTGTAATTTCGGTCAATAAATTAAACGATCCTTGTGGAAACGATCTTCAATTTAATTGTTTTATTACTTGTTTGATATTATGTACTTAAAATTTTTTACAATATCGTCCGTCATTATACATTATGCCAAAACACCCTTAGAGTATTAATACTACCCGATTTTGTTCTAATGCCCACAGAGTGTAATACTACCTTAAATCCATTTGCTTATAAACCACTCTTAATTTATATGAAGAATTCTAAGTTTCCTAAACAGTTTAGACAATTATACCACGGAGATGGTGTGTGTTGTGATGTATTGTACAATATTTTAGAAATTTTTAGCAAAATGGACCGAACAAACACAACTAATGAGAATTGTAAAATTTGTTTGTTGGGTTAATTTCATAGGCGGTCACGTAAGTTTAAGTAAAATTACAAAACAGTTATTAAAGTTACAAAGTTTTAGTGCTAGTCACTGAAGTATACTAATATGTTCACCAATAGTCACTTTGTTAAATCCTAGAGTAAATTGATGATGTGTCATCGCTAAATATTCATGTTGCACACAATCGGTTGACATTTGATAAAAATTGACGTAACGTGGACTTAATGCACTAATTACAATAAATTCAGAACACAAATGATGCACTTAAAATATGAGGACCTAGCTGCAATTTCTAAACAATATTTAAATCAGATCTCCAAAATATTTGCACAGCCCAATTTAAGCAATTGGGTGGGTGGGGGAATAGGGTTTGGGATCGTTTTAAAAAATAAAAAATAAAAAATAAAAAAAATCGAGTTTTGTAAATGGTTTAGGAATCTGATTTAGATATTATCTAGAAATTGTAGCTAGGTCCTCATATTTTATGTACATCTATTGTAATTTAAATTTGTTGTTATTAGTACATTAAGTCTACATAACATTAATTTTTGCCAAATATCGATTGATTGTGTACCACGTGGATACTTAACGGTGATATGTCATCAATTTACGTTGAAAATTTAACATAATGACCATTGGTGAACTTATTAGTATATTTCAATGACTGACATTAAAATTTTATAACTTCAGTATCTATTTTATAATTTTACTAAAATTTAAGTAACCACCAATAAAATTAACCCTCGTTTGTTTTTTATGTTTGATTAACCATACCAATATGTGATTTGAGAATAAAATATTACCATACCATGAATTTTGCGATTTTGTCCCGAGCATTTCAACTTGATTCATACAAGCATGTTCTGCTGCTTCTGATTGCTGTCAGAAATGCAGCTGAGTAGAAGGATCTCTTTGTAGCATTGTTGGGATGCAATATTACAAGCTTACTTTTGGAGTGTAACTTCAGCCCATCCTTTGTCCTTGTGTTTCTTTGTTTCCTTCTCCATTATTACAAAATAAGAACTTCGATATAATGACAAGGGACATGTAATTAGATCGGAAATAATCGTTCCGAAGATCTGAGTGACGAGGGTTGCAATGGCTAGTAGGTCGACAATAAGCATAAAATTTTGTAATATGGATCTTAATACACATTTTATTAAATGTTTTATTTAGTGCCGGTTTGATAGAGATTATAAAATATTTTATTTGATCAAAATAGTTATTTGACCAAGAATGGTCAACAATGATGGCTACCAAGACAAACTTTTTTATCAAATAAACCATTTTGGTCAAATAAATTAGTTTATAAACTCTACCAAACGGACTCTTAACCTATCCTATCAACACACGAAAGTCCGGCTAGCAAGACCCTATGGTAGGCTAACGCCCTATCTTGTTCGCATTAATCTCATGCAATGCGGGTCTATAACCTGCTTATCAAACATTAATGCAATTATAATTTAGGTTGATTAAACTAGTTAAATATACTTTTTATTTACATATTTCGTAATATTCAGAAGTTAGTAACTACTTATTATCTACACATCTCATAACACCTACAACTTATAAACATTTAAAAAATACTGCGAAACATGCACTTAATCCCAACAAATGGATTCATATATCAAGCCACATGACTAGTTGAAATGATAAACATGGTATTGCTAGGTTTGATAGTAATTGTTTATATATTTTCTAGTTTGCTATAGTGACTAATCAATGTTATTAAATATTGTTTTATTTATTTATTAAGGGTAGAATAGTATTTTCAGCTTAGTCAATATATCGTTTATTTGTAATTGGGTAACTATATTCACAATACACTTTTTATTATCCACACCACGTTTTAATTGCAATAAAAGTCCTATAACTTTTGATATTTACACTTATGTCTCTAACTTTTTTTCATTGTATTTTTTTCATTAACTTTCATTTAATTTTCACATCTTGTCTCGTATGAATATTTTTGTCTAAATATTCTTCTAATGTGCATTTAATGAGGGAAAAATATTTTGTCAAACTTTTTTACTTGTTATTTATTTTGATTATGTAAAAATATTATAGATAAAAAAAAATTTTAAGCCCTCCTAGTTAATTTTTTGGACAAAAATTATCATTAAAAATAAATATAAGACGTGCAAATTAATAGTTTGATGATAAAAATTTGTTTAAAAAAAGTTAGACATAAATGTAAAAGTGATCAATAGTTAGAAATTTTCATTGCAATTAAAATGTGGTGTAGTTAACAAATGATGTTGTGGTAATATAATTACCCATTGTAATTAGGTTTCATTAAGACTTTGTAATATTTTTCATTATGCGTAAGAAACCCTAGCCTCCTCCTTTTCTTTTGATTCTTCTTGTTCTTTGTTTTATCTATATTATTTAACATGGTATCAGAGCTAAGAATAATGGGTAGAAGTTTAATCTCAAATATAGCTTTTTTTGTGGGAAATTGGGTTTGGATTTTGAGAGTGTGAAGTTTCCACCTGTGAATTGCGTTTGGATTTTGAGGGTTTGAAGTTTTCGCCTGTGGTTTGATATTCTGCGTTTGAGGTATTCGTTTGCTTTTGTTCATTGTTTGTTCTATATCTACAATCTGTAATTTAGTATTTCGTTGCGTTCCTATTTTCTGTGTATTTGATTATGGCTACCGAAAGAGATGATTACCTTCAGTCTGTGAGTGTGAGGTTAGATGAAAAAAATTATTCGTATTGGGATTATGTAATGAGAAATTTCTTTAAGGGTAAAAAGCTGTGAGGATATGTTAGTGGCACTTGTGTGAGACCCGTGAATACTGGTGAAAATTATGCTACTTTGATAGATACCTAGGATGCCAATAATGTAAAAATTATTACTTTGATTAACAATTCTGTTGAGCATTCCATATGTGTACATTTGGCTAAGTATGACACAGCAAAGGAGATTTGGGATTATCTACAGAAGTTATACACTCAGTCATATTTTGCAAAGCAGTATCAATTGGAAAATGACATACGAGCCATTCAGCAGAATAATATGAGTATTCAGGAGTTTTATTCTGCTATGACAAATCTCTGGGATCAATTTGCTCTTACAGAAGATGATGAACTAAAAACAGTTAATGTCTACATTACTCATAGAGAGCGGCAACGGTTGGTGCAATTTTTGATGGCCATTCGCAGTGATTTTGAAGGACTTCAAGGTTCTATTCTACATCGCTCTCCGCTTCCTTCAGTTGATTCAGTTGTCAGTGAGCTGTTGGCTCAAGCAGTAAGTCTAAAGTCTAGTGCCGAAAAGTGAACTCTTTGGACTCCAACTCCTTCTGTGTTAGCAGTACCTCCTCAGCCACCCTTTAATAATCAAAATAGGCCTTACACAAGCCTGCCTTCGACGAGTGCAGTTTCTGTAAGAAGAAAGGTCATTGGAAGACTCAGTATCCTAAGTTGAGACAGCAGAATCAATAACAACAGCAGCAGCAATCTCAGACTTGGAGGCCTGGCAACCAGTCACCATCTCAGAGTTATAGAGCACCTTAGGGTTATAGACTACCTCAGGGTTACAGACCACCGCAGTCTAATACTACAGTAGTCGCCTCATCAGGTCCTTTCACTGATCCAAGTACTCTGGCTGAACAATTTGAGCAATTTCAGAAGTTTATCTCCCTTCAGCCACAAGCTATGTCTGTCTCCTCTTCCGTAGGTCATTCCTCTCCTAGTGTGTCAGGTATGTCATTTTCTTTATGGGTCTTGGATTCTGGTGCTTCACATCACATGTCTCCAGATTCTTCCTCTTTTGCATAAGTGTCTCCTTCGTCATCTATCCCTGTTATGACTACTGATGGCACTCATATGCCATTAGCAGGTGTTGGTTCTGTTGTTACTCTTAACTTGTCTCTCGATAATATTTATCATATTCTACAACTCACATTAAATCTTGCTTCTGTAGGTCAGTTATGTGACTCTAATTGTTTTGTTGGTTTTTCCTCTTTTTCCTGTTTTGTGCAAGATCTGCAGTCTCAGAAGCTAATTGGGACATGCTATAAGCAAGGAGGACTCTATGTTCTAGATGAGCTAAAAGTACCAGTTGCTGCCACTACTAGTGTTGATTTGTCTTCTTTTTGTTTGAGTCATAGGTCTTCTAGTTTTTATTTATGACATTCTCGTCTTTGTCATGTTTCATCTTCTCGTTTGAGATTTTTAGTGTCCACGTGGGCTTTAGGCAATTTGCAAACTTGTGATATTTCTGATTGTAGTGGATATAAACTAGCAAAATTTTCAGCTTTACCTTTTAATTGAAGTATTTCTATGGGGACCTTCTCCTGTTCCCACTAAAGGAGGGTCTCGATATTATGTTTCTTTCATTGATGATCATACACGTTATTGTTGGGTTTACTTAATGAAACATCGTTTTGAATTCTTTGAAATATACACCGCTTTTCAAGCCCTTGTCAAAACTCAGCATTCTGCTATTATCAAATGTTTTAGGTGTGATTTGGGTAGAGAATACACTTCTAACAAATTTTGTGAGTTACTTGCCTTAGATGGAACTATTCACCAAACTTCTTGTACAGATACTCCTCAACAAAACGGTGTTACAGAAAGAAAACATAGACATATTGTTGAAACTGCTCTATCTCACTTATTGTCTGCCTCTGTTCCTAGTGTGTTTTGGGGTGAAGCTGTTCTGACAGTAGTGACTTTGATTAATACCATCCCATCTTCTCATATTTCAGGTATCTCTCCTTTCGAAAAATTGTATGGGTATGACCCAGATTACTCATTCTTTAGAGTTTTTGGTAGTACTTGCTTCGTTCTCCGTCCTCATGTGGAACGCAGTAAATTGTCCTATCGATCTACTCTTTGTATCTTTCTTGGTTATGGTCGAGGTCAAAAAGGGTATCGGTGTTTCGATCCAATTACTCAAAAACTTTATATGTCTTGTCATGTTGTTTTTCTTGAGCATATACCTTTCTTTTCTATTTCGTCTGCTACTCATGACTTGACTAGACCTAATCTTATTCGTATTAATCCTTTTTCTGAAGATTCTGATAGTTTGTCTTCACAGGTTCCTACTACTTCAGAACCCCCTTGTCGTGTCATTCCTCTGTTCCTTTTGTATTATACTCATCGAGTTCCTACTAACACTTCTACAGGTACTGAAGCTCCCTCTTCTCCTACGGTCCCTCAAGCTTCGTATGAGATTGTGGATCCACCTCTACGTCAGTCCACCTGCATTTGTAAGTCCACAAGGTTACCAGATTTTGCTTATTCTTGTTATTCGCCATCTTTTACTTCCTTTTTAACTTCTATTCATTATCTCTCCGAGCCTTCTTCCTACAAAGAGACAATTCTTGATCCACGTTAGCAGCAAGCTATGGATGAAGAACTTTCTGCTCTGCATAAGACAGGTACTTGGGATTTGGTTCCTCTCCTTTCTGGTAAGACTGTTGTTGGTTGTCGCTGGGTGTATAAGATCATGACTCATTCTGATAGGTCTATTGAGCGATACAAAGCTCGGTTGGTTGCAAAAGGATATTCACAACAGTATGGTATAGATTATGAGGAAACTTTTGCTCCTATTGCAAAAATGACTACTCTTCGTACTCTTATTGTTGTAGCTTCGGTTAGAAATTGGGGGATCTCTCAACTTGATGTTAAAAATGCCTTCTTGAATGGAAATCTCCAAGAAGAGGTTTATATGGAGCGACCTCCTGGGGTTTCCCATGGTTTTGGGTATGTTTGCAGGCTCAATAAGGCTTTATATGGTCTTAAACAAGCACCACGTGATTGGTTTGAGAAATTTTCTATTGTGATCTCTTCTCTTGGTTTTGCTTCTAGCAGTCATGATTCTGCACTCTTTTTTAAGTGCACTGATGTAGGTCGTATTATTCTTATGTTATATATTGATGACATGATTATTACTGGTGATGATGTTGCTGGTATTTCGTTTTTTAAGACAGAGTTAGCTAGACATTTTGAAATGAATGATTTGGGCCCTCTCTGATATTTCTTAGGTATTGAGGTAGCCTACTCGGCCAAAAGTTATCTTCTTTCTCAGTCGAAGTATATTGCAGATATTCTTGAGCGGGCTAGACTTACTGATAATAAAACTGTTGACACTCCCATTGAGGTTAACGCCAAGTATTCTTCTTCTGATGGTATATCTTTGTCAGATCCTACTTTATACCGTACTATTGTTGGGAGCTTGGTTTATCTCACTATTACTCATCCTGATATTGCATATGATGTTCATATTGTTAGTTAGTTTGTTGTTTCTCCCACTACAGTTCATTGGGCCGCTGTTCTTCAGATTTTGCGATATCTTTGAGGTATAGTCTTTCAGGGTCTTCTACTTCCATTCACATCTTCCTTGGATCTATGTGCATACTCTGACTCTGATCATGGCAGTAATCCTACAGATCGCAAGTCTGTTACTGGATTTTGTATTTTTCTGGGTGATTCTCTCATTTCTTGGAAGAGCAAGAAACAATCTATTGTTTCTCAATTTTCCACCGAAACAGAATATAGTCCTATGGCCTCTACTACCAAAGAGGTTGTTTGGTTACGTTGGTTACTTGCAGATATGGGAGTTTTTCTTTCTCGTCCCACTCCTATGTATTGTGACAATAAAAGTGCTATTCAGATTGTTCACAACTCGATTTTCTATGAACGAACCAAGTACATCGAGATTGATTGTCACCTTACCCGTCATCATCTCAAGCATGACTCCATCACTTTTCCTTTTGTTTCCTCTTCTTAGCAAATTGCAAATTTCTTTACCAAGTCGTATTCTATTTCTCGTTTTTGTTTTCTAGTTAGCAAACTTTCGATGCTTGTCACTGTTGCATCGTGAGTTTGAGGAGGTTGTTAATAAATATTGTTTTATTTATTTATTAAAAATAGAGTAGTCTTTTCAGCTTAGCCTATATATAATTTATTTTTAATTAGGTTTCATTAAAACTTTGTATTATTTTTTATTATGCATAAGAAATCATAGCCTCCTCTTTTTTTCTTCTTGTTCTTTGTTTTATCTATATTATTTAACAATCAAATCACGAAATTTTAAAATTTTGAGCCAATATTAGTGATCCATTTTGCTAATATTCCAGTCAAAGAAGTTCAACTCCCATTACAATGGATATGTTTTGCTGCATCTGAACACTGTCAGATTTGCACCTGAGTAGGAGGAGCATTGTAGCAATACAGGGACGCAAATTCCAAGCCTACTTTTACAGTATCTCTATAGCCCATCAATTGTCCACCTGTTCTTTTGCTACTTCTTTGAGCATTTACAAGTAAATTATGGCAGAATTCATAACTGCTACTCAATGATTGATAATGGGATAAAGGGTTTCTTGTCTTCCATATGTCCCACTTCAATTTGCATCTTTGCTGCCAGGGTTAGTACTTTGTCACAAAGCGATTTAAATGGACCGTATGTAGAATTGTCCATCAAGTGTTTGTTGAATTGCCCCTTCTAAAGTTCTTTCTGCTGTATCCATGGATTCAAATGCATCAGGCTACCTTCTAAACCATGCTGCTCTTTCCTCAGTATATTATCAGAGCAAAGAGGAAGCTAACATTATTGACCTGGGGCTAAGTCTTAAAGCTCTGCAGCCCGAGGCCTGTTATCCGTCTGGTCATGGTACAGTCTTTTCGCCCAGATAGTTCTTCGAATAGTTTCTGTAGTAGGATACTTCGAGCCCTATGGTATTGTGATCATCAGAAATTCAGTAATTTATGAAACTGGGATGGTTGATCTTGAACGTATTAAGAGAATAATTTGATGTCATTAAGTAAAAATGCATTTATTTGTTTTTCCTGATGAAATAATTTAGCTGATATGTATATCAACATTTGTCATCTTGGGTTATGTAGTGAAACACAATGTCGTATAAGAATTTTTGGGTACAAGGATCTTGTTGTTTGGCGGAAACCTCACAATAAAATGGTCACTATAAGTAAGGCTAGGCCTAGATGTCGTTAGTCCTTTTAAAAGTATGCTTTTTTTTTTTTTTAAATGTATGCTTTCATTTGCCATGTAGTTGAGACATGGCCTTGTGTTCCCTCCTAAAAAATCGGAACTTTTTAAATAAACAAGTAGGGGTCCGTGCTTAACCCCACACTGACTAGGTCGATTTTAATTAATCTGATCTGTAATTAATGCTTTGATTGAAGTTATCTGACACTAATTGTTATGCAATTTCATAACCAGTGCTTCAGTATGGGAATCAAGTTTCACATTTCTATTGCTGTTAACTGCAGAAAATTATGAAGTCCTGTTAGATTGGCAGCAGCTGCATCCCCAGCTAAAAAGCAGTATGAATGTATATCCACAAAAAATCAAGGAAAACTGCGACGATGAAGCAGAGGGAATTCAAAGCAAAGAGCGTTGGGCTTATGTGAAAGTTAATATGGATGGGGTAATAGTTGGCAGGAAAATTTGCATTCTTGATCATATGGATTATTTAAGCCTTGCACTTCAACTAGAAGACATGTTTGGTATGTTCCAAAAACCTCATGAACTCGGGATTTATTTTGTTCAAAATGAATAAAGGATTTGAATTGTTGATTAGGGAATCAAACGATAGCCGGTCTGCGTCTGTTCCAAGCTGAGTCGGAATTCTCCTTGTTTTACAAGGACAAAGATGAGCAATGGAGGACTGTTGGAGATGCTCCATGGAAGTAAGTTTCTTTGTTAATGCATACGTCATAAATTCTCTCTTTTTACTCCCTTTGATCAACAGATACGTCTAGTGAAATTTGTTGTTAAAAATCATCATTGAGAAAGACTTGTGGTCAAATGTGAAAAGTGAGTTGGGAAGGTTAGGGAAAAATCATTAGTCGTGTTAAGCCGACGATTCAACACTCGTGGCCCACAGAGATCCACCTACGTAGCTAGTCTTAATACAAAAAAAAAGAAAGAAGGAAAAATCTAAGGTCGTGTCAGACACACTTAGCTAAAACGTGGGCAATGCCATGTTTACTTATGGTTGATGGTCTATTGCATCTTAAAATTGATCCTCATTCATTCTTTTGCATTTTAAAGCATATCAGTGCCAAGATTGAATATAGTTATTTGATTTCTCTTATAATGATTATGAACAGGGAGTTTGTAGATAGCGTAAAGCGGCTAAGAATTGTACGCAAGGACGAAGCTCATATTCCCTTCATAATTCAATAATATGTGAAAATCGTAGTGAAGGTGAATCCTAACTCAGCCGTGTTCTCTTACATTATTGTACTAAATTGTTTAGTTTTATCCATCTTTGTAGCTCTTCCTGATGGAGGTTATGTGTAGTGATGTATTGGATCCCTCTATTGTTCACTTTTCCTAATTTGCTAAAATATATATGATTCATTGTTGTTATTTGTTTTTTTTTTTATTATTATTATTATAACAATGACGACAATTTTATTTATGCTTCTTCATAAGCAATTTCCAGTCTAGGCCAAAACAATGATGGTTGCAAAAAGTTGACAAATAGCATAAAATGAAATAATAGGGTTAATTTCACCAATGGTCACTGAAGTTATCTTCAAATTACAAAATGGTCACTGAAGTTCAAAAATATCAGTGGTAGTCATTGTAGTTAGAAAAATTGTACTTATTTTGACCACTAAAATCAAGAATTTGGGGGACTAAAGTTTGAAAATGTATAAAGTTGAAGGACCTAAGATGCAATTTGTAGAGGACTTGACTGAAAGATAATTAAAAATTTGGAGACCAAAGTGTAAAGATGTAAAAAGTTGAAGGACCTAAGATACAATTTTTGGAGGACTTAACTGAAAGATAATTGAAAATTTGGGAACTAAAGTAAAAAGATGGAAAAGATTAAAGACCTAAAATACAATTTTTAAAAGACTTAATTGAAATATAGGGAGTAAAGTAAATATTATATAAAGTACATGGACTACTATACAATAAATTAATACCATGTCATCATGCCACATCATTATTTTAAATTAGAAATTTAATGGAGTGACCATTAGTGAAAGGATTTCTAACTTCAGTGACCACCACTGAAACTTTTGAACTTCAGTGATCATTTTGTAATTTAAAGATAAATTCAGTGACAGTTGGTAAAATTAACCCTGTAATAATATCTTTTATACACATTGCGTGGAAGTAATCATGGATCAGACAAAAAAAGTGAAAAATTCGACTTTAAATTTAAAAAATTTAAAACTTAATTTATTATTATTATATTACAACGAACATATGTAAAGAGACCAGATAATTGATGACATAAAGGAAAAATGTCAAAGTTATTATAAATATGACAAAAATGTAACATGTTTAGGATTCAATATCACGATTGTAACTGTTACTTAAAAAGAGGGAAAATTACACATTTAGTCCCTAAAATTAAAGATAACTAGCAATGGAGATCCCGAACCTTTGAACTTTGTGACAATAAAGTCTCGACTCTTCAATGTCTAGCAATCTGGGTCCTTAACCTTTAAAAACTCGCGAACAAAGTCATTTTGTTAAAAAAACTGTTAAATCGTAATGGTCAAATTTTTATTAAAATAATAAGATTACCCTTTTTGAATTAAAATAAGAAACAAAGAAAAATTACAATCAACTCCCTCTCTCATTTTTTCTTCACCAATCAACCACCAACCAATAAAATACAAAATTATAACACATCCAAACACTTCTTCTTTTTCAAAATCACCGCCGCCAACCAACACCCACCGACAGAAGCTTTACAACAAGGAAATTTTAACCGCCGCCGTCCTCATCGGTGAGTAAATATGTATTAATAAATTGGACTATGGTCGATCATATTCTAAGCTTATCTAACCATTTCTTCCTGCCAAACTTTGTATTTATTGTAGATTTCAATTTGAGTGATTTAATATCGAAATATGATATGAAGATAGATAAAGCTTCGGTTTTTTTTAGGTTAGTTATTGGCTTATCGCACATTAGTGCCTTAATTTTTTTATGTTATCTAATGTTGTTGCTAAATATGTAATTGTCATACAAAAAAAATCTAAATATTTGATATTTAATTCATGTTATACATTACATCAAATCCCTGAAGAAAAACAACGGACTGAAGATTCACATATTTATATTGAACTAGTTAAAAATAAGTGCGTTGCACGTAATTTTGTAATAATATTATGAATTTTTTTTATAATCATCGATTAATATAATACTTAAAAAAATTCTTTTTTAATCATAAGTTCATTCATAGCTATGACCAACTAAGGAATAAAGTTAAGTTTCTTAGTAAAACTGGTGGTTCATTAAAAAGTATATAGTCTACATGAATGGCCTACGTGAATGTGAAGTTTGAAGGATTAACAACGTAACATGTTAATACAGTGTTGATACTATTTTAATTATATTTTAAAGCATATATCTAATGGCATATAAAGAAAAATTAACTTTATTTTGTGAAAATTAGTATCAAATTCTAAAATATAAAATAATACGTATAACACAATTTTTCATTAATTTTCTTCATATCAATATAAAAAGCACATGGAAACAAAAAATTTAGCATTATTAAGCAATTTTGTTAAAAAAAAAAAAAAAACAACAAAGAATCCCAAAATTATTTGACATACAATAAAGGAGAATTTTCTCCAGCAATATCCTCACTAAAACACTAATCAAGGCATTCAGTTTTAATACACCTATAAACTAAGGTTTTTTTTCATTTCATGCATTCTTTACCGCAATTCATTCTTAAAAAAATTCATGATTTTAAATCATCGCATAAAATTAATTTATTATGCGAGATTTACATTCACCTTATGATAGCACCACTCAGTTTATCCAAGTTATGTAGTACATGTTAACATTATTCCTCAGCTGCGGACTTAAGAGAGCTAGAGCAACATCAATCCTCTTTATTCTAACTTGTTTTTCTTTAATAAATATATATATAATTTCTTACAAAATGACATAAAATATCATTCGAGCTTAAATTCTTTTGCTATCATGACTACCATGATAATTAACATTTTTAACTCGAACAAACATTATAAATCAATAAAACAGATATAGATATCAAAATTTAAATAAATATTATCATCATATTCTCAAAAATAGTGAATGCTTCATAGAAAATTAACACATCCACTATTACAACATTACTATCAAACTAATCAAAAATTAAAAACCGTCCTTGCGAAAGAAAAGAAAGAAGAACAACATATGATGAAACTATGAATCAATAATAAGAAAGCCGAAATCCTCTTGTTTTGTTATGTTGATCAAAGAATTTGATTAAAGTCTCACACATAATAAGATTGACTCTTTGAGTGTTTACTATTAAAAATAATAATTTCAATATATTAAAAATCTTATTAGCATTACACTTTTATTTGTTTTCATTAATTACAATATATAGTGGAATTTAAAGGGGCAATCTACTTTCAATGATCCTAAATGCAATATTTATTTGGTATTAAATAATTTAAATTTAAATCAAAGCCAAAATAAATAATACTAATTGAAAGAGGATTTTAGGATTTATAAGTTATTTGCGGGGTAATATCGTCTATAAATATTTCTCCCACGTTGAAACTTTTATATGTAGTATAGATAAGCAATTTAGGTTCACTTTTTTCCTTGTCAATTCTCAAAAAAGTAAAAATAAAATAAACTTTTCCTATTAATTTTCTACAATAAATCACGTTTAATATTAAAAGGGCTTGGAAAACCAAAAGCTTAACATGTGAAAATCATTTATTCATAATTATCTTGATAATAAGCATTAATTATTCCACCATTACTATATGCCCACAAAAACTCATGAAAAATTCCTTGCAAATTTTAGTTGTCCATATTTCTCTTGCTTCAAATGACATACACCCATTTAGTATATTCACAACCTATGATTTAAACATTACAAATTATTTACAAAATTCACTCACCATAGTTCAAGGTCGTTGGATTCCAGTCCCAAAAGTATTACTGGTTTGTGGATTGGAAAAGAAAAACCATGTTTTAAGAATTTCAACAACACAAACCAATAAGATAAAATTTGTTTTTTTTATTATGCAACTATTTTTCCGATGTAAATTCTTTCTGTGCTAGCAATTGCAGAGAGTATATTATGATCATTGCATCGCTTAACGACCACAAAACGGACAATTTTTATCACCAATTATCAATAGTGAATTAGCTTGTATATAGTGATTACTTTTTAGTGATCATTATGAATTTCTCATGTACTAGCTACTCAAACTTAACAAAAAAATATGAGAGCACTATGGGATCTGAGTTTTGCATATTTTCTTCTGAGAATCGGTGATGGACAATAACCCACTATAAATAAAGATCTCATTTCACTCCCTGATGAAATACTCATTCAAAAATTAGATGGTTGTTCATCAGAAGCGAAGTTAATTCGTAGCATTTTTTCAAAGTTGAGTCAACATTTTCAATCTCCCGAGTATATAACAAATAGAACAATTTTGACAACAAAAAATGAGTATTGACCATCTAAAATGAAGAGCTCACACAACTTTTTCCTAAAGAACCCAAAGCGTACATGAGTTTTGATGAAACATTTAATGACACTGATAATTATTATCAAGAAAAGTTTTTATACACATTACTAAAAAGCTCCAACTCTATCTAGTGAAGGTTTACCAAATGGCGTTCCACCACTCAAATTGGTTCTCAAGAAAATTGTCCAATTATGCTGTGAAAAAATTTATATTTGTATAATGGCCTATGCAATAGAACAAGAATGGTGTGCAAAAGTTTTGATAACCATGTCATACATGCAGAAATAGCAATGGAACAACATACTGGAAAGCAAGTCATACTCCCCAGGATCCCACTTACTCTCGCAAATGATGAAGGATATCTATTCAAGTTTAAGAAAGCAATTTCTCATACTTCTTTGTTTCTTAATTACAAATAAATAAAGTTCAGGGACAAACTATAACCCATGTTGGATTATATCTACCGCAACATGTCTTCTCTCATGGCCAACTATATATTGCACTATCAAGGAACACTTCAATATCTACCACAAAAGTGTTAATCAAATCACACGCCTAACAAAAAGAAAACATACACAAATAATATTGTTTACACGAAGCTACTAATCCAACAAAAGTACAATATTATGTAATAAGTCATTACATTCCCTTGCAGTGAAATTAGTACATTATTAATTTTATTCTTCGTAAACTACAACTCTAGAAATCCCTATTAATACATCATCAATTCCATAAGATTTGATATCAATTGTTAATTAATCATCAAAGCTTAAATCACCAAAATGTATTCACTAAATTCAAATTAATGTTGGTATTACCATCATATAAAACTCATATATGATTATAATTGTACTTATATGAATGTTAATAAAATATCAAAATTATTCATTATAACATCGAACAATACAATACAACATGTTCTCAAGATCCGTGTTGTTTTATCTTTATTGCAATTATTGCTTTCATATTTTAACTATTAACAAGTAAAAAATAAAATTTTAAAAATATTAGAAATTGACAATATTATTACAAAAGTCTAACTAGTCAATATAAAGGTGTGCATACTCGAGTACACAACATTCTGCTCATAACATACACATAGGGACTTATATCAACATCACTAGATCCAACTAAATAAGAATGTTGCTTGTACATGTGTGGCATTATCATAACGAGTCCAGTACAATGGCGTGTGCATAGTTGAGAATTACATATTCATCAAATGATTGATTAATCTCATTTACTATGATCTCCCTTACTATCGTTCAAAGAGATTAATTCAACTATTTGCAATTAGTCCCATTTAGCATTTTGATAGATAAACTTTGATTACTCTAGCTAAGGAAATAGCAACAATATCATCGTTCATGTCAAACCAAAAATCGTACTATATGCTCATTTCCATGTTCACGAATAATCATACGCTAGAATCATAATGAATATTAGAATTAAGAATGCAACAAAAAAAAAAAAAAATTTAAAGACGTGAATGCAATAATAAACACAAATTAAAAATATATAATGCAATTAAAAAATGATGGGTTGACTTTATAACCACTTTATTTGAATTCCGTTCATTTATAGTTGTTTTTCACCCTTTTCTCCTTTAATGTTTGGTCATTCATTTCCCTAGGATTTAAACCATACCTCCAAAAATCTTCTAATTTCGGAAAATACTTCTATCAACTTTTAAATAAATATAAAACATAAAGTTTTTTTACCATACGCCTTATTGCTAATTTTACAAAACTTAAATTAAATAAAAATGAAACCAATCGAACACATTAATTGACAAGAATTCCTTACATAGTGTATAGGTAATGGATTCAATCTTCAAGTTCCATGTCTGAGAGCAATCAGTGCAACAACAAACTAAATCTTATTTTCGATAAATTTAGATCTGATTGTACATTGACAATGGCTTAGTTAAGCCTACGGTCAAGCTATTTTAGTTTAAACTGAAGACGAAATCAAAGATTAGTATATAGAAGGGTAAGTGGGGAAAAACCATGCACGGAAGATGAAACAACACAAAGCAAATGGATGCTCTATCAAAGGTTTTCGAAAAATATGAAAGAACAAATTTTCAACATATTACACAATGACAACGACGAACAAAAATTTTCCAACTACCTTTTATTGACTTGCGTATATAAAACATTCCACTTGTGAGATTGCATTGGAAACTAACTCTATTCAATGTGTAGCAGTTAACTTATCTGATTTTTCCAAAGGAACAAAACTACTCCGATTATTAAACGGGGCCTCTCCAGAAATTTCAGCATCCTTGTGAGACTTGATTTGGCCTTTGGGTTTCGGTTGTGGTTTTGAGTGCTTCTCATCTGGAGGTGAGACACGAAGCAAAAACCTATGTATCATCTCATAGCTGGTAAAAGTTATGACAGCAGATGGAGTCGTTCTCAAAAGATTAGTAGCACAACCACGATAAAATCCCTGAAGACCTTCCTTTTCAAACACCTTCTTAATGCAGTCAAGAACACCATCATAATGTAACCCAGAATTCCTCATTTGTCCTTGCTCTTGCAACCTCGACCGCACAACCTTGTGAATACATAGTTCAGGCGTTACAATAGGTTCAAAAGGAGGAGCAATGAACCCCCCACCCAAATTGGGGGGAGGGGTGACGAAGACAGAATCAAGACACTATCCAGTCAGTAGGTCGTTTTCTGAAATGTTTATATGACTATTCACTAGTGACTCATCAAGCAATAGAGGTTAACGGTGTACCTCATGTGGGTAAGTCGAAACAGAAGCAATCACTTTTGAAAATGAAGAGGCAATTGCAACTTTCCCAGGGCTTAGCTCATTGGTGCTCTTGTTCTCTGACAAATTGAAGAACATATGATTAGACTCAGACAGCTCATAGACAAGAAATTAGTTCCTTCAACTAAAACCATAAAAAGAGGAAGAAATAAGCAAAGCATGGAAAGAAGTATCAAATCTTACCCCGTTTTGCTAAGTAGTATTTTATCTTTTCGTATGCAGGGAACTGAATAGCAACATGACTAATCCCAGCCAGAGAAGGCAGAAGGCCACTGTATTAGCCAGATAAAATATTCAAATGAATATATTAATTATGAGAGAGAGATACAGATGAATGAGAGACCATCCACCTAATTTATTTACCACCAAAAAACAAAAAAGTAGGTTTAGTTACCGTTCAATTTCACTAATTCATACTCCATTTCAAGAACAAAAACAGTATGTTGGTTCAAGAAACAATATACAGTAATCCAACATTCCATGGATAGGAACATGAGATTCTCAATTTTAAATTTTGAATACTGAACTTTAAAGCACTGACCTGTACCATCCTCGGATTCCTTCCTCGTGTACAATCCGTCTCAAAGCAGAAAAAATGTTCTTATAAGGAACCACGCCTTGCCTCATTCCCTGTGTCTAAACAAAGAGTTCAAAATTTAATTGAGTTTCTCGAAAAAAATAGCTATTAAAGAATCTAGAGACATGAAAAAACATCGTCAATAGGGAAAATCATTATTCAATCTACATCAAAGTAATGATAGAAGAATCTAGTCCTAAGTCAAAAAATAAAATCCTTCACCCAAGGGTTGCAAAGTACACAAATTATCAAATTTTGACTTCTTTAGAAAATAAACGAACAAAAAGATTAACAATGGCAATAGGATAAAGTCCAAAATCAAGTTAGATCTGTTGTATGACATCAATCAACAATTAATTAGGATGTAGTGAAATGAATTGCTACCACCAGCTGAATATAAAGGACTGGGGTTATAAGAACATTCCAACCTACTTGAAGTCGTGTCTTAACAACCCACAACGGATTTGTTGCAATGGCTGTTGCAGCCCCAGCTCCTGAAGCAGCTATCATGTTTGAACCAAATGAAAGCTGATCATTTCTATCCTCTGTATGTTCAAAAGATGAGACACAAGAAAAGTTCCCAGAATTAGATAAGATAATAAGTGCCTAGATTTATATTCTTTACAGTTTACACAACTATAATAACCAAAAATAAGTGAAGGGGCAGTGTAACTCGTGATAACTCGAAATGAAACTTCTAACTGAACTTAATAAAGATATCCAAATAAATATAGTAGAACACGGACCATGTGAATGCAGCAGCTCTTTGAGGTGTCCATAAACAGTGAAGTACACCTACAAATGACAAGTATTCTGTCAGCCTATGATGCACCGATAAGGATACGCGTGTCCGATACGACACGTATCGGATACGTCGACACGTAATTTTCAAAAAAGTACCGACACCAACACGCTGCCGATACGCTGATTAAATTTTTTTAATTTAACTTTTTTAATTTTATAGCCCAAATAAAATAACTATTTATATACTTATAGCATAAAAAATAATACTAAAACATGATTGACACATTTTAACATTAACAAACAAATAATTAACCTATTTAAAATCTTGACCGGCCCATAAAGATTGAACTATTTTTTTGAACTCTAAACAAATATCTGACGAAGTGTCCGATACGTGTCGGTGTCCGATACGTATCCGACACCGACACGCCAGTGGCAATGGAGTGTCCGTGCTTCATAGCTGTCAGCTATAGAGACGTAAGAAGAACTGAACTATTTGAACTTCTAAGTACATGAAGAGCAATTGAAAGGAAATACTCAATCAAAGCCATTCCATTATAATCTCAAGTTGGAAAGAATAAACTCCATAAGGTAATACTCACTGCCCAATTTGGAAGTAATGCTGCCAATGTTGGTGAAAGGCCACGGTACAGTCCCTTCAGTCCTTCATTTCGTACAATGTTTTGTAGGCTTGTCAAAATAACACTTCCTGATTGTCACAAATAAAGTAAATAGCATGAAATAGGTTACAATCGACATCTTTGAGCAGAAAGAATGAACATGTGCAATCTAACCTGACAGATAGCTATTGTTTCAGAATTCAGATTCATTTGATCTAACATTGAATTCTTTCCATCATAGTTAAGCTAGTTGCATCCTCCTCAATTTGGGAGCCCAAACAATTCTATTACAATCTAAAAACCAAGCACTACATTTTGCATTTTCCCTACTCCACACTCAATTATGCAAATTAATAGCGAAATTCTTTTAGTTATGTAATCCTTGATACAACTATACAAGCATGAAACATTATGTGAGACTGAGGCCTCCAAGGGGCTTCCTTATGTTAGGTCATAATGTGTCAAATGCCAAGATCCCTAGACCAAAGAACAATAATGCTACCCTACCCATAAAGATAACGCATCAAAGATAATGCCAAGATACAAAAGATAAACGTTCCTATTCAGAAAGAGTAGAGAGTCACACTTCCACACTCATACCAAACATATTGGTGTAAAATGAAAATAATTCACCCTAAGATCTTAGCATGACCAATAGGAATGGAAAGGGCACTCCTTTCGCCATACCTTGTTCTTTCACCAAATAGCAGTTCCACATATAAAATATATCATGGAGATCGGTCAATTAAAACATAGAAAATGAGTTATTTTCATCTATTTAGTTCAGATCTTCCAGTCTCCTAACTTTGGCAGGATGAAAAAGCACGCCAAAATTGTGCAATGCCTGCTACTTCTACATATACATCCACTGTACTTCCTTCCCTCCAAAATAGGGGTTTAGGGTCCTTCGCTCCCACTTTGATTAATTGTTCTCCTTCCCTTCAACGTCTCAAACCCCCACCCTTCTTTCCCCACCATCCCAACCACATCTTTAAAAAAGAAAAAGAAAAAGAAAAAAAAAAACTACTGGAAAATTTTGGCAGATAGCAAAAACAGACTTTTAAATGGTTTTGTTTGGTCACCACGGAGACTGAATCAGAACACTTCAACACCATGTCTTTTGAATTCCAATTGAAGAGGCTTTGAGTTTCATGCAGCCATGAGCACAATAGACATGTTACATGAAACACTAGCTTTAGTTTTGTGTAATCTTAAACTATGAAAACAGGCCACTTGGTTTAATATTGCTAAAATTAGGTGTCAAAAGGATGTATCCAGGATACTTTCATTCGGAATAGACCACTAGTAAGAATTAAGCAAACATAGAAGTTTTGGCAATATCTCAACTACGAAGTTGTTCTTTTTTCTTTAGTTTATGTGAAGTTTTTTCTTTTTCACTGAACTCTATTTGGATCCTCAATCTGAGAGGAAGAGAAATGAATAAAGAAAAGTGGAGAGAAAAGCTGTTCTCCTTGACACTCTCCCTTACCAAATAAAAATCAATCCAATTTTAGAATATTCTTGAAACTCAAGAATGGATAAAAAATTTTAAATCCATCTTTCACTCACGTAGGCACAGTAAATATACTTCGTTCTTTTCTGGAACCATTCATTGAAAAAAGTTCCCCTCTTTATTTTCTTGTCTTTGTTACTGAAATCCAAGATCCAAGTAGACGTTATAGTAGAAGTTTCTAAAATATAGTAAGCTAGTAGCCATTGTTTCTCATTGGCCGATTGTCAAACGTTCTCCCTCTAATCGAAATCTTACTCCTAACTGCTTTGGGAGAGGTCTTGGGTTCGCTGGGACGCGAAAGAAATCTGTGAAGGGGTAAAATGAGTTCAGACTCTCCCAAAGCGAACTGGATGAGTGCGGACAGCATTGATGAGTACCCTGGGGTAAGATCCCGATTAGAGGAACCGGTAGTTACACATTCAATGTGGGTTCTCCATATCTGAGCATGCAAAGTGCAAGTGTAGTTCTAAATCTAGATCAAGTTCTCATGAATTCCAAATGGCACATAATCGTGTACATAATCAAGCATTTTGAACTTCAATAAAACCAAAACATAAACCTCTTAATTACTGAAGAAGCCAACAATTCAGTGCTGATTATCTACATTATTACATAATTTTTCTACGAAACCCAGTCATTATAGTCGAATCAAGCACAGAAAAAATTAATGATCTTTCGTTTTTCCAAGACAAGAAATTTAACAAACCTTTGCGAGAAGGGTGCAGTTCAGGCAGGCCATGGACTTGAAGTCTTGTCTTTATTACATCCAATGGACAGACAAAAGTTGCAGCTATTGCACCTAAACAAAATACCCAAATTTTCATACCATCATAAAAAAATTTAGTCAAATGCACAAACCCACATAACAAAAATGAAAATTCGACAAAAGGGTCGGGGGCTTTTTGCAAAAATTGTAAAGTATCTTACCTGCGGCAGCACCGGCACTGGCATCGTAAATAACGTCTTTGGCGCTCCGACGGTCGCCAGCGGCGGCGCCCATTTTAATATTTATAAAAATGAAATATAAAATTCTCAATCCACAGAGAGAAATGGAAATTTAATCAAAAAAATGGGTTCAAGAATTGAATAAAAATTTGATATATATAAATCAAGTAATAATTTTTTCTCTCTTTTCGAGCAGCTCTTTGTCAAATTCCTATTTTCCCTCCCGTGTTACGGCATTATATAACCATAGACACGAATTATTATGCGCCTTCGGCTACGGGGCAGGGGTGTGTTTTACACGCAGTTAAACGGAGAAGGTGTGTGTTTTTGACCTGACTAGACCGTGTTTGAAGGGCACTGAATCTGAAAGACCGCATGGGTGCGTGCGTGTTTTAGAGAGAGGGGAAAGAGAATTTCTTTTTTAAAGGGTTTGCCTTTTGTTCGTCTAAGGAGGTAAGTGGGTGGGGCTTGTTTGACATAATAAGAGATGATGCTTTTGGTTAAAGTGGTAGAATGCAATTCTCTTTATGAAATATTGGACTTTTTTGGGGTGGACACTGAGTATTTGATGGACTCTGATCAATACGTTTCAATTTAATATTTTAATCGATTCTAAATATTAATATTGAAATTAATCTTCTAAGTATTAAGGGTAAATAGTACAAAACGTCTCTATCTATTGAAGGTATTGTAGAAAACGTTCCTACCTTCAAAATTTTGGCATTTTCACCCTTACCTACTGGATTTCCTGCCCAAAACGTCCTTCAGTCCAAAAATATAGGGGTAAATTAGTCCAACCACTTTTTTCACATATATATTACTTCTTTTAAAATTGAGGGGCTTCCCATGCAATTTCTAAAATTGCACGGCAGGCTCTCGTCCCCAAATCCTCATTCTGCTCATTGAACCCTAACCCTATAAACGAGTGCTTCCCACTGCCATCCTCAATCTTCAGCACAAAGTATCTCGACAAATCTAAAACTGATTCAACAGCGCTCTCTCGCTGGCCAGGGCTGACGAAGCAAGCCACAAATAGATCGCCGAAATTAGGGTCCTCGAGGCGGATCTCGCACCGGGACTTGCAGGACACGACACGGAGCCAGCCCGACCAGATCTTATCGGACTGCAGCCACTCACCACACTTGTATCCGCCGCTCGAGGACCGCAGAGGGATTTTGTAAATGGATACTTCCCGGACTACAAGGAGGGTGTGCTCGAGTGTCTCCTCGTCCTCCTCTAACGACATCGTCTTTTACAGAACTTGTACAGAACTTGAGAGGAGGAGAGCAAATGCAGCTTGTACAAAACTTGAGAAGGAAATGGCAGCTTCTGCCACTGCAGCTGAGGAAACAATGGCTATGATTTTGCGACTTCAGAACGAAAAGTGTTTGATCGAAATGGAAGCTAACCAGTACCGTATATTGGCTGAAAAGAAGCAACTCCATGATCAAGAAGTGATTCGGTCATTGCAGTGGCTTGTACTGAGGCATTCGTCCGAAATGGCTCTTTTGGAAGAAAAAACGAATCATGGAGGAAAAAACAGAAAAAACGAATCTATTTACTGATGATGATGAAATAAATATTACAGATTATGATGAAGAATGTGATGATGAAAAAGCATATAGTGAGAAAGATGAAGAAGTTGACATTTCAGAATTGAGGAAACTGGTAAAGATTGAGAGGAGGAGAGCAAATGCAGCTTGTACAGGATTTGAGAAGGAAAGGGCAGCTTCTGCCACTGCAGCTTAGGAATGAGGATTTGGGGACGGGGGCCTGCCGTGCAATTTTGGAATTTGCATGGAAAGCCCTCCAATTTTAAAAAAAGTAATATATATGTGAAAAAAGTGGTTGGACTAATTTACCCCTATATTTTTGGACTGAAGGACGTTTTGCGCGGGAAATCCAGTAGGTAACGGTGAAAATGCCAAAATTTTGAAGGTATGGATGTTTTCCACAATACCCTCAATAGGTAGGGACGTTTTGTGCTATTTACTTAATATTAAAATTAATCAATTCTCAATTCTACACTCAAAATTGAAAAAATTCAAATACTATCTTTAACTTTATTTTTTTAGTTGATTTTTTTTAATTGATAATTAAAATAGTGCATGGTGTAATTAAGACTTGGAAAGCCATTGACCTCATATGAATAAGAAAGAAAAAATTGGGTTCTTTACGCAGCTTAATTTCTATTCGGTTGCATAAGGCTAATTTAGAAGTTGTATATTGGGTTTTTAAAATGGGGATCGAGTTGGAACTAGTTCGGTTCCGCTCAAACCAAAAATAGTTTCGTTTTGTTCCAAAATTACATGTAGAACCAATGATTTTATTTATATGGTTTACAATGTTTCTCAATTCGATTCTCTTTGGAACATTAACAGTGCCCACCTTTAACTATTTTTAACAATTTTTTATATTTTTTTAAACCATCACGGCATTTTAAAATGTGAATTAAGACATTTTACTATGAAGATCGTATACAATTTAACAAATATTCAAACAGTGTCGCATTAAGAATTAGCTGTGAAAATATAATCGAAATGTTGACCACTTCACTATTAACCTCAAGACAATGAGTTGGGTTTGGTTTTTGTTTAAATCAAGAGCAAATTACTTAAGAAAGTTAGTGTTTAGATCTATTTGTCTAGTTTTATTTGATTTGAACAAAGATTATGAGATGATTTTGACTAATATAGTTGATCGAATTATGTAAAAATAAAAATTTCATTCACGACAAAGTTATTTATACGTGTGTTACAGAATATTAGGATCTTCTAAATTAAAAATTAGAAAATAAGATTACTTTTAAGATTGTAGGGAAACCTTTTCAAAATCCCCCAAAAGAGAGCGTGCTGCCCATCTAGACATTTCAACAAAATTACATTTCAAGTTGTTAATCTCTCCAAATATAGGGACTTCTTTATAATTTCATCAATAGTTTATTGTCACACAAAGTCTCGAGAAGTGTGCCTTATTTGAATATTTCAAAAAAGGCTGAAGGTCTTGTTATGACTATATCACCAACCAACATATTTTCACATTATTGCACCAATCAACAGAAAAGTAAACATATAGAAAAATACAAGAACCTAATATTTGTTCATTGATAGGTGTCGATTTACACTTATATGTAGTATCAAAATTAAACAATTGTATATAATTTTGAATGAATATTTATTTAATTGTGTGTTAATTTATTTGTTTTAGGTTGAAACTCGAGTTCGAAAGGAATTAGAGAGAAACAAAGAAAATTTGGCAAAGAATGACTAAACGTGCACGAAGATGGAGAAGTGGGGACCAACTCGTAAACATTTAAAAGATGAAAGACTTAAGTGACAAATAAAAGGGGACAAAATTGAAATGAAAGAAGAAATTCAAAGACTAAATTGCAAACAAATGAAAGTGGAAGGACCAAACAGCAATAAATGGTTGCAGTGAATCGCGGTTCAACCGCGGTTTACGAACTGCGGCTAAAGCTGTTTGCCGCGGTTTGCATACCGTGACCCGACCGCGGCCCACGCGAAGAAAAATTCGATTTTCCTTAAATTAAACTAAGGGCGTTTTAGTCTTTTTTGAATTAAATACAATTTAGAAAGAGTTTGAACTATATAAAGACCTAATCTAGGTCAAAAAGGGGTTGTTGAATCTTGGAGAACGAAAGAGAAAATTGATGAAATAACGACGAAGAACACAAAGAACGATCAATATCTTGAAGATTGGAACGTAAAAATAAAGAATTCTTGGTGCAAGATGTTCAACATCTTTTCCTCTTTCATTCAAAATCTAGTTACGTATTCAAATTTTTTAACGCTTTCTTTCTCCCGAATCATGAATAACTAAATTTAATTTTTGGATGAAGATGTAACCTAGTTTTAATTCTTTAATTTCGAATCTCAAGTTTTGACTTATAAATTATTTAAGTATTTGATTTTACTTCTTTTCTTAATGTTTGAAATAACTGGCCATTATTTTATTGATTTTGTGGATTGCAATGAACTGAGAAGTAAATTATTAATCTAGATCACATAGTAAAATTCAGCAATTAGATAAAAAGTAGAGATACACTTTTATTATTGTTGCGGTCTGAATTGAATTCATAGAAGAATTAATGCATCTAATTAAGGATCATTTTAACTGCCTACGTTGACTTAATTAGATAGGACTAATTTGAACTCGATAGATGTAAATTAGGTTAAATTCGTGAATTCGACCGAATACAACTTTAGGAACAAATCTTAAAATGAGGAATTAGAGATGATAACTAGGTAAATCCGTTTGTCCAAGCTCTTTAATAACCATATTTTCTAAGTTGTTGATTTTCGCTTTCAAATAAGTTATTACATTGTTTTTCTTATTTTGGAAAATCTGAATTTCTAGTTTAAAATCTCTCAAATCAGTTTATTTTAAAGTGTTTTTTTATAGATTAATCAATAAAGATTAATTGAACTAATACATAAATAAGATAGTCTTCGTATGAACGATAATCCAGACTCAATAGGTCCACTTTATTACTTTTGTGCAATATTGTAATCACAATATTTTCACAATAAATTTTTGGCGCCATTACCGGAGAGTATTCTTATTTATTATTAGTTTAAATTAATTTTTATAGTTAATTTGATTTTTATCTTGTTAATTTTTTTTACATATACTACAGAAAAATAGTGTTTGTTGCATGCTCCGTACTCAGGACGGCAATCTTGATACTTTCGATCCTGATATTGAACGTACTTTCAGACGAAGACGCAAAGAACACAACCAAAAATAAAAAGATCAGCAACAAAATCAAATGGCAGATGCACAAATAAGAAAAGAACTTGAACAAGAAGCTGCACGAACAGCCACTGTAGAAGCATCCCGAATGGCAGCTCAGCAAACTCAGCAACAAGAAGAACAAGAAGAAGATGACGATGGAAACATGACAATGGCTCAGTTCCTAACTCTAACAGCAGCTCCTAATCGTTCAAGCATAGTTTATCCAGCTTTTGGTTGGAACGACTTTCAATTAAGAGCCAATCTTATTAATCTCTTCAACAACAACCTGCGGTTTTATGGAAAGGCAATTGAAAACCCTAATACTCATCTCTCCAGATTCTTACATATCTGCCGTAATTTTCAGTTTCAAAGAGTGAATGAAGATGTCATTAGACTCCGATTATTTCCATATACATTGAGGGATGGGGCTCTAGAATGGTTAGAGTCAGAACCACATGCTAGTATCACCACGTGGGATGACTTTGCTAGAAAATTCTGCAACAAATACTTTTCACCAGCTAAAGTAGCTAAAATGAAGCTAGAAATTTCTACTTTTCAAAAAAAATGGAGAAAGGTATCATGAGGCTTGGGACAAATTCAAGAAGCTGCTCAGAAAATGTCCAAACCATGGCATTACAAAAGGGCTACAAGCTCAATATTTCTACTCCGGGCTATCTTCTCAGTTTAAATCGACAGTGGATTCATCTGCAAACGGGTTCATTGCGAATAAAAATGTCAACGAAGCATGGGATCTATTTGAGATGATTGCAAACACACATACCATGTTTTCATATGATCGTGCCACTCCAAGAAAAGTAGCAGGTGTACATGAGATTGACGGTCTATCAGCTACGAATGTACAACTTGATGCATTGACAAAACAAGTGGAGCTCTTGGTTATAACAGAAACTCAAGGAGAGAATGCAATCCAAGAAACCATGATGTGCGAAAACTATGGGGCTAATCACTTGACATCGTATTGTATGTTATTTGCCTCCCCAGATGAACAAGTCAATTTTGTGGAGAATAATACACATCAGCAGTACAACCCTTACTCACAAACATATAATCCAGGTTGGAAGTAGCACCTAAATTTCAGATGATCGGATAATCAGAACAGTGGTAATCCCAACAATGCTCAACAAGAAAGAAGACCAAGTTTGGGAGAGATGTTCCAATAGTATATACAAAAAAAGGATAAAGTATTGGAGCGGCTGGACACAAACAAGCACTCAAAATCAACAGGCGTCTATCAGAAAATTAGAAACTCAGATTGGCCAGTTGACCTTACAACTATCAGATAGAACTCTAGGGACTCTACCTAGCAATACTATAATAAATCCAAAAGAGCAAGTACGAGCAATCACTACGAAGAGTGGGGTACAATTGCCAAAAATTCACGTGAAACGACCAGATAAGCAGAACAAACAGTTAGCAGTCGAGGAAAAAGTGTCATGAAACAGTCAGAGCAATCACAAGAAGGGGATCCAAAAGAATCTGCAGAATCATCTAAAGCCAAGGCACCAGTTTTTGTCAAAGCTTATGTGCTACCGATACCTTTTTCTCAAAGGTTGAAGAAACACAAGCTCGACAAACAATTTGCAAAATTTCTTGAAGTTTTCAAAAAACTTCATATCAATATTCCATTTGCCGATGTATTAGCATAGATGCTGGCTATGCAAAATTCATGAAAAATATTCTTTCTAATAAACGGAAGCTAGAAGAGCATGAAACAGTTTGTCTGACAGAAGAATGTAATGCAATTCTTCAGAAAAAGCTTACACCTAAGTTAAAAGATCCAGGGAGCTTCACTATCCCTTGCACTATCGGTTTAAATTATTTTGATCATGCTTTGTGTGATTTAGGTACAAGTATTAATCTTATGCCTTTATCTGTGTACATGAAACTAGGACTGGGAGAAGCAAGATCGACCACTGTCTCATTGCAACTGGCGGATCGATCTATCAAGCATCCTCAGGGTATCATTGAGGATGTCTTGGTAAAGGTCGATAAGTTCATATTTCCAGCAGATTTCATAATTCTTGATATGGAGGAAGACATCAATATCTCCATCATTCTTGGAAGACCATTTTTAGCTATAGGGAGAGCTCTGATTGATGTTTGTGAAAGAAAAATGATTCTTCGAGTGGACAATGACTAGGTTATATTCAATGTTTTTAAGGCCATGAAGTATCCAGCTTCTTCATATTCTTGTTTTCAAGTAGATGTGGTGGAAAAATTAGTTGCAAACACATTTGGGATAGAATATCCATCAAATGAACTTGTAATTTGTATGATGTGTTCTGAATCAACTAAATCCGAACATCCATCTATACATGCATGAGCCATGTAACTCAAGGCCTCTCCACCATTTCTTTACAAGAGAATAAGATTTTTTGAACCACTTGGTGAGAGCCCACAGAGACCAATACCATCAATAGAGAAGGCTCCTGTTCTTGAGCTGAAACCACTGCCATCTCACATTCGATATGCATATCTAGGTAACTCTACTACTCTTCTCGTAATCATTGCTAATGATATGACAGAATTGGAGAAAGAAAAATTACTCAGAATACTAAAGAGGCATAAAACAGCCATTGGATGGACTATTGCTGATATTCGAGGCATAAGTCCTTCTTTGTGTATGCATAAAATCCTTATGGAGGAAAATTTCAAGGCATCAGTGGAGAGCCAGCGAAGATTGAATCCTACCTTGAAAGAAGTAGTCAGGGCTGAGGTCATGAAATTATTAAATGCATGAATTATTTATCCAATCTCAGACAGTTCTTGGGTAAGTCCAGTCCACGTAGTGCCTAAAAATGGAGGAATCACAGTTGAGAAGAATGATAACAATGAGGTTATTCCGACACGACTGGTCACAGGTTGGATAGTATGTATAGACTACCGAGAGCTGAATAATGCTACGATGAAAGATCACTTTCTTCTACCTTTTATTGATCAGATGTTGGAAAGGCTAACTGGCCACTCTCATTATTATTTCTTGGATGGATATTCGAGATATAATCAGATTCTCATCGCTCTAGCAGACCAGGAGAAGAAAACTACTTTCACATGTCCTTATGGGACTTTTGCATTTATAAGAATGCCCTTTGGATTGTGTAACGCCCCTGCCACTTTTCAGCATTGCATGATGGTCATATTCTCTGACATGGTGGAGCAATATATCGAGGTATTTTATGGATGATTTCTCAGTTTTTGGAGATTCTTTTGATATATGCTTGATGAATATATCTAAAGTGTTGAAAAGATATGAAGAAACTAATCTTGTACTCAATTGGGAAAAATGCCACTTATGGTAAAAGAAGGAATAGTTTTGGGACACCGGATTTCAGCTCAAGGGATAGAAGTAGACAAAGTAAAAATTCAAGTGATTGAGAAATTACAGCCACCGAATTCAGTAAAGGGTATTAGAAGTTTTCTCGGTCATGTAGGATTTTACAGGATGTTCATCTGTAATTTTTCAAAAATCACAAAGCCTCTTAGCAGCCTTTTGGAGAAAGATGTGTCGTTCAACTTTTCTTATGAGTGTTTCACTGCTTTTAGCACTTTGAAGGAAAAATTGATAACTGCACCAATTATTGTTGTACCGGATTGGAGTCTACCATTTGAACTTATGTGTGATGCTAGTGACTATGCAGTGGGTACTGTACTTGGAAAACGTAGAGACAAAAATCTACATGCCATATACTATGCAACAACTGAAAAAGAAATGCTCGTTGTAGTTTTTGCCTTTGACAAATTCTATTCCTATCTCATTGGATCAAAGGTAATTGTCTACACTGACCACGCAGCTCTTAAGTATTTGTTTGGAAAGAAGGATGCCAAACTCAAATTGATTCGGTGGATTTTGTTTTTACAAGAATTTGACATTGAAATATGTGATAAAAAAAGGGGACAGAAAATTAGGTGGCGGACCATTTATCTAGACTAGAGCAGGGAGAAGCAACTGATAGTGTTGACATAAATGAAGTGTTTCTAGACGAACAAGTCTTGCAGATTGGAAATGCACCATGGTATGCTGATTTGGTCAATTATTTGGTCAGTCAAATTATCCCACCAGAATTCTCTTATCAGCAAAAGAAAAAGCTCATCCATGAAGTTAAACTTTACTTTTGGGAAGATCCTTATCTATACATGAGAGGTTCAGGTCAGATTATCAGGCAATGTGTTCCAGAAGAAGACATGAAATCGATACTTGCACGGGTCCACTCATCGGCTTATGGTGGTCATTTTGGTCCTACCAAAACAACTGCTAAGATTTTATAGTGTGATTTCTACTGGCCTACATTATTCAAGGATGTGCACACTTTTTGTAGATCCTGTGATCGTTGCCAACGAACAGGTAACATCTCAACTCATCAAGAAATGTTGTTAAACAACATCCTTGAAGTAGAATTGTTTGATGTTTGGGGCATAGATTTCGTGGACCGTTTCCACCGTCCTATTCCAATAAGTACATTATTGTAGTGGTTGATTGTGTGTCCAAGTGGGTGGAAGCAAAAGCATTACCAACTAATGATGCAACAGTGGTAGTTGGGTTTATCAAGAAATATATATTCAACAGATATGTATCTCCCAAAACTATTATCAGCGAATGGTGGTACACTGGTACTTACTTATGCAATCGATTATTTAAGTTAGTTCTCATCATATATGGTATGCAGCATCGGGTAGCCACAGCTTATCACCCTCAAACTAGTGGGCAAGTAGAGACATCTAACAGATAGTTAAAACGGATCCTCCAGCTCACTGTAAATTCTATGATAAAAGATTGGTCTAAGAAGCTTGATGATGCACTATGGGCGTTCTGTACATCTTTTAAAAACCAATTGGAATGTCTCCTTATCGTTTAGTGTTTGGAAAAGCTTGCCATCTACTAGTTAAATTCGAGCACAAGGCATATTGGGCACTGAAGCAGTTAAACATGGATTTGGAAAAGGCCGGCAAAACTAGACTTCTACAATTGAACGAGCTGAATGAATTTAGAATGGATGCCTATGAAAATTTAGTGTTCTATAAAAAAAGGATAAGAACTGGCATGATAAACACATTCGGCAGTGGGTATTCCAAGTTGGGGATCAAGTTCTGTTGTACAATTCATGATTGAAACTGTTTCTTGGAAAATTGAGATCAAAGTGGTTCGAACCGTTCACAATTGCCAAAGTTTTCCTGTATGGCACGGTTGAATTGACTCATCCAACCAAATGAACTTTTAAAGTTAACGGCTAAAGAGTAAAACACTATGTGGAGAATTTTCCAACGGCAAAATCCACCATTGACATTGCAGTACCAGAGTGAATGCCGCCAAAAGTCGAGCCCTAGACTCTAAATTGAGCGCTTAATGGGAGGCAACACATTCCATATCCCTTATCTATTTATTGTTTTGCATATAGAATTTTAGGACTGTTTTGAAAAATCGAACACTTTTCCCGATTTTTAATAATTTGCTACATTTAATTTGTTTTTCTTTCAGGCCAAACGTCGTCATCCTCATAATAGTAAAAAAAGCCTCACAATTTGCATACCTCGGCCCGCTCGCGGTCAGTAGTGGAAGGAGTTATTTTAAACCCCCCATCCCCCCCCCCCCCATCCCCCAATTTCCTCATTTTTTCCCCATTCCTCAACTTTCCCCCCATTTTAAATCTCCAACCCAACTATTTTTCTTTCCACTCCAACAAACCTCTTTCCATATTGTTAAGTTCTTTCCACAAAGGCCAACACTTCATAGAAATTAGGGATTTACTTACCACATTATCATCTCCTCCATTTAGTTTACACAAGAGGTAAATATGGGTTTTTCCCTTATTCTATATTTCACTTGATCTTAATTGAATTTGTTTTTGGTTTGGAATGAAGGGGAGCATATATTAAGTGATTGATTTGTTATAGTTGCTTATGGTGACACTTGATTGAGAATGTGGGTTTCAAAATTAACTCGATCTTTATGCTTACACAGTAAATTTGTGATATGCTCCCCAAGTGTTTGATATAATGCCCCATCCAAATTTTGAGCCCCTTTGTTTTAAATTCTTTGCTTTACTTCATTGTTTGGGCATTTTACCTTCTCTTGGGAGTTTGGGCATCTAACAAGCTTGATTTGGAGTAGTTGATTAGCGTGCATTCTTGATTGCAAGTTGGGGATATCACGTTTCTTGCCTCCATATCTTTTATTGGATATTTAGTTCATTGCCTACAATGTGTTTGATAATATGTCTCTACCGAATCTTTATGTTTACTCTTCCTTTCTTATATTGAGATATCATTACTTTCACTCTAACGATAATTTAGCATCACTTGTTTATGGTCGTCATCTCACATTTCGTTTCTTTTACCTTAGGTGCTTTCACGTTCAACATGGCTCCTAGATCAAAGCCAACTACCTCAGGGAAATGAAAGAAAGTAACGGAAGAATCTAATGCCCATAAAAGAGCCCGCCCTGCGGCCCCTACCTATGAGCTTTATGTCAGTGAAGAGGCAGAGCAACGAGCAACCATTTTGTCCACATGGTCCGCAATTGCAGAAAGAGAGGTCGATTTGGAAAGTTTAAACCATACTGTACTTTCCGTCATCATACATGACAAAGGATGGACTTGACTTTGCTCTAAGCCACACAGTATCTATATGGAGGTGGTACGGGAATTCATGGTGAATTTCAACCTTGCCATCACCGATGAGGAGGATGAACACGCCTATGAAACGTATGTTTGAGGGGTATGGGTTCCTTTTAGCCCCGATGTCATACGACAATTTTATGGTGTCCCAGAAGGCTCCGAAGCACCCGTTATCATAAAATTGGAATGCTATCGCCCATATTATCTATCCCAATGATAATCCTAAACTTTGGCCACATAGTAATGTTGTCCATCATGGCGACATGAGCGACGATCTCCGTCTCATCCACTCTTTCATGGCTTCCAACATTACTTCCACTTCTCACTTGACGGAAATTTATTCGGCCAGGATGACGATACTTCATCGGTTAGCGACTGGTCATAACTTAAATTTCGGGGAGCACATTTTCAACACTATCACGGACCTTTTTTCCAACCCAAAGGGCCGGTCCAAACTCCGTTTCCCAGGTCTTATCTCCGCTCTTTGCAAACAAGCTCAGGTTCCCATGCACTCGTCTGAAAAGGACAAAATAAAGACTCATATTCTCCACCTTCAGTCTGTGAGACACTTGGTTGGATAAGTCCTCCGCCATGCTAATGAGTACAGACTAGCAGCCGAATCAGAGGGGAAAGATGAAGAAGACTCTCCAGCCAATGATGATGAGCCCTCCAGCCAATGATGATGAGCCCATTGAGTCAGATACACTGATATTGCCACAGATGATTCGATGCCGAGGTGGACTGAATTTTGGACCAGTCTTAGACTCTGTCCAGGCCACTTTACAAAGCCATATAGGTGATCTTCAACGCCTAAGAGATGGACAGGACGAACTCTATGCTACACTGCAATCAATGGACAAGCGCCAACGAAGTGACCATTATGAGATACTTGCCATGTTTGAACGCCTCAATCAACACCACTTTCCACCCCCGCCTTCCGATGCTTCCTGTTCAATTGCCACTCCCCAGCAGTCTCTCAGCAACCTAAATCGGGTTACCTCTTTCCTTTTTTATTTATTTTGCATTCTTTTTATCACATTGATGACAATGTGTATCTTAAGCTTAGGGATGATCTTCTAAGTTTCGTTAATTTTTTATGTGTCTAAAAAAAATTGTTTGTTTTACTTGTGTGCCTGTATGTTGGATAATCTTACCGGCTAATGATGATATCTAATTGAAACTGTTATCAATTCAAAGATTATGACTAGGTGATGCTACATATGTCTTTTATGTGCTATACATATCCGTGTGAGATATGATTAAGTGTAAGTAAAATAATCATGAACATCACTAACTTTATTTGGTATATTGAATAGAATACAATGAAAGAATAGTGAACCTAAGTTGTGAAAACCAAAACTACCAATTGACAACTAAATTACCCGACCAGTTGAAAGGATAGTTTGGAGGTGGTTAAACCAATGCACAAGGTATTTAGATAGGTATTGATTCCGTGCTTGAGTAATAATTGTGTGGAATGTATTTGGCTACCATGTGAAATCTAAGTATTGACCGGATGCTAGAAATCTAATCTCCGCTTATTTATCTTGCACAAAAAAATGAAAGGCATTGCACTTGTATTATCTTATACCTCTCTTCGTATCCTAGTTGACTCGAGTGATAAAGCCCATTAGGGTTCTCAAAACTCGGTACCTTAAGGCCTATCAGATTTAGGAGCCATCGGCCTAAAGCTCGCTACAAGGATCATCTAGAAAACTTAAGAGAGTGAGGTCTTATACATAAGATATATATCTTTATATATTTATAAAAAAAATAAAAGAAAAGAAGCAAAAGCAAGATTGAGCCTTTGTGCGTATAACTTAGAGATTTAGATAACTAGTGGGTTTGACTTACCTAGTAGAAGCTTGATGGTCAAATCATTCAATAAATAGAGAATCATCACAGATTTAGATAATAGCTGTATTGGCTAGACCTAACCAAATTTTAAGTGGTAAAAGAATAAGTGTTTTGCGGGCAACTTTAGAGTTAACACCCAGTGTGAGAGATTGAACATCAATATGGGAGTGTGTATTCTTACGAAAGAGAAAAAAAATATTTGACCACTGTGGTAACAGAATATTACCAACCTAAAAATTTATGTTGATTAGGTTGGCTATGCGCATACACTTATATCAGTCGAGTGTCGGATAAGTAAAAATCTATTTTTGTAGCATGATTTAGAAATTTTTTATGAATTGATTGACTTGTTTCAAAACTTGAAGAAAACACGTCAAGCTATCTATTATAGTAAATTTTAATATTATTTGTTTGATTGTTTAAGTAAATAGTCATGTTCGAGGATGAACAAATGTTCAAGTTTGGAGGTATTTGATATGTGTCGATTTACACTTATCTGTAGTATCAAAATTGGATAATTGTATATAATTTTGAATGAATATTTACTTAATTGTGTGTTAATTTGTTTGTTTTAGGTTGAAACCCGAGTTCGAATGGAATTGGAGAGAAATAAAATTGGAAAATTTAAAGTTCTAGTTTAAAATCTTTCAAATCAGTTTATTTTAAAGTGCTTTTTACATATTAATCAATAAAGATTAATTGAACTAATACATAAATAAGATAGTTTTCGTGGGAACGATAATTCCGACTCAATATGTTCCCTTTATTAATTTTGTACGATATTGTACACTTGCAAATACAATATTTTCACAACATTCATCTTGACGGCAATTCGCCCACCAATGATTACTTTTGTCATTGAAGGTCTACAAACGTAGATATGAAGTAATGATATTCATGGTCAGCGACTACTATAATTAGTCTATGCGGCAATTATTAATTGATATGTTATTTTGAACAGGACTCAAAACTCTACATCAAAGATAGTATATCAATTAATGCCACATAATTATCCAAGCGGTTTTGCAAGGAGTTGAATATTTTTGGCTCTCAATCATTATTGACCGTATCACACGGCTTTGCAAGAATTTTTTATGGGGCATAAAGAAACCATTAGTCACTTGGAGAGATGTTTGTCTACCGAAATCAGAAGGAGGACTTGGTTTTTGTGATATCAAAAATTGGAAATCGCCTTGCTTGCCAAATCACTTTGGAATATCCACCTTAAGAAAGATACGCTTTGGGCCCATTGGATCAATCATGTCTATTTACGAGGGCATTCTTTTTGGGACTGGTCTCCGAAAAAATTCAGATTCTCCTTTGCTTAAAAAATTATTCAGCATCAGAGATCAGTTATGCATGCTTGAGGGTGATACCACGGCTGCAATTCGGAAAATTTCACTTTGGAAACTCGGGGATGACTTGCGAACTTCAAATGCTTATGATTATTTTCGAACAAGAACTGCTACCTTGTCCTTGACAGCAGCAGTGTGGAAACCATGTATTGTTCCAAAGTACTCCTTTATCCTTTGGTTATGTGCTCTGTTGAAATTACTCACTATGGACAAATTGTGATACTTGGGCTGTTGGGCATCACTAGGGGTCAGGGGAAGAAACAGTTCAACACCTCTTTTTCCTTTGCCGGTTCAGCGCCAACGTTTGAGGACAGTTTAGGCGATGTTTGAGTATCTCTAAATCAATGTCTACCGTAGCCAACTCACTGAAATGGATTAAAAAAAAAAAGCACATGGAACTGGATGGCAAAGCAAATGAAAGTGTGTCGTACTTGCAGCCACCGTTTACCATTTATGGGCAACCTGCAACTGAAAAAATTTTGAAGACTTAAAGCCTAACCCGGATTCTATAGTTAGGAAAATCAAAACACAAGTATACAAAGTTTTATTCTCTTTTATATCCTAATGTTTTGATTCCTTTTGAGTCTTTAGCATTGTTACCTTAGATTTTCTTTTAGGTATTTCTTGCTTGATCTCCCGGGTATGCTCAAAGTACTTTTGTTTTTGAAGTCATTTTACCACTTTCCTAAATGCTCTAGTTAGCTTTTTATTGTAACACTTCTTGATCTACAGGAGATGTCTAGTGTACTTGTACAAAGCATTTTTGATCAATACATATTTACATTTCAACAAAACAAAAAAAAGCATAATAAACTTCTCAAGATCACTAAAACCCTCAAAGCTACCACTAGGCTACAAAGAATTATTGTAGCAACATAGTTTTCAAAACAGAATAATCTTACTTAGAGGCATAATTTAAATGAATAAAAAATGGGGGTGGAGAGATAAAGTTGTGCATTGAATGAACCTTAAAATGAGATAAATACCCAATTTATATTGCCCTTCCAACAGTCGATCGAGATCACATCTTGCAATCCAACGGTTGGGATTGCACCTTGAGTGAAAACGTGTTTCTCTCACAAGAAGTAAAGTCGCATTTCCATTTAAGCGGGCCTAGGCTTGATAACATCATTGGGGTCACAGTCCGTTAACAAACTCTATCTTGAACCATATGATGGTGACTCTACTGCAAAAGGAGACATCTTTACTGCTTGTGTCATTACCTCTTCGTACCTGCAAAAAGAAGCCATGTTAGTAATAGAAAATAAAGTTAAAATGAATATACAAATTACTTAACTTGTATCTATATTGAGCAAATTAAGACATGACTTAAATTTGCTTAAATGTAATGGTTCATTCTCCATATCAGAGGGATAGAACTATGAAGGGATATTTTTTCAAGTTGTATTATCCATTTAGATCTTATATCGCTTATAAAATGAAATCTAACATCAATATCTTTAATCTTGTCATTAAAGACAATATTGTTGCACAATTGGATAGCTAACTGACTATCAAAAAACACCACAACTATATCTTTAATAAATTTTAACTCATTTAACATACTTCGTAGTCATAGTGCTTCTTTCATAACCTCTTTCACTGCCACATACTTATTCTCAGTAGTGGACACAGTCACTATGTGCTGCAATTATGACTATCAACTAATATATACATTACACAGTAAAATTATATGATGTAGTAGATTTTTTATTGTCTATATCACTAATATAGTTGGCATCTATATATCCTTTCAATTTAATTTCTCCACTCCAACGTCTAAACACTATACCTACATTTATAGTACCATTTAAGTATCTTAAGAGCCATTTAAAATCTTTCCAATGTTAAACTCCAGAGTTAGACATATATCTACTCAATGTACTAACAAAGTTAGTTATATCAGACCTAGTACACACCATAATGTACATCACTGAGCCTATCACATTGGAATAAGAGACCTTTTCCATATACTTAATTTGTTCAACACTATTGAGACACCAGTCTTTGCTAAGAACAAAATGATTTGTTATTGGAAGAATTACTAACTTAGCATCTAACATGGAAAACTCTTGTAGTACTTTTCTAAAGATAAGGGCTTTGTTTTAAAACTTAGACTTGTAAGAATTAATATCCAAAATCAAAATTATTATGTTGGACTTAATTACTTATGAACTAAGTTAATTAATTGGACACATTGGTTTTGTATTGGCAAAGTTCTAGTATGACTAAAATTAGGGTTAGATTAGCCTATAAATAATAAGCAACAGATTATTAAATTTTGAATTTTTACTTTATAAAATTACAATTTTGACTATATACTAATTTTATCCTCAATCTAGAGTATGACTTCAAATCGAAAGATAAAATAAAATTATTATTTTTGAAAAATGCTCTTTATTGACAAAATAAATTGATGAATTGGATGAATTGATTATTTTTATTTTTTAAAATTAATTAGATTAATTATTTAATTCCATCTAGTTTGTTCCAAAATGTCCAAAAGATTTAGACTATCTCTATCGACGTTACAAATTTAGAAATTAATATTAGATAATAAAATGATATCTAGTGAATGATTATGGACTTGATCCATGTAATTATTTGTACGCTTAATTTATATATGTTGATTGTTGGCTGGGCCTACGAGCCTATTATTTATTTAATTGAACTTTTTTAGCTCTTTTATTTATTTTGGTTTGCGAGCCATATTTCGTAAATATGGGCGTCAATGTCTATTTATCTGGATATGAGTGCCAACTAGTATCTAGGATACAGGTTTCAGCAGGAGATGGAGATGGTTGCATTTTAGCATTCGATAATCGAGTGCAACGTCTCCTAAAAAATGACCGACTAGTCTTTCTTTTGGCTCAAAGAGACTAAATAGATAAAGTCAATTATTATCCCCATTTATATATATATATATATATATATATATATATATATATATATATATATATATATATATAAGTATGATTAGACAAATCCCTTTAATTAAAATATTAATTATTATTAAAATAAGCCAGGGTTCATTATTAATGTCAGTTGGTTGAATCGCTCAAGACTGTTCGCTTATGGATATGTTTATCACTATGAAATATTCAATATTTTTTCTAAACAATTGGTCAAATTTAACTCGAATTTTCTCAAGGAAATAAAATTTTATGGGCACAATCAAGTAAACAAATAAGATGCGTGCGACAAGAAGTTGTCTACTTGATTATCTAAGAGTCACATAAAGATAGGAGTATCTACTTTAATGTTTTGTTATGGCTTGTTGAGTTGCTCAAGGTTCTAATAAAACAAAAGAGATCATAACACACTAGAATTCTAATTGGTTCTATTAATTCATATTTGAGGGTTATTAATTCAATTTCAATAATGAGAGTATAATTAATTAATTAAAATTTATGTTAAATTAATTTCCTGCATTTTAATTAATTATTCTATCATTAATTATTCTATCTTGCTATTTCAATTTTGAATCATGAGTAAACATATAAGTTTGAGAGACATACTAGATGCCAACAAACTTACTGGACCAAAATTTTTAGACTGACACCGCAATTGAGAATTACTCTCAAGCATGAAAAAATTAAATATGTCATTGCCGGAAGCTCCTACTAAGAAAGCTACGTCGGAGAACGTGCAGACTTATAATAAACACAATGATGATGATAATATTGCGACGCATGTGATGCTACCCGAGTTAGAAAAGCAACACGAGGGTATGGATTCATATACCATTATATATGATCTCAAGGAGTTTATTATGAACAATCATGCACTGAGTGGTATGAGACATTCAAAAAGTTATTTAAAGTTATGATGATAGAAGGATCTTCAGTCAATGCTCTTGTGCTGAAGATAGTTTGTTATATTGAAAAATTAAACCAATTAGATTTTACCATAGACCACGAGCTGGTGTTGACTTAGTTCTGCAGTCCCTACTTGATAGCTTTTCATAGTTTATTACGAACTTCAACACGAATAGGATTCAGTGTACCCTGCCTAAGCTAGTAAATATGCTGAAAATAGTTTAGCACAATATCAACAAAAGAAAAGGGGAAATCTTGGCAATTGATACTTCTAAGTGCACTAAGAGAAAATCTAAAAGGACCTTTCCAAAAGAATCTAAGAAGGCCAAAGCTGCTGAAAAAATAGTCAAAGCAAACAAGGATAAATCTAAGTCTAATGATCCATATTTTTACTATAGAAACAAATGGCATTGGAAGAAGAACGACGAGACATACTTCGCCACCTTGAAAAGAAAGAAGTCTAATGAGTCTTCCACTTCAAGTAACATTTTCATTGAAATACACATGTCTACTCCTTCAGCTTCTTAGGTATTAGATACCAGATGTAGATCTCATATTTGCACAAATATGCATGGGCTAAAGAACAACAGGTTACTATAGATGGGAGAACTGCACCTATGCATTTGGACTGGAGAAAGAGTTGTTGTCTTAGCTGTATAGACATACTTCTTACCATTGCCTTCAGGCCTTGTTTTAGAATATTGTTTCCATTTCATGTTTGGACATGGATGTGTTTTTCATTATGATTAAGAATAACCGTTGTTCTTTTTATGTTGATGATGTATTTTATGGATGTGAAAATTCATTTAATGACATCTATATTGTAGACTTAAAATGTCCTATAATGAGTATAGACAATAGAAGGCATAAAAGCGATGAATAACTACTCATTTCTTTGACATTGCAGACTCGGTCATTTAATGAAAAATGGATCACCAAGTTATATAAAGAAGGATATACTTGGATTCAAATGATTGTGAATCATTTGATAAATGTGAGTCGTGCCTAATGGGCAAAATGACCAAGACCCCCTTCTCTAGAAAGGGAATTAGAATTGTAAATATTTTGGGTCTTGTACATAATAATGTATGTGGACCGATGTCTACAGATGCTAGAGATGTATTTTCTTACTTCATAGCATTTACAGATGATCATTCTAGATATGGTTTCATATACTTAATGAATTTCAAGTATGAAGGCCTTGAAAAGTTTAAGGAATTCAAGTAAGAAGTGGAAAGGTAAACTCGAAAAAACCACTTAGATTTGATCGAGGTGAAGAATATTTGAATGTTGAGTTGTTAAACTATCTAAAAGAGAATAAGATTATCTCACAGTGGGAGCAGATCTTGTAGAGATTCGATGGACACAAATAAAATTGACCAATTAGATGAGTCAATGAGTGAGCCTGCATCTGATAAGGCACATATTGGCAATGGAGAACCGTTAGTCACCAAGGACATGTCAACTTCGCGTAAGTCGAGTAGGGTCATTTGTCCTTCGAATATATGCAATCTCCAGATTACAAATGATGCATTGCTAATCGATAAAGATGAGCCCACTACTTATGTAGAATCAAAGTCAAGTACAAACTGAAAGAGTTGGCAGGAAGCCATGGAATCCGAAATGAAGACTATGTACGAAAATATAGTTTGGACATTAGCTGACCCGCCTAATGAGAGTAAAACACCTAGGCTGTAAGTGAGTTTACAAGAAGAAAGTTGACATGAATGGTAATTGTTTATACTTACAAGGTAAGATTGGTAGCGACTGGTTATAATCAAAGACAATGAATTAAATTTGACGAAACATTCCCACCAATAGCCATGTCTAAGTCAATTCGAATTCTACTTGCAATATCAACATATTATGACTATGAAATTTGACAAATATATGTAAAAATTGCATTCTTTAACGAAATCTTAGCAAGGATGTGTATATGACACAATCTGAAGATTTTGATTTCACAAAAACAAACAATGTATGTAAACAACAAAGATCCTTATATGGATTTAAAGCAAGTCTCCCGGAGTTAGAATCTTCGTTTTGATGAGACAATCAAAAGGTTTGATTTTATCATGAATGAAGATTAACCATGTGTGTATAAGAAGGTTAGTTGGAGTTAAAAAAATTATAATTTTGTATGTGGATGATATACTATTATTAGAAAACGATATCCGCATGCTAAACTAGGAAAATTATGGTTATCCAAAAAAATTTCCATGAAGGATATGGGAGATGCCCCATATATTCTTGGGATAAAAATCTATAGAGATAGATCTAAAAGAATGTTTGGGCCATCCCAATTCACGTACATAGACAAAATATTGACAATATTTGGTATGGAAGAGTCCAAGAGAGGACTCTGTCCATCGGTCATGGGATTTATCTCTCAAAAGACAAGCGTCCAAAAACACAGATTGAGAGAAAAATGCATGGATAGGATTCCTCATGCATCAGCAATAGAATCTATCATGTATGTTATACTATGTACTCGACTAGATGTTTCATATGCTTTGAGTGTCACAAGCAGGTTCCAAGTAAACACCGGCACAAATATTTGATCGCGGTTAAGAACATTCTTAAATACTTAAGAAAGACTAAAGACATGTTCTTAGTGTATGAAGGAAATGAACTAAGAGTTCAAGGATATTCTAATGTCAACTTTCAATCTGATAAAGATTAGAGTAAATTCCAATTTGGATATATATTTACTCTAAATTGAGGTGCAGTCAGTTGGAAAAATCCAAACAAGATACGACAACTGATTCAACTACAGAAGTTGAATATATAGCTGCTTCAGAAGCAGCAAAGAAAGCCGTCTGGATCAAGAACTTCATTACTGAACTTTGAGTAGTTCCTAGTATTGTTGATCTAATACTTCTGTACTGTAATAATGATAGAGCTATCGCACAAGCGAAGAAATCCATGTCTCATCAACGGTCTAAACATATATTGAGGCAGTTTATCTTATCAGACCTGATAAATAACAGAAAGATAGAACAAGTCTCTATTGACGATAATGTAGCAAATTCTCTGACAAAGTCATTGTCCCAACACAAGCATGATGGTCATTCTAAATCTATTGGTATTAGATACATGAGTAATTGAATCTAGTTTGTATGTGATATTTTGTGATATAGTCTTTGTTAGACATCTATGTGTACGAATCATTTTATTAATTAAATATTTTTCTACATTTTAATGGCAGATTTGTTATTGTTTAAATGTTATTATTCAAAATAATGGAGTCTGAAAAAAAGATGTGATAACTTGTTAATCATGTAGTGTTGTGATTGTAAGATACACGTTATAAATAACTTATTTTTTAATTATTCCTAGTTAAAGTAATAATGAGATATGAATATTATTATTATGAATAGACTAGTATGCTTTGTATTTCTTTTGAACAAAGTAGCTGATCTCACTAGCTAATATGTAGAGGGACATCTGGATGAACATAGAAATGCATTGTTATAAGAATAAAGCATTGGATGACCAGTTTTGCTCAATTATATACCGCAAGTATACGGTGTCATGTTCAAGTAATAAAGTGATGAGGGGTTGTCGTATTCTACGAGAATTGTCATATTTGATCAAATGAATTAAAACTAGTTTATTGAATTGTTATAAACACACACAAATTAGTTTTGGTTTACGTGATTAACTACTTAAATGAAAAGCAATAGTAACAAAACAAAAGCAAGTGCAAGTGAAGTTTTGAAAAACTCAAGTTGAGAATGTGTTGAGATTCACGATTTCACTTAACCGTTACTTAATTAATTTTACAATAAGCATTAACACGTATTCCCATTTTCAAATATAGATCCAATTATCCTATTATAGCCAATTACCTCTCTCGAGTGTCAAATTAACACTAATCAATTGGTTCGACCAACTATATCTCTATGTCGATAAAAACCCAATTAATTACATTAATTGTTGTGAGAATAGCTCAAAGGATCATATAGGGATATGAGTATATCTATATTACTTACAAGAACCTAGAGTACTTGCTACTGAGTGTAAGATATACAATAATCTCTCAATGATTGTACAAATCAAAAATACTAACATTTGATGATCAAGCAAATAAAAATCAATAAATACACAGCAAGCACAATCATAAAAATGAATAAAATAGAATTAAAATACAAACATTAAAATTAATTAAGTTTATGTTAAACTACATCAATCATTCCAACAATTAGAGTTTTAGCTCATAATGAAAGAGTAACAAAAACTAGGGATCAAGAAATACATCACAATGTTGATGAAAATAAAGAAGAAAGGCAAGACATAAATCTTGAAACTTGAAACCCGCCCTTTGATTGGGTCTCTTTGAAGGGTATAGATGCTTGGTCTTGATTCTTTCTCCCTTTAATGAGAGGAGTAAATGCCCGTTTTTCTTCCCAAGCAAAAAGCCCCCTTTGATTTCCAAGAAAATGCTTTCTTTTTGTGTTCCTAAGAGTGGTATTTATGATATGGATTTACCATAAATAATTTCTTCTTGTTGTGCCCAAAATCCCCTTAAGAAAGCTAAAATTCAAAAGAACAAATCTGATCTCACATCGTGCAATGCATTGCTATAGCAAGGCATAACCAATGAAGCTTCGGATTTTCAAATTGGCTTCTTGCTATTGCATAGGTTTTGAACCATGCGATGTATGCAGCTAGGGCCCCAATAATTTCATATTATGACTTTCATCTTTCTATCATCTTCAATTAAGTCCATATTTCTACTTTTATTTCAATCAAGTCCTACATTATTTTCAACTCATGTCCTTTAACTTTCAGGACTTGACACATTGACCCACAATTCCAAGTTTTTGTACACTTTTAGTCCCTTTTCAGTCCAATTGCTTTGTTTTCCTCCAATTGCCATCCAAACTCGGGTTTTCCTAAAACCAAACAAATCAAGACACAATTAAGTAGAAAATACACTCAAGAGCACTCACAATAACAAGTAAAAATGTCTTTGTTTTGGTAATTCAGATTTAAAATAACAATGGTCAAACTCACTTCTTTTAAACCTAAAGTTAACATTAATGTATCAAACATTTTATTCTATTGTCTAGGAGATTGCTTTTGACCATATAAGGACTCCTAAGTAAGCATACATGGTCAGACTTTTTATTATCAACAAAACCTACAAGCTTATTCATATAATTATTTCCTTCCAAATAACCATGTAAGAAAGCAGTTTTAACATCTAGGTGTTCTATTTCCTAGTTTAAATGAACAACTAAAGCAAATATAACTCTAATGTTGTGTATTTTACAATTGGAGAAAAATATAATCAATGCATTCTTTTTGTGTAAAGCCTTTAGCAACAAGTCTGGCTTTAAATCTTAAATGTTCTATTTTGGTGTTGTTTTCTTTAACTTTATAAATCCTCCTACAATCAACTATACTCTTAATTTTTATGTCTTGCTACCAATTCCCTGGTTTTATTTTTATATAGAGATGTCATTTCTTCGTTCATAAATTTCCATCAATTATTAGCTTGTTCACTTTTAATGCCCTTATTAACAAATTGAGGTTCTTTATCACTCAATTCCTCAAAAGTGTTAACTGCTAAAGATACAAGGTTATAATCTATATATCTAATTGGGAGTTTACTTTCTCATGTGCCCCTATCTCTAGCTAACTGATAGCTTTCTAAGTTTGAAAATGGATTGAGAATTTTGTCATCTACATTTGGTTCATCTACTATCTCAATTACTTCTTCTATAGGTGGTTCAACTTGTTACTCATCCATCTCTATTGGTGTATCATCTAATTGATCGCCTAAATTTCCCAATTCCACCTCATTTTCAACTTTATTTGAACATTTATCCTCAATGTTTTCACTATCGTTTTTACTTAGACATTGGCATTTCATCTTTTTTGAAGATATATCTCTACTAACAATTACTTTAAGTATATAATCAACAAAAATACAATATATTTATAAACGTACAGCTTTAAATATAAAATCAGCAAAAAAGGAATCGGTACTGAACACTAAAACGAGAAAACACAGTTTTATAAAAATATCAATTTCTTTACAAAAATTCTTTGAGTAATCTACTCAAAGAGTAAATAAACAAGGTCGTTCACATGTAGACAACTAGTAACACAAAGAATTTCAGCCATGCTCACAAAACAGGATTTTATGAAGCATTCAATACTCACAACACACCGTAAACAAAGAATAAACCCTAAGGTAACTTCATAAAAGAAAAACACGACCTTAATAGATTTATATATGTAATTTATTCTATTATCTTCAAAGAAGAACATACTTACAGCCCTAAGAGATGACCTCAACAAAGAAGGAAAGACGTGGTTGAGTTCAAAACAGTCTGAATATCAAGAAACGCTTTAATACCACATGTTTTGACTATATCATCAACCTACAATTTTTTACCTTATTGCACCAAACAACAGAAAAGTAAAAACATAATGAAAAATGTAAGAACCCAAGATTTTGTTTATCTTGAATGATATGCACTTCGTCCACCACTGACTACTTCTGCATTTGAGTCTCTCCAAACGTAGATTTGCCCCTTTGCACTAATTTCAACCAAAAAAAATTTCGGGTGGAGGTCATAGAACAGATTCCACTCAGAGACCTCAAAAATCAAAAGAACTCCCAAATCCTAACTCGCATAACACAGAGAACCACAACATTCTTCTCAAGATCACTAATACCCCTCCAAATTACCATACCAGGCTATAGAAGCAACACAGTTCTGAAAACGAAACCACATAACAACATCACTTAGATGAGTAATTTTAGAGAGAAGAAAAAGAAGAGGTACAGAGATAAAGCTATACCTCAAATAAACTCTAAAATGAGAGAAAGACCCAATTGATACTGTTCTTCCAATGCTCGACCGAGATCACATCTTGCAATTCAATGGGGATTGCACCTTGGGTGTTTCACATGTTTCTATCATCAACGTGATTCGTAAAATCATTTGGGTCACAATCCAATAACAACTCTAATTTATTTTAAGCCCATTAAATACATTGACAATAGAAACATTGAGATAAAACTTTTTGTCAGAAAAATAAATATAACGTGTGTGCTGTGTGTATATCTTGTATAAAATAAAGAAGCTCTATCCAAACGAGTGATCATTTGGTCGTAGTAAAAGAAGTTAAAAAGAATGGGAAGTCGAAATAATTAACATAGTTTGTTTTTATGACAAAGGATGTGATTATATTATATCTTACAATACTACAATATTGAATTGAAGAGTTTGAAAGAAAATAATTTGTGTCGTTGAATTCATATGTATTGAATATAAGATTTAGATATGGAATTTGTTAACATATGCTAGTTTGAATTTTTAAGGGTTGTAATTAGCTATTGCTTAGAGAAAATAATCCATGCTCTACCTAGTAAGATTTGAATATATGAATTTTAGATCTTTGAAAAATTAAGGAGATAAATACCGAATTAGATACTGATTGTTCTATCTAAAATGGGTTATATGCAGAACTATTCATTCTTAATTGGGTTACGCCTAGTCCAATCGAATGGACTGTAAATTGTTATTAGATCTGGCCTCCAATCGTGTCAAATTATATAATATAGATTATAATATATTAATACAATAATTTTTGTTGCAGCTATTGATCAATCGAATCTCTATGCACAAGAAGGAGCGGTTTGTGCAACTTTATGTCATCATATCCGACTCAAAGCGAATGACACTGCTCAAGTTTCGAGACAAGAAGGTTGTTTAATTTTTTAGAATGTGTTTGGTCAAATGGGCTCTTGTCTTTCCTTGTAATCACTTTAATTTTGAATGTTTCTTATTAATAATTTAATATATCTACCATATTGCCTTCCAAAAAAATACACAAAAATACACACGGTTTCTTGAAAGTAGGGGTGCAATTGTGCCGTTTAAATACTTGTAAACATTTATAATAGAATTTTTAACTTTTTGAAGCCATAAATCTAGATAGAATCTATTTAATGAATTTGATCAATTGACAAACTTATTCATATTTTAGTTTACATTCAAGAAAATATCACATTGACTCAAATTGAAGTTCTTAATGTGCCAACTATTTTTCATTTCTTTTTTCATCGTTCTCAACTAGACAGATTATGAACTCCCAAATAACATTTTAAAACTTAATCAACTAAAATACAAAATAGCTACTTAAAGAGAAATCGACGTATCAGGACTTAGGTTTTTCAAATGACACCATCCTATATGTTGGAAATTGGTTTAATAATGTTGGTTTTGACCAACTTTGACCAATTACTTAAGTAGAACCTATTAGTTGAGTACGAGAATTATAAGACTATGCGTGTTCTACTACGCAAGTAGATAACATAGTATATTTAGTTGCTCAAATCAATTTCAAGTGAATGAGAAATTAAGACCCAGAGTGAATTGCTTAAATACACGAATATTGCTGAAAATGAAATTAAAATATTGAGGAACATTTTAGAATCTATTTGACTAAAAAGTTCTGTCTTTTTAGACATGTAATTTGCAAATGGTCACATTTTTTTCATTTTAGAGATGTGTCTTTTGGACGTGTCTTTTTATGAAGTTGTGTCTTTTGATACACAACTTTTTAGATATTATAAATAGGTTCCTTATGATTATAAATTAAATCATTTCACTTTCAACCAAATGTCTCTACACTTTTGTACAAATTATTTTAGTATAGAAATAATTTCGATATAAAGTTCAAGTCCAATTTTCATTTGAAGAAAAAACAAAATACTATTCGGTTCGTTATTCTCATAATTTGAAGTGTTACTATTACGAGAAGTGGTCGTTGTATCTTAGGAGACGTGTGTCGAGAAATGAGAAATTGTAAGCACCTGTGCGGAGCAATTTTTTCTTAAGGAGAAAGAGTCAAACTCTTGCCTAATTCTTCATTTCTCGATATTTTTGTAAGTCGTACCAACTAGATTCTAAAACTAGTAATTTCTATTGTCGTTTTTAGTTTTTAAAAATTTTCTTTCCATATTCATTTCATCCGGATCAAGTAGGTACACCAAATAAGACTACTTATGTCGGGATATGGATCAAATAATAAATATTCATTTTTAGGTTTCATTTTGCTCGTTTTGCATGCATATAATTAAATTATCAAAATATAAAATAATGCACCAATTTTACCAACATTATATGATTAGGTTTGTGGCTCGCACGTGTCAAGCTGGCCCTTTTCAATACAAGACATCGTACGCTTCCAAAAAAAAAATCCAAAATACATTTTAGAAAATCAAGAGATCAATGGCCATTACAAATATACATGATACACACACAACATATACCCACACACAGATATAGTGAGAGACGCCAGATTGCAAATTTGCAACGGTACCCACTGATGATAGGTTAGAGTTGCCAACATTTGATGCTAGTTTTTGACATACTAAAAATACAAAACCTAAATTATACAATACATAATTGGTATAAAATACTACAACAAATTAATATGTTTAGTACGTAATATTTAATAACACTATACAAAATAGTTCACATTGTACTTTAAATCTTTAATAAGACTTAACGAACACTTTATAAATGAATAAAGAAAAATAGTATAGGTGTAAGTGGAGAATTTTTTTCGAGGTAAGATTAATTGGTGCTTGTTTAGTAAAGTTTTTTGGGAGATTATAAGCAGTCGGTCGTATAAAATGTGTAGATAAAAAATAAGTAAAAATTGTGAATTTTTCGAAATATGTAGATAAAAATCATGTTTCACAAATTTATAAGTATTTATAATCATTACTAAATATAATGTTGACAGAGATTATATGTTGTCCGATTCAAACATTGTCCGACAAGACACAAAAATGGATCCTACCTTAGTGTCTTGGCGGACAATGCAACATATAAATTCCAATAATGTTGGTCTCCGCTCTTGCCCTAATTTGAGAAAAGGGGGTCGTGGAAAAGGTCTATATTCTTGCAATGGTCCCACATTGGAGAGTACAAAAAAAATATAAAGACTTAATTTAAATTAGTGTTCAATTAAACAATCATTTATCCAATAAAACAGTTCTTAACTTTCTCTTTTGTTCTTAGACCAAATGCTTGCTACATATTCCAATTCCTAATAATAAAGGTCGATAGAGCCTACGAGTACTGCACCACTTGCTCCTTTTATCTTTTGTTGTGCTTTTGATATTCTACAACTTTTTTACCAAAAGAAATATGTATATTCTAATGTTTTATTATTATATTTGATGTTGTCTGATATTTCTTGTCGAATTTTTTGGGTTTAATGTGTGAGTATTTTGAAATAATGTTACTCAAAAACATATGTTTAAAAAAAGTTATAAAAGACTTCAAGAGGAATGATTTATTCTTCATGAAAAAAATTAAATATAAAAGTCAACGGATATTGGATGAATGCTTGACTTTTATGTCAAGTACTTTTTCATTACTCAATGGCCACCCGACACATGTCCGGTGGCTTTTATATCTACTCCCTATGGTGGAGAGTAGATCATTTCTCAAGACTTCAATGTTTGTCTCTATTCAAAACTATTTTGATTTTATTTCAATTTTTAAATTTTGAAAATCTTTTGAATTTTACTTTTGAACATGATACAATTGATAAATTTGATCATGTATTTTCATTCTTTAATATATGTTTATTGGCTTATTTGCACAAATGGTTCTTGACTTTTGTATTTACTGCAGGTTGAGGACCTATCTTTTTATTTTTGACAGTTTAACCCCTATTTCAAATGTTTTTGGCATCAATGGTCCTTTTCAACAATTTCCATCCAAATGACCTTGAAATTTGACGGTGGAAGTTTTTTTTTATTTAAAAAAGGCTTATTTGCACAAATGGTCCCTGACTTTTGTAAAGAAAAATTTGAAGCAAAAGTCCCTAATATTTTAGAAAGTGTTGAAAAGTCCTATAACCTTCTAATCCTAACACATATGACCCTAAACTTTTTTAACAATTTTACCCCTAACTGAAATAAATTAAAAATAACTCACAAACCTTTTCAAAAATACAAATAAGTCCTAAATCTTTTTATTTTTTTACAAATTTACACTTAAAATAATAAAAAGTGTGTCTTCAAGTCCCAAAACTTTTAATTTTGTTCACCAAAATGATATTTAAAATATATTTGATTAAAATCAGATTTTTTAGTAAAAGTGATTGAAAAATTGTGGGACCATAAAATGTGTGGTTAAAATTAATTGTTGACTTTGACTTTAACTTTTTAACAAAATCAAAATTGAAAACAAACGGGCTCTTAGAGTCTCTACAGATTTTATCCAGTGGTCTATTAATTAACAAAAAAATTATACCCATGATCAAAATTTGACCAATTTAAAATTTTAATTTATTTTTCATATCAATTACTAGAGGTGGCAAAATAGGCCAGCCCAGATAGTCAGGTCTCTGGGCTGGGCTGGGCTGGTCCGATAAAAAATTGATTAAATAAAAATTAGGTCAATTTAGTCCGGTACAACTAGTTAACCGGGTTGGCCCGATAATTTTTTTTTTCCCAAGTTCCTACTCCACACTTCAAACACCCCACCCATCCTCTCCTCTCCCCTCCCCTCCCCTCCCCTCCCCGTGCCGCGCCGCGCCGCGAAATGTGGCTGCCAGGGGTGGGATGTTTGAAGTGTGGGGTAAGGATTTGGGCAAAAAAAAAAAAAATTATCGAGCCAGCCCGATTGACTAGTTGTAACGGACTAAATTGACCTAATTTTTATTTAATCAATTTTTTATTGGACCAGCCCAGCCCAGAGACCGGGCTATCTGGGCTGGCCTATTTTGCCACCTCTAGTAATTGATATGAAAAATAAATTAAAATTTTAAATTGATCAAATTTTGATCATGGGTATAATTTTTTTGTTAATTAATAGACCACTGGACAAAATCTGTAGAGATTCTAAGAGCCCGTTTATTTTCAATTTTGATTTTATTAAAAAGTTAATGTCAAAGTCAACAATTAATTTTAACCACACATTTTATGGTCCCACAATTTTTCAATTACTTTTACTAAAAAATCTGATTTTAATCAAACACATTTTAAATATCATTTTGGTGAATAAAATTAAAAGTTTTGGGACTTGATGACACACTTTTTATTATTTTAAGTGTAAATCTGTAAAAAAAAATAAAAAGATTTAGGACTTATATGTATTTTTGAAAAGGTTTGTGAGTTATTTTTAATTTATTTAAGTTAGGGGTAAAATTGTCAAAAAAATTTAGGGTCATATGTGTTAGGATTAGAAGGTTATGGGACTTTTCAACACTTTCTAAAATATTAGGGACTTTTGCTGCAAATTTTTTTTTACAAAAGTCAGGGACCATTTGTGCAAATAAGCCTTTTTTAAATAAAAAAAACTTCCACCGTCAAATTTCACGGTCATTTGGATGGAAATTGTTGCAAAAAGACCATTGCTGCCAAAAACATTTGAAATAGGGGCTAAACTGTCAAAAATAAAAAGATAGGTCCTCAATCCACAGTAAGTACAAAAGTTAGGGACCATTTGTGCAAATAAGCCTATGTTTATTCATGTTAGATCGATGCTGATGAGATATTTTAACGAGTATATTTTGCAGAACTTAAAAATAGTTTTTTAAAGTTATTTTTGATAATATATCTTTTACACTCGGCCAGACATGCTCTTTCTTACCGTATTTCTATACCTTGCATATAGTAATAGGAAAAAAATGAATCTGTTTCAAATGGGACTTTGTCATTTTGATTTGGGGAAGGGGGTTGGTTTTAATTTCATCAGTGCTCACTAATGAAATCTTAATTAGGTCATTGAATTTTGATTTATCTCAATTTATTCTAATGAACTTTAATTTAATTCAGTGTGATCACTGCACTTCAATTTTAGCGCCTGTTTGGTATAGATACAAGTTAGATTTTAAGATATTTTGATAAGAATTAATGAAACATGTTGTTGAAAAATTGATAAAAATTGTAGGTCTGATGAAATGTACAGTTGAAAATGAGTTTGAAGAAAAATAAATTTTAGAAAATGGGGCCAAACATGAGCTTAGTTTTAAATTTCATCACTCTGTCACATTTTGTCTCCCAAATTGAAAAAGATTGCTTAATTTTCTATCATACCACAACAGATTAATTGTGCACCATACGGTAATGAATTTTCTACATAATTGCTACGTTATTGTTGACGTCGGAATCTGTGCTATTTATGTGTCAACAGATCTCCAACCACTCATCTGCCAGCATGTATGTTATCTGCATATTAGGACGACTGTTAGGCACCAGGATCACCGGAGAAAAAGGGTATGGCGATCGTTGGTGCTCCGACGATAAAGTCGACTACTTGTATATGGAATAATATACGGGGAACGAAAAATGATTGAGTATAGGATGGACAAGTAAGCAGAGATTTGAGCAGAGTTTAAGGGTGATAATAATGTGTACCTTAGAATAACCGGAGTCCTTGTATTTATGGCTGTAGAGTCCTAATTATTCTGTGTAAGCATTCAATTAGAATTCTAATTGGATTCTCCTTCCTTATAGGATAGAGGATAATTGGACATTGACACAATCTCCCAGATTTCAGTTCTTATCTGATTGGATTTCCAATATTATGATGCCTAATTATTGAGAGATTGTTATTCGTTTTCTTTGTGAGAATCCTTATGGTAATCAAACACAATCTCTCTTTAATTACTTATCTGATTATCCCAAATTATCAAATTACGAGAATGCAAAGACCAGTGAAGCCCTCCAGATTGGCCAGGAATATCGAGGCCTTCATGGATTTCGCTGTGATTGATTCAAGAGTGCTAAGATGTTCGATGAACATCCGAGGCCTTCTGAAAATTTACAAGACTCTTGCTGGGCCCTCGAGGCCTTCGCGTAGTCTATGGGACTTTTGCTAGGCCTTTGATGACATGGAAGTTTTACCAAAACAGGTGGTAACAATTATAAAATGTATTAAAATAAAAAAAACACGCACTTTAATTTTTGAGGGGATTTTAATAGATGTTAAAAATCCATGTAAATTTTGGTATCCTCAACTTAGACTTTAATAGATTCAATTGAAATTTAAGTGTCATCGACTCAAATTTTAATATATTTAATCAAAATTTAGGTATCATCGACTCATATTTAAATAGATTTTTTAGAAATTTATGTGTTCTCAATTACTAGTGGATTTATAAATATTTCATTAATTAGAAGATTTAAATATATTTGTATGGATTTCGAGCTTATAAATATGAATACCAAATTCTTTAGGAATTATATCATCACCTTTCAAAATTTCAATCCAACTCTTCTCTGACGCATCTCTCCTCAATTTGTATCACAAGTTTTTGTAGTAAACTTTTCTTCTTGATTTTCAATTTATATTAGCATAGAAGTTTATTGAATTTTTTATTTTTATTTTAATATTATTTTTATAGAATTGTCAAACACCATTTTTTAAATTTCATTCTTTATGCTTCATGACCATTCATTGAATCAAGCAATTAGGCTAAAAAATATAAATAATGTATTGATAAATATTAATTAGATAATTAGTCTAATACTATATATGACAATTAGATATTGGACTGTAAAATTAATATAGCATTAAAAATTCTTTTTTGAACTTGGAAAGATTTACTCGTCAACTGCAACACATATGAATTATCTTTTTAAGCCATAAAATATTTTTTTATACAAGATGGTTAAATAATTGATTTTGAAAGAGAATGAATACTAAATATCCATCATCTAGTCTTGGTTATGAAAGAAAAAATTATATAAAAAAAAAAGACAAGTAGAAAGAAAGTGAAAATTATACTTTATTTCAATTTTTTTTAAAAAAAAAACCTTGTTATTTAATCAATTTTTCTTTTTTAAAATTCAAAACTTAGGAAATTAATAATAGTAATGTGAATCCCCCAAACAATGGATCTAATTATGCTTCAACTTAGATACGAAGAATGACCTATTTATTAATTTATTCCATAGGAGCTTAGCTGACATAGTTGTCGAACTGGTATACTTCTCAATCCATCGAATCATTAACTGATAAGAATTTTTACTTCTTTACATTTCAAGAATTTTTCTCTGTCTAAAAATCTATTCAAAATATTTGTTTATGTAGGACAGTTGCTTGAATTATTTAGAATAAAAACAATGTAAAATTAATATTTTTAATAGAAAGACCACAAATTTATGAAAAATCATATAAATCAATAAGAATATATTGAAATTTATAATATAGAATTCTGTTGAATTATTATAAAATATGTGGAATTTTATTTAAATTCATAAAATCTATTGAAATTCATAATAATTAACAAATCTTTTAAAATATGAGTTGAGATCTAAAGACATTATATATCATAATGGATTGTTACATAACGATTATGTGGGAAATCAGTTAAAGCATTTTCCATCAATATGGAGAAATATATGTGATGGAATGTGACATAGTTGTGAAATTTAAAACTAAATTTTAATTAAGTGACTCAATTCAGACTTTGTTGGAAGTTCAGTGAGCACAGATGAAATTAACTTTTTTTTAAGGGTGAAATAAGTTATATATTATTTTAATAATTAATATATTGAATGTGCAGCAAGAGACATGCAATGCAAGCAATGTCCACCGAACACTGCAAAAGATAGACTGAAAATGAAAAAGTAAGTCGTAAGACATTGAAAATCCCAAAAGATAAATATGCGGGCAATGCTTTTTATAGCTTTCCTTTCTCCTGCTTCCTTCTTTTCTTTTTTTATTTTTATATATTCTTTTATTTTTATTCCTCTTGCTTAACGTCAACATAGTTTATTTAACTTGATTTTTTCCACTATCTTTAGTGAGTTTGAAATTATTTTTTAAATATTTATAAATTGTAAATAATATAGAATATGTGTAGATAATAAGTAAATTATGTATTTATAAGTCATACAAAATTTATAAATAAAAAATTTATTTGACCAATTTAATTATCTTAAATTATAATTTAAAATTAGCTACACAAACTGTTATAAGTAGACATATAAGTCCACCCACTAGACTCATTTATCGAGAAGGGGCCGGATAGAGATTGGCGAAGGAGATATTATATTATTATATAAGATTTTGCATAAAGTTTTTTTTGTTTGATATAATAAATCGATTAAATATTGATTTAAATATTTTAGTAATTCTAGTCTAGTTTACATATCTATTGCGTAATTGAAATAAATAAGTAAAAAGTCTGATAATAATTTATACGATATATTAGTATTAAATTGTATAAATTAGAGTAGTTATTTTTCAAGTGCGTTGAATAAAGAATTATCAGAATTTTAACTTAGACTTTATCTACTACCATCTTTTAATCTATTCTAAAGTTTGAAAATACGAGGTGTGTGGGGGCACATTGACTAATAGTTACAAATGAGGATCGGTAGACAATTTCTTTAAAACATGTCAAGAAAAGAAAAATAATAAATTCACTAAGTTATTTGTTAATTTTAATATAGAGGATGGAACTGGAAATTATTAAATATTTTTCTATAAAATTTTCAAAAGGAAAACTAATATATATAATTTCACCCTTTACTTAAATGAGAAATTAATATTCACAAAAATATGATTACGATTAAATCACTCCCTTACAAAAAGATAAATTCAATAAACTATTAAAATTAACAATAATTTATCTTTGACTACATTAAAAATAAGAAAATATATTTAATTTTATATAGAGAGAAAGAAGGGTAAAATGGAAATTTATGCTAAATACAAGAAGTTTCTATAATTGGTGATTATCTTTGCATCGTAATTTTTATTTGTCACACCATTTTTTAATTATACTTAAATTTCTCAATTTTTATTTATTATAGTATTTATGTTTCTAATTTTTTTTTGTTAAATTTTTTTTTTTAACTTCTATTAACTAGTACATTTCATTCTTAAATGATAATTTTTTTCAAACTATTCTGTTTGCGTGTTTTGAAATAATGAATTTTTATTTTTTTATTTATTGTTTTTTTAAATATGATGGACAAATAAATTATTTTATTCCAACCGAATTTTTAGATGAAAATCGTTGTTAGAGACAAATTATGTTAATTAAGAGAAAATTGATGATAATAATACAACAAAAAAAGTTGAGGACATGAGTGATATAATAAATAAAGATTGAGAATTTTAAGTATAATTAAAATATGGTATAACAAATAAAAAATGTAGAGTGAATTTAATTAGTAATTTTTAAAACAAGAAAGGATAATTTTGTAAATTTTTTAAACTTTTAAGGAAGTCCATGTAATTTACTCTATAGAAAACTACTTTTTAGTAAATTATAAGTTTAAAGTTTAAACAAATGTCATATTTGTCTTCTTATGACTGCAAGGCTTGATGTACTTATAATTACAGTTGCAGATGACCTAAACATGCATACTTGCTTTACAGTGTCTTGCGGTCCCATGTCCCAACGGTCTATTTTTTACACACAATTTTTTTTTTTTTTTCCCCATTTTTAATTAATTGCGTGCTTAGAAATATTTTCTCCCGATTCAATACTTTTTTTTTTTTTTTTTTGTAAAATACCAACTCGTACTCTACAATTTTTTTTAATGGCTAATATCGATTAATTGAAAAAATTAAATTAAATTAAATACCAACGCCATGTGTTATAATTTCTAAACATTATACAATTAGATAATATTTTTTCCGTTATTACGTAAATACTTTTTAAAAAGATTGAAGATAAAACGATTCAATTTGGTCCAAATTCAATAAGAATCAGATTAAACCCAGTATTAACAAGAATTCTAGACACTGAACCAAATGATTTCGTGTGCAATGATAAATCAAATCGGACCAGAAATGAGCTGTTTTAGTTTGGTCCGATCTGATTTTTTAATGTTTTAAAATAAATTATAAAGTGTAAATTTTTTATTTTACTTTCATTCTTTTTTTATTTAGGAAAATTGGTGCACATGGCTCTAACTTTACCGAAATGGTCTAATTAGCTTGTGTTTGGTAGGGATTAAAAATTCATTTTGATTTTTTTCAGTCGTAATTTTTGACTTTTCAACCTATTTTTAACATAAAAAGTCAACAATTTTATAAACTGTTTATAAAGGTTGAACCCCAACCTTGAGGGCCCCCACCGACCATGTCCTAGGCCCTTGGTGGAGGAGGTAAATCGCAGAATGTACCTCCTAGGAGCCAGGGTGGAAAACTTATGGATAGGCCTAGGCTATTAATCATATGGTAACTCTCGCTTGCGACAAGGCACAAATCCAATATTTCAGGATTTGAACCCTACATTCCGTCGCACTGAGCCCTATCAGCCCTCTCCTTTGCCACTAAGAGATTATAAACTGTTTATAATCTCTATCAAACGCACTCTTAGTTTCTATTCTGATTCGGTTCGGCTGGTTTTGGAAGAAAAATGTCCACTACTTGATAATATTACATTAATTACCACCAAATACACCATTATTTTCCCATTAATTACACCTCTCCACCCACTAACGCTCTCCTTCACTCTTCACTCAGTTACAGTTTCTCTCTCCCTCTGCAAACCTACCCACTGAAAGCACAACAATGGCGACAAAAGCAAATACAGTGCACTGTACACTCCTTTTCCTCCTCTTCCTCCACCACTGTACTCATTCCTCCGCCGCTTCGAACCCAGATATCGAACCCCTTATAGTCTTCAAATCCACCGCCGACCCATCCAATACCGTTCTCACCACCTGGAACTCCACCTCTGACCCATGCATTGCCTCATGGCTCGGAGTTTCCTGCATCCACAACAGGGTTTCTCGTTTAGTCCTCGAAAATCTGAACCTTCAAGGACAGGGCCAGTTAAACCCACTTACTTCCTTAACCCAACTACGGGTCCTCAGTTTGAAACAGAATAATTTCTCTGGTCCCATTCCGGTGCTTTCGAATTTGACCAGTTTGAAACTCCTGTTCTTGTCTCACAATGAGTTTTCTGGTGATTTTCCTGTGTCAGTGGTTTCTCTTTCGAAGCTTTACCGGCTTGATCTGTCGTATAATAATCTCTCGGGTAATATTCCTTTGAGCCTGAATCACTTGATGCATTTGCTTACTTTGAGGTTGGAGGGAAACAGGTTTTCGGGTTCTATTTCGGGTTTGAGCTTGCCGAGTTTGCAGGATTTCAATGTTTCGGGTAATGCACTAGCCGGCGAGATACCCAATTCGCTATCGGGGTTTCCTGCGTCGGCGTTTGAGAAGAACTCCGTTCTATGTGGGGTTCCGTTGGAGAAATGTAAGTTGGTTTCGAGCGACCCGACCCGGCCCGGGGCAATGGCGTCGCCGTTGAGTCCGAGGAGTACTGTTGCCTCTTCGCCCAGCTCAATGCCGGTGGAAACTAAGCCATTGGTCAAATCGGGAAGAAATCGTCATTCCAAGATTAGTTCGGTGGCAATAATCGCCATTGTCCTTGGTGATGTTTTGGTCCTCGGCGTGGTTTCTTTACTCCTCTACTGTTTCTTCTGGAAGAACTATACGAAAAAGATGTCCGAAAAAGGTGGGTCGTCCCACGTCGAAAAAATTGTATATTCTTCCAGCCCATATCCACATCCGATTAATGGAGCACATCCGGGTTATGAGCGGGGTAAAATGGTGTTCTTTGAAGGGGAACAGAGGTTTGAGCTGGAGGATTTGTTGCGGGCCTCTGCCGAGATGTTGGGCAAAGGGGGATTTGGGACTGCGTATAAGGCAGTTTTGGATGATGGGAATGTGGTGGCAGTGAAAAGATTGAAGGATTTGAGTGTGAATGGGAAGAAAGAGTTTGAGCAGCAAATGGAGATTTTGGGAAGATTAAGGCATCCAAATTTGGTTAGCTTGAAGGCCTATTATTTTGCTAGGGATGAGAAGCTGCTGGTCTATGATTACATGCCTAATGGCAATTTGTTCTGGCTTCTTCATGGTAAGCATTTCCAGTGTAATTTCCTATTTATTTGCAACAGTATTTTCCTTTTCGATATTTCGAGTTTGTTTTTTAGTGATAGTATTAGTGGCAATATTTTTGTCTGCAAATGGCATGTTGCACATGGGCTTTAGATTTATGCTCTTTATAATATTACATTACATTATAAATTGAAAATTTTAGATAGGATTGGACATGGTTAACATCTATTTTTCGAGGGCGCTCACCCAAAAAGAATAAACCCATTTTCTCTATTGGGCTCTAGAATACTGTTCTAGAGCACGGTTGTCCTGTACACATGCCACCGATGTTTTACTGTTTCATTCTAGTCTTTTTCTTAATGACCTAGTGTCAATGTCTGATCCATTTTAGCAGTAGCTTTTGAGTAGGATCCTTGATATTGTTAGTTGTTATGTGCAAGTAGAGTATGAGGAGCAGGTGTTAGTGAATCATGGTAAGGTGAGTCGGTTTATATGAAGGGTTTTTGTTGACTTTTCACTTTGTGAACTAATGCTAAAATAAGTTTGATCTGGCAAAAACGTAAGACTCCATTATTTTCATCGGTTCAGATATTGTATGCTGGTAGCTGTTTTCATTTTATTAGGAGATTTTCATCTTTTTTCCATTTATCTCTGACTTCTTGAGTTGTCAATCATTAGTTGTTACCAAGGAATATGATCACTTTCTGCTTAAGAAAATTTGGTTAAAATTCCCTTGAAATAGCCCTTCAATTCGCTTTAGTTTGATACATGCATATGCAATATGTACTTTCTCTGATAAAGATGTCTTCATTTGTCCCTACAATCTGTCTCTTTCAATTCTAATTTAGAAACGATAAAAAAAGGTTCGGGATTAATACTAGAACTGTTGAACTCTAATAATTGTTTGATTGAAAGCACAAAAGGCTTCATTGATCTTGTTTATTTTTGTATTTGATACATTGGGAGCTTGATGTTCCACTTTATTAGATATGGGGTTCACGTGCTTTAAAAAACTTGATAGCCAATTTATTGTCTCCCATTGGAAAATGTCAGGCTGCTAAGTTTTTTGCCATAAACTGGAAAGTGGATGGTGATATTAGTCTTTGCTTTTGTAGTTACATGGCATGGGTCCCAGACACAAATTGTTTGATTGTTCCTTTCTCCTCCATCTCCACTTGTACAATTGCAGTGCCATGTTTTTTGTTCCACCTTTTGAGTGACTTTAGATATGCTCTATCCTCAGACTCCTACAGTGCCCACGATCACGACTTTATTTCCCTGTTTTTTTAATTCTTTTGCTACGGATTAGGATCGGCTACTACTTGTGCAACTAAATTGCAGCATCCATGATTAATGGATAATGCGCGTAGTTTGGAACAGTTATTTTCTGATTTGGGCAAGATATGATGGGCATTTTTTTTTTTTATAATCTTTACAGGAAACAGAGGACCTGGAAGAACTCCGCTAGATTGGACCACGAGGATAAAGATTGCAGCTGGAGCAGCTCGAGGATTAGCCTTCATTCACAACCCATTCAAGTCCCTTAGGCTCACACATGGCAATATCAAATCCACTAACATCCTCATCGACAAGTCTGGTAATGCTCAGGTATCAGATTTTGGCCTCTCAGTTTTTGCTACAACTTCCAACTTCCCAAGATCAAATGGCTACAACGCCCCTGAAACAGTACTGGAAGGTTGGAAATTAACCCAAAAATCTGATGTATATTCATTTGGGGTCCTATTACTAGAGCTGCTAACAGGAAAATGCCCCTCTGTTGTGGACAATGGTGGACCCAGCCCAGGGTACAGTGGGGTTATTGATTTGCCGAGGTGGGTGCAGTCAGTAGTGAGAGAGGAGTGGACTGCTGAGGTATTCGATTTGGAGCTTATGAGGTACAAAGATATTGAAGAAGAGATGGTGGGTTTACTGCAGATAGCGATGTCTTGTACTCAGGCTTCACCGGATCAAAGGCCAAAGATGAACTACGTGTTGAGAATGATAGAAGAATTACGAGGGGTGGAGGTGTCACCATCACACGAAACCCTTGATTCTGTTTCGGACTCACCTTCAGTGTCTGAAGACGCATGCAGACCAAGCGAATAATTTAATGGTTAGTAGTTGAAGGTTTTGTTTCTTTGCATTTCCAAGTTTTGTAAATTCAAATGTTTATTGAGCAGGTTTCTGAATAGAAATTTCTAGTATTTAGTGATTTGTTGAATTGCTGAGTAAGCTTGCTACTTGGATGCTTTCAGCAGTTATAATGCTGCATTCTTCGCTACCCAGTGTTTACTGCGAGCATGATAACTTGAACACTAGAGACACGTTCTTCCCAGTTCTCTCGTACTAGAAAAAGGTTTTCATCCTCTAAACACTCTTAACGCTCTGACATAAACCGAATTGAAATGAAAGGCATTTCCGATACATTCTCAATACAATCTTTTGCAGCATGCCGCTTGAATGTTTGGGAAACACTCAAAATGCTGTATTCAAGCAATTCCCGTCTAGAAAGATTGTATGAGCATGGTTAAAGAAATGTATCTTTCATAAAACTTCATTAAAAAGTTATATATTTGTATTTAGGATCTAATAAAAAATTTAATATGCTATTTAAAAATAGTAGATAACAGAGAAGAACCTTTTTGAAAGTTCAGGGTCCTTCTCTCAACTGAATCACGTATTAAAAAAAAAAAAAAAAAAAAAAAAGAAGGTAAATTACAATTATGGTTCCCATTCTTTTAATTTTGTTTGTCAAAAAATTCAAAGATTCAATTTTTTTTTTCCCCAGTTTTTTGGAGGTCATTTGCATAAATTTCATAAATTGACTAAAATTTTTGATGTACTTAGGAAATTGGGTTCTGTAAAATTTGGGTTTTTGACAGTTTTGTCAACAGATTTCAGCTATTTAGAAAGTTTTTGATCTGATTTTTTTTGTTGAGGAAATTGTTTATTAGATTTCTTCTTGTTCTTCTCTTGATGAGACTTGACATAAAAATTTGCAGATCTTGTTTCGTTAAAGTGGGGGAAGAATCTTCCCATTTTGGTCGGGGTCGGGGTGATTTTTTTTTAATTGTTTTAAATAATATAATGTAAAGAGATTATTTTACACTTTTGAAAAAGTTAGGAATCTCAAGTGCAATTTTTATAAAGTTTTCTACTGCTATTTTAATTTATTTAAAGTAAGACAAAATTGTCAAAAGAATTATTTAGGGACTATTTGTGCGAATTAATGAAAGGGTGAAGATGATAGTTGTAAATAAAATTGAGTGTGGATGTATTATTACAAATGTAAAGAATGAGGATTATGAGTGTAATTTATCATATAAAAAACTAGTATTTAAGTTTTATCGTCGTCTATTCAACATTACATTGGACGTTAAAATAATATAGAGTATGAGTGTCAAAATAGGTTAGGTGACTTGGACTTGCATCAAACGCATGCAGGCCCAGCTTATGGCTCTAGCAAGCTTGAACCAACTCATTTATAAGTGTAGTTTTACATTTATCTGGACTATCAAAAGTTGACTATTGTAAGTATTTTTAAGTAATTTTCTACTTAATTGTGTGTTGATTTAATTGATTTATGTCAAAACCAGAGATAAAATGGAATTGGAGAAAAATAAAGGAAAATAGGCGAAAAATGATTAAAGGTGTACGAAGACTTGGATATGAGGATCAACTTCCAAACATCTAAAAGTTGAAAGACTTGAATTACAAATAAAATATGACTAAATTGAAATGAAAGAAGAAGTTAGAGGACTAAAGAGAATAAAATCAAAAGTTGAAGGACCTTGGATGCAAGTAAGAAAACTAAAGAGGATAAATGACAAATTATGAAGTGGGGGTCAAATAAAATACACATCAAAACTTGGAGGACTAAGTTTGCAATTTGGAGATTGGAACCAATTTTTGGTAAATTCTTACTCTTTTTGTCGCGGTTTGACTGCAATGTGCTGTTTGTGCGTCTGGACGTTTTTTTGGATTATTTTCAACTCTAGTCATGGTCTTTTTCGTCTTTTCACATACATAAGTTTTAAAAGTAGTAAAACACTATATAAAGACATAATCTAGGTCCAAAAGAAGGGAGTTGAATCTTGAAAAAGAACGGCGAAGAATACGAAAAATAACCAAGATCTTGAAGATTTGAACGCGAAGACGAAGAAATTTTGGTGCAAGATTTTCAAGTTATTTTTATATTTTATTCAAGAACCGAGTTATGGATTCAAATCTCTTCATCTCTTCTTTTTCTAGAATTATGAATAGCTAAATTTAAAATTTGGATGAACGATGTAACTTAATTTAATTCTTTATTTTTAACTCTCATATTTTGCTTATCAATTAATTATGTTTTGATTTTACTTCTTCTTTTAATGCTTGAAATAATTGGCCTTTATTTGTCATTGACTTGTGGATTGTAACGAATCGAGAGATAAGTTATTAATTTAGATTGCGTAGTAAAATCTGATAATTGGATAAAAGGTAGAGATACACTTTTATTATTGTCGCGGTTTTAAATTGAATTCTTAGGAGATTTAATGCATTTAATTAAGGACCATTCTGACTTCATAAGTTGACTTAATTAGATATAACTAATTTGAACTCGAGAAAGGTAAATTAGGTTAAATTCATAAATTCGACCGAATACAACAGTAGGAAGAAATCTTGAGAGAAGAAATTAGAGATGATAAATACGGTGAACTCGTGAATCCAAATGTTTTAATAACCATTGTTTTCTAAATTCTTGATATTTGCTTTTAAACTTATTTTTTAAGAATGAATAGATATAGTTTAATCATTCAAATCAAATTATTTCAAATTATTTTCAATAGATTAGCATTAAAATTAATTTAACTAGTATATAAAAAAGATAGTTTTCGTGGGAACGATAATTCGGACTCAATAGGTCCACTTTATTATTTGTTTGTGATATTGTACACTTGCAATTACATTATTTTCACAACAAGTTTTTGGCGCCATTGCCAGGAACTATTCCTATTTTATATTAGTTTAGATTAATCGTTAGTGTTAGTGTTAGTTTAATTATTTTATTTTGTTATTTTAATTTTTTTTATTATTATACTTTTTATTTGTCTTCTTTGTTTTCTTACTACAGAAAAGGTAAAAGGAAAAAAGAAAAGAAAAATCAGCAACAAATTCAAATGGCAGATGGACAAGTAAAAAAGAGAAGCTGAACAAGAAGTTGCCCGATTGGCAGCTCAGCAAATTCAGCAACATTATGATGAAGAAGAAGATGATGATGGAAATATGCCAATGGCTCAATTCTTAACTCCGGTAGCAGCTCTTGATCGTTCAAGCATAGTTTATCCTACTTTTGGTCGGCATGACTTATAATTGAGGGCCGATCTGATCAATCTCTTCAGCAAGAATTTGCAATTCTATGGAAAGACACATGCAAATTCGAATACTCATCTTTCCAGATTCCTACGGATGTGCCACAACTCTCAATTTTAAGAGGTGAATGCACTCCAAACAACCATTACGTGCGAAACTGTGGGGCTAACCACTCGACGTCAGATTGTATGTTATTGGTTTCTCCAGAATAGGTCAATTTTGTGCAGATAATAAACATCATCATTATAATTCATATTCACAAATATACAATTCAGATTAGAAGCAACACCCAAATTTTAGGTGGTCTAAGAATCAACAAAGTGGCCATGTCTATAATACTCAGCAAGAAAGATGACTAAGTTTGGGAGAGATGTTCTAGCAATATATGCAAAAAATTGATAAAGTATTGGAGCGGCTGGACATAAACTGTCAAAATCAACATGCGTCTATCAGAAAATTAGAGACTCAATTGGCCAGTTACCTCTGCAATTGTCAGATAGGAAACTAGACACTTTGCCTAGCAATACAGTGACAAATCCAAAAGAACAGGTAAATGCAATCACTACTAGGAGCGGGATACAACTGCTAGAAATTCACGTGAAAAGACCAGAGAAAAATGATGAACATTTGGTAATTGAGGAAGATGAAATTGAACAACAACATGCGAAATCAAAAGCAGAAGTTTTAAATAAATCTGTTGAATCGTCAAAAGTGAGGGTGCCAATTCTTATCAAAGTAGTTTGAAAAAGTTCTTGAAGTTTTCAAGAAACTGCACATTAACATTCCTTTCGCCGACGCATTTAGCCTAGATACCATTATATTTAAAATTTATGAAAGAAATGTTGTCCAAGAAGAGAAAATCAGATAAAAATGATACAGTAGTTTTAACTGAGGAGTACAGTGCTATTCTGCTAAATAAGTTGCCTCTGAAGTTAAAAGATCCAAGGAGTTTTAAATTACTTTGCACAGTTGGAAAATTTTATAATTTATATGATTTAGGTGTAAGTGTAAATTTGATGCTCCTTTCTGTCTAGAGGAGATTAGGTTTGGGAGAGGTTAAAGTAACAATCGTGTCTCTACAACTTGCTGATAGATCAATTAAGTACCCACGGGGTGTGGTTGAGGATGTGTTCATCAAAGTTGATAAGTTTTTCTTTCCAGTTGACTTTATTGTTTTTGATATCGAAGATGACTGAAATATGTCAGTCATATTGGACAGACCATTCTTAGCGACAAGTCGAGCCCCTTATTGATGTTAAAAAATGTGAGCTAATATTGAGGGTACATGATGATGAACGAGCAGTATTCAATATGTACACCGTACCCGAGCAACCAGTCGACCTCGAAGAGTGTTTTAGAGTTGATGAATGGTGAAAATTGGCCAAGAAAACTGCAAACCGGATACATATAGCCTAGTTGCAACAATTAAAGATGAAAAAGGACGATTTAAAATATGGAGAGCAAATGATAAATCTTGCAAAATTGGTAATTGCAAGCAATACAAAACTTCCAAAGCCCAATTCAAGCCTCCATAAATGATACTTGCAAAAAGTCGAGTTCTAGACTATAAATCAAGTGCTTAATGGGAGGCAACCCATTTTTTCATCTCTTATCTGTTTATTGTATTGCATGTAGAATTTTGAGCACGTTTTCCGATTTTTAGTAATTTAGTAAATTTAACTTTTTTTTTATATATATTTCAGGCTACACATCGTCATCCCAATTCCAATGAGTACTGACCAGTTGAAAGTCCGATGTTGTCTCCACTCCTTTTGATTCGGGTTAATTCTTTCCTTTTTTTTTTATTTATTTCGCTTTTTTTTTTGGTCACATTGAGGATAATGTGGATTTTAAGTTTGGGGTGAGACTTTATTATTTTTGTTATTGTTGTGTGTGTTGTAGATGAATTTAAAAAAATAAAAAATAAATTTTTTATTTATTTTGTGTGCTTGTATGTTGGAATTTGGATAGTATTGCCAACTTATGATGATATTTATTTGAAACTGTTATCAATTCATGAATTATGATTGGGTGATGCTACTTAAACTGTTTTTATAGACTATACTTATCCATTTGAGATATGATAGTGTGAGCACAATAGTCATAAATATTACTACAATTAGTTGGTATATTAAATAGAATACAATGAAAGAATAGTGAACCTAAGTTGTAAAACCAAGACCACCAAATAACAAACTCAATCAGTTGAAGGAATAGTTTGGGGGTGGTTAAACAATGTAGAAACTGTTTAGATATGTGTTGATTCCGTGTATAGTTTGTGTGGAGTGTATTTGGCTACCAGATGGAATCTAGGTATTGACCGAATGCTAGGAATCTAATCCCCGTTTATTTATCTTGCACAAAAAAATGAAAGGCATTGCACTTATATTACTTATACCTCTCTTCGTATCCTAGTTGACTCGATTGATAAAATCCGTTGGAGTTCTTAAAACTCGGTGCCCTAATGTCTATCAGATGATAAGTGCGTTTTATGCACTTATTTTGGCCTTTGAATTAATCATTTATGCCGTCATATAGTTGATTTTATACTTAATTTATTGTATTATTCTTCTTATTTCAGTTTTGGATCTGTTTATAAGCAAATGGGGAAGAATTGACAGAAAGAGCAACAATTTGGTGAAATCGGCGAGTAAGTTGAGTTTTTGAAATAATATCAAAAGACAAATATTGAAGGATGAGGAAGATGATAAACTCATTAAGTTTAAGGTGTTTTAGAGTGACAATGAAGAGTTCAATCAATGGTTGAGACACCAGAAAGCCAAAGAACTGAATTGAGAAACTACCTACCGAAGCATGTGGAGAAATTAGAGTACAACTTTTGATATTAAAATCTCCACAAGGCAAATGATATACTATTGGAAAGATAATTGAATTACGAGTCCAACACTTTTTATGGATCTCAATTTGGAGTTTCTTACAAGAAGTTATGGCCATTTGAAAAACAGCCGCCGCAGAGGAAACAGTGTAAGCTGGGTGATCGCCCAGGCTTAAATTTGGGCGATCGCCCAATCCTATTTTTCAACAGCAGAAAGCTTTTCCTTGGCTTGACCGATCGCCCGGGTTTGCACTGGGCGATCTCCCAGTGTATTTTCGGCAGAAACATAATTTTATTTCCTTTTTGAGTCCTAATACAATTAAGAAACCTTTGGGACACGATTTTAATGAATTTTTGGGATCTTTTAGGGGACAATTAGGTAAGTATATATATGAGTTATTAACTCATATCAAATGTTGGATTTTTGGGGAGTAAATCAAGAGAAGACATCAAGAGAACGAGAGAACAAGACTTCTTTGACGATCAAGACCTCTTCGAAGATTTCTTCTCCTAAGATCCATGCCGGGTTTTATCAATTATTGTTTTTCTAGTTTAATCATGTTCTTCTAGTTTTCTTTAGCCAAGGTAGATGATGAAACCTTGTTTTGATTAAGTGATTAATCCATTATCCGTTTAATTTCCTTTAGAGCTTTAACGTTTATGGCTTGTTCTTGACTAAATTAATTAAATATGATTTCTTTCATCTTAAATATCATGTATTTTCGATAGTTAGATATTGATTTAATTAATCCATGCTTGATGCTTAAATATGTTCTATTAATTGCTTTTGATTTTTCGTCATCTTCTATTCGAATTGGGATACATAGAATGCTTAGAAATTTTTTGATTCTTTGTCTTCTTTCAATTGAGCTTGATACGAAAAATGCTTAAGTAGTTTATGTTTGAAGCATAAGGGGAGCCTATATTTGATTTTCTTCTTCTGGACGTAATTGATAAATCTTTAGGGACGACAATAGATTGATTTCGGGTTGTCGTATATTTTTGGGAATAAATTGATAATTGGATAATTGCTAAATTAGACAATGGTGGATTCCGAAACCTTGGTCTTTTACACAACTTGAATTCTCAATTTATATTTTTAACATATTTCATTAGTCTTTAAAGTTAATTTCTTTCACAAAAATCTCTTCAACTCAACTAGCCTAGAATAACAGTTAATTTGGGTTAAATTACACCTTCCCCATAGCAGTCTCTGTGGGATCGACCTCGTTTTTACTTATCTATATTCCAATAGATTCGTACACTTGCGAGTTAATTAAAATTTGACATCAAGTTTTTGGCGCCGTTGCCGGGGACTGCGTCTGAAGGTTAATTTAATTTTAGTTAATTTTATTCTTGACTAGTTATAATTTAGGATTTTATTTGCTTAATTTTATTTTATTATTTAAAAAAAAAGGGTTTTCATTTTGCATGCTTGGTCGTAGATCTCTGGATATTAAGCTAGAACATCTAGATAGTGAAATAGAAAGAACTTTTTACCAGAGAAAACGACCTACCAACTTAGATAAGATTGAAGGAACCGAAGCAATAGTAGCTATAGGTGACGAAATTGAGGAGAGACCTTTTAGGGACTATTTTAGTTCGTTAGCTAATTTGAGCACCTCATGCATACAATACCCACAAGTGACTGCTAGGAATTTTGAGCTAAAACCAAGTGTGCTTAATTGTCTTCCATCTTTCTATGGTTTAGATAGTGAATAACCCTATAATCATCTGACTGATTTTTATGCGGTATGTGAGACATTTAAATATGAGAATGTTTCTCCTGATAATGTTAAACTTCGCCTGTTTCCCTTTTCTCTGAAAGATAGATCTAGATCGTGGTTTAATACTTTACCTGCTAATAGTATTACATCTTGGGAACAAATGGTTGCTAAATTTTTGAATAAATACTTTCCTGTTCACAAAAGTAATGCTATTCGCAGGGAAATTTTAGAGTTTGTGCAGAGAGAGGAAGAACCATTCTATGAAACTTGGGAGAGATTCAACGGGCTTCTTATGAAATGTCCACACCATGGTTATGAAAAATGGCACTTATGCCAATATTTTTTGGAGGGTCTACTATCACACATTCAAGAGTGGTTGATGGCCACAAGTGGTGGAGAGCTGATGTCTAAAAATGCTACGGAGATTTGGAGCTTCTTTCAAAAACAGGCTGACAATTCACAACAGCGGAGTCGTTTTTCTCGGACTGAACCAAAGAAAAGAGGAATTTATGAGATTCGAAGCAATGAACCTAGCTCAGAAATCAAAGAAGTCAAATACATGATAGAAGATATTTCTCGCAAGTTGACCTCGTTGACAGCCAACAGTTCTACTGAGCCAGATGCATGTGCTGATCAAGTGAATGCCCTCAACATGATGTGGAAACCTCCTTACAATCCTTACTCCAACACCTACAACCCAGGATGGAGGGACCACCCCAATTTTTCTTGGTAACAGGGTGTTCAACAGGATAATACAGCAGGCCAAGCCCCTCAGCAGGCTACTCAACAATTCAATCACAATTTTTCACAGCCAAAACCATGGGAGGAGGCAATTCAAAAATTGTCAAAAGCTACACAAGCTGCGCTAGAACACCAGAACCACACAATTACTGAGTTTAAGAATGAAGTACGCGCTAGCCAGAACTCACAGGCACAGTCCATCTCCAATCTGGAAAACATGATGGGACAACTGGCCTCATCAGTCCAACAATTGGCAACAACCATTGAGAAAGAAAAGTTTCCTAGTCAGCCATTTCCTAATCCTAAAGGAGTGCAACATGAAGAGGCTAAATCAATCATGACTTTGCAACGTGGAAAGCTGTTTGACAACAAAGTGGACATCTCAAAGAAAAACACATCTCAACCACTTTCTCCAGGTACTGTCCCAAGTGATGATTCATTCCAAGAAGCTCCCAAAGAGGACGATAAGCCATCTTACATTCCAAAAGCCCTATTTCCTCATAGGCTCACAAAGGTAAAGCAAGGTAATTCTATCAATGATATGATGGACATCTTCAAGCAGGTAAGTATAAATATTCCTTTACTTGACGCTATTAAGCAAGTACCTGCTTATGCTAAATTCTTGAAGGACTTATGTACTGCAAAGAGACAATTACATGTGCACAAAAAAGTATTTTTAACTGAACAGGTTAGCTCTATAATTCAAAGCAACACTCCTCCCAAATTTAAAGATCCAGGTTGTCCTACTATCTCATGCATCATAGGAAACCATAAAATTGAGAAGGCTTTGCTAGATTTAGGAGCTAGTGTCAATCTTCTTCCTTATTCTGTGTACATGCAACTTGGGCTAGGCGAGTTAAAACCAACATCTGTTATTTTACAACTTGCTGATAGATCTGTGAAAGTACCTCCTGGAATTGTAGAAGATGTTTTGATATAGGTTGACAAGTTTTATTTTTCTGTTGATTTTATTGTACTTGACACTCAACCTGTACGAGACTCTACAAAGCATATTCTTGTGATTTTTGGTCGTCCTTTTTTAGCAACATCTAATGCTGTAATTAATTGCAGGACTGGAGTTATGCAGCTTTCCTTTGGCAACATGACATTAGAATTGAATGTTTTTAATGTCAACAAGCAACCTTATGACAATGATGATGTTGCTGCTGTTTACATGATAGAAGCATCAGATGATGATTATTTTGTTTATACTAATTCACCCACCATGGATGCAACCAAATGGAATCAGAAAATTGAGCCACGTCCAACAAGTGCCAAAGTCAAGAGATGCAAGCAAAGCAGGTCCTCCAAATCACTATTCAGAGTGCCGTAAGGCAGCCAGACAATAAGTCAAGCTAATAACTATAAATAAGCGCTTAATGGGAGGCAACCCATTTTCTAACCCTTTTATTTACTTGCTTTATATGTCGTAGTTTTAGATAGGTTTAATAATTCATTAGTTTCTATTTTTATTTTTTGTTTAATGCATTTTTTTAAGCCTCGCCATGTCATGCGCAGGATGTCCTACTTGTGCGAGCCGCTTGGACAATATCTAGGCAATCATCTTTTGACCAAGGGTCCCAGCACTACAATTGAGCCCACTTCAATCGAACCTGATCTTCTCCACATCTATCTCTGGGGAGTACTTGATCTTTTCCCCCTTTTTCATTGTATTATTTTGTTCTTACATTGAGGACAACATAAGATTTTTGTTTGGGGGTGGGTTATAAAGTATCATGTTACTTAAGTACTTCTGATTTGCTTATCACTCTCGTCTCTACAACTGAAATACTTTTTGAATTTTTTTTTAGTTGTCTAGTTACTGTTGAATATCTTGCCGTCAATGATGATATCTGTTCAAAATCGAGCACATTTTTAGTAGAATATTAGACAACACTTGAACTCATTCTTTTGTATGAATTCTTATCCATGTCAGACCTGATTATGGAAGCACAGAGCCACATTGACTTATCATTTATTGGAGACATGACTTGAGTGTTTATGTTGATATTATTGACTGAGTATCATGATGAAAATTCCGTTTCTACATTCTTAGAGCTAGTGACTAAATTGTTTTGAGAACTGTTTGGGGGTATTAAAGTTACTACTTTTGTTCTAAGACTTTTGATGGTTTGGGTTTTCTGGGTCTCATCTTTGGTTGAATGGGTTATAGTTAAGGAATCTAAACTGAGCACTACTCGCAGCTGATAAAATTAAATGAAATATCTGACTCGAGCAATTAAGCCTGTTAGGGTATCTTAAAACCTGGTGCCCTATAGTCATCTGACTTGGGAGTCATCGGCCCAAAGCTCGCTACATGAGTCATGTATATAAAACAAGAAAGAGTAAAGAGAGCGATATTTATAAATTTACATTTTCACTTCTCTATTAGCCTGTGAGACCCGATCAATTAAGTCTGCTAGGGTATTTTCAAACCTGGTACCCTATGGTCATTTGACTTGAGAGTCATCGACCAAAAGCTCGTTACAAGGGTCACACAGAAAGTTAGTGAAAGAGAAGTATTGCACAGGATGTAAGACTGTTAACAGGAATTGAATAAATAAAAGAGTAGAAGTGCTCAGAAAGGATTGCTAGATTAGAACCTTAGAGACTGAAGATGAGAATTTAGAAATCTCTCACCTTCCTAATTCTCAGAATACAAGTGCTAATTTTACCACTTTTGATGAAAAGAAAGAGCATTGTGATGATCAATAGAAACCAATTTCGCTAGAACACCTCGGGATTTGAGAGAAAAGCTTTAGAAGTATGATAACTTACGAGAGGTGTAAGGAATAAATGACTACAAAGGGTTTGGAATTGCTAAAATATCAACCACACAATATTGGTCATGGTCTAATACATGTATAAGTTTAATGTTTGGCTATTCACACACTCACACAAGGTCGAGCATCGGATAAGTGGAAATTTTTATGTTGTTGTTTGATATCCTTCTAATAGTGTTGCTTTATTTTTGAACTTGAGGCGTATGTTAAGGAATTTAACATTGACTAATTTTTCGTTGATTCAATTAGCTTAGTTTAAATTATATTTTTGTTTTGTTTTTGTTCGAGGACGAACAAATGCTTAGTTTGGAGGTATTTGATAAGTGCATTTTATGCACTTATTTTGGCCTTTGAATTAATCATTTATGCCGTCATATAGTTGATTTTATACTTAATTTATTGTATTATTCTTCTTATTTCAGTTTTGGACCTGTTTATAAGCAAATGGGGAAGAATGAATGGAAAGAGCAACAATTTGGTGAAATCGGCGAGTAAGTTGAGTTTTTGAAATGAATATCAAGAGACAAATATTGGAGGATGAGGAAGATGATAAACTCATTAAGTTTAAGGTGTTTTGGAGTGACAATGAAGAGTTCAATCAATGGTTGAGACACCAGAAAGCTAAAGAACTGAATTGAGAAACTACCTACCGAAGCATGTGGAGAAATTAGAGTACAAATTTTGATATTAAAATATCCACAAGGCAATTGATATACCATTGGAAAGATAATTTAATTACGAGTCCAACACTTTTTACGAATCTCAATTTGGAGTTTCCTACAAGAAGTTATGGCCATTTGAAAAACAGCCGCCGTCAGAGGAAACAGCGTAAGCTGGGCGATCGCCCAGGCTTAAATGTGGGCGATCGCCCAACCCTATTTTTCAACAGCAGAAAGCTTTTCCTTGGCCTGAGCGATCGCCCGGGTTTGCACTGGGCGATCTCCCAGTGTATTTTCAGCAGAAACATAATTTTATTTCCTTTTTGAGTCCTAATACAATTAGAAAACCTTTGGGACACGATTTTAATGAATTTTTGGGATCTTTTAGGGGACAATTAGGTAAGTATATATATGAGTTATTAACTCATATCAAAGGTTGGATTTTTGGGGAGCAAATCAAGAGAAGACATCAAGAGAACGAGAGAACAAGACTTCTTTGACGATCAAGACCTCTTCGAAGATTTCTTCTCCTAAGATCCATGTCGGGTTTTATCAATTAATTTTTTTCTAGTTTAATCATGTTCTTCTAGTTTTCTTTAGCCAAGGTAGACGATGAAATCTTGTTTTGATTAAGTGATTAATCCGTTATCCGTTTAATTTCCTTTAGAGCTTTAACGTTTATGGCTTGTTCTTGACTAAATTAATTAAATATGATTTCTTTCATCTTAAATATCATGTATTTTCGATAGTTAGATATTGATTTAATTAATCCATGCTTGATGCTTAAATATGTTCTATTAATTGCTTTTAATTTTTCGTCATCTTCTATTCGAATTGGGATACATAGAATGCTTAGAAATTCTTTGATTCTTTGTTTTCTTTCAATTGAGCTTGATACGAAAAACGCTTAAGTAGTTTTTGTTTGAAGCATAAGGGGAGCCTATAATTGATTTTCTTCTTCTGGACGTAATTGATAAATCTTTAGGGACGACAATAGATTGATTTCGGGTTGTCGTATGTTTTTGGGAATAAATTGATAATTGGATAATTGCTAAATTAGACAATGGTGGATTCCGAAACCTTGGTCTTTTACACAACTTGAATTCTCAATTTATATTTTTAGCATATTTTATTAGTCTTTAAAGTTAAATTCTTTCACAAAAATCTCTTCAACTCAACTAGCCTAGAATAACAGTTAATTTGGGTTAAATTACACCTTCCTCATAGCAGTCTCTGTGGGATCAACCTCGTTTTTACTTATCTATATTCCAATAGATTCGTACACTTGCGAGTTAATTAAAATTTGATATCATCAGACTTGGGAGCCATCGGCCTAAAGCTCTCTACAAAGATCATCTAGAAAGTTTAAGGGAGTGATGTCTTACACATAAGATATTAAAAAAAATGATAGAAAGAAAAAAAAAAAGAAGCAAAACAAGATTGAGCATTTGTGAGCATAACTTGAGGATTTAGATAACTAGTGGGTTTGACTTACCTAGTGGAAGCTTGATGGTCGAAGCATTCAATAAAAGTACAATCTTCACAGATCTAGTTAGTAACTGTATTGGCTAGACCTAACCAAAATTTGAGCGGTAAAAGAATAAATGTTTTGGGACAACTCTAGAGTTAACACTCAGGGTGAGAAATTGAATATCAGTATGAGAGTGTGTATTCTTACGAGAGAGCAAAGAAATATTTGACCATTGGGGGGCGAATATTACCAACCTAAATGTTTATGCTGATTAGATTGATTATGCGCACACACATATGTATGTCGAGTATCGAATAAGTAAAAATAATTGATTTTTGTAGCATGATTTAGAAGTTTTTTATGAATTGTTTCATTGTTTCAATAACTTGAGGCAATGACGGCAAGCTATCTGATATAGTATATTTTAATATTATTTGTTTGATTGTTTAAGTAAATAGTCATGTTCGAGGACGAACAAATGTTCAAGTTTGTGAGTATTTGATAAGTGTGGTTTTACACTTATCTGGACTATTAAAGTGGACAATTGTAAGTATTCTTAATTGATTTTCTACTTAATTGTGTGTTGATTTAATTATTTTAGGTCAAAACCTGAGATCAGATGGAATTGGAGAAAAACAAAGCAAAATAGGTGAAAAATAACTAAAGGCATACGAAAACTTGGATATGAGGATCAACGTGCAAATATCCAAAAGTTGAAGAACTTGAGTTGCAAATAAAAGATGACTAAGTTGAAATGAAAGAAGAAGTTAGAGGACTAAAAAAGATAAAATCAAAAGTTGAAGGACCTTGGATGCAAATAAGAACACTAAAGAGGACAAAAAAGGACAAATTTTGAAGTGGGGATCAAATAAAATATACATCGAAACTTGGAGGACTAAGTCTGCAATTGGGGATTGGAATCAATTTTTGGTGAATTCTTATTGTTTGTCGCGGCCGCGGTTTGCATACCACGACAATGCCCTGTTTGCGCATTTGGATATTTTTTGGTTTATTTTCAACTCTAGTCAGGATTTTTTTTCGTCTTTTCACATATATGAGTTTCAAAATTAGTAAAACACTACATAAAGACCTAATCTAGGTCGAAAGAAGGGGATTGAATCTTGGAAAAGAACGACGAATAACACAAAGAACAACCAAAATCTTGAAGATTTGAACGCGAAGACGAAGAATTCTTGGCAAGATTTTCAAGTTCTTTTCATCTTTTATTCAAGATCCGGGTTATGTATTCAAATATCTTCATCTCTTCTTTTTCTAGAATTATGAATAGCTAAATTTAATGTTTGGATAAACGATGTAACCTAGTTTAATTCTTTATTTTTGACTCTTAAGTTTTGCTTATCAATTAATTATGTTTTGATTTTACTTTTTATCTGAATGCTTGAAATAATTAGCCATTATTTGTCATTGATTTATGGATAACGAACCGAGAGGTAACTTATTAATTTAGACCACATAGTAAAATCCGATAATTGGATAAAAAGTAGAGATACACTTTTATTAATGTCGCAGTCTTAAATTGAATTCTTAGGAGATTTAATGCATTTAATTAAGGACCATTCTGACATCCTAAGTTGACTTAATTATATAGGACTAATTTGAACTCGATAGAAGTAAATTAAGTTAAATTCATGAATTCGACCGAATGCAACAGTAGGAAAAAATCTTGAGAGGAGAAATTAGAGATGATAACTATGGTGAACTCGTGAATCCAAACGTTTTAATAACCTTTGTTTTCTAAATTCTTGATATTTGCTTTCATACTTATTTTTTAAGAATTAATAGTTATAATTTAATCATTCAAATCAAGTTATTTCAAATTGTTTTCAATATATTAGCATTAAGATTAATTTAACTAATATGTAAATAAGATAGTCGTCGTGGAAACGATAATTTAAACTCAATAGGCCCACTTTATTACTTGTTTGCGATATTATACACTTACAATTACATTATTTTCTCAATACTCATCTAAAAATATCGTTCAGGCCTATCTTCAAATCTATGGACCAGATTGCCCTCCAAAACCCGCCAATATTGTGGGTTTGCCAAGTCAACTAGCCATTTTTTAGACTATAATTGAAAGGACCTATATATTTTCATTAATATATTTGCAAATTATATCGTCAAATTGTTTGTTACAAGTACAACTTACTAATAATAATATAATTTTTTTAATAAATCGAGCTTACGGGTCCGGTTTTCATAGGTTATTGGGCTGAAAAATCCAACCTGACACGATCCATCATAATTGCCAAATAAACCCGTGAATCAACTCTAAGCACACCACTAATTTAGAGAAACAGTGAAAACATGAAAATCAAGATATTTCGAAAAAAAACAGATTCCAGTAGTGCACAACTGCGTTAGTTTCCTTATATCTTGTTAGTTATGAAATCAAATTTAGTACAAGATTACAAATGAATCAATGGAAAAAAATATGGGGCTCTTCAAATTTGGTGCTCAAAAAATGTAAGTTGGAAATAATTGATTGTTACCCTGTACATTTACAAGACTACCTAAATATTGAACTGCATAACTTTTGGTGCAAACCTTAGTAACCTATCCAAAGCATTTGGTGTGAATTTCCTTGCAAACAAGAAACAAACACTGCTTTTCTTCCCATTGTACTCACATTTCCTCCCATTTCTTAAATTCTCCAAAAACTCTGGAGTAACATGAGTTCTTACAAACTTAGCTGGGTGGGCCCCGCCTTTCGACCAATCCACCCATGTCAAACTTCTATTGGAATTCCTCTGCCCAAATCTCATACTTACAAATGTTGGCAAATAATGTTCATCAGCATAACAAGAACCCTTGCAATAATTTTGATATACAGGAAAATATTTTCTGTCTGAGATGACTTCAATTGCAAGATCTCTATCCATCTCAAACCATTGGGAGCCTTTTCTCCACTGTTGGAGTTTGATCATTGGTCTCATATGAGTGCTGTACCTGCCTCGTCCCACAGGACCTGGTAGATCGTATGCCTCCACAAAATTTTGGGTGGAATTCATTAGGTAAGAGTAGACGGTAGAAAAATTATATAGGGGTATGCATGCTTCGGAGAGGAGAACAAAACGTTGGTTTGAGAAGTCAAGAAGAGCATTGGCTAGTAGTCGGCGTTCGGCTTCAATCATGCTAGCATGCCCCCATTCAACTTTCTTCATTGTTCCAGAGAGAATTATGTAAGATGAAGTTTACCAATGAGATAACATGTTGGAGTAATATGTCTAGGCTCTATGTTTGTCCTGTCCATGTGCAAACGCATGCATCGTGTGGCCTAAGAGCAATCAACTCTCACAATTCAAAGAATTTAACATCGTCGTGAAAAGGGACGGCTTAAAAGCCTTAACTTAGAGAGGAATAGTTAAGGGTCCGTTTGACAGAGATTATAAACTAGTTTATAAACCAATTTTTGATTTATTTGACCAATATTGGTTTATTTGAGTTGAAATTGTTGACTTTTCATGTTAAAAGTGGGTTGAAAATCAAAAATTACGGCTGAAAAAAACCAAAATGAGTTTTTAATCTGTATCAAACAAACTCTTACATCAATAGTTGGCAGAACAGAAATATTACTAGCTTCTCTTATAAAATCGAATACTTTCCATTGCAAATGATTCATGCGTTTAGCCTTCTACGGATTGGTAATATTGTGTAATTTAGAGTTATCAGAAGGAATTGATGTTTGCTGAATTTCTGCATGAATTAAACTAACCTTACTAGGGATTCTTCTGCCATGGAAGACTGAAAATTCAGGCTCTGGTCCATTGAAAGCAGGGTCTGAATGCACATAGATTGAGTATAGTCCTTCATGTCCTTTAAAGAACTTTTCCCAAAGCGGCGCTAATAGAACCGGCCCTCTTGTCAAGAACATGAAGGCGACTTTAGGGACGTCGTGAAATGGGAATTCTTTAATTCTAGGAGTCATTGAGGCTTTCCATAGCAATTCTTCGTCAGTCATGTTATGTGCAACATTATTAGTCCGTTCTACATATTCTTTCGACCCGACATGGCTTGTATTTGAAGTAATCTCATTTGTGACTAATGGCAATGTTGATGGTGAAGTAAAAACGGAGAATTGGCCATTGGTGAGTTGTAGATTGAATGAGAAGCTTTTGTAATGGAAACAAAGGATTATACCCAAAGTTAAGCCGCAAACGAAGAAGAAAAACCAAGAAAGGAGATTAACTAGGGGCAATGGCCCATTAATGTGCTTGACAGCAGCTGCAAAAGGATTTTGGTTCTGGTTCTTCATTGTGCAGGCAGGCTGGCTGGCAGGAGGGAGCGGAGGGGGTTCGTGGGACGGTGGTGAGAGGTGGAGAGGATGAGTTTTTTCAGAAGAATCTTTGGTTTCTTCTGAAATAGGAAAATCTGATACAATTTCACAATATAAATCATCAAGGGATGAAAATTCAAAGAAAATTGAGTCATTTTCAAGACTCAAAAAGTATATTTAGAGAACGTGAAACAAGGGAAGAATATTCAAAAAACAACTAAGGAAGGTGGGAAGGAAATAACTGCCCGGCCCAGTTGAATTTACCTTTTAATAAAAACTCAAATTGATCTAGCTAGGTGGCTTTCTGGACCATGGAATAAGACTAATCAACAGAGTCAAATTTGTATTCAACAAGAAAACTCCTGTGTATTAGCATGCGACACGCGCGTTTATGTATATTAAAAAGCCGAGAATATTATTTATACGAAATCAACGCTTTTTTTAAAATCAGTAGAGGTGGCAAAATCGGCCCGGCCCCATGTAATTTAGATGTTGGGTTGGGCTGGCCCTGGTTCAAATAAAACTGGGCCTACATGGCCCGGTCTATCTAGCCCGCCGGGCCAGTTGGACTAATCCGATTTTTTTTTTTTGCCCCATCCTCCTTTAATGGTGTTCTACTTTTACTATAATTAATGGTGTTCTAGGCAAAACTGTCTTGTTAAAGTAAGAATCCTCTGATATCCAAATTATGGTGGGCCATTTGAAATTTATTATACAGTTAATTATAACTTTGAATGATAACTACACTATCATTTTCATTCTATGTGGTGTATTTTCCATCACTATATATATTAATGTACATACTTTGTCAATTATTATTATTATTAATTGTCAATATCATTAATTACTTATGTTTTTGGTTATACATAGGTGTAAAATCTGTGAATGTAGATCGAAAGCAAAGCCGGGTAACAGTAAGCGGTTACGTGGAGCCAAACAAGGTCTTAAATAAAGTAAAGAGCACTTGGAAAGAAAGCTGAATTTTGGCCATATGTTCAATATAATTTGGTGTATCATCCATATGCTCCAGGAGCATATGACAAAAAGGCACCTTCTGGGTACGTTAGAAATGTTGCACAAGCATATCCAAGCCCTAATGCTCCAGTTGAGAAGTACACAACATTTTTCCAACATTAAAGATTAAAATCAGTCAAAAAAATATTTTAAGGATCAACTTGAAATTACATAGTACAGGAACAGAAAAAAAAGTAAAAAAAAAATAAAATTAGGCCAATTTGGCCCGATGGGCCGGACCGTGCTGGCCCGCACAAAATCGGGTTGGGCCAGCTCGGCTCAGTTTCAATGTGTGGCCGGGATTTGGCGGGCCGGGTTGTGCTGGGCGGCCCGTTTGCCAGCTCTGAAAATCAATATTGATAATTGTGTAATAATTGTGTACTTCAATTGAATTATTAGGATAAATCTACAATTTTTTGTTTTTAAAGAAAAGATAGTTTGAGAGATTATTTTCTTTCTTGCTAAAAAATCAGAGATATTTACAAAGAAAATCATATATTTATAGATCGTGAATCGTTCATCTGACATGGTAATGATTTTCAAATGTTCGATCGTGTATAACTTCGATCGTTCATCTGGTCGAGGCATTTTATGTAACATCGATCAGTCAGACAGTCACAAATGAAAGTTTACCTTGAATAATACAATCGTTGAGAAGAAAGTGACTACTTTTTATATTCATCAAGAAAGGATATGAAAAAATAATATTTTTGTTTCTTTCTCTACATTTTGATCTTATATGAAAGTCATATTGGCTTTTTTATACAAAATGGTCCCTATCGTTTGTCATAACTGCATATTAAAGACCTATTATTCTATTTTTGACAACCATGTTCCTATTTCAACCTTTCTTGGCGCAAGTAGTCATTTCTTTTTGTTGCCGTTCAATTTCTCCGTTAGAGGAGTGTGTGCAGTGCACAATTTCATCTTAGAACTATTTTTGGCATAAAAAATAAAAGAGAATTTGTAGCAGATGTCCAAAATCTTTTCAAAATGCGTTGAATGGTTCCAAAATTTCTAATACTAACACATATGTCCCAATTCTTTACATAAATGTACGCCCGAGTAACCTCTTGACGAATTTTGTCCAACTTTTTGTTAGTTGACCAAAATTTAATGGTTTGACCTTAATTTGACTGAGTTTAAAGCATGTTTGGATTTTTTTTTTTGAACTCTTTTTTTCTCATACTCAATTTTTATCAATTTTTTAACTACACATTTCATTAATTTGTTTTTTTAAATCTTTTAAAAAACTGCTTTTACTTTAAACTCAATCGAGCAAGTACTTAATAAGAAAAAAAAATTAGTCTTTTCATATTTCCTTATTTCAATCAATTAAACTATAAGAAACAAAAACAAAAAAATAAAAAAAATAATAATTAAATAAATGAACAAAAAATTGTCATCATCTTTTCCATCCCCATCCCAATCCCAATCCCACCCACACCACGCTTGAAAGCATCACCACTAGCCACCAAAACTACCAGTCGTACAACAAGTAAAAACCATCACAAGCCACCACGCCTTGAACACACCGTCGGTTTTAACTCCATGTCCAAAAATCAAAACCACCACCACACATTAAATCAAATGCTTATACGCAAAATGGATTTCAACCCCTTCACCATTAACAATCAATTACATAAATGGTAAATAGCACTGCGGTCCTAAACCTTTGAATCTTGTAATGATGGGGTCGCAAACCTTTCATATCTAACCTCCGGGTCCTTAAACTTTAAAAAATGCGTAAGCAAAGTTATTCTGTTAAAAAAATAGTTTGTTTGACCGTTAAATGATTAAATTTTAATTAAAATAACCAATTTACCCTTTTCAAATTAAAACAAAAAGAATAGAAAAAAACAAAAATTATAACAAACTCCTCATTCACTTCTTCTTCTCCAACCAAGCCCCCATCCCAAAACTATTCTTCTCCAAAACCTCACCGGCCACCACCCACCACTAACTCCAACAACAATTTCTTGGCTGGCTTCTTTTCCTTCTCCCGTCAGAAATCGACGTTACTGATCATTCATCAAACAATATAGCATGAGTTCTGCATCATCATCTTTTTCCCATTTTTCCAGGTACTCGGCTTGCAAAGAAACCTAGTCAAATAATTCTGGGATGTCCCTTCATCACAGAAACAAAAAAGAAAAAAGTACAATATGGAGTCTATTCATTTAACATACTACTTTAGATGAAATAACATTCAATCGCCGGAGCTGGTTTAAGGTGATCAATCTCACATGACCAATTTTCTCACCAAGAACAACCTAAGAAACAAATTTAGTCAACCACCAGGCATCAATTTAGGAGGCATAAAATGGTACTTGCTGAAAGTAAATGCAACATAATGCAAAAGATTATGGAGAGTTACCAATCTATTCCCTCATACATTCTGATAAACAGAAATTTAGACTGAAATTATCTCTCTGTCTCCAAGATTTTACAAGTAGCACTACAATCCGAAATCCCCAAGTGGGTCGAGGAATACGTTTTCCAAATCGAATCAGTTTTGAGAGAAGGTGGGTGGCAGAATCCGACGTCCCTGAGATTGTGCACGTTTCGGCATCTCGATTCTTTGATGGAGAGATGTTGATATTGGACCATCAATCAGTTCTTGATGCTTTGTTATTGAAAACGGATCGGTTGTCGAACATGCTCTGAAAAGGCGGATGGAGCTTTGACGAGGTTTTGGATGCTCTTGGATTCAATTTCCAACGGGAGAAGGAAATGAAGCTAGCCAAGAAATTATCACCAGAGTTAGTGGTGGGTGGTGGCTGAGGTTTTGGACAAGAAGAAGTTTTGGGATGGGGGCTTGGTTGGAAAAGAAGAAGTGAATGAGAAGTTTGTTGTAATTTTTGCTTTTTTTTCTATTCTTTTTGTTTTAATTTGGAAAGGGTAAATTAGTCATTTTAAGTAAATTTTGACCATTTAACGGTCAAAATAACAATTTTTTTAACAGAATGACTTTGTGCTCGTTTTTTAAAGGTTAAGGACTCGAATGTTAGAAATGAAAAGTTAAGGACTCAATCGTCACAATGTTCAAAGGTTCATGACTCCAGTGCTATTTATCCTTAAATAAATTTATTTCACCATTAACAATCATTTAATAAATGAATTTCACTGGCAAATTAGATGCATAATTTTGTTTAGCAACAACGTAGGTGCTCAACATTGTTTGTGTCATTGCCAATTTATGAACAATGTTGATGCCTACGCTGTCACCGGACAAAATTATGCATCCAATTTGCTAGTGAAATCCATTTATTAAATGACTGTTAATGGTGAAATAAAATTATGTAATTGATTGTTAGTGGTAAAGGGGTTGAAGCCCATTTTGCGTATAAGCATTCAATTTAGTGTGTGGTGGTGGTTTTGACTTTTGGACATGGAGTTGAAATCGACGGTGTTTTAGTGTGTGGTTGCTTGTGGTGAGTTTTATTTGCAATAGGGCTGATAGTTTTGGTGGCTAGTGGTGGTGTTTTCGTGTGTGTGTGTGTGTGTGTGTGTGTGTGTGTGTGTGTGTGTGTGTGTGTTGGGGGTGGGGGGGGGGGGTTGTGATGAGGTTGGAGTATTGGAGAAGATAATAACAATTTTTTTTCTTTATTTTATGTTTTTGTTATTTATATTTCAATTGTTTGAAATAAGGAAATATGAAAATACTATTTTTTTTCTTATTAAGTGCATGCTTGATGGAGTTTGAAAATAAAAGTAGTTTTTTACGAGATTTTGAAAAAAATTAATGAAATGTGTGGTTGAAAAGTCGTGTTCCATAAAATGTGGTTGGAAAATAATCCAAACATGCTCTAAAGTCAATCAAATTAAGATCGGACAATTGACTTTTGGTCAACTAATGAACATTTGGAAGAAATTTGTCAAAAAGTCATTCGGGTGTACATTTATTTAAAGGTTGGTGAGTGAGAGAGAGAGAGAGAGAGATATATATATATATATATATATATATATATATATATATATATATATGTGTGTGTGTGTGTGTGTGTGTGTGTGTGTTATAGAAGGTTTGAGTAGATGTGGTAAAATTGGTCCGGTCCATGTAGCTCGCCTTCTTGGGTTGGGTTGGCCCTAATCCAAATAAAATCGGGCCAAGATGGCCCGGCCCATCTAGCCCGCGGGCTAGTTGGGCCGACTCGATTTTGATTTTAAATTTTTTTTTGATTTTTTTTTTTGATTTTTTTGGCTCCTTAACACTAATTAACTCATTTTGTGAATAGCCCCAATACATAATTCAAATAATATCAATCTAAAATGATCTAAGCTAAAGTCACCAATAAACATTAGTTCAAAAATTTTAGTATCCAACATAAAATTGTTTAGATTTAATTAAAATTTAGTTTAATTTAAATTTCAATCCAAAATATATTTGGTGTGACAAGTAAATTATTTATTTTAAATTTACTTATAAGTAAACATTTTAATTTAAGCAAAACATGCTTATATCTTAAAATAATAAGACTATCATGCTTTTAATATTTGTATTTTTTTAAAAAAAAGTATCTACAAATAGTTTACAATTAACAAAAAAAAATTATTATTTTGAAAGAAAATTGACTTTTATCTATTAACTAATACATGAGAGCCCCAATTTTATAAATTAATCTTTTTAAAAATATCTATATGGTCTAAATTTATCTAAGATTGTATTTGATGTAATGTATTAGATTGTATAAAAAAATTTATTTTAAAAAAAAAGGGAAAAAAAATTAAGATAAGTTGGGCCAATTGGCTGGACTGGGCTAGCATATTTCTGGTCCGTACAAAATTGGGCTGGGCCAACTCAGTCCAGTTTCATGTGTGGCCCTGTTCTGGCGGGTTGGGCTGGCCCAACCCAACCTATTTGCCAGCTCTAGGTTTGAGACATCTTGAAGTATTTTTGAAAGATTTTGTACCTTTGCTGTAAATTTTTCTTTATTTTTTATGCCCAAAATAGTGATAGGATGAAATTGTGCAATGCACGGGATTGAACGGAAACAAATGGAAAGAACCATTTGTGCCAAGAAAGATTTTACACAAAAATGTGATTGCTGCAAAATCATTATTTTACATTAGAAATATTTGGAAATTAATTTTTAAATACGTTTGTCATTAAATTTTTTAATTGTCAATTTTTCAAATCCCTTTGAATAATTAAAATCTTGAGTTTATAACTGAGGAAGCTCCTACATGTCTAAAGTCAAGAAAGTATTGGTATCCACTTACTTTCGAGTGATCTATTTGAATATTTAATCCAACAAAAGAAACATAATTAATATTGAAAAATATCAATTTTATATAGTCGATCTCAAATTTACAATATTAACCTTATAAGAAGAAGTGTCTATGGTGCATGCTTCAAATTTCAATTAAAATTTTATAAGACAACCTTAATTGTTTAATATTCAAGTCGCTCTATTTTCAACCTACGAAAAAGATGCAAATATAAATATAAATATATAAATTTGTGTATTCTTTAAAATTTCAAATAAATAAAAATTAGTATAACATCTATTTAGTGACGGAAGAAAAGGTGACAAGAATCATATACCCCCGCAAGTGGTGTTATAACTTGTAACTTGTCCAAAGTCAATTAGCTTGATTAATCTAGTCTTCTTTGTACTTGTGTTGATATTCACGAGAGCTAAGATTATTGAAGATATAAGTATGATAAATTTCTATTTTAATTTTTTTTAATAAAAAAAATCAATAATTAAGTATCGAATAGACAAATAAACATACATTTGAATAAAATAAAAATATTGTCTACTCGAGAGGAAGAAAGTCGAGAATATATTTTATCTAAAACCAACATTTCCCTTAAATTTAGTGTGGAAAGATCTAGAAAAACACATTTTGATCTTACACAAAAGTCAAATTTGTATAAGCGTGTTATTTAATTATGCTAAAAAATCTAGAATATGATTTATATAAGACCAATGTTTCCTTAATTATGAAAAGATATGAAACATAAATCTCTTTTTGTTATTACACATTCTGATTTTAGAAAAAAGTCAAATTTGTATAAGCATTTTATGTATATTAAAAAGTCGAAAATATGATTTATATAAGACCTCTTAAATTTATATGGAAAGACGATATTTCTCTTTGTGATCTCCACGTTCTAATCTTACACAAGAATATGATTGCTCCATAAATCATTATTTTCATGTTTTAATAATCAATTAAAAACTCTTTATGATTATGTAAACAACGAAAGGTTGAGTTTTATTGTATTATGTGAAACGGTCCGTTAAACTCATTTATACACTATGTTTCGTGGGTTGGGTTGGTTGGGTTGGGGTGGAGTAAGCTAGGGTGGGAAGACACTTTCTTTATGTTGTAAAACGTCTTCATACCAGTTTTTATTCAGTGATTGTAAAAATTAGTTAACAATTTTTTGAACAAAATTCAAATATACGATCGAATGAATATGTTAAATTAAAAATAGGGCAAAATATTTTTGGAAATTCATCTATAAATACACTTGTAATCAAATTGTATAATTATCAATTTTTTAATTCCCTTGGATAATTGAAATCTAGTGTTTATAACTGAGGAAGCTCCTACATGTCAACAGTCAAAGATATTATTCTTTTATTTTATTTTATTTTCTTTTAAACCTAAGGCGCATGTTGGTATCCAGTTGTTTTAAAATGAACTACTTGAATATTTGATCCAACAAAAGAAATATATTAAGATTAAGAATTGTTAATTTTATATAGTCGATCTCAAACTTAGTACATTTACTCTTATAAAAAGAGGCATCAACATTGTGTCAATGAAGACTTTTTAAATAATCTTAATTGTTAATACAAGTCACTTTATTATTAATCTATGAAAAATATATAAATATAAATAAATAAATTCGTGTTCATTAAAACAACAAATAAAGAAAAATTAGTATCACATTTATATAGTGATGAAAGAAAATGTGACCATACCCGATAAGTGATGTTATAACTCGTCTTAAAATCAATTATAGTTTGATTTGCTTTGTACTTGTGATGATATTCACTAGAGCCAACAAAAGAATAAGTATGAATTTATTTATTTTTTATCTTTTAAATTAAAATTCCAATTAATAAAGTTTCGTATAGTCTCAAACATCTTGTGCATTATATAAAATGATTGAGTGCAAGACTTGGCACAACTTTGACATTTTTGCATGAAGAGCTAGGCTCAACACAATATATATTAAATTCTAGGGTCGGGCATGGCCCACAGAGCCCCAATTTTAAAAAGTTGGTGTGAAGTCTATTCCACGTGACGAAAAATTATATTGTGGCCCCTCCCTCGTAATATTGTACATAAGCGACTTCAAGTGGTCTACAATTTTTTTTTTGGCCCAGGTGGACTTAATCAAGTCTTTTGTACGAGGGTTGACCTTTTTTATACATCATTCAAATCACATTTTTTTTTTAAAAAAAAAACTTAATTGTTCTCCTCTAATTTTCACAATCCTTTTGAATATTTGTTTTATGCGTGAATTTACTATTCTATGCATAATATAAATTTTCTATTATATAATAACATGTTATTTTATATGAATCTAATTGTCTTGAAACCATATTAAGAGTGTTACATTTGAGAATGAACAGAAAATGAAGAAGGAGCTAAATGACTCCAGATTTCTTCTTGTATTTCATCTGGTTAAAGTAATACAGTAAATGTAGCTTATATAGCTGCATAGAACAAAAGATGAACGTGCTGGTCAGCAAAGCTTAACAAAATTAAAAATGGTTAAAACAGAAATTAGTTACAGCATGCAGTTGGTTTAGAGCTAGTGCATGTGTAGTGTCTCTGGTGCATGTGCAGTCTTTAATACTCCCCCTCAAGATGGAGTGTAGATGTTGATCAAACCCATCTTGTTGGATAGCTCTTTAAAATGTTCAGGGTGTAGGGCTTTAGTAAAGTTATCAGCTAGTTGATTCCTTGAAGATATGTAATGTTTTGATGACTCCGGCTTGAATTTTCTCTCGAACAAGATGGCAATCAATTTCAATGTGTTTGGTGCGTTCATGGAATATTGGGTTCGCAGCAATGTGAAGTGCTGCCTGGTTGTCACAATATAGTATTGCTGTTTTGGTGTGTGGTATACCAATTTCTTTCAATATGGATAGCAGCCAAGTGAGCTCGCAGGTAGCATTGGCCATGGATCTATATTCAGCTTCAGCTGAGGACCTGGAAATGGTTTGTTGTTTCTTGGACTTCCAAGAGATTAAGGAATCTCCAAGGAAAACACAGAAACTAAAAATGGACCTCCTAGTATCTGAACAAGTAGCCCAATCCGCATTAGAAAACACTTTCAGTTGAACCATTGGACATGTGGCTTCTGCATAAGCATTGAGGTGCACCTGAGAACCTGATGGATAAAATAGGCTTTGCCCTGGATTTCCTTTTATGTACTGTAAAACTCGTTGAGCTGCCTTCAAGTGGGGAAGTCTTGGATTGCTTAGAAACTGACTAAGCCTACTAATAGAATATGAAATGTTAGGTCTTGTTATGGTTAAATAGATGAGCTTCCCAATCATTCTTCTGTACACCATGGGATCTTCAAGTAACTCTCCATCTTCTTGATTAAGTTTCAAGTTGGCCTCCATAGGGGCACTCACATATTTGCAACCTAAGAATCCCACATTGTTGAGTAATTGCAAAGCATAAGCCCTTTGAGAAATTGAAATCCCTTTCTCAGATCTTGCTATTTCTATTCCAAGAAAATACCTCAAAGTGCCAATATCTTTAAGTTTAAATCTGGTATGCAAGGAAATTTTGAATGCCTTGACAGCCTCCTCATCATTGCTTGCTAATATAATGTCATCAACATACGCAAGTAACAGGATAAAACCAGTGGACTTGTTTTGTATGAACAAAGAGTGATCAGTGGCAGATTGTATGAATCATTCTTCAAGTAAAGCTTGAGAAAATTTGGCATACCATTGTCTAGATGCTTGTTTTAAACCGTACAGGGACTTGTGTAATTTTCATACTGGATTGTGAGGTAAAATCTCCCCCTTAGGACTATACCCTTGAGGAATAGTCATATAAACATCTTCAACCAAATCACCATGAAGAAATGCATTGTTGACATCAAGTTGATGTAACAACCAACCATGCACAGAAGCCAAAGCAACGACCAGTTTAACAGTTACCAGTTTAGCCACTGAAGCATTAGTGTCTATGTAATCAACCACTTCTTGTTGAGTGTAGCCTTTAGCTACAAGGCGTGCCTTGTGTCTCTCAACTGATCCATCAGAATTGAGTTGAACTTTATAAATCTATTTGCAACCAACATCATGATGTCCAGGAGGGAGAGAAAATATGGACCAAGTCTTGTTAAGATCTAGTGCATCCAGTTCAGATTTCATGGCTTGTTGCCATCGAGAAAGAGTATTGGCTTGAGAAAAGGAAGTAGGTTCAGATATGGTTGTGATAGAAAGGGCTGTGGCTTTGAAAGTTGGATGAAGTCTTTTATAGCCAATAACATGAGATAAAGGATGAGCTGTGGAGCTTTGAGTATTGAGGTTGCAGTGAGAATCATTCAAGTAAGAAGGCCTTTTTGCAATTCTTTTGGATCTGGTCTGTGTTGGGTGATTTTGTGGAGTAGTGGTAGGTCCTGAAGTGGTAGTAGGAGTGTTGGGAATATTTGGAGTTTGCATAACAGGTAAATTGGGTTGTTTGTCTGATAAAGGTACTGGTAGTACAATTTCAGAAAAAATGTCCTTAATATCTCTATTGTTGCTTTGATTATAGTAAGGGAATATCATATCATGAAAGACTACATCACGGGAGTTGAAGATCTATCCTGTTTGTAAATCAAGCAAAGTATAAGCTTTCATGCCCTGGGGATAGCCAATGAATACACAAGCTCTTGATCTGGGAGTGGATTCTACTGCTGAGAAGGGTAGAACCATAGGCCAAACATCCAAAGGTTTTCATGTGGTAGTATGAAGGAACTTTCTTATGCAGAATTTCAAAAGGAGATTTCTGAGATAAGATAGCTGATGGTAACCTATTGATGATGTGAACTGCAGATTTCACACATTCTCCCTAATATATCAGAGGTAACTGGGACTGAAAAATGAGACTTTTGGCAACATTTAACAAATGCTGGTGTTTCCTCTCAACCACTGAATTCTGCTCCGGCCTCTCAACACAATAATGGTAATGCATAACTCCCTTAGACTGGTAAAAGGAGGTGAGATTGAGTTCTGGTAGATTATCATATCTAACTCATTTGATATTCATTCCAAATTATGTTGCAATCAAGTTAAAGAATTGAGGGATGCATTTCTGTACTTGTGATTTATTATGCAATAGATAGATCCATGTAAATCTTGAGCAATCATCTACAATAGTTAAGAAGTATCTAAATCCATCATGTGTAAAAGCGGAAAAAGTTCCCCATACATCAACATGTATTCTCAAAAACAGCAACGGATAACTTGTTTTGAGATACAAAGGATAATCTCCTTTTTTTTTTAGCAAAGTGACAAATGGAGTAATGGAAATCCTTACAAACTGTATGAGGCACTGGCAAATGTTTGTTTAACTGCTGCAACACTTGTCCTGAAGGATGCCCCAATCTGTAGTGCCAAATGGTGTCTGAACTTATACTGTAAACAGCCACCTTATTGTTGGAGATGACCCTATCTGCATAACTCTCACTGTCTAGATAATAGAGGTTGCCAAACCTCTCAGCTATCCTAATCAGCAGTCCCTGTGTATTGTCCTAAATTATGCACTTGTCATCATAGAATATCAAAGATTATTTGTTGTCCTTTGTCAAGGAGCTAACAGAGAGAAAATTATATCTGAAACTTGGAACAAACAGGACTTTCTCAAGGACAAGAGATTTATGCAAACCAACTTTTCCTGTGTTGGCTATTGTAGCATTTTGTCCATTTGGTAAATTCACATGAGTGACATTTAAATCAGGCTCAACAGTGATAAAAAGGCTCAATTCATGACATACATGATGGGTAGCACCAGAGTCTATAATCCAAGCATGTTTAGAGACAAGAGTGTGTATACCAGTGAAGTTGGAGACTGAGGGTTGATCATCTGAAACTGTGCTTGTTCCTTGAAGCTGGGAGCTCAATAAGGCTATAATCTATTGACATTGAGATGGTGTAAGGGCTGGCACTGCACTTTTGGTTTGCAAAGGATCAATGCTGGGAGGAAATATTGCAGTTGTGTTCTCAAGATCAGTACCAATCTGATTAATAACTGGCTTGGAAGTATTATTCTGTCCAGTGCGATTATTTTTGAACTTGTAAACAGGAGAAAATCCGTGAAGCCTGTAGCAATCATTTATAGTATGGCCTAGCTTGCCACAATGTGTGCGTATAGGCTTGCTTTGTTTCCCTTTGTAATTACTGGTAGATATTCCAAATGCAAGGGTGTTTGAATTGGTGGTGCTAGATGTAGTTGTAGTCATATAGGAACTTAAACTTCTGTGCCTTTCCTCTTGAATGATTAATGAAAACATCTTATTGATAGAAGGCAAAGGATCTAACATCAGAATCTGAGCTCGAGCTTGTGAGTAGGAATCATTCAATCCCATTAAGAATTGCAATACATATTCTTGTTGCTGAAAGTCCATGAGAGATTTCATACCACCACAAGTGCAAGCTGAGACAGGCCTATATTCCCTCAATTCTTCCCAGAGAGTTTTGAGCTTTGTAAAGTATCCACTGATGTCATTGGATCCCTGGGATAGGCTATTCAGTTGTTGCTTCAGCTGGAAAATTCTTGGTCCATTGCTTTGATGAAATCATTCATGAAGATCATTCCAAACATCAGCACTATTGTCAAGGTACATTATACTTTCTGCAATTTCCTTGGACACAGCATGAAGTAACCAGGACAATACCATGCTGTTGCATCTTGACCAAGAGTTATAACATAGATCATGAAGAGTAGGGCGTGCAAGAGATCCATCAACAAAGCATATTTTATTTTTAGCAACTAATGCCACAGATATAGCATGAAACTAGGAATTATAATTGCTACCTATTAATGGTGAAGAAACGAGATTCAAACCAGGGTGATCTCCATTGCTGATAAAATATGGATTACAAGGATTATCAAAGCTGGATCATTCTTCAACTTTTAGTTGATTAAACCGATTTCCACTATTGGTTGGAGTACTATTTCGATTTGCATTACCAGCAGCTTGAGAACCTCCTCCTTGAGCCATGGATAAAAAGATTTGGATTCACATCAGAATTATTCTACGCTCTGATACCATGTTACATATGAGAATGAACAGAAAATGAAGAAGGAGCTAAATGACTCTAGATTTCTTCTTGTATTTCATTTGGTTAAAGTAATACAGTAAAGGCAGCTTATATAGCTGCATAGATCAGAAGATGAACGTGCTGGTCACATGTGCTGTTATACCAGCAAAGCTTAACAAAATTAAAAATGGTTAAAACAGAAATTAGTTACAACATGCAGTTGGTTTAGAACTGGTGCATGTGCTGTGTCTCTGGTGCATGTGCAGTCTTTAATAAAGAGAGAGTCTGATTAATAGACTTGCTTGATATAATGTTACATGGTCTCTCTAGCCCAATGCCAATGCCATGGATGGAAGTGATTGTGATGCGTGTAATGTGCACATTTGGTGGGACGGAAGCAAGGCAGCTTGTTGGCATTGACAATATACAAATAACAGAGTCATATGACTGAATTTCAGGGAAAGGAGGTCAGTTGGCATAAAAATCGGGTGTTGGCGCAAGCAGGGTCTGACATCAAGTTAGCTTGCTGTCCAGTTGATTGCAGTCTTCATTTCAGTGGAAAAAAAAGCACAAGAGTGGCACATGACTAACTATTGAATGCAGTTTTGTTGAGTGTTTGAAAGTGGTGTAGTTTGGCTCAAGTGGGGGTCGAATTGGAGATGAAACTACCCTAGCAATTGGAGGTGTCTACTGCACATACGAATTTTGTGTATAGATTCTAAGTGTTGAGGCAACAAAGTAGAGTGTGTTGACCCTTCACTGATCTTGTACGTATGTTCTTTATTTTTGAGAAATAAAATTGGGACGGTTCGTGTACCTTACTTCTTCTAATTTTCTACCTGAAATTTCAATTGTTTTCATCAATTTAAATGCAATTGCGTAACTTGTTGTGAGAATTGGCTGATTGAGACATGAAACCTTAGCGCCATCACATGCCGAGGCTGAAATTCTCGACAACACTTGTGATAGTCAACACGTCCTTATATGTATTTGTAGAGTAACATTGTTTGTCTTCTTGAGTTGGGGGTTTGTTCGACTTAACAATGAATTTGACTTTGAATAGGTGTCAAATTTAACTTGATTTGAGATTGACTTTGACAAATTAAGTTAATTCAACGATGAATTTGACTATCAAATAAAGAGGAAATTTATCCCCTAGGCATTTTTGATTGACAAAAATGAATTTTGCCCACTTTTAGATTTGTAAATAATCTACATCTTCTGAAATTTTTGACAAATATACCGTTCTCTCTACAAGTTTTACGAAGTTTTCCATTTCTTTTTTGCTTGGATTTCAAACCAACTAGACATTCTCTTCAAACTTGTCACGAGAATTTTTAATCCATTTAGACACTTATCGTTTTTTCTTTCCTTTCATGAATTTCAAACTATTTAGCCATTCTCGGGAAAGTCGACAAGAGATTCTAATATATTTAGATACTCTAGTCTTCCTCATCAACTTTGCCTAGATTGCATAGATGACATTTTAATGAAAGGACACTAAAGACATTTGTATGATTGAATGACCATTTCAATAATAGAATTTTTAGTGGAGACGAAATATATTTTGATAAAAGAAAATTGACTAGTTAAATTTTTTTCCCTAAAATTAAAAAATCATTCACAACAATTTATTTAAGAAATTTAATAAATTTAATAAATCTCTTACAATTTGAAAGTAAGAGTATACTTGGTAAAGTTTTTTTGTAGTTTATAAGCATTGAGTCCTATATAGATAAAAAGTAGAAAAAGTGTAGGTCCTACAAAATATGTAGATAAAATAATATATGACTAACTTCTAAGTGCTTATAAATATTAACAATCATGTTCTAAGGCCAACTTGCACCTTATTTATGGTGAGAAGACGGGCCATGTAGTTTTTCGTACGACGACTTCTATTAGTATGGTAAAATAATCAAAGGGAAAAAGTGGCAACAAACTTTACATTTTATAAAAAATTTGGAAAACACCAACAGGATTTCAAACTAACAATCCTATTAAAAATATCCTAAAACTATACTGTTGGGTCGTTGGTTAGTGGTTCAGTGTGTTTGACCCGATTTAAAGAGTGACGACTAGGTTTAGTGTATAATATATTATAGGGTATATTATACACTAAACCTAGCCGTCACACTTTAAACTGGGTCAAACACACTAGGCTACTGAGCAACGATTCAATAGTACATTAAAACCTCTAAGTGGTCCATTAAGTCCTTCAATGTAGTATGGACTAACGCATTGTGGAGTGGACTAACAATTGTCTTCAATCATTGGTTCAAAACCTATGAAGATATAACAGGTTTGATTAATCATCACTATCCTAGGCTTATTTGAGATCACAAAAATCTCAACAAACCTCTACCTTGATCTAAATATACATGCAAACCCCAAAAATAAAAAGAGCTTAGTAGTTGCTAAAAAATGATTCCAAACAAATAGAAACTTTACATACCTTTACCGATGTTTAGAGTAGAATGGCGTAGAAAGATTCATCTAGCTGATAAAAAATTTACTATGAATTAGCTTAGCTAATTATTGTTGAAACAATGGGTTATAGTAATGTGTAATAAGCTTCTTGATTGATTGCTTGTTATCTTTTAGTATTTGTTTTCTAAACTCATTTTTAACCACATATTTTATAAAATCTACAATTTTTATCAATTTTTCAATCATACATTTCGTCAATTTTTTTTCAAAATATTCTAAAAAAACTAATTTTAAATTCTACCAAACATACACTTATTTGCAACTTGCATTAATTACAAATTTTTAGAAAAAAAAAAAAAAAAAACTTCAATCAATACTTTTTTTTTTTTTTTTTTCGTCTCAAATCTTCAACGATTTGTCAATGCTTGGTTTTGGGACAAGCTTATTGCCATTTATGCTTAATGGAAAAGCAAGCAAAAAGTCCATTAAAAAAAGTCCCGTAGTAATAATGTAACTAGATAATCAAAATGTAGCAGTTGTTCCTAATTTTATGTTGAAAAGTGAAGCTTTAAAGCACTAATAATTGGTTTAGACGAGGTAACACAATATGTTACTGACATGCATAGTGTGTTACTTGAATAAAGAAGAGGGTAAACCAATGTGTTACTTGTATACATCGTATACAAATTCAGGAACGTCTTTCTGTACCTAATACTGCAACATGATACAAACAAATTCACTAAGATATAAATGTAATGAATTATACCTAAACTTTAACCACATGTACTTGCATTCACATTAAAGCAACACAAAATCCAATTGATGACGACATCAAAACAAACCATATTTTTAAGTTATGACAAAAACTAAAAACTGCAATGGAAATAAATACGTATAGATGAAGACAAACTATTTTCTGTCAAAACAACACGAATCATTACTATAAGCAATATGACACCCTTTCATTATTAGTACTATAACTTTCATCCAATTTTTGCTTTGCCTATTTACACAATTGAAGAGTAAGAATCAGGTGATCTTCGTCTAGCCTGAATGACACTGACATTTTTTGCATTTTCTATTGAACTATATACACAACATATTTGATAACATAGACACAACAATCACCACTGTTAAGAAAAAAAATCTTAGTTTTAAGTTAATAAATAAGTTTCAATTCATACACATGCTGAAAAAAAAAATAAAGCTCAGTTTGCATTTTAATTCATAAAATCAAATTTCATTTATACTACTAACCTTTGTTGTTGTTGAGGTATTTTGTCCAAGATATTAGTAGTTAACTCATGAGAGGCCATTTGCCATTGTATGCACTTTTATCTATGACACCAGCAACCCTAGCATCATAAAATCCACTGTGGTAGAGCACATACAGCTTTATTGATTTAAGCACACGATTCTTGCAAATTATGTTATGGAACGAGTTGTAGACATTCAAACATCAATGTACAATATCAAAATGCAAAAGGATCGAGTGTGATTTAGTTTGCATCAAAATCAAAAGTAACACGTGGTCAACTTCCCACCATGGCGTGTCACATTGTATTCGATGTCCCAGAACATATGACAGGAGATTTATGCCCAGCAACTGCACCGCGATTGTTTGAGAAATTTTTAGAAAATTCCCAAATGAAGTAGTGAAAAGCGAAATCAGTTGTAGTCGCCCAGATCTTTAATCTATCACTGTGTTTTGATTGTCTTCTGGAAATAATAAAAAGAAACATGGATGTGATGGAAATAAATAAAATAGCTCTCAATGTGACAATAAAATAAATCTTAAAGTTAAAATTTAAGACAAGTTTTGATATACATAACATACATCATATTGTCTCCCAAGCACGGTCCAGGTGTGCGCAAGTCTTAAAACCATTTTTGTCAGCAACTTCAAGAATGCCAAAGTCAAATTACATGAACCAACACTTGGACTAAAAGTTTGACAACTATGGGTAAAATATCAAAAATGTCCTTTGAAAAGACACAATTCAAATTTTCAAATGTATCTTTTCAAAGGACACTATAGATATTTTACTTATAATTGTCAAACTTTTGGTTCAAGTTTTGGTTCATATAGCATTTTCTATTTTACTATGATCATTGTACCTCCTGCAACATAATACTTAAAGAATTAAAAATGACGTACTAATTATACAATAACTATTTGAGAGGAAAAAAAAAAAAAAAAAAAAAAGAGGCGACTTGCTTATTATTCTTTGATAAACTTGTCCTATATTATTGATCAAAATTGACAACGTCATTCATAGTTTTCAAAAAATACTCAGTAAATTCTATATCATCTAATTAAATATCATAAGCATTAGGTTATGATCAATACCTCAGTCAAAACTAGGACAATAATTAAATAGATTTGACGTCCTTTCTCTAACAATTGTTCACTTGTATAATTTTTATTTTTCAAGTCCTTCAATTTCATCCTAAAAATTGAAAAAATCAAAACATGGTACCTTAATTACATGCACTAAAAAGCATAAAAGATATTATCAAAATTTATTAAAATTATTATATGTACCTCAAACTCCGGAGCAGCATGAAGAATAGTTTCATTAGCAATTTTCTCAATATCAACTCAATCAACTCATTTTCCTTTTGTATCTAAATTGTTCTTAATGTCAACCTAAAAACAAATTAAAAACAAATCAAAATATAACATCAATTAGCACCTTTCGTACTTTTTCAAACATAGTAACACATGTGTTAGTGTTAGAAACTCATCAAGCCAAGTGCTACACCAATGCATGCACTTGGTATGTTACGAAAACAATAAGGTAACATAGTATGTTACTTAGAATATTGATCTAATGCCCCCATTAGGCATTGTTATAATGTCCACCGGAATAAGTGTCATGCATTTATTGTATGAGTGTATAACAATGCCCACCGGGGACATTATTACACTCATACAATAAATGCACGACACTTGTCTCAGTGGGCATTATAACAATGCCCACCAGGGACATTAGAACGGGACTCATGTTACTTAAACACTAAGCTAACTCCCAAAAACTTGACTTTCTAATTTTTAAACAATATTTCAAATATTCTCAAAAAATTCTTATATATGTAACATCTTAAAATGACTAAAATACTGATAACATATAAAATAAAGAACATGGCAGAAACTTAGCATCCTTCATGCTTTTTCAAATGCGGTGTTACATATATGTTACTGTTAGAAACTCATCAAAATCATGGCACCTTCATTATATGAACTTAGATTTAAGAAATTAGAAAAGTGGCAACAATATGAATTCCAAATTTTGAAACTTATGCTTGACATAATTCAAGAATATCGTGAAAGGAAAAATATAATTTCACACTTAAAAGCATAAACATATGTTACTAAATCATATTATATTATTATTATTATATGTACATTGATAAGTGCATTTTGTGTATTTATTCGAACTTTTAAACTAAGCTTTTATCCCGTTATTTTATTGATTTTCTACTTAATTTAGTGTATTATTGCTTCTATTTCAGTTTTAGACCCGTATATAAACAATTGGAGAAGAATTGACCGAAAGAGCAACAACTTGGTGAAATTGACGAGTAAGTTGAGTTATTAAAATGAATATCAAGAGCCAAATATTGGAGAATGAGGAAGAAGATAAAATCAATAAGTTTAAGGTGTGTTCGAGTGACAATAAAAAATTGAATCAATGGATCAATCACCAGAAAGCTAAATAACCGAATTGAGAAATTACCTACTGAAGCATGTGGAGAAATTCGAGTATAACTTTTTGTATTGAAATCTCTTCAAGGAAAATAATATACCATTGGAAATAAAATTGAATTACGAGTTCAACACGTTTTACGGATCTTAATTGAGAATTTCATACAAGAAGTTATAGCCATTTGAAAAACAGCCGCCGTAAAAAAAAAAAGTTGAGCTCGACGATCGCCCAGGCTAAATTTTCTGCGCGAATTTTTGTTTCCTTTCTAGACTCCTAATCCAATTAGGAAATGTATTGGCCACTATTTTAATAATATTTTGTGATCTTTTAGGCACCATTAGGGTAGTATATATATGAGTTATTAACTCATATCAATGTGTGGAGTTTTAGAGGCCATTTTTGGAAGAAAAACAAGAAGAGAAACAAGAACGAAGATCAAAATTTATCTTTGTAACAATTCAACAAAGATCAAGTTCAAGATTTCTTCTCTTTCATGTTTTTTCCGATCCGGGTGATGACTTCCATATTTTATTTTTCTTTTTATTTTCTTCTTCTTAGTGTGTTAGGTTAAACATTTTAGTGCTAGGATCGTGATGAAACTTGTATCATGACCCTTTAATTCTTTGAACCCAATTTGTGATATTTAAGCACGTTTTTAATTTTAAATAATTGATATTGATTTCTCTTTATCTACAATTATGTGCGCAATAGTTGTATGATTCTTGTGGCTTGTTTTACATTCAAGAGATGGAAAATATGTTATACATAATACCAATTATCATAGAGTCCGATAGGAGATAAAGATATACCATTATACTTTACGTGATTTTTAAGTATTCACAAATTCTAATGCATTCTTGTATGTTCGTATCTTTCATAGAGATATAGTCGGGTCACATATATGGATAGATTTAATTCTACTCGAGAGAGATTATTAAGCAAAATAGGAATATTGATCTTCATAATTAATTCATGTTATAAAATTCAATAGTTTGGGTTAAAGGAAATTGATATAAGTGGATTCAGGATCCTAGTACGCTTTTCTTTTCTTTTCTAATCTTAAAGTAATTCTTCTTTAATTTAATCTCTTGTTTATTTGAATTATAATTAGTTAATTGTTCTTAGTTTATAGTTTAATTAGTTCTTAATCATCAAATTTTCAAAGTTCATTAGATTCGGTTAATGTTAGTGTAATTGAAATTGAACTATCTAAATCTCTGTGGTTCGATACTTGGACTCAAAATGTATTTTATTACTTGTGCGATCCGTACACTTGCGGAATTATTAAACACATAAAATTGATGACAAGTGTTTGGCTCCGTTGTCGGAGATTTAGTTTTATTTTTTTTCTGTTATATTATCATTAATTCGAACTTTATTTATTAAATTTTATTATTTTTATTTTTTAGTTTATTTCAGTTTCAATTTCTCTATTCAGACCACAACACAAGATGAAAGACCAGGAGATTAATGAAGACAATGTGCTAGTTGGAAACTTTCTTACTCCACATATCATTAATGCAATTTCAAAGATTCATGAGGACAACATACTTTTTGGAGATTTTCTTGCAATGCAGCATGCCAATATAGCGAGATATGAGGCTACTTCTGAAATTGATGAGGACAACATGCTTTTTGGAGATTTTCTTGCAGTGTAGCATGCCAATATAATGAGATATGAGGCTACTTCTGAAATTGATGAGGACAACATGCTTTTTGGAGATTTCCTTACAATGCAGCATGCTAATATGGCGAGATGTGAGGCTATTTCTGATATTGATGATGACAACATGCTTGTTGGAGAATTCATCACTGATCATCCAAATTTTTCTTGGAAGGATAATAATAATAATATCATACCACAAGGTCTTCAGTTTCAGCAGCCAAAAAAGAGTATATCATTAGAAGACGCACTCTGTAAATTCATCGAGAAAACTGATCAATTCATAGAAAAAACTTATGAGTTCATGAGACAGACAGAGATCAATTTTTAAAATCAAGGCGCTTCAATAAAAAATTTGGAAATACAGATGGGTCAGATGTCAGTTTCTATATCAGCCATAGTACAAAGTACGTTGCCAAGCAATACAGAGGTGAATCCCAAGAAAAGTGTTACGGCTATTATTACCAAAAGTGATGTTCAATTACTAGAAATTCATATAAAGAGGCCAGTTGGAAATAAAGAAAAAGAAATCATCCACTGGTGAGGAGCATGTGGAACAGACTGAGCAGACAACATATATTAAAGAGAGTTCAGGTACACCACATGTTACGGCAACCGTTCATATCAAACCATATGAGCCTCCGATCCCACTTCCTTAGAGATTACAAAAGTACAAATTTGACAAGCAATTCTCCAACTCTCCTATTTTTTCTAAAATTGATTTTGTGCTTAAGACTGATGAAGAAGTTGAAGTTTTCGTTGTTGTGTTCGAGCAAGGTGCTACACTAAAATTAGGGCTGCACAAAAAAACTATGAAACCGCAAACCGAACCGAAACCGTTGGTCCGGATCCACGTGGACTCGCGGCTTTTTTTTCTCTTAAACCGAACCAAACCGTTTCAAAATAGTTTTGTTTAGGTTTCAATTTTCAAAAACTACACAAAACCGAACTGAACCACTTTTAAATTTTTAAATTAAAAAATAATTTTATTAAATTATAAATCATACAATTTTAAAAAATGTAAAGTTGGCAAGTTGCTAGATGCTAACTTGCTACTACTTTTTTGCCTTTTTGTTTGTATTTCGAATTTTATACAAATATAAATATAATTTAACATTTAACATTATTAGTTCTCCTTTAAATTTATATGTTAACTTGTTTTAAATATATTATTATAATATCGATAGGTAAACCGCGGATTAAAACCGAACCAAACCGCAAATAATGGTTTGGTTTGGTTTGGTTTGGAAAAATTTCAAACCGCGTGAAATGGTTTGAGTTGAAAATACGGCCCAAACCGCCCAAACCGAACCGCATTCACCCCTAACTAAAATCTTATTTTTATTGGGAGCACAAATTCAAAATTTTGAGAAAAAACAAAAATGGTGCAAAGTCAATAGATGCAAGCAAAACAAGTCCTCCAAAGCATTATACAAAGTGCCTGAGCAATCAGACAATAAGCCAAGTTAATGACTATAAATAAGCACTTAATGGGCAACCCATTTTATATCCATTTTATTTACTTGCTTTATATGTAGTAGTTTTAGTTAGTTTAAATAACTATTTGGTTTTTATTTCATTTATTATTTAATGCACTTATTAAGCCTCACCATGTCAATTGCAAGATGTTCCACTTTACGAGCCGCTTGGATAATATCTATAACATCATATTTTGACCAAGAGTCCCATCACCACATCTGAGTCCACTTCAACCGGACCTTCAGCCAGCAAGATCCATCTTCTCCGCATCTATCTCCGGGGAGTAACTGATCTTTTTTCCTCCTTTATATGCCTTATTTTGTTATTACATTGGGGACAATGTAATGTTTTAGTTTGGGGGTAGGTTAAGTATTAGGATACTTAATGAAATTTTGAAACTGCTTATTATCTGGGTCTCTATAACTAATTTTCATTTTAAAAAATAAAGAATTTTTTTTGAAAAAAAATGTTATTATTTTGTTTTTAAAAAAAAAAAATCTCGCTATTGTTGAATATCTTGCCGCCAATGATGATATTTGTTTGAATTTAAGTACGTTTTTAGTTAGAATATTAGACAACACTTTAATTCGTGCTTTTACCTGAATACTTATCCATGTTAGACTATATTTAAAACACGTAGCCACTATTGATTTATCATTGATATAGAAACATGACTTGAGTGTTTTTGGTTGATAATATTGACTTAGAATTATTGTTAAAAATCTCGTTCCTAAATCCTTAGATTAGTAATCAAATTGTTTGTAAACAATTTGGGGATGTTAAAGTTAGTACATGTGTTTATAGAATTTTGATGGTTTGGATTTCTGGATCTCATCTTTGGTTGAATAGGTTATAGTCAAGGAATCTAAACCGAGTACTACTCATTATTGATAAAGTAAAATAAAATATTTGACTCGAGCAATTAAGCCTATCAGGGTATCTTAAAACCTGGTGCCATATGGTCATCTGACTTGGGAGTCATCAGCACAAAGCTTGCTATATGGGTCATATATATATATATATATATATATATATATATATATATATAATAAATAAATAAATAAATAAAAATAAAATTTATTTTACATCTTCACTTCTTTATTAGCCTGTGGGACTCAAGCAATTAAGTCTATTAGGATATTTTAAAACCTGGTGCCCTATAGTCATTTGACTTGAGAGTTATAGGCCCAAAACTAGCTACAAGGGTCACATAGAAAGCTTGTGAAAGAGAAGTATTGCACATGATGTAAGATTGTTTACATGAATAAAATAAATAAAAAGAGTTAGAAGTGTTTTGTAAGGATTGCTAGGTTAGAACATAAGAGACTGAAGATGAGAATTTAGAAAAACCACTCACAATCCTAATTCTAGGAATACAAGTTCTTATCTTTACCACTTTATTTGAAAAAATATTGTATTGATTAGTATGAACCAAATTTGCTATAACACTTCGAAATTGGAGAGAAAAATATTAGAAGTGTGATAAATTTACGAGATGTGTAAGGAATAAATGACTACAAATAGTTCGGAATTGTAAAAATATCAACAACACAATATTGGTCACGGTCTGATACAGGTATAAGTTCAATTTTTGGTTAATCACACATTCACTATAGCTCGAGCATCGGATAAGTGAAAACCTTTTGTGGTGTTGTTTAATTTCTTTCTAAAAGTATTGCTTTATTTTCGGACTTGAGGCATGTAGTAAGAAATTTAAATTTAACTAAATTCATGTTAATTCTTTTAGCTTAGTTTAAATTTGTAGTTTAATTTTATTTTTGTTCGAGGATGAACAAATGTTTAGTTTGGGGGTGTTTGATAAATGTATTTTGTGCTCTTATTCGGGCCTTTAAACTAAGCTTTTATCCTATCATTTCATTGATTTTCTACTTAATTTAGTGTATTATTACTTCTATTTCAGTTTTGGACCTGTATATAAACAATTGGAGAAGAATGGACAGAAATAGTAACAACTTGGTGAAATCGACGAGTAAGTTGAGTTGTTGAAGTGAATATCAAGAGCCAAACATTGGAGAATGAGGAAAAAGATAAAATCAATAAGTTTAAGGTGTGTTGGAGTGACAATAAAGAGTTGAATCAATGGATCAAACACCGGAAACCCAAATAACCGAATTGAAAAACTACCTATTGATGCATGTGGGAAAATTCGAGTATAACTTTTTGTATTGAAATCTCTACAAAGAAAATAATATACCATTGGAAAGATAATTGAATTATGAGTTCAAATCTTTTTATGGATCCCAATTTGGAGTTTCCTACAAGAGGTTATGACCATTTGAAAAACAGCCGCCGTAGAGAAAAAAGTTGAGCTGGGCGATCACCCATGCTAAATTTTCTGCACGAATTTTTGTTTCATTTTTAGACTCCTAATCCAATTAGGAAACATATTGGCCACGATTTTAATAATATTATGGGATCTTTTAGGCACCATTAGGGTATATATATATATATATATAAGTTATCAACTCATATCAATATGTGGAGTTTTAGAGGCCGATTTTTGGGAGAAAAACAAGAAGAGAAACAAAAACGAATATCAAGATTTATCTTTGCAACAATTCAACAAGATCAAATTCAGGATTTCTTCTCTTTCAAGTTTCTTTCGATCCGGGTGATGGCTTCTATATTTTATTTTTCTTTTCTTCTTCTTAGTATATTAGGTTAAATATTTTAGTGCTAGGATCATGATGAAACTTGTATCATAATCCTTTAATTCTTTGAACCTAGTTTGTGATATTTAAGCACGTTTTTAATTTAAATAATTGATATTGATTTCTCTTCATCTACAATTATGTGCGCAATAGTTGTATGATTCTTGTGACTTGTTTTACCTTCGAGAGATGAAAAATAGGTTATACATAGTATCAATTATAGTAGAGTCCGATAGGAGATAGGGATATACCGTTATGCTTTACGTGATCTTTAAGTATTCACAAATTCTAATGCATTCTTGTATATTCGCATCCGTCATAGAGATATAGTCGAGTCATATATATGGATATGTTTAATTCTACTCGAGAGAGATTGTTAAGCAAATTAGAAATATTGATCTTCATAATTAATTCATGTTATCAAATTCAATGGTTTGGGTTAAAGGAAATTGGTATAAGTGGATTCGAGATCTTAGTACGCTTTTCTTTTCTTTTCTAATCTTAAAGTAATTCTTCTTTAATTTAATCTCTTATTTTTTTGAGTTATAATTAGTTAATTGTTCTTAGTTTACAGTTTAATTAGTTAATCATCAAATTTTCAAAGTTCATTAAATTCAGTTAAGGTTAGTGTAATTGAAATTGAACTATCTAAATATTTGTGGGTTCGATACTTGGACTCAACATATATTTTATTACTTGAGTGATCCGTACACTTGCGGAATATTAAAGACATAAAATCGCTGACATACATCAAACTTCGGAACACCACTTAAAATACTTTCATTCACAAAGTGCTCAAAATGAGATAATTTTTCCTCTCTTTCGAAATTGTTCTTGTCATCAACCTAACACAAATAAAAAAAATATCACAATCTAAAATCAATTACAATCCTTCATGCATTTGCAAACACATTAACATGTGTGTTACCGATGGACACTAATCAAAACACATAACCTTCAAAAAAGAACATCATGACAGCAAGTTAAGCACACAAATAAATCAACGTGGCAGCAACTTAAGCATCTAAAGGCACCAACTTAGGCTCAACAAGACACAAGATAGCACCAACTTAGGCACATCAAGGAATATGAAGGCATCAACACAAAAAATACAGGTACACAAAGAAAACAACACAAACACTTGGTATGCTATTAAAACACTAAGGGTCTTCTTGAGAGTTTTGGAGTATCGGTTATGAGGGCTTTTTAAAGTACCAGTTTTGGGCGTTTATAAGTGGAGCGACTTTGGGTAATTTTTAGTAATAGTTCTCTAAACAATTCAACCCATACTTGGGGATTTATTATCTAGTGCTTCTAATTTTTTTAAGAGAATCAAATTATATATATGTCCATATATAAAAAAAAATTAAATTAAATTTTAAAATTTTTATATATTCACCTATAATTGAAATTATAAAATTATATTTATGTTCTTGCATATATTTTTTTCTTTTGTACATGTTCTTTTATTTTTACAAATATTAAGTTTAGGGTATTTTTAAAAATAATTGTTTGAAAGTGGGTAAAGTTGGAAGAAGTTTTGAAGAACGGCAAAAAATCACCGATTTGGGAGGTTGAGAAATACACTTCAAATTACACTACACCAATTTTGGACGGTTTAAAAATTGCCTAAAACCGGTGCTCCAAAAAACTAACAAGCACCGATTTTCTGAACCTTTCATAAATGGTACCACCCAAAACCGGTGAAAAAAAACTCCCAAGCAAGCCCTAAGGTAACATCATACACTCAAGCTAAAATTAAGAATCATTTTTGTCACTTTTCTAAATCAAATAGCATCATTCATGCTTTTTTTTTTTTCACACAATGTAGCATATGTGTTACTGTTGGAAACTCATCAAAACATGGAACCTTTTGTTACCACCTAAGCTTGGCGAAGATGCCAAGTCAGCAAGGAAGCTTCAGTGAGGGCCACCCGAGAATTTGTTCATGACACACGTAGCAACCAGGGCTCCATATCATACCAAGAGGCCCTCGAGCTTCAATATCATGCCAAGTGAATTTCTGGAAAGGTCTTCGCCACTTCAGCAAACCCAGTCCTTCGTCCAAGGCCCTCGTATCCCATTAAGTTCTCCAAGGTAGTCTGATATGCAATCAAAGATATAATTTAGGAGAAGATTATCTCTTAATGAAAAGACGGTTCTCACAAGAAAACTTCAGTCAATTCCTAGAAATCAACAATGCAATCTTAAAGATTGATAAGGATTATGGCCGAAATCTTGATGATCATTATAACTATGGAGTCAACCTTATCCTGATAAGGAAGGAGAATCCAATCAGATAACTAATTAATTGCCTTCTTAAATTAACTAGAACTCTCTCTCTCTCTCTCTCTCTAAAAATATCTATTTATTATTCATTCCAATGTATACATTATTCTATAACTTAAACTTTTCTCTATCCAAATCTCTGTCTGTCTATTTCTCCCACACCCATGTTTTTCCATATAATCTTATACTGTTAGTTGACTTGGCCGTTGGAGTGCCAACAGTGGCTGGCCATTTTTTCTCTGGTAATCCTAGTGACAAGTGTGCAGGTAACATACATACTGGCAGATAAGTGATTGGAGATTTGTTGACATATGGATAGTACAATTTTTTAGGTCAACAACTTCATTACACATGATTCAATTTGAAGAAATGAAAAAGGGAGATTGGATGGATTGGGTTGTGTATTGTTGACTATATAACCTTAAAAGTTCAGTAACAAGTGGACAGGTGATAAGTGCATTTTATGCACTTATTTGGACATTTAAACTAAGCTTTTATCACGTCATTTTATAGATTTTCTACTTAATTTATTGTGTTATTCTTTATATTTCAGTTTTGGACCTGTTTAATAACAAATGGAGAAGAATGGACGAAAAGAGCAATAAATTGGAAGATATTTCAAAAATTATGAGGATTTAATTGCACTCAATTGAAAGTTGAAGGGCCAAAATAGAGGTTATGGAAATTTGGAGGGCTAAAGAAGACAATATAAAAGTTTGAGGACTAAAATGACCAACAACCAAAGATTGATGACCAAATTGGAGGTTGTGAAAATTGGAAGGACCAAATTGCAAGACCTTAAAAGAGCCAAGCTAGGCGATCGCCTAGATTAATGCTGGGCGAGCGCTCAGCAACTGAAGAAGAAAGCAGAGGCCAAACCAAGTTGCCTGGGCGATCGCCCAGGCTAAATCCAGCTACGTAAATTTTATTTCCTTTTTTTTTGAATCCTAAGACAATTAGGTAACTTATGGGCCACGGATTTTGGAATGTTTTTGGGATATTTTGGGGCACCTTAAGGTATTATAAATATGAGTTATATTCTCATAATCGGTTGTTGGATTTTTGGGGTGAGAAAAAGACGGCAAGAAACAAAGAAGAAGAATTACTTGGCGAAGAAGAGTTTTTGGAAGATTTTTTCTCCTTCAATCCATGTCGGGTTTTATCAATTCTTTTATTCTTAATTTAATTATGTTCTTCTAATTTTCTTGAGCCAAGGTAGACGATGAAACTTTGTTTAAATAAAGTGATAATTTTGTTATTCGTTTAATTCCGTTTTAGAGCTTTAACTTTCATGGTTCGTTTTTGTTAGATTAATTAAATAAAATTTCTTTCATCTTAAATATCATGTATTCTTGATTGTTAGAAATTGATTTAATTAATTCGTGCTTGATACTTAAACGTGTTCTATTAATTTCTTTTGATTTTTCGTTATCTTTTTATCGATTTTAGATACATAGAATACTTAAGAAATCTTTGATTCTTTGTTTTTTTTAATTGAATTTGATATGGAAAACGCTTAAGTAATTTATGATTGAAGCGAATGGGAGCCTATATTGGATTTTCTACTTTTGGATATAATTGATAAATATCTTAAGACAACAATTGATTGATTTCGAGTAGTCGTTTGTTTTTCGGGAATTAATCAATAATTGGATAATTGCTAAGTTAAACAATGGTGGATTCTAAAATCTTGGTACTTTAATCAACTTGAATTTTCAACTCAACTTTTTAGCATAATTAATTAGTCTTTAAGTTAAATTATTTCAATCTAATTCTTTTTGACCCAACTAGCCTATAATAATAGTTAATTTGGATTAATTTAGACTTTTCTCATTGCAGTCTCTGTAGGATCGACCTCGTTACTACTTTTCTATATTCCAATAGATTCGTACACTTGCGAGTTAATTAAAATTTGACATCAAGTTTTTGGCGCTGTTGCCGAAGATTGCGTCTGAAGGTTAATTTAATCTTCGTTAATTTTATTCTTGACTAGTTATAATTTAGGATTTTATTATTTTTTTTAAGAAAAAATTCCAAAAATATTTATAGTGCATGCTTGGTCGTAGATCTCTAGAAGTTAAGCTAGAGCCTCTAAATAGTGATATTGAAAGGACTTTTCACCAATGAAAACGAGCTTCCACTTTAGATAAAATTGAAGGAGCTAAAGTAATAATCGCTATGGGTGATGAAATTGAGGAGAGACCTTTTAAGGACTATTTTAGTCCGTTAGCTAATTTGAGCACCTCATGCATACAATACCCGCAAGCAGCTGCTAGGAATTTTGAGCTAAAATCGAGTGTGCTTAATTGTCTTCCATCTTTCTATGGTTTAGATAGTGAAGAACCCTATAATCATCTGACAGATTTTTATGTTGTATGTGAGACATTTAAATATGAGAATGTTTCTCTTGACAATGTTAAACTTTGTCTGTTTCTTTTTTCTCTGAAAAATAGATCTAGATCATGGTTTAATACGTTACCTGCCAATAGTATTACGTCTTGGGAACAAATGGTTGTTAAATTTTTGAATAAATATTTCCTGTTCATAAAACTAATGCTATTCATAGGAAAGTTTCAGAATTTGTGCAGAAAGACGAAGAACCATTCTATGAAACTTGTGAGAGATTTAATGGGCTCCTTATGAAGTGTCCACATCACGGTTATGAAAACTACACTTATGCCAATATTTTTTGGAAGGGTTATTACCACATATTCAAGAGTGGTTGATGGCCACAAGTGATGGAGAGCTTATCTCCAAAAATGCTACAGAAATTTGGAGCTTCTTTCAAAAGCAGGCTGACAATTCACAACAGTGGAGTCAATCTTCTCGGACTGAACCAAAGAAAAGAGGAATCTATGAGATTCGAAGCAGTGAACCCAGCTCATAAATCAAAGAAGTCAAAGACATGATAGAAGATATTTCCCTCAAGTTAACCTCGTTAACAGCCAATAATTCCACTAAGTCAGATGTGTGTTCTGATCAAGCGAATCCCCTCAACATGATGAGGAAACCACCTTACAATCCTTATTCCAACACATATAACCCAGGATGGAGAGACCATTTAAATTTTTCTTGGTCATATGGTGTTCAACAGGATAGTACGGCAGGTCAGGCCCCTCAGCAAACTACCAGACAATTCAATCAAAATTTTCACAACCAAAACTATGGGAGGAGGCAATTCAAAAATTGACAAAAGCTACACATGCTGCATTGGATCACTAGAATCAGTGGATGTGGTGATCCAGAGACGGATAGGGAGTCATATGGCGTCGAGGTGCCAGTGCTGTTCGGCTATAGAGACTATTCAGCACTTATTCATTGATAGTCCGACAGCAGATACTGTTTGGAGACACTTTGCAGACATCTTTCATATCACCCTTAGGCCGCTCGAGGGATTCCAGTATCGCTTCCAGACTTGGAGATTCTCGGGTCAGTTTGTCAGCACGGGACATATACGCATGATCATTCCTCTATTGATATTATGGTTTTTATGGACTGCGAGGAATGATGCGAAGCACAGAGATATAGCTATGGAGCCGAGGAGGATCATTTGGAGAGTTTACCACACCATCTCGCTTCTGCATACAGGCCGCTTATTTCGGCACATCCATTGGCGTGGAGACATGGACATCGCTCTGCTTTTTGGTGTCATTATTACCACCCCCTCCCCTCCTCCTCCCACTTTAGTTTTCTGGCGTACTCCACTAGTGGGATCCTACAAGATCAACACTGATGGATGCGTCAAGGACGGGATTGCTAGTGGCGGAGGGATTATCAGAGATTTGTCAGGACAGTGCATTCGGGCATTCTTCTCTTTCTATGGCGACTGCACCATTCTCGAGGCGGAGCTACGAGCTATACTAGACGGGATCATTCTGGCTCAGAGACTTGGGTTATCAGTTCTATGGGTGGAGTCAGACTCTACATTAGCGATCCACTGCATCACTAAGGGAGGAGGACCTTGGCATATTCAGGCTACTCTACGGAACATCAGGCATCTACTAGCACTGGACAGGGATACTATCACTCACATCTTCCGAGAGGGCAACCAGGTTGCTAATCTTCTTGCATCAGAGGGCTGGGATCGACGCTACTATTATGAGTACAGCTCTCAGGATCTTCCACGACGACATCGCAGTCTTGTCCAGATTGACAGATCTGGACTTCCTACTGTTAGAGGCTTATAGTTTCTTTTTAGAGATTTGTATGGGAGGTAGTACCTCCTTAATTATTGATTTCTGTTTTGCATTTACTCTTTCATTCGATTGTGCTTGGAGGTCAGGTTTTATGCCCCCCTCCCTTGTACTATTATGAGCTTTTTATATATGGTTGGGGCTTCCTTAACCCCTCCATCCTTTCCTGATGGAGGCATAAAAACCACATTGGGGTTGTGATGGTGTGTTTATTAAAAAAAAAAAAACAAAAAGTGAGAACTAGCCAAAACACACAGGCATAATCCATCTCCAATATGGAAAACATGATGGGACAACTGACCTCATCAATCCAACAGTTGGCAACAACCATTGAGAAATGAAAGTTTCCTAGCGAGCCATTTCCTAATTCTAAAGGAGTGCACAATATTGAGACCGATTCAAGCAACCAACAGGAAGAGGCTAAATCCATCATGACTTTGAGACGTGGCAAACTTTTTGAAAACCAAGTGGATATTTCAAAACAAAATACATCTCAACCAGTTTCTCCAAGTAATGCCCCAACTGATGATTCAGTCCAAGAAGCTCCCAAAGAGAAAATTTTACATTCCAAAAGCCCCATTTTCTCAGAGGCTAACAAAGGTAAGGCAAGGTAGTTCTATCAATGATATCATGGAAATATTCAAGCAGGTAAGTATAAATATCCATCTACTTGATACTATTAAGCAAGTACCTGCTTATGCTAAGTTCTTGAAAGACTTATGTACGAAAAAGAGACAACTACATGTGCACAAAAATGCCTTTTTAACTGAACATGTTAGCTCTATAATTCAAAGTAACACCCCTCCAAAATTTAAAGATCCAGGTTGTCATACTATCTCATGCATCATAGGAAACCATAAGATTGAGAAAGCTTTACTAGATTTAGGAGCTAGTGTTAATCTTCTTCCTTACTCCGTGTATATGCAACTTGGACTATGCGAGTTAAAACCAACATCTGTGATTTTACAACTTACTAATAGATCTGTGAAAGTACCCTGTGGAATTGTAGATGATGTTTTGATACAGGTTGACAAGTTTTATTTTCATGTTGATTTTTATTGTACTTGATACTTAACTGGTATGAGGCTCTAAAAAATATATTCCTGTAATTTTTGGTCGTCATTTTCTGGCAACATCTAATGCTATTATTAATTGCAGGAATGGAGTTATGCAGCTATCTTTTGGCAACATGACAATAGAATTGAATGTTTTTAATGTCAACAAGCAACCATATGACAATGAGGATGTTGCTGATATTGATATGATAGAAGCATTAGTCGATGACTCTTTTGTTTCAACTAATTGTGATGATTCTTTAACGATGTGTTTAACTCATTTTGGTTCATATTGATAGTGCTATAAATGAAGTGAATACTTTGATTGAGTCAGCACCTGTCAAGGATACAACTGAATGGAAACAGAAAATTGAGCCACTTCCAATAAGTGAGAAGAAGAACATCCCATCAGTTCAACCACCAAAATTAGAGCTTAGAGCATTGCCTAACACTTTGCAATATGCATTCTTGAGAGATGCTGACACTTTACTAGTAATTATCTCTTCTTCCCTTGATGATGTACAAAAAGGTAAGTTGTTAAGTGTTCTGACTGAACATAAAGAGGCACTAGGATGGACCATTGCTGATATAATAGGTATAAATCCAGTTGATTGTATGCATTATATCCATCTTGAGGAGAATTCTAGGTCTACTAGAGAGATGTAACGTAGGTTAAATCTTAACATGAAAGAGGTGGTAAGAACTGAAGTACTTAAATTGTTAGATGCTGGGATTATTTATCCTATTTCTGATAGCACGTGGGTAAGTCCAGTACATGTTGTCCCAAAAAAATCATGTATCACAGTAGTTACTAATACAAACAATGAACTGGTTCCAACTAGAATAACTACAGGTTGGCGTGTTTGCATTGATTATAGAAAATTGAATTGAGTCACTAGAAAAGATCACTTTCCTCTTCCATTCATTGATCAAATACTTGATAGGCTTGCAGGTCATGAGTATTATTGTTTTCTAGATGGTTATTCTGGCTATAACCAAATTCTTATAGCTCCAGAAGATCAAGAGAAAACTACTTTCACTTGTCCTTTTGGAACTTTTGCATATAGAAGAATGTCATTTGGTTTGTGTAATGCACCTGCTACTTTTCAAAGATGTATGCTTAGTATCTTTTCTGACATGGTTGAGAGGTTTCTTGAAGTGTTCATGCATGATTTTTTGTATATGGAGATTCGTTTGATGACTGTTTGCGCCATATAACTTTAGTTTTACAGAGATGCGAGGAAAAGAACTTAGTTTTGAATTGGGAAAAATGTCACTTCATGGTAAAACAAGGTATTGTTCTTGGTCACATTATCTCTAGTAGTGGTATTGAAGCTGACAAGGCCAAAGTGGATCTTATCTCCAATCTTCCACCTCCAAAATCAGTAAAAGAAGTAAGATCTTTCCTTGGGCATGCTGGCTTTTATAGAAGATTCATTCAAGATTTTAGTAAAATCTCTAGACATTTACTTGTTAATGATGCACCTTTCGTCTATAATGATTCTTGTTTAGAAGCATTTGACAGACTTAAGAAATTGTTGACCACTACACCTATCATTCGACCACCTGATTGGAATTTACCTTTTGAACTCATGTGTGATGCGTCTGATTATGCTATAGGATCAGTTTTAGGACATAGATTAGATCGTTTGCCTTCTGTTATTTACTATGCAAGTAGAATTCTTAACGATGCACAATTGAATTATTCTACTACGGAGAAAGAAATGCTAACAGTTGTATTTGCATTAGATAAATTTCGATCTTATCTTGTAGGGTGTAAAGTAATTAATTTTTCTGACCATGCTGTCATCAAATATCTCCTCACTAAGAAAGATGCTAAACCAAGATTGATTTGGTGGATTTTGTTTTTACAAGAATTTGATATTGTTTCCAGATGAACAACTTATGAATATTAATGTTGTACCTTGGTTTGCTGACATAGTTAATTATCTTGTTACAGGCAAACTTTTAGAATATTGGACTAAACAAGATAGAACTAAGTTCTTAGCTGAAGTGAAGAACTTCTTTTGGGATGATCCTTATTTGTTTAAATATTGTGCTAATCAAATTATAAGGAGATGTGTCCCAGAAAGTGAATTACACAGTGTTATATCTTTTTGTCATGACCAAGCTTATGGAGGCTATTTCAGTGCTAAAAAACTACTGCCAAAATTTTACAATGTAGTTTTTATTGGCCTACTCTTTTTCGTGACAATTATGTTTGTGACATGTGTCAACGCATGGGAAGCATTTCAAAAAGAAACATGATGCCGCTTAATCATATTCTCGTGGTTGAGATCTTTGATATATGGAGGATTGATTCCATGGGACCTTTTCCTCTATCCTTCGGCTATCTTTACATATTAGTTGGTGTCGATTATGTGTCCAAGTGGGTTGAGGCAATTCCATGTAGGACCAATGATCACAAAAGTGTAGTAGCAATTTTGAAAAGCAATATTTTCTCTCGCTTTGGCACTCCATGGGCCATAATTAGTGAAGGTGGATCTCATTTCTGCAATAGGCATTTTCATACCTTGTTAGCAAAGTACTCCATTACACACAAGGTTGCAACCCCATATCACCCACAAACTAGCGGCCATGTGGAGGTTTCAAATCGAGAGATCAAGCAGATTTTGGATAAGACAGTTCGACCTGATAGAAAAGATTGGTCTCTAAGACTTACTTAATGTTGTACCTTATAGATTGGTGTATAGAAAAGCATGCCACTTACCGGTTGAGCTTGAGCATCGGGCTTATTGGGTTATTAAGAAATTCAATTTTGATTTGCAGGAAGTTGGGTCAAAAAGAAAATTGCAGCTGACAGAACTCAAGGATATTCGAAACGATGCTTATGAGAATGCAAAGATCTACAAGCAAAGAATGAAAGTCTTTCATGACAAGCACATAGTCAGAAAATCATTCGACCCAGGTCAGAAAGCACTATTATACAATTCTCGTCTGTATTTATTTCCAGGTAAGTTACGTTCTAGATGGTCAGATCCTTTTATTGTTCATACAATTTACACTCATGGAGCTATTGAGGTTGAAAACCCAAAAAATGGTGATATTTTTAAAGTTAATGGCCAAAGATTAAAACCATATTTGGAGTTCAACTCTCGAGATGGGGAGGAAGAAATTGATTTGAGTGATCCTACGATTCTATCCTAAAAACCAAAAAAAAAAAAAAAAAAAAAAAAAAAAAAATTGTTCTGTCTTCATGTTTTTCTTAGTAGGCTTGCGTAGTGGTGTAACTCATCCAGGTACATTCTCTCCAACTTATTATTTAGTCTCTCTTTATTCATCTATACTGATTCTATTTGCCTTCACTTGACTGACTTGCCTCCTTTCGAATATTTAGGACAATGGGTTCTTAGGTACTTTGTAGTTTTCTAACATGTTTTTGGCGCTTTACTACAGCATCTGAGTCTACTTCACCTAGACCTTCACCTAGTCAGATTCATCTTCTTCTCTTTTACCTCAAGGGCGTAACTGATCTCTTCCCTCATTCCTTTACTTTATTTTGCTATTACATTGGGGACAATGTAAAGTTTTTGTTTATGGGTGGGTTAAAAAGTATCAGGATACTTAATTGCTTTTGAATTTTCTTATCACTCTGGTCTGTATAACTGAAATAATTTTGATTTAAAAAAAAAATTTGATAGTGTATTTGTCTAGTTGATGTTGACTATCCTACTGCCAATGATGATATCTGTTCAAAATCGAGTGCATTTTTAATAGAATATTAGACAACACTTGAACTCGTTCATTTATTTGAATACTTATCCATGTTAGACCTGATTAAGGAAGCACATAGCCACTATTGACTTATCCTTTATTGAAAACATGACTTGAGTGTATGAGTTAATATTGTTGACTGAGTATCATTATGAAACATTCCGTTCCTAAATCCTTAAGCTAGTAACCAAATTATTTTGAGAGCAGTTTGTGGGTGTTAAAATTACTACTTGTGTTCTGAGAATTTTGATTGTTTGGGTTTTCTGGGTCTCATCTTTGGTTGAATAGGTTATAGTCAAGGAATCTAAATTGAGCACTACTCACTGCTAATAAAATAAAATAAAATATCTGACTCGAGCAATTAAGTCTGTTAGGGTATCTTAAAACCTGATACCCTATGGTCATCTGACTTGGGAGTCATCGACCCAAAGCTCGCTATATGAGTCACACATATATATATATATATATATATATATATATATATATATATATATATATATATAATTTTTACATTTTCACTTCTCTATTAGCCCGTGGGACTCGATCAATTAAACATGTTAGGGTATCATAAAACTTGGTGCCCTATGGTCATTTGACTTGGGAGTCATCGGCCTAAAACTCGCTACAAGAGTCACATAGAAAGTTAGTGAGAAAGAAGTATTGCACAAGATGTAAGACTTTTTACATTTATAAAATAAATAAGAAGAGTCAGAAGTGCTCGATAAGAATTGCTAGGTTAGAACCTAAGAGACTGAAGATGGGAAGTTAGAAATCACTCACCAGCCTAGTTCTAAGAATACAATGATCTAATTTTTACCAGTTCAATTGAAAAAGCATTGTGTTGATCAATAGGAGCCAAAATCGTTTGAAAACCTCGTGATTGGAGAGAAAAGCATTAGAAGAGTGACAATTTACGAGACGTGTAAGGAATAAATGACTACAAAGGATTCGAGATTGTAAAAATATCGACAACACAATATTGGTCGTAGTCTAATACATATATAAGTTCAATTTTTGGCTAATCACACACTCACTAAAGGTCGAACATCAGATAAGTGAAAAAAAAAATTTGTGTTGTTGTTTAATCTCTTTCTAAAAGTGTTGCTTTATTTTCGAACTTGAGGCATATGGTAAAAAATCTAACGTAGATTCAATTCATGTTAACTCTCTTAACTTAGTTTAAATTTGTAGTTTATTCGAGGACGAACAAATGTTTAGTTTGGAAGTGTTTGATAAGTGCATTTTATACACTTATTTGGACATTTAAACTAAGTTTTTATTACGTCATTTTATAGATTTTCTAGTTAATTTATTGTGTTATTCTTTATATTGTAGTTTTGGATATGTTTAATAGCAAATTGAGAAGAATGGATGAAAAGAGCAATAAATTGGAAGATATTTCGAAAGTATGAGAATTTAATTGCACTCAATTGAAAGTTGAAGGGCCAAAATGGAGGTTATGGAAAGTTGGAGGACTAAAGAAGACAATATAAAAGTTTGAGGACTAAAATGACCAACAACCAAAGATTGAGGACCAAATTGGAGGCTGTGAAAACTGGAAGGACCAAATTACAAAACCTTAAAAGAACCAAGCTGGGCGATCGCCCAGATTAATGCTGGGTGAGCGCCTAGCAACTGAAGAAGAAAGCAGAGGCCAAACCATGTTGCCTAGGTGATCGCCCGAGAAAGCACTGGGCGATCGCCCAGGCTAAATCCGGCTGCGTAAATTTTATTTCCTTTCTTTGAATCCTAAGACAATTAGGTAACTTATGGGCCACGGATTTTGGAATGTTTTTGGGATATTTTGGGGCACCATAAGGCATTATAAATATGAGTTATATTCTCATAATTGGTTGTTGGATTTTTGGGGAGAGAAAAAGACGGCAATAAACAAGGAAGAAGAATTACTTAGCGAAAAAGAGTTTTTGGAAGATTTTTTCTCCTTCAATCCATGCCGAGTTCTATCAATTCTTTTATTCTTAATTTAATTATGTTCTTCTAATTTTCTTGAGCCAAGGTAGACGATGAAACCTTGTTTAAACAAAGTGATTATTTTGTTATTCGTTTAATTCCATTTTAGAGCTTTAACTTTCATGGTTCGTTATTGTTAGATTAATTAAATAAAATTTCTTTCATCTTAAATATCATGTATTCTTGATTGTTAGAAATTGATTTAATTAATTCGTGCTTGATGCTTAAACGTGTTCTATTAATTTTTTTTTGATTTTCCGTTATCTTTTTATCGATTTTGGATACATAGAATACTTTGGAAATCTTTGATTCTTTGTTTTCTTTTAATTGAATTTGATATGGAAAACGCTTAAGTAATTTATGATTGAAGCGAAGGGGAGCCTATATTGGATTTTCTACTTTTGGATATAATTGATAAATATCTTAAGACGACAATTGATTGATTTCGAGTTGTCGTTTGTTTTTTGGGAATTAATCAATAATTGGATAATTGCTAAGTTAAACAAAAGTGGATTCTGAAACCTTGGTACTTTAATCAACTTGAATTTTCAACTCAACTCTTTAGCATAATTAATTAGTCTTTAAGTTAAATTATTTCAACTAAATTCATTTTGACCAAACTAGCCTAAGTATAATAGTTAATTCGAATTAATTTAGACTTTCCATATTGCAGTCTCTGTGGGATCGACTTCGTTAATACTTTTCTATATTTCAATAGATTCGTACACTTGCGAATTAATTAAAATTTGACATCAACAGGTTGTCGTGGTAGGCACTTGATTACATCAATCAATAATAAAGAAACAAACCATATCAATCGGTCTTTATAAGAGTTTGAAAATCCGGGATATGAATAATTTGACGATTATCATGTTGACCAATTCAAAAACCAACATTTTCTTTGCACAAAACTAAGGTCATAATTTGGGTTGGTTTGGATATTTGCAACAATAACATCTTATTTTATTTGCAAATTTTAGATAATATGACCTTATCAAAATATGAATCTACCTAGAGAAATATAAAAGCAGTAGCCCTTCCTCTATATGAATACAATATTTCTCTGCACTACCATCATATACCAAACAACTAAAAATTCATTTGTCACTTCTATACATCAAAAATGTAATTAAGACACTACCTTTTAAAATGAAGTTACATATGTGTTACTCATTTCAACATTCCACTTAAATTACATGCACTGAAATACATAAAGTTATTAGAGCTACCTCCCTCTCTACTTCAACCCCTTTTGCTTGTATTTCAAAAGCGTTCTCAAATTGAACCTTACTAACTAGCATGAGAAAAAAATTAGAATGATTCATGCATATGAGTTACTCAATACAACATGCACAAAAAATTATAAACACATGATACTAAAATCATATTAATGTTATAAGACATACCTCTATCTCAACTTCAATATTATCATTGACAACATTCTTTCTATTTCAACATCATTTTGAAAGTCAACCAATAACAACAACAACAAAATGCAGCATCATGTCTTTACATAAACAGTAACATATGTTACTATTGAAAATATAGTGTGCCACAAAAAGAATAAACACGTCCAAAGAAATATCACCAGTATATAAAACAAATTGGTGATCCAAAGCATCGTGCGTAATTTTTTTTTTTTTAAAAAAATCATGACAGCTTGATTTATGTCATAGCAACTACACACACAAAAAAAAAAAAAAGTCATATAAAAAACATAATTCGTGATTAAAACCTTGTAACTGAAAACATAAAACAGTGGCACCTGTCTTTTTTCATCAAAGCAGTCCTCGAAGTACTCACATCATCGGCTGCACCTATTAGGTTTGATCGATATAGATGATGATCAGCAAAATCAGTACCAAACCTACTTTTTATCAAACAATCCAGAAGCATAAATGACACGACCTGTCTTGAATCATCTTAGTGGATCTAAGACGTGCCGTGCGCTAATGATTAATGCCAGCTAGATGTCGGGTTCACCATTAAGGCTATTTAGACTTTTCTATGACTTATTGAATTTTTTTTTACTAAAAAGATTTTATAAAAATTTGACAGAATATCCCCTACAAATTAGACTAAACCAACTTGGAAAGCAACAAAATTTCCAAACACAATATATATGATATCAACTTGGGGTTCACCTGCCCTCTAATATGAACCAATCAAAAATGCAGCAAACCCATCTAACTTCTACATGCCACAAACAATACCAAAATGAAATATACTAAAGTTAGTTGTCATGAGACAAATGCATGATAATGACTTGCTTAACAAAATCCAATCATACAATCAACTAGGTTAAATGGACGTGGCTCCTGTAGCTGTAGAATTTTCCAAAAGCTGCTCAAAAAGCTCAACAGCATCCTAATAAGAAAAGCGTGATAAAAAACGTAAGTTTATAACTCAGTTAGTGGAGAATTTGCAAATAATTATACTTTTTCTAGTTTATTAATATTTACTAAAATCATGAATTGTTCTATAATACTTCTAAATAGTTATGAATTCTAATATTAACTTTGAAAATTTTAAGCAATAAAGATTTTGAAATTCCTTATGCTTGATATAAGTAAAATAACTGTAAAGATAAAGGAACTAAGAAATGCTAGTATAATTGTAGTTCTCAAATAAAATATAATCTAATTAAACCGTAAGCTGGAATTTAAAGTCTGAAACTATATGATCTATTATCTAAAATCTGAAATCTATATACTGATTATTCTGAAATATATACTACACCAAAAATTAACCTAGTTAATTGATAATCTGTAATCTGAAATCTAGTCATACAGGCACAGAACTGTCCCCAAAGAGCTAAGCACCCCGATACACGGCCAAAAGACTATGTGTGTACGAGAATGGGTCCCAAAGACCTCTAATAATATGTTTATACACTGTGGTAATAGATTCACACCAGTGCACAACAGGTAAATCACCATAATTGGTCATACACTTTGGAAACACTTCACACCAGTACAGAGCGGGTAAAATCACCATATCTGGTCATACACCGTGGAAACGTATTCACACCAGTGCAGAACGGGTAAAATTACCTAGGTACTTTTTGGTGATTTTAAAATTAACTTTACTGAAACCTTTAATAATGATATAATATTCTAATAATAGATTTAACAAAACTGAATTTAAAATTTGAAAGAATTACTCATTTATAAAAGCCAACTTATACTAAAACTCATGCTTGTCCAACACTTATTTAGAAATAATTCATTTTTGCAATTTATGTAATATACTAGAAGCGCTCAAATAATGAAACAATTCATATAACTTTACAAACTAATAGAATATAATTAAATGCTTATTTTTTGAAAAATAAGTTTTTCCACTCACAGAGTTTTTAACAACGAACTAGATTGGTCGATACGCAGCACTAACCTCCTCGTCACCTCCTGAAATAAAATATAATTACTTGAATTAATAAACAACCATTCCAAGTAACACTAAAAATTAAAAGCAAGACCAAGTTTAACCTACCCGTACTTAAGCAAAACTTCTCCAAAAAAATCATTTTCTCACTTTGATCTAATCATTATTTTAATTTACCACTTCTCTTTTTCACATGTTAATCTCTAACATTTGCAATCGAACAAGAATAATTTCTTTAATTTTCGTAGTAAACTCACCAAGCTAGAAACTCATTTCCATTAACTCAATAATATATAATCTCCTTAACAATCTCAACCATTTCTAATCTTCCATAAAGCTCATAAATAAACTCATTTACATTAGATTCAATTAAAGAACCCAAATAGAAATTCAAGGGTTTGCTAAAATCATCATTTCAAACTTTTAACATACATAAACTAATACAAGTCTTAATATGCTTAAAATAGCTTAAATCTCTAATTAAACCCACTAAGTCAAGAACTATAAAATTTCATCAATTAATTCCTTCCTTTAACTTGCAAATATAGTTCATGTCACTAAAATTAACTTATTTCCTTTTAAAACATTCACATTTAAGCCAATAAGCAAAAAATATTAATTATTTACACTTTTTTAAATAGGTAATTTCTTACTTACCTATTGAAATTGCGAAAGAAATGAAGAACCCAAGCCTTAATTTTTTGACCACCTAACGATTCGGCCGGCCTCCTCTTCCTTTTTCTTCATCTTCTTTCTTTCTTTTTTTCTTTCCTTTTTCACCTGCCGCGACTCTCTCTGCATCTGTGTGTTGTGAAGAAAAGGACCCAATTCATTTTACAAATGAGCCTAATTGCAACCTAAGAAAAAGGACCCAAATTCAAAGAGTCAGAAAGGGATATAAAAAGACAGAGAATAGATAAATTGCGGGAGGTGAATTTTGGGAAGAAAAATACAAGAGAAGATTCAAAGATCAAGGAATGGATTGAATATTCTTGGGCCAATGTATTTCTATTTTCTTCTTTTTTCCTCTATAATATGATTAATACAATTCTTGTAATATTTTACAAAATCATGTCTGACTATAGTACTTATTGCTAGGATGAACGATTTCAAGCTCAAGTTTTTAATTAATTAAAAGTTTTTTTTTGTTTTAGTGATTAATTGCTTGTGGGTTGATTATTCTTTATTCTTTATTTCTAATATTTTAATACTTGATCACCATTAGAATGTTTTGTGATCTTTATTGAAGTCGAGAGATTCAATTTAGATAAGCATGTGGTATTGAATAACATAGGATCCAATAATATATAGAAATTACTATTATGCCTTGTGAAATCCGTTTAGGTTTTCTTGTGATTTAAATGCATATTTTTATGTTCAAAACTTAATTAGAGATAATTATGTTCGCATATTGATATAGAATTGATTGACCATCAAGAGAGGCTTTTGATTATTATAGGATCACCGATTTTCTATCTAGGATAATTATAAGCTAAAGAGATTAACGGAAATTTGATTAAGGAACGTATATGTGGATTCACAAATCCTAGTACTAGTACAATTCAAATTCATTCTTAAAAATTACTTTTGATTGCGAGATAATTTAGATTTAATTTAACATAAGTAGAATAATTTTAGGATTAAATTTACAAACGAATCTGTGTTCTTATATTGTTAAAACTAGAAGTATACATTAATAGGTTAATTTGTAGCTAGTTATCGTGGGTTCGAGTTTAGACACTCTTTACATCACTTTATTACTTGTTAACGATCTGTCCACTTGAAGGGTTAAAATCTACAACAAGTTTTTGGTATTGTTGTCGGGGACAAGTTTTATTAATTACTACTAATTGATAATTTAGTTTTAACAATTTATTTTATTTATTTTATTTTTATTATTATTTATTATCCTTCTCAGTTCTTTGTATTACTGCTAAATTCCAGTTATTTTCTAAAGTTTCAGGTGTCGATCGTGTATGCACCTTGCAAAAGATAAAGATCTATTTTATTTCGACCCATTTATCGAACGAAGTTTTCACCAACGACAACGTAAACAACGAAAAAGAAAAAACAGTAAAAAGATACAATGGACGACAACAACCGAGTCCGTGATCCATTACCTACAGATATGAGAAATAATCTTGTACTAATGGCTTGACTAGTTGAAGTTAATGAACAAGATATTATTATGGGTGAGTACAGGATGCCACCAATTATTGAGATTCGGTCCAACATAATTTACCCACATTTTGGGCTCGAGAACTTTCAGTTGAGACCAGATGTTATTAATCTATTCTTGAACAATTTGCCATTCTATGGGAGAACAGACAAAAATCCTCATTATTATCTTTCTCACTTCATATAATACTATGGAAATTTCAAATACTACAGTGTTAATAAAGATATATTTAGGATAAGGCTCTTCTCATACACTCTGAAGGATAAAACTAGAGAATGGTTAGACTCTCTATCATCTGGGATCATCACTACTTGGACAGATTTGGTCTAAAAATTCACACTGAAATACTTCCACCCATCTAGAGTGAATAGACTGAAGCATGAAATATTCAATTTCCAACAATCTGACTTGGACATTTTTCACGAGGCATGGAAAAGATTCAAGGAACTACTCCGAAAGTGTCAAGTCATGGTTTTCCTTCGGCAGCTCAGAATCATTATTTCTACTCTAGATTAGCTCCAAACAGTCGTTTTTCAGTACTGCAATAGGAGGCTCTATCCAAAATAGATCCGCTGGCGACCTTCACAACTTGTATGAGACGATGAGTGAACAGTTTGTTATGTGGCCAGACGGAGGGTTTCAGAAAAAATCAACAAGAATGCACTATGTACAAATCAATTCGCTCCTACTGGCAAAAATTGATTCATTGGCAAAGCAAATAGAAGCAATGAAATATTTTCACTCAGCCAATATGGTTTAGATGTCCTTACCAATATGTACAACATGCAGGGCAAACCATCAATCATCAGAATGCCATTTAACCACCATTGATATGTCATCACCTGAACATGCTGCATATGCTCAGAACTTTCAGTAACAGCAGAATAATCCATACTCATAGACTTATAATCCTGGATGGAGAAATCGTCCAAATTTCTCATATGACAATACATAAAATATTCAAAATCAGCCAAATCATGGAAGACCCTAGGAAAGGGAATGGGGATTTGAAAAAACATTCGCTAAATTGTCAAAACGGATGGAGATATGATTCAAGAAAGTGTAGGAAAGATAAGATGTCGCGATAAAAAATATAGAAAATCAGATTGGACAGTTAGCTAAACTATTGACAGAGCTACAACTAGGCACATGGCTAAGCAATACCGAGGTCAATCCAAAAGAGCAAGTAAATGCAATTACCATAAAAAGCAGAGTTGAATTGCTCGAAATTCATGTAAAGAGACCAGGTGTAGAATAGGAAACTGTGTCCAGCAAAGGGAGAAAAAACAAATCCTATAAATTCAAAGAAACAGTTGAACAAGAAAAAGATAACTCTCCACCAGATTATATTCCATCACAGGCATACGTCCTTCCAATTCCATTTTCTCAAAGGCTGCGAAAATATAAGCTAGATAAGTAATTCAAAAAATTCCTCGATGTATTCAAGAAACTCCAAATCAACATACCTTTTGTCGACACTTTAGCTCAAATTCCAAGTTATGCAAAATTTATGAAGGAAATTCTTTCAAACAAAAAAAAGTTGGAGGAGCACGAACAGTCATGCTTACCGAGGAATGCAGTGCTATATTATAAAACAAGCTATCTCCGAAATTAAAAGATCCAGAGATTTTTACTATTCCTTGCACTATTTGTAGTTTTTTTTTTTTTTTTTGACAAAGCTCTTTATGATTTGGGTACTAGTGTGAATTTAATACCTTATATATTTTTAAGCAGCTCGGTTTGGGAGAAGCAAAGCCAACAACAATATCGTTGTAGCTTACAGATAGGTCCATCAAATATCTAAGGGGGGATCGTTAAAGACATATTAGTGAAAATAGACAAGTTCATATTCTCTGCTGATTTTATTATTTTGGATATGTGCGAAGACAGAGATGTACCACTTATTTTGGGTTAACCCTTATTGGCTACTGGTCGGGCATTGATTGATGTGCAAAAAGGGCAACTAAAGCTGATGTTTAATTATAAACATATTACATTCAATGTATTTAAAGCAACTAAATTTCTGAACTCTTCATATTCCTGTTTCTAGATTGATGCCATTGACCAGGAGAGAACTAGCACTTTCACATTGGAAAACCAGTCAGACTAGATGGAACACATTCCAATTATTAAAACAAAGAGTGACGAACAACTGTCCGATGAAGAAGTTGAAGTTTTCATAGTTGAGTTCAAGCAGAATGGTAAAATAGAGTCATATCAATATGAAAAGGAAAGTGTCATGAGTGATCACCGTGACAAAATCAAGCTAATGACTTTAAAGAAGCGATTTAATGGGAGACAACCATTCTTCTACCCTTTTAATTCAATTTCCATATCATTTTAGTTTTAAGATTTTAATTAACATTTTTGCACGTTTTATTTTTTTATGACTTAAAGTAGGCATTTTCGAATTATAGATAGCGATGAACAATTATCATCGTCATTCAGCACACGCACACACTTAAATTTTAAGTTCTATTTAAAAAAAAAAAATTGACTTCAGCAGTTTTATACCATGCAATCACGTGGTATATTCCTCTGCGATTGCATGGACTGGGTAGGAAACTTTATGCCCAAAATTTAATGTCTTTGTGACCGCAAGGACAACCGGAGAAGTTTAAAGCCAAATTTTTTTTATTAATATTCTTTTTATAAGAGTTACACTATGTAGGCCAGCTGGATGATATTCAAGTGAAGATTTGTCGACCTGTGCCTAGACAGAATCCTCCACCAGTGGATCCTACCACACTTCTTCTTCCAACACCATCCGATCCTTCTACGGAAGTCTATGATATTTGTATAAATTTCTTTTGATTTTTAACTTTACATTGGAGACAATGTTTCTTTCAATTTTGGGGGTTGTGAATCAATTGTTAGATTCGATTGTGATCGTTAAAATGATTGTTAAAAAAATTTATTATTATTATTATTATTATTATTATTATTATTATTATTATTATTATTATTATTATTTGTGTTTGTTTGCATGGTTAAGTGTCATAAATAGCCTTGTCGACTAGTGATGAAATTGTTTCTTTTAAGTTTTACTTAAATTCATGATATGTAGACAGAAATATTACTCTTGGTTAAATGTGAAGATACTAACCCATGTTTGATACCGTGTTGTGTCGATTAGTTAAGTCGATTTAGCTATACAGGTGCACACCTTTGTCGAGAACAATATGATGTTCTTTTTAGACTAGAACTGTAAACTTAAAACCAAAAGCGATTAAGTGTGGTAGTAGTTAAGCAGTAATGGTGACTATCTAAGTTTGTGTTTGATTCCATGTGTGTTGAAAAATTGTGTGGAGCACTTTAGGCCAGTTAAAGGAAACTAGGTAATGACCAAATGTTAAGAATCTAATCTCCATGCATGAACTTATTATACGTAAGGAACTAGGCTATTACTATCTTATAATTCTCTTCGTAGCCTTTTTGATTCGAGTGAAAAAGTCCATAGGTATTTTTCAAAACCCGATACCCTAATGTTCAAAAGACACGGGAGTCATAGGCGCAAAGCTCGTTACATGAGTCATTTAGAAAACTTAATGGACTAAGTTTTTCACATAAGATATATATATATATATATATATATATATATATATATATATATACAAAAAAAAAGAAAAAAATAATTTAAATATATCTGCTAAAGCTAAAGTGAAAGATCCTTTGCAAAGTTAATATGAAGATTAGATAACTAATGGGTTTGACTTACTTAGTGGAAACGTTTTGGTCAAGAGCACTAAAAAATAAGAGAATCTTCATAAACCTAGTTTGTCACAATTATTCGCTTCCTCAACCAGCTTCGAACAACAAAATAATGAGTAAAATATAACCTTAATTTACAAATATCATCACATAACGATTTCATAGAGCATAATGACATAGACATCAATTATAAGACTCTATGTTGTTTATTACCATGTGCTAATTTATATCAAATCTCTATAAAGCAATCTAAATCACATACACATTTTAATAATGATCAAGTATGAAAACGGAATTAATGAATAATAAACAATTTACCCAATAACAAGAATAAAAACATGCAATTTATTAGATTAAAGAGTTAACAAAATTTCATCAAAATCCTAGCCATAAACGTTTAGCTTATCTTATTTTGATTAGAAAAAATACAAGAAAAAAGTGAATACATAACTCGGAGAATTTAGAATAAAAGTTGAGACAACCCTTAATCTTGAATCTTTTCTACGATCTTGGACAACACAGTCTTCTTCTTCAAAATAATCCAAAGTTTCAATGATTTGTTGTAATTTTTCTTCCAAAAATTTGATGTATTTGATGTGGAGTTCCTCCAAAGATTTGTATTATGTTATGATATCGAACTCTCCTTTTCTTCTCTAATAATTTGGATATTCACGGAATATGAGCTAATAGGCTTCATCCGACCCCCGTCGCGTCTGGTGCCAGTTGATCGACCAACTCGAACCGAGTAATCGGTCGACTAGTGAGTCACCTCCGACGCTGCTCGACCATGTAACCATCAATCCTCATTTCTACCACGCATAGGGTAGTGCTTTCATGTGGTAGCAAGTCTAGCACTGAATCTTTGTCGGGTTCTAGCAAAGAAATACCTCTGGCGGGTCTTGAGCAAATCAATTTTGGGAAGTCAGTTGACCGACTGTCTCCTTTGGCACCATCCGACCTTCAAGTAGTATTAGACAACATTACTCGAGAAAAATGGTAAAAGTTTTTAAAATTGACAATCTTTAATCATTGGATTGACTAAAACATAATTCCAAATATCATTGTCTTGGTAAAAACAACAAATACAATAATTTACACCATTACATTAATTATATAGTTTGAAAAACGAATTTAATATTTATAAATAAGGAATCTTTTAGGGTGCGTTTGATTGCAAGCAGAAAATTTGAGTGGAAAAAAAACGAATTCCATGGAATTGAATTGCTAAAACAATTGTTTCAAGAAAATTGGTGGAAATTTTTTCCTAGAAAATAAAACCTCATCCCCCTCTAAGAAAACATTTTCATTGTTTTCAAAGAAAATGTTGACTTTTTAAAGTAAATGAGAAAATGTTTTACCTGGAAAAAAATACAAATCAATCAAATGTGTAGTTAAAAAATAGGTGGGAAAAGGCTTTTCCATGAAAAAATGTGGCTATCAATCATAGTTAGTTGAAAAATATATGGAAAATAGACTTTTTCTCTGGAAAATGAAATGCAATCAAACGCGCCTTTAATTCCATTAGGACTTAGCTTTCACATATCAGTAAAACAAATGTATTTCTTGGAATCAAATTCCAATATAAATCTTAGGCATTATGGAGGAGAAAATAAAGATACTAAAATTTGTATTAAATGACGTATTTCTAGTAATAAGAGCAAGCTTATTTACACAATGGATCGAACTTTGAACTTGTCTATTTTCAACGTCTATAGATAAACAAGGACTCTAAATTATTAAACATTAAACTGTTAAGAAAAGAAAATAGTCAACTTTTCCCTAACCGTACCTAGTGCCTACCTAGTGCCATTTGTTACACATCTAATTCCTACACCCAGTCCCATCTTCAACCCCATTGCACGTCTTTATCACTTCTATGTAATTGAAAAACGAGGCATATGACCAAGATATGTTCTTTGATCTACCTTTAGAGTTAAGAATGAATTCAGATTTAGAATTAGAACTTGATCTTTAATGTACTTGTCTATTTTCTACATCTATAGATATATACAATGACTCTAAATTAATAAAACATTAAATTATTAAGAAAAGAAATTGTTTCCCTATCCCTACCTAGTGCCATTATTACACATCCAATTCCTACACCCCGTCCCATCCTCAACCACATTTCACGTCCCTATCACATCCATGTGATTGAACAAACGAGGCATATGACCAAGATATGTTCTTCGATCTATCCTTAGAGTTAAGAATGAATTCGGATTTAGAATTAAAACTTGATCTTTAATGTTCTTGCACATCCTTTGCAGGTCAATACTTTCACTCTATAATTCCATCTTTTTAAGAAAATTCTGGATATCTCTCTCCCTGAATGAATATTCTCATACTCCGCACACATTTCAAGTTCTAGCAATGGAGGAGGTTGGCAGGGCAAGACCAAACTTTAGTTTGGTCCCACTCCAAAAAAAACCAATTTTTGCAGTGCAGATTTTTTTCACTAACAGTCCAATTTTAAAGTACACTTTTTTTTTAAAATAGTAATTCTCTTCCAAAAAATCATGACTCTATCTTAGAGGTTGTCAAATATTGTTTGTATAGTTATATTTATAACACAATTTTTGTTTTTGTTTCCCACTTTTAATTGCATCAAAGGTTCTTTAATCTTTGTTAATTATCGCACTTATATCCTTAACTTTTTTTTATGTTAAATTATTATTTTCAACATTCTATTAATTAACACATTTTGTCCATGACGATAGTTTTAGTTCAAAAAATTTCGTTAGAAATGTATTAAAAAAAACTTATTTGTCCTTCATATTTTTAAATAATAAAAAAATTAATAAATACAAAAGTACAATATAATATTTGACCCTTATATTAAAGCGTGTTAATAAAATATTTGCACGTAAATCATCATAAAAGACCATATGTACTAATAAAAAAAGGTTGTGAATAAGATTGTGACAAAAATATGATAGAGACATAAGACAATAAACAAAATTTAAAAAGCCTATAGTGTATATTTAGTTAAATGACGTGACATTTTAATTCAATATTGTTCGAAATATGTCGATAAAATTTAAATAATATAGATATTGAAACTTAAATATGACAAAGCCAAGAGCTCGATTAAAAGTGTTGACCTTAGAATCTACAATATCCACGTGTCAACAGATCTCCATTCAATCCTCTGACAGCCTGTATGTTACCTGCATACTAGGACAATCATTAGGTACCAAGACCACTGTGGAAAAAGGAGGTCGACGATCATTGGTACTCTGACGATCAAGTCAACTGCTGGTACAAGAATAATATATGAAGTGTTTGGTTGTGGGAGAGACAAGTAATATCTACATGTCAACAGATCTCCAGTCAATTCTCTGACAGCCTGTATATTACCTGCACACTAGGACAATCATTAGGTACCAAGATCACTGTAGAAAAAGGAGGCCGACGATCATTGGTACTCTGACGATCAAGTCAACTTCTGGTACAAGAATAATATATGGAGTGTTTGGTTGTGGGAGAGACAAGTAAGTAAAAATTGAGCAGAGTTTAAGGGTAAAGAATAATGCGTACCTTAGACTGATGGGGGGATATTATATTTATAGCTCCAGAGTTCTAATTGATTTGGGTAAGAAAAGAATTAGACATCTTATTGGATTCTCCTTCCTTATAGGATAAGGATAATTGGATGTGAACGCAATCTTTCATATTTTTATCCTTATCTCCACTGATTTCCAATATCGTGTGACCAATTATTAAGGGATCGAGATTGGGTTTCCTTGTGGGAGTTTGTATTACAATCAAATACAATCTTTCTTAAGTTATTATTACTTTTGCCATCCTAGAATATCAGATTGCCCATGGGAATCTGTGAGGCGCAGGGAATATTGATGAAGGGTATGGGCTCACCAGAAGTGGCGAAAGCCTTCATGGGCTCTGTTGGAATCGACAATGGCGTGCGAGGCTTACAGGGATTTTACTGGGCCTACAGGATCTTCGTTGAATCTAGGTGGACCTCACTGGGCCTATGAGGCATTTCCTGACGTCGAGGTCTTACCAAATTGGGTGGTAACAATAGTCCTCCAAGTGCAATCCTATTATTTATGGTAGGCGTTGGACTTTAAGAAAATTTTATTTTTTACGAGAAGCGAAGAACTAACCTTTATCAAAGATGTTCATTCGTATATATTCACAGTCCTCCAAGTCTGATGCCTGTTTATTTATGCCAGGTGAGGGCTTCGACTTGAGATTTTTCTGCAGTTAAGTGGAGTCCACGTGTGGCTTCTTGAGTTGTGAAGGGTCGTCAATCAATTTACTGTTTTAAAGACAACAGTGATTGTGTCGTCATCACGTGGCTCGAAACGGGCGTATAATCATTGCTATTTATGATTTGATGTGTTGGAGAAGGCGTGGGGGCGCGTAAGGCTTGTGTCAGCCCTAATCAGAATTGATTGATCCGCACGTTTCCTAAGCACTAGTTCAGTATCTTGCCACGCGTCCACCTGATGCAACGGTTAGGATATGAGGTTTTGAAATCAACTGCCCAGGTTCAAGGGATTTGTCGATTTAAGGCGATGGCCTTTGTTATTGTTTTTTCTTTACTTTGGCAAAAACTTAGAACTTGCTCGAGCTTCCCTTAGGGGACTTTGACGATTATCAGCATAAACATTTGTGACTCGTTTATAGAAGAATGTCATTTCTAAAAGGTATAGATAAGTTGTAATCCTTAAGCATCATTTCATTGTTTCTTTTCTATTGTTATCTACCTCTGTTTGTCCAACTTTGGCTGAAATGAAAAACCTAACACTTTCCCAACTTTCCTATACGAAGATGAGTTCTGAGAACAAGGATTCGCAGAACATGGTAGATCCTCCAACGGACTTTGAGATAATGGGCGAGGCGTCGTCCTTGCCAGATCATGATGATGAACTCACCCAGAGGCCCACCGTTGTTTTTTCTCCTCTGGCGTCTACAAGCGTTACCTATTGTTCATCGTTGGAAGAGGCACGGCCTCAACCAAAGACGAATGAGAAGAAATAGCGGGAGACGATCCCAGAGATAATGGGATCTCTAGGCCAGAGTGACGCCCATACAGCCCGCCTGTTGGATGATGAACTTATTTCTTCTGTAAATGCTGTTGCCACGGTCCAAAGCAAAATGAAGGAGATGGACCTAGAGGCTTTGCGGTTGGCCTATGTCATTCCAACATTGGTCAGTCTCTGAGCACCTCGTCTCTATGAACGGAGTAATGATTCTCCAGAAGACTATGTCACCATTTATGATCCGACAATGCAACAAGGAATCTGATTGACCCTCCACCGTTTCTTTCGTGAGGTCCTTCAAGCTTTCAACCTTACTCCATGCCAGATTAGTCCCAATGGCTGGGGTAAAATGGTGGCAGCATTTCTATTATGAAGGATAACAGATGCTAGTGAGCACCTCCTAGCGAAGGTCTTTAAGACCATATATCGACTATGTAAGTCCGAGGAGTGGTACAACATGTTTCATAGGCCAAGACAAGGCTGGAATATGGCCACGGACAGCCCCAATAAGGTCATGAATTAGAAGGGGGCTTTATTCTTTGTTGTTAGGAGTTGGGAATTCAGTCCGGATGATCTTCTGCCCAACATCTCTATCTCTCACCGTTTTGGTACCTTGGGTATGTTTAACTCTTTTGGATTTGATGTTCTACTGAAGAACATGACTTACTCCCTTCTTGTTTTTGTTTGCAGTTTGTGGAAAGTCCCCAATTTCAAGGAGAGAACAAGGATAAATTAAGGCAAAGTGGTCTAACATCTGAGGCTTACCAAGCGAGTTCAGAAGCCTAGACAGCCTCCTACAAGATAACACATACCTAGTTCGATATGGTTTGATGGGTGAGTTTAATGATAGCCATGTATCCACTTCTTTGCTTTGATTTCGTACTAATTCATTCTTCATTGGTGCAGCCAAGTATACCTTCCATTATTTCCTCGTTTACTCCGTTGATGAGGACGAGACTGCGCCACCTCCTCCGTCTCCAAAGGTGTTAGTGGCCGATTTACTTCAGTCCATGTCTTCTCCACCCCTGCCATCTCATTCATCTCAGTCATTTCTCATTGCCAAGTTGACTGATAGTGTTCTTCCACCATTATCCAGTCAGGAGCCTAGTCCTCCCTCCTCCTACCAATCTTACACAGACTAAAGAAAATGGGGTTTCGAATGAAGAGGCCTCTCGAGAGAAGAAAAGTGGGCCATCCTCTTCTGATGGCGATGGCGATGGCCCCATGAGGGATGCGATGAGAGCCTGGCATAATAATCATCCAGATATTGAGGGCACTACTTATGTAAACATTGGCTCCTGCACGGGACGAGCTGAACTCCACTGTGTTTGACATGTTGCCTTCGGTCCTGGCAATGGCTGTGGCTACGGTGCACAAGTTATGGTCCCATCACTGGAATAGGACTGTGGAGGAAGCCTCGCTAGAGGACATAATGACGATGGTGACCATTAGCATGGTGCGGGGTTTCGTTTTGAACTCCAAAGTGCACAGCACACTCAAGGGTTTTATGGACAAATTGTATTAGGCTTAGGCGAAAGCTAATAAGCTATTTGATGACCTTCAGGCTATGGGCTCAACCAATACTAAGTTGGGCTCTGAAAATGAAGCATTGTGGTCCAAGGTAGAAGCTCTGTTTTTAGCTGAGGCCGTCTTGTAAATTAAGATCAATGCTGCTGCTGAGGATGCGATGTAGGCTGAGAGAAGGGTACTGGAGGCCCAGTATTTGAAGAGGGCTGCGGAGGAAATGGCACAGCGGCCGAGTAGACTATAGCCTTGATTAATTAAGATTTGACGCCATTGTCCTTGAAAAGGACAAACAGTTGGTCGGGGTTATGGGCGAGCTAGAGATTGCCAATGAGGAGTTGGCAACAATGAAAGCTTCAATGGCCAAGGCTGAGGCAAGGGCAGTGATGTTATACAAAAAGAAGTTTTCGAGTATACCTGAGTATACCCGCCTTGCAACTCGCTTTATGGAGGCAAGAAGCGATCAGTTGACAGAGAAGATCCGGGTTGTTCACCCTGAGTGGAATCTTTTATTTCTACTACAGCCCCTGTCGAAACTCCTACTCCGGGGCCTTCAACAGCTTTCAAAGTTATTCCCTCTTTCGAACCTCATGTTGGAGGCAAGGCTCCCATCCATTTCCCTCCTATACAAGAAGAGCCCATATATGCCGACCCTAATTTGGCGGCAAGGCAGTAGGACTTGTATTTTTATGTTTTTGTATTTCTTGTTATGCCTTAAGCTTATCAATGAAACCAATTTCTCTGTTGTTTTAAGTGTAATTGCTTTGTACGCTCCATCGTGATTAATGAAAACATTTATTCAATCAAGATTCTGACCTTCAATTATGTTAGTCATGGACTACCCCTCCTTTGAGTGTATGCACTGAGTAGTTTGTCTAGTAAGGCAAAAGGTTGGCTGTGGGTAAACTCGCCAAATTTTTTGACGAGGTTGTTGTGATCAGGGCTATCTCCCTATTGTCGAAAACGTCCTTAGCCAAATCTTTGACCAAGTTCGATGAGGACCTTTATAAATAACAGGCCTTTGACGAAGGTCTGAAATTAGAAATTTACACAACTAGAAGGGATTTGAATCTGAAGAGTTGTCTTTATGTCATTGTTTCCCAAGGCATTAATGGAACAACCTTTTCGTTGCTCAAGATGTTGTCGTCATCATTATCTGGGGGTATTGAAGGGCGCGCGTGGCTTGTGGAAATTCCCATTACCATTAAATAGTGGTTCATTAAGAGCCTTATTTAATGCTTTATGTTTCCCACACCCCTTTCCAATGGTTCAAATCTTGAGGGCTTTAATCAACTGCTTTGATCAGATCCTACATCTATATAAACTCAAAGAATCCTTCATTTCTAGTTTCACCTTTTCAAAACTTCTCGGAACTCAAACATTTTCTCCCATGGCAGAAATCTTTCTCATCGAAAGAAAAATAAAAAAAAGAAGTGTTTTGTTTTTCTAATGGCCAACTATGCCTTCACAAATATTCCAGTCTTCAACGTTGATGAAAAGGAAGATGATGACGGGAATGTGACCCCTCCTCTACAGTTTTCGGTAATGGGCATGACACCAATTTAGGTTGCAGACACTTTATCTTCTTCCTAAGAACATTTGCTTGCTTCACAGAATGCTAGGCAGCAGGACAAATGAAAGGAGGTTACCATTGAGGAGGGCAAGTCTTGTGGGCAAAAGAGGACGGAAGTCTCCACAGCTAATGAAGGTATTACCGAAGTTGGTGAAACTCATCTTCAGGTGTACAATAAAAATCTTTCAAGAGTGACAAGTTCAAAATTGGAGTAGAACAATTTGTTGAGAATAAAGTACTAAATGATCATCACAGTGATATCATATTTTGGAGACTCCCTGTCATGGTGAAGTTGGACTTATGTTGCTGATGAAGCCCGCTGATGAACTGATCTAAAGCTTAAAGTGTATGAAGAAATGGCTTATGCGAAGCATAAATAGTTGGTCGAGGAATTGACGGAGCTTAGGAAGCCCAAAGAATAGCTAGCTAGGCTAGGGGTCCCTTCTTGTGCTGACCCTAAAGAGGCGGCAGAGCAGTATGATGGTGTTTACGTACTCTTCAATTTTCTTTGTAATTTAGACTCTAATAAATAAAAGATCATCTTAGTCGCCATCGAAGTTGGAATTTGTTGTTGACGTAATTGATCCCAAGTGTTACTGCCTCGCCTGTTGTATTGTCAAAATTGAAACGCTTATCCAAACAATGTTCTAACCTGTTTATTCTTCGAAGTCGAAGAGATAACCGCGAACTGCATTCCTTTGAAGGTTTACATGCTTAATCAAAGCCTTGGCGAGGGGGTCGAAAATGCCTTCATGGCCTTATTGTCGAGGGCATTCTTCGTGAGTAATGACCCTTACAGTGGGCGAAGGCTTGGACTTAGATATTCATATTCCTGGGAAGGCTTTTGAATCTAAAGGGTTGACATTTGTGTCATTAATATTCTACATGGGCAGCCTTTACGTTCTTCTGGGTGACGGCACCTTTATTGTGTGTAGCAGGTGAAAGTCTCCAAGCACATTTAAACCACGCAGACTTTACATTCTTCAAGGTTTTTTATTAATGCCGCCCTTTTCTCACGCGTCTCTTATCCAAGAGTTCAGATTTCGGGGGTCCTAATTAAGAGCTGGGATCAAGCGTTGAGCCTATATATACCCCTAAGAACCTTTCATTTCCATTTTTTACTTGCACAAATTTTCTAAAATCCAACCGTCCACACCGTTCTAGAAACCATTTCTGGCGAACGAATCTCCATCAATGGCCAAGTGTACTTTCTCCAAATCCTTATCTTTAGTATCGACAAAAATGAAGACTACGATAGGAACGTGACCCACTCTCTACAATCTCTGGTTTTAGATGTGGCACCAGTCCCAATTGTAAATACCTTTTTGGCGCCGAAGCCAGCCATAAACGCCTCATCTCCCTTTCTCTCCAAAAAACCTCTATCTTCATCACCGAGTGTCAAACAACAGGACAAAGAAAAAGGGTTTGCCAAGTGGACCAACTAACAATGACCCATTACATATTCTGGTAGGGCCAATAACGAGATCAAGACTCAAGAAGATCAAGGATGTCATACAAGGTCTTGTCTAAGCTACATGAACTGAAACCGACACCCAAAGTACAACAAGCAAGACACCAACCTTCAAACTGAGTATGACCAAGGAAGAGCCAACTTTAGTACATGTGATTCAAACTAAGGATCATATTTAGGGTATATTGGAGGCTAGTGGGAGATTGGCGGGCCAAAATGAGCATAATTCAAAGTTTGGAGACAAAAAATACGAGCAGCTGAAAATTGGCCAAACATGAGGCGATCGCCCAAGCCATTATTTTGAAGGCAAAAACTAAAGGCAGATCGTCTAGGCATATTTTCGAGAAAGTCTAGATTTTGTTCAGTTTTTGTTCATTTACGAGTTAGAACTCTATTTTGTTAAGTTTTAGTTATTTTCTGAATTAGATTAAGTTTTCATTGATTTTTGTATATATAAACAACTCTCATTGTGAAAAATTCACAACTGTAATTATTGAGAGATTAAATAAAAATGAGATACACTTTCTTTCATTGTTTTCCATTGAACTAACCAAAATTTATTAAAGAGTTCGCAAATCTTTGTGGTGTTCAAACTTAGTTATCTGATTCAAGAAATCATCAGGTCAACATCATGTGGCTTGATTTTAGCTTTCTTGGGGTTCATTATCAATATTTGTTGTGGGTTCCGATATTAAATTCTTTGTGGGTTCGCATTAGTTGGTATCAAAGCTTTAGCTCTAAAATTAGGTTCTATCTTTTCTTTTTCTATTTTTTGTTTTAATTAATTTCATCTTGAGTTATAAAAAAATTCTCTTTTGTAATTCATCATATTTCATAAGAGTTTTTATTTTTATTTTTTTTTCTTGTTCAAATTCATCACATCGTAGAATCATTCAAAAAAATAATATTCTTTTCTTGCACCAAAAACTTTCAAGAATTGTTTGAGCAAGATCCATTAAGGCGCCAAAACTAATTATTTTCTAGTTCTTGTCCTGTGATAATTTTTTTATTAGTTTATTGCATTAGATCAAAAAGTATTTAAAAAACGTCAAGAAACACATTCTTTTGAGATTATTCTGTTATATTTGGCAAAAAACACACACTTCATATTATCTTCTGGTGCTTAAGTCTTCAAATCTTATTCTTTTGTAATTTTTCTTCTTAAGTCATTCTTGTTATCTTTTATGTCCTTATTTCTTGTTCTTGAATATTGAGGAGACCGAATTCTTGACTGAGTTTAGTTAGTTTCTTAAAGAATTTGGCAATAAAAATAAAGAGAGGTAAAATGCAAGAATTGTGAGATTATTATCGGGAAAAAGTCAAATAGAGTGAAACACGAGTGTAAATACTTGATGTTAAATTCTTCTTTCAATACTATTTCTTTTTTTATTCCAAAATGTCTAATAATGAAGAAACAACGCCTAGGAAAGAAAACAACCAATTCTTTTTGTTAAAAGTCATGCAACAACAATTTGAGCGGATGAACATAGTGTTTGAAGAGATGAAGGATAGCAATAAAGAGATGAGGGGTAGGATATATATGCATGATACGGTAATTACAACCTTTCTAAAGAAGCAATCACACGAGATTCCTAATGATAGGAGACAGGATAGGCGTGATCATAACTCTATGGTTGAATTTGTGGATGAGAATGATTATAATTATGTAGCTGAAATAGGTATGACGAGGCGTATAATAGATAGGCGTAAAAGGGCACATAGAGGAGGAGACTATAGAGGTCACCATGGGGTAGATAGAAACCTTGGGAATATAAAAATGAAAATACCTTCCTTCTAATGTAGGAATAACCATGAATCCTATTTAGAGTGAGAAATGAAGTTTGAATTAATATTTGATTGCCATAGTTATTCGAAAGAGAAGAAGGTGAAATTAATAGTAATTGAGTTCACTGACTATGCTATAATGTGATGGGATCAATTGGTGACAAATATGAAGAAAAATCACGAGAGGCCTGTAGAAACTTAGGGTAATTTAAAGGCTCTCATAAGGAGGAGATTTGTACCTAATCATTATTATAGGGACATCTATCAAAAATTACAGAGCCTTACTCAAGGTTCAAATAGTGTAAATGATTATCATAAGGAGATGGAGGTGGTTATGATTAGGGCTAATGTTGAGCAGGATAGGAAAGCCACATTGACTAAGTTTTTGAATAGATTAAATAGGGATATAGCCAATGTAGTTGAATTACAACACTATGTTGAGTTGGAGAACATGGTGCACATGGCTATGAAGGTGGAGAGGCAATTGAAAAGAAAATGGACAGCAAGGTATTATTTGGGATCTAACCCTCTTTGAAAACTGAAGTGGGATAGTAATGATAAGAGTGATAGGACTTCTTCGAAAGGGATGACCGAACCACATAAGGAAAAAGATGATATAACTAACAATAATAAACTCAAGTCAGATTTTCAACCTTCTAAGAATAGGGATATCAAATGTTTTAAATGTTTGTGTTCTGGACACATTGCATCACAATGTCCCAAAAAAAGGGTAATGATTTTGCGTGATAATGATGAAGTTGAGACTAATGATGAGTATGATAGTGATGTGATGCCTGAGTTGGAGGAAGATGGTGTAGACTACCCTGTAGAAGGTGAACCCCTATTTGCGTGGCATTCTCTTCATGCACAAATTAAGATAGATGATTTGGAATAGAAAAAAAATGTGAGGTGGAAGTACAAGAAAAGAAAACGAAGGAGGAAAAAATAAGATCGTATTTAGTAAAAATAACCAATCCCTCTCCATTTAGCCTATTTTTTTACTACAGGAATTTGAGGACTTGTTTCCTGAAGAGATGTCTAATAGGTTACCACCTATTAGAGATATTGAATATCAAATTGACTTTGTACCTAGAGCTGTTATTCCAAATTGACCAGCTTATATAAGTAATCCAGATGAGACAAATGAGCTTTAAAGGCAACAATTTGAAAATAAGATTAAAGAATATGTAGCTAAAGCCAACAAAGGCCGTAGACTTATTTTTGAGCCTGGTGAATGGGTTTGGGTGCATATGAAGAAGGAAAGATTTCTTGTGACTAGACGGTCTAAGCTACATCGTAAGGAAGATGGGCCATTTCAAGGCTTTAAGAGGATAAATAATAATGCTTATAAGCTTGATCTTTCAAGTGAGTATAATGTGTCTACTAGTTTCAATATTTCTTATATTTCTCTTTTTGATGCAGGTGATGATTCGAGGTCGAATCCTTTTGAGGAAGGAGAAGATGATGCGAGCCATGGACCTGTTACTAATGACTCGTTACATATTCTGGTAGGGCCGATAACTAGATCAAGAGCTAAAAAGATCAAGGACGCTATACAAGGTCTTGTCCAAGATACGTGGGCTAAAAGCGACACCCAAAGTGTAACAAGCAAGACACCAACCTTCAAACTGAGTATGACTAAGGAAGAGCCAACCTTAGTACATGTGATTCAAATTAAAGATCATATTCAAGGCATATTGGAGGCTAGTAAAAAATTGGAGGGCCAAAATGAGCATAATTCAATGTTTGGAGATCAAAAGGGCGAGTGGCTAAAAATTGGCCTAGGCAATCATGGGGCGATCGCCCAAGCCATTATTTTGAAGGCAAAAATTACAGGCTTAGCCTAAGCGATCGCCCAGGCATATTTTCGAGAAAGTCCAGATTTTGTTCAATTTTTGTTTCCTTTTCCAATTAGAACTCTATTTTGTTATGTTTTAATTATTTTTCGAATTAGATTATATTTTTATTGATTTTTACATATATAAACAACTCTCATCGTAGACAATTCCCAACTGTAATTATTGAGAGATTAAATAAAAGTGAGATTCAATATTCCTCCTTGTTCTTAATTGAACTAACCAAAACTTATCAAAGATAGCAAATCTTTGTGGCGTTCAAACTTGGTTCTTTGATTCAAGAAATCATCGGGTCAATGTCATGCGGCTTGATTTTAGCTTTCTTGGAGTTCATTATCAATCTTTGTTGTGGGTTCCGAGATTCAATTCTTCACAGGTTTGCATCAGCGAGGCTCGTGGGCAAAAGAGGATGGGGGTCCCCACAGCTAATGAGAGTATTATAGGGGATGCAAGAAGAGCCAGGCCAAGTAGAGTGTTAACTCCTCATGAAGGAACAGAAGGGTCGACTCCTTTTTCCCAAGACAGGGCGTGGACTCATCCTCCCACTTCCTCTAGCTGGATTGAGCACATCAACATTAAGTCCCGCCGAAATTAGTTGGACCTAGCCGTTCTAGAAATGCTTCCAGTCCTTTATGCTATGGCAGTAGCCTCGGTCTATAAGTATTGGACTTCCACTTGGGAGAAGGCGGCAAAGCAAGCAACTATACCAGAGTTGATGACAATGGTAGAAATGAACACCGCCCAAAGCCATGTATTAAACTGCAAACTGTATAATGTATTGGCTGGCTATGAGGAGTCGAAGGTCGTGGGATCCGAGAATATTGATGAGTTGCACTTGGAGAATAAGGCTCTCCATTCGAAGCTTGACCTCGCCGAGGAAAGCAGGCAACAAGCCGAGTACAGAACGTTGAAGGCCCAATCAATTCAAAAGGTGGATGACGATGCCTAAAAGTGAACTGAGCGAGAACTTACAGTGTACAAACATATGGCCTATGCCAAGCATAAGGAGTTAGTCGAGGCCATGGCAGAGCTTTCGAAGGCCAAAGAGTTGTTGGCTAGGTTAGGGGCCCATACTTGTGCCGACCCTGAAGAGACGGCGGGATCATATGACCTATATTCTATGTAATTTTGTTGATCTTGTACTTACAAGAAGGAATTTCCTTCCAACCTGTTTCCTTTTCTTTAAGTATTACTGCTTCGTTCCTTTCCTTTTACCAATAAATGTAATTGTTTAAACATTATTTCCTCTCGTTTGTACGTGTTAAGTTTTTACCCAACGAGTTAAGGAGTTGGCCGTAAACCATACTCCATCGCTACCGTGTTTTCGTTACTTGTACTTGCACGTGTTAAGTTTTTACCCAGCAAGTTAAAGAGTTGGCTACGAACCATACTCACTCATTGATATGTTTTCGTTACTTGTATTTGCACGCGTTAAGTTTTTACCCATCGATTTAAAGAGTTCGCCGCGAACAATACTCCCCCACTGCCGTGTTTTCGTTACTTGTTCTTGCACGCGTTAAGTTTTTACTTAGCGAGTTAAGGAGTTGACCGCGAACCATACTCCATCGCTGCCGTGTTTTCATTACTTGTTCTTGCACGCATTTTACCCAGCGAGTTAAGGAGTTGGCCGCGAATCATACTCCCCCGCTGCCGTGTTTTCGTTACTTGTACTTGTACGCGTTAAATTTTTACCCAATGAGTTAAAGAGTTGGCCGCAAACCATATTCCTTTACTGCCTTATTTTTGTTGGTGTAATCCAGAAGAGAAAGCTTTAACTTGAAACCAACTTCGCTTTAACTGAATATGACTATTTCTGAACAAAATTGAATGCAAAAAACTAATATGCGACTCAGTGCTAGTAAACAAGAAACCCAATGGTAGTAAGGACGTCTAGGGATGCTTTGTTTACTTCCCCTCAGAGTCTTCTAGCATGTAGGTCCCATACCGAATTACCTCAGTAATCATGTACGGTCCTTCCCAAGGGTTCCGACCCCAACTTTTCTATTAGCGAGGAAGACCTTTTTAGGATGAGATCATTGACTTGGAAGCGCATGTTCCTAACCTTAAAGTTGCAGTACCTAGCCATCTTTCTTTAATAAACTGCTAGGCAAAGCTGTGAATTTGCATGCCTCTCTTCCTGTAAGTCGAAGTTTGCCTTGTACATATCATCGTTGACTACTTCATCGAAATGCAAGCGCCTTGGGAAAGGCATCTCCACCTCCACGGAGATCATCGCATATGTCCCATATGCTATGGCAAAATGGGTTTCGTCAGTTGCTGTTCGAGAGGTTGTCCGATATGACCATAGGATCTTGGGAAGTTCCTCGACCCATCCTCCCTTGGCAGACTCCAATTTTCTCTTCAAATGGTGTTCGATAATTTTTTTGACGGCCTCCACTTGGCCGTTGGACTAGGTATAGTAAGAGGTGGAAAAATTCTCCTAACTCCAAGTTCTTCACAGTTTGAGTTAAACTTTTTCCCAGTGAACTGTGTACCATTGTCTGAGACAAGGGAGTGAGGGATCCCAAATCGGCATATTATATTTTTCCACACAAACTTCCAGGCCTTGCATCACTTGGTGAAGTAATCCACCGCCACAACCACGAACTCGACACCGCATCTTCCTATTGGAAGGAGGCCGATGAAGTCGATTCTCCATTTAGCAAAAGGTCATGGGCTGGTAACTAGGGTGAGCTCTTGAGCTGGGAGTTTCGGCACATTGGCAAACCTCTGGCACTTGTCACATTTCTTCAGTAAATTGTGTGAGTCCTTTTTTATAGTCGGCCAGTAGTACCATTGTTTTAAGGCCATCTGCGCTAGAGCCATCTCTTCTACATGATTACTACAGACTCCTTCATACATCTTCTGCATGATATAATCAGCTTCATCTTTGGTAACGTAGTGCAGGAGTGGCAGGCTAAATCCTTTTTTGTATAGGATTTTATCTTGTAGGACAAATTTTGTGGCTCTTCTGCGGAGCTTTCGAGCTTTGTCCTTGTTGTCCAGTATAACATGGTCGGTCAAGTATGCAAAAATTTTTCTCATCCATTTGGGAGACCCACTAGTTATCATTACGTCCTGTTGCAGAGTCTCTTCAGTAATTGGTCGGCTAAGCTTTTCGACCGGAATAGCTTTCATCAGGTCAGAATCTTTGCAACTCGCCAACTTGGAGAGGGCGTCTGCGTAGCCATTTTTATCCTGGAGATTTGGAGCAACTCGAACTCATCAAAGTGTGATAGGAAATCTTTAGCCTTCTTTAAATAGGCCATCATAGATTGTTCGTGGGGTGTGAAAGTCTCATTAACTTGACTAACCACCATTTGCGAATCATTGTACATCTGGATTTTCCTTACCTTCATCTCTTGTGCCAACCTCAAGCCCGCGAGGAGTGCCTCATATTCGGCAGCATTATTTAAGGCTTTGAACTCTAGACGAAGTGCATATTTGAGGTTATGGCCATCAAGACTACTTAGCATGATCCCAGCTCCTGTCCTAGCATCGCCCGATGATCCATCAACATACGACTTCCATATTGGTACTTCCTGTGGCTTGGCCTTGAGCAATCCTTCTTCGATGTGGGCGAACTCAACCATAAAATCCGCCAGTGAAGTGCATAGTTGAGGTTATGGCCATCAGGACTAATTAGCAAGATCCCAGCTCCTGTCCTAGCATCTCCCGATGATCTATCAACATATAACTTCCATGTTGGTACCTCATGTGGCTTGGCCTTGAGCAATCCTTCTAGGATGTGGGCGAACTCAACCATAAAATCCACCAGTGCTTGACCTTTTATAGAAGGCCTCAGTTTGTAGGAAACCTCAAACTAACTAAGCTTTACAGAACACTTCATCATCCTCCCGGAGGTGTTTGGCTTTTAAAGAATCTGCCTCAAATGGAGGTTCATCAGGATGTCGATGCTATGTGCTTAGAAGTATGATCGAAGCTTTATCGATGCAACTATTAGGGATAAGGTGAGCTTCTCCATATTTGGGTACCTCATTTCTGCATCCGGCAAGGCTTTACTCACATAGTAGACGGGGAGCTGTGTCGGGTCCTCCTCTCGAATTAGTCTCGAAATCATTATCTTTTTTAATACCCTAAGTAGACAAGCAATCTTTCTCTAGTCCTTGGCTTGGATAATAATGGGGCTTTACCTAGGAGTGTCTTAAGTTCCTGAAAGCCACTCTCACACTACTTTATCCATTCAAACCTTTTCACTCCCTTTATGGTTTGGAAGAAGGGCTGGCATTGATTAGTTGCTTTCGATATGAATCGATTTAAAGCTGCCAACCTCTACGTAAGGCTTTGGACCTCATTGGGTGAGGATGGCGAGCGCATGTCGATGAGCGCTATGATCTTTTTGGGGTTGGCTTTTATCCCGCGTTGATTTACCAAGTAGCCCAATAACTTTCCAGATAATACTCCAAAAGTGCATTTTTTGGGGTTGAGTTTCATCCGATATTTGAGGAGAATTCCGAACATCTCTTCCAAGTGTTTGATATGATCCTTGGCATCCACATTCTTTACGAGCATGTCATCCACGTAGACCTCCATGGTGTTTTTGATCTGTTCTGCAAACATACGGTTCACTAATCTTTGGTCAGTTGCTTTGGCATTCTTTAAGCCGAAACGCTTGTAGCAGTATAGACCCCAGTCTATTATGAATGAGGTGTGCTTCTCGTCTCCTACAAACATGGAGATCTAGTTGTAACCAGAGTGGGCATCCATGAAGCTAAGTAGCTTGTGAACGACGGTCACATCGACCAACTGGTCGATGCATAATAGAAGGAAACTATCTTTGGGGTATGCCTGGTTTACATCAGAGAATTTTATGCACACCATCCACTTGTGTTATTTTTCCTAAACAACACGGGGTTGGAGGCCCATTGTAGATAGACCGCTTCTCGGATAAATCCATTGGTCAGAAGTTTATCTACTTTCTCTTTCACGGTGCCATATCTATCGATGCTCAGATGTCTTCTTTTCTGTATCTTGGGACGCATTTTGGGATCTACTTTCAAGGCATGGCAAGCTATAGATAGGCTTATCCCCACCATGTCGGCATGCTTCCACGTAAAAACATTAATGTTCTCTCGCAAAAATTGTTTTAGTTCTTTTTTCATCCCATCTTCTAGTTTCTGTCCCAACTGCAACATTTGGGAGGGATCCGAGAAGCTCACTGGGAATGTTACTAATTCCACCGCTGGTGAAACTAGTGAATCCAAGCCTATGATCCGTAGGTCAAGGCCCTCGTTGATGACCATGTCCTATTCGTCCTTCTCCTAGTCGATATCCATCACCTTAGTTTGCACAGTCATAACTGCATAGGAAGCACCTTCGCACACTATTGCTTTTCGAAGTACATTCATGTAGCACGCCCTTGCCTTTGTTTGATTGCCTCGGACCTTGGCGATTCTACATGGTGTTGGAAATTCATTGCCTAGTGGTGGATGGAGGTGACTGCTTGTAAATAATTAAGCGCCGACCTACCGAGGACCTCGTGATAGGCAAAACGGGTGTCCACCACTAAGAATTCTATGAACTTCTTTAAGTGGCATAGGGACTCTCCGAAATCCACAGCGAGGGTAATAATTCCTTATAGAATGAGGCTGTCTCCTGCGAAACTGAACAATGGCTCTGAGATGGCTATCAGCTCGTGGTCTATCTCTATTTGGTCGAAGGCGCTGCCAAATAAGATATTCACAATGCTGCCATCATCGACCAACATTATTCCTAACTCGTTTCTAGTGACAATAACGCGAATTACCAAGGCGTCACAATGTGGGTAATGGACAACAGCCTCATCCTCTTTCGTAAACATGATAAGTGGGCTTTGGGTCGGTGTCCGTAAACCTGCTAACTTTCTACTGGTTTTTTCTTTACTACTTTAGCATAGTTTCGTCGTGAGTTCATTGTATGCCCTCCAACGTAGGGGCCTCCGATTATGGTATTGATCTCATAAACTAGGGGCTCTTGTGGGTCCATCCTATCTAGGGAGATCTACATTCCTATTATTCTTTCTGTTGTCACGGCGATGGTTGTCATCCTGGCACCGAGGTTAATGTCCCCGTCTTCCTCACGCCAGTCGGTTCTCCTCTTCTTGCCATTGATTCCCTCGATCAATTAATTCTTGTACATCTGGACAGTCTTATGTGTTATGATTTTAGGTCCAGTGAATACGACAGAACTTGGGAGGAGGAATCGTTGATGGGGAAACTATCGTGAGTGGTCTAGCCAAAGGACCCAGAACTACCTTAGTTTGATTAAACCTCTGGTAGAGATTGGTGCGATGCTCAAGAGAACGTCGTCCTTCACGGCAATAGCGCTCTCCTTTTTATCTTTAAACATTTCTCTATTCTTGATGGTTTCTTCAGAGCGAATCTCTCACTGGATTAGATCCACCGACTGAGTATAGGCAATGTTCCAAAAAGCGTAAAGCGTAGCTAGGCGTAGATGCTGAGTTTCAAGCTTTTTGGACCTAGGCGAGGCCTAGGCAATGACAAAACAATGGTGATGCGAGAGCGGTGCTTGATGCGTGGCTAGGCGTCGAGGCAAAGCTTCAAGCTTAGGCGAAGCCTATGCGCCGCCTATGCGAGCTTTTTAGAACAGTGAGTATGAGTCTTGGGCTCCCTATTTTGGACGTCTCTCCAAAAGGGAGTTCGCATGTGAAGCCCGGTTATCAGTACATCTAGAAACTTGTCATCAAAGACGTTGTCCATTTTGTTGATGACCTTGCTGAACCTCTTGAAGTACCCATTCACTGTTTTTATTCCTTCTGTCAAATGTCATGGAGCAGAGCCACATCTACTATCATTGTCCTATTGCCAATGAAGACACTGATGAATTTCTATTTTAGCTGTGGCCAGCTCCTTATGCTCTCAGGCTTCAACTTATTATACCACATCTTTGCATTAGAGACTAGGGTGGTGTGAAAGTTCCTGCACTTGAATGTCGAGATATATCATTAAATCCTCGTCTTATACACATTGATGTGATCCGTGGGATCACCAATCCCATTGTACTTCACCATATGGGGCATTTTGAATCCGATGGAGAGTTTTCTAACCTTCAGTTCTTTGGAGAATTAGAGGTTCTTGTCATCGTCATCAAGGTCACATGATCGCTTCGGTTTTTCATCATCGGGCCTCACATTCATAACCTTTGAGTTTTTCTTTCCTTCCAGATGATCCTTGTTATGCCCACTGCGCTTGCTGCTCAATGATTGGGGCCACACTATAGAGGACCCAACCCCCAACTTGTCAAATACATTAACAGATGCGGCCGGCTGGTTTCCTTGTACTGGGAGAGGTTTTCCATATTGGTTGTCGTGCGAGGGCATCGGATTCAGGTTTTAAGGGTTTCGACCATCTAATATCGGTGAATCATCATAAGATCGACAACTTTCGATCGAGCCGAACCTCGAAGGGCTTCGCCAATCACGGTTGCGCTTGTGTCTAGATTTGGGAGATTGATTTCTCAACCGCTCAAGCACCACCTTCATCAGGGCATTGTCTTTTTTCAGGTCCAGAATATCTTGCTCGGTCATCTGTATATGTTGTTGTCTCCTTTTCCGGTGGCAGGTTACATTCTGGAGATCTTAAACGCTTTCTTGCCGTTGGTCCGTGTGGTGGGACTCAATCTCGTCTTCCTGAGAGTTGCTTGTTGACATCCTCTTTTTGGTAAAATTCATGTATTACCACAAGTATATTGGTTGTATAAAGTATTTTGGTTTCCCACAGATGGCGCCAATCTGTTGACCTTGGAATCTGCACTATCCACGTGTCAACAGATTTCCAGTCAATACTTTGACAACCTGTATGTTACTTGCATACTAGGACAATTGTTAGGTACCAAGATCACTGGAGAAAAAGGAGGTCGATGATCATTGGCACTCCGAAGATAAAGTCAACTGTCAGTACAAGAATAATATGTAGAGTGTTTGGGTGTGGGAGAGATAAGCAAGAAGAAAATTGAACAGAGTTTAAGGGTAGAGAATAATGCGTACCTTAGACTGATGGGGGATGTTGTATTTATAAATCCAAAGTTTAATTGATTCGGGTAAGCAATCAATTAGACATCTGATCGGAGCCTTCTTTCTTGTAGGATAAGGGTAATTAGATATGAACACGATCTTTTAGATTTTCATCCTTATCTCCATTGATTTACAATATTGTGTTACCAATTATTAAGTGATGGAGATTGGGTTTCCTTGTGGGAGTTTATATTACAATCAAATACTAGGTATGGCAATAGGCCGAGCCGAGCCGGCTCGGCCCATAAAATACGAGCTCGGCTTGTCTAAAGAGACAAGTTGAGCCGTCTCCAAAATGCAAGCTCGGTTTGGCCCACGAGCTCGTGGGTCGAACGGGCCGAGCCGAGCTGCCCACTAGCTCGGCTCAGCCCTCAATTTTTTTTTGTTTTTTTTTAAAATTTTGAAAATGAGAAAAAAATACAATATCGGGTATTTTTTATATTGAAAATTAAAAATTGAAAACCATTCTCCTTAGAATAAGAGTATTTATAGAAAAATAATGAAATTAAAAAACAAAAAATAAAAAAAATGGTGTGACCGTTGGATGATCATCCAATGGTCACTTAATGCACGAGCCCAAACGAGCTGGCTCGGTCCCTTTTTTTTTAGCTCAGCCCTAACTCGTGCTCGTCTCTCGACGAGCCCGAGTCCGAGTTGGGCCGAGCTTTTATGAGCCGAGCCCACGAGCTTTTTTGTCACCCCTATCAAATACAATCTTTCTTAATATATTACTTTCGACATCCCATAATATCAGATTGTCCATGGGATTCCGTGAGTTGCGGAGAATATTGATGGAGGGTCTAGGCCAGCCAGAAGCGGCGAAGGCCTTCATGGGCTCTGTTGGAATCGGTGATGGCATGCGAGGCCTACGGAGATTCTATTGGGACTACACGATCTTCGTTGAATCTATGAGGACCTTGCTGGGCCTTTGAGGCTTTTGCTGACATGGATGCATTATCAAAATTGGGTGGTAACAAAAAGTGTGTTTGATTTTGATTAAAATCAGATTTTTTATAAAAGTTGATAAAAATTAATGAAATGTGTAGTTGAAAAATTATAATAAATTGTAAATTTATAAAATATGTGGTTAAAATTAATTATTGAACGTGAATTTAATTTTTAATCAAAATTAAAATTAATATCAGAAATACCTTAAATAAAGTTATAAAAACCGTCCTCTTTCAATTCTAGGTTGGGTCCGTTTGCAATATATTGGGAAATTGGCCCAAAATGTCCCTAACGTATAGACCCGGTGTCCAAATCATCTTTATCTTTCAAATTTTGGCATTACACCCCTCACCTATCCATTTAGTGCCCAAATCATCCTTTTGAACAGAATCTATCAAATATTTCGTTAAACCTTTGAGATTTTGGCGCAAATGGTCCCTAACGTTTGTCCTTAGTGTGGAATTGGTCCCTAACGTTTATGTTTTGGTAAACAAGTCCCTAACCTATGTGTTTTGGTGCGAAATTGGTCCTTATGGAATTAAAAAAACAAATATACCATTAGTTTAATTAGAAGAAATTGTATGTGGATTCCTAATCATTACAAAATGTATAAATAAGTCCAATACTTTTATTTTTTATAAAAAATTAAAAAAACTAATGAGTTTTTTTTTTTTTTTTGAATTAACACTTTAGTAATAAACATGTCAAATAAAATTATTATTTTTATTATTATATTTATTATTGAGTAATAAATATATTTAAAGAGAGAAATCATTGTAAGAAATCATTTTTCTCCCTCTTTACTTATAAAATTTTTTCTCCCTCTTTACTTTAAAAATTAAGTTAAATAAATAATAAAATGATGTATATAATTTTATGACATTGAACTAATATTATTACATTTTTATTTAATATAAAAATACTAATAAAAATTAATTTACACATTATGTGTTTTATTTTTGAACAAAAATAAAACGATAAATTAAAATATAAAGAATATAGTTGGATTTCTAATATTTGTAGTTAATAAACATATAACTCAATTAAATAAAAGTATTTGAACATCAAGTTTATGACAAAGTTATTTTTTTTACAACAATAAAATAAAATTTTTAATTTTAAATAATATATTTATTACTTAATAATAAATATAATAAATTTATTTGACATATTTATTACTAAAGTGTTAATTCAAAAAAAAATAACTCATTAGTTTTTTTAATTTTTTTATAAAAAATAAAAGTATTGGACTTATTTGCACATTTTGTAATGATTATGAATCCACATACAATTTCTTCTAATTAAACTAAGGGTATATTTATTTTTTTCATTTCATAAGGACTAATTTTATACCAAAACACATAAGTTAGGGACTTGTTTGCCAAAACATAAACGTTAGGGACCAATTCTATACTAAGGACAAAAGTTAGGAACCATTTGTGCCAAAATTCAAAGATTTAACTGAATATTGGATGGATTTCGTTCAAAATGATGATTTGAGCACTAAATGAATATGTGAGGGATGTAATTACCAAAATTTGAAATGTAAGAATGATTTAAACACCGAATCCATATGTCAGGGATGCTTTGGACAATTTTCCCAATATATTTGCTATTATATCTTACCAATTCAACGCACTAGCCCTGTTGATTTCTCACGTGCACATTCATCACAGGTTTGAATGTTCCAAAACATGATCATCCGCTGACGTGTCCTATCAGTGCCACTTCATCCTAACTCTTCCCTGCCACGTGTCCAAATATAAGTTGCTCCCTATTATTATTTGTCAAAATTACAACATTTCCCCTGTGCCATTTCTTGTCCCCTAAGATATTACATGGAGATGCCGGGAGTAGAAAACGGCGGCGTATCGATGCTGGTGGCCGGTCCTTGGCTGGAAGTGGAGGACCAGAAGCCGGTTGATCAGGATGCGCATTCGGCGATGTGGCTTAAGAGCTCGTCGCCGATTCGGATTTTCTTGTTCTTCCATAAAGCAATTCGGGCTGAGCTCGATGGCCTTCATCGGGCCGTCCTGGCCCTGGACAACAATAGAGGTGGAGATGAGTATATAAAGCAATTGATGGAGAAGTACCATTTCTTGAGGCCGATTTACAAGCTCCACTGCAATGCTGAAGATGAGGTCTGTTGCAATTTAATATAATTTTGTGTCAATGTGTGTATTTATATTCTGTATGTATTTTGTGTATGGAAGAATCGGATCGCTTTTGATTATACTTAACTGTGCTGTTTTATATTTTTAATATTGGTTAAGCATTTTTTGTTTTTAATTTATTTGAAGAATCTTAAGCAGTGTAGCCAGGGGCGGAAGGGTGGGAGGGGGGGGGTCCTGGGGGGGACCAGGACCCCCCAACTTTCTGGAAAAAAAATTTTTTTTTTAAAATTTTTTTTTTTTTTTTAAAATATTGTGTTTGATTCTATTATTTTGGAGGAAAGATTGATTATTCTCAGTAAGAGTAGAACCAATTAATTAATTGTAGCCCACACAAATATTGATTTTTGGTTACTTTATTTATTACTAATTTATCAATTTGTCCCTCTATTTAATAATTAGATACACACAAAGGGTAAAATTGAAATTACAAATTTATTGAATAGAATGTGGGCCAAAATTTGTTTAGGAAAAATCTATTTTTTTTCCAAAATAGTAGAATCAAACATGCTTTTAAGATCACTTATTCTTCTTAATAATCAACCAAAACAAAAAATAGTAAAGCCCAACCCAGCAATGAAAACAAATAAAGTCCAATCTAAATCGGATTAAATTGGAATCATTCAATAACCAAGAAGAAACTATTGAAGTTAGTCTTTTCAAGCAATCAGAACAAATACGAAGTGAGTATCGAATACGTTTAACTGCATGAATCGATTGTATTCAATATTTTCTTGTAAACTTTTTAAAGATTATGATATAAAAAAAAAATATTAGATTCTCATAAAAATTAACTCAGTAATCGTGGTTTAAGAAAAAAAAATCGGGGGCGCTGCCCCCAAACCCCCGAAAAGCCTCCCGACCCACCACTGTTTAAGGACCCCCCAACATTAAATTCCTGGCTCCGCCACTGAGTGTAGCCTTCAAATGTTTCTGCAAATTACAGCTTCATTCACTGGGTTCTAATATTCGTTAAGCATCTTTCTATCTTTGATTTATTTGAAGAATCTTATGCTGTGTAGCTGAGTTTCTTAGCCGTCAAATTCTTCTGCTAATGACTTCATTCATTTCATTTATTTTGTTATGGGAGGGTATTGGGCTAGTAATGTTTGTGTGATTTTTGCTAATGTAACATATCTTTGGATTAATTCAATTGTTTATATTTTTCTTATGAGCTTTTTGCTTTCTGTTTGTCATCTTTTCTAGTGAGTGCTGGTTGATAAAACTAGGCAGAAAGGCAGGTGTTATAAAGGCGGGGTTTTAATTTTAGTGAAAAGTGGTTATGGATGATGTAATGATATGATTTACACCTTATCTGAAAAAGGCAGTGCAACCTGTAAAGCAGACATTGTTTCTGCTTACGAGTACCTGTTGCAACATGCACCGAACAGAAAAATAAATACTATGAAGTAAAAGTTCCGGAGTAATTTTTCTGGCCCAAGTGTTTATGGATGATAACACCATACGCAAATAGGGAAATAGTCTTTGATAATTTTGGTCCGTGTGATATTTGTAGTTCGTGTCGGTTACTTTGCTAATGCAGTTACTTGAGACATTGTTTGTGCACAGTTTGAACGTGTCACACTGTCAATTGCAATACTAGAGGTTACTTGTTGAAAGGCCTTTTGTTTTGTGGAAAAGTGGAAGAACCAACCTTATGGAGAAGCTGTATTCCTATATGTATATGTACAATGCATCTGACGTAGAACGTAATATAGAAATAGGTAAGAAAAAGAGAAGAAAAAGGAGAAGAATTAGAAGAATTTGGGGGAAAGAAATATCAATCTTTAATCATAAAAAAATAGTCTATTTGCAAATGAAATTGAGTAAAGAACTTAAATCTAAAAGAACTTCTTGTAAATTAACAACTATTTAAATTATAAAATCCTATTGAATAAAACTACTACTAAAATCTTATATAAATTAAACTAAATCTTCAATTCTCACCTTCTTTGATATCTTCAATTCCTATCATTATTCCATGTCTGCATCTCATTAAGAATATTATAGGAGTTTGATATTCAACAATACTAAGGCTTTAAAATTGCTATGAAGCACCAAAACGCCAGTGGAGCCAAAGTATTAGTGTCTAACAAGTATCCTCAACACATATTTTTAATACACCAGATGGTGTGTCCCCTTTTATGTAGTTTTTACAAATTGGATACGTCGCTGATATGACATACATCGGAAACAAAAAGAAAAAAAGAAAATCTAACATGGAGAGGAGATGACACTATACAGGTGAAAGTCAGAGGCGATAGTGGGTTGGAATTGAGTGCCTTTGGGTGGGTTGGAATGGGGAGCCTTGACGATGCTTCATTGGGTGGAATGGATGGTTGAAGACCAAAGAAAAAACCCTAAAACTAAACTTATCACAATTAAAGTTGTGTTTTCAAAGGCACTATTTTAAAAGTAACACACTTTTTATAGGGAAAAAAAAGGCTTATGTTTCTTGCTTTGCTATACTCAAGGCACTTTATACAAAAGCAAAGGTTAAGTTTTTACATGACTAACCTACCAAATTACAAATAACAAAATCAGAATGTTTGCAAGACAAAGGTTATGATCTTAAGCTTTTTCCATCTTTAAAGCTTCTTCGCGTTGTGCCATTTAATTGTCCATTTTTGTAGTTCATCTTCCTCGAAATCTTCGACTCCATATCATACTAAATTAATTTCATTTTATTTTGTTGAGCTTCATTGACGTCAAGTAATGACGTGACACTCTTTGATGAACTTACAAAAAAATTTATGCGATGGATTTTATAAAGATGAAAGATTACCATAATGCAAAGGGATTTTAGTTTGAAGTGGGAGTAAGAGAGCTTTTTGACATGCTGTTGTCTGCCCTTTCTTCCTCTACTAGTCCCTTATATAGGCAGGTGTACCATGCAAAACCTCTCTAATCTTGTCAAGCTACAGTTCCCCAAACCTGGGACTCCTGTGACCGCCCTTATGATTCAATCCAATTGGCTGGTAAGGTTGGCTGACTGGGTCATGATGGTTTTAAGCTCTAGTCCTGTGGCCTAAACTATCTTTTCAATACTCTGATTGGTTAGTTTAGGAGGCGCTGAACATATGTCGTGTCATGATGATGTTTTCTTTTGACGTCTCACGTCTCCTATCATTTGGGTCCAACCTACCTGTTGGTTTGAGGTACTGGACTGACCTCTTAATTATAACTTTGACCAAGTCAATGAGTGAAAAGTTGATCCAAGGTGGGATCTCAGATCGGTATCTAAAAGTGTCTACAAGCTTTATCTTTTAAGAAACATGCTTGAACTTAATGTCAAGTTTATTTTATATTTTATATATACACTTGGATGCAACAAATAAACAATGTTCTATCTGCTCAATACTATTACCATTTAAAAAAAAAAATAGAGAGAGAAACCTTGCTTGAATAAAGTTATACAAAGTTATTTTTGGAAACATTTTTTTTTCTTTTTTCTTTGGTCCCACTTGAAGATGAGGATTATTAAGGGAGATCTCATACTTGTTTGAGCCTAAACAAGATTTCTATCTCAGGATCATCATCATTTTGAATACTTGAACAAATTTTATCTTCAACTTTGCCTTAGTTTTCGCAGCTGGAATTATTGACTTTTTATTATTTATCATAATAAGAGGGTTGCCAACTTCCTAAGTCAAGACTATATTATCAGGCTTGGTGCAATTCAATTGGGTAAATAGTAAGAAACTAGTAAAAATTTTGATTTGTTGATGGTTCATGACAAAGAATTCTTGAATAATTGAAATGTACAAATGAAGAAATCACCAAGTATTTGTTCTAGTTTGATAATTCCACATTTGTACGTTGAAGTATATCTTTTCATTATAAACATATGTGATGATATGAACTCTATTTTCATTTACTTGATCATTCTTTTCTTGTGCTCTAAAATATTGCTAATTATGTTCCCACGGCTGCGGTTCTTGATACACAAACAATAATGATGATTATTCTCCAAAAAGAGATATAATATAGGAACGAGTGCTTGAAGCATTGGTGGGATATGAGGCCTCAAACCCCAACCCCCTCCAAAAAAATAAAAAATAAAAAAAAAAATTGAAAATTGAAAAAAGAGAAAAACAAAAATAGGCCCCTGCCACTAGACTTTACTTATGAAGTTACATCAACAAGTTAAGCTTTATTCCCAACAAATTTAGGGTTGGTACACTAATATTTCACCGTTCTGTTTTGTCCATTGCTTGATCTACTTTGAGATGTAAAGCAACTAGATTCTTAGAGTTCATAATCTATGTCCAAGGGATTTTTGCCGACCCAGCAAAAGTTTCCTTATTTGTGATTGACCTAAGCCTAATACTTTGACCAAAGCCCGTAGCTTTCGTGGGTTAGCGTCCAGTAGGGTTTTCGTACCATCACCGCCCCTATCATTGAGTGCTTGAATATATGACTTTCCTTGGACCCTGACAACCTAGAAAGCTTTCCTTGATTAATATAGCCCATTATGCCTTTGGCATATGAATAGGTGGTATATTGGGTCAAGATAATCATCCCGGAGCTTAGTTTAGCGAATTGGTGGATCATGATAGGATTATTCCACCTATGACAACGAGTGATGCCATATTTTAGTCACTTCGTAGTTGGTGGTAGTACTTGTTACCGAAGGAGTTCATAATCTACTCTAGTCGTCAAGCCCTTTGTTACCTCAAATTCTCACCGTAACATGAGTGGCCAACATTTTATGTAGGTTGAAATCCTTCAAGAATAAACATTTATCCTTCACTACCATGTCGGAATCGAAAATAAAGCTGACGATTCACTTAGTCATCTGACTTTTGTGCTTCATTTCATAAGCAATAAGATTGTAGGCTTCGAGCAATTGAAAGATATGTATACCCATTGTCTCAACTTCGTCATTATCATTAAAGATCTCATAGATAATCTTTCTTGTGACCACACCAATTTCTAAGTAAGAGATGGTTATCTTTTTAAAGTAACTAAGCTGTGTATTCTTCGTACTACACTTCGAGACTAGCGTGGGAGTTATATGCAGACAGTCTAGCTAGTCATTTTGGTCAAGAGAAAATTGTTGCCTAAGTAGAGGATATGTTTTATTTGCCCTCCCTCAGAAGGGATGTCGCGCGCATAGTCTCTCTAAGTGTCGCACTTGTCACTTAGAAAGACTCAACGTCAAAACAGTAAGATGTACATTCCAGTCCCATTCTTCATAACTCATGGCGTGACCTTAGCATGGATTTTTTTTCTTGATTTGCCTAAAATTGCTAGGGGTCGTAAATCAATTTTGGTTTTCTTGGATCAGTTTTTTAAAAAATGGCACATTTCATTCTGTTCCAATTCTACTGATGCGTTCCCTGTTGCCAAACTATTTTTCAAAGAAATTATCCATTTGCGTGGGCTACCTATCACTATTATTTCTGATCACAATGTCAAAATTTTGAGTTATGTTTAGAAGATATTATGGAAAATGTTAGAGACCACCCTTAAGTTTTTACTGTCCTTCTGTCCTAGACTGATGATCAAACAGAATTGGTTAATCGTAGTCTAGGTAACTTGCTTCATTGTTTAGTTAGGAATAAACTGGTTAATTGGGATAACATGTTTCCTATCGTTGTTGGTTAGTACAAACAGGTATTTGGGATCACGTGTTGCTTGCGTTGAGTTTGCCTATAATAATTGCATCAATAGGTTCAGGCCATAGCTCTTTTGAGATTGTCCACGGTGTTCTCCCCTCGCCAGCCCCTTTATATGGTCTTTTGCCTATCGGTTTTCGTTGGCTGCTTGCGTGCAGGCTTTTGTGAACCATATTTGTGATTTACATGATGAATTAAGACACAAATTTGCTTTATGTGATAAAAACTATAAACTTGCAATCAATTTACATTGTAGGCATAAGGAATTTGTTGTCAGTGATTAAGTCATGGTTTGTCTTGCTCCCGATTTCCAAAACATGTCGCAAAAAGAGATTATTGAAGTTCACCTGTCCACCGATTGTACTTAGATTATTAAAGAAGAGTTATGCCGCCTGGATTTGAAGCTTTTGGTTGAATATTTGGAGTTTAACTCACTGGAGTCAAATACTTTTTGGCTACGTAGAAATAATGCAACATTAAATGTGCACGCAATCGGAATTAGGTTGATTTGTGTCGATTTTTTTAGTTTTAAAATTCTTGTAATTTTATATTTTGACTCAAATTAAGTTTTATTTCTTTATCTTGTTTTCTACTTGTTTTATAAAGAGGGGTAATGCTTTGTGTTAAAGACAATTTTGATTATTGAATATTAAGCAGCTTCTCTCTTGCTTCCCTCTCTTCTCTCTTCTATTACAATTCTACTGCTTGTTAAATGCGTACTACGTCATATGGTGCTTGTTTGGTGGGATTAAAATGGGTTTAAAATAAGTTTTTGGTTTTTTAATTTTTGACCAAACTGAAACAGCCTGACAAGGGAGATAGAATTGGAGTGAAATTACCAAAATGAGCCTTTTGCAGACAAAGGTGCCGTTATTGTTGACCCACAAAAGGTTGAAGACATAATAACATTTGACCCAAGTGGGGGCAATTTTGGAAGAGGTAATAAGTCATTTTTGGTTTTTTGACCCAAAAAATCAGCCGCAATATTTGACCCAAAAAAAACCAATTTTAATCTCTATCAAACAAGCACATAATAACTACATTGTTATCCTTAGTCCTCCTACAACTAAATGAGCATTGTAGTATTTTGTTTTGTTTCTACTTAACTTGCAACCTTTAGATTCTAACTTACTTATTTGAAATACTAATTTTTTATTTAACTCTTCTTTTGCCTTTTCAACTAAAACTATATCATCAACATATAATGTACACTAAGGGATCTCATCTTGAAAATATCATGTAAGCTTGTTCATAACTTGAGAAAAGTTAAGAACTTAAGGCAGAACCTTGATGCAAACTTATAGTGATAGGAAAATCTCTACTACTACTTGTCATATAGTAACTACATTGTTATCCTTAGTCCTCCTACAACTAAATGAGCATTGTAGTATTTTGTTTTGGTTCTACTTAACTTGCAACCTTTAGATTCTAACTTACTTATTTGAAATACTAACTTTTGATTTAACTCTTCTTTTGCCTTTTCAACTAAAACTATATCATCAACATATAATGTACACTAAGGGATCTCATCTTGAAAATATCATGTAAGCTTGTTCATGACTTGAGAAAAGGTAAGAACTTAAGGCAGAACCTTGATGCAAACTTATAGTGATAGGAAAATCTCTACTACTACTTGCACTACATCTCATACTTGTGACTGTTCCATCATAGCAACCTGTAGGTTCCAAAGTACTTCAAAATACTAACTTGCGATTTAAATCTTCTTTTGTCTCGTCATCTAAAACCATATCATCAGCATGTAATGTAAACTAAAGGATCTCATTTTGAATATATTATGTAAGCTTGCTCATGACTAGTGCGAAAAGGTTAGAACTTAAGGCAGAACCTTGATGCGAACCTATAATGATAGGAAATTCTCTACTACAGTACTACTACCTGCACTACATCTTGTACTCGTGATTGCTCCATCATATATGTCCTTAATAACGTTGATATGTCTAATTTCTAGTTTGGTAAAGTTATTAATAGATTATAAGAAGTGGGTCCTATAGAATGTGTGGATAAAAAGTTAGTAAAAGTTGTGTGTCCTACGAAATATGTGGATAAAAATAATGTTTGATCAGTTTATAGGTAGTGAAAAGCACTTCCCGAACATATGCTAATAGAAATTCATTTTCTCTCTAGGATCTTTGTAATACTTCCCTAGGTACCTTATCAGTAGTCTTCTCTAAAAAAATGAAAACTACATGCAGGTCTTATTTCTTTTATATGTCTCTTCATCAATCTCCTAAGCAAGTATATAGCTTCCTTCGTAGATCTTCTTTGTATGAAGCCAAACTGATTTTCTTTAGCCTTTGAAGTCCACCTTATTCTTTATACAATTACCCTCTCCCAAAATTTCTTTGTAGGAAGCCATATCAGTTCTTTGCTAGCTTTTGTAATGTCAACATATTCTGCCTTAGTAGTAGTAGATAATATCAATCTTTGTAAATTTAGCCCCTGTCGACCTCACCATGAAGGTTGATCACAGTTGAGGGGAAAAGTGGTTCCAGACTTCCAACATCAGTGTATATAAATTATATAAGTCCAGCTTCTATTCTGAGATATCATTCCACAAATTTTCATCTTGAAAAAATTAATGACAATTGACTTTTGCAAACAATAATTGTCACTTGCTGATGCGCTTCAAGTCCAATCACCATTACACATGAAGTTGTACTTTTTATGTGCTAACTTAATAAATTTGCAAAAATGCTCCTTGTGGTTTTCCACACGTTATGTATCGTGCTAGACTCGAAATTAGAGTACTCTAAGTGTCCAAGATTTACTTAATGGGCCAACATGTGAAAGTAGAAGGTAACAAGAAATGAAAGAGAGAGAAGAGAAGAAGAAAAAGAGGAGGAAAAATATGTATTTTTTGATCAATAATAATAATGTTATGTTCAAAATGAAAAACTTAAGTCCCCTTTTATAGAACATAGTCTTTAACTCCAAGGAAACTTCTAACCGATAACAATAAATAAGATAAAATACTTATCTGAATAAAATGAAATAAAATTCTATCCAATAAAATGATAAAATCTAATCTAACTAAAGGTTTATTTTTTCTACTTACTTGCTTCGCCTGTAGTAAATTTTTAATTGTTTTCCATCATTTCTGCCTGGTACTCGACTCCAACGAGTTAAACTTCGAGTATAGGCTAGCAAGTCTAGATCGAGACCTCAGAACTCTTTTTCGGTGATCCATGTATCCTCAATTGGCAGATGACTTTCTACCTAACTAAAAATTGATGATAGCCACCATCCTTAGAAGCAACATAGTGATTATTGATAACTTCAACAATGACATCTCTAGAAACTTCTGCCACAGTATGGGCTCGTGGCACTAGAAGAGCTTGTTAACCTGTAGAAATAAGTGCAAGACAATACTGGAGGCTTGGAAAGTGCCTCGATATAGATATAAATCTATTATATTGAAAACATGGCTAATATTTAAATGCGATGGCAAGCCTAGAAGTTATGCATTAGTTCCTATTTTTTTTATGATTGGAAAGGGCCCCAATGTAACGACCCGAATTTTTAAGGACTCTAATTTCACCAAACATACTTTAAAATATATTTGAGATGACTCAAATAAAAAAATAAAACAATACAATAAAGAATTAAAGAGTGAAACATTTATTTTAACAAATCAATTTTCCCAACAATAAATTCAATAATTTATTTTAGAAAGGAAAAACATATCTTGACAATTTGAAAACCATAAAATTCAAAAAAAAAATCACGATACTAGCTCTACGAGCAATTTATTTATATTTTTATTTCTTGAAAGAGGATCCCGCTGCTGTATACTACCATCGTGCCAACGGTCGCAAAGCATCAATTATCTGAAATAAGAAATATAAAAGGGGTGAGAATTAATCCAAATAAGTGTGCATGTATAATTAATTCATACATATTTATTTTAACGGAAAGATTCATTCTTATATAGGGAGACACAAAAATTGGACCAAACTTAAATAGTGCCAATTTTTCGATCTAATTTTCGTGTGTAGTGCTACTAAACTTCGGTCCATTCTTACTCGATCATAAATAATATGGCCCAAAACTAAACATATATGTAGAAATACATAAAAAAAAACAATACACCTACAATAAAACATATGTACACACTTACCGTTACGTGAGAATAATCACATATAAAGAGAAATTGTTGAGTGTATTTCTAATCTCAAATTGGGGTGTAATGAAAGTGGTGCAAATTGATGTGTGCTTTGGTGCCTTTAAATAAGATAGGGGTAGGTCAAATCATTTCACTTAAATATGGCAAAGAATGATTTTTGGCTCTCTTAAATTACGTGAAAAGAAAGAAAATTTTCTTTCTCATCTTATATACAAATCATTCCATATTTTGCACCTAATTACTAACATAATCTCATCTAACTTTAATCAGTCTTCATTTTTTTATATTCTTTAACTATTTACATATATATACATATAGAATATTTTTCTTTTACCATTAATAACAATTTAGAAATATAATATAATGGACACAGAATACATATATGGTTAAAAATCGGGCACTGCAACCTTCCCAAAACCTACTTTTGTGGAAAATTGTAGTGTGGTCCTTCAACTATTTGTCAATCACCACTAGGTTTCTAAACTTTCGTAAAGTCTTAAATTTGAATATAATGGTTAGGGGCGACAAATCAAAATGTCACAATCTACCCCCATTAAAATAAATTTCGCCTTCGAAATTTACCTTGAAATTCCTCGAAGTGTTGCGTCTTTGCATGCGTGAACTGTCAGAGGAAATGTCTTTGTGCGCATGAACTGTAATTTGTCAGAGGAAATCGTCAAGCTCTGATATTAAACTGACATAGAACGTAACAACAAGAGGAAAGAGAGAGAAGAGAAGAAGTAAAGAGATGAGGAAAAATATGTATTTAATTTTATAGAACATACTCATCAACTCCAAAGGAACTTCTAACCGATGACAATGAATAAATTAAAACACTTAATTAAATAAAATAAAATCCCATACGATGAAATGATTAAATCTAATCTAATTGAAAATTTATCTTTTCTACTTGTTTCGCCTGGAGTAGACTTTTAATTGTTTCCCATCAACATGATTTCAATTGGTTTTCCACATAATCTTATTTTGTCATGTGCATATGGATTATTTCGTAGCTTGTAAGTTGTCGTAGTAACCTGTAGTGCAATATGTTATGAGTAGACTTGGGATGTAAAACTCCTTCCATTTACTGCATATGGAGAAGGTAGCATTTTAGTTGTGTAGTAAGTGATTAATTATTAACCTTACTGTTCTTGTTGTGAAGTAATGAGTTGGACCTGTAATATCATTATAACTTGTGTTGGTAATGGCAGGTTATCTTTCCTGCACTCGATATCTGTGTTAAGAATGTCGTGCGAACGTACTCCCTGGAACATGAGGGTGAAAATGTTCTTTTTGATCAGCTATTCACATTGCTGGACTCTTATATGCAAAACGGTGACATCTACCGGAGAGAGATGACCTCTTGTGCAGGAGCCCTTCAAACATCAATCAGTCAACACATGTCTAAGGAAGAGGAGCAGGTTTGATTTGTTTATGCTTTCTTGTTGTAGTTGTCCGCTGGCAGCCTGCAGTATGATCGCCATAAAGGAGTATTACTACAAAGAATCTGGAGTCTTAAAATAAACATAAGATCTAATGGCAAGGGATGGCCTGCAGTTTGTTTATATACTGCCTTGGGCATCCTTCACCAGTATCAATAGTCCCATCTACACCACAGCTAGCATATGATAGAGGCTGCACATCTTACTCTGCAATTCCAATTGTTTCGCTATAGCCAGGATTAGCAACTTCTTAAAGGATAGTCGTGATAAACAAGTTATAAATTTGACGAACATGTGTGATTGTGAACCACGATATTTGTAGAATTTCAGTGTAAAGATTATTCTCTCTTGGGTATAGCCTGTTATTGATAAACTACTTTGAAGACTGAACTCAAAGCAATGGGTTATAAAGCATAGTGGATTTGCAATCAAAATCCTTGACATGTTTGGTACGTTGAACAACAATGTATAGGACAATTTCTTCCTTACTCATGTATAATACTAGGGGTGTAAAACGGGCCGAGGGGCCCGTGGGCTCGCCGGTTTGTTTGGGGACGAGCCCTAAATTTTTTTACGAGCCGGCTCGTGTTTTAGATTTTTTATTTTGAAATTTTCAAGTTGTTTATAAATTTTTTTTTAAAAGAAAAAAGCCCATGGGCTGAACTGAGCCACCTAGTGATTCACCAGCCAAGCTCAAACTCGGATTGGGTCCACACGGGCCGAGCCGGCTCTGCCTATTGCCGCCCCTATATAATACTGTCTAGTCTGAGGCACCTAAAATGCCATAATGGACTTGTTTGAACATTTGGTTATGCTCAACTTCTCTATAATTTAAGCAACTTGAAACAAAGAACTACTGCCACTCATAATTGCTGGACCATTTTACTTTGGTTAGCTTTCTGGTTGTGCTACAGAGATTTGTGGCAGGTAAGTTTATCGGTTGTGAATTTCCTCGGTTTTATTTTGAAAGATCCCTTGTCCTTCTTCGCCAATTCAGCTAAACTTAAAAAAGTTACTCGTAAGTAAGAATTGAATTTTTTAAAATTCTTTTAAATAATATTATTTCTTTGAAGATGTACGTTCAAATGAAAAGTACTTGCAAGGACTAACATGCTTGGTAAAATGAAAGGATTGATTTGGGTGATACTTTTGTTAAATTTGTCAAGATATTTATGCCACTTAAATAGCAAGTCACAAAAATAACTTATTCGAACAGTAACAACTTCTTCATGTCAAAATATCTAACTTTCTTTTCTTGTAAGTAACAAAAATAACTTATGGGCCCGTTTGGTATATGGATAATGAATAAAATTTGTTTTATCGTGTTTGGACAAAATTCATGTCCAAATAAATTTTAATCTGGATAACAATTTAAGCAAAAAATGAGGATAATTTTTGTCCTATTTTAGGACACAATTTTTTATCCGGATAATGATTTACTCAAATTTTTTTAAGAGATGAATGTAACTTTTTTAATATAGAACAAATTTCTTTTTAAACATCCATACCTAGGATAATCGCTGCCACCCACCCTCCGCCCATGTTTTTTCTCTTTTAGTTTAATTTTATTTACTTTTTTTTTTTGTTTAATTAAGGCCATGTTCGGTACAGATTTTTCCCAAAAAAATCTATTTTCTTGCCTACAATATTTGACTTTTCAACCCTTTTTACACTACAAAAAAATTTGAAAAGTCAAAAAATAACCAAAAAACCCCATTTTTTCCTCAAAAAATCTCTACCGAACAAGCCCTAAGAATAAGGGTAAAATTATCTTTTTTATCAAAAGCTAACTTTTTGACAGTAACTTTTTTATTCTTATACTTAGTTGAACCAAACAAAATAATAATAAATCTGTTATCCGGATAACTATTATCCATATAATTTTTATGTAGATAAATAGTTTGAGCCACAAATCAAACGGACTCTATGAATTAAACAATGTTAAAATATTTATTACTTTTGAGTAAGTTTGTATTACTTATAAGCACAAATAAACATGCCTTTCATTTATCTGTGTCATATTTGAGTTCCTCTTCTATGGGAAAATCAAAGTATTGAATAAATGAAAGACTGTCTATCAAGGGGAAAAGTTTGTAAAGGACAGCTCCTGTGACTGCTTTGTGAATGCTGAGATGGCAGTGTTTGCTTACTGTTATCATTTCGAAATTTCACTATGTTCGCTCTTTACCAAATAGAAAGGTTTTACTGAAAGATATATACATGCCTTGTAGCCAATGTATTTTTAGCATTTTGAGCTTTGAAAGGAAACTTCTGTTCAGAATAGCAACGTGATTAGAGTATAACAGGTTAGAAGGAGTGTGATAAAACCAAAATTAGTAGGACATGTGGTTGCTAAAGATTTGTTTATTTAGACCTTTCAGCAGATGTGGTCTTAGATCAAATGGAGTGATGGAAAAGGAAGCCGACTTTAGTTTATGAGTTATAAGGCACAGTCTGTTGTTGCTGTATAGTTGAAATAAGTGAATACTTTGGGGACCAAAGCCACATAATTTTTGGTTAACATGAGTTCACCTGAAGGCTGCTGTTTGGCTTAAATTTGTATACATTGGATTATATGTTTGACAGTTAACTTTTGGCTTGTTCTCAGACAAGTGAGTTGCTATTGATTTGGTAGGTCTTCCCCTTGCTTACCCAAAAGTTCTCATTTGAGGAGCAGGCATCACTGGCGTGGCAATTCCTGTGCAGCATTCCAGTAAAAATGATGGCCGAATTCCTGCCATGGCTTTCTTCCTCCATTTCACCTGATGAGCGTCAGGATATGCGTAAATGCCTGGATAGAATAATCCCTGAAGAGAAGTTACTTCAACAGGTGAGATGCTTTGGGGCAAACACAAGTATAAAACTTTTGTTAGCTACATTATTCTGATTATCTTTCTTGAAATGTAGATTATATTCAACTGGATGGATGGGGAAAAGATAAACAAGCGTGAACGTTGTGAAGAGGATCCCATGCATTACATTACTCCTGATTCTTCTGCTAACAGCTTAGTTAGTCCAATTGAGAGTCAATCTTCCACAACTGCTAAAAGAGATAGTCAACCATCAAATAATGAGGCTGTAAAATCTTTCCTAGAGCGTCCAGTTGATGATATATTGCATTGGCACAAGGCTATTGAAAATGAACTCAATGACATTGCTGAAGCAGCTAGAAATATAAATTTAACTGGAGACTTTTCTGATATATCTTCCTTTAATAGGAGGCTCCAATTTATTGCTGAAGTCTGCATCTTTCATAGGTATTCTTCATGTTTGTGCCTTACCATCTTATATTTTGGAATTCTTTCGAAAAGAAAACTTCTGTGCTAGCGCACGTAATCTATAGTACTGCAGGCAGCTTGCACATGACATATTTTGTAAGTGATATTTTTGATGATTCTGTCTTACAAGGACTATACCGTACTGCATAGAGTACAAATGCGAAGTGTTGAGGATCAAAAGAATATTTTTTGTTAGTCTCTGATGGTTTAGTTGTGTACTATATATAGTAAATCAGGAATCATGAGTTCTTACACAGTTAACTGAAGCTTGCTCTCCTTATCAAAACTCATCATCAATGTTGAAAAAGAGAAACTGAGGATTTTTGTGACATCCAAAGTTGAGGTTTTTTGGATAAATAGAAATTAGTTGTCATAAATTATAATTGTCTTACCAGATTTCTTTGGTTTGTTTGTTTGTTTTTATTTTCCAAATATTTTCAAGTATGTTGTACTCTCCAAGCTGGTAAAATTTTTCTTGTGAACATGTAGAGCTGCTGGGATATTTTGTTGCAAGCTAGTATTTCGAAGTAGTGCTGGTCTTCTTACATAATCTGCTTCTTGGAATTATGAGCTTAATTATTCACTTCCATTGCAGCATTGCTGAGGACAAAGTTATATTTCCTGCAGTAGATGCGAAACTGTCATTTATCCATGCAGAAGAAGAGAGTGAATTTGACAGGATCAGATGCTTGATAGAAAGTATTGAGAGTGCTGGAGCCAATTCATCTTCTGTTGAATTTTATACAAAATTGTGCGCACAAGTTGATCTTATAATGGCGACAATAAAGAAACACTTCCATAATGAGGAAGTTCAGGTGAGCAATCTCAGTGTTGCTATGTTTAGTATTGTGCTCAATATCAAATTGTTGTAAGGGATAATTACTACATTATTATTATCAATGCATTTACTTATTATTGTTGGCATCTTTGTTATTTACTTATGGCTTTAATTGATTAAATAATAGATGAGAATCATAAGTCAATTTGCTAGCATAAAAAATTAGACTCCCAACCCTAGCACCATATAGTAGCCGTTCATTCTCTATCTGTGCTATGAGTATAGAGTTTTGATCTTCAACTCCATCTGTGTGGATCACTGTTAGAGGTTGGACAGCTGTGGTTGATCGAGATACGAGTTGCTGCTGTGTGCAGAGATTTAAGTTCTGAGATAATTGTTTCTTCCCGTAGGTAACAATTCTCTACCCGAATCACATTAAACGTCAAAGTTGATCAGGTGAAAGGGAATTATTATTTTTTTTAAATTTCTGTTGTGCATGTATTGTTAATTCACTAAACTCTGTCTCTTATACTAAGCGCTTTGTCTTGTTACTTCCAAATCATTCTCAAAAGGTCAGTCTCCCTAATTTAGAAAGTTATTTTTACTGGAAGGGAATAGTTGCAAGCACCAGTTTCCTTGTGAGTAGTTCACCTGTTCCTGCACCATCTAACATTCAAACCTTGATAAATTCAAATTCTCCACACGATGTTTAAAAAGCTTTTCCTAGCAGTTAAAATAATTCAGTACATTTCTTATGCTATCTGATTACCTTCTATTATAGGTTCTTCCACTAGCACGAAAGCATTTCAGCCCTGAACAGCAGCGAAAACTTCTATATGAGAGCTTGTGTGTGATGCCACTGAGATTGATTGAAGGTGTCTTGCCATGGTTGGTAAGCTCACTGAGCGAAGATGAAGCTAGGTCTTTCCTTTACAACATGCATATGGCAGGTTTTCTGTCAGCTCCCAACTTTCTAAATTTTCTGGACGCATTTTTAATTCCTATTACCATGGTCTACAGGTGGTGCACACACACTGTTTCTAATTTCGGTTACTTAATGCAGCTCCAGTGTCTGACAATGCTTTGGTTACTCTGTTTGCTGGTTGGGCATGCAAAGGTTGTCCAATGGGAATTTGTTTATCTTCCAGTGCAATTGGTCATTGCCCTGCAACGGATCTAAGGGAAACCCTTGAGTACTTTGAAAAATCTTGTGGCAACTGTCTCTATTCAAGTACCTCTATTGAAAATGCAGCTTCTGGATTAGCAAGTAATCACGCAAATGCAGTCAAGAGTGGAAATATAGTCTTAGGGGAGGAATGTAACTCTTGTGATTCTTCAGGAGTAGAATTCCAGAAAGCATCTTTCTGTAAACAGGCATGTTGTGTTCCTGGTTTGGGAGTGAATAGCAATAATCTAGGAATGAATTCATTTGTCACAGTGAAATCTTTGCGCTCTTTATCTTTTAGTCCTACTGCACCTTCTCTTAACTCCTGTCTTTTCAACTGGGAAATGGAGGTCAGCTCCTCTGACAGTGGGCTCACAACACAACCCATTGATAACATTTTTAAATTTCACAAAGCCATTCGGAAAGATTTAGAATTCCTAGATGTTGAGTCTGGGAAACTTAATAATTGTGATGAAACTTTCCTTAGGCAGTTCTGTGGTAGATTTCATCTTTTGTGGGGCTTATATAGAGCTCATAGTAATGCTGAGGATGATATTGTATTCCCTGCATTAGAATCAAAGGAAAATCTTCATAATGTTACTCACTCGTACACCTTGGACCACAAGCAGGAAGAAGAACTATTTGAGGATATTTCATCTGCACTAGCTGAGCTTTCTCACCTTCATGAAAATTTGAACAGAAGTACTTTGGTTGGAGACCCAAGTAGAAGTCTCTCCAGTTCTTCTGATTGCATTGATAATACGAGAAATACAGTGAGCTAGTTACAAAAATTCAGGGCATGTGCAAATCCATCAAAGTAACTTTAGATCATCATGTCATTCAAGAAGAAGTTGAGTTGTGGCCATTGTTTGACAGACATTTTTCTGTAGAGGAGCAAGAGAAACTTGTTGGACGCATAATTGGTACAACAGGAGCAAAGGTTCTTCAGTCGATGCTACCATGGGTAACATCTGCTCTCACTCTGGAAGAGCAAAATAAAATGATGGACACCTGGAAGCAAGCAACCAAAAACACAATGTTCAGTGAGTGGCTTAATGAATGGTGGGAAGGGGCTCCACCTGCATCTTCACAGACATCAAAGAATACGATCTCACAAGGTATTTGTAATGCTTTCATCAGTCCTCTCTTTATTTATACTTTTTCATTCGTATGTAACCACCTTGTTTTTCTTACTGGGATGCATATTTTAAAAAATTGTGAGGCTGGTACTTCATAAATCTATATTTACCTTTCCCAGAATATGATCTACATGAGTGCGTGGACCAAAGTGATAATACTTTTAAACCTGGATGGAAAGATATTTTCCGAATGAACCAAAATGAGCTTGAATCAGAGATAAGAAAGGTTTCTCATGATTCAACCCTTGACCCAAGAAGAGATGCCTACCTTATAAATAATCTAATGACCAGGTTTTTTCCTTGTTGTTATCTCCCCTTTTTTTTCGTTTTCTTTTTGTATTTTGATTTCTTACTTCTATTGGTTGTCAATTTTTTCATGCATTTCACACACTCTGGTCAATGCATGTGCTATTTAGTGGATGGATAGCTTCGCAGCAGAAATTTTGTCAATCGAGAACTGGTGAAACTGAAGATGGTGAAGATTTGATTGGGTGTTCCCCATCATTTCGTGATCCGGAGAAACAAATCTTTGGATGTGAGCATTATAAAAGAAACTGCAAGCTTCGTGCTGCTTGCTGTGGCAAGTTATTTGCATGCAGGTTCTGCCATGACGAAGTCAGTGACCATTCTATGGATAGGTGACATTAGAGGAATTAATTTTAAAAATAGAATAATAAGGAAAAACGTTGACTTCAATATTTAGTTGTCTTGTTGCAGGAAGGCAACATCTGAAATGATATGTATGAACTGCTTAAAACTTCAACCTGTTGGGCGTGCTTGTGCAACACCATCTTGCAATGACCTTGTGATGGCAAGATACTATTGTAGTAGCTGCAAATTTTTTGATGATGAAAGGTAAGCTTTCATCAGTAGTCTTCCCCTTCCGGTATAGGTTTTGTTACCATGAGAGTAATTGGAATGCTAATATTTCTCATTGAAAATTCAGCCAATGATGTTGCTTAGGAAATTGTGGGTTTGGGTTTAAGTGTTGATTGAGATTGGCTTCAGTAGGTATTCCATTAGTTATGACAGAAAATTAATTGTATTTTGGTGAGGACAGTTGTAAATTCTAAATGCGTTCGCCATTGCTGAATACCTTAGAAAAAGGAAATATACTGTTGCCATTCCCGTGTTTACTGAGTATGAAATATTTGGATTGATGTCACTCTAACAATAGATGCACGCACTCCAACCAGAGATTTCCCTGTTAATTTTAGTTTGCCAGTAATGGAATTGGAATGCATATTCGTTCATTAATTTTGCTTTTGGAGAAGCCAACAATCATCATTCTCATTCCAGCAAACCTTTTGCAAGGATTTTGTTTATCTGCACTTGCATTTAATATTTCATAGATCCGCCGGATATTTTAAGCCGATCATCCTTGTTCTGAACTGATGGCGTATGTGTACAGTAGCAGCAGTGGAGATCTGAACTTTCCTTATATTCCTCTGCTTTTTATGTCTCTTCAGAGAAGTGTATCATTGCCCTTCTTGCAATTTATGTCGTGTTGGAAAGGGACTTGGTATAGACTTCTTCCATTGCATGACCTGCAATTGTTGCTTGGGTATGAAACTTGCGGACCACAAGTGCTGGGAGAAAGCTCTTGAAACTAACTGCCCCATATGCTTTGATTTTTTATTCACATCAAGTGCAATTGTGAGGGCTCTTCCTTGTGGCCATTATATGCATTCTGCTTGTTTCCAGGTCTGTCTTTTATATGCTTTGTGGACATTCTTAGGTTCTTGGTGTAAATTAACTATTTCAGTATGTTGTGTGTTTCTGAACACCCCCCCAATTTTGTTCTATTCTTCAGGCATATGCTTGCACGCACTACATATGTCCTATATGTTGCAAGTCTCTGGGAGATATGTCGGTAAGGACTGGCTCTTCATTTCTTGCACAAACTTAGAATTACAAAGTTCATCTCTTATCCTTGTGTCACAATACTAGTCAATTGAAGTGGAAATGCACTCTCTACTGAAATTCAGTGCATGTTTGCTTGTGAGCTGGGCAACACTCTGTAGCAACTGGTAGTATAAGGTTTGGAGTGTTCAGCCCCAGACATCCGGAGACAAAAGATTCGTTATAATGTTAAACTACCGGTTATTCCAAAAGTTCTGTTAAAGAAAATGGACACAGCTTACATCTTTTTGCTGGCCCAATTTTATTATCTGATTCTTTAGGTGGGGCGGGGGTTTATCGGGGAGGACATGGAATTACTCTGTCCTATTGGGTTTATGTTGGACTGACTTGACAGTCATATTAAAGGAAAAAAACCTATTTCTCGTGTTCAGGTCTACTTTGGAATGCTTGACGCGTTAATGTCATCTGAGGTACTTCCGGAAGAATATAGGACCCGCTGTCAAGTAAACATCGATCTTTCTACCCTTTTTATCTTATATTTCTGCCCTTTTGCTTGCAAAACTTATGAAGAGCAATCTTAATTTCGATCGACCAGGATATATTGTGCAATGATTGCAATAAGAAGGGAACTGCACAGTTTCACTGGTTATATCACAAGTGTGGCTCATGTGGATCATTTAATACCAGAGTAATCAAGCTTGAACAAGATCCTAATTGTTCAACATAGTTGCTTTTTGCCTGGTTGATTCTAGTATGTAAATATGTTGGTCAGACTCATACCAAAATTGTCAGGATTATATGCAGTATACAACAGATTTGATTGACATTTTTTAATGTTCTATTTATCTTGTTGCAATACTGATGCTGATTCGCTCTTTAATCCGTGGATGGACTCTAGAGCATGTTTATTAATTTATAAAGATTGAGTAGAGAGCATATTAATCGTACTTTAAAGGCATGATCATGATTACATTGACAATAAAGTCGAAGGGTGTCGCCTACAATTTGTGTTTGTAAAGTCAAATAAAAGTTTGTTTATATAAGTTTATTAAAATATCTGAGGTACATGAATAAAAGTTATTAGATATTAATAGCTTTGTATTCTTTTATCGTGTAAGAGTATGTGCTAACTTAACATATCTTTTTAGATAGTTTCTCTCATTAGGGGTCACTTGTGCTTAAAAATGAAAGGTCAGAAATAGTGCTGTCAAAATAAAGATTAGACACGAAAGTATAAGAGTAGCTGAGTGGATAAATATTGAGGACAAGGCTGTGATTCTCCCTAATAAAGAAAAGATAACTACATGGAAAGGTCAATTATTAGAGACATAAAGTGACTATTTTTCGTTTTCTAATAATTTGCCCAATCAAGATTTTTTAAATTCTTCTAAAAATGCCATTTTTCGAAAGTACTATAAAATTCTCTGTTTTTTTTTTTTTTTTTAACATATAATCTAGACATTTTTTACAAAACAAGAAAAACTGACCAGTGTTTTTGGTCAATTAGACACCAAGTCTTGTTGTCAATGTACACAATAAGGGTTTGTTCGGTAGAGTTTTTGTGGTTATTTTTTGACTTTTTTTATAGTGTAAAAAGAGTTGAAAAGTCAAAAATTGTAAGCAAAAAAATAGATTTTTTGCAAAAAAAAATTTTACCGAACTTGCTCTAAATTATAAATTGTTGAGAATCTTGCCAACTTTGCTCAAGTTTATATTGATGATAAATGATTACATTTATTTTATATGACTAATTAACCATATTGAAGAAAATATATACTAGGATATAAATGTTGAGATAATTAGGCTAGCCACTGTTTTTAAGAATACAAATTGAAATATTACGCATTTCAATTTTTATTTGAAAATTACTGTTATTATTTTAAAAATCTTCAAAATTACTGTTATAAACCTTTATCATTAAATAATTATATTTTAATCTAAAATTTATTTACTCAAAATATACTCACAATCAAACACACGAAAAGAAACAAAATACTCCATAATCAAAGCCCCAATTCGTCTTATCCCACCATCATCACCAAAGAATTCCAAAACCACCAAGATCCTCAAAAATCATCACATCACAAACTAACGGTGAATACATTTCGATTCGGACAGTTTTTCACATATTTTCAAACTAATCTATTTAGAACGGTTTGAAAAAATTCCAAACCAAACTATATTTTGCAGTTCGATTCAGTTTGGTTTTAAACCACGGTTTACTTATCGATATAATAGTAAGGTATTTTAAAAAAATTAAAACATAAGTAAATTGATCTAAAATTCTCAATATAAGCTTAAACGAGAATTTTTTAAACATAAATGTTACATTACATTAATATTTTTCGTGGAAAGAAATATGAAAATGAAGAAATTGATAGAAATTAGTAAATATCTAGGCTCAATAATGAACTTTTAAATTATGGGTCAGTGATCCAATAGTTTGAAAAAAAAAAATTAAAGAGATAATTAGACTTATCACTACTTTTATATATTTATTTGAGAAAATTGCCTATAAGTCACTTCCACATGACTTGTTTCAAATTAGGTCAAATTTTTTTTTTTTTTAAATTTGTGATTAAGTCATACTTTACAGCAATATTTTGAATTAATTCCAAAATCACCCTTGTCAACCATATTTTTCATCGGTACATTCTTCCACCTCCACAAATCTCCTCCACCTCCGGCGACAACCTCCTCCACCTCCGGCGACAACTTCCTCTTCCACCTCTGGCGATGACATCCGGCGAGTGCTTCTATGACGCAGTATCACTTTTTAATTCCCTATAGTAAAATCTGGGACATTTGCTATTGAAATTGTGAAGATATCTAAGCATTCGTGGAATGAAAGATTTGTGAAAGAGACTATTCCACAACTTCCTTTATCAATCCTAAATTCAGTTATTGTTGTATGTAAATTGTCAACAGATTTTTTTTCCCAAAAATGATGTTTCAGCAACGTCCATGTTTGGGATAATGAACTCGTGTTTGGGATAATGAACTTAATCGGTTGCTGGTTCGGTGCAATGCCGTGCTGCCATGGCGTTGAAATGCTAGCCGGGCAGTACAAATTTGGTGAGATGAGTGGAGGTAAACTGGTTTTGGGACTAGTTTTAGGCAATTCTTTGGTGAATATTTTAGATCAATTTTCAGTTGGAGTTTTAAGGGTTCTTTTGTTGTTTGCTGGGATTGAGTTGACTATGTGTTCAAGGGAGGAGTGGAGATAAACTGGTTTTGAGATTGGTTTTATGCTTATTTGCACACTGTTTCACTTGTTGGCTCAAGTGCTGCACTTGAATTTTTTTGTGGGATTGTTGTGCATTTGCTTCTTAGGACAAGAAGATTGGGTGATGGCCAATTTTGTGCCACAGTTAAGTGCAATAATCTGTAGATCAAATGTTGAACTAGAGTTGTTTCAGTGCTGGAGTGTCTATATGGATGATTTGTTTGATAAATTTCAATAGGGATGATAATGTATTATAGAAAACAGTATCATAACAAAACAATATTAATATAGTATCATTATATTAGTTGTGACTATGATTTGCCGCTTGATATTGTATTATAGAAAATAACTTGATACTGTATTGTAGAATAGTAACTTGATATTGTATTAAGTTGACCATTAGATTATTTCTTTGTATTGTTAATTAGTCATGAAAGCTGTTTGATACTGTATCATACAAAATAGTATCACAGAAAAAAGTATCACAATAGAAATGGGCATAGAATTTGTATATGTGCTCAGAATTTTATTATAATATGTTTTCATAATGGTCTCGACTAGGTGGTCAAGACCAGTCGCTTTGCCACTGCGTACGATGGATTTTACCCATTTGAAGTCGTCTCTTTAGTTTAAAATAGCAATCTTTAATTTTTTTTTTTGTCAAAACAGTATCAAACATCCTCTAAAACAGTATAAAAGATAAATATATCTTAATATATTAATATCATAGGTTGAAACATTATCTTAATAAAATAGTATCAACGATAAAAGTATGGTATAAGTTCACCAATGTACATTATCTAAATAAAAACAGTATCATGGATTAAACAGTATCAAAGATAAAATAGTATCATGGATTAAACAGTATCAAAGTATACTAATGCACATTACCTAAATAAAACAGTATCATAGACAAAACTATAATATTCAAACAGTATCATATGTTGAAACCTTGTCATAATTAAACAGTATCAAAGATAAAAAATATTGTATCATAAATAAAATTCATTCCACATAGATTCAAACAATATCATGGATTAAACAGTATCAAAGTATACTAATGCACATTACCTAAATAAAATAGTATCATGGATTAAAATAGTATCATAGACAAATCTATGAGATTGAAACCTTGTCATAATTAAGCAGTATCAAAGATAAAACTAAGAGATTAAAATAGTATCATAGGTTGAAACTTTGTCATAATATTTCACTATAATTAGAAAGAAGGAAAAAATTCGACAAATAGAAACAGTATCATAGATCGAAAGAGTATTAAGTATTTTACAATCATAGGTTGAAACATTATCTTAATAAATCAATATCAAAGATAAAAGTGTGGTGTAAGTGTACCATAGCACATTATATTTATAAAACAGTATCACAGACAAAACAGTATCGCCACAAAATAGTCTCAAAATTAGCCTTTTTTTTTTATAATTAAGGTTATGTTGGTCTTTTAGCTCTAAAATGTGACTTTAAATGAATTAAATTTTGACCATATGACTTTAGAGCTCATAAGTGCCAAAACAGTGACCGGCCTTGAATTTACTCTATTTATTTTGACAAATCAGGTCAACAATGTATTTTTTGAAGAATCAGGTATTATTTTAATTAATAAATAAAAATCCAACTAATTAATTAAATATTTAATTAATAATAAAATAATTTATTATCACTATTTGTATTTATCTTTCATAATAATTAGGAAGTGATATGAAGTTGTTAAAGAAAAAGAGATTTGAGCATTCAAAACTCAGTCACAAACACTACCTCAAACAAACTGACTGACATTCATCATCTGCGAAAGGAGTTTCAAAATCGAAATAGAGAGATAATTTATTTTGCCCAAACCTTCATCATCTGCCTAATTCAAGAAAGTATTTTGAAAAATTCTTCTAAAATTAGGCTTGGGCAAAACCTAAAAATCGATTTTAATTTCTATTCAACCCCAAATTTCAAAAACCCTAGCTCCAAATCTTCAATGGTAATACTGATTTTTGTGTCTCATTTATCATGGTTATCTAGTGATGTATGTGACTGATTATCTGGTGATAGTTTGTGATATGATAATCTGGTGTATGCTTGTCACAATTGTCTAATAATAGTTTTTGACTGTTGTGACCTGTTATTATGGTTTAGTATCTGATGATTAATTGTGTGACCCATTTCCTGTGACTGTGACTGTGACTGTGACTTTAATTTCATATTAAGTATTTGAAGAATGTTGTTCTGATGATAGTTTGTGAACTGATAATCTGGTGTATTTTTCTCACTAGTTATCTTGTTATAATATGTGACTGTTGTGACCTGCTGTAATGGTTTAGTATTTGATGATTAATTGTATGACCCCTTTCAAGTAGCTGTCCATTTAGAGACGCTGGTCACAATGTTTTATATTCGAGTCACAACGTCTTTCTTCAGTCACAGACATAATATTTTCTCTCTCTCCACGAACCAGATTTTTTTAATTGTAAAACATGATAGTAACTAATCCTAAATTTTATATATAGAATTTGATGAGAGATAATATAGTTATATACTTATATCACATGTTTATCTTGAGTTCTATTCAAATGTTGATTACAAAATCTTATCTTTTATCTAAACAATATTGTTTTAATTATTATTGTCAAATAATATATGGAAGATAAGTGAAACACGGTACATCTTATTTTTATATTTTTTATGACTGATTGTTCCAATTTTTTGATAATTTTGTCATTTATCAAAATGCAAAGTTAAATATTGGTATGTATCAAATTTTTCCAAAATTAAATAAGTAAGTCCAAAAAAATTAGTATCGCATTGTCATTTGCTCATTTTGTAAATGTGTAATTAAGTATAATTATTTTATTTTTAATTATAAAAATTTAAAAACAGTTTGGTTCAGTTTAAGCATTTTTTTTTAAATATTGAAATCTAAACCAAACCGTTTACGAACCGTTTAGTTTGGTTCAAGATCAAAACGTTGATGGATCCACGTAGACTTGCACTAACAGTTTCAAACTAACAGATTTGATTTGGTTTATGGTTTGGTGATTTTTTTTGTGCAGCCCTACCGTAAAACCAATTTTATGCATCAAAATTAAATTTGAGTTTGAGTTTGACACTTATCGGAAAAAATATCCACAAATGGAATCTTCATTTCGTTATCCATTTTCAAAGGCATGTGCTCCATTTTTCATTCCGTGTTCTTCTCACAGTAATGTGACTTACAATTTTCTAAAATTAATTCTTAATGTTAGCTTATTGTGACGGTGTGATCTTTAAGAGCATCTCCAATGTACTATGTCTATTGTAGTCTATGTGACAGGTAAAATAGACGGACTTTCAATCTGTGTGGCATAATGTCTATTGCATAGATGGTCAAATTATAAATTTGTTTCCAATGGATTCCGTTTAAAATTAATATTACTGTTTTTTTTTTTAAAAATTGACAGGTCTTCAATTTATATTTTTCTTGTCTGGCTTTATTTTTTAAATAAAATCTTTAGATTGATTTAAATTTGCTGAGTCATTCCGTTTAGAAGTCTGTCTAAGTTTAGACGGACTTCTAGACGGAGTCTATTTTTGGTGTGTCAAATCAGCTAGACAGAGTACTCGTCAGCATGCATTAGAGAGAGTTTTATATAACTCCGTCTATATATGCTTATGTAGTACGTCTATAAAGTAACAGATGGAGCGCACTCTAATATGTTGCTTATGGTAAATGTGTTTTTGAGATGTTGATTGTGATTGTGATTGTGATATTCAATTCTTTTGACATGATCTTAATTGGTAACAAAATGTGACGTTTAATTTGTCAATTTTTAGTACAAGATAGGTTCAATACATTTCGATTAGTGCATGTTATGTGCGACTTTGTATTCACTAGACATAATTTTAATATTTCTTGTTAAAATGACCTTTAATTAGTCGTTTTTTAATTCGGGATATGATAGATGCATTTCTAGTTGTCATATCAGTTATGTTGTTGATTACGAAGTTAAATGATTGCTTGTGACCTCATTTCTAACATTAACAGTGATATTAAAAATGCATTTTGAATTCCGATCAAAAAAAAAAATTCATTTTGAAAATTCCATCGTTGTGACCTCGATTTTTCCTTGACGTGTCTGTATTTGTCGTTTTTTAATTCGAAGAAATAGTACAAAAATTAAATTCAGAAATATTGACATGTACAAAGTAAAAAATGAGAATACATAATTTTGTACAACAATTTTAAGTTGGCCGGGGAGTCTGATGGGTCGAGTATTTTAATACCCATAACTATTTATTATTGTTCGAATATTTCGTAAATAGAACCATTCGAACTCATGTAATTATTTAAATAGAACCCGAACCGTCGGTCTATATACAATAATATTTATATTAAAAAAAAAAAACCCACAAGCTAACATCATGTTTTCACAAAAAAATTATAAGTACTTTTTTGGTAAGGTTTAAAAGTAGTTTTTTAGGAGATTTTGATAAAAGTTGATGAAATATATTGTTGAAAATTTGATAAAAGTTGTGGGTCCTATAAAATATGGTTGAAATGAGTTGAAAAAAATAAGAGTTTAAAATAAACTCTATTAAACATATTCTAAAAATTGTAAATACATTAACATTGACAAACATTGCATATTAAAATAATTTCTAAAACATATAAACATTAATTAGAAAAACAAACACCAAAATTGCAAATTCATAAATTATGGTTAGAAAATAAAAAATTACCTCTCAAATTTGAAGACTCGTCACGATTACAAAGGATCTTTTTCTTCGTCGTCACACTGTGTGTTGAACGAGAGATGACAATGTTTGTATTGTGTACCTAAGTGAATATCGATTGAGAATTTGAAATTTTGGTATTTAGAATTGGGTCAATTATATTTGGGTATAGGGGTGGTGAGTTTTGGATTTTTGATTTGGGTCTTGATATCACGGAGTGAAAAACAATTTCAAGAAAGATTTGTAACATAAGATTTGAATGCATTGAAAATAGCTTGTTCATTGATTGATAAAAATGAAAAATTACAATTGTTGGTGCAGGGGTGAACACTAGTGAGCTTGACAAGATTTCGAATACCCAACTATCCTTATTATAGCTTAAGTAAGAAAAAATCTAACTTACGGGAATAGACGTTTAAAAGCCGAGGAATCATAATAAGTATTTACAAATAGTATGGTTCTTTTACAACTGAAATAAACCATTACAAATGAAAAGAACTAACATCTGAAACTAATATTTTATAAGGTACTGTTGAAGTTGAGCAAACTGCAACTGCGAGTGGTCAAGAGGCTAAGTATAGCTGCAGGCCCTGACTTTCTCCGCCATTTGTTTTGGCGACGTCCTCGACACCATCATTGTATGATATTTTTCAAGTAGAAGTATGAAGGCTCCAAGGCCTTTAACTCTTTCTCAATTATCTTTCTCGCTACCGCGTTCTCTCCATTTCACTAAGTACTCATAGTGATCTTTATTGGTAGTTCGGATAACTCGGTGATCAAGAATAGCTTCAGCAACCCTCTTACTTGTTTTCTTCAATTCAAATCCAGGTCACTTGGCTTATTTCTGGATACATTCTCCTTATCTGCACAACATGGCTTGAGTACACTAATATGAAGGACATTGTGGGTTCTGCACCATGAAAAAAGTTCTATTCTGTAGGTGACTTTTCCAATCCTCTTCATGATGGGTAATGGCCTAATGTATTTTGGCATGAATCGAGAATATTTCTCTCTTGTAGCCTTATACTGGTTTTTGTGGAAGAGTTTCACCATCACCAGATCTCCCATGTTGAATTTTAAGAAACAACATTTATGATCAATAGCCTTTTTGTATAGTTTATGTGCTTTCTCAAGATAACTCTAAGCAATTTCAATATTTCGTTTCCATTCTTGAAAGAAGCTCTTAGCTTGAGGAGATTTGGTACCTTGATCAATATCCATAGTAATGGTTGATGGCCAGTAAAAATCTCAAAAGAACTCTTATTGGTGGAAGAGTTCTTTTGGGTATTGAAGCAAATATGAGCCGCATTCAAAATATTCACCCAGTTTTTCTACGAAGTAGAGATAAAGTGTCGAAGATATTCTTCCAACATAGAATTGAAACACTTCGTCTGTCTGTCAGATTGTGGGTGAAAACAAGAACTCATGCTCAATGTTGAACTAACAAGTTTGAACAACTTGGTCCAAAATGTGCTTATAAATCGAGGATCTCGATCACTAACTATATCTTTAGGTAGTCCCTAGTATTTGACAATATGCTTGAAGAAAAGGCGAGCGGTCTCTTCAGTGGATACATACCTAGGTGCTACAATGAATGTTGCGTATTTTGATAAACTATCCACCACGACGATAATGTTGTACATGCTTTTCCAGAGTCACTGTAAATTACGATGTCATCCAAGTAGACCACCACAAAGTCATCCAGAAATTGATAAAGTACCTGATTCATTATCGTCCAGAACGTTTCTGGAGCAGTTGTCATGTCAAAAGGCATAACCTTGAATTCGAATGCTCTATATCTGGTTACCGCTGTAGTCTTTGCTTCATTCCCTTCATTGATCCGAAATTTTTAGTATCTGGACCTTAGATCAAATTTTATGTAGTGCTCAAACGGTCGAAGCAATCCACCACTAGCAGAATTTGATAACTATTTTTCACTGTGATTTTGTTCATGGCTTGATAGTCACAGCACATCCGAATGGAACTATCAACCTTTTTCTGAAATAGCACTAGAGTTCTATATGGAGATTTGACATGTACGATAATCCTACTGTCTATCATTTCAGCCAACTACTTCCTAAGCTCCTCAAGCTCAGGTTGAGCCATGCGGTAGGGTGCCCTAACACGAGGCTTTGAGATAAAACCGATTACTTCTTCAATCTTTTCCAGTCGAAGAGTGAAAAAAAAAAACAAGGGTTCATTCCTCTTTATGGCCTTGCTAATTTGCATGGATAAGATGCTCTTCTCACCCATATTCCCGACTTGCTCTCCATCATCATCAAGGAGTTAGAATACAACAACACTGTTGTCTTCGTATCTCAAAGAAACTCCAATCCCAAAATCAATTTGAAGTCCTTCATCTGAACTACCGACAAATTAGTCATTTATTTGAAATGACCGGATTTAATTAGCACATATTTGGCTACTTCGACAATTAGTTGGGCAACTGAGTTGATTGTCTTGACTTTTCTACTACCTTTCTCTAGTACAAGCCCGATGCGCTCTACTTCGGTACTTGCAAGATAGTTGTGAGTAATACCAGTATCTACCATAGTCTTAATTGGTTTCACATTGATCTTCACATCAATGTATATCAAGCCTTAGCCATACAAACACAGGGTTTCATCTCTTCTTTGTCCATCTTTTTTGGGAACCATTGACCTTTTTAGTAAATCGGTGCTATATCATGCTGCATTGACGAGAGAATACCCCAATGACATCCTCGTCCTCATCAGAATCGACCTCACAATGACTGCTGGCTTTGCAGGAAATTTTGCTTTGAACCCTATGCCCACTTATCAGTTGGCTCAACGTATTTACAAACTATTTCTACGGGCAATCCTTTACCCGTTGAGGCCTACTGCATAAACAACACTCATTATTTCTAAGAATAGTACCTAGTTTTCTCTTTAGCGCCTTTTCTTTATTCAAGTTGTTTTGATGGCCTCCCTTATGGTGAGAGTAGCGTTCTCCTCCATTTGAGCTCAATGTAGGCTTGAATGATTTATTTCCTTTTCCTCAAGATTGGCTATTTACTTGCAGCCAATCCTTTCTAGGTTCATATTGATAGTTCATCAAGCATTCGACAACTCCCATTGCCATGCTTACATCAGCCACCTTCTGTCTTTGAAGTTCGGTTCTCGGCCATAATTTCAGCTCTTCTATAAAAAGTGAAGAGCTTATCGTTTTCGACATGTCTCGGATGTCCAGCATATGCCATGAAAAGGTTTTTATATAGTCTTCGATGGAGCCAGTATGTTTCAATTCTCGTAGTGCCCGTCGGACTTGATAACCCACATTTTTCGAGAAAAACTATAATCTAATTACTTTCCATTTCTTCCCGCAAATTATGAATGATTGTAGTAGCATTAGTCATTGCTGCACAAATCGAGCTTTCATCTAGTTGGATGTTTAATTCGAATATGTCCACTTTTCCAACCTCGACCTTTTTCTCAAGGCTCTCGACGGTAAAATATAACATGGTAGTTTGCCCATCAAGCTCATCCATGTACTGTTAAGTACTCTTTTTGTGATCCACCACCTCAGTGGTGTGTAATGCATTCAGATCCATCGATTTCTTTTCGAGGGTCGTGAGCTGCTGCTCTGATACCAACTATCACGTGGCGCCTTTTTTTCTAGCGCAGAAAGAGGCACCATGCCTTAATAGTCTACTTCGCTAGATTACATTTTGCCAATTCTCGATAGATTTAGTAATAAAAGACAATTTAAAAAAAGTCTTATAACAGAAGTTATGAATGCATTGAAAATAGCTTGTTCATTGATTGATGAAAGTAGAAAATTATAATTGCTGGTGTAAGGGGTGAACACCAGTGAGCTTAACAATAATTCAAATATCAACTACCCCTATAATAGTTTAAGTAAGAAAAAACATAACTTATAAGAATAGACGTTCAAAAGCAGAAGAATCATAATAAGTATTTACAAATTGCAGGTTTTTTTACAACTGAAATAAACTATTACAAATGAAAAAAAAGTGCAGTTGAGGTTGGACAAACTGCGGCAGCAAGTGGTCATGGGGCTAAGTATAGCTACGGGCCCTAACACTTGGATATGTGGACTATTGTTTTTGATACTATGGTGTTGGGTTGGGTCAATGGGTCAGAGTGAATAATTTGTAAAAAAATAAAAAAACTAATAAAAATGGACAAATTCGGTTCTAGTGTTAGGTAACCACGTTTCTGGTTCAAGAACCAAAAATCGACACGAGTCCTATCTGTTCTCAGTTATGGTTCTTAAATTTTTTTTTTAAAAAGAATCAAACCGAAATCTCCAGTTCCAATTCGAGAGGTTCAATTTCAGTTGAAATGTCAATTCCTAATTTTAAGATACATTCAAGTGAGAAAATTGTATTCCAATTTAAAATCACATTTATTACCTTTCTATACCTATATTTTAGTTACTAATTACATAAAATTAACTAAAAAATTATCACAATTTTATTTTAATACATAATTATTTTAAATAATATGAACATCGAGTATTTTTCAAAAGAGAAAATTGTCAATAAGTCATCTCCACATGACTTGTTTCAAATTAGGTCAAAACTTTTTTTTAAATTGTGATTAAGTCATACTTTATATTAATTCCAAAACCACCCCTTTTAACCATATTTTTCATTGACACAATCTTCCAACTCCACAAACCTCCTCCACATCCGGTGACAACTGTCTCCACCTCCGGCGACCTCCGACGACCACCGCCTCCAACTCCGGCGACCACCGCCTCCACCTCCAGTGACCTCCGGCGACCACCGCTTCCACCTCCGGCAACCTCCGGCGATAACCGCTTCCATCTCCGGCGACCTCCGGCAACCTCCGGCGAGTGCTTCTACAGCGCAGTGTCACTTTTTAGGCAATTTTTTGGTGAAGATTTTGGATCAATTTCCAGTTGGAGACTGAATGTTGTTAGCTGTGAAATTACAAAAGTAAATGACAAGTTACTTCATAGAATCCAGATTAAGGTAACAAATTAACATAGGAATATTGTTATTAATTTCTATGTTTTAATCTTAATTCTTGTATTTGATTATTTTTTCAGGCTAGTGATCTAACAGCTAGCATTGATATATCCGTGCTGCAAGAGAGGCTGACCAATATGATTAACCTGGGTTGATTTTAGCAGTTATGTAAACAATGAGCATTTTCCAAGTTATGTAAACAATGAGGTAACATCTATTGTTGATACTGTATTATAGAATAGCAACTTGATATTGTATTAAGTTGGTCATTAGATTATTTCTTTGTGTTGTTAATTAGTTGTGAAAGTTGTTTGATATTGTATTATACAAAATAGTATCACAACAGAAATGGGCATAGAATGCTGTAAATATGAGTTTGAATGCTGTAAATATGAACTTGAATACTCCACTATCTTATGTAAATAGGAGCTTGAATATTTCATCATCTAATATTTAGTCATGGTATGTTATTTGATACTGTATTATACAAAACAATATCACAATATAAATAGACATAGAATTGTTGTAAATAGGAGCTTGAATGTTTCATCATCTAATGTTTCAATGTCTTAGTTTTAATCCATGATACTGTTTTAATGTCTTAGTTTTAATCTATGATACTGTTTAATTATGGCAAGGTTTAATAGATTGAAACTTTGTCATAATATTTCACTATCATTTGAAACATGTTTTAATCCTGTGATACTGTTTAAATATATGTGATCTTTAATACTGTTTAATTATGGCAATGTTTGATACTGTTTGAATCTATGTGATATTTGATATTGTTTAATTATGTCAATGTTTGAATAAGTGACACTGTTTGAATGTCTTAGTTTTAATCTATGATAATGTTTTGTTTAGGTAATATGCATTAATATAAATTGATATTATTTCAATCCATGTTTTAATCTATGATACTGTTTTGTATAATACATTATCAAACAAAACATATGACTAATTAAACAGTATCAAAGATTAAACCATGATATCATAGTTATGTGTGTTGTTTGATACTGTATTATGCAAAACAGTATCACAAAAAACAATATCACAATAGAAATGATCATAGAATTTGCACACGTACTCAGAATTTTTATTATAATATGATTTCGGAATGGTCTCGACGAGACGGTCAAGACTAGTCGCTTCGCTACTGCCTATGATGGATTTTACCCGTTTGAAGTCGTCTCTTTAACTTAAAATGGCAATCTTTAATTTTTTTTTTTTCAAAACAGTATCACAAATTCTTTAAAACAGTATCAGGGATAAATGTGCATCCTTTTGCTGCAAATTAAAGCTCTTCCAAGGTATCTGAGTCCCTTAAAAGCAAACACATACTTCAGAGCAATGCTAAAATGAAGAAAGAAGAACTGACAATCATTCTCAAGTTAATAGGAAGTCATGCAAAGCGTTCTCATCTAAAACTATAAACAATGTTTCTAATTTTTCCCTTGAATTTGAATATGTTTGAGATTCAATTAGGACATAGATTCTCATTGGATAGATAAGTATAAATTTATAAGGTGTTTAATGGTAAGTAAAAGAATTAATCAGTAGAGAATAAACAAGAGAATACTATTGTTCTTAAAATGTTTCATTAGTAGTACAAAATCATAGGTTTAACAGTATCACAACAAAACAGTATCACCGCAAAACAGTATCACCACTCAAAATCTGCGTTTTTTACAATTAAGGGTATGTTGGTCTTTTAGCTCTAAAATATGACTTTAATTGAATTAAGTTTTGAGCATATGACTTTAGAGTCCATAAGTACCCAAACAGTAACCGGCCCTGAATTTACCCTATTCAAAATGTCATAACAATGTGGAGTAGATACCATTTGTTTTCAATTTTATTTTGACCAAAAAAGTTGACTGTCCAAAGATGTAAAAAGTTGAATAATGAACTGCATTTACGAATTGTTTTACAAAATTTTGATTAACATAATTTAATAAAACTAATAAAATATATAGTTAAAACATTGATAAAAATTGTAAAATGTATTATTATATATTAAAATTAATTATTAATTTTTTGTTCTATTTTTTAACAAATTTTGAAGTTGAACCAATCTGATTATATCTGTTTATAAACTCAATCAAATATTATTTTCATATTTATAATTTTTATAGTTTCAGCGATTATAATTTACAAAATCTTTATCAAAATACTCATAACACGTTGGAATCAGATATATGAACTCCATATGCACGTAAACACGTGTATATAAACCCACACAGTCCGCGCAGACGCAATTCCTCACTTTGAGGTGCAATCCATACATAAATTTTGATTCAATTGATAGCAAATTTTTTTTTTTCCGCGGAGCTCAAATCACTGTTCAGTGTTCATTCTCTCCCCCAGTTCACACAATCGATGTAATTTTCACAAAACCCTAGCTTTTTCTTATTTATTTATTCACCCATCAATCTTTATATATATGTAATATCAGTATACTTGTGTGTGCTTGTCAGCTTGTCAGCATGTGAGTGTGTTCTGTTTGTATGTATTGATAGATATATTGCCAATTTGAAATCTTTGTATGATACATATCATAAATGATTTTTTTATTATTACTCTTGGATGAATTAATTATTGATGATTTTGTATTGGTCCCGAGAAGAATTTTAAGCGATCCAATGCTTTGAAATTTGGGGCCAGAGTCTCTTGCTCGTTGTTTGGGAAAACTTTAACATTTTATTAATGAAAATTTGGTTTTTTGAATTGTTTTTGCATGCAGATTTGCAGACAAGAGTACTTTCTGTACGGGATATAAATTGCAATGGTCGTATTGAGATTTATCTAAAAGACATGAGACCAAATATATAGAAGGAAATTGGTGAAACTAGACAAAGAAAAGAATAAAAAATAGAGGAGAAGAGGTGGATAAGGATTGTAGGGAGAGAAATTAATAAGGGAAAAGCGGTAAATTTTAGTGAGGGAAAGAATGGGGGATTCGAAAATGGAGGGGACACTGGCGCTGGCCACACGGAGGGACCCATATGAGGTTTTGTCTGTGTCAAGGGATTCTTCTGATCAGGAAATCAAGACTGCTTATAGAAAGCTTGCTCTCAAGTATGTTTCAAATTAGTTATTTTATTCATCATGTTGCATTTAATTATTTAGTACTCGAGGTTTATTCGGTGTGTGTAGATAGAAATTCTGTGTTGTGGTTGAAGGTTGGTATATATGGAAGTTTTGATTTGTTTTTCTTTTATATCCCAGTTATGCTTTTTGTGTTTTATGTTTGTGGGTGCGTTGATGCTAAATACGAGCAACTGGATTCGGTGGGAAGCTCAAATTTGTTTTCGATGAATAATCTAATAATGGAAGAATTTTTGGTAATTGATTATTTCTTACTTTACTTTCTTCCACAGTTATTGCTTGTTGATTTTTGAGGCTGCTTTTTGTTAGACATTGGAAATGAATTAGGTTACAATCAATATTTATGTAATCCAGTTACTCGTATGAATGGGCTAGAGTTCAAATTGCGGAGTATACAGAACAACAAACAAAAGAGAAGCAACTTGGCAATTAGAAAAAAGAATTTAATTAAATATTATTTACTGGAAGAACTTTGTTGAAGGGCCATTGAACAGTCACGAAAAGTCTGTAGTCACTTATGCAAAGTGGAAATTGAAGCAGATCATTTTCAGGTGAATGGATACTTAACGATTACGAAAACGGAGTTCATTTAGCTAAGCATGTTTGGCTAAGAGTATGTTTGTGTGTGCTTATAAGCACTTATAAACTAGTTAAACATCATTTTTATCTACACATTTCGTAGGACTCACAACTTTTATCCACACAATTTGTAGGATCAATGCTTATAATTTTAAAAAATCTTTACCATACATACACTAAGCTTAAAAGGTGCTTATAAGCAACTTTTTCTTTTTACAGCATCACCTCACATGCTGTTAGAAAAAAAGGTGCTTTTAAACACCTTTTAAGCTTTAGCCAAAGATGCTCTAAATAATTTGAATTAAGTAACTCAAGAAGAAGTTTTTACTTTTGCTGGAGAAGTTTTCATGGAGGCTTAAAAGAAAATTGGTTCGTCAAAAACCACTAAATCGTAAGAGCTATAACTGTAAACGTTCATATGTAGGGAAGTGTTGGTATGTTCCTTTAGGGATTTCATTGTTCAACAAATGATTCACAGTACTTTTCTGATTTTTTAGTGGAATAGGTTTTATCCGCTTTAGGGATATTTTCCCCCTCTTTTTACCATAGCCGTCTGAAGGTTCCAACTATAAGATGTTTTTTAGGGGATCCATTTTCTTCCTTCCAATAGAGCTCAGTCTAAACCTGTTAACGGGAGGTAGTTGTCCATAAGCGATAAGGATGTATGGATTCTCGAGAAAATCAGAGACTCTATAACCCCAGACCATAGAGTAATGTTGTTTTCGATTGTTATTTAGTTGATCACATTATTGTGTAGAAATATCTATAGTAATTACTCTTAAGACATTTTATTCATGAGATGAAGTGTCACATGAGAAAATTTTGGGTTTCTAACAGTAGTTCAATTGGATTAATTTGTGACTGAGTAAATGATGCTTTTTTTTGGGGGTGGCAAACGTGTAAATAAAGGACTTATATAATATTTACAATTTACTAAGTGAAGGAAGAAAACTAATATGGATTTTCATTCAGGAAATCAAGAGTTCCTTTTTCTTTTCATTTTTTCTTTTTGGTTCTGTTTTTGGGCAATTTGATCTAGAAGCTAATTTGATTGCCGATTAGTTCCAGGGTAATACGGAATTTACAGGTTTGAAGAATTTGGAATGGGTTTTAAAAACCTGTCAGCAAATTTATTACAGCAATGTTGAGGTCCATCTCTGCAATATAATAAAATTAAAATTGACAAAGGGAACATAGAAGAGTATAGATCAATGTTGTTCAGTGAGGTTTCTTGGATTGGTTAATTATTAATCCAGGTGGTTGGCAGGTATCATCCGGACAAGAATGCTAGCAACCCTGAGGCTTCGGAGCTTTTCAAGGAGGTTGCTTATTCATATAGCATCTTATCTGATCCAGAGAAAAGGAGGCAATATGATAATTCAGGATTTGAGGTACTTTTTGTCTTTTCTATTATTACACATTTTGTTTTTTAATAATTTTTGCTGCACTCTTTCTCGGAATATGTTTACAATGATGATTGGGCATGAAAAGGTTTTGTTTTACGGCAGAATATCTTGTCTGGTGATGTGATACTTATTCCTTTAGGAGGCGTACATCACCCATGGATCATTTGAAATTCTGAGGGTTCCATTTAGGTATCTTAAACTGAATGATGGATATGGTGGGCCACTATGAAGTAGTGCTGGGGCAAAATCAAATGGAAAAGCCCCCAAGTAGTGTAGGAGTTCTGTTATGTCTTGGAGTCATATTTGATTCAGAATGGTCAGATGCATATTAAATGTTATGCCCCTATGTGGTGTCATGTCTTATCAACAGAGATTAATGACATGTAACCAAAGAGTTGGATTAACATGGGGTTCAAGTATAATTATTCAAATGTAGAGTGCAATGTATTACAAATGATATAAAGGTGTGATACTCAGTATACCCCACTCTGCCCTGGGTAGTCTAGTTTGTTTAGATACTTTTAAGGGAATAATGATTGTTCTACAAGAAGATTTGGTTGATTACAACGTCACAAAGCTTATGACAAGAATCCTAATATGTGCATCCAGTTTACAGGCATTCCCTCCCCCCGTTTTCCTCCTTCAGTTTGAATAGTAATCATTATAGTTATTGTAAACTTTGAATAAAGTTATTTTTTTCATTTGTACTTAATTAGTAGTGAATGAACATAGTACATATAGGATACGGAAATAACAGAAAGCTGAAGCTGATCCTATTTCACACGAACTGAAAAACAAACAAAACAACAATCTGATCCTAAAAGATAGAAACAAAAGCTAGACTAATTCTAACTCCAATACATTAAGAATTTATTCAAACATAAAATATAAAATAACAAAAAATCTAATAATTCAACACTCCCTTTCAAGTTGTTGCATAGATATCTATCATGCCCAACTTGCTGATTAAGTGATCAAATGTAGGTCGATGAAGTCCTTTAGTCAAGATATCTGCAATTTGTTGTGTAGTTGGAACGAATGGCATGCAAATAACCACTCTTTCTAATTTCTACTTGATAAAATGTCAATCTATCTCCACATGCTTAGTTCTGTCATGTCATGTTGCATTGGATTGTGTGCAATACCAATACAATAGAGTTTCATAGGTGATTCATCATTCCTTTGCAATTCCTTCAAAACTCATTGTAGCCACAGAATCTCACATATTCCAAGAGCTATTGTTCTAAATTTAGCTTATGCACTGCTCTTAGCTACACCATTTTATTTCTTGCGTTCACCAAATAACCAAATTTCCACAAAGGTGCATTACCTAGACGTAGATCTTCTATCAATCACTAAACCAACCCAATCAGCATCAGTATAGACCTCAATGCTCCTTCGCTCATTTTTTCTGAAGTATATACTTTTCCTAGGTGTATTTTTTAAATACCTCAGAATTTTGTAAACAGCTTCAAGATGCTCGTCATATGGAGAATGCATGAATTGACTTACAACACTAACAACAAATGTAATATCAAGTTGAGTATTTGATAAATAGATCAACTTCCCCACTAGTGCTTGATATCTACCAGTATCCATAGCAACTTTCTTGCTGCTGTCTCCTAACTTCAAATTAGGGTCAATAGGAATATTTGATGGCCTACAAGTCTACAACCAATCATTCTCGTTTCCTTTAAAAGATCTATTATGTATTTTCTTTGAGACACAATAATTCCTTTCTTGGAACGAGCTACCTCCATTCCAAAAAAATATCTCAAAGCTCCAAGATCCTTAATCTCGAATTCAGAAGCTAGATGAGTCTTTAACTTTCGCACTTTTTCTAAGTCATTCCGTGTAAGTATGATGTTATCAACATATACTAAAAAATAGTAATTTTACATTCAACTGATTTCTTTGTAAACACGGTGTGATCAGTATGCCTCTGATCATATCTTTGTTTTTTTTATTGAGTTAGTAAACTTTTCAAACTAGGCTTTAGAAGAACTTTTTTTAGCTTACACACATTTGATCCAAATTTTTGCTTGTGACCTAATGGTGGATCTATATATACTTCTTCTTTGAGATCGCCATTGAGAAATGCGTTCCTCACATTCAACCGTGCTTTATATCATTGTAGAGACCTATCTGAGTTGTATTTGATAGTGAAGACCCATAGATCTATTTTCTGGTAGAGACATTACTTTTCAAGTCTTATTTTTTTTCAAGGGCCATCATTTTCTCTAGAACTGTATCCTTTCATTTAGGAGTTTGTAACGTATCCTATATATTCTTAGGAATATTTACATTGGAAAGTAGTGAGGTAAAAGTAGTAAAAGATGGAGACAAGTGATCAAAAGACATAAAATTTGACATAGTATGAATAGTATAAGATCTAATACCTTTTCACCTTTTCTACAAGCAATAGGAAGATTAAGTTCATGACAAGACTCGAAAGAAATAAGATCAGACTTGGACAAATTTTTACTTGAATTTTGGACAGCAGACTGATCTCTGGTTGGATGCTTGATAGTGTTCAACCGTGGGCAACTTCATTTCCTGATTTTTATTCCTTCTTGAATAAACAATGAGCTCATTTAAATTGTCTTGTTTCTTTTGCTTCATAAGGTGATTTATGTGATGGCATTAAGACAGATTTTTCTCTAATTTCAATTTTTAAAACTTTTGGTTGCCTGATGTGTTGCTACACCTATTTGTAAGCTATCTAAATCCTCAAGTTGTGTCCTAATTTCATCCTAATGCCCTGAATCCTTTTCTAATTGTGAACCAGAATCTAGCTATAAGTGATCATTTGTTACCTAAGCCCTCATATGAATTAAGTTGTTTTATCAGAATTAAATCCAACACACCTACAAAATCATTTGACCCTACATTCAAATCTTCATTATTTCTAATCTCCCACTGAATCAAAAAAAGATTTATTCTCAATAAATGTTACATCCATGGTGACAAAATATCTCTTCAAAATTGGATTAAAACGTTTATACCCTTGTTGGGTAGGTGAATATCCAACAAAAATACACTTTTTTGCTTTTGGATCTAACTTTCCACAGTTGTGATTGTGAATGTGCACAAAAGAAATGCAGCTAAATATTTTTAATGTTAAATCAGATACTAACCTTGAATTTGGAAAATATGACTTAAAAACACTTTAGAAGGAGTTTGAAATTTCAGAAACTTGGTAGGCATTCTATTAATCAAATAAGTTGCTGTGTATTGCTTCATCCCATAGATACTTAGGAATTTTAGTTGAAAAAATTAAGGACCTAGCTACCTCCAAAAATGCCTGTTTTTCCTTTCTGCCATGTCACTCCATTTTGTTGTGGTGTATCACTACAAGAACTTTGATTGACTATTTCATTTTTCAAAAAATATTTTACTAATATCTTATTGAAATACTCCTTTCTATTATCACTTCTAAAAACTTCAATTTTTGCATGAAATTGAGTTTGAATCATCATATGAAAGTCTCTAATCAATTGTTCTATTTCATACTTATCTTTAAGCAAATAAACCCAACTTATTCTTGTATGATTATCTATAAGAGTAATAAACTATTTTTTTCTAGCAAGTATACTAATCCTGGATGGTCCCCATAAATCACTGTGTATAATAGGAAAAAGGTTAAGATAATTTATAGGATTGTAAAGGTTTTTGCTAACTCACAAACTTCACACTACAATAAAAAAGGATCTTTATTGATAAACAAATTCAAAAACAAATGTTTTAAGTATTAAAAGCTAGGATGACCTAACCTCAAATGCCATAACATTATTTTATCCTTAAAAAAATAGAAATAGTTCTATAACAAGTTTTATGAGATTGTCCCTTCAAGTTAGTCTGATCGTCAATGAAATGGAGTCCTTCAGTCTAGCACTGTCAATCATCCTCCGCGAGTTCAAATCCTGAAACTCACATTTAGAAGGAAAAAAATTAGCTAGACACTTTAAATCTTGGGTCAGTTTACTTACTAACATTAAATTACAAGAAATATTTGGAACATGGAGAACATTAGTCAAAGTAAAGAAATGAGAAATAACAACATATCCTTTTCTAGAAGGATTCACTTTTAATTTTTTGAATTTCTGCACAAGGACCATAGGACAAGGACTATAGGAGAGAACATTTTTTAAGAACTTGTCATAGTGATAAGTTGCTCCTGAATGGATGATCCAAGAACAATTAGAGTTAATACCAAAGAAACCTTTTTGAGCAAGAAAACAATTGGGTGAAGTCATGAAAGATTGTAAGAATTTTTGTAGATGCTCTATTTGTTCCTTAGTGAAAGGAAGTGACTCTGAAGAAATTGATTGCCCTTCAACTTGATAAGCCTGATTTTCATTTCCTGAGTTGGTGGTTTCCCATGAATTTTCCAGCACGTCTCTCTTGCATGTCATGGCTTCTTGCAATGATCACACTATGGCTTTTCACCCTTCTTGTAGTTTCATCCTCAGCTTCATTCTCATAGTCCTTAAGGTTTGAATTATTGCTTAACATAACATGCATTCTTCCTTCCTAGAACACATCTCTCAAATTTGGCAGAATTTTACGTCTAAGAATTCTTCCTTTTAATTCATCATGATCAGGATTCAGACAAACTCTCAATCATTCTCATCTCGTTTCTTCTTCTTAACAAACCCCATAACACAATCTCATTCATCATCATAGCATAAATCCAACTCTTGCCACCATGTCTCATTGAGTTCTCTGATCTCCATGCCTTCAGACTTGGGTCTCCATTTGCTCGTTTTTGTATTTGACCAATTAGATGACCCAGTTTTCCTTTCCCATCGATGACGAGCTTGACAGACTGAGCCAACTCCACGTTTAGTTTGTGAACAGTGATCTGCAAAGAATTTGACTGCTCCAACTGATTAAAGAACAACGCCGAATGTGTTTGGTTCTCCCGTTCGTCTGTTGTTCTCCCTGAAGTTGAACTGGACTTAATAGCTCTAGTCATGGTAGTTTTTACCATTTGATTTTTGTGTTAAGAACCTAAGGTCTGATACTATGTAAATTTTGAATAAAGTTATTTATTTCATTTAATGTGCAGTGAAAAAACAGAGTACATATATAGGATAAGGAAATAAGAGAAAGCTGATACCGATTCCTATTCTTCAAGAACTGGGAAAAAAAAAAAATGATACTAAAAGATTTAAACAAAAGCTAGACTAATTCAAACTCCTATACATTAGGAATTTGAATTGATACATTTGGCAGAATTTTACGTCCAAGAATTCTTCCTTTTAATTCATCATGATCAGGATTCAGACAAACTCTCAATCATTCTCATCTCGTTTCTTCTTCTTAACAAACCCCGTAACACAATCTCATTCATCATCATAACATAAATCCAACTCTTGCCACCATGCCTCATTGAGTTCTCTGATCTCCATGCCTTCAGACTTGGGTCTCCATTTGCTCGTTTACGACCAAGAATTTTACGTCCAAAAATTGATACATTTGGCAGAATTTTACGTCCAAGAATTCTTCCTTTTAATTCATCATGATCAGGATTCAGACAAACTCTCAATCATTCTCATCTCGTTTCTTCTTCTTGACAAACCCCGTAACACAATCTCATTCATCATCATAGCATAAATCCAACTCTTGCCACCATGCATCATTGAGTTCTCTGATCTCCATGCCTTCAGACTTGGGTCTCCATTTGCTCGTTTTTGTATTTGACCAGTTAGATGACCCAGTTTTCCTTTCCCATCGATGACGAGCTTGACAGACTGAGCCAACTCCACGTTTAGTTTGTGAACAGTGATTTGCAAAGAATTTGACTGCTCCAATTGATTAAAGAACAACGCCGAATGTGTTTGGTTCTCCCATTCGTCCGTTGTTCTCCCTGAAGTTGAACTGGACTTAATAGCTCTAGTCATGGTAGTTTTTACCATTTGATTTTTGTGTTAAGAACCTAAGGTCTGATACTATGTAAATTTTGAATAAAGTTATTTATTTCATTTAATGTGCAGTGAAAAAACAGAGTACATATATAGGATAAGGAAATAAGAGAAAGCTGATACCGATTCCTATTCTTCAGGAACTGGGAAAAAAAAAATTGATACTAAAAGATTTAAACAAAAGCTAGACTAATTCAAACTCCTATACATTAGGAATTTATTCAAACATAAAACATAAAATAACAAAAAATCTAATAATTCAACAGTTAGCATATCAGCATTCAACTGTATGTGGCTTTCTAGCATCTGGCTATACGAACCCCCACCTGTTCTAGGGATGGAGCCTAAGATCCCATACCTATGCATAGACTGAATTTGACCGGAAAGAAAAAAGAAAAGCGTCTGGCTGCACACGCATGCAATGGGACCTTATTGTTCCAAAGACCAACATTCCACGCAGAGTTTTACACTATAGCTCTGCAGTTTCTATCTTTATTGGGTGACAGGAAAGAATTGTCCTCAGGGATGGTGCTTTATATGAAAACTTAGCAGTTATGTTTGGGCTTTGCTGCTGAAGGCAAAGTCATTGTTGCTGCTGCCAACCAAGAAAGGCTAATTCCTTTGAAGTAAAGAACTTCTTGTGCAAGGAAATTAACTGAAATATATATATCAAAGTAAAAAGGGAAAACAAGAAAATAAATTGTGGTTCTTGACATTTGAGGATTTAAGATGTACAGCCTAGCCACGCATTAATGCAATGAAATTCGGTTACGCTGCAAAATGATCAATTTCATTGGGGTTAATTTGTTGGCTTATGAGAGATGAAACACTGGATTCATAGTTCGTCTTGCTCCACATAAACAGGCTGGGACTCTGGGAATCAGTTATAGCTGTAAAATACAACTTAGCAACTAGATATTGTGTACATTTCTTGCCATCTGGAATATTCATGCATTGCCTGGTATACCTTCATGTTGATTTCTACTCGCATAAATGCTTCAATTGGGAAACAGTAAAGGTTGCATGTGATGCATCTTACAGCAATACTCTAGTGCGTTTTTCCTATCTGGGGATCCAGAAAAAAGATCAGGTACTTAGACTTCTATATTGCTGGTTCGTGATATTTTCAAGGCAAAATTACTCGTGAACTGTCTTGTGCGTAACAAAATTGTATTTGTTCTCTAATTTGTGGAAACATACAGATTGATAATGGATTAAGCTGTTTCATGTTTCATTCCAATGGTTGGCAAGATTGTCCAAAAGCTTAGACGTAGATCTTCTCTGAAGGGGGTTAATTTACTCATCCTTCAATTCTTGTTCAATAAACATTATGCAAAAACTAAAGCTTATTTTTGTGCACATTCAAAACTTCTTCAATGTTAGAGTTCCCAAAGATTAACAAATATGACTACTTGTTCTCAGTGCCAAATTTAGGGGATGTTGCTTTGGGGTTATTGTAGTTGGATTTATAATTTAAGGGGCCTAAGGAAATGAGCACAACTTATTATCTTTTTAATAATATGCTTTTGTATTATATGGTTGTATCCATAGTTGCTGAAACTGTACTAGAACACAATTAGAAGAATGTAGATCTATAGATCGGTGTAAGAGAGAGATTCAAATTAGTCTCAGTTGTCATTAAGATGTTTTCCAGTTAAGTTTATGATGTTGCTTCACATTTGTCTCAGTGAAAAGGTGTTCTTGGAGTCACTGTTTGCAACTAGTCGCATTATGCTCTATTTTTCATTTATTTTTACCCTGCACATGAAACAAAGATGTTTTCCATGGTCAAATAAGTATATACTAGTTATTTTGGTTTATCCTTTGGAGACTTTTTCCAGTTGCATTGTTAGGTTGGTGTTTATTTTATTCTATTTTATTTTTTTTGTGTGAAATAAATGCAACTTTTAATGCGTAACTGATCTTGGATAATGTATTTCGGCATTTATATAGCCAGTGACCACAGTCAGAGATCCTTCTAGATATTCTTAGAAGACTTGCCATAAACTAACATTCACTTGAGGCAAAAAAGTAAGGGATATTTTGGAAGTTATTTTGATTGATTTTCTTTATTTCCTTTCCGTAGTTAGTAGGTTACAATTATGTAATTTCCATTCATAGTTAGGTAACTTTCCATCATTTATTAGGGATGCGAAGCATCAAATAGGAGTAGGATTTTTGATATACACAGATTATTGAATTGAATTAATATTGATATTGAAATTTTCCTCTCCCAAAAGTTCTCCCCTTCTCTTCTTCCTCTCATCTTCTTTATATTCTGCTGTTCTATATACTGCATCACAGAGCTCCCTGATTTTGACATGCTTTCTCATTATGGTTATTCCATGGTTGCCCTTTAAAAAATTATTTTCCTACATCAGATACCATAGACGCCAAGATTTTTTTATCAAACTTTTACCAACTATGGTGTGGCAACCAATGGTTGACTGTTTGAACTATGTTCCCAAAATTTATTTCAAACTGTGCAACATATCCCGCCACATCAGTTGGTAAAAGGTTTTTGGTAACCAAACCCTTTCTGTACTTGTCTTGCCACTGTTTCAAATTTTTGTTTGCTCTTTTGTCTAATTTTTTGTGAAGTACACCCTAACTGGTTTGATTTGTCATTCAAAATAATAAGGCCCTTGATGCAGAAGGAGTTGATATGGAAATTGATTTATCCAACCTTGGAACTGTCAACACAATGTTTGCAGCTTTATTCAGGTATTTGCTATATGAAAATTAGGGTTTCTTGTATTGGTGTCATTACCAATTAAGTTATCTATTTAATTATCAATTTGGTTAGCAAGCTGGGTGTCCCCATCAAGACCACAATTTCTGCTAATGTTCTTGAAGAAGCTTTAAATGGAACTGCTACAGTAAAACCTCTTCCAATTGGAACTTCCATTACTGGAAAGGTACAGAATCCTTTTAGTAGGATGCAAGTGTGCTTGTTTTGTTGTCCACATTTTGCTTGATTATTATAATTTTACTTTAACAGGTAGAAAAGCAATGTGCTCACTACTTTGGTGTAACCATTAATGAAGAACAAGCTGAGGCAGGGATTGTAGTTAGAGTTATCTCAGCAGGGCAAAGCAAATTTAAGGTGCATTTGATATAGAATTTTATATTTATATCTTGTGTCCAGATTTTTCTTGTGGAGAAATGTCTTTAACCTCCTATATTTGACATACATGCACATGCAGACATAAAGTGAGTACTAAAGACCATATTACATGTGATTTTCAGCTCTTGTACTTTGAACAAGATACAAATGGGGGGTATGGACTAGCATTGCAGGTAATATATTTTATTTTTTTGGTTGTTCAATGGTCTTGTGATTTCTTTTGCTCAAATTTTTTTGTTGCTGTTATTTGCTTAATGAAGGAAGAAAATATTTGATTGCATATTTGCCTAGACACGTATGCCAGGCAGTGTTCAAACCATAAAGCCCCCATTTAGATAGCCCAAGGTGGGCTTCCTGCTGGCCAGGCACAACCCAGCTGCCAAAAGTTTTGTTGGCCCAGCATGGCCACAGCCCTGGTGGGCCTGAAAGTTTCTTTAATTTATTTGTAAAATGTTAATAAAAGTAAAGCTTGATCTATGTTATTTACATGGCAAAAACCAGAGGAAACAAAATTAAGAATCATTCAGTGTAAGCAAAAACGGTGACTTTAATTTTTAAAACTTGCTTTGAAACTTAAGGTGTCATCTAATACAATTTACATTCTAATAAAATGTAACAAAAACCGGTTATTGAATAGGAATCTGATGGAAAAGAGTAATTACAAAAATGATTTAAAATGGAAATTTTAACTTGAATGCGGACTGAAAATGAGGAACTGCACCTAAGTTCACTGAAAAAAGATATTGACAATTTTTTGAAAATCTGCAGTAACAGATTTTGCAAATAGATTCAACTCCCACACTAAAAAATGAAGGCAAAAAAGGATAGATTGGAAAGGGGTAAGAAGGTAAAAATCTCACACACTGGGAGCAGAGAGTAATGAACTGTCATGGAAGTCTTTCAGAGCCAGTTTTGCTTTCTTCGGCATTCTTTCACTTCTCTATAAATATCAAATACAGATCTATGTATCTCATGTATATAGAAAGAAAATCACTTCCCCCCCTTTTGATATTTATTTTCTTTAAAAACAATAAGCCCAAAAAGTAAATTTTCCAGTTTTATTATTTGTCTTGAAATATGTATGTACAGTAGAATCTCAAACAGTAAAATTTGGGGTGGGGGTGTGGAGAGAGAAAAATGGAACCAAAAGATGGGGTTTGAATCTTGAGATTACTGCGGCACTCATGGGCAATATAATAGACTGCTTTGTTGTATTGACAACGGAAAAAATAAAAAATAAAATAAAAGTGGCGTTTGCACACTATTCTAGCATTCTTGAGTTGATGCATCATGTTGTTCTAAGTTGCCCTCCCTTTCTTTGTTGATTTCAAGGATATTCGTTCTAATCCTTCTTTCCATTTGATGGAATGAATTTTTCGCCTTGATGATAACCATCAATATTTTTTCCGTTGTATACGCGAATGATAAGCTTTAATCATTCCTGTCATCCTGATTCGCCCTTGATCATCTGTCTTGCATTATAACCCAATATAAGGTTATAAATAGGTTGATTTTAGTTGTATATATGGCAATCCCCTTCTTAACCTGATTAATAAATACATTTGGAACCAATCTGAGCCAAATCAATTGGAGAAGTTGTGCTTCTTTTGGTGTTTAAGTTGTACCCCTTAACCAGCATATTGAGCATGTCTTCATAAACATATAAAAACAAAGTTTTTCTGGAACTAACAGTAAAAAACTACTTGAGTTACAGTGTTAATGGGTCTGTACTGTGTACATGTGTGACTGATAAAGTTAATCACACAACATGAGGAGAATACAGCAAGAATTGACCAACGTGCCAAATTTTTTGAACTTCTAATGCAATTAATTCATACAGGAAGACAGTGAGAAGACAGGCAAGGTTACATCAGCCGGAATGTATTTCTTGCATTTCCAAGTGTACAGAATGGATTCAACTATAAATGCTGTATGTCCAATTTCCAATTTACTTTTCCCTTTTCAGTGGAGGTTTACATGGTCACTTTTTGCTGATAAATTCACTTGTGCATTGGTGTAGTTGGCCATGGCTAAGGACCCAGAAGCTGCTTTCTTCAAGAGATTGGAAGGCCTTCAACCTTGTGAGGTCTCAGAACTAAAGGCTGGCACCCACATATTTGGTGTTTATGGTCTGAATTTCTTATGATATGTGCTTATAATTTTGAATAGTAGAGCAGATGATCAAGAAAAGACAAGAATCTTTTAAAGACTTGCATTTGGCCTGACTTGTGCAGGAGATAATTTCTTTAAACCTGCTACCTATACAATTGAGGCTCTCTCTGCAAGGTCATATGAGGAAACAACTGAAAAGCTCAAGGATGTTGAAGCTGAGATTTTGAGGAAGAGAAATGAGCTACGCCAATTCGAAACAGAATATAGAAAGGTTTCCTACGTTTCCACTTATGTTTGCTACTGATGTTTTGCAATTGATGTTTGTGGACATAATCCTACAGTCTTCCCCTTCTATTTTGAAGGCACTGGCACGCTTCCAAGAAGTCACCAACAGGTACAGCCAGGAAAAGCAGTCTGTAAGTTTGCTTCCTGGGAATTCTTTATGATTAAATGTTTTTATCGTCAGAATGTATTAGTTTTGATTCTAATTTCTGTCCATCTGAAACTTATTCTCCCTCAAATCCGTACACATATATCTATTGAGAGAAATAGAATTACAATGTTTAAAAACAGAAGAAACTATTGATGCATATTAGCTCTAAGCCTTCAAATGCATCTTGAAGTTGAAATGTTGGCTTGTTTTCTGCTAGTCATTTTGAGAAATAGAATTTTGATCTTCACATTGTGTTTACTGATTAGCCTCTTGTTAACATCAATTTATCTTATATTAAGAAAGTTCTGAAATCACATATTGGGCATCTGTGTTTTAGAGTTCGGTAACTGTGATTTTGTTGTTTGTAATGTTAACAGAGTCTCTTTTTAGAGTAATATTCATAATTTCCGTGGCTGAACTATTATTTATAGACAAATTTCCAACGCAGTAATATTTGCGTCGTTTGTAACTGTATTCTTCTCGCTTAATACGTCTTGTTATTCCTGATAATGCCTTTTTGGTTGGTAAAAATTTGCTCGTGTCTGTGTCTGTGCATGTGCATGAACAGGTTGATGAGCTGCTCAAACAGCGAGATACCATCCACTCGACTTTTACTGTTGTAAGGTCGGTGGGCAATACTAGTGGGAGTGGACATTTTAGCAACGGAAGTAGCAGCAAAATTCCCAGTGAAGAGTTCAAGTCTGATAGTCCTGGAGAAGAGGGTTCTGATTCGAAGGACAAATCGGCAAAGAAGAAATGGTTCAATCTCAAAGGATCTGACAAAAAGTGAGAAGTACATAATTTATGTTTGCTCCAGAAGTTTGGAATTTTATTCTTGCATGCAAGCATTTGGGCTCAGGATTATGTGTTCACTATGTTTTTACTTTTTCCCTTTTTCAGTTTTCTGGGTATTGTCTTTTAGGGTTTGTGATGTTTAATCACTGTAAAATATCAAAAAATATAAATATTCGTGTAGTTAGATTTTTATTCTTGGAGTTGGGGATGTTCAGCTCTGGAATCTGTTACACACCAATCACACGTGAGCAGGGCAATCCTACTTGGGGCTCTACGTGGACACGGTCAAAGTCAACATACTTTGGCTCAACCCTTCTTCGATACTGTTTGTGCCGAGGAGGTTATATAACCGAGGAGCTTGGATAACCGAGGCTATTTATGCCGAGGAGCATGGATAACCGAGGCTATTTATGTCGAGGAGCTTGAATAACCGATGCTATTAAAGTTCGACCCTTGTTGCGTGTTAAGGAAGTCTCCCCTACTAAACCTACGATTCAATCTTGAAAAGACTGATGAGACTGCTTGTCAATGCTATTTGTCACAGTCATAGTCCATTAATTTGCGGCTGAAAGTAACTTCTTCATTAATGCTAATGATGTGATACCAAAGATGTGACTCAATAACCCTTCAGATGGAACCAAGTATCGCACATCAAAAGGGATTATTCTTGTAGAATTTGCTTATAAATGCTAGGCTTATTTTCACAAGAAAGAGATGTTGAAATATTACTCTCACAAGAAATATCAAGTTTTCTATACTAATTATTTTTTAAGTGTTATAACCACTTGAGAAATCGTTAGTTAGGGGCTTTCAAGCTACTACCTCTGCCAAAGTTTTTCTCTTAATCTTTTGCTATATATCCACCCTGTCCTAGGCTTATCTAAGTGGTTGAATAAACCACGTGGCAGTCCAAGCCAGAAGGGAAATACACGGAGAAAGAGGAGGCGTGAGGTTCCTGTTGACAGCCATTTTTGGAGGTCAACAGATTGACGCCGTTTGTGGGAAACAACACATTCAACCACGAGTGAAACGTGATCAAAAGCCTAAACCTCCTTGAACAAAGGAGTTTTCTTGAAGAAAGAACGCTACGCAAGGACTAATTAAGGTTATCGTAGGTCCTTCTAAGAAGAGACACTCGAAAATTATATATACGAGTTTATCCAACTTGATTAATAGTTTAAATTTCCTAAGGCATTGCTTGTATGTCGTTGGAGCCTAGGTGACACCTCTGAGAAGAGGCACCGGCATTTGATTATTTATAAATTAAGTTTTGATTGTTTGCTTGTTTGAGGCTCCTGAGAAGAGGCACTCGAAAAATATATATATATGAGCTTATCCAATTTGATTAATGGTTTAAATTTCCTAAGACATTGCTTGTATGTCGTTGGAGCCTAGGTGACACCTCTGAGAAGAGGCACCGGCATTTGATTATTTATAAATCAAGTTTCGATTGTTTCCTTGTTTGAAGCTCTTGAGAAGAGGCACTCGAAAACTATATATACCAGATTGTCCAATTTGATTAATTGTTTAAATTTGCTAAGGCATTACGTGTATGTCGTTGGAGCCTATGTGACACCTATGAGAAGGGGCACCGACATTTGATTATTTATAAATCAAGTTTCTATTGTTTACATGTTTAGATTTCTAAGAAGAGGCATTGGCCTTATAGTAGCGCCACGTCTATCATTCCGTCATTTGATTTAAAAATGCAACCCCTAAAAAGAGGCACTAGTACTTAATCAAGTTTGGGGTAAAATCTTCTAGTATGCCTCTCTGAAGAGGTACTCGAGGCTTATTGGAAGAGCTTCTACAAACAAGCTCCCTTATTTGGGACTTAGTTTTTGTAGAAGCGACATACCCACACAAGGGCCTAGCCTTTTCATTAAGGGATGGCACCAGCTGGGGAAAGCCCAATATTATGCCTCATCCGATATTTGAAGGGCCTCTACAAACAAGCTCCCTTATTTGGGATTTAGTTTTTGTAGAAGCGCCATACCCACACAAGGGCCTAGCCTCTTCATTAAAGCATGGCACCAGCTGGGAAATGCCTAATATCATGCCTCATCCGATATTGGAATGGTCTCTACAAACAAGCTCCCTTATTTGGGACTTAGTTTTTGTAAAAGTGCCATACCCCACAAGGGCCTAGCCTCTTCATTAAGGCATGACACTAGTTGGGAAAGACCCAATATCATGCTTCATTCGATATTGGAAGGGCCCCTACGAACAAGCTCCCTTATTTGGGACTTAGTTTTTGTAGAAGCGACAAACCCACACAAAGGCCTAGCCTCTTCATTAAGGTATGACACCAACTAGGAAAGGCCCAATATCATGCATCATCCGATATTGGAAGGGCCTCTACAAACAAGCTCCCTTATTTGGGACTTAGTTTTTGTAGAAGCTCTATACCCACACAAGGGCCTAGCCTCTTCATTAATGCATGACACCAGCTGGGAAATGCCTAATATCATGCCTCATCCGATATTGGAAGGGCCTCTACAAACAAACTCCTTTATTTGGGACTTAGTTTTTGTATAAGCGCCATACCCACACAAAGGGTATAGCCTCTTCATTAAGGCATGGCACCAGCTGGGAAATGCCCAATATCACACCTCATCCGATATTGGAAGGGCCTCTACAAACAAGCTCATTTATTTGGGACTTAGTTTTTGTAGGAACGCTATACCCACACAAGGGCCTAGCCTCTTTATTAAGGCATGGCACTAGCTAGGAAAGGCCCAATATCACTAGCTAGGAAAGGCCCAATATCATTCATCATCTGATATTAGAAGGGCCTCTACAAACAAGCTCCCTTATTTGTGACTTAGTTTTTGTAGAAGCGCCATACTCACACAAGGGCATATCCTCTTCATTAAGGCATGACACCAGTGGGGAAAGGCCAAATATCATGCCTCATCCAATATTGGAAGGACCTCTACAAACAAGTTCCATTATTTGAGACTTAGTTTTTGTAGAAGCGCCATACCCCACAAGGGTCTAGCCTCTTCATTAAGGCATGGCACCAGCTGGGAAATGCCCACTATCATGCTTCGTTCGTATTGAAAGGGCCTCTACAAACGAGCTCCCTTATTTGGGATTTAGTTTTTATAGAAGCGCCATACCCACACAAGGGCCTAGCCTCTTCATTAAAGCATGGCACCAGCTGGGAAAGGCCTAATATCATGCCTCATCCGATATTGGAATGGTCTCTACAAACAAGCTACCTTATTTGGGACTTAGTTTTTGTAAAAGTGCCATACCCCACAAGGGCCTAGCCTCTTCATTAAGGCATGACACCAGTTGGGAAAGACCCAATATCATGCTTCATTCGATATTGGAAGGGCCCCTACGAACAAGCTCCCTTATTTGGGACTTAGTTTTTGTAGAAGCGACAAACCCACACAAAGGCCTAGCCTCTTCATTAAGGTATGACACCAACTAGGAAAGGCCCAATATCATGTATCATCCGATATTGGAAGGGCCTCTACAAACAAGCTCCCTTATTTGGGACTTAGTTTTTGTAGAAGCTCTATACCCACACAAGGGCATAGCCTCTTCATTAATGCATGACACCAGCTGGGAAATGCCTAATATCATGCCTCATCCGATATTGGAAGGGCCTCTACAAACAAACTCCTTTATTTGGGACTTAGTTTTTGTATAAGCGCCATACCCACACAAAGGGTATAGCCTCTTCATTAAAGCATGGCACCAGCTGGGAAATGCCCAATATCACGCCTCATCCGATATTGGAAGGGCCTCTACAAACAAGCTCATTTATTTGGGACTTAGTTTTTGTAGGAACGCTATACCCACACAAGGGCCTAGCCTCTTTATTAAGGCATGGCACTAGCTAGGAAAGGCCCAATATCACTAGCTAGGAAAGGCCCAATATCATTCATCATCTGATATTAGAAGGGCATCTACAAACAAGCTCCCTTATTTGTGACTTAGTTTTTGTAGAAGCGCCATACTCACACAAGGGCCTATCCTCTTCATTAAGGCATGACACCAGTGGGGAAAGGCCAAATATCATGCCTCATCCAATATTGGAAGGACCTCTACAAACAAGTTCCATTATTTGAGACTTAGTTTTTGTAGAAGCGCCATACCCCACAAGGGTCTAGCCTCTTCATTAAGGCATGGCACCAGCTGGGAAATGCCCAATATCATGCTTCGTTCGATATTGAAAGGGCCTCTACAAACGAGCTCCCTTATTTGGGACTTAGTTTTTGTAGAAGCGCCATACCCACACAAGAGACTAACCTCTTCTTTAAGGCATGGCACTAGCTAGGAAAGGCCCAATATCATTCTTCATCCGATATTAGAAGGGTCTCTACAAACAAGCTCCCTTATTTGGGACTTAGTTTTTTTAGAAGCGTCATACTCACACAAGGGCCTAGCCTCTTCATTATGGCATGACACCAGCGGGAAAAGACCCAATATCATGCCTCATCCGATATTGGAAGGGCCTCTACAAACAAGCTCCCTTATTTGAGACTTGGTTTTTTAGAAGCGCCATACCCCACAAGGGTCTAGCCTCTTCATTAAGGCATGGCATCAGTTGGGAAATGCCCAATATCATGCTTCATTCGATATTAAAAGGGCTTCTACAAACAAGCTCCCTTATTTGGGACTTAGTTTTTGTAGAAGCGCCATACCCACACAAGGGCTAGCCTATTCATTAAGACATGGCACTAGCTGGGAAAGGCCCAATATCATTCCTCATCCGATATTTGAAGAGCCTTTACAAACAAGCTCTCTTATTTGTGACTTAGTTTTTGTAGAAGCGCCATACTCACACAAGGGCCTAACCTCTTCATTAAGGCTTGACACCAGCTAGGAAAGGCCCAATATCATGCCTCATCCGATATTGGAATAGCCTCTACAAATAAGCTCCCTTATTTGGGACTTAGTTATACCCCACAAGGGCCTAGCCTCTTCATTAAGGCATGGCACCAGCTGGGTAAGGCCCAATGTAATGCTTCATTCGATATTGGAAGGGCTTCTACCAACAAGCTCCTTTATTTGGGACTTAGTTTTTGTAGAAGCGCCACACCTACATAAGGGCCTAGCTTCTTCATTAAGGCATGACACCAGCTGGGAAAGGCCTAATATCATGCCTCATCTGATATTGGAAGGGTCTCTACAACAAAGCCTTTCCCACTTGAGAATAGACTTTTCCACAGTAAGCCTCTCCATCTTTGGAGACTCGCTTATGCTACCAAGCCTCTTTAATTTGGTAATAGGCTCTTCCGCAGCAAGCCTCTCCATCTTTGGAGACGCACTTCTGCTACCAAGCCTCTCTCATTTGGGACTAGGCTCTTTTGCAGCTAGCTTCTCCAACTTTGGAGACTCGCTTCTGCCACCAAGCCTCTTCCACTTGGTACTGGGCTCTTTTGCAGCAAGCTTCTCCAACTTTGGAGACTCGCTTCTGCTACCAAGCCTCTTCCACTTGAGAATAGGCTCTTCTGCAATTAGCTTCTCTAACTTTGGAGACTCGCTTCTGCTACAAAGCTTGTCCCACTTGAGAATAGGCTCTTCTGCAGCAAGCTCTCCATCTTTGGAGACACGCTTCTGCTACCAAACATCTCCCACTTGGGAATAGGCTCTTCCGCAGCAAGCTTCTCCTGCTTGGGACACGACTCTTCTGTTATAAAGCCTCTCCCATTTGAGAATAGGCTCTTCCGCAGCAAGCCTCTTCATCTTTGGAGACGTGCTTCTTCTACCAAGCATCTCTCACTTGGGAATAGGCTCTTCCACAACAATCTTCTACCTGGCACAGCAATTCTCTACCACTTTGAATTTCTCACCCACTCCAAGCTCAGCACCTCACATAAATGAGAGGAGTCCTGACCTTGTGGGACTAACTCTCTTGCCATTTTCCAAACGCAGTAGCACTGCATCATTACCAAGTCCAGCATTCCTTATAAATAATAGAGGTCCTGAACTTGGGGGACTATTGTTACGCCCCAATCCCACGTGGGCAGGGCAATCCTACTTGGGGCTCCACGTGGACATGGTCAAAGTCAACATACTTTGGCTCAACCCTTCTCCGATGCTGTTTGTGCCGAGGAGGTTATATAACCGAGACTATTTATGCCGAGGAGCTTGGATAACCAAGGCTATTCACGACAAGTAGCATGGATAACCGATGCTATTTATGTCAACCGAGGCTATTAAAGTTTGACCCTGGTTGCGTGCTAAGGAAGCCTCTCCTACCAAACCTACGATTCAATCTTGAAAAGACTAATGGGACTGCCTGCCAATGCGGCTTGTCACATCATAGCCCATGAGTTTGCGGCTGAAAGTGACTTCCTCATTAATGCTAATGATGTGACACCAAAGATGTGACTCAAGAACCCTTCAGATAGAACCACGTGTCGTACATCAAAGGGGATTATTCTTGTAGAATTTGCTTATAAATACTAAGCTTATTTCCACAAGAAAGGAATGTTGAAATATTACTCTCACAAGAAATATCAAGTCCTCTATACTAATTATTCTTCAAGTGTTATAACCACTTGGGAAATCGTTAGTTAGGAGCCCTTAAGCTACTACCTCTGCCAAAGTGTGTTTATCTTAATCTCTTGCTACATATCCACCCGGTCATAGGCTTATCTACGTGGTTGAATAAACTACATGGCAGTCCAAGCCAGAAGGGAAATATACGGAGGAAGAGGAGGCGTGAGGTTCCTGTTGGCAGCCATTTTTGGAGGCCAACATAATCTATTTTGGAATGTCATAAAGAACAAGCCTAGAATTCGATTGAAATCCATTTGCTTTGTTGTATATGTAAACTTCTCTCTATTTCTAGTATAGGAATTTGTAACTTATCTTTTGCCGTCCATCTTCAACGGCTTCCTTTTTTTACTTTTGGTAGGTTGCATAAAGATTAAAGATTACATGGAACCACATGTAAACAAGTTGCCATTGATTTTTTTTTTTTTTTTTTTTTTTAAATGCTGTTTTTCACTTAGGATTTTATAGTAGAGAATGTGAAAAAAGATTTGTGTAATTGACCTCAAATTCACGTTGATTAAAACATTACAGCATGTTTGGCTAGAGATGCAAACTCTAGAAAAGAAGCCATAAAGTAGCTTCTTTTCAGCTTTTTTGCCATACGGTCAAGAAAAGCTGAAATTTGGCTTCTTTTTTAAACATTTAAGTAGTGATGGTAAAAATACCCGATCCGTCTCGAATATGATGGATACCTGATTCGAATGGAGCGAAAAATTCTCAATCCGCAGATCAGCGAGGCGGATTGGATCACGTGTGATCTAATTCGATCCGCCCCGTTTGAAAAATAAATAGAATTAAATAATAAATAGACGAAAGATTTTGGGCTTAAATTATAATTTAGAGATGGCTGGACAAAAAAAAAACGATCAGTATACGGATCAGAACTTTGATCCGCCCCGATCTGTATCCGATTTGCCCTTATCCGCCCCGAAAAATGGTGAATTTGGATCTCCTACAATTATTATGGGACGGATATGGACCAGATCGATCTGTCCCGTTGCCATCACTGTATTTAAGGTAGTGTTCTCTTTGCGTTTGAGTTTTGTGTTTTGAATTCTGAATTCATTTTGAGTTTTGTATTTTGAGTGTCTATTTTGAGATTTTTTAAAATATATTCTTTTTGGAATTTTCGAAAATTGTTTCTCAAAACAGAAAACTCGAAAACGTGTTTACTTGAAATTTGTTATAATGTTTTTATAAAAATTTTATTCAAACAATTATTGATTAAAAACTTAGAATTGCTTACAATTAAAAACAATTATTATTGAAATTAAAAATAATTAAAAACAGTTATTATTGGAATTTAAAATAATTATTATTGAAATTAAAAATAATTAAAAACAATTATTATTGAAATTAAAAACAATTAAAAACTTGAATTTCAAGATAATGTTGTGTGACTTGAATCGTTAACCACCCAATTGGCAATACGCGCGTTTGGCCATTTTGAAAATGAGCCGCATTTTGTAAAAAAAAAAAAAAAAAAAAAAAACGCGGAAAAGGATTAAATCATCATTTTCCATGCCTAGCGTAAAATGTTTTTTTTTTTTATTTAAAAAAGGCGACAATCTGGATTCGAAACGCAAACCTCCTACACCAAAACACGTGTTTTAGCCGTTTTGGAAATGTCAGTGTTTTGTAAAGAAAACGCGGAAAATGGCTAAATCATCGTTTTACATCTTCCTTTGTAAATATTTTTTGGTATTTTGAAAAATACATTTTCGAAAATGCAATACTAAACACGTTTTGACTATTTTTAAAAATATAAAATGAGTTGAAAACACTAAAGAGAACACTCCATAAGCCTCTTTAGTTTTTTGTTGTGTTCTTTTATTGTTCACTGATAGGTCCCAAACGTGATCGCAAGTACAGAATAGCAAAAACAGTAAAGAACACAAGAGATTTTTCATCCACTAAGGGATCCGGATGTATACGTATTCTAAACGCTAATCACCCGTTGAACATCTACCAAAAGTAGATATAGCTCTAGCACTAAACTACCACATTTCACGGTTCGTTACAGATTACAGAAATCATACAAAACCAGAGTATATCGCAGTTACTGTTCACACTATTGTGAACAATCCTCCCTCCGTATTCCTTACAAATTCACTCAGATTTTGTACACAAAGTAAAAAAGAAAAGAAGATGAAGATGAAGTTCTATTCTACAGAAAACTCAAGAACTCAAAGAGGCGCAGTTTTCTTTTCTCTGATTTTCTCTCTCTCTTTCTCGGATAATCCAGAAAAAAGGAAGAAAATGGAATTTAAAAGAAACATTCAGCTAATCCTTGATCCAACGGTAATTCAATAGCCACTTGTCATCATCTGGATTTAGGAAGCCCACTTGCGTAAGAAGGCTTGTCCAGAAATTAATTTGGGCCGCAATTGAACAGTAGTCTCAGACAAGTAATAGAACAGTAAGTCCAGTCTCCTTAAGCCCATTCTGAAGTAAATTTCTTAACAAACTCCACCTTGCTGAAGAGATGGATGAACCATTAGTGTAGTATTCTTTGGTGCATTAAGCTGTATCATGTTTTGATTTCATTTGCTCGATTGTACCTGAAAAATAAAATTGAAGTCAGTTTTCAAAATTTAAACAAATTTAAAACAGAAAAACAGAGAGGAATTCATTACCTTTAGAACTCAACATCAGAAATATTTAAGATATTTAAGCAATTCTTGAATTTATTCAAAGGAAGAATTTTCGTACCAATATCAGAAGGGTTGAATTGTGTAGGGATTTTGATCAAATCTACTATATTCTTTTCAACCATATCTCTTACAAAATGGAATTTAATATCCACATGCTTGGTTCTATCGTGGTATACTGGATTCTTACTTAGATGGATAGCACTTTGATTATCAGTATACAACCTGATTGTTTCATTTCTGAAACCAATTTCACCAAGTAGGCCTCTCAGCCAAAGTCCTTCTTTTACAGCATCACAGGCAGCAATGTATTCTGCCTCTGTAGAAGAAAGTGCTACAACTTTTTGCAGTTGGGATTTCCAACTTATACAACCATCACAAAGAGTAAACACATAAGAGTAAGTGGGTCTTCTTTTATCCAAATCACCTGCAAAGTCAGAATCAGTATATCCCTTTAAGATTACTCCTTCATCATTTTTATTGAATTTTAAACTCAGATTACCTGAACCTTTTAAGTATCTTAGTATCCATTTCATAGCAATCCAGTGTGTTTCACCTGGATTAGCCATGAATTTACTTAAGATAATTAAAGCATGAGCCAAATCAGGTCTGGTACAAACCATAAGATACATGATGGAGCCAACTGTATTAGCATAATGTACTAAGTTCATTCTATCAATTTCCTCTTCTGTTTTGGGTGATTGCTCATTAGAAAGTTTAAAATGATTTGCTAAAGATGATGAAATAGGTTTAGCATCATTCATTGAAAATTTTTCTAAAATTTTTGAAACATAAGAAGCCTGATATAAGTAAAGAATGCTGTTTACTCTATCCCTTTTGATTTCCATTCCTAGAATCCTTTTAGCTTCTCCTAGGTCTTTCATTTCAAACTCAGATTTCAATTTTTCTTTAATAAGATCAATTTCTTTTCTATCATGACAAGCTAATAGCATATCATCCACATATAAAAGCAGAAATGCAGAGTTATTATCATCATGGACGGAGCCATGTGATGTCCAGTGCAGGCAGATGCCTGCACTGGAATTTGAAGGCCCACTAAAAAAGCAGGCAATGCCTTAACTGAAAATGGCCCAAAATATGCTAATAAATTATTGAAAAGGGGAATTGCAATCCAATAAAATGGGGAAGTGATGAAATTGCAATCCATATTTGCAATACTAATAAAAATGGCCCACTAAATGATTAAATGAAATGATGAAATTGTAATCCATATTGTTTATTGGAAATGAGAAATTTGCTCATTAGTCTATTTAATTGATTAAATTAAAGGATAAAAAATTGGTCATTTAATTGATATAAAAAAATGGATTTTGATGTCGTACAACTTCCCACTGATCCTAGACTAAGAACACCAATTTTGGATTACAATGATCAAGTTTGAAGAGTATACATACAAAAATGTTCTTGTCAACACAAGATCATGAATTTACAAAAAGACCATTTGAAAAAAATTCTAGATGCTTTAATCTTTTTTGGTTTAAAGAATTTACTAGCTAGTTGGAGTATAGTATAGAAAAATTCCGCCCGCACTGGATAAAATTCCTGGCTCCGCCCATGATTATCATTGAGGTTTTTATAAAAGAAACAATGATCAAAATTACTTTTGTTAAAGCCTAGAGTTTGAATATAAGAGAACTTTATGTACCATTGCCTAGGAGCCTGCTTAAGGCCATACAAGGATTTTTTTAACAGGCAAACTTTTTCAATTTTAGATTTCAACTCAAAACCTTTTGGTTGAGACATGTAAATGACTTCGTCAAGATCACCATTCAAGAAAGCAGTTTTAACATCTAACTGATCCAATTCCCAATTAAATTGAGCAGTTAAAGCAAGAAGAATTCTGATAGAAGTATATTTAGCAACAGGAGAAAAAATTTCATTAAAGTCAATCCCTTCCCTTTGAGTGAACCCCTTAACCACTAATCTTGCTTTATATCTTACTCTATCTGAAGCATAATCTCCTTCTTTAATTTTATAGACCCATTTGCAATCTATAATTCTTTGGTCCTTTGGTTTATTAACTAAGGTCCAAGTATTGTTCTTTAATAAAGAATTCATTTCATCTTGCATTGCATCAAGCCAAAACTTTGAATTCTTTCCAGTCACAGCTTCTTCATAAGAGTTTAGTTCTGAACTAATCAGATCTAAAGCAGTAAAGAAGGTTACAAAAATCTTCATTACTCACCCTAGATGAAGGAAATTTTATCCTTCTCTCTATATCTCTTACAAGTTGGTAACCACTTAGGTCAGTTGCTTCTACTTGATCCTGATTGTCACTCATATCCTCTTCAGATTGATTTAGATCAGGCTGAATTGTCTCCACCTCAGTATGAGGTTCTTGAATAGTTTCATCAGTATTTTGAGGATTCAAATCTATTTGTTTGACAAAACTATCCTTTTCAAGTACATGAGAATTTCCTTTCTTCAAACAGGGCATTTCATTCTCAGTAAAGATCACATTCCTGCATACTATGACTTTATAACCCCCTTTGTCTTTCACCCACAGTCTGTACCCTTTTGTTTCTTCCCCATATCCCAGAAAAACACATTTAATGGATCTATGTTCTAACTTACCCTCATTTTGATGAGAGAAGGCAGCACACCCAAAGGTCTTAAGCCTTGAGTAATCAGTGGGACTTTTGGACCAGATCATTTCAGGAGTTTTAAAACCAATAGCACTTGAGGGGGCTTCTATTTATCAAATAGGTAGCAGTTTTTAAAGCTTCCCCCAAAAAAGATTTAGACAAACCTGAGCTTAAAAGCATGCATCTGACCTTGTTTAACAAGGTTCTATTCATTCTTTCTGCCACTCCATTTTGCTGAGGAGTGTAGGTCATTGTTCTGTACCTGAGAATACCACAATCTTTACAGAAAAGATCAAAATCATGATTGCAAAATTCCAAACCATTATCAGTTTTGAGAACTTTAATCTTCTTATTTGTCTGATTTTCAATTAAAGTTTTCCAAGTTTTGAAATTTTGAAAAGTCTCAGATTTTGATTTTAAAAGAAAGGTCCACAGTTTTCTTGAAAAATCATCTATTATCAAAAGATAAAATCTATACCCACTAAGAGTATTTACAGAAGATGGTCCCCAAAGATCAGCATGCAGATATTCTAAAATAGAAGTAGACTTGTGAGTTCCAATTATGAAAGGCAATTTACATTGTTTACCTAACACACTTCATCACAAAAGTCAAGTTTTTCTATATTATCTTTTCCAAAAGCTCCTTCATTCTTCAAAATTTGAAGACCTTTATTACCTATATGTTCTAATCTTTTATGCCACATTGAGGATTTATTGTTTTCAGAACTGATGGCAGAAGCATAAGTAGCTATTTGGGGCTTAGCCTGTATAACATAGATACCATTAGTTTTAGGTGAAGATAGGATTTCTATGGTATTGAGGAAGAACTTAACAGTTCCATTGTGTATCCTAATATCATAATCAACATCTAATTCTCCCAAGGAGATTAGATTTCTTTTCAGGTCAGGAACAAATCTAATTCTGTTTAAAATCAGAATATAATTGTTGTTTAGAAGCAAAGTAATTTTACCAATTCCTTTGATCTTACAACTCATATTATTTCCCATTTGGACCTGACCTTCACTGATTTCAACAAAATCAGTAAACCATTCTTTAATTGGACACATATGGAAGGTGCATCCAGAATCAAGAATCCAATCATCAATACCCTTACTAGTTGAGGCAACCAGGACTACCCCATTCATTTTACCATTGTTATCACATGCTAAGGCAGCAGACCCATTTGGAGAGGGCCTTTCTTTCATATCTGACATCTTTTTAAAACAGTCTTTGATCATATGACCTGTTTTCCTACAGTAATAATACTTCTTTCCTTTTCCTTTATTTCTATTCTTTATCTTGTTCTTATCTCTAGGTTTATCTGAAGAGTTTCTACCCTTCTTCTGAAAATTAGAGGTAGGAGTGCTATGGTTCTTACTTCCTGGTTTTTCTCTCACGAACAACCTCTCACCACTCTTATTTTCTCTCAGATCTTCTCTCAATTCAAGATCTTTATTTCTTAAAGCGGAAATAACTATATCCACAGTTAAGTCTCCCCTCCCATATTCTAGGGCATTCATAATATCTCTATATTTATCACCTAGAGAATTAAGAAGGGTAACAACTTGCTCATCATCAGATAAAATTTCATCACAATTTGCCAAATTTTGAATCAATTTAGTAAATTTATCAATATTTTCCTCTAAAGATGAGGAAGTATCAAATCTGAAATTGTAAAATAGTCTTAACAAATAGCATTTGTTTGGCATTGTTTTTATCAGATATAAGTCTTCTAATTTTTTCCATAAAGAATCGGCAGTGATTGTCTCACCCACCTTTGTAATAACACTATCTGATAAATGAAGAAAAATTGAACTCCAAGCAATTTCATCAAGTTCTTTTCTTCTATAAGGACTGATTTCTACTGCCCAAGAGCAATCAAGAATAGCATCACATCTTTGTTGTAATAAAATAGCTCTCATTTTCTGGCGCCAGAGACTAAAATCTCTAGTTCCATTCCATAAATCAACTTCAAATTTATGAGAGATGGTCATTTTAAGAAAATGATTTTACAACAAGATTATAACCAATTTCTTTTCCTTTTAGAAAACCAGTAAGAAGTTACAAAAACCTATAAGAAACTTTTCAAAAAATACACAAATCCAAACTAAGTAAAAGATAGTTTTATTTCACAACAGTTTCAGATAATATCACAGAATACAAGAGATGAAGTGTAAGGGCTGGAAAACCCACGTTGGGCCAAAGTTCCCTCACATTCCCAGATCCTTGCAGGAGATCATGGACAAAGGTAAACTTTGACAGGGTTTTATTACCTTAATAATCTCCCAGTCACACGCATGCAATAAGAACTGAGAATAGAGAACAGAGTTTACCAGATCGAAACCCTGGGTTTCTGATAATTGAAGAAATATATGAAGGAAATATGAAAGACTGTTAAGTGAAGCACCAAGTATCACCAGAAACAAAAGTTGAGTCACTAAGAGTCACCACAGAGAGTGATTTCACAAAGATCACTACAAGATCAAGATCGAAGAGAGGTTAGAACACAAAAATTCAGGAAACAAGATTCTTTTTCTGAATCTTGACAAACCATAACAGATTTCTTTATATATAAAAAAAAATGTTTTTGATTTTAAAGAAAACTTTTCAAGATCTGTGGTTTTATCAAGGCTCTGATACCACTGATAGGTCCCAAACGTGATTGCAAGTACAGAATAGCAAAAACAGTAAAGAACACGAGACTTTTCACCCACTAAGGGGTCCTGATGTTCACGTATTCTAAACGCTAATCACCTGTTGAGCATCTACCAAAAGTAGATATAGCTCTAGCACTAAAATACCACATTTCACGGTTTGTTACAGATTACAGATATCATACAAAACCAGAGTATATCGCAGTTACTGTTCACACTATTGTGAACAATCCTCCCTCCGTATTCCTTACAAAATCACTCAGATTTTGTACACAAAGTAAAAAGAAAAGAAGAATGAGATGAAGTTCTATTCTATAGAAAACTCAAGAACTCAAAGAGGCGCAACTCTCTTCTCTCTGATTTTCTCTCTCTCTCTCTCTCTCTCTCTCTCGGATAATCCAGAAAAAAGGAAGAAAATGGAATTTAAAAGAAACATTCAGCTAACTCTTGATCCAACGGTAATTCAACAGCCACTTGTCATCATCTGGATTTAGGAAGCCCACTTGCGTAAGAAGGCTTGTCCAGAAATGAATTTGGGCCGCAATTGAACAGTAGTCTCAGACAAGTAATAGAACAGTAAGTCCAGTCTCCTTAAGCCCATTCTGAAGCAGATTTCTTAACATTCACTTTCTCCAATTTAAGTATTTTTCTGTTTTTTTATTAAATTCGTATACTAGTGAGGAAATTATCATGATATTTCACTTAGAATGAACCGAACTAGGCGTCGGATAGTCCCGTTCTAATAGCTAGCCTAGCACTTTTCCTAATTGTAACCAGTGACTTTGCCCACGTGCACCCGGGAGAGGAGGCAGGATTCAGGAAGAAATGGACTGCTAGTTGATTCCTCCCCTACATTTTTCAACATCCTAAAGCTAAATTCTAGTTAATTTATGGGTTAATTACTCTAATGGTCCCCATTCTTTAAGATTTGTAACGATTTCATCCACATTCTTTTTTTTACCAGATATCATCCCAATTCTTCTATTTATTCTCACAGAGGATCCCCAAATCACTATTTTTCACTATTCTAATAATTCTATGACAATTTTACCCCTTAACTTAAATAAATTAAAATAATAAGAAAACAAATACAATGAAAATATTGTAATTAGGCCCTTAATCTTTTCAAAAGTACAAATAAATCTTAAACTATTTTATTTTATACAGATTGGTGTTCTTCTAAAAAAAAAAGAATATATTTTTTCATCCCACCCCCATATTTCCTCATTGAAAATTCATGTCCAAACATCAATTTGAAAAAAACACCATGGTCGGAGTCCCAACACGCCACCAAGTCAACGGAAAATGGAGTAGTACGTTGCCGGAGACTCATGTGCAGCGTTTGATCTGCGCGAGCAGATCTGCCGCGCGCAGATCTCCACGCGCCGGATCTCTACGCAGATCTGGCGAGCGTCTGATCTGTGCGTGACTGGTCATCTAGTGCATCTCCGACGAGCGCAAATTTCCATACTCGTGACTGGTTATCTGGTGCATCTCTGACAGGTGCAAATCTCTGCGCGCGTGATTGGTAATCTAGTGCATCTCCAGCGGACGCGACTGATCATCATCTCTCTCGCAGATCATCTGGTGGCACAGATCCGATATTTGTGCTTGCGCCCAGCCATGGCCACGTGAAGATCTGAGATCTTCCCTGCGCTCAACCGCCGACCACGTGCAGATCTGAGATCTGCGGTGGGGTGGGGTGGGGTGGGGTGGGGTGGGGTGGGGTGGGAAAGATAATTTCTTTTGAGTTTGGGAAGAACACTTATTTGAATAAAATAAAATTGTTTAGGATTTATTTGTACTTTTAAAAAGATTAAGGGCTCAATTGCAATACTTTTATTGTATTTTTTATTCATATTATTTTAATTTATTTAAGTCAAGGGGTAAAATCGTCATAGAATTATTAGAATAGTGAAAAATAGTGATTTGGGGACCCTCTGTGAGAATAAATGGAAGAATGTGGATGATATCTGCTAAAAAAAAGAATGGGGATGAAATCGTTACAAATGTGAAAGAATGGGGACCATTAGTGTAATTAACCATTAATTTATTTGATGTTTTAGAGTAGATCTGTTGGGTGAGTGTTCCTTGCTATACTTGATTGCCCAAAATTGTGGCATACTATGTCAAAGATATCGGATGGCTCCTATTTTCGACTTAGCCAAGGTGGTGCTCACCACATCTCTTGATGAGTTGTCCACAACCCTAGGTCACTATATCTGGTTTGTCTTTCTTCGACCTGTCACTCTCATAGTCATGTACACTTGCACCACTCACGAGAAAATCTTAGCTACCAGACTGGATAAATAGTACTCGGTATCTTTATTTGCATTTAGGGTACGATTAAGATGTAATAGGACTCAATAATTCAATGAATAAGATTTTAATTTTTGTTTCTTTACTTTTACTGTTGTTCAATGTATCTTATTAAACTTCTCATTATGTTACTATACCCGAAAAAAAAAGGCATGGAGTTATGTTCTTGGATTTGATATATGTGTTTTAACTGAAAATATAATATAAAAAAAGAAATAAATATATATGTGTTGTAATCGAATGCTGCATCGTTAAAATTTTGTCAAAAAAACTCGATAGGACAAAATTTGAGTGAAGAACAAAGAGTACAACTACTTCAAATTTTAATCGACGAAAATCGTTGTATCAATGTGTAATTTGATCTTTAAGAACATTTTGGTACAATGTAGTGCACCAATTTGGGAACATTTTTGAGACTTTAATTGCACACTTTTTTAAGGCAAAACATGATGGTAGAAATACACTTTTCTTGCAGTCTTTGGGAGACTTTTTTATTTGTGTGGAGGCTCATTTTGGGGGACAAGGAGAAGAAACCTAGGGCGGAGCGATTAAGGGACAAATATTTGATCTCATAAAATTTTTGAAAATGGCCCAAGTCTAAATGCAAAAATATAAATTAACCTAAAATAGTCTAAGTCCAAATTTCAATTCAAATTGTTTTTGTTGACGTTCGAAAATGGAAAGTACTAATTTCTAGCCAACTTAGTGTTAAGTATTTAAGTCGGATATGACCGTAGTAAACAATGGATACATGAATATAGTAGAAGACCTGTTTGTATAATCTTTCTATGGGTGTTTTTATTTCAGCAATCTCTATATATAATGTTAGACATTTATATCTCCTATTTATAGGAAGATTATATCCATTAATTGCTTACAAGACATTTCCTTTTTAGATATTTAATGTGAAGTGATATATGCATTAATTATGGCGGCTAGTCATATGTCTGACATATGAGAGGACATACCATGCTGATGACGTGAGCTTAATCAGCAATGGAATGAGGTCTGACCTGGATCAAGTTTCCGTCAAGAATGCGTTTTGACTGGATAAAGTTCCGTCAGAAATAAAGTCCGACCTGGAATAGGTTCCACCAAGGATGAGGTCCGACCTGGATTAAGTTCCACAAGTGATGAGGTCGACCTTAAGTTGCTTGGAGAGTGAAGAATTATTTAGCTGATGTGACATATCGGATTGGATATCAACAGTTTTAATTCAAGTATCATCCCAAATTGGTCAAAGTCCTAAGTTTTAATTCATATAAGTTGCTGAATACCTCAAGTCTCTAAGCTCAATTGATATCATCTATTTAATTGTTTTCTCTGCACATAACTATGCCCTAATTCGATCATAATTTTCACTCTATTTCCTCAAATTAAAATTACAATAAGCTAAAATTAGCCATAAATCCATTAACCCAGCTGGCCAGCTCGTAGAGAGACTAGGAGATGAGAGGTTTAACTTGCTCTCTTCGTGGTCATTCTTTCAAAGGGAACGACGTCCAACTGAAAAGAGAGACCAACGCACACCCATGTAATTTCTTCTTCTCCGCCTCTTAGATTTAGGCTAACTAGCTAAAAAATAGTCAAATAGAGTTTGAGGAAGGAGGAAACAGTCTAGACGGAGTCACGGAGATGACAAAATTTCATTGTAAACTTAGAATAATTTTTGAGTGACATAATATGTGGAGAAAAAAATATTGATGTGAATGAAGTGATAACCAACAACATTAATTGCAAATCATTTTAAATTTTGATAAAATTAATTTTTTTTACTGAAATTAATATTTGAATTTTGATGTAAAATTACGTAATAACCACATCGGAACTGCTTCGTTTCACAAGATTGATAATGATATAATTACAAAACGTTTTCAAAGTATGAAAACGCGTAGGGAACAATTATTGTAATATATCGTAATATTTTCATTTATGTTATATTATTTCAAAAAAAAATTCTACTTAATTCTTGCCCACCCAAAGAAAAACTCCGCTGCTTGTATGTATTGTTTTAGGATAATTTATATTTTTAGATTTGGACTTAGGCAATTTTCAAAATCTTTGTAGGGTCATTTGACATTCTTTGTCCTTTGGGCTCCGCCCTTGTATACAAGGTTTTAATACGAGTTATAACTTGAATACAACACTCTTTTAAAATAAGTAAGATATTCAAATATTGATTCATTATTATCTATCATTTTACATTAATATGATCATTTTTCTTCATAAAACAGTCTTTTGTTCGAAGCAAATTGTCATAACCGTATTAAACTCAAGTCCTTTGTCAATGTATGTTTAAATATTAATACGAATTTCTCTTGGATTCTTGATATGTGAGTCAGTTGTATAAACGATCACCAATAACAATTGCATTATTCATGCCAGTCATTGATTTCATGTGTATATACTACATTCTCAAAAATTTCAAATATAAATGCGGATCTTTTATATTTTCGACCATTGAATTAATTATTGAACAAAACACGATCGTTTTCTCACAATTTATAGGGAACATATGACGTTGGTCCGTATTTTGTCACTAAAAGTGTTATTTTACTCTATAAACGATATCTTTAGCTAGAGATGACAATTGGGCTAAGTCGCCAGTAAATCCGACAGCTTGGCCAATTTTGGGCTTGGGGTAATTTTTTTTTATATTTTTAGAAGTCCCTAAAAAAAATTGGATAAAAAAATTGGGTAAATTCAAGGCCGGTCACTGTTTGGGTACTTATGGGCTTTAAAGTCATATGCTTAAAACTTAATTCAATTAAAGTCATATTTTAGAGCTAAAAGACCAACATACCCTTAATTGTAAAAAAACGCTAATTGTGATACTGTTTTTTTGTGATACTGTTTTGTGGTGATACTGTTTTTTTGTGTTAATGTTTTTTTTGTAATACTATTAAACCTATGATTTTGTACTATTAATGGAATATTTTAAGAACAATATTATTTTTCCTCATACGATATCATGTGATCTAATTCAAGAGAAGAATCAGAAACATTGTTCATAGTTTTATCTAAGTCAGATCTAGAACTGCTACTCTTGTCTTTAGATGAGAACCATTTGCATGACTTCTCTGAGTGAGACCCATTAACTTGAGAATGATTGGCAGTTCTTCTTTCTTTATCTTGGCATTGCTCTGAAGTATGTGTTTGCTTTTAAGGAACCCAGATACCTTAGAAGAGCTTTAATTTGCAGCAAAAGGATGTACATTTATCTGTGATGCTGTTTTAGAGGATTTGTGATACTGTTTTGACAAAAAAAATTAAAGATTGCCATTTTAAGCTAAAAAAACGACTTCAAACGGGTAAAATCCATCACACGCAGTGGCAAAGCGACTAATCTTGACCGTCTTGTCGAGACCATTCCGAAAATATATTATAATAAAAATTCTGAGCACGTGTGCGAATTCTATGTTCATTTTTATTGTAATACTGTTTTGCATAATATAGTATCAAACAACACAAATGACTATGATACCATGCTTTTATCTTTGATATTGTTTAATTAATTATGTGTGTTGTTTGATACTGTATTATGCAAAACAGTATCATAGACTAAAACATGGATTAAAACAGTATCAAATTATATTAATGCACATTACATAAACAAAACATTATCATGGATTAAAAACAGTATCATAAACAAAACTAAGACATTCAAATAGTATCACAGGTTCAAACCTTGCCATAATTAAACAGTATCAAAGATAAAAGCACGGTATCATAAATAAAACTCATTACACATAAATTCAAACAATATCATGGATTAAAACAGTATCAAACAAGACACATGACTAACAATGCTTTCTGTGATATTGTTTTTCTATAATACAGTATCAAACATCATGCTCTCTTTTAATAATGAGATCTTCTTGCCACTTCCTCAGCCTAGAGTCATAACTTTGGAGGACATCATGCTTTCTTTTAATTCTCTTTTTACAATAGAGATCATTCACTAGCAAATGTCCAGGATAGTTATGTAACTGAATAATTTTCTTGCCTTGTTGTATTTTTTCTTTACTAGCAAATATCCAGGATGCCAATTATTTCACAATATATATCCAGGACAGTAATGCATCTGAATCAAGTACGACATTTTTATTCTCATAGCAGACGCAAAATGAAGTTTCTGAAAATTAGTTGCCTCAGATTTTGACTTTTCTTCCAACATCTTGATTGCAGCATTTAAATCCAATAGTTTCCAAGAACAATTAAGAAACATCTCAACCCAATCATTATCCACTATATCAGGTATAAATGATTGCAATATCAGGTATAAACGACTGCAGATGGCTCAGATTTTATTATAGGAAATTAAAAAGTAACACTGCGACGTAGAAGCACTCGCCGAAGGTCGTCGGAGGTCGCTGGAGGTCGCCGGAGGTGTAGGAGGTTGTCGCCGGACGTCGCCGAATGTTGTCGTCAGAGGTGGAGGAGGTTTGTGGAATTGGAAGATTGTGCCAATAGAAAATATGGTTAAAAAGGGTGATTTTGGAATTAATTTAAAATAGTGATTTGAAACAAGTCATGTGGAGATGACTTATTGGCAATTTTTTCAAAAAAATTAACGAATTGAACTTGTGGGTCGGGCTTGCCTATGGGAGACGGGCCGAGCTGGGCCTGGTGGTCATGGCTATGTGGCATTGACGGTGTTTATTTTTAACTACGTAAAAAATCGAGTTTTTTAAAATAAAGAAAAAAATTTGAAATGGTCCAACAGCAAAGAAGGCAACATGGATTTTCCTTCTTTGATGGCTAACAATTTCAATTTTTTACTTTTCAAATCGATTTTATGACGTGGTGAAAAAATAAACACTGTCAATGTTATGTAGTTTTTAATAGTGACACGTAGACTACAAAAATTGATAGTGTTAGTAGAATGACATTTGCGGTAACTTTAGTGACTAGTGGTGAAGGAAATAATTTCTGTGACAATTTTGAAATTTTTTTTTTAAAATTTCCATAACCATTTTTTAAAAACTTTTTAAAAATAAAGAGGCATTTGGAGATGCTACAAGTGTCTACTATATTGGGAACCCAAAGCATATTCAATTTGTTTAATTGAATCAATTAATTGAGTCAAGAACCTCTTTTCCCTCTTTAATTTCTCAATTCATGGGACTTACCTACCTTGTTTATTTTAAACTAAAAAAGGTCAATTAGTACTCATTAGTCATTACTATATGCTTTAGAAATTATTAACTTTTTAGACTATAATCTAGGTTAGGTTGATGTTAAATCAATGATAAATTATAATTAATTAAAATGGGAGAAAGAGTCACTTCACCACTCGTTCATTCTTTTTGTTTTTGTTTGTGGTGAATCAAAACGAGTAATTTTTATTGTTAATTTTGTAGAATTGAATAAAATATCAATTAAGTATTTGGATATATTGTCTATGATCCACAAAAATAGACTTTTTTTATTTATTTATTTGTCTTAAATTATAGTCTAATTTGCTTGTTGAGAGCATAATTAATTTCTTAATTTTCTAATATGTCCTTGTTTAATGTGCTTTGTTATCAACAAATATGAACTACCATGATATTAATATAGGGGTATATTAAGAAAAAACATAAGTAAAATTTATTTTACCAACTATATTAATTAAATTTTCTTAATCTGATTTAAAAAAAAGTAAGTATATCTTTTTGGGACGGATAGAATAATTATTATGCTTAAAACGTGATTTGTTGGTTTTTTTAGTATAAGTTCATTATAATAATAATATTGTTACGCTTAGTATGTGACTTGTTGATTTTTTAGGGTGAGGAAATTCAGTATAAATTCATTCCAATAATATCGTGAATAAATGCGGAGAGAAAAGGGATCACATGATCGTTAGATAAATTTTGTAGTTGTTGTCCAATTAGATTCTAAAATTTTTAAGACTTAGAGCTAACTCCATTCTAAATATTACTTTAATTATATACTTAAAGGTAAGAGTAAATAAGCAAGACACACTCCGAGTTATTTAACTATTACATTGACACTATATGTAAATAGCTAAATTGTTCTTAATGATAAGTAATATCACTTTTTATTAAAGAATAAAATAGGTCTTCCTAAATTAAAGTATAACATGTCGATGAAATAAATATCTAATAGTTAATATTTAGAAAAGTAAAAGAGTGTAGAGTGGGCTAGCCCACACAAGCTACGATTCTAGAGAACAAGGTCCAACATGATAACTCTTCATACAACGAGTTGATTAACCTTTACACTTCTACTTGTATTATATGTTCGAGAGACTTATTGCACGGATCTATATAACTTGGATTACTTGAATATGCATATGCTTTAACATATCTAGGAAAGAGATCACAAAAGAGATATCTTTTATCCTTTTTGGATCCTTCCAAAGCAATGGTTTGAAAAGGAAACAAGGATGAATAGAAAGTTAAAGGAGTTTTTATTGTGTAGTAGGATTATGTGTGCAATAATCTAATGTTCAAATTCATTTAATAAGCTCTTTGTTGGAAATTGGTTTAAACTGTCGAGAAATTGACTAAGTGTAAACTTGACCAAAATATACAAGACTCGACCCAATCTGTTTAGTTTGCCATTTCGCCGCTTCGAAGATTCAAAACGAGGATCGACCTGCCCGATCAGGTCGCGGGGGTTAAGGGAGCAGCACCCCTCGTGGGGGCTCAGGGACTTTGCCCCCGAAAATGAATTCAAATTTCTCTGCATATATTGAAGGGCATATTTGACATCTCAAAACCAATATCGAATGAATGAGAAATTACGAAAAAGAACAAATTTGGGTCAAGTTTTGACAATGTGATCGCATGGGTATTTTACCCTGCAATCGCAACTGACTGAATTTTTAAGTAGAACATTTTTGGGTCCTACCATGCGATCGCAGGAGATAAAACCATGTGATCGCATGGTTAGCCTGGATTAAATTCTGTCTTCAAAATTGTACCTTGCGATCGCAGCTTGGTAAAACCATGCGATCGCATAGGTTTACGCGAATAAATATGTCCTTTTGAAGTGTTGCACGATTTGGTTCCATACCTTTTCATTTTCAACCGATCTTCAACATTAAAAAGGGCCTCTGGACGTCCTTTTTTGACAGAGAACAGAGAAGCAAACACTTTAACCTCATATAATCATATCTTCAACCAAATTTTATTGCATTAGTTGCATAAAAAAATTCCCATTTCATTTCATTTCATCATTTTGGAGTACAAAACCAATCTTTGGTTCGTTGTACTTGTGTTTTGAAGTGCTTCAAACACAAGTAAGAAATTATTGTATCTTAGGAGTTGATTGCCATAACCGTAAGCACTGTTGCAGGATAAATTCGACTTAAGGACAAAGTGTTCAACATTTACCTCGACTCTCATTTCATCATTTTTGTTGTTCTTGTTTTGGAGTCACTTTACACAAAAATTCGCCAACACTCTCATTGGCTTATATTCCTTGTCCTTGAGGTGTTGGCCAAGTCAAGATTCGAGCGATCTTAAATGATACTATCTGCACTTTAATCAACATCAAAGAAAGCATGATTAATGTCCTTAAAGGTGTGTTATATTGGACAGTGGAAACATTAACAACAATAAAACCCATTTGTTTAAACACATTTGTTGATTATTTTATGTACAATACAAGCTTGAGAAAGTTGATTAAAACAATGCTAAATCAAGACTCTCTCTCTCTCTCTCTCTCTCTCTCTCTCTCTCTCTCTCTCTCTCTATATATATATATATATATATATATATATATATATATATATATCATGACTATAATATAAATGTCTATGGTATGTTTACTATTCACCCTTCAACCAACGCGACGTCGTTTTGATGTAGTTTTAGTCTTCATTTTGTCCAAATCTCATTATTAGTACTATAAGTTTGTTTAACTTGTTAATAAGGCTGCCTTTGTTGACTTTTCTTCATTTTATGGGAGCTGTCATTTTTCTAAAGCTTTTTACCTTTTTATTTATTATTTGTTTAAATCATTTGATTTGTTTTCTGTAGACATGCGCAACTTTTGTTGACTTTGTATCTTGCTTTGTTTTAGTAGTTTATTTCCTTCGTTGTCGAGACTGGAAAATATTTCTTTAGTTTAGTTATTGAGTGATTCGAACATATTTATTGTCCGGTATTTTATTATGTGATTATTGTTCAATCACTTGACTTAGGAGATTTTTTTATTATTAGATGTGGTTTCTGTTGTTCTTCATTTCATAAACATATTCCATTTTGTATTTATATTAATTGTTAAATTTTATGTTTTGGTTATTGTTTTTTGTATGTATATATTTTTTTTACTCTAGCATTTATGATTAGATTGTCTATTAAATTATATATGATGTATAATTATTTTATGTTATATGAAATTATGATTATTGGTTATAAAAATTATTACTTTTTTCCTGTTGGACATTTTCATGATTTAATATAAAAATAAAATAAACATTTTTTTTGCCGACTTTGCTCATGCAAAATTATTATTGTTATTTTTTTTTATAGACAATTTGATGACAAAATATAAAAATAAATAAAAAAATAAATTAAATGTTTTAAATTTTTCCCACTTTGTCATTGTAATTTTGTATTTATATTAATTGTTAAATTTTATGTTTTTGTTATTGTTTTTTGCATGTAGGTAATTTGATAATTTAGTATTTTCAATTTTGAATATTTTTATTTTATTGATAATTTAGGCGTCTATATATTTTTTTGACTCTAGCATTTATCATAAGATTTTATATTAAATTATATGTGATATAAAATTACTTTGTATTGTATGATATTGTGATTATTGATTGTAAAAATTATATTATTATTTTATAGGTGGACATTTTCATGACAGAATATAAAAAAATTATTTTAAATAATTTTTTCTCCATTTTGCTAATGCAAAATTATTATTATTAATTATTTTTTTTGACAATTTCATGACAAAATATAAAATTAAAAAATAAAAAATTCTTTTTTTTTTTTAATTTTCTCCACTTTGCCGAGTAACTCGGCAAGGTAGGAAAAATAAAAACATTTTCTTTATCCTACTTTATCGAGTAACTCGGAATAGTTGGAGACCTTGGAAATAATTCTTTTTTTAACATTTTTTATTTTTTTGGACTTTTAAGAATTTATTTATTATTTTTTTTTTTGCAGTTTTAGTCCACATCCTTTTCCTTTTATAACAAATTTCTTATTATTAATTTTTTTCCCTCATCTCTGACGTTTAAACTTTTATTTATATTTAATTTGGCTAGGTTTTTTAATTAAAAACAAAAAAACTAATAATAAGAAAATAAAATTAAAATGTACATTAAGTCTTGCAACTTTTAAAAAGTAGTCTAATTTTTTTTTCATAAATTTTCCTTTTTTTAAATTATTATTATTTTTTTTTTCATTTTTTTCACTTTGTCGAGTCAATCGGCAAAGTGGAAATATTAAAAAAAATTTAGTTATTCTAGATTGGCGATTGTTAAATTTTATGTTTTGGTTATTGTTTTTTGCATGTAAGTAATTTGATAATTTAGTATTTTCAACTTTGAATTTTTTTGTTTCATTAATAATTTAGGCGTTTATATATTTTAAATAAAAAAAGTAAAAAAGAAAATCAAAAATATACATTATTAAAGTGACACGAGTACCTCGACAAAGCCCAAATCTTCTTTACCGAGTTACTCGATTTAAAATATCACACAAAATGAATCTATTCAATAGCTAAAGCAACTCGATAAACTGAAAATCGAGTTGCTTGAGTTAATCCATAAATGAAAGAAATTTGACATTTTCATTATATTGTGTTTCTTTATTATTTAAATTATTTAATACATTTAAATAATTCTTCATTGTTATTTTGTGGTATTATTTTTCAGGCACTTCGTGAGGCTGAAATTTAGATATGCTAACTAACTTCATAAATAAAGTATATATAAAATTTTATTTAACCTATCATTTATTAGAATATAGTCAAAAAGAATATATATAATATAAATTTAATGTATATCATAATTCATTAATACAATATATTAATAATTTTTTAATTTTAGCAAGTACTATAAGATATTATAAAAAAATAACTATAATAAATTTATAGTATAATAAAAAGTTTTTTGTATCAATATATTATTAATTAATTACTGCATTACTATAATAATTTACTAATTATAATCAATTTATTATAACAATTTTATATGAAATAAATGTTTTATAAATTTTTTTCAAATGTACTGCATATTTATTTACAAGTTTTTTCAGAAATATGAATTCAAATTTTGCTATAAAGAATATTACAATAAGTCTAATAAATAAAAAAAAAATTATAGCACATTTTTGATACACCATGTTTTTACTTTTCAGAACATGAAATATAACATATTATCTCAATTTAAAATAATATAAAATTATTTTATATGATAGCTTTTAAGATTCACGAGTTGGTTAAAAAATAACATGACAAAATTAAAAAATAAAAAAATATTAAGTATATTACATAATATAAATAAAAAAAAAGTAAAGCAACAAATACAAAAGATGTATTGTTGCAATTACTCGAGTAACTCGACAAACCTAAAAGCACGTTTGTCGAGTTACTCGATGCAAAATTGTGATACAAAATAAATCTTTCTTATAGCTAAAGTAACTTGGCAAAATGAAAATCAAGTTCCTTGACTTACTGGACAAACCAATGAAACTTAAATTTTTCATTATTTGCTTTTCTTTTTTAATTTATATAATGTAATACACAATAAAATTAATTCTGTATTAATATATTATTAATTAATTACTACATTATTATAATAATTTAGTAATTATACTAAATTTTTTGTAATAAATTTATATTAAATAATTTTTTCACTAATTTATTATAAAATGTATTATGTATATATTTATAAGTCTTTTTGTGAATATGAATATAAATTTTGTTAAAAAGAACATTAGAATAAGTGTAATAAATACAAATCAATCTTATAACACATTCTTACTACAATATTTTTTATTTTTGAAAAAATCAAATATAATATAATATCTTAATTTAAAATAATATATAATTATTTTATATAATAGCTATTTTATTATAATATATTATATAAAGTTATAGCATATGATTGCCTAATTTATAACAAAATTTATATTCATTTTTATCAAAATTAATTATTATTCACTTAATTTCATATTATAATTATTACTATAATATTAATTGCTAAAATAGAAGAATATATAATACATAGCATTACTTCATTATAATGTATATTTTATTTTACTATATTCTAATATTTGATCAATGAAATAAAATTATGTCTATTTATTTGACTTATTGTAATATTATTTATAACAAAATTTGTATTCGTATTTATTAAAAAACTTATAAATAAATATGCAGTACATTTTTTAATAATTTATAAAACATTTATTTATAAATTTTGTTATAAAAAATATTAGAATAAGTCTAATAAATAAAAAATAATAATATCACACATTTTTACTACAATGTGTTTTTATTTTTGAAAACACTAAATATAATATATTATTTCACTTTAAAATAATATATAATTATCTCATATAATCGCTATTTTATTATAATATATTATATGAAGTTATAGAATATCAAATATTATTCATGCAATGTACTGATTCATTGTATTGCAATTTTCAAGTTACTCGAGTAACTCGATAAACCTTACAGCAAGTTTGTCGAGTTACTCGATTAAAAATAGGACACGAAATAAATGTGTTAAATACCTTCAGCAACTCGACAAACTCAAAATCGATTTACCCGAGTTACTTGACAAACAAAAGTAAGTAAAAATGTTTATTAATTTATTTTGTTTTTTATTAATTTGTTTTGTTTTGTTTTTTATTAAAATAAACTAAGAGAATATATTTTTTTTTTATTTTTATTTCTTTACCCATTAGTATAACATATTATAACTAAAAAACTGTTATAACAAATTTATAGGAAAATATAAGAAATCTGTTGTAAAATATTATTAATTCATTATTACATTATTATAATAATGTAGTATTTAACATAAATTTAGTATAAGAATTTCATATTAACTAGATTTTATTCTGAATTATGAAAATACATTTTAGTAAAATTTGTTATAATAACGAATTTAATTATGATCAATTTATGTAAGAACTTCACAAATCCAATTTTCAGGTTTACGATTTCGTTAAAAAATAACGTGAAAAAACAAAAAAAATAAAGAAATTTAAGTAGACTAAATATCTTAAATAAAAAAAGTAAAAAACAAAATCAAAATTGTGTACTATTAAAGTGACTCGAGTAACTCGACAAAGCTCAAATCTTGTTTGCCGAGTTACTCAATTTAAAATATCACATGAAATGAATCTATTCAATAGCTAAAGCAACTCGATAAACTGAAAATCGAGTTGGTTGAGTTAATCGATAAATGAAAGAAATTTAACATTTTCATTATATTGTGTTTATTTATTATTTAAATTATTTAATACATTTAAATAATTCTTCATTGTTATTTTGTGGTATTATTTCTCAAGCACTTCGTGAGGCTCAAATTTGAATATGCTAAGTAACTTCATAAATAAAGTATATAAAAAATGTTATTTAACCTATCATTTATTAGAATATAGTCAAAAATAATATATATAATATAAATATAATATATATCATAATTCATTAACACAATATATTAATAATTTTTTTATTTTAGCAAATGCTATAAGAAATTATAAAAAAATAACTATAATAAATTTATAGTATAATAAAAACATTTTTGTATCAATATATTATTAGTTAATTACTGCATTATTATAATAATTTAGTAATTATAATCAATTTATTATAACAATTTTATATGAAAGAAATCATCTATAAATTATTTTCAAATGTACTGCATATTTATTTATAAATTTTTTCATAAATATGAATACAAATTTTGCTATAAAGAATATTACAATAAGTGTAATAAATAAAAATAACTATTATAACACATTTTTCGTACACTATGTTTTTATTTTTCAAAATATCAAATATAACATATTATCTGAATTTAAAATAATATAAAATTATGTTATATGATAGCTTTTAAGATCCACGAGTTAGTTAAAAAATAACATGACAAAATTAACAAATACAAAAATATTAAGTGTATTACATAATGTAAATAAATAAAAATAAAGTAACAAATACAATAGATGGATTGTTGAAATTACTCGAGTAACTCGACAAACCTAAAAGCACGTTTGTCGAGTTACTCGATGCAAAAATGTAATACAAAATAAATATTTTTTATAGCTAAAGTAACTTGGCAGAATGAAAATCAAGTTCCTTGACTTACTGGATAAACCAATCAAACTTAAAATTTTCATTATTTTCTTTTCTTTTTAAATTTATATAATGTAACACACAATAAAATGAATTCTGTATTCATATATTATTAATTAATTACTACATTATTATAATAATTTAGTAATTATAATCAATTTTTTATAATAAATTTATATTAAATAATTTTTTTAATAATTTATTATAAAATGTATTATGTGTGTATTTATAAGTCTTTTTCTAAATATGAATATAAATTTTGTTATACAGAATATTAGAATAAGTGTAATAAATAAAAATCATTATTATAACACATTGTTACTACAATATGTTTTTATTTTTTAAAAAATGAAATATAATATAATATCTTAATTTAAAATAATATATAATTATTTTATATAATAGCTATTTTATTATAATACATTATATGAAGTTATAGCATATGATTGCCTAATTTATAACAAAATTTATATTCATTTTTATCAAAATTAATTCTTATTTAGTTAATTTTCTATTCTAATTATTATTATAATATTAATTGCTAAAATAAAACAATATATAATACACAGCATTACTTGATTACAATATATATTTTATTTTACTATATTCTAATAATTCATCAATGAAATAAAACTATGTGTATTTATTTGACTTATTCTAATATTGTTTATAACAAAATTTATATTCATATTTATGAAAAAACTTATAAATAAATATGCAATCCATTTATTAATAATTTATAAAATATTTATTTATAAATTTTGTTATAAAAAATATTAGAATAAGTCTAATAACTTAAAAAAAATAGCATAACACATTTTTACTACAATGTGTTTTTTTTTTGGAACAAAGTAAATATAATATATTATTTCACTTTAAAATAATATATAATTATTTTATATTGTCAATATTTTATTATAATATATTATATGAAGTTATAGGATATCAAATATTATTCATGCAACGTACTGATTCATTGTATTGCATTCTTCAACTTACTCGAGTAACTCGATAAACCTAAGAGCACGTTTGTCGAGTTACTCGATTAAAAATGAGACACAAAATGACTCTATTAAATACCTTAATCAACTCGACAAACTCAAAATCGAGTTACCCGAGTTACTTGACGAACAAAATTAAGTAAAAATGTTTATTAATTTGTTTTGAATGAAGTAAGAAAATATATTTTCTTTTTATTTTTATTTTTTTACCCATTAGTATAACATATTATAACTAAAAAACTGTTATAACAAATTTATAGGAACAAAAAATAAATCTGTAGTAAAATATTATTAATAAATTATTATATTATTATAATAGTGTAGTGTTCAACATAAATTTAGTATAAGAATTTCATATTAACTAGATTTCATTTTGATTTATCAAAATAAATTTTAGTAAAATTTGTTATAATAATGATTTTAATTATGATCAATTTATATAAGAACTTCACAAATCCGATTTTGAGATTCGCGACTTCGTTAAAAAATAACATGAAAAAACAAAAAAATGAAGAAATTTAAGTGGACTATATATTTTAAATAAAAAAAGTAAAAAAGAAAATCAACAATATGCATAATTAAAGTGACTCGAGTACCTCGAAAAAGCCCAAATCTTCTTTACCGAGTTACTCGATTTAAAATATCACACAAAATGAATCTATTCAATAGCTAAAGCAACTCGATAAACTGAAAATCGAGTTGCTTGAGTTAATCCATAAATGAAAGAAATTTGACATTTTCATTATATTGTGTTTCTTTATTATTTAAATTATTTAATACATTTAAATAATTCTTCATTGTTATTTTGTGGTATTATTTTTCAAGCACTTCGTGAGGCTGAAATTTAGATATGCTGAGTAACTTCATAAATAAAGTATATATAAAATTTTATTTAACCTATTATTTATTAGAATATAGTAAAAAAGAATATATATAATATAAATTTAATGTATATCATAATTCATTAATACAATATATTAATAATTTTTTAATTTTAGGAAGTACTATAAGATATTATAAAAAAATAACTATAATAAATTTATAGTATAATAAAAAGTTTTTTGTATCAATATATTATTAATTAATTGCTGCATTATTATAATAATTTACTAATTATAATCAATTTATTATAACAATTTTATATGAAAGAAATGTTTTATAAATTTTTTTCAAATGTACTGCATATTTATTTACAAGTTTTTTCAGAAATATGAATTCAAATTTTGCTATAAAGAATATTACAATAAGTCTAATAAATAAAAAAAATATTATAGCACATTTTTGATACACCATGTTTTTACTTTTCAGAAAATGAAATATAACATATTATCTCAATTTAAAATAATATAAAATTATTTTATATGATAGCTTTTAAGATTCACGAGTTGGTTAAAAAATAACATGACAAAATTAAAAAAGAAAAAAATATTAAGTATATTACATAATATAAATAAAAAAAATTAAAGCAACAAATACTAAAGATGTATTGTTGCAATTACTCGAGTAACTCGACCAACCTAAAAGCACGTTTGTCGAGTTACTCGATGCAAAAATGTGATACAAAATAAATCTTTCTTATAGCTAAAGTAACTTGGCAAAATGAAAATCAAGTTCCTTGATTTACTGGACAAACCAATGAAACTTAAATTTTTGATTATTTGCTTTTCTTTTTTAATTTATATAATGTAATACACAATAAAATTAATTCTGTATTAATATATTATTAATTAATTACTACATTATTATAATAATTTAGTAATTATACTAAATTTTTTATAATAAATTTATATATTAAATAATTTTTTCACTAATTTATTATAAAATGTATTATGTATATATTTATAAGTCTTTTTGTGAATATGAATATAAATTTTGTTAAAAAGAACATTAGAATAAGTGTAATAAATAAAAATCAATCTTATAACACATTCTTACTACAATATGTTTTTATTTTTGAAAAACTCAAATATAATATAATATCTTAATTTAAAATAATATATAATTATTTTATATAATAGCTATTTTATTATAATATATTATATAAAGTTATAGCATATGATTGCCTAATTTATAACAAAATTTATATTCATTTTTATCAAAATAAATTATTATTCACTTAATTTCGTATTATAATTATTACTATAATATTAATAGCTAAAATAGAAGAATATATAATACATAGCATTACTTCATTATAATGTATATTTTATTTTACTATATTCTAATATTTGATCAATGAAATAAAATTATGTCTATTTATTTTACTTATTGTAATATTGTTTATAACAAAATTTGTATTCGTATTTACTAAAAAACTTATAAATAAATATGCAGTACATTTTTTAATAATTTATAAAACATTTATTTATAAATTTTGTTATAAAAAATATTAGAATAAGTCTAATAAATAAAAAATAATAATATAACACATTTTTACTACAGTGTGTTTTTATTTTTGAAAAAACTAAATATAATATATTATTTCACTTTAAAATAATATATAATTATCTCATATAATCGCTATTTTATTATAATATATTATATGAAGTTATAGAATATAAAATATTATTCATGCAACGTACTGATTCATTGTATTGCAATCTTCAAGTTACTCGAGTAACTCGATAAACCTTACAGCAAGTTTGTCGAGTTACCCGATTAAACATAGGACACGAAATAAATCTGTTAAATACCTTCAGCAACTCGACAAACTCAAAATCGATTTACCCGAGTTACTTGACAAACAAAAGTAAGTAAAAATGTTTATTAATTTATTTTGTTTTTTATTAATCTGTTTTGTTTTGTTTTTTATTAAAATAAACTAAGAGAATATATTTTATTTTTATTTTTATTTCTTTACCCATTAGTATAACATATTATAACTAAAAAACTGTTATAACAAATTTATAGGAAAACATAAGAAATCTGTTGTAAAATATTATTAATTCATTATTATATTATTATAATAATGTAGTATTTAACATAAATTTAGTATAAGAATTTCATATTAACTAGATTTTATTCTGAATTATGAAAATACATTTTAGTAAAATTTGTTATAATAACGAATTTAATTATGATCAATTTATGTAAGAACTTCACAAATCCAATTTTCAGGTTTACGACTTCGTTAAAAAATAACGTGAAAAAACAAAAAAAATAAAGAAATTTAAGTAGACTACATATCTTAAATAAACTTATTTTATGTATATTTAAATATAAAATACGTGAAAGCACAATTTTTTATATACTTCGTTTATTAAGTGACTAAACAAATACAAATTTCACATTAACCAGCTTCTCAAATCAAAACATTACAACATACAAATTAAACAACATAGCCAGTATTTTAAATAATTTAAATAAATAAATATTAAAATAATATCTCATAATACAGTACATATCATATAAAGAAATAATATATTATTTTAAATTAAAATAATAAATTATTTTTCATTTTATCAAATATAAAAACACAGTACAATAAAAATCTGTTATAAGAATAAAAACTTATTTAAATATATTACATAATTTAAAAAAAAAAAAGGATAAGAAAATAATTACAATTTAAAATTTCATTCGTTGACCAGCTAACCCGAGGAACCCAATTTCCAATTTCTCGAGTTACTTGAACTATGAATAGATTCATTTTATACCACATTTTTCATCGAGTAACTCGACAAACCTGAAATCATTTTTCTCGAGTTACCCAATGAAAAATATGGTATAACTCACAACAAAATTTATATTAACATTTATCAAAAAAAACTAAAAACAAATATCTAATAAATTATCCATATTTTCTAATTTTTTGGTTTTCTTTTGTTATTTAAAATATATAGTATATTTATAATTTTTGTAATAAATATTACCATAAATTATGTTAAAATTTTTATTATAATTATTAATTTTAAAAAAAAAATTATTTTCGTAACACAATTTCACAGAAATGTTATAGCAAAAAAATTCATTATTATAGCACATTCTTACTACAATTTCTTTTCATAATTTATGACAAAATCTATATAATATCAATTTCTTATAATAAATTCGTTCTAATCATTATATTATTATAATAATTTAATCTTTGATTAGTAATATATAACTATAAAATTGCTTTTGTTATGGTCCAAATTTACTATAACAATTTTTAGTTATAATATGTTATACTAATTGCTCAGATAAAATAAAATTAAAGATATTGTATTCATCGATGATCATATACATTGAATACATATGATATATATTCTGTTTTATTCTGTTCTAATAAATCATACATTACATAAATTTTTTTATATACTTTGTCTATCAAGTGACTCGACAAATCCAAATTTCAGCCTCACGGCTTTCTTGAAAAATAACACCACAAAATCAAAATAAATAATTATTTGAATGTATTACATAGTTTAAATAATAAAGGAATACAAAATAATAAAAATCTTAAATTTCATTAGTTCACCGAGTGACTTGACCAACTCGATTTCCAATTTATCGAGCTGCTAGACCTATCAAATAGCTTAATTTAATATCACATCTATAATCCAGGAACTCGACAAACATGCTTATAGATTTGTCGGCTTACTCGAGTTACTTCAAGAGTGCATGTTTTTAATTTCTTGGTTTATTTTTTTTTATTTAAAATATACACTACAATTAATTTTTTTTATTTTTTATTTTTTCCATGTTATTTTTTACACAACTTATCAATCTCAAAACACTATTTCTCGACTTAGTACATAAAAAAATCATAATAAAACAATATATAATATATTGTATTAAATTCATATGATATATATTTTATTTTACTATATTCTAATAAATAATCAATTAAATACAAATATTTATGTGCTTCATTTATCAAATAAGTTAACAATTTATTTGATAAAAATATTCATGTTTTATGATTTTTGCTTTTATATCACATTGTTCATCGAGTAACTCGACTAATCTCAAGAATGCGTATTTTTCATTTTTTTTTGTTTTCTTTTTCTATTTAAATTATGTGCTATACTTATAATTTCTCCCACCTTGGGAACTAGGTAAGATAGTAAGACCTGCTTTGTTTATTTTTGATAATTATTTTCCCCTTCCTTTATTCATTCGTCCAGTAACTCGGGCAAATCGATTATGAATTCATCGAGCTACTTAACATATTGAATAGATTAATTTCATATGACAATTATAATCGGGTAACTCGACAAACATGATTTTCTGTTCGTCGAGTTACTCGATTAACTTTAACAGTGCATATTTCCCATTTTATAGTTTATTTTTTGTATTTACAACTCAAATTTATATTTGTCACATTACTAGATAAATTAATCATAATAAAAAAATATATAATATATTCTATTGATTAACTATTATATATATTAAATTTTTATAATATATATTTTATTTTGCTATATTCTAATAAATAATCAATTAAATAAAAAAATATATCTACTTCATTTATCAAATAAGTTAACAATTTATTTCACAAAAATATTCCTGTTTTATGATTTTTGCTTTCATATCACATTATTCATCGAGTACCTCGACAAACATGGTTTTTAGTTTGTCAAGTTACTCGAGGAACCTTAACAATGCATATTTTTCATTTTTTTTGTTGTCTTTTTCTATTTAAATTATGTACTATACTTATAATTTCTGTAATAAATATTATTATAAATTAAGTCAAAATACATACTACAATTATTAATTTAAAAAATACACATTTATTTTCGTAATATAGTTCACATAATTATTGTAACAAAAAAAGTCATTGTCATAACAAATTTTTACTACAATTTATTTTCATACTTCATGATGAAATCTATTTAGTAGAAATGTGTCATAAAAAATTTATTTTAATCACTACATTTTCATAATAATGTAACAATTGATTAATAATATATTACTAAAAAATTGCTTTTACTATGCTATAAATTTATTATAACAATTTTTATTTATAACATATTACACTAATTACTAAAATAAAATACAATAAAATATATTCTATTAACTCATTCTCATATATACTAAATTTATATGATATATATTCTATTTTACTATGTTCTAATAAATCATGCATTAAATAAAATTCTATATGTGCAATATTTATCAATTTGCTCGACAAATCCAACTGTTAGCCTCACGAGTTTCTTCAAAAATAATACCACTGAATAACAATAAAAAATTATTTAAATATATGACAACTTTAAATCAAAAAGACAAACAAAATAATAAAAATTATAAATTTTATTCCTTCGTCCAGTAACTCGGGCAAATCGATTATGAGTTCATCAAGCTACTTGACGTATTGAATACATTAATTTGATATGACAATTATAATCGAGTAACTCAACAAACATGATTTTCTGTTTGTCGAGTTACTCGATTAACTTTAACAGTGCATATTTCCCATTTTATACTTTATTTTTTGTATTTACAACTCAAATTTATATTTCTCAAATTACTACATAAATTAATCATAATAAAACAATATATAATATATTCTATTGATTAACTATCATATATATTAAATTTTTATAATATATATTTTATTTTGCTATATTCTAATAAATAATCAATTAAATAAAAAAATGTAAGTACTTCATTTATCAAATAAGTTAACAATTTATTTCACAAAAATATTCCTGTTTTATGATTTTTGCTTTCATATCACATGTTTCATCGAGTAACTCGACAAACATGGTTTTTAGTTTGTCGAGTTACTCGAGTAACCTTAACAATGCATATTTTTTATTTTTTTTGTTTTCTTTTTCTATTTAAATTATCTATTATACTTATAATTTCTGTAATAAATATTATTATAAATTAGGTCAAAATACATACTACAATTATTAATTTAAAAAATACACATTTATTTTCGTAGTATAGTTCAAATAATTATTGTAACAAAAAAAGTTCTTGTCATAACAAATTTTTACTACAATTTATTTTCATAATTAATGATGAAATCTATTTAGTAGAAATGTGTCATAAAAAATTTATTTTAATCACTAAATTTTCATAATAATGTGATAATTGATTAATGATATATTACTAAAAAATTGCTTTTACTATGCTATAAATTTGTTATAACAATTTTTATTTATAACATATTACACTAATTACTAAAATAAAATACAATAAAATATATTCTATTAACTCATTCTCATATATACTAAATTTATATGATATATATATTCTATTTTACTATGTTCTAATAAATCATGCATTAAATAAAATTCTATATGTGCAATATTTATCAATTTGCTCGACAAATCCAACTGTTAGCCTCACGAGTTTCTTCAAAAATAATACCACTGAATAACAATAAAAAATTATTTAAATATATGACAACTTTAAATCAAAAAGACAAACAAAATAATAAAAATTATAAATTTTATTCCTTCGTCCAGTAACTCGGGCAAATCGATTATGAGTTCATCAAGCTACTTGACGTATTGAATACATTAATTTGATATGACAATTATAATCGAGTAACTCAACAAACATGATTTTCTGTTTGTCGAGTTACTCGATTAACTTTAACAGTGCATATTTCCCATTTTATACTTTATTTTTTGTATTTACAACTCAAATTTATATTTCTCAAATTACTACATAAATTAATCATAATAAAACAATATATAATATATTCTATTGATTAACTATCATATATATTAAATTTTTATAATATATATTTTATTTTGCTATATTCTAATAAATAATCAATTAAATAAAAAAATGTAAGTACTTCATTTATCAAATAAGTTAACAATTTATTTCACAAAAATATTCCTGTTTTATGATTTTTGCTTTCATATCACATGTTTCATCGAGTAACTCGACAAACATGGTTTTTAGTTTGTCGAGTTACTCGAGTAACCTTAACAATGCATATTTTTCATTTTTTTTGTTTTCTTTTTCTATTTAAATTATCTATTATACTTATAATTTCTGTAATAAATATTATTATAAATTAGGTCAAAATACATACTACAATTATTAATTTAAAAAATACACATTTATTTTCGTAGTGTAGTTCAAATAATTATTGTAACAAAAAAAGTTCTTGTCATAACAAATTTTTACTACAATTTATTTTCATAATTCATGATGAAATCTATTTAGTAGAAATGTGTCATAAAAAATTTATTTTAATCACTAAATTTTCATAATAATGTGATAATTGATTAATGATATATTACTAAAAAATTGCTTTTACTATGCTATAAATTTATTATAACAATTTTTATTTATAACATATTACACTAATTACTAAAATAAAATACAATAAAATATATTCTATTAACTCATTCTCATATATACTAAATTTATATGATATATATATTCTATTTTACTATGTTCTAATAAATCATGCATTAAATAAAATTCTATATGTGCAATATTTATCAATTTGCTCGACAAATCCAACTGTTAGCCTCACGAGTTTCTTCAAAAATAATACCACTGAATAACAATAAAAAATTATTTAAATATATGACAAATTTAAATCAAAAAGACAAACAAAATAATAAAAATTATAAATTTTATTCCTTCGTCCAGTAACTCGGGCAAATCGATTATGAGTTCATCAAGCTACTTGACGTATTGAATACATTAATTTGATATGACAATTATAATCGGGTAACTCGACAAACAAGATTTTCTGTTTGTCGAGTTACTCGATTAACTTTAACAGTGCATATTTCCCATTTTATACTTTATTTTATGTATTTACAACTCAAATTTATATTTCTCAAATTACTACATAAATTAATCATAATAAAACAATATATAATATATTCTATTGATTAACTATCATATATATTAAATTTTTATAATATATATTTTATTTTGCTATACTCTAATAAATAATCAATTAAATAAAAAAATGTATGTATTTCATTTATCAAATAAGTTAACAATTTATTTCACAAAAATATTCATGTTTTATGATTTTTGGTCTTATATCACATTTTTCATCGAGTAACTCGACAAACATGGTTTTTAGTTTGTCGAGTTACTCGAATAACTTTAACAATGCATATTTTTCATTTTTTTTGTTTTCTTTTTCTATTTAAATTATGTACTATAATTATAATTTCTGTAATATATATTATTATAAATTACATCAAAATACATACTACAATTATTAATTTATAGAAATGTGTCATAAAAAATTTATTTTAATCACTACATTTTCATAATAATGTAATAATTGATTAATAATATATTACTAAAAAATTGCTTTTACTATGCTATAAATTTATTATAACAATTTTTATTTATAACATATTATTCTAACTGCTAAAATAAAATACAATAAAATATATTCTATGAACTGATTCTAATATATACTAGATTTATATAATATATATTCTATTTGACTATTTTCTAACAAATCATGCACTAAATAAATTTTTCACATTTTCCATCAAACAAATCGACAGATGTAATTTTTTGTTTCTCAAATTACTCCACTAACTTTAACAGTACATATTTTTCATTTTTTGGGCTTTCCTTTTTTATTTAAATTATGTACTGTATTTAAAATTTCTATAATAAATATTATTATAAATTACATTAAAAGATTTATTATAATTACTCATTAAAAAAAACACATTTATTTTCATTATCTAATTTGACGTTTTTATTGTAACAAAAAATTTCATTATTGTAATAAATTTTTACTACAATTTATTTTCATAACACGCCCACATAAGAATAAAAAAGTTTTTAGATGTATTACATAATCTAAAAAAAAAAAAAAAAGAACATAATCAAAGTTTTAAATTTCCTTCATTCGTCCAGTAACTCAAAAAATCCAATTTTCAGTTTATCGACTTACCTAAATTGTTTACTAAATATATTTTCTATCACACTTTTGATCACGTTACCCAACAATGGCAACAAACATGATTTTGTATTTTTCAAGATACTCAAACAACTTCAGCAACGCATATATTTCATTTTTCAGTTTAATTTTTTTTATTTACATTATCTAATACATGTAAGTTTTATTCTTTTTTTGATTCCTCATCTTATTCTTTAACAAACTCATCAATCTCAATCTTAATATAATATCTTATACTAAAATAGCTATTATAATAAACATTTATATTTTATTTTAAATTAATATAATATATCGTCTCTAACTTTATTAACTAATATTTATATATTAGTTAATATTTTTCTTTATTTTAAATCATTTCCTATTGTTTCCCTACACATGCATAACTTTGCTTCACTTTCTATCTTATTTCGTTTTAGTTTTTTTTTCCTCTTTCCTTTCAAGCTTGGAAATTATTATTTTTTGCTGTCTATCAAGTCAAATTTTATTAATATCAAATTTGATATTATATCATATCAATAAACTATTCTCGACATACAATTTTTCCTATAGATTTCACTGACGTGCAACGCACGGCCTTAAAACTAGTATATATATATATGGCCAATGTGCATTTGTTTTCGAGCTTCCATTGTTTTTAATAAAATGATCATGTGCTGACCATCTACATATACATGCTGTTGTGTGCTTAAATAATATAATTTTATTGTGAAGAAATAATAATTTATGTTAAATAAAATTTTTAATTTTTATTTATTTATTATTATTGTATTACTATTTAAGAGAATTTAAGTTGTGTTGATTCCTGTTTCCCAGTAGGAGGTTTGCACCTACAATTAAATTGTAATCATGAAACAATAAAATGAGAATAAACCAAAAATATATGGGAGGAGGGTTAGAGTATTCACTATCACATCTCCTGAATTTCAAGTGGGTGACATCTTGTCATGTGGTTTTTAGTTCTTGCTGGTTGTTTGATTTGGAGGTGGCAATGAGCAGGTTCGGTTTATATAGACAAAATTTTTCAATATTTTTTAAATTTAGCCTCCATTATATATATAATATTAGAAAAAATAGCAAAATCTTTATAATTATTAAAATTGTTAACAATATAATAGAAATGATTGAGAACTAGTGGAGTAGTCGAATAATATACACCTAAAAATGTATTTGTTGAACAAAAAAAAAAAAAAAAAAAAACTTTCTAAATTTTTCTAACATGAACACATATTTCTTAGTCATATGTTTGTAAATCATATTTTGGGCCGTATGAGTGTCGGTCATTATAATATGCAGTAATGCAATTTTCATACCCTTAATAAGATTCAAGTATGAGATATGTTGAATTCCACATATGACCAACATGAGTGCAAAAATATTTTTTTTGAAGCTCATTTCCAACACATAGAACAGCAAAAACTTGTTTTCTTGCTGTGAGACCGTATTATAATTAATAACAAGTCTAATTTTTTGTAATTGTACTGCTATGAATTTTAATTCATCTTTACAATTAAATTAAAAACATAACATACACAACGAATATGAAATAAAATACCATCAAATTGTTGATTAAAATATTGAATTAATTTTTCAATTACTACATTATTGGAGCTTGCATTGTCAACGTAAAACTACGAATCTTCATTTTACAATTAAATTCACGTAAAATATGAAAAATGTTAACTCTATTATGAGGATAGTCAATTTGTCTAAAAACTACTACTTTTTTATCTACTATCCAGTTTTTATCAATGTATTGTGCAGTTGCAACCATATATTCTTTTTGGTTATTACCAGTCAATAAGTCTGAAGTGAAATAAAAAACACCGTTATAATTATTAATATCATTTATAATAGTTTCTTTCTTTTTATTAAATAAAATAATAGCATCTTTATGAAGAGTATTTCTAGCAACAGATACATACTTGGTTGTAGATATTTTTATGAAGTTCGTGAAATGATGATTTTTCACCAAGCTCAATAGAAACTCGGCACTTGTCACCAATTCTGCAGTTCTTCGCGGCGCATGCTTTCTTGTGAATATACCCAATTGTTTAGATCGTGAGTACTATTAGAGCTAGCTCCGGGGGATCCAAACTGAAGTTGTGCCTAATTTATTTTCAACCCTCCATGTTTGAACACACACTTTTTGAAGTGTCTGTTTAGATGAGTCGTGCCTTTCCTTTTTGCTATGCTAACTTTTCTTTACATTATTTACACTGTGTTTTGTGTTCATGAACTCCTTCTATTAGTTTACAGTGGGCACTATTAAAATGCTGCTAGCACCTAGCCTTTTATTTTGTGGTTTTTTTTTTAGTGCTAGAATCGGTGGTTGTATTTGTATGTATGTCTATATCTTCTTGAATGTCATCTAAATCAAATGGATAAGTGCCACCTCTAAACTCATTAACAATATCGAGAGAAATTGGAATTTCATTAAGATCATTGAAATCATCATCACTTCGATTGTAAGCCATTTGTAATAAAAATAATAAAGAGAAGAGTAGAAGATGTAGTAGAAATGTAGAAATGTAGTAGAAGGAGTAGAAAATTAAATGTATAGACTAATATTTAGATAATGAGATTTGAGATAAATAATTATAAACTACTATTGAGAGATAATGAAATTTGAGAATTGTTGTTGAATTGAGTATATAATAGATTGAGAGATTGAAGTGTGAAAAAAAAAATTAAATTAGAAGATTGTATTTATAGAAAAATAAATATGAATTTGAAAAATAAAAAATAAAAAATTGACGTCTAAAGGTCACAAATATGTGACCATTGGACACGAGCTAATAGTTGAGCTGCTAATTGGCATTGCCCATGAGCCCTTCCACATGAGCCTTGACAGCCGGCTCGTATACTTGCAGAACTGAACGGGCTCGGCTATTTTTTTTTTTTTTGGGCTCTTCTCACAATGATCCCGAGCCTATTATGGGCTGAGCTTTGATGAGCCGAGTTGACGAGTCTACTAACTGCTTGGTCCATTTACCACCTCTAGCTTGATTTCTCTTACCTAGATGCCTTGTCTTGTTGGAGAGTGACTATCATAAAATTGTGTTGAACATTGTTTTGGTTATATTATTTTATATTGATCTTAAGCATTATCGTTGTGTTGGGTTTTTTTTCCCTAATACCATCACCCGTAGTAGTGCAAATATTGTTTGAGGAAAACATCAAAACTAATTTCTTGTAATGAACATTTGAAAAGACCACAAACTTTACCCTTGACTAATAAAATCAATGCATAGTGAGACAACAAAATTTCTTCCATGGGAAAATTTGACTGAGAGGGGTGAAACATGGTGGGCCATGCTTGGAGTTACTAGAAGACTTGATTTTTAAAGTTTTTGGAGGAAGTTTTTCCATGAAATCACTGAACAACGAATTTTAAAATTTTATCTTTAAAATTGATTTTATATTTTTTGTAGAGAGTTGTGATAAAGACTTTGCAATGAGCTTTTTGATTAATAATCTATGCACAACACATATTAATCAATTATGCTTTTTTAAGTGATACATTTCCCTCTCATTTGTAATTTGTAATATTTGGGGAGATATTTTCCAATTGAAACAAAAACATAAATTCCCGTGTCCCATTCTTTCAATGGTATTTATGTCTACTCTCCATTCCTTCAAGTTACTATTTGACAAAAAGTTGAATGATTTCAGTCCATTTTTCTTTATGTGCACGATGAAAAACAGTTTGAAGACTTAAATGCAACTCAAAAAAAAAAAAAAAAAAAAAAAAAAAAAAAAATGGTACCCAATTGAGAGAATTGGTAATGTTTAAGGACTGTGGGTGAGAATTTTGCTATCAAACGTCAATCACGCGAACATCATATTCATCATGAACTCGTAATGGTAGGATGGTGGGCCCCAATCTAAGTTGTAAGTTGGAACAGTTGAAATTTGGTACCCTTTCAAACTAGAGATATGATATTAACAACTGGGCCATGCAAAAGCTGACTTTAAATGGAACTATGTGTTAGATATTCTACCTACGTAGACATTCATATACGAGGACCGAGGTCACATGTTTCGCAAGTTATGCATCAATATTTTGACCTTCAACTAAAACGACAAAATATATAGTTGGGATTGGGATTGGGATTGAGATTGGGATTGGGATTTGAGGGTGTGGGTAGGGGGAGAGTTATGCTCAAGAGGTTAAATTAAGAAGTGTTAAAAGATATTATAAAAAATTTGTCTAAGCTTTGTCTAGACGTGAAGTTTGGTCTCTACACTTAGTCACGTCTTATGTATCGCTTTGACTTTGTCTTTGTCTCGCTCTCGTTTAATCTAAAAAAGTTTGAAGCTCGGCCTCGACGATTAGTCACACTTTACGCTTTTTAAAATATTGATTAAAATATGTCAACATTGTATCTTGAATTAATTCTGACTCTTTATCGGTTCATACAAAAATATGGTATGAATCATGTGCGGATAATTTTTTGAATTTGTGGACTTATTGGGCTCTCAAACTTGTCAATGTTGCGGCATAGATCAACAATTAGTTCTTTTTATTTTTTTAATATGATTTAGAGCTTATTTGACAAAGTTTTTAGCAAATTTTGATAGAAGTTGGTGTAATGTGTTATTGAAAAGTTGATAAAAATCGTAGGTCTCATGAAATGTATAGTTAAAAAATTGAAGTTTGACTAGTTGAAAAATTAATAAAAGTTCAATATTTTTTTTAATCAAACAAGGGCTTAATATTAAGAAGCGTAATCCATATCCTTATTGTTATATTTGCAAATTATGCCGTTAAATGTTTATGAAATGTAAAACATAATTCACAAGTTGAATTTCCTAGTAATAGTAGATATATCTTTATGGTTTAAGTATATTATAATTAAGTTAAATTATGAGAAAATTAGGCTACATACTTCATTTCTTTTAAAAGCTGAAAAAAACTTTCTTTTCTAATTCTTTGATTTTTACCTTAAATCTATATGACACCTTTTGAAAAATATATCTTTTTTCTATTGTATAAGCTCTTTAAAAGATACTTATTGACCATTCCAAATACAAAATAAAAAAGAAATTAATGTCTAATTCTCACTCAAAATTGATTGGTTAATTTCTTTAGATTAATATTATTATTACAAGGAAGTTATCTAGAATATTTCTTTGTTGTGTTTGATGGTTGTGAATCATTGATTCTGGCAGCGATTGGTAGTTACATTGGAATTTGGAAGGTGGTGGTGGTGGTGGTGGTGGTGGTGGTGTTTGCAAACTCGATTTCCGATCTTGTTGGTGGTAGTGGTGAAAGGCGCCAATTGGAAGTGTTTGGGTAGTTTTATGATAATTGAATAGAACAGTATATTACTATGTCAATTCAAATTGTAAATAAAGATAGCAAGTCGTTGAGTTGAGAAAATTGTGTTAGTTAGGAAAAAGAAGCAGGGTATGCTTGAGATCAGAGAAATCTGACTCGATTGGTTGCAACTAGAGATAGTGGCGATAGTAGGAAATAGTGTTGGAAGGGATAGTTAAAGAATTTTGGGATTGAATATACATAGTAACACACATTTTATGCTACAAGTAATACTATAAGATTACCATATAAATCATAAAATATATGTTACTCTCTACAAATAAAAAAATTATGGAAATAATAAGACATATTATTCTACAAGTAACACAATGTTTTTTTTTTTTTTTTAATTAAAAATTTTGAAATATTTTAAAGTTACTCTACAAATAACACACATATATTACCCAAACATATAACCTGAAAAAGTGTTGTTTTCTAATGAAAATATTCAAATATTGATTCTAAATAAAAATGAGGTATTTTTTTTTAAATTATAAAAAGAAGTAAATTGTAAAATATTATTATTTTTTTAATGAAATTGGATATTTTTGAAAAATTTATAAAAGAGGCTATTTTCAAATTTTCAAAAGAAAAAATGATAAGTGTCAAAATTGTCCTTAAATTATTGTAACGACTCTTAATAAATCAAGCTAATTGGATTGATTCTTATGGATCGTTCAGTTAGACAATAATGCCCTACACCACTTGGTCATATTGTTCATTTTGACACCACTAATTAAGCCTATGCAAAATAAAAAGAGTAAATTGGAGCTTGTTCGGTAAAAGTTTTTGGACAAAAAATAGATTTTTCTAGTATGATATATTTGATTTTTCAAAAATTTTGAAGGTGGAATGACAAAATTGTCCTAAATTAACACAATTTTATTTTAAAATAGTAAAGACAATTTTGTTATTTCACATTCAAAACTTTTAAAAAGTCAAATATATTAAAAACATATTTAATGCCTAAAAATTTCTATTGAACAAGCTCTAGAAAAAGGATGCACAGTGGTGTGTGTGTATGTATGTATGTGTGTGTGTGTAGTCTTGCACCGTTAGAAGCTCCTAGAATTAAAAGTTCCACCGAAACATGCCCCCCCACGATTTACACATACATGGAACGTACAAATACCGCAAATGATTTGACACTTCCCCATCTAAATTACAGTATTAACAGCTGTACCATAGAATAAAGTCTACGTGTAAAAAAAAACAAGATATGCACTTTTAAATAGTCAAGTACTTCTCGGTCATCATTAATTATCGACACTTTGAACTGTATTAACAAAAATGTAAACTAAAGATTGAGTAAATTAGAAAATAGAGTGATCTTCCTGTAAAAAGTTTCACGATCATAAAAAGAAGAAAATAGAGATTTCATATGTTGATTAAATACACTACACTAGTTAGATGTTGGCATCTAATCCAGTAAATTCAAACCTAGCTACACAAAATGAAAACTTAGAATTAAAATGTTATCCATTTAGTGCTCAAGTGTTCTTTGGGTCTTGTTTCCATTTTTGTTTGGTTTTTAAGCACATTTTGATAAAAATTGATAAAATATATGATTTAAAAATTAATAAAAATTATGAATCTTATTAAATGTATTTTTAAAATTAAAATTATAGGTCTTATCAAAGATTATTCTCTCTCTCTCTCTCTCTCCATTCTTTCTCTATCTTGTATGCTACAAGAAGATTAGTTGCCCAACTTTTTACATTTTGTAGTTACGAGTCTTAATTTTCAAAAGTTTTTGGGTTTCACCTATTTGGATTCGTCGTAACATAAATTGTTGATATATACGTTAAAATCGGACGTAATTTTCATGTGACTTAAAGTTGGATATTAAAATAGGTAACAACAAAACATTGTTACCTTAATTTTGCACCCCTAAACTATATAATAGTACCCATAAATTTTAAAAATTGAAAAAAAAGTTAAGGAAACTACCATAGAAACTTCAATTATAAATACCCCCACTAGCATGCAAGAAGTCCCCTAAACGACCCCGTCCTGCTTCCTCACCATCTCTCTCTGTCTATCTCTCAGTATGGCAGAAGTACATTATCAAATCAAGCCATTCAATAACAGTACAAGTAATGGTCCTAATGGACGTTTAAAACTCTTCGGTTTCAATGTAGCCGAAAAACAAGATCAGGTAGTAGAATCCACCAAAACAGCATCAGGCTCGCCGGAGTCTGCCACTTTCCCGGTTTCCTACTGCAGAAAATACGACTGCCAGTACTGTGGCAGGGAATTCGCCAACTCACAAGCATTAGGTGGCCACCAGAACGCTCACAAGAAAGAGAGACAACAGTTGAAACGAGTACAAATGCAAGCCAGTAGTCGAAAAGCCACCACGTCCTACATGCATAACCGTATCGTCTCCGCCATTGCTTCGGCCCCTCATCTTCTCTCTCCACCGTCTCCGCCGTGGGTGTACACTCCACGCGCTTTGCCACCCTTCCACTTGTCGCATGACTGCGCGTTTCCGGTGAACGACAGCAGTGTAGGAGAGTCCAGCTTGAAGAGTATTGGACTACAATCTGTCAAAGCCCATAATGGGAGCCTAGATGGTCCTTCCTTAACTAGATTCTCTAGGGCTGATGATGGGCCCAATTTCGATGATGCTTTTGGCTTGAATTTGCATCTTAGCCTCGCTCCAGCAGCACCGTAAGTTACATTAATTTTAATGGTTGTTGGTGACATGAATCAATAGGTACCTGCACCGTTGTTATAGTCTAGGCTTCATTTAAAGTTTGTTTGATTTAGTTAAAAAACTAGTTTTTCAATGCAAAATGATCAAATATGTCATGCCATAAAAGTAAAATTCTGATCAAATGAATCATTTTGGGTTGGAAAACTAGTTTTTTAACTAGACCAAACAAACACTTAGTTGCAATTTTCGGGTTCACAATGCTATGGACGGGCTTATTTCGAAAGGCAAGTTGTAGTGGGCATCACTCTTGAAGCTTGCAGACTACAAAAATCTATTTATTTTTCGTAAAAGATTAATAAAAGAAAAGTTTCTACAAACTGTTAGATTTGGTGGTTCGATCATATTACATAGACTATGAGCATGTTTGGTTACATGCTTATTTCTTATAACTTCTCAAATAAAATAAGAAATAAGCAAGTAACAAAACATGCTATTTTTATTGGACCCATTTTTTCTTAATGAATTGAGTTAAATATCTCTTGAAAGAAAAGTGATACGATTTCACTTATTTCACATCCTACAGTGTCTTAACATGACTCAAAACGATTATAGAATCCACGTTACAAGAACGACAAGTGATAAAATTGTCATATATTTTTATTTTTATTATTATTTTTTTTATTTTATCTAATCTAATCTACCAAATACTTTCTTAAATTACGGAATTGACTAGAATCAAGAGAGCAAGACGACTAATCGAGTGCATGCAAAGCACCGAAAGCATTAGGAAACAATATAATGCATGCCAAGCCAAGCACCTAAAGCTTTATCATGAAGCTTCTCGGAAACTTTAAGACAGCAAAAATTGTCAAAAGTAGAAGATACGATCGTATCTTTGAAAATGGCGGCTTCTTTTCGGTGAAAAGTGAAGTTTAATAGATATAAATAATTGGTCACATATTGCTCCAGTCCGAGATAAAAATAAAAATAATTATTAGGTGTTAGATTTTAATAGAATGATTACTCATTTATAATTATGGTTAAGTTCAGTAGCAGCAGTCACTGATGTTTTCAAAAAAATTTAAAATCGTTATTGAAATTGTTTCCTTGTACTATTAGTCACTGAAATTTGATACCCTTATAGCAAATGTCATTATATTAATACCGCCAACCTTAGTAGTCTACGTGTCATCATCAAATGCTACGTGGGGGCATTGGTGTTTGTTGAGTGTTCACACACATATATTCTATTTCATTCAAGATAAAAGAATAAACGTAGAATGTAAAACAAGATTAAGAACACCAGATTTGATTTGCTGATTAGTTAGGCAGTTCGACAAAATTTATATACTTTGCCTTTGAGACTTCCAAATGGCATTACTGCATCTATGCTCTAAAATTAACACAAGTGAAGCAATATACAATGGTTCACCACACAGCCAGAACTTCTGGCCTTAAACCACAAGCAACAACGCCTCAAAATCTCTACAGAATCACATAGAGTTACTATTCACAACTCAGAACAGAAATCTCTCTCAACGCTGTTTCTCACTCAAAGAATGAAAAATGAAAAGGAGAAGAAAAGGAGTAGAAGATGAATTAAGAAGGCAACCGAAGAAACTCTATGTAACAGTACCATCTCATAATCCCTAGCATCTGAAGATGGTCATCTTATATAGGGCAATCAATGGACGAGATTAGTCTTGCTTGATCCAACGATCTAGATAAAGAGCAGCAGTTGTAAAGGCGTGTTTTCCAAAATGCAACTTCAGTAGATTCCAAACATATGGATTAATATAAACATTCTCCACCATTGATGCATACTAGAGCTTCACGTGTTTCAAAAATACAGAGACAATAATCACCAAGAGTTCATCACCTCCAGTACTTGCAATGATCATGTGTTAACCTTTGTCAATATTCAACAAACTCAACAATTTGTAAATTTATTCAGAAGAAGTACCTTAGTTCCCATATTAGGAGGATTCACATAAGTATGAATCTTTTCAAGTTATATCACATTGTTGGCAACTATATCACGAATAAAGTGAAGTTTTATATCTATGTGCTTGTTGCATTCGTTAAACATGAGATTTTTATATAGATGTATAGCACTTAGAGAATCAGAAAAGAGAGAGGCAGGTTGATTCGAATACCCAATTTTATTCAACAAACCTTGAAGCCATATGGCTTCTTTAACAGCTTCAGTAACAACAATATATTCTGATTCAGTGGTTGATAAAGCAACAATGGATTGTAATTGAGACTTCCATCTTATGCAAGAATCACGTAAGGTAAACATATAGCAGGTAGTGGATTTTTTTTATCCCTATCACTAGCAAAGTCAGCATCAACATATCCTCTAAGTCTTATACCTTCATGGCTTTTGCTAAAGATTAGGACTAAATCTCTAGACCCTTTTATATATATTATTAACCATTTTAGAGCATCCCAATGCTCCAACCCAAGGTTAGACATGTATCTACTTAAAGTGCTAATAGCTTGAGCAACATTACGCCTTGCACACACCATAGTGTACATAACATATCCTACTGTATTAGAGTATGGGTCATTTTCCATTCTAGCTTCTTATTCATCACAAGAGGGACACATGTCTTTACTAAGTTTAAAATGATTTCCTAGAGGAACAGAAGTGACTTTAGCATCTCTTAAATGAAACTTATCTACAATCCTACCAATGTAATCATTTTGTTTTAGAGATAATGTGTGAGTTCTTCTATTTCTAATAATATGCATACCAATAATTTTCTTGGCATTGCCCAAATTCATCATTTCAAATTTAGAACTTAAAGCACATTTAATTTTATCAATGTCTTCAAGGGAAATGCCATACAGTAACATATCATCTACATATAAGAGCAGATAAACATGCTAATAATTTACGTAGTCGATTCTTCACAATCAGAAAATACTCTTTCAACTGTGGCTGTAGCAACCATAAGAATTAATGCCAAAATTATAAGCATGTAAATTAATGGGTACACTTTATTTTTTCGTCAAAACCAACTTCTGTGCAAGTTCACCAAGTTCCTGCTATTCACCAAACTCTTTGCTAGAGCACATATCAACAATATAAGTTCGAAGCTGATCATCAAGTGCCATAAGCTCTGATTTTAAAAAATCTTCAGGATAATACTTAGCGAGACAAATTAATTTGTCTTTGTCAAAAGCAAAAAATGAATCATCAGGGCATAAACATGCTAAACAAAGAAGTAACTCACTACTTACCTATGAAAACTGATCATTCAACTCTTGAAGTTCCATATCAACGACAACATAGAATGAATCCACATAGAAGTGATGCAAATTTATCATTTCTTCAGTGTTAAGCCGTGAACGACCTAGGTGTATAAACACACCATCAATATTAGGAACATCAACATTCTGCTTTTGACTAAAAAAAAATGACTTCACCCAAAAAAGAATCCCACTCATTGTCCCTCATCTCTTGGTATCTTTGTTTACATATTGTCACTAAAGTCATAGCATTTATAATATCTTGATATTTCCTTTGTAATGCCTTCGACAATTTATTTGAAATCCCGAGGATAGTTCTCATGAGATGTAGATTAAATATAAATTCAAATGAATGAATCGAATCCAATAAATTATCTCCAACACACCTTTGTTCACGAGTTGATCCATCAACAACAATCATTTCAAGGAAGTCAATTATAGGTGAGAACATCAAAATCAAACTCATCAAAGTACGATAGTGCGATCCCCAACATGTATCACCAAAATGTGCAATAGTACTTTGTTGATTAAGACCCATTCCACTTGCAATCTCACCGTTGATGAGTGATGTAGAAATTATGGCTTCCTGTTTCTCTCGAAGAATATCACAACACTTAGACGAAGCATCAACAATATTTACCATACTAGAAACCAAATTAAAGAGTGTCTGAACTTTCTTGTGCTTCTTTGCTACAGCGACAAGAGCCAATTGAAGTTGGTGGGCAAAACAATGAACATAAAAATCACACAGATTCTCTTTCAAAATAAGTGCTTTGAGACCATTAAACTCACATTGCATATTACTAGCCCTATCATAACATTGTCCTTCCAGTCTAGATAAACTCAACCCATATCTTGAAAATACTTTATGTATAGCAGCGTTAAGTGATAGAGCAGTAGTATTTGGAACATGTTCAATCCCAATAAAACATTCAACTACATGTCCCGTCTTATTTACATAATGCAAAACAATAAACATTTGCTCCTTCACTAAGACATCCAGAGATTTATCAACTAGAATTGAAAATAATGTATCACCAATATCTTTGATAATATCATCGATTGTTTCAAGAGATGCATCACTCACAATATCCTTTTGAATTTTTGGTGCTGTTAGTTTGTGATTTTTTGGAGCATTTTTCAAAGTGACATCTTTAATCTCCTCGTTATGATTTTCTAGAAAGTGCAATTGTTTAAAAAATTTACCTTGATTATTAGAGTCTTCACACTCGTCATGACCACGAAAGGAAAGTCCTTACCATAAAAGAAGTCGAGCACAATCAATTGATGTATTCAAACGAATTCGATATGCAATCCGTGAATTTTTTGACTGCTTAAACAAAAATGTCTCAATATGTTGCTTTTGATTCATCAAGGCTTCACACTTGCTTCGGGCTTCATTGTGTGCACTATCGACTTTTCCAACATGAATTTGTAGTCTACACTTCTTTTCAAAATTACGGAACCTATCTTTCACAAAAGCATCACCACCTCATTGTTTTCTATTGTTTGGTTTGAAAAGATAACATTATAAGCAAAAAGTGGCATTTTTAGTTATACTATATTCCAACCAATCACCATATTCATTGAACCAAGCAGGTATGAATCGTCTTCCTTTTTCATGTGGAAAAGTATGACATCGGCTGGCACGGACCACTTTGCAAGTATGCTATTCCAATTTGATCTCGAAGATTAACATTATAATTCATTATTGGGGTTCTTAATCCGGGATCCGTAGGAAGTTGTGCAGCATCAATTTCCTCAATACTTGCTTTCTTTGACTCATCATTTTCTTGAACATCAAATTCATCAACACTTGGTTCTTTTGATTTATCATTTCCCCCGCCCTGAGTATTAATTTCCTCAACACTTGCTTTCTTTTCTTCATCATTTTCTCCAGTAGCAATTCCCTCAACACTTGCTTCATTTGCTTAATCAATACATTCTTTCTTAGCCTCCACATTTTGTTCAATAGCAATTTGAGATGTTCGTTTAAAATATCTCTCAATTTCTTCCTACAAATCAAGTTATCAAACAAATTACAAGCTGATTAAAACTAAAAAACTGCTAAAAACTCAGAAAATTGTTAAAATGGACTCCTAAATGATAGAATTTGACCCTTGAAGTTTGACAATAATGGCCAATTGTCACCTTAAAAAAGTTGTGCATAATTGAAAGACGCTTCCAAAATGTACTTGTTAGTCTAAATCCGACACCCGAGATAAAAGTTACACGCATATTTGTGGTTGTGTTGTGTTTTTCTAATTTTGAACAATTGAACATCACAAAGATTAATACAATAGCCTGATTCTTGATAATTGATATGCAGCAAAAATTAATTTACAGAAGCCCACTGGCCCACGAAAAATCCACATAATACAAATTAAAAAAAAAGCTTACTTATGCTCATCTGCTATAATGTTCAACTTTGGAGTTTAGAGATTGCTGACTGGAGTGGTGGTTATGTGGGACGTGGTGGTTGATTGCACTACAAAAAATATATACTTTCCCTACAGAATTTCTGCAGACAAATTGAGATTTGTCTACGGAATTAACTTTTCCCTACAAACTCATTTTTGGTAGGGCTATGGATTGTTCTAAAATTTTCAAAAGTGTGATAATTTGTGCCCACAAACATAAACAATTGTTCCGACAAAAAAATTAGTCGGGCAAAGAATATCTTGTGCCGACAAAAAAAAAAAGACTATGTGCGAGACTATATAGTAGGAGGGCCAGCAGTTTCTCGACATTTACGACTTATTCGAATTTTAATGAGGGATCTCGTAATCGGAGTATGATTTATTTTCATAATTTATCTTGTCAGGGGCATATACAAAAATGAAGTATTATGGTCAGAATTGGATAGTTCATGATGTTCCTGTTTCACATTTATGCCAATTGAATTACTTACACAACCATGGACTTGTCCACACGGAGCTAAGACTTGAAAATTTGCATATTTGTCCAGTGGATATACATGTCAAAATAAGTACAAGCTTTCCATTGTTCGATAGAAATTAGGAACCTACGGCTAAGTTTATAATTGGGTGAGTGATCTAAATTTGACTTTTGGGACAAAGTACGAGGCTGCACATTGCCTTGACATGGTCATGTGAGTTCTCTTAGTGACAACTGAGGCATGCTATTATCAATTTGCTATCATTTGTGTAGTAAAAAGAAGTTGTATGCTATATCTTTTGTAAACTTTGTTTTTGTATGCTTTTTGTATGTTTTTGTGGGTTGTTTTAATTTCTTGTAGGATGAGATTCTTGTTAAAGTTGATAAATATCTTGCAGAATGGGCAAATGAGCAACTTCTCGATGATACTCATTTGGTCCAGATGCTGGACTGAAAATCATGATGTCCGTTTTAGGTGTGAAGCCCAGACGTCAAATTCGTAGTTTGAGAGATGGTCGTCTTCGAGACATTATTACTTCTTTCAACGTGTGCCATATGGATAAGGAGCTGGAAGAAGAACGTGTTATTCGAAATGCAGCTAATGCAGCTCGAACTAAAATAGAGTAAAGAATGAAAAGTAAGTTGAATGTTGTTAGGCAACAATTCAATTCTACACCGCAGTCTTGGCATCATTCTATACAACAACTATGTAGACAAGATCCTGGTTTCAATGTACCGTCCTTTACGCCATTGTCAATAGAAGATGATGCTATTGGCGACGAAGAGAACGATTTTGATGAAGACAACAATTTTGATAAGGATATGTAGCATAACTAATTTACAAGGACAATGAGTTATATTTTGTTAAAATGCATTATAATTGATAGAGCTTATACTCTTTTTAAGTTTAGCTTAATGAATGGTTTTTATTTGTATTTTGGTACAATATTTTGAGTTTAATGTTATATATTGATTGACACGGTCTTACTTTAATTTGTAGTCTTTTTTGCATCTTTATATTATTTTGAAGAATGTAAAAAGAATTAACATAATATAACAAATTAAATATATAAAAATAATTAATTTCTCCCTACAAATTTTATTTGTTGGAAAAAATAATTTATTTAGTCCACAAATACGATTTCTACACAAAATACCATTTATAGAAAAAAATTAGAACTTGGCACACAAATTTTTTTTCGACACAAATATTTATTTGTAGGGAAAAGTACGGTTTAGCCCACAAAATAATTTTTGCCTTGTGCCTACACAAATTGATTCGTGGGCGAAAGTAACTTTAACAGACGAATAATTTTGTCGAGAAAGAACTTAGACGACAAATTGTATTCGTCTCTAAAGGATTTGTATGAAAAGACTTTAGCACACAAATTTCCGCCATTTTTCGTCTTGTACCTTTCCCCACGATGTTTGTCCCACAAACGTCCCTACAAAAAAATTTTGTCGGGAAAGATTTTTGCCCACAAAAAATAACCTTTCCCTACAAATTTATTTTGTATGCGGAACATAAATTTTTTGTAGTGTTGGTAGGTAGTGGCTATGTGGCGTGGAATCAAGGGATGAAGTCGTGTTTGATTTAAGAATTGAGGAAAATGGGAATTGGGTTGTGTTATGTTGTGTAAAAATGTGTCGAATTGTGGGCTGAAACAATTTTTAAAAAAAATATCCAGTAGCCTAGCCCAATTGGGGGCAACTCAAGGTCCAGTGGGTACAATTGCACTTACCGGTCCCTTAATAGGTCCGTCCCTGCAACTAATCACATGGTTCAAGTTCATAATCATCTACTAAATATCTATTTATTTAATATATATTAATTTCTAAATATGCAGTGTTGATAGCGACAGTCAAAATCTTTTAGACATTTTAGAATGAACTAAATGTAATTAAATAATTAATCTAATAAATTAATTAATATTCAACAATGAAATTAATTAATCCAATTAATCCAATTAATTATATTAATAAAAGAGATTTTCAAAACTAACAATTTTATTTTATCTCTCGATTTATAGTCATATCCTAAATTGAGGATAAAATTAGTGTATGGTCAAAATCTCAATTTTAGAAAATAATAAGTCAAATTTAATCCGGTCAAAAATTCATAATATGATTTAAAAGGAATTTTACTCAATATTAAATGTTTGACCAACATTTAAATTTTAAAAATGAATTTAAGACTTTGTTTTCCTTTTAAAGTTTAATGAGTTTCTATGCAATTTCCGTAATCATTGATGATGATTTGGTGAAAGTTGATAAATTTATATTTTCAATTGACTTCATCCTTCTGGATATGGAAGAGGACAAGGATATTCCTATAATTTTGGGATGATCTTTCCTAGCTACCGATAGGGCATTGATAGATGTCTATGAGGGAAAAATGATTCTCAGAGAGATAATGAACTGATAATCTTCAATGTGTTCAATGCTATGAGATATCCAACAGCATCGGACCCCTATTACAAAATCGATGTACTTGACCAGAAAGTTGAAGAAACTTTTGAAGCAGAAGATCTATCTGAGCCCATTGGAGGAATATCCACCTAGTTCTTTCAAGAGAAAAGATATTATGAGCCACTAGGTGATTGCTCTTCAAGACCTATACCTTCGGTAGATAAGTCCCCTACTCTTGAGTTGAAGCCATTGCCATCTCAGATTTGTTACACATACCTAGGTGAATCTGTTACTATGTCGTTAATCATCGTGAATGATATGACAAAAATGGAGGAAAAGAAATTACTAAGGGTAGTTAAAGAACACAAGATAGCCATTGGGTGGACCATATCAGACATTCTGGGGATTAGTGCATCTCTTTGTATGCACAAAATCCTCACGGAGGATAATTATAATCCATCATTAGAGAGCCAGTGCAAATTGAATCCTACATTGAAGAAAGTTGTCAGAGCTGAAGTTCTAAAATTGCTAGATATAGGTATAATTTATTCTATCTCAAATAGCTTGTGGATGAGTCCAATTCATGTGGTGCTGAATAAGAGAGAAATTACAGTTGAGAATAATGAGAATAACATGTTTATTTGACTAGACTAGTCACCGGATGGAGAGTTTGCATTCATTATCGAAAGCTTAATAATGCTACAAGGAAAATCACTTTCTATTGCCCTTTATTAATCAGATCTTGGAATGATTGGCAGGTTATTCCCATTATTACTTCTTGGATGGGTACTCAGTGTATAATCAGATTTGTATTGCCCAAGTGCATTAAGAAAAAAATGGCCTTCACATGTCCCTATGAGACCTTTACATTTAAGAGGAGGCCTTTAACTTATGTAACGTACATGCCACCATTTAGCATTACATGATGGCCATATTCTCTGACATGGTGGAGTACTATATAGAAGTATTTATGGATTGTTTTTTAGTCTTCAAGGATTTTTTCAGTGATTGCTTGAAACACCTACCTCAGGTGTTGCAGTGGTGAGAGTAGACTAATCTCATGCTAAATTTATAAGAGGTTCATCAGGGATTTCTATAAAATTACATAGCCTCTATGTAGCTTTTTGGACGAGTGTCTCATTGTGTTTAACACCCTGAAAGATAAGTTGATAACTGCATTAGTTATTGTTACGACAAATTGAAGCTTGCCATTTGAGCTAATTTGTGATGCTAGTGCACACGTGGTAGGTACAGTGCTACAACAATGTAGAGATAAAATTCTTCATATTATATATTATTTTTGCAAAATGTTGATTGATTAACAAATTAACTATGCTACTAATGAGAATGAGATGCTAGTTGTAGTCTTTGCCTTTAATAGCTTTTTTTTTTCATAACCTATTTGGGTCAAAGCTAATAGTTTACACTGACCATGCAGTATTGAAGTATCTATTTCATAATAAAGATGCCAAACACTCACTGATTCAATGGGTGATATTGTTACAAGAGTTTGATATTGAGATTCGTGATAACAATGGGACATAAAAACAAGTAGTAGTTTATTTATCATTGCTTGAGTAGATAGAAGAGGCTTGTGAAGTAGAAATATATGAAATATTTCCTGATGAGCAGATTGTGCGAGTTAGGAAGACACCGTGGTATGCCAACATTGTTAATTATTTAGTAAGCCAAATCGTGCCCCCAAAATTCCTTTATCGGCAGAAGAAAAAGCTTCTTCATGAGGTTAAATTTTACTTTCAGAAGGAGCCATATTTATACTGGAGAAGACTAGACTAGTTAATGTTTGAAGGTATATACCTGAAAATGAGATAAAACCGATATTAGCACAAGTCCACGCTTCATCCTATGGTTGCCACTTCGGTCCTACCAAAACAACCACAAAAGTTCTTCATTGTGATTTTTAATGCGTGTACTATTTAAAGATGCTCATAGTTTTTGCAGGTCTTTTAACCGATGCCAATATACCAGTGATATATAGGCCCAACATGAAATGTCTTTGACAACATTTTAGAAGTTGAATTGTTTGATGTTTGGGCATTGACTTCATAGGGCCATTTTTCCATTCTACTAAAAAAAATGTATCATTGTCGCAGTTGATTACATGCCCAAATAGGTTGAAGCAAAGACTTTTCCAACTAATGATGCTAAGGTGGTAGAAGGCTTTATCAAAATGTATATATTCGGAGCACCCCATACCATTGTTAGCGATTGTAGAACTCATTTTTACAATCAATTTTTAATGCTGTGCTACATAAATATGTTGTGAAACATCGAGTGGCCACTATTTACTACATACAAACAAGTGGGCAAGTCAGACATCTGAAGTAGATTTTAGAATTATCCATAAACTCACCTTGCAAGGATTGGTAAAAGAAGTTTGATGATGCATTATGGGCATACCGCACAGCGTTCAAGACACCCATTGTCATGTCTCCATATTGGTTGGTGTATGGGAAAGCTTGCCATCTACGTGTGGAATTTGAGCACAAGGCCTACTAGGCACTCAAACAGTTCAACATGGATTTAGAGAAGGTCGGTGAAACAAGACTTTTGTAGCTGCTGAATGAATTTGAGGAGTTTAGGTGGGATGCTTCTGAACATTCTTCAATCTAGAAGGAGCTACAAAGAAATGGCACGATAAACACATTCAGCAAAGAGTTTTGAAAGTTGGAGATCAAATACTTTTGTATAACTCCAAATTAAATGGCCAAGACAACTCACAAAAGCTCAAGTTTTTCCCTATGGTACAGTTGAATTGTATTATCTAACCAAAGGAAATTTTATAGTCAATGGAACATTATGTGGAAGACTTTCCTACTAGAAAGTCCACCATAGATATTACAGTGCGAGATTGATCGTTACGAAAACATGAGCTTAGGACTACAAACGAGCTCTTATTGGAAGACAATACAATTTTCGATCATTTATCTCTTCTATTTTTCATTTCTAGTGTAAGATCAAATTTCAATTTTTAGGCATTTTTATAGGACTGGTAGGCATTTTTACAGTAGGTTATCGTGGTCCCATTTTTAAATTTTTATTAAGAATCATGAATTTTGCAGTTCAGTGAGCTTGTGGTTAAAATTTGGGACGAAACTAATTTGATCTGATCGGAGACAAATGGAGGAGGAGGAGGAGGAGGAGGAAGAAATTTTTTTTTCAAGAGATAAGACATGAACAGGGGTCGCGTCTCAGTTACGGTATGCAAACCGAAGCCATGTGGGGTTTCGGTTTTCCATGGTCATGGTTGCAGTAAGCAAATTGTGGCTTGACCGCGGATGGGTGGGAGTATTTAAACCGTCCCTAGCCCCTTCACCCACCCCCATCCCGCCTTTTTTTCTCTCCTCCCAATCTCACCCTTAAGTCCCAACTTGCATTATTAATATGTAGAATACATGATTTCATTGCTATTTAGGCAACAATCAATCAACATCCTCTTGAATTTTTGGATGGCACAAGGTGAGTATGGCAAAACCCTTTGTTTTGTGATATCTTTGTACTTTTATGGGCTCTTAGTTTAGGATGGAGTGTGGGACGTATTTTGTGGATGAAGTGGAGTTAAATTGTAGGTTTGAACTCATGAAAGTTTGGGTTTGATAGAACTCTAAGCATATATGAGTGTAGGCTAAGTTTTGCAATGCTCTCAAAGTGTTTGATAAAAGTTCTTAACCATGATTTCTAGCATATTTCTTCATTATGTTTTGGGATATCATTATACTAAGTTTGAAAGTACCTCAGAAATAGAGTTTTTTCACGCATGACACTGAGAACATAGGTCACATTGCACAACACACTCTCATGGGTGCCAAAGCTCTTATTTTGCTAATGCACTTCCCATATTGATGTCTATTGTTTAGTTTATGCCTTATAGGATCTCCAAAGATGCACCATGAGATATACCACATCTAGAAGAAAACAAAAGTCACCGAAACTTCTAATACAAGTAAGAGTGCCCGTCTTTAGTCACCAACATACGAGACATATCATACAGAGGAGACCAAGAAATGAAGCGATACCTTCAAGAATTGGACTATTCACCCAGAGAAAGAAGTTGACTTAATAAGTTTAAAACATTCTGGCATTTCAACATGTGTACAAGAGAAGGGTTTGATCAAGCCCCACAAGATTTACACTTCGGTGGTCAAGGAATTTATGGCAAACTTGAATACACATTGATCCAACAAAGATAAGAGTGTCTATAAGATATATGTCCGATGAGTGTGAATTCCTTTCAATCTGAACATTATCCGACGATTCTATTGAGTGGAGTGGAATGGAGTACCAGAACTATCTATCCCGTATATAATCTATAACCATGGCCAATGAACGATATAATGTATCATGGATACATGAATAATGACTTCTGCCTCCTATATATCTTCATCTTATACGATGTCGCCCCCACTTGACACCAAACCAACATCTACATGACTAGGATGACATTGTTATATAGGCTCGCCATGGATCATGATTTAAATTTTGGAGATCATATCTTAAATTTGATCAATGGCATTGCACACAAGATGCCGATTTAAGATCATTTTTCATAGCCATATCTCAACCTTCTGTAATAGAGCTAAAGGTCCAATGAGCCTATTGGTGATTAACAAGATGAAAGTGCCCATTCACCACCTTAAGACCATGAGACATTTAGTAAGAAAGGTGCGAAGGCACGGAAATGCAGCAAGGGCTACGACAGAGAAAGAAGAAGAAGAAGATGTCTGGGACCACGATGAGGCTCCAATTTTACCTTTGCACATCCGGTTAAGATGTGGGGTCAACTTTGGGGTGATGCTGAAGTCCACGTATATTATTTTTACAGGGGGACACCAATGAGATTTGACTTCTATGAGAAGGACATGGTGAGTTCCTAGCCACACTATATGCCATGGATGAGTGACAACATCGTGAACATGAAGAGATGATGGCACTTTTTTGATATCTCAATCCACCACCACCACCACCACCACCACCACCACCACCATTTGATCAATATTGAGCATATTAGGTTGTAGGATATTTGGAGTCTGGCTTTATTCTTTTTCTACATCTATAAAATAAAAAATATATGAAAAATTCAAAAATATTTTCCTATTAATTATGTGTTTTGAGTGTTAGTTGGATGCCTATAACACTCCGGATTTTTTCAACTCGGAGGGTGACTTAAAAATTTTTAAATAACATTTGATGACTCCAAATAAATTTTTTCGTGTCCTTAGATGGTTTTAAAACTTAACTATTGCAGAAAAGTAGCAAGTGCGTAAGGAAAACTTAAAATAAAATCAAAAGTCTTAAGGTTTTTCCAAACTATATTAGGTGTCGTCAAAAATTATTTATCATCTAAACGTGTTCCAAAAATTATGATAATTTAACTGTGGTTACTTGGCACCTTAGGATACAACATATCAAAATTGTAGACCTTAGCCAAGTCGTTTAACATGAGAAAAATGTAAGTTGCTTGAAAAACTATCCCGGGTACAGTGATGCATCCTGATAAAATGGTTATAATAAGTTTTGGGTAATTCTAATTTCTTATATTAGACAACTTATAATTCTATCAAACACCACTAATTTTACTCAAAAATTCAAAGTACAAAAAATGTTCTGATATTTTAAAGTTGGATGCAGAAAGCTGAATTTCCATAAATATAACTAGACAACTTCATCTTGAAATTCCAAACCAGAAATTTAATAACAAATTCGGTGTTCCTCAAGTTTATAATTAAAAATAGTTTCAACAATATATTAAACTTTACATCATAAATGACACGATTATATCGACGCCAAATCATAATTACTATCAAACTACGCCCCTTTCTTCAAGGTCAATACTCTACGCCGTCGCACCAACGCCAATCACATCAATACGATAATTTAATAATTTTGGGTTGAGTATTTCAAAAGAAATATTCCACAGCAAATTATACTGACATAAGAAAAATTTATATGAAATTAAATGCAACATGCCATTACGTAGGAACAACATTATTTTTGTAAACGGCACCACATGAAATCATAAGTGATTTCCTTCAATCACAACATACATAAGTGATTAGCTTCAATCACTATCATAGTGTTCCATCTTAAATCATTAATCATGGCATAAATTTATGTATAATTTCTCCAAAAATATAATTCTTAAAGCTTGCTTAAGTTTTATAAGAAAACTACCTTGGAAAATAGAATTTTTTTTTTGTGTTGATTTGTGTAAAAAAATGATTACACCTTACATCAAATTAATTCCGTGCCTTTGCCTTTTTTATTTCTAATATCTAGTGTGGTCACAAGCTTTAAATGAAGCTGAATATAGAAAGTTATGGGCTGAATTTCAGAGATGAAAGTGGCTGGAATTTTGACTAGAACACAGCAGTAAACTTACTGCTAGACCAAAAATTTGGTAACGAAAGAGGAAGAATAAGACTTTTATATTGGTGGATAAATGAGGAGAACTACAATGAATTTTCTGGGTACTTTTGGTGGCTGAAAATGAAGATGAAAGTGACTGAAAAAATGAAGAAAAAAACATAGCAAACACTTACTACTGGGCCGAAATTGAAGGAAAAGAAAATAGGGTTTCTTCCTTAAGTTCTATGATGATTTTCTTGGGGCTAGAACACGCTGTAGAGTAGAAATTGGAGGGTGACTAAATGACATTTTTGCTGTAAAAAGTTTTGAAGAAGAAGCAAGGGTAAAGCTCCTAATGATGGCCGAAAATCTGGAAAGAAAGGGGACTTGCTGCTGAATTTCTGGGGTTGAAATTGGAGTGTAGAGAATAGCTAAATATAGGAGAATATAAGGGTCGAAAAAGGGTCGACACTAAGCTAATTAAAATGATAAAAAAGATAGGGTCGAGAAGATGTTAAATTTTGTTAATTTCTAAAATTAACCCATTGGTCTAAAGTTAACCCAAAATTAATTCAAGAAAAATTATTCGGGTTAAGAAAATTTAATTATTCTCGGTGATAAATAAAACTGCATGTGCGTTACATAAAATCTAAGGCAAGCATGTCAAAAAAATTAACGCGACTAAAATATTTTATAATATCCTAGGAAGTTCGTAGCAATGCCGAAAGTTAAATTTTGTTTCCTTGAAATAAAAGACGAAAAAAACTTTGGTCGCTACATTGCCAGCTAATGATGATGCTTATTTTGAACTGCTTCCTATTCATGAATTGTGACTAGGTGATGTTTTTGTATTTACGTTTTTTGTATGCTTATCCATGTGAGACTATGATAATTTTGAACATGTGAGATTATGATAATCTTGAACATGATAGTCGTGATGATCTGCTTGTGGTTGGTTGTATTGGTAAAATAAGTTGATAGAATTGTAGCCTATGTTGTTAAAACCAATACTACACATTGAAAACTCGATCATTTAACCAATTGAAAGGATAGTTTAGGAGTAGTTGAGCTGGTGTTGGGAGCTATTTAGATATGTGTTGATTCCGTGCATGTTTTATATTTGTGTGGAGTATTTTTGGCTCTCAGGTGAAACCTAAGCATTTACCATATGCTAGGGGTCTGATCTCAACTACTCGTCCCAATAAAATACATTGCACTAGTTATGAGAAAAAAGAAAAAAAAATGCCAGTTCTTTATGAGTGAAAGTTACCCTATAAGATCCTAATGAGGACACCAAATAAATATTCCAAAGAGGAAAAAAAAAAAAACAAGTTCTAAATAGGGATAGAAGCATGTGCATGAAACATAAATTTGGAGATCTTGATGTCTAGTGGGTTTGACTTGCCTAGTGTAAATTTGAAAGTTAGGACACTCAAATCTAGGAAGAATCGTCACAGATCTAGATAGCTATATTGGTTAAGCCTAACCAAACTTGAGCTGAAAAGGAATAAGAGTTTTGAGATCAACCTTAGGATAAACACCCAGGGTGAGAGGTTAAATATTAAGTTTAGGAGTATGTATCTCACGAGAGAGAAAGAAAATTGACCAATGAGGGTTGATATATAACCAACCTAAAGACTCATGACGATTGAATTGACTATACACACACCCCGATCGATCATGAGATGAGTAAAAAAAAATTTTTGTTGGTAGCATTAGTTAGAAGCCTTTTATGAATTGTTTGAGTAGTTTCAAAACTTGATGCAAATACAACAAGCTGTTTAATAAATTGATTTACATCTTATTTGTAGTGAATTTGAGTAGTATGGTCTAGCCCGGGACGATCAATGAATTAAATATGAGGGTATTTGATAAGTGTGTTCTACACGCTTATTCTGGCTTATAAACTTGATTTATTTTATAAATTGAGCATTTTTTACTTAATTTAGTGCAAATGTTGTCATCTGAGGTAAAACCCCAAATTTGGAGGTGGTTGGAAGATAGAGGATAAGATCGAGTTTAACTGAAGTTGGTCTGAAGTAATTGATGACTAACATGATGGCATGGGATTCATGGGAAGCATTAAGAAAAGGCAGTGGAGGAAAATCACAAGTTTTGGGGGTGAAATTTAATTTATGAAAAGCTTGGAAATTGATTTGCACACTTCCAAAACTTGAGGAGATCAAGTTTAGATGATTTTGGAGATTCGGAGGCCAACAGGGAAGCATTTGGGATTTGTAGGATCAAAGTTGAAGACTTGGAGCTAAAAGGTAGAGATAAATATATGCCATTGTTGTAGTCTTTAATTGAATTCCTAGGTGATTAAATTAATACAGTTAAGACTTATTCAGATTCACATAGAAATATGTAGTGAGTTGAATTAACTAAATATGATTGATATGAACTAGATATAGGTAAATTGATTTAAGGAATAATAGCATATTTGGTCTCAAACTTTTTAAAAATATAAGGGATATACCCCTAAGTTTTAAAATTAACACCCAACATCATAATGTTTGAGAAAATAGACATGATAGGTTCATTTTGATAGAATTCATCTATTTTCTTCTTTATCTAACTCAAGTAGACATCATGCGTTATTTGACTCAAAATTAAGAGCTTGAAATCATAGGGGGTAAAAACGCCATCGCACTAAAATAGCTAAAAATTTAGAAAAAATAAAAAATAAAAATCATTGAAAAAACACTAAATCTTTCCCAGCTCCAAACCCATGGCTGCCACCACCCACCTGCAGCAGCGGCAGCTCTACCACACAAAGTCAGCGACACGGACACCAAATTCCACCATTCCACATCCTAAAATGAAACAACCACTATCCTAACTTGAAATCGCAACTGAAAACCACCGAAACATACCAAAATTGTAACAATGGACCATGGTAAACTCTAATTCCTCAACCATTGTCAAATACCCAAATCCAAAAGCACGCCGAAAGGAGAGTGAGCGGGTTTGAGAGTAAGAATGGTCTTACGTCTTTAGCCATGGCCCATTCATTTGCAACTGGGCCTTTTTGTTTTAATAAGCTTCAAGAACTCAAAACGTTTCTACCACGAATAGTATTTGCACTAGTTGCATTTCCTTCACCACCTGCAAAACATTATAAAATTATTCTTAGTATTAGGATAGGTAGAGGAGCAAGTAGCTTATTAGCAAAATTATAGTTATAGAAAGAAGAGATTCACACATATCAAATTGGTACACTACACAACTAGATGCATAGAGAAACCAAAAAAGTACAATTGGAATTTAAGACTAAGGAGCGTGTGAAGGTACAATACCGGCATGATTGCCTATCAATATTGCAGATCCGAAAAAATGATTTTGGACAGTGTTTGCAGAACCTAGATTGGAAAAAAGAAAAAAATTGGAAAAGCCGAGAAAGTGTGCAGAGCCCAAATCAACAACTTTGTACTTCTTTTCAAATTTTCACTCATTGATTGTCTCGCATAATTGAGATGGGTGGTGGAAGGAGAGGGCTGCCGGTGGTAGTGGTTGGGAAGATAAAGTTATTCATTTTTCGACGATTTTCATTTTTTTTCTGAATTTAAGCGCTTTTAGTGATGAGACGATTTTACTCATGTGATTTCAAGCACTTAATTTTGGGTCAAACTACACGTGAAATCCACTTGAGTCAGATAACAGAAAAAATGGATGGATTTTGTCATCTGAGACCTACCATGCCCATTTTTTCAAACGTTGGGATGATCCAGTGATATTTTTAAAAGTTAAGGGTATGTCCCTTACGTTTTTGAAAAGTTGGGAACTAAAATGAAAACTTTGCCACAAATTTTTTCGTTGTCAAATAAGAGGTAGGGTAATTTAAATTGATATTCAAATGAAATAGTCTTTGTAGGACGATAATCTGGAATCTTAGGTCCACTTTGCTACTTGTTTAATTGACATCGTACACTTGCGATTTTACGCCAATAATAAATTGAGTCAATATCTATATGTTTGACATAGTGATACAGTAGGAGACCAGGCCCAAGACATCCCAAAGAGCCCAATAATAGGTACAACATGGCAGCAAGAAGAGGACACCATAGTGGCCTAGGACCGTGGGCGCATGATACCAAAGAGGCGCCAGTGGCTGAGGCACAGTTGCCCCAAGATGGGGGACTCCTAAACTTATCCGTTTTTTAGTTTCAATTAATTCTTTCATTAGAAGATTACTGTCATTGAATTATTATCTTTCAATAAGACTTTGTTATGTTTTAAATAACTAGCTACTCGGATAAATAGTTCTTGATTAAGTATCATAAGATATACTATTATTTGTTCAATTTATAGACGGGTCCATGATTTATATTCATTTGTTATTCCCACAACTTTAGTATTAAATATCTTAATGTTTCCTTCTCATTGTGCATGTGGTTATTCAACTGAGTCAATTGTTGTTCTTTTATTGTGCTATTTAGTAGTATCAGAGCTATGTACGCTCATGTTGGAATGGCTTCAAGAAGAAGACAAAACAATGTGTCAAGATTTCTAGTGGGATTTATGGGAATCTGAATCCCACATCGGAAATATGGGCTTTCTTTGTGTAGTTTATATGGGCTTGGGTTCTCCAACCACATTGGCTAGGTATTGTGGACTAGCTCTTCCAAGTTTCCATGAATACTTGGGCTATCTGTCTGGCAGTGAATGGGTGTGACAAGGCTATAAAATGCCCATACTTAGTGAACCTATCTACAACAACAAGGATAACATCCTTTCTCCCTGATTTAGGCAAACCTTCAATGAAATCCATTGAAATATGACTCTAAGAATTGAGAGGTTCAGGTAAAAGCTGAAGTAGTCCAGGGTAGAGATTGTGCTCTCCTTTACATCTCTGACAAATCTCACACTAAAGTACCATTTTCTTAATCTTCTGCAGCATTCTAGGCCATGTAAAATTCTGTTTTGCCCTGATTATGGTAGCTTGTACACCTGAATGTCATCATTCCTGTGATACATGTATGTTTTCAGTTATTTTCTGCCTAATAATTCCCTTCGCTGCCAATGTATAGCTGTCCTTTGTACCTCAAGAGGTCATTCTTATACTGATAGTCAGGGTCTGATTGTGCATCAATGGTCACAGCTTGAATTAAATTTTGAGCTTGTACATCTCCTTCATAGCTGGTTGTTACCTCTGTCATCCAAGCTGGCCTGGTGATAGTTATGGCTAAACATTCATCTCTTCTAGACAAAGCATCTGCTACAACATTCTCAACACCTTTTCTATATTGAATTTCATAATCCAGTCCCAATAATTTTGTAAGCCATTTCTGTTGCAGAGGTGTTGTAATCCTCTGCTCCAACAAAAAATTCAATGACTGATGATCAGTCTTGATTATGAATTTTTACCCTTCTAGATAATGTCTCTATATGTTCACAGCAGTCACAAGAGCAAGAAACTCCTTCTCATATATAGACATCCCCAAATTCCTAGGACCCAAGGCTTTGCTCAAGTAAGCTAAGGGTTTTCTTCCTTGCATCAAAACATCCCCTATTCCCCCATAGCATCTATCTGTTTCTATGATGAAAGGTTTATTAAAATCTGGCAGTGCTAGTACTGGAGTGGTGCTCATAGCCACTTTAAGATTTTGAAATGCAGCCTCAGTCTCTTCAATCCATCCAAACCCCTTTTTCTTCATTATGTTAGTGAGAGGTTTAGCTATAGTCCCATAGCCTTTCACAAATTTTCTATAGTATCATGTCAGCCCCAAAAATCTCCTTATCTACTTCAAATTCTGGGGTGTTGGCCAATTCCTCATAGCTTCAATTTTCTTGTGGTCAGCATATACCCCCATTTTACTTATTATGTGACCCAAATTGTCAATAGAAGTTTGGCTAAAAGAACATTTATTCCTCTTAGCATACAGTTCATGTCTTCTCAAAATGCTAAGGACTATCCTCAAATGTTCACAATGGCTTTCTAAATCAAGACTATAAACCAAAATATCATCAAAAAATACCAATACATATTTCCAGAGTTGCTCATGGAAGACTGCATTCATTAAACTTTGAAAAGTGGCCGGGGCATTGGTTAAGCCAAAGGGCATGACCTTGAACTCATACAACCCTTGGTATGTCTTAAAAGCAGCCTTATGAATATCTTCTAGTTTAACCTTAATCTGTTGATATCCTTTCTTAAGGTCCAACTTGGAGAAGTACTTGGATCCATTGAATTCATCCAGTAGTTCATCAATTAATGGCATTGGATATTTGTCTTTGATGGTCAAGTTGTTTAATTGTCTTTAATCTATACAGAATCTCCAGGTTCCATCTTTCTTTCTGACCAATAGAACAGGTGATGCAAAAGAGCTATTGCTGTGTTGTACAATTCTAGCCTCCACCATGTCTTTAACCATTTTCTCCACTTCTGTTTTTTTGTATAAATGGGCATCTATAAGGCCTTATCTTAAAAGGTTGGGCCCCTTCTTTCAAAGTAATCCGGTGGTCATGAGACCTGATTGGAAGCAATCTTGTTGGCTTAGCAAATACACCTTCAAACTCAGATAAAATAGGATAGATTAAGTCTGGTATTACCCCATTATCCTCACCCTCTATGGCATACATCTGTGCCATAATTCCACATCTTTGTGTATTGAACAATTGAATCAATTGATCTCAATCTATCAGATTCATCTCTTCTCTGGACTTTTCTCTTGTTAAACTGACAGTCAGCCCATTCATCTGAAAAGATATGCAGCCCTGAGTTAAGTTAAAAGTAGTAGGTCCAAATTGGCTCAGCTAGTCAACTCCCAAAACCATGTTACTGCTCCATAATTTTAGTGCCTTCAGCTTGAATTGAAATTCTAAGCCTTGCATCTGCTATATCAGAGGTTGACATATAGATCTGCTATTCAGCTGCTGGGCATTTGCCACTGTTACTAACATATTTTTCTCATTATCAGTCTTGAGTTTCAGCCCTTTCACCAACTATTCATCTATGAAACTGTGTGTGCTACCTCTATCTATAAGAATAGATATCTTACTCCCCTTCACTACTCCAGGAATTCTGATGGTTTTGTGTTTCATTGTGCCTAGTAAAGCACTAATTGATATCTACATCACCTCATCTGATTCTTCTCCTTGGTCATTACTACCATCTCCTTCTACCTCCTCATCTACTAACATAAAATTAAGCATTATGTTTTTACAAATATGACCTGGAGAATTTTTCTCATCACATTTATAACATAAGTTTAGGGCTATTTTGGCTTGGAAGTCTGCTGGTGAGATAGTTTTGTATGATATGTGAGGTTTTGTATATTTTGTAGTGTTATCAGGGATTATGTTAGATTCAGGGTTCTTTGAAATGGGATTGTTCCATCTAGGGGTAGTAATGGAAAGGTGTTCTATTTTTTGTGTTTTGTTAATGGCTGAAATGGTGTTTTCTTGTAAGGCTGCAATTTCAAAGGCTTTGGTAAGTGAGGAGGTTTCAACATCTAACCATGGACTTGATTTCACTCTTGAGTCCACTGGTAAAGATTGAAATATAATAAGTTTCAGGTAGATGTGGCAGGGAAAATATCACTTGTGCTTTCAATTCTTTAAACTTCTCCTGGTATTCACTAATACTACCAAATTGAATAATCTTACTGAATGTCTCAACCACCTCCTCTCATGTGGTTTCTGAAAACCTTCTACACAACTCTATTGTAAACACATTCCACTCAGCATCAGGATGTAAGGTAGGAAATCCATGAAACCATATACCAGCCTTACCCTTCAGATACATTTCTGCAATGCCCACCTTCAATTCCTCTGCTACTTGATGCAATTGAAAATACTTCACAGCCTTCCTCACCCATTCTCTAGGACCATCTCCATTGAAATAAGGAAAATCAAATTTGGAAAGTTTAGCCTAATTTTTGTTATCATCCATGGCTTGATTAGTATCTGGTGTTCCCATTCTGTTACTGCCAAATCTTCTAGACCTAGTTTGAGGAGCAGAACTCTCAGCTTGCTTATCCTTATTTTCCTTCATATTCCCAACAATTTGTGCCATCATCTCCACTGATGTCTCATATTTTTTATTCATCTCAGTCACAATATTTTCAATCTTCTCATGTCTGTTGCCCAATACCTTAAGGGTCAATTCAGATGAATCCATCTTATTAGTTACTGTCCTATACGCAGCACTCAATTCACCCATCTCCCTATCCATCTTCCTCAAGTGTTTCTCCTGGGTGTTGCTTCTCGTCTCAGACATGGCTTTGGATCAACTGCTTTGATGCCAATTTGTTATGGTTATAGCTCTACAACCAGGTTAGCATTCACCATAAGCTCAATTGTAAGGATTTTACTATAATCCAGCTCAATGTTTGCAGAAAACAACACAATTATATACCTAAATATCGAATTAATATTGGTAAAATAAAATAAAAGAAATGAGGAAAGAGAAGAGATTAATGGAACGAAGAAAGAATTCAGTTAGAACCGATTTACAATTTTTGGCCAAAATTACAGACACCCATGTGCAATCTGCAATTTAAAGACGTCGGGAAGAAACGTGTTTCCAAAAAAATAATTTAAATAAAATACAACTTAAGAAAAACTTATTCTACTTAATGATAAAAACAAAACCATTTCTACTTGAGTTTAAACGACAACATTTGACAACGGATAATTCAAAATTCGGTTGACACTCTTCTTCCTCTGGGATTTCTCTTCTTCTTCCTGATCCATTACAATTTGTTCATCTTCAGCTGTTCCTGACACAATGCACAAGAGGTCCTAGTGGAGGAAGCCATGCTGTAAGATGAGAACCAATAACTATGTTAACAAGTGGAAACCTTGATGGCCTAACTTGATGTGCTTTCGCTGTTGGCCTTCATGTACCAACAGTAGGTAGCGCGCTGCCTAGTGGTGGTGGTGGCAAGGTTGATCAGAGGTGGAAGATGGGTTTCAAAGTTGATATTCCAGAGTTTGAGGGAAGTCTTAACCCGGAAGAGTTTTTCGATTGGCTTGCAATAGTGAAATAAATATTGGACTTTATGGATGTCCTAAAAATCAGAAGGGGGCCCTTGTAACACTCACTTCAAGGACAGAGATACCACCTCGTGGTAGTAGGCCATGGCAACACGCGTTCGGTCAGAGAAGTCGAATGTGGCATCATGGGACAAACTTAAGTGTTATGAAACTTGGAAGAGCCAGCCGACAAAAGCTAATCAATGTAGTTGGAAAACCCAAGCCCATATAAACCACACAAATGAAGCCCATATTTCTGATGTGGGATTCAGATTTCCATAAATCCCACAATAAATCCCATAAATTGGAATGGCAACTGAATGAGAGAAGCAATAGTCTGTATGGTGGAATGGTCAATTCTAAGGCACGACAGCAAACAAAACCATCATCTGGCCCTAGCAGCAGTAGCACCATGGGCACTCCACTAGTGATTCCTCTAGTGGAAAACTGCATGGAAACAGCACCATAGGTAGGGGCAGGGATGGAAATCCTATAAGGTGATATGGGTGTGGGGAGCCTTGACATAATCAATTTGAGTGTCCAAAAAAAATTCGTAAATGGTTGCTTGCTAATGACAGTGGAACCTATTAGGATCAGTCGGTCTAGGATGACGAGCCTAAAGATGGAGTGGAATAAGAGGTATTGGAGAGTGATTCTAGTTTTTTGTTGGTTTGTACGACAGGTATGTTTGACACCGCGTGATGACACAAGCTCTTGGCAACGCCACAATGTTTTTGATTCTACTTGCACCATTAAAAACAATGTGTGTAAATTCATTGTTGACTCACGAAGTTGTAAACATGTGATAGCTAGTGAGGCCGTCCATAAATTGGACCTATTAGCAGAGAAGCACCCTAATTTTACGAAGTAGCTATTGAGTTACCACCACTTCACGACATTCAACACCAAATTGATCTTGTTCCCAGGGTATCCCTAACAATCAGCACCATTATCATATAAGTCCAATAGAACATGAGGAGTTGCATAAATAGGTGGAAGACCTACAAACCTGCGGTCATATCCGCAAGAGTCTTAGCCCATGCGTTGTTTTGGCCCTCCTCATCCCAAAAAAGGACAACACTTGGTGCCATGTATGGATAGTTGGGAAATTAATAAAATCACTGTCTAATATCAATATTCAATCCCCTGCCTCGACGACCTATTGGATCAACTAGGTGGTTGTACAATTTTTATTGAACTTGACCTTTGGAATGGTTACCATCATATCTAGATTTGGCCCTAAGATAAGTAGAAAGCCACCTTCAAAACGTGTGATGGCTTCTATGATTGGCTAGTTGTGCCATTTGAGTTATCTAATGCCCAACTACATTCATGCAAGTGATGAACCAAACACTGTCCTTTCATTGGTCAATTTTTCGTCCTTTATTTCAACGTCATCTTGATATATAATGTTGACCCCACATTTTCATCTTACTCATGTTCGAGATGTTTTGACCATACTTCATTGTGAGAAACATTTTGCAGTATTACATAAGTGCATCTTTCTAATGGACTATGTATTTTTATTAGGATATGTTGTATCTCATGATGGCATCACATCCGCGTTGGCTAAATGACCGTGTCAAACCACCCGAATTGGAAAAGCGATAACTTATATCAAATAATTTGGAAATGACTCTTTTTTGTGAAAAAGACTTAAATACCCTCACTTAATAATTACTGTTAACAACCATTAACAGACCACATGCCTGTTAACAGACATGTGGTCTGTTAAGGCAAAAATTAACATACCACAGGCCTGTTAACAGACATGTGGTCCGTTAATAGGCTAGAAGTTAATAGACCATGAGTCTGTTAACGTGAATTTACACATCTTTATTTATTTTTCAATTAATACACTTCAAGTGAACTCAGATATACATAAATTTAAAGTAAAAATAACAATTCATACTCAGATGTATACATATTTTCATGATTTATACTATAAAATCCATAATTTCTATAGTGAATTAAAAGATGAAGATAGAGACAGATAAACTTCTACCATGAAATGAGATTTCTTACATAGATAAAATGAATTGGATTCTAACCTTAAAACATGTTAGATTCTAACTTAGAAACCATCTCGTTTTAATAGATAGATGAATTTGAAATGATTATAAGCAGGGAAGAGAATGTAGGGTTATATTGAAAAATTTGCTTGAAAAATGAGTCAACAACCATTTAGAAAAAATGACTAGGTCACTCGGCCATTGAGCACTTATCCCAATGGCATAGCCGTGTAGAATGACAAGATAGCTGTTGTCTAATAGTGGCTATCCCTCGTACCCTTACTAGGTTCCTTAGTTTCATGGCCTTACATCTTTCTATCGAAGGTTCATCACACACTTTAGCACAACATGGCCCATATCATTGACTCTATGCGCAGGGAAAAATATATGTGGTCCGACACCTCTTAAATAGATTTTGATCTTATTAAAACCATGTTATCATTGGGCCCCATCCTTGCTCTTCCTGACTTCTCTCGACCTTTAGAGCTTCACTGTGATGCATCAAAAACTAGTATTGGCGCTGTCCTAGGTCAAGCAGGCCACCTGATTGCGTTCATGCGAAGAGTCGATATGACACTTACGATGTTGAATTTTTACCGTCGTTCAAGCAATCTGGCATTGGTGGCATTTTCCTTTCAGCACAAATTTATCTTTTTTACCAATCATGATGCCTTTCAGCACATGGCTACACAAGATGTTTCAGTGGCGGAGTCAGATATTTTAAGTTGGTGGGTCTCCAAACAGGGGTTGACACGACCCGTCCCAAACAATAGCTATATACCCGAAACGTGACATGCGCCGATGGTGGATACCAACTAAGGGTTGGACCCACCATCAAGGCTACTATAATTACTACTCATGATTACTTATTTTTAAGAAAATTTTGGCATTATCTCCCCTGTAATTTGGACTAACCAACCTGAAATAAAATGCCACAATTCCCAAATAACTTATTCACAATTAAATGGGACCATTTTCCCTTCTAATACCCACAACAAAACAACACGGTAGAGACTAGTGGAATCATAAAACTTTTGTTATTTAATTAATATAAAATATACATACAGATACAAAATACATAGTGAGCCCACCTAACTATTTACAAGTGATACACAATGATATCCAAAAATGAACATGTGTCCCAAAACAATGACTACATGCTCTATGAAATGAGTCATACTAACTAACTCTATCGTGTGGCTCCAACTTCGAACTCAAAAGCTTTATATCCAAAAGCTGCCTAGAAATTCAACCGCTGCCTGATAAGAAAAATCATCGTTGAAAAATAAATGAGTTGATAGGCTCAGTAAGTAGGAATTTTTGAAAATAATTATACTATTTTCATTTATAGATACTATCGAAAACGAGATCACGTCACTTAACAATTGACATTATAACTTTTCATAACGTAAATGAGCCCACATTTAAATCAACATTTACATCACATTAATTTCAACAAGTAATATTAGCTTATAATCATAGAATATTCATCAGCTAAAATATATAACATCACTTCATCAAATCCTCATATCACAGTATAATGGAAAATCTCATAAAAATGTACCCATTTTATAATCTCAGCATGCGTGCACAAACTGTCTCAAATGGCTAAGCTTTCTAGTATACGGCCAAGACCCCTCAGTGTATATGATACACAGTCAAGACCCCTTAGTGTACGAATACACGGCCAAGACCCCTCAGTGTACTAATACACGGCCAAGACCCCTCAATATACTAGAATAATCAATGAATTCGTCGGGTACTTTTTATGGATTTAAACTTCATCTCAATTCACATTTAATTTCATAATAGGCAATTTCAAAATCTTTAGAATTTACAAGATAACATAATTCAATAAAAGAAATTATAAGAAATCACGTAATTTAACATTTAACGATATAATATCTTATAATTGAAAGCTAAATTTTCTAAAATATATTTTCCAATCACACAGTTATCTATTGAAGACTAACTCGACTGATAGACTGTCCCGATATTTGAATTGCTCCCTAAGATAACAATATGGTTATCCAAATCAAAACTCACATATAATTCTCATTCTTGAAAAATTCAATAATTAAAGCTAAGAATTGAACTACTAATTCTTAACCCACTATATAAGCACATAATTAAACCAATTCTTAAAGTCAAAGTTTCTCTTCTTACCTCGTATCATAGCCAAAGTAGGAAATTAAATTCTTCAAACTTAATATTTCCTATTACTTCTTCCACTTTCAAATTTTCTCATTGATCCAAAAAAAAATTTTTGTATCAAATTTAATATAAGTAAGTAAGAGAGATAGAGAAAAAGGATGATGCCGATGAAAAAAAAATGATACTGATGTTTCTTTGCTGAAGTTATAAGTTGAAAAGGAAAATGGATTTGTTTTCCATAGCCATCCACCGCCTAAGCCATCATTATCCACTATATTTTTTAAACTTGGCTTGAAAATTTTGACCAAGAAATTCTTGGTTTGACCAAACTTTACAAGATTATTACAAACTCACTCCCTTTAAAAAAAATTCGACCTCGAAATTTGATCGGCTAAGCACTTTAGAGATGTGGATATTAAGAACGCGTCTAATCTTCATTTTCCCACGTAGCCTCTTCTATTGCGTGATTGCTCCATAACACTTTAATCATTGCTATAATTTTACTTCGTAGTACTTGTTTTTTTCTATATGATATTCCAACTGGTTTTTCTTTATATGTAAGATTTCCTTTCAACTCAACCGGTTGCGATTCCAACACATGAGACGGATCTGGAATATATTTACGGAGCATTGAAACATGAAAAACATCATGAATTCTAGATAACTCAGTTGGCAAGGCTAAACAATAAGCAACTGGACCGATGCGCTCAATGATCTCATATAAGCCGATATATCTTGGACTCAAATTTTCATTTCTACCAAATCTGAGAACACCTTCTAGGGAGATAATCGTAGAAAACCCTGTCTCCAACTTCAAATTCAAGATTTCTTCTATGTTTGTCTGCATAGTTTTTCTGTTTTTCTGTCTGTCTTGAGCCGTCTTTAGCTTTTCTTTGATTAGTTTTACCTTGTCAACACTAATCTGAACAAGTTCAGGACCTAGCAGTTTTCTTTCACCAACCTTATCCCAACAAACTGGAGTTTTGCACTTTCTACCATATAATGCTTCTAAAGGAGCCATTTCTATACTAGAATGATAATTGTTATTATATGCAAATTCCATTAAGGATAGATGAGTATCCCAATTCCCTTTAAACTGAAGAATGCAAGCCCGCAACATGTCTTCTAAAGTTTGTATAGTCTTTTCTGATTGGCCATCTGTCTGTGGGTGAAAAGTTGTACTAAAATGTAGTTTAGTACCCATGGCTTTCTGTAAACTAGGCCAAAATTTAGAAGTGAAACGCGAATCTTTATCTGAGACAATAGATACTGGTGCTCCATATAAACTAATTATCTCATCCACACATATTTTCGCTAATTTATCTAGTGAATAAGTAATTTTAATGGGCAAAAATTTTGCTGTTTTCGACAATTTGTCTACTACGATCCATATACCATCATGACCACTCTGAGTATGAGGAAGCCCAAAAAAAAAATCTATAATGATGTGCTCTTATTTCCACTCAGGAATAGGCAATGTCTGTAAGAGTCTAGTTGTTCTCTGACGATCTGGTTTTACTTGTTGGCAAATAAGACATCTAGATACAAACTCAGCTATTTCTCTTTTCATTCCATGCCACCAATAATGTTCCTTAAGTACGCGATACATTTTGGTACTCCCCGGATGCATTGCATAAGCTGAACTATGTGCTTCTTCTAGAATTTTTTTAAACTTTGAGTCGTTAGGAACACATAGTCTACTTCCTATAACCAAAGCTCCGTCATCTTGAATAGTATAATCTGGATGTTTACCTTTACTAACTTCTTCTTTCAATTTACTCAATATCAGATTTTGAGTCTAAGCTTCTCTAACTTTGTCAATCAAAGTAGGTCTCACTCGAAAATTAGCAAATAATGCTCCCAAACTGGTCAGTGATAGTTGAACATTCCAAACTTTGAATTCACTTAACAAGGAAGAGCAAATTGCATTAGTCTGGACGTCTTTCTACTGAGAGCATCAACAACTACATTGGCCTTCCCTGGATGATAATCGATTCTGCAGTCATAATCTTTCATTAGCTCCAACCATCTTCTCTGTCTCAAATTCAACTCCTTCGGATCAAAGATATACTTTAAGCTTTTATGGTTTATAAAAATCTAACATCTCTCACCATACAGATAATGTCGCCAAATTTTCAATGCTAAAACAACTGTGGCTAGCTCTAGATCATGTGTAGGATAATTTATCTCATGTTTCTTTAACTGTCTAGAGGCATAAGCTACGACCTTCCCATTTTGCATCAAAACACAACCCAAACCTTGACGTGAAACATCACTGTAAATCACAAATTCCTCACCGGAGATGGAAAAGTAAGCACTAGGGCCTTAACTAATCGACGTTTCAATTCTTGAAAAATCTTTTCACATTCTTCAATTCACACAAATTTAACATTATTTCTAGTCAGACTGGTCAAAGAAAGAGCAATTTTGGAAAAGCCTTCAACAAAACGACGGTAGTACCCTGCTAAGCCAAAAAAACTACGTACTTCTGTCACATTAGTAGGTCTTTCCCATTTTACTATTGCTTCAGTTTTATGTGGGTCTACATAAATTTCTTCTACTGATATAACATGCCCTAAAAATATCACTTTGTCGAGCCAAAATTCACATTTACTGAATTTAGCATATAATTTTCTATCCCGCAAGACCTGTAAAATGATCCCAAGATGTTCGGTATGCTCTTCCTGATTTCAAGAATATACCAGTATATCATCAATAAATACAATCACAAATCTGTTAAGATACGGATGAAACACTCTGTTCATTAGATCCATAAATGTTGCTGGGGCATTGGTCAACCCAAACGGCATCACAAGAAACTCATAATGGCCATACCGTGTTCTCAAAGCAGTTTTTGGTACATCTCCATCCTTGATTTTTAGTTGATGATATCCTGAACACAAATCGATCTTTGAAAATACTGTAGCACCCCAAAGCTGATCAAATAAATTATCAATACATGATAAAGGATATTTATTACGGATTGTCACTTTATTCAACTATCGGTAGTCTATACACAATCGCATGGTGTCGTCTTTCTTTTTCACAAACAAAACTGGTGCTCCCCACGGAGACACACTAGGTTTGATAAAACCTTTCTCTACCAATTCCTGTAACTGAACTTTTAACTTTTTCAATTCTGATGAAGCTATTCTATATGGTGCTTGTGAAATAAGTACAGTTCCTGGAATTAGGTCAATAGTAAACTCAACTTTCCTATCTGGGGGTAGAGCCAATAATTCTTCTGGAAATACATCAGGAAAGTCTCGAACAACTGGGATGTCTTCGAGTTTTATCTTACTAACATCTGTATCAATTACATGAGCTAAATACGCAAAACAACCCTTATTGAGTAATCTTCTAGTGTCAATAGCGGATATCATACAAGATGACAAGATTCTATGCTGTCCACTAAATATAACTTTAGGTTGTCCTGATCGTCTAAACACAACCTCTTTACGAAAACAATCAACAAAATCACGATTTGCAGCTAAGAAGTCCATGTCCAAGATAACGTCAAAATCATGGATAACAAGAGGTATTAAATTTGCCTTGAACTCCTGATCATTCACCTTGATCCCACAATCTCGATATATATTCTTAGCTAAAAGAGATTCTCCTACTGGTGTGCCCACTACCAAACAACTATCTAATGGTCTTAGCTTTTGATTCGCATATATGGCAAGTGCAATTGAAATAAAAGAGTGTGTAGATCCAGGATCAATTAAAATACGAGCATCTCTATCAAAAATAGATAACATACACATAATTACATCTGGTGACTCTTCTGCTGCCTACTGTGTCATAGCAAAAACTCTTACCTGATTCTTTGGACGTCCTGCATGACCTTTCAATTTTACCCCGCTACTACTTGCTACATTGAGCTGAACTTCACTATTTGTGCCTGTTTTATTAGTCAGAGTATCTTCTTGGATCTGATTCTGTCTTGCATTACCCACACTTTGGTGGGAAAATATCCTTGGTGATGTGCTACTTTCCTGTACTAAAACTGGGCAATTTCTTTACATATGTCCCGCTTGGCCACAATGATAATAGATACCAAACTCCTTGAACTTCAAACACTCGCTCAAGTGAAAATTTTCTACAAAACTTGCAATGGAAATTTTGTGCTACTGAAACTCTCTCCATATCTTAGAGTAAATTATCTCTGGGAGAAACTCGAAGTAGGAGGACGATTACTCCTTGACTGCTGTATCGTACATTGGTTGAATATAGAGCTTTGACTTCCTCATGATCTGGGCTTGAACTAGGAAATAGAAACATCAAGTCGAAATCCTCTGTTATCTCTCTGAGGTCGTCTGTAGTTAGAAATTTATGTCCATGTCTGACTACTGCTAGCTCTGGATTTTATCTATTCTTCATTAGTTTGTCTATCTGACATACTTTTCTTCACTGTCAAAGCAGATTCTACTAATTTGCTAAATTCACTCCAACCCGCTGCAGTCACTAATGATCTAATATCTTCTCTTAAATCATCTTCAAAACGTCTGCATTTGTCAATTTTATTACCAACCAGGACTTGTACATATTTCGAAAGCTCAATAATTTTTTTTTTGATATTCCGCAATAGTTGAAGACCCCTGTACTATCTTCAAAAACTCATCCTGTTTAGTATCTTTATAAGAACAGGGGTAATAAGACTCATAAAAATTACACCTGAAATCTGCCCAGGTTATAATATAAGGGACTAGATATTTGTTCTGCACTAACTGCCGCCAATCGTATGCTCTATCTTCTAACAAAAAAGTGGCAAGACGAAGTTTTCTGTCATCTGGACAACCCATCACATCAAAAACTCTCTCTACTTTTATCATCTAGGCATCGGCAACTGCATAATCAGCTGTGCCTGTAAAAACTTTAGCCCCTAACTTTGTTGCTCTCTCAATACTGAAATTTCTATCTGTACTGCGTATAGTCGAAACAACTGCAGTAGCAATCCTTTCAACATCAATTGGGTCATTTTCAACCGCATTTCTCTGTCTCGGATGTTCAACTGGTTGATAAAACGATTCCTCTATTATTTATTCCTCTCCAAGATTATCTCTATCAAGAGCAATATGAGCCTGGGGCAAAATATCTTGGAGCCTGCGAGTTCTGCCACCACGATGCATGACTCACCTACATAGTATGCATGATATGCTAAATATCAGAATGCGTGTGTCATGCAAGCAAGCCTATAAACTCTGAACCATGCTCTGATACCAATTTGACACAACCCGTCCCAAGATATATCTATATATCTGAGACGTGACGAGCGCCGATGGTGGATACCAACTAAGGGTTGGACCCACCATCAAGGCTACTACAATTACTACTCATGATTACTTATTTTTAAGAAAATTTTGACATTATCTTCCCTGTAATTTGGACTAACCAACCTGAAATAAAATGCCACAATTCCCTACAGACTTATTCACAATTAAATGGGACCATTTACCCTTCAAATACCAACAACAACACGTTAGAGACTAGTCGAATCATAAAACTTTTGTTATTTAATTAACATAAAATGTACATACAGATACAAAATACATAGTGAGCCCACCTAACTATTTACAAGTGATGCAAAATGATATCCAAAAATGAACATGTGTCCCAAAACAATGAATACATGCTCTATGAAATGAGTCATACTAACTAACTCTATCGTGTTACTCCGACTTCGAACTCAAAAGATTTATATCCAAAAGCTGCCCAAAAACTCAACCGCTAGTTCATAAGAAAAATCATCGTTGAAAAATAAATGAGTTGATAGGCTCAGTGAGTAGAGATTTTCGAAAATAATTATACTATTTTTATTTATAGATACAATCGAAAACGAGCTCACATCACTTAACAATACACATTATAACTTCTCATAACGTAAATGAGCCCACATCTAAATCAACATTTACATCACATTAATTTCAACAAGTAATATTAGCTTAAAATTGTAAAATATTCATCAACTAAAATATATATCATCACTTCATCATATCCTCATATCACAGTATAATAGAAAATCTCATCAAAATGTACCCATTTTATATAATCTCAGCATGCGTGCACAGACTACCTCAAATGGCTAAGCTTTCTAGTATACGGCCAAGACCCCTCAGTGTATATGATACACGGTCAAGACCCTTCAGTATACGAATACATGGCCAAGACCCCTCAGTGTACTAATACACGGCCAAGATCCCACAGTATACTAGAATAATCAATGAATTCGTTGGGGTACTTTTTATGGATTTAAACTTCATCTCAATTCACATTTAATTTCATAATTGGCAATTTCACAATCTCTAGAATTTACAAGATAACATAATTCAATAAAAAAATTATAAGAAATCACGTAATTTAACATTTAACGATATAATATCTTATAACTGAAATCTAAATTTTCTAAAATATATTTTCAATCACACAGTTATCTATTGAAGACTAACTCAGCTGATAGACTATCTCGGTATTTGAATCACTCCCTGAGATAACAATAGGGTTATCCAAATCAAAACTCACTTATAATTCTCATTCTTGAAAAATCAAATAATTAAAGCTAGGAATTGAACTACTAATTCTTAACTCACTATAAGCACATAATTAAACCAATTCTTAAAGTCAAAGTTTCTTTTCTTAGCCCGTATCGTAGCCATAGTAGGAAATTAAATTCTTTAAACTTAATATTTCCTATTACTTCTTCCACTTTCAAATTTTCTCATTGATCCAAAAAAAAAATTTTGTATCAAATTTAATGTAAGTAAGGAAGAGAGATAGAGAAAAAGGATGATGCCGATGAAAAAAAAATGATGCTGTTGTTTCTTTGCTGAAGTTATAAGTTGAAAAAGAAAATAGATTTGTTTTCCACAACCATCCACCGCCTAAGCCATCATTATCCACTATTTTTTTTAAACTTGACTTGAGATTTTTGACCAAGAAATTCTTGGTTTGACCAAACTTTGCAGGATTATTACAGGGGTAGAGCTGATATATGGCAAAAAGGTGGGCTGGAGAGAGGGCTGCCGTCGAATTTTTTTTCTTAAACCACAATTACTGAGCCTATTTTACAACTTAAGTGCTAAATCTAAAAAAAAGAACAACAAGATTTTACCAGAAAGAGGGACCCCATTGTTTGAGGAAAGGTTGTTATGTGATGTCGTGATTTAGAATTGGATTCCTGATTTGTGAAGTTTGAAGATGAAGTGAAGCTTGAACTCCGGAGATGAAACCGCAATCATTTCTTTTTTGTCAAAGACTGAAGACGTGAACGTGAGCTGTGTGTGTGAAGAAAAAGAATTGATCTCAGATGAATTAATTTTGTTGGACTTTATTTGTTTAGTTTATTCATTGTTTTGTTTGGGCTTTAGTATTTTTTTTGGGAAAAAATTGCCTATAAGTCATTTGTAAGTGACTTGTTTCACATTAGGTCAAAACATTTTTCAAAATTGTGATTAAGTCATACTATTCATCAATATTTCAAATTAATCCCAAAATTACCCTCCAAAAACTTTGGTGTCTTCTTCCACATCTACAAATCCCCATCAGTCACTTATGTGTAGGTTTGTGTTGACCTACGCATTTGTCCCGTTGGTAAATCAGCAGCCGCCAACCCTTGGGCGCCAATTGAGACATCAAACTGCTTGTCCAAGATGGGCAAGTCGACCAGTGACCGTCCAATGATCGCGTTCGGTGGAGGAGGTTACAACGACGCTAGGGGTTAAACCTAGGTCGAGTGCTATTTTTGGCGTGGGGCCTGAATTTGATGGCGTGTGATGAGAGTGATTGAAGATGGTCGGCCCATGGTGAAGTCCAGGTCCGGTGGTTTGGTGTCAGGTCTACCATAAGAAACCTGGTTCTGGTTTTTTATTTTCTGGTGTTTCTTTATTTATGAATTCTTGTTTTCTAGTGTTTCTTACCTGAATTAGTTAGTTGAAAATACTCTGTTCTCATTGAATTCCAATTTCTAATTGCAAGCAGGGAAATGGAAGTTCAAATTACGTACATTCAAGGTTTAATTTTGGTCTCGTCGGTGGTGGCAAATTACGTACATTCAAGGTTTAATTTTGTTCTCGTCGGTGGTGGCGGTGGATATTAAGGCATAGGCAGACCTTGGGTTGTACACTTTCACTTGCTTCACATACACATGTGGTTACTATTTAGATTTTGAAAACAATCGAATTGTATGTGAAAAACATTATGAAGAATGAAGTTATGGAACAAAGATAGGTGATAATGCTCCACCATCTAATGGCCATGATTTCTTGCTATTGGATGTGGGCATTGCTATGACAAAAGTTGCCCATTAGATTATTCTCTGAGTTGTTAATTAGTCATGTGTGTTGTTTGATATTGTATTGTAGAAAATAGTATCACAATAGAAACGGGCATAGAATTTGCATACATGCTCAGAATTTCTATTATAATATATTTTTGGAATCGTCTCGACGAGCTAGTCAAGACTAGTCACTATGGCACTGAGTACGATGGATTTTAACCATTTGAAGTCATCTCTGTTGACGTCTGAACCTGCACCAGTCCACATGCCAACAGATTTCCAGTCACTCCTCTGCTAGCTCGTATTTTACCTGCACACTAGGACGACCGTTAGGCACCAAGATCTTCGGAGAAAAAGGGTTCGACGATCGTTGGCACTCCGACGATCAAGTCAACAGCCGGTATATAAAGAATACGTGGGGACGGGAACGAAATAGGAGTGTGGGAGAGACAAGCAGGCAGAAGTTTGAACAGAGTTTAGGGTGGGAATCGTAAGCGTAAAAAGTGCGTACCTTGGAACAACCGGAGGCGTTGTATTTATAGCGCGAGAGATCTAATTGATTTAGGAGACAAATCAATTTGATACTCAATCGGATCCTCCTTCCTTATGTGATAAAGATATATCCGAGATTATCTTCCTTACTTTGAGCTTATCACGTTGCATGATTTTGGGAGATTGCGATCCGGTTTCCTTATGAGGATCCTTGCGCCAAATCAACGCGGTCTTTCTTTAATTATCCCTCTGGCTGCCCTGGCATATCGAGTCGCTTGCTGGTTGTGAGTGACGCGAGGCCTGGCGAGACCTTATGGTTCGCACGAGGGTGTCGAGGCCCTTCACATGACTCGCGGATTTCCAGCTGTCGAAGGCCTAAGTGTGTGATGGGCCATTCTAAGGCCCTAGCAGGGCCCATATAGTCCTTAAGTGGGGCCTGTGCTGACGTGGCGGCCATATCATAATCGTGTGGTAACAATAGTCCCCCAAGTCCAAGCCTATTATTTATGCTAGACGTGGGACTTGTGAGGATGAGCAGAGTGTTGATGTGCCTCGCATGAAGTGTTTCTTAAGGTGGTTCGGTAGGGAGTAATTCGTCCTCCCCAGTATAGTCCCTCAAGTCCGAAGCCGAACATTTATGACGGGTGAGAGCTTCAAGGGACCAGGCCACTGCTGACGTGCCCCCTGATGGCGTGATTCTGTCCATCAAGACTGTTACCCTCTGGTCAGGCAATCATGAGTGAGGGGGTGCGCGCATTAAATGCGACCGCGTGAAAGGGGCATATGGGGGCGCTCTTAAATTTAGGAATCATTTCCCTAGCATTAATGGCGCAGACACTCGGTGGAACCTGAAAAGTTGGCGTCTTCAATACCTTGGGGAGGTAGAACGTCCGTGCGTCGTTCCAGGTTCCCGGTCATGCCCGCATTTATTGTAGTACTTCTCTTTCCGACGTAGCCCTTTATAAATGGGATGCAGGCGTGACAATATTCTTCTATCGTGATTCAGTCGTAATCAACTTGTCATAATCGTGTGATCAAGATAAAAATAGAGGACGTGTGATGGTGGTGCGGCTGGAGGGCTGGCAGTCGAGATGCCTGTGAATCTAAGAATCAACGTTCAGAGGACCAAAGGATGTACCAATCAACGTTCAGGGGACCAAATGTCCAGGGAGGGAATCTAGGCTTAGCAGCCTTGGCCCGGCCCTCTCCTGAACTGTGGATGAGGCGGCGGGGGTGTTCTCCTGCTGCCAAGAAAGGCATCAATGGCCTTTTTTGAGCAGTATGGTCTAATTAGCCACCAAATCAATTCAGGTTGGCTCAGGGGACCCCCTATCAAAATGGAGTCAGGCTCCCTAACCTGGACAATGCCAGAGGAAACTAGGGGGTAGGTTTCGTAGATCTAGCTACCCCAGTTATGTGCTGACCTAGAGAGGCGGCGGGGGTTTTTAGGACATTTTGCCGTTATACCTTCTCTTGTATTGTGTATTGCATGGAATAAAAAGGATGTCGAGTTGCCTTCGTATCTGTATGCTTGCATCCCTATCATGTGTATGATGCCCATGCTTTACATACTTGTTCCAGGTCTTCGCCAATGCTTTGCTTTGCGAAGTCATTGGTACAAGACCGAGGTAGCGAACCACATCCCCGACGGTGCGGAGTGGTACGCGTGTCATGACCGATACCCCGCCGCTGTGTAGGAATTATGATGGGGTTGGGGTGAGCGTCTAACAAACTTGACCTGCCGTGGGTGGGCGTTGGCGGTAGTTTTATCATGCCTTAGTGTTCGCGTAGGCACGCTCCCCGCGCCCCCAAACGTTTAGATATATTCCCTTAGGGTTTATCACATGTGTTTCAAATTTCCGCCACGTGTCGGTTCACCTGACTATTGGTATCCCGTTAGGCTTATATAATGTGACAGGGAATTCCCAAATCAGCATTCTTCTGTCGTTGCGCTGTCCTGCCTAGACCTTTGCTCTTTGTTGACCATGTCGGGCTTCCATTTTTCTAAGGTCCCTAAATTCAAAATTAGGCGTGGGGGCATAGTGGAGGATGCCTCCCATCCCCATTTGGCGTCACCTGGAGTGCCTGGGTCCGGGCCTCCAGGGTTGCAGGATCTGGAGACGGCGGCGGGTCGACCGTCCGTTTCTCCTGTGCCGGGAGTGAGAGTAGGCGTTCCGGATTTTGCTAGTCGTGGGTCCCCTGCTGGGAACGTTCGGTCGCTAGTGGGTAAGAGACCAAAGGTCGAGAGTGGAGAACAGGCGTCCCGAATGCCTGCTTCTCCCCCTCCCGGCAGGCGTGAGTATATCAACATTGGAGCCCGTCAGGATGACCTGGATCCGTCGGTTGTTGATAAGTTGCCCCCAGCGGTTGCACTTGCGGCTACCTCAGTCCACAAATACTGGACATCCCCCTTTGGGAAGGCGGTAGATGCCGCGGAGGTGACGGAGTTGATGAACCTGGCCGAAATGTACACCTCTCGCAGTCATGTCTTAAATTGTGAGTTGTATAAAATGCTGGAGATGAAGGTTGCTGAGATACAGTCTACTCTCGGAGAGGATGAGAATGCCGAGGCGATGAGGACCGAAGTCAAACGCCTTCGGGCAAGACTCGCGTTTTCGAAAGATGCGCGTAGTTGCGCCACGTATGACGTTACGAAGGCCCAGACAATCCAAAAGGCGTGTGTCGTTGCCCAGAAGAAGGCTGAGTCCCAGTTGAAATCGTGCCAGAACATGATACAAGCCAAAGATAAGGAGCTGACAGAAGTATCAAACGAACTGGCGAAGGCTAAAGGTCTCCTGGCGAAACTGGGGGTACCGAGTTATACCGAAACGTAGTGTTGCATGTGTAGGCTAAATTTTTCCCGTCGTGCTGTTGCATTGGTTTTTGTGCAATCAAGTAACGAGTTTATAGTGGAAGTTTTTGCGTTTGTTTCAGATGCTCCCGCACTCGATATCTTGCTAGTCAGGCTTAGGGTTGGTCACGGACCATACTCCCTTGCCATCCTTCGATCCTTAGTTGTATTCGTCCGCGCCGGATGTCTGTCTAGCGAATTGCGAGATTTGTTTTACGTACGTAATGCTCATTCTACGAGTCAACAGGCTCCGAACCCTACTTTCTTACTGCCGATTTAAATGCATTCGATTAATAACGCGTTAAAATATTTACCCAGCGAGTTAATGGAGTTGGCCGCGAACCAAACTCCCTCGCTGCCGAGTACTTTGCATTTGCCTGATTACGCGTAAAATGTTTATCCAGCGAGTTAATGGAGTTGGCCGCGAACCTCACTCCCTCGCTGCCGTGTTTTCGTACTTGCTTTCTTACGCGAAAAATATTTACCCAGCGAGTTAATGGAGTTGGCCACGAACCACACTCCCTCGCTGCCGTATTTTCATACTTGCTTTCTTACGCGAAAAATGTTTACCCAGCGAGTTAAGGGAGTTGGCCGCGAACCACACTCCCTCGCTGCCGTGTTTTCATACTTGCTTTCTTACGCGTAAAATGTTTACCCAGCGAGTTAATGGAGTTGGCCGCGAACCACACTCCCTCGCTGCCGTGCCAGTACTCGTTGTATGTGGAATACTTTGAATTCATAAAGTACGAACATGTTTAACCGGCGCCGTGTTTCGTGACGTCCGCCAAAAATCGTAAGGAAACCAATCAGAAGAAAATTACTAAAAAACGGTATTACTGGTGATATGGCCTCAGGTGGGCGATATTCCAAGGATGCCTCGTCTCTTGCCCCTCGGAATCTTCTAGTCTATAAGTTCCGGGACGGACTTCTTCGATGACCTTGTACGGCCCTTCCCAGGTGGGCCCCAGGGTTCCGGCCCCTGCTTCCTTATTAGCTTGGAATATTTTCTTTAGGACAAAGTCATTGACACGAAAGTTTCTGCCCCTGACCTTGGAGTTATAATATCGGGCCATCTTCCGTTGGTAAACCGCGAGGCGTAGTTGTGACTCCGTGTGTTTCTCATCCAGTAGGTCGAGGCTTGCTTTCTGTGAATCCTCGTTGACCACTTCATTGAAGTGCAGATGTCTGGGCGAGGGTATCCCTATCTCGACGGGGATCATAGCCTTTACCCCATATGCCATGGAGAACGGGGTTTCGCCGGTGGCTGTGCGAGAGGTGGTTCGGTAGGACCACAAGGTCTCGGGTAATTCTTCGGCCCATCCTCCCTTCGCGGACTCTAGCTTCCGCTTAAGGGTATGTTTAATGATTTTATTTACGGCTTCCACCTGGCCGTTGGATTGCGGATAATAAGGGGTGGAGAAATCCCTTCGGATGCCAAGGTTCTCACAGTTCGCGTTGAACTTCATTCCAGCGAACTGCGCACCGTTGTCGGAGACGAGGGAATGGGGGATACCGAAGCGGCAGATAATGTTTTTCCATACAAATTTCCAGGCGTTCTCCTCCGTGATTTTGGCTAGAGGCTCGGCCTCGCACCACTTGGTGAAGTAATCTACTGCTACAATTGCGAACTTGACCCCACCTCTTCCCGTCGGGAGGGGGCCGATGAAGTCGATTCTCCATTTGGCGAAGGGCCAGGGGCTAGTGACCGGAGTAAGGTTCTGAGCGGGGAGCTTCGGGACCGTCGCAAATCTCTGGTATCTGTCGCATTTCTTCGCGAAATTGTGGGAGTCTTTCTTCATGGTCGGCCAATAGTACCCTTGTTTCAAGGCTTTCTGTGCCAAGGCCATCCCCCCTGAATGGTTGCCGCAGATCCCCTCGTGTATCTCTTTCATCACGTATACTGCTTCCTCTTGTGTCAGGCAGCGCAAAAGGGGGTGGCTGAATCCCCTTTTATACAGAACTCCATCCTGTAATACGAATTTTGCGGCCCTTCTACGGAGCTTCTGTGCCTCTAGTTTGTCTTCGGGCGCCACCTGACTAGCTAGATACTCGGTAATCTCTTTAATCCATTTCGGGGAATCATGGATGGTGAGGAAGGAGGGTGCGGTAGCGCCTTCGGTTGAAGGTTGGGTAAGCTTTTCAACTGGGATGGCCTTCATTAGGTCGGAGTCCCTACTGCTCGCTAGTTTTGAGAGGGCGTCCGCGTAGCCATTTTCCGTTCGTGGGATCTGGAGGAGTTCGTATTCTTCAAAGCGGGACAATTGTTCTTTAGCTTTGGACAAGTAGGACACCATGGATTGTTCACGCGCTGCGAAGGTCCCATTAACTTGACTCACGACAAGCTGCGAATCGCTGTAGATTTGGAGCTTCCTTGCCTTCATCTCGTGCGCTAGCCTCAAGCCCGCTAGAAGAGCCTCGTATTCTGCTGCGTTGTTGGAGGCTTTGAATTCCAGGCGAAGCGCGCAGTTGAGATTATGGCCATCTGGGCTGATTAGCAGGATCCCGGCTCCAGCCCCGGCCTCGCCCGATGATCCATCGACATATAATTTCCATGTCGGTACCTCCAAGGGTCGGGCTTCAAGCGGACCATCGGGGATGTGGGCGAACTCAGCCACAAAAGCTTGCCCTTTTATTGAAGGCCGCGGTTTGTAACTGATGTCGAACTGGCTAAGTTCTACTGACCACTTCATCAATCGTCCTGAAGTATCTGGCTTCTGGAGTATCTGCCGCAAGGAGAGGTTCGTCAGGACATCTATGCTGTGGGACTGGAAGTATGGTCGAAGTTTCCTGGAGGTGATGATTAACGACAGAGCGAGCTTCTCCATGTCTGGATATCTCGTTTCCGCGTCCTGCAGGGCTTTGCTTACGTAATAGACAGGGAATTGTGCCGGACCCTCTTCACGGATGAGCACTGAGCTAACTGCCTTTTCCGAGACGGCGAGGTAAACGAGTAACGTTTCCCCGTTCTTGGGTTTGGATAGCAGTGGAGATTTCCCGAGAAGGATCTTGAGGTCCTGGAAGGCCTTTTCGCACTCGTCGGTCCACTCGAACCGTTTTCCCCTCTTTATGGTTTGAAAGAAAGGTTGGCAACGATCGGTCGCCTTGGATATAAACCGATTCAGAGCCGCTAATCTCTCTGTCAGACTTTGGACTTCTTTAGGGGAGGATGGGGACCGCATTTCGATGAGCGCTTTGATCTTTTCGGGATTGGCCTCTATCCCCCGCTGGTTGACCATGTAGCCGAGAAACTTTTCGGACGCGACCCCGAACGCGCACTTCAAGGGGTTAAGCTTTATGCGATATCTGCGAAGGGTTTCAAACATCCCCCTCAGGTGATCTATGTGGTCTTCTGCGTTGACGCTCTTTACTAGCATGTCATCGACGTATACCTCCATCGTGTTCCCAATTTGTCCGGCGAACATGCGATTTACCAGCCGTTGATAGGTGGCTCCAGCGTTCTTTAGGCCGAATGGCATCATCTTATAGCAGTATAGCCCTCGGTCCATAATAAACGACGTGTGGTCCTCGTCCCCTGTGAACATCGGAATTTGGTTGTAGCCGGAGTATGCGTCCATGAAGCTAAGTAACTTGTGGCCGGCGGTTGCGTCGACAAGCTGGTCGATGCGTGGTAATGGGAAACTATCTTTAGGACATGCCTGGTTTAGATCTGAGAAGTCGACGCACACCCTCCACTTCTTGGTACTTTTTCGAGCCAGCACCGGGTTAGATACCCACTGGGGGTAATCGCTTCCCTGATGAACCCGCTGGCCAGAAGTTTGTCCACCTCCTCTTTCAAGGCCTGGTACCTCTCGGTACTTAGAGGTCTTCTTTTCTGAATCCTGGGGCGCACCTTCGGGTTCGTTTTCAAAACGTGACATGCGATCGATGGGTCGATCCCGACCATGTCGCTGTGCTTCCATGCGAAGACGTCCGCGTTCTCTCGCAAGAATTGTTTTAACTCTTCTTTCATCTTTTCCTCGAGCTTTTCTCCCACCTGCAGCATCTGGGTTGGCTCCGAGGGGCTTACCCGCATGGGAGGCGAGAGAATCCGAGGCTATGATCCGGGGATCTAGACCTTCGTCTAATACCAATTCTTCATCCACTCCTTCGCCATTAACTTCCGTTGATTCTGAGTGTATGTCCATTACCTGTGGTTTGTCTATGTTATGGGAGCTGCGGTTGTCCGAAGAACCAGGCTGTGAAGGGCTTCTCCGGGTACGACTACGCTTGGGTCCCTGCTGGAGGGGATGGTCATCCAACAGCCCGAGCGCGGCCTCCATCCGGGCGTCATCCGACTCCAGGTCCTGATTCTCTTGTCCTACCACCCGTTTCTGTCGATATTCGGGTGTCATGCTCTTTGGGTAGAAGACACGTTTTTACCAAAAGCACTGGGTCGTGTAAAGCTTCTCGTTCCCACAGACGGCGCCAATATGTTGACGTCTGAACCTGCACCAGTCCACGTGCCAACAGATCTCCAGTCACTCATCTGCCAGCTCGTATGTTACCTGCACACTAGGACGACCGTTAGGCACCAAGATCTCCAGAGAAAAAGGGTCCGGCGATCGTTGGCACTCCGACGATCAAGTCAATAGTCGGTATATAAAGAATACGCGGGGACGGGAACGAAATAAGAGTGTGGGAGAGACAAGCAGACAGAAGTTTGAGCAGAGTTTAGGGTGGGAATTGTAAGCGTAAAAAGTGCGTACCTTGGAACAACCGGAGGCGTTGTATTTATAGCGCGAGAGATCTAATTGATTTAGGAGACAAATCAATTTGATACTCAATCGGATCTCCTTCCTTATGTGATAAAGATATATCCGAGATTATCTTCCTTACTTTGAGCTTATCACGTTGCATGATTTTGGGAGATTGCGATCCAGTTTCCTTATGAGGATCCTTGCGCCAAATCAACGCGGTCTTTCTTTAATTATCCCTCTGGCTGCCCTGGCGTATCGAGTCGCTTGTTGGTTGTGAATGACGCAAGGCCTGGCGAGACCTTACGGTTCGCACGAGGGTGTCGAGGCCCTTCACATGACTCGCGGATTTCTGGCTGTCGAAGGCCTAAGTGTGTGATGGGCCATTCTAAGGCCCTAGCAGGGCCCATATAGTCCTTAAGTGGGGCCTGTGCTGACGTGGCGGCCATATCATAATCGTGTGGTAACAATCTCTTTAGCTTAAAATGGTAATCTTTAGTTTTTCTTGTCTAAATAGTATCATACATACTAAAACAGTATCTTTAGTTTTTCTTGTCTAAACAGTATCATACATACTAAAACAGTATGATACATAATAAAACTGTATAATTGATAAATGTATCTTAACATATTAGTATCATGAAAGTATCTTAATAAAATAGTATCAGAAACTACAATCCAATAATAATACCATAGATCGAAACAGTATCATATGTTGAAACATTATAATAATAAAACAATATTAACGATAAAAGCATAAATAAAACAATATCATATATAAAACTAAGTACAAGATGTTTTTAATAGTTGACGTAATAATACAATATCATATTAACACATTATCTAGATAAAACAGTATCATAGATATAACTAAGTAGATATGTTTTACTGCTTGAAATAATAATATTATTTTTAAAATGCTCATTACTAGTACAAGACCATTGATATTGTTTGCATTCAATAACAACATCATAGATTGAAACAGTATCATATGTTGAAATATTATCATAATACAACAGTATCAAATATAAAAGCATAGTATAAGATATAACAGTATCAACGATACAGTTGATACTGTATTATAAAAAACATTATGGAAGATTTGTTTGATTAATTTCTGTAGAGTTGCAATAATTTGTTGCCATAAATAGCAGCTTGAATTCTATAAGAATGAAAAAGTTTGATGTTGGCATTGCTATGACGAAAGTTGGCCATTAGATTATTCAGTAGGTTGTTAATTAGTCATGTATTTTGTTTGATACTTTATTGTAGAAAATAGTATCACAATAGAAACGGGCATAGAATTCACATACGTGTTCAGAATTCTTATTGTAATATATTTTCGGAATCGTCTCGACGAGCCGGTCAAGAACAATTGTTTTGCTACTGCTTACGATAGATTTTAGCCATTTGAAGTCTTTTCTTTAGCTTAAAATGGCAATCTTTAGTTTTTCTTATCTAAACAGTATCATACATACTAAAAAAGTATCATGGATAAATGTATCTTACCATATTAGTATCATACATGAAAGCATCTTAATAAAACAGTATCAGAAAACATAAATTACAATCCAATAAAATAACAATATCATAGATTAAATAACAGTATCATAGGTTGATACATTATCATAATAAAACAGTATAAAATATAAAATTATGGTATATTAATGCAAATTATATAAATAAGACAAATAGATTGAAACATAGTCATATGTTGAAACATTATTATAATAAAATAGTATCAAAGATAAAAGCATGATATAAGTATATCAATTCACACTATCTAAATAAAACAGTATCATAGATAAAACTAAGCACAAGATATTTTAATGGTTGAAGTAATGATACTGTTCTAATAGATTAAAACAATATCAAATATAAAAGTATGGTATAAGTATATCAATTCACACTATCTAATTGAAACAGTATCATAGATAAAACTAATCATAAGATGTTTTAATGGTTGAAGTAATGATATTGTTCTTAAAATACTATATTAGTAGTACAAGATTATTGATTGTGTTTGTATTCAATAACAGTATCATAGGTTTAAACATTATCATAATAAAACAATATCAAAGATAAAAGCATTATATAAATATATTAATGTACATTATCTAAATAAAACAATAACATAGATAAAATAATATCATACAAAATAGTATCATAGATAAAACAGAATCATTAAATTAGTGTTTTTTTTACAATTACAAAGATATGTTAGTTTTTTAACTCTAAAATGTGACTTTAATTGAATTAAATTTTGACCATGTGACTTTAGAGCCCATAAGTGAAACAACAGTGATCGGCTTTGAATTTACCCTTTTTTGTTTTGTTTGGTTATTAAATTTAATTTTTTTTTTAGAAAGTCCTTTCACCCCCTGGATGTTTTACATGTCCCTCCATGTCTCTTGGTTCTTTTCTTCAACAATTTACGTTTGTCATTCAGCACAAGTCCGGCACCACAACCGAGTTGTTGTTACCTCAGTAGGCGCACTCAAATGCGGACCAGCGTCATGGAGTTTGATTCCTTTTGCGAGCTCTACCCAACTTACCTATATTTCCGTCCCAACATGGCACAATTGGCACGTGGCCCCTTGGAAAAATTCTTTGTGGATGATGGTTTCTTCTTTCATGGCTTTTAGTTATGTATTCCATCTTGCAGCCTTCACCTTCGCTTAATTACTGAACTTCATAATGAGGCACATGTCGGTCGGGACATGACCTATGCCTTAGTGCTTCCTCTTATTTTTGGCCAAGCATACGGAGAGAGGTTGCTAAATTTGTGGCTTGATGTCGTGTTTGCAAGGAGGCTAAAGGCCATGTGTCGAATGCTAGTCTTTATCTTCTTCTTCCCATCCTGACTCAACCATTGTCCGACATTAGCATAGACTTCATGCTTGGCCTACCTCATACATAAAAGAGAAAGGATTCTATTTATGTACTGGCTGACCGCTTCTCCAAAATGGTGCACTTTATTCCTTGCAAACAGACTAATGATGCTATCCACATCGCCACCTTATTCTTCTGTGAGATTATTGTTTACATGGCCTTCTTACATCAATTTTCTGATTGTGACACCCGCTTCCTCAGTCATTTTTGGCGAAGTTTATGGAAACTAGCTAACACTTCCCTTAATTTCAGCATTGGTTACCATCCACAAATAGATGGGCAGACCGAGGTGGTGAAATGCGCCTTAGGGGACCTTTTACGTTGTCATGTGTACGAACACATCTAATCTTGGAATACAAAAACCTTTCCAGGTTGAATTTGCACATAATTACACCATCAGCAGAAGCACATGATTTAGCCATTTTCAAGTAGTTTATAACGTGCTCCCACGCAACTCGTCGACCTTCTCACTATTGGAAACTGGCACGAGAATTAGGCAGAAAATAAATTTTTTTCTTCAATTAAATAAAATCAGGATCTTTGTTAGGTGTTCACGTGTTTATTATAATTAAATACTAATAAATTAGTATTATACCTGAATCGATAAACGATATAGGTCTGGATCTGATTCAGGAACTTTTTGCTTTTGATTCATGAACTTGGTGCTCCCAACATTCAAGTCTTCTATGGTATTTTCCCAAGTATAGATTACAATAGTGTGTGGGCACTTTTTAATTGAATCAATAACTAATTTCTGAACCGGTCAGATTTAGAAAACCAATAAGATAAAATTCAAGTCAAACAAGACTTAAGAATTTTACTTTCTTCTCTTTTCTTAATTAATCGAATTGTTCGAATTGATTTACGTCACAAGCAATGTAATATAAATACGACAAGTGTCCTAATTGCAAACAATGACAATAGTCCCGTTAGCATCCAAGTCCAATTAGCTTAATATTGATTTAATTATACATCCAATCTCTGAACTTATATCATAATTACAATAAAGTCCAAAACTTTCACAGTAACTGTGATTAAGCCTAAAACTTTATAGAGCTACCACATGATCTGTTCGGACATATATTTTCCAAGTTCCAATAATTAGATTCTGTCTAGTCAACCCTAGACCCATCGATCTAATTATTTGTCTTTTACTTTTTCCACTAAATGCAATAGACTACACTCTCGGAATATATACAGAAGATGTAATACTTTCCTCTGACCTACTATATATATATTTCATCCCTGTCTAAGTTCTGATAATTAGGTATGAGCATAAATGACTGTTTTGCCCTTCTAATTATTCTCACTAACTTTAACTTACATTTTCTTCAATGGTCCTATGAACTAATTCACAGATGTCGAAGTTTAGCCGTAGCTAAACACTGAGCTTAGATTTATAACCGTTCAACAGAAAATACTTAAGTAGTCACTCGGCCCATTTTTTAGGGCGACAGTTCCCGACACGAATTCGTGTTCTCTACTTCGCTCATTCTCAAGCTTCCAACTTACTGAGATATTTGACCAACTAAATTGATCTCACCCATTGGTGAATCAAAGAACCATCAAACTAACGAGAAAATACATACAATCCTGTCAAGGGATTTAGATGAAATACTCGGTGATTAAGTAAAATTTAATTATTCGCACAGTCATGCTATATATAATTAAATTTGACACGTGGTCCGTTCAATACACTCTAAGTGTACTAGTGTCACCATTAATATATTTCTGCGATAAGGACAAATCGTAAATCCAAATGATTAAATAGTCAACACTACAATATTTCGGTACAAGGAGCCAACCCTTATACATTAGTTGTGAACTATTTTATCGATGATCAAAATATAAGTTGTGTCACACTATGCTTTTCAACGCAAGCATCCAACTTATATTATTACAAGTGATCATTGACACTTTATTTACATGCTCAATATCAAACAAATGCAATAATAATAAATAAATACAAACCAAAGTTTTATTCAATATAAAATTGTCATTTCATCACAGTAAATTATATTATTTAGGCATACAACTCAACACTCACGTTACCTAATAAATCATGCATTCATAGCCGTGCGGACACCTCTATTGCTGAACTCCAACGCATACATCAGATGACTCATGATCGACTTATGGCCACTAAAGTATGTTACAAAGCCGCCGTTGATAAACGATGCTGAAAAGTCTCTTTCTCTGTTGGCGACCGTGTTTGGGCCACCCTTATCAAATCTTGCATCCCCACATACCAATATAAAAAGCTGTCAGCTAGAAAAATTGGTCATGTTGAGATTATCAAACTAATTAACTCAAACGCCTATAGATTGAAGTTATCGGCCCACTTAAATTTCTCTGACGTGTTCATTGTCAAACATCTTGTTTTCTTTGTGCTTGATTCTTTTTTGGATGAGGACTGCTAAGATTTGGGGATGAATCTTTCACAGCCCGATACCCGAGTGATCGATGCAGCAGGAGACCAGGCCCAAGACATGCTAAAGAGTCCAACAATAAGTACAACATGGCAGCAAGAAGCAGGAACTGTAGCAGCCTAGGACCGTGGGTGCAAGGAGTCAATATCTGCTATCCCAAATGAATATCCCCTAAGAGCATCTCCAATGCAACAAAGTCTAATATGTATATGTGGCAAAAGACATTGACATTATATCAAAAAACTTCTCTAATGCAACAATGTTCATTGTGCAAATGTGGCAAATTATTATTAGCTTTTTAAAAAAAAGAAAGTGAGAGAAATATTTTGATTAGATAGAAATTATTAAATTAATGGTGGACATTGTCAAGCACAATGTCTAGAATTAGACATTGTGCTAGACATCTTTTAGTATTAATTGTGCCACATAAACACTTTTTGGCCATTTGTAAAAAAAAAAATACTAGACATTGTGCCTTGACATTGTTGCATTGTCGATGCTCTAAGCTGTCCCACCAATTAAAAATGTACACATCATCCAATAAATACAATTGTTTAATATGGTCACACTTAATATTAATATTGACTTATATTTATTGAATGATGTGTACATTTAGGACTCCTAAACTGAACTGTCTACTATTTTCAATTAATTTCTTTCATTAGAAGACTAGTGTCATTTAGTTATTATCTTTCATTAGGACTTTGTTATCTTTTAAATAACTAGCTAATAGTAGATATACTTCTTCATTAAGCATCATAAGATAGGTTATTATTTGTTTAATAGACGGCTTAAAATTACCATTCTTGATTTATATTCATTTGCTATCCACAACTTTTGAGTATTAAATCTCTTGGTGTCTCCTTCTCATCGTGCGTGTGGTTATTCTGCTGTGTCATTTATTGTTCATTGGATGCGGCACATACATTTGATCGTGTAAAAAAACACAATTAACATGTGCGTATTATGTTATAATTTATCATGTTGTAATCTTACAAAAGATTACATATAATACATATCCTAAATAAATTTTTGTCATATTTACATGTTGATGTTCATAGATGAACAAATATCCTTTGGACTATTCTTTGTATCTTATAAACATACATTTCATTACTCTTGAACTAAAGTTTCAAACTTATTGGAAGGATCAAGATCATATTATTTGATCCCTAGAGTCTAATATAACTGAGATCCAGAACGAACTCTAATGAATACGCAAATTATACAGTCATGTAAACATCTCTCCATAAAATGTAGGTAATTTATACTTCATTATGACTCACTCAAATATCCATATACATCATTTAGTTAGTCAATCACTACAAAAAAAAATAGCCATTTGCAACATATAAACAGCAACATTCATTAATTGCTTGTTGCTAAAAATAGTTTATAGCAACAATCATTAAATTTATGATGCACTGGTTAACACAATTGAGATTTGACAACCTTGACAACAGTATTTAAATAAATGTTACCAATGTCTCCTTTTGCAACGTTAATAGTCTGTTACAAAAACAATTTTTTTTTTTTTGTCATTTAACAATGGGCAGAGACCGTTTTAAAAAATTAGCATATTTGACAACGTTCATGCACATTGTTAAAAATATATAGTTTTTGGACATTTTACAACATTTACAGTCTGTGGCAAAAAATTATATATATAATATCGTATTTCGCAACATTTGTTGAACGTTGTTAAAACATATATTTGAAAGCAAATATAGCTTCGTATCTATATCTATATCTACCTATAATAAAAGAGGCTAACTTTTTTACTATTCATGTTGTTACATGTCAGCTTCACATGTGGTTGTCTTTTTTTTTTTTTTCCTCTTTTTTGTTTGGGTAATTATATTTAGACCACACTTTTTTTAACCACACAACATTTTCTAATTATAATAAAAGTCTTCAACAATATCTAATTTTCACATTTATGTCTCTAACTATTTTTTGTCAAATTGTTTATCATCAACCTATTAATTAGTATATATTATCTTTGTCTTTGATGATGATTTCTGTTCAAAAAATTAATTAAGGGGCGTACAAAATTTTTTTTAACCACACCACATTTTATAATTATAATAAAAGTCATCAACAATATCTAATTTTCACATTTATGTCCATAACTATTTTTTATCACATTTTTTATCATCAACCTATTAATTAGTACATCTTATCTTTATCTTTGATGATGATTTCTGTTCAAAAAATTAATTAAAGGGGCGTAAATTTTTTTTCTCTCATATTTTTAAATAAACAAATAAATACAAAATACAAAATACAAAAGTTTGACAAAATATTTGTCCCTCATTTTAATACACATTAAAGTCATCAACAATATCTAATTTTTACATTTATGTCCCTAGCTATTTGTTATCATATTTTTTTATCATCAACCTATTAATTAGTACATCTTATCTTTATATTTGATGATGATTTCTGTTCAAAAAATTAGGACCCACAATTTACAACTCACTTCTTATCCACACATTCACTCACAACTTATAATATAAGCACTTAAAAATAAATTCAACACTACCAAACATATGCTTAGTATTTCTCAACTTCTACTATTTTGCTTAATAAACAATTTGAAAACAGTTATGCAATCAACCACAAATTTTTCTAGGTTGTAAATTATGGTTTGTTCAAATAACTGTTTGCTTGTTATATTTATATTTAAGAAGTGTGTCTTTTAATTATCCATCTTTTATTTGTTGAGTGCTAATTTTCTTAAACCATTTGCTACAAATTATAATCGGACTATTTTATATCTGTATACATTACAAATTAAAATACAATAACGTAAGTATCATACGAACCACCTTATGTTCATCGTACGTCCTAAAACTAGTTATAAGAGGAATGTGTAAAGTTACTATTCATCATTTTTGGTCCTCTGAGAATGAATACGACACCGTTTAGAGCTCTTTTAAAGTGAATCGGCGTTGTATCTTATTGGGATTGGGTTTTTTCTCTCTCCCTCATTTTCTCTCTTCCCTACTCCATTCTCTTTTTCTCTTACACAACATTTTTTCTTCAATTCAAAATCGCATTGACCATCGTTGATAGCTACATTTGTTTTCAACTGAAATCTTTCATTTCTCTTGTGCTCCCCCATCCTTAATCAATGCTCTTCTTTTTCTTCTTCTTCGTCTTGTTCTTTTTGACATTTTTCTAAAGTACGGTGGACACAAAATACATGGATTCGGAAGAAAGATGTTCGCGGAGTGAAGCACCATCAAAGGTAATTTTTTCAGTCGAGAGTTGCCAGTGGAATGTTTAAGTTTTTTGTTTTGGATTTTTTTATAAATTAATTTAATTTTTTGAATCTTGTGTAGTTTCTTTGAATCTATTGTTTACTTTAACCGAGTTATATATATTTGAAGTTTTAAAGTTTTCGATTTTGAGTTCTTTCAAAAATTAGTTTAATTTTTCTGGGTTTGTTTAATTTCTTTGAATCTATTGTTTACTTTCGACGGGTTATATATTTTTGAGGTTTTAAGGTTTTCGATTTTGGGTTTTTTTTTTCTCCAGAAATTAATGTAATTTTTCTTGGGTTGTTTTACTTTCTTTGAATCTATTTTTTGCTTTCAATTTGAATGTACTAATTTGCTGTTTTTCGTGTATCTTAGTTAGAAAGGGCTCCTTTATCTTTTTTTATTTTTTATTTTTTATGGTGTCTTTTATTCTAATGTGAATTGAATCACAATTTACCAAATGTCTTGGAACCAATTTCCGTCTCCTGCAACATTATTCCACACAATATGTTGTTTTGGCAGGTAATTTTCTTTATGATGTTTTCTTTATATATTTAAATGTAAAGATTGACTTGCACAATTTATTCACTATTTCTACTGACTATATTGTTTTTAGGTCGTTTCCCAATAATAAATTTGAAGAGAAAATTTGATGCTTGAAATATTTTATGCAGATTTTAATTGTGGATTACTGAATTAGTAGTGTAACAAACACAATCTTAATTTCTTGCTAGCCAAATATTTCCAGCATGTGATGTTCATTTTTGAGTTGACGATTGTGTGTTGCATTCTGATATATGCTTGTGTATTTTTAAGCATTTTCATGTGTGCTCTATTTCTTTTCTCTGCCATGCTTTTAGGACTTTTACTTATGTTCGGTGTCAGCGATTTTATATCTTTAATAATTCCACAAGTGCACGGATCGCTCAAGTAGTAAAATGGATTTTGAGTCCAAGTATCTATCCCACGAAGATTTAGATAATTCAGTTCAATTACAATAACTTTAACCGAATCTAATGAACTTTTGAAAATTTTGTGATTGAAAACTAATAAGAATTTGAACTAAAAACAATAAACTAATTATATTTCAAATAACTAAAAATTAGATTAATGAATATTTACTTTAAAATTGAGTAGAAGAGTACTAGGATCCCGAATCCACTTATAATCGTTAATTCCTCTATCTTGATTCTTGATTTTGATAAATTACATCAGTTATGAAGATCAATATTCCTAGATTGTTCAACAGTTTCACTCGAATAAAGTTAAACACATTCATATGCATGACTCGACTATATTTCTATGACGAATGCGAATACAAATGAAAGCATTAAATTTCTATGAATAATTAAAGATCACCTAAAGTATAGCGGTATATTTATATCCCCTATCAGACTTTAAGATAATTAAAATAGCGTCTAGCATGCTTTCGATCTTTCAACAGTAAAAAACACCACAACAATCATACAATTATTGTGCATATAATTGTAGAATTATATAAATGAAAATTAATTATTTAAAACTATCATGAAATAAATTGTCAAAACCCAAGTCTCAAGATGGAAGAATTTAGATTACAAACTTCATCGTAATCCTAGCACAAAATAACTAGCATAACATACTAATAATAAGAGAAGAAAGGGAATAAGAAACTATGAAATTCATAACCCAGAAATGAAGAAATCTTGAGGGAGAAGAAATCTTGATCTTGATCTTAATCTTCGTTCTTGGAGAAATGAATCCTAGTCTTTCGTTTTGTGTTTCTTGTAATGTTCTCTTCCCCCAAAACTCAACAACCAATTATGAGTTAATAACTCATATATATATTAACCTAATGGTGCCCCAAAAGATGCCAAAAAGGCCTAAAAAAACATGGGACAAAAGTTACCTAATCGGAGTCGAACTAAAAAAAGGAAAATATTTCCCACAGCCAAAATTAGCACTGGGTGATCACCCAGGTGCACTGAATTACGTTCTGCTTTTGGTTTAAGTTGCTGGGAGCTCGCCTAGCTTTAAGTTGGGCGATCGCCCAGCTTAGCTCTTTTAAGTTCTTTCAACTTGGTCTCTCAACTTTGAATCATCTCCGATTGGGTCCTTTAACTTTCAATAATCTTCAATGTGGTCCTTCAACTTTTGATAATCTCCAGTTTGGTCCTTCAACTTTCAATAATCTCCAATGTGGTCCTTCAACTTTTGATTGAGTTCAATTGGATCATCATTCTTTCAAAATATCTTCCAATTTATTGCCCTTTTCATCTATTCTTCTCCAATTGCTATTAAACAGGTCCAAAACTGAAATATGAAGAATAAAATACCAAATTAAGTGAGAATTCAATAAAATGACAGAATAAAAACTTAGTTTAAAAGTCCTAATAAGTGCACAAAATGCACTTATCAAACACCCCGAACTAAACCTTTGTTCGTCCTCGAACAAAAATAAAAATAAACTAGAACTTTAAACTAAGCTAAAAAAATTAATAGGAAGTGACTTAATGTTAAATTTCTTACCATATGCCTCAAGTTTGAAAATTAAAGTAACGCGTTTGAAAAGAGATCAAACAACACAAATAATTTTCACTTATCCAATGCTCGACCTTTAGTGAGTTGTGTGAGTAGCCAAAAATTGAACTTATACCTGTATTAGACCATGACCAATATTGTGTTGTTGATATTTTTTACAAGGGTAAATATCACTAGGGGTCCCTAACCTTTTAACGTTGTAACGATGGGGTCCTCAACCTTTATTTACTAGCAGTCGAAGTCCCGAACCTATGAAACGTTAGCGCCTGAGGTCCTTTTTTGACAAAAACCGTTAATTTGACCGTTAAATGGTCAAAACTTTGTTAAATTGACCATTTTACCCTTAAATTGAATGATTAAAAAAAAGAAAAAAATAAAAATTGCATCTAAACCCTAACCAACAAAAAAAAAATAATTGCAACTAAACTCCAAACAATTATTCTTCTCCAATTTGCACCACCCACCACCCACCACCCACCACCCACCGGACCAACAACCACGTTGCCATGGAAGTGAACTTCACCAACCACTGCCAAATCAGCCACCGCGAATCGGCCAACCACCATCAAATCAGCCACCGTGAAAACCCATGGAATTGAACTAGTCAACCATCGCCAAATCAACCACTCTGAACCACCGCCAGTTAACCATCGCCAGTCAACCACCGCCAAATCAGCCACCATGAAAATTTATGGAATTGAACCATGGTCCAAAACACAAGAAGCACTACCGCAGGAGAGATACAAAATTTGTGCGATTGTCGTGAATCTCAGATCTGCTCGATTGCATAGGTGCTATAAGCGCGCGCGCCAGTCGCACAAATATTAGATCTACGCACTTGTTGGCATAGCAGATCCAAGATCTATGAGCTCATCGGTCTCGCAGATCCAATATATATGCAGGTACGCCAGATCTATGTATGAGTGTCGGTGGTTTAGAGACTCACCGGAAAAGATTTGGCGGCGGCGGCAGAGTTCTTGCTATTTTTTGGAGTTCTCCTGGTTTTGTTAAATTGTAACAGTAACACTTCTCCCTCCTTATATTAAAAGCTAATGGCAAGTAAAGTGGCAGAGCGTGGCCAGATTGTATGGCGCATGAGGCTGCACTCCGCCTTTAGGACCGCCTTGGCATGCACCATTATGGACGGCACCACCCTATACGAGCCGGAATCACTCAGACACAAATAAAGTTCCCAGATTTCTGTTATTTAATGGCCATACTACTAGTGGGTGATGCCAAACTTGGTGACACGCTCAGAGGCTTTTGGCATGCAATCTACAACGTGGTTGTTGGCCTGGTGGCTAGTGGCTGGTGCGTGGTGGGTGGTGGGTGGTGGTTGGTGGTGGTACAAATTGGAGAAGAAGAAGTGTTTGGGGTTTAGTTGCAATTTTTTTTTTGTTGGTTAGGGTTTAGATGCAATTTTTATTTATTTCTTTTTTTTTAATCATTCAATTTAAGGGTAAAATGGTCAATTTAACAAAATTTTGACCATTTAACGGTCAAATTAACGGTTTCTGTCAAAAAAGGACCTCAGGCGCTAACGTTTCATAGGTTCGGGACTCCGACTGCTAGTAAACAAAGGTTGAGGACCCCATCGTTACAACGTTCAAAGGTTAGGGACCCCTAGTGATATTTACCCTTTTTTACAATTCTGAACCTTTTGTAGTCATTTATTTTTTTACACCTCTCGTAAAATTTCACACTTCTTATGCTTTTCTCTCCACTCCCGAGGTGTTCTAGCAAATTTGGTTCCTATTGATCAACACAATGCTTTTGCAAATAAAGTGGTAAAAATTAGAACTTGTATTTTAAGAATTAGGATGGTGAGTGATTTCTAAACTCTCATCTTCAGTCTCTTAGGTTCTAATCTAGCAATCCTTACCAATCACTTTAACTTCTTTTATTTTATTTAACCAATATAAATGATTTTACATCTTGTGCAATACTTCTCTCTCACTAGCTTTCTATGTTACCCTTGTAGCGAGCTTTGGGCCGATGACTCCCAAGTCAGATGATCATAGGGCGCCAAGTTTTGAAATACCCTAACAGACTTAATTGCTCGAGTCCCACAGGCTATAAGAGAAGTAAAGATGTAATTTTTTTGTTACTCATGTAACGAGCTTTGGGCTGATGACTCCCAAGTCAGATGACTTTAGGGCACCAGATTTTAAAATACCCTTACAGGCTTAATTGCTCGAGTCAGATATTTTATTTATTTATTTATTTTTTTATTTTTTTCACAGTGAGTAGTGCTCGATTTAGATTCCTTGATTACAACCTATTCAACCAAAGATGAGATCCAGAAAACCCAAACCATCAAAATTCCACAAAAACATGTACTAACTTTAACACCTCCAAACTGTTCTCAAACAGTTTGGTTACTAGTCTAAGAATTTAGGAACGTAATTTTTTTATAATGATCTAAGTCAATAATATCAACACATACACTCAAGTCATGTTTTCAATAAGTGATAAGTCAACAGTGACAACGTGCTTCAAATCTAGTCCAACATGGATAAGTATTCAGGTAAAAGCACGAATTAAAGTGTTGTATAATATTCTAACTAAAAATGTACTCAACTTCAAACAAATCACATCATTGGCAGCAAGATATTCAACAATAACTATGAAAGAATTTTTTTTTAGACCCGAAAAATAAGTAAACTAAAAATACTTAAGTATCCTGATACTTAACCCACCACCAAACTAAAACATTACATTGTCCTCAATGTAATAACAAAATAAAGTAAAAAAAGGAGGGAAGAGATCATTTACTTCCCAGAGATAGATGTGGAGAAGATGGATCTAGCTGGTTGAAGGTCCGGTTGAAGTGGACTGAAGTGGGATAGGACTCATGTGCCTTGCAAAGAGGGACATCCTGCGATTGACATAGAGAGGCTATATGGGGATTAATTAATAAATGAAATAGAAACTAAAAAAAATATTTATTTAAACTAATTAAAACTACTATATAGAAAGCAAGTAAATAAAAGGGTTAGAAAATGGGTTGCCTCCCATTAAGCGCTTATTTATAGTCATTAGCTTGACTTATTGTCTGATTGTCCTTCATATTCCATTTAACAGATCCAACCTGTGTTTCAGGGATGACTTCTTCAGCTTCAACCTTATGTTCACCAACGATAGCTTCTTGCATCTGAACAGTCTGTTTACCTTTGTCTTTCACCTTATCTGGTGGCTTTGTATCCCAAAACTTTTTCAAGAAGTTGTTCTTGAATTTCTTCAAAGTCTCCACTTGATAACTTGTCCAATAAGAAAGAGGTGGTGGTGGTGGTGCTGCATCTCTACAAAACATATAAAATACTTTCCATTCATGCTGAACTCTCAATGTCAATATGCCTCGTGAAATATCAATGAGAGAATCTGAAGTAGCTAAGAAGGGACGTCCCAAGATGATAAGAATTTCAGCATCTTCAGGCATATCAAGAACAACAAAATCAATGGAAAATAATAACTTTTCCACTCTCATTACCACATCTTCCACTATTCCAAACGGCTTTTTAACAGATCGGTTAGCCAACTGAGGATTGAATTTTGCAAGTTTAATTTCACCAATTCCTAGTCGCCTAAAAATAGAGAGAGGTATTAAATTGATACTTGCACCAAGATCACATAATGCCTTGTCAATCACGAGATTACCGATGGTAATTGGAATTGTGAAGCTTCCTGGATCATGTCTCTTGTCTGGTAGTCGCCTCTTCATTATAGCATTTACTTTTCCTGTAAGTTGTACTATATCCCATTCTGCCAATTGTTTCTTATTTGAAAGCAGCTGTCTCATATACTTGGCGTAGTTGGGCATTTGAGTTAGGGCAAATGGTATGTTGATATGAAGTTTTCTTAGATGATCTAGAAATTCTACACATTACTGATCCTGCTTATTCTTCTTTGGATTTAACCTTTGTGGATAAGGAATGGGAGGTTCATATGGTTTGATAGGAACGGCTGCCTTAGCCTGTGGTGTAACTGAACTTTATTCAATATCTACTGCTTGCTCAGTCTATTCCACGTGCTCCTCATCAGTGGAAGGTACCTGTTCTTTATCTGCAATTGGTCTTTTTATATGGATTTCTGGTAACTGAACCACACTTCTGGTAGTTATTGCATGTAATTGTTCTCTAGGATTGACCTCGGTGTTGCTTGGCAAGGTACCCTATGGTCTACTTGATATAGCAACTGCCATCTGACCCATCTGTGTTTCCAAGTTTTTGATTGAAGCGCCTTGATTTTGGAAATTGATCTCTGTCTGTCTCATGAACTGATCAGTTTTTTCTATGAATTTACCCAGTGCATCTTCTAATGAGACTCTGTTATCTAGCTGCTGAAACTGAGAATATTACGGTCTGTTGTTAATCTGATTATCCCTCCAAGAAAAATTTGGATGATTACGCCACCCTGGATTAAATGTATTGGAGAATGGATTACTTTGTGGGTACTAACCACCTTGAACATATTTGACTTGCTCTGGTTGTTGTGATGGAATAGGGCATTCTGATGTGTTGTGTTTTGCCCCACACTCTTCACATGTTGATTTCTTTGTTTGCATCACATAAGCTGATTGTGACATGTACTCCACTTTGTGTGCCAAGGAATTTATTTTTGCAGATAACACCGTGATAGTGTCTATTTCATGTACCCCGGCATGTTTCGTGTGTATGACTCTATCTGATGCCCACATGGCAGTGGTAGTGGCAGTGGCTACTCTTTCAAACAACTCTAGAACTTCAACAACAGTTTTGGTAGATAAAGAGTTGTTATATGAAGAATCGATCATACTTTTAAATGAAGGGAGTAGTCTAGTATAGAAATACTGAATTTGTTGGCCCTTGCCAATGCCATGAAGAGGACACTTCCTTAGCATGTTTTTGAATCTGTTCCACGCTTCATCAAAAGATTCTATTTCTGACTATTGGAATATGGAAATGTCATGCTTCAGCTTCGAAACCTTTGCTGGTGGGAAGAATTTTGTGCAGAACTTTTGGGCTAGATCATTCCAGGTGGTTATGCTATCAATTAGTAGTGAGTCCAGCCACTCAAGAGCTTTGTCCCTAAGAGTATGTGGGAACAAACGTAGCTGGATGGCGTCGTCTGACATTATTTGATTTTTGAAGTGTTGACACATTTCCAAGAATCGTGAAACGTGTGTATGTGGATTCTCATCGGTCCTTCCGTATAATTGATGACCATTCTGGAATAGATGAATGACGTTAGTCTTCAATTGAAAGTTCGGCTGCCCAAAAGGTGGGTAGACAATGCTAGATTGGTTCTGAATGATCTGTGGAGTCAAAAAGTCTCCAACTAGCATATTGTCTTCATCAATCTCCTGTCTTACCCGAGCAATCTCGTTGTTCTGCATTATGTCTTGCTGTTTTTGGTATTTTTGTTGTGTCTTTCTTGCTTCTCTGTGCCTACGGTGAAAAGTACATTCAATCTCTGGATCAATTGGAATTAGAGACTCGTATCTCACACTTCGCATGCAATGGCCTGAAAGGAAACAAAGCAGACACTGAATTAACCAAAAAAAAAAAATAATGAAAACAATTAAAGCAATCAAATAAGGTCGAATTAGTGTCAAAATAATTGAAAAGAACTAAAACTAAATCACCGACAACGGCGCCAAAAACTTGTCAGCAATTTCATATCTTTAATAATTTCGCAAGTGCACGGATCGCTCAAGTAGTAAAATGGATTTTGAGTCCAAGTATCGATTCTACGAGGATTTATATAATTCAGTTCAATTACAATAACCTTAACTGAATCTAATGAACTTTTGAAGATTTTATGATTGAAAACTAATAAGAATTTGAACTAAAAACAATAAACTAATTATATTTCAAATAACAAAAAATTAGATTAATGAAGATTTACTTTAAAATTGAGGAGAAGAGTACTAGGATCCCGAATCCACTTATAATCGTTAATTCCTCTATTTTGATTCTTGGTTTTGACAAATTACATCAGCTATGAAGATCAATATCCCTAGATTGTTCAACAGTTTCTCTCGAATAAAGTTAAACCTATTCATATGCATGACTCGACTATATTTCTATGACGAATACAAATACAAATGAAAGCATTAAATTTTTGTGGGTAATTAAAGATCACCTAAAGCATAGCGGTATATTTCTATCTCCTATCGAACTTTAAGATAAGTAAAAGAGCGTCTAGCATGCTTTTGATCTTTCGACAGTAAAACACACCACAACAATCATACAATTATTGCGCATATAATTGTAGAATCATATAAATCAAAATTAATTATTAAAAACTATCATGAAATAAATTGTCAAAACCCAAGTCTCAAGATGGAAGAATTTAGATTGCAAACTTCATCGTAATCCTAGCACAAAATAAACTAGCCTAATATACTAATAATAAGAGAAGAAAGGGAAGAAGAAACTATGGAATTCATAACCCAGAAACGAAGAAATCTTGAGCGAGAAGAAATCTTGATCTTGATCTTAATCTTCGTTCTTGGAGAGATGAATCTTGGTCTTCCGTTTTGTGGTTCTTGTAATGTTCTCTTCCCCCAAAACTCAACAACCAATTATGAGTTAATAACTCATATATATATATTACCCTAATGGTGCCCTAAAAGATGCCAAAAAGACCTAAAAAATCGTAGGCCAAAAGTTACCTAATCGGAGTCGAACTAAAAAAAGGAAAAAATCTCCCGTAGCCAAAATTAGCACTGGGCGATCGTCCAGGTGCACTGAATTACGTTTTGCTTTTGGTTTAAGTTGCTGGGGCTTAGCTCTTTTAAGTTCTTTCAACTTGGTCCCTCAACTTTGAATCATCTCCGATTTGGTCCTTTAACTTTCAATAATCTTCAATCTGGTCCTTCAACTTTTGATAATCTCCAGTTTTTTCCTTCAACTTTCAATAATCTCTAATGTGGTACTTCAACTTTTGATTGAGTTCAATTGGATCCTCATTCTTTCGAAATATCTTCCAATTTATTGCTCTTTTCATCTATTCTTCTCCAATTGCTATTAAACAGGTCCAAAACTGAAATATGAAGAATAAAATACCAAATTAAGTGAGAATTCAATAAAATGACGGAATAAATGCTTAGTTTAAAGGTTCTAATAAGTGTACAAAATGCACTTATCGTTCGGCCTTAATGGTTTCAAGCACACTCTTACAGTGAGAGAGAGGCAATGAACAAGTTGGGCGGGAAAGGCTGCGGAGGCAATGCCTTTGTGAGCAAGAACATATTAAAAGTGAGTATATGTTCTAACATGTTGTAATAGTTGTTTGAAAGAAGATAATTTTCTAATTCTTGTGTCTACTTTCCTATTTTTCCTTGAGACAAGCCTCTTCAAATCACTTACAACTAATGGAAAGGTACTAGCCATAAGACGGTGATTCAAGTTACTAATTCCTATGTTTTTGTCATACTTCAACAATTCTCCACCTGGTCGATGCAGTTCTATAAGCGAGCATATTGTTTCACTGACGTCACTGGAATTAATCATTGCCCTATTCTTAGGTACGGAAAGGCGATACCATTGGTTAATTAATTTCTCCGGGCCGTTCAACAACAGCTATCACTAGAGTTTCGAGAGGTCTATACTATTTTTTGTAGAGAATTTGCTCTATGTGAAAGACGATATCTTATCATTCCACATTCAAGATATATAAATGTGCTTTATTCAAGAACGACCGCATTCCCAATCCCCAACCCTGTCCCAATACACCAATCTACACGCACATACACACAAAGAAGCAAATAGCACAAGTAAATGTAATAATTATCTTGCCTACTGGCTAACAAGTACAATTTTGCTTCTTTCTGTGATGGTGCAGCATCATAGTTTCTATGAGCTGTTCATAAACAATGCTAGAGGAAAAAGTGGACCGGTAATGTTCAGTTTCTCTAGTTTAATCAATGAAAGTGCATAAGTTCAGGTGAGCAGTTTATTGCCTTCATTTACCTCATTACAGTATATGAATATGAAGGGTGGATGCCGGACTGATAATTGACGTTAGAAACTCATTCCAAGTTCTTTCCTTCAAAATGTACATATAATTCTCCATTTATTATTATCACGTGTTCACCATTAACATGGCTATCATTACCTTTTAGTTACCTTTTTTTAATTCATGCTGTTTAATGAAGAACTCAAGCTTACTTTTTCAGTTATTCTCAGTATATGATGAAATCATCACGATCCATTCATTTTTTTTTTAATTTTTGTACAGCTTTTCCAATTTGATTTACACGAGGATGTTTGTACAGTAGAGAAAGATAAGGTACTTTCTTCTCTACTTAAGATTGTGTCCAAAAAATATATCAAGTTCAAGAAATGATTACATCATTGCATCATGATTTTAGATCATGCCAATCTGTGTTAAGTGGTATTTATTTTCCTATATATTATCTTCCATACAGAGGTGGTAGTGTCTATGAGTGAAATCTTATTTCTTACAAATTGCCTCACTTCCATTGTGACCATACTGTTGGGTGGTGTATTTGAAATCACATTTGATCATTTAATCACAATATTCAGTTTTTTCTTTCAAAAGAATACTTTTGGAAATGTTAGAATCATCTTTCAGGTATTAAGTTTTCAATTCTATATTCTATAATTTGTTGCCCATAATGGAAACATGTCTGTTAGATATGTCGTTAAAATCACAATGGCAGCATCTCTAAATGAGTGGGTGCTATTAAAACCACAGTGATATATTTGAAATACTGTTTTTGTGAACTAATTTACAATTACTCCATAAATTGGCTAGTACAACCTTAGAAATCATCAATTGTCTTTTCTGGCCTTCAACAAGTAAGTGACAATATAAAAATTGAGCAACACGGTTCTTTAAAATATGTTGAGTGGCACATATCATGATTTCTGTCAAGTTCCTTGACATATTGTAAATTTAACCAAATCCCCAAGTTCTTTTGATTCCCAATTTGGCAAGCAGGTTTAAAGGCACAAAAACCCTGCATATATAACTTAGCATTCACAGCTACCAAAATATTCACCCAAGATTCTGTGACTTAGGAGAGGTTTCCTACTTTGGAAAAGAAAGAAAATGAAACTTCATCTCAACCTTCCAAAACTGACATTTTCCACTAAAGAATGCCTTTTAGATAAAAGAAAATGCTAAAAAAAATTGCCAGTGTAGTGTTATGCTCACAAGCTTTTGATACATACTTGCCTTTGTTACTCTTAACTCTAAAAATAGCTATGTACAATGTCCTCTTGCAGGAGGTAGAGTTAAATGGCGCTGTTATCCTCATATTTACGAATAAGTAGATTTGTGTCATTGACCTCTTGCTCATGCTTTGAAAGAATGAATTAGCTTGTCTTTAATGTATCCAAAAAGATACTATACTATGTTGAAGATCTCTGATTTTTTAGATACTGTAAGAAAAGGTAGCTATAGCGACAATACCATTAACGACGACAAAATGTCACCTCTACTTGTACTATATAGTAGGGATGACAAAGAAATATCGTCGCTATAAATTCTAAATCTATAACGACAACAAAAGTCGTCTTTATAATCAATAGGTTGTCGCTATTATTTTTTATTTATAGCGACAACATAAATTGTTGTCTCTAAATATTTTCCAAATTGTGGGAATAATTTGCGCCATTTTTGTGTACATATAGAGACGACATAGGTCGTCGCAATATAGCTATAGTTGTTGTTGTTAGTCATGTGAAACATGATTCTCCTCGTAATTTGTAATGAAGTCTATTGAGACGACAATTGTCGTCGCTATAGAATTCTCAAAATTGGCAGAAAAATTGGCGCCATTTATTATCTATAGCAATAGCATTTTTAATCTATAGAGATGACTGTGTCGCCGCTATAGAATCTCTTGTTTTAGCTCTCTATGTCTGCATTTTTGTACTGTATTTGTCGAATTTTTCCATCTCCATCTCCATCATTTTTTTCCATATCCATCTTGTTTCCATTTCATTTGTGAAAAAATAGTATTTTTCAAGTTTGGATATTGATAAAAGTTGGAGAAAACTTAGAAATCTCACAAAATCGTCAAATTTTTGGATCGATTTGAAAGAATTTATAAACATGACTAGGCCATACGTAAATGACATGGAAAGGATTAAATGTCCTTGCACTAGATGTTTAAACAATCTCACACATCCATTAGAAACTGTCGAGGCTCACATATTTCATCATGGTTTTGCCGAGAGTTATGTAACATGGATATACCATGGCGAGACCGATTTCCAGAATGCGAATGTGTATACACAGAATGAGAGGGTAGGTGTGGAGGATGAGATGATGGATGCCATGGATGACGTAGTCGATGATGAGCATGTTGGTACGGTACCAATGGTTACTATGATGAATTGTTTGAGGCTCTACATTCAGAACTATACCCGGGAGTTTCATCATTTTTGTCCTTAAATATTTTAGTGAAGTTGATGCATATTAAGGTTGTGAACAAATGGACAAACAAGTATGTCGATGATATTTTAAAGTTGCTAAAGTTAGCTTTCCCAAACATGATCCTGGTAAACTCCCACTACGAAGCTAAAAAGATGATGACGAAGCTTGGTTTGGGTTACAAATCCATTCACGCCTACAAGAAAGACTGTGCACTATTTTGGGGTGAGCTGATAGACAAACTTGTTCGATTTGCTAGAAAAGTCGTTGGGTGCACATTTCTATGAGAGTGAACGAGAATAATGTTCTACATAAGGTGTTGCACTTCTTGGTCCCTAGACTAAAAACGTATGTTCACGAAAAAGGATACTGCAAAACTCATGCAGTGGCACAGTATTGGAAGGTCTAGAGATGAAGATGAAATGCAGCATCCTGTTGATGGTAAGACATGGCAGGATTTTGACAGAAAACATCCAATGTTTGCAAGTGAGCTCTAGAATATTCGATTAGGTTTGGCCGCAGACAGATTCAATCCATTTGGTGACATGAGTCTGGCGTATAGCATGTGGCCAGTAGTTGTAACCGTTTACAACCTGCTATATATGTTATGCATGAAACCTGAATACCTCATGTTTACTCTATTGATACCTAGCCTAAAGCACCAGGTAAGGACATTGATGTATTCTTACGACAATTAGTGAAAGAGTTGCAGGAGTTGTGGTCCAATAGAATTGACACGCTTGACGCTGGAACCAATAATAGGTTGTTATTCAGAATGTGTGCAGCGTTGTTGTAGATAGTTAACAATTTTCCTACGAGAAGTAGTTTTGTCAGGTTTAAGCGGTTAGGGGTACATGGTGATACGAACCCGCGAAAAAATTAAATCCCGGACCCACAAAGGTTTGATCTGAACCCTAAGAAAGCTAAAATCTAGCTGCAAAACTTGACCCGATGAATTCTTGAAACAACGAACCAGAGTTATGAATGCCACAAAGAGATGCGAATTCTTTGATAAGTTTAGGTTAGTTCGATTAAGAACTAGGAAGAAAGTGAATCCTCACTTCAATTAATCTCAAAACGTAATTGTCTTATGTCTACAATAAAGATGTTTAATTAGTAAACAAATGAATAATTCTAACCTAATTCGAAATTAAGTAACTAAATTAAATTAAGAGTTCTAAACCAAAAAGGAAACTAAAACTTGCCAAAATCTGGATTTCCTCCGAAAATACGCCTTGCGATCTCATAGGCATTATCCATGCGATCGCATGGTTTGGCTCCAACACATTCTGCTTCTAAATTGCCACCCGTGCGATCGCATCACTATATAACCATGCGATCGCATGGTTATTTACCCAGACCCTCTGCGCGAAATTCTGTCCCATCTGCATTTTAGCCCTCCAACTTTGTCTCACGTCCTTTTGGTACCCCGATCTACTATTAGACTCTGATATACTTCCAATATAGTCCTTAGCTTGAATCAAGTGTACCAAAGTTGGCATCGGATTCTTGGTATCAGTTTCAGCCCACGTAGCTTGAACAAGACCTTGCATGTCTTCATTGATCTTCTTAGCTCTTGACCTCGTTAATGTTCGTATCGGACTATGTGTTAAGTCCTGGCTAGTCGTTCCATGGTTCGCCGGTCCCTGGCTCGCATCATCCCCTCCTTCCCCAAAAGGATTCGACCTCGAATCATCACCTGCATCAAAGGGAGAAAGATCAGAAATATTGAAAGTAGCCGAAACATTAAACTCACCTGGAAGATCAATTTTATAAGTATTATCATTTATTCGTTCAAGGACTTGATAAGGTCCATCCCCCCTAGGGTGTAGTTTAGACCATCGCTAGGCAAGAAACCGTTCTTTCCTCATATGCACCCAGACCCAGTCTCCAGGTTCCAAGATAACTCATCTACAGCCTTTGTTGGCTTTGGTGGCATACTGTTTATTCCTTTTTTCAATTTGTTGTCGCACACTCTCACGGAGCTGCTTTACCCTTTCTGCCTTCCTGTGTCCATCCAAGCTAGTCCTTTCATCAACAGGTAGAGGAATCAAATCTAAAGGCGTTAATGGATTAAAATCATACACAATTTCGAATAGAGACATATTCGTAGTAGAATGGACACTTCTATTATATGCAAATTTAATAAAAGGCAAACAGTCCTCCCAATTCTTTAGATTCTTTTGGATTACAGTACGTAATAAAGTAGATAGAGTTCTGTTTACTACCTCGGTTTGGCCATCCGTTTGAGGGTGACAAGTAGTTGAAAACAACAACTTAGTCCCCAACTTACCCCACAAGACTTTCCAAAAGTAGCTAAGAAATTTAACATCTCGATCAGAAACAATACTCTTTGGAACACCATGGAGGCGGACAATTTCTCGAAAGAATAATTCAGCAATGTTAGTAGCATCATCTGTTTTATTGCAAGATATAAAATGCGCCATTTTAGAGAACCTATCAACAACCACGAAAATTGAATCCTTATTTTGTTTTGACCTAGGCAAGCCTAAAACAAAGTCCGTAGAGATATCAATCCAAGGCTCGTTAGGTACGGGTAAAAGGGTATACAAACCATGAGGTAAGACTCTAGATTTGGCCTGTTTACATGTGATACATTTTGCACACAATCTTTCTACATCACGTCTCATTTTAGGCCAGAAGAAATGTTCATGTAATACATCCAAAGTTTTCCTCACCCCAAAATGTTCCATTAAGCCTTCCCCATGTGCCTCACGCACAAGCAACTCACGTAAATAACTAAAAGGCACACATAATTTATTTGCTTTAAACAAGAAGCCATCTAGTCTATAATATTGTCCAAAAGTGTTGTTCTCACATGCCCCATACATACCAGCAAAATCATTATCATTAGCATATAAGTCCTTAACATACTCAAAACCAAATAATCGGGTATTTAAAGTAGCAATGAGGGTGTACCTTCTAGACAACGCATCAGCCACAATATTTTTCTTACCTTGTTTGTAGTGAATGACATAAGGAAAAGTGTCGATGAATTCTATCCACTTGGCATGCCGCCTATTCAGCTTACATTGCCCTTTCAGGTGCTTCAGGGACTCATGATCGGTATGGATAACAAATTCCTTCGGCCATAGGTAATGTTGCCAAGTCTCCAAGGCTCTCACCAAAGCGTACAATTCTTTGTCATATATTGGGTAATTCAAGTCAGCCCCACCCAGGTTTTCACTAAAATAGGCAATTGGTCGTTTCTCCTGCATTAACACAGCTCCAATACCTATACCAGAGGCATCACATTCAATCTCAAAAGTTTTGTTAAAGTTAGGTAGCGCTAAAACAGGTGCAGAACACAATTTATCTTTAATAATATTAAATGCATTTTCTTGATCAAGGCCCCAATTAAACTCAACACTTTTCTTTATAATTTCAGTAAGTGGTGTAGCTAGCGTGCTAAAATCTTTAACAAAACACCTGTAAAAGCTAGCCAAACCATGAAAGCTCCTCACCTCAGTGACACTTTTCGGTGTTGGCCATTCCTTAATGGCCCTAATCTTTTCTTCATCGACTTCAACACCATTTGTACTAACAACATAGCCAAGGAAAACAACTTGTTTCATGCAAAAGGTACACTTTTTTAAGATTAGCATACAGATTTTCATGCCTTAAGGCATTAAGCACACAACGCAATTGTTCAATGTGCTCATCCAAGTTCTTACTATATACTAAAATATCATCAAAATAGACTACCACAAATTTACCTATGAAAGCATGTAAAACATGGTTCATTAACCTCATAAAAGTGCTTGGGGCATTAGTTAAACCAAAAGGCATTACTAGCCATTCATATAAACCATATTTAGTCTTAAAAGCAGTTTTCCATTCATCCACTTCTTTCATTCTGATTTGGTGGTATCCACTTTTAAGATCAATTTTACTAAAAATACAAGATCCATGCAACTCATCAAGCATATCATCTAATCTAGGTATGGGATGACGATACTTTACCGTTATGTTATTGACTGCCCTGCAATCAATACACATTCTCCAGGTCCCATCCTTTTTGGGCACAAGTAGCACTGGCACTGCACATGGACTCATGCTTTCTCTCACATACCATTTGCTCATCAACTCCTCAACTTGCCTTTGAAGCTCCTTGGTTTCTTTTGGATTACTTCTGTACGTTGGGCGATTTGGAATTACAGCGCTGGGTACAAAGTCAATTTGATGTTCGATGCCTCGAATGGGTGGTAATGTACTAGGCATCTCTTTAGGAAATACGTCCTCAAACTCCTGCAACAAAGAAATAGCTAAACTGGAAAGGGAGTGGTTAATGTCGCTAATTACAAGGTTAGACTCCTTGTATACTAGCAAAATCAATGGCTGATTTTCAAAAAGGGCCCTCTTGATCTCTCTTTCTTTTGCATAGAAACTCACATTTGTTTTCTCTCGTGATTTTAAATTATTATCAGCCTCACTCTCATTTTTTTCTTCCTTCCTCGTATGTTCTTGTGCCTGTAACTCACCATTTTTCTTTTGATCTGCATCGCTGTTTAATTTCAATTGGTCCTCATAAACCTGTTTTGGTGATAATAGGACAAGAGTAACCGATCTTCCATCTTTGACAAAGTTGTACCTATTCTGAAACCCATCATGTATCACTTTCCTATTATACTGCCAAGGTCTACCCAACAAAAGATGGCCAGCATCCATAGGGACCACATCACACATCACCTTATGAGTATACTTCCCAATACTAAAGCTCACTAAAACTTGTTTGTTAACCTTGACCTCCCCACATTCATTCAGCCACTGTAACTTATAAGGCCTAGAGTGTTTTGTCATAGACAAACCTAGTTTCTCAACAAGCGTGGTACTAGCTACATTGGTACAACTTCCCCTATCTATTATCAGACTACACACTTTGTTTTTAACATAGCACCTAGTATGAAATATGTTCTTTCTCTGCTGCCCCATATCATCTACCTTAATTTGTGCATTAAGAGCACGCCGTGCAACTAGAGCTACACCTTCAACGGGGTATTCTACACCAATATCCTCCAATTCAGGCATTTCATCACTATCACTCTCAACTTCAGATACCACCTCCCCATTGTCACGCAAAATCATTACCATCCGGATTGGGCATTGTGATGCAATGTGCCCGACACCCAAACATTTAAAATATTTAATATCCCTATTCCTAAAAAGTTGAAAGTCTGCCTTAGGTTTGTTATTGGTAGGTACTATATTGGTTCCCTTAGGTGGTTCGGTCTTCCCCTTTGAAACAGTCATCTCACCCCTGTTAGTACTATCCCACTGTGGCTTCCAGGGAGGGTTAGATCCCGAGGAATACCTGCTGCCCCCTTTCGTTTCAACTGTCTTTCTACCTTCATAGTCATGTGCACCATGTCCTCCAACTCCACATAGTGTTGTAACTCAACTATGTTGGCTATATCTCTATTTAACCCATTCAAAAACCTAACTAAGGTAGCCTTCCTATCCTCCTCGATATTAGCCCTAATCATAGCCATCTCCATCTCCTTATGGTAATCCTCTACACTACTTGAACCTTGAGTAAGGCTCTGCAATTTTTGATATATGTCCCTATGGTAATGACTAGGTATAAATCTCCTCCTCATAAGAGCTTTTAAATCATCCCAAGTCTCCACATGCCTTTCATGATTTCTCCTTCTATTGGTTACTAATTGATCCCACCACATGATAGCATACTCAGTGAACTCAATTACTGCCAATTTGACTTTCTTTTCTTCCGAATAGTTATGACAATCAAAGATTAATTCCATCCGCATTTCCCACTCTAAATAGGCGTCAGGATTATTCTTGCCTTGGAATAAAGGTATTTTCAATTTAATATTTCCAAGGTTTCTATCTACCCCACCCTGGCCTCTATAATCAACCGCTCTAGGTGGCCTTTCACGCCTGTCTCTCCTACATCTCATTCTACCCATCTCAGCACCATAGTTATAGGCTTCACTATCCTCACTCCCTACTACCATCTCATCCTCAAATTCTGCCATAGGACTATGATACTGCCTACCTTGTCTCCTATCATGAGTAACCACAGGTTGTTGTTCGCCTAATAAGGTTGTAAACATATCACTATGTTGTTCCACTGTAACCTATAAATCATTGTTAGTCTCCCTCATCTTGTCAAACACCACGTTCATATGATCAAATTGTTGTTGCATGGCCCTTAACAAGAAGAACTGGTTGTTTTCACTCCCAGTGGTGGTTTCTTCGTGATTAGACATTGTTTAAAACTGAAAAATTAAGAAATAAATAAAAAGGAAAAGAAAAAATTTATCTGCCTCACGTGTTTGCACCCGTGTTTCGCTCTATATGGCTTTTTTCCGATAATAATCTCACCACTCTTGCCTTTTTCCACTCTTGTATTTCTTACCAAGTTCTCTAAAGAACTATCTAAACTCAATCAAGAATTTCAACTCCCGCGGAAGGCAAACAAGAATAAGAAATAAGCACTGGATGATAAGAATCACAAGAGCTCATATCTAGAATTTTTTTTGAATTTTCGTTTTTTTTTTCTTTTTCAATCCAACACAAAAACGAAGAAAAAAGAATCACCAAGCAAGAACTGGAAATATATATATATATATATATTTTGATATGATTCAAGATGAATCTGATAAAAACAAGAAATTAAACGATAGAACCTTATTTTAGAGTTAAAGTTCTGATACCAACTGATGCTAACCTGCGAAGAAATTAAATCCCGAACCCACAAAGGTTTGATCTGAACCCCAAGAAAGCTAAAATCTAGCTGCAAAACTTGACCTGATGAATTCTTGAAACAATGAACCAGAGTTATGAACGCCACAAAGAGATGCGAATTCTTTGATAAGTTTAGGTTAGTTCGATTAAGAACTAGGAAGAAAGTGAATCCTCACTTGAATTAATCTCAAAACGTAATTGTCTTATGTTTACAATGAAAGATGTTTAAATAGTAAACATATGAATAATTCTAACCTAATTCGAAATTAAGTAACTAAATTAAATTAAGAGTTCTAAACCAAAAAGGAAACTAAAACTTGTCAAAATCCAGATTTCTTCCAAAAATACGCCTTGCGATCGCATAGGCATTATCCATGCGATCGCATGGTTTGGCTCCAACACATTCTGCTTCTAAATTGCCACCCGTGCGATCGTAGCACTATATAACCATGCGATCGCATGGTTATTTACCCAGACCCTCTGCGCAGAATTCTGTCCCATCTGTATTTTGGCCCTCCAACTTTGTCTCGCGCTCCTTTTGGTCCCCCGATCTGCCATTAGACTCTAATATACTTCCAATATAGTCCTTAGCTTGAATCAAGTATACCAAAGTTGGCATTGGATTCTTGGTATCGGTTTCAGCCCACGTAGCTTGAACAAGACCTTGCATGTCTTCATTGATCTTCTTAGCTCTTGACCTCGTTAATGTTCCTATCGGACTATGTGTTGAGTCCTAGCTAGTCGGTCCATGGTTCTTCGGTCCCTGGCTCGTATCACATGGCATGTCCTACATCTAACAAAGAGACTCCTTCAGTCTGTGTGATAGGTAAGAGAGCTTACGTGGTCACCGATGGTTCCGTTCAGGCATCATTTTAGGAGCAATTTAGACTTTGACGGAAGGACAGATAAATGACCTCTTCCACGTTGCTTAACGCCTGCAGACATTTTAGCATAGTTAAGCCATGTGAGACATATCATTTTGAGAAACCACCATAACTACAGGGGTGCTAGAAAGAAGAAAAGTGATGACGAGCTGAATTGGATAAACAAGAGCATTTTCTATGAGGTGCCGTATTAGTCTTCTACTGAGCTAAAACATAACATCGATGTCATGCACATAGAGAAGAATGTTTGTGATAGCTTGGTCGGCACAATTCTAGACGATCCATTCAAATCAAAGGACACGGTCAATGCCAGGTACAATATGATGCAATTAGGGATCAAAAGAAAGTTGCAGTTGTATCAGGATGGGAACAGGTGTATGAAGCCTACCGCATGTTATACCATGTCTATTGCAAACCGTCAGAGGTCTTGCAACTTCATCTGATTGGTTGAATTTCCAGATGGCTTTACTTCTAATCTTCAGAAGAATATTGTTCCTAAGGACAGCCGTACTATTGGGTTGAATTCACACGATTGCCACGTTATCATGCAACAGTTATTGCCAGTCGGATGTCATGCATTCTTGAATAAAATTAATTCCATTACAATTAATGAAATGTGCACGTTCTTCAAGCAGCATTGTGCAAGAACACTAAAGATTAGCAACATGATGGCTTCCCACGATCACCTGATACTCATCCTCTGTAAGTTGGAACGAATCTTTCTGATAGACTTCTTCAACATCATGATTCACCTCGTATTGCATCTACCACAAGAGGCAGTTCTTGGAGGTCCGGTGCACATGATTTGGATGTATCTGTTTGAGCGATACTTGAAGAAACTTAAGGACTATGTCAGAAATTGAGCTTGGCCTGAGGGTTCAATAGCTGAAGGGTATGTTGTTGACGATGTATTGACTTTGTTTTCGAGGTATTTTGAGGACATATAAACAAGGTTCAACCGATCGGACAAAAATGAGGATGTCAGTGTTATACGAAGACAACTTTCTATTTTTCAATCGTAGTGCCCAATTTGAAAGAAGACATCAATGACACTTCCTGCAGATGTTCAAAGTCAAGCGATGTTTTACGTCTTTAACAACTGTACTGAAATTGAGACACTCTTGCAGCAAGACTTCGTTCTTAAATATTATTCAATTATCTTGAATAAGAATTGTAATTTTAAATGAACTAATTAGTTGATCTTACATGCATTGTAAAGGGAACATAGCCATGAGCTATTGCGCAATGGCTGTCCAAACATCGACCAGGTGCATAGAAGAGACTTTCACGGTTTGTTTTACAAGAAGGTAAATGAACAACGACCAAATACATATCAAATATATCCACATTTTTTTTCCCGTAACATTGACTAAAACCAACTTCCACTTCATCCAAGTATATGCACTGTGCCAAAGCCACGCCCATCAAGTTTTGCATAAGTTGTTTTCGTTGGCCAGTAGATGTTACTAGCAGGTTATGTCGTACACTGCCTGTGTTGTAAAAAGAGTTCGCTTCCTTACATATGATCGTGCTATTCGTAGAAAAACGCAGAACAGTGGTGTATCCATCCTACTGATTGGGGTGAGGTTTACTACAGGCAGCTACAAGAGATATTGGAGCTTCAATTCAGACCGAAACTTTCAATTTTTATATTACTATGCCAATGGTTTAGGTGTGAAGTGAGACATAGGATAACTGAGAATAACATTACTAGTATTGACATAAGTGCAGAGACGTTTAAGGATGATCAATTCATACTTGCTAGCCAATCACAACAAGTGTTCTACATTGAAGATCCTTCTAGTGGTCGAATTGGCAAGTTGTACAACTAGTCTGTCACAGGAGCACGTGGGATATGATGGGATCTAACATCACAGAGATAGACCCGCTCCACAATAACAACTCTTCTTATTTTTCTTGTATCGTTGATCTTGACAACTTAGGGCACATATCCTTGCACTGGAATGATGGTGAAACTGATGAGATAGGAGCAGCGTTTATTAGGAGAGTCTCGTATGATATTGTAGGAGATACTTCGTTCATTAATGACAAGGATGTGGAAGACGACACACATAAAGAATACGAGGATGACGAAACATGCAGTGAAAGAAATGAGGACGATAGTGACGATGATGAGGATTAATCGTATAATGATTATGAATCAGATTGAACATTGTTGTTCGTTACAAAAAATTATGAATTAGATATATAAAAATTTGCAAGTTTTTTGTTATTAGTGATTCAAATTGAATTTTGTTCGTCATTACAATGATTAGTTTATGTCAAAATGCAAGTTCGAATAAGGATTGGAATTGTACAAAATCATGGAAATCAGGACCTATATGTAACATCGTAAACTTGAAGGACTTACACTGAAAATAAAAAAGGATCAAATTGAAATAAAGGAAGAAATATAAGGATCAAAATGAATAAATTTTAAAGTTGAGTGACCTACCTGTAAATAACCAATGTTTAATGTTACATCGACGACAAATATAGTGACGATTTGCTGTCGCTATATGTTAAAAATTTTGGCGGCACGCTTTAAGTGCATGCACAAAAAAAAATGTCAATATATGTCTAGCGAGGACAATTGTCGTCGCTACAGAGTTTGCCAGATTAAAACATACACAAAGCCCTTCTTCTTCCCAATTTCATTTTCGCCATCTTTCTTACAGTCGCTGTCGTTTCCGCCATCTTCCCTACGCCATCGTCTACCTTCCACTGTTGTCATCATCTAGGTAAGTTTGAACTATCATGAAACTCCTTTTTTTAACCCTAAAAAATTATGTATTATGTTCGAACCCCTAATTGCTTAATTGTGTCATTTATATTTGTCCCAAAAGCATAATGGAACTACATTTTTGGCTTCATTAACAGTGGTTTAATTAACATTTTGCTTATTTTATACGCTTATTTATAATTGTAAACATATTATATATTAACTATATGAGCATATTTCTATTTAAATGTGTTTAATTATTGTATACGTAGGCACAGGACCTAATTTGGATGAGTTTGGAACAAAAAAGAAGAGTTTGAAGCTTAATTGACACTTAATCGGATGGCAAAGACATAAGTTGAAACTATTATAAAGAAATTGCGATGAATTCAAAAGTTTCAGGAGCAAAAATCAAATGTCTAAAAGTTTGGGGACTAATTTTCACAATTTTGAATAGTTGGAAGGCCACTTTGGAAGAATTTAGAAGGGTGATGACCAATTAGAATTCATTTGGAAGCTTTTGGATTGAATCGAGAAGATTTAAAGAATAAAGGACCAAAACCGTACATTAGAAGCCAAACCAGGGACCAAATTGTAAGTTTTCAAAATAAGGTCACACCTAGGTAGTGCGACCTAGGTGCGGTAGTGAAACCTTATTGGAGGTTGCACCTAGGTAGTAGAATGAATTGTAGGACTTAGGTGCGACCTTAGTGCAACCTACGATGAAGGAAAGTCATAAGTGCGATTTTCTAAAATTAAGTGGGATTATGACTCTTTTTAGACACAACTTTGAAGACTTCCCAAGGACTATAAAGTGATCTCTTCTAGGTCTTTTGAAGGGGTTACGGAATTGAAGAGAGATAGAGATCAAGAGCAAGGAAAAGAAGAATTCTTGGACAATATTCGTCACGGTGCAATTGGAGATTTTTTATTTATTCAAGATTAAGCGTTGTATCTATTCTTCTTCTTTTTCTTCTGAATCATGAATTTTTTCATTATTTTCGCTATATTCATAAGAATCATGTTCGACTAAATCTTTTATATGTAGGATGAACGATGAAGCCTCATATTTTTTATTAATTAGAAGTTATTTGTTTTCGTAAATTTATTGATTCCGGGTTGATTATTTATTATTTCCGTTTTGATGTTTGATCGCCATTAAAACGTTTTTTGTGGTCTAGATTGCTTTCGAGAGATTCAATTTAGATGAGCACGTAGTAATAAATAACATATGGTCCAATAATAGATAGAGATTACTATTATTCTTTATGAAATCTTTCTAGTTGATCGTTGTGATTAAATGCATACCTTTTTGTTCGAAATTTAACCAGAGATGGTTGGGTTTACATTGAGGTATAGAATTGATTGACCCGTCGAAAGAAGCTTTTGATTATATTAGGATCATCAATTTTCGACCTAGGGCAATAATTTGTGAAGACGAGTAATTGATAATTAGTCGTTGAAACTTAATGGTGGATTCGCGAATCCTAGTGATAGTAAAACTCGAATTTGTTCTTAAAATTACTTTTGACTGCATGACAATTTAGATTTAATTAAACTTAAGTAGAATAACGTTAGGATTGAATTTATAAACGAATCTGTGTTCTTATTTTACTAAAACTCGAAGTATTTATTAATTAGTTAATTGATATCTAGTACACGTGGGTTCGGCACTTTTTACGCGATTATATTACTTGTTAACGATAAGTCGACTTGCAGTATTAAAATCTACAACAACCACTTTTGTATCAATATTTACTAGTTTTTGCATTAGTCTATTCTTTTATACTTCAAATTGATGTAATCCAAACCAAGGCTTTTACGAAGATTCTGAACTTCTGGATGCAGCAAAGGAATAGATTTGTAAAGAGCTGGATTAAAGCATGTATTGTATAAAGCAGAGGCACTTGTTCACATAAATATGTGAAATTGAAATAATGAGCAAACAAGGTCTTGTTTCTTTGCATCAACTGACCATTTTCCATGCCTCTAATTCTATCCCTCACGCTCCAATCTTTCGGAGGGAAAAGTAGGAAACATCATTTGAGGATCTCTACCAAGCTGGGTGTTGGTACATGTTCGCTAAAAAAGTACTGCAAGTGTACGGGTCGCGTTCAAGTAATAAAGTGATGAGAAAGTGTCGAACCCACGAGGATAGATAATTTTACTAACATCCTAATTAATCTAGCCCTATTTTAAACACACAATAAAATGTTTTGTTTTGATGATTAAACTAAGAATTCAAAGATGATGAAAAATAAACTAATAAGAAAAATATTAAAAGAGAAATTTGTAGGGAATAAAAACAACTAGAAGAAAATACTAGGAATTCGACTTCACCAACTATTCCACTTTAAAGTTTCATTTTCCATTATCAATTCCAAAATGAGGTTAATATGGCAATCCATGCTCCTAAAATATCTAGCAATCTCTCCCGAGTAAAGCCAAACCTAATTTTACACAAGACTCCCAAGCGTTCCTACCGAGAGAACGCATATGTAAAATTGCATTAAAACTCAAGAACATTCAAAATTGATTGCACAAGGTATGAGAGAGTATTCTTACATTCCATAAGCCTTGCGTTGTTAATTAAATGTGCTAAACCTAATTTCAACCTCCCGGTAGCAACTAAGTCACAAAAGCATTTCAATTGTGATCAATAATCTCAATACACAATAAAGCCCAATAATCAACAACCATAAAAACCAAGCATAAGGAATCAATAACAAGAACAATACACTTTAAAGCTTCATAAATAGATTCATCTCATTCCTAGTAAATAAAATTAGCCCATAATATTCACAAGGACAAAATGTAAAATAGATACAAAATACATCACCGGGTTTGATAAAGTCAAGAGAAATGCAAGATTTAGCTTGAGCTCATGGTTGTCTTCATTTTCCCACTATAAACCTCCATTCATCTTCCTCTATTTACAAAATACACACAATGATGTACAAAAAATCATGAAAAACCCATTTCCATGGAGTTTTTCAAGAACCCTAACTATCTTCTTGGTGGAGAGCTTTCTATGGGAGAGGGAGTATGAGAGAATAGGGAGAGAGTCTTCAAAAAATGCAGAAAAACGGCACTTAAACCCTAGAAATCGTGAAGGGCAAAATTACCAAAAAGCCCTTGAAAAACTAAACAAAAATTCGCGGAGGATCAGGAAATGAACCATGCGATCGCATGGTTCTAATCCATGCGATCGCATGGTATAGGCTAAATGCATTCTGCTGGAAAAAATGAAGTCTCGCGATCGCGCACCAAAAGGCCCATGCGATCACATGGGCCAAATTCCCAAGTGCCTGGTTTTGAATTTTGATTAATTGCACTTCCAGGCCCTGAACTATCTGAGATGTTGACTTTAGTCCTTGAAGTTTTGGTTGTCTTTCATATAGGTTCTCCATAAATTGCAACATTGGTCCTCAATCTTTAAACATATTTATCTTTTGGTCCCCAAGATTCTCGATTTGCACAACTTTAGTCCTTTTTGCTCTTTTTTCGCATGGATCTCTTTCAATCATCATCCAAGCTCGGGTTTTTACCTAAATAGACAAAAAAAACATAAATAAGTAGTAAACAACTCTAAAGAACTCACAATTATCTATTTTTAAAGGCTAAAATAAGTGCGAAAACCGCACTTATCAGTACATAAGATTGATTCCAAGCACTTTTCTGTCTATATAACCTACTACCAGGGCTGGTTCTGACATTTTCGGGGCCCGAGGCGAGGTCCAAAATTTAAGCCCCCAAATCAAGAAGTCATAGTCAGCTATTGGTGGGCTGGACTTCAAAATTTTTTTTAAAAAAAAATATGCCCTTTCAATTTTGGGTCATTACTTAATAATATAGAATGCGGCTTACTTTGCTTTGTTGGACTTCAAACTTTTCTACAAATATTTTTTATTGGGCAAAAAAAAAAAAATTTTTTTTTTTTTTTTACGAAAATGGGCCCCCTCTGGTTTTGGGCCCGAGGCGGTCGCCTCACTCGCCTCGACCCAAAACCGGGCCTGCCTACTGCATTGCAAGGAGGATCTAGTTTTGTACTCACTTTGCAAGCTACCTGAAAATCAAGAATTCTTTTCCCTTTATATCGGAAGTTAGACTAGAAATATATAATTTCTCTTTGGTTTCCTCAAAGTTAAAGAGCGTCAAGACATATCAGAATAAGACAATATTGATGAACGAATGATAGAACAATTGATGACCAAAAGTGAGACTGAGCAAGAAATTCCTTTCAAACACAAACAATTATGTACATATATGGTCAATGCAAGTAATTTGCGAAGGCTTGGGAATCTGCAAGGAAAATTTATTATTCATTGATTTGATATAAAGCCAGCTTCCAGCGTAAGATTGAAACTGTGTAAATTTCATTAAACATAGTCATACCAGACAGAATGGCCCTGATCTGCCCACAAGGGGCAGGAGATCAGCCCCGCCAGAATGAAACCCTTTCAGAGCAGGTGGGCCAAATACTCATGCCCACAATGGGCAGGAGATCAGCCCCGCCAGAATGAAACCCTTTCTTAGAAATTCACGTTAGCTTGATACACCTTGTAAATATTCAAATACTATCACCAAATTAGTCTTTTCTTTTATATTTCAAATTAATGTTATCGAAACCAAGGCTTTTGTTGTTATCCAAACCAAGCCTTATCACCCAAAGATACATAAGCATAGCCAACTCCATGGCTAATAGTTGATAGAAATAGACAAAAATATATTTTATTGACAAAAACTAGATTCCATTGACAAAACAGAGTTCGTTGAAAAAAAAAATAGACTTCAATCGACGCTCACTGTTCAAATGCCCTAAAATAGGAAATTATAATTTTGCTTAGTGGACACTAGAGTCAGAAAAAAGAAATTTTACAGCATTTGGACAAAAAGGATTAATTAGATGATTGTGGTCCTACGAATTAAGGAAATTTCTATGACATTTGGACAAAAAAAAATTTATTTACTAACGTCCATTGTGGCACCAAAAAGCTGTCCAAAATTACTTTATGCCAACATTACAGACAAAAAAAAACATAACAAAACACATGCTAACCTTCACCTTGTTCCTCAACATCCAACATTTCAAATTAATTAGATGATTGTATTCCCCACTTGCTTTGATTTTGGCAAAGATATGTGCCCTTGAGGAAAAAGGTTGGTTTGAAGGGAAGATTTATGGATAATTTCTACATGGGATTCTTGACTGGAGGGTCAATTGATTCGATTGGGATTGAGTGATTAATTTGGAAGCCATGAGTAGAATTTCCAAACAATGAAACAGCCAGTTTAGGGTTTGGGAATGGAATGAAATCGGGTTTGATGGTTGCAAAAGTGGGAATGGTGCTGAATGGCGGGGTCACCCGGCCAATTTTCTAAAATAGTTGTTGACCAATTTTGATATGTAAAATACCAAATATAACCATGCCTTCTTTCCCGCTTATAATCATTTCAAACGATTTCAAATTCATTTGTATGTAAAAAAGATAAGATTTAAATATTATAATCTAACACATTTCAATGTTAGAATCCAATTCATTTCATTTATGTAAGAAATTCTATTTCAAAGTAGAAACTCATCATTTTCTATCTTCTTCTTTTAATTCACGGTAGAAATTGTGGATTTTGTAGTATAAATCATAAAAAAATGTATAAATCTGAGTATGAATTGTGATTTTTACTTTAAATTTCTGCAAATCTTAGTTCATTTGAAGTGAGTTAATTGAAAAAATCAGTTATAATTGGATAAAATGGAAATTAGGCCCCATACGCCATTTTCTCAAAAAATTTGAAAAATATTGTTATTTTTAAAAATGAAAATACCTTGTGTCACTTTTTGCTATAAAAGTGACAATTTCAGTACTCATCAAATTCCTTAAATAGTTGAAATATCATGTATACAATCTAGTGTTAAATAATAAGTTCTATATTATATTATAATGTCAGGACCTATACGAAAGCAAAGCGCATGAATGCCAATACTAGTTTGAATAGAAAAATCAATATATATGAATAAGTGACATTTGTGTCACTTTTTGTTATAAATTAATTATAGGACGTGCGATGCACGTAAGGTGGTTCGTAGGATAGTTCGAATATAATTTGCAGTAAATGGTTTAAAGAAATTATCACTCAACAAATATAAGATTAATAATCAAAATACACACTTCTTAAATATAAATATAATAAGTAAACAGTTATATGAACAAACCACAATTTACAACCTAGAAGAACTTGTAGTTGATTGCATAATTATTTTCAAACTGTATACTAAGCAAAATAGTAAAAGTCGAGAAATACTAATATAATGTTTATAAGCAACATCATAGTGCTATATACAGACAAAAAGAAACAATAAAAGCTTTGATTATCAAATGTTGCTCTCAACATATGTATTTTCAAATAATAAATAATCTAACATGTTCATAAAATCATAAGTGTCAAAATAAATAAAAAATTATAACACATTAAAAAACTTAAAAGTCAACGAAATGGGACTATTTGGGACATAAGACAGCAAAATAATTAATTGGCCATACCTCTTATATTGTATTCTATTTTTTTTTTTTTTTTTACTTCATGAAATATATTTGTTCAAGAATATGAAAAAAAAAAATTTCTCATTAGATCTCCATAAAAGCTCAATACAGGAAAAAAATCGTATATACATACAACTTTGAAAATAGATTTTAAACAGGTACTCTAAATGATATACACATGTACAATGTTTAAACAAGAAACAAAAAGAGTAATGATATTCCCACTATAGTTTTTATTAACTACACTACGTTTTTATGACAATGAAGGTCCACCAATCTATGAAATTTTGTCACTTATATCCCCAACTTTTTTCGCGCATTTTTATTGTTAAATTTCAATTAATTTTCACATATTGTATCAGATGATGATTTTTGTCCAAATATTCTGATAATGTGCATTAAAATGAGGGACAAATATTTTGTCAAACTTTTGTATTTGTTATTTATTTTGTTTATTTAAAAATATGTGAGACAAAAAAAAATATTTCTACACCCCCTTAATTAATTTTTTAAAAAGAAATTATCATCAAAGACAAAGATAAAATGTACTAATTAATAGGTTGATCATAAAAAATGTGATAACAAATAGTAAGGGACATAAATGTGAAAATTAGATATTGTTGAGGACTTTAATGTGTATTAAAATGAGGGACAAATATTTTGTCAAACTTTTGTATTTGTTATTTATTTTGTTTATTTAAAAATATGGAAGACAAAAAAAAAATATTTTTACGCCCCTTTAATTAATTTTTTAAACAGAAATCGTCATCAAAGAAAGAGATATGATGTACTAATTAATAGGTTGATGATATATTTTTTACGTCTAGATTTGTTACTAATGCATGCAAAAGCCATTGACCATAAGAAAAATTTTGTGGAAAGAAGATGATTTTTAAATGTAAAATTGTAGAGATTTCTCTTGGAAGTTTGGAGATGGTGGAGTTGTGTGTTAAAAGAGAGATAATTTAGGTCATGTTCGGTAGAATTTTTTTCCAAAAAAAATCATTTTTTTACCTACAATTTTTGACTTTTCAACTTTTTTACACTACAAAAAAATTTGAAATTTATTTTTTCAAATCACTCCATCATTTATAGAATAATAAGTTTTGGTCTCTTAATATTATGTTTAACATGTTATAAATTGATATGTTTGAATTGTATTTAAATAATAAATTTTTTTATTATCTAGTATAATTAGTGTATTTATAGTATTATTACAAAAATAAAATTTGATATCAAATTTTATTAAAAATGTAGGTGGAGGATATAATTTTTCTCCAAGAAAAAAAAAAGATGCACTCTGTACACTATTGAAAGTAAGAATTGCCAGCTCGTCACCATGGGTAGTTTGCTTCTTTATTTTTTATATACATAAGATTATTTGAGATTTCATTTGATCATAGATATTTAATTTATATTTTTAAATAATTTATTATGTTGATATTATTTTAAATACTACATTTTTTTACAATTTATACAATTTACATATGGCAATATTTTTTCTTGGTAATGTTTTCTATTTTTTAAATTTTTAAGTTTTTATTATTTTCAAATAGATTACTGATTGAAATATTTCTGTTAACAAACTGTTAATATATATATTTGTAATATATTCTACCAACCTGGCTGTGGATAAGTTTTCAAATCTGATTAGTTTTCTTTTGAAATTTTGTTAAATAGTTATCGAGTTTTAGATAGCGTTTTTTATTTATTTACAGTACTTGACCATTTATAACATTTTATTATATTATATTTTTATTTTTTGGTAACATTTAACTATATTATTTTTTGAATTATTAGTGTAATATAAGATGAAAAAAATGTTATTAAATATATACTAAAAACCTGTTTATATAATCTCAATTTTTAGCAATTTCATTATATATATTTTAAAAAAAAACACTTTACAAAAAGATAATGACAACTTTTCTTTTATCATTTTCGAAATTACATTTCCTCTATCCATGAGTGACAGATGTATTACCATCTCTCCCTATATGTATTTTATAGGGTAAATTTAACTAATGGCCACTGAACTTTAATTGAGTTTCTATTTGACCACTGAACTTTAAAAGGTATCTTAATGGTCACCTAACTTTCAACTGGTTTCTATTTAGCCACCGAACTTTAAAAGGTATCTCAATGACCACCCAACTTTCAACTAAATTTCTCATATATCACCCGTTATTCATTCGCTTGCAATACCTGACGAAATATCCTACGTGGCAAACAATCTTTCGACAGAATGTAGTAATAATATTATCAACAAAAATGCACTACGCAAACACGCCTAATTCGCATGAATTTGGTTGAAAAAAACTAAAAGCGTTTTCAATTTTTTTTGAAATATGGCGTATTTGAGTAGTGCGCTTTTACTGATTGAGAGAGATTTAATAATATTACTATGCTATATTGAATAAATATGGTATATTTGAGTAGTGCATTTTTACTGATTGAGAGAGATTTAATAATATTACTACACTATGTTGGAAGATCATTTGCCACATAAGATATTTCATCAGATATTGCAAGTGAATGAGTAACGGGTGATATATGAGAAACTTAGTTGAAAGTTGGGTGATCATTGAGATACCTTTCAAAGTTCGGTGGCTAAATAAAAATCAGTTGAAAGTTGGGTAATCATTGAGATACCTTTTAAAGTTCAATGATTAAGTAGAAACTCAATTATAGTTTAGTGGTCATTGGTTAAATTTACCCGTATTTTATAACTACGTAGTATTGTGTATCTATCATCTTCCTCACCATAGATTAGGACTTTTCTCTCTCCAATACCCAATATGTTTCTCTCTCTTAAATCTCCACTACAATCTCTTCACAACTCTCTCTAGTCTCCAACTTTTTACTCAATATTCAACAATGATGCTTGTTACCACACGATTATGATATGGCTTCCACGTCAGCAAGGGTCCCATCTAAGCCCAGTAAGGGTCTCGTCCAAGATCCATCAAGAACCCCAGCTGGCCCTGCTAGGGCTTTGAAAGTTCTGATAAAACGCCCGAAGGCCCATCACATGCCTTGGCCTTCGGCATCCAGAAATCCGCGGGGCTCGTGGAGGCCCTCGACACTCACGTGCGATCTATAGGGCCTCGTCAGGCTTCAAATCATTTGTAACCAGCAAGCAACTCGATATGTCGGAATGACCAGAGAAGTAAGTAAGGAAAGATTGCGTTGATTTGGCGCACGAATCCTCACAAGAAAACAGGATCGTAATCTCCTGAAATCATGCAACGTGATAATCTCAAAGAAGGAAGATAATCTCGGAGATTGCATGGGTAAGGAAGGATCTTTATCACATAAGGAAGGAAGATCCGATTGAGTATCAAATTGATTTGTCTACTAAATCAATTAGAACTCTTGCGCTATAAATACAACGTCTCCGGTTGTTCCAAGGTACGCATTCTTTTATGCTTAAGAATCCCACCCTAAATTCTGCTCAAATCTTTGCCTGCTTGTCTCTCCCACACCCCATTATTTCCACCCCTCGTGTATCATCCATATATCGGTAGTTGACTTGATCGTCGGAGTGCCAACGATCGTCGGACCCTTTTTCTCTGGAGATCTTGGTGCCTAACGATTGTCCTAGTGTGCAGGTAACATACGAGTTGGCAGAGGAGTGACTGGAAATCTGTTGACACGTGGATGTTGCAGGTTCCGATGTCAACAATGCTGACCAGGAGAAAAATCCAAGCCCAGACCCGAGCATCTCTTCCTGATACTCAATTGAACAAACTTTATCCACACAATTCGGTAAATCTTTTGTGCCAGCGCCGCCCAGCCCCAAGCGAAACGTGACTGTGCAGAACCATCTCGTGAATAAGGGTTATGCTATTTGGAGCTATCCTTTATTAAAAAAAAAGAAGGAAAAAAAAGAAGAAGACAACCACCTGTCAAGCCGACACATGGCAATATGAATAGTAAAATTTTAGGCTCTTTTATTATAAAAGAGATAGAAGTGACATTGTGTGTCACTTTTGTTTTAAAAGTGCAATTTTAATATTTATCAAATTCCTTTAATGGTTGAAGTATCATGTAAACAATTTAGTGTCAAATGATAAATTTTAAATTCTATTATAATATCATACTTATACAAAGGCTAAGCGTAAGAATGTCAATACTATTTTGAATAGAAAAACCATTAATATGTATGACTAAGTGACATTGTATCACTTTTTGTTATAAAAGTGATATAGTGTGTCACTTTTTGTTCTAAAAATGACAATTTTAGTATTCATCAAACTCATTTAATTGTTGAAGTATCATGTATACAATTTCGTGTTAAATGATTTACATTCTATTATAATGTCAGGACTTATACAAAAGCATAGCACATGAATGTCAATACTATTTTGATTAGAGAAAATCAATATGTATGAATAAGTGATATTGGGTCACTTTTTGTTATAAAAGTGACATTGTGTATCTCTTTTTGTTCTAAAAGTGACAATTTCATTATTCATCAAACTTATTTAATAATTGAACTATCATGTATACAATTTAGTGTTAAATAATAATTTTTACATTCTATTATAATGTCAGGACCTATACAAAAGTAAAGTGCAGGAATGTCAACACTATTTTGAATAGAAAAACCAATGTGTATGAATAAGTGACATTGTGTCGTTTTTTGTTATAAAAGTGACATTGTGTGTCGCTTTTTGTTATAAAAGTGATATTGTGTCACTTTTTGTTCTAAAAGTGACAATTTCAATATTCATCAAACTCAATTAATGGTTGAAGTATCATGTATATAATATCGTTTTAAATGATAATTTTTACAAGCCATTATAATGTCAGAACTTATACAAAAGCAAATCGCAGATATATCAACACTATTTTGAATAGAAAAACCAATATGTATGAATAAGTGATACTTTCTATATAAAAAATAAAAAAATCATAAATCTTGCAACTTTCTTTTCTTTTGTGGTTTCTTCTTCAAATGTACTGAAATTTTACACAATCTTCGATTATGGCCATACTTCTCACATCTACACCATAATTCACAGCAAATATCAAGTTAAATCTAGAAATTAAATTAACTATAGAGAAGATTTTGATTCAAGTTTGTTATTTCACTTACATACATTGTTATGTCACTTTTTAATCAAAAAGTGATAGAGCGTGTCACTTTATTTCCAAAGTCTCGATTTATAGTTAAGACCAAAAAAAAAAAAAAAAAAAAAAAAACAATATATTAATGTTTAATCATCCTCAATAATTCATGTCACTCCATAATTCACAACAATTATCAAGTTAAATCCAAAAACTAAATCAACCACAAAGAAGATTTTGATTCAAATTTGTTATGTCACTTGTATACAATGTTATGTCACTTTTCTATCCAAAGCCTCGATTCATATTCAAGACAAAAAAAAAAATTAATGTTTAATCATTCTCAATAATTCATATCCTCCATGATTCAAAACAAATATCTAGTTAAATCCAAAAATTAAATCAACCACGGAGAATACTTTGATTCAAATTTGTTATGTTACTTATAAACATTGTTATGTCATTTTTTTAATCAAAAAGTGACAGAGCATATTACTTTTCTTTCCAAATCCTCGATTCATATTCAAGACAAAAATAAATTATATATTCATGTTTGATCATCCTCAATAATTTATGCCACTCCATAATTCACAAAAATATCAAGTTAAATCCATAAATTAAATCAACCACAGAGAAGATTTTGATTCAAATTTGTTATGTCATTTGTATACATTGTTATGTCACTTTTTAAGCAAAAAATGACATAGAATGTCACTTTTTAATCAAAAAGTGATAGAACATGTCACTTTTCTTCGCAAAACCTTGATTTATATTCAAGAAAAAAAACAATACATTCATGTTTGATCATCCTCAATAATTCACGTCACTCTATAATTCACAAAAATATCAAGCTAAATCCATAAATTAAATCAACCACAAAGAAGATTTTAATTCAAAATTGTTATGTCATTTGTATATATTGTTACGTCACTTTTTAAGCAAAAAATGACACTTTTTACTCAAAAAAGTGACAGAACATGTCACTTTTCTTCACAAAGTCTCGATTTATATTCAAGAAAAAAACAATAAATTCATGTTTGATCATCCTCAATAATTCATGTCGCTCATAATTTACACCAAATATCAAGTTAAATCTAAAAATTAAATTAACAACATAGAAGATTTTGATTCAAATTTGTTATGTCACTTTTTAAGCAAAAATTGATATAGCATGTCAATTTTTAATCAAAAAGTGATTTGTAAAACCTCGATTCATATTCAAGACAAAAAAAAAAGAAGATACATTTATGTTTGATCATACTCAATAATTCATATCACTCCATAATTCACAGCTACGTAACAGAGATGGCTATGATCTCGTGTTGCTGACAATAATAATTCCAAGTTGATGGTTGAACGTTCCTAAGTTATTTGACTAGAGTCAAAACTATTTCCCATAACGAATTTCCTATAACTCATAGAAATTATAAACTATTAAAAGAAATGCATTAAACTCAAGAACACTCACTCAATAACCACAAAATTCTAAAAGGTATATCTATATCCTTTATGCAAATTATGGTATATGTTATCACGATCAAACAATGCCCGCATCACCTTTCAGTCTCAAAGTGGTTCTCAAATTTTTCAAATCATTGGCCAGATGAACAAACAAAATAAAATTCAATAACAAACACTCAGCCTAAAAATCATAATTTGAAATCTTAAACACTAAAATTAAATTTAAACATCTTTTATACCCCATCTATGCATGCAAAGTAACAACAGTAAGTTTAGACAGTTTAATTGAACGGAGTTTATATAGTTCACTTAAAAATAAACCTCCATCCCCAATAAGCGAAGGCAAAGAGTTTGTAAATTGGTCATTTAAATTATTCAAATCTAACTCTGATTAGAATTGTTTTAACCTTCACCTTTTTGATCGGGCGAAGGATACGAACCCAAGCCCTCGCCCTACTTAATTACCGATTCTAAAATAGAAGAATATCCCTGGGACCACTGGATGAATCTCCATGTTGCAAAATCAGTTACAACCAAAGCACATATGAGAAAAACAACTAAATCTAGAGAAAAAGACAACCGAGCCAATGTTCTTCTGCCACGTGTCATAGAATCCTCTAGAATTAAGAGCCTTTCAATCAGAAGGTGACACGTGGTAGAAAAAGAAAAAAGACAAAAGAACCCTAAGCTTTGCAACACCTTTAAATAACTTGAATCAAAACAAAGGAAGGCAAAACAATTGAAAACGTTAGCCAAATTCTTTCTCTTTTAATTATTAATCTTGAGACGGCATTATATTGGAGGATTAAGATACTTACTTTAATAAGGAGGTGGTCGAAGATTTGTTGACTTCAATTTTAGTGGTCAACAAATTGGCGCCGTCTATGAGAATCTGCACAATTTTCCATGAAGTTCAAACCACTGGTGAAAGTTTTTGAGTATTTAAAGAAAGTTTAGAATTCTCATTGAAAACAAAGGCTGAAAAAATGAGCGATATAGAATGGAAAATAGGCGAGAATGAGTTGGACAGGCAAAACGAGCTTCCCGAGGACAGTGACTTCAATCCCAAAAGACAGAGAGATGAGATCCCATAAATAGTTGTAAGCGAATGAGGAGAAATGCCCAAAAAAAAGGAATAGGTGCCACAAGAAGATGTCCGTAGCGCAAATAGTGTCTAATTTGGCCGAGCAAATCCAAATGTTGGTGCAAAAAAATAGAGCAAGGACAACTATGTCAAGCAGTCAAATCGTTGATGAAGAAAAGGTTAGAGTTAGAGCCAGAGCACTATCAGTGAGCCATTCCCACATTTACAATAATCCTAAGGACTCCAGGCATTACCAGCTCATTGACCCACTCAAAGAGCGATAGCGTAGACCCACAAGGTCTGCCAGTGTTTTTGATCGGCTAGGCGACGAGGTTGACTCCCACCAAAGAAAGGCCCAGTTCTATGATGGACGAAGTGTAGGATCACTCCCAAAGGATCCCATGTAACCAAGCTATTTGTATGATGATGAGGGTGATGGATCCACCAGGTCCTTTGAAGAAGAAGATGATGATGATGATCTCCTATTTTTCCATAAGATATCAAGCACTCATGTCCCTAGAGGTTTTGCAAGGTCGAAATTAGATAAGTATACGGGGTGAGGTGATCTCATGTATCACTTGGAGGATTACAAAATAGAAATGAAACTCAAAAATGCTTCGCCATCACTGAAATGCTATGACTCTTACTGGCGCGGCCAAGAGATTGTACCTGAAGTTGAAACTCGGTTTCATTCGGAGCTGGCCACAACTGAAGAAAGCCTTTATGAGCACTTTCGTCAGCCATACCTTGGGTGAGGCCCACGCCACATGGTTGAATAACATTAGATAGGGTGTGAGTAAGTCTTTTAAAAACTACTTCAACAGATTCCTAAACGAGCTAATTGCTATGGAATCCATTTTAGATGAGAAGGCTTTGGATGCCTTATGGAACGGACTGAGGATGAAAACCATTTTATGGTGAGATGTCTAAAACAAGAATCCCCAAACATATAACTAGATAGTGGACCTCATCAAGGAAGAAATTCAAACTGAAGAAACAATCGAGAATAGAAAGAAGCACGATGGAGAAAGATATATGGTGACACAAGGTGGTGCGAAGGGTACTTTTCCTAGACAGAACAACCAGGGTCGGCATATGGATCTGTAGAATCAAGCTTTCAAGGTAGAGGTGAACGAAGTCACTCCTAAAAGGAGCAAAACTATAAGCGAAGTGTTCGCACCCCAACCCCCGTCTAAATTCTACAGAATTCACTGGTTTGATAACCACAACACGGAGGAGTGCCCTGATGTAAGGGCCACAGTTGACCAGATGGTGGAGAACAGATATAGACCTACTAGTGGAAGTCAAATGGGAAAGCCTTCACAGCCATGACAAACAAGCTATACCTACAATAGGGAGGCGAGGGAGATGAACAAGAGATGGAAGTTACCGTCCAGCACCACGTGCACCACAGCAAAAGAACCAGGGAATTCTCAATGCAAAGCCACTAGTAGCTCAACCTCCCATCCAAGAAATCAACACAATTATGGGCGGACCCTACATTGGCAGAGAGAGCAACAATGCACAAAGAAATTATGTAAGGGCTGCAAAGAAACCAACTCAAGAAAACTATTGGGTTCGAAGGGAGACGAAGCCTCTAGCGCCAGCGATAACTTTCAGAAATGAGGACGAAGCTTATGTCCACTACCCCCATTGTGATGCTCTAGTAGTCCAAGTCGTAATCACCCGAAACACTATCAAGCGAATGTTGGTCGACAATTGAAGTTTGGTGAATATTTTATTTGGAAGTGCTTTCAACGAGATGGAGGTTGACCATCCCTGGACACCTATGTCTAAATCACTGTATGGGTTCATGTGGGATAGCACCATCCCAAGGAAAAGATTAGTTCACAGTGGAAGTTGGGAAGGAGCCTTTAGTGGCGAAAAACTTTATGGAATTTTTGATCATTGGTAGAAGGTCTGCCTACAACGGGATCTTAGGTTGTCCCACATTGAAACAGCTTATGGCCGTCACGTCAATCCATCACCCCACCATGAAATTTTTGACTTCGGCAGGGGTCGCCACTGTGAAGGACAACCAAGAGTCATCACATGAATGTTATCTAAATGCCCTAAGAAAATAGGCTCAAGCCCCCGTTACTCATATGGCTATAATGGTTGATACAACAATACCTGAGGTGGAGATGGAGGGTCATATTCGCTTGGATGACATCCTCGACCCCTGTATCCTTGAGTCGAATTACAAAGCTGTCGCAATAGAAGAACTCAAAGAATTCCCAATTAGTGAAGAAGATGAGACGAAGTTGTTGCGTATAGTATACGGGTTGGATCTGGAGATGAAGAGTAATATGAAGAAATTCTTGAAGGAAAATGTTGATGTTTTTGCATAAAAACACTCTGATATGGTCGGGATAGATCTCTAAGTGGCATGCCACGCTTTGAAAATCAATCCACAAATCAAGCCAAGGGTACAGAAACAAAGGCAGATGAGCATGGAAAAGTATGAGGCAATGATGGGCGAGGTTGATAAGCTACTAGCCAATGGGATTATCCGTGAGTCTCATTATCCATTTTGGGTACGCAACCCCGTTCTTGTGCTAAAGAAGGGAGGACTTTGGAGAACATGTCAGGATTTCACAGATCTAAACAAAGCCTACCCGAATTATAGCTTCCCTCTACCCCAGATCGATCAGCTTGTAGACTCAATGGCGGGCCATGAATTCTTGGGTTTTATGAACGCATACTCAGGATACAACCATGTACCCATGTTCTGCCCTGACGAGGAGCACACTTCATTTATCACTGATCGAGGCCTCTACTGTTATATGGTAATGCCTTTTGGTTTAAATAACGTTGGTTCAACATATCGAAGACTTGTTAATAAAATGTTTGCTGATCAAATTGGGAAAAACATGGAAGTATATGTTGTTGATATGCTAGTCAAAAGCCTAAAAACTGTTGATCATCTTAAACACCTAGATGAAATGTTTTCTATCTTCCGAAAGTATAGAATGAAACTAAACCCTTTAAAGTGTGCTTTCGGGGTCGTATCAAGTAAATTCTTGGGTTATATGATGAAACAACGAGGTATAGAGGTTAATCCAGAAATAATTCAAGCTCTCCTTAACATGCGACCCCCTAGTAAGCCAAAGAAAGTCCAAAGCCTCACCGGAAGGGTCGCCGCTTTAAGTCAGTTTGTTTCGAGAACTACCGACAAATGTTTTCCTTTTTTCCAAATCATAAAAGCTAGGAAGAGGTTCGAGTGGACGAAAGAGTGTGACGCTGCCTTCGATGAGTTGAAAAACCATCTTGGGAAAGCTCATATGCTCTCCAAGTCGAACCCAGGCGAAAACTTGATTTTATATCTTACAATCTCTGATGTAGCAGTGAGTTCGGTACTGGTAAGGGAAGAAAGTCATCTACAATTACCCATTTATTATGTGAGTAAGGCGTTTAGGATGCAGAGACTAGGTACCCAAAAATGGAGAAGCTAGCTCTATCCTTGATCGTAGCTTCTCATAAGCTTCGCCCTTATTTTCAATCACATAAAATCACAGTACTAACAAACCATTCACTGTAACAGGTGTTACAGAAACCTGAACTTGGGGTCACTTAACGAAGTGGGCCATTAAGCTGGGTCTGTTTGATATTACTTTTAACCTAGGACAGCAGTTAAAGGGCAAGTACTGGCAGATTTTGTTGCCAAATCAGTAAAATGGGATATCCTTAGCCTCACCTCAAGCACACAAAAACTACAGGCATGGAAGTTGTATGTGGATGGGTCTTCTGGAAAAGCTGATTCCGGGGCAGAAATCATACTAATAAGTCCAAAAGGGCACGAGCTTAACTGTGCTCTTCGTTTCGGCTTTAAAGTGACGAATAATGTGGCTAAGTACGAAGCCCTTCTGGACTTATAATGGCATACAATTCAAGAATGGAAAGTTGCAAAAAATATGTGACAAACTTGGCATCCAGAAACACTTCTCTATTCTCAATTATCCACAGGTCAATGGCCAGGTAGAGGCTGTGAACAAAATCCTCAAAAACATCTTGAGAAGAAAACTTGATGGCGCGAAGGGAACATGGGTAGATGACTTGCCTCAGATTTTATGGGCTTATCATACTACTGTCCGAACATTGACTGCCGAGACACCTTTCTCAATGGCCTATGGCATTGAAGCTATGATCTCAGTCAACGTCGACATGTCATCTTCTCGAAAGTTATACTTCAATGAAAATCAAAATGACGAGGCAATTTGAGTAGAAAAGGACCTACTAGAAGAAAAACGAGTGTCTTTCCAATTGAAACTTGCATCTTACTAAAAGAAGATGGACAAGTACTATAACTCAAAGGTTTACCTTAGATATTCTTTAAGGATTGTAGATCTTGTCCTCAAAAAGGTTTTCCAATCTAATAAATAGTCTGGGGCTGGAACGTTGGGAGCCAATTGGGAAGGACTGTACATGATATACGAAGTCATTGCTCCTTGAACTTACCTGCTCATCAAAAAGGAAGGCGAACTGCTAAAGAATCTGTGGAATTTCCAACATTTGCGGAAGTATTATCAATCAGGAATGTAACTTTTAATTTCCTTCGTATTGGCGAAGATTGTAAAGCCAAAGGCTATTTTTCGTTATCAATGAAAGAGTTTGTTCAACGAATCATCTTGATAAGAATTCAAGGCAACGGAGTTGGGACCTTGATCGGACCAATCACCTTATCGAAGAACTGTCTACAACGAACGATCAGTACTAGCGAAATCAGTGAGGTTGGGACCTTGATCGGACCAATTCTTGTTTAAAAACCACGTGATGGCATAATGATCTCGTCAGACGAATCATGCTATCGTTTTGTTTGATGCAAGCATACCATCATACTTATGATTTTTGGTTTTAATTGGTTAAAGTCAGACCATTAATTGGTTGAAGTGAACCATTATACTTGATTAGTTTTAACTGGTTGAAGTCAGACCATTATACTAGCTAGAAGGATCGTGCTTTGAAAGTAATTTAAGGCGATCTTGTGTGGCAAGGAAGTTATAAACAATTGTTTCATTGTAATGTCATCTTCATAGTATTTCATTGTATTATCTAGAATTCAACGAGCTTAACTTCGGTTAATAACTACCATCACTAATCAAAAGAGATATAAAGCAAGAATCAACACTTGAAAGGAAATTCCCATTCATCATTGAGCAAATTTACACCAAGAGAGTTACAAATCTTGCAAACTTTTAAAAATAGTAGAGTCTGCCGTTTGGGAAGGCAGAGCCCCGGAAGTAGGCTTCACGACAGCCTCAGAAGTTAATGGCTCCACGACAGCCTAATTGTCTTCAATCTCAAGTGGTAGGGCAAGTGAACCCGTTTCCCTTCCTCATAGAGGAAGTAAAAATTGAAGTCAGGATGCTCGTCCGTGGTTAGCTCCAGAAGCTCTGTTCCCCGAGCTTGCTTGCTATCTTCAAAGATCTATTTCCCTTCATCACAATCTCTAAAGTTCAACAAATCCTTGTGAAGAGCCTCCACCTTCGCCGACATCTCAGCTCCTCATCGTTTTTAGCCAGACCCTCTTCTCAAGATACCTGATGAATGTAGAACGAGTTTATTCCCTCTCTCTTCTTTTCAATTTTCTTTTGAAGTTTGTCTTCTTTCTCCTGAGCCAGAGCACGAGAGGCAGCTAGGTCGTTGACAAGATAACGAACGTCGGCCCTTAAACTCTCGGCTTCAGAATTTTTTCTCAATTTCTCCAATTTCTTAGTCAGCTTCTCAACTTCCGCCTCAAGATGCTCAATCAAGTAGGAAAGACCATCAACCTTTTTCTTGTACTCCTCTACTTCGGCTCTGATGTTGCCAAAAGCGCAGTTTTGATCTTGCATCAGAATAAAGGCCCGTGCGAAGTAGTTTTCTGAGAGATAGGACCTCTAGCAAACGGTCATCGTTGTGGACAAATCTTCCCAAGTTTTATTAAAGGCTCGGAAGAGCGATGAGCATGCTCTAGATAAGAAACCAGGGATAGAATTGACCAAAGAGACCTTCAAACCCTCAGGACGACTTCAGAAAAGCTCAACTAGGGGAGAACCGAATGAGGGGGATGGTCGCTGTTTCTTCGTAAAGCTAGGCCTACTATCAAAGGATGGATTTTCTCTCCTAAAGAGGACCCAGTTGAGTGGTCTTAGAGGAGAAAAGGATTTGGTTCGAATTAGGCTTCACCTTCACCTTGGGTACAGGATCCACGACCTTCTCATTGCCTTTACCATCGACTTCAACAGTAGTTGGCCTCCTAGAGTTATGAGAAGGATCTTTAATCACCACTTCCTTGACAGGTGGTGGACTTTTAGCCTTCATAGAAATTTTAGTCTACACTACTTTAGAAGTTGGAGCAAGATTCGGGTTTTTCTTGGGTTTAGTGAAGTTGATCTTTGCTGCAAAAGGGTCCGTGAAATGTTAGAATGTCAAAGTAGTAAAAATATTAAATAGAAAGAGGGGCGAAACCTCAAATAAGACTTACAAGGAGCCATTTCTAAACCAGCGTTGTATAAATTAGTACAACCTCACTGCAATAATACTTTTATCTCTCTTGGGAGACAATGATTCTCAAGCAAAGGGCCTCGAATACGGAGGAAAATGTTCCCTATCTAAGTTTCAGAAAAGTGAGGCCCCCTGTCTTTGCCTGTCAAAGATAGAAAGGTAATTAAAGAAGAGAGAGATGTAGGTAAAGCAGAATATCTAGAAGAGAAAATGATGAACTGACGAAGCTCGCCATAGAAGCGAGGCATGGAAGTTCTCGGAATTGGGTTCGTCGATTGAAACTCCAGTTTCCACTCACAAAAAATAAGGACTCTTTCCAACCCTTCACTTTGTTTGGAGTGTCAACTAATTTTAGGTTTGATTTTGAGTGAGGGGCAAGGTAATAGTATCCATGTTGGGGTTTCTTTTGTTCCATGCAGACAGGGTGATAGAAAAAATGAAAAACTTCTGGCGACAGCTCGTCGTTGAAACCTGCCTTCTCGGATGAAGGAAGCTGCCATTACAGCCCAGCTGTTCGGACATAACTGAGTTGGGACGAGCCTATAATCACTAAGAAGTTGGTAAAAAAGTGATGAAAAGGCAAGCGAAGTCCGGACTCCATTGAAAGGGCACGAATTGCTACGAAGTCAGTGGAAGGCCTATCAGCAGTTTGGTGTGGTCGAAGAATAATCAATTCTATGTCTTCGAGTATATTATAAAGGTTTCGAATTTCAACTAGCTGTTCATCTATTTTGATGGATGAAAAAATCTCACTAGCCTGAAATACACCCTCGTTTCCCTCCTCACTCTCTCTCTCTCTCTTTCTCTCTCTCTCTCTCTCTCTAACTGAAATGGGTTCGTCCACTAGGTGAAGGTTAGTCTTCCTAGTTCCGCCACCAGACCTCAGTTGATCTAAGTCTTCTCCTGTCAAAATTTCACCAGAATGTCCTACACCTAAACTAGGCAAAACATTAAGAGCTATCACTTCCGTAGACGAACTAGAGGTCTGAGAAGTACAGTCTGGCTCTTGAACATCAACTTCAACCTCAGCCGACAGATTTTGGGAGTAGGTTTGTGAAGACATTTTTCTTAGATTCAAAAGAAGAATTAGAAGAAGATGATAGAAAGTTACCTAGAATAGAAAAAGAATGGCAAGGAACACCTTCGGAGGAGCAAGAAAGGCGAAAGATAAACTTGTGAAAATTCAAGCTAGACTGAGAGCAAATGTAAAGAGTAAAGAAGCGATTGCAAGTGTACGGTGGCCCAATTTATAGTTGTTACCAAGTTAACTGAGTCGTCAGATCAACCAAGTTTTCATCTGAGCCTTTAAATATCTGATTCATCCTGGCCATCAAAGTTAAAAGAACGGTAAAAAAATGTTTCAAACAGACGCCCTGGATCTAACACTAGCATTGTACGCGCCTCAAATGCGTAAAGAATAGCCATCAATCAGACAAATGACGGTTGCAATCATGGTAGGCACCCTTTCTCGAGAAAACGCAAACAACATGTAATCATGGCGTGCATTAAATTCTTCCATTCCAACTCCAAATAGGGAGCAGACACGCATCCCACTATTGTTACAATAGAAATATAGACTCGGACTTCACCCATAATGTAAAGCTTCGCTCATAATGTAAAGCTTCTCTCCTAGTGAAGTCCTTAGCCCAATATGAATATTGATTTGGACTTCGGGTACTATGATTATTATACTCGTTTACACATGTGGGTACTTGAAGGGGCGCAAGTGACTGGTGATGGTTCACATGCCCATTAAATAGTGGTTCATTTAATGCATTATGATTTCCACACATATCTTTCCAATGGTTCAGATCTTAAGACCCTTAACCAACGGTTATGACAAGATATTGTCTCTATATAAACTCTAATAATCCTTCATTTCTAGTTTCATTTTTTTCAAACTTCTCAAAACTCAAACATCGTGTTTTGATGGCCGAGAATACCTTCACAAATACTCCCGTTTTGAACTTGTCACTTCTTGAAAGATTTTAATCCATCTTCAGGTGTACAGGAAAAATCTTTCAAGAGTGACAAGTTTGAAATTGGACTATAATAATTGGTGAAGATGTAATTCCCCGTGGTAATTTAATTGCTCCTATGTATTACTGCATTGCCTAATCCATTGTCTAAGTAGAAAGAATAAGCGCGAATTGCATTCATTCGCAAATCTGGCCTTTATAATAAGCGAAGTCTTGGACTGACGTCACGAGCAGCTTTTCCGTTCCTGTCAAAATTAAGTGTATGGAGCACGAAGAATGAAGTTCAAGCGAAGATACAGTTTCAAATATATATATATATATATTCCCAAACAAGATGTTGAACTTCAGTCTCAATTCTAAGTCCTTTGTCTAATATGAATAATTAGACTTGGACTTCGAGGGCTTTTGTTATACCTTGTCTATGCATGCGAAGTAACAACAGTTAGTTTAGACAGTTTAGTTGAACGGAGCTTATATATTTCACTTAAAAATAAACCTTCGTCCCCAAATAAACGAAGGCAAAGAGTTTGTAAATTGGTCATTTAAATTATTCAAATCTAACTCTGATTTGGATTGTTTTAACCTTCGCCATTTTGATCGGGTGAATGATATGAACCCCTCGCGCTACTTACCGATTCTAAAAGAGAAGAATATCCTTGGGACCACTGGATGAATCTCCATGTGGTAAAATCAGTTAAAACCAAAGTACATGTGAGAATAACAACTAAATCTAGAGAAAAGGACAACCGAGCCAATGATCTTCTGCCACGTGTCATAGGATCCTCTAGAATTAAGAGCCTTCCAATCAGAAGATGACATTTGGTAGAAAAAAGAGAAAAGACAAGAGAACCCTAAGCTTTGCAACACCTATATTTAACTCTAATCAAAACAAAAAAAGGGAGAACAATTAAATATCTTAGCCGAATTCTTGCTCTTGTAATTCTTAATCTTCGGATGGCATTATATTGGAGGATTAAGATTGTTACTTTAGCAAAGAGGTGGTTAAGGATTTGTTGATTTTAATTTTAGTGGTCAACAACATCAAAACTAACGATTAGATCGTTGGTCCTAATAATTGAAATTTTAGCTACTCACATGCAAAGTATAAAAAATATATAATCTTAAGCTTAAAGCCATGAACTTCCAGTCTTGTCTCGCAATTCTCTCTTCTTCTTCTTGCTTGAATTGAAATCCCCCAAGCAATGTATTCATCAAGATATTATATGTGTTTTTCTCCAAGTTTTTTTGAACCTTTTGAAGTCACCAAGTCCGGGTATATAAAGAAGAATGTTTCCTCGCCCAAAAGCATAAAAATGTACCAACTTTGCCCTCAAAATTTCGCCCCAGCCATAAAGATATAAATTTTCTCTTCAAACAACTTGCTTGAGGCAGCAGATTTTCTTATTTTTGCCTCCTCTCTGTTTTGCTCACTAGCTCGCCTTAGTGAGCTCCTTGATTGAAAATACCTGTCTCTATTTTGCTCGCTTGGGTGAGCAAAATAGGATGCCTGAGCAAGCTTCCTTAGCTTATTTCCTTCCTCTTCTCACCCTCGGTAGCTCACAAATCTTGCTTTTCATCATCTTTTCGTCTCTTTTCCTACACTTTAATCACCAATCTTGTCTAGGGCCGGGTGTTGGAAATTGGTTTAAAATGTCGAGAAATTGACTAAGTGTTTAAAAATAATAATAATACTTAAAGTGACTTCGTGTCAACTTGGCAAAATATACATACCCGACCCAATCCGTTTAGGCTAAATAGTTTGCCACTTCGCCGAAAGAGAATTCAAATTCTCTGCATGTGTTGAAGGGTATATTTGGCATCTCGAAACCAATATCGAATGAATGAAAAATTACGGAAAATGACAATTTTGGGTCAAGTTTTGACCATGCGATCGCATGGGTATTTACTCCTGCGATCGCAAACTGCCTAAATTTTAAGCAAAATGTTTTTAGATCCTTCCATGAGATCGCAGGAGGCAAAGCCTTGCGATCGCATGGTTAAACTAGATCAAGTTCTGTTCTCAAATTTGTACCTTGCGATCATAGCTTGGAAAAATCATACGATTGCATAGGTTTACGCGATACAGACATGTCTTTTTGAAGTGTTGCACGATTTGGTTCCATTCATTTTCGTTTCAACCGATTTTCAACGTTAAAAAATGCCTCTGGACGTCCATTTTGATATAGAATTGATACATAAACCATATGCAATTTAAGAGACATCATATTTCATCATTCTTCAACCAAAAATTCTTGTATTTGTTGCTTGAAATTCTGGTTTTCATTTCATTTTCATCTTTGGAGTACAAAAACCAATTATGGTTCGTTGTGCTTGAGTTTTGAAGTGCTACAAACTCAAGCGGAAGTCGTTGTATCTTGGGAGTCGATTGCCATAAACCGTAAACACCGTTGCGGGGCAAATTTGACTTAAGGACAAAGTGTTCAACATTTGCCTCAACTTACTTTTCTTCCATTTCATTCGGTTTGATTGCTTTGGAGTCATTTACACATAAATCCACCAACACCGGGGTCGTCCTTAAACAAGAAAATAAAGCACAAATCAATAAAAACTCGAGTAAAAAAAACTTTCAAAAGCTCGTAATTAATTAAGCACGAGATAATTGTGAAATCCACACTTATTAGGCAACATTCAAACTAGCTAAGGATGTAAAGTATCCAGTTGAGGATTAATATCATATCTTATTCTGAAGTAGTTTTAAAATGTGTATTAGTTACTGCTAAACAAGCAAGCAACCAATGTTCAAATTCAATATGTCATCAATCTCGGACTAGTATTGTTTTGCTTTTGTAGTTTTGACCATTCATGAAATACTATGTATGTTTCGCGACTAAAGAAGATTAAAAAGAAATTTTTTTTTTTTAATCTTTTCTGTTTAATTTTATCAAATCCAATGTATCAATTATTTTTCTTAACATATTTTAAAATGTCCGTATATTTTTCACGTGCATTGTTTAAAGACATCAAGTAAGATCAACAAACATGAAAGAGTTTAGTAAATATTTTGTTTGAAAAACTTGTGAGATGTCACTATTCAGGGCAGGGGCGGATTCAAGGGGGGGCTGCACTGTGCTTAAGCCCAGTGCAGCCCAAGCCCAATAAGCCCAAGTTTATGTGTAAATATTGATTTTTTAAACAATAGTTTGGCCCAAATAAAAAATAGCCTACTTTCTAAGTGGGCTAAAAAAAAATTAAATCATTTACACATTAAAATCCATTACATTCCAACCAAAAAAATAGCCCACTTTTTAAGTGGGCTAAATTAAAATTTAAATCATTTACACATTAAAATCCATCAAATTCCAAACAAAAAAAAAAAAATAGCCTACTTTTTAAGTGAGCTAAATTAAAATTTAAATTATTTATACATTAAAATTCATCCCATCTCAAACAAAAAAATAGCCCACTTCAATTAAATTTAAATCATTTAAACATTAAAATCCATCATATCCCAAACAAAAAAAAAAGCCCAATTCTTAAATGGCCAATTCCAAAAGAGCCAAATCCAATTGGATTTATTTATCTTTATCCATTTTTTCTGTTTATTTATTAATCTATAAATTATAATTTTATATGAATTTTGATTTGTTATTGAAAGATAAATAATGATGTTTACTTGATTTTGAGAAATTATTTCAAATTTCAAAAAGTAGAAAAAGAAAAAAAAAAAGGTACTTAGGATTTTATGTATTTTCACATAATAAATTTTGTTGAGAAAGGCCTTATTAATAAAATAGATATAGATTCTATTATACAAGAATTCGCAACGGCAAAAGATCGTCGGGCACAACTTTCTTTAGCTAGTTTTAGATCTTGAATATTTTTGTGCAATGGCTTTTTGTAAACTTTTTAAATATTATGACTTATACAAAAAAATTAGATTCTTATAAAAATAGGTTAAGTAATTGTGAGTTTAGAAAAAAAAAATTTCGGGGGCAGCGCCCCAGTAAACTAGCCCACCCCTTTGTCATATCCTGGATCCGCCCCTGATTCAGGGTGAACTATTTGCCCATAAACATTAAAAATATTTCCCCCGAAAAAGGAAAATTTTGAACTATTAATGAAATTAAATAAAGTCAAACAATATCATATCTATACTAAAGTGGTGGAAATAAATATATATGACCAAAAAATGTAAATAAAAAATAATTATTGTTGGAAGAATTAATTAATATCTTTTGTAACAAAAATAAAATGAAAATTGCATTCACAATCTTCACCATAATGACCACTTGGTCCAGCCATGATCCACCGTCCAGGCCCACTTCACCCATCAAATGTGGTTCTCATTCTGTGGACAATTTTGTATATTTAGCAAATACAATAGATTAAATCCCATTTAAAATCCAAGTACTAAAATTCTAAAATTGCACATATTATAGATTTAAAACGTGATTCGTCCTAAACAATGGCAATACATAGTCATTATATTTTTGGACATTTACTCTGTGGTTCATTCCGTAGAAATTAATGGTGGTGCTGGTTTTTTTTACGCATGGTGTATTTATGTAGCATGATCGTGCACGTTAAATATCCAACTTGCCTTTTGGTGTAATCATGTTGAATTCCATCGTTTTTAACTTAATCTCAACGATTTTACCATGTTTGAAGATTACTTGTACATGACATTCCAAATCCGTTCCTGCTCAGCAGTTAGTTGTTCTCATAGGAGACAATCCATTTCAGTGATTAACGGGTAATTAAACAGCCAAAAATTTATTGATTAAGTATTGACATTTTAATATTTAGAGACCATTTGCGAGTATAAATATTTATTTATATATATTTCAGGGACGAATCAGGTATTTAACCCCATATATTATAATAGGCCGTCTATTACAATTTTCTTAAAATAAATCCTTGTAATTGGATTTGGTGCTTCTTAATTTTTGTCCTAGTACTAGTATATATGGTCGGCACAGACAACTATTGAAATAAATTTATGACTCAATAGATATCATGCATAAAACAAAAGAACCTAGCTCCGACCACTAGAATTAAAAAAAGATAACTGGTTGTTGAAAAGTGACTTCAAGCATTTATTAATGAAAACTTTAGCTCTAACCAATGGTTGAAGAAGTGGAACCTAGCTCCGACCATAAGAATTTAATTCTAATCTTATAATTAAATTGGTACAACCCAGATGCGATCCTAACAATAAAGTTGTTGTAAAAGTTAGTTAAGTGGTCATTCAAAGATTCTCGTGTATCATAACACAACAACTAAAATTTTAAGTATTGTCTTCTTAGGTCGTGTTTATTATGTTGAGTTCGACACATCAATTAATCATACTGCAATTAGGTTTTCATATTGAAATTTATGGAGGTCTTCACTTGCTTGAAGTGTAATGTTGTCCTAGTGTAACAAACATGCGTGATCACATACGCGTGATATAGTCTATACAGTATGAAATAAGTAATAATACTATAAGTTAATTTTTGACTTATAGAGATTGTTGAAATTGGCATAAATTTGAACTGTGTAAAAAGCCTCAAAATATAATATTTTCCATTCGATGATTGTTCGATCCAAATTTAATCAAAAGGATAACTATTGCAACAATTTCACAAGTTCTTCGATCATGGTCATACATCCCAATCTCTCTCAACAATGAATGCTTGGGATGTTAGGTTGAAAATCCAACCCTTCATTATATTCGAGTAGATTGGATTTATGGATCTAGCTCTAGTCAAAGACATTATAAAATGTAGAGGTCGCTTAATTTTCAACTTATGCTTCTAAAGAAAATCACAGTTCTATTTATTTTATCTTAAATTTACAAAAAAAAAAAACTCTTTGTACGCGTGCACACATATATGTATGTATATATGTATCTGTTGGAAATTAGTTTAAAATGTTGATAAATTAACTAAGTGACTTCGTGTCAACTTAGCCAAATATACAAGTCCCGACCCAATCCGTTTAGGCAAATTTGTTTGCCACTTCGACGCACGCTTCGGGGGCAACGCCCCCGGAACGGGGATCGACCTGCCCGGTCAGGTCACGGGGGTCGAGGGGGCAGCGCCTCTCGTGGGGGCTCGGGGGCAACGCCCCCGGACAAAAATTCAGATTTATCTGTATGTTTAAAGGGTATATTTGGCATCTCGAAACCAATATCAAATGAATGAGAAATTACGAAAAAGGACAAAATCGGGTCAAATGTTTGACCATGCGATCGCACAGGTATGTAAACCTGCGATCGCAATATGGCTAAAATTTTAGCAGAGTGTATTTTGGTCCTTCCATGCGATCGCAGGAGGAAAAGCCTTGCGATCGCATGGTTAATCTGGGCGAAGTCTTGTTCTAATTTTTGTGCTGTGCGATCGCAGCTTGGTTAAACCATGCGATCGCATAGGTTTGCGTGAACAGATATGTCCTTTTGAAGAGTTGCACGATTTGGTTCATTCATTTTCGTTTCCAACCAACTCTCCAACGTTAAAAACGGCCATGAACGTCCATTCTACAGAAATATTGATACAGAAACGATTGCAAACATAAATCTCTCATACATTTCATCTTTGAACCATTTTTTATTGCATTAAATTTGCATAAAATCTGGTTTTCCATTTCATTCATCCGTTGGAGTACAAAAGCCATCTTTGGTTCGCTGTACTTGAGTTTTTGTTGTGCTACTAAACTCAAGCGAAACCGTTGTATCTTGGGAGCCATTTGCCAAAGACCGAAAGCACCTTGCGGGGCAATTTGACTTAAGGACAAAGAGTTCAACTCTTGCCTCGGTTAATTTCATTTCCAGATTTTCGGTTCTTGTTTTTATTACTTTGGGTCACTTCCACAGAATTCCGCCAACAGTATCTGGATATTGTATTAAAATAGTAAAATATAGATGTCATAATACTAAAAGTTGCTCATGCCGCCCTTTCTAGGAAGCTTGCTTACACTTTGAAATCGAGCAAACTTTGATAAACCTAATTTTTTCAACCAACACAACTTTAGCAATTTCAACGTCTACTATTAACAAAAAAACTAACTAATAGGGTAGAGTCTCCTTCAAACATAAATGTGTCAATGGATTAAAACCAACAAGCCCGTCCCTAATTTTGCATTTATTGCAAAATTGAAAATCATTAACCTATACAAGTACTCTGATTTTTAATTTTACCTAATTAAAACATTAACATGTTGAAAAGAAAATAAACAGAGTACAACAAAACATATTAAAGAAAATATAAAAAATAACAAAATTTAAATTTCAAAAACATTCAAGATAAACAAGAAGATAGTGGGAGGGCAGTAGGCAGACAGGGTGAGAGGATTGAGATGTAAGTTAGGTATGGCAATGGGGTGGAGCATTAAGGCGTGGGAGATGATTAAAATATCTTTGTTTCCCGCTACATTTACATAATTATTAATTTGTAAATATTATATTTTAAATACGATTACATTTAAAAATATAAAAAATAAGAGTCGAGCGAGGATCAAGTTCCTCGTCTCTGCCCAATTACCTAACAAGACAAGGTGTGGCAAGGTGGAGAGCGGGATATTTTGTCATCGCTAATATAATGACATGTTTGATATAAAGAAATTAGAGTTGGCAAATTGGCTGGGTTGTGTCAATCCAATCAGTCAGAGCAGGGCCACACATGAAACTGGATTGGGCTGGCCCAGCCCAATTTTGTATGAGCTAGAAATATGCTAGCCCAGTCCAGCCCATGAACCCAATTTGTCCTAATTTTATTTTTTTTAAAATAAATTTTTTATACAATCTAATACATTATATCAAATACAATCTTAGATAAATTTAGACTATATATTTTGATATTTTTAAAGAGAATAATTTATAAAATTGTGGCTCTCATGTATTAGTTAATAGATAAACGTCAATTTTCTTTCAAAATAATAATTTTTTTTTGCTAATTATAAACTATTTGTAGACATTTTTTTTAAAAAAAAATACAATATTAAAAGCATGTTAGTCTTATTGTTTTGAGATATAAGCATGTTTGGCTTAAATTAAAAGGTTTACTTATAAGTAAATTTAAAATAAATAATTTATTTGTCACACCAAATATATTTTGGATTAAAACTTAAATTAAACTAAATTTTAATTAAATTTAAACAATTTTATGTTGGATCCTAAGATTTTTGGATTAATATTTATTGGTAACTTTGGCTTAGATAATTTTAAATTGATATTATTTGAATTATGTATTGGGGCTATTCATAAAATGAGTTATTAGTGTTAAGGAGGAAAAAAAATCAAAAAAAATAAAAATAAAAATAAAAATCGAGCTGGCCCAACTAGCCTGCGGGCTAGATGGGCCGGGAAATATTGGCCCGATTTTATTTGGTTAGGGCCAACCCAACCCAAAAAGGCAGGCACGGGCCGGTCTAATTTTGCCACCTCTAAAAGAAATAGATAAGATTGAACATACAAATTTATTTTATTTTATTTTATTTTTAAACATTATTAAATTTAATCTTATCATAATACAAAATATATTTTTTATTTACTTAAAAGATTACCAACAAAGTTTATAGGATTGGTTATGACAAAATATCTTCTCATAAATTTATGGATAGTTTCTATATATTGAAGTAAGAAAATTGCAAAAGCTTGGTATAATCAAACGGCTGAATCTAATTTTTCATATAGTACCCCATATATAAATCGTGGCTGTAACATCTATTATGCAATACACTTCTAAAGTAACTATTGAAGATACTTTACTCTTTTTAAAAAGGATAAATATTCAACCTTTCATGTCATTTGTAATTGGTCCCTACCCTTTACTTTAGACAAATGTGCCCCCAACCTATGAAACATTAGCGCTATTCATCCAAATGAGTGATTCCATCTATTTTTCTGTTAGTCAACATATTTGAAGAGTTAAATATTTCTATATTTACTATATTATTAGTTGCGTCTTTGATCATTCAATGGACTTTTAAATATTGTTGCATGCTTACTGAACTTTAGAAAGTTACGTTCCATTAATCATTACTCATAATTCAATAACTGCTTATAGATGGAAGCGCACACATGGCTGACAGGAACACCACGTGGCAAATATTTGAAGTTAATTTTAGAGTTAAATATTCTAATAATCATTGAAATTTTAGTCGCATCTTCGATCACTACTCAACTTTCAAATGTTGTTGCGTGCTCACTAAACTTTAGAAAGTTATGCTCCGTCAATCACTCCACACAGTTCAGTAACTATCAATGGGCAAAAGTGTGGCACACATTTGATGTTAATTCCACCAACCAAATGAAACTGATCCTATATGTCATCAAAGCACTTTTTGAAAATGCGATTTATACATGATAAATGTTTAATCTTCCTCCAAATTGAAATCTCTCAAAATCTATTCCCCTAAATTCAATTCCTAACCATTAATGGAAGATTTGGGCATCAAAGTTGAAGAATACTAGCGCAAAGTAAGTAAAATCCTATGCTCCAAAACATACTTGCAGTCGAGAACAAACTAATAGACACTATATACTTCGCTAATCGGTACCTCGAAATGTTTAGAGTTGATCCAAATTAGAAAACTTAAAGTATCATAGCCACAGTGAAGAAAGATTTGAAAATCGATACTAGTAGGAATATTACTTGGTAAACTAGGAAATTCGCAAAGAAGTTGTTAGAAAAAACAATTGGGTTGTTGAGGTCATATGTTGTAGAGGTGTGAAGGACTAATCCGGTCTCTAGTGTGATTATAGTTGTGCAAGAACAGATATTTCATGGTATATACAAAAGCTTTAATACTTGTGAAGAGGGTTTATGAGGGGTTCTAAGAAGTTGATTGGGCTTGACGGATGCGATTTGAGGGACATTTATGGAGGTTAACTGCTAACATCAGTTGCACTTAAAGCCAATGAATGTATCTATCTTGTGGCATACGCAATAGTTTAAAATAACTGCATGGAAATGGTACATCATGCATTTGGGCGAGATTTTAGGCATTCATAACTGTAGAGATTGGACATTTATGATAGATAGACAGAAGGGATTACAAAATGTGTTAGATGAGTTGTTTCTCGATGCAGAGCATGGGTTTTATGTATGCCACATGTACACCAATTTCTTCAACAAGAGATATAAGGGTAAAATACTTGTATCTACCATGGGGTGCATGACTAATCCAATAAAAAAATCACATACATCTACCTTCTCATAGAGTCTGCAACTCCAAAATCACCGTCAAGGGTTACTCTCCATCCAAATGTATTCAAGATTGAACTTCACCACAATAACATAGCCTTCTGTTCATTATTGCGAAGAATTAGAGGAGTTTTCCATCCTAGACCTATGTCATTTTGTTACAGGAGAAAATGGTATTAGGGCTAGGGAATTGAATTTGGAAAAATAGACTTTGAGGGATTCCAATTTGAAAAAAGACTAAATGTTTGTCATTTGTAAATTGTATTTTGAAAAAGCACTTTGATGACATGGAGGGTAGCTTCAATTGGTTGGCAGAATTAACCTCAAATGTGTGCCATGTGGGCCTTTCTGTTAGCTACGTGTGCGCAATTCCATCCATTGGCAGTTACTGAATCATTAAGAGTTAATATGGAAGCGTAATTTTTCAAAGTTCATTGAACACACAACAACATTTGAAAGTTCAGTCATTGAACACACAACAACATTTGAAAGTTCAGTGAATGATCGAAAACGTAACAAAAAGTTCGGTGATTATTAAAATATTTAACTCAAGAATTAACCTCAAATATCTGCGACGTGGGCATTCTGTCAACCACGTGTGCACTTCGTCGACAGTTAATGAATTGTGAGGAGTGATTAACGAAGTTTGACTTTTTAAAGTTCATTGTGTACGCAACAACACTAGAAAATTCACTAAGTAATCGAAAACGCAACTAAAAGTTAGCGTACTTAAAAATAAAAAGACAATAGTTATTTATTATTTTTATTTAAAATTTTGAAAATAAGAAAATTAAAAAATTCATAAAAAAAATTAAAAATTAAATTACATAAAAAAATGTTCTTCTTCTTCTATCACAGTTTCACACCGACACCGCCACCGCCTCACTAATCAGAATCATCACACCCTCACCAACATGCTACCACAACTACCATTACACCGCCGACAAACCATTAGCACTGGAATGGGATCCACACAGTGGTACACCTGCAAACTAGGAAATTGCTTAATGGAATCTCTCTCTCTCTCTCTCTAGATCTCTCTAGATATCAAGAACGAAACTATTGTTACAAAAATAACAGAAATAATTAAACCAACAAAATTTGTACGAATTTTCACTTTAATTAAGAACTCTTTTAGCCTTTTAGTGAATTTTGGACCCAAGAAATAAATTCTAACACGAATTAAAGGAATCAAGAAAAAAAGAAAGTTTTGTTTATATAAACATGGATCTTCTGTACAACCTTCTCCTCATCTTTTTCTTATTCCTTCATCAAATGTTGGAAAAATCTTTAACCGTGAAAATGATTGTCTCTTAGAAATGAACAAGATGAAAGAGAAATTAAAATATTTCTTCTCTCTACATTTTTCCTAATCAACAATCATTGTATTCACGCCAGCAAATAAGCATGGTTACACAGTGTAGCATGATGTAAAATATGCCCCTTTGTTCCTTAAATAAAGCAGTTAACTTTCTTGTAAAATAGCACTTTATCTAGGATGCATTTCAGTTGAAATTATTCGAGGAATTTGAGGAACGACTTCTTGATGAACTTTCATTCTTTGAAAGGTTCTATTTTTCATCAGAGTACAATTGTGGGGGAGCACTGCTCAATAAAATCCTACAAGCGTACGGGTTTATTAACAAATAATAGTAAAACTAAGTAAACGAGTATCGTTCCCACGAAGATTTACTGATTTAGAGTTTAGCTTAATTTCGACCAACTCAAGCCTAAACCTCATACACACAATAATTGATCGAATTTAGTGATTATTACTATGATTTAAACAAAGTACAATTATGATTTTTGGAGGAAAGTCAAGCAAGTGAGTTACGTTAGGAATCTGACTACAAAGTTATTATCTATTATAATTCTTAAATTTTCACTTTTAATCTAATTTATGTTTAAATTGACAATCGATGATCCCAACTTGTCTAACAATCTAACCTTAGTAAAATTATACATATTTTCATATACGGTCCAAAACATTCCTATTCTGAATTCAAATATATAAAAACACATTTAAAAACAAGATTATCATATTTGATTGCACAAAGCATTGAAAATTATATCTAACTTCTATAGATTTTTGTGTTGGTTGCCAACAATGAGCTAACACCTACTTTGAACCTCTTGGAAGAAAAATAAGTCCAAGTATGTACAGAAGTTGATCATTTAATCTAATGGAATTTTAAACACTAACACCAATCAACCAATCATAAATTAAGATTAGAAAAGAAAATTCTTGAATTAAAACTTCAACAAATGATTTACATCATCATCATTAGCAAAAAAAATTATCCTATCATATTGGAGTTGCACAAGCCCAAAATAAATTTAGAACGCATCACCTAAAATATTAATTAAAAGAAGAAGCTTGAAGTTTAATTTCTTCCCTTTGAACGTCTTCAATGGAGTGCCCACGAATATCTACCTTCTCTTGCTTCAAATCCCAATAACTTTTCCCGAATGAAAAATTTCTTGTGTAAAACCTGTGTATTTGTGTCCTTGTTCTCTATAATTTTTGAACCCTTGTGTTGCTCTCTTTTTTCCTACTTATAGCCCTCAATTTAAGGCCCAGAATCATGTCTCAAAAGTCCCGCAACATCTACCAAAATAGACTTCTGAAGTAGTTGGAATTCAGCACCCACTAATGTCTATTGAGTGGGGCGTTAAGTTCTCTCAAGCGAAGAGAGGCTATGTTTTTTGTGCTGCTCACGCTCACTTGAGCGAGCCTCATGGCCCCTCGAGTAGCCAAACCCTCTTCTTTTTGCACACAAGATCCGTTCGAGAGGACCTCATGGCCAATCGAGCAACTTTAGGTAAACTTATTTTTTTTCGTCTCTCTGTTGAAGTCGCTTGGGAGGGATTCTTCGATGCTCGACTGGTCCACTCATTCATCTTAGTAAAACATCTCATAATTTAACCTCGTTTGCCTTCATTTTACCTTTATCATGTTTGGTTTAACTCTAGCCATTCAATTCAAAAAATATGTCTAAACATCGCTTCATTAAATATTGTAACACTTATCCGATTTTCGATTTTTGTGTGTAGCAACCAGAACATTTTAATAATTCAGGACGAAAATATGTATTTTAAACTTTGAAAATTGGTCACAATAAAGTTGCCCACACATGCCCTTTTATTTTTGTGGTAAATTAGATTATTTCAAATAACTAGTTTCGTGTTTTATTTTGGGATTCAAATTGTATTCATAATTCGTCTCGTCTTATAGAAAACCGTCCCATATGATTAAATTCATTTTATCCCGCTAATTTAATTCAAAAATTGAATATTCTTTTAAACACCAAACTCGTCATCTCCAGTCCAAAACCCGACCCCTTCAGCCCCAAACAAAATTGGTCTAACTGCTGTCCCAAAATATACCCAGAATCAGACCACAAAAGTCCATCCATGACAACCCAAACAGCCCCATTATCCCACCCCAAAACTCCCCCCCTATTATGCCCAAAGACACCCCATCATAACCAACTCCCATTTTATCTCCATGTTTCTCTCTTTTTCAATCCCAACTTATAGCTTTCTTTTCTCCTTTTTACCTCTTTAAATTCTTCCATAACCACCTCCCATTTCCCCTCACAAGTTCAATCCAAAATCCCATATTTTTCTTATTTTTCTCCTATAAATTCCAGAATCTATCTTTCACTTCAAATATTTACTGAATATGATATGCTTTAAAGTTTAGGATGATTCTAAATGGAAAACGTCCCTTTATGAGTTAGCTATCACCTAGACTGGAAATCACATCAGTTTGAGGCTCACGGAATTTGTTATGATACGTTTTGTAAACTTCATCGGGTTGTACCCTAAAATAGACTTCGTGAAGAGAGAAAAATGTTTTAGCTTCCCGATCATCACCGGATGGAGCCAATTTTTAAACAAGATGCACTTCTAGGAGTTTTCTGCCTGCTATATATTTATATGCAATGTTTAGACTATATTGCTTAATTTCTTTACTGAGAAAAATAAGGCTCCTTTTAAGAGTCAAGAAATTTTTTGTGGTTGAGGGTAATCAATCACCTATGTTGATTTGTGACTAAAGATAATCACTAGAAAAAAAAAAGCAGGTTGACTACTAATTATCGACTTTGCTTAGAATTGAAGGCTTTTAGCATGTTATGTTATGGTTGGAATATAATTGTCTCATTAGCGTATATTGAGAATTTCTTTGAAATGCTCACCCTTCCAAATTAACATTTCAGATTAAGGAGTTCAAAGATGGCATGACAATAGACGGTGGTGACTAAGATTTAGATAGGTTATGTCGTATGAATTAAAATGGTTTGATGGGTTGAAATATACGTATAGTAAATGTTATTAAGGTGTTTGAAAGTTTAAAAACGATAGATTTTTTTGTAAATATTTCAAATATTGAGATTTAGTGCTATGATATTTATTATTATGCAATGAAATTTTAGCATCATTTTGGCAAAGTTTGGATGATAAAAATTTACGTTGTTAAGCCCGGTGCCTGCAAAGTGTTGTGCAAATACCAATTTTAAACTAAGTATTTGAGCAACTTGAATTTGAGACTCTACACTTAAAATAAAAGCCTTGTTATTAAAACTGGTGATTTGGTCTTGGGTCTTTATTTTCCGCACTTAGAATTTGAGACAAAATTGTCAGTGATTTGTTGCACTTAAAATTATTTGCATCATAAAATTTAGAGAACGAGTAATTTTAGTGATCCACTGTGTTAAAAAAATTAAAGGTAGAAATTTTATTTTATTTTTAAATTGTGTCAAGTCAAAGGTTTTAGTGGATCCAATTTTAAGACAGTGTTGTTACCCGCCATCGCGGCACTATGCCAACTCTGAGGTAAATAAATGTTTGAAAAACTTTTATGTTCAGATACAATATTAAAGACGTATATATGAATTTCTGTATTCGTTTCAGATATGAGAAATGTTATGTTTAGAAAATTTTGAGTTTGAACACGTGTTATGGATAGTTATTCTGTTACACTGAGTATTTTGAGAACTTGGCCAAATTTAATCATCATTTATCTAGTCCTCAAAATTTAAGTAAAAAACATTAGATACCCACTTAAATGGACTTTTCATAATTGGTATAATAGACATGGTATGGACTAAGAGAACTTGTAGAAAGGCGTACACGTTTAGGCCAATAGGTAGCGATAAAATTCTCAAGCGATATGAGCAATATCAGTGAGACCCGAGACACGACATGGGCTAGCACATCCAGTATATGTTGGCAATGTGGATAGAAATAAGGCAACTAGGTTTCGATGTTAGTGGTCTATGGGCTACGTGCCATCTCATCGATACATTGCTAGAAGAATGGAAAGATACAATCGAGATGATTTATGATCACGAGAGATTCGTTACGAAGCCTTCTGCACAGAGTTGATTGCATTGTGAGAAGAGGCACACAATGATGCTCATGTTTTCTCAGGCCTATGGTGTGCCAATAGAGATAAGCATCCACGAAGATGCACTACCTTCCTCATCGTATGATGATGAACTCCTATTTTCCTAGCAACCTATAGTTCAGGAAGAGGGCTGAAAGGGGTGAAGAAGGTAGTAAATATAACAAATAAGATATTAGTGAGGACGGTAGTATGATTTCTAGAGATGCAAGCGCCACATGCTCTTTATTATATGTATTCCTCTTAAAATAGTAAAAGATGTTATTTTTCATCATTTATTGTGAGTTCTCCTTCATTATTTACAAAGTGTCGAATTACGATACTAATGAACTTGAGGTTAGTATGCCATTAGTAGAACTTATAGACACATATAAGATAGCGAAGGCAACATAGATAAATTTTGATGGTTTGATATTAGAAGCATACTTGAATGTGATAGAAATTAAAATTTTTGATATAATTTTTTGTATTGATTGGCTGAGCAATAACCCTGCAACAATTGTGTGCTTTGGCTACCAGAGGTGAAGAGTTTAGGTATTATGGTCGAGATTTAATACATCATGTCAAGGTTATCTCGTCAGTCTCATTGGCACATCATTTGAAGAGAGATATTGAATAATGTGCCAGTGGTACATAATTATACTTATGTGTTTCTAGATGATCTACCAGGTACTCCGCCTGATAGACAAGTGAAATTCACAATAGATCTGGTACTTGGAGTTGTGCCTGTGTCTAAGGCTGTGTATCTGATGGCACCAAAGAAACTACAAGAATTAAAAATACAATTGAATGAACTAGGTTTATCAAACCAAGTGTATCTTCGTGGAGAGCTCTGTTACTCTTTGTGAATAAGAAAGATAGAACAGATAAGGATGTGAATTTATTGAAAATACAATAGAGCGATGTAGGATGCATATGTGTTTTCGAAGATCAACTTAAAGTTGGGCTACCATCAACTGAAAATTGAACCGTCTCATATACCGAAGTCAGCGTTTTGAGCTCACTATAGGCATTATGAGTTTATAGTAATACCCTTTGGACTGAGCAACGCCCCGACAGTAATTATAGATTTGATTAACCGACACTTCCATCAGTACTTAAACCAAATTTTTCATTATGTTCATTAATAATATACTAATATACTCAAGAAATCCTCAGCAGCAGACAACTAGAAGAATTGAAGTATATTTGTTGAAGGTTAAGGCTGTGATAAATTGGTCGAGTCCTTCAAATGTTGGTGAAGTGAGAACTTTCTAGACTTAGTCGGCTATTATCATAGATTTATAGTAGGATTCTCCAAAATAGATATTTCTATGACATAGTTAACTCGAAAAGGTACCAAATTTGTTTGGTCAAAGAAGTTTGAGCATAGTTTCTAGGAATTAAAGGTCAAGCTAGTATCTGCACCAATGTTGGCTACACCTGAGGGTTTAGATGGTTGTGATTTAGAGTAATGCATCCAAGCTTGGTTTAGGTTGTGTTTTGATGCAGCACAGAAAAGTAATAGCAAATACATCAAGATAGCTGAAACAATATGAGCAGAATTATCTAACGCATGATGTTGAGCTTGCAGCGGTGGTTCGCTTTGAAGATTTGGCGCTGCTATTTGTATAGGTTTAAATGTGAGAGCTACATTGATCACAAGTGTCTCAAATAATTCTTTACTTAGAAAGAGTTGAAAATGAGATAGTGATGGTGGTTAGAGTTACTGAAGGACTATAACTGCACTATCATGTATTATCCGGGTAAGGTTAATGTGGTCACAGATGCTCTGAGTAGAAAGAACATCGGACAGTTGTCAACGTTGTGTATAAAGCAAGAGCAATGGATCAAATATTTTTAGAATCTAATAATTGAAGTGCTAACTGCCAGGGCGGGCATCAACAATGATAGAAAATTTGATATGTTGAGGGCATGTGTCCTTGATTTGGGTGGTAAATGGGAGAATCGCTTACCGTTAGTTGAGTTTTTCTTAAATTGGCTCCGTGAAAAGGAATTTTACGTTTTGGGAAGAAATGAAAGTTAAGACCAAGGTTCATCGGCCAGTTTATGATCCTTGAGAAAATTGGAAAGGTGGCGTATCGTCTAGCATTTCCACCCAAGGTCTTGACAGTGCACGACGTATTATGTTAAGAAAGTGTGTTCACGACCCTACTCATGTGATAAATTTTCAGTAGTTGGACGTGTAGAATGACATGACTTATGAAGAAGCACATGCAGTCGTTCAAGATAGATTAGTCCATCGTTCTGAGAAACCAGAAAATCATTTAGTCAAAGTCCAATAGGGTAGATATGGAAAGGATGAGACCACTTGGGAAAGAGAAAAAGATATTTTAGCCAAGTAACCAGATCTCGTGAACCAAGTAAGTCAAATTCTGGGGATGAAATTATTTTAAGCGGGGAGAGTTGTAGCGACCAAAAAATATTAATTATTCGCGACGAAAATCTTTATTTTAAACTTTAAAAATAAATTCAATTAGCTTACCATATCGCTACGACGCCTCTTAAAAATCATAAATTTAATTGTTTGATCAAAATAAAGTTGCGCACACCTTCCTTTATATTTTTGTGGTAGATTATATTATTTCAAATAACTAGTTTCTTATTTTATTTTGGAATTCAAATTGAATTCATAATTCTTCTCGTCTCATAGAAAACTGTTTTATATGATTAATTACTGCGAATTTATTTTTAAAAATCGAATGCTCTTTTACAAACCAAAACCGTCCATTTCATTCCCAAAAACCCGCCAATCTCCAATCCAAAATGAGACCCCTTCAGCCCCAAAAAAATTGGTCTAACAGCTGTCCCAAAAGTCCACCCACAATCAGCCCACAAAAGTCCACCCATGATGTAATGCCCCGGATTTTCTCAACCCAGAAGGTCACTAAAATAATCTCTAAATATATTTGACGATTTCAAATAATATTTTCCATGCCTTTGAAGAGTTTTAAATATATAACTTTTGCAGAAAATAACAAGCATGCAAAGAAAAAAGGATTTTACTTCAAATTTTCATGGTTTCGCCTATACCTTGATAGGTGTCGCCACAATTTATTTAACCAAACAAACGAACTCCAAAAATTTTAAAATTTACTGTAGATACTTAGGACTATAGACTACAATATGTTAAAATTTCAAATATTAGCTATGCCGTTTGGTAGGTGAAAATATTAGTCGAATTTACTTGAAAAATTGTCCCCGCTAAAACTTTCATAATAAATTCATACGATGGAATTTTTAAGTGATTTCAATTGTTGTTATTAAATCACATATAGGGTTTTCCATAAACACTAATTTCACTCAAAAAATCTAAACATACAGAGATTTATAATTTTTCAAATTTGGGGCACTAAGCTAAAAAATTTCGAAAAAATGGAACTAGGCAATTTCTCACTTAAAATTTTAAACGGTAAATAAACCAATATCATGTTTTTCATACATATTACATAATTAAATACTGAAAATCCAACACTTAAAACATCGTATTTACATCATGATTGACTCGATCATCTTGACGTCAAAACTTAATTTAAATAAGGAAGTTCACTTCATGTTTGCTAGCCTACGTCATTGCGACAGCACCACCCTTTTCAATCTGAAAATTTGTTTGTTTTGGGGTGAATATTTCATAAGAAAACACTGAGTAGCAATACATACTTAAATGTGGGAAAAGTTATACGTAAACATAAATACTAATGCCATCATTTTAAACGTACATTAGAACAACATAAATTGGTAACCGACCCCACATAAAATCATAACTGGATTACCTTCAATCACTATCGTTATCCTTCATAATTAATATACATGGCATTTACATAACATGATAATTTTCCAAAATATCATTTCAAAATCATTGCAAAAGTAGTAAGTAAAACTACCTTGAAAAATGACGCTTTTGTTGAGTTGAAAAGTGTGAAAATGGCTGTCAATTGCTCATTGCTAGGACTGACTTATTGGCAGAAAAGAGAGGAAAATAGATGACGAAAAGTGGAAGATTTGTTGTTGAAACTTTGGGGCTGATAATGAAGAAGCGGGATATGAAATTTATGAATCAAACCAAGGCTAAAAGCCTACTACTGGACACTGAAGGGAAATGAATGGATAAATGCTGGAGTATTTTTGGTGATTGAGACTAAGGTTTTAGGGCTTCTTGCTGCACGAATTTGAAGGGAAAAAGAAATGATTTTGGCTGTAGATTTACAGCTGAGATTTGGAGAATTAAAATGGGAGAAACCTACTAGAAATAGAGATAAGAAAAAGGCAAAATGGCTGGGAGATTACGGCTGAGTTCTGTAGTTGAAAGTGGGAGAGAAACGTAAAATGAAATGGTTGAAAATAAGAAGAAGAACACAAGGTTTTTGCCTCTATTTCTTGGGGCCTAAAATTTGGAAAATTGAGGAGGAGAATATGTGGTGGTTTTTTTTTTCTAAATGTAGAGAGAAACAACACTAATATTTTACATCTATGGGGCGATTCTGGGGTATAGATTGGGAGGGAAAAAGAAGTTGAATTGAGGGCTGAAAAGTGAGGAAAAGTGAGGGAGAAATGGATGTTGTAGGGAATCACGGGGGACGGTTTTCTTCACTATCATGGGAGCTATTTGGTTGGCTGAAAATTGAGAGAAAGTGGGGGAAAATGGAAGTTGTGGAGGAAATCATGGGGATCATTTGGCTGCTGAAAAGGGTAGGATGTTGGAGTGTTTTTGGTGCTTGAAATGGAGGAAAATAACATGGATTTAAGGACCGAAATTGGCGACGTTTAGGGTTGGAAAGTTATGAATATTTTTTTTGTCCGAAGAGAAGAAAAAAAATAAAAACATAAGATGGGCTTTGGCAAAGAAAATCGAGAATAAAGGGGCCGCGATTTTTGACTAAACAAGGCGAACCAAAATAATAATTCATGTGAGCCGAAATTAATCTTTCACACAACTTGAAATTTAAAAACTTACCAAAACTCAAAATAGAACAATGTTCGTTTTCAAATTAATATTCCACATTCATCAAACTTAAAATTTAAAGCAAACATGCCCAAAATTTAACGTGACCAAAAATATCATAAAATGTACTAGGAGGTCCGTATCGACGTCGAAAGTAAAATTTTATTTATTTGCAATTAAAAGCCAAAAAAATTTTGGTTGTTACACATGACCAGCCAAATAACCACATTAGCCCACCCCAAAACTATCTCCCATTAAGCCCAAAGCCACTCCTTTATCAACCAAAAAAAACTGCCCCACTACCTCATTACAACTTCCCATTTTCTCTCTGTTTTTTCCACTTTATTCAACCCCAACTAACAGCTTTATTTTCTCATTTTTACCTCCCTAAAATCTTCCATAACAACCTCTCCTTTCTCCTCACAAGTTCAACCTAAAATTCCCATATTTTTCTCCTCACAAATCCCATAATCTACCATTCACTTCAAAAATTCAGTGAAAATGGTATACATAAAATTTTAGAGTCATTCTAATTAAGAAACGTCTCTTTATGAGTTATATATCACCTAGACACAAAATGACGTCATTTTGAGGCTCTTAGAATTAGTTATGATACTTTTGGTAAACTGACTTGTTATTTTAAATCTTTTCTCCTTCAAAATATTTTATAATCATTCATCAACACAGGACACTCATAAACGTTCTGCTGCATACATAAATTTTAAAGAAAACAGAAGGCAAGAGATCGCCAAAAATTTTGACAAAGTGGTGTTATACGGATCACACATGTCGGCTCAAACTCCATAAAGTTTTGAAAGCTTTTGAGGTAATATACTTCCTTGTACACATGTTGATTACACTTTTGAGAATTTTATATGCTAGCATACGTGTACATGTTACGTGCTTATGAATTACATATTTAGATGATATGTTTAGACAGTATTGCTTCATTGCTTTACTGAGAAAGTTATGGCTCCTTTTTGGAGTTAAGAATGTTTTAGTGGTTGGAGGTAATCAATCACCTATGCTGATTTGTGACTAAAAGTTACAACTAGAAAGAAAATCAGGTCAACTACTGATTATTGACTTACTTAAAATTGAAAGCTTTTAGCATGTTAATTATGGTTAGTATATAATTGCCACATTAGCGTATGTGCATACTAACGAGTATTTCTTTAAAATGCTCACCCTCCCAAATTAACATTTCAGATTAAGGAGTTCAGTTGCTATATGATGACAGGAGGTGGTGACTAAGATTTTATATAAGTTATGTCGTCTGAATTAAGATGCTTGATGGGATGAAACATATGTTTCGTAAATGTTGTTTAGGTGCTTGAAAGTTTAAAAACGATGGTTTTTTTTTTTTTTTAAATATTTCAAATGTTGAGATTTGGCGCTGTGATGTTTACTATTATGCAATGAAATTTCAGCGTCATTTCGGCAAAGTTTGACTTATAAAAATTAATGTTGTCAAGTCCGGTGCTTGTAAAGTGTTGTGCGATTATCAATTTTAGACTAAGGATTTGTGCAACTTGAATTTGAGGCTAAACACTTAAAATAAAAGCATTGTTATTATAACTGGAGATTTGGTCCCGAGTTTTTATTTTCCGCACCAAGAATTTGGGACAAAATTTTCAATGATTTGGCACGCTTAAAATTATTTGCGTCATAAAATTTAGAACGAGAAATTTTAGTAACCCTTCTGGTTAAAAAAATCTAGTTACAATGTGTGAATAGCTATTTTCAATCATCACTCTCTTGGATTTCACTCCGTACTCAAACATATTCCATTTTTTCCAAAGGTTTTCAACCAAGGTTAAAACTCACTTTTCACTATCACTCTAAAGTCGGAAGGGTTTAACCGATTGGGATGATGGTTTAGATAGGCAATGATCCTCCATGATGTAAGTGTTCTAATCTCCAAGTCATCACTCAGCCAATCAAACTATCTAGGACTTAGCCAAGTAACTTTTATGCTATTTCTATTTGGGCAAATAGCACTAGGGTCCCGAACCTTTGAACCTTGTGACGATGGGATCCCAAACCTTCAATTTGTGGCACTCGAGTCCCTAACCTTTAAAAATGTTGCAACCATGGTCCTATTATAAAAATTATTAGTTTTACTCTTAAATTGTAAAAAATTTCTTAAAATGACCAATCTACCCTTTTTGAATTAATATAAGAAACAAAGAAAAAATTGTAATCAGCCCCATCCCCAATTTTTTCTTCACTAATCAACCCCCAACCAACAAAATACAAAATTACAACACATCCAACTATTTCTTCTTCTCCAAAATCACCGCCGCCAACCACCACCCACCAGAAAACCACCATCCATCGGAAAACAACAACACCACACATGGCTCATTTACAAATCGAGAAAGATCTAGTTATTTTGCCAGATAAATGATTTTATGAGAGAATAAGCTATCTTATTGTCACTAACAGAGTTCTGTAAGTTGCCAAGAGTCACTTCTCTCCCAGCAATTCCCAATAGTTTGTTCATTTTGTGTAATAAAGCAGAATTTTCCTAGCCTCGATGTAGTCAACTAATTTGCTAGTCAATAGTACATGGAGATATAAAACTAAAGTACTTGGACCGTGTTTGAGGACAGGAAAGAAAAACTGAAGAGGAATTACGAGGATCTTTCTTGACTCCAAGTAGAGCAATGCGAAAATAATATGCAAATTTGCTAACATCGATATCTACAACTCCTACGGGTGGTCCAGTTCCTCCTTTACAAGCTGTTCCTATCAAGATGAGTGCCGCATTTAAATAATATCGTACCGCATTTGGAATGGGTAGTAGAGGCATCATATATGGCTTATCCAAATTGGAGGCGCCTGGAAATGCAGAGACTTGCAAAGAATCACTGTCGTTATTCTTTTCCTCAAGATCTTGGCATTTGCTGAAATCCTTCTCCAAATCATTTGTATCAAAATTGGTTCTGCTTCAACCCCGAACAATTCTCTTAACCATATTCTCAAAATCTAAGGTATCCATGCTTTGATTCACTGTATTTTCATAACCAGATTATCACTACCAAAATAGCAATTTTCCAGAAGCTTCTGGTTGGTGTTGTTGTTTTCCGGTGGGTGGTAGTTGGCGGCGATGATTTTGATGAAGAATAAGTGGTTGGACGGGTTGCAATTTTGTATTTGTTGGTTAAGGTTGATTGGTGAAAAAAAATGGGGGAAGGGGTTGATTGTAATTTTTTCTTTATTTTCTTTTTTCTTTGTTTCTTATACTAATTCGAAAATGGTAAATTGGTCATTTTAAGAAAATTTTGACCATTTAATAGTCAAACTAATTGTTTTTATAATAGAAGAATCATGGTTGCGCTTTTTTTAAAGGTTAGGGACTCGGAGTGCCACAAATTGAAGGTTCGGGACCCTATCGTCACAAGGTTAAAAGGTTCGTAACCTCCAGTGCTATTTACCATTGCTATTGTTTCTATTTCAAACTCTCTTTTTTTCATTCATCATAGTAGGTAGTTTTTGCTCGAGGCAACCATCATTCCCAATAGATTATCTCTTACATATTGGTGATACATAGGGTCCGATTACTCAAGATTAGCTTTCACACATTAATATAGACAACGTTTCCTAATTGATGTGCCTTGACTAGTGCAATGTCTTTCAGTTAGACCGGATTAGAATTCTAGCGAACAATCAATGCCTAGCTCTATGAAAGCTGTTTGTCGATTTAATCATGCAAGTAGATGGATCGTTAACAAATAATACAATGAAAAGTAGAGTGTCAAATTCACGAGGACTGAATTTCTACGTATTTTACTCTAATTAATGCTAAGGATTTAAGCATATTTCCAAACATAGAAGATATGTTTGAATTATGGCACAAAAAAATAGGTCACGTTCGGAATAAAGGATTAAAATACTTGTGTGATCAAAAACTACTTGGAAAGGGTTGAATAACAACTTTAAGTTTTTTTTGTGATATATGTGTTTTGGGTAAGTCTCATAGGATAAGTTTTTAGGCAGGTTGACATAATACCCAAAGGCCTTTAGATTATAAACATGCACAATTGTAGGGTCTATAAAAATACCCCACCCGTGGTGGAAATAGGTTCATTCTCTCTCTTGTTGATGATTACTATAGGAAGATTTGGGTTTATTTACTTAAATCAAAAATTGAAAATTTTAGTAAGTTCAAAACATGGCTTATTTTGGTAGAAAATCAAATGGGACAAAATGTGAAAACTCTTAAAACTGATAATGGTTTAGGTTTTTGCAATTTTAAGTTTGATAACTTTTGTAAACAAATAGAAATTATGAGGTGAAGAAGTGTAAGGCATACACCCCAACAAAATGGGATGGTTGGGAGAATGAATGTGACTTTAACGAATAAAGTCTGGTCTTTTCAAAGGCTAATGAGGTGAAGTTGTGTGGATCGTTGTATATTTTACAAACAGGCCTAAAATTTAGAACCCCCAAGAATTGTGGTCTAGAAAGCCTCCAGATTTTCACATGTTAGAGTGTTTGGTTGTAATGCTTATGCATACCAAACCGAGGAAAAATTATTTATGCCCCCTCCCATGTATTTGTTTATAAATTATTTATATACGGTTGGAGAATCCGAACCCCCTATCTTTTCCTGGTGGAAGCCTGATAACCAGACTGGGGATGTGATGGTGTGTTGACTAAAAAAACGAGGAAAAATTATATCATAAGGCAACTAAGTGTGTCATGTTAGGCTATTCAAAAGGGGATAAATGAGTTTTAGGAGTACCTGACATTAAGATAATCAATAGTAGAGATGTGAAATTCAATAAGTTGTCTAAAATCTTTAAATAACCAACAATATGAAATTGAAAAAGAAATTAAAAATTCTAGATGAAAGAAAGTTCAAATTGAGGTGAAGCAACTAGAATCTAGCCTAAAAAATGTTAAACAAGAGGTAGTTGATCCCAATCTAAAATCTAAAGTTGAAATAGAACAAGAAGTAGAGACCTTAAGTGATCAAATTGAACAAGTTATGACTAAAACATCAATTCCTAATCAGATGAAATTGAAAATCCTAATCTCAAATATAATCAGTTAGTGAGAAATAGCGAAAGAAGACAAACCCTAAAGCTAGGTATAGTTCTTCAAATTTAATAGATTTTGTCTTAGATTAAGGTGAAGCCTTATAATCAATAGAACCATATCTTATGAAGAAAGCAATTAACTATGATGAGGCAGAAAATTGGAAAGAGGCAATGAAAGAATAAAAGCAACCCCTAATTCAAAATCAAACTTGGAAATTGGTAGAAAAACCTAAAAATGGTTCAATGTAAGTGAATTTACAAGGTAAATGAAGGCGTTAGACCATGATCCCCTTAGGTATAAGCTAGGCTGGTTGTAGGGTTTTAAACAAATGGAAGGGAATGATACAAAAAAAATTCTCCTATAATAAAATATAAAACAATTATATTAGTCTTAGATTTAGCTGTCCAAATAAATTGGGAATTGGAAAAACTAGATGTTAAGACAAATTTTCTTCATCGTGAGTTTGAGGAAGTCATTTACATCTCAACCTCAAGGGTTTGAGGTGAAAGCAAAATCTGATCTTGTATTTACTTAAGAAGTCTTTATATGCAATTAAACAAAGCCATAGGCAGTGGTACAAGAAGTTTGATGCATATGTGCTTAAAATTGGTTTCAAAAGAAGTGAACATGATGTTAGTTTGTATTACAATAACTCTAAAAGGCCTGTGAAGTTTATCTATCGTCATTTGTTGATGATATGTTGCTTGCTATCCAAAGTAGACTGAAATTGTAAAAATGAAGCACCTTTTCAAATCTAAATTTAATATAAAATATTTAAGTGAAGCAAAAAAGATCTTGGAATGGTTATTAAAGAAATAGGTATAAAATAGGTTAACTATTACACACGAGGCTTATTTGAATAAAGTAGCGACCGAATTCGAAATGAAATTTGCTAAGTCTGTAAATGTACCATTATCTGCTCACATGAAATTATCTTATTCCCACTTACCTAGATCTGAAGAAGAATTGGAAGAAACGAAAAATGTGCCCTATGCAAATGCTATCGGTTGTGTATTCAATGATAACCACAAGGCCGATTTAGCTTATGTAATTCGTTTCCTATGTAGATTTATATCTAATCCTTGTAAACCACATTAGGCTGTCTTAAATGGCTTCTTAAGTATCTAGCTAGAGCTTTGAATGTAGGATTGGTATATGAAGAAAGGAGTGATAAACTAACACTAGAAGTGTATGTAGATTCTGATTTTTCTAGTGACAAAGATCAAATGAAGTCTACTATTTCATACTTTTTTACCATTGGAGATGATTGCATAACTTAGAAGTCTCAACTTCAATCATTGGTTACATTGTCAAGCACTAAATATGAGTATGTGGCAATAACTGAATGTGTTAAAAAGTTTTTGTCATTAAAAGGCATATTGTGTGAATTGTTTAGAAGATGTTGCAACTATCTTCATCGATAGTCAAAGTGCTTTAGTGTTAAGTAAGAATATAGTCTATCATGAAAGATCTAAGCACATTGAGAAGTTAGCTGCATGTGAAGTTTTCACGTTAAAAATTCTCACCAATGATAATCTAGCTGATATGGGTTCGAAAGTACTTGCAGTAAATAATATTAATAAATGTCTATCAAGTTTAACTATTGATAAAAGTTATTTAGTTATGAATGTAGGATTAGATATGAATAAATGAGTGATAAACTAGCATTAAAAGAGCATGTAGATTCTTATTTTTCTAGTGAAAAAGATCAAAAAATGTATACTATTTCTTACTTTTTTACCTTAGGAGATAATTGCATAACTTGGAAGGCTCAACTTCAATCATTGGTTACATTGTCAAGTACTAAATCTGAATATGTGGCAATAACTGAATGTGTAAGTTTTTGTGGTTAAAATGTACAATATGTTAATTGAATTGTTTAAAATATGTTGTAACTATCTCTACTAATAGTCAAAGTGCTTTTAATGTTAATTAAGAATCCATTCTATCATGAAAAATCTAAGTACATTGAATTAAAATATCACTTCATAAGGGAAAAGTAAGCTGCGGGTGAAGTTTTCTTATTAAAAATTCTCATTAATTATATTCTAGCTAATATGGGTACGAAATTACTTGCAGTAAGTAAGTTTAATAAATGTCTATCAACTTTAAATATTGATAAAAGGTAATTTACTTGTGCAGGTACTAAGCTTGAGTGGGCCGTAATGAGAAAGACGATTGTCCTGTTATTGATATTAAGACAAAGTCTGAGCTCATGACCCACTGTGTGAACTAGTTCATATGTGAAAATTTCATAGATAAGCACCCATCTGTTGTTAGAAAGACAAAGTTCGCTTTTCAGTGGCATGTAACATTTATTCCTTTGTACTTTGCTTTAGCCATTAGTTATCTCTTTCTTAGAGTTTTCCTATCTTATTTATAACAAGGTTATTTATTTCATGCTAGGTTATTTAAATGGGAGGGCTCATTCACCGAGCAGTGGAGAAGGTTGAAGGAGGGAAGGACTGATCGACAAAAAAAGCCCTGATGCATGAGTGAGAGGCTACGAAGAAACCATTTGCAAGGTTTGACGCTTACTAATGAAAATAATGACGCATTTCATGATTTCTACACTAGACTCGAGAGGCCACAATTGACGCGGTTGAGTTATAAAAGTCATCTAATAAGTTCAAGTCTTGTATACAAACGTTTGGGGCGGAATCTCTTAAAAGGACCGTGGCATAGACTAAAGCCTGGATTGCGATGGATCATTCTGACATTGACCCTTCAGGCTTTGACAACTTCCTGATAAAATCCCATTCTACGAGAGCATAGTCAAGAGTACTATTGCAGAGGGGTAGCAGCAAGAAATGACGGTGTTGACAATCCATAGGTCTTCTGAAGTTAAATAATTAATGTTGAAGGAACAATATCCATTTTTCTATCTCTGAATGAAGGAACAATGTCCATTTTTCTATCTCTGAATGAGACTTGACTTGTAATATTTTGGGCCCGAATGTAGGGGCTTACCAAGATGTATATATAATGTTTGTACTCAACTATAATGAGTATATAGGCTTGTTAGGATGTTTACTTAATGCTTTGCGAGATGTGATTTCGCGAGATGTGATTTCTTGATGTCTTTTTGACTCGTCACTCGAGTCCCCAGCAACAAATGTTTTTGCTCTTATGCTCACAATCTTTGTGAAATCTTTTCAACTATATGGGGTCATGTTTTGCCTACAAACCACACGAGGCAATTTTTGGTCTACTTGGTGGGATAATCATAAGGGTCATTGCTATCTACTCGATTAAGTGGTTAGTCACCTCAATTAAGGAACTTTGTTGCATACTCGATTGAGGGTCTTTGGTGACTACTCAATTGAGTGGCTTATTGCCTCAATTGAGGGTCTTTAACTTCTACTTGTTTGGCTTACGTCCCATCTAGGTTTGTCCATCCCTAGCACCCTCATCATTTGCATGTTCCTTATTAATCATCATGAAACGAGGAGTACATTGTGAGTTACAAATGCCATAGCATTATATTTATGGGGTCTAGTAGCTAAGATCCTAAAACATTATAGAGTTTTAAAAGAAACTTCAACTACTTATTGTGAATCTAAGTCTTCTCATTTCTAGAACTTCTTCAAACTTTCAACATTCTATAGTGGGGCTAGCGGTTTTCCCTTCAAGTTTTTTAAGCTATAGGCCACCTTCCAACCATTTGAATGCCTTTAAATGGTCCTTCTTAGTTTAGTTTAAGTTTTGTGGGGAGATGAGGTTGGGATTGGCCGGCCGTCGTATCGCTCCTTAGTACCAAATGTGCAAGGTCTTATCCTTTTGTTGAAATGTCTTACAGCCACATATTTCTATGAGGTTGTTCTCATAGTTGTCTTCTCCATCACCTCATCCAGCAGATCGAGCTCGACCCTAGTTGCAGCAGGGTCAGTCTCCTGAATGTATATCTTGAAGTTCAAGTAAAGTATCTTCGTCGAGATGACCTCCATCACAAATGCTAGTTTGAAGGGAGTTTTACTGGTTAACTCTTTTGGTGTCGTATGATAAGCCCATAGAACATTCTGGAGTTCATCGACCTACGCTTATTTTTTCCTGACCCAGTATGGTTTTCAGACCCTGCAATATGGTACTGTTTGTAATTTTGTTCTATACATTACTTTGAGGATATGCCACTGAAGTTAACTAGTGGTCTATATGATAACTTTCGCAGAAGATCTTGAAGCTATGGTTGTCAAATTGCCTTCCGTTATCGGTGATTAACACTCTTGGTATTCCAAATTGACATATGACATTTTTCCATACAAAACCATGTGTCTTCGTTGTGGTGATGGTTGCCTGTGCTTCTACTTCTACCTGCTTAGTGATGTAGTCAATTTCCATCGGTACGAACTTCTTTTGCCTGCGGGCAATAGAGAGGGGGCCTAGTACGTCGATCCCCCATTGATGAAAATCACTAACTCCATAAATACATGCTTTCAATTTGGTCGGCTGATGTATGAGGTTCCCAAACTTTGATAGGTATCACACTTCTTGACTAATTCCTGTACATCTTGTTTTATCGTAAGGCAGTAATAGCCCTACCTCAATGCTTTGAATGATAAAGTGTTGGCCCCTTGGTGTTTAGTGCATATTCCACTGTAGATTTCAATTAAAACGACGTTGGCTTTGCTTAGTAGAAGGCATTAAGACCTCTCTCTTGCAGAGTATTCCATCTATTATGATGTATATTGTTGAACAGGTTTTCAATCTCTTGGATTCGGTAAGGTTTTATGGTAACGTCCCCTCCCCTCTCCTCTCCTCTCCTCTCCTCTCCTCTCCAGTAATGGTATAAGAGGTTAGACTCTTGTATTCAGACTCTTAAACGTAAAAAGAGTGATTATGATTCCTGTTTCTACTTTAATGAAGATGAAAATTCTGAATTCTTTTATAGTTTTATAAATGTAGATGATATGTTTCTAGCGGGTTATAATGTTAAGGAAAACCAATCAATTAAAGAACAATTGAAATCTGAGTTTGAAATGAAAGAGCTTCGCCCTGCTAGAAAAATTTTAGGGATAGAAATCAGGAGAAATAGGTCTGAGTGAACTATGTTTTTGTGTCAAGAATCTTATATTGCTAAAGAAATTAATACTCTTTAAATGATGCAAAAATTGTTAGTTTGCCTCTAGCTAATCATTATAAACTGTCTTGAGAGTAATCACCTAAAAATGAAGAAGAAAAACAGAGAATGATGAATGTTCCTTATGTTAATGGTGTGGGCTTTGTCATGTGTGTAATGGTGCACTCTAGACCAGATATTTCATATGTTGTTAGTGTGCTAAGTAGATTTTGACTAATCTTAGAGAATTACACTAGCATGCCTTAAAGAGTTTAATTAGATACCTAAAAAAAACTCACAAAGTTGGTCTAATGTTTAGAATGAGCAAAGAATAGAGAAATTTCAGAGGCTGTATGGACTCTGATTTTGCTGATAACTCAGATAATAGAAAATCAACCACTGCATATATATGTTTTTCACAAATGAAACATGCATTAGTTGAAAATCCCAATTACAAAAGTTATTTTCCACATCCTCAATTAAAGCATAATATATTGTTGTCATAGAGGCAGTTAAGTAAGAAATGTGTCTTAAAAGCTTGATAGGGGTACTTGATTTTATAGAAAATGAGATAGAATTTTGTACAAATAATCAAAGTGCTACATACTAAAGCAAAATATCTTATATTTTATGATAGAACAAAACATATAGACGTTAAATTTCACTTCATAAAGGATGTAATTGTAAAAGGTATCATTAAACTGATTAAAATTTCAACTAAGTGTAATTGAGCTAATGTAGGTAGAAATGTAATTCCATTGAATAAGTTCAAGGAATCTATGAGTCACTTAAACTTAGAATCTTACTAATGAGTTTTCTATTTCTAAATATAGGTAACTGAGCGCGTGATGTTAGGTTGGTTTGACTCAAATCCACTCTGGTATAGCTTCAAGTTCAGCAAATGTTGAGATTGTAAAGTTGAGTTGCTTATAACTTGAGTCAGATAAAGAAAGAATCAGGCCCAGTGATATTGGTAGAAGACCTGGCCCAATCCGATGCCCACTTCTATCACCGCAATTGGTGGTCATTTTGTTTTGCATTCATGCTTTAAGTATCAATTCTTGAACTAAACTATGATGAAAACATGTGGTCACTTCTGAGCCATTGGATTGGTTTCTGGATAGTTATATGATTCTTTAACTCTAAAAGTAGTTATGTCTCTCTAAGTCGTTCTTCTCTGATCTTTATCTTCATCTTCTTCTTTTCATTTTTTGAGTGAATATTGTAAAAGATGAAGGTTTTCGAATATATCGATGAACAATAACCTTCTCTTAGCGAGAAACTCTTGAGAATTGCATTTTTTAGAGAAGTTTTTCTTATTGTTGGTTCTCTGTGTAACTCTTCGTGTAATATGTACATTTGCCTATTTTGAGGCTGTGCTAGTAGATTTGAGCGTAATCCTTAACGGATGCTCAACATAGGATTAGGTGTTAAAAGCGGTCATCGAATCTCCAAGGTTTAGGCCGAAAAATTGTTGTGTTTTTGCATATTTTATGTTTTGAATTAAACTATTTTGGTGCTGACAAGAACATATCTAAGTCAAATATAACCAATCTATTCCTTACAATTGGAAGCATTAATATCGTATGTGTTGGATTTAATTGAATCTATTGGGTTAAATCATTAAATAAAGTAAATTTAATGATATGGGTCATTACAGTTAATTGGGTGAATTAGAAAAGTCTTCAATAAAAAATCCCATAACATTTAGGCATGTGTCTTATATAAAGAAAGGAATCTCACATCGAAAGTTTACAAAAAACTTGACTTGTTTATATAATAAGATAACCTTTTAAATTGTAATTTAGTACAACTAGTCCACCTACAACATGGCTAGCCTAGTTACAACATGGCTAGCCACTTGTGCCTTAAAAGGCCAGCTTTAACTAGTCTTCACAATGGTGGTGCTTTGCACCAACCTCACCCGTGCACGCGCACGCGCATGTCGCAAAGGTTGCATTGGGCGCTTCAGTGGCACACTTTGCACCTCAATCGTCACGAGGAATTGAGGAGCCTTAAAGTTTTTAGAAATGGAACCGTGGTTTGATGATGTGGCAACTAGATGGCTCGGTGAGTTGGCATCTAAGGTGGCACATGCATGGATGGTGACTAGACATCAAGCAGTTGGGCATGGGCATGGAATGGTGGCTATTCAGAATTGGTAAATAGGTTTGATGAATGGACACATCCATTCCAGGTTTGATTGGGACCATCAGATCATGTGACTATATGAAATAGTGCAATTCTAGTGTTCATATTGATACGGACAAAATGGTGCACCTATTCAGAGGAGGGTCACACCGATTCCAAAAGACACTTACAAATCTATAAATAAGGAACCTATATTTAAATTTTAAACATCAAATCAATTCTGAATTAATTGATTTTAAATTCTCTCGTTCTATCCAAATTGTGCTTAAAGTAATTTTTGAAGTTTCTTTTCTTCTTTGTGAGAGTACAGTCATTCTTTGGTTCGACTGGCATGGTTGATATAAATGCAGCACTGATTTTGGAAGAAACGTTGTATTTTGGAAGACATACGTCATTTGATCATGTTAGCACTTTGTAGGAGATGAAATATGTCTTAAAGAAATTTTCTACAGCATATCCTGCTTCATCTTATTTCTATTTTTCTGTTTTTCTCGATTATGTTGGAAACTGGCACGAAAATTAGCCAGAAAATAAAAATTTTATTTAATTCAATTAAACTAGGATCTTTACTAGGCGTTCACGTATTTATTATAATTAAAATACTAATGGATTAGTATTATACATGAATCGATAAACGATATTGGTCTGGATCTGATTCACGAATTTGCTGTCTTTTGATTCACGAATTTGGTGCTCCCAACATTCAAGCCTTTTATGGTATTCTCCCAAGTCTGGATTACACCGGCGTGTGGGAACTTTTTAATTAAATTAAAAACTAATTTCTGGACTGGTCAGATCTAGAAAACCAAGAAGCTAAATTTCTTCTCTTTTCTTAATTGATTGAATAAATTTATGTCACAAGCAATGTGATATAAATAAGGCAAGCGTTCTGATTGCAAACAACAGACAAAAGTCTTGATTGCATCCAAGTCCAATGAGTTTAGGATTGATTTAATTACACATGTAATCTCTGAACTTACATCACAATTACAATTAAGTCCAAAACTTTTATAGTAACTGTGATTAAGCCAAAAACTTTATAGAGCTACCACAGACCTGATCAAATATATATTTTTCAAGCTCCAATAATTAGATTCCGACTAGTCGACCCTAGACCCCTCAATCTAATTATTAGTCTTTTGTTTTTTCTATTAAAGGCAAGACACTACACCCTCGGAATATATAAAATTACAAAAGCTGTAATACTTTCCTCTAACCTACCGTATATATATTTCATCCCTGTCTGAGATCCGATAATTAGGTATGAGCATAAATGACTGTTTTATCCTTCTAATTATTCTCACTAACTTTAAGTTACATTTTCTTCAACAGTCTTGTGAACCAATTCCCAGATGTCGAAGTTTAGCCATCGCTAAACACTGAGCTCAGATTTATAAATGTTCAACAGAAAATACTTAAGTTGTCACTCGACCCATTTTTTAGGGCGACAGTTCCCGACACGAATTCGTGTTCTCTACTTCGCTCATTATCAAGCTCCCAACTCACTGAGATATTTGATCAATTAAATTGATCTCACCCATTGGTGAATCAAAGAACCATCAAACTAACGAAAAAGATATACACAATTCTGTTAAGGGATTTAGATGAAATACTCGGTGATCAAGTGGAATTTAATTATTCACACGGTCATACTATATAATTAAATACGACACGTGGTCCGTTTAATACACTCTAAGTGTACTAGTGTCACCATTTATCCATTTCTGCGATAAGGACAAATCGCAAATCCGAATGATTAAATAGTCAACACTACAATCTTCCAGCGCCAACCCTTATACATTAGTTGTGAACAATTTTATTGATGATCAAAATGTAAGTTATGTCACACTATACTTCTCAACGCAAGTATCCAACTTATATTATCACAAGTGATCATTGGCACTTTATTTACACACTCAATACTAAACAAATGCAATAATAATAGATAAAAAAAAAACAAACTTTTATTTATCATAAAATTATTATTTTATTACAACAAAAAACTATACTATATGGACATACTACCCAACCCAACAGATTATTCCCGTCAATTTTTGACAATATTTTGTACCAAGAATAAAATGAAAAGTGCAATCACAATCTTCACCATTCGTGGTCATTGGCACTTGGTTCAGCCATGATCCACCGTCCAGACCCCCTTCCCTCATCACATGTGGTTCTCATTTTGTGGACCATATAGTATATTTAGCAAATACATGGCAGCCGGTAATTGAAAAGAAAATCAAATCCCAGTAATAAAAAAGAATAAAAATCCAAACAAAAATTGCACATATTATGGATTAAAAACTTGATTCGTCCTAAACTTATATTCATGCTTGCAAGTGGTCCGTGATCCTTTAAATGTCAATATATAATCATTAAACTTTTGAACATTTACTCCGTGGTTCAGTCCACAGAAATTAATGGTGGTGCTGATTTTTTAAGCATGGTATGTTTATATGGCATGATCGTAGACGTTAAATATTCAACTCGTTTTTTAATTTAATCGTGTTGAATTCCAATACTTTTTAATTTAAAATCCCAAAAGAATGAACGTTTTAATTCATCTCAGCGATTTTACCGTGTTTGAGGATTACTTGTACACTTGATGTTCCAAATCCGTTCCTGCTCACCAATTAGTTGTTTTTATAGGAGACAAAATCCATTTAAGTGATAAACGGGTAAACAGTCAAAAGTTTATTGACTAAATATTGACAGTTTAAAATTTAGAGACCATTTACGAGTATGTATTTAACTCCATACATTATAGTAGGCCATCGATTACAATTTTCTCAAAATAAATCCATATATATAATTCGATTTGGTGCTTCTTAGTCTTTGTCCTAGTATGGTCGGCACAGACAACTATTGAAAGAAATTATGGCTCATTATACATCATGTGAAAAACAAAAAAAATAAAATAAAATAAAATAAGATAAATGGTTGTTGAAAAGTGACTTCAAGCTTTTATTAATGAAAACTTTTTCTCCGACCAATATGGTTGAAGAAGTAGAGCCTAGCTTCGACCATTAGCATTTAATTCTAATCTTATAATTAAATTGGTATAACCCACATTGCGATCCTGACAATTATTTTGTTGAAAAAGTTAGTTAAGTGGCCATTCAAAGATTCTCGTGTACCGTAACATGACAACTAAAATTTTAAGTGTTGTCTTCTTAAGTCGTGTTTATTAGGTTGAATTCGACAAATCAATTAATTGTACTATAATTAGGTTTTCATATAGAAATTTATGGAGATCTTCACTTGCTTGAAGTTTATTGTTATCATAGTGTAACAAACATGCATGATCACGTATGCATTTGTGATATAGTCTATATACGATATGAGTCGAGTAATAATAATAGAAATTAATTTTTGAATAACACAGATCGTTGAGTTGAAAATCCAACCCTTCATTGTATTTGAGTAGATTGGATTTAGGATCCAGCTCTGATCAAGGACATTACAAGATGTAGAGGTAGCTCAAATTTCAACTTATGTTTCTAAAGAATGCGCACGCGCACATATGTATGTATGTATGTATCCTAATACTGTATTAAAATAGTAAAATATAGATGTCGTTATACTAAAAGTTGCTCATGCCTCCCGTCCAATTAACCATGTTTGTTTGTAAACTATCTCTCAACGTGTAGATAAAAATTTATGCAAACACTAAAAACAAAATAAAAAATATTGAGGGAAGCTTGCTTATACTTTGAAATTGAAAAAATTTAGACAAGCCCATTCTTTTCAACCAACACTAGCAATTTCAATGTCTACTATTAACAAAGAACTAACTAATAGGATAGAGTCTCCTTCAAACATAAATTTGTCAATGGATTAAAATCAACAAGCCTGTCCCTAATTTTGCATTTATTGCAAAATTGAAACTCATTAACCTATACAAGTACTCTGATTTTTTACTTTTACCTATTAAAACATTAACATGGTTAAAAGAAAATCAAAAGAAAATAACAAAACATATTAAAGAAAATAGAAAAATTAAAATTTAAAAAAACATACAAGATAAACAAGATGGGACTTGGAGGGGGGTATAGCATGTGGGAGGGCAGTAGCCAGGTAGGGTAGGGGGATTGAGATGGAAGTTAGGTATGGCAAGAAGGTAGGGCTTGGGAGATGATTAAAATACCTTCGTTTTTCGCTCCTTGCATATATTTATTTTTTTAATTATAAATATATATTTTTTAAATACAATTATATTTAAAAACATAAAACACTACAAGAAATATCATTTTTAACGATGCAATTTTTTATCGTAGAAAATCATTTTTAGGTTGTTTCGTCGAAAAATGGTCGTCAAGAGATTTTACAAAACTAAAATTTTCGTTGATAAAAGTGAAATTTCTTGTAGTGAAAATAAGAGTCGGGGAAGGGGATCAAGTTCCTCACCCCGCCCAATTACCTAAAGTGACAGGGCGGGACAGAGGGGATATTTATCTTCTCTAATAGAATGACATTTTTGATAGGGAGTAATAGATAATAATGAACATAAAATTGTAATTTTTTTATATTTGTAATATTATTAAATTTAATCTTATCATAACATAAAAGATATTTTTAAATACAGTCGATAAGTGCCATCATTATACAGCTAATTATGATAAAATATCTTCTGATAAATTTATGGATAATTTTAAAATATTGAAGAAAGAAAATTGCAAAATCTTGGTATTATCAAACAACTGAATCTAATTTTCCTTATAGTACCCCCGATGGATGGCAATTGGGTCGAGTTGTCTGTAGGTCCGGTGGCCCTCATTTAAGGAAGAGTCTGGGCGAGGGTCGAGCTAGCTTGGCCCTTTGACATATATGGGTCTGCCCTTTGGATCGGCTCGTGGTCTGGCCAAACGGACTAACTTGTGTAAAAAAAAATTAATTTTTTTAACAGTCCCCAAAAAAAGGTACTACATTAAAAAAATTAGCGAGCTAGGCTTGTGGGCTCGACCGAGCTCGCTTGTGGAAGACTAGTTGAGCTCTGCCCTGGTGGTCATGGGTCGAGCAGGCCCAACTCAATCTATTGCCACCTTAAGTAGGGCTACACAAAAAAACTACCAAACTGCAAATCGAATCGAATTCGTTGGTTTGAAACAGTTGGTTCGGGTCCATGTAGACCGTCAACGTTTCAGTTTTAAACCAAATTGAACCGTTCGAAAATAGTTTGGTTTAGGTTTTAATGTTTTAAAAACTGCTTAAACCGAACTGAAACATTTTTAATTTTTATGATTAAAAATAAATTAATTCTATTTATTTACACATTTACAAAGTGAGCAAAGTACAATACAATATTAAATTTATTGGACTGACTTATTTAATTTTTGCCAAACTATCCCATAAGTGATAAGTTTATTATTGGATTCAATTATTTACTAATTTATGTCAATTTCCTTCTCATTTCCATTTCTTTCTACGATAAATATTAATGTAATATAACAATTGAGAAAAATACTAACGTAATATAACACTTAGTTTTAAAAGTTCTCGTTTAAGCTTGTATTGAGAATTTTATAGCAATTTACTTATTTTTTAACTTATTTTAAATGCATTACTATTATGTCGATAAATAAACCGTGGTTTAAAACCAAACCGGACCACAAAAAATAGTTTGGTTTGGTATGGAAAATGAAATGTTTTAGTTTGGTTTGGAATCTTTCCAAGCCATTTTAAATGGTTTCGTTTGAAAATTAGTCAAAAATCGTCCAAACCGATGTGTGTTCACCCCTACCCCTAAGTACCCCATATATAACTTGTGGCTAAAAAATAAGTCAAAAATCACCCAAACTGATGTGTGTTCACCCCTACCCCTAAGTACTCCATATATAACTTGTGGCTGTAACATGTATTATGTAATACACTTCTAAAGTAACTATTGAAGATACTTTACTTTTAAAAAAAGGATAAATATTCGACCTTTCGTGTCATATGTAATTGGTCCCCTACCTTTTCTTTAGACAAATGTGCCCCCAACTTTTGAAACATTGGCGCTATTCATCTTTGATAGTCAACATATTTGACGAGATAAATGTTTCAATAATTACTACACGATTAGTCGCATTTTCGATTACTCACTAGACTTTCTAATATTGATGTGTAGTCACTGAACTTTGAAAGTTACACTCCGTTAATCATTCCTCACAATCAATAACTATCAATGGGCGGAAGCACACACTTGGCTGAAGAAACTCCCACGTGGCACACATTTGAAGTTAATTATGAAGTTAAATGTTCCAATAATCACTGAATTTTTAGTCGCATCTTCAATCACTCACTGAACTTTCAAATATTGGTGCTGCTCACTAAACTTTGAAAAGTTATGTCCTGTCAATCACTCCATACAGTTTAGTAACTGCCAATAGACAGAAGTGTACATGTGGCTGACAAAACACCCACATTGTACATATTTGACCACAGGACGGGGACCAAGCGACATGATTTTACGTTCGGCATGCTGAAGCTATTACATCGATATTACATAAGGGAATATGATAGAGAGAAAGGTCAATTTTCCTTAAATGTGATAGAAAAAGACCAAGTTGTTCTTCGTGTCAGGGGATTGTAGGTTTCTTCAGTGTGGTCACATGGTGAGTTATGCATACTAATACGTTACATAATGCATTCTACTGATTCGAGGTTCTTATTCTATTTTCTTGCAGGTCGTCGCCTCAGTACACATCATGTTGAAAACCCGCTCGTAAATGAGCATATTTTGAAGATCTTAGCGATATCCAAAAATCATAGACATTGTCAATTTGAAGTAGTTTGTGGGCTCACATATCGAAAAAACCAAGAGGTATTACTTCCGATTTTTCCAGACATATGGTCCATATTATAATGATAAAGAGAGATTTGGAAATTAGTGGCAGTGACATCCATTTGTGTGTTCTGCTTAACTTGGCTGATCTTGAGGTTGCAGATCAAGTCAAGTCAAGAATGATAGGATCTTCGCTCGATGCTCTGGATGAGAAAGTCAAAAGAAAAGAAAAAGTCTATGACCGGTTCTTCCTCTACGGGACTAGTTGACCCTCTAGTCCCGTCCCACGATTTACAGAGCTTTGTGACACTACTTTTCCAATAGAATGGAAGTGCGGTCGTCCAGGTCTTACGTATGGAGACAATGGTTTGGTCGTGCTTATTTTTTCACCTGACTCTTTCGCATTCTCTAACCCAGGTGAAATGACTCTAGGAAAAGGTCTTTTGTGTTTCCTGAAGACCGGGCACATTACGAAGAACTTGGACAAGTGGAGACGGTCAAGATGATTATGGCCCAAATCTTCCAAGTAGGTTTTTTTTTATTTTATTTTATTATGGATGATCTACACAGTTGTTCCTGACTTGTCTTTGTTAATTTTGGGGGTTGTAAGGTGTCATTTTTCAAAAGGATGAGGCCATCAAACAGGCTATACGGTTCTCAATGAAGGATGGGAACACCTAATTAAGTAAAGAAGTGGAAATTTTAAAAATTGGGAAAAATGATACTGATATGGCAGCTAAAAGGCAATGGATGAGTTAGTCGGGATGGTTAGTAGAAAGCTTTCGTTGGAGGAGAAGCTTGTAATCTTGAAAGAGTGTTCAGGGGCTCAAATTTCTTTTTCACAAGATCATCTAAAGAATTTACAGCTGGAGACTGAGATAGCCACCATATCCTTCCTTGTGAATGATTAAAAAATGTGAGCATTCTAGCTAGGATTGAACAAAGAGATTGCTGAGTATGTTGAGTTGTGCTAGATGCTTGGTATGGGTAATATGTTGGAAGAGTAGTCCGAAGACGGAGGCAGAGGTGCTGGTCCCGATGATGATGATGATGATGGTCAAGCTTAATTCATTTGGTTGCACATTTTTCAAGTGTGATGGTCGGCTTGTATTTATCTTCGTACTTATGTATTAGGCATTTGGACTTACCTATTTGAACTTATAGTATGTATTTTTACTATGTATTTGAATTTATGCAATATGTAAGGTTATTGTAGTAGTGTGCTAGCTTAGTAGAATGAATTAGCTGAAAAATGTTTCTCAAATCTCTAACCTGAATTTGCAATGTGTTTTGAAATATGCACAATTTAGTCGAGGTAAGAACAAGTATATGAACAAAACATCCAAAAAAAATTGAACTTAATTCAAATACTTCACAAATTTTCTTTAAAAGATAAAGAAAATTTTACAAATGTATTAAATTCGCCATGAATGGCTTGAGCACTTTTTTTTCTATTTTTAAAATGAAGAGTAATTTACATATGTACAAATGATTCGATTGGTCGAGCCCATCTGACATGATGTGCAATGTCGCTAGTTGGGTTGAAGATGCCCTTGTTTGAAAGCAACTTTGTCTTCATTTTATGTGACCATCTTCGTCTAAATGACTTTAGAGAGGTCTGATGGCAACTATGCAGTCATCTCTGTTCGAATGGGTTGATGGAAACCTTGTGATTTCGGATGGTTTGAGAGATGTTGTATGTTTAGGTAATTGATTTTGGTATTTTATGTTTGTTCTTCATCTCCTCCATCTCTCCAAAGTTCAGGACTTCCTAAACTCTAGCTGGTGAGGTAAGTTTTGACTTTGCAAGTGACATTTTGTTCTACCTGTTGAATCTCTTAAAAGCCATTTAGGATCGTCGATGGCATTGCTAACATCGACAATGCCATCGACTCTCCGATGCTTAAGTAATCAATTTACTTTTTGATAAAAAAAAAAAGAAACAAAAAAATAGATATGGAAGTGCGAAAAGTAAGATGATAATCTGTGATGGAGGTTTGGATTCATCTATTTTGCTACCTTTAGGGCCGTTCTGAAGTTTTTTCAGCAATTTTTTGGACAATGGTTTCGAGAGGAAAATGTTGTCTCAGGTTTATCATACTTGTTTTCCTGAGAGCAGAGGAAGGTTAGGGTTGCTGATGGCATTTGTGTCATCAATTCTCTGATGTCTAAGTTAGCAATAATTCTCATATATAATACTATATGTTAGAAAATAACGAAGAAGGAGTTTAGAAGACTTAAAAATAGTATTTGCAAAGGTGGATGGCATTCCAACTGTTTTTCATGTCGCTGTTGTCTTGAGTGCGTAATTTGTAAGATCCCTGCCCAACCACTTTGGTGATTAAGTATGGTCCTTCCCAGTTTGTTGTAAGTTTACTTGCACTAGCCTCTTTTGTGTTCTGGAATACTCTTTGTAGTACCCAATCACCTTCTTTGACGGTTTTAGTGACATGCAATCTTTTGTTGATACATTGATGTACGGACTAGTGCTTATTCTCTTCGTTATTCCACCAAGTCTAACTTATGGCATAACTCCGCTTGATTATGTTTATTGGTTGTCCACTCGTACCGGAATATTGGTATGCCTGTTACTACTAGTATGACTATTTCTGAGCTATAGGCCAAGGAGAAAGGTGTTTTACCTATTGGTGTTCGAGCGGTGGTGCAGTACAACCAAAGAACTCTGGGTAGTTCATCTGTCCATTTTTTCTTGGCTTTTGAGAGTCTCTTCTTTTATGTCTTCATGATAGTTTTATTTGAAGATTCAGCATGACCATTGCTTGGAGGGTACCACGGGGTGGAGAGGTTCAATTTGATGTTCTATTTTCTACTAAAATCATGGAATCCAGTGTTGATGTATTCTGATCCGTTGTCAGTTATGATTTCTTTTGGGACTCCAAACCTTCAAATTATATTTTTCCATATGAATGGAATAACTTCGTGGACATGTACCTGTGAAAATGCTTCAGCTTCGATCTATATTGTAAAATAGTCTCTGACTGTGAGAATGAATTGTCCCGATGCGATTGAAAGCTTCTCAACAATGTACATATCCTACTTCATGGATGGCTAGGGTGAAAGGATATGGTTGAGCCGTTCGAGCATGAGATGGGAGATATTAGTGTACCTCTGGCATCTATCACATCTTTTAACATTGTTGGCCAATAGTATCCGATGAAAAGTCCATGATGTGCTAAGCTTCGGGCTCTAGAGTCCACACTCTCCTTAATGAAGTTCACTAGAGACATATTTCGACTTGGTATTGTCGATACATCGGAGATAAGTCCCAGAGAAGGACTACCAATATAATTTTTTGTTTATGATGCTTTACTTGGCAATTTTTGCCTTGATTCGTCGAGCATCACTCCTATTTTGTAGTAATTCATCATTTTCTAAGTACTTGATGATTGGATTTATCCAAGAGTGTTCTTCTTCTGAGTGATGAATTTCTTCTTCTGTTCATTTCCAAACTGTTGGCCATTGTAGGTAAGCTACCAAAATGACTTTTCTTTGTTTTGTGTTTGTAGCTGCCACAAGGCCAGCTAACGTGTCTGCTTGGGTGTTTTCAAACTGTGGTGCTTGAGTCATTTGGAAATCATCAAACTTACTGCAAAGCTGTTTCACTAACTCCAAGTAAGATGTCATATTTGCATCTTAAGGTGCTATGTATTTGGCTTACAATAAGCTGAGAGTTATTATGGACATTTATTTGAGTAACTCTGATTTATTTCACTAGGTTTAGTACGACAATAAGTGATTCATACTCTTAATCATTGTTGATCGCCATAAATTCACATCTAATTGTAAGTCCTATTTGTTCTCTCTGGTGATGTCAATGTAATATCATGGCATGTACCACTGATGTTGCTTGATACATCTACGTAGATTAGCCATGTGCCTGAATTTGGTCCATTCGTCAAGAAGAGAAGTTCCTCTTTGGCCAGGGCTTGAGAATTGGCAGTGAAGTCTGCAAGTACATGAGATTTTATGGCAGTGCAGGGTGCAAAAGAGTTGCTACGGCCCATTTGGTTAATCGTCCGAATAGTTCAGGTTTTGTGAAGTATATGCTTCAATGAAAAAGTAGGTAGGACAACTACCGAATCGCTCTAGAAATAAGGCATTAGCTTTTGAGCTGCACTAATGAGTGACAAAGCTAGTTTCTCCAATTGGATGTAGCAGATTTCTACATCTATTAATTCTTTGTTGACATAATAGACATGGAGCTATTTTTCTTCTTTCTCACTAAAGAGGACAACGTTGACCACTGTTTCTGATACCACCAAGTACATGTAGATTCGTTCTCCATCTTTCAGTTTAGACAAGAGATGAGGTAGAGTTAAGTATTGTTTGAGATGTTGGAAGGCTTCTTCACATTCTAGATTCCATTCAAAAGCTATGTTTTTTCTCAGTATGTTGTAGAATTGTTGACATTTTTCAAAAGACTGAGATATGAATCTATTAAGATCTGCAAGTCTTCTGGTAAGCTTCTAAACTTCTTTAATGAATGTAGTAAATGGGATATTAATGATTGAAATATTTTGATCTAGATTTTCCTTGATCCCCCAGTGGGTTACCAAGTAAACAAGAAACGTTCTGAAAGAACTCTGAATGAACACTTGGTCGAATTGAGCTTTATGTTATATCTCTTCAGAACCTCAAATGATTGTCGTATGTGGTCTATGTGTTGCTCTGCAATCAGGGAGTTCACTAACAGGTTGTCAATGTAGACTTTCATGGTCTTTCCAAGATGATTGACGAACATTTTATTTACGAGTCATTGATATGTTACTGCAGCGTTCTTGAGTCCAAATGGCATTACCTCGTATCAAAGTGTACCTCGCTCTGTCACAAAAACATTTTTTTCTTGGTCATTTGGATGCATCAGAATCTGGTTGTAACCAAAAAAAGTGTCCATGAAGTTTAAAAGTTCATGTCCTCATGTTGCGTCCACCATCATGTCGGTATGTGGTAGAAAAAAGTCAAGTTTGTGAAGTCTATTCAGATTCGACATTTACCATTCTTCTTCTTCACCATCACTGCACTAGTGAGCCATGCTGGATAGTAAACTTCCTAAACGAAGCCAGTCTCTATGAGCTTCTACACCTCCTCATTGATTATGAAGTTTCTTTCTAGTGCAAACATTCTTCACTTTTGCTTAACTGGAATGTATCGAGGGTCAACATTTAACTGATGCATAATGAGTTCTGGGTTAACACCAGTCATGTCTTTGTGAGAACAAGTAAACTAATCATGGTGTTTCATGAGAATTTTTATAAGGCATTGTCTAAGTTCTGGTTTCAGCATCGAATTCACCTGAGTTTTACATTTTGAAAAGTCTAGGATGGATCTCGATTTCATCTAGCTCTTCTATGTATGGTCTGGGATGACGAGTTGGCGTTGCTGTATTTGTTATAAATGGCTCTGGCCGAAGCGGAGTGAATTTTGGTAGTAGTTTTTGGAGTCTCTTTGGTCGCTAAGGATCTCTTTTATTCCCGGTTTGGTAGAGCAGCGAAGCACTTGATGAAATGTCAATGGTGCAACCCTTATTTCGTAGATCCAGTGACTCTCCAATATAGCATTATACACGGATGGATAGCCCATCATGAGAAATTAGGTTTGAAGGTTAACTACTTCAGCATAAATAGGTGGTACTGTCTCACCTAAATGTTCTTTTATTCATTACTAAAACTGATTAGCACTCTTATCCGTCGGGTAATATTTTTTTTTGAATTTCTATGGCGTTCAAGGTTTATAAGAAAAGTATGTTAACACTATTGCCGTTGTCTACCATGATGCGCTTGATCAAGCAATTGGTGATGTTAAAAGATATTAATAAAGTGTCATAGTGTGGATTGAGTAATTGTGTAGCTTCTGAGGTTGTAAAGCTAATTACATGTGGTATATCCAGCCTACTTATTTGGTTTGCATTCTGGGATAGATGGGTCGCTCGGTGTGCATGCCTACATGCTGTTGTCATTGTTATTCTGCTAACTTCTGACCCACCAGTGATGAAGTTAATAGTTCTATCATGCATTGGCGAGGCCATTGGAGTGGAACCTTGCTTGCCATGTGATTATTGTTGTCATCTATCCATGTTCTCTTTCTCTTTTTCGGTCAGAAGGTCTGAGAAATGTCATTGTTTTAGTAGTTTCACTACTTCCAACCTTAGTACAATACAATCATCTGTTATATGACCATGGTCTGCATGAAACTCACACCACTTACTCATGTCACGCTGGTCTTTAGATCTCATCATCTTGTCAGACTAATTCATTGTATTAGCCATCCCATTGAGCACTGCAATTAGTTCTACTGGCATGACAAAGAGATTGTATTCAGGAATATCGGTCTTTGTCCTCATACAAGGGCAATCAAGTGGTATTGGTAATTATATGCACTTGGAGTCTCTTCTGTCTAGAGAAGAATTAGAACTTACATGCCGTTTTTCTCCCATGTTATGTCCTTGCTACTCTTCTCTAAAGGGAAGGCGCCTAGTGAAATTCATGTTTGCGTCATCTTTTTCCCATTTGATTTGGGCCCAAGCATTAGCCAAGACATCATCCATTGTGCTATACGGATATTTGGTCAATTCTTTGCACAAGTCAGTATCAAGAAGAGCCCTTTTCAAAAAGCAAAAATTGCAGTTTGTTGGTTACAACTAAGAATGGAAATTTTCTCTAGATTGAATCGTCCGAAAAATTCACGAACCGATTGACTTCTTCTTTGCACTCTAGAAGAGGTCATCAGAGCTCTTCTAGAGTTTTTTGTTGTTTGCAAACTGTTTAACAAAAGTATCAATTAGTTGTGTAAATGAGAAAATAAAATTGTTAGGAAGGTTTGTATACCACTATAGGTCATGCCTTACAAGACTGGAGACGAACCCCCCAACACATTCAGGCCTCGTGAAGGTATTTTGGTGTAGCTACGATAAACATTATGTCTGTACTGAGTTATATGGTCGTTTGGATTGGTCGTCCTATCATAAAGTTTCTTGTTGGAGAAGCTAAATTTTGTGGGCATTTCAATGATGGGGATTTCATCAACAAATGGAGAATCGGTGAAACAACTATCCGCACTCTTGTTGATTAGTGCAGGCACTATGTAGATGCCTTGAACTATGGCTTCAATTGCAGCTAGCTTGTGTTCAAACTCCATATTCTGCCTGACAGTAGGTTGACGTTGGGTATCTTCCAAACCTTCGTTAAGTAGAGTAGTAAATTGGACGTTTGAACCAATTGTCCTATGTCCATTTTGGAAGCGGGTTAAACGTGCAATAGACAGACCAATTGCTAATGATTCCATATTTTCTTGAAGTTCTTGATTCTCTGCTTCAATCCTTTCCAATTTTTGAGAGTTTTTCTTTGTCAATTCGATGAATTGTGCTAGTTGTGTAGTAACCTCGCTCGGTAGAGCAGTAGAATGAAGGTGGATAGAGTCCAGATGGATAGTAGTTGGCTAAACGGTGTCCCACTCGAAGGTGGTGGAGCCATCTCCTTTTTGCCTTATTGTTTCTACCTCTTGGCAAATCTTTCGTTCTACTTTTTGATAGGCCACCTAATTTGGAGCGTAATCAATAAGGTCATCAGTGCGATAGATTTTAAAAGTTCAAGACATGGTGATATTGGAGAGTGGTAGATACCAATGCTATATGATAAGGGCTTCATTCGTCGAAATGATTGCTAGGGCCCCACAGTGGGTGCCAATTTGTAGACGATCGATACTACAATTGAAAAGATCGGTTCGATTAGGCCACAAGCAATCCTGTGGAACTCAAAAAATAAAGAAATGAAGAAAAATTGTTAAAGAATCTTAAAGAGACAACAATGTAGTGTCAGCCAAAGACCTTCCAACAATCTAGTCAGTAAAACTTATTGAGATGAGTAATAGTGCTAGACAAGAAGTAAATAGTTGAGGTTGAATGTTTGAGAGCGAGCTTACCATTGACTCTAATAGATAGTAGTAGTTATTGGAGCAATGTCACAGCCTTCTAGACGAGATCGGTGATGATCCTACGAGATTTTTGGTTAATTGGTATATGAATCGGTTGAAATATTCTGATCATTTTGAGATAGGTATCATCCGTCTAGATTTAGTCAAGTCTATCATGATATAGCTCAATCATTTGACAATAGAGTTTTGAAGGTTTTGGGCTGGCCCATTGGTGGCAGATCATGTTTTCGAGTTGTTTGATAGTTTTGAATTGGGCCAAAAGTAACGTTTCATGAAATGGGCCTATTTATGGGCCTTATCGTATATTTTTTAGACATTTGGGCTAGTATTTAGCACTACATTATGTAAAAAATCTGCATGTATGAAGTTGTTTTCTAGGAAACCTAACTCTAAACGTGAAAAGTATAAAAATTTTATTTATTAAGAATTTCTCGTTGCATGTCATATGTTAGAACATGTATTTCACGTTCAAAATTTTGTATTTTGGCCATATTAGATCTCTTTTAGCAACTAACTGCCATTTTTTGTACTGCCAGATTTGGATGAGGATCCACACTTCATTGATTCTGAGAATAAATATAAGGATGATCATGATCTACTGTATAAGGAAAATGTCACAGAATGCATTGAAATGAGAGTTGAAGAAAAAGAGTACTTTAAGGGGTCGAAGAGTTTGAAAATAGAAGACTTAGAGTTTCCATCTTCTAAAAAAAAAGTGATTATGCATATGATGTTGAAGTTGGGTTTAGGTTTTCTAAGTCTATAGCTAACACTAATATGAAAAATTTGAAGTTCTTTGTTGGGCATATTTTTGGTCTATTAAAGAGTTCAGACATGCAGTGAAAAATTATGAATATGTAAAATTTAAGACTAATGATGAAACTAGAGTGCAAGGGGTTTGTAAATACCTGGCTAATCGGTAGATCGAAATATTTAGAGCTGATTCGGATTGGAAAACAAAAAGTATCATAGACACAATGAAGGAAGATTTGAAATCCGATATCAATGGGAATATTACATGTAAAACTAGGAGATTCGCAAATAAGTTGTTACAAGGAACAATTGAGAAACAATGTGGGTTGTTGAGGTCATATGTTGTAGAGGTGTTAAAGGACTAATTTTGCTCTAGTGTGATTATAGTTGTACATGAGCAAATATTTCATTACATTTACAAATGATTTAGTACTTGCAAGAAGGGTTTGTGGGGGGTTCTAAGAAGTTGATTGGACTTGACTGGTGCCATTTGAGAGAGAGCTATGGAGGTCAACTGCTTACAACAGTTGCACTTGATGCCAATAACTGTATCTATCATGTGGCATACAACTGCATGGAGATGGTACATCACGCATTTCGGCGACGATTCAGGCATTAATAACAACATTGACTGTCCTTTATGACAAATAGGCAGAAGGGGTTAAAAAATGTGTTAGATGAATTGTTTTCGGATGCAGAGAATAGATTTTTTGTACGCCACATGTACACCAATTTCTTCAACAAGAGATATAAGGGTAAAATACTTGTATCTACCATGTGCCAAGAGATATCAGGGTAAAATACTTGTACCTACCATGGGGTGCAGGATGAGCCCAATCAAAAAAAATCACACGCATCTATCTTTTTGTAGAATCTGCAACCCCAAAATCACCATCCAAGATTACCCTCTATCCAAGATTTCTTCAAGACTGGAGCTTCTCCACAATAACGTAGCCTTTTGTTTATTATTTGGCGAAGAATGAGATGAGTTTTCCATCCCATGCCTTCGTCGTTTTTTCACAAGAGAAATGATATTGGGCTAGGAAATTGAATTTGGGGAGATAGATTTTGAGGGATTTCAATTTGGGGAAAAAATAAATATGTCTCATGTATAAATCGCATTTGAAAAAAGCACTTTGATCACATGGAAGGGAAGCTTCAATTGTTGGCGGAATTAACATCAATGTGTGCCACGTGGGCATTCTATTAGCTACGGGTGCACTTCCGTCCATTTGCAGTTAGTGAATCGTGATTAATGTAGCGAAACTTTCTAAATTTCAGTGAGCACGACGACGCCTCTACCACCATCACGACGCCTCCACCGCCACCATGACAACTAAACTGAAAATCACTGGAATTGGATCCACTCAGTGCTTCACCTGCAAATCAGTAAATTGCTTAATGGAATCTCTCTCTCTCTCTCTCTCTCTCTCTCTCTCTCTCGATATCAACAACGAAACCATTGTTGCAAAAATTAACAGAAATGACTATACCAACAAAATTTGTACGAATATTCACTTTAATTAAGAACTCTTTTAACCTTTCAATGTAGATAAAAGAAATAAATTATAAGACAAATTAAAGAAATCAAGAAAATAATGAAAATTTTGTATATATGTATAAACATGGAACTTGTGTGGAATTTTCTTTCTTCTCCTCATCTTCTTCTTCTTTCCTCAAATGCTGGAAAAATCTTTAATTGTGAAAAAGACAGTCTCCTAGAAATGAAAGAGAAAGCAAAATATCTTATTTTATCTCTCTACATTTTTCCTAATCAATGAATAAGCATGGTTACACAGCGTCGCATGATGAAAAATCTGCCATTTGTTCCTTAACTAGAGCAGCAAACTTTCTTGGGATGAATTTCTATTGAAATTATTCAAGGAATTTGAAGAACGACTTCTTGATGAACTTTCCTTCTCTTAGATTCTATTTTTCGCCAAAGTACAACTGTAGGGAGCACTATTCGATAAAATTCCGCAAGCGTACAAGTTCATTAACAAATAATAGTAAAATTAAGTAAAATAGTATCTTTCCCACAAGAATTTAGAGTTTAGCTTAATTCAACTACCTAGAGGTTAAACTATATGCACACAATAAATTATCATATTTAGTTATTATGATTACACCTATATTATGACTATAATTTAAACTAAATGTTGGAAAATAAATAATTTGGTGAATGAAAATTAAAGCTCACCTTCTAACTTCTCAACTCTCAACCCTTTCATGTATTGTAACTCATGTAACTTACCTTGAATTTGGAATTGGAAGGTCACTCTAAAGGCCTATATAAACAGGTCCAATTTTCCTCATTCTACACATCAAAATTCAACATTTTCTCTCATCATTTTTGTTTCCTCCAAGTTTTCTTTTCGCGGTGATATTGTTCTGGCAGTATGTCAGTTCGCTGGTATAGCCAGTTCTTCCGTTGTATCCTAGAAAACAGTCGTTTATAACCTATGGTAGGGGACGAATCTGATTTAAGGAAATTGAACTTGTATAGGCCTCGGTTTGCTTTCTTCTTCAATTCCTTATTCTGCAGTTTTCTTACTCATTTTGTTTACTGTTCATTTCTTATGTAATATACAGTTTCACATTTTTATTTGATAAATGGTTAAAAATCTTAAAACGGATTCTTTCTAAACTTATATTACATGAAAAATGAAAAACAGTGAACTTCATATGTGTGAAACTAGTTTGTTCATAAAACACAGTGAAATACATACGGATGAAACTAGTTAATTTGCAAATAAAACTAATTTGTTTGATTTTAGTGATACTTTGTTTATGTGATTATTTTTCAATAATTTCAGTTATTATATTTAATTGACAGATTTCAGTGATTAATTTTTTTTAATTGGCAGATTTTATTTCTATTTCAATGATAAAAAATAGTGGATTTTTTTAATTGGCAAAATTTTTCTTTTTGCAGCAGTATAAATGGGTTAACAATTGCTTGAATTACTTTGTTTTAACTCTTGCTAAAAAGTTTTAATTTGCTGTAATCTGAAAAGTTTCAATTGATTCAGCAACTCTTTTTAATTAAACTCAATTAAATTTGAGTATCAAAGGGTTTGTTATATGTGGTTACTGTTTCCGTAATAATTGTGTTGTCCAGTTTATGCTCCATAATTCATCTAATTCATGTTTATGCTCCAGTTTCTTAATTCATGTTATGATCCAGTTTTAATTGACATGCTTGGATAAGTTCATCTCTTGCTATTTAATTAATGTATGCAAGTGTAACTAAATGGTAATCAATTTCAATTACTTGTAACTTCAAATGTGACTAAACTGAAAACAGGTTTAATTTTATTTAAAAGTTGACAGTTTAATTTTATTTAAAATTTGAACTGAATTTTTATTATTGTTTCAGAAAATAGTAACTGATCTGATTACTCAAGTTGTGGCTACTGAAAACTAAAATGTGACTATTGTGCCAAGTCCATCTGTGAACCAAACTGTGGTACAAGTGTCAAGTTTTGCTGTGACCCAAACTTTGGCTCCAACTGGTCATGTAAATGTTCCAGTTAATCATAGAGAAAAACCTGAGAAGTTCAATGGATTGAATTTCAAAAGGTGGCAGCAGAAAATGCTATTTTATTTGACCACCTTGAATTTTACGAGATTCTTGACTGAAAATGCTCCGAAACTCAAACAGGGTGGGGGAGACATACAAGCTGTTAGTGCTGTTGAAGCTTGGAAACATTCTGATTTCCTATGCTGGAACTATGTCATAAATGGCTTGGTAGATTCACTATACAACGTGTATAGTACAATAAAAACGGTGAAAGAATTGTGGGAATCTCTAGACCACAAATATAAAACTGAGGATGCGGGGGCTAAGAAATTCATTGTTGGCCGCTTCTTCGATTATAAAATGGTAGACTCAAAACCCGTGATCAGTCAAGTACAAGAATTCAAGTGATCTTGCATGAGATTCACGCTGAGTAAATGATTTTGAGTGAAACTTTCCAAGTGGCAGCTATTATTGAAAAGCTACCTCCAGCTTGGAAAGATTTCAAAAATTATCTCAAATACAAGAAAAATGAGATGAATATTGAAAAATTAATTGTTAGACTTCGCATCGAAGAAGACAACAAGGGTTCTAAAATGAAGAAATTCAATTCTGCTATGGCCAAAACAAATGTGGTAGAACACGATCAAAGCTCTAAGGGGAACAAAAATAAGTTTGTCAAATGGCCTAAGATGGGACCGAAATGAGGTGTGTCCAAGAAGAAATTTCTTGAAAAATGCTACAATTGTGACAAAGTATGTCACATATCCTCGAAGTGCAGGTTGCCGAAGAGGAACAACAAGAAAGAAACCAATGTGGTTGATCGACACTGGTGCTACCCGTCATGTTTGTTCAGATAAAGAGATGTTCAGTTCTTTTGAAGCAACTAAGAATGGAGAGAAGCTGTTTATGGAAAATTCAGCTACATCTGAAATCAGAGGCCAAGGTAAAGTGGTTTTGAAGATGACTTCTGGAAAAGAGCTGACTCTTAACAATGTACTTTTTGTGCCCGAAATCCGTAAGAACCTGGTGTCCGGGTCACTGCTAAACAAGCATGGCTTTCTTATAGTGTTTGAGTCAGATAAAGTCATTTTTTCTAAAAGTGAAATGTTTGTTGGAAAAGGTTATATGTCTGATGGGCTTTTTAAGCTAACTGTAATGACTGTTAAGCTGAAAATTAATAAAGTGAATAATTTTTCTGCTTACTTGCTTGAGTCTTTCAATTTTTTGCATGGTAGAGTAAGAGATGTTAATTATGATACTTTGCATAAATTAATTAACTTGAATTCCATACTTGCATTCTATATTGATTCTAAGCACAAGTGTAAAACGTGTGTTGAGACAAAATTGACAAGGTCATCATTTCAAACTATTGAAAGAAGAACTGAACCACTTGATCTTATTCACACTGACGTGTGTGATTTAAAATCTGTACAAACAAGGGGTGGCAACAAGTACTTCATTACTTTTGTTGATGATAGTACAAAATATTGTTATGTCTATCTACTTAAAAGTAAAGACGAAGCTATAGAGAAATTTGTTCTTTATAAGAATGAAGTTGAGAATCAACTAAACAAAAAAATTAAGGTGTTGAAAAGTGACCGAGGTGGTAAATATGAATCACCATTTGCTGAATTATGTGCTCAAAGCGGAATCACACATGAAACCACAGCACCTTATTCACCTAAACAAAATGGTGTTGCTGAACGAAAAAATTGCACCTTAAAAGAAATAATGAATGCAATGCTATTAAGTTCTGGGTTACCTCAGAACATGTGGGGAGAAGCTGTTTTATAAGCTAATTACTTTTTAAATAAGGTTTCCCAAAAAAAGAAGAGAAGACTCCATACAAGTTATGAAAAGGAAGGAAACCTTCCTATAAATACTTGCAAGTGTGGAGGTGTCTTGCCAAATTAGATGTACCTACACCGAAAAAGGTGAAAATAGGTCCAAAAACTATTGATTGTATTTTTATTGGCTATGCACATAACAGCAGTACTTATCGATTTCTTGTACATAAATCTAAAATTTCAGACATACACAAAAATACGATAATGAAATCAAGAAATGCTTCATTTTTTGAACATATATTTCTGTACAGATCCAAAGAGGAATCAAGTTTCTCTAAACGGACATTTGAAGCAACAGACCAAGGAGAAGAAGAAGAAAATGAGGTTGAACCAAGACGTAGCAAAAGAGCTAGAACTGAAAAATCTTTTGGTCCAGATTTTCTAACTTATATGCTATAAAGTGAACATCAAAGCTTCAAAGAAGCTGTGAAATCTTCAGAAGGACCTCAATGGAAAGAGGCAATTAAAAGTGAGATAGATTCTATTCTGCAAAACCATGGGAACTAGTGGATCTTCCTCCGGGATGCAAACCACTAGGCTAAAATGAATTTTCAAAAAGAAAATGAAAGTAGATAGAACAATCGAAAAGTATAAGGTCAGGTTTGTTATAAAAGGATACAGACAACTAGAAGGCCTTAATTACTTTGATACATATTCTCCAGTAACGAAAATAACATCTATCAGGATGATACATGCAATTGTAGCTTTGTGAAATCTCAAAGTACATCAAATGGATGTGAAAACTGTATTTCTAAATAGAGATTTAGATGAAAAAATCTATATGGAACAACCTGAGGGTTTTTCTGTTCCAGGACAAGAGAACAAAGTTTGTAAATTGGTGAAGTTACTATATGACTTGAAACAAGCTCCAAAACAATGGCATGAAAAGTTTGATCATGTCATGATGGAATGTGGATTTAAAATCAACGAGTGCGATAAATGCGTTTATATCAAAGACACTGAAAATGGCTATGTCATTTTATATCTTTACGTTGATGACATGCTTATTATTGGAAGCAACGATAAGATGATTAAATCTATTAAAAACATGTTAAATTCAAGATTTGACATGAAGGATATGGGCTTAGCGGATGTGATACTTGGGATTAAAATTTCAAGAATATCATAGGGAATTGTCCTAAGTCAATCACACTATGTGGACAAAATTCTTGACAAATTTAACAAGGATGATTCTAACATGGTTAGAACACCAATAGATATCAGTCAACATCTATCAAAGAATAGAGGTGAGAATATCTCTCAAGTAGAATACTCTAGAATTATTGGAAGTCTGATGTACTTGATGAGTTGTACAAGACCAGACATAGCCTACACAGTTAGCAAACTAAATAGATACACGAGTAATCCAGGAGCTGACCACTAGAAATGAATAATAAGAATACTAAGGTGTTTGAGATATACTCGTAATTATGGACTGCACTATGCCAGATATTCGACAGTTATTGAAGGATACAGTAATGCTAATTGGATATCTGATATAAAAGATTCAAAGTTTACAAGTGGATTTGTGTTCACACTGGGAGGTGCAGCTATATCATGGAAATCTTCTAAACAAACGGTTATAGCCAGATCCACTATGGAATCTGAGTTTATAGCCTTAGACAAGTGTGGTGAAGAAGCTGAGTGGTTACTTCACTTCCTATAGGATATTCCTAGATGGTCAAAGCTTGTGCCAGCAATTTGCATACATTGTGATAGTCAATCTTCAATTGGTAGGACACAGAGTAACATGTATAATGGTAAGTTAGGTTACATACATCGTAGACATAATATCATAAGACAACTACTCTCAACGGGAGTTATCTTTATTGACTATGTGAAGTCAAAAGATAATATTGCGGATCCACTAACTAAAGGTTTGAATAGAGAGTTAGTTGGAAAGTCGTCGAAATGAATAGGATTTAAGCATTTGGAAGAATAAGTTAATACAATGGAAATCCAACCTAGTTGATTAGAGATCCCAAGATCTAGGTTCAAAGAGACAACCTAATTGTAAATACTTAATCAGATCACTGTTGGGGTTCTCTCATATCTATTCCTATGATGAAATAGTGATACCTATAGAGGAAAGGACAAGTAATAGGCTTTTAATGATTCTTACGAAATCACCTATGTAAGAGAGCAGTGGGGCCGCTTCTAAGAGAATTGTATGAGGCGCAATTCTTGAAAAACTTTCGCAGAACCAGTCATATGTTCATGGCCATAAATGACATAACAATGAGAACTAAACTATGTCGGGAAGAATTCTGTGTGAAGTATATCATCGTTTACACAAACAGTAGAACAGTTCAAGGACATCACGTCTAATGGTCAGCTAGTAAAGTAAATATACTTTCACGAGGGAAGGTTCAAAGGGTAACACCTACCTATCCTATGCAGGTTTCGGATGTTGAACTTTATCACCAAGACTTTCGTGTCTCTATCAATTTCCATTCATGTGGGAGATTTTTGGAAAATAAATAATTTGGTGAATAAAAATTAAAGCTCACCTTCCAACTTCTCTAATCTCAACCCTTTCATGTATTGTAACTCTTGTAACTCATGTAATTGCCTTGGATTTGGAATTGGAATGTTACTCTAAAGGCCTATATAAACAAGTCCAATTTTCCTCATTCTACACATCAAAATTCAACATTTTCTCTCATCATTTCTGTTTCCTCCAAGTTTTCTTTTCGCGGTGATATTGTTATGGCAGTAGACCAGTTCACTAGTACAGGCAGTTCTTCCGTTGTATCTTGGAAAATAGTCGTTCATAATCTACGGTAGAGGGTGAATCTGTTTTAAGGAAACTATACTTGTACATGCCTTGTTTTGCTTTCTTCTTCAATTTCTTATTCTGCAGTTTACTTACTCATTTTGTTTACTCTTCATTTCTTATGTAATATGTAATTTCACGTTTTTATTTGATAAATGGTTAACACTAAGTACATTTATAATTTTTGGAAAAAGTCAAGTAAACAAGTTGTGCTAGGAATCCGACTCTACTGTTAATAGTATTATAATTCTTAAATTCTCACTTTTAACCCAATTTATGCTTAAATTGAAAATCGTTTATTCCAAGTTGTCTAACAATCTATCCCAAGTAGAATTAAAAATATTTTCATATATGACCCAAATTATTCCTATTTCGAATTTGAATATATAAAAATATATTTAAAAACAAGTTTATCAAATTTGATTGCACTAGACATATTATATCTAATGTCTATAAGAATTTGTGTTGGTTATCAACAATGAGCTAACACATACTTTGAACTTCCAAAAGAAAAATAAGTCACAAGTACATTTAAAAATTGATCATTCATTCAAACGGAATTTTAAACACTAACACCAATCAACCAAACATAAATTAATATTAGAAAAAATATTTTTGAAATAAAATTTCAACAAACGACTTGCATCATCATCTTTAGAACAAAGAATTTAGCCTATCATTTAGAGTTGCAAAAGCACGAAATAAAATGATAACTCATTGTTGTAACCTAAAGATTTAAACATCCAAATTAATTGATTTAATTTCAGTTTTTAATTTTAATTTTCAGTTTTTTTACAAATTCAAAAACTCCTTAATTTCATGATTAAAACCAATTTGAATGACATAAATTTTCATCAAAGTGGGGGGTTGATTTTCTACTATAAAAGGGGTGTAGTTTTCATGTTTTTAGACACAACACAAGACAACAAGAATAGAAAAAATACTCTCTACACTAAACTTATTTTCTTGTTTTTTGGCAACTAGTTAAAAGGCTCGTTCTTATCTCCATTTGGTCGTGTCCATAGAAGGAGAATCGGCTGTGAGCTAAAAGGGTTTTATCTTGGAGCCGTGTAGTGCTGACAATACCCGCACGAAGGGAAGGCCACACGACTTTAGGACAGCGACTTTCGCGACTCTCTAAGGCCAGCCATTTCTAACTCTATTATTTATTTTGTTAATTATATACTGATTAGTTTTATTACACAAATTACTTATTTAATAAAACAATCTAAAGTCGTGTGTGGTGATTTGTGTAGTAAAATTTATTTTAGATAAGTTATCAATTTTTTAGAATGTTGAAAAAAAATTTAATTGCTTTACTGCATAAACTTTATTGTGAAAACTTATATAAACTTTCTTTTCATTGACAATATTGCACTTCTGTCAATATTTTAAGTTAAGCATATATTTTATTTTAATAACTTAGTGCTTTTGTTTGAAAAGAAGATATCTTGTTATTAAGTTAATTTTATTGTTTAGTATATAAAGATACTTGTATAACTAAATAGTTTTGTAGACTTGAACATACATTTTTGTATTGTTCAAATTATTAATTTTGTTTACATTACTCTTTGATTAGATTAAGGGGAAAAAAAAAAAATTGACATGTGTTTAAGTTTTTTTCAATTTAGTGTGCTTTAATTCACTAGTAACTCATTTAGGTTTGCACTTAATTGAATTTTAAATTTCATTTTCAATTTAAGTGCTACTAATATTTTATCACTAGAAATTAATAAATATTTTATTTGCCATTTAGAATTGTTCTTTAATTTTCTAGTGGATGTTATGGTTTTATTTGAAACTTTAATTTTGATTTAACTACATATTTCATTGGCTTGATTGTGATATTTATTATTGTTGTTATACACATTACTTTAAATAAGTTAATTGTTATATTGATAAACTTATATCTATACAGTTTTCTCTTCTTTGCCTTAGTAATTCCTAGTGTAAAAAATGGCATCTCGTGAAGATACAATTAGTGCTAAGCCTGAAAATTTTGATGGAAAAAACTTTAAGAGATGGCAAAAACAAATGAAATATTGGTTGACTGTTCTTGGATTAATTTCTGCCATAGAAGAAACCAATGATAGTGGAGTGTCCACATCATGGTTTAACTCCGATCAAATAGAATTCCATTGTCATAATCGAATTCTTAGTGCTCTTTCCGATAGGCTTTATGATATTTATCAAAATATCACTGGTTCTAAAGAGCTTTGGAAAACTTTAGAGGATGAATATGGAATTGATGATGCTGGCGTAAATAGGTTTAATGCATCAACCTTTAATAAATATTTTATGGTTGATGGAAAATCTATTAATGAACAAATTCATGAATTTCAAGATTTGTTACGACTTGTGGAAGAGAAGGGGTCAAATTTTAGTGAAGATTATAAGGTGTCATGCCTTATAGATAAACTTCCACCCTCTTGGTCGGACTTTGCTAAAGGTCTTAGACATAAGCAAGGGATTATGACATTAAACCAAGTTTTTAATTCTTTGAGAGTAGAAGAACAACATAGAAAGGTTTTAAGCCAAGGTGATGGGATGAAGGCTAAGGCAAATTTGGTTGAAAATTTTAAAAATTCTACTAATTCTTCAAAACAGTTCAATTCTCAAAATATTAGGTTCAAGAAGAACTTTCACCGTAATAAGAAAAATTTCAAGCCAAAGAATAATTACACTAGGGATGGCAAAGGCAAAGGGAAAGGAGAATCAAAGCCATGTTTTGTGTGCGGAAGGACGAATCACGTGGCGCAAGACTGTTACTTCAGGAAAACTAAGGAGTACAAGCCTATGTTTAAATCTCAAAAAGATCAAGTGAATATGTTGGAAGACGGTGAACCTTCTATTAGGTGTGAATCATTAACCCCTTTAGTCAATTTTACTTATAAAAGTAATGATTGGTGGTTAGATTCTGGAGCAAATATCCATGTTTGTTTTGATAAAAGTTTGTTTAAATCTTATCAGACTTCAAGTGGAGGAAGCGTAACTTTGGGAAATGATACGATTGCTCGTGTATTGGGGATTGGAAGAATTGAGCTTAAAATGACTTCTGGAAAGACTTTGGTTTTAGATCAAGTTCGACATGTTCCTGAAGTTAGAAGAAACCTAGTTAGTGGATCTTATCTTATTCAAAGAGGTTTTACGGTTGTAATGGAGTCAAATAAAATTGTAATAACAAAGAATGATGTATTCATTGGAAAAGGATATATTAGTGATGGATTGTTTAAGTTGAATGTTGTTGAGGAAAATTATCAAAATTCTTCTATTGTTTTTAATGTTGAATCTAATTGTTTGTGGCATAAAAGATTGGGACATGTTAGTCATAAGAAGATCAAGAGATTAATGGATCTAAATTTGATTCCAAAAGCTCAAGTTGATAATAGAAAGTGTGAAGTTTGTGTACAAGCTAAACAAACTAAGAAACCTTATAAATCGGTTCAAAGAAATACAAATCTCTTAGAGTTGATTCATAGTGATGTTTGTGATTCTAATAGGTCTCCAACTAGAGCTGGGAATAAGTACTTTGTAACTTTTATAGATGATCATTCTAAGTATTGTTATATTTATCTATTAAAGACTAAGGATGAAGTCTTTGATAAGTTCAAAATCTATAAAGCTGAGGTTGAAAATCAATTAGAGAGTAAGATAAAAGTCTTAAGATCTGATAGAGGAGGAGAGTATACTGCGTATGGTCTTAATATTTTTTGTGAAGATAATGGTATAATACATGAAGTTACACCCCCTTATTCACCGCAATCTAATGGGGTTGCTGAAAGAAAGAATAGAACTTTAATGGACATGGTTAATGCTATGTTGATAAGTTCTGGAGCACCCGAAAATTTATGGGGTGAAGCTGTTCTAGCTTCTTGTTATATATTGAATCGAGTGACTGTTAAGGACAATGTTAAAACTCCATATGAGTTATGGAAAAAGAGGTTTCCTAGGTTAAGTTTCATGAAAGTGTGGGGGTGCTTAGCTAAAGTTATTATACCTGATCCTAAAAGGAAGAAAATAGGACCGAAAACTGTAGATTCTGTCTTTATAGGATATGCTCAAAATAGTTCCGCGAATCGATTTTTAGTTGTAAACTCTGAAGTTAGTAGTATTTCGAACAATACTATTATAGAAGCTAGGGATGCTACCTATTTTGAAGATATTTTTCCTTTTAAGACTAGAATTTCAAGTGAACCATCTACATCTAGAAATGTGATCTTAAATAATACTCCATCTAGTTCATCTTTAGAAGCTGAACCTGAACTTAGGAGAAGTAAAAGGAATAGAACGGAAAAAAGTTTTGGAGAAGAATTCTTCACATATTTAGTTGAAGGTGAACCTAAAACATATAAAGATGCTATGTCATCTATAGATGCACCTTATTGGAAAGAAGCTATCAATGATGAATATGAATCAATTATACAAAATAATACTTGGGTTTTATGTGATTTACCTCAAGGAAGTAAGACTATAGGATGTAAGTGGGTATTCAAGAAGAAGTTGAAACCTGATGGTAATATTGATAAATATAAAGCTAGGTTAGTAGCAAAGGGATTCACTCAAAGTGAAGGTGTTGATTATTTTGATACATATTCTCCTATTGCTAGAATAACTACTATTAGGACTATGTTAGCATTAGCTAGTGTTCATAAGTTGATTATTCATCAAATGGATGTTAAGACTGCATTTTTGAATGGTGACTTAAATGAAGAAATATATATGGACCAACCAGAGGGTTATAAAGTTAAAGGACAGGAACATAAGGTATGTAAATTGATGAAGTCTTTATATGGGTTAAAACAAGCTCCTAAACAATGGCATGAAAAGTTCAACAAAGTTATACTAGGATATGGATTTAAGGTCAATGGACATGACAAGTGTGTGTATTGCAAGGAATATAATAATGAGCATGTGATACTTTGTTTATATGTAGATGACATATTAATATTTGGGACAAATATAGGTGTTGTTAATGATGTGAAGAAATATTTGTTTAAAAATTTTGAGATGAAAGATTTGGGAGAAGCTCATATAATTTTAGGAATGGAATTAAGGAAAACATCTGAAGGAATTCTTTTGAATCAGTCAAGTGCTATCGAAAATATGTTAAAAAAGTTTGGGTATTATGATATTAAGCAAGTATCTACTCCATATGATTCAAATGTGCACTTGAAAAAGAATTTAGGTGAACCAGTTTCACAATTGAAGTATTCTCAATTAATTGGGTCTTTGTTGTATATAGCAAATAGGACAAGACCAGATATATCATTTGCTATTGGGAGACTTAGTAGGTATACGAACAATCCAAATAAGGAACATTGGTATGCACTAGAAAGAGTTCTTAAATATCTTCGAGGTACATTAGATTATTCTATATGTTATAAAAATTTTCCAAATGTGGTTGAAGGATATAGTGATGCAAATTGGATAACTGACAATGTAGATATTAAGTCTACTACTGGATATGTATTTATGTTAGGTGGTGCGGCTATATGTTGGGGTTCAAAAAGACAAACTATTATATCGAGAAGTACTCTAGAATCGGAATTAATAGCATTAGATACTACTTGTACCAATGCTGAATGGTTAAGAGATCTATTACTAGACATACCTTTAATAAATAAACCAATTCCAGCTATCTCTATACATTGTGACTGTAAATCTGTAATAGAACTTGTAAATCAATCTCATTTGAATAAGAAGGTAAATAGACATATACAAGCAAGGCATAAGTCAGTTAAGGCTTTATTAAAGAGAAGTGTGATTTCTCTAAATTTTGTAAGATCTGAGAAGAATTTGGCAGACAACTTAACAAAGGGTTTACACAAAAAAGGTGTTGATGAATCATCGAGGGGGATGGGCTTAAGCCCACAAGGGAGTCACCTACGGGAGTAACCCAACCTTTGTGATTGGAGATCCCATGAAGAAGGTTCAATGGGTAGAAACAACCTGTACTGCGTGACTTAAGATAGCACTATATTATTTGTGCTCATCCCTATGGTGATAGTGCTATATTATGTGATGTTAGGAAGGGTTTAACCCTGAATGAGTACCGAGGCGGGAATACTCTCGCGAGGTGCGGGTCACACGTGCCCCTGGAGGACTCACCTATGTAAGAATTGCCATGAGGCCGTGGCTATGGGATTGGGCTATTCCCTAGAAACTCTTACTAGAATCAAGATAAGAGCGCATGGCCATTAACAGTGCTACCCACTATGAACTGAGCCTGATTCAATACTGTGTGTGGGGCAATTGAAGTTTGGACAAAGGGACCTAATTCAAGGCTTGGTCCATTATGGCTCCCTCAAATGGAAATTGTCATCACTAAGTGAGGTTCAAGTCCTGAAGACACCTACACCTATTGCACAGTATAATGTTGCCACATATATATATTTTATTTGTTTGAATGTTTAATTCTTGTGGGGGACTGTTGTAACCTAAAGATTTAAACATCCAAATTAATTGATTTAATTTCAGTTTTTAATTTTAATTTTCAGTTTTTTTACAAATTCAAAAACTCCTTAATTTCATGATTAAAACCAATTTGAATGACATAAATTTTCATCAAAGTGGGGGGTTGATTTTCTACTATAAAAGGGGTGTAGTTTTCATGTTTTTAGACACAACACAAGACAACAAGAATAGAAAAAATACTCTCTACACTAAACTTATTTTCTTGTTTTTTGGCAACTAGTTAAAAGGCTCGTTCTTATCTCCATTTGGTCGTGCCCATAGAAGGAGAATCGGCTGTGAGCTAAAAGGGTTTTATCTTGGAGCCGTGTAGTGCTGACAATACCCGCACGAAGGGAAGGCCACACGACTTTAGGACAGCGACTTTCGCGACTCTCTAAGGCCAGCCATTTCTAACTCTATTATTTATTTTGTTAATTATATACTGATTAGTTTTATTACACAAATTACTTATTTAATAAAACACTCATCACCCAAAATATTTAATTACAAGAAAAGGCTTGAAGATTAATTTGTTCTCCTTTAAGCGTTTTCAATGAAGTGCCCACGAATATTTACCTTCTCTTGCTTGAAATCCCATCAAATTCCCCACTTCATTGTTTTTGAAGCTTTCTTTAAAGAAAAATGATGTATATCAATTAAACTTCTCTTCGAAAAATAAGAGGCAATTAAAGAACCTCAAGTTGCCTCATGTTGAGTTGCAATCTTCAAATCAAGACTCAGCAAAAGTTGACAAAAAAGAAGTTCAAACAAACATAGATTTTCACGCCTTTGAGCAAAGGTTCAAATATGGGTAATGGGATAGAATTTTTTTATCTCGAATGGTATGAATTAAAACTAGTTACATTAGAACGTCTAATTCAATTCCAGTAAAAATTTAACATGTCTGGTTCTATTCAATTCTCAATTCTATTTATAAAACTGACTTTAGTTCAATTCCAAAAAAGTTTCTGGAACAATACAAAATTATTCATTAAATTAAGTTATATAAATTTACATTGATTAACATGTATTTAGAATGATTAACGAATTTTATTGCTAAAAAAGTGAAATAAAAAGATATATACATATATTCACAATTTATTGTCTTATTTAAACACAAAAGAATTGGAGTATTGGACCATTCCGGACCATACTTAGTTACTTACCCCAGACATAAATCACAAATCAAACAAAATAGTTGGTGCAAAGACAGTATGACGGGTGTGTCCGAAATAGTCTCTTTATTTTATTATTATCTTCTTTTATTTTTTAACTATTTTCTAATCTTATGATTAAATAAATTAATTAGTTTAATGGCCGCTGTCAGATCGACTCTAGCATAATTGGGTGGTACCTAATTAAATAGATAATCTCGTATTAAAATATAAACGTGATATAATCTTTATAATAATCGATTAGGTGATGATATTAAATATTAATTTCAATACTAAAAAGTGTAGAAGTCATTTTCTAATCTGATGATAGCTGTGTGACGTGTCTTTAATAAAAAATAATAATAGAAGATAACAATGTGCTATGTGAGACTTTGACATATTGAAATTATTATTATTCCTTTTCCTTTTCTTTATAAAAAAAGAATTGTTTAGACATAGAGTATTTAATAAATTCATTAATAGCAGTAATTTAAGATTTAGAAATTTCTTGATTTTAGCAATAGATCAAGATCCCATAAAAAATATAAGATCTCTATTTCACAATTTTGAAAAATATAGAATTGATTATTTTCTGATGTGGTAACCGTTCATTATCTATAAACGAATCACTCGTACCTCCGATGCTATTATCATAAAGAAATTATAATATACAAAACAAACTTATGTTCGATACCATGTTAACACTTTCATATAAGAGTTTAAATTATTAGAAAAAAGACACTTGTATTTACACTCTTCGTGTGCAAATTGTATAACACATACAATTTTATTCAAAAATGACAATAAAACTTAAACCCAATAGAGCATTTTCAAAAAAAATAGTTATTAAAAAATTGTTGATTGTTTAGTTGTCAATTTGAAAACTATAGTCAACGTTAAATTGATTGTTTCACAACATCACTATAAAAATACTTAACTATATATAATTTTATTTAAATTAATATTTTAATTAAATTAGGCACGTTTATTTTATTAATGTACATCATATTATTTAAAATTTGTTTAAATTATATAAAATAATGTACAATTTCTATTATATATTTTAACACAATAATATATGAAAATATTTGTTATATGAACTAAAGTGAATAAAAATTTAAAACGATAAATAATGATAAATTAAGCTAAAACATGTCATGAACCTTTGAAATTACTTGATAAAAATTACATTTAATTTCAACTTTCGTAGAAGTTGAATTTAGAACTTTTTTAAAAAGTTTAAAATTTTCTACAATAATTTAAAAAGATATTATGGTTAAGAAGCACATATTGACTTTAACAAATATTCAATACTTTTGAACTTTAGAAAAACTCTCTCAAACACATACTAATGTATAATTTATTAAACGTCACATTTAAAAGATTCATTTAAAAAAAAAGATAACCATATATAAACTTGATGTTTATATTAATTTTTTAAAATCAATATTTGTTTCCAAGAGCAATAGAAGAGCTCGATTTTGTAAGGATAATACCTAACGCTTTGCCAAATTTAGGTTAGTTGTCCAAAAAACTTAGCATTTATATATCTTCCACTCAACCGCCTGGGGCATCCCAACCATTTAGGGCCCAAAACTTTTGGCCTAGTTTTTTTTTTTTTTTTTTTTTTTTTTTAAATTAACATACTTACATGTGAAATGTGCCTAAATAAAAAACAAGTCCTTGTCTAAACCTACATTATCTATCTTAAACTAGTCTTTAAATTGTAGACCTTACAATTTTCTCTTTAAACTTCATTTAAGAAATATTTATTTTCAATCAAAACGATTTTCCAAATTGTTAGGATTGGAGCAATAAATAAATAGGCGAAAAATAAAAAATACAAGGATTTATACAGGTGCACCTCAATGTAAGACTGCGTCATGTCTTCTAACCGCTGCAGTATTTTCACTATAATGAATGATAATCTTTGTTTACAAGAAATTAGTCTTATATATAACAACCCAATAAAAATTCATTAATTATAATGAAACTATAAAGCAACTCAATGAATATTTTCTAATTATAATGAAACTCTAAAGAATCCAACTATTTTTTCATTAAGTAAAGAAGAAGAAAAATGTACCATTTTATGGCTTGTAAGTCAGTCAAAATTTTATATTTTAAAACATCTCAATTTTTAAGGGCTCCATTTAAATTTTGCCTAATGCCCTCCAAATCTCTAGGCCGGCCTTGTTCCAATCTATGGATCGAGATTAGAAAGGATGATTACACAATGCAAATGGAAAAACAAATTAAGAGTGTGGAATTGGATGAGTGAAAAATAAATGTGGTTAATCTTAAACCATTCTTCAAACTTAAAGTTATATTTGCTTAATGTGTGATGCGTACATGTTTGATGATAAATATGATTATACTTCGGTGGATGATGGTTGCACTCCTTGGGACGCCTTCCTCAAGTGTTCAATCGCTTCATTGATCTCATAAGCTCGCCTTTGATAGATAGACAGCAATAATCCAACTTCCATTAGATTAGCTAGACAGGCGACCCATAGAATGACAGTTACCATTGGCAATTGAGAAGATAAAACACCATCAATTAGGAAGATGAAACATTCATCATTAACTCCTAATAATGAGGGAGATGAAGGGACATCCATCATCAATGACCATTGAAGGCCATAACTACAGGCCAACTCTATAAATAGAGGCCAACCCCCTAGGTAAAAATACAACACACATACTCAATATTGTTATTCTGCATATTTGAGTTAATCACATATTGATTATCACACCGGAGTGAAAATGGAGAAAAGAAGCCCTGTCACTCTTTGCAGATCTCCACCACTGCTGCCGCCGTGCTTGGAGGAGAAAACATTTAATCATCAATTAGCGCTGTCTGTGGAAAACTGTACAAGAAGTCATGGCTTGAACTACAACAGCTAGGAATGTAACTGCCCTCCAGCCCCCGTCGGGGATGTAGACACCGAGTCTAACTCCGCCACTAATTACCTACAATAAGAATTTTCTTTGACTGCTCAACTTACAGCATTGTAAGCTCAAGTGGCGGCGGCCTTAACGGTTCTATTCCAAGATCGGAACGCTAGGACCTTCACTACTAAATATTCTGTCTCAGGGTCCTAATCATCCACCTGTAGGGCCCTCACTGACAAGGATTCCTCCCCAGGCTCCTAACTTTTCAGCGATGGAAACACCGCAAACAGAAGCTCCACCGCTGGCTCCACCTTTCGCACCCCACTTCCATTCTTTGACATCTGGCATAAATCCACATTGGAGGCAACCATCATGGGTGCCCACGCCTACACTGGTTGAGACACCAGTGTTAACCCTGGAACAGTGATTAGAGGAGATGATGGATTGCAAAATAGCTAAGGCTATGTTTACAAAAAGTAGTAGGCATCAATCTATGGTGTTGGAAGAAGATCATTTTTTCCTAGAAGTAATGAAAGTCCCCTTGCCACGAGATTTCGAACAACCAACGATTGAGAAGTACGACGGATTCTCTAATTCTGTCGATCACATTAGGCCTTTTGTTGACTTGATGAGGTTGCGAGCCACCTCTGATGCAATTATGTGCAGGGCTTTCCCGTCTATACTTAGGCGTGAAGCCAGGATTGCTTAGCCACCTTTCTCCCAAAATCAATACGTACATTTGATAATTTTTCAAGAAGTTTGCTGCATACTTTGCCAGTAGCAAACGTGCTAAGAAAACTATCATCGGTCCGATACAATTGACCTACGATAAGGACGAATAGTTGAAAGATTTCATAGCCCGGTTCAATAGAGCTACTTTGGAAATTAAAGATCTATAGATGTTTGATGTAGTCACTGCTATTATGAATGGAACTCGCAGTCAACCTTTCAAAATCTCACTCTCCAAAAATCCACCTAATCTGATGTAGCCCGGTTCACTGCTATGATGAATGGAACTCGCAGTCAACCTTTCAAAATCTCACTTTCCAAAAATCCACTTAATACGATACATAAGTTATTATGGAGAGGGGATAAATATGTGGATGCAGAAAAAATCTTTTTCATTACTAAGGGCATAAAAGATTGAAAAGAGCCTGAGTCTAACAAAAGAAAGACCCGGTATGAGTCAATGCCCCGAGAAGACAAAGGTAAGCAAAAAATGATCTATCCAGGCCCTAATCGACCTAGTGCTAGAAAGGATGCGTATAATACACCACTGTACACTTCCAGGGTTAACGTCCTGATGGAAATCCGAAATATAAAAGAGCTTGTATGGCCCAAAAAGATGTGGGCGCCACCACACAGGAGAGATTAGACTAAGTATTGTAAATTCCATCGAGATCATGGACATGATACTAAGGACTGCCAGCAGCTGAATGAGGAAATAGAATGATTTATAAAAAAATAACACATATCCAAGTTTGTGAAAATAGATAAAGACAAGGGAAAAGATGCCGAATATCGACATCAACTACCTCCTCGCGCTGGAGTTATAAATGCCATAGTGGGTGGCATTGCCGCGGGAGGTGACTCTAATTCAGCACGGAAGAACTATGCCCAGGCCAATAAATCTACTTCGGTAGATAAAAATGAAAGGTTTAGCCAGGATATCACCTTCAGTGATGAGGACTTGAAAGGCATTACTTGCCCACATGATGATGCTCTAGTAATAGTGGCTAACATTGCAGATTTTGATGTGAATTGGGTTTGCAGATTTTAATGTGAATAGGGTATTAGTGGACAATGGTAGTACAGTTGACATTATGTCTTGGGGAGTTTTTCTAAGTTTGAAGATATCACCTAGCAAAATCAAACCTGTCACCACCTCTCACTCCATAGGTCTGGAGGAACCACCATCATACTAGAGGGAACAATTGAGTTACCAACGACTTTGGGTACTTACCAATCTAGTGTGGTGATAATGACTAACTTCTTGTTGGTGCTTCTATGACCTACAATGTGATTTATGGCCGCCCACTTCTGAATACAGCTAGGGTCGTGTTATCCACATACCACCAGGTGATAAAGTTTCCCACTAGTTGATGAGTATGATGTGTAAGAGGTGACCAGCAGGCATCAAGGAAATGTTATGTAGACAGCATACTTCTCAAAAATACGGTGATGATGCTTGACGTTGAACAGGCTAAAGGACGAATTGAACTGTTGGAACACACCGAAGAAGTGGTGATAGCTGAAGGTCAGGTTTTGAAAATCAAAGATGAGATATATCCTGGTGAAAAGCATAAACTAGTGGCATGTTTAGCTGACAATATAGACGTATTTGCTTGGGGACCCCATGACATCTAGAAGATCAGCCCCATGATTGCTCAATATACACTCGTGATCCTTTCCGGAATAAAATCGATCAAACAAAAGAAAAGACAATTTGCTCTTAAATGACAATAGGCCATTTCTACAGAGATAACAAAACTGCTAAATGATGGTTTCATTCAGGAAGTACACTATCCAGAATGGTTGGAAAATGTGGTATTAGTAAAGAAATCAAATGGAGAATGGCGGATGTGTGTGGATTACACAGACTTGAATAAAGCTTGTCCCAAGGATTCTTATCCTCTTCCAATAATAGACCATCTGGTGGATGTGACTTCAGAACATGAAAGGTTAAGCTTCCTGGATGCTTTTTCTAGTTACCATCAAATATCCATGGCTGAAGGTGATCATGAGAAGATTTCCTTCATCACTGACAGTAGAACTTTATGTTACACAGCTATGTCTTTTGGGTTAAAAAACGCAAGGGCTACTTATGAAAGAATGGTAAATCAGAGATTTCATGAACTCATAGATCATAATGTTGGGGCCTATGTAGATGAAATGGTAGTCAAAATCCGATTGGCAAATGGCCACATAACGGATCTTCAGGAAGTCTTCGGTATTGCCCAGAAACATAAATTAAAATTAAATCCTAAAAAATGTGTGTTGGCATATCTGGCGAAAAATTCTTGGGATTTATGATCACACACCAATCCTAACAAAATACAGGCTATCATAGACATGAAAAGCCCAGCTACCAAGAAAGAAGTTCAACAATTGACTGGAAAGGAGGTAGCTCTAAACCATTTCATGTCACGGGCTGCGGATAAGTGTTATCATTTCTTCAAAGACGTATGAGGGTCCAACAATTTTGAATAGATAAAGGAATGTGAAGAGTCTTTTGAACAGTTAAAGAAATCACTGCAGCAATTGCCAATGTTGGCTCGCCCCAACCCTGGTAACAAGTTAAGCCTTTACTTAGTAGTATGTTTTCACGTTGACAGCGCTGTATTGGTGAAAGACCTTTTGAAGGGACATAAACCTTTTTATTATGTTATTCAAGTACTGAGAAGAGTAGAGACGTTACAGCATAGTTAAACAACTAGTTCTAGCTCTGGTAGCAGCAGCTAGAAAATTAAGACCGTATTTCCAGGCTCATCAGATATAGGCGATAACTAACCAAACAATTAAACAAATACTAAATAGGTCAAAAACATCTGGGTGTCTTTTGAAATGGGTTATTAAATTGAGCGAGTTTGATATTGATTTTAAACTACGCACAGCTATAAAAACACAGGCATTAACAGATTTCATTGTAGAACTCACTTTTCCTGAAGCACCACCCATAGGCGACAAAACAACCTGGATAATATATGTGGACAGATCATCTAACAGTGATGGCTCAAAAGCCGGTGTCATAATTCTCTCTCCGGGTGCCGAAGAACTTGAATACTCACTTCGTTTTGAATTTCCAGTAACTAATAATGATACAGAATATGAAGCAGTCATCACAGAGCTAGGACTAGCCATACAGTTGGGAGTGACAATTGTGGAAATTTGCAGTGACTCGCGGTTGGATGTTGAGCAAATTTTGAGAGTATAGGAATCTAAGGATGGCATCATGGCTGCTTATCTAATGAAAGTAAAAGACTTGTAGCAAAAATTCAAAAGCTTCAAGATTACAAAGATTCCAAGAAAGGAGAACGAGCAGGCTGACGCTCTCGCCAAGCTAGCATTAGCCAATCAAAGATATCTTACAGCCACAGCTAGTGTTTAGGTACTCAGTGAGCCTAGCACAATATTATCAATTGGTGTTCTCGAGTTGGCCATCAATGAAGCAAGAAGCTAAGCAATTGGTAAGGAAATGCGACGCCTGTCAAAGTTTTGGCAACATAATTCATCAACCAATTGAGCCACAGCTCGCAATTTACACAGTATGTCTGTTTTATCAATGGGGGATGGACATCTTGGGTCCTTTGCCACTTGCTAAAAGTCAAAGAAAATTTTTGTTGGTAGCTATAGACTATTTCACAAAATAGTTCGAAGTTGAGCCATTAGCTATCATAAACACCGCCAAGATACAGAGTTTCGTATGGAAATTTGTAATATGCCATTTCGGAATACTATGGGTGATAGTCACGGATAACGGAAGACAATTCGATAACCACAGCTTTAAAAATTTTTATGACAGTTACAAAATCTTGTACCAACTCACTTCGGTGGCACACCCTCAGAGCGATGGCCAAACTGAAGTCACTAATTGTACCATACTTTGGGATTTAAAATCAAGGTTGGGGAAAAGAAATAGGATCTTGGGCAGAAGAACTACCAAATATACTGTGAGCTTATCACACCATTCCTAGGGGACCAGCGGGAGAGACACCGTTCAAATTATCTTTTAGAATGGAAGTAGTGATACCCGCTGAAATTGTAAATCCAACTTTGAGAATGTAAGTTGAACAAACAGATGACAATACTACATAGGCAGAAATCGACCTACTTGAGGAAGTTAGAGAAAGGGCTGCAATCAAGACAATTGCTTACAAACGCAAGACCGCCAAATATTTTGATCGCCGAGTTAAGCCCAGAAGTTTTCAACCCCATGATTTAATGTTAAAGAGCAGTACAGCTGCTAAACACCAGCCATCTAAGCTAGAGCCTAAACGGCATTGTCCTTTCGAGGTCGTCAAGAGAATAGGAAAGGGAGCATATACTCTCAAAGATATGAATAGAAAACCATTGGAAAGACCATGGAATGGAGATCACTTGAAGAAATATTATCAGTAATTTATTAACATTTCTTTTTTCGAGTAAAAGCAAGTATATGTAGTTTTATTAAATAGTACTCCTACATTTGATTTTCAATTTAATAAAATGTCAAGGCAGATGAATGATGAGGGTACTAGGAAGGATCAGCCTAGCTGGAAAGTCCTGGTGCACCTACTGAACTCGACCTACGGCAACTCTTTCATATTTGCTATAATCTCTATTAAAGGTTTGTCGAGCAATACAAATATCCTCATCAACTGCTACCACATTGAAATCCAGGAAACGAGCCTTAGTCAAAACGTCAAGGCGATAAGCCTTGACTTGAAAATTGAGGCGATGAGCCTTAGGCTAAACATCAAAGCGATGATCATATGACTAAAATATTAAGGCGATGAGCTTTCGTTTGCAAATTGAGGCGATAAGCCTTCGTTTGAAAATCAAGGCGATGAGCCTTAATCTAACCGTCAAACTGATGAGCCAATATCTAAAAATCAAGAAAGATGAGCCCTAGTTCAAAAATCAAGGCGACAAGCCTTCATTTAATAAAGGACGATAAGCCTTAGTTCAAAAAAAAAACAAAAAAGCAAAGGTAATGCACCTAAGGGACGGGTACACCCTCCCGGTCTTCAGGGGGCACCCGTCCCGCCTTAGGAGCAGGTGCGCCCGTCCCCATTTTCAGGATGGGAATTCTCACGCCACCCCTCTTCTTGCTACGATTTTTTAACACAATTTTTTCACTTTACTATGTTGGTCGGGGGATATACCATCATAAATTACATTCAACAAATGCAAAAAGAGCGAAATACAACAACAATTACAAACTGAAAAGGTGAAGAACAAATTTTTTTTTAATTAAAATAAAGATGTATGTTCCACGCCAAACATACAAAACTAAAGTTCGTAGTATTCAATAATATTCAAAATAAAATAGACTGGATCTTATAGTTTTCATGATTAAGCAGAACAACCGTCATGAAACTTAAGTAAGTAAGAAAATGCAACAAAAAATAAACAACTGTTTAATTATCAAGAGAGCCATCGGGTTGAGATTCCCCCCCCCCAATGGTTACTCACTTTGGCCCTCTGAGTAGCTAAATTTGCAACCCATCGTTTCCTCAGATACCTATCAAATTCATCCGGGTTTATCTCTAAATAATCGTCAATTAGCCACTCCTTAGTTATTTTGATAGCAACCTTCAAGGATTCTACACCATACATGTGCAAGCTGCTCTTATATTCACCATACATCTTGTATCCCACTACGGCTTCATAAAGACTTGTAGCAAAAATTCAAAAGCTTCAAGATTACAAAGATTCCAAGAAAGGAGAATGAGCAGGCTGACACTCTCGCCAAGCTAGTATTAGCCAATCAAAGATATCTTACAGCCACAGCTAGTGTTTAGGTACTCAGTGAGCCCAGCACAATGTTATCAATTAGTGTTCTCGAGTTGAATGATGAACTTTGCTGGATAAACCCAATCTTGGATTATCTCACGAAAGGTAATCTACTGATAGACCTAACTGAAGCAAATCAGTTGAGGGTACGAGCTGCTATGTATTCTATGATTGATGGACAATTATACCGAAGGGGACTCTTCGTGCCTTATGAGAAGTGCCTCCAGGCGACAGAAGCAGCTGAGATCATATTTGAAATACACAATGGTCTGTGTGGAAATCAATTGGGCAGGGACGCCCTTGCTTTTAAAGTTTTAAGGCAATGATACTATTGGCCATTAATGAAGCAAGAAGCTAAGCAATTGGTAAGGAAATGCGACGCTTGTCAAAGTTTTGGCAACATAATTCATCAACCAATCGAGCCACAGTTGGCAATTTACACAGTATGTGCGTTTTATCAATGGGTGATGGACATCTTGGGTCCTTTGCCACTTGCTAAAAGTCAAAGAAAATTTTTGTTGGTAGCTATAGACTATTTCACAAAATAGTTCGAAGCTGAGCCATTAGCTATCATAAACACCGCCAAGATACAGAGTTTCGTATGGAAATATGTAATATGCCGTTTCGGAATACTATGGGTGATAGTCACGGATAACGGAAGACAATTCGATAACCACAATTTTAAAAATTTTTGTGACAGTTACAAAATCTTGCACCAACTCACTTCGGTGGCACACCCTCAGAGCGATGGCCAAACTGAAGTCACTAATTGTACCATACTTTGGGATTTAAAAACAATGTTGGAGAAAAGAAATAGGATCTTGGGCAGAAGAACTACCAAATATACTGTGAGCATATCACACCATTCCTAGGGGACCAGCGGGAGAGACACCGTTCAAATTATCTTTTAGAATGGAAGTAGTGATACCCGCTAAAATTGTAAATCCAACTTTGAGAATGTAAGTTGAACAAACAGATGACAATACTACATAGGCAAAAATCGACCTACTTGAGGAAGTTAGAGAAAGGGCTGCAATCAAGACAATTGCTTACAAACGCAAGACCGCCAAATATTTTGATCGCCGAGTTAAGCCCAGAAGTTTTCAACCCCATGATTTAATGTTAAAGAGCAGTACAGCTGCTAAACACCAGCCATCTAAGCTAGAGCCTAATTGGCATTGTCCTTTCGAGGTCGTCAAGAGAATAGGAAAGGGAGCATATAGTCTCAAAGATATGAATAGAAAACCATTGGAAAGACCATGGAATGGAGATCACTTGAAGAAATATTATCAGTAATTTATTAACATTTCTTTTTTCGAGTAAAAGCAAGTATATGTAGTTTTATTAAATAGTACTCCTACATTTGATTTTCAATTTAATAAAATGCCAAGGCGGATGAATGATGAGGGTACTAGGAAGGATCAGCCTAGCTGGGAAGTCCTTGTGCACCTACTGAACTCGACCTACGGCAGCCCTTTCATAATTGCTATAGTCTCTATTAAAGGCTTATCGAGCAATACAAATATCCTCATCAACTGCTACCACATTCAAATCCAGGAAACGAGCCTTAGTCAAAACGTCAATGCGATAAGCCTTGACTTGAAAATTGAGGCGATGAGCCTTAGGCTAAACATCAAAGCGATGATCATATGACTAAAATATTAAGGCGATGAGCTTTCGTTTGAAAATTGAGGCAATAAGCCTTCGTTTGAAAATCAAGGCGATGAGCCTTAATCTAACCGTCAAAATGATGAGCCAATATCTAAAAATCAAGAAAGATGAGCCCTAGTTCAAAAATCAAGGCAACAAGCCTTCATTTAATAAAGGACGATGAGCCTTAGTTCAAAAAAAAAACAAAAAAGCAAAGGTAATGCGCCTAAGGGACGGGTACACCAGCCCCGTCTTCAGGGGGCACCCGTCCCGCCTTGGGAGCAGGTGTGCCCGTCCCAATTTTCAAGATGGGAATATCCACGCCACCCCTCTTCTTGCAACGATTTTTTAACACAATTTTTTCACTTTACTATGTTGGTCGGGGGATATACCATCATAAATTACATTCAACAAATGCAAAAAAAGCGAAATACAACAACAATTACAAACTGAAAAGGTGAAGAACAAATTTTTTTTAATGAAAATAAAGATGTATGTTCCACGCCAAACATACAAAACTGAAGTTCGTAGTATTCAATAATATTCAAAATAAAATAGACTGGATCTTATAGTTTTCATGATTAAGCAGAACAACCGTCATGAAACTTAAGTAAGTAAGAAAATGCAACAAAAAATAAACAACTGTTTAATTATCAAGAGAGCCATCGGGTTGAGATTCCCCCTCCCCCCCAATGGTCAGTCACTTTGGCCCTCTGAGTAGCTAAATTTGCAACCCATCGTTTCCTCATATACCTATCAAATTCATCCGGGTTTATCTCTAAATAATCGTCAATTAGCCACTCCTTAGTTATTTTAATAGCAACCTTCAAGGATTCTGCACCATACATGTACAAGCTGCTCTTATATTCACCATACATCTTGTATCCCACTACGGCTTTATCATCTGCAGTCTCCAACTATTAGGCACACAAAGTTCATTTTCTCTAACCAAGTACCCATCTAGTCTATAAAAGTTTCCAAAAACTATCTTCTCACACGCCCCATACACACAAGCAAAGTCATTATCATTACCATACAAGTCGTTAATATATTCAAATGCCAATAACATTTCATTTAGAGTAGAAACAAGGGCGTATCTTCTAGACAACGCATCTGCCACAACATTTTCCTTACCTTGTTTATAGTGAATTACATAAAGAAAAGTCTCAATAAATTCCATCCACTTGGCATGCATCCTATTCAACTTACCTTGCTACTTCAAGTACTTTAGGGACTCATGGTCGGTATGGATAACAAACTCCTTCGGCTATAGGTAATGTTGCTAAGTCTCCAACACTCTCACCAACGCATATAGTTCTTTGTCATATATTGGGTAATTCAAAGATGTCCCATTTAGTTTTTTCACTAAAATAGGCTATTGGCCTTTTCTCCTACATCAACACAGCTCCAATACCTATTCCTGAGACATCGCATTCAATCTCAATAGTTTTGTTAAAGTTAGGTAGTGTTAAAACAGGCGCAGAACATAACATGTCTTTAATAACATTAAAACTTTTTCTTGTTCAATTCTCCAATTAAATCCAACACTTTTCTTTACAATTTCAATAAGTGGTATAGTAATCATGCTAAAATCTTTAACAAAACACCTATAAAAGCTAGCTAAACCATGGAAGCTTCTTACATCAGTGACGTTTTTAGGGATTGGCCACTTCTTAATGACTTTAATCTTTTCTTCATCTACTTCAATACCATTTGCACCAACAACATAGCAAAGAAAAATAAATTTTCCCATGCAAAAAGTACACTTATTAAACTTAGCATATAGTTTTTCATTCCTTAAGACATCAAGCACACAACGCAATTGATCGATATGCTCATCTAAGTTCTTACTATATATTAAGATATTATCAAATTAGACTACTACAAATTTGTCTAAGAATACACGCAAAACATGGTTCATTAATCTCATAAATGTGCTCAGTGCATTAGTTAGACCAAAATACATTATCAACAACTCATACAATTTCATTCGTCTTCTTCATTCATTCTTATTTGGTGATATCCACTTTCAAGATATATTTTACTAAATATACATAATCCATGTAATTTACCAATCATATCATGTAACATAGGTATGGGATGATGATACTTTACAATTATAATGTTGACTACCCAGCAATGAACGGACGTTCTCCATGTTCCATCCATTTTTTGTACAAGTAGCACTGGCACGCACAAGGACTCATGTTTTTCCTCACATTCCCATTGCCCATCAACTCATCAACTTTTCATTGAAGCTCATTTGTCTCATCAGAGTTACTTCTATAGACTGGTCAGTTTAGAATAACAGCTCTAGGTATAAAGTCAATTTGATGTTCAATACCTCTAATAAGTAGTAACCCACTAGGCATCTTTTCAGGGAACACATTCTCAAATTTTTGCAATAAAGAAATAGCCAAACTAGTGAGGGATTTGTTAGTTTCATCAAGTACAATGTAGGTTTCATGGTACACTAGTAAAATTAGTTGCTGATTTTCCATGAGAGCTCTCTGAATATCATTTTTTTTTTTTTGTTGCAAATATACCCAGTTTTGCCTTTTCTTTTCTTTATGTATGCTCTCTCTATTTTCTCTTCCTTACTTTTTTTCACTCTTTTTTTTTTTGCACCTCCACCTCACCTTTTATTTTTTGCTCTGCCTTACCCTTTAAATTTATTTGATCCCTATAAACTTGCTTTGGTGTTAAAGGAACAAGCGTAACTAGTCTTCTATCTTTGGTAAAGCTGCACATGTTCCTAAACCCGTCTTCCTATCATAGAGCCAGGGCCTCCACAACAAAAGATGGCCCGCATGTATATGAACCAAATCACACAAAACCTCATCACTATATCTCACAATGGTAAAACGCACTAGGACCTTCTTATTGACCTTGACCTCCCCACGATTATTCAACCACTACAACTTATAAGGTCTACGATGTTTTAGTAAAGGCAAGCCCAATTTATCAACAATGGTGGTACTAGCTACATTGATGCAACTCTCCCATTAATGATCATATTATATATTTTATTATTAACAAAGCATCTAGTATGGAATATATCCTCCCAATATTGCTCCATGTCAACTATCTTAAATTGTGCATCAAGAACATGCCTCACAACTATAGCTTCACCATCTACAGGGTACGCTACATTATCACCACCACCAACATCATCCGACTCAGACTTCTCATCACTATCACTCTCATCCTCAATCACAACTTCTCCATTATCACAAACAATCATTACCCGTTTATTTGGGCATTGTGATTCAGTATGCCTTGAACCCAAGCACCTAAAGTATTTGATATCCCTATTCCGAGAAGGTTGGGACTCGGTCTTGGGTTTATTTTTAGCTATCTCCTCCTTTCTCCTAGGTGGTTCGGTCTTCTCTTTTGAAACAACCCAATCACTCTGGTAACTACTACCCTACTTTGGTTTCAAGAAGGATTAGGTCTCGAAGAAAACCTTGCTCCACTTTTCTTTTTAATTGTTTTTCCACCTTCATAGCACGTGCATCATGTCCTCCAACTCTACATAATGTTGTAACTCAACTATGTTGGTAATATCCCTATTTAAACCATTCAAAAATCTAGCTATTGTGGCCTCTCTATCTTCCTCAACATTAGCCTTAATCATCTCTTTATGGTAGTCATCCAGACTCTTAGAACTTTGAGTAAGGCTCTACAGTTTTTGATGAAGATCATAGTAATGACTAGGCACAAACCTCCTACTCATGAAAGCCTTTAATTCACCCCCAAGTCACTATAGGCCTATCATTTCTCTTCTCTATTTGTCACTAATTGATCCCACCAAATTATGGCATAATTGGTGAATTCAACTACTGTCAATTGTACCTTCTTCTCTTTCGAATAGCTATGAAAATCAAATATTAACTCTAACCACTTTTCCCACTATAAATATGCTTCAGGGTCATTCCTACATTGGAAGAAATGTATTTTTATTTTTATATTCACAAATTTTCTATCTACCTGATATTGGCCACTATAGTCTCCTCCTCTAAGTGGCCTTTCACACATATCTCCTCTACGATTTATCATACACATCTTAACTACATAATTATAGTAATCCTCATTCTCACTACCCCGCTACGCTCTCATCCTCAAATTCAGTCATGGGATTATGATTACGCATATCCCGTCTCCGATCATGCCTATGTAAGGTTGCAATCACCTTATCTCATCTACGTTTCACCATATTGTTGCTCCTTTAATAAGGCTGCAATCACCTTATCATGCTTATCCATCATATTCCTCATCGCTTTATTGATTTTCCAAATCTCTTTATTATTATTCCTCATCTTGTCAAAAACTATATTCATCTGCTCAAATTGTTGTTGCATGGCTTTCAAAAAAAAGAATTAGTTGTTCTCTTCCCTAGGTGTTGTTTCTTTGTGATTAGACATTTTAGATAAAAAAAAAATTTGTAATGAAAGAAAAACTAACATCACGTGTCTATACTCGTGTTTTACTCTATTTGGCTTTTTTCGATAATAATCTCATCATTCTTATCTTTTACCTCTGTTTTTCTCTTTTCTTTTGTCAAGTTCTCTAAGGAACTAACTAAACTCATTCAAGAGTTCGGTTTCTACAACTTTCAAAAACAAGAAACAAGAAACAAGAAGGACAACAAAGACATCAAGAATAATTCAATAAAGAATAATCACAAGAATAACAAGATCCCCCCATTTAAGCACCAGATAACAACATAAAATGTGTGTTTCTTGCCAAAAATATTACAAGAATCTCAAAGGAATGTGTTTCTTGACTTTTTAACTTTTTCCCCTTTTTATCTCTTTTGATGCAGACACAAGAAACTAACAAAAGAATTATTACAAGGCAAGAACTAGAAGAGAAATAACTTTGGTGCCCTAATGGATAATGCCCAAGCAATTTTTGAATGCTCTTGGTACAAGAAAAAAATTTATTATTATTTTTTTTTTGAAGGACTTTAAGATGTGATGAAATCAAACAAGAAAAAAATGCTCTATGAAATATGATGAATAAGGGAAAAGATTTTTTTTATTTATTTTGGATATGACTCAAGATGAATGACCAACAAAGAAAAGAATCAAGATGGAATACAATGAAAGAAAAAAGATAGAACCTGATTTTAGAGCCAAACCTCTTAAACCAACTAATGCGAACACACAAAAATTAAATCTCAAAACCCCCAACAAAGATTGATAACGAACCCCAAGAAAGCTAAATTCAAGCCGCAAGACCTTGACCCGATGATTTCTTGAATCAATGAACCAAGTTAGAATGAACGCTACAAAGAGTTGCGAAATCTTTGATAAATTCAGTTAGTTCGATTAAGAAAATGAAGAAAAATAAATCTCACTTTAATGAATTCTCTCAGTAATCAATGTTGATTGTTCAGTACAATGAAAAGAACCTTTTATATGGCAAACTAATGAAACCCTATGTTAACTAAGAAAAAAATAATTAAAAACTTGCCAAAATCGCACCCAAAATGCATCTAAAATCAAAAGGAAACAAAATCTCGAAAAGGGAAACAAAAACTCGTGAACTAGCAAATTTTGGCTTGGGCGATTTTGGAGCGCCCAGGCTGGCAAAATAGCCTCAGGTCCTACACTATAGGGTGGGGCAAGCAATCCACATTTGCCTTGGGTGATCGCCCATAGTTAATTCTTAGTTCTTTGTGTTTTGATTTTCAAATTTTAAATTATGCTTACTTTGGCTTTCCAATTTTCTAAGCCTTCAATATTGTTCTTAGCTTGAATCGAGTGTACTAAAGTTATCTTTTCCTCTATCATACTTATTTTAAAGGTTGGTGTCTTGTTTGTTGTACTTTCGGTGTTAGTTTCAACCCACGTAGTTTGGACAAGTTCTTGTATAGCGTCCTTAATCTTGTTAGTGGCCACATCGAAATATGTAATGGGTCCTTGCTAGCTAGTATGATGCTCATCACGTACACCACCATCAATGAACTCCTTGAGCTGTAGCATTTACAATTAAAAAAAATTGGGACTATATTCATAATATTTTTCACCTAAATATAATATAATTCTAATTTCCAACAAAATTTGTAGTTAAAATACTTTCAAAATATTTTTCAAGTCGCAAAAATTATTAATAGAACATGAAAACAACACAAAATTCTCACAAAGTAAAAGAATCCTCAAATTTAAATTCTAAGATAAATACAATTTTTTTTATCAGAATTTATTAGCTTTGAGAATAATTTTTATGTAATTATAACAAAATATTTCGGAAGATATTCACAAGAAAGTTCATGAAAATTGGAAGTCTGATAATATATTTTAAATTTAAAGAAATTCTAGAATTTAATTGGAGGATTTATGAAATTTTTAGAAGCAAAAAATAGCCCTGAATGTGCCTGAAATATTTCATTAATTGAGATCGTCAAGTATAGCTACGCAATGAAAGTAGGGATACAATCAACCCAACACTGCGGTGCTAGGAAGATATAGCAAAAGAAACAAGGTGTGAGTCACTTTATTTCTTTTTTCTAAGCGTGAATTTTATGTACATTGAAGCCCACTAGCGGTGACGTGTTTTGAGAGTTAAGTTCTATATATTTTAATATGCAATTCTAAATTTTATTAAACCCTAATTTTCAACCCGAACTTTGAAATTTCATGACTCGAATTTTAGTTCAAATTACGCATGATATGCATGGTTTGAGAGCAGATGAAACATACTTTCTAACTATACTAATTTCATGGAACGGAAATAATGCTCTTTTTTTGTTTTGACTATTTTGAACTAGGATTCATTTTTCTCCAAAAATACTCTGCGGTATGATCAAGTATTGGCTAGCAATTCAACATGCCATCAATCTCTGACTAGAAATGTTTTGCAATTTTGACAATTCATGAAATATTATATATGTATGTTTGGCTAACTAAAGAAAATAAAAGAACATGCATGTCCTATTTTTTCTTGTACATTGTTTAGAAGCGTCAACATACATGAAAGTATATAGTAAATATTTTGTTTGAGTTCTAACTTCTAAAGTCAAATAGGTGTTTTTTAATTCAAATTTTGCATTAATGTATCCAACTCTTTGATTTGAAAAACTTTTGAAATGTCACTAGTCAATGTGAACTATTTTGTCCATAAACATTAAAAATATCTCACTTAGAAAGAAAATTTTGATCAACAAACTTAAATAAGTCTTATGTAAGACTTTTTTTGAATTGAGTAAAAAAATAAAACAAGATACACGCTTGTTGAATAGTTATATCTAATATCATGATCAATTCCTTTCACATAGTAAAGTAAATTGAACATCAAACTGAAAAACCGACAAATCGAACATAATATCTACACTAAAGTTGGAGGAAATAAATATACAATGAAAAACTAAAAGATGGTGAATAAAAACAATATGATGTTGAAGCATTAACTTCATATGTACCAAAAATGAAATGAAAATGACAAGAAAATTGCAATCAGTCTCCACATCAAATAGGTGTTTTTTAATTCAAAATTTGCATTAATGTATTCAACTATTTGATTTTTGAAATGTCATTAATCATTGTGAACAATTTTGTCCATAAACATTAAAAATATCAGACCTAGAAAGAAAAATCAACAAAATTAAATAAAGTCTTATGTAAAACTTTTTTTCGAACTGAGTAAAAAAATAAAACAAGATACACGCTTGTCGATTAGTTCTTTCTAATATCAAGATCAATTCCTTTCATATAGTAAAGTAAATTGAACATCAAACCCAAAAAAAGGCAAATCCAACATAATATCTATACTAAAGTTGGAGAAAATAAATATACAGGGGCTGATTTGAGTGATCTCATACCCACTTATAATACCAAAATTGAGGTGACATCAGATAATTAGTAAAAATAATGAGTGTGAGACCATTAACTACCAATCATGTGATACTACCTCTACGTAAGTATTATAAGTAAGCATTATAAATAGGTTGGAGATCAGCCCTTATAAATATACAATGACAAACTAAAAAAATAGTGAAAAACCGTATGTACCAAAAATGAAATGAAAATGACAAGAAAATTGCAATCAGTCTCCACCACTATTTTGTGTCATAGGCAATTTTTTGGTCCAGCTCTGACCCACCGCCCAGGCAACTTTTCTCCATCAAATTTGTTTTTCATTGTGGACAAATTGTATATCTAGCAAATTACATGGCAGGGTTTTGATCTATTTCCCCGCGAGTATTCTTATAATGTCCACCGGAACAAGGCATTAGATCAAGTCCCTTACATGGCATTCCATTAACTCCAGAAAATTTTGGACATTATAACTCATATCCACCATGGGTACAAAATCAACCCCAATTATAACCATTTGCTATCGAGACTTTGACATGTTGAAATTACTATTCACTAGTATACCTTTAGATGAAGTGATAATTTCACCATATATTACAAAATATAAAATAATTTAAAAAATACTATTTAATTTTTTTTATTCTAAAAATGCTGTTTTTTATTTTTATAACACTTGTTACATTTGTTATATTTGTTAATAACAAATGTAACACATTTATTATAACTAAAATAACAAATATAACAAATATAACAACTAGTGTTACAAAAATTAAAAAACAGTATTTTTAGAATAAAAAAACATGATAGTTTTAAGAAATAGTTTATTTATTGTGGTTATTTTTGAAAAAAACCCCTTAGATAAAATTCGTCTAAACTCCAAAGCTTTTTCCGACACACATGTGCCGAGGGATGTAGGTGATATGATTATAAGGTTTGGGACCTGATGGTAGATTTTTTATTACTTTAAGTAAAAATTAAAAAAAAATACAAAGATTTTGAAAAGGTTAAAGACCCAAAATGCAATTTTTTTCTTTTTATTTTCTATTTTTTGCTATTTTAATTTATTTAACTTAGGGACAAAATCATCTAAAGGGGCCATATGCGTGAATTATTAAAAGATTGAAGATGATATATATATGAATAAAATTAAATAGAGATGAAATTGTTATAAACTTAAAAGAATAAAAATTGTGAGTATAATTTATCATTTAAACAAAAAAATGCTCTAAGAATAAAATCGCAAAGCATGGAAATATATGAATATTTTTCTCATAAAGCGTTGATGCTTTTCACTCACTCAAGGGCCAAGGCCAAGGCATACTCTTTTCTTTTCTTTTCTTTTCTTTTCTTTTTTAAAACCAAGGAATGCATCTTTTAAGAACCAAATTCGTGCATCACTTTAAAGTGAAATAATATGGTATGAAAAGATTAGATGCAGTTCTTATGTTGCAACTTGCAACATGCATTATCAGATACTAAAATCAGAATTATTTTTACTTTTTAAAACAATATGCGAGATTTTTCATTTTTTAAATATCTGCACATTCAATTTTAAAAAAAAAAAAATTTTTATTTTATGCTTCAAATGCACGCACACTACACTTATTGTAATTATTAAGTGACAATTTTCTGAATTGCTCTAATATTATTGACACTTTCGACTCAACAATATACAATAAGTAATTTTCTTAAATATGTCCATAAAAACAAGATTTTGGTGTTTCCAAAAATATATTAAAGATGTCGAAATAGTTTTTCTCACCGAATGTAATTAATTAACAAACTAGTGATGTACCCATGCAATGCACGGGAGGTGTAATAAAAAATATAATTTTGATAGTTATCTATGAAAGTTAATTAATTATAATAAAATCAAATACTAAATCTTAATTAATATTAACCCCATGCATATGTTGGTCAACGAAGATAAGATTAATTAATTAATTATGGATTTAAAATATAGATAATTAAATTTAAAACGCATTAAAAAATTAATTTTTGCAATGATAACAAAACTTTGAAAATATGAATTTTGACTTATTTTTCTATCACTTTGGATTGATTGTCTTCCATAATAATCTTTAAAATGCAATATCTTAAATGTGATCTCTTAAATCTTAATTAGCATTGAAAAATCCATGCATATTTTGACCAAAATGAAGATAAGATTAATTAATTAAATTAAATTAAATTATTTAAGTATTTAAAATATGGATAATTAAATTAAAATGTATTAGAAAATTAATTTTTGCAATAATAACAAAACTTTAAAAATATAGATTTGGACTTATTTTTCTTATATTGTGCATTGATTGTTTTTCATAATAATCTTGAAAATAATCTTGAAAATGCGATCTCTTAAATCTGAATTAGTATTGAAAAATCCATCGCATTTTTTTTTTACCAAAACAAATATAAGATTAATTAATTAAATATTTAAAATATAGATAATTAAATTAAAACGCATTGGATAATTAATTTTTGTAATGATAACAAAACTAAATTAATTTTTGCAATAATAACTAAATTAGAAAGTAGATAGAGGGACTCCAGTTGGAAAAATAAAAAATCAAGCGGCTATTAAATATAGTATTAGGAATGAACATTTAATGGCTATTAAAAAAATTCATTTCTGATAACTGGAAAAAAAAACAGAAATTCTAATTAGGAAAGTACATGTGGGAGGGAAAATAAATTTTGACGGCACTTCTGTTTGTATATATACTTAGATTATTTAATTTCATTAATAACAGTAGATTTAGAAATTTCTTGATTTTAGCAATAGATCAAGAATACATAAAAAAAAATATATGAGATTCTAGTTCACAATTTTATAAAATAAAGAATTGATATCATGTTATCATGTTAATAATTTCATTTAAGAATTTAAACTATTAAAAAAGAGAGACATGTATTTACGCACCTCACGTGAAATTAATAAATACAATTTCAGAAGAAAAAAAGAGTGACTGTTAAACTTAAATCCAATTTTTTTCTTTGATTGTAATAAATTAATCGTTATTTGAAAGATTGTCGAAAAATATTTAACATAATTCCTATATTAGAAAATTAGTGGTAGTGACATCCCTTTGTGTGTTCTGCTTAACTCGACAGATCTTGAGGTTGCAGATTAAGTCATGTCGAGAGTGATCGGATCTTCGCTCGATGCTCTGGAAGAGAGAGTCTAAGGTGGGTTCTTCCTCTACGGGACTAGTTGACCCTCTAGTCCCGTCCTACGATTTACCGAGTCAGACAGAGCTTTCTAACACTGCTTCTCTAGTAGCATGGAAGCACGGTCGTCTAGGTCTTACGTATGGGGACAATGGTTTGATCGTGCTTATTTTTTCACCTGACTCTTCTGCATTCTCTAACGCAGGTGTAGTGACTCTAGGCAAAGGTCTTTTGTTTTCCTGAAGACCAGGCACGTTACGAAGAACTTCGATAAATGGAGACTGCCGAGATGATGATGGACCAAATCTTCCAAGTAGTTTTATTATTATTATTATTTTTTTGTTCAGTTTATTAAGGATGATCCACACAGTTGTGTCTAAATTATCTTTATTAATTTTGGGGGTTGTAATGTGTCATTTTTCAAAAGGATGAAGCCATTAGACAAGATATATGGTTGCGCTCACTGGAGGATGGGAACACCTCATTACGTAGAGAAGTAGAAATTTTAAGAATTGGGAAAAATGTCACTGACTTGGCAGCTAAAAGGCAATGGATAAGATAGTCAGGATGGTTAGTAGAAAGCTTTCGTTGGAGGAGAAGCTTGCAAGCTTGAAGGAGTGTTCGGGGGCTCATATTTATTCTTTACAATCTCGTCTAAAGAATTTCCAGCTGGAGATAGAGATAGCCACCATAGCCTTCCTTATGAATGATTAAAAAATGTGAGCATTCTAGCTAGGATGTGGATAAAACGATTGCTGAGTATGTTGAGTTGTACCAGATGCTTGGTATGGGTAATATGTCGAAAGAGTTGCCCAAAGACGGAGGCAGAGGTGATGGTCCCAATGATGATGATGGTCAAGCTTAATTCATTTGGTTACACATTTTTCAAGTGTGATGGTCGGCTTGTATTTCTTTTCGTACTTATGTATTAGGCATTTGGACTTACCTATTCGAACTTATATAGTATGTATTTGTACTTATGTATTCGAATTTATGCAATATGTAAGGTTATTGTGATAGTGTGCTAGCTTAGTAGAATGAAATAGCTGAAAAAAGGTTTATCAAACCTTTGACCTGAATTTACATACAATGTGTTTTGAAAATATGCACAATTTAGTCGAGGCAAGAACAAGTATATGAACAAAACATCCAAAAAAATTGAACTTAATTCAAATACTTCACAAATTTTCTTTAAAAGATAAAGTAAATTTTACAAATGTATGAAATTCGCCATGAATGGCTTGAGCACTTTTTTTCTATTTTTTGAAATGAAGAGTAATTTACAACTGTACAAACGATTGGATTGGTCAAGCCCATCTGACATAATGTGCAATGTCGCTACTTGGGTTGAAGATACCCTTGTTTGAAAGCAACGTTGTCTTTATTTTTTGTGACCATCTTCATCTGAATGACTTGATGGAAACTTGGTTGTTTAGAGAGGTTTGATGGCAACTGTACAGTCATCTCTGTCTAAATAGCTTGATGGAAACCATGTGATTCCGGACGGTCTGAGGGATGATGTATGTTTAGCTAATTTCTTTTGGTATTTATGTTTGTTCTTTATCCCCTCCCTCTCTCCAAAGTCCAGAAGTTCCAGAACTCTGGCTGGTGATGTAAGTTTTAAACTTTGCAAGTGACATTTTGTTCTACATGTTGAATCTCTTGAAAGTCGAGACATGTTAGGATAGTCGATGGCATTGCTGCCATCGACTCTCCTATGCTTAAGTCATCAATTTCCTTTTTGATAAAACAAAAAAAAAATAGATATAGAAGTGCAAAAAATAAGATGATACTCTAAGATAGAGGTTTGAATTCATTCATTTTGCTGCCTTCACGGCCGTTCTGAAGTTTTTTCAATAATTCTTTGGACAATAGTTTCGAAAGGAAAATGTTGTCTCAGGTTCATCCTGCTGGTTCTCCTGAGAGCAGGGAAAGGTTAGGGTGCCATAAGCTTTCCGATGCATAAGTTAGCAATAATTCTCATATATAATATTATATGCAAGAAAATAACGAAGAATGAGTTTAGAAGACATAGAAGTAGTATTTGCCAATGTGGATGGCATTCCAACTGTTGTTCATGTCGCTGCCGTCTTAAGTGCGTAATTTGTAGGATCCCTGCCCAACCACTTTGGTGATTAAGTATGGTCCTTCCCAGTTTGTTGTAAGTTTACCAGCACTAGCCTCTTTTGTGTTCTAGAATACTCTTCGTAGTACCCAATCACCTTCTTTGAAGGTTCTGGCTCTCAACAAGCAGTTGTAGTGCCAAGTAATCTTTTGTTAATACATTGATGTGCAAACTAGTGCTTCTTCCCTTCGTTATTCCGCCAAGTCTAACTCATGGCATAACTTCGCTTGATTCTGTTTATCAGTTGTTCACTCATACCAGAAGGTTGGTATGCCTGTTTCTACTAGTATAACTGTTATGCGCTATAGGCCAATGAGAAAGATGTTTCACTAGTTGATGTTCTAGCGGTGGTGCGATAGGACCAAATAACTTTGGGTAGTTCGTCCGTCCATTTTCCCGTGTCTTCTAAGAGTCTCGTCTTTAATGTCTTCATGATAGTTTTATTTGAAGATTCGTCCTAACCATTAGCTTAGGAGTACCATGGGGTGGAGAAGTTCAATATGATGATCTATTTCCTACTGAAATCTTGGAATACAGTGTTGATGCATTCTGATCCGTTGTTAGTTATGATTTCTTTCAGGAATCCAAACCTTCAAATTATATTTTTCCATATGAATTGAATAACTTCGCAGTCATGTACTTGTGAGAATGCTTCAGTTTCGATCCATTTTGCAAAATAGTCTCTGACTTTGAGCATGAAAAAATGTTGTCCCAATACGGTTGGAAGCTTCTCGAAAATGTCCATCTCTTACTTCATAGATGGCTAGGGTGAAAGGATAGGGTTGAGCCATTCTGACATGAGATGTGAGATATTAGTGTACCTCTAGCATCTATCACATCTGTTAACATTGTTAGCCAATAGAATCCGACAAAAAGTGCATGATGTGCTAAGCTTTGGGCCCTAGAGTCCACACTCTCCTTCATGAAGTTCACTCAGGACATATTTAGACTCTGTGTTGTCAATACATCGGAGATAAGGGCCAGATAAGGACTATTTATATAATTTTTTATTTATAATGCAGTACCTGGCAACCTTTGCCTTGATTCATCGAACATCACTCCTATTTGGTAGCAATTTATCATTTTCTAAGTACTTGATGATTGGAGTTATCCAAGAGTGTTCTTCTTCTGAGTAATGGATTTCTACTTCAGTTCATTTCCAAACTTCTAGCCATTGCAGGTTATCTACCATAATGAATTTTCTTTATTTTGTGTTTGTAGCTGCCCCAAGGCTGGGTAGCATGTCTGCTTGGGTGTTTTCATACCGTATTACTTTAGTGATTTGGAATTCATCAAACTTAATGCAAAGCTATTTGACTAACTCCAAGTAAGATGTCATATTTGTATCTTTTGCTAAGAAAGTGCCATGTATTTGGCTTATAATAAGCTAAGAGTTACTATGGACATTTCGCTAGGTTTAGTTCGGCAATGAGTGCTTCATACTCTACCTCATTGTTAGTCGCCTTGAATTCACATCTGATTGTATGTTCTATTTGATCTCTCTCTGGTGATGTCAAGATAATACCAAGGCATGTACCATTGATGTTGCTTGATCCATCTACTTGGATTAGCCGTGTGCTTGAATTTAGTCCATTCATCAATTAGAGAAGTTCTTCTTTGGCCAGAGCTTGAGAATTAGAAGTCAAGTCTACAATAAAGTCTACAAGTACCTAAGATTTTATGGAAGTGCAAGATGCAAAAGAGCTGTTGTATTCACTTAGTTCCACGTCCTATTTGGTTAATCGTCTCAATAGTTCAGGTTTGTGAAGTATTTTCTTTAATGAGAAAGTAGGCAGGAAAACTACCGAATGGCTCTAGAAGTAAGGCATTAGCTTTCGAGCTGCAGTTATGAGTGACAAAGATAGTTTCTCCAATTGGATGTAGAGGATTTCTACATCTATTAATGATTTGTTGACATAGTAGATTGGGAGTTATTTTTCTTCTTTCTCATGAATGAGGACGTGTTGATCACTGTTTTTTATACCACCAAGTACATGTAGAATCGTTCTCTTTCTTTCAGTTTAGACAAGAGAAAATATAAAGTTAAGTATTGTTTGAGATGTTGGAAGGCTTCTTCACATTCTGGAGTCCATTCGAAAGCTTTGTTTTTTCTCAATATGCTGTAGAATTGTTGACATTTTTCAAAAGACTGGGATATGAACCTGTTAAGACCTGCAAGTCTTCCGGTAAGCTTCTAAACTTCTTTGATACAGATAGGATATGGGATATTAATGATTGAAAGAAGTTGATCTAGATTTGCCTCGATCCCTTAGTGGGTCACCAAGTAGTCGATAAACTTTTCAGAAGACACTCCAAACGAACACTTGGATGGATTGAGCTTTATGTTATATCTCTTCAGAACCTCAAAGGATTGTCGGATGTGGTCTATGTGTTGCTCTGCAATCAGGGACTTCGCTAATAAGTCGTCAATGTAGACTTCTATGGTCTTTCCAAGATGATTGCGAGCATTTTATTTACCAGTCGTTGATTTGTTGCTCCAACGTTCTTGAGTCCAAATGGCATTACTTCGTATCAAAGTGTACCTCGTTCCGTCATAAAAAAAATATTTTTCTTGGTCATTTGGGTGCATCAGAATATGGTTTTAACTGGAAAAAACACCCATGAAGCTTAAAAGTTTATGTTCTTATGTTGCGTCAACCATCATGTCAATATGTGATAAGGAAAACCTATCCTTGAGACAGGCCTTGTTCAAGTTTGTGAAGTCTATTCAGATTCTCCATTTACCGTTCTATGTTTTCACCACCACTACATTGGCAAGCCATGCGGAATAGTAAACTTCCCGAATGGAGCCAACCTCTATGAGCTTTTACACCTCCTCATTGATTATGAAGTTTCTTTCTAGTGCAAACATTCTTCACTTCTACTTAACTAAAATGTATTGAGGGTTAACGTTTAACTGGTGCGAAATGACTTTTGGATCAACACCAATCATGTCTTTGTGAGACCAAGCAAACTAATAATGGTGTTCCATGAGAAATTTGATGAGGCATTGTCTGAGTTCTGGTTTTAGCATCAATCTCACCTAAGTTTTACATTTTGAAAGTCGGGGTGGATCTCGATCTTATCCAGCACTTCCATGTTTGGATGGTCTGGGATTACGATTTGGCATTGCTATAATTGTTATAAAGGGCTCTAGTCGAAGCGGAGTGAAATTTGGTAGCAGTTTCTATAGTCTATTTGGTCGCTAAGGATTTCCCTTATTCCCAGATTGGCAAATAAGCGAAGTACTTGATGAAATGTCGATGGTGCAACGCTTATTTTGTAGATCCAGGGCCTTTCTAAGATAGCATTATACACTGATGGACAGTCCATCACGAGAAATCGAGTGTATAGTTTAACTACTTCAACATAAACAGATAGTACGGTCTCACCTAAAGTGTTCTTTTGTTCACGACTAAAACCAATTAGCACTCTAGTCCGGCGGGTAATGTTTTCCTCTGGAATTTCCATGGCCTTCAAAGTTTATAAGAAAAGTATGTTAGTACTACTGCCATTGTCTATCATGATGCGCTTGATCAAGTAATTGGCAATGTTCGAAGATATAACTAAAGTGTCATAGTGTGGATTGAGCAGTTGTGTAGCTTCTGAGGTTGTAAAGCTAATGATATGTGGTGTATCCAGCCTGCTTACTTGGTTTGCATTCTGGGATGGATGGGTCGCTCGGTGTGCATGCCTTCATGCTACTTTCATTGATATTTTACTAATTTTTGACCCGCAGGTGATGAAGTTAATAGTTCTATCATGCGTTGGTGAAGCCATTGGCGTAGAACCTTGCTTGCCATGTGATTGTTTTTGTCATATGTCCATGTTCTCTTTCTCTTTTTTGGTCAGAAGGTCTGAGAGATGTCCCTGTTTTAGAAGTTTCACTACTTCCAACCTTAGTACAATGAAATCATCTGTCATATGGCTTTGGTCTGCATGAAACTCACACTACTTACTCTTGTCACGCTGGTCACTAGATCTCCTCATCTTGCCGGACTAAGTCACTTCATTACCCATCTCCTGGAGCACCGTAATTAGTTCTATTGGCGTGATAGAGAGATTGAATTCAGGAATTACAGTCTTTGTCCTCACACAAGGGCAATCAAGTGGTATGGGTAGTAACTATATGCACTTGGAGTCTCTTCAGTCTCGAGGAGAATTAGAACTTACAAGTCGTATTTCTCCCATGTTCTGTTCTTACTACTCTTTTCTAAAGGAATGGCGCCTAGTGAAATTAAAGTTGGCGTCGTCTTTTCTCCATTTGATTTTAGCCCAAGCTTTAGCCAAGACATCCTGCTTGGTCAATTCTTTGTACAAGTCAGTATCAGGAAGAGCCACTTTTGAAAAGCAGAAATTGCAGTTTGTTTGTTGCAATTGACATTTTGGTAGGTATGTAGAATATCATCTTTTAATGCTCATTATCAAGATAATTATAAATTAATATTATTCAACCCGTAAAACTTTTACTTTTTCAAATGCTTTTAATAGTTAAATGTGATTTATTGTAGGAATCTAATATGAAATGTTTGTTTTATTTTTTTATTTTTTTGAATTGACACTGTATAACATGAATTAAATATCAAATCTTGAAAATATTTTGTATGATAATTACATATTTTTTGACGGTCTTATTACTATTTAACATTTGGATTATTGGAGTCTGAGAAATTAATGTATTTATTTTAATTCTTTTTGGACACGATTATCTACATTTAGTTGATTGTTAATACTTCTTGGTCGAGTTATTAATTCAAGGAAAATAGAAGAAATTTATATACTTATAACAAATGTATAATTTTATAAGTACATGTAAATTTTAAGGACAAAACTTCTACAAAGAGGAGTATTAATGTAATATTGCAATATTTGATATACGTTTATCACTAGTGATGTGGCTGAATAAATACGAAAGATGAGTAACATTTTAAAAGCTCTTTGATTCATAAATAATACCAATAATATAGACAAAAATATGAAGAAAGAATCTCATAATATTTTATTATTAATAGAGAGAAAAAACACCAAGAACTTTTGGTTGCTATTCACAGTTTTTAAAAATACTTAATTGTCGAACATTATGAATATTTCAACCATAGTCCCAAATCTCTCCTAAAAATAATTATTACGTTCTCATTTAGCAAAAAAAAATCATAAAATTAACAATAAAAAGGAATAAACCACAATTTTAAATGTTTAAAAATTTTAATTGTACATTTAATAAATTGTTAAAATTTAATGTAGGATTATTGAAGGTGGTTTTGGGAGTGCAAGTGACGTTTCATGAATGAATACAATTTTAATTTAATTAGATAAACTTAAAATGTAATATAATAAATAAAGTATTATAAGATAATTGTACATTATTGAACACTAAGAGTGAAAATAGAATTTTAAAATTTTTGTAAGAATCGAATAATCAAATAATATTTCTTCATTTTTATGGCCTTTTAGATGTAGTATAAATAAAAATTCAGAATTGTCAAAAACTATAAATATTTCAACCATAGTCTCAAATCTCTCCTAAAAATAACTATTACGTTCTCATTTAGTAAAAAAAAAAAAAAAAAACCATAAAATTAGCAATAAAAAAGAATAAACCACAATTTTAAATGTTTAAAAATTTTAATTTTATATTTAATAAATTGTTAAAAATTCAACATATGATCATGATTTTGGGAGGGCAAGAGACATGAATAACTACAATATTAATTTAATTAGGTAATCTTAAAATGTAATATAATAAATAAAATATTATAAGATAAGTGTATATTAATGAACAATTAGAGTGAATATAGAATTTTAAAATTTTTTTAAAGATGGAATAATTTAAAAATGTTTCTTCCTTTTTAGGGCGTTTAGATGTAATATAGATTAATATTTTCTTTTATTTTTGCACTATTTTCTAATCTTATGATTAAATAAATTAATTAGTTTAATGGCCGCTGTCAGATCGACTCTGGCATATTTGGGTGGTACCTAATTAAATAGATAATCTCGTATTAAAATATTAATGTGAATCGTGAATTAACATATATACACACGTAATATAATCTTTATAATATTCGATTAGGTGATGATATTAAATATTGATTTCAATACCGAAAAGTGTAGAAGTAATTTTCTAATCAGATGAAAGCTGTTTGACGTGTCTTTAATAAAAATAATAATATATGATAACCATGTGGCAGGTGCTATGTGAGACTTTGACTGTTTGACATATTGAATTTATTATTCATTTTTCTTTTCTTTATAAAAATTAACTTATTAGACATAAAGTATTTAATAAATTCATTAATAAGCAGTAATTTAAGATTTATAAATTTTTTTTATTTTAGCAATAGATCAAGATCCCATAAAAAAAATATAAGATCTCTATTTCACAATTTTGAAAAATATAGAATTGATTATTTTGTGATGTGGTAATACTTCATCATCTATAAATGAATCACTCGTACCTCCGATGCTATTATTGTAAAGAATTTAGAATGTACAAAACAAACTTATGCTCGATACCATGTTAACACTTTCATATAAAAGTTTAAATTGTTAGAAAAAAGACACATGTATTTACAATCCTCGTGTGCATATTGTATAACACGTACAATTTTATAGAAAAATGACGGTAAAACTTAAACCCAATTCTTTTGTCTAGTGGCTACGTTGTTAGTAGAACTTTGTTAATAAAAATATTAGCATTAGAGCTTTTTCAAAAAGAGTTGTAATTAAAAATTGTTGATTGTTTGGTCGTCAATTTGGAAAGTGAAGTCAACGTTAAATTGATTGTTTAACAACATGATTATATAAACCATGAGGTGAAACTCTAGATTTCATTGTCTTAAGCAAGCCTAAAACAAAGTGGCTTGCTTACATGTGACACATCTCGTACAATATCTCTCCATGTCACATTTCATTTTAGGCCAAAAGAAATTTCATGTAACACATCTAAGGACTTTCTCACACCATTATGTTCCATCAAGTGTCTCCCATGTGCCTCACGCACAAGCAACTCACGTATAGAATTATTAGGCACACAAAGTTCATTTTCTCTAAATAAATACCCATTTGGTCTATAAAAATTTCCAAAAATTGCCTTCTCACATGCCCCATACACACTAGCAAAATCATTATCATTACCATATAAGTCATTAATGTATTCAAATCCCAATAACCTTTCATTTAGAGTAGAAACAAGGGCGTGCCTTCTAGACAACGCATCTGCCACAACATTTTTCTTACCTTGTTTGTAGTAAAACATAAAAAGTCTCGATGAATTCCATCCACTTGGCATGCCTCCTATTCAACTTACCTTGCCCCTTCAGGTACTTTAGGGACTCATGGTCGATATGTATAACAAACTCCTTCAGCCATAGGTAATGTTGCCAAGTCTCCAATACTCTCACCAATACGTCCAATACTCTCACCAATACGTATAGTTCTTTGTCATATATTAGGTAATTCAAAGCTGTCCCATTTACTTTTTCACTAAAATAGGCTATTGGCCTTTTCTTCTACATCAACACAGCTCTAATACGTATTCCTAAGGCATCACATTCAATCTCAAAAGTTTTGTTAAAGTTAGGTAGTGTTAAAACATGCACAGAACACAACGTGTCTTTAACAACATTAAAAGCTTTTTCTTGTTCAATTTTCCAATTAAATCCAACATTTTTCTTTATAATTTTAGTAAGTGGTATAGCAATCATGCTAAAATCTTTAACAAAACACGTATAAAAGCTAGCTAAACCATGAAAGCTTCTTACCTCAGTGACGCTTTTAGGCGTTCGACACTCATTAATAGCTTTAATCTTTTCTTCATTTACTTCAATACCGTTTGCACTAACGACATAACCAAGAAAAATAAATTTTCCCATGCAAAAAGTATACTTATTAAGATTAGCATATAGTTTTTCATTCCTTAAGACAACGCGAATGATCGATATGCTCATCTAAGTTCTTAGTATATACGAAGATATCATCAAATTAGACTAATACAAATTTTTCTATGAATGCACGCAAAACATGGTTCATTAATCTCCTAAATGTGCTCGACCCATTAGTTAGACCAAAAGGCATTATCAACCACTCATATAATCCATACTTAATCTTAAAAGCAGTTTTTCATTCATCTTCTTCTTTCATTCTTATTTGGTGATATCCACTTTTAAGATCTATTTTACTAAATATATATGATCCATGCAATTCGTCAACCATATCATTTAACCTATGTATGGGATGACGATACTTTATTGTTATATTGTTGACTGCCCTGCAATCAACGCACATTCTCTATCTCCCATCCTTTATTGGTACAAGTAGCACTAGCACTGCACATGAACTCATGCTTTCCCTCACATACCCATTACTTATCAACTCATCAACTTTCCTTTGAAGCTCATTTGTCTCTCCGGGGTTACTTCTATAGACTGATCGATTTAAAAAAACAACTCTAGGTATAAAGTCAATTTTATGTTCAATGCCTCTAATAGATGGTAACCCACTAGACATCTTTTCAGAGAACACGTCCTCAAATTCTTACAATAAAAAATAGTAAAAATATGGAGGGATTTGTTAGTTTCATCAAGTACAATGTAGGATTCCTTGTACACTGTCAGTGATTTTATGTTTATTAATATTCCGCAAGTGTACGGATCGCTCAAGTAATAAAATAGATTTTGAGTCAAAGTATCGAACCCACAAGGATTTAGATAATTTAGTAGCAATTATACTAACCTTAACCAAATCTAATGAACTTTGGAGAATTGGTGTTTAAAAAAAAAATACTAAAATCTAAACTAAAAACAAATTATTATAATTTAAATAAATGAAAATTAGATTAATAAAAATTACTTTAACTTTGGAGAAAGACGAGTACTAGGATCCCGAATCTACTTATAATTGTTAATTCCTCTATCTTGATTCTTGGTTTTGACAAATTACATCAGTTATGAAAATCAATATCCTTATATTATTTAAGAGTTTCTCTTGAATAAAATTAAACTTATTCATAAGTTTATCTCAACTATATCTCTATGACGAATGCGTTAAATTTCTATGGATAATTAAATATCACTTAAAGCATAGCGGTATATTTCTATCCCCTATCGAACTTTAAGATAATTAAAATAGCGTCTAGCATGCTTTCGATCTTTCGATAGTAAAACAAACCACAACAATCATATACTACGTATATAATTATAGATGTAAATAAATCAAAATTAATAATTCAAAACTGGGATAATTTCACAAACGGTCACTGAAATTATCATCAAATTACAAAATGGTCACTGAAGTTCAAAAATTTCAGTGGTAGTCACTAAAGTTAGAAATCCTTTCACTAATGATCACTCCATTAAATTTCTAATTTAAAATGGTAATGTGGCATGATGGTGTGGTATTTATTTATTATATGGTAGTCTATGTACTTTATATAATATTCACTTTTGTCCCTATATTTCAATTAAGTCATTCAAAAATTGCATCTTAGTTCCTTCAATTTTTACACATTTACACTTTGGTCTCTAAATGTTTAATTATCTTTCACTTAAGTCCTCCAAAAATTGTATCTTAGGTCCTTCAATTTTTTACATCTTTACACTTTGATCCCCAAATTTTTAATTATCTTCCAGTCAAGTCCTCTAAAAAAATACATCTTAGGTCCTTCAACTTTATACATCTTCAAATTTTGATCTTCCAAATCTTTGATTTTAGTGGCCAAAATAAATGCAATTTTAGTAGTCAAAATAACTGTAATTTCAATTAAATCATTAAATTTACACTCGAATTTTTACCTAAATGAACAAAAAAATATAATCAAATAATAAACTATTTAGTGGTCAAAAGTGTAAAATTCGCACTTATCACTTAGAGTTGACCAATAAAAGTAGATATTTTAGTGGTCAGACCCTATAATATTATTTTGTTCGTTTAGGTAAAAATTCGAGTGTAAAGTCAAGGATTTAATTGAAATTCTACTTATTTTGACCACTAAAATTACACTTATTTTGGCTACTAAAATCAAAGATTTGAGAGACTAAAGTTTGAAGATGTATAAAGTTGAAAAACTTAAGATGCAATTTTTTAGAGGACTTAACTAAAAGATAAGCAAAAATTTGGAGACCAAAGTATAAAGATGTAAAAAGTTGAAGGACCTAAAATACAATTTTTGGAGGACTTAACTGAAAGATAATTAAAAATTTAAAGACCAAAGTGTAAAGTTGTAAAAGATTAAGGACTTAAAATACAATTTTTGAAGGACTTAATTGAAATATAGAGACTAAAGTGAATATTATATAAAATACATGGACTACCATGTAATAAATAAATGTCACATTATCATACCACATCACTATTTTAAATTAAAAATTTAATAGAGTGACTATTAGTGAAAGGATTTCTAACTTCAGTTACCACCACTGAAACTTTTGAACTTCAATGACCATTTTGTAATTTGAAGATAACTTCAGTGACCGTTGGTGAAATTAACCTATTCAAAACTATATTGAAATAAATCGTCAAAAACCAAGTCTCAAGATGGAAGAATTTAAACGATAATCTTCATCGTAATCCTAGCACTAAATAAACTAGCGTAGCATACTAATAATAAAGAAATAAAAAGAAGAAGAATATATGGAATTCAACACCCAGTGAAGAAGAAAACTCAAAAAGAATGACGTCTTGATCTTGATCTTCGTTGGATTCTTGAAAGAGCAATTCTTGATCTCCAATTGATGTTTTTGTGTAATGTTTTTCCTAAAATTTCAACAACTTGTTATGAGTTAATAAATCCTATATATTATACCATAATTGCCCTAAAATATCCTAAAAAGTTACCAAATCCGCGGCCCATAAGGTTTCCTAATCAAAATAGAATTCAAGCCAAATTGCACACTGCTTTCTGTTGTGTTTCTGGGTGCTCGCCTAGCATTAATCTGGGCGATCGTCCAGCTTGGCATTTTTAAGTTCTCTCAATTTGGTTCTTCCAATTTTCACAGCCTCTAATTTGGTCACTCAACTTTCAATTGAATGCAATTAAGTCTCCATACTTCTGAGACATCTTCCAATTTCTCGCTTTTTCATCAATTCTTGTCCAATTTCTTCCAGACGGGTCCAAAACTGAAATATATGAAATAACAAACTAAATTAAGTAGAAAATCAACAATATGACAAGTTAAAAGCTTAGTTTAAAGGTTCGAATAAGTGCATAAAACGTACTTATCATACACTAGTAAAATTAGTTGCTAATTTTCCATGAGTGCTATCTGAATATCACTTGTTTTTTTTTTTTGTAAATACACTATTCTCTCTCTCTCTCTCTCTCTCTCTCTCTCTCTCTCTCTCTCTCTCCCTTACTGTTTTTCACTCTCTATTTTTTTTTTCTTGCAGCTCTACCTCACATTTTATTTTGTGCTCTGCCTCACCCTTTAAATTTATTTGATCCTTATAAACTTTCTTTGGTGTTAAAAGAACAAGCGTAACTAGTCTTCTATCTTTGGTAAAACTACGCATGTTCCTAAATCCGTCATGAATCAACTTCCTATCATAGTGTCAGGGCCTTCCCAACGAAAGATGGTCAATATGCATATGAACCAAATCACACAACACCTCATCATTATACCTCCCAATGGTAAAACTCACTAGGACATACTTATTAACCTTGACCTCCCCACAATTATTCAACCACTGCAACTTATAAGGTCTACGATGTTTTAGAAAAGCCAAGCCCAATTTCCCAACAAGGATGGTACTAGCTACATTGGTGCAACTCCCCCATTAATGATCATACTACATACTTTATTATTAACAAAGCATCTAGCATGGAATATATTCTCCCAATATTGCTCTATGTCATCTACCTTAAATTGTGCATTAAGAGCATGCCTCGCAAGTAGAGTTTCACAATCTACAGGGTACGCCACATCATCACTACCACCACCAACATCTTTCAACTCAAGCGTCTCATCACTATCACTCTCATCCCCAGTCACAACTTCTCCATTATCACAAACAATCATTACTCGTTTATTTGGGCATTGTGATGCAATATGCCCTAAACCCAAGCACTAAAGCATACGATATCCCTATTCCAAGAAGATTGGGACTTGATCTTGGGTTTATTTTTAGCTCCCTCATACTTTTCCATAGGTGTTCGGTCTTCTCCTTTGAAACAACCTTATCACTCTGGTCACTACTACCCCACTTTGGTTTCAAGAAGGATTATATCCCGAAGAAAACATTACTGCTCTTTTTCTTTTTAATTGTCTCTCCACCTTCATAGCATGTGCACAATGTCCTCCAACTCTACACAGTGTTACAGCTCAATTACGTTGGCTATATCCCTATTCAAGCCATTCAAAAATCTAGCGCCTCTCAATCTTCCTCAACATTAGCCTTAATCATAGCCACCTCCATCTCCTTATGGTAGTCCTCCACACTCTTAGAAACTTGAGTAAGGCTCTGTAGTTTTTGATGAAGATCTATATAGTAATGGCTAGACACAAACTTCCTACTCACGAGAACTTTTAATTGACCCCAAGTCGCTATAGGCCTCTCATAATTTCTTCTCCCTATTTGTCACTAATTGATCCCACCAAATTATGGCACAATCGGTGAATTCAATTACTGCCAATTTCACCTTCTTTTCTTTTGAATAACTATGGAAATCAAATATTGACTCCAACCTCTTTTCTCACTCTAAATATGTTTCAGGGTCATTCCTACCTTGGAAGAAATGTATTTTTATTTTTATATTTTCAAGGTTTCTATCTACCTCATATTGGCCATTATAGTCTCCTCTTCTAAGTGACCTTTCACACCTATCTCATCTATGCTGCATCCTACCCATATCAACCACATAATTATAGTCATCCTCATCTCCACTGCCAACTACACTCTCATCCTCATATTCAATAGGATTATGATTACGCATATCCAGTCTCCTATCATGCCTATGTAAGGCTGCAATCATCTTATATCCTCTACGCTTCATTCTCTGTTGTTGCTCTCTTAGTAAGGTTTCAATTACCTTATCATGTCTATCCATCCTATTCCTCATCGCTTTATTGCTTTTCTTCATCTCTTTATTGCTATCCCTCATCTCGTCAAACACAATATTCATTTGTTCAAATTTTTGTTGTATGGCTTTCAACCAAATGAATTAGTTGTTCTCTTCCCTAGGTGTTGTTTCTTTGTGATTAGGCATTTTAGATCAAAAAAATAAAAATTTTAGTAATGAAATAAAAACTAACCTCACGTGTTTACACTCATGTTTTACTCTATTTGACTTTTTTATATAATAATCTCACGACTCTTGCTTTTTACCTCTCTTTTTTTTTTTGGGTCAAATTCTCTAAGGAACTAACTAAACTCAATCAAGAGTTCGGTCTTTGCAACGTTCAAGAATAAGAAACAAGAAGGACAACAATGACAACGAGAATGACTCAATAAAGAATAAGAAGAACAAGATTTGAGGATTTAAGCAACAGATAATAACATAAAGTGTGCGTTTCTTGCCAAAAACATCACAAGAATCCCAAGTGAATGTGTTTCTTGACTTTCTTGAAATTTTTAGTTTTTCTCATTTTTTCACTTTTGATGCAGACGCAAGAAACTAACAAAAGAAATATCACAAGGCAAGAACTAGAAAAGAAATAACTTTGGTGTCCTAATGGATCGTGCCCAACCAATTTTTGAATGCTCTTGGTGCAAGAAAAAAAATTATTTTTTTTCGAAGGACTTTAAGATGTGATGAAATCGAACAAGACAAAAAGAATCTATGAAATATGTTGAATAACGAAAAAAAATTATTTTTTATTTTGGATATGACTCAAGATGAATGACCAACAAAGAAAATAATTAAGATGGAATGCAATTGGAAAAAAAAAAGATAGAACCTAATTTTAGGGTTAAACCTCTGATACCAACTAATGCGAACATACGAAGATTGAATCTCGGAACTCACAACAAAGATTGATAATAAACCTCAAGAAAGCTAAATTCATGCTGCAAGACTTTGACCCGATAATTTCTTGAATAAAAAAACTAAGTTAGAATGAACGCCACAAAGATTTGCTAAGTATTTGATAAGTTCGGTTAGTTCGATTAAGAGAAAGGCAGAAAAGTGAATCTCACTTTAATGAATTCTCTCAATAATCAATGTTGATTGTTCAATACGATAAAAAGAACCTTTTATATGGCGAACTAATGAAACCCTAAGTTAACTAAGAAACAAATAATTAAAAACTTGCCAAAATCGCGCCCAAAACGCATCTAAAATCAAGAAGAAACAAAATCTTGAAAAAGAAAACAAAAATTCCTGAACTACCAAATTTTGGCGCTTAGGCTTGCAAAATAGCCTCAAGTCTCACATTATAGGGTGGGGCGAGCAATCTATATTTTCCCTGGGTGATCGTCCAGGGTTAATTCCTAGCCCTCCGAGTTTTGATTTTCAAATTTTAAATTATGTTCACTTTGGTCCTCCAATCTTCCACTAGCCTCCAATATTTCTTCAATATGGTTCTTAGCTTGAATAAAATGTACTAAAGTTATCTCTTTCTCTGTCATACTTATTTTGAAGGTTGGTGTCTTGTTTGTTGTACTTTGGGTGTCAGTTTCGACTCACATAGGTTGGACAAGTCCTTATATAATGTCCTTGATCTTGTTATTAGTCCCACTGTAATATGTAACGGGTCATTGCTAGTTGGTATGGTCCTCATCACACCACTATCAATGAATTGCTTGAGCTGTAGCATTTACAATTAAAAGAAATTGGGACTATATTCATAATATTTTCACCTAAATATAATCTAATTCGAATTTCCAAAAAAAATTATAGTTAAAATACTTTCAAAATATTTTTAAAGTTGCAAAAATTATAAATAGCACATGATAACAACACAAAATTCTCACCAAGTAAAAGAACCCTCAAATATAAATTCTAAGACAAATACAATTTTTTTTTTATCAGAATTTATTAGCTTTGAGAATAATTTTATGTAATTATAACCAAATATTTCAGAAGATATTCACAAGAAAGTTCATGAAAATCGAAGGTCTGATAATATATTTTTAATTTAAAGAAAATCTAGAATTTAATTGGAGCATTTACAAAAAATTTAGAAGCAAAAACTAGCCCTGTGTGCCTGAAACATTTCATTAATTGAGATTGTCAAGTATTATTGAGCAATGAAAGTAGGGATACAAATCAACCCAACACTGTGATATGGAGAATTTTATTGCAGAAAGAAGAAATATGAGAAGAGAGGTGATGGCAAATAATTGCTGTAATTGTTCTCTTCTTTTCCATAAATGCTAATGGCTATTTATAAATCAATTACAACTTGATAACCAAGTAATTCAACCAACTATCATAGAATTAAGGAATAACAATTCAACTTGACTAATTAACAACAAAGAACAATAATTTAAATAACTGAGAGCTATATCCCAGCAGCCACTACCACACGCGGGGCTTCCACCACAATCAACATTGACTTGGTCACCCACCACTTGCAATCCATGCATGCATAAACGCACATATCATTCCTCCCTGCCCAGAGTATCCTTATCCGCAAGGATAAAGTCGGGGCATTGTCTTGGAAACTGCCATAAATTATCCCAAGTAGCATCTTCTTCCTGAGCTCCTGCCCATTGGATGAGTACCTCTATTTTAGGACGGTATTTCCCATTTTGAATGACACGACGATCAAGTATCCTTTCTGGTTTTGGTAGGATGGTTGAATCAACAGAAACTGGAGGAAGAGTTGGAGATATCGCTAGTGTAACCCCACAATGTTTGCGCAAGAGGCTGACGTGAAAGACATCATAGATTTGGGATTCCGAGGGCAGGGCAAGACGGTAAGCTACTAGTCCGATTTTAGCAAGGATTTGGTAGGGGCCGAAGAACCTAGGAGCCAATTTCATAGAACTTCGAAAGGCCACAGAAGTTTGGCGGTATGGCTGAAGTTTCAAATAAACAAAATCTCTTACCTGAAATTGAACCTCTCTTCGATGTTGATCTGCTTGTGCCTTCATTCAATCACAGGCCACAGTTAAATGACGACGTAATTCCTTGAGAATGGCTATTCGTTCTCGTAAATAATCATCAACTGCTTGTACTTGTGTTGTGTAGGAAACGTAAAGAAGTAAACTAGGGGGATGCACGTCATAAACTGCCTCGAAAGAAGTCATTTTTTTAGAGGAATGTACGCCCGTGTTATAGCTATATTCAGCCCACGGTAGCCATTCAAGCCATTTCCGTGGCTGATCCCCAGTAAATCACTGAAAGCACTGCATCAGGGTCTGATTGGTAACTTCAGTCTGGCCGCGGGTTTGAGGGTGATAGCTTGAGCTCATTTTGAGTTCGGTTCCATGCAATTGAAATAGATTCTTCCAAAAAGAATTCATAAAAATTTTGTCTCTATCACTCACAATTGAACTGGGAAACCCATGTAACTTGACAATGTGCGAGACAAAGGTTTTAGCAACAGTCAAGGCCGTAAATGGGTGGTTTAGAGGAACAAAGTGGCTGTATTTAGAAAGCTGATCAACCACAACCATTATCACCATGTATCCTTGTGAAGGGGGTAAGCCTTCTATGAAATCTATCGACAAATCCGTCCAAACTTTAGTTGGAATGGGTAATGGTTGTAGTTGGCCCGCAGGAGCTATAGAATTTGCCTTGAAGCGTTGACAGACATTGCATTAGCGTAAAAATTGCTTGACTGATGTCCTTAAGCCTGGCCAGGTGAAACTTTGTTGGATGCGTGCCAAAGTCTTATGATATCCAAAGTGTTCTCCTACAGGGGATGAGTGCCCATTGGCTAGGACAGCATGGAGGAGAGACGAATTAGGACTCAAGTATATTCTTCCCTTTTGAAACCACACCCCATCACGTTTAACATACATTTGTTTAGTTTGTTTGGGACCCTCCTCCACAAGTTTACCATAGAAAAAGTCCTGAAGTACCTCGCGTTGTAAATCCTTCCACCAATCCGCTTGTGGCAAAGATATGGCTAATAAGTATATTACTCTAGCTCGTGACAACGCATCTGCCCATTTGTTTTCTTGTCCCCGCTTGTACTCAATGATGTAATCATACCCAAGAATCTTTGGTAACCAACGTGGTTGAGCAGGAGTAGTTATGCACTGCTCCATTAAAAACTTGAGACTTTTCTGATCAGTTTTAACAAAAAAGGGCCTCCACTTGCGAATGGCCTTTACAATAGCGAGCATCTCTTTTTCATATGTGGATAATGTGAGTGCTAACCCCTTCAATGCCTCGCTAAAAAATGCAATGGGCTGTCCCTGTTGAGATAAAATAGCTCCAATACCTACTCCACAAGCGTCACATTCAACCACGAATTGTTGGGAAAAATCTGGAAGTTTAAGAACAGGAGGAGATGACAAAGCTTCCTTTAGTTTGTTAAACGATCTCTGCCTTTTGGTAATATGGGTATCGGTAGGGTCGGACATTGACTGGACCGCTCTGTGGTTGGAGCGGTATTTGGTGACCATGGTTACGGGCAGGTGGCAGTTGAGGAGGGGGTTCAAATACTTGCTTAAACTCACCAAGAACATTAGCAAGGGCTGGAGAATGGCTGTTGTAGTTCTAGGGAAGAGGGAGGGGCACAAATTGAAGAAATAGGCTGGAACCATGGATATAGTGGCAATCCTTCTCAATGAGAGCCTTTAATTCTGCGTGCCTTAAGCCTTGAAGGGTGTGAGTGGTTCCATGATCCTGGAATGTCATGGTCAAGCGTTGGTAATCTATTTCTACTAGTCCCAATGTTGCGAGCTACTGAACTCCCAAGACTAACTGACATGTGGCTACTGGTAAAATGTAGACCCTAGTGATACAGAATCACTATATTACCTTACTACTGAATCAGAAGATTATTCAGACTCAGAATCATCTGATGAAGAATAAAAACATCACAAATCCCAATTCAATTTACATTCCTATCAGACTCAGTTTTGAAAGATTCTGAAATTTCACAATCCATGCTTATATTGATACAGGAGCATCTGTATGTACACAGCAAGCAAATGGATAGAATCCACTGTCTTCAAATTTTTCGAGTAACTTTATTCTGTCTTCATTCCCAATTCTTGCTGGACATTTATTTGCATAATGTCTTTCTTCATTGTTTGATATCAATGAATGTCTAAACATACTGATAGACACTTGCATGTACACTCGATCTTTTCTTGATTGGCAACCATGACTTGAAATATCTTATCACGAGTTACTGATAAGCCGCACTTTGTTACCAATGATTGATCCACAAAGTTATGTGTACTCCCTCCATCAATCAAGACTGAGACCTCATTGCCCTTCAATCTTCCTGGAAGTCATATGGTTTGGGGATGATCGGTTCCAACTATGGTGTGGAAGGAAATTTCAAGTAGCATATCTCCTAATGGTTGGTGCTCGTCATCTTGTGATTCCTCTTCGGTGTCTATTATGTCTTCAATCATGAATAGCTGAGGTCATTGACACCGATGACTAGGAAGAAATTTTTCATCACAATAATAGCATAGGCCTTTTTCTCTACGCTCTCGGGCTTCCTAACTCATGATTCTTGAAGGGGCTGGTATTTTTGTTGGTGTTGCTTCCTACCGTGAGCATGGGTGGGGGACCCAGAATTCCAACTGAATTATTGGGCCTTGATTTTGGTTAATGACCGAATGCAGAAGGGCAAGAAGAGCTGACTGCTTTCCTTTGTAAAGTGTTTCGTTCTTCAATTAATCTGGAAACGCCAATGGCATCCGCGAGTGTTCGTGGCTTTTTTATTTTTACGTCGAGTCTTATCTCGTCACGTAATTCGGCTATGAAACACCCAACAAGGAAAGATTCTGGCAAACCGTCTACTCGATGGGATAGTTTCTCGAAAGCTTCTTGGTAAGCGATGACAGTGGTTATTTGCTTGTGTCTAGTGAGTGCTTCAAAGGGGTCCTCATAATCTGTTGGTCCGAAGCGGAGTAACAGAGCCTTGGTAAATTCTGTCCAAGTCACTAGTCCTCGAAACTTGGATATCCATCAGTGCCATTGAAGAGCAATTCCCTCGAGGTGAAAGGAGACAAGTAGAACTTGTTGATCAGGAGCAACTTCATAAAAGTTGAAGAATTGTTCAGCTTTGTAGACCCATCCAGTTGGGTCTTCTCCATCAAAATTTGGGAAAGTGAGTTTTGTGAAAGAATAAAGAAGAACAGAGAAAGAATAAAACAATCAACTTTATTAAACAGACGGCATTATGAAAATACTGATACAACTGATTTATATAATAAGGTAAATCTAATCTATATTAAGTAAACCAATCAACTAATATATTCTAATATATTGGGACAATCTTATAATATATATGAGAATCTTTTAATATATATTCTAACATCCCCACTCAAACTCACGATGCTACAACAATAAACAGCGAGAGTTTGTCAAGCAAAAAACGAAAACGATGGACCAGATGTAATATTATGAAAAAGTCAGCAAGTAACCAATGCAACCACAGCAAGTAACCAAGGCCACCACACAATTTCAATAGTAGTAGACGACATAGCACGATACTCTGTTTCAGTAGAAGAACGGGAAACAACAGTCTGCTTCTTACTCTTCCAAGAAATAAGAGAATACCCAAAAGTGGACAAAAAACCAGTATTATAGAAAGAGGGGAAAAGGAGAGAGAAGAAAAGAATATGAAGGGGAGACAGATTGTCCAGATTAACCGGAAACAAAACCAATCAAATTCCAGGTTACTAGACCAGATTCCAAATCCAAATTAATGGATTCAAATACCAAAAGAGAGGAATAGAGAGACAGATTGTTCAGATTAACCAGAAACAAAACCAACCAAATTCCAGGTTAGTAGACCAGATTTCAAATCCAAATTAATGGATGCAAATACCAGAAGAGATGAGAGGGGAGACAGATTGTCCAAATTAACCGGAAACAAAACCAACCAAATTACAGGTTATTGGACCAGATTTCAAATCCAAATTAATGGATGCAAATACCAAATTGCACAGAAGAGAAGAATGGAATAGGATGAGGGAGACAGATTGTCCAGATTAACCAGAAACATAACCAACCAACTTCTAGATTACTGGACCAGATTCCAAATCCAAATTAATGGATGCAAATACCAAATTGCAGAGATAAGAAGAATGGGATACGAAGAGGGAGACAGATTGTCCAGATTAATCAACCAAATTTCAGAACAGAACAACTGAACAAATTTCAATCATCCCTTTTAGTTGCCATGATTAGCTCGAACAGATGCATAATGCAGAAACAGACTTTGCTTAAGTCGTGGGCACGCCTTACTTACTCAGATTTTTAGACTTGGCCGGACGAGTGGCACAATGCCACTCGCCGGAGAACGAAAGCGATTTCAAGTTTAAACCAAGTTGGATCGAACCTGCTCTGATACCATGTGAAAGAATAAAGAAGAACAGAGAAAGAATAAAACAATCAACTTTATTAAACAGACGGCATTATGAAAATACTGATACAACTGATTTATATAATAAGGTAAATCTAATCTATATTAAGTAAACCAATCAACTAATATATTCTAATATATTGGGACAATCTTATAATATATATGAGAATCTTTTAATATATATTCTAACAAGTTTGAGATGAGGATTGTTATGGTGTGATGAAGGTTGAGAGTGACTGGGTGAATGACGGTTAAATTTATAGGATGAGTTGGTCGGGGTGAATGGGTTTGTGTCTGGGTTATTAGCATGAGGACCCTGCGATGCTTGTAGGGATTGTAGTTCCTGCAAAACCGTTTGTACGGTGGCGTGAATTTCATCAATACTAGTTTCGTGGCTTCCAATAGTTCATGAACTTCATTTTGAAACTCGGCATTGGAGTGATTTCGAGTAGCCATAGTTAACAATTGTTGTAATTGTTCTCCACTTTTCCATAAATGCTAATGGCTATTTATAAATCAATTACAACTTGATAACGAAGTAATTCAACCAACTATCCTAGAATTAAGGAATAACAATTCAATTTGACTAATTAACAACAAAGAACAATAATTTAAATAACTGGGAGCTATATCCCAGTAGCCACTACCACACGCGGGGCTTACACCAAAATCAACATTGACTTGGTCACCCACCACTTGCAATCCATGCATGCATAAACGCACACACTGGCTGAGCCAGTGGTGGGCCTTGGAGGTCAAGTGCCCTAAAAAAAAAAATCCATCTTTCTTTTTTTTTTAGTATAGTATAAAGCAAAAATTAAGTGTTTGTTTATTTGTGATTTTGGCCCAATTGTCAAGCATTTAATGGATGGATTTATTTTTTAATTTGTAATTTAATTTTGACCTAATATCAATTTAATGGATGATAATTGAATCCATTCACCTAATATAAATTTAATGTAAGACAATTGGATATATTGACCTAATAAAATTAATAATACAAATTACAAATGATTGACACATTCTTCAAATGATAATACAAAATTAATAAATGCACTTTGCTTGTTAATACTTATTGTGTTGAATTGATTTTTTTCTTTTTTCTTTTGAGCTTGAGTAATAATTAATTTAATCTGTGAACTGGATCTTACTATTTTAAAGGATAATTTTATATAAGACAACGTGAATAAAAAGAGTTTGACTAATTTTAGATCTTGAATATTTTTGTGCAATGACTTATTATAAATTTTTTAAAGATTATGACTTATAAAAAAGTATTAGATTCTTATAAAAACGAGCTTAGTAATTATGGTTTTAGAAAAAAAAAATCGGGGGCAGAACCCCTGTGAGAGCTTCCCCCCTCTTTCGGCCCGCTCCATAGGTGACCTCCTAACTTAAAATGTCTGACTCCGCTACTGAACGCACATATCACACTGCGGTGCTAGGAAGATATAGCAAAAGAAGCAAGGTGTGGGTCACTTTATTTCTTATTTCTAAGCGTGAATTTTATGAACATTGTGAAGCTCAGTAGTGGTGACGGGTTTTAAGAGTTAAGTTCTTTATATTTTAATATACAATTCTAAATTTTATTAAACCCTAATTTTCAACCCAAACTTTGAAATTTCATGACTCAAATTTTAGTTCAAGTTAAGCACGATATGCATGGTTTGAGAGCAAATGAAACATACTTTCTAACTATACCAATTTCACGGAACGGAAATAATGCTCTCATTTTTTTTTTTTTCACAATTTTGACTATTTTGAACTTGGATTCATTTTTCTCCAAAAATACTATGCGGTACATTCGTGTATTGGCTAGCAATTCAACATGCCATCAATCTCTGACTAGAAATATTTTTCAATTTTGACAATTCATGAAAAATTATATATGTAGGCTAACTAAAGAAAATAAAAGAAAACACACACACACACACATATATTTGCCCATTTTTCTATCTTATATATTTTAATATATTTTCTTTTCTAGTGGTTAATGCATGGCAATTTAAAAATGTCCTATTTTTCTTGTGCATTGTTTAGAAGCGTCAACGTACATGAAAGTGAATAATAAATATTTTGTTTGAGTTCTAACTTCTAAAGTCAAATAGGTGTTTTTTAATTCAAAATTTGCATTAATGTATTCAACTATTTGATTTGAAAAACTTTTGAAATGTCATTAGTCAATGTGAACAATTTTGTCCATAAACATTAAAAATATCACACCTAGAAAGAAATTTTTTATCAACAAAATTAAATAAAGTCTTATGTAAGACTTTTTTTTGAACTAAGTAAAAAAATAAAACAAGATACACGCTTGTTGAATAGTTCTTTCTAATATCAAGATCAATTCCTTTCATATAAGTAAAGTAAATTGAACATCAAACCCAAAAAAGGGCAAATCGAAGATAATATCTACACTAAAGTTGGAGGAAATAAATATACAAGGGCTGATCTCCTACCCACTCATAATACTAACGCTGAGATGACATCATATGATTAGTAAAAATAATGAGTGTGGGATCATGAACCACCAATCATATGATGCTATCTCAATATAAGTATTATAAGTAAATATTATAAGTAGGTTGGAGATCAACCTTTATAAATATACCCTTGTAAATATACAATCACAAACTAAAAAAATGGTGAAAAACCATATGTACCAAAAATGAACAAGAAAATTGCAATCAGTCTCCACCACTATTTTGTCATAGGCACTTTTTTGGTCCAGCCCTGACCCACCGTCCAGGCACTTTTTCTCCATCAAATTTGTTTTTCATTTTGTGGACAAATTTGTATGTCTAGAAAATTACATGGCATCCCTTTTCCGAAAATTAATAGCATTTCGTCAAAATAAATTTAGCCAATTTTTTTTTTTTCAGTCCTCTGAATCTCAAAAACCATCTTCTTTAACTCAAGAAAAATGTATTTTTCCTTTTTTTTTTTTAAATCATCTTTTTTCTTAGTTTTCTCATTTATATTCACCTTTTTTTTGTTCTTATTGTTTTTCTATAATTATAATTGAGATTTAAAGTTTTATTTTAAAATGTTAACTTTGTTAAGATAAGTAAAAAAAAAAAACAACAGATTTGACGGGTTGAAATTCCTCCCTGAAATCTGCCACTAATGGTGTGGTGAATGAAATATGCCTTGTCATTCTATTTATTTTTTGTTATATTTGACAAATTTGTCCCTACAATTTTTTTTTTTTTTAAAAAAGGTGAAGTTCTTGTGCAAAACTAATGGTCTTTTTGGACGAAATCTGTCTAAATAGACCATTTATGTACCTAAATGTATAGATTTTGGATATTTTTGTCCAAATTGAAAAATGAAGGACAAAAAATGCACAATAAACATTAATTATGGACTATTTACGCCAAAATTTCATGGAGTGTGATAACCATTTGCTATTGAGACTTTGACATGTTGAAATTACTATCCATTTTCCTTTTCTTTTTCATAGACATAATTTATTAGACATAAATTATTTAATTTCTTTAATAGCAGTAGATTTAGAAATTTCTTGATTTTAGCAATAGGTCAAGAATACATAAAAAAATATGAGATTCTATTTCACAATTTTATAAAATAAAGAATTAATAACATCTTATCATATTAATAATTTCATCTAAGAATTTAAACTATTAGAAAACAGACATGTGTATTTACGCACCTCACTTGGAATCAATACATACAGTTTTAGAAAAAGAAAAAGTGACTATTAAACTTAAATCCCGTTTTTTTTTCTTGGTTCGTATAAAATAATCGTCATTTAATTTGAAAGATTGTGGAAAAATATTTAACAATAATTTCGATTTTATGATTATTATGAAAATCAATATTTGTTTCATTTTTGTAAGGATAATGACTAGTGCTTTGTCAAATTTTGGTTAGTGGTCCAAAACTTATAATATTCTTACACACTATGGATTGAGATTACAAAAGGATAAGTATTACACGCACATGAAAAACAAAGAGTGTGGAATTTGATGAGTAAAAATAAACGTGGGTAATCTTAATCAAACTTAAGTTCTACTTGCTTCGTTTGACTAATGAACAAATATTTTATTTTTATTTTTTTGGTCAGTCCAAATTCGAGAGAAAACGAATATTGCATTGGGTCGATAGTCAGTACAAAATTGTCTAATTACAAGTCTTTTTATATACAATTCATTGGATTGTCCTATCAAAAGTCTTTATATTTCTTTAGTAGCAATGTAATGCATTTATTATTGAATATTGAATATAAATACGACGAATCAACTGTTGTTCGAAAAAGAAATCATACAATTTCGTTATATTTTACTATATGAATCGTTATTCACATTTAATTGGAATTTTTTCGTATGCACGTAATTAAATGATTCATATTACCATCTCAAGTTTGTAGAAAACAATGCTTAATTTTTTATTATTTGTATTTTAATGATATATGCTTAATTAATTGAAGCATACAAATCACTTAACAAGATTCTAAAATTTGTCAAATCCTTAGCATAAACAAATATAAATACTTATTTTAATGATGAATCATTGTTAATTGAAACTATACAAATCTCTTAACAAGATTTTAATATTTGTCTATTTTTTAGCATGAAATGAAATTTGATGAGTCGAAATAGCTGTTTATTCAATTTTTAATTTATTAACTAATGTATCGATATGTCAAAAATTATAGCAAAATCGAAAAATATAGAAATAAATATTTATTAACATTTGAAAAATAATTAAAACCCATTAACCTAACCCCACCATTATTAATTAAACAAGATGGAAGGAGACAACCGAAGAATATTAATTAAAGAAATCTAAGAAGGAAAAAAGTGACAATGTCCCACAAGCAATAAATTGACACATGTCAACATCCCAATGGCTTATATGGTCCGTGGGAAAACACACCACAAATATATAATGTCTAGAATTGTTGCTGAGTCATGAATGAGCTAGATCAATAATTGCTGGAATCTCTTGACTCGGTGACTCAAAACTATACCAAAAACCCTATCTTTTTATCCTCCAACAATTTTTGTGCTTTTTGCATTCTTTAATGATTAAAAATAACTTATAATATTATTTCAATTTCATCACCCAACTTTGTTTTTGTTCCAAAAGAATCACACAACTTTCACTGTTGTATGAATTGATCACATTACTTCGATTTTTATTTCAAGATTGCCATAACTTCGACTCGGATCGATAAACGGGTCTTGCTATAATGGTATCGAGTATCGTGGCATTCTACTTAATAAATAATTAAAATATTAAAACAGAAATAAATGTCAAATATTTATAATAACTATAACTAACTAAAATCTAACAACAAAATGGAAGTTTCAACTACTTTATATAAGCACATAATTGATAATATGTAGCCAAAGTAGAACTTACAAATTATCAAACATTTCAATCATAAAAATAAAAGAATATTTCTATCAATGTTTTCAAAGTCGTCATTTTCATTAGTATCGGAGTCAGCTACACCAAACTCCTCATTAATACGTTCAATATCTTTTACAGAAGATCATCATCTTTCTCAATTTCATCATTATGACAAACTTCATCTTTCATCTTCATGAATTGCAAAAATCTCATCAGTTGTATAATGTATATATTTAAAACAATTTTATATATTTCACTTAATAAAATAGTTAAAAAATCATTATATAAAAATTATTTACTTTTGTGATGCCAGCATAGCAGAATGCCTATGCCACCATCGATTTCAATAAGAGGCGGCAGAAAATAAAATAAAATAAAATAAAATAAATAAAATAGGAGGTGGTGGGTGGGGGGGGGGGGGTTAACAGATTTTTTATTAGAGCTTTTATATTTTTTTTATTTTTGTTTTTGTTTTTCATTTTATTAGTTTTGATTTAAGCCTATTTAATGCATTCAAAATTAAGCGGAAAATCTCATAATCTCTAGTTAGGATCTAACAGCGGATCATTGCCATCCTTTAATTTTGCATCTGATCTGTGTGTTTTAGATCGTTTTATTATTTTGAAATCATAGAATAATTATACAATTTGGAGCTTAACAACCTTATTGCCACCCCCAAATTAATAGAATTGACGACATGGTCTACAAATATGATGTCGTGGCATTAAAATCCGTCAACTAATTAATTTTTTGATTCATCTTAACAAATTAGATATGTCAAATTATGAGTTTTGTAATTTTTTATTAAACAAAAAAATAATAATAATAAAATCTCTTATTTTTATACCTAGTCGTCAACGCCATGAATTTGTAAGTGACTTGGTCGATTATGTGAGTTACACCATGAATTCAGTTCACACGGATGAAGAAAACAAACGGACCTCCCTAATTTGAAACAAAACAAAAGTTTAATTAACTAGTTTAGAACAAAATAAAGTTAAATTCCTAAAACGAAGCAGGACTATAAGTTCGGTGACTAACAATATTTTTTGACCCATTCATCATTAGTGCCCCCACTTCCTCCAACCTCACCACCATTATATATTCCATTCCTTAACCTCCCCAACCCTCTCCTCTCCCAATCGAAAATTTCCCTCTCCCTTTTATCATAATTAATTCTTCGACGCACAATCCCATCCAATCCAACAAGCACACGCATAATCAATCCAATTTAGGTGAAATATTGATGAATATGGAAATCCCAGAGATGAAAATGATAAGTGACTTTGAAGCTAGAATTACTTGTCTGCAGAACCCAACGTTGCTTTCCCGTTTCTTTTCAATTTCTGGCATTGAAAACGTAACCCGAGTTTGTAGTTTCTGGAAATGGGGTGCTGTAATTCTTCTACTTTTTGCAACTCTTAGAAGCTTAATCAAGAGAATGAAGCTCATTTTTATTCATTTCTATTCACTTATCAAGCCTTCTCCACACCCTTTTATTGGCACTGATGATTTTGAGTTTAGTGAAGACGATGATTGTTCCTCGATTTCTTCGGAAGAAGAAGAGGAAAATATTCAAACTATTTCGTTTTTAGATCAACAGCAAATTGATCGAGATTTTAGTGTATTGGGCCGGCAAAATGGTAATTTGAGGTACCGGAGGCGAAGGAGTTGCGGCGGAGAAAGGTTTGCTTGGTCGGAATTTACTTCCGGTAAAAATGTTGTAAAGCTATGGGATAGTTTAGGTTTAGGCTTGGGCTTGAATTTTGTTGACGATAATGATAAAAGTAATTCTAAAAGCGTAGTTTCTATATGGGATTTTGATAATGAAGAAAAAAACAGCAATTCTTTTGGCTGGAGTTGGAATATTCCGTCACTGGCGATGGCATCTCCGGCAGTGGTTTTGACGGCAGAAAGGAATGGAAAGAGGGACGGCGTCGTTTTGGGTGCTTATGACACGAGAATGCCACGTAGGATTCCGGCTATATATGCTGAATGGGGCCCAACGACGGCGGCTACGGCTACGGCTCCGGCGGTGACTGTCTCCGCCGGCAGAGTTGAGAAAGTTTATGTCAGAAACGGCGTTAGTGGGGCTTTAACGGTTGGTGACATGAGGAAATTGAAGACGCCTATTGAAAATGTGATGGAATCTGACAGCGAAACGTGGTGGGATGCAGACGCCGTAATTGTGGATGATGAGTTTGAGCTGGTTGACGAGTCAAGCTAAATTAGGTTCATGGAGTTGTACTGTGTTGACTCTTGAGTTAACGCGGCGAAATTTGGATTTGATTCGATCTGGAAAGGGTAAATCGTCCACAAAAAATTGTACAAAGCTTCGTGGAAAGAGACTGTTGTTTGTAAATATTAAATAATTGATTTCATTTTATTTCAAAGATAAATTATGAAGTATTTGATCAAATTTATTTTATTTTATTTTGTGCAATTTTTAATTTGCTTATTAGCTGGTATTTTGGTATATCAAGATAGCTTACACTTTTTACAAATTCCTTTTAAGTAAAATGATAATTTAATAACTAAAATAATTATTAATATTAAAATAGAGAAACTTTTAACAATTAAATTAATCTAAGTCTAACCCTGGATTAAGCGTAAAATAAAAGGAGTATTAGATGTTGAGTTACTTATAAGTAATAATATATTTTTGCTTATAAGTAATATAGATTTATAGAAATATATGCTTAAAGTTAATTAAATTTATAAGTTATAATATTTTTAAGATACAAAGAACGTTAATGTTATTTTTTTCAATCAAACTATATCAAGAGTATTTTTTTTTACCATATTTTCTCTTATTGACTTCAAAATTTGGATAATTTTGTCATTAACAAAAATGATGCACATCAATTGTATATTGAAAAAGTTTTTTATACACTTAGCAAATATGAGCTTCCTTAGCCATTAGAATAAAAGACTGGTGCAACATCCAAGAATATTCTGATGCCTAAGTCAGATTTAATTTGAAAGCAAGAAACAAATAGAAAGAATTTTGGGTAAGTAAATATAAAAAGGGTATATTACACTTCTATTGCCTTCATCAATTCTATGATAAGTTACCTTTTTATTCAATACTATTTAATGTTTCATCATTCAAACATTGTGCAGAGTTTGTATTGACATTTTCTTTTGTTTTGAATACGTTCTCTTCTTGACTTTTTTTTTTTTTTCCCTTCAATCAAAGAAACCCCCCCAAGTCAAATATTCAACTCCCTCAAATTCTTTATATTCATGGAAATTTCTTAATATTAAATTCACACCTCTTTACCAATGAGTGTCATTTTCCAATCAATTATAATAAAGCTGTGTTTGATTACACATAGTGTTTTATGTAATTTTTTTTTTCTACTTATTTTTCAACTGACTTGTTTGATTGTACAAGATTTTTCATGGAAAAAATATTTTCTCACTTATTTTTCATGTTGTGTTTGATTGCAATATTTTTTTTTCCATATAAAACATTTTCTCATTTTCCTTGTTTTGACCACATTTTCCTTATTTTCAAGAAAAATATTTTCTTACGGGGGAAAGAGGTTTTATTTTCCGTAGAAACTTTGTTTTATTTTTCAATCAATAATTTCTTAGCAATTCAATTCTATAAAATTCATTTTCTTTCCATTCAAATTTTTTACTTGCAATCAAACACAAATATGAATTGAATCCAAAGGGTTATCAATTTGATTTTAAGATTTAAATTCTTTATACTGCAGTATTTGATCATTTTATCACTAGACATAAACTAAGTATTCATCACTTCTTCACAACTTTTTGGAACGTGGATAATCTTTTTTTGGTGCAACTTCCATATCTGCAGCTCGGCCTGAACTTGTTTTCCCTTTAAACTTATAAAATTTATCAACATTTTACATCTTATTTTCACGGGAAATTGGTGCAAATGGTTCCTAACCTTTCATTTTTTGACAGAGTGGTCTTGAACCTATCCTTTAGATGCACAATTGATCCTTTTTGATAGATTTCATTAAAAGGTTCGTTAGTTTTGTGAGTGAGTTAAATTCTCTCTTTATTTGTCTTTATTGGAGGGGTTAAAATCGTGAAATGTGTCAGCGATTTTATGTCTTTAATAATATTCTGCAAGTGTACGGATCGCACAAGTAATAAAGTGGATTATGAGTCCAAATATCGTACCCACAAAAATTCAGATAATTCAATTCAATTATAATAACCTTAACCGAATCTGTTAACTTTAGAAATTTGGTTTCCTAAACCATTTAAAATTTTAACTAAAAATAATAAATAATTATTAGTCAAACAACTAAGAAATTAAATTAGATAAAAAATACTTTAACTTTGGCAAAGAAAAGAAAAGCGTACTATGATCTCAAATCCACTTATACCAATTTTCTTTAATCCAAACTAGTGAATTTGATAACATGATTTAATTATGAAGATCAATATTTCTAATTTGTTTAACAATATCTATTGAGTATAATTAAACATATCCTTATATGTGACCCGACTATATCTCTATGATGGATGCGAACATACAAGAATGTATTAGAATTTGTGAATAGTTAGAGATCATATAACACCCCAAGTCCAGAAACCTTAGACTTAGAAGTATTAGCATTTAATTAGCACTAAATAAAAATCATAAATGCGGATAGTGGTTAAATGTTGTTATTATTATATTTTTGGAATACACATATTTTCAATAATATTAATTAAAAGCAATAATTTGCATAATACATATTATGCCCAAATTTTTTATTGAATAAACACAATAATTGCGGAAAACTTCATAGATTGGCTAATTAAAATAAGTAAAAGAATAGTATTCCAATAACATTAATCGGTCTAATGCATCTTATTTCTGAAATAATAACAAATATAAAATTTGGATTTAAACAATACTGAGTCCGTCTCGCCCCAAGTAGTCGTCTCGAATCATCTAGCTCTCATCATCTGAAAAGTAGAGAACATGGGATGAGCTAATGTCCAGTAAGCAAACCTCGTGCACGTGATAATGTATTCTTATGATATGCATTAATTTCAAATAGTTTTTTAGGATATGTATCCCCTCTTCTTTTATCCTTTAAAAATTTTAACATTGTGAGCTCACTTTGGTGTATCACATATCCAATTAAAATGCAGTGGACCATTATTATTTGGAACCCGTTCCATCTACCGGTAGTACCCCTAAGCGGTTAAAAATTAAACATTAACATTCAACATTGTCATTCGTCGGGTGCGCCGATCTCCCACGTCCCATTTCTCACTCACACTTTTCATGACATAGGCGTACACCACTTCTTTTATAAAATTGGGATACATATCTTTCTTGAGTAAAATATAGATTTTAATATTATCATTTAAATCTTTACTTCATGAATGCTTGTGGATGTCTTAACATAAATGTACATGCAACATCACGTGAAACATTAATAGCATATAAATACATATAAAACTATATCAATGTATATCATATTCACATAATAGCAATTTATGTAACACATCTAGACATTTAACATTGCACTCTACAATTGAATTCTAAGAAAGGTTTACTTACTTTGGATCTTTATTCACATTTTAAGTAGGAAATGGAGATGTCCCGAGCTGCCCACAAAATCAACGTGTCAACAATCCTAGGTCATTATTTTTATTATTGTTATAATAACTGACTATATATTGTCTTATCGTGAGTATCAATTTAACAATATAAATTAAATGACATAACACTTATATTAGTGTGTCTTAAAATAATAGTTTACACATAAATCGATTAAAAGAATACTAGTATTAAGTAATTAAATTTCTTTCAGTATATATATATATATATATAGATGTTCTAACAAATCTCCTTTTTTTTTTTTTATAACTGAAAAATAAATACCACCACCTAAGACATGTTAACTTGAACCTGATTTTTCTTATTAAGGTTATCACTGGCACTCCCTTAATAAATTCCTAAATTAATTGATTCCTTTTCCCCAACATCTAAAGGATATCACAGGCTCACTCCGACCAACAATCCTTACTTATTTGGGTCACTCAGGATTAATTTAGAAACAGTATGGCTTCTAAAAATTAAGTTATGCTTTTATAACATGCATAGGATGAAATGATTAAACACAAATATTAACAAAACATCTTAACAGAATATTTCATAATTCATAACAAATAAATACATAATAAAAGTTTGGAGATCTGTTAATACATAAAAGAATCTACTACTAAGGATTTCCCTTTCGGAAAATCCCGAAAATATCTAAAAAACTTTAAATTACAAACTCAAAATATATACCTGGTTACAAGCTTTCTACACCTTTGGATTGAGAATTTTTCTTATACAAGGGAAGATATTGTAAGAGAGCAGTTTTTGTGTGTGAGTATTTTTGTGTAAAAACCATTCCTTGCTCTTACGAATGAAAAACTTCTCCTTATATAATAAAATTCTAAAAGAAAATCTAAAGGACGATTTTTCTTTTCACGCGTCCTCAACTTTGGTCTTTTCTTCTGTTTGCCTTTTGGCACGCGTTTCACCGAGAAACTTCTGGCCAAAAATCTGAAATGAAAAGTCTCTTTTGCTACAGGGTCTTGTCTGCCACCTTTGAAAATTGCACTTGGCATTCTGACAAAATCAGCAAATTTTTCAAACTTTGCACAGTTCTTTTTTCGTCCTTTTCGTTTGTCTGCAGCATCTTCTTAGGCGGATTTTTCAAATTCATCTGATCTTCTGCATCTTTCTTGAAAACTTCTTCTGTCAGCATCTGAATGAAATTCTTTTTCAAAAGGTGCATAGTAACTTGTCTGAAAAAATCTTGAAAAAACATTTTGGCTCTTTGGCAGCATTCTGAAATTTCAAAATCTCAAAAGCATTCTTAAGAAATCATCCGTCTGGCAAATCTGGCAAACTTTTCTTTCTGGCATTTTCTGAATTTTCAAACTTCAAAAAAAATAAGGAATCTTTTCTTTTTCTTCTTTTTTACAGCAAAGATCTGTCACGAAATTCTGTTCTATGTATCAAAGTTATGTTCTGCTGTAGGGGAAAATGACATTCTTGAGTCTGAATTGTTACATCCATAACCTTCATCTTCTCCTCTAAAACTACTACCTTCTGAGTTAGTTGGAGATTTCTCCGGATTCTGAAGAACTTCTTTGATTTCTTTTTCTTTATCATGTTTTTTCTTTGCTAAAAATTCATTAATGGTCTCATTAATCACATCTTTGAATTTTTTTTTCTTTTTGACAATTTTCTTTTTTCCCTTTGGAGAAACTTCTTCTTTTTGCATTTTCTGGATCTGAGAAAGAAGTAAATTAATTGGAATAATATCATCGTCTGGGTCTTGGCTATTTTGTAAAATTTCTTTACCTTTACTATTTTGGGAGTCTGATGGGCTTCTTTGGGATTCTGGATTTTTAGATGGACTTTGAGATGGGCTTGAAGAATAGTCCACTAAAAGATCAAATTTGCCACTGGGCTGGCCAAGGGTATCCCAGATTGGTGTCTTTTCTGAACTAGTAGGGAAATCAACAGTTCCCTGAGTCTGTTGGGCTTTGGGCAAGTCTACAGCCATCAACGGATTTGAAAAGTCTTTACCGGCTACCGTTTGAACCGGACTAGCTATTGACTTAATTGGCTTAGTAGTACCTTTTGGGTAGATCATCTTTAAATTCATAACTTCCTTTTCTAGTGAAGTAATCTTCTTTTGTAATGAAATTCTTTCTAAGATAAGTGCTTCATTAGATTCATTAATGATCTTAAAATTCTTTTGCATACACTCACAATGAGTGCAAAAAATCTTTTTGTCTTTACTAGGAGAAAAATCTAATGGTAAATCTTGAAAATTTCTCAAAGACGGAGAAACAAAGAAATTTAGACCAATAAGATGTCTTGCACAATCTAAAGCTTCTTGAAAATTTGTAAAACCTTTGTAAAGAAGATCTTCAAAATTGTTAATGTTCTCAACTACTTCTATCCAGGTATGAAAAATTCCTGGTGTTTTACCTTTGATAACAATATAGAATTTAAACTTATTCTTGTTCTGATTAAAAAATTCTGACAATGCGTTCATGCATGCAAGGAAATATTTCTGGTCTTTTGGGTTCTTATTATAAGAAATCCATAGATTATCTAAAATGCATTTTTCTTCTTTGGATAAAGAAATATGAGGTAAGATTTTAAAAGAAATATTACTTGAAGGAAAACAAATGAGTTCTTGGTTACCAAATCTTAACTTATCTTGGTAAAAGAGTATGTTCTAACTATTATGAGTCTGAAGTAAAGCTGTAGAAGCGAATGAATTCCCAGGGGGAATTCCTGGTCTAGGCGGAGGTCTGGACATCTGAAAAACAATATAAAACAGTTATAATTGTTCAAAATTCTTTAACTGTAATCATTCTACTTAAGATGTCTGCAGCTTTATTATCTATACCTTTAATATGTTCAAAGTCTATATTAATTCCGGTATTTGTAATTCTATCTACAAAATTTAACCATCTTCTTCTACTGCTTTTCTTAGAGTCTAATTTGAGCTTATTATAAAATGAAACTATAGCAGCACAGTCTGTTCTTATTAGTATTTCTTTCTTAGAAACTATAAACAGTTCAAAACTATCTAAGGCATAATTAATTGCTAATAGTTCTGCATCTATATTACTCAAATTTCCTTTTTCTTTATAATTACCGCTATTGTACCTACATATTCTTTCTGTAGATTTGTCTGCGTATTTATTGGGTTTGCATAACAAAATAGCTCCCCATCCTGAAATACTACCGTTTGTCTCTATAATTAAGAAATCTGTATCTAAAGGCATTGCTAATTTTGGCAAACTTCTAATTTTTTCTTTAATTGTCTGGACAAGTTTTATGTCTTCTTGATTAAAATGTCTTTGTCCTGTGGGAGAAGTCTTGGAATATAAGGGGCCTGCAATTTTTCCTAAATCTTTAATAAATGGTCTAGCATGATTTACTAGTCCTAAGAATTTCTGAATTTGTTTAAGATCTTCAAGCTTGTCTGGAAATTCAAGGGCTTTTTGAGCTATATGACGCTGAAGGGATATACTCCATTGTCCTATATTTACTCCTAAAAAATCTATAAATTCTTTGAACAATACCATTTTCTTCTTGCTAATGATTAACCCATGTGCTATAAACTCTTAAAAAACAATCTGTAGATGTCCTCTGTGATCTCTTCTATTTTTACTAAATACTAAAATGTCATCTATGTATGTGACTACGAATTTACTATGTTTATTAAAAATGATATCCATCTTTCTCTGAAAAATTCCTGGTGCATTCTTTAATCCGAAAGGCATGACCAACCATTCAAAGTGTCCTTCTGGACAAGTGAAGGCTGTCCATTCTATACTATTAGGGTGCATTCTTACTTGCCAAAATCCTGACTTTAAATCAAACTTGCTAAAAATCTTACAGTTTTGGATTCTATTAATTAAAACTGTCTTATCAGATAATTTATAAGCATCTTCTATTGTATTATCATTTAATCTTTTATAATTAAAAACTATTCTACTTTTACCTCTTACTATCTCTGAATGCTTTCTAACTATAAAAGCTGCTGATCTATGAGGGCTATCTGATTTTCTTATTACACCTAATTTTAGTAGATCTTCAACATGCATCTTGAAATCTTTTAAATCTAAATTTGTTGCTTCTATGTTTTTACATCTAATTATGTATTCAGGGTTCTTAATTTTAAGTTCACACATAACTGTCTTTTTCCCAAAATTTTAAAACATTCTCTCCTAAAATTTCCATTTTTTTAATTTAGAAATTAAACTCTCTATATCATGTTCTGTTACTAAGGTATAATAGATTTTTTCATTATCCAAGAGTTCTATTGGTCTAAAGTCAAAGTCTTCTGTGTAATTGAATTCATTTTCTAATTCTTCTTCTTCTAGAGTCTGATTTTCTATTAACTGGCATTCTCTTTCTATTTTACAGGGACATTCTTTTTTACTACTACTACCACCATGCTTCTCAACGCACTCTGATAGAAAGTAAATAGTCTGAGTTGGACTGAATAATGTATGTTTCTGAAAATGTATGAAGTCTTTAGTAATTGTAATACTACCATTGTCTTTTAATAAAAAACTTAATCCTAAAATAAAGTCTGTGTCTTTAAGATTAAAAGGTCTTACCAATGTAGAATCTCTAGGTAGAGTATATTCTATACTTAAACCACAATTAGTTTCAAAACTAATCTTACTATTGGACCTAAGTAATTCTGTATAAGTATAATGGTCTCCGTCCATTTGTTAGGCATCTATTGGATTCTTAGACTTTTCTATATACCTATCTGGAATTAATTTTTTATTAATTATACAATTACTACATCCTGAATCTATTAATCCTAAACATTTTATGATATAGTCTCCTATTCTAATTTGGCATTTTACCTTAATACTTTTTAGTTTTTCTGAATTACAAACTATCTGAACTAATTCTGGGTGTTCTAGAATTTGTTCTTCTATCATAATTCTTTTACCTTTGTCTTTTGACTCTAGGATTTCTAATCTTTGAACTAATAATTTCTGCATGTCTTCAATATTTTCAATTCTTCTCCTAAGAATTCTAATTTCAGAAATTTCTATTTGTTCTACTGTAATTTCTGGTTTAATTTCTTCTTTTTCAATTAAACTATTTATCTCTAAGCACTTAATACATGCTTCTCTAAAACATTCTGTACATTTCGCTCTAAGCTTTCTAGCTGGATACCAGTTACATAAAAAACAAGCTGTACTATCTGTACCCGTTCTTTTTTGCCAATTATGATTGCATTCTTCTAATATAGTTTGTACTAAATCTAATTCATCTTCAGATTCTGATTCTCCACTAATCTTGAAATTTGTAAATTCATCTAAAATTTCATAATCTGAGTCTTCCTGGAGTTCTATACTATCTTCTATAGATACATTGCTATAAATAGACTCATTATCTGAGATATATTCGTCTAATTGGATAAGATCTTCATTAGTACATTCTATCAAAGTACTTTTCTTATCATAACTATTAATTCTCTTAGGACATGTTCTTGCTAAATGTTCGTTACTATTGCAAACAAAACAACTAAGTTTATTCTTATAAGTTCTATCTAGTTTAAATTTTCTGACATGTCTACTTTCATCTAAATAAGGTTTCTTCTTATTAGATTTTCTAAGAAAAAATCTTTTCTTAATTGGTCTTCTTTTACTTCTTTTATCCTTCCTATATTTTTTCTTTATAGGTTTTGAGGCACCATAAGTCTGAGGTGTAAAAATGTCTTTGCAAAATTTATAGTCTGTCTTTTTTAGTTGTTTCTGAATTTGTAATGTAACACACTTATCTTCTAAACATCTTATTACATGATGTATTCTATGTCCTATACTCCATTTCTTATCTGGAAATTCTTTTACTGTTGCTAAATTATTCTATGAATATGTTATTTCTAATCCTAAAGGACCTGGTAATTTATGGAATAACTTCTGTCCTACTTATTGGTTAAAAGTATTTCCTGATATTGAAACTAAATAATAATATTCATTTAAAAATTTCTTAACATATTTACCTTTAGTCCACTTATACAAACTAAGTTGTTCTAAGTCTCTCATAGCTTTTTTCTGAATACTCATCTGTCCTGAATTAGGGTCTGATCCGATAATTAGAACTTGAATCTTATTAACAAAATTGTAGGGGTTACTTCCTAATTTGATTAATTCATCAAATTCTTCTTTCTTTTCTCTTTTATATGCTTCCCACATTACCTTTGTACTTTCTCCTAAGAACGTCTCTAAATATCTATACATATCTAAAGGATCCATTTCTTGAAAATTTCTAATATAATTCCCTATAATAGTACTTTTCCATACGTCTATAACATTTGTCCATATCTGGGGGTCATGAGCAGTCAAATTTAAAATTTGTGCTTTGGCCACAGATTGGAATTCTATTTTATTTTCTAGTGGTCTTTCACTACCTTTAGCTATGTATTTAGAGTCTTCTGGGGGTTCATTATAACTTCCATATGATCCTCTTGGAGGAAATCCTGATCCATATAAAAAAGGTTCATGTTTAACGGTCTTATCAAAAGGGGTGTCATCTATGGTTCTATAAGTCTGGGTATCCATAAAGTCTTTTTCATGACTAATTTCTGAGCTATTATCATCTTCATTAATAGTTCCTAATCTAATATTCTGATCTGAATCATAATATAAATATTCATTATCTTTAATCTATTTACTAAGATACATTTCATCTTCTAATTTAAGTAGTTCTTCTTTGCTTAAATCCATTTCTAATTCTTTGGGAAAGATAATTCTGTCTATATCTTCTCCTAATAGTTCTATATGAACATTATCTATAAATGGTTCATTAACTGATTATGTCTCCTCATTTTCTTCTGACTGTCTTTTTACTTGGTCATAGTTTATAAATCTAAGACTAGTTCTTCCATGTATGTCTCTATATGTTAAGGCTTCTGTTGGAGCTATGGTTGTTTTTTCCTTTTGTTCTAAAAATTTGTCTAAATCCCATTCTAATCCTGCAAATTGTTCTAGTGAAAATTCTTTTGGCTTAACCATATTGATACATTTACTACTCATTAAATTTACTACTTTATCTATGTAAATTTTGTATTTAATCTAAGCGCTAACTGAACATCTTCCTAAAAATCCTATATGAATTAAAAGATTTTCTCCACTATCAATATCTTCATATCCTTTAGTCTGGATTCCTATTTTAATTTTTTCTGAAAAATCTTTTATAGTCATTAAGAAATCTGGATTGCAGTAAATGACTCCATGATTACTGTTCATATCTACTTCCATGCTAACTATCTGGCTCTTATCTATATTATTAAATCTTTCGTCATAAATTGTAATTAAAGTCTTACATCCTAAATTCTTTCTTGTTAGACCTTTAATTCCTATGACTATTAATCCTAAATGCATAAATCTATAATTTCTCTTTTTTAATTCTTTTTTAGAATCTTCAGAGATTAGATTTAATTTTCTAACTTGGCTACCTATACACTGAATCGAAACTTGTCTATTATGTCTAAAAAACTGTGTTTTAGATTCAAATATTCCTCTGTTATATAAAACTTCTGGATTTAATAATCTTAAACCATGGATCTGGAATCTAACATAATCTTGATCTGGATCTAAAATTTCTTCTATGTTCTGATCATTTTTTTCAGTTCTTCTTAACAATCTATCTAAGATGGATCTGTCTATTCCTGAAGTACTGGGTCTTGAAGTTTCTTCAGTAATTGTTCTGGATCTTCCCAGAAAAGGAGTTTGTAAACTCATCCTGGAAACTTAAATTCTTTGGGTAACTTTCTAGTTATCTTTTCTTTAGGTTCTTTATGGAAAGAGCTACAATATTCAAAAACGTCTATGTATAAGCACACACGGGTATGCAAGTGAAGAAACCCACCATTATACTTTAAAATCTAAATGGATATAAGTATATGCGTACACGGTTATGCAAGTGAAGAAACTCATCATTATTCTTTAATATTCACATGAATACCTAGAAAGATATATGCATATGTGGGTATATATAAATAAAGAACAGAGGCAATCAACCTAGATTATTCTAGGGTATTACATTTGATTTTCTATGCAATTAATTTTATTTTTATTTTATTTTTATCTTATTTTAACTTGAACTAATTGATTTAAAAAATAAAAATATATTATTAAGATCATATTAGAATGCAGAAACTATTCAAGCTATAAGAAAATAGATGAACTTGTTTCATAATTTATTCACTAAATTCTTCTACAAAATAATGGAACCATTAATATATAAATTCAATCACAAAATTAATTGACAAAGAAAATAAAATAAATAAGTAGGTGTTAATACCTTTTTCAAAATGTCCAGAAAGTGGTTGAAATTCCAAACTATGCTGAGATGATGAAAATATTTTGAAGTAGAATGATTCTTGGTTTGGAGAGAAATGGAAACGGCAATATATGAATATTAGTGCTTAAATAGGAAGTTTTCCTATTTTCAATAGTAGACACCTATTTAAAAATCACTTATGCAATTTATGTGAATAAAACTCTACTAGATTGGTGTCATTCACGGTTCTTTAGGCCCAAATTCATGTTTTATATAGTAAATTAATTTAAATATATTTTAATTCATATAAAAGAAAATGAATATGTTCAAGAGGCATGTCTAGATTCATTAATTTATATAATATTGACATAGGCACATCATAATTAAAAATATTATATACTTTAATTTAAGTTTAAATTAAATTATAAGTGTCTTGTAATTTAAATTAATAAGCACGTCGTTCATCTAGGGTGTCTACAAAACATTCCACTGCAAAACTATGGTTAGTCACAAAAATGATAATTTATTAATTAAAGATTAAATATAATATTAGGACAAGTATCGTTAAAATCTATAAAAATCATGTAAGTGAACATGCAACGTTACTATTCCTTACCCTCTAAAAATAAATTTTGTCCTCGAAATTAAAACTTACCAAATGGATGAGAGAATTTCGTGCGCATCTTATCTTCGCGCTCCCATGTTGCCTCTTCTACAACATGGTTCTTCCAAAGTACTTTGACTAGCGTTATCGTCTTCCTTCTAAGTTCTTTGTCTACTCTCTCTAAGATCTTTACTGGCATCTCTTCATAAGTAAAATCCTTGCGAAAATTCAACGACTCATAACTTAGAATGTCAGAGACGTCTACGATATATTTTCTTAGCATAGAAACATGAAATACATTGTGCACCCCTGACAGTGCTGGTGGTAATGCGATCCAATACGCCAACTCACCTACCCTTTACAAAATTTCAAAAGGTCCCACAAAACGAGGACTCAACTTCCCTTTCATCCCAATCATTACACCCTTCATAGGTGCCACCCTGAAAAAGACCATGTCGCCAACAACAAATTCTAAAGGCTTTCTTCTTTTGTCTGCATAACTTTTCTGTCTACTTTGAGCAGTCTTCATCCGTTTTTGAATTTTCTTAACAACCTCAGCTGGTTGTTGGACAATCTATGGCCCCAATAACTTTCTTTCTCTAACCTCATCCCAATGGACAGGTGATCGACATTTTCTCCCATACAATGCATCATAAGGTACCATACTAATGGTAGATTGAAAGCTATTATTGTAGGCAAACTCGACCAATGAAAGATTCTCATCCCAAGTGCCCTGAAAGTCACTAATACAAGCTCGCAACATGTCTTCAAGAATTTGAATTGTTCTTTCTGACTGTCCATCTTTTTACGGGTGAAATGCCGTACTAAACCTTAACTGTGTGCCCATAGCTTTGTGTAGGCTCTTCCATAAAGAAGAAGTGAATTTAGGGTCACGGTCAGATACAATGGATAATGGGACTCCATGTAGTCTGATTATCTCTGCCATATATAGTTTTGCATATCGTTCCATATTATAAGTAGTCTTGACTGGTAAGAAGTGCGCCGTCTTAGTAAGATGGTCAACAATTACCCAAATAGAATTATAGCCCTTATTGGTTTTAGGTAAGCCAACAACAGAATCCATACCAACTCTTTCCCACTTCCATTCTGGTATCATAAGTGGTTGTAAGAGGCCCGAAGGTCATTGATGCTCAACCTTAACTTGTTGACAAGTGAGACAGTGTTGAACATATGCTGTTATATCCCAGCTCATTCCAATCCACCAAAAATGTTCTCTCAAATCTCGAAACATCTTTGTACTTCCAAGGTGGATCGAGATGGAGTATTATGAGCTTCTCTCATGATTTCTCGTTTCAACCATTCGTCATTAGGAACCACAAACGTACTGCCATATCGAAGTGCACCATCAGCAGTGATAATAAAATGAGTGCGCTTTCCATCAGCAACTTCAGTCTAAAATTTCAATACTCGAGGATCTTTGTATTGCAAAGCTTTAAACCTCTCAAGTAGGGTTGGTTTGATGGTCATATTGGCAAAATATCCTGAATTATCTCGAGGTACAACCTCCAACTCAAACTTTTGAATTTCTACCAACAATGATTTCTGAAAGCCCTGCAATGTAGCTATTGATCCATGAGTCTTTCTACTTAATGCATTTGCCACAACATTGGCCTTGCCTGGGTGGTAGTTGATCACACAGTCATAGTCTTTTACAAGTTCCAACCATCGACGTTGTCTCATGTTTAGCTCCTTCTGAGTGAAAAAGTATTTTAGACTTTTATGATCAGTATAGATCTCACATTTATCCATATAAAGATAATGTCTCCAAATCTTCAATGCAAAGACGACAGTTGCCAACTCGAGATCATGAGTTGGATAGTACTTTTCATACTCTTTCAACTGTCTTGAGGCATAAGCAATTACCTTACCATGTTGCATAAGAAAGCAGCCAAGCCCTTTTTTGGAAGCATCACTGTAGATGACATACCCTTCATTATCTTATGGAATCATTAGGATATGCACTGAAGGCAAGCATTTATTTAACTCTTGGAAACTTTGTTCACAGTCTGGAGTCTATTGAAACTTTACGTTCTTCTTGGTAAACAGGGTTAATGCTGAGGCAATTCTAGAAAATCCCTCGACAAACCTTCGATAATAACCAGCTAACCCAAGGAAACTACGAACTTCACCAACGTTTGATAGTGTCGGCTAGTTTTGGACAGCCTCAACCTTGCTAAGGTCTACTGCAATCCCTTCCTTTGATACGATATGTCCTAAGAATGGTACCCTATCTAGCCAGAACTCGCACTTCTTAAATTTAGCAAAGAGTTTGTTGTCTCGAAGTATCTCAAGCACTAATCACAAATGTCGCTCATGTTCTTGTTTAGATCGTGAGTAGATCAGAATGTCATCAATGAAAACTATGACAAACTGATCTAAGTATTCTTTAAAAACTCGATTCATCAGATCCATAAAAGCTGTTGGAGCGTTTGTCAAACCAAAAGGCATTACTAGAAACTCATAATGCCCATATCTAGTGCGAAAGGCAGTTTTTGGAATGTCTTCTTCTTTGATTCTTAGTTGATGATATCCAGACTGTAAATCAATTTTGGAAAAATAACTAGCACCTTGGAGTTGGTCAAATAAGTCCTCAATTCTTGGCAACGGGTACTTGTTCTTTATTGTCACCTTGTTTAGCTCTAGATAGTCCATACACATCCTCATCATCTTTCTTCTTTACAAACAGAACTGGAGCACCCCATGGAGAGAAAGTTGATCTAATATATCCTTTATCTAAAAGATCTTAGAGTTGGTCTTTGATTTCCTTGAGTTCAGCAGGGGCCATGCGATATGGTGCCTTTGATATTAGAGCTATTCCAGGCACTAAATCAATGACAAAATCAATCTCCCTTTTTGGTGGCAAACTAATGAGATCATCTAGGAATACATCTGGATATTCTTGAACCACTGGGACTTATTCAAGAGAAAGATTCGTCTTTGATTCCTCTATTATTGAAGCTAGATAAGCTACACAACCTTTGTTTAACAATTGACTAGTCTTCATAGCTGTGATTGTAGGAATAGAGGGCTTTGACTTTGCTCCCGAAAAGCAAAAGCTAGGCATATTTGGAGGCTCAAACACCACTTCTTTCTTATAACAGTCAATTGTAGCATGATACCTTGATAGCAAGTCCATCCCTAATATGATATCAAAGTCTTGGACATCCAGTACTATAATATCTATTGGCAGTTCTTTTCCATCTACTATTATTAAACCATCACATAAAACATAATTTGAATTCATTATAGCTCCAGAGGGTGTGGACACACTAAACTGTGTATCCGTTTGCGTAAGTGGTTTCTCCAGTTTCTCAGCAAAAGATGGACTAAGAAATGAATGAATAGCTCCAGAATCAATCAAGATATTGGCAGGTACATTACCTACATACATAGTGCCTACATTAATTCGATGCATGAAGTTAAACCACACTCAACAAATGGAATAATTAAATTAATATATATATGTACTTGTCACTACAATTGAGGTCTCTTCAGACTCTTTCTTAGACATTGTAAAAACTTGCGCTTGAATTTTCTTTTGCTCATTGTTGCTACTGCCAAAAGACATTTTCTTGCAATTATTTGCGAAGTGACCAGGCTTTCCACATTTAAAGCACACAGCCGTACCCATAAGACATTCACCAAGATGTTCCTTGCCACACTTCGAGCAAGTCTTCATCGGATGCTAGTTTTGGTAATGGCTCTGGTTGTTGCCTTCGTCGTTTTTTTTTTTTTTTTGCCATTATTCTTCCAAGACTGTACTCTAGAATTTTCACCATTGAATTTGTGACCGTTTGGCTGGGCCTTAATCTCCTAATTGTCTAAGAGTTGAGCTCTTTCCACCAAAAGCAACTTACTAACCACTTCTCTATAAGTCATTAATTCGAATATATCACTGCTTGCTTTATACGAGACCTAAGTCCCTCCTTAAAGCGCATTGCTCTTCTTTCTTCTGTTGCTACCAGGTCTGGGACAAACTTTTCCAAACGAGCAAATTCAGCCTCATATTTAGTAACTGTTCAACTCCTTTGTTCTAACTTAATGAACTCTCTCTCTTTGTGCTGGCGTATGCTTTTTGGAATTGTTGAAGGCCTCTATGAACATCTTCCAAGTGAATGGTCTAGTATCATTTTCATGTTGGCATTGAACTATCAACCACCAATCATAAGTATCTCTTTGAAGCATGTAAGCAGCAAATGTAACTTTCTCTTGTTCTGTGCAGCTCACAACTGAAAATGTCTTCTGAATTTCGGTTAACCATTTTTCAGCTTCTAGAGGGTCAATGGTGCCAGCAAATGATGGTTGAGATAACTTCTTAAACTCTGATATCTTTCCTTGTTCGTGGGTTTGGTCATTCCTCACGAGTCGATTGTTTTGCCCAAGTAAAGCCAATGCTTGCATAAAAGCCTCCATTGTCATTGGGGTCCATGTGTTATTGCCTGCCCCCTCTGGACGAGCTTCAAATGTTTATTCGTGAGCTTGAGAACGAGTAACGGGGGCCATACTAGAATACAAATACTTATTTGTTTATTATTATTATCGTTTTTAATGAAATTTCATTAATACTGTATTGTAACTATCACATTTATGCATCAAATAACTGTTTGCAATTTAAGAGATAAAATTCAACCTTACCAGATGATCGCGAAAGAACTCCTTGGCAGCGTGACTCAGTACTACATTTTTTTAAACAAAAATATAAAGTCTACAGAATCGATTTTAAAACTCTTATCTTTGATACTAATACTGTAACACCCTAAGTCCAGAAACCATAGACTTAGAAGTATTAGCATTTAATTAGAACTAAATAAAAATCATAAATGCGGATAGTGGTTAAAGGTTATTATTATTATATTTTTGGAATACACATATTTTCGATAATATTAATTAAAAGCAATAACTTGCATAATAAATTTTATGCCCAAATTCCTTATTGAATAAATACAATAATTGCGGAAAACTTCATAGTTTGGCTAATTAAAATAAGTAAAAGAATAGTATTCCAATAACATTAATCGGCCTAAGGCATCTTATTTCTGAAATAATAACAAAGATAAAACTTGGATTTAAACAATACTGAGTCTGTCTCGCCCCAAGTAGTCGTCTCGAATCATCTAGCTCCCATCATCTGAAAAGTAGAAAACATAGGATGAGCTAATGCCCAGTAAACAAACCTCGTGCACGTGATAATGTATGCTTATGATATGCATTAGTTTCAAATAGTTTTCTAGGATATGTATCCCCTCTTTTCTTATCCTTTAAAAACTTTAACATAGTGAGCTCACTTTGGTGTATTTCCTATCCAATCAGAATGCAGTGGTCCATTATTATTTGGAACACGTTCCATCTATCGATAGTATCGCAAAGCTGTTAAACATTAAACATTAACATTCAACATTGTCATTCGTCGGGTGCGTCGGTCCCCCACGCCCCATTTTCCACTCACACATTTCATGACATAGGCGTACACCACTTCTTTTATAAAATCGGGATACATATCTTTCTTGAGTAAAATATAGGCGTACACCACTTCTTTTATAAAATCGGGATACACATTTCATGACATAGGCGTACACCACTTCTTTTATATATCATTTGTTTTTATTATTGTTATAATAACTGACTATATATTGTCTTATCGTGAATACCAATTTAACATTATAACTTAAATGACATAACACTTATATTAGTGTGTCTTAAAACAACAGTTTACATAAATCGATTACAAGAATACTAGTATCAAATAATTAAATTTCTTTCGGTATATATATATATATATAGACACACACACACACACACAATATAAGTATAAGCACACACGGGTATGCAAGTGAAAAAACCCACCATTATACTTTAAGATCTAAATGGATATAACTATATGCATACACGATTATGCAAGTGAAGAAACTCATCATTATTCTTTAATATTCACAGGCATACCTAGAGAGATATATATGCATATGTGGGTATATATAAATAAAGAACAGAGGCAACCAACCTAGATTATCCTAGGATATTACATGTGATTTTCTAAGCAATTAATTTTATTTTTATCTGATTTTAACTTAAACCAATTGATTTGAAAAATAAAAACATATTATTAAGATTATATTAGAATGCAGAAACTATTCAAGCTATAAGAAAATAGATGAACTTGTTTCATAATTTATTTACTAAATTCTACTACAAAATAATGGAACCATTAATATATAAATTCAATAACCAAATTAATTGACAATAAAAATAAAATAAATAAGTAGTTGTTAATACCTTTTTCAAAATATCCAGAATGTGGTTGAAATTCCAAAAGATGTTAAGATGATGAAAATATTTTGAAGTATAATGGTTCTTGGTTTGGAGAGAAATGAAAATGGCAATATATGAATATTAGTGCTCAAATAGGAGGTTTTCCTATTTTCAATAGTAGACACCCATTTAAAAATCAATTATGCAATTTATGTGAATAAAACTCCACTAGATTGGTGTCATTCACGGTTCTTTAGGCCCAAATTCATTTTTTATATAGTATTAATTTAAATAGATTTTAATTCATATAAAAGAAAATGAATATGTTCAAGAGGCATGTCTAAATTCATTAATCTATATAATATTGACATAGGCACATCATAATTAAAAATATTATATACTTTAATTTAAGTTTAAATAAAATTATAAGTGCATTGTAATTTAAATCAATAGGCACGTCGATCGTCTAGGGTGTCAACAGAACATTCCATTGCAAAACCATGGTTAGTCACAAAAATGATAATTTATTAATTAAAGATTAAATATAATATTAGGACAAGTATCATCAAAATCTATAAAAATCATGTAAGTGAACATGCGGCATTACAATTCATTTTTTCAATTGGTACTAGTATTCCACGTACGTTCCCTTTAATAGGAGGTCAAGGGTTCGAATAACTGGGGACGCGAAAGAAATCCAGTTTGGAGCCCAACCTCCATTGGACAGTACGTAAGTTAACGGTGCATGGAATAGTCCCATGGCGAAAGGCCTGTAGGTGAAAGTGCGCGTTTTTTTGTAACGACCACAGACTTTCTCTTACAGGCCTTTCGCTTAGGACTATTCGGTGCGCTGTTAACTTACGTACTGTCCACTGGAGTTTGGACTCCAAACTGGATTTCTTTCGCGTCCCCAGAGATTCGAACCTTTGACCTCCCATTAAGGAGAACTTAAGTGGAATGCTGGTACCAATTAGGCAAGTAAGAAATCTAGTTTGGAGTCCAACCTCTAGTGGACAGTACGTAAGTTAACAGCGCATAGAATAGCCCCTAGACGAAAGGCCTGTAGGAGAAAGTACGTGGTCGTTACAGATCACGTAGAGCATAGCGGTATATCTCTATCCCCTATCGGATTCTACGATAATTGATATTATGTATAACCCATTTTCAATCTCTTGATGGTAAAATAAGCCACAAGAATTATACAACTATTACACACATAATTGTAGATGAAGAGAAATCAATATCAACTATTCAAAATTAAAATCATGCTTAAATATAAAAAATTAAGTTCAAAAAATTAAAGGATCGTGATACAAGTTTCATAATGATCATAGCACTAAAAGAATTTAGCCTAACATATTAAGAAAAAGAAAATAAAACGAAAAAGAAAATTTAAAAGCCATCACCCGGATAGGAAGAAACATGAAAGAGAAGAAATCTTGATCTTGATTTAATTCTTGAATAAATGAATCTTGATCTTCCGTTTGGTGTTCATCTTCTTGTTTTTCTCCCAAATATCGGCCTAAATTCACTCCCTTGTTATGAGTTAATAATTCATATTTATAGTTCCCTAATTGTGCCCAAAAAGATTCTAAAAAATCATTAAAATCGTAGACTAAAATGTTTCCTAGTTGGATTAGAATTGAAAAAGAAAAAAAAATCTCCCGCGCCAAATTTAATACTGGCCGATCGCCCAGTACATTCCCAGGCCACCGTTTTTGCACTCTGTATTTAGCTTGTGTTGCTGGGCAATCGCCCCAGATTGGCTATTCTAATTATTGCTTTTTTGTCATCCAACTTTTTATTTTGTCTTCTTTAGTCTGCAAAACTTTTCATAATCTCCAATTTGGTCCTCAAGCTTCAATTGATTGAAATTGAGTTCACATATTCTCTAAATATTTTTCAATTTGTTGCTCTTTTAGTCCAATCTTCTCCAATTGCTTATAAACGAGTCCAAAACTGAAATAGGAAGGAAAATACAATAAATTAAATAAAAATTTAATAAACTAACATAATAAAAACTTAGTTTAAATGCCAGAATAAGTGCACAAAATGCACTTATCAAAATTTTTTTTTCTTTCTTTCTTTCTTTCTTTTAGCCTTTCGCGAGGTGCAGAAAGTAGGAGTCAGCACATGGGAAGCGAACTTGGTGGTCGGGGTCAGCTAGAACAGGAGGATAGGAGGATGGTGTCAGCACACCATCAGAATCAGAGACAGAAGTGGAAATAGAGACGGATTGCAATTCTTTTTCTCCTCTTGCACCTGATGTGCGTATCATCAGGGGACGAGTGGATGATACACAATGGGAGTCCAGTTTTAAATTGGATATTCCAGAGTTTCACGACAGAATGGATGCCGATAGATTGGTTGTATGCACTCAAAGAAATGCCTAATAAGAGGTGTGTCCAGCTGGTGGCAACAAAATATAGGAGTCGTGTGGCGGCGTGGTGGAAACAATTTAAATGGCCTTCATAGTGGTAAAGGGAAAATAGATTTGTGGACGAAATTGAAGAAACACATGAAGGCTTATCTTTTACCCTTCAATTTTGAGCACACTTTATATAATAAATTGCTGAATTTCAAGCAAGGAATGGAGTTGGCAAGTCTTTTATTCATCTGTGGTGATTGATGACAACTTATATTTCCCTAAAAATCCCATGATTTTGGGGTGGATGTGGGATTTATTAAAAGTTTACATGGATTTGAGAGGTCTTAGATTTGAGAATTATCAAAAATATTTTCGCACTTTGCTTCAGTTTTTTTTTTTTTTTAAGTGGCATTTGATTTCTCTGGAAGATGAAAGAAAGAAAAAAAAAACACTTGACGATTTTTACCCCTCCAGTAAAGACAAATAAATGGAGAGTTTAACCTACTCACGAAACTAACAAACTTTTTTAATAGAATCTGTCCAAAATGACCAAATGCGCACCTAAATAGATAGGTTCGGGATCACTTTGCCAAAATAAAAAGTTAAGGATAATTTGCATACTGGAGGCATACATTATGGACCATTTGCACTAATTTCTATATTATCACGAAGAAATCTTTCCAGACATTTATCGTACCTTATAGAATATTTATAACCCAATGTATCTAGGGCTTCCAATTAAAACCCCCATTAATAACCGTATGACTCCATCAAATATCTTTATAATCACAATACTCGTGTCTTTTTTAACTTCAATTTTCTTATTACTAGCCATTAAAACATTACGAGCATCACATGCCTTGTGCAGATACGATACGTTATAAACTTAAGAATTCAAAATCCAAGAGTCACATAGAGAATTATAATCTGTAACAAATAAATATAACTATCACGATCGATTTCATTATCAACCACATTAGTAGAATTTGGGGCTTTTTTAAACTCTTGACTTCTCTTTTCTTCGAGTTGCTTTGTCAGTTCTCCAAAGTTTCTCCTAACATGTCCATTCTTGTGATAATAGTAACTGATGCATCCAGATGCGAGAAATTACGATAATAAATAACAAAATCAAATATAATTGATTTTTCACTAGAATATCATATACTTTACATTTAAGACTCGTTGATTCGTGCACGAATATTGAGAATTGGTTTTTAAACAACAAAAGCGTTGATTCCTAATAATACAAATATTGGATCAAACTGAATTGAAAAAAAAAAATCAATGCTAGAATATGTGACTTATATCGAGTAGAATATATGTATACTCGAATATTGGATCGAAACGAATTGAAAAAAAAAAAATCAATGCTGGAATATGTGACTCATATCGAGTGGAACACATGTATACTCGGAAAGTAGGGTGATACTGGAATAGAGCAAGGGTGGAGTGATGGGAGCAGAGTGCACTGAATGGAATAGAGAGGAACTACCTATTATTTTCATATTGTAAAAAATAGCTAATTTGCTCCCGTAGAATAGGCCCACTGTCGAACCACATAAACTTAGTATGTTTTTCCTTTTACTCTCTCATTTTCATTCCATACAATTTATCAATATTTTCGTGCATAACACAACAACTAATATTAGAGATTTTAGGTTTACGATGTCTCGGGTTTCATCTGTGAAGTTCGATGTAGTCAAGCTTGACATAATTAAGAAATTTGGATTGTAGTAGAGGAGGGGTAAAGGATTTGCTACTACAACATGACATGGTGAAGGCGTTATACATAAAGTAGTCGGAAGGCATGAATGACATAGATTGGAAGAAGTTTGAAGCGAATGTTGTGGTAACTCTCAGGCTTTGTCTGGTTGATAACATGGATGATGAATCACCGACGACAGTTTAGTTGAAGATGGAAATTCAATATATGTCCCAAGTCTCTAACGAACAATCTTTATCTTAAGCAGACACTATAAGGTATTAAGATGACGAAGGCTCGGATCTGAGATGACATATCAACATGTTCAACCATATTATTAGCAATCTGAAGCAAGTTTATGTGAAGTTCAAAGATGAAGACAAGGCGTTGATGTTACTAAATCCCCTACCAGGTTCTATTATGTACGAAAATTTGGTTAAAACTATGACGTATGAGAAATAAACTCTAAAGTTGGAGGAGATCATAGGTTCCCTACTGGATTTTCATAAGAGGAAGAAAGCCACTGATGATCGTTCTCAGGATAAAGGGCTTATGGTCAAGAGTAACCAAGAACGTATGAGAAGCAAGTTTCAAAATGGATTGAGTGACTATAAATCTCGGTCTACATCCAGGAATTAGAAGGGCATGCAGTGCTTTAAGTACATAAAAATGGACACATAAAACGAGAATCTCCAAAGAAGAAGAAGAACACGATGAGAAGAAAGAGGTTTCATCAAAGTCTGTGAATGTAGTGGAAGAAGAAGACTTAGAGAGTGGGTGACGCCCATATGCTTTTTTTTTTTTAATCAAGTTCACATCATCTCACACATTCTTATATTCTAGATAGGGGTGGAGAAAAGTACCTAACCGAACTGGAACTGAGAAATTTGGTCTGGTTCTTCTTAACTTTAAATCGAGTAATATGTAATAAAATTGAGAACCGACTGTTTATGGTTCGGTTATTGGTTCTAGACTTAAAATCAAAGAACTGGACCAACCTTTTTTTTTTTTTAAATTTTGCTCAAAAAATAAAATATATTATTTCTATGTTTGTCATTTTGTATTGAGATAGTACATTGTATTCAAAATTTGATACGTTATTTTGTGAATAGATTAAAGTTTAAAAATTATGATTTTTTAGATTATCGTATTGTTTTAAACAAGAAGAATAAAACATGTTGTTAGAAAATGACAACTATGAAAATTTAAGTTATAAAAACTATTTGAACTGAACCGAATTGTTCGATTTTGGTTTAGTTTTATGATTCAAGTTGGAATCAATATTTCTATTTACAAGATACACTTGTTCTCGATTTGGTTCGATTCTCTTTGGAACTGAACCAAATTAGACAGCCCCCTCTCCTAATTCTGGATTCAGTATGCTCTTATGACATGACACCCAATAAAGATTAGTTTAACATCTACACATTAGTAAATTCTGGTTTTGTTCTGATGGGTAACGATACATCTTGTACAGTTGTTGGAATACTAGAATTAAAATGTTTGATGGTATTGTTAGAATTATGTGTGATGTTAGACATGTATCAGATTTAAGGAAGAACATGGTTTCTTTGGGTATTTTAGACTTTAACGGATTTAGTTTTAAATCTCACAGCAAAGTAATGAATGTAAGTAAATGTTTTATGACAACGATGAGGAGAGGGGGTAGAAAATGACAGAAAATATTTATAGGCTGCTAAGTACTACAGTTGTAGGTAAAATTGCTATTGTAGAGTCTGAGTCAGATAATATAGTCTTGTGGCATATGCGGTTGGGTCATATGGGTGAGCATGGTATGGTGGATCTTCATAAGAGAAATTTATTGAAGGATGTTAAAATATGCAAACTTGATCTCTACAAGTATTGTGCCCTTGGGAAACAGAATAGAGTACAATTTAAGACATCCGCATACAAGACAAAGGATACTTAACTATGTTGATACATATGTTTGGGGGACATTAAGGATAGCATCACAATAGGGGATATATCTATTTTGTGGGGTTTTTTATTAATGATTACTCAAGAAAGGTTCGAGTGTACTTCATGCGACACAAGTCAGAAATGTTCGTCAAGTTTAAGTTGTGGAAAGTTAAAGTAAAAAACCAAACATGGAAGAAGGTTAAATGCAATTGGTTAGAGATTAGTACTGAGTACACTAATTCAAACTTCATGGAGTTTTGTGAGCAACATGAGATTAAGAGACACTTCAAAGTATAGAAGACACTACAACAGAATGGTGTAGCCAATAGGATGAATATGGCAATATCAGAAAGAGTCCGGTGTTTCAGGTTGAATGTAATGCTTTCAAAGAACTTCTGGGTAGATGTAGTGAGTATGGCATGCTTCTTGATTAACAGGTCACCTAGGATAACACTAGATAGAAAAGTAGCATAAGAAGTGTGGACAGACTACTCTATTTTGAGAATTTTTTAGTGTCCAACCTTCATGCATGTTTCTAGCGAGGAGAGATCGAAGCTTGATGCATAGTCTAGACAATGTATCTTTCTGGGATATCAGAAAAGGGTAAAAGGGTTTAGTTTTGGGATCTAAAGATAAACAAAGTGGTGATTAGTAGAGATGTGGTTTTTTATGAGAAATCTATGTCGCAATGTACTCTAGGAGAAGAGAAGCATGTACTAGAAAATTGCAGCAGTAATGATCATGTTGTATATGTGCAGCTAGATACTTATGTGAGAGAGGACAATGTCAATAATGCAAGAAGTTCTAGATCAAAAGATCATGAGCATCACAGTATAGCTATAGACACGCCCAAACGCACTACAGCGGAGATCCTACTATTCTTTTTAAGAGGCATTGCACAGCCAAGAAAAGAGTTAATGTATGGGTGCTATGGTGGAGGAGATGGAGTCTTCGTATAAGAATCATACATGAGAATTGGTGGAGCTTCTAGATGAGAATGGGACTAATTTTTTGCAAATGGGTGTATAAGAAGAAAGAAGCACTATCAGAAAAGGGGAGAAAATTCAAGGCTCGTCTGATAGCAAATGGTTACTTACAGATGAAATGGATTGACTATGATGAGATTTTCTCCCATGTTGTTAGACACACTTCTATTCATACTGTGTTGGCTTTGGTAGCACATTTGGACATGCAGTTGGAACAGTGGATGTAAAGACATAATTTATTTATGGTGATTTAGATGAGCAAATTAACATGAAACATCCATAAGGGTTCAATCAGCCTAGACATGAGCACTTTGGTCTGTAAATTGAAGAAATCACTTTATAGGCTAAAGTAGTTTTCGAGGCAGCGGTACAAGAAATTTGACTCCTACATAATCCGGATTGACTATAGGAGATGTGAGTATGATTGTTGTATTTATGTAAAGAGCCTTGGTGACAGCTTACTTATTTTTCTGTTACTTTATGTAGATGATATGTTGATTGTTACGATAAGTATGAGCGAGGTCAACAAGTTGAATACTTTGTTGAGTAGAGAATTTGATATGAATAATTTAGGTGCAGCCAAAAAGATTTTTGGGATAGAGATCCACATAGACAAAGATTCCAAGAAATTATGGTAAACTCATGGTGGTTATGTTGAAAAGGTGTTGGAGAGGTTCAACATGAGTAATGTAAAACCAGTAAGTACACCTTAGGCGAATCACTTTAGATTTTTTTATCATTCAGTGCCTAAAGATAGACGTTGAAACTAAAGACATGTCAAAGGTTCCATATACTAGTTCAATAAGATTTTTTATGTATGCTATGGTTTGTACAAATCCATATTTGGCACAAGCTGTTGGTGTGGTGACCAATTTTTTGACAAGTTCATGGCGACAACATTGGGATGCAGACAAGGGATTTGTAGATACTTGATGGTTACTACAGACTATGACATCGTGTTTAGTAGACAACATGATGGTCCTTCAATTGTGGGATATGTGGATACTAATTATGTAGGGTATTTGGATAACATGATGTTGACTACATGTTACATATTCACTCTTGTAGGAGACCTATTTATTGGAGGTCTGTGATTCAATCTCTGGTTGCACTATCTATGACTGAGGTAGATTTTATAGTAGTGGCTGCTGCCAAAGAAGCTTTGTAGCTTAAGAGATTGGTCAAGGAGCTGGATACTCAACAATGAGGAGTTCAGTTGCAGTGTGATAGTTAGAATGGCAAAGAACCAAGTGTATCATGCAATGACCAATCACATAGATATGAGGTTTCACATGATCAAGGAATTGTTTTCTTTTGGTAAACTATTGCTTGAGAAAGTTCACACTTCCGAGAATACAACAGACATGTTGATAAACATGTTACTACTGATAAGCTTAAGCATTACTTGAACTTGATTAAGTCTCTAGGTATTTCAGATAGGGCGTCCCAACCTATTGGTCTAGGTAGAGTCCTAAGTTATGTTTTTTTTTTCTTCTTTCTCCTTAGAAGTGGATATTCGCCAAGATAGAGATTACTGGAGTATGTGGCTTATAACGAGTGGAACACGTGTTAACTAGAAAAGCAGGGCGATGACCTATTATTATCATATAGTAAAAAAAACTCTTTCGCTCCTATAGGATAGACCTATTGTCGAACCACATAAATCTAGTATATTTTTCATCTTGCTCTCTCTTTTTTATTTCGTACAATCTATCAATATTATCACTTGTAACATAAAATTAAAGTTCTATAATTTAATTCAATCAACAACCGAGTAACAATTAACCATAATTCTAGCTGATAAAGAAAAAGAAGAAACCTTAACTTACTCTTTTAAACAGAAAACTCTAGGAAAACTAATATAAATAAATCACCTACTAATTTAAATATGTAAAGAAATTATCTTGACTACGAATAAATAAAAATTAATTTATGCTATAATATATAAGTGCCAATCAGTGGCTAGTTTCTACATGTAAAAATAGTATTATTTATCTAGTTTTGATACAGTTGACTGAGTCTAAGTATCCAATTTCATCAGAACACTCCACATCTCTAGCAAAACGTTATTGAGAACAACTAATCCCTTCGACCATTCCTTGTGATACACATCTATTATGCCTTATCTCATATTTGTCAAGGGTACTTGATATATCACGTCCTGAGAACTATTTTTCCCAAGAGCGACAATTCTTCTTGTTTACTAGTTGGAAATCTCAAAAAAATTTAAACCTAAAAATGACACTTTGAAAACTCAATTTCACTCTTGAACTTCAGGAATGTCCTAAGATGTCCCAAATTTACTCAAAACACTGTCAAAATAATTTTATGGTTTCCAAATAATTTATAATGTGTAAACACTTGAAATTTTCACGTGTCCAAAAACCCTGACACGTTGACACGTGCAATATAGGTTATAATGTCCACGGGCCCCCATGCCATAAGTAAAAACAATCCACTTATAATCTTGTTAAAAAATACAATAGTATCAATTTTTGTAATTTCACAAAATTAACAAAATAACTATCAAAAGAAAACAAATCAACTTCATTTGATACTTCTTCTATTGACTTGTTGATGAAGTGGAATCAAATCCACCGGTATTGACTATATCACCACTTCCCTATTGTACTTGACCGCAACTACCACTTGGATTAAAAACCCCCGTTCTTAACTTTATGTCAAGTAGCTTAAACAAGATATAGAATTGTTCGTTGAGTACTAATTTGTTTTTGATTTTTCAATGAGTTTGAAGATAACTTTTTCGCTTTGAAGTTGAATTAATGAAGCATTGAGTCTTGTTTTCCACCAATGAATTCGGCCAGTTTTGTGCTTGGAGAAATATGAGCAAAAATTATTTTTCAAAACCTTAATTCCTTATTGATTTGTACTCTTACTTATAGTTAAAATAGTAATCAAATTAGGAATTATTTCTTACCTAAAAATCTGCAACAAGAATGGTAAGACAATTAGTATGAAAGAATATATAGAAAGATGTTCTATATTTGAGGAATGAAGGAATTTAGGAAATTTAATATTTTCTTTAAATATTTCTTTCATAAACAAATCTAAGATAATAAGAAAATATTCTTTAACCTACAAAATAAGCTGTAAGTAATATTCACAAGATCAGAATACATTGTTTATGGAAACAGAATAAAATTGCAGCTTTAATTATCTAGAAAAATAATCCACTTATCAACGCAGTCAGTTAGAATTGGTGTTATTCAGACCAGTCATGATGAAAACGGACATGTTCTTTTAACATTGAAAATTAGTTATATTAATTAAGAAAGCGAAGATATAAAAAGTGAAAAATATAACATATATTTTTTCAACAATCTCCCTCTTTGGCGTTGCTTAATTACGAACACATAACTATCGAATTTTTAATGTAAGAGTGAAGTATGTTATGGCATGTGAATAATTAAAGAAACCATGAGCATCAACATATAAGGGTTATTGCTCCCCCTTAGTGTGTAAACCAAAAACTCATGTAAAGAAGTTAACAAAAAATACAAATACCACACACATTAGCCACAACTTTAATATTGCTCCCCCTTAGCAAGATATTATCAAAGTGTAATCATCAAACCACCATAAACCTAAAAATACTAGCAAAGTTTAACCAACAAAGTACTATTATCAAAGTATAAACAACAATCACAAACTTTAAAATATACTACTATTCCCCATATTGTAAGAAGATTGCCAAAGAAAATAATAAGAAGGGAAGAGAAAAAAAAATTAAAGAAGAATGTAAGATTTAATACAGTCACCCATAAGATGATATAACCAAATAATTAGAAAGTTAGAAGTCAGAACCAGAAGCAGTCAGTTCTATGAGGGTTTGAACTTCTCTGAGCTGGATGCAGACGCCTTTGCATATCTCTTGCGAGCAGGGGTATTTGATGGAGCAACGGGTGGAGGATCATCAGTTGAAGAAGCATCAGCTGGGGCAGCAGTTGTCTCAATTACTAGATCAGAAGCTGGAATCTCCATCTGACCACCGAGATGTGCAGAGAATTTAGGAATAACTATTCGGTATGCAGACTTTATATGCTCATCGCCCAGATATTCTAGTGTACCCAACACCCTACGCATGAAATCAAATTCATTAGAAAAACTTTTGGTAAGGGCAAAAAGCTGTTCAACCTGAGTCTTGACTAGCCCTAGCTGATTTTCGAGTATATCCAAACGGCCAGACTAATCCAAAGAAGACAGAATGTGCTTTGGAACCCTGGGAATGGGATTTGGTGTTCCACTTAAGTTTAAAAATTCATGAACGCCCAGGATAGGTATAGCATTTAAGAACCTGTCTAAATCCATATGAGGCATTCCTTGATGAGCAAGAAAATAATCAATAAGCGCTGGATGTGGTAGTTTGTACTGCTTAATCCTCAGTGGCCTTTCATACAAAATTCTATCAAAAATCATTTTGACCCAATCTACAAGCAAACACATTCCCAACTTATATAAGATAATTGCCTTATCACCCAAGATATCAGATCGATAAGTCAAATGGTCAATGTTGTTGATTAAGATACGATGGAGAATTTGTATTTTGGCAGAAGTTTGGAAGTAGTCAGTTCAACCACCTCTGGTCAAGCAGAACCTGTCACCTCTTGAGCAATGCTATCCTTAGTTAATTCCTCATCACTGGAGATAGCCACATCATCCATCCCAAGCCATTCTCTTGGAGAGTTAAGACTGAAATTAACATGTCATCTCTTGACATAAACTTGCCACCTAAATTCATTTCCAGCCTTACCCAAATTCTTGGGAACATTTGCCATAAAACTCCTTGACAAGAGTCTCATTAAACGGTTTAGAAAAACTCAACAAATTATATAGTTTATGAAACCCAACAATCTTATCTAGATCAAACGCAACAAACTCAGGAATAGATACCTTGCATTCAACGATAAACTTACGAAAGAAGGTAAATGAAAGAAACATACTTTCAGCAGTCTCAGATAGAAAACAGTAGTTTAGAGGATTAACAGAGTGTCTTTCTCTAGTTAGAGTTTCAAGCCTGAACATTTGTGGGTTTGAATTGGGAATAGGAAGTACTCTGTAGGCACCACCTGAGGCAGTGAGAGGCATGTTCTGACCAGCGCAACATCATCGATTTTACCTTTTTCTTTTTCAGCCCTCGTGACTCTTTTTGCTGGAGGAGGTGTGAGAGTTAGATTTCGAAGATTCATCAAGAGTGACATCGAAATCAGAATCTAATTTTTGAGAAGGGGGCTTACTTGAACTTTCTACGATTGGGAGAGGCTGTCCAGAATCATCATCACTAGTCTCTTCATCCTCACACACTTCTTCTTCAATTCCAGTATTGTCAGACCTACTGTCACCCGTTCTAGATCCGTCATCTTCATCTCCTTCTTCATCTGGTTCTTGAGCACTTAGGGTAACTTTCTTGCTCAGAAAAATAATGGGGTCTTTAGATGTTTGACGGGGCTGTGATGTAGAATGGCTGATTGGCGGATGATAGGCAACAATATCTGTCGATTGGTCATCTTGAGATGCAGCAGCCGCTGGAGAGGTGTCTAGGTCTAAACTAAAGGGTTCCAGTCTTCGTGCACTTCGCTGGAGAGTTCTTATTTGTGAGATGTGAAGCCCCATCGCAGTTTCAGTAGCAACCAGCGAAGTAAAAGTGTTCTTAGATGACCCTTCTAGATTTTTCTTTGATTTTGGCATTTTGGTTTTCACCATTGTGTGAATCTGAAATTAAAACTCTACAGAACTTTGAAATCAAATATTAAAGGCAGGGACTGAGTTCTGGACTTGAACACACACAGGAAGAGTAAAGAGAAAACCCTAGGTTGCAGTTTAAAAGGAGGAATTTTTTCAAAATGCACAAAGAGGGAACAATTAATTTAGGACAGGTTCAAAGCAGTTACAAAAATAAATTGATGATCGACAGTTATGGACATAAAAACCTCTCTTAACCAAAAATATGAAATTCGAATTTTATTTCCTTAAAAAGCTATTTTATGAAAAAATTGAATTTTTAAATTAGTAAGATCAATTTTAAAAAATCAGTACAAAATAAGATTTGATTCCGTAAAATATTTATCCAATTTTTTCTCAGTTAAAACTGATTGTACTGCCAAAATTAGACTGTTGATTGAAAATTCTACAAAAAAGGCTCACACAAGACAATCACACAAAAATAATGAGAATATTTTATGAGATAAAATTAAATCTTTTATTTATGGAAAAATTTCATAGTCCATAAATTATACATCAATCCAAAAATATCAAAATCAACCAAAATCTTCCAATCAGATATATGCGCATAATTAGATTCAATTATTTGGTCAGATTTATAACGTGAGTGTGTGATAGGACATACTAGACTAGTCAATATTAACCTGTCCCACTAAGTCAAATTGTACCTTGTCAAGAAGATATAGACTGAGATGTATTTCAAATCAGCAATCATCTGAACATATCTCTTTAAATAGAAAAAATATGTGCCTGCCAGACAGGAGTACGCAATTTGAAATACATATCTCTTTATATATATATATATATATATATTGTTTTGTCAAAGCACTGAATTTATAAGATCATGGAGTTGACTTTCTCACAGCCATAGATGTAGCCATTTTCTACATGATTTATGTTTATTATCAAGGACGGATGCACACATCTATGGTGGTAGCCCTCTCATCCATGAAATTGTTTGTTTAATACAACAACATACTATAGTGCCGAGAGACATAGATACTGACCATAAGTCTACAACAAAGTACGAAACTACTTTAAAGATAACAATTCAGTCAGTAGTAAAGTACAATCAAACAAGTCAATATATCTTCAAAGTGTGCTTATCTGAGCATATTTTACCATAAGTATAATGAGCATACCATACTAATTGGTTAATCCAAGTAAATCTCAAAATTTATAGACCAATCATACATGTATATCATATGCCATTTGCAAGAATACCCTCCTCCATTTTTTTATTTTTTATTTTTTATTTTTATTTTTACTTTTATTTTTAAAAAAATTAATGCATCAAGCAAATGCCCACGACCTTTCGTAGAGTCTCAAATCTAGTAGAATCTAAGGCCTTGGTGAACAAATCAGCCAACTGGTACTCAGTTTGAATATGTTCTAAAGTAATTACTTTTTCTTCGACCAAATTTCTAATAAAATGATGTCTAATGTCAATATGTTTGGTCCTAGAATGTTGAACAAGCATTTTAGAAATATTGATAGCACTAGTGTTATCACAGAATATAGTAACAAAGTTCTGGTCAATACCATAATCACATAACATTTGTTTCATCCAGAGTAGCTGAGTGCAACAATTACCTACAACAATATACTCAGCTTTTGCAGTAGATAGGGAAATAGAGTTTTGTTTCTTACTTAACCATGTAATGAGATTGTTACCAATATAGAAACATCCTCCACTCGTGTTTTTTCTATCATCTATATTTCCAACTATGTCAGCATCAGTGTATCCTGCAAAATCTACTCCTTCTAGTTGATTGTATTCCTGTGCAACCAAGCATGCCTTGTTTCTGACTATGTCCCCTTGTTCATCTAACTTATTTTTGAATATCCACTTTGTCTCGATCACATTTGTGTCCTTTGGCCAAGGTACAGGTTTCCACACTTCATTTCTGTTAAATCCTGCAAAATCTACTCCTTCTAGTTGATTGTATTCCTGTGTAACCAAGCGTGCCTTGTTTCTGACTATGTTCCCTTGTTCATTTGACTTATTTTTGGATATCCACTTTGTCTCGATCACATTTGTGTCCTTTGGCCAAAGTACATGTTCCCACACTTCATTTCTGTTAAATTAAGCTAGCTTTTCATGCATGGCTAGAACCCAATTTTCACCAATAATTACTTCATTTATATTTTTGGGTTCAATTTGTGAAGTGTAGCAAACATTTTCAAGTTCATTAGCAAGCCTCTCTTTGTCACCATACAGTCTCTAGAATCCGTAAGAACATTGTTCAATGGGTGTGCTTTCTGTATCCAAGAAGGGGGTTACCTTCTTATGTTCTGTTCATTGTTTGTATTTGGTACGTCAGAACTTCCAGGAGCAGGGGCAGAGACACCAGAACTTGATGCTGACTGTTCCATCTATTTATCACTGTCTGGTGCAGGCACATGATTGTCTTGAGTAGGTTGACGTCCAGCAACTTGTTAATCCAAAGACTGAATTTTAGGATCATGTGAATAAGATGAAAAATCATCAGTGTCATCAATTTTTACATTAATTGATTCAATAATAGTCTGAGTACGCATGTTATAAATTCTGTAAGTTCAGCTGTTCTCAGAATAACCAATAAATACTCCCTTATCACTTTTTGAATCTAATTTACCCAAGTATTTTCGATCATTTAAAACATAGCATTTGATACCAAAGGTATGTAAATATTTGAGATTTGGTTTCCTTCCTTTCCATATTTCATAAAGAGTTTGAGTGGTTCATGTTCTTAAAGACACACGATTCAAAATATAACAAGCAGTATTAACAGCTTCAGCCCATAATTTAACAGGAAGCTTTTTATTATTTAGCATTACTCTAGCCATCTCTTGTAGAGACTTATTTGCGTTCCACAAAACCATTTTGTTCAGGAGTTTTGGGTGCAGAGAATTTATGAAAAATACCATTTTGATCACAGAATGTAGAGAAAAGAGCATTTTCAAACTCTCCCCATAATCACTTCTAATCCTCGAAATTTTTATTCCCTCAAAATAGATTTCTGTTGTTAATTTTAGATACAAAAATTTAAATCTCCCAAAAATATCAGATTTTTCTCTCAAGAAATCTACCCAAGTATATCTAGAAAAATCATCAACGTATACATAAATATATTTTTGCCACCAATGCTTTCAATTTGAATAGATCCATCAAATCTATGTGAAATAATTCTAATACATGAGAAGTAGTAAGAAATTTACCTTGCTTGTGAGTACTTTTAGTTTCCTTACCTTTTAGGCACGAATCACACAATCTTTCATATTTTTCAGTAAGCTTAGAAACGCCTCGTACTGTATTTAATTTTGTTAGTCTCAAGAGATCACTATAGTTTAAATGTCTCAATCGTTTGTGCCACAACTCGGTAGAGTCAGTCTTTGAAATATGATAAGTAATTTTGGTGTTAAGAAGATAACATTTATCACTAGATCTAGTACCATGTAGAATGAAACTACCATAATAATTCAAGACTTTACAAGATTTTTTTTGAGAACATAACCAAGTGTTTATCGTCACAAAATTAGCCTATATTAATCAGGTTAGCTTTTAAACCTACAACAAAAAGAACTTCTTTTAACGGGGAGAATCCATCAATTAGAATAGTGCTTACACCTTCAATTTTACCATATGTTCCATCACCAAAAGTGACTAGATCACCTTCATGACTTTTGTAGTTAGTTAGATAAGATTGATTACCAATCATATGTCTAGAACAACCACTATCAAAATACCAAAAGTTAGGAATAAAAGTTCTTTAGGCAACATCAACCATATAACAATTTAAATCACTCTTTTTAACCCAAATTTTTCTTACTTTAGTGTTGCTATGGTGTCTCATTTGTCTATTGACCAAGTTTTTACTATATAAACAATTAAAGGAGTCGTGTCCTAGATTACCACAGATGCAAAATTTTACAAAGTAATTTGATTTACCTCTCTATATTGAGAATTGATACATTAGTTGTATAGCTGATGGTCGTGACTGTTTTTGAGTATTGGCATTAGCTAAAACCTGCATAGGCAGGTCAGCCTCAGTCCTAACACCAATGGGAGCATTTTTGTCAGAAAATACGGCAGACTGTATTTCTTTGATGAAGTTGATTTGATTCCCAACCTTTCCTTTCTATTTCTAACATATGCCAAACCTTTTTTGACGTTTGGAGTTCTTCCATAGCTTAGGGTTTTACTCAAGCAAGAGGCTCCAATTGTTAATTGCTTGATCATTTCTTTTGAAACTTTTAATTCATCAAGAAGGTTTGCAATTTGATCATCCTTCTCTTTTAAGATGTTGGTTAGAATATTATTTTGAGAATCAATTTCAGCCTTATCATCTTCTAAAAATTTCATCATGACGTGAGTAGACAAGTATTTCTCATGTTCGTCTTTTAATTTTTTATTCACACCGCTGCTGTTATAATAGACACGAACTGGTTCTTCAGATGTTGTAGTCAAGAAGTCAGAACCTGTAGTCAAGTTTTGCACAGAATCAGTACAAGATGTTAAGTTCACAGTTAAAGACGTTACCTGATCAACAGTAGTTTTGTCGTCCTCATCCTCATCTGAATCTTTTTCATTCACTCCAAGTGATATTCACTCCAAGTGATATTCATGGCCTTCTTGGTATAAGATTTCTTTAAAGTATTTGCACATTTGGAGGCTATGTGACCAAAACCTTCACACTCATGGCATTGAATTCAATTGTCAGATTTATTCATAGATGTAGTGGGGTTTTGTTTTGTATTGTTCAGAAATCTCTTCTTTTGTTGGAGTGGGGTATTCAAGTTCTTTCCTTTTTTATTTTCTTTTAGAAAATTTTTGAATTGTTTGGCGAGTATGGCCATATTTTCATTTGTTTCACTCTACTCACAATCAACATCTTCGTCATCGTTTTTAATTTTGAAGGCAATACCAGATCCCTTTTCTTTTTTTTCTCATTTGTAGATGTAATTCATATGTCATCAATGATCCCACCAATTCTTCAACCTTCATATTCTCAATCTTCTTACTTTCTTCAATTGCAGTTACTTTGGAATGAAAACAATCAGCCAATGATATGAGAATTTTCTTTACAATTTTGCTCTCCGAATATTTATTTCCCAAAGTATAAGCAGTATTGGTAATGTCACTGAGTTTTGCAGAGAAGTCTTTGAATTGTTCATCGTCTCTTATGGTTAGTTGTTCAAACTTTAGAGTAAGAACTTGAAGCTTGGATGACTTGACCATAGTGGTTCATTCATAAGCAATCCATAAAACATCCTAAGCATATTTTGCAACCTGAAAAGTAGAGATCAAACAACATTGATTAGAGTCTACGAAGGAGAATATGGCATTTAAAGCTTTGGAATTCCAATTAGTATAATTAAAATCAGTTGTAGACTCGTCTGTCTTTTTCTCTCTTTTTACACCATTTTCAATAATGGTGGGAGTTTTATAACTATAGACAATAGAGTGCCAAGCTTTTTCATCAAAGAATTGAATATAAACATGAATCCTAATTTTCCAATTGGCATCATTAGTACCATCTAAAATAGGTGGTCTAAACGGAGTTTCATCCATATCTAGGTTTCTTTGGATCGCACTTATAAACTAATACCAATTGAAAGTTCTAAAACCTAGATTAATTAAATTAATAGTAATTTTAATCTTAATTAAACTAGTAGTGGACAGAGTGTAGTAAGAACTGGCGAGTGATAAAGATAACAATTCTTACTCGCACAGTAATGTTCGTTTACCTAATCTTGTTAAGTGCAGAATTTAAACAATTAAATACGAACACAATATGTAACATGATAATCCCCGAAGGGAAACATCCACATACCCCATACCATGGGTAAAAACAATCCACTAATAATCTTATTCAAAAATACAATAGTATCAATTTTTGTAATTTCACAAAATTAACAAAATAACAATCAAGCCAAGTAGCTTAAACAAGATATAGAATTGTTCGTTGAGCACCAATTTGTTTTTTATTCTTCAACAAGTTTGAATAAAACATTTTTGCTTTGAAGTTGAATCAATAGAGCATCGAGTCTTGTTTTCTCCCAATGAATTTGGCCGGTTTTGTGCTTGGAGAAACAAGAGCAAATATTATTTTTCAAAGCTTTAATTCCTTATTGATTTGTACTCTTACTTATAGTTAAAGTAGTAATCAAATTAGAAATTATTTCTTACCTAAAAATCTACAAAAATAATGGTAAGACAATTAGTTAGAAAGAATATATAAAAAGATATTCTAGATTTGAGGAATGAATGAATTTAGGAAACTTAAGATTTTCTTTAAATATTTCATTTGTAAGCAAATTTAAGACAATAAGAAAAGATTTATTAACCTACAAAATAAGTTGTAAGTAATATTCATGAGATCAAAATATATTGTGTATGGAAACAGAATAAAATTGCAGCTTTAATGATCTGAAAAAATAATCCACTTATCAACGCAGTCAGTCAAAACTGACGTTATCCAAACCAGCCATAACAAAAACGTTGACATGCTCTTATAACATTGAAAATCAGTTATATTAATTAAGAAAACCAAGATATAAAAAGTGAAAAATATGACATATTTGTCCAACAAGTAATATACAGTATAGAGAAATATAATATAGTTTATAAAATATAGTATAAAGTATCAAGCATATTGATAACTACAAATGTATTCATCTACAGTGTATTCATTCAACTACAATGAAATTTCTCATAAAGTTTTGAAACCATATGTGTTTTATATTGTCTCACTTACTTCATCGTCAAAGTTTCTTCTAACTTTTTATTCTTTTCTAGTCGTTCCATTACGCGGTTGACATGTATTACACAATCAATACTGTGATATAAAATTCAGAAATATTTATTAAACGTTGGTATATATCTACGTTCAAAACAAGATAATATAAAATCCATTAAATCCTAAGAGTATCAACAATATCATAGACAACTTAAGATGAAAGAATATCTTGCAAAGCATGCTTGTCAAGAACAATACCACACATTATCCCATCAAATCAAAAACGTATCATGAATATTCTTGGAGGCAAAACATGATTGTTTAATAATAAACCATAACTCGAAACAAGGATAATATGACACACACTCAAAAAAGTAAACTTCAACCCAATAGAAGAGTAGTATCATACATAACAATATGTTAATATAACAGTATCTTTATGGTTAAAGACAACAAACAAGTTAAAGCAATATTATAGTACCGAAGCATATTAGGATCAAACATATGCTTGGAGAGAGAGGCAAAATATTATGATTTAACAGAAAACCATAACTCAAAAGAATCACACTATCCCATTAAATTTAAACAACTTCAAGATAAGGACACTGACATATACAAATTAAGATTGAAACAATATATTAATATAAGAGTACATTAAAAATAACAATATCTCACACAACATGTTTGTCACGAATAATATCACACAATATCCCATTAAATCCAAACAGAATCAGAACTACATTAGTATTAAGCATATACCTAGGGGGCCAAAAATGTTAAAAGCATAACTCAATACTTTAATAATATTATATATATACGAAATTTGAACAATATCTTAAATTTTTGCATAGGAAAATATGATATTATAACAAAAATTTAAGCACATATTTTAATATAATGCGAAAAAAATATGAAACATTGATAAAAATATACAATTTTTTACAAAAATTAAAGAAACAGTTCTAATGTAATGCAAAATAAATATTAAACAGCAGAATTAAATATAAAAAAAAGATATCGTTTCTACAAACTAAAATTGGAGTTTTAACGTTCAGTAAAATTACTTTAAGAACTCGTCGATTTCGGAGAATCAGCAACCAAAAATTTAATTTGGCACAATTTTGAAAGGCGGGGTTGAGATCTTTATTATATAAGCACAATTCTGGGTTGTTGAGAAAGATGCAAAAAAAAAAAAAAAAAAAAAAAAAGAGAGACACAAATTGGAAAAGAGGGTTGAAAATTCAAATTTCATAAAGAGACACAAGTGTATTTTTGTATTGCTATATAATTTAAAATGAATGAGTTTTGGACTATATGACTTTGAAATTTCGTAAGTAATTTTGAGATGACTTGCCTTAAATTTTCCCATTAATTATCTCAATCCAAAATTAAATTATTCTTCCTCTAAACCTTAATCTAAGGGTTATAACCTTCCATTACGCCTCAAGATAATGTTCCTAAGGTCCTAACACTCGGTTTTGTAACTTTTCTTTAATTGCAGTTTAGTATCTAGTTTTCTCAAAATTCATAAAACTAGCTCAAAAGATTTTCTTAACAACTGATGATCTTTCATCACATTAATTACACATAATAAATCATAATTAAGTACTACGTAAAACGTATCATTACTCAACATAAAAAACTGGGGTTTACACGATCACCATGAGAAATACTATTTGGCATTTTAATGTTTGCTTGGTGGAGTTATAAAGTAGTTTATTAGAAGATTTTATGAAATATATAGTAGAAAATAAGTTTGAGCAAAAAATAAAAAATAAAATAAATTTGCATATGTGTTAGTTGTGGCTAAGAGAGCAATATGGTGTGATTGGCATGTGGGTCTTATTTATCCCCTTTTAAACTAAGCATATGTGTCTTTAAGACATCAAGGGTCCTTTCAAAACTTTAACTTGAGTGGAAAGCACAAATTAATGCATATTAGATGCACATAAAATTAGATTTAAAGCAGAGTTGACATTTTCAAATTTCTATTTCTGGAATATGGCAGGCATATTCGATTTCTTGATAACTGAAGTTGAATAAAACATCACTATCTGTTGAACCTAAATTCATTTGTCACTGTCTATGAAACTTGGTTCATTTTATTCACCATTAACCAAGGGGCAGATGTGTTAATCAATTCAACTAAATATTTATTTATTTAAATATATTTTTTAACGTGTGGATCATACTCATTTTTTGTTTAAATATCTGACACATACATAATTTTTCATAAATAAAACTTGAATCGTGATCTTTTGCCTGACTTGCTATGTTAACCAATTCATCTAAAAACTTTAAATTGTTAGATGTTTCATCTATTTAGAGTATGAATGTGTAAGCTTTTTTAAATTTATAAGTTTATCAAACATCATGTTCTAATTTTTGCACCGTCTTTGAATTCTCCAAATGTCTTGAATTTAATCTTATAATTTTTGGATTGTACTTGTTTCAAATCTTCAAGTTTCTTCAGTATTTTTCAAAGAATCGATACACCAACATGTGGTCACTAAATTTAAAACTTAAATCCTGAAACGAAGACATGAAGCATGATAAAAGGGAAGAACTTATAGTATGTTTGTATAGTTTTATAAGTATTTGTAAATTTATCAAATTTTATTTTTATCTATACATTTCGTAAGATTTATAATTTTTATTTACTTTTTATCCACATATTTTGTAAGACTTACTGTTTATAATATAAAAAATCTAAACAAGTACTAATATCACTACGTGTGCGCGAGGAGTGAAATGGGTAGTTAGAATGCCGAGTACCCGTCGCCCCTAGGAATTATACGGTCCTAGAGATATGTTCCTTTCTTGTCCCACCAGGTTTAAGATAATGCTTTGGCCTATTTTCATGTGTACGAGTAGTGATATATCCTACCCACTGTGGATAGAAGATCATTTATCTACTGATGATTTGTGTCTACACACAGTGTGGTAATGATCTCCTACCCACCGTGGGTAGGAGATCATTACTCTCATGTGTAGTATATAAAGTTTTCATCACTTTTGCAATTAAGTCCATATATTTTTTGGTGCCACCAAAGGGACTTGATCAAAGCTGTATAATTCGAGCTCTAATATTAGACACCTCTCAATCGAACCTGTACTATTTGATCTAATTATCGTTTAAAAATGTGAGACTTCACTCTCGAATGATATAAAATCACACAAGTTTATATTGTTCCGTAATTACATCATCTAGCCTACTGAGCTTATGTCTTAACCCCATCTGATATTCAATGATCAAAGCCCCCCTTTAAACCATTCAACACAAAAATGTTAAGATAATTTTTTTCACCTGTTTTTCAGAGTGATGATTTTCCTACATCAATATATGTTTATTACTTTACTTACTCTCGAGTTTCCAATATACTCAATATTTGACCACATTAATTAATCTCACTCATTGACACATTAATTAACTTTCGAGCATGCGAATATTGTCCATTATCTTGTTAAATGATTCAGGCAATTCATACAGTAATCATGTGAAATTTAACTCTTTGCAAGATCATGATATTGAATTATAATTGAACACATTGTCCAATTCAATGCAGTCCAAGTATACTAGCATCATTATTCAGATCCAATTCAATGCAGTCCAAGTATGCTAGCATCATTATTAAGAAAATCACTATTTTGTAATTAGGACCGTTCACCCCAATTGGTAGAATAATTGACACTACGATCTTATTAGAACAAGGTGTCTCACCTTTATTCATTGGTCGTTAACTCAATTTGCTATCCATCAAACTATAAGTCATGTTTCACAAATCTCAAATGACCGAAGACATTTAGGGTGTATTTGATTTTGATTAAAATTAGATTTTTTATAATAGTTGATAAAAAGTGATGAAATATGTTGTTGAAAAGTTGTAAAAAATTGTAGATTACATGAAATATGCGATTAAAATTAATTGTTGACTTTAATTTTAATCTTTTCACAAAATTTTAATTAAAATCAAATGAATCTTTATTCGCTTGTTCAACTAAATAATACCATGCAATAAATATTCTTATTTATGGAATAAATAAATAAACAACTATTATTTATTTTTAGGAATTTTGGCGAAAATGGTCACTAACCTTTGCCCTTAGTGTAGAATTGGTCCCTAACGTTTAATTTTTGGCAAACAAGTCCCCAACCTATGCTTTTTGGTATGAAATTGGTCCTTATGGGATGAAAAAGACAAATATACCCTTATTTTTAATTAGAAGAAATTGTATGTGGATTCCTAATCATTACAAAATGTGTAAATAGGTCCAATACTTTTATTTTTTATAAAAAACTAAAGAAAACTAATGAGTTTTTTTTTTTTTTTTTTTAGAATTAACATTTTAGTACTAAATATGTCAAATAAAATTATTATTTTTATTATTAAGTAATTATATTATTTAAAATTTAAACTTTTATTTTATTGTTTTATAAAAAAATAACTTTGTCAAAAACTTGATGTTCAAATACTTTTATTTAATTGAGTTATATGTTTATTAACTACAAATATTAGAAATTCATTATATTCTTCATATTTTAATTTATTGTTTTATTTTCGTTCAAAATAAAACACATAATGTATAAATAAATTTTTATTAGTATTTTTATGTTAAATAAAAATGTAATAAGATTAGTTCAATGTCATAATATTATATACGTTATTTTGCTATTTATTTAACTTAATTTTTAAACTAAAGAGGGAGAAAAAAATTTATAAGTAAAGAGGGAGAAAAATAATTTCTCACAATGATTTCTCCCTTTTTAAATAATATAATTACTTAATAATAAAAATAATAATTTTTTTTTTTACATGTTTATTACTAAAGTATTAATTCAAAAAATAAAAAACTCACTAGTTTTCTTTAATTTTGTTATAAAAAATTAAAGTTTTGGACATATTTGTACATTTTGTAATGATTAGGAATCTATATACAATTTCTTCTAACTAAAACTAGGGGCATATATGTCATAAGGACCAATTTTGCACCAAAACACATAGGTTAGGGATTTGTTTGCTAAAAAATAAACGTTAGTGACCAATTCTACACTAAGAGCAAATGTTAAGAACTATTTACGCCAAAATCCCAATTTTTTATCAATAAACTATCACACACTAAATAAATAGTTGGTTACACATCCTCTTTGCTTATTACTTAGTCTATTATTTTTTGGATTGATTACACCAATGTTCACCGAAGATTGATTAAATTTCAAAATAATCATTAAAATAATTTTTTCACACTAGTAATCACTAAAATTTATAACAATTACACTGATGGTTATTCAGTTTAAAACATTAATATTACGTCCTACGTGGCGCCATTAAGTGCCATTGTATTACCAAACAATGTTATTATCAGTGTTCTAAAATGCTCGCATATGCGTGCGCTTAGGCACGCTTAGGCTTGATGCTTGGCCTTGCCGCCTCGCCTCGCCTCGCATTGCTCATTTTTTCGCATCGACTGCGCATTGCCACGCTTAGACGCGCCTAGGCTCAATGCGCGACATCGCCGCCTCGCCGCGCATTACGCATTTTAGAACTTGGGTTATTATTACGACATGTAAGACAATTGTGGTTAAAAAAAAAAAAAAAAGTGGGATGAAATACGATTTAAGCAAAAAAAGATTTAAAGTTATAGTAAATCTAAAACCTTTACATTATCTCCTATTTTCCCAATTTCCTCCCCAGTTTCATGTGTTACCCCAATTTCGTTCTCAATGTAGAGTTTTCCATTAAACAATATATTAAATATTGCCTTACAAATTTGTGTTTCCTATATTGAAATTACTTGAGACGTTCCTTCCTCATATTGGAATTTCACTCTTTTACGGCCTTTTCCTTCGATAAGAATAGGGTTAGGTTCAGTTTAGTCATAGAAAGACAAAAAATTGGGGATTAAAATCGAAAAAGGGTTAGAAATTGGGAATGTAAATCGTTTTGGTGGACAAAACGCATTTGCCAATTATGCATTTAATTAATAGAACACAATTAAGTATGGTGTAGCATACTAATTAATATTATTTGTGCCTACGATAGAATTTAACTAGATCTTAATTTGACGTTTTGAGCCAAGTGATATTAGTGAACTATTACAAACTTAAAGTATAAAAAAATTATTTCAATGACCATTTTAAAATTTATAACAAATTTGAATGACCGTTCTTGTGATTAACTCATTATTTTTGAGATAAATATATGTTTATGAAGTCATTTTCTTTTGTGCGTACACGCTAGATATGCCTCCCTTGTACTGATTTCATATATTTATTGATTTTTCTTTCTCATTTGTGTAATTATTCATCAAATTTCAACCATTTGTGGTAAGTGCAAGAGGTTGTTAAGCATCAATGAGTTACTATACCAAAAATAATACACGAGTTTATATAAGCTTTTATGTGCTTACTAATTAACTTTTGAACGGATAATTAATATTTCTACCTCATGAGAAAATGTTATTATTTTTATTACAAAGAGTACGACTACAACTGTAAAAGAGGTTGGAAGGTTAGGTTCCCTTGGTACAAACTGGATTCAACTCGAATGTACAATAAACAAACAATTCTTTTTTATTTTTTTATTTTTTTTTATAATCATATTGGGTATTTTTCAATCCAATTGATCATCAAACATGCCATTGGAAATGTGTTACTCTACTTCTTTCGAATTATGATTTTCTGTTAAATCATAACATTTTGCACTCTCAAGCAGATGCTTGATACTAATATATTTTTGATAATGTTTTATTGGTTTAACTTATTTGTTGTCTCTAACTATTAAAAAATATTTACTTACCTTATTCTTTACCTTATTGATAGAATTCTATTTACAGTAGAACACAATGTAAGTAGGATACCATATGGGTAATATTCTCATTCTAGGTAGAATTCTTTTACTTATTAGGTTTCTATTAGTCATTTATTAGTATATATTTATCTTGTAAACTTATTCATAATTCAACTTACATCAATACAGAAAATTATTTCTCCACATATATTTAATCTCATATTTTACATGGTATCAGAGAGTCGATTCTGAGCAACGATGTCTGACACAAACACCATAGAAGCGACGATTGCCCAATCGGATCCTATGACCCTACAGCAATCCGATCATCCTAGCTTAATCCCCGTTTCTAAACCACTTGATGGAAACAATTATGGACAATGGAGTAGATCTATGAGAATTGCTCTAATTGCCAAGAATAAAATTGGCTTCATTGATGGGAAGATCGAAATACTAGAAGCAGAAGATGAGAAGCATTCTATATGGGATCGAAGTAATTACATGGTGCTGTCCTGGATACTTAATTCAGTACATCCAGATATTGCTGAAAGTATCATATACTCCGAATTTTCCACAGAGGCATGAAACGACCTACGAGATCGATTTTCTCAAGGTAATGATGCACGAATATATCAGATTCGCCAAGAAATTGCCGAGCATCGACAAGAAAATCAATCGGTGTCAGCCTACTATACCAAGTTAAAGGGACTATGGGATGAATTGGGTTCTTATCATAACCCAATTGGATGCATTTGTGGAAATCTTAAGGCACTAACTACAAGGGATGAGAAGGAGAAAGTCATGCAATTCCTGATGGGGTTGAATGATTCTTATTCCAGAGTTCGTGGAAACATACTAATGATGAGTCCCTTCCTAGATACCAGAAAAGTCCACGCAATTTTAATGCAACATGAAAGGCAAGTTGAGGTTGCAACAGATCGTGAAGGGCAACATTCAATCAATTGGGAGAAGTCGAGCAATTGGGGGTCGAACAAGAAAGATAACAAACGGTCGAACCGGTCGACTGCTTCAACAGAAACTGGCTAGAAACAGTGCACCCACTGTTGGATGATTGGCCATATTATTGACACCTGCTATTTCATCCATGGCTTCCTTCTAGGGCACAAGTTTCATCGGAAGGACGTGAAGCCACGAAATAAACGCATCACAAACACTGCTACTGCTTCTACACTTGACCCAAAAGAAGGCAAAACGCTCACAGCCAAGGAATATGAACAGATCATAACACTTCTAAACAACAAGACTGGTAATGATAAGTCTTATGTTAACACCTCATGTATCAATCCCTCTACTACCTCTTTGAGTAATTCATGGATTATTGATAGCGGGGCCACTGACCATGTAACAAATGATGGGATTATTGAGAATAAATCCATGCCAAAACAAAAAACTGTGCAATTACCGAATGTGGGTCATGCTTCTATTAAATCCATTGGTGCAGTTAACTTTGAAAATAATATGATTGTTGATAATGTGCTTTATGTTCCCAATTTCAAAGTTAATCTATTATCTATCAGTAAACTTACTCAAAGGTTAGGTTGCTATGTGATATTTTTTCCTGATTTTTGTGTCATGAAGGATTTGACGACGAAGAAGACGATTGGCTTAGGAAGGTAGAGTAACGGCCTATAATACCTTTCACAAAAACTACAAATACATCATACTACCAGTGGATCAACCAACCTATGGTATAGATGTCTAGGACACCCTTCAGCCTCACCTCTTCAATTCCTAGCACAAAGTATCTTAGATATTAGTTTTAATTCTCATGATATTTGTGATGTTTATCATTTGGCAAAACAATCTAAACTACATTTTAAAGTTAGTCAAATTTTTAGCAATAAACCATTTGATTTTATTGATTGTGATATTTGAGGACCTCATAGGATTTATTCTTATTCTGGTGCTAGATATTTCCTTACAATTGTTGATAATTTTTCTCGTTATACTTGGGTATACCTCATGCATCACAAATCTGAAACTCAAAGCATAATTAAAAATTTATTTTGCTTGGGTTAAAACTCGACATAACTTGACTATATAAACCCTGAGGTTTGACAATGGTCAATAGTTCTTATCCTTGCAAACATTCTTAAATGAAAATGATACTATTTTTCATAGATCATACCCTTATACCCTTCAACAAAATGAAGTGGTAGAGAGAAAACACTGGCACCTCCTTAATGTGGCTCGTGCCATTAGATTTCAAGCCAATATTCCGTTAAAATTTTGAGGGGAACATATCAAGACAGCTTGCTACCTTATCAACCGGACACCTTCGCCATTGCTCTCACACAAAACACCATACGAAAGATTGCACAAGAAACTACCACGTTATTCACATTTACGTGTCTACAGTTGCCTGTGTTTTGCCACCAACCTTAGACCCAGCCATAAATTTGACACATGAGCCAGACGGTGTGTGTTTCTTGGATACTCCTCAGAACAAAAAAGATACACCTTATATGACCTAACCGACAAAAAGCTAGTAGTATCCCGAGACGTCGTCTTCCATAAAAACATATTTCCATATGCCTCCCAACAAAATGATGAAACCAACTTTATCCCATTGCCACAATCTATGCCTTTAGATGTTGAAACACCACATTTAACATACCCTGAGAACCAACATAGAGCAGAAACGAATAACTTGCCACAATGTCCCGAACATCAATCGAACGGTCGACCGGTCTCCTCATCCGTTTCAATAGAGAACCCAACCGGTCGATCCACTGGTCGATCGATTTTCTCATCTGGTTCAACAGAGAGCTTAAACAGTCGACCGACTTAACCTGCCGGTCGATCGATTGAGAATGTCTATCCACTACTGATCCACCTACCTCTTCTTACCCTCCAGATGACCAGCCAGCACATACCCAAAATACCAAATGACCAAGTTCGACGATCCACAACATCAATTCAAACCCCAATTCACCTTAAAGATTACTATATCAATCATATTCTGCCTATTCAGGTCAGGTCTATTCCAGTCAAATCCAACACTCGACATCCTACATCAAGGTATGTATCATATAGTAACCTTTCATCTATTCATCGTGCTTTTACATACAATATTTCTCATATCATTGAGTCATCTACATATGAGGCAGCATGTCAGGATCCCAAATGGTCCCTGCTATGAATGATGAAATTCATGCCTTGGAAGAAAACAATACTTGGTCACTTGTTCCGCTTCTTCCAGGTTCTCATCCTATTGGTTGTAAGTGGATGTTCAAGGTTAAATTTTATTCTGACGATACAGTTGAACGATACAAAATATGGTTGGTGGCAAAGGGGTTTACACAACGAGAAATAATTGATTATAATAAAACTTTCGCTCCAGTTGCAAAGTTAACTACAGTCAGATACTTACTTACTATCGTCTCTATTCGCGACTGGACGCTTCATCAGATGGATGTACAAAATGTCTTTCTTCATGATGATCTTGATGAAGAAGTCTATATGACTCTCCCACCTGGATTTCATCGACAGAGAGAGATACAACCAGTTGTATGTCAGCTTCATAAATTTTTATATGGATTAAAACAAGCATCTAGTTCATGGTTTCAAAAATTTGTATCTGCTATTATTCAGTTTGGGTTCAAACAGTCACATGCAAATTACTCACTCTTTACAAAGGTCAATGGTGATTCATTTACGGCAATTCTGTTATATATTGATGATATGATTGTCACAAGAAATGATAGAGAAGCAATCTCTACTACAAAAATATTCATTGCATCTCAATTCAAGTTGTAGGACCTTGACACATTAAAATACTTTCTTGGAGTAGAAATTGCTCGCTCAAGATTAGGGATTTCAATAAATCAAAGGAAGTAGACTCTTGACATTCTTCAAGAAGCCGGATTACTTGGAGCAAAACCTACAGCATTTTTCATGGAGCAGTCATTAAAATTTAATTTGACAGACGAAAAGTTATTATAAGATCTTACATACTATCGACGGTTAGTAGGGAAGCTCATTTATGTCACCATTACCAGACCAGAAATTTCATATTTGGTCAATATACTCAGTCAATTTATACAGGCACCTAGACAACCCCATATTGATACTGTTCACCGATTGCTCCGATACTTAAAAGGGGCACCAGGACGAGAATTATATTTCCCATCAAATGAGAAATTAAAGCTAGCAGGATTTTGTGATGTAGATTGGGTCGGAGATATTACTACACGATGGTCAGTTACGGGATATTGTGTATTCTTGGGAAAGACACTTATATCATGGAAAAGCAAGAAACAAACGACTGTGTCCAAATCTTCAGCAGAAGCTAAGTATAGGGCAATGGCTTCCGTTACATGTGAGTTTATATGGTTGAGACAATTGCTGATAGACTTATGTGTAGATCACCCACAAGCAGCAACCTTATATTGTGATAATCAAGCAGCAATGCATATTACTGCTAATCCAGTATATCATGAAATAACAAAACACATTGAAATAGATTGTCATATTTTTCGTGAACGAATTGATAAGGGAGAGATCAATACTGCCTATGTTCCAAGCAACAATCAGATTGCGGATTTATTTACTAAAGCTCTAGGCAAGGACGCATTTCATAGTTTCACTTACAAGCCGAGCACTTTTGACATACATGCTCCAACTTGAGGGGGAGTATTAACAAATATTTACATACCTTATTTTTTACCATATTGATAAAATTCTATTTACAGTGAAACACAATGTAAGTAGGATACCAGATGTGTAATATTCATATTTTAAGTAGAATTCATTTTTTTATTATGTTTCTATTAGTCATTTATTAGTCTATATATATATATATATATATATCTTGTAACCTCATTCATAATTCAACTTACATCAATATAGAGAATTATTTCTCCACATATATTTTCTCTCGTATTTTACATTAACCATGATATATTGTTTATTAAAATACTGTTATCTATAATATTGTTCATCTATTGAGTCGGAGAATGCTGTTTTTAGTGTGTATGTCATAGTGTCCTTGTTTCGAGTTATGGTTTATTGTTAAACAATTATATTTTGTCCAAAGAATATGTATGATACTGTTTGAATTTTGATGAGATATTGTGTAATATTTTCGTGATAAGCATGCTCTACAATTATTATTTATATCTTGAGATGTCTATAATACTATTCTAATCTTAATACTGTCTGGACTTAATGTGTATTGTGCTTGTTTGGACTTAATAAAAATATTATGCTTCCTTAGAGTTATAATTTTATGTTAAAGTATAACATTTTACCCCCACAAGCATATGGTTGCTACTAATGTACTTCTAATACTGTCATATTATTTTAATTTGTTTGCTGTCTTTAATCATAATATATTCTTATATTAAGATATTGTTCTTCTATTGGGTTGGAGATTGCTGTTTCGAGTGTATGTGGCATACTGTCCTTGTTTCGAGTTATGGTTTATTGTTAAACAATCATATTTTACTCCAAGAATGTGCATGATATTGTTTGGATTTGATGGATAATGTGTGATATTGTTCATGACAAGCATGTTCTCCAAGAGACTGTTTATATCTTGAGACATTTATGATATTGTTCGTATCTTGATACTGTTTGAATTTAATGGGATAATGTGCTTCTTTCGAGTTATGATTTTTTGTTAAAGCATAATATTTGCCTCCCAAAAGCATATGTTTCATACTAATGTACTTCTTATACTGTTATATTGGTTTAACCTGTTTGCTGTCTTTAATCATAAGATATTATTTTATTAAGATATTGTTCTTTTATTGAGTTGGAGTCTGCTGTTTTAAGTGTGTATGTGTCCTATTGTCTTTGTTTCGAGTTATGATTTATTGTTAAATAGTCATATTTTGCTCCAAGAATAAGCATTATGTTGTTTTGATTTGATGAGATACTGTGTGATATTTTTCGTTATAAGCATGCTTTGCAAGATGCTATTTATATATTGAGCTGTCTATGATACCATTCTTCTTTTGGGTTGGAGTTTGGTGTTTCGAGTGTGTGTGATACTGTCATTTGTGTTGAATTATGGTTTATTGTTAACAATCATTTTTTTCTCAAAAATATGCATGATAATGTTTGGATTTAAGGATAGTGTAAATATAATTCGTTATAAGCATGTTATGCAAGATACTATTACAATTTTGAGCTATCTATGATACTGTTCTTATCATGATATTATTTGAATTTGATGGAATAATGTACTTCTTTAGTTTCTATTTCAAAATCAAAATTTTACCAATTTAATAGTAGTAGAAACTTCATACTTTGACAAATGAAGCAATAACCGTTATTGTTGATTTGTTTCAAAATTGATCTATTCACTTTAAAACAATAATAGAGCATATTACAACAATTTGAAACATTAACAATTCTCAATTATTCAAATTTTTCAATACCGATAAAAAAAATCAAACATATGAAAAAAAAGATAACTATTAAAGTGAACAAAATTTTCTGGAATTCTTGAAATGCTTCAAATAAGCTCAATCAACTTAATTTAATTTAAAATAAAAATAAATAAAAATTTCAAGTATGCAATCTTCTACAAGAGACCAAAATTCATACAGCATATAGTGAAGTAAGAGAGATAAAATGTGGTATTGCATCTATATACCCAGTTAGCAAGGTCCAATCATGTTCATGCAACATAGAGAATGAATTTAGAGATAAAATGTAGTATTTCATATATATATATATATACCTAGTTAGCAAGGTCCAATTAGATTTTATTTCTTTACTTTATATTATAAGTGTAATTGTGGTATTAGTGAAAAATTTTCCTGTATTTTTTTATTACAAAAAACTAAAAACGTGACTTGTGGGCAATTTAAAAAAAAAAATTTGACGTAAGAAGGAAAATATTCCATGTGTATGACTTAGAGCATTTTTGTTTAAGATTTTTTAAACTCTTTTTGTCAAACTCATTTTAAATCATATATTTCATCGAATTCGCAACTTTTATGAAATTTTTAACTATATATTTCATCTACTTTTATAAAAAACTTCTAGAAAACTAATTTTAAACTACACCAAAACAATTTTCCATATATATATTGGGAAATTGGCGCAAATGGTCCCTAATATTTGTCCTCAGTGTGGAAATGGTCCATAACCTTTATTTTTTAGCAAAACAGTTCTTAACCTATGTATTTTGGTGTGCAATTGATCCTTATTTGATAAAAAAAAAATATACCCTTATTTTTAAATAGAGACGTTGTCAATTGAATTCCTAATCTTTGTAAAAAGTACAAATGGGTTCCATACTTTTATTTTTTATGAAAAATTGAAAGAAACTAACAAATTGGTAATATACTAAATTATTTTGTATATTTTACTATTATAAAATAACTAAAATTTAAGCTCATAATTATTAACAAACGTGTTAATTAAAAATATTTTATTATTATTAAGTAATCATATTATATGAAATTTAAACTTTAATTTTATTGTTACAACATAAAAAGAAAAATAATTTTATTACAAATTTGATACTGAAATATTTTTTTAATTAAGCTATTCGTTTATTAACTACAAATATTAGAGCTCAAATTATATTATTCATATTTTAATTTATAATTTTATTATCGTTCAAAAATAAAGAACACATAATGTGTAAATTTATTTTTATTAGTATTTTTATGTTTAAAAAAATATAATAAGATTGGTTCAATATTATAAAGTATATACACTATTTTATTATTTATTTAACTTAATTTTTATTTAAGTTTTTCACATCAATAGCAATTACATATACCCAAAGCGCAATAATTTTATAATTTTATTTTATGAAAAATTTAATTCACATACTATATTGATATATTTAATATGCTAAATTAAAAATTATTTAATAAACATATCAGACCTATTTGCATATTTTGCAAATGTTAGAAATTCAATTGTAATTTTCTTTAATTAAAACTAAGGGTATTCTTGTCTTTTTCATCATATAAGGTCTTACTGCGCACCAAAACACATAAGTTAGAGGCCATTTTCACATTAAAGGCAAATGTTAGAGACAATTTGCGCCAATTTTCCTATATCTAAACATATATTTTTAAAAATGTAATACCACTTATAACCAAAATAAGTAAATTTATATGATTAAAAATTAAACTATGTCAAACGAACTTTGTATATAATATGTTGACGATATAAATAATGACAATTGCTATATGTTATTTAGTTATGGTGGCACGTCTTGACACGCACCACCTCAATGATTCGCCCGCCTCACCAGCTTGCCTACCTCGTTGGTCTCATGAGCATGCTTCGGACAGAAAGACTGGGTGGACTTAGCAGCTCTCCACAAAAGATCCCGAAGTTTTAAGGATTTAAAATCCTTTCGGAAGAAATTCGTATACATATGCCTAACACAAAACCGATGTTCGGCAAGAGGAAACAAATGTGATACAATATTTTCTAATCCCTTTTGTCTATTGGACATAAATGTTAGGCCATATGTATTTTCAATGCTCAAATCTTCTCCTAGTAGTTTTAGAAACCAAGACCAACTATCATTGTTTTCGACTTCAACAACAGCATGGGCGATTGGGAATATACAATCATTCCCATCAATACCCACTGCAGCTAGTAACTGTCCACAAAAATCTCCATTCAAGAAGCACCCATCTATGCAAATTACAGGTCTACATCCGGCCAAAAATCCCTTCTTGCAAGCCTCAAAGCAAACATATATCCCCTTAAACACAAGCTCGTCTAAAGTTAGGATTATATTTGATCATGGGTTTGTTCTTCTAACTTCAGCAGCGTACGAACCTAATAAACCGAATTGCCCAACTAAAGACTCTCTTAGCAACTCCTTAGAAATTCTCCGACCTCTCCATGCCTTCGTGTTACTAATTTCAACACCATAATCCTTCAAGAGTGTGGCTTTGAATAATTTGACGTCCCATTTTGGTGCAATACTAAAAGTCTCAATGTACCTATGTGCTAACCACCTGGCGGACACATTTCTATTCTTCAAAGCTCTACAACATTTGTGGTTCCACTCAAAAGATTTAATTTGCCATGCTAATTCGTCCCTCAAAAGCGAAGCCCACACTCGCCATGGACATTTATATTCTCTGCAACGAGCTTCTACTCTCGATTTATCATTACGTGGAAACACTACCTCAAACCTGTTACTAATACTAAAGTTTTTAATCACAGCCATGAGTTCTTCTTTCAATCGAAACTTCAATCCTATCTCTAGCACAGGATCCATCATGTTTTTTTCACCATTAAATTCTGGATACCGTATCACTTCCTCTTCACTATCAGAATTAACACTTCGAAGCTCATCCGAGGAATCATATTTTGAAGTATCAGAATCAGTTCTATCTACCAAAGATAACAGGTCTGTACTTGGATGAAGTTCAATATTTTCAGTAACATTTTCTTCAAATAACACGTCATCTTCTTCTCCCAGGCTGAAATTCGATTCATTGAAAGTGAGATCTTATCCATCCGAACCAATGTTTTCATGAACTGAGAATGACAAAAAAAAAAAAAATAATGAAAATTCAGCAAATGGATTAACCAAAACCGCAATGTGGGTGGGGATCATACTGGGTTCCAAGCACTAAATAATATGACAAACGCCTTCAACAAAAATTTGGCCCCACCATCATTGATATTCAATGCTTTATGGCAACAACAAACAATAATAAACCATCTAGTACACTGACATACATTCCTCATGTCTCTCCACATCCGACATTGTTAAATAATTTTTTCAAAATGGTCCTCCACGACCTTCTTTGTTAGTAGAAACCGAGGCACTTAATGTTAAAATTTCGATTGTTGAGAGTATTTTGTGCTATGGTTGTTGCATTATTTCGGGTATTTGGGGATTAAATGCGTTGTTTTGAGATTAGGGTTTTAATCGATTAAGAACATGGTTGCTGGGAATGAAATGAAGAAAGTGACTGAAATGGGATGGAAATAGAATGGAAATCTGATTTTATTGTTAAGTATTTTCGTATATGTCTTTATATTTTAGAAGTGTTTATTGAGGTCCAAATCTATTATACTTTATGGGAAAAGTCTACATGGCAATAATGTTTGACACGTATTATCCTATTGTGTGCCACTTGGACATTTACCAGCGACACATCATCAACTTAAGTTGAGAATTTCACAGAGTGACTTTTGGTGCAAGCTTTAATAAACTTCAGTGACCACTGCTGAAACTTTGTAACTTCAGTGACGATTTTATAATTTCAATGAAACTTCAGTGACAATCAGTGAAATTAACCCGTTTCGTATTATTTATGTGATATATTTAAATAATACTTTTCTTTTTTCGACTTTTGAATTGAGAGATCCAATCAATAGAAAGTTAAATAAGTGAGAATTGAATTGGGAGATCCAATCAATAGAAAGTTAACAAATGAGCATATATGTTCATCACAAAAGCCTTTTCTCTGGACCCCGATTGACAATACAAATCAAGAAGATTTTTTATAAAAGAAGAATGCTTTTGTAGTCTTAATCGTACACCACGTTTTTGTCATGTCAGTTTTTTAGCCCAGAACTCGAAAAGTACCCGTTGGCCATTCACTTTTCAACCAAGATTTCATCTGATTCCGAATGGACCTTGTCCTCAACTCAACTTTCCGGCCACTTCTACCACCGGAATTTTTCAACTCCGGCCGAAATCATAACAGACCCTTTATTCTCATGCGAAATCTGAACCCAAAACCCACATTTTCAAGACAAACAGTGATCGTTATGGCCCAGAAGAAGCCAACAATTGAAGGTGTGGGTGATGAGCTGAACTCAATTGCCTCACAGAACTTGGACCATGCTCCTGCCCGCAGAAGAGTGCGATCGGCTTTCACTAATATTCAGCTGCAGCTTGATCATATTTTGTTCAAGGTTTGTTTTTCCTCGATTAACTGATGTACAACTGGGTTTTGTTCAACTTTGAATCGTGATCGTTATACAGTTGTAATTATTGAATGATTAAGATTTTTTTATGTGGTAATTAGATGGCTCCAGCTGGGATCAGAACAGAGGAGGTGAGCTATACTACACTTGAATCTTGAACACATAGAAATGCCACATAGATTTATCTTGAATCTTTTTGTTGTTATAATTTATTTCAATTTCTTGATGTGTTAGCGATTAAGCATAATAGTATTAAGTTCAAGTTGGTAATTTTTTATTATAAGATGTAAACATTCTATTCTATTATCCCTTAATTTTCTCAGGAAGAGGACTGTATATTGAAACGAAGATAATTTATTTTTCCAAAATTTAACTAAACTATTGAGTGAATAAATTTTGTAGTGGTACGAAAATAATTCAAAGGGACAAGAAATTTTCTGTAAAAGTTGGTTGCCAAAGCCTGGTGTACGAATCAAAGGTGCTTTGTGTTTTTGTCATGGATATGGTGATACCTGCACTTTTTTCTTTGAAGGTTTGTAGCTTTCCATTCCTTTCCATTCCTTTTAACTCCTTTCTTTTTCATATAAGTTTCATGTAATTTAATATTACTTCATTGAAGTGTCATTTAACTCGCTTTTCTTATTGCGGGATATTCTTGAAGGGGATAATATCATATGTTCTGTAAATTCTGAGTTTCAGGCATAGCCAAGCACATTGCTTCTTCTGGTTATGGTGTCTATGCAATAGATCATCCAGGTTTTGGTCTCTCGGAGGGATTGCATGGCTATGTTCCGTCCTTTGATGGCGTAGTTGATAATGTCATCGAACAATATAAGATTATTAAAGGTATGTATTCAACTTGTGTTATAATGAGCACAGTTCTGATAGAAATCTATGGCTATTCCAAGTCTATTTTTGTATCTCTTAGGTCGGTCACTTTACTTTGATATCTCTGGAGTATGAACATCTACATTGGTACTCTGCCCACTTTTGGTGTTAAATGTCCAAGCATGCCAAATTTTCTCTTACGATGCGCAGGAAGGCCAGAGATACGAGGGCTCCCTTGCTTCATTTTTGGTCAGTCCATGGGGGGAGCAATTGCTCTGAAGGCGCTTCTTAAGGAACCACGTCAATGGGATGGCATAGTGCTTGTAGCCCCAATGTGTAAAGTAATACTACAATCTTTACTCTTTGTTAATTCTGGATAGTTGGTTTCTGATTAATACAGAATACTGATGACAATTCTTTTCTCCTCTACTCTTGACGATATTGAAATTGCACAATTCATGTAATTCATTACAACACCAAATTTGCCATTTTTCTATATAAAATTGCTGACTTCGAATGGTTTCCAAGATTGCAGAGGACATGACACCACCTGTTCCGCTTCAGAAGGTCTTAATTTTCTTGTCCAAGATTATCCCACAAGCGAAGCTCGTACCCCAGAAAGATTTGGCGGATCTGGCATTCAGAGAATTGAAGAAAAAAGAAATGGTTTGTTCATTATCTTCTCTAAACGGTACAATTTATTCTACAGAACAGACATAAGGAATGCCCACATCCAAAAAATTAAAGACTCCCAAGGTATTCTATAAGATCATAGGGATACTCCACCACCTCTGCTCTGGATTTGCTCTTAATATGCCCATGTAGCGCTTGTCTTCCTCTATCGAATCTACCAGACCACGTGTTGACCTAACACCCGAATTTATACACAAGGGAGAGTATAAGAGAACATACATAGAGACCGTTCCACATTGAAAAAATAAAGGTTCTCAAGGGTAGTTGTGAGTATTGGGGCTATTGTACCTATTGCTGGAACATGAAGTTTTTGGAATGGATGCTTTATAACCACCTTGGGAGCCTCTTTAAACGTGGGACATTGTTTGTGTGTTCTATAAAATTTTAGTTCTTAGGATTGCCCGAAAGGAGAAGTGTTTCTAAATATTATATAAAGTTTAAGTGATATGGCTCGGAAAATAAATAATATGCAACTGTCTTACAGTGGGTAGAGTATGCATGTGCCTAGTATTGTGCATATAGGCTTTATTTGTTACCATGCAACTTTCTGTTCAATATTTTGAAGTGGTTATGAACATACTGTGATAGTTTCTAGTGATTTCATCAAGAACACGTGCTTCTGACTTCTCTGGTTTCTATATGCACATGTATACACTCTTACTACATAAAATTGATTCTTAGCATGCAGATGTTTTAACATGTATTTTGACATTACATCTCATGTCATGTTGCAAGGTTCATTTTATTACTTGGGATGTAATGTTATTTGTGTGAGAAATTATGTTGTCGCCTTGAATTTCTCGTCACAAAATGTAAATCAGTAAAGCACATTTAAACAGAAGGAAGAGGAACATAGACACTGTTGCAAATATAGGAATAAGTGTTTGGAAAAGGCTAAACTAGACTATTGCTATATACTTTTAGTTGAATTAAAAGAAGGATTATTACTTGAATATATACATTGAGATAGCAACCTTACAAAGTTTTCTCCTATGTGAACAACTTTAGATACTACACCAGATGATATTGCTGGATATGGGTATTGATACGACCCGCCCAATGTAGCTCTAGTGAGTTGGACCCAAGATGTCAGTGTGCTGATGGTTGATGTGATCTAGGTGCTAAACCCACACCTAGCCTTGATAGTGGGTCTGGCACCTAGCTAGCATCCACCGTCGGCGCACATGACATCATGGGTCCACTAGAGTTAGACTTTGAAATAAAGAATTAGATGTGTAAATGCTGCTTCATCACAACTTAGGGGAGACTCTCTCGGGAGAATTTTGTATTATTGTAGTAGTATTACTGTAAGCATAAAACTGTACTAGAGAAGACAGATAACTCAAATTTTACAGACTTTTTAAGTTTCACAGGTTTAGACATCATAAGTACAGAGTTCAGAATAATATTTTTCAGCTCAAAAGGTTCTTGTTGCTTCTTTCTAGGCTCCATACAATGTAATCTCTTATTCCGATCAAACACGACTGAAGACAGCCGTGGAACTCTTAAACGCTACAAAATATATTGAATCACACGTGCAGGAGGTCAGTTTTTATCATCTTTTGATGATCATTATCATTGGCATTACGAGTCATTCGTTCCCAAGATTGTTAACAACTTGTAGAGATATTGCAGGTTGCGTCTCCAATACTGATTCTTCATGGAGCTGCTGATAGAGTGACTGATCCTCAAGTCAGCCAGTTTCTTTACGACAATGCTTCTAGCGTGGACAAAACACTTAAACTTTATGAAGGAGGTTATCACTGCATTTTGGAAGGGGAACCCGATGATAGAATTTTGACTGTTCTCGGTGACATAATATCGTGGCTTGACACTCGCTGTTCTTTGAAATAGTGGTGGGCTTCTTCGTATCATCCTTGTGTTACACACTTAAGAATTGTTTGATACATAATGCTCCATAATTCAATGATATAAAGATGGTAGACGAGTTTTTAGTTTTTATTCTGAGTATCGACATTTTTTATAGCTCAATGACAGTCGGGAAAAACTTTTAAGAAGTTTCTCTAATGCCCTCCTTCTCAGACAAATTACTATCAGACGTCTTTCCCTTCTATCCCATAATTTTACCAATAATTCGGGGTTTTTATTTTTCTTTTAAATTTTGTATTTTGTATATTTTGAAAGCTAAGGTTACCTATTGATAAATGTGTATTTTTGTTTTTCTGAACTATATGAATCAATTTACAGAGAGAATTATATATATATAATTTTTTTTTTTTTGAAAAAAAAAAGCTGCCTTCCCTTTTTTCTCATAATGAATTTGCAAAGAGAGTCCAAAATTTGTTGTTGCCGTAGAGAACCTTATGCACTCAATCGATCACTTTAAGCCTAGCGTACATCTGCTGTCGTGGCAGAGATCTTTGTATACCTGTTCGACCTTCAACTATACAATTACGATCACTTGTCTTTGATCAATCCATCAGTCAAAAATCTTGACCCGAGAGGTAAATACGCGTAGCATCAGTAGATTCCCATTTACAAGTTTATAATTATTATAAGGGATAATTGCATATTTGATCTACAACTTTTTAAAAAAATTAAGAATATGCCTCTAACTTTAAAAAATAGCACTAGACATTCTCAACGTTGGCATGGTAGATCATTTATGACGAAATTGCCCTTCCCTTTAATAAATAAAAAACAACAAATAAAAAAAAAAAGAAAAAAATAATTGAAAAATAACTAAATTTACCCTCAAAAAATAAAAGTAACAAAGTGGCCATCTTTTTTACCAAACTTCAAAAAAAATGAGAGAATAATCTTCTTCAAAACAAATCAAATCAGTACTAAAAATGGTGGAGTAGAATTAGACAATAAAAAAACCCACACTGTCAGCTGCCACCACCACCACATGTTTATGTGATAGTAAACAGGCCCTTGCGTTGTTCAGGAGACAAGTGAGAAATATTTGTTTATTTAAAGAGAAGGACAATTTCGTCATAAAGGACCTACCATGCCATGCTTTTCAAACGTTGGGGATGTCTAGTGCTATTTTTTAAAGTTAGGGACATATCTCTAACATTTTTGAAAGATTGGAGACCAAATATACAATTATCCCTTATTATAACTTGAGAGAAATACTAAAGTTGAGCCCAGGATGGACATGATTGGTGACCGAGCGATGAATGCGCTCGAGAATCAATCGATTGACGTCTATTGTACATTCGTCAGGCTTTTTTTATTTGTCAGACATATGCCCCCATATGTGACTAATTTGACATTGTCCTTTGGCTTACAATCCACATGTCTTCACCTCTGGCTTTTCTGCAACTAAGGTCATTAATGCATTATGTTTTCCCATGGTTAGTAATGCGGCGCATGAGACTCGGAATTTTCTCCTCTTTTGATTTTTAATTTTCATGATGAATGTCATCATCTTGGATAGTTCTTTAGAGGAGCAAGTTTCGGTAGCTTTGTCAAAGGTTGAATTTTCTTTTGATTCATTGGTGTCTATTGAATCTATTGGACAGCTAGATTGTGGTGCACCGAAAGTTAACAGCTTTATTCCTTCGAAAAGCTTCCAAACGCCCAGCCTCAAAACACCCAATTGGTCTTCGTCATAACTATTTTTCTTCTTTATAATTTATCATCCATTTTTTCGTAGGCATTCTCCAACTTTAAGTGTTTATCGACGATACCGGTCGGTTTGTATTTTTGAAATAACAATGGTTGGGCGTCGCCTTAGGACTGAACATGCCGGCCCTTTCCTCTTCACACTTTTTTGGTTGAGTTTTTCTATACTTTTAATTTGTCCCTGGTCAACTGGTACCCAATGCTCTCAGAATGTTGAATTATTATCTTCTTCTCTGTCTGAATCATGGTCTTAAATTATCTGTTAATGTTTTTTGTGTTCTTTTTGAAATGAAACTACTCGACTGATATGATTGTTACATGGTATTTTCCCATCGAGATCAGGGTCTTCTAGCTCATGAACAATTCAGGATTCCTAACTGCCCTAATTCTAATAGTGGATGGAAAGACAAATATTTCTTCATCAAACCAGTCGAAGGCATGTTTGCCTTCCCTATTGAATGTGGTGTCCCCCACTTCATGATTTTAACGCATTCCATATTCTTTTTGAGTAAAAAAAATTGACTCCTAAATAATATTGCGGGATGTAGAGCCACTCAACCGTACCATGACCAATGTGCTAGTTGACAGTGCCCTATGGTAGGCCTATTCATATTTCCTTTGATTCGGGTAAATTTCATCGTCCATACTTAGTAAATTTGTTTTTCTTCTTTGTCTTTAGAGATGTCTGCCGATAAGTTCAGCGAAGATTTCTTGGAAGAACTGGCCTAGAAGAATGAAAGGGCAGAGAAAGTGGAAGAGGGTCCATTCATCTACTGAGCTAACTGACATGGAGCCTCTTTGACCAATCAATCGCTCGTTGCAATTGCAAAAAATCTATCCTCAACCTCGATCATCCTGTAAGAATTAATGTCCAAGGTCCAAATAGTTGGGTCGGACTTAATTCCTTATTGGACCAAATTAATTAATTAGATTAATTAATTGGACCCGTTTGTTAATGGGTTCTAGTTGGACTAGAACTAGGGCTAGGGTTAGCCCTACCTATATATACAAGGCCACGACAGTTTAATCACCAGAGTTGGTTTTTCTATTACTTACTAGCACAAGCAAAAGACAACCCAATAAACTTCTCCCAAAATTCCGCTTTCATCTGTTCTTGATTGTGGAGTTCAGATCTGTTCTTGCTGTGTGGATCACCATTGGAGGCTGGACAATTGGACATCTGTGGTATTGAAGATCGCACCTCCAGCTAATCAGATAATTAGATTCAAGATATTCATCAAAGGTAATCTTCTATCACGAATTTTCTCTAAGTGCAAGGTTGATTCGGCTTAAAGGAATTGAACTTTTAATTTCCGCTGTGCATGTATACACATCAATTCCTTACAGTGGTATCAGAGACTACCTTGTTACTTGTTAGAGTTCGTTAGATTACTTTGATAAATCTAACAATAATTGTTATTGACAAATTAATTTGATTTGAGTTTTGACAGTTCAAAATAAAATTATTAATTTTTAAAACTAAAATCTGAAATTGTTTTGGGTTTATCAAGAACGGACCAAAATCGGAAAGATGTGGGATATGTTGGTAGGCGACGGCACTTTTGAAGTCACCGCCGCCGGAGGAGAAGGCACCAACCCACCACGCGGCGCTGCTAAAGGTAGCAGCGGCGCGCGGCCACTGCGAACAGCAGCTGTTCGCGCTGCTGTTCGCCGGTTAAAGGCTGTGTTTACCGGTGTTTGACACCGCACGACCACAGCCCAAACTTTTGCCAGCGACGTCGGCTGAAGATTTCTGGCGTGTTTAAGGATTTCAGCCATGTTTTCTTAGAGTTTCAGGCGTGATTTTCAATTTGGAGACGGGAGCTTCTCATGCAATTTTGGAAATTGCATGAGAGGCCCTTCTGATTTCAAAGGTTGTTGTTGGACATTTTTTTGCAATTTCAGAAATTGCAATGCATTGACTCATTTTTTTAAAATTTTTAAAGGTTGACTATGCAATTGAAGAAATTGCACGTTGGGTCCTCAAGCTTTAAAAGAAATTAGGGTCTCAAATGTGATTTTAAATTTTTATGGAAAAATTGAAATTGTTTAAATTTTAATGCTGGTCAAATATTTAGTATTGACTAAAATTTTTTTTAAACCATATTTTGAATTTTGATCAGATTAAATTTTGACTTTACTTTATAAAATTACAATTTTGACCCTATACAAATTTTATCTTCAATTTAGGATATGACTTTAAATTGGGAGATAAAACAATTTTTTGAAAAATCCCCTTTATGAATAAAATTAATTGATTAATTTGATTAATTGATTAGTTTTATTATTGAAAAAATTAAGTAATTAATTAGATTAATTATTTAATTCCGTCTAGTCCGTTCCAAAGTGTCTAAAAGGTTTAGACTTATACTGTCAAAGATGCAAATTTAGAAATTAATATAATTTTAATATTAGATATTAAAATGCATGTTCAGTGGATGATTATGGACTCGACCCATGTGATTGGTTGTATGGTCAATTATTCCTGTTATTTGTTGGTTGGGTCTGCGAGCCTATTATTTAATTAAATGGGTCTGCGTGCCTATTATTTATTTAATTAAATTTTTGAGCTATTTATTTATTATGGGCCTGCGTGTCCATTTATCACGGCCTGCGTGCCAACTAGTATAGGATACTTGTTACAGATGGGCCATAATGAAGCAACTAGTATAGGATACATGTTGCAGCAGGAGATGGAGATAATTGCATTTAGCATTCGATGAACGAATGCAACGTACCTTAGGAATTGACCGACTAATCTTCCTTATGGCTCAGGAAGATTAGATAGATAAAGTCCATAATCATCCACAATAGTTATTATGTATGATTGATTGCATGTTAGATGTTAATTAATATATATAAATAAATGTGATGAGACAAACCCCTCTTTATCAAAATAATAAATTCGTATTAAATGGTTAATACAACGTGCCTTCCATTGTTATAGTGAAAAACCAGAGTCCATAATCGATGTCAGTTTGTTGAGTCACTCAAGGCTGCTCGCTCATGGATATGTTTATCACTATGAGACATTTGATGTTTCTGAACAATGGGTCGAATTTAACTAAAATTTTATTTTTTGTTGAGTCACTCAAGGAAATAGAATTTTAGGGGCACAATCAAGTAAACACATAAGATGTGTGCGACAATAAGTTGTCTACTTGATGATCTAGGAGTCACATAGAGATGTGATTGATAGAAGTATCTACCTGGATGCTTTATTAGGATTTGTTGAGTCACTCAAGGTTCTAATAAAACAAAAGGAATCCTAGCCCACTGAGAATCTCATTAGTTCTATTGATTAATGTTTGAGGGTAATTAATTCAATTTAAACAGTGGGAGTATAATTAATTTAATATAAGTCCATGTTAAATTAATTTTTCTGCATTTAATTAATTGTTCTATCTTGTAATTTAATAGTTGAATCATGAGTAACTATATAAGTTTGAGAGGCATATTGGATGCCAACAAACATATCGGACCAAATTTTTTGGACTGACACCGTAATTTGAGAATTGTTCTCAAGCATGAAAAAGAAAATTTGGATATGTCAATAAGAAGCTAATGCCGGAAGCTCCTATTGAGGAGGCTACGTTGGGGAACGTGCAGGCTTACAAGAACACAGTGATAATAGTAACACTGCAACATATGATGCTTGCAGTATGTCACTTGAGTTAGAAAAGCAGCACGAGGGTTTGGATGCCTATACTAAAATATATCATTTCAAGGAGTTGAATGATGAACAGCCACGGACTGAACAGTATGAGACATCCAAAAGGTTATAGAGAGGTTTGATGGTAAAAAGATCTTCAATCAATGCTCATGTATTGAAGATGATTGATTATATTGAAAAATTAAATCAATTAAGTTTTACCATGGACAACGAACTAAGTGTTGACTTAGTTATACAGTCCCTACCTAATAACTTGTCGCAGTTCATTATGAACTTCAACATGAATAAGATTTAGTGTACCCTACTTAAGCTGCTAAACGTGCTAAAAACTGTTAAGCCCAAGGAAATGGGTAAACTTTGGCCATTGATACCTCTAAGGGCACTAAGAGGAAATCTAAATGGACCTTTTAGAAAGGATCCAAGAAGGCCGAATCTGTTGGAAAAACAGTTAAGCAAAGACGAATCCAAATCTGATGATCAGTGTTTTCAATGTGAAAACAAATGGCATTAGAAGTAGAACCACAAGGCATAAAAGAGATAAAACTAAAATACTCATATCTTTGGCATTGCATATTTGATCATATAAATGAAAACGCATCACGAAGTTACATAAAGATGAATACTTGGATTCTAATGATTATGAATCATTTGATAAGTGTGAATCATGCCCGTTGGGCAAAATGACCTAGACCCTATTTTCAGGAAAGGGAGACACAGTTGCAGACATTTTGAGTCTTGTACATACTGATGTATATGAACAAATGTCTAAAGATGCTAAAGTGGCTTTTCTTACTTCATCATATTTACATATGACTATTATAGATATGGTTTTATATGCTTGATAGAATTCAAGAGTGAAGCCCTTGAAAAGTTCAAGGAATTCAAGCAAGAAGTAGAAAGGCAAACCGAGAAAAATATTCTAACACTTAGATTTGATCGAGGTGAAGAATATTTGAAGGGTGAGTTTTTAGACTATCTAAAAGAGAATGTGATTCTCTCGCAGTGGACTCCACCGTATACACCATGACAAAATGGTGTATCTGAAAGGAGAAATTGCACCTTACTTAATATGGTGCGATCAATGGTGAGTTGCGTAGTTATTCCAAAAATCGTTTTGGAGGTATACGATTAACACTGCATGTTATACACTAAACCGTGTCCTATCTAAATCGGTCAATAAAACTCCATACGAGTTATGGAAAGGGAAAAATACCTAATCTTTCATACATGAAGGTTTAGGGATGCGACGCTTATGTGAAACGCGTTGAATCAGATAAGCTATGAGCTAAATCTGATAATTGTTTATTTGTGGGGTATCCAAAAGAAAATGTTGGATATTATTTCTACAATTCTATCGAGATGAAGGTCATCATATCAAGACTTGCTGTATTCTTAGAGAAGACAGTGGGAGCAATGTAGATCTTGAAGAGATTCAAGAAACCACAAATAAAATTGACCAATTAGATATTCCAATGGCTGAGCTTGCATCTGATGAAGCACAGATTGAGAAAGTGGGAACCACCAGTTTCCAAGGACACACCAACTCCGCGTAAGTCGAGCAGAGTCATTCATTTTCCTCTGAGATACGATCTCCTGATTACTAGTAATGTATTACTAATCGAGGAAGATGAACCTACTACTTACGCAGAATCAAAGTCAAGTGTTGACTCAAAGAGATGGCAGGAAGCCATAGAATCTGAGATGAACTCCATGTACGAAAACAAGGTTTGGACCTTGCTTGACCCGCCTGAAGGGGTAAAACCTATAGGCTGTAAATTGGTTTACGTTAAAAAGGGTCGACATGGATGGTAATGTTCATACTTACAAGGCAAGATTGGTTGCGAAGGGTTACAAGTAAAGACAAGAGATTGACTTTGACGAAACCTTCTCACCAGTAGCTTTGTTTAAGTTAATTCGGATTCTGCTTGCGATAGTAGCATACCATAACTATGATATCTGGCAAATGGATGTCAAGATTGTATTCCTTAACGGGATTCTTAGCGAGGATGTGTACATGACACAACCTGAATGTTTTGAATCCACAGAGTCAAACAAGGTATGCAAACTACAGAAATCCATATATGGATTAAAGCAAGCCTTTCGGAGCTGGAATATTCGTTTTGATGAGACAATCAAAATGTTTGATTTTATCAAAAATGAAGATGAACCATGTGTGTATAAAAAGGTTAGTGGGAGTAAAGTCGTATTTCTAATTTTGTATGTGGATGACATACTATTATTAGGAAACGATATCCCAATGCTAAAATCAGTAAAATTGTGGTTATCCAAAAAAAAAAATTTTCCATAAAGGATATGGGAGAGGCAACGTACATTCTCGATATAAAGATCTATAGAGATAGATCTAAGAGAATGCTTGGCCTATCTCAAGATATGTACATAGATAAAATCTTAAGAAGATTTAGCATAGAAGAGTCAAAGAGAGGACTCTGTCCCATCGGACATGGGATCTATCTCTCAAAAGAGATGTGTCCAAAGACACAAATTGAAAGAGATCGCATGGATAGAATTCCTTATGCATTAGCAATAGGATCTATCATGCATGCAATACTATGTACTCGATTGGATGTTTCATATGCTTTGAGTGTCACAAGCAGGTTCCAAGCGAACCCTGGTGAGAAACATTGGATCGCAGTCAAGAATATCCTTAAGTTCTTAGGAAGGACTAAAGACATGTTCTTGGTATATGGAGGAAATGAACTTAGAGTTCAAGGTTATGCCGATGTCAGCTTTTAATCTGATAAAGACATGTTCTTGGTGTATGGAACTAAAGACATGTTCTGGATATGTATTTACTCAAAATGGTGGTGTAGTTAGTTGGAAAAGTTCCAAATAAGAAACGACTGCTAATTCAACTACAGAAGCCGAATATATAGCTGCTTCAGAAGCAGCAAAGAAAACAGTCTGGATCAAGAAGTTCATTACTGAACTTGGAATAGTTCCTAGCATTGTTGATCCAATAACTTGTATTGTGATAACAATGGAGCCATCGCACAAGCGAAGGAACCCAGGTCTCATCAATGATCCAGATATATATTGAGGCAGTATCATCTCATCAGGGAGATAATCTTAAGAAATTATATAAAGATAGAACGAGTCCTAACATACGATAATGTAGCAGATCCTTTGACAAAGTTGTTGTCCCAGCACAAGCATGATGGTCATGCTAAATTTGATGGTATTAAGATACTTGAGTGATTGGATCTAGTTTGTATGAGACATTTTGTGATATACTTTTTGTTAGACATTGAAGTATATGAACAAATTGATTAATTAAATACTTGTCTACATTTTAATGGCAGATCTGTTATTTTAAATTTTATTATTTAGAATAATAGAGTCCGAAGAAAAGTTCACAGTAACTTGTTAATCACAAGGTGTTGTGATTGTGAGATACAAGTTATAAATAACTTATTCTTGAAATATCCCTAGTCATAGTAATAATGAGATACAGATATCATTATTGCGGATAGACTAGTATGTGTTGCATTTCTTTTGAAAGAAAGTAGCTGATCTCACGAGCTAAGATGTAGAGGGACATCTGAATGAACACATGAATGCATTGTTATGAGAACATGACATTGGATGATCCGCCTAGAGATTCCACATGGATAACTATCCAAGCGTCAGTGGTAAGTCTCTAATGCGCGGTTGTGGATTTGGTCATTTGACTTGAGGACATCATAGAATCTTATATGAGGACCACTGTACTTTGGCGAGCGTTTGATGAGGCTCGAAGATTTGAGTCACCAGGAAGACGTCGTACGGGTACAGTGAGAATCGTATGAAGGTTGTGAATGTCTAATATGAGGATTCATCACTCCTGGAAAGTAGGAGATTATAACCTGCATTTTGCCCACTTAAGTTGATATAAATTTCCTCGGCCGGGGTGGAGTTATGAGTTGAAAATGTTTCAATCATAACTAGATTAAATCAACGAAGAGTTGTGGTGAATAACATAATTGGTTGAAATGAGATTGACGCTGATCCATATCTCTTAACCAATTGGGTTATATTGATGAATGGATTATATTTCCACAGTAATCGCACATATATTGGTTCTGTCATACCACATGACATTTTCCTTCACATGGATTGCCTTGACACATTGCTAGATGTCAATCTTGGACGGCGACGTGAATTGATCGATCTCGGTGAATCGATGAGAATATCACTGCGTTTGCCATCGTGAATGGGAACCTAATGGGTCACACACAAAAGGCGAGAATTGAGCATCTGGAATTGGACCTTGTCCAAGTGGGAGATTGTAAGAATTAATGTCCAAGGTCCAAATAGTTGGGTCGGACTTAATTCCTTATTGGACCAAATTAATTAATTAGATTAATTAATTGGACCCGTTTGTTAATGGGTTCTAGTTGGACTAGAACTAGGGCTAGGGTTAGCCCTACCTATATATACAAGGCCACGACAGTTTAATCACCAGAGTTGGTTTTTCTATTACTTGCTAGCACAAGCAAAAGACAACCCAATAAACTTCTCCCAAAATTCCGCTTTCATCTGTTCTTGATTGTGGAGTTCAGATCTGTTATTGCTGTGTGGATCACCATTGGAGGCTGGACAATTGGACAGCTGTGGTATTGAAGATCGCACCTCCAGCTAATCAGATAATCAGATTCAAGATATTCATCAAAGGTAATCTTCTATCACGAATTTTCTCTAAGTGCAAGGTTGATTCGACTTAAAGGAATTGAACTTTTAATTTCCGCTGTGCATGTATACACATCAATTCCTTACACATCCAACTTCTTTCTCTCCCTGTCACTCAAGCTACTTCATTTTTTCCTTCATTTGGCCAAACTCCCTCATGCGACATTCTGTGGTCGATTGAGAAGGTGACCGAGGTCTGTCGCATCATGTCCAACTGCTTAGACTGGGAAGTAATTGAGGCGAGTAAGGATAAATCTTTAAACTATCTTTCATATATCATTATGATTCATTTTGAAATACTAAGTTATAAATTTTGCTCAATAGATCTTCTCCCTTCGCCACTTTACTTTCTGTAAAATTCGTGATCAGTCGGAGACACTGGAGCAAACCGATCGTATCCTCTAGAAGAAGAGTGAGGCTTTACAAGAGTGCCGTAGGGTGATGGCTGAGAAGGATGTCCTGGTCGCGGAAGGAAAGAAATGAGTAATTGAATTGGAGAAACTTTTGGAAGAGCAAGAGGAATCTTTGAAACAGATGGATGAAAAACTTCAAGAGCTGGATGGGGCTCTCGATCGAGCTGTCTTGGAGTTAGCCAAAAAGGGTGAGGCTGCTATCAAAGAATTCAAAGAGAGCGACGAGTACACGACCACCGTGGGCATGGTAGGTGTACGCAACCGATAGATGGTTTATAAGAAGAGCCATGAGTGGCTTACTGAAAAATATCCAAATCCAGACCTAACTGGCACCTCCCTCATACTTGTGTTCAATGAGGATGACGACGACGATGATGAGTGATATATTTGAAGACATTCTGATACTTGGCAACTTTTTAAGTAATCTTGTTTTTTGATAAACTAAAAATATGCAACGTTTTTTACTTACATGGGTGGATAGGTAGCTTATCCTCGCCCAGAAGACTTCTTTGCCTTTGATGTATGTATGTGATTTGCTGGTAAACAAACATACATTGTTTTGTCTAGTAAGGGTGACAAGTTGGTTTATCCTCTCCCTAGAATTGACACACTTGTTGTCTTTAACATCCTTTTCTTCCATATGTATGAATCAATTTCTTTAGTCAATGCTTAAATATTAGTCACGACTTTCATTTAAATATGCTTATTCTTGGATCCTCATTTCTTGATATCACTTTACATGAGTGCCCTTAGGCTACTTGTCCTTGTTCAAGTTGTTTCAATTGTATTGAAGTAACCCGATATTAGTCGAGATTTTTATCCAAGCTTTTACGACCTTAGTCGATATTTCAGCCCTTTTGCTTATACTCGATCGTCACCAAGTCAAACTTTTATTTGTGATTTTGGTATGCCTACTATGAAATTTTTTATGGGGCCACTCGACCGTGGTCGAGGTGTTCACCCGGGGCTATTCAACCTTTGTCGAAATGTTCGCATTTCAATTGGCTTGTTTTAACTATGCCATAAATAATGAAGGCTCGTGGTTGGGAGAAATTAAAGGTCGCACCTGGTTGGACCGACTAATGACTGATCACGTTAGCGTCCTTATCACTTGTCCTCCATCCCAACTATTTATTTTTGAAAGCAAAACACACAACGTTTTTTACATATGCAAGATAAAAAAATGGAATTTTTAAACAATTTGAAAGACTAAGGCTACATATATTTTTTCAAGTGTTGTACATGCCGCGGTCGACCAAGAGGTTTTCCTTGTTGATCCTTTAAGCTTACATTCCTGGCTTAACTTCTTTGATGGCCTCAAACAGTCATTTCTATTTAGGATCTAGTTTGTCCGGCTGATGTCCGACGACAAATGTATCCTTTAGGACCAAGTCGCCCTCTTTGAATTTTCTAGGCCCTTTTTTGTCGAAATAACTAGTTGTCCTTCTTTTGTATGTGAACATTTTTACAAATACATTCTATCTTACCCCCTCTAATAAGTAAATCTCTGATCTATACACATCGTGGTCGGCCTACTGTACCATAACTCATGGTGTTGGCTCGATCACCTCAGATAGAACTACTGCTTTAAGTCCAAAACATAGCCGGTAGGGACTTTTACCTGTTGACTCTCTAGGTGTGGTATGAAAAGCCCATAGTACGTTTGGAATTTCCTCTGCCCAGGCTTCTTTACATCATTCTAGCATCGTACGTATGTCCCATAGAACAGCTCGGTTTGTAACTTCCACCTATCTATTGACTTGTGGATGGGCGACCAAAGTCTTTCGTAGGTCTATTTTATAGCTGGCACAAAATTTCTCAAATTCTCTGTTAAAAAATTGTTTACCATTGTTTGTTACAATTATCCGGGGTTTGCCAAATTGAAAATTATTCCAAATGAAGCTCTGTATTTTCTTTGTTGTTATTGTTGTGAGTCATTCTGTTTCTACCCACTTTGTGAAGTAATCGATTGCCACCACAAAGAATTTTCTCTGAAGACTTGCCATAGGAAATGGCCCTACCAAATCAATCACCCACTGAAAAAATAGGCATATCCTTGATTGCGGTCTGATTCTAGGCCAGTATATGTATTAGATTAGCGTGTCGTTGACATGTATCACATTTTATTACTAAGTCTTTTGCGTCAGTTTTCATGGTCAACCAATAGTAGCCTTGTCGAAGAGCTTTGAATGCTAACGTGTTTGCTTCTTGGTGGTTTCCGCACATATTCGAGTGCATTTTAGTAAGGATGACAAAACCTTTTTCAGCGTCGATGCACTTGAGATATATCATTGCAATTCTTTTATTAGAAAGTTTCCCACTATCATTGTGAACCTCGCTGTCCTGATTTTGAATCTACGTTCCTCGACTGGATGCGCTGGCTGAATACCTTCAATTAAGTATAACCTCAAAGAGTCCATCCATGTTTCTACTTGATCGAGTTCACAGACTTCAATCAAAGTCGTAAAACTTGGATTCAACAGTGTTTGTACTTAAACAGTCATTGATCAATTTTTGGGGCTGGAAAAACCTAACCAGAAGAGCATATGCTCACATGTTACCTTTTCTGGCTACATTCTTAATCTTAAATTCCTTGAACTTCATCTGTAAATCTCTTATTTCATTAAATACATGGCCATGCAATCCTCGTTAGTTTTGAATTCAGATCGAACTTGTCCGACCACCAATTGAGACTTGAGAGTCACTGTTTAGCTGAATCGATTGTGCTCCCATTTTCAAGGCTAATTGAAGCCCGATGATCACCGCTTCATACTTCGCATCATTATTAGTTGTTGGGAAGTAGAATTTCAAAGAATATTCCATTTCTTCTCCTTTGTCCCTCTTAATATGATATCTGCTCCCAAGCCTTCTTTATTGGAAAAATTGTCAACAAATAAGATCCTTGTTGGGTTTTTATTGCTTGTAGCTTTGGGCGATAACTCGGCTATGAAATCTACTAGTGCTTGAGCATTACTGGCAGTTTGAGGTTTAAACTCCAAATAATATTCACCCAACTCGATTGCCTATTTCATTAGTTGTTCGTAGGTTTCAAGTCTTTGCAGGATCTGTTTCAGTGGCTGACTGGTCATAACCTCAATCGGATGAGCCTAAAAATAGGGCCTCAGCTTTCTCACAGCTATTATGAGAGCTAGCACTAGTTGTTCGTCAAGATTATATTTGGTTTTAGCATTTTTGAACAAGACTTACATAGTAGACCGGTCATTCTGCCTTTTTGTTGCTTCTTACAAGCATCGAGCTTACAGCGTGCTGAGAGACTGTAAGATATAATCGTAAGGTCTCTCTAAGTGTTGGTTGGCTTAAAATTGGTGGGCAGCATCAATTTTAGTTCTGCCAGGTATTTTTCGCAGTTTAGGCTCCATTCAAAATTATTGCTTTTCTTAATCGCCTAAAAGAAATGGTGACATTAGTAGTCTGCTAGTGACAAAAAGCGATTTAAGGCAGCAATCTTGTCAGTCAATCCTTGAACTTCTTTCTTATTTGAAGGACTTGTCATTTTCAATCCTTCTCTAAGGGACCATATATCCCAGAATTTTTCACCTTTTGTGCCGAATGTATACTTATCAGGAAGTAGCTCTTGCATTCTTTAACCCAAATGGCACGGTTGTATACTAGTATGTTTCGAAGTCTGTTCTGAATGCTATTTTCTCGGCATTATCGGGTGCCATGGATATCTAGTGGGAACCTGAGAAAGCATCCAAGAAACTAAACCTTTTCTTCTCGACCGTGACGTCTACCAATGCGTCAATTCTGTAAATGGAAAGCAGTCTTTAGGCCATGCCCTGTTAAGGTCAGTAAAATAGACGCACATCCTCTATTTTCCATTCGTTGTTTTTACCAAAACCACATTTGCAAGCCATTTGGGATATTCTACTTCTCCAATGAAACCCACTTTTAGCAATTTTTTCTAATTCAATCCTGATGGCTTGCTGTCTTTTCCAGTGCAAATTATCTCTTTCGTTGCTTTACTAGTTTTACTTCGATCATTACATTTCTATGGTGATGGGCTACCAAAGGATCAATACCTTTGAGATTAGTCATTTCCCAGGCGAATGCATTATTATTTTCCTTGAGCATGTTTATGAGGGTGTCTTTCCTCTGATGTCATCGACTTACCAATTGAACCACTTTCTTTTCTGCCAATTCTACCTTTTCAACTTCATCGATCGTCTCAAAGCGGTACAGCTGTGGGACATCACTAACCTCAATGGTCAATACGTTCAGAATTGGTTTGACTTAGATGCTTTCGACATAACACTTCCTAGACGTTAACGGATCCCATCGGATGACTCCAATGCCATGGCCTGTCATAAATTTCATGGATTGGTGTTGGGTATATATAATTGCTCATACTGTGCTGATGATGGTTAGACCATAAATTGCATTATAAACCATCAGTGTTCATATTACCAAGAACATCGTCACCATCGTGACACATGCCGAGTGTCTTCTCAGCACGAATGGAAGGTCAACTATTCTTTCCGGTACTACAGTTGTTCTCCCAAAACCTGAAGATGAGTGTTTATATGTTTGAGCTGGTCAGGCGATATTTTTAGAGCTTTGAAAGCTTTCCAATTGAAGACATTGAATGTGCTTCCCGTGTCTATCAACACCATTTTCGCATTGAAATCCACAATATCACAAGTAATAACCAAAGTGTCATCATGGAAAAAAGAAACTCCCAAATCACTGTCATCAAAGTAATAGGTAGTCCAAACCTGCTTGACACATTGATGGAGTTTATCTATAGTGATCAGGTATATCATTTTTCTTGCATTTTCTAGAGTCATCTCCCACAGCCGTGCCTCTTATTATTACATAAATTACCATCGCCTTACGATACTTTTGGCCCTAATCTTCTATCTACTTACATTTTTTGTTTCGTTCTTTGAGAAAATGCCTCAAATTCTCCACTGATATTAATTTTTCAACCTCGCTTCTTTGAGTACGACATTGATCGGTCGTGTGACCGTGGTCCTTATGGAAGTCACACACGTGGCTATGGATTTTGATGTAAGGGTTATATCTCAACCTTTTCGGCTACTGTATGTCTTTCAAACCATGCATTTCTTGCAGAATTACAGATAAGGGAACCGTTAAGGCAATGTGAGAAACCGCATGAATCGTCTCAACTTTTGGCCAGTATCTGTAATCGACTTGGGGCTGGTAACCAGTAGACCAATGTGCGTTGGATTCTTCTTGTCTCTTTTTTCGACAATTCCCTCGTGCCCCTCGTGTGCACTGTGTTGCTTTCAAAACTTCCTCTTGGTCTATGCATTCTTCTCTCCACCTAAGGAGTTCTATCATGGACTCCAGGGGTTTCAAAGACAAACTTGCTCTGAATGTCTGATTTCTCAGGTTGTTGAGTTACTTGAGTAGTGCTGTCACGACCGATGACATCTTTAAATCTTTAATCCCGAGAGTTGCCTGGTTGAAATGAGATACGTATTCCTGTAGCGACTCCAATTTCTCTTAAGCCACTTGCATAAGTCCCATGACAGTTTTCTTCTTTATGGTTGCTCGAGAAATAGATGGCAAATTTAGTGCTCGTTTGATGTGGATTATAAACTGGTTTATTTGACCAATAATGGTCAAAAATATCTTGCTACAAGGTAAAACTTTTGGTCAAATAAACCGTTTTTGATCAAATAAACTATTTTGGTCAAATAAACTGGTTTATTTGCAAAATCAGCAAAGGTACTTTCGAACTAGGTGGTAACATATCAAATCATTGTCTTGCGTCCTTACGCAATGTCATATGAAATGCTCGGAATCTATGGCATCCGACCAAACCTGCAACTTGACCTTATCTTGAAACGTTCGAATGTGGACAATAGGATATGTCGTTGACTCATCAGTCGGCTCTTTCAATTTCGATGGCAGCACAACATACATTACATCTTCAATAAATGGATCATCCTTAATGGAAATAGGTTGCCCTCTGCATGCCATTGTTTCCTCTATTTTTTGATTCAGGAGGCTTTCCAAATTCATTGGCATAGTTTGATGATTAAAGATGTCGTTTTCGGTGACAGTGTAATTTTAACAAGCAGAGTCTCCGCTGCTAGAGGTGGAGAAGAAGTCACTCTTTGCAACATCGTCAAAATGGTAGACATTTGATCTTGTAATATCGTGAAATGTTGTAGAGTAGAAAACTTTAGTGGTGAATGCTCTTGCTCCACCGCTTCTTGTGGAGGCACAGCGGGTTGGTTAGTTCTTGATCTTCCTAACACGACTTTCAGTTCTTTCTTAGTGAAAGATTGATTGGATTCTTTCCCTACTACTATTTTGTGCTGATTTAGAAAAGAATGGAAAACCTCAACAAATCTTTCTTTGAAGTGTTTCCCCCAGCTGACGCCAATTGATAAATGTGTGTTTTTGTTTTATGAACTACATGAATCAATTTACAGAATAAATTTATAGAGAGAATTATAGTTTTTTTTAATTCTGCCTTCCTTTTTTCTCTTGGTTTTTTTGATTGGCAAGGGTGGAAAAGAAAAAAAAATTCCATATAAGTTGTAAAATAAAAACCACCAAACTCATAAGAAAATATTTTTCATGGAATTGGCCAAAAACAAGATTAAGGTAGTTGTACCTTAGTGATAGCGATTTTGTGTCTTTAATAATTCCGCAAGTGCACGGATCACTCAAGTAATAAAGTGGATTATGAGTCCAAGTATCGTTCCCACGAAGATTTAGATAATTCAATTCAATTACACTAACCTTAACCGAATCTATTAAACTTTGGAAATTTGGTGTTTAAGAACTAATAAGAAGTTGAACTAAAAACAATAAACTAATTATAAATTAAATAACTAAAAATTAGATCAATGAAAATTACTTTAAAATTGAGAAAGAAGAGTACTAGGATCCCGAATCTGTTTATAATCGTTAATTCCTCTAACTTGATTCTTGGTCTTGACAAATTACATCAGTTATGAAGATCAATATCTCTAGATTGTTCAACAGTTTCTTTCGAATAAAGCTAAACCTATTCATATGCATGACTCGACTATATTTCTATGACGAATGCGAATACAAATGAAAGCATTAAATTTCTATGGATAATTAAAGATCACCTAAAGCATAGCGGTATATTTCTATCCCCTATCGGACTTTAAGATAATTAAAATAGCGTCTAGCATGCTTTCAATCTTTCGACAGTAAAACACACCACAACACTCATACAATTATTGCGCATATAATTGTAGATTCATGTAATTCAAAATTAATTACTCAAAACTATAATGAAATAAATTGTCAAAAATCAAGTCTCAAGATGGAAGAATTTAGATTACAAACTTCATCGTAATCCTAGCACAAAAGAAACTAGCCTAACATACTAATAATAAGAGAAGAAGGAGAAGAAGAAACTATGGAATTCATAACCCGGAACGAAGAAATCTTGAGCGAGAAGAAATCTTGATCTTGATCTTGATCTTCGTTCTTGGATAGATGAATCTTGATCTTCCGTGTGGTGTGTCTTGTAATGTTCTCTTCCCCAAAAACTCAACAAAAACTGAACAACCTTTGATATGAGTTAATAACTCATATATATACTTACCTAATAGTGCCCCAAGAGATGCCAAAAAGACCTAAAAAACGTGGACCAAAAGTTACCTAATTGGAGTCGAATTCAAAAAGGAAAAAATCTCCCGTAGCCAAAAAAATAGCCTGGGCGATCAAAAAAATAGCCTGGGCGATCGCCCAGGCAAATCCCAGGCGATCGCCCAGGAGACCCGTTTTGCTCTCTGTTTGTTCTTAAGGTTGCTGGGCGCTCGCCCAGCATTAATCTGGGCGATCGCCCAGCTTACATGTTGTGCTTCTGCGCGTTTTGTCCTCAACTTTGAATTCTATCTTCTTTGGTCCTTCAACTTTCAACAATGTCTAATCTGGTCCTTCAACTTTCAACAATGTCTAATCTGGTCCTTCAACTTTATATAATCTCCAATCTGGTCCTTCAACTTTCAACAATGTCCAATCTGGTCCTTCAACTTTATATAATCTCCAATTTGGTCCTTCAACTTCTGATTGAGTGTAATTGGATCCTCATTCTTTCGAAATATCTTCCAATTTATTGCTCTTTTCATCCATTTTTCTCCAATTGCTATTTAACAGGTCCAAAATTGAAATATGGAGATTAAAACACAAAATTAAGTAACAATTCAATAAAATGACGGAATAAAAGCTTAGTTTAAAGGTCATAATAAGTGCACAAAATGCACTTATCAAACACCCCCAAACTAAACCTTTGTTCGTCCTCGAACAAAAATAAAAATAAACTAGAACTTTAAACTAAGCTAAAAGAATTAACAGGAAGTTATGTAAATTTCTTACCATATGCCTCAAGTTGGAAAATTAAGCAACACGTTTAGAAAGAGATCAAACAACACAAAGAATTTTCACTTATCCAATGCTCGACCTTTAGTGAGTGTGTGATTAGCCAAAAATTGAACTTACTCATGTATTAGACCACGACTCATATTGCGTTGTTGATACTTTTACAATCCCGAACTCCTTTGTAGTCATTTATTCCTTACACCTCTCGTAAATTACACACTTCTTATGTTTTTCTCTCCAATCCCGAGGTGTTCTAGCACATTTGGTTCCTATTGATCAACACAAAGCTTTTTCCAAATAAAGTGGTAAAATTAGAACTTGTATTCTCAGAACTAGGGTGGTAAATAATTTCTAAATTCTCATCTTCAGTCTCTTAGGTTTTAATCTAGCAATCCTTACCGAGCACCTTTAGCACTTTTTATTTATTTTACTCATATAAATGATCTTACATCTTGTGCAATACTTCTCTCATACTAGCTTTCTATGTGACCCTTGTAGCGAGCTTTGGGCCGATGACTCCCAAGTCAGATGACCATAGGGCACCAGGTTTTGAAATACCCTAACAGGCTTAATTGCTCGAGTCCCACAGGCTATAAGAGAAGTAAAGATGTAAAAAATTTTTTTTTTCTTTTTTTGGACTCATGTAACGAGCTTTGGGCCGATGACTCCCAAGTTAGATGACTTTAGGGCACCAAATTTTAAAATACCCTAACAGGCTTAATTGCTCGAGTCAGATATTTTATTTTATTTATTCAGCAGTAAGTAGTGCTCGGTTTAGATTCCTTTACTATAACCTATTCAACCAAAGATGAGACTCAGAAAGTCAAAACCATCGAAATTCTCAAGACACAAGTAGTACTTTAACACCCCCAAACTGTTCTCAAACAGTTTGGTTACTAGTCTAAAAATTTAGGAACGAAATTTTTCACAATGATCTAAGTCAATAATATCAACACATACACTCAAGTCATGTTTCCAATAAGTGATAAGTCAACAGTGGCCACGTGCTTCAAATCTAGTCTAACATGGATAAAGTGTTCAGGTAAAAGTACGAATTAAAGTGTTGTCTAATATTCTAACTAAAAATGTACTTAACTTCAAACAAATTTCATCATTGGCAGCAAGATATTCAACAATAACTATGAAAGAATTTTTTTTTTTTTTTTTTTGGAACCCGAAAAAAATAAGCAAACTCAAAATACTTAAGTATCCTGATACTTAACCCACCCCCAAACTAAAATATTACATTGTCCCCAATGTAACAGCAAAATAAAACAAATAGAGGAGGGAAAAAGTCAGGTACTCCCCGGAGATAGATGTGGAGAAGATGGATCTAGCTAGTTGAAGGTCCGATTGAAGTGGACTGAAGTGGGATAGGACTCATGTGCCTTGCAAAGGGGACATCCTGCAATTGACATAGGAAGGCTTGATAAGGGCATTAAATAATAAATAAATAAATAAAAAACTAATAAATTAATTAAACTGATTAAAACTACTATATAGAAAGCGAGTAAATAAAAGGGTTAGAAAATGGGTTGCCTCCCATTAAGCGCTTATTTATAGTCATTAGCTTGACTTAATGTCTGATTGTTCTTCATCTTCCATTTAACAGCTCCAACCTGTACTTCAGGGATGACTACTTCAGCTTCAACCTTATGTTCACCAACGGCAGCTTCTTGCATCTGAACAGCTTGTTTACCTTTGTCTTTCATCTTTTCTGGTGGCTTTGTATCCCAAAACTTTTTAAAGAAGTTGTTCTTGAATTTCTTTAAAGTCTCCACTTGATAACCTGTCCAATAAGAAAGAGGTGGTCGAGGTGTTGAATCTCTACCCAACATATAAAATACTTCCCATTCATGCTGAACTCTCAATGTCAGTGTCCCCCGTGAAACATCAATGAGGGCATCTGAAGTAGCTAAGAAGGGACGTCCCAAGATGATAGGGATTTTAGCATCCTCAGGCATATCAAGAACAACAAAATCAATGGGAAATAATAACTTTCCCACTCTTATTACCACATCTTCCACTATTCCAAACGATTTTTTAACAGATCGGTCTGCCAACTGAAGATTAAATTTTGCAGGTTTAACTTCACCAATTCCTAATCGCCTGAAAATAGAGAGGGGTATTAAATTGATACTTGCACCAAGATCACATAATGCCTTGTCAATCACGAGGTTACCGATGGTAATTGGAATTGTGAAGCTGCCTGGATCATGTCTTTTGTCTGGTAGTTGCCTCTCCATTATAGCATTAACTTCCCCTGTAAGTTGTACTATATCCCCTTCTGCCATTTTTTTCTTATTTGAAAGTAGCTGTCTCATATACTTGGCATAGTTGGGCATTTGAGTCAGGGCCTCCACAAATGGTATGTTGATATGAAGCTTCCTTAGATGATCGAGAAATTCTGCACATTGCTGATCCTGCTTCTTCTTTTTTGGATTTAACCTTTGTGGATAAGGAATGGGAGGTTCATATGATTTGATAGGAACGGCTGCCTTAGCCTGTGGTGTAACTGAACTTTTTCCAATATCTACTGCTTGCTTAGTCTGTTCCACGTGCTTCTCATCAGTGGAAGGTACCTGTTCTTTATCTGTAATTGGTCTTTTTATATGGATTTTTGGTAACTGAACCCCACTTCTGGTAGTTATTGCATGTACTTGTTCTCTAGGATTGACCTCGGTGTTGCTTGGCAAGGTACCCTGTGGTCTACTTGATATAACAACTGCCATCTGACCCATCTGTGTTTCTAAATTTTTAATTGAAGCGCCTTGATTTTGCAAGTTGATTTCTGTCTGTCTCATGAACTGATCAGTTTTTTCTATGAATTTATCAGTCCTCTCGATGAATTTACCGAGTGCATCTTCTAATGAAACTCTCTTTTCTGGCTGCTGAAACTGAGAATATTGTGGTCTGTTGTTATTCTGATTATCCCTCCAGGAAAAATTTTGATGATTACGCTATCCTGGATTAAATGAATTGGAGAATTGATTATTTTGTGGGTATTGACCACCTTGAACATACTCGACTTGCTCTGGTTGCTGTGAGAGAATAGGACATTCTGATGTGCTGTGATTTGCCCCACACTCTTCACATGTTGATTTCTTTGTTTGCATCACATATGCTGATTGTGACATGCTCTCCACTTTGTGTGCCAAAGAATCTATTTTTGCAGATAATGCCGAGACAATGTCTATTTCATGTACCCCTACAGGTTTCTTGTGTATGACTCTATCTGATGCCCACATAGCAGTGGTGGTGGCTACTCTTTCAAACAACTCTAGAGCTTCAACAACTGTTTTGGTAGATAAGGAGCCGTTAGATGAAGAATCGATCATACTTTTAAATGAAGGTAGTAGTCCAGCATAAAAGTACTGAATTTGTTGGCCCTTGCCAATGCCATGATGAGGACACTTCCTTAGCATATTTTTGAACCTGTTCCACGCTTCATCAAAGGGTTCTGTTTCTGATTGTTGGAATATGGAAATGTCATGCTTCAGCTTCGAAACCTTTGCTGGCGGGAAGAATTTAGTGCAGAATTTTTGGGCTAAATCATTCCAGGTGGTTATGCTATTAATTGGTAGTGAGTCCAGCCACTCAAGAGCTTTGTCCCTAAGAGTATGTGGGAACAAACGTAGCTGGATGGCGTCGTCTGAGATTCCTTGATATTTGAAGTGTTGACACATTTCCAAGAATCTGGAAACATGTGTATGTGGATTCTCTTCAGCTCTACCATAGAATTGATGACCATTCTGGAATAGATGAATGACATTAGTCTTCAACTGAAAGTTCGGCTGCCCAAAAGGTGGGTAGACAATGCTAGATTGGTTCTGGATAATCTGTGGAGTCAAAAAGTCTCCAACCAGCATATTGTCTTCATCAATCTCCTGTCTCGCCTGAGCAATTTCATTGTTGTTCATTTTGACTTGCTGTTTTTTTTTGTCTTTTTGGTGTGTCGATCTTGTCTCTCTCTGCCTACGATGGAAAGTGCGCTCAATCTCTGGATCAATTGGAATTAGAGACCCGTGTCTCACACTTCGCATGCAATGGCCTGAAAAGAAACAAAGCAGACACTGAAATAACTAAAAAATAAAAAAAAATAAAAAAAAATAATAATAAAAACAATTAAAGCAATTAAATAAGTTCGAATTAGTGTCAAAATAATTGAAAAGAACTAAAACTAAATCCCCGGCAACGGCGCCAAAAACTTGATAGCGATTTTGTGTCTTTAATAATTCCGCAAGTGCATGGATCGCTCAAGTAATAAAGTGGATTATGAGTCCAAGTATCGTTCCCACGAAGATTTAGATAATTCAATTCAATTACACTAACCTTAACCGAATCTATTAAACTTTGGAAATTTGGTGTTTAAGAACTAATAAGAAGTTGAACTAAAAACAATAAACTAATTATAAATTAAATAACTAAAAATTAGATCAATGAAAATTACTTTAAAATTGAGAAAGAAGAGTACTAGGATCCCGAATCCGTTTATAATCGTTAATTCCTCTAACTTGATTCTTGGTCTTGACAAATTACATCAGTTATGAAGATCAATATCCATAGATTGTTCAACAGTTTCTTTCAAATAAAGCTAAACCTATTCATATGCATGACTCGACTATATTTCTATGACGAATGCGAATACAAATGAAAGCATTAAATTTCTATGGATAATTAAAGATCACCTAAAGCATAGCGGTATATTTCTATCCCCTATCGGACTTTAAGATAATTAAAATAGCGTGTAGCATGCTTTCAATCTTTCGACAGTAAAACACACCACAACACTCATACAATTATTGCGCATATAATTGTAGATTCATGTAATTCAAAATTAATTACTCAAAACTATAATGAAATAAATTGTCAAAAATCAAGTCTCAAGATGGAAGAATTTAGATTACAAACTTCATCGTAATCCTAGCACAAAAGAAACTAGCCTAACATACTAATAATAAGAGAAGAAGGAGAAGAAGAAACTATGGAATTCATAACCCGGAACGAAGAAATCTTGAGCGAGAAGAAATCTTGATCTTGATCTTGATCTTCGTTCTTGGATAGATGAATCTTGATCTTCCGTGTGGTGTGTCTTGTAATGTTCTCTTCCCCAAAAACTCAACAAAAACTGAACAACCCTTGATATGAGTTAATAACTCATATATGTACTTACCTAATAGTGCCCCAAGAGATGCCAAAAAGACCTAAAAAACGTGGACCAAAAGTTACCTAATTGGAGTCAAACTCAAAAAGGAAAAAATCTCCCGCAGCCAAAAAAATAGCCTGGGCGATCGCCCAGGAGACCCGTTTTGCTCTCTGTTTGTTCTTAAGGTTACTGGGCGCTCGCCCAGCATTAATCTGGGCGATCGCCCAGCTTACATGTTGTGCTTCTGCGCGTTTTGTCCTCAACTTTGAATTCTATCTTCTTTGGTCCTTCAACTTTCAACAATGTCTAATCTGGTCCTTCAACTTTCAACAATGTCTAATCTGGTCCTTCAACTTTATATAATCTCCAATCTGGTCCTTCAACTTTCAACAATGTCCAATCTGGTCCTTCAACTTTATATAATCTCCAATTTGGTCCTTCAACTTCTGATTGAGTGTAATTGGATCCTCATTCTTTCGAAATATCTTCCAATTTATTGCTCTTTTCATCCATTTTTCTCCAATTGCTATTTAACAGGTCCAAAACTGAAATATGGAGATTAAAACACAAAATTAAGTAACAATTCAATAAAATGACGGAATAAAAGCTTAGTTTAAAGGTCATAATAAGTGCACAAAATGCACTTATCACTTAGAATTCAATTTCATTTTCCACCTTTGTATCAAACAGCCAAAGTAGAAAACATTTTCCTCGTATGTGACATTTTTCATGGAAAACTTGTCAATCAAACACACCCTTAATGAATTTGCGAAGCGAGTCCAATATTTTTTGTGTAACCAATTGACCATATTATGCAACCTTCGACTACACAATTACAACCACTTGTCTTTGATCAATCCATCAGTCAAAAATCTCGACCGAGAGCTAAATACACCTAGCATCACCTATATATATATATTAATCAATGTTGTCCAAAACAAATGACGTAACAAAATGAGGAATACAATATGTTTACTAGTGTAAAAAATCAAAATAAGCCAACTCGTGGTCCAATGGGACAAAATGACACGAAACACTGTTGACCTCTTTCAATAAAATGAAAGCGTCGCGAAGAAGCGCACCATTTGGCACAAACTGGAGATCTGTCGCCAACTTTAGCATTATACCAAGAGAATTGCATTATGTAATTGAAGCTGCATCCCATTCTGTTGAGCAAACATCATACCTTCATTTTCCTTCGATGTCACCCTTCTACATTTTCTGTCGAGAATGAACAAGGGATCCGCTTGGTCATTGCAGCTATCAGTCACCCTTACATGTTTTTGCACAACATCCCCTACCCTAATAAAAATCTCACCCTCCTTCACTCAATCATCTGTGTTAAGTTTAAGTCCATCAACCTCCAGAGGTAGCCACCGGTTCTGCACCATCCGTTCCCTATCAGTATCCACTCATTTTTCCATTTTCCTAAACAAACTCTCGGCCACTTTTTTAATCACCACCGGCTGCCATTTCTCTCCTATATAACACCTTGTTTATCTCAACTCATAGTACCCATAGCACACTCGCCACTCTCTCCAACTCGCTATCCATCTCACCTCCCAACTCAATGAGAAATCCTGTGTAACCCAAATCCCTAGCAGAACCTTTACTCTCATCCACAGCCTCAAGTATCACCACACTCTCCTGGAGTCTTCACAATAGATTAAGGTATGCATACTGCAATCTAACTAACTACACCAAAAATAAGGTCCATGCAACTCCATATGTCTTCTGCACAAATTCACCTTAGTGGGCAGCGCCTCATGGAACAAGCACCACATAAACATTAGCACCTTAGTAGGTTCATTCAAAATTCTATACCTTCGCCCATATTGTCTTGTAACAGTAATGCTCAAATTTTTCTCGGGTCATTGATCCAAAAGACGTGTATCCACTCTCAACATATAAATCTCATTTTTATCATAATGCCATATTTGCTTGTCCTACCCACCATTGGTCAAAAGGAATTGAAAAACTAATTTCCTGTCAATCGGTAGCAAAAATTCATTAAGTTTAGTAACATTCTACAGTCCTCCATCGGTGATATGATCACTGACTTTGTCCACGTTATTTCTAACCAGAGAACAGTCGAAATGAAGAAGTACGTGGCACCTACGGATTTTCAAATTTTCTAATATGCTATCTATTCCTGACCCGCTACCTAATGACTTGCTACCTCTACATTACACTTATCCACAATAAAGACACCCTATTTTTCCTCAGCCTATAAAAGTCGGTTTGTGAAAGTACTTTCCCTTCAGAATTTTTGTAGCTAATGAACTAGGCTTTGTAAGTACATTCTAGACTTGTTTAGCCAGTAAAGCTTGGTTAAACATTTCAAAATCCCTCAACCCCAGTCCACCTTTACATTTAGGTCTTCCAGTTAACCCAAGCCATTTGTCTCTTCCTGTCCTTCACCCCCTACCAGAGCCTGGATATCAAAGATAGCATATCTCTACATAAACAAATTGTCAATTTGAGTAAACTTATCAAGTAAGTAGGAATTGCTTGGAAGACCACTTTGGTCTACACTTCTCGATCCGTAGTTGAACAACTAGATCGCCTCCAACCTTGTATTCTTTTCCATATCCTATCTCTGATCATGTCAAAAAAAAATTCTCTTATTCCATCTCACCACCGAAGGCATTCCCAAATACTTATCATAGGGTTTCCATGAACTAGTCCAAGTAGATTCTGGAGTTCTAACTTTTCACCATCTCCAATATTTGGGTAAAAGTAACCGACAAGTTTTCCGCACTAATTTTTTGTCGAGAAAATAGTTCATATATTTCCAATAGCCATCTTATCATTTCATAGTCTAATCCATTGGCCTTAAAAAATAAGAGAGAAGTGTTTGCAAAGAATAAATGGCTTAGCATCGGTCTCCATCTAATGTACCTCATTCCAATCAAATGTTATGCTTGGCCTCCATTAATAGCCCAAGAAAGCCTCTGCACAAAAGAGAAAAATATATGGCGATAACGAAACCCCCACAATCCTCTAGACGGTACCACTCACCCTGTTGGTTTCCCATTGATTAAAAACGTAAAACTGTGTTAGAGAGAGAAACTCTCAGCTAGAGAGAGAAAGACTCCCTGGCCGCCCACTTTTACTGTTTGTTCTTTATTTGAAATTCAAAAATCTGCTACAATCAATGGCCATTAATGCTGATTTTCATCCATTAATGCATTGTAAACTTTATTTCTGTTAGTGCGATAACCTTTTCCTTGGGTTTTCACAATTTTTTCATATTCAGCAAAGATTTTCAGTACTCTGCGTTCTGTTACAACGGTCGGTTGATCTATTTTAGTGGGAAAATACTTGGAATATTTTATTTTAGCTGGGTTTGAATGGGCAAGAAACACAAAGCTCCAATTGCTTATTCTTCTTATGTTCGAAGTAATGGATGTGAAAATGATGAACATGCCTCATTTTTCGGTAAGTTCGCTGCCGGTTTTTCAGGTAAGGTTGCTGGTTCTTCTTCATCTTTTGTTGAGACTTCAACCACTGATTCTAAGAAATGTAAATCTGGACCGGAAAAACAGACCCTTAAATCCCCTTCTATATCTGAAACTTTGGGAGAGTTTGATATGGATTCGGATGGGTCTTCAGAGAAAACTTGTCCCGTGAAAGGTGTGACGAATGTGGACAGTATTCCTGCACCTAACAAGACTAAAGCTCCTTGGGTTAGTCTCTCTAAAGATAATAGAAAACCAGATGAAAACCTTGCCCTTCATGAGTTTGATAATTTGCTGGAACGAGTTGAGTTAGGAGTTGATGATGCAGATGACATCGAATCGGCGTGGAGTTATTGCCTTATTGAGTACTTTACAGGCCGTTTTCCTGGGAAGAAAGCTCTCTTGAGTTTATGTGATTCTTGGAAGGTTGATTACAAATATTATACACATTCAAGTGGTTGGTTGGTCTTCAAATTTGAGGATAATTCATCTAGGGATAAAGTACTCAAAGGCGGTCCCTATTTTGTTTTTGGAAGACCCTTACTCATTAAAATCATGTCGGAGTATTTCCAATTCAATGATGAGAAAATTAGTCTCTTGTCGGTTTGGGTTGTTTTACCGGAATTTCCATTGGATTTTTGGACTCCCAAAGCCCTCGGCAAGATAGCTTCCAAAATTGGGAAACCGATTTCAATGGACAACCTTACCCACATAAGGGGTATACTCTCATATGCTAGAGTTTTAGTAGAGGTGGATGCCGCCAAAGATTTGGTAAGATCCGTTGAGGTCAGCCTACCCAACGGAAAACTTTTTGATCAAAAAATGATTTTTGAACATGAACCGAAGTTCTGTACGACTTATCGAGTTTTTGGACACTCACGTACGAGCTGTGCCACTTATGATAAAGCTCTAGATAAGGCTGCAAATATCCCAGCTCCGATGGAAAAAAGTAACGTCGTCTTCTTGATGTGCCTAAGTCAGTGGCGGAAGTGCTGCCTGAAGTACCCGTTTCAGTGCCGAATGCACTGCCTGATACCCCAGCCGCTGATGTCATTGATAACAAAAAACAACTGGATGCTGGGGTAATCTCGCCCCTGATTACAACCCAAGTTTCTGCTGATAATCAGGGGCATTATGTTGATAATCAAGGTGAGGCTCCCTTCGTTTTGGTGGAGAAATGTAAGAAAAGTTTAGTCAAACAAAAAGGGAAACAGCACGTTAGAAGGGTGGAAATCTGCTAATGTTACTACGGGGACTTCGTCTTGGACAGAAAAGGTTATTGCAGTGACAAAACCGGTTGAAAAACCTTTCAACAATATACGGTCAATCTTCATATTCCTTGGATAAATTGAAGGGTCACTCCATTCCTTTATCATCATGAAGTGTTCTTGTTAGAATATTAGGGGCTTAAACTCGCCCCTAAGTCAAAACGGGGTCCGGGACCTCTTGAAACAACATAATATTGATCTTTGGGTATTATGGAGACGAAACTTAACTTGGATAAACTACTCCGTGTTATGAGAAACAAATTTAATGGATGGCATAAAATCAACAATTTTCACACCCACAAGGCGTCTAGAATTCTTGTTTTATGGAATCCATCGAAAGTAAGAGACGGAAATCACTCCCCAAGTCATTCGTGTTGCTACTTGTAAGGTATCTTCGATTACTTTTCAAGTTAGTTTTGTTTATGGTCTTCATTTGATTGTTAACCGGAGGTCGTTATGGAAATCAATTGTGGACTTTAGTCTTTCTTGCTCCTTACCTTGTCTTGTTATTGGAGATTTTAATAATGTGCTTACAGATGCGGAACAAATTAATGGGTCGGCGATTACTCCGTATGAGATTAAAGACTTTGCTAATTGTTGTCTTTCCACTGGGTTATTGGACCTTAAATCTTCCAGTTAATAATATGTGGAACAATCTTTCGGTTTGGTCAAAATTGGATAGGGCAATGGTTAATAACTTGTGGCCGCTTGCAGGGTTTTTTGCGGAAGCATTATTCTTTCCACCGGATTGTTATTCGAATCACTCTCCTTGTATCATGTCTCTTTTTGATTCTCAACAAAAGAATAACATTAACTTCAAACTTTTTAATATGTGGGTTCAACACCATGCCTTCAATGAAGTAGTAGATGAAAATTGGGTTCAAACATAGACTAGAATTAAGCAATTTGTTCTTTGAATGAAGCTCAAAGGACTCAAGGAGCCGTTGAAAATGCTCAACAAAAGGGATTTTTCGCATATAGCTGAAAGGGCTGTTCGTGCTAGAAATGATCTTACTTCAGCCTAACAATTTCTACACGATCAGCCATCCAATATCAACTTGCAGCACGAAGTTACGAACCTAAGAAAGAAGGTTGTATTCCTTTTGGAAGCGGAACGGAGTTTCTTCTACCAACAAGACAAATGTAAGTACATTTTGAACAGCGATAAATGTACAAAGTTTTTCCATGCGATGGTTAAAAGAAACACGAAGAGGAACCATATTTCATCAGTCATTAAACAGGATGGGAGTTCGACAAAATCTAAAAATGAAGTGGCTGAGGTCTTCGTCCAGTATTACACTGATTTGTTGGGGACAGACTGCGTATGCGATCAGCCGAATACACACGTATTTGGTAATGGACCACGAGTTTCTGAACATCAGGGCGCTGATATTCTAAAACCGTTCTCTGTACAAGATATTAAGGCTGCTTTATTTCAGATTGATGATGATAAATCACCCGGCCCGGATGGATTTTCGTCACGCTTCTTCAAAAAATCATGGAACACGGTTGGTGACGACGTTTGTGAGGCAGTGGCAGAATTTTTCTCTTCTTCAGCGTTACTTAAGCAGATCAACCATTCAGTTATTGCTCTTATTCCGAAAACCAACCATGCTCCTTTGATCGGGGACTTTAGACCGATATCGTGTTGCAACGTGGTGTATAAAATAATTGCTAAGCTACTTGCTACCAGATTGGCTCCGTTAATGGATTCCTTAGTTAATCGTGCTCAATCTGCTTTCGTGGAGGGTCGGGAAATGGCTGAAAATATACATTTGGCCCAAGAACTACTTAGATAATACAATCGAAAACGTGTATCCCCAAGATGTGTGATGAAAATTGATCTTCGGAAGGTGTATGACTCATTAAATTAGGATTTTCTACGGGCTGTTCTGGAAGGATTGCAATTTCTGGGAATTTTTGTACATTGGATCATGCAATGCGTTATAACCACTTCTTTTTCGGTTGCTATCAATGGAAACTTAGCGGGTTTCTTTAAGGGTAAACGTGGTCTTCGACAAGGTGACCCCTTGTCACCTTTCTTATTCGTTCTTTGCATGGAATATCTTTCTAGATATTTGGCTCTATGCACGGATAATAATGATTTCAACTATCACCCTAAATGCGGCCTTCTCAAGATTACACACTTGACTTTTGCGGATGATCTTATGATCTTTGCTAGATGTGACCCAACTTCCGTCTCTATCATTATGGATTGCCTTAAAAATTTTGGGACCAAATCTGGGCTGAGAGCCAATGCGTTGAAATTCAGCTTTTATACGGCAGGAATTTTGGGGTCGGAGTTAGACAAAATTCAGTGGATATGCTCATTTCTGTTCGAATCTATGCCTTTTCGTTACCTTGGTATCCCTCTTGCGGCTGAAAAACTTAAAGTAATGCACTTGGCTCCGTTTATTGATAAGGTTGCTGCTTATATTAATTTGTGGACTAGCACTTCATTATCTTATGCCGGAAGGGCTGAACTTATTCGGTTCGTACTTCAAGGAGTTGAATGCTTTTGGTTATCAATTTTTCCTATCCCGGCTGTCGTTGCTACAAGAATTTCTAGCCTTTGTAGGAAATTTTTATGGGGACATAAAAAACTGTTAGTAGCATGGAATGAAGTTTGCTTACCAAAAGCCGAAAGTGGGCTGGGTTTCCATCAATTTCAGTGTTGGAACATAGATTTGCTAGATAAAATGCTTTGGAATATCCATCTCAAGAAAGATACTTTGTGGGTCTAGTGGGTCAATCGGTTTGGTGCGCGGTTCCACACAAAACGAACTCGCCACTGCTAAAACGAGTACTGGACATTAGGGACCTGATTGTCAGCGCAGAAGGCAGCGCTGATGCTACTATTTCTAGAATGGCGCAGTGGAGGATTGGGGATATAGCGAGGTTCTCGTCTGCTTATGAGTATTTCCGAAAGAAGAGAACAAAGAAGGTTTGGGTTGCCGAAATTTGGAGACCGTGCATTCAACCGAAACACTCTTTCATTCTTTGGTTGACTGCTAAGACTAGATTACTTACAAAATACCGACTTGTGTATATGGATATTGATAGGGACTGCATCCTATGCCGGGGTGCTGAGGAGTCGGTTTCTCATTTATTTTTTCAATGCCACTTTACCAACATTGTGTGGATGAATATTAGAGATTGGCTTGGCATTCATAGATCCATATCCACCATTGCTAGTTCTTTGAAATGGATCAAGAAAGAGGGTCGTGGTACCGGTTGGCAAGCTAAGGCCAAAAGAATTGCTCTCGCCGCTACAGTTTATTACTTCTGGATGGCTAGGAATAGATGGATTTTTGAAGATCTCTAGGGAGTTCCAGAGAGTATTATTAGAAGGATCAAAACACAATTATACAAAGTTATGTTTCCTTTGTATCCTAATGTTTTGATTCACTTTGAGTCTCTCGCTTTGACTGGCTAAGTTTAACCTTTTTGTTTCCCTCATTTATTTGCTTGGGGATGCCCAGTGTATTTGTTTATCCTCTTTTGTTATCATGGGGATGCTAGTATATATGTCTTCCTTAGCTTTTTCTAGTTTTTAGCACCTTGTTCGGGTACTATTTTAGATTTAGTCTCCTAATTCTGTATTCTTAGGGATGTCCAATATACGTGTACAATTTCTTTTGATCTATACAATATTTACATTTACAATAAAAAAAACGTAAAACTTGATTAGAAAATACACTCCCTAACCAAGTTAATCCACAACCCCATTTGCTCCATAAACTGGATAAAATCCCATTCCCCTCTATCGTACACCTTACTCATATCAAGTTTAAGAGCCCTGAGCCCCTTCATTATATTTCACTATTTACCCAAGGGGACTAATTCAAACTTAAGCGACAACTAAAGCACTCTGATGTTGTAAAACAAGAGACGGTAGCACATTTCTTAACCTTTTTACAATTGTCTTTGTGTCCAATTTGTATAGCAGGCTTATGGGATGGTAATATAACACCATTTCTGAACTAGCTTCCTTAATGATTAATACCAAACGAGTATGATAAATAGTACATAAAGATTTTCCATGATTGAGCACCTGCAGGATTGCATCTGAGAATTGACAACAATGATGTTGAAAGAACAGTGCATGAAAATCGTCTGGGACTGATGCCTTTGTGAGCTCCATCATTTTGAGAGCCAGCGCCACCTCCCTCTGCGAGAATGGCCTATCCAATTAGTTCGGTCCTTACTTTGTAGCTGATTAGATACACCCCTCGTGCTAGCCTCTAGAACTCTCCACAAAAGATTAGAATTGTTGAAAATATTATCAAAATAATATTCTAGGACCCTCGTGATGTCAGAAGCATTTTCCTTCCACTTTTCCACCACATCCAGCAGCTTTACAATTTCATTTTCACTTCGTCTATTAGTTGTATTGGAATGAAAGTATTTTGTATTATGATCACCTGCTCTCAGCCACTCCATTCTGAATCCTTCAATAATTTTCCTCCAAACACTCCAAATATGATATGTCGTGTTTCAATAGTTTAATATTCACCCATGCAGTCGTTACTATTAGGACAATTATGAAATGTACCAAGCGTTTCATTGTTTTCTCTATGCACTCTTTGCCTATTCCCAAACCTTTGTTTACTCCTGGATTGTAAAGTTCTCTTACATCATTCCATCTTCCCCAAGACCACCCAAAGGAGCTTACCATTGCCCATCCCATACTCTGTCTCTCCATGTCTCTTGGACTACCCCATTGTACTTCTCCTTCATCCAATGTGGCTCAATTTTGAAACTTTTCCATTTTCTTGTCCCCCACTCATCCGTCTCTCTTACATCACGTCCTACCAGCCTCAAGAAAATCTTCTGGTGGTCCGATTTACTAAAGTCAATATGGTCTACCTTAGCCCAAAGAAATAACAAGTACCACTTTTCATCTACTACAAACCTATCTAGTCAAAGTTGAACATTAGCATCACCACGCCGCTTATTCCATGTCAACCTCAAATACAAGAACAAAACATCCTGCAATCCACACTCCATCAGGGCATCCTTGAAGTCCATTACCTTCATTTTCTATGATCTAGTCCCCATTCCTTATCAGTAAAAGTTGCTATCTTGTTGAAATTTCTCTTTTCGTCACTTCCACCACAAACCCGAGCCATCTCACTCTTCCCTCTTAACCCATCTCAGCAATTCCCAAGAAAAATGTTGATCTTCCAGTCGAGGGTTTCCATAAATCCCAGTGAATCTCCAAACCACTCAGGCCCTTGGTTATTAACCACATCAATGCATCTAATAGAGTAAGATTTTATTTCCACATCCCTTTCCCCTTACCATAACAACACAAGACCACCACTTCTTCTAATACTATCCACATAAAACTCTGACCAAAGCCTAATTTTTAACGTAAGTTTGTTGTCCATTCATCTTATATGAGTTTTCCACAGCACCATCACCATGTAGGAGAACATCTGCAAATCAATTTCTGCAGCACCATCACCATGTAGGAGTTTTATGCTCTCTGAAAGTTCCAACAAAGGTAACTCAATGGGACTAGTGGCTTTACATTGCAGAGTCCGCCAATATATTAGTGGTATCATCAACCTCATTCCTTGATATCCACCAACTTCTCACTCTCTTGGTAACAACCACATCATTCAGTTCCTCTAAAGCCACCCACTTCTTCACCAAAACAGAACATCATCCTCATCTTTATCCAGTTATGTCCCATATCCTAACATTATCCTCACCTCACTCTGATTTTTCACATATTCTAAACTTTTCCTATATGCATCAGATCTCAGATGTACAATTTTCTTACCCTTATCCTCCCCACCAATTCCTGCATCCTCCTTATGCGTTCTTTCCTATCCTTGTGATAAAAAGACCAAATAGCTCAGAATTTTATCATTTATTTCTTTCTCGAGCAATATCTACATGCCACTCACTTACTTGTACCCCCTCTTGCATGTCGCTAGACTCACTCACCACCTATTCTTCATTGCCCACAGTAGAATGACCCCACATCCGATTCTCTCCAGTCCTTTCCCTGCTACTAAACACTGTCTTAGTATGCATATCACTAAACTGCCCACCATCAACACATTCCTCATAACTCCGATTGGCCCCTTGATAAGTGTGTTTTACACTCTTATCCTATTATATAAACTTGATATATAATTGTAATTTGAGTGAAAATGTTGTCATTATAGGTAAAACCCAAGAATTGAGGTAAATGGAGCAAAAATAAAGAATATGGAGCTACATAGGAGTTGATCGGGAGCATTTGATGATTGACATGATGACATGAGAGTGATAAGAACCATTAAATGGCCCATTGGATGAATTTCACAAGTTTTGGGAGTGGATTTTAACTTACAAAGTTTGAGGACTAAATTGTATACTTTTGAAACTTGTGAAAGGCCAAATTTGGATGACTAAAGAGATTTTGTGACCAATTTAAAAGCTCTTGAAAGTTTGAGATAAATCTTGAAAGAATTGGAGCAAAAAAAGGGACCAAAATATACAATGTTGAAAGTTTGGAGACCAAACTATATGACTTTAAAAGTTTGCCGACCAAACTACAAATTTTCTGTTTGCCATGGTCCGCTAGTGGTTTGCAAACCGCGACAAACAGAAAAATTTTATTTTCCGCAGTTTTGGCCGCGGTTTGCACCTCAGCTCTTGTAAGTTATTTTTTTGACTTTTTTAAGTTGATACTCACGGATATTTGTGTCTTTTTTGAATTAAAACAAGTCGGAGAGGCTTAAGACTATATAAAGGCCTAATATAGGTTAGATTAGATTGTTGAATTTCTCAAAGAGAATAGAAAAGAGAGGAAGAATGTCGGCCAGATTGAAGATTGGAACTTAAAGACAAAAAATTCTTGGTGCAAGATATTCAACGTTTTCTCATATTTTATTCAAGATCTGGTTATGTATTCAAATCTTTTTATCTTGTCTTTCTATCAAATTGTGAGTACCTAAATTTTTAGTTTGGATGAACGATGTAGCCTAGTTTAATTCTTTATTTTCGACTCTCAAATTTTGCTTATAAATTAATTATATTTTGATTTTACTTCTTTTCTTAATGCTTGAAATAATTGACCATTATTTGTCATTGATTCGTGGATTGTAACAAATCAAGAGGTAAGTTATTAATTTAGATCACGTAGTAAAATCCAACAATTGGATAAAAAGTAGAGATACGCTTTTATTATTGTTGTTGTCTTGAATTGAATTCTTAGGAGATTTAATACATCTAATTAATGATCATTCTGACTTCATAAATTGACTTAATTAGATAGGTCTAATTTGAACTTGAGAGAGGTAGATTATGTTAAATTCGTGAATTCGGCCGAATACAATATTAGGAATAAATCTTGAGAGGAGAAATTAGAGATGACAACTATGGTGAACTCATGAATCCAAATTCTTTAATTATATTACTTGGTAAATTCTTGATTTCTGCATTCACATTTATTTTTTCTAAAATTCATAGTTCTAGTTTAAATCTTCAAATCAATTTATTTTAAATTGTTTTAAACAGATTAGGATTGAGATTAATTGAACTAGTATATAAATATGATAGTTATTGTGAGAACGATAGTTCGGACTCAATATATCCACAGGATTATTTGTATGCGATATTATTTACTTGCAATTAAATAATTTTCACAACAAGAGGATAGAAAAGAGATGAACAACGACGACACGATTGAAGATTGTAACGTGAAGATAAAGAATTCTTGGTGCAAGATATTTAATGTCTTCTCATCTTTTATTCAAAATTCGGTTATGTATTCAAATCTCTTCATACTTTCTTTCTCCCGAATCATGAGTAGCTAAATTTGAAATTGGATGAAATATGTAACCTAGTTTATATTCTTTAATTTCAACTCTCAAGTTTTGAATTATAAATTAATTAAGTATTTGATTTTACTTCTTTTCTTAATGCTTGAAATAATTGGCCATTATTTCATTGAATTGTGGATTGAAATGAATTGAGAGGTAAATTATTAATTTAGACCACGTAGTAAAATTCGACAATTGGATAAAAAGTAGCGATACGATTTTGTTATTGTTGTAGTCTGAATTGAATTCTTAGGAGAATTAATGCAACTAATTAAGGACTATTTTGACTTCATAAGTTGACTTATTTTGTTAGGACTAATTTGAACTTGAGAGATGTAAATTATGTTAAATTAGTGAATTTGATCAAATACAACATTATGAATAAACATTGAGAGAAGAAATTAGAGATGACAACTATGGTGAATTCGTTAATCCAAACACTTTAATAACCATATTTTCTAAATTTTTGATATTTGTATTCATACTATTTTCTAAGAATTAATAGTTATAGTTTAAACTTTCAAATCAAGTTATTTCAAATTGTTTTAAATAAATTAGGTTTGAGATTAATTGAACTAGTATCTAAATAGTATAGTCTTCATGAGAATGATAATTCGAACTCAATATGTCTACTTTATTATTTGTTTATTACTTGTGTGAGATATTGTTCACTTGAAAATTACATAACAAAAACTTGTTGTGGTGTTCAATATCGCAAACATGTAATAAAGTGGACCTATTGAGTCCAGATTATCGTTTCCACGAATACTATCATATTTGTATACTAGTTCAATTAATCTCAATCATAATCTGTTTAAAACACTTTAAAATAAATTGATTAGAAGATTTAAACTAGAACTATGAATTTTAGAAAATAATGTGAATGCAAAAATCAAGAATTTATCAAGTAATATAATTAAAGGATTTGGATTCACGAGTTCACCATAGTTGTCATCTCTAATTTTTTCTCTCACGATTTATTCCTAATGTTGTATTCGGTCGAATTTACGAATTTAACCTAATTTACCTATTTCGAGTTCAAATTAGTCATATCTAATTAAGTCAATTTATGAAGTCAGAACGATCCTTAATTAGATGCATTAAATCTCTTAAGAATTCAATTCAAGACTGCAACAATAATAAAAGTGTATCTCTACATTTTATCCAATTGTCAAATTTTACTATGTGGTCTAAATTAATAACTTACCTCTCGGTTTGTTACAATCCACAAATCAATGACAAACAATGGCCAATTATTTCAAGTATTAAGAAAAGAAGTAAAATCAAAACATAATTAATTTATAAGCAAAACACGAGAGTAAAAAATAAAGAATTAAATTAGGCTACATTGTTCATCCAAACTAAAGATATAGCTACTCATAATTTGATAAGAAAAAATGAAAAGATTTAAATATATAACTGGATCTTGAATAAAAGATGAGAAGACGTTGAATATCTTGCACCAAGAATTCTTTGTTTTCAAGTTCCAATCTTCAATCTGGCCGTCATTCCTCTTCTCTTTTCTATTCTCTTTGAGAAATTCAATAACATAATCTGAACTAGATTATGTGTTTATATAGTCTTAAGCCTCTCCGACTTATTTTAATTCAAAAAAGACACAAATACCCATGAGTTTCAACTTAAAAAAGTCAAAAAATAACTTACAGAAGTCGCGGTCGGGCCGTGGTTTGCAAACCGCTGCCGGACTATGGTAAACAAAAAATTTGTAGTTTGGTCCCCAAACTTTTAAAGTCGTACATTTTGGTATCTGAACTTTCAACATTGTATATATTGATCCTTTTTTTTGCTCCAAGTCTTTCAAGATTTATCTCAAACTTCCAAGAGCTTTCAAATTGGTCCCAAAACCTATTTAGTCATCCGAATTTGGTCTTTCACAAGTTTCAGAAGTGTACAATTTAGTTCTCAAACTTTTTTTAAGTTAAAATCTACTCTCGAAACTTGTGAAATCCTCCTATAGGCCATTTAATAGTTCTTATCACTCCCATGCCATCATGTCAATCTTCAAATGCTCCCGATCAACTCCTATGTAGCTCCATATTCTTTATTTTTGCTCCATTTACCTCCATTCTTGGGTTTTACCTATAATGACATTATTTATACTAAATTAAGTAGTAATTCACTCAAATTACAATTATATATCATGTTTATATGATAGGATAAGTGTGTAAAATACACTTATCAAATACTCCTAAACTTAAACAATTATTCATCCCAAGCAAGATTATCTACTTAAACAATCAATCAAATAATAATATTATTTACTATAACAGATAGCTTACCATATTTACTTCAGATTTTTGAAACACATCAAATAATTCATAAAAAAAAATTCTAAATCATACTATCAAAATCAATTTTTACTTATCCGATGCTCGACTGACATATGTGTGTGCGCACTGCCCATCAATGGTCAAATATTTCCTTTTTACTCTGGTAAGAATACACACTCCCATATTGATATTCAATTTTCCACCCTGGGTGTTAACTATAAAGTTGCCCTCAAAACACTTATTCTTTTATCGCTCAAAAGTCAATGTAGTAGCTATCTAGATCTGTGATGATTCTCTATTTATTGAGTGCTTCGACCATCAAGCTTTCCATTAGGTAAGTCAAACCCACTAGTTATCTATCTCTCTCTCTCTCTATATATATATATATATAATACCTCACTTCCTTAAGCTTTCTAGATGACTCTTGTAGTGAGCTTTAGGCCAATGACTCTCAGGTTTGATAGACTTCAGGGCACCGAGTTTTGAGAAACCCTACGGACTTTATCACTAGAGTCAAATAGGCTACGAAGAGAAAGGTATAAGATAATGTAAGTGCAATGTATTTCATTTTTGTGTGCAAAATAAATAAGCGGAGATTAGATTCCTAGTATTTGATCAATACTTAGATTCCACTTGGTAGCCAAATACACTCCACACAAATATTACTCATGCACAGAATCAGCACCTATCTAAATACCTTTTGCATTGATTTAACCACCCCTAAACTATCCTTTCAAATGATTAGGTAATTTAGTTGTCAATTGGTAGTCTTGGTTTTCACAACTTAGATTCACTATTCTTTCATTGTATTCTATTCAATAAACCAACTAAAGATAGTGATATTCATGACTATTGTGCTCACAATTAATCATATCTCACATGGATTAGTATAGTATATAAAAGCAGGCATAAGTAGTATCACCTAGTCATAATTCATGAATCGATAACAATTTCAAACAGATATCATCATTAGCCGACAAGGCTCTCCAACATACAAGCACACAAATTAAATAATTTTTTTTTCAAAGCACACACAAAAATAACCAAAAGAATTAAAGTCACCCTAAGCTTAAAGTTCACATTGTCCTCAATGTGACAAAAGAAAGTAAAATAAATAAAAAAGAAAGAGTTAACCCAAGTCAAATGTGTGGAGAAACCATCGAAATAGTATTTGATCATTAATCATCGGGATCTGAGTCTTCATGACACCTTGAACGACGATGTGTAGCCTAAAAAAAATTCAAATGTGCTCAATTACTAAAAATTGGAAAACGTGCTTAATTTTCTAATACAGTCCTAAAATTCTACATGCAATGCAAAAAACATACAAGGGATAAAAAAATGGATTGCCTCCCATTAAGCGCTTAATTTTTAGTCTAGAGCTTGACTTTTGACAACTTTCACTTATGAAGACTTGAATTGCGCTTTGGAATTCTTGCATTGCTTGCAATTACCAGCTTTGCAAGATTTATCATTTGCTCTCCATGTTTTAAATTGACCATTTTTATCTTTAATTGTTCCAACTAGTCCACCTATATCCACATCTAGTTTGCACTTTTCTTGGCCAATTTTCACCCATTCATCAACTCTAAAACACTCTTAGAGGTCGACTGGTTGCTCGGGTATGGTGTACATACTAAACACTGCTCGTTCGTCATCATGTACCCTCAAGATTAGCTTACCTTTTTCAACATCAATAAGGGCTCGACTCATTGCTAAGAATGGTCGGCCCAATATAACTGCCATATCCTGGTCCTATTCGATATCAAGGACAATGAAGTCAATCGAAAAGATAAATTTATCCACCTTGATGAGTACGTCCACAACCACACTCCGTGGGCGCTTGATTGATCTATAAACAAGTTGTAGAGATACAATTGCTGCTTTTACTTCTTTCAAACCTAATCTCTTACAGACAGAAAGGGGCATCAAATTAACATTTTCACCTAAGTCATATAAAGTATTAAAATTATAAAATTTTCTAATTATACAAGGTAATTTAAAACTCCCTGGATCTTTTAACTTTGTAGGCAACTTATTTAGCATAATAGTGCTACACTCAGTTAAAGCTACTCGTATTCCTCTAGTTTTCTCTTCTTGGATAACATTTCTATCATAAATTTTAAGTACAATGGCATATGGGCTAACGTTTCAGCGAAAAGAATGTTAATGTACAGTTTCTTGAAGACTTCAAGAAATTTTCCAAACTGCTTGTCGAGCTTGTGCTTTTGCAACCTCTAAGGAAAAGGAATTGGTGGCACATAAGCTTTGACATAAATATTTGCCCTCATTTTTGATAATTCAACAGGTTCCTTTGAAAATTCTTCTTTTGATTTCGCATGTTGTTGTCTAGTTTTTTCTTCCTCAATTACCAACTGTTTGTCATTTATCTCTAGTCTTTTCATGTGAATTTCTGGCAGTTGTACCCAGCTTCTAGTAGTGATTGCATTTACATGTTCTTTTGGATTTGTCACTGTATTGCTAGGCAGAGTGCTTGGTTTCCTATTTCACAGTTGTAGGGCTAATAGCCAATCTGAGTCTCTAATTTTTTGATTGATACATGTTGATTCTGATAGTTTGTGTCTACCCGCTTCAATATTTTATCAATTTTCTGCATATACTGTCGAAACATCTCTCCCAAACTTAGTCCACTTTCTTGCAGAGCATTATTGGCATTGCCACTTTGTTGATTGTCAGACCAACTAAAATTTGAGTGTTGCTTCCAACCTAGATTGTATGTTTGTGAATATGAATTATACTACCGATGCGTATTATTCTACACAAAATTGACCTGTTCTGGAGAGGCCAATAACATATAATTTGATGTTGAATGTTTAGCCCCACAATTTTTGCACATCATGGTTGCTTGGATTACATTCACTCCTTGCTCTTTTGTTTTGACCAAGAGCTCCACATGCTTTGTCAATGCAGCACGTTGTGCATTAGTAGCTGATTGAATGTCAATCTCATGTATATCTGTTATTTTTCTTAGAGTGGAACAATAAGACGAAAACATGGAATGTGTATTTGCAATCATCTCATATAGATCCCATGCTTCGTTGACATTTTTATTCGTAATGGACCCATTTGCAGAGGAGTCCACTATCGATTTGGATTGAAGAGACAGCCCATAGTAGAAATATGGAGCTTGTTGGTCCTTTTTAATACCATGGTTTGGACATTTTCTGAGCAACTCCTTGAATCTGTCCCAAGCTTCATGATACTTTTCTCCATCCATTTGCTGAAAGGTAGAGATTTCCAGCTTCATCTTGGCTACTTTAGCTGGCGAAAAATACTTGTTACAGAATTTTCTAGCCAAGTCATCCTACGTGGTGATACTAGCATATGGTTTTGAGTCCAGCAATTCTAGAGCCCCATCCCCCAATGTATAGGAAAATAACCGAAGTCTAATGACATCTTCATTCACTCCTCGAAACTGAAAGTTACGATACATACGTAGGAATCTAGAGAGATGAGTATTCGGGTTTTTATTCGCCTTTCCATAGAACTGTAGGTTATTACTGAAGAGATTAATCAGATCGGCCCTTAATTGAAAGTCGTGCTGACCAAAAGTAGGGTAGACTATGTTTGAACGATCAAGAGATGCTGTCGGAGTTAAGAACTGTGCCTTTGGCATATTTCTATCATCATCATCATCTTCTTCTTCTTCTTCTTCATGTTGCTGAATTTGCTGAGCTGCCAATTGGGATGCTTCTACAGCGGCTACTCTTGGATTCTCTTGTTCAGCTTCTCTTCTTAATTGTGCATCTGCCATTTTAATTTGTTGCTGATCTTTCTGTTTTTGGTTGTGTTCTTTGTGTATTCGTCTGAAAGTACGTTCAATCTCAAAATTGAAAGTCTTAAGATTGTTTCCTTGTGTACGGAGCATGCAACAAACACCTTTTCTATAGTAAGAAAACAAAGAAGAAAAATAAAAAGTATAATAATAAAAAAATAAAAAATAAATAATAAAAATAAAAAACAATAATATAATAATAAAAACTAACATTAATGATTAATCTAAACTAATATCAAATAAGAATAGTCCGCGACAACAGTGCCAAAAATTTGTTGTAAAAATATTATGTATTGCAAGTGTTCAATATCGCAAACAAGTACTAAAGTTGATCTATTGAGTCCGGATTATCGTTTCTACGAAAACTATCCTATTTATATACTAATTCAATTAATCTCAATCCTAATCTCTTTAAGACATTTTAAAATAAAATTGATTTGAAGATTTAAACTATAACTATGAATTTTAGAAAATAATGTGAATGCAAAAATCAAGAATTTATCAAGTAATATAATTAAAGGATTTGAATTTAAGAGTTCATGTTGTGAAAATATTGTGATCGCAAGTGTACAATATCGTACAAAAGTAATAAAGTTGACCTATTGAGTCCGGATTATCGTTCCCACAAAGACTAACTTATTTATGTATTAGTTCAATTAATTTTTAGTGACTAATCTGTAGAATGCACTATAAAATGAATAGCTTTGAGAGATTTTAAACTAGAACTTTAGATTTTCCTAAAATAAGAAAAAAAATGCAATAACTTATTTGAAAGAGAAAATTAACAATTTAGAGAAGAATGATGGTTAAAGCGTTTGGACAAACGAATTCACCTAGTTGTCATCTCTAATTCCTCCTCTCAAGATTTGTTCCTAAAGTTGTATTCGGTTGAATTCACGAATTTAACCTAATTTACCTCTCTCAAGTTCAAATTAGTCTTATCTAATTAAGTCAACTTAGACAGTCATAATGGTCTTTAATTAGACGTATTAATTCTCATAGGAATTCAATTAAGACCGCAGCAATAATAAAAGTGTATCTCTACCTTTTATCCAATTGCCAAATTTTACTACGTGGTCTAGATTAATAATTTGCTTCTCAGTTCATTACAATCCACGAGATCAATGAAATAATGGCCAGTTATTCCAAGCATTAAGAGAAGAAGTAAAATCAAATACTTAAACAATTTATAAGTCAAAACTTGAGATTCGAAATTAAAGAATTAAAACTAGGCTACTTCGTTCATCCAAACATTAAATTTAGCTACTCATGATTCGGGAGAAAGAAAACAATAAAATATTTGAATACATAACCAGGTTCTAAAGAAAAGATGAAAAGATGTTGATTATCTTGCACCAAGATATCTTGATCTTCACGTTCCAATCTTCTTGATCTTGGTCGTTCTTCGTCTTCTTCACCGTTCTTTTCTCCGGCTTCTCTTGTATTCTCTAAAAGATCAACAACCTTATTTTGACCTAGGTTAGGTCTTTATATAGTGTTTTACTAATTTAACAATTAATGTACATAAAAAGACGAAAAAGACCCTGAATGGAATTAAAAATAAGCAAAAAAATACTCAGACGCGCGGACAACGCATTGCCGCGGTTGAATTGCAGTTTGCAAACCGCGGGTTCCCCGCGGCAAACAGTAATCAAATTTGCCAAAATTGATTCCAATCAAAATTGCAGACATAGTCCTCAATGGTTTGATATATATTTTATTTGGTCTCTGCTTTATTTGTTTTCATAATTTGTCCTTTACGTCATCTTATTTGCATCCAAGATCCTTCAACTTTTGGTTTTATCTTCTTTAGTCCTCCAATTTCTTTTTTCATGTCAATTTAGTCCTCTTTTATTTATAATCCAAGTCCTTAAACTTTTGGATGTTTGCAAGTTGATTCCCATATCCAAGTTTTCGTACGCTTTTAGTCCATTTTTGTCTATTTTGCTTTGTTTTTCTCTAATTCCATCCGATATCGGGGTTTTGACCTAACACAATTAAATAGATACATAATTAAGTAGAAATTCACTTAAGAATACTTACAATTGTCCACTTTTGATGGTCCAGATAAGTGTAAAACCACACTTATTAAATACCTCCAAACTTGAACATTTATTCGTCCTCGAACATGACTCTTTACTTAAACAATCAAATAAATAATACTAAAATATATTATAATAGATAGTTTGCCGTGTTTGCCTCGGGTTTTTGAAAGAATTAAACAATTCATAAAAAACTTCTAAATCATGCTACCAAAATTAATTATTTTTACTTATCCGATACTCGACAGACATGTGTGTGCGCATAGTCAATCTAATCACATAAACCTTTAGGTTGGTTATATTCAACACCCCAATGGTCAAATGTTTCCTTTCCCTCTCATAAGAATACACACTTCCATATTGATATTCATTCTCTCACCCTGGGTGTTAACTCTAAAGTTGCCTTTAAAACACGTATTCTTTTACCGCTTAAAATTTGGTTAGGTCTAGCCAATACAGTTGCTATCTAGATCTGTGATGATTCTCTTTTTAATTGAATGCTTTGGCCATCAAGTTTCCACTAGGTAAGTCAAACCCACTAGTCATCTAAATCTCCAAGTTACGCGCACAAAGGCTCAATCTTTCTTTTGTTTCTTTTTTTTTTATTTATATATAATCATATATAGATAAATATCTTATGTATAAGACCTCACTCCCTTAAGTTTTCTAGATGACCCTTGTAGCGAGCTTTAGGCCGATGACTCCCAGGTCTGATAGACTTTAGGGCACCGAGTTTTGAGAACTCCAACGAGCTTTATCACTCGAGTCAACTAGGCTACGAAGAGAGGTATAAGATAATGCAAGTACAATGCCTTTCATTTTTTTTTGGCAAGATAAATAAGCGGGGATTAGATTCCTAGCATCCGGTCAATACCTAGATTCTACTTGATAGCCAAATACACTTCACCCAACTATTTCTCAAGCACAGAATCAACACCTATCTAAACAGCTTCTGCAATGGTTTAACCACCCCCAAACTATCATTTCAACTAGTTAGGTAATTGAGTTGTCAACTGGTGGTCTTGCTTTCACAACTTAGGTTCACTATTCTTTCAATGTATTCTATTTAATATACAAACCAAAGGTAGTGATATTCATGACTATTATGCTAACACTTAATCATATCTCACATAGATAAGTATAGTCTATAAAAACAGCTTAAGCAGCATCACCTAGTCATAATTCATGAATTGATAACAGTTTCAAATAATATCATCATAAACCGGCGAGGCTATCCAACATACAAGCATACAAATAAATCTTTTTTTTTTTTGCACAACACACAGACACACACACACAGACATAACAATAATGCAAATAATAAAGTCTCACCCCCAAACTTAAAATCCACATTGTCCTCAATGTGATAAAAAGAAAGTAAAATAAATAAAAAAGGAAAGAGTTAACCCGAATCAAAAGGCATGGAGACAACGTCGGACTTTCAGCTGATCAGTACACATTAGGAATGGAATGACGGTTTGTACCCTAAAATAAATAAAAAATAATTAAATGTACTCATTTACTAAACATCGAGAAACGTGCTCTAATTTCTAATACAGTTCTAAAAGTCTACATGCAATGCAATAAACATATAAGGGATAAAAAAAATGGGTTGCCTCCTATTAAGCGCTCGATTTATAGTCTAGAGCTCGACTTATTGTCTGGTTTCTTTATGGTACTTTAAATAGTACTTTGGAGGACCTGCTTTGCTTACATCTATTGACTTTGCACCATTTTTCATTTATCCTTCAAAAATTTAACTTGCGCTTCTCAGATAAATATAATTGTAGTTTAGCACCTTGCTCGAACACCACTACGAAAACTACAACTTCCTCATCGGTTTTGATCACAAAATCAATTTTAGAATAAATATGGGAGTCGGAGAATTGCTTGATAAGTGCAATATCATTGAATGTTAATTTTTTATTTTTCTCATTTAAGATCAACTTCTCTTTTTTCACATACTCTTCTTCTTCAGTTAGTGCTTCATCGGGTTGGATGACATGTTTATTATCCAAAATCTCGAACATTTGCTCTTCACTCATTGTTGTAATGCTTTGCATGTGTTTCAATTGGTTGGCTTCAACTTCCCTTGAGAATGTGTAGGAGTAGGGACAAAAATTTTGTGTGACCGATAGTTTCCATATATCTCCCAAGATCAAGTCATCGTCATCAATTTCAGAAGTTTCATCATATCTCGTTGTATTAGCCTAATGCATTGCGATGCAATCTCCAAAATTCATGTTGTCCTCATCAATTTCAGAAGTCTCATCATATCTCATTGTATTATCTTGGTGCATTGCGATGAAATCTCCAAAATTCATGTTGTACTCAACAATTTCAGAAAGCGCATCATATCTCGTTGTATTAGCTTGGTGCATTGTGATGAAATCTCTAAAATTCATGTTGTCCTCATCAATTTTAAAATCTTGGACAATCGCTGGATTATACTGCTGATGTGTATTATATAGCACAAAATTGATCTGTACTGGAGAAGCCAATAACAGACAATCTGATGTCGAGTTGTTAGCCCCACAATTTTCACACATGATAGTTGCTTGGATGACATTCATTCTTTGCATCTGTATTCTGACAAGAGCTCCACCTGCTTTGTCAATACAGCAAGTTGTCCAGTAATAGCATCTGTCATTTGAAAGAAATAGACAAAGAAAAAAGAAAATAGTAAAAATAACAATAATAAAAAAAATCAATAATAATAATAATAAAATAAAACTAACACTAATGATTAATCTAAACTAATATTAAATAAGAATAGTCCCCAGCAACGATGCCAAAAACTTGATGTGAAATATTGTGATTGCAAGTGTACAATATCGCACAAAAGTAATAAAGTGGACCTATTGAGTCCGGATTATCGTTCCCACGAAAACTATCTTATTTATGTATTAGTTCAATTAATCTTTAGTGATTAATCTGTAGAATGCACTATAAAATGAATAGCTTTGAGAGATTTTAAACTAGAACTTTAGGTTTTCTTAAAATAAAAAAAATAATGCAATAACTTATTTGAAAGCGAAAATTAACAATTTAGAGAAGAATAATGGTTAAAACATTTGGACAAACGAATTCACCTAGTTGTCATCTCTAATTCCTCCTCTCAATATTTGTTCATAAAGTTGTATTCGGTCGAATTCACGAATTTAACCTAATTTACCTCTCACGAGTTCAAATTAGTCCTATCTAATTAAGTCAACTTAGGCAGTCAAAATGGTCCTTAATTAGATGCATTAATTCTCATAGGAAGTCAATTAAGACCGCAGCAATAATAAAAGTGTATCTCTACATTTTATCCAATTGCCAGATTTTACTACGTGATCTAAATTAATAATTTGCTTCTCAGTTTATTACAATCCACGATATCAATGAAATAATGGCTAGTTATTCCAAGCATTAAGAGAAGAAGTAAAATCAAATACTTAAACAATTTATAAGTCAAAACTTGAGATTCGAAATTAAAGAATTAAAACTAGGCTACATCGTTTATCCAAGCATTAAATTTAGCTACTCATGATTCGGGAGAAAGTAAACAATAAAATATTTGAATACATAATCGGGTTCTGAAAAAAACATGAAAAGATGTTGATTATCTTGCACCAAGATATCTTGATATTTACGTTCCAATCTTCTTGATCTTGGTCATTCTTCGTCTTCTTCGTCGTTCTTTTCTCCGTCTTCTCTTGTGTTCTCCAAAAGATCAACAACCTTATTTTGACATAGGTTAGGTCTTTATATAGTGTTTTACTAATTTAACATCTCATGTACATAAAAAGACGAAAAAGACCCTGACTGGAATTAAAAATAAGCCAAAAAATACTCAGACACGTGGACAGCGCATTGCCGCGGTCGAACCGCAGTTTGCAAACCGCGGGTTCACCGCGGCAAACAGTAATCAAATTTGCCAAAATTGATTCCAATCAAAATTGCGGACATAGTCCTCCAAGGTTTGATATATATTTTATTTGGTCCCTGCTTTATGTGTCTTCATAATTTGTCATTTTCGTCATCTTATTTGCATCCAAGGTCCTTCAAATTTTGATTTTATCCTCTTTAGTCCTCCAATTTCTTCTTTCATGTCAATTTAATCCTCTTTTATTTGAAACCCAAGTCCTTAAACTTTTGGATGTTTGCAAGTTGATCCCCATATCCAAGTTTTCGTACGCCTTCAGTCCTTTTTTTTTTGCCTATTTTGCTTTATTTTTTCTCCAATTCCATCCGATCTCGGGATTTTGACCTAAAACAATTAAATAGACACATAATTAAGTAGAAAATTACTTAAGAATACTTGCAATTGTCTACTTTTGATAGTTCAGATAAGTGTAAAACCACACTTATCAGTTCAACATAGTTATCATATCTAATTTCTAATCTCAAGATTTATTCCTAATGTTGTATTTGGTCGAATTCACGAATTTAACCCAATTTATCTCCATAGAGTTCAAATTAGTCATATCTAATTAAGTCAACTTATGAAGTCAGAATGATCTTCTATTTGATGCATTAAATCTCCTAAAAATTAAATTCAACACTGCAACAACAATAGAAGCGTATCTCTACCTTTTATCTAATTATCAGCTTTTTCTATGTAGTTTAAATTAATAACTTACTTTTCGATTTGTTACAATCCACAAATTAATGACAAATAATGGCCAATTATTTTAAGCATTAAGAAAAAAGTAAAATCAAAACATAATTAAGTGCTTGTTTGGTGGGGATTAAAATGAGTTTAAAATGGGTTTTTAGTTTTTTAATTTTTGACCAAACTGAAACAGCCTGACAAGGGAGATAGAATTGGAATGAAATTACCAAAATGAGCCTTTTGCAGACAAATGAGCCGTAATTGTTGACCCACAAAAGGCTGAAGACATTTGACCCAAGCGGGGGCAATTTTGGAAGAGGTAATAAGTCATTTTTGGTTTTTTGACCCAAAAAATTAGCCGTAATATTTGACAAAAAAAAAAAAAAAACCTATTTTAATCTCTATCAAACAAGCACTAATTTATAAGCAAAACTTGAGAATCGAAAATAAAGAATTAAACTGGGCTACACCCCTCTACCATCGTACCCAGCCAGACCTTCAAACTTCTCATTCCTTGAGGAAACCGATGGCCCCTTTCTCCCTGTTGACCCTCTTTTGACCCATAACCACGCCACACACAGCTTTCACCTCCATTCTCCACAACTTGTTTCCCACCCCATGGCTTGGAGCTAATTCTTAATATTTTTGTCCTTCTCCCTACGCAACTGAACCTCCATCTCTCACCAAACACTTTGCTTTCCTATGTCCCAAATTACTATAAAAGTACAAAAAATCATGTAGAAAATCATATTGCACCAATAAATTAATTTCAGTCTGAGTTTCAGTATAAACCTTAATTCTTCTTTTGAGAGGTTTGGTTATGTTCAAAGTTATCAGTATACGCAAGCATGGAGCTTTTGCGTCGACTGCATCTACAACGCCCACTACCTTGCCCCACTTGTAAGAATTAATGTCCAAGGTCCAAATAGTTGGGTCGGACTTAATTACTTATTGGACCAAATTAATTAATTAGATAAATTAATTGGGCCCGTTTGTTGATGGGTTCTAGTTAGACTAGAACTAGGGCTAGGGTTAGCCCTACTTATATATATACAAGGCCACAACAGATTAATCACAAGTGTTGATCTTTAATTACTTGCTAGCACAAGCAAAAGACAACCCAATCAACTTCTTCCAAAAGTTCTGCTTTCATCTGTTCTTGATTGTAGAAGTCCAGATCTGTTCTTACTATGTGGATTACCATTGGAGGTTGAACATCTGGACAGCTGTGGTATTGAAGATCGCACCTCCAACTAATCAGAGAATCAGATTCCATGGTGTTCATCAAGGTAAACTCCTATCACGAATTCTCTCTAAGTGCAAGGTTGATCCGGCTTAAAGGAATTGAACTTTTAATTTCCGTTGTGCATGTATATCTCAATTCTTTACAGTGGTATCAGAGCCTACCTTGTTACTTGTTAGAGTTCGTTAGAGTGCTTTAATGAATTGAACAATAATCGTTATTGGTATATTAATTTGATTTGAGTTTTGACAGTAAAATAAAATTGTGAATTTTAAAACTACGATCTGAAATTGTTTTGGATTTAATCGAACGGATTAATAAAAAAAAAGGGTGGGTTGGAGACGACAGCGCAGCCGCCGGTGGAAGAAGCCACCAGCAGCGAGTCCACTGCCTTTTGAAGACAGTGAACTCAGACGCGGAGGAAAACACCCCGCGCCACTGCGAATAGCAGCTGTTCGCACTGCTATTCTCCGACTCTAGGTGGTAGTCGCCAGTGTTGGACACCGTGCGACCACTACCCAAACATCTAGCAATGTGGCCAACCCCAGGAGATAGCAAGCAGTCGCCGCCGCCGCCGCTTGAAGAAATCGGCTGTAACCCTAAAGGGTTTTTAAAATTTTCTGCGTTTTCAGATTGGGGACGGGGGCCTCATTGCAATTTTGGAAATTGCATGAGAAGCCCCTTATTTCAAAATATTTTAAATGAGCTTCCTATGCAATTTCAAAAATTGCATAGGAAGGACAAGTGTTTTAAAATTGAAAAGGGACCTTCTGTGCAATTTCAGAAATTGCACGAGAAGGCCAACTGTTTTAAAATAAAAGTGGGGTCTTATGTGCAGTTTTAGAAATTGCATTTAAAGAACTACTGTTTTAAAATTTTATGGGAATGACTTTGCAATTTTAGAAATTGCACATTAAGTCCTCAAACTTTAAAGAAAAATAGGGTCTCAAATACAATTTTAATTTTTTGGAAAAATTGTAATTATTAATTATTTTAATGTTGGTCAAATATTCAAAATTAAATAAAATCGTTTTTAGATTATGTTTTGAATTTCTGGCCATATTAAACTTTAACTTATTACTTTATAAAATTGTAATTTTGACCTTATACAAATTTTATCTTCAATTAGAGTATGACTTTAAATTGGGAGATAAAATAAATTTTGAAAAATCCCCTTTATGAATAAAATTAATTGGTTAATTAGATTAATTGATTAATTTTATTATTGAAAAATTAAGTAATTAATTAGATTAAATATTTAATTCTGTCTAGTTCGTTCTAAAGTGTCTAAAAGGTTTAAACTTATACTGTCAAAGCTGTAAATTTAGAAATTAATATATTTTTAATATTAGATATTAAAATAGATGTTTTGTGGATGATTATGGTTAATTATTTCTGTTGATTGTTGGTTGGGCTTGCGAGCCTATTATTTAATTAAATGGGCCTGCGAGCCTATTATTTATTTAATTAGATTTTTGAGCTATTTATTTATTATGGGCCTGCGTGTCCATTAATCAAAGCCTGAGTGCTAACTAGTATAGGATACAAGTTGTAGCAGAAGATAGAGATGATTGCATTTAGCATTCGATGAACAAATGCAACGTCCCTTAGGAATTAACCGACTAATCTTCCTTTTGGCTCAGGAAGATTAGATAGATAAAGTTCATAATCATCCACAGTTGTTATTATTATTATGTATGATTGATTGCATGTTAGATGTTAGTTAATATACATAAATATGATGTGACAAACCCCTCTTTATCAAAATATTAAATTCGTATTAAATGGTTAATACAACGTGCCTTCTATTGTTATAGTGAAAAACCAGAGTCCATTATCGATGTCAGTTTGTTGAGCCACTCAAGGCTGCTTGCTCATGGATATGTTTATCACTATGAAACATTTGATGTTTCTGAACAATAGGTCGAATTTAACTAAAATTTTATTTTTTGTTGAGTCACTCAAGGAAATAGAATTTTAGGGGCACAATCAAGTAAACACATATGATGTGTGCGACAATAAGTTGTCTACTTGATGATCTAGGAGTCACATAGAGATGTGATTGATAGAAGTATCTACCTGGATGTTTTATTAGAATTTGTTGAGTCACTCAAGGTTCTAATAAAACAAAAGAGATCCTAGCCCACTGGGAATCTAAATGGTTCTATTGATTAATGTTTGAGGGTCATTAATTCAATTTAAACAGTGGGAGTATAATTAATTTAATATAAGTCCATGTTAAATTAATTTTATGCATTTAATTAATTGTTCTATCTTATTATTTATTGGTTGAATCATGAGTAACCATATAAGTTTGAGAGGCATATTGGATGCCAACAAACATATCGGACCAAATTTTTTGGACTGGCACTGCAATCTGAGAATTGTTCTCAAGCATGAAAAAGAAAAATTGGATTGTCAATAAGTAGCCAATGCCGGAAGCTCCTATTGAGGAGGCTACGCTGGAGAACGTGCAGGCTTACAAGAACACAGTGATAATAGTAACACTGCAACATATGATGCTTGCAGTATGTCACTTGAGTTAGAAAAGCAGCACGAGGGTATGGATGCCTATACCAAAATATATCATTTCAAGGAGTTGAATGATGTACAGTCACGGACTGAACAGTATGAGACATCCAAAAGGTTATAAAGAGGTTTGATGGTAAAAAGATCTTCAGTCAGTGCTTATGTATTGAAGATGATTGATTATATTGAAAAATTAAATCAATTAAGTTTTACCATGGACAACGAGCTAAGTGTTGACTTAGTTATGCAGAACCCACCTAATAACTTTTTGCAGTTCATTATGAACTTCAACATGAATAAGATTCAGTGTACCCTACTTAAGCTGCTAAACGTGCTGAAAAACTGATAAGTTCAAGGAAATGGGTAAACTTTGGCCATTGATATCTCTAAGGGCACTGAGAGAAAATCTAAATGGACCTTTTAGAAAGGATCCAAGAAGGCCGAATCTGTTGGAAAACAATTAAGCAAAGACGAATCCAAATCTGATGATCCATGTTTTCAATGTAGAAACAAATGGCATTAGAAGTAGAACCACAAGGCATAAAAGAGATAAAACTAAAATACTCATATCTTTGGCACTGCATATTCGGACATATAAATGAAAACGCATCACCAAGTTACATAAAGATGAATACTTGGATTCAAATGATTATGAATCATTTGATAAGTGTGAATCATGCCCGTTGGGGCAAAATGACCTAGACCCTCTTTTCTGGAAAGACATTTTGGGTCTTGTACATACTGATGTATATGGACAAATGTCTAAAGATGCTAAAGGTGGATTTTCTTACTTTATCATATTTACATATGACCATTCTAGATATGGTTTTATATGTTTGATGGAATTCAAGAGTGAAACCCTTGAAAAGTTCAAGGAATTCAAGCAAGAAGTAGAAAGGCAAATCGAGAAAAATATTCTAACACTTAGATTTGATCGAGGTGGAGAATATTTGAAGGGTGAGTTTTTAGACTATCTAAAAAAGAATGGGATTCTCTCGCAGTGGACTCCACCATATACACCATGACAAAATGGTATATCTGAAAGGAGAAATTGGACCTTACTTAATATGGTGCGATCAATGGTGAGTTGTGTAGTTATTCCAAAATCATTTTGGAGGTATGTGATTAACACTGCATGTTATACACTAAACCGTGTCCTATCTAAATCGGTCAATAAAACTCCATACGAGTTATGGAAAGGGAAAAATACCTAATCTTTCATACATGAAGGTTTAGGGATGCGACGCTTATGTGAAGCGCGTTGAATCAGATAAGCTATGAGCTAAATCTGATAATTGTTTATTTGTGGGGTATCCAAAAGAAAGTGTTGGATATTATTTCCACAATTCTATCGAGATGAAGGTCATCATATCGAGACTTGCTGTATTCTTAGAGAAGACAATGTGAGCAATGTAGATCTTGAAGAGATTCAAGAAACCACAAATAAAATTGACCAATTAGATATTCCAATGGCTGAGCTTGCATCTGATGAAGCACAGATTGAGAAAGTGGGAACCACCAATTCCCAAGGACACACCAGCTCCGCGTAAGTCGAGCAGAGTCATTCATTTTCCTCTGAGATACGATCTTCTGATTACTAGTAATGTATTACTAATCGAGGAAGATTAACCTACTACTTACACAGAATCGAAGTCAAGTGTTGACTCAAAGAGATGGCAGGAAGCCATAGAATCTGAGATGAACTCCATGTATGAAAACAAGGTTTGGACCTTGCTTGACCCGCCTGAAAGGGTAAAACCTATAGGCTGTAAATTAGTTTACGTTAAAAAGGGTCGACATGGATGGTAATGTTCATACTTACAAGGCAAGATTGGTTGCGAAGGGTTACAAGTAAAGACAAGAGATTGACTTTGACGAAACCTTCTCACCAGTAGCTTTGTTTAAGTTAATTCGGATTCTGCTTGCAATAGTAGCATACCATAACTATGATATCTGGCAAATGGATGTCAAGATTGCATTCCTTAACGGAAATCTTAGCGAGGATGTGTACATGACACAACCTAAATGTTTTGAATCCACAGAGTCAAACAAGGTATGCAAACTACAGAAATCTATATATGGATTAAAGCAAGCCTTTTGGAGTTGGAATCTTCGTTTTGATGAGACAATCAAAATGTTTGATTTTATCAAAAATGAAGATGAACCATGTGTGTATAAAAAGGTTAGTGGGAGTAAAGTCGTATTTCTAATTTTGTATGTGGATGACATACTATTATTAGGAAAGGATATCCCAATGCTAAAATCAGTAAAATTGTGGTTATCCAAAAATTTCTCCATGAAGGATATGGTAGAGGCAACGTACATTCTCGGTATAAAGATCTATAGAGATAGATCTAAGAGAATGCTTGGCCTATCTCAAGATATGTACATAGATAAAATCTTAAGAAGATTTAGCATAGAAGAGTCCAAGAGAGGACTCTGTCCCATCGGGCATGGGATCTATTTCTCAAAAGAGATGTGTCCAAAGACACAAATTGAAAGAGACCGCATGGATAGAATTCCTTATGCATTAGTAATAGGATCTATCATGCATGCAATACTATGTACTCGATTGGATGTTTCATATGCTTTGAGTGTCACAGGCAGGTTCCAAGCGAACCCTGGCGAGAAACATTGGATCACAGTCAATAACATCCTTAAGTTCTTAGGAAGGACTAAAGACATGTTCTTGGTATATGGAGGAAATGAACTTAGAGTTCAAGGTTATGCCGATGTCAGCTTTCAATCTGATAAAGACATGTTCTTGGTGTATGGAACTAAAGACATGTTTTGGATATGTATTTACTCAAAATAGTGGTGCAGTCAGTTGGAAAAGTTCCAAACAAGAAATGACTGCTAATTCAACTACAGAAGCCGAATATATAGCTGCTTCAGAAGTAGCAAAGAAAACAGTCTGGATCAAGAAGTTCATTACTGAACTTGGAATAGTTCATAGCATTGTTGATCCAATAACTTGTATTGTGATAACAATGGAGCCATCGCACAAGCGAAGGAACCTAGGTCTCATCAATGATCCAAATATATATTGTGGCATTATCATCTCACCAGGGAGATAATCTTAAGAAATTATATAAAGATAGAACGAGTCCTAACATACGATAATGTAGCAGATCCTTTGACAAAGTTGTTGTCCCAGCACAAGCATGGTCATGCTAAATTTGATGGTATTAAGATACCTGAGTGATTGGATCTTGTTTGTATGAGACATTTTGTGATATACTTTTTGTTAGACATTGAAATATATGAACAAATTGATTAATTAAATGCTTGTCTACATTTTAATGGCAGGTCTGTTATTTTTTAAATTTTATTATTTAAAATAATAGAGTCCGAAGAAAAGTTCACAGTAACTTGTTAATCACAAGGTGTTGTGATTGTGAGATACAAGTTATAAATAACTTATTCTTGAAATATTCCTAGTCATAGTAATAATGAAATACGGATATCATTATTGCGGATAGACTAGTATGTGTTGCATTTCTTTTGAAAGAAAGTAGCTGATCTCACGAGCTAAGATCTAGAGGGACATCTGAATGAACACATGAATGCATTGTTATGAGAATAAGACATTGGATGATCCGCCTAGAGATTTCACATGCGTCAGTGGTAAATCTCTAATGCGCGGTTGTGGATTTGGTCCTTTGACTTGAGGACATCATAGAATCTTATATGAGGACCACTATACTTTGGCGAGCGTTTGATGGGGCTCGAAGATTTGACTCACCAGGAAGACGTCGTACGGGTCCAGTGAGAATCGTATGAAAGTTGTGAATGTCTAATATGAGGATTCGTCACTCCTGGAAAGTAAGAGATTATAACCTAATTTTTGCCCACTTAAGTTGATATAAATTTCCTCGGCCAGGGTGGAGTTATGAGTTGAAAATGTTTCAATCATAACTAGATTAGATCAACGAAAAGTTGAGGTGGATAACATAATTGGTTGAAATGAGATTGACGCTGATCCATATCTTTTAACCAATTGGGTTATATTGATGAAGGGATTATATTTCCACGGTAACCACACATATATTGGTTCTACCATACCACATTTTCCTTCACATGGATTGCCTTGACACATTGCTAGATGTCAATCTTGGACAGCAACGTGAATTGATCGATCTTGGTGAATCGATGAGAATATCACTGCGTTTGCCATCGTAAAAGGGAATCTAATGGGTCACACACATAAAGTGAGAATTGAGCATCTGGAATTGGACCTTGTCCAAGTGGGAGATTGTAAGAATTAATGTCCAAGGTCCAAATAGTTGGGTCGTACCTAATTACTTATTGGACCAAATTAATTAATTAGATTAATTAATTGGGCCTGTTTGTTGATGGGTTCTAGTTAGACTAGAACTAGGGCTAGGGTTAGCCCTATATATATATATATATATATACAAGGCCACAACAGATTAATCACAAGTGTTGATATTTAATTACTTACTAGCACAAGCAAAAGACAACCCAATCAACTTTTCCCAAAAGTTCTGCTTTCATCTGTTCTTGATTGTAGAAGTCCAGATCTGTTCTTGCTGTGTGGATTACCATTGGAGGCTGGACATCTGGACAGCTGTGTTATTGAAGATCGCACCTCCAACTAATCAGAGAATCAGATTCCACGGTGTTCATCAAAGTAAACTCCTATCACGAATTCTCTCTAAGTGCAAGGTTGATCCGGCTTAAAGGAATTGAACTTTTAATTTCTGCTGTGCATGTATATCTCAATTCCTTACACCACTATCATGCATTAGCTTCCACTTTACCGTAAAAGTTATATTGTGAATTTGTATCTACGTTGAAGTCCTGAAAAAATTCGCAGTGGAGTTCAGCCCGCCTTTCTATTCCATGCGAACACAATGCTCCATTGGTTGCTTTCATAGTGGAGAAGTTCAGCCCGACTTTCTATTCTATGCGAACACAATGCTCTGTTTCTTGCTGAACGTAGGTTTAACGAGGATGTTGAGTTGCTTGTTGAACCTCCAAGGGCCACCAGAGTTTCGTGTCCATAGCACTGCCGAAGTAGAAGGCAAAGAAGTTCAGCCTACCTTTGTGTTCCATGCGAACACAATGTTCCGTTTTCCGTATAATATGTAGTATGCCTTCGAGTCCCCCTCTCTTCACCGGTTAAGCGCCAAAAACCTTACCCATCATGCAAAGATCTGTACGTGACATCCCAATTGCTCGCTTTACTGAACCATCTTCACCGCTTAATTGAGCCATGTGCATAGTATAGATAATTTTGTTGGATTCATAGTGAGAATGTGAAGAAAACACTATGAAAAATCATTTTGACACTACTGAATTGACACTGATGTAATGAGAAACCCTAGCCGTCGACTAGAGGTGGACGGGAGTAGAGCTGGTAAAGCCCAGCCCAGCCCAGCCCAGCCCAGCCCGTCAGAGCAAGGCCACACATGAAACTGGATTGGGCTGGCCCAGCCCAGTTTTGTATGGGTCAGAAATATGGTAGCCTAGTCCAGCCCATTGACCCAACTTGATTTTAATTTTCTTTTTTTTTTTATAAATAAATTTTTTTATACAATCTAATAAATTAAATCAAATACAATCTTAGATAAATTTAGATTATATATTTTGAAATTTTTAAAGAGATTAATTTATAAAATTTGGGCTCTCATGTATTAGTCAATAGATAAACGTCAATTTTCTTTCAAAATAATAATTTTTGTTAATTGTAAACTATTTGTAGACACTTTTAAAAAAAAATACAATTATTAAAAGCATGCTAATCTTATTGCTTTGAGAGATAAACATGCTAGACTTAAATTAAAAAGTTTACTTATAAATAAATTTAAAATAAATAATTTACTTGTCATAGCAAATATATTTTGGATTGAAACTTAAATTAAACTAAATTTTAATTAAATATAAACAATTTTATGTTAGATCTTGCAATTTTTGGACTAATGTTTATTGGTGACTTGGGCTTAGATCATTTTAGATTGATATTATTTTGATTATGTATTGGGGCTATTCACAAAATGAGCGATTAGTGTTTTTTTTTTAAAAAAAAAAAATCAAAATCAAAATCAAAATCAAAATCAAAATCGGTCCGGCGGTTTTATTTGGGCCAAAGCCAGCCCAACCCAAAAAGCTGGATTATATGGGCCGACCCGCGAGCCAGGCCGATTTTGCCACATCTAGACGGGAGAATCCTTGCGGGATTGTTTTTCTCTCCTAAAATTCGGGGTGTTTTTTAAGGGGAAAAAAAAACTCATATATTGTATTGAGATTAAGCGCTAAATCATTTTATTCCATGTGCGAGTCACGTGCCTTTTTAATAGACAAGGGGAAAACGTTTATTAAAAAAAAAAAAACGAGATTGTAGACCAACTTATTACAACTAGACGTGGTAAAATCGGCCCGGCCTGTGGGCTGGCCCATATAAGCCGCATTTTTGGGTTGGGCCGGCCCTGGCCTAAATAAAACCGGGCCAATATGGCCCAGCCCGATTTTGAATTTTGTTTTTCTTTTTTGGCTCTTTAACACTAATCTCACTCATTTTGTGAATAATCCCAATACATAATCCAATTAATATCAATATAAAATGATCTAAGCTTAAGTCACCAATAAACATTAGTCCCAAAATCTAACATAAAATTGTTTAGATTTAATTAAAATTTAGTTTAATTTAAGTTTCAATCCAATATATATTTGGTGTGACAAGTAAATTAATTATTTTAAATTTACTTATAAGTAAACTTTTTAATTTAAGTCAAAGTCAAAGCAATAAAGACTAGCATGCTTTTAATATTTATATTTTTTTAAAAGTGTCTACAAATAGTTTACAATTAACAAAAAAATTATTATTTTGAGAGAAAATTGACGTTTATCTATTGATTAATATATGAGAGCCCCAATTTTATAAATTAATCTCTTTAAAAATCTCAAAATATATAGCCTAAATTTATCTAAAATTGTATTTGATATAATGTATTAGATTGTATAAAAAAATTATTTAAAAAAAAAAGGAAAACAAAAATTAAGACAAAGTTGGGCTAATGGACTGGGCTGGGCTAATATATTTCTCGCCCATACAAAACTGGGCTAGGCCAGTTCAGTTCAGTTTCATGTATGGCCATGCTCTGGCGGACTGGGCTGGCCCAACTCAAACTATTTGCCATCTCTGATTACAACTAGGATAGATACCTCTAATGAAAATTTAGATTATTCTTTCATCTATCCTAACTACAATATTTTGACCAAATTTACATTTTCTAATTTTATGATATATTTACTGAAATCAGAAGACTTATTCAGCCTATTAAAATATTATTAGAAGCATTATGAACTAGGGTTTGGTGGTTTATTCCATATCATTGAAGGGCATTTTCATTGTAAAAGGTGTCTTGAATTGTTAAGGATTGTGGAAAAAAGAAATACAAAGCCTAGGACATGTCATTTGATGTAATCAGGGCCGGTCCTGAGATTTAAATGGCCTTAGAAGAAAATTTAAATAGTGCCCTTAATAAATTGAAATATTTTAAAATGTAAATTTTTGACAAATTGACAAGTCAAAAAAAGGTACATTTTTCTTCTTATTCACTTAATGAAAAAATAGTTGAAATTTGTGTTAAGTTGTGGAGCATAATTTGTTGTACTATACGGAGTTGAGCGCGAATCGACCTATTTGTGTTAAGCAGGCGGCCCCCCTTTTGGGGAAGGCGCCCCCGAATGGTGTACGGTATTTGTACTTGTTTAAGTAAATAAGTGTGTTTTTTGAGATTTACCTTCGTAAATAGGTTGTCCTAGTATTTCATTGTAATTAAAAAACTTTTATTGTGTTGTTATATATAGGACCAATCTCTTGTATTCTTTATTTTTTACCTTTTATTTATTACTCCAATCCTAACTTTAGAAAATCGTTTTGAATCAAGATAAATATTTCTATGTATACAGATTTAAAGGAAAAATTGCACTATCTACAATTTAAAGACTATATTAAGGTAAATAATGTAGGTTAAATTTAGACTTGTTTTTTATTTAGATTTCACATGTAAATAGGCTGATTTTTGTTTTTTTTAAAAGGGCCAAAATTGGGTCCTAAATGGTTGGGGGCCTTGGGTGGGCTGCCAGGGCCGGCCCTGGATCTAATCTTCAACCAAAGAACAGAAATGGTACATAAGTGGAAGGTAAAGACTAAAGCAAACTAGTTATATATGTCACGTGCTCTCATCATTATGCATCGTCTCTAGTAGTTTATTGGCTCATAGTTACTCTCACAATAATTTGCCTTGTCGTAGTTCATCAATATCTATCTATATTAAAAATCACATTTTCACCAACGAAAATTTACCAACGAATTATTTCTGTTAGTAATCAGCAACGGATTATTCGTCGGTAAAAGTGATGACCTTTTACTTACGATAATCAGCAACGATTTTTCTGTTGGCAAAGGTAAAAACGTTTAACCAACAGATTTCAGTAACTAAAAGAGTAATCTATATTACTTATGATTTTTTTTGTATGTGATATTAATAAGCATGCCAGAACTAAAATTGTTTCGACCTTTCCCTTACGGAAGATCCCTAGGTGTCGACTAATTCATATGGCCAAACAATATTTTGACCTTCCACCAACGGATAATCCTTTGGTGAAGAACAATCCATATCACCAATGGAAATTTCGTAGGTAATATTAATCAATTTGAAAGACCAAAAATTGATTTGACATTTCAACTACGGAATAGGTGATAATTTTTTCGACCCTTATCAACGGATAATCTGTAGGTGAAGATCAATTCATATTACCTACGAAAATGCTGTTGGTAATATAAATCAATTTCAAAGACCAAAAAATCTTTCAACATTTTACCTACGGATAATCTATAGGTGATATTTGTGACGCCCCGAAACTTAACTTTCGGGTGTCAAGAGTTACTTAAATTCATGATTTAAGATTTTCAAAGATTTTGACTAAATAAAAGAAATTTCGTTTGATACCTAAATGATATCGTCGAGTTGCAAAATTTTAAGGGAAGCACTATTGATTAATATACTAATGATATGCCAAATTTGAAAAGCTATCGGCGCATGACCTATTTATAATAAATTTTGGAAGATGCTTGGTCGCAATACATTTTCAGTTTGCGCCTCACTGATAGGAAAATATGTATAAAATTTTATACACATTAGAAAATAGTAAATCTAGTTCCTAATGAAAGATAATTCCCTATATAATCTCTATGTAAGATTTCATAACAAGAAGATGAATGTAGATACTTCAAACTTCATCCCAAATACATAGGACCAGCGCAGTTGCTGTTGTCGGGTGCAACCACTTTGAAGATTTTTATAAAATACATTTCAAATCCGTTTTCTGTGAAATTTGTGGGGTTAGAAAGATATTTAAAACTAGTTTTATCTGGTAAAATATGGAAAATTTATAAAATCATCCGATAGGGACGATTCAGTGAAAACCGTGAGGTGACCATGCTGGGCAGTGGCAAAAATTCTGTTTGACACCCTGACACTAAACTATTCATATCTCATGCTACACACATCGAATCAATGGAGTCTTTATATTTACGTAAAGAAAACTCAGATACGGACGTATACTTATTTTGAGAGTCTCAAACACATTTTTGTGGAGTCCGTGATGGTATTTGGAAATTGGTCATGAAACTGTCCACTCCTAGATTTCTTAAGTTCTCTAACAAAATATTATAAACAATCATCCTAATGTGTAAGAAAAACAACATATACAATAAAACTTACTTTTAAAGTACAACTTAACATTTTTATCATCCTTTAGCATGTATTAAACACCACACATATTTACCTAGTGAGCTATAGGCTCTGGAAAAACTTACAAAAGAAATATTTGTAATGTTATAGTTCGTTCAAAATCCAACGTTGAGCACCTCGACCAACTCCAGCCCACCTAGCGATCAGGTATCTGAAAAAATTAATATGAATAGTATGAGTATAAGAAATACTCAGTAAGACATCATGCTCGGATTTAACATGTTAACATCAAAGCGAAAGAAAAGCAATTAAACACATACTTTCATATTCCGGCTTGTCGGCACCTTTAGGACTTGTCCTAAAAACATGTATAGATATCTATCTCGATGGACTTGTCAACCAAATTTCCATAATATGGTTTGCATGCAAAACTTAAGCTTAAGATATTATCATGAAAATCCTATCACTTGAGCATTGGATAGTGTCTTACCTTAATAATCTGAAGTAACGTGTTTGAAAAATATGAAAAACTCTACGAACCCAAAATTCTTATAATTTTTCTTACACCAAAATCCTTATAATGAATGGTGGAAGGATACTGCTTATACATACGGAGATAATGGTAGTTTGCAAGAAAGATGGTTATTAATTCACCGTAACCGCCATTCAAAAGCTTATCTCCAAATTTTGGTAAATTGTGAATGATTATCTCATTTCATGCACAAACGTCCAAAAATTAAAGGCCATATATATATATATATATATATAATTAACTTAATTATAAGGAAATATGTATTCGGATCATTATCTAAACGAAAGACCAAAATTTATTCAAATCATTAATTAAATGGTATAATAAAATAATGACCATATTTCATTTTCTTTTGAATTTACTTCAACGACCATATATAAGATCTAATTTAACCGAATAATCTTTTTCTTGAGCTAATTACACGTAATTTAATACGAGCTTCAAAATGAGTCTAATATTGACATATAAATTTTTGGTCTTTAGACATCTGAAAAAAAATATTTACTAAACTGGCGTAGAAAATTTAATAGCACCTAATATTCAAAGCATAACTAAAAATCATAACGAATAATCTAGCATAAAAAAAAATTTGGGGTATTACAATATTAATATTTTGACTATTGAGATACGGAAAATACGTTGGTGAAAATAATGTTTTCCATGAGTGATGTAAATCAAAATTTGACAACGAAAAAAATATTGAACTATTTGGAGGTGAATGTTAATCACTTAAGGAATAGTCTTAAAATAAGTTTAATTCGTTTAACATTCGAAGCTTCTACAACGAAGTTATTTAATTACAAAATAAAAAACTAAAAAAAGATTCAAACTAATCAAATGTAAAGAATACATATTTGGAGTAATTTACCAACTGTACGACATCCATTTCATTGACAATTGCACGTTAAAAAGTGAAAGAAAGTAATGTTTAGCATAAATTCCTATGGTTTGTACAACTATGAAATTTTTTCGAACTACGTGATACTTTAAATTTAAGTGTTCATAAGTAAATATTTTAACATAATAAAATAATTAATAAAACAAGATTTTATCTCATTTGTTGTTAACGATAACTTAATGTTAAGTTGTGGAGCTTAGTTAGTGTTATCTATAGATTTTTCTTTAGTGATTTACATACGAAGTAGTTTACCAACTGTACGTACGACTTATTGATTAATTATAAAATTTTTAATAATTGACATTTGACTACTAGTAATATAATATAAAAATTCATAATACATAGCAAATACAAATTTTTGGTAATTATTTAAAGTTAAAATATAAATAAAACAGATAAAAAAAAAATTCGTTTTGGAAGATGGCAGGAAGCCTTGCCGTTTTTTTCCTTTAACTATAGTGACGACAGTGTCGTCCCTATAGATGAGATTTTTTTTTTCTTTTTGGATCTTATGTGTGAAATTTGATTTTTCACTAATATTTATTTTTTTTATTGGCAATTATAGAAAATGTTACTTATTGAACTAATATATATTATAAAAACAAATATATTCACAAGAATTCATTTGATTCCAATGATTTGGTTGTAACTTCACAATTCTTAGGTCAAAAGTTCAAATCATATTATATTCATTCTAAAATAATAAAAATACTCGACAAAGCTTAGTGGATTGGGTCGGGCATTTGGTTGGTCGAGTTTCAAGCCTATAATTGACAAGTTGGGTCAGGGGTCCACCAAGTATATAAAATTATTATTTTTTAATTATTAAAAATTTGCACTATTACCTATAGACAGAAATTCCATAGGTAATAGTGCTTGTCATTACCTATGAAAATTCCTTAGGTAAAGGCTTGTGACATTACCTACGGAATTTATCTATAGAATTTCCATAGTTAAAGGTTTGGGACATTACCTACAGAATTTTTGTACGTAATGGCACACACATTTACCAATGGAAATTCTGTTTGTGAAAATCAGCAACAAAATTTTCATTGGTAACTTTCAGCGACCCTCAAAATAGCAACGGATTTTTGGTTGAAAATATTCCGTTGGTAGCGACTATTAGGCACGAATATCGTGGCTTCAACAACAGAAAATATGTTTCTGAAGTCACGATTTTTTGTAGTGGGGTGGCAACTTAGCTCGGCCGGTGTTGAGATCTGTGAAGGTTGAGCTTGGCTCGTCTTCCACAGGGCTACTTGGTTCGGCCCATGTCTCGTGGGTCAAGCTGAGCCGCCTACAAACCAGACTCATATTTTTTAATTTTTTCTAGTGCAATTTTTTTTCGAGAATTTAAAATTAAAATGAAATAGGGTACGAGAAATTTGACAATTGAAACCCTCATTGTTTCATACTTGAGACTAGCTACTTTTAATGTAGACAGATTTAAAATTGTACATGAACAAGTTGTTATGTGTACAATTTTTTTTGTAAAAGTAAGAAAACTTAAGAAATTTATGTAAACAATACTTACAAATTAATAAAAATATGAACACAAATCTTCAAATTCTTCAATTATTATTTTGTCAACTTTATCTTAGATCCGAAGCTCTGCATCCTCCCAATCCTTTAGACATATTAAGCTCTCTAATATGTCTGCTCTAAATCTTGAAGACAATTACTCCAAATGCAATAATATTATTAGCAGCTATGTATCCTCTGTGGTTATTACCGGACCATAAGTTTGAATTAAATGATAAAGGACCAGAATAATTATTTAAATCATGTATTAAGTATTCATTCTTTTTATTGTATAATTTAATAGTGTTTGAACGAAGAGTGTTTCTAAAACAGGATTTGTACCTAGGTTGGAAATAGTTTTGTATAAAGTTGGTAAAGTGAATGCTTCCACTAAGCTAAGAAAAAACTTACCACTTGCCACCAACATCGTCATGCCTTCGCGGTGCATGATTAGATTTGGACTAGAACTAGAAGTTGCACCAAGAGATACAAAATGGAGTTGATCCTGATTAGTATCCAACCCTCCGTGCTTGAGCAGACACTTTGGGTAGTATTTGTTTAGATGGGTTGTGCCCCCACCCCTTTGCCACACGAATTTCTCTTTGTAGTGTTTACATATTGCTTTGTACTATGACTATTCATCTACTATTGAAATGTTTCCAAGACCTAGCCTCTTTTTTAGCTCGTCATTTAGTACTCGAATTGGTTGTTGTATTGATGTGTGCTTCAAAATATTTTTGAACATCTTCCAAATCAATTAGATCTGTACTCCCATAATCATCACAAAAAACGACATGAAGAGATGTAGTAGAAATGAAGAATAAAAACAATGTATACTACAATTGGACAGAAGAAATTACTCAAATAAGCAAATTTCGAGACAACAAACTATAGATTGCACAATAAAGGAACTAATATAGATAATATAATACTTTGACATTGAGGAGGTTGAGAGTTGTAAAAGATATTGAAGTGGAAATGGGGTTTATATAGGAGTAAAAATTTAACATTTTTCCTTAAAAATAAAATTTGGAGACCAAACGGTCACATTTGTGACCGTTGGGCTTCAAACGGTTACTTACTTTTAAAGTGACCATTTGAATCCTAGCATTCACAAATTCAAATGTGACCGTTGGTGGCCCACGGACCATGAGCTGGCTCGTGGGCATGGCCTACGAACCATTACATGAGCCGACTAGTTGGCCGGGGCCTTGAGACGACTTGTTTAACTTACAAGTGAGCAAGCTCGGCTTGTATTTTTTTGGTGGGCTTGTGTTGAGAAAATAATGTGATTGCAAGTGCACAATATCGTTAACAAGTAATAAAGTGGATTTTTTGAGTCCGGATTATCGTTCTCACGAAGACTATCTTATTTAGATACTAGTTAAATTAATCAAAGCGCTAATTCATTGCAAATAGTTTAAAATAAATAGAGTTGAAAGATTTAAGCTAAAACTTTGGATTTTTCGAAAATAATAATAAAGCGAAAGATCAAGAATTAATAAAAACTATGACGGTTGAAGCGTTTGGACGAACGAATTCACCTACTTGTCATCTCTAATTCTTCCTCTCAAGATTCGTTTTCTAAAGTTGTATTCGGTCGAATTCACAAATTTAACCTAATTTACCCCTCTCGAGTTCAAATTAGTTCTATCTAATTAAGTCAACTTAGGTAGTCAGAATGGTCCTTAATTAGATGCATGAAATCTCCTAAGAATTCAATTCAAGACCGTGACAATAACAAAAGCGTATCTCTACCTTTTATCCAATTGCCAGATTTTACTACGTGGTCTAGATTAATAATTTACCTCTCGGTTTATTACAATCCACAAAAATCAATAAAATAATGGCCAATCATTCAAAGCATTAAAGAAAAGAAGTAAAATCAAATACTTAATCAATTTATAAATCCAAACTTGAGAGTCGAAATTAAAGAATTAAACTTAGGCTACATCGTTCATCCAAACATAAAATCTAGCTATTCATAACTCGGAAGAAAGAAAAGATGGAAAGAATTGAAAACATAACCGGATCTTGAAAATAATAGAGGAAGAGACGTTGAATATCTTGCACAAAGAAATCTCGGTCTTCAAGCTCCAATCTTCAATTCCGCCTCGTTCTTCGTCTCTTAGTATCTCTCTCTCTCAATATGATTTTTCACAAGAATTTCAACAACCTTTGTTATGAGAGTATATGTCCTATTTATAGGTCTTTCAAGATGACCTAAAAGATCCCTCAAAATCATCCAAATCGTGGATTACAAGTTTCCTAATTGTTTTTGAACTCAAAAAAGGAAACAAAATAAAATAAAATTCGCATGCCAAAAAAATGGCGCCCAGGCATGATGAGGGCGCACGCCCAGGCTTGGAAAACAGCCTCAGTCACTTGTTGCTTCAGCTGGGCGCACGCCCAGCTTTGGTCTAGGGGCGTTCGCCCAGTTGAAAATTCTGTCCATTCTGCGCTTGTGGTCCTTCAACTTTTGATTGTAGTCATTTTAGTCCTCTGATTCCTTCTTATATTTCAATTCAGTCCTCTTTTATTTGCAACCCATGTCCTTCAACTTTTGGAGGTTTGCAAGTTGACCCCCATCTCCAAGTTTTCGTACACTTTCAGTCCTTTTCGCCTAATTTGCTTTATTTTTCTCCAATTCCATCCAATCTTGGATTTTGACCTGAAATAATTAAATCAACACACAATTAAGTAGAAAAGTACTTATGAGCACTTACAATTGTCCACTTTTGATAGTCTAGATAAGTGTAAAATCACACTTATCAAATACCCCCAAATTTGAACATTTGTTCGTCCTCGAACATAACTAATCACTCAAAAAAACAAACAAACAATATTAAAACAAATAGCTTGCCGTATTTGCCTCATGTTTTGAACAATCAAACAATTCATAACAAAACTTCTAAATCATGCTACCAAAATCAATCATTTTGACTTATCCGATGCTTGACAAATATCAGTGTGTAAACATAGTCAATTCAATCACCATGAGCCTTTAGGTCGATGATATTATGCCCCCCCAATGGTCAAATATTTCCTTTCTCGCTCGTAAGAATACACACCCCCAAACTGATATTCAATTTTCTCACCCCGGGTATTAGCTCTAAAGGGACTCTCAAGACACTTATTTTTTTACTGCTCAAAATTTGGTTAGGTCTAGCCAATACATTAGCTATCTAGATCTGTGATGATTCTCCTTTCATTGAGTGCTTTGACCATCAAGTTTTCATTAAGTAAGTCAAACCCACTAGTAATCTATATCCCCAAGTTATGCGCAAAATGGTTCAATCTTGCCCGTGTTCTTTTTTTTTTTTTTTTTTTTTTTTATGTGTAAGACCTCACTCCCTTAAGCTTTCTCTATGACCCTTGTAACGAGCTTTAGGCCGATGGCTCCCAGGTCTGTTAAACCTTAGGGCACCGAGTTTTGAGAACTCCACTGGACTTTATCACTCGAGTCAACTAGGCTACGAACAGAGGTATAAGATAATGCAAGTGCCATTTTTTTTTTTTTTTTGCAAGATAAACACGCGGGGATTAGATTTCTAGCATCCGGTCAATACCTAGATTCCACTTGGTAGCCAAAATACACTCCACACAACTATTATTCAAACACGAATCAACACCTATCTAAACAACTTCTGCACTGGTTTAACCACCCCCAAACTAGCCTTTCACCCGGTTAGGTAATTGAGTTGTCAATTGGTAGAATTGGTTTTCAACTAAGATTCACTACTCTTTCACTGTATTCTATTCAATATACCAACCCAGCGTAGTGAAATTCATGACCATAAATCACACTTAATCATATCTCACATGGATAAGTAAAGTTTATAAAACAAGCACAAGTAGCATAACCTAGTCATAAGTCATGAATTGACATCAGTTTCAAATAATATCCTCATAGGCCGGCAAGGCTATCCAACATACAAGCACACAATTTTTTTATTTTTATTTTTTTATTTTTTTTTAAATAACACACAAAAATAACAAAAATACTCAAAGTCACCCCCGGGAAGTTCTTGATCCTTTCCTCGTTTTTACTTTTGCTCTACGCTTTTCTTACATTGAGGACAATGTGAATTTATGGAATTGGAGAAAAAACAAAGCAAATTAGGCGAAAAGGACTGAAAGTGTACGAAAACTTGGAGATGGAGGTCAACTTGCAAACCTCCATCTCCAAGTTTTCGTACACTTTCAGTCCTTTTCGCCTAATTTGCTTTGTTTTTCTCCAATTCCATCCAATCTTGGGTTTTGAACTGAAATAATTAAATCAACACACAATTAAGTAGAAAAGTACTTATGAGCACTTACAATTGTCCACTTTTGATAGTCTAGATAAGTGTAAAATCACACTTATCAGCTTGGCCCAGCCCAGGATTGTCCATAAACGAGCTCGAGCCCGAGCCCATTATAGTGCAGATAAATAAACTTAAACCCCGATTGAGCCCATGGGAATTTTTTAGAATAATTAAATTATGAAATGTACGTTATAAAATACCACTTTAATCATCTTGACATGTGATAGGAAAACAAAAATCGAAAGGAAATGGAACCAAATGAGAATGGAGACATAGCCCAACACCGTTTCAGGACCGTGTAGGCGTGCATCATGGCTCACCCACGGGACAAGGGTAGCTTCCACCTGTCCTGTGCTTTCGTTTTTGTTGGAAAAATATGAGTGCCACATATTTTACATATATTTAAAATTGGCTTACTTAATTTATATTGCTAATTTTTATTGTCGAAAATAGAGATAACGTGCACGTTTTGACTTGACACGCTGTTGCTAGTTTGGATTAGCTGAGATGGTAAGTAGATTTTTTTCCACAACATATGAACTGTGAATTTTATTCTGTTTCCTTATATATGATCTGATTTTGTGGTTGACAGGTTCGGATACTATTGTATTTTTAATCAAAATTATTAGTGGATTGTTTTTACCCATGCATGAAGGCACATAGATGTTTCCGTCAGAGTTTAGTACGTTCTATCTGGAGTTTATGCTTAATTTATTTTATTAATTTCTGTACTTAACAAACTGCTATTACGAACAATGCTTGAACATGCGTGTGTGAGTCAGAACTGTTATCATCGCCACTCACCAGTTTTGACTGCAATCCTGTTCACTGCTTTTAAATTAAGATTAAAATTGAAATTTAATTTAATTAATCTAGGTTTTAGAACTTTCAGTTTTCGTCCACCATTTTTCTCCACGATGCCTCAATTCAAGGTTTATTACTATAATCCTTCTAGTAACAACACCAAATATAAAAAAAAAAAAAAGGACGAAGGACAGATTTATGCTAACGGACCCTAGTTGTCCAATAGTATTCCCATAACACAGTTTAATGCCAACAATCATTTGACCTAACAAACAAATTCATAAAATCACAAAATGTAATCTGCAGCATAACAACTTATTCATGCTCAACATATTAAAATTTCATAATCTAAATTGAACTTTTAGGCAAGTAAAAATACTTTTATTTACACAAGAAAAACTGCTATCTAGTACACCCAACGCAACATATGGGAAAGATCATAACTAGCACTATGAATCTTCCATTGATGTGATTCCAAGTTCTATGACCAGATAACTCTGTTGTATATAAGAATATCTCCATCCTACGTATACGCCACGTAAGGATAAATACACACATGGTACGAGGTTAGAGGCTTGTTGGGTGACCCTGTGCTTCGCAACTAAGGTGTGTCATGGAGCCTCTATGCCAGATGAATAATCCAACACTTGGGAATAACTGTAGAAAAGGAATGGAGTTTATGTAGCCTTGTCCCAGTCTCAGATCTGGATGAGGCTCCATAGTGCAAAACTATTCTAATATAATTTTAGTGCACCATATCTTTGCGTGTACAAAGAACATTACACATTGAATGCATTCCCTAGAATTTACAAAATTGGTAAAATTGAGGAACTTTGGGAATTGGAATGCAAGATTATTCTTGAATCAAATGATTAAAAATTCTAAAATTGATCTAAATACCCCTCATCATTTACCTATAAATAGAAGATTTCCAAATTATTTTAAGGTATACAAAATTCACAAAAACATAGCAAAACTCTCACAAATTCATATTCATCTTCTAAATTTTTTCCAGTGTCTGATTTGATCGTCGGAGTGCCAATGACCACTGCATCACCTCGTATACCTGGCTATCCACGGTCTAAAGTGTGCTTAAGTGTGCTATGAGGATTAGTGAGGATAATTTCTGTTGACTTTGAGTTCTAGCTAGATTTTGATGTTAACAAAATCAAATGGCTTTCAAACCCCATTAGCATTGTCCACAAAACTTGGAGATCTCATCACAGGGCATCGTTTTGAAAATTAAGCAAAAACTAGAAATATGTTTCTAACATATCTAAAATACAAGGCATATGATGGGAAATCTCATAACTCAGCAACATCAACCTATATCCATCATAACATGGGTTCAACATAAAACTTCAATGTGTTCAACGACAAAACATAGTCCTCAACTTTTAAATGAATATAGTCTTAATAAAAAATTTGAAGACCCCAACTTAACATTCGAAAGTTAAAACATCACAATGAAACCTTGAAACTAATTATAGACTTGACTTTTTCCTCCTCCTAGTAACTTAGCAATCATCTAATTGATCTGCTGTCCCTTTTCGGCCATCTAATCTATAGGGTTGAAACATGAGGCTAAGTTATTGTGGAGACTCAATAGAAACATCTAATTTTTGCACCCGATTGTTCAAGTCATAATATATATACAAAATCAACTAGAATTCATAGTCTAGGTTCATAACACAGATGGATTACCTGCAACATCCGTGATTCTGAAGAATTCCATTACTCGTAGAACTAGTAATGGCCATATCATTTTATTTTATAACTTTTCTTTATTAATACAATCATTTATATTCAAAATCATTAATCAACAAAAGGATAATATCATAGCACATGTTCCTATCTCGTTTTTTTATTCGGTAGTTGAAAAACTTTCTTTTGGCCAATGGAAATCCGATTTTCTTTGCTTCCACACAAATTGTAGTAAATCTTGCTTTTCTCCTTTGAAACTAATTTAAAAATCAAATATAGAAAGGACTAGAGAGAAAGATGGTCGAATTTGGAGAGATTTTATTTTCTTGTAACCTCACCTTTCAATGAAAACTTTAAGGTGAAACTAATTGTAAGATTACACATGGCTTTATTAGGCTTTAAAATGGAAGTTGGAGAGTTTTATAACTCTCAAAATCTAAAATAAAAATTTATTTTTAAAAAATATTTTTACAGTGATTCGAACCTAGATTATTTTTATATTAAACCACGCAGGTTACCATTATGCTAAACAACCCAGTTACTTGTTAGAGAATGTTGTTAGAGAATGTAAATAAAATCTTTTTAAACTTCATATAACTTCAGTTTTTAAACTAACGCCAAATTTATATTTTGTGCTATCATTTTTTATGTGGGTCGAGCCTCCAAGACTCTTTCCTTGATTAAGCTAAACATAAAATGCTAAGAGATAAATTTTGGGATATTACATCCCTTATACCTTACAAGAATTTTTACCTTGAAATTACCTTGCGAGGGCAAGATACTTTCTGATCTTTTCTTCTTTTTCCCAACTAGACTCCCTCAGTTCGTGATTACGCCAGTGCACCTTCACCAACAAAATCTCCTTAATTCTCAACTTATAGATCTTTTTGTCCAATATGGAGATATGAGCTTCTTCGTAGGACAAGTCTTTTTGCACATCCAAAGCTTGGTGATTCACCACATAACTGGAATAGTACACATACATTATGATCATGGAAAAATGAAAAATGTTGTGTATGGCTGAAAGTTTGGGTGGTAAGGCCAACTGATACGATAACTACCAACTTTATTGATAATTTTGAAAGGTCCAATAAAATGCAGTCTCAGTTTGCACTTCTTGATGAACATTAGTACACCTTTCATCGTTGCCACTTTCAAAAATAATTGTTCTCCTACTTGAAAATCAAGGTCTTTTCTCAATTATCTACATAGCTCTTTTGTCGATCTTGTGCTGCTTTTATTTGAGTTCTAAACTTATCAACGGCCTGAACAGTCTGCTCAATAATTTCTGGATCAAAAATCCTCGTCACTGACTTCATCCCAATGAACCAGTAATATGCACTTTCTATGTAATAATTCAGTCAACTTGGGATTTTCATGGTCAACAATGTCAAGCCAACTTATCATTTTACATCCTTTTACATCTCATCAAGAAAGAATGAAACGACAGCCATCAATTTCTCTCTCTTCCTTACTTACATTAAAAAGTGGAAGAAGTACTAGGAAATATTAAGTTTGAAGAAATTATTTTCCTGCTTTGGCTACAATACGAGGTTAGAAAAGAAATTTTGATTTTAAGAAATGGTTTAATTATGTGTTTATAGTGGGTTAAGAATTAGCAATTCAATTCCTAGCTTTAATTATTAGATTTTACAAGAAGGAGAATTATAAGTGAGTTTTGATTTGGATAATCCTATTATTATCTCAGGGAGCGATTCAAATATCAAAACAGTCTATCAGCCGAGTTAGTCTCCAATAGATAACTTTGTGAGTAGAAAATATATTTTAGAAAATTTAGATTTCAATTATAAGATATTATATCACTAAATGTTAGATTTCGTGATTTCTTATAATTGTTTATTGAATTATGTTATTTTTTAAATTCTAAAGATTGTGAAATTGCCTATTATGAAATTAAATGCGAATTAAGATGACGTTTAAATCTATAAAAAGTACCCGATGAATTTATTGATTATTTAAATATACTGAGGGGTCTTTACCGTGTATTAGTACACTATGGGTCTTAGCCGTGTATTCGTACACTGAGGGGTCTTGATTGTGTATCATATACACTGAGGGGTCATAGCCGTATACTAGAAAGCTTAGCCCTTTGAGACAATCTATGCACGCATGCTGAGATTATATAAAATGGGTACATTTTGGTGAGATTTTTTATTATACTGTTATATGATGAAGTGATGTTATATATTTTAGTTGATGGATATTCTACGAATATGAGCTTATATTATTATGAGAAGTTATAATGTGAATTGTTAAGTGACGTGAGCTCGTTTTCTATAACGTCTATAAATGAAAGGAGTATAATTATTTTCAAAAATCTCTACTCTCTGAGCCTATCAACTCATGTATTTTCTAACAATGATTTTCCTATCAGGTAGTGGTTGAGTTTTTGGACAGCTTTTAGATATAAAGCTTTTGAGTTCAAAGTTGGAGCCACACGACAGAGTTAGTTAGTATGACTCATCTCATAGAGCATGTAATCATTGTTTTGGGACACATGTTCATTTTTGGATATCAATTAGCATCACTTGTAAATAGTTAGGTGGGGCTCACTATGTATTTTGTATATGTACGTACAGTTTATGTTAATTAAATAACAAAAGTTTTATGATTCGAATAGTCTCTACCGTGTTGTTTTGTTGTGGGTATTGGAAGGGCAAATGGTTCAATTTAGTTGTGAATATTGTTGTTGAGATGTGTGGTATTTTATTTCAGGTTGGCTAGTCCAAATTATAGGGGAGATAATGTCCAAATTTTCTTAAAATAAGTAATATTGAATTGTAATTATAGTAGCCTTGATGGTTTGTCCAACTCCTAGTTGGTATTCACCATCGGCGCACGTCACGTCTCGGTTATATAAATATTACTTGGGATGGGTCGTGTCAGATTGGTATCAGAGCCAGGTTTAGAGTTTAAAGGCTTGTTTGCATGACGTACACATTCGGATATTTAGCATATCATGCTTACCATGTAGGTGAGTCATGCGTCGTGGTGGCAGAACTCCCAGGCTCCAAGATATTTTGCTCGAGACTCATATTTCTCCTGATAGGTATAATCTTAGAGAAGTTGAAATAATAGAGAAATCAGTTCATCAACCACTTGAACATCTGAGATAGGAAAATATGATTGAAAATGACCCAATTGATGTTTAAAGGATTGTTACTGCAGTTGTTTTGGCTATGCGCAGTACAAATCGAAATTTCAGTATTGAGGAAGCAACAAAGTTAGGGGCTAATGTTTTTACAAGCACAACTGATCCTATAATTGCCGAGGCCTGGATGATAAAAGTAGAGAGTTTTTGATGTGATGGGTTGCTAGATTACATAAAATTACGTCTCGCCAATTTTTGTTAGAAGATGGAGCATACGATTGGTGGCAGTCAGTGTAGAACAAATATCTAGACCCTTTTATTATAACTTGGGCGAATTTCAGACATAATTTTTATAATGCTTATTACCATCGTTCTTATAAAGATACTAAACAGGATAAGTTCTTGAGGCTAGTACATGGGTCTTCAACTGTTGCGGAATATCAGAATAAATTTATTGAACTTTCGAAATATGCACAAGTTTTTGTTGGTAATGAAATTGTCAAATGCAGACGCTTTGAAGATGGATTAAGAGAAGATATTAGATCATCAGTGACTGCAGTGAGTTGGAGTGAATTTGGCAAATTAGTAGAATCAGCTTTGAGAGTGGAGAAAAGTTTGTCAGATAGACGAACTGATAAAGAACAACTGAAAACCAGAGCTAGCAGTAGTCAAACATGGAAAAAAATTTCTTACTACAGACCATCTTAGAGGGATAACAGAGGATTTCGACCTGGTGTTTCTACTTCAGGCAAGTTTAAGCCCAGATCACGAGAAAGTCAAGGGTCTAGATTTAGCCAGAGTACGATACAATAGTTAAAGAGTAACCATCCTCCTACTCCGATTTCTTTCTAGAGATCATTCACTCTGAGATATGGAGAGAGTTTTAGCAGTACAAAATTTTCTTATTGCAAGTTCTGTGGAAAATTTCACTTGGGCGAGTGTTTGAAGTTCAAGGGGTTTGGTGCATGTTATCATTGTGGCCAAGTAGGGCACATACGAAGAAATTGCCCAGTTCTAGTACAGGAGAGTGGCACCTCACGAAGGATATTTCACCAGCAAAGTGTGGGTAATGCAAGACAGAATCAAATCCAAGAAGATACTTTAATTACTGAAGCAGGCACAAATAGTGGAGTTTAGTCCAATATAGCAAGTAGTAGCAGAATAAAACTGAAAGGCCAGGCATGATGTCTAAAGAATCAGGTGAAAGTTTTTGCTATGATACATCAGGCAGCAGAAGAGTCACCAGATGTAATTATGGGTATGTTATTTATTTTTGACAGAGATGCTCGTATTTTAATTGATCCTGGATCTACACACTATTTTATTTCAATTGCACTTGCCATATATGTGACTCAAAAGCTAGAACCTTTAGATAGTTGTTTGGTAGTGGGAACACCAGTAGGAAAATCTCTTTTAACTAAGAATGTATATCGAGATTGTTGGATCAAGTTGAATGATCAGGAGTTCAAGACAAATTTAATACCTTTTGCTGTCCATGATTTTGATGTTATCTTGGGCATGGACTTCTTAGTTGTAAATTGTGCATCAGTTGATTGTTTTCGTAAAGAGGTTGTGTTTAGACAATTAGGATAACCTGAAGTTATATTTAGTGGACAGCGTAGAATCTTGCCATCTTGTATGATATCTGTTATTGAAGCTAGAAGATTACTCAAGAAGGGTTGTTATGCGTATTTAGGTCATGTAATTGATACAGATGTTAGTAAGATAAAACTCGAAGACATCCCAGTTGTCCGAGACTTTCCTGACGTATTTCCAGAAGAATTGTCCGATCTATCCCCAGATAGAGAAGTTTAGTTTATTCTTGATCTAATTCTAGGAACTGCACCTATTTCACAAGCACCATATAGAATAGCTCCATCAGAATTGAAAGAGTTAAAAGTTCAGTTACAGGAATTGGTAGACAAAGGTATTATCAGATCTAGTGTATCCCTATGGGGAGCACCAGTTTTGTTTGTGAAGAAGAAAGACGGCACCATGCAATTGTGTATTGACTACAGACAGTTGAATAAAGTGACAATCCATAATAAATATCCTTTGCCACGTATTGATGATCTATTTGATCAGCTTCGGGGTGCTACAATATTTTCAAAGATTGATTTGCGTTCAGGATATCATCAGTTAAAAATCAAGGATGGAGATGTACCAAAACCTGCTTTCAAAACGCGATATGACCATTATGAGTTTCTTGTGATGTCGTTTGGATTGACCAATGCTTCAACAGGATTTATGGATCTAATGAATATAATGTTTCACCCGTATCTTGACAGATTCATGATTGTATTTATTAATGATATATTGGTATATTCTCGAAAGCAAGATGAGCATACCGAACATCTTAGAATCATTTTACAGGTCTTTCAAGATTGACAATTATATGCTAAATTCAGTAAATGTGAATTTTGGCACGACAAAGTGATATTTTTAGGGCATGTTATATTAGCAAAGGAAATTTATGTAGACCAGCAGAAAACTCAAGCAATGGTAAAATGGGAACGACCTACTAATGTGACAGAAACATAGTTTTCTTGTCTTAGCAGGGTATTACTGTAGTTTTGTGGAAGACTTTTCCAAAATTACTTTTTCTTTGACAAGTCTGACTAGAAAGAATGTGAAAAGAGTTTCCAAGAATTGAAACATCGATTAGTTATTGCCCCAGTGCTTACTCTTCTATCTCCGGGTGAGGAATTTGTGATTTACAATGATGCTTCACGTCAAGGTTTGCGTTGTGTTTTGATGCAGAATGGGAAGGTCATAGCTTATGCCACTAGACAGTTAAAGAAACATGAGTTGAATTATCTTACACACGATCTAGAGCTGGCCGCAGTTGTTTTAGCACTGAAATTTTGGAGACATTATATGTATGGTGAGAGATGTTAGTTTTTTACATACCATAAAAGCTTAAAGTATATCTTTGATTAGAAAGAGTTGAATTTGAGACAGAGGAGATGGTTGGAACTAATAAAAGATTATGACTGTAGAATCGATTATTATCCAGTAAAGGCCAATGTAGGTGTTGATGCTCTCAGTAGAAAGATGTCTAGTTCTACGAATCAGACTAATGCAATTTGCTATGCATTGTTCGGTGAATTCAAGGTCTAGAATGCTCAACTATCAGTGACCAGTTTGGGAGCATTATTTGCTAATTTTTTGAGTGAGACCTACTTTGATTGACAAAGTTAGAGAAGTTCAGACTCAAGATCCGAAATTGAGTAAATTGAAAGAAGAAGTTAGTAATGGTAAACACAGATTATACTATTTGAGATGGCAGAGTTTGGTTATAAGAAGCAGGCTATGTGTTCCAAATGACTCAAAGTTAAAGAAAGAAATTCTAGAAGAGGCACATAGTTCAGCTTATGCAATGTATCCGGGTAGTGCTAAAATGTATTACATACTTAAGGAACATTATTGGTGGCATGGAATGAAAAGAGAAATAACTGAGTTTGTATCCAGATGTCTTATTTGTCAACAACTAAAACCAGATCGTCAGAGAACAGCTGGACTCTTACAGACATTGCCTAATCTTGAGTAGAAATGGGAGAACGTCACTATGGATTTCCTAATTGGGCTTTATCGTACTCAGAGAGGTCATGATGGTATATAGATCGTGGTAGGCAGATTGACAAAGACTGCCAGATTTTTTCCAATTAAAGTTACTTATTCATTAGATAAGTTAGCGAAAATATATGTTGATAAAGTGATTAGTTTATATGGAGCACTAGTATCTATTATTTCAGATAGAGATTCGCGTTTCACTTCTAAATTCTAGCCCAGTTTGCAGAAAGCCATGGGTACTAAACTACATTTTAGTACAACTTTTCACCCACAGACATACGGCCAATCAGAAAGGACTATACAGACTTTATAAGACATGTTACGGGCTTGTGCTCTTCAGTTTAAAGAGAATTAGGATACTCATCTATCCTCAATGGAATTTGCATATAATAACATTTATCATTCTAGTTTAGAAATGGCTCCTTTTGAAGCACTATATGGTAGAAAGTATAGAACTCCAATTTGTTGGGATGAGGTTGGTGAAAGAAAACTGTTAGGCCCTGAACTTGTTCAGATTATTGTTGAGAAAGTGATACTAATCAAATAAAAGCTAAAGATAACTCAAGATAGACAAAAATTACGCAGACAAACGTAGAAGAAATCTTGAATTTGAAGTATGAGATAGAGTTTTTCTACAATTATCTCCATGGAAAGGTGTTCTTAGATTTGGAAGGATGGGAAAATTGAGTCCAAGATATATCGGCCCATATGAGATCATTGAGCTCATTGGCCAAGTTGCTTATCGTTTAGCCTTACCAACATAGTTATCTAGAATTCATGATGTGTTTTATGTTTCCATGCTCCGTAAGTATATTCCTCATCCATCTCATGTATTGGAATCACAACCAGTTGAATTGAAAGAAAATCTTACATATGAAGAAAAACCAATTGGAATATTAGATAGAAAAGAACAAGTACTACAGAGTAAAACTATAGCATTGGTTAAAGTGTTATGGAAAAATCACCCAATAGAAGATGCTACATGGGAAAATGAAGATTAGATGCATTTTCAATGTCCACAACTCTTCAATGCCTAACTGATTGAATTTCAAGGACGAAATTTTTTGAAGGGGTGAGTTTGTAACAATTCAGTCAACTTGGGTATATATATATATATATAAGTTGGCTTGATATTGTTGACCATGAAAATCCCAAGTTGACTATATATATATATAAAAGGGGCTCTGCACATTGAAAAGTCATGTAGTGGATATAGATGTATATCAATCCTTCATTATCCTTTTACATCTCTTCAGCAAAGAATGAAACGACAGCCATCAGCAAAGAATGAAACGGCAGCCATGAGTTTCTTTCTCTCTTCCTTACTTACATTAAATATGATACAATAAAATTTGGAATCAAGGAGAAAATTAGAAAGTGGAAGAAGTAATAGAAAATATTAAGTTTGAAGAAATTATTTTCCTGCTTTGGCTACAATACGAGGTAAGAAGAGAAACTTTGATTTTAAGAATTGATTTAATTATGTGTTTATAGTGGGTTAAGAATTAGCAATTAAATTCCTAGCTTTAATTATTGGATTTTACAAGAAGGAGAATTATAAGTGAGTTTTGATTTGGATTTTACAATAAGGAGAATTATCTCAGGGAGCTATTCAAATATCAGGACAGTCTATCAGCCAAGTTAGTCTCCAATAGATAACTTTGTGAGTGGAAGATATATTTTAGAAAATTTAGATTTCAATTATAAGATATTATATCACTAAATGTTAGATTTCGTGATTTCTTATAATTGTTTTTTGAATTATGTTATCTTGTAAATTCTAAATATTGTGAAATTGCCTATTATGAAATTAAATGTAAATTGAGATGATGTTTAAATTCACAAAACGTACCCGGTGGATTCATTGATTATTCTAGTATACTGAGGGATCTTGGCCGTGTATTAGTACACTGAGGGGTCTTGGCCGTATACTAGAAAATTTAGCCCTTTGAGACAATCTATGCACGCATGCTGAGATTATATAAAATAGGTACATTTTGGTGAGATTTTTCATTATACTTTGATATGATGAAGTGATGATATATATTTTAGCTGATGGATATTATATGAATATGAGCTGATAATATTATGAGAAGTTATAATGTGAATTGTTAAGTGATGTGAGCTCGTTTTTGGTAATATCTATAAATAAAAAGAATATAATTATTTTCGAAAATCTCTATTCATTGAGCCTATCAACTCATGTATTTTCCAACAACGATTTTTTTTATCAGGTAGCGGTTGAGTTTTTGGGCAACTTTTGGATATAAAGCTTTTAAGTTCAAAGTTGGAGCCACACGACAGAGTTAGTTAGTATGACTCATGTCATAGAGCATGTAGTCATTGTTTTGGGACACGTGTTCATTTTTGGATATCATTTTTCATCACTTGTAAATAGTTAGGTGGGGCTCACTATGTATTTTGTATATGTACGTACAGTTTATGTTAATTAAATAACAAAATTTTTATGATTCAGATAGTTTTTACCATGTTGTTTTGTTGTGGGTATTGGAAGGGTAAATGGTCCCATTTAGTTGTGAATATTGTTGTTGAGATGTGTGGTATTTTATTTTAGGTTGGCTAGTCCAAATTACATGGGTGATAATGCCGAAATTTTCTTAAAATAAGTAATAATGAATTGTAATTATAGTTGCCTTGATGGTGGGTCCAACCCCTAGTTGGTATTCACCATCGACGGATATCACGTCTCGGGTATATAAATATTACTTGGGACGGGTCGTGTCATTCTACCATAGAATGCCTCATACGACGCCATACCAATGGTGGTCTAAAAGGTATTATTGTTGCCAACTCCACCAATAGTAAACATGATTACCAAATGCCTTATAAATCGAAAACACAAGTTATCAACACATCCTCAGTATCTAAATAGTTCTCCCAGATTGTCCATCAAATTGAGGTTGATAAGTTGTGATGAAATTTAGTTTCATTGCCAAAGCTCTATGTAACTCTTCTACAACATATAGGTAAGTCTCGGATCTCTGTCTAACACAATGGGGATGAGAACATCATGCAATCTGATAATCTTTCTTATGTACTGATGTGTTAACTAATCCAAACTAAATGTCATTTTCACTGGTAGGAAATAGGTCGTCTTTGTCAACCAATCAATAATTACCCAAATGGCATAATTACCCTATACTGACCTCAGAAAACTAACCACAAAATCCATAGAGACGAGCTCTCATTTCCATCACCGTATCTCCAAAGAATTCAGCAATCCAACTGGCCTTTGGTGTTCAACTTTTTAGTTGCTGACAAACAATACACTTACTAACAAAAGAGCCAATATTCTTTTTTATGTTTCTCCATTAAAATATATCTTGAAGGTCTCGATACATTTTTGTACCACCGGGATGAGCGGCGTACGGAGTGGAATGAGCATCTTCTAAGATTTCTTTTCTCATCTTCTCATCTTTAGATACACAAAGTTTTCCATTAAACATTTTCCTTATCTGCAGATACATCAAAATCCTTTCTTCTACCCGATCCAATCTCATTCTTAATCTTTTGAAGGTACATATCTTTATCGTGCGATTCTATAATTTGATCCTTAATGATATGTTGGACCATTAAGGTTGCTACCTGGACTGAGACTTGGTAAGAGGAATAAACAAGCTCGATTATCATTTTGTCAAAATCCTTAATCAACCGATCTTGTTTCGAGATAACGGATGTCAATTGAAGCACTGTCTTCCTGATCAAAGCATTTGCAACTACGTTAGCCTTACTCGAATGGTAATGTATATTGTAGTCATAGTCCTTTATCAAGTCGAAAGATCTCATTTGTATCATATTTAATTCTTTTTGGGTGACGAAATATTTGAGACTCTTAAGATCTATATAAATATCTCATTTGCTTCCATAAAGATAGTGATGCAATAACCTCAATGCATGAACTATTGATGCAAGTTAAAGATCATGCGTCGGGTAGTTGTGCTCATTCTCTTTCAACTGCATTGAAGCATTAGCTATCACTTTTCCATGCTGCATCAAAACACATCCTAAACCTTACTTGGATGTGTCAATGTAGATAACAAACCCATATGAACCTTTTAGCATAGTAACACTGGAGCTGTGACTAACTGATATTTTAAATCTTGGAAACTTTGTTCAAATTTATCTTACCACTAAAACTTCATTTCCTTTCGAGCAACTGAGTCATTAGTCCAGCTATCTTAGAGAAACCTTCAATGATTCTCCTATAATAGTCGGCCAACCCTAGAAAACTGTGAATGTCACCTATGTTAGAATGTCTGTTCTACTTAGTTATCGCTTCTACTTTAGTTGGGTCGACTTCAATTTGGTTGGTAACTATATGACCAAGAAACCTACTCAATTAAGCCAAAATTCATATTTTTTCAATTTTGCATGCAAGTTTTCTTTCAATGGTGTTTTTAACACAATCTTAAGATGCTCATCACGTTGATTTTTATCTTGGGAATAGATCAATATATCATCAATGAAGACTATGACGAACCCATCTAAAATTTGATTAAACAAAATGTTCATTAAATTTATTAACAGTGCCAGTGTATTATTTATACCGAAAGCCACCCATACCGAGTTTTGAGAGTCGAATCCAGTATATCACTTGCCTTTATTTTCAATTGGTGATATCATGATAGCAGATTGATCCTGTTTTTTTGCTCACTTTAACTGGTCGAACAAGTCTTCTAGTATAGGAAGTAGATACTTGTTTTTAATAGTAAGCTTGTCGAGTTCTCGATAATCAATACACATTATCATATTACCATTATTCTTCTCGATGAAAAGAACTAGTGTTCTCCACGGGTCTGATAAAAACAATTATCCATTTGTTCTTGAATTTGAAATATCAGTTCTTGCAATTCCTTCAGTACAATTCTGTACAGAGCTTTAGATATTAGTCCTATTTTGGGAACCAAATCTATTGTAAACTCTAACTGCCTATCAAGGGTACCCGGCAGATCCTTCAGAAAAACATCTTCAAATTCTCGTACTACCAGAACCTCACTAATCTTAATTTCTTGTTGTTGTGATCTATAGATACTGACTAGGAACCTTTAACATATTTTTTTTCTCAGCATCTTCTCAGCTTTCAATGCTGACACTAAATGAGGTTTGAAAAAGAAATAACAGAAAAGAAAGATAGAACAACCAACTTTATTAGGTAGATGGCATTATAAAAATACTGATACAACTGGTTTATATAATAAGATAAACATAATATATATTAAGTAAACTAATCAACTAATATATTCTAATATATTGGAACAATCTTATAATATATATGAGAATCTTCTAATATATATTCTAACATCACTCCTCAAACTCACGATGCTATAACAATAAACAGCGAGAGTTTGTTAAGCAAGAAACAAAAATGATGGACCAGATGTAACATTGTGAAAAAGCTAGCAAGCCGTAACCAAGGCAACCACAGCAAGTAACCAAGGCAACCACACAATCTCAATAGTAGTAGACGCCATAGCACGATACTTTGCTTCAGTAGAAGAACGGAAAACAAGAGTCTGCTTCTTACTCTTCCAAGAGATAAGAGAATCACCCAAAAGTAGACAAAAAACCAGTATTATAGAAAGAAGTGAAAATGGGAGAGAAGAAGAAGAGAAGAAGGGAATAGGAAGGGGGAGACAGATTGTCCAGATTAACTGAAAATAAAACCAACCAAATTCCAGGTTACTGGACCAGATTCTAAATCTAAATTAATAGATACAAATACCAGAAGAGAGGAAAGGGGAGACATATTGTCTAAATTGACCAGAAAAAAACCAACCAAATTTCAGGTTACTGGACCAAATTCCAAATCAAAATTAATGGATGTAAATACCAAAATGTAAAGAACAAAAGAATGAGATAGGAAGGGGGAGACAGGTTGTCCATATTAACCGAAAACAAAAACAACCAAATTCCAGGTTACTGGACCAGATTTCAAATCCCAAACTTAGCCAGATGACAGTATAAAAAAGAAACGAAAAAAAACTTGTTTAAACCAAGTCGGATCAAACCTGCTCTGATACCATGTGAAAAAGAAATATCACAGAAGAATAGAAAAGAAAGAAAGAACAACCAATTTTATTAGGCAGACGGCATTATGAAAATACTGATACAACTGGTTTATATAATAAGATAAACATAATATATATTAAGTAAACCAATCAACTAATATATTCTAATATATTGGGACAATCTTATAATATGTATGAGAATCTTTTAACATATATTCTAACAAGGTTTAGGTTTGGTCTTTACACCCAAAGAAAACATATTCTTCCTCTCCCAGTTTTTAAAAAGATAATTCCTACTCATGGCATCAGGTGGTGGCGTGGTTGGAACCCAACCAATCTATATCTAAGATTACATAAAAGTCTCATATATTTCATGTATAATTTTTCTCTAAAACTATTCAATCGACTTCCATTTTTATAGATTTAGCTATTTGTTTTGTATTTAATGTTCTGCCTAATAAAAGGATAACATCTAATATGCTATCGAAATTATCACATACAATGCCAGACTTAGCTATGAACGATGGTGAAATAAAGAAGTGCATTGCTCCGGAATCAAACAAAACATAAGCAGGTAAATTGGCTAACAGAAGAATAATTGCAATAACATTGGGGGTATGCTTTACCTCTTTCTTAGTCATAGCAAAGACACGAGCATTCCCTTTGTTATTCTTTTCCTGATCATCATCCTGTTTCTAAAAAAACTCTATACAATTCGTGGCCATATGGTCTGGCTTACCACACTGGAAGTAAACATTATTCTCCATCAGACATTTTCCTTTATGCTGTTTGTCACACGATAGGGTGGAATGAGATTATCCCAATCATTGCTGGCATCTACTCCAGTGTTGGCTTTCTTTTCTCTGAGACTCCTTATTTTGCTGACTGACCTGACCCTATTGATTCGAACCAGTCTCTGGTACCAAATGGCATGAGCCCGTTCTAACATTTCATAAGTGAAACTGTGAAACATGAAAATTATGCTTATGTCTGGATGAAGCCCTTGCTCAAACCTTTTGATCGTCGTCAGTTGGTCAAAAAAATTTGTAATCTATAAGAGACACACTCTATTGCTTGAGCTACATGAATTCAATATCCTTGAAGTCTCTTAAAGCCTATGGAAAGTACTTCTCGGTGACCTCCTCTTTGAACTGGTCCCAAGCCAAGGAAAGCTGATGTGCCTCAGTTCTAGTTCAGGACATTGACTCCCACCAGTGACTTGTTGCTCAAGTAAACATAAAGCACGCTTAACTTTCTGTGAGTCTGTGGAGGCTATTAGCCATAAGATGTGATCCAAATTTCGTATCCATTCCTCGGCAGCTAACAGATTAACCTCACCATTAAAAGAAGATGGCTTGTACCTTCTGAAAGTCTCTGCAAGTGAATCTTGAGTCAGGACATGTATAGGGTTTGGCTGTGGGGCTGGTGTTGGGTTCTGCCTTCTATGTCTTTTAATGTTTTGTAACATATCCCTTATCAATGTGTTTTGATTATTGGTGCACCATCTTTTAGATAAGAAAGTAAATTCCATCTATTTGACGCTTGCACACCAACACAAAAACATAATCTTTAAAAAAAAATACACAACTTTCATTCATAATCCCAAGCCATAAACTCATTTAAAGGAAGGAGTACAGTTTATTTGGATAAGAAGAAAATACATACAAAATGAAAATTCCCTTATAACTAGCCTATCCATAGGATCTCCTCGTTGTTATCTTAATCTTCATCCATGTATTCTTCACCTTTGCTTTCTTAGTCCTCACTAGTTGAGTAACTTAATCTTCCGACATTACATATTAATTGGAACCAGAGTGTGATATTACATATCCAACTGCCGATTTAGAGATCGAATGAACTTTCTACCAGAGATAGCAGAAAAACAAAGAGAACGACACAAAGCAACATTTCACAATGAACGGGGACAATGACGATCAAGTAAATCCAGGTCTATAGCTTAGAGTTGCTGATCTGTAGAATAAAGTTCTGCCAATGGTAGAAATGATGACGATGACAACATTTGCAGAACTCATGGTTCTACCTTGCTTTAGCAATCAGTCCAATATTGTACCTCCTTCTTTTGGAACAAATATTTTTCAACTGAGGCCAGATGTGATAGGTATGATGATGAATGAGACTGTAGATGAAAATCAACATGCCCACATATCAGAATTTCTAGAATTATGTGATTCAGCTACATACGCCAAAGTGTCTGAAGACACAGTGAAAATGAGACTATTTATACACACATTGAGAGGAGCAGCAAGAGACTGGTTATCATCTGACCCAATAAGAAGCATTATAACTTGGGTTGATTTGGCTTAGAAATTCCTAACCAAATATTTTCCACCAATAAAAGCCACTAAATTGCTGCAGGGCATCACCTCATTTTCACAACATAAAGGAAAAGCACTATATGAAGCTTGGGAAAGATTCAAATGACTACTTAGAAAGTGTCCAACACACCGGTTGAAAAGTTGGCACATGTTAAATATTTATATAATGGTCTAACTCCAGACAGTTGAATAATACCAGATACTGAAGTAAATGGGTCAGTGACAACCAAGTCTGCTAATGAGATAATTGATCTAATAGAAATGTTGTCAGCTACAAGTGCATAGTTTCCATTTGTCGAGTGGATAGTACACAAGAAAGTTGATGGTCTTTATAAAGTTGATGCCTTCACAACTCTGTCTACTTAGATGACAACACTAACGAAAAAGGTTTGCGAAATAACATCAGGGCAGTCAATAAAAGAAGTACAAGTTTAGAACAATTTCTGCAATAAATGTGGTTCCGACCACAATATTGCTGAATGTCCGATAGCCTAGTCAGCTAACCCAACTTCTGAGAAGATTTATTATGTATAAAATCAACCACGCCAGTAGAATAACTCATTATCATCCACATAAAATCCGAGTTGGGAAAACAATCATGACTTCTAACATGGTGAAAATCAAAATGCTGCAAATGCCTCTACCTGGGTTTCAACGGTTGAAGACGAAGTCTTTCCTTGAAGATGATGTGGAAAAGCTGGCCAAAAGTACTCAACACTACATGCAAAAAAAACTAATACTTTCATACAAAACATTGATACAAACTTTCAAATTCAGCAAGCTTCAATATAGACTCTTGAGAAACAAGTTGGTCAGTAGGCAAAGATGATACAAGACAGACCATTGGGGACACTGCCAAGTAATGTTGAGACCAACCCAATAGAGCAAGTGAATGATATTACAACTTGTAGTAGAGTTCAATTGTTTGAAATATCAGTCAAGAGACCAGTTGCAGCTGAGGACAAAGTACTTACCACAGATGATGAGCAAGTGGGACAGTCTGAACATGTAAAATATGTAGTTCAAAAATATGAATAAGACATTCTATAGGCGAAGGCAGCTGTCAAACCTTTCGTACCACCCATTCTATTTCATCAGAGGCTTTAGAAGACTCACCTTGATAAACAATTTACTAAGTTTGTTAATATTTTCAAGAAATTAGACATCAACATTCATTTTGCAGAAGCATTGACTCAGATGCCACTGTATATTTACAATTTATGAAAATTTTGTCGATGAAAATACAGATTGAGAAATACGACATAATAATTTTAACTGAGGAGTGTAATGCTATTCTGCCTAATAAGTTACCTATGAAGTTAAAAGACTTAAGGAGTTTTAAAATACCTTTCACAATTAGAAAATTTTGTAATTTTAAAATTTTATATGATTTAGGTAAAAGTATTAATTTGATGCCCCTATCTGTCTATAGGAGATTAGGTTTGAGAGAGGTAAAATCAGCTACTGTATCTCTACACCTTGCAGATAGATCAATCAAGCGTCTATGATGTGTGATTGAGAACGTATTCATCAAGGTGGATAAATTTATCTTTCCGATTGACTTCATTGTTCTTGATATTGATGAGGACTGTGGTATTTAGTAATATTGGAGCGACAATTCTTACCGACAAGTCAGGTCCATATTGATATGAAAAAAAAATGAGCAGATCTTGAGTGTGCATGATGATTGAGCAGCTTTAGAGTTAATGAAGAGATGAAAATTAACCATGAAAAGTGCAAACCAGATGTAGAGATATGGTGGACTAGTTGGAGCAATTAAAGATTAAAATGGGATGATTTAATATGTGGAGAGCAAAAGAGAAGTCTTACAATGCCAGGCTTCCAAAGTCCAACTCGAGCCTCTGTGAGTGATCGTTGCAAAAAGTCGAGCTCAAGACTCTAAACCGAGCACTTAATGGGAGACAAACTATATTTTAAAACCCTTAGTTTCTTTATAGCTTATTTTCATAGTTTAGTTTAGTTTTTACATATTTAGCTTAGGTTGCATCTTGTATTTTCTAGGTAGATTCATGTTTTGTTTTTAATTATTTTATAATCAATTTTGTAGTCACTATTAGGGTATATGAATTATCATCCCAGCATGTCAATATCACTCATTCATTGCATATATATCACACATTTCAATTTTTGAGGTCTAATGTTCTTAATTGTAGGTAAATGCTATTAGCTATCTAAGGTCAAGTCTACAGGCACTCTATCTTTGAACATCAAATCGAAGAAGTTTTGTTTTCTCATTCTCTTCATTCTGTTTGTTTTGCATAAAATAACACTAAGGACAATGCTTATTCTAAGTTTGGGGCGTGGTATGTGACTTTGTTAGTTTTGTTATGTTTGATTATATGTGATGTGGTGTATATCTTTATTGAAAAAAAAAATATTTTCTTAATGTTGTGTGTTAGTTGGATAGCCTTGGCGGCTAATAATACTTATTTGGAACTATTGTTGAATTATGGATTGTGACTAGGTGATGCTACTTGTGCTTAATTTGTTACTTATGCTTATTCATGTGAGACTATAATAATCTGGAGCACAATAGTCATGATGCTCATTATTTTTGGTTGGTTACATAGATAGAATATGTTGATAGAATTATAGACCAATGTTAAAACAAAGACCACAAACTGAAACTCAATCAATTAACCAAATGAAAGGATAGTTTGGGAGTGATTGAACCAGTGTTGGGAGCTATTTAGATATGCGATTATTTCGTGCATGTTGAATATTTGTATGTAGTGCTTTTGGCTAACAAGTGGAACCTAGGTATGATCGTATGCTACAGGTCTAATCCACTACTCGTCCCAATAAAAAACATTGCACTAGTCACAGAAAAAAAGAAAAAAAGCTACCATATCATCATGAGCAAAAGCTACCCTATAAAAGATTCCAATGAAGACACAATAAATATCTCTCCAAAAAAAAATAAAAGAACGCAAGTTCTACATAGGGATAAAAGCATGTGCATGAAATTGAAGATGAACGACAAGCCTGACTTAGCCTTGGACACTCATTGTGGATCTAGATGTTTAGTGGTTTTGACTTGTCTAGTAGAAGCTTGAAGGTTGGGATACTCAAATCTAGGAAGAATCATCACAGATCTAGATAGTTGCTTCAATTGGTTAGACCAAATCAAGCTTGAGCGAGAAATGTAAGTGTGTTTTGATAGAAACCTTAGAATAAATGCCACGGATAAGAGATTAAATATCAAGTTGAGGTGTACATCCCACGAAAGAGAAAAAATAATTGACCATTGAGGGTCGGGATATAACAAACCTAAAGACTTATGGAGATTACACACATACACACACCGGTCGAGCAGTGGATAAGTAAAAAATTGATTTTGGTAGCATTTTTCAGAAGCCTTTTATGAATTGTTTGAGTAGTTTCAAAACATGAAGCAAACACGGTAAGCTATCCAATGAATGTAATTTTATTATTTATTGTTTGTGTGTTTGAGTAGATAATCTTGCTCCTTACGAACAAGGAATTAAATTTGGGAGTGTTTGACAAGTTTGTTTTACAAGTTTATCCAAACTTATAAACTGGATATATATTTGCAAATTGAGCAGATTTTTACTTAATTTAGTGTAAATGTTGTCATCACAGGTATAAGCCAAAATTTAGAGGTAATTGGTGCAAAATTAGAGAGTTTAAGCTTAATTGGAGTTTGTTTAAAGCGATTGACGACTAACATGAGGCACGAGGGTGATATGAAGCATTAAGAAGGCCATTGGAGGAAAGCCACAAGTTTCGAGAGTGAAAATTAAATTATGGAAAGTTTGGGGACTGATTTTCACACTTTCAAAACTTTAGGCGGACCAATTTTGAATAAATGCAGAGATATGGGGACCAATATAGAAGCCTTTACAATTTTTAGGATCAATGTCAAAGACTTGGAGTGAAAAGGACCAAAATCGTAGAAAAAACTATAAGTAGAGACTAAAATCGTGCAACAACTAGAGACATGGACCAAATCGCAAAATATTGAAAACTTGGAGACCAAGATGCAAACCATGGCCTATCCGTGGCCAACAAAAAAACACCAATTGGGTCATGTTTGCTGCTGTTTGGCTGCGGTTTGCAAGTCCAAAGAAAATTTTGAGTTTCTTAGGGGGGTGTATTCAATTGAGACTTTTAAAAACTTTTATAGACTTCTATAAGTGGGTGACTTTTGTGGAATTCGTGGACTTTTAAGTGACTTTTATAGATTTGTTTAGAATTAATAAAAATCTTCTTTAAACTGCTGTAGATTTTTATTAAAAACTTCTGTAAACTTCTATATACTTTTATTTTTTTTTAAATATTAAGCTAAATTTATATATACTATAATATTATTTTATATGTCCAAATATCCACATCACATATAATTAAAAACTCAAAATAATAAATTATATTTCTCATTGTTAGCCTGTCATTCTTATTGGCTGTGAAATTAATAAAATAGGTTAACTTATGTTATTGTATATACATAAGTATTGATCGATTCATTCTTTATTTTCAATAAAAAAAATTTTCTCTAAAATAAAGAGAAATCATAAAAGATTGTATATTCTATGTTCATTTTTTTGGCACAAAATTATTTTAACAGTGTTTATAATAATATAAATAACAGACAACTAATGACACACCTATTTTGTTGACCTATTAGCCAAATTAATTATTGGCTAAATTACATTAATAAAATAATCAAAGTAAAACAAAAGATTTCCAGTACAATACCAAACTATTACCATGGAATAATTTTTAATAATTAAGCAAAAAATTTGACTCCCACTAACATTAATCAAAATACTGTAAATTCATCACGTAAAATATCCTCAAGTTTTGACACAAGACTACTGTGATATCAAAGTTTTGATTACTGCAAATTTTAGATACAATTGCATATAAATTATTGATTACAACAAATTCTTACTTGAATGGAAGAGATACGAAAAAATCCTAGAAGTGAAAAAAAATGGACATTCTTTATTTTGGGGCTTTGAAGTCTTCACAAATCTCACGGTAGATGAGAGACTTTTTTTTAGATTTGCTATATATACTTTTCAATAAAAAAGTCTCTAAAAATCTCTAGAAGTCTGGTAAATAGAGAATCTCTAGAAGTCTCAATTTGAATACCCCGTAACTTATAGAGACTCATACAAAGTTTTAATTGAATACACCGTGACTTTTAAAGACTTTTTAAAAGTCTCTAAAAATCTCAATTGAATACACCAATACTTTTAGAGATTCTTAAAAAATCTACATTGAATACCTCTAAACTTTTAAATACTTAAAAGTCTTTAAAAGTCTCAATTTGAATACACCCTCCTTAGTTTAATGGGTCAGGGGCTTTTAGGTCATTTGTTGTGCACGAGTTTCATGACGAAGCAAACAATATATAGAGACCTATGATAGGTCAAATTGGGTCGGACAATTATGGAGAAAAACACCATTCCATATACATATAGATAAGATTTCAAGCTTGGAACGAGGAATTGAAGAGGGAGAATTCATAGTGAATCGTTGAGTTAGTGCTCCAGATTCAACGTAGAGTTCTTGTCAATTCTATTTTCTCTTCACTAATTCTAGGTGATGTACTTAATTTCTTATAAATTAATGAGTGTATCTACCTTGATGATGAGTAGCTAAATTTCTTTGTTGGGACGGATGATGTAACATAGTTGATTGTTTAAATTTAAGTTTTGAGTTATGACTCTAATTGTGATTTTGTGTTGATCTTTTTATCGTGATTTTAATTGCTTTTCTTAGATTTGGCCAGTTTATGATCTGTTTGTGAATTCATATCGAAACAGAGAGATAGAACATCAATTTAGCACTACGATGAAAATCATGATTTATGTAGAAGAGAGAGATATAATTTTATAATTCATGCGATCTTTGGTTGAATTTTGTTTGATTAAATGCACTTGGGTAGGTTAAAATTCACATAGAGATATTAGATTTACTTATTTGGTTGTGTTTGATTTTATTTAAGAATGATTGTCAAAATATTTAGATGAATTCCGTCATCAACACGGATGAAATTAATTATCATAACTCAGTAGGCGAAGTTAAACATGATAACTACGGTGAAATCGTGAGTCCTAACATTTTTAAAATCATCAAGTTTTTCTCAAAGTTTCAATTGTCCAAAACTGTAAGAGCTTGTTTAAGAAAGTTCTTTAGCAGATTCTGATAAAATTTTTGATGAAATGTGTAGTTAAAATTAGTTGTTGACTTTGACTATAACTTTTTAATAGATTTTTAATCCGGACCAAACAAGAGATAATTAAATTCTTAGTTTAGTAAAAACAATATCAAACACTTTGCTGTTCTATTTTTGCACCGATTCAAATAATTAGTTAGGATTAATTAGGTCAGTAGATATCAATACAATTCTTATAGGAACGATACTTTACTTCACTATTGTATTTTTTCTTTTTTACAATATCGTGCACCTGAGATTTCGACGAACATTTGTTAAATACCTGATTTTTCATTTTTGTATAACAACAACACTGGTGGTTCTAATTTCCTTGTAGTCCTTTTGTCAACCCATTAGATCAGAGGATCCCTCCAGCAATTTTATTACAGTCCGTTTGTGGTATTTGCCACACAAGACTTATATGGGCCTAATACCTTCACAATTGATTGCAAGCCCAATTATAAGCACAATTGATGAAACTAATGAGCATGACATATTTCAACTGAAAATTAGGAATCCTACCCACTTTTTTTTTTTTTTTTAAATGATTTTCAAATATACTAGATTGTTTTAAATTTTTTAATATCACTAATTATCGCATATTTTTACTGTAATTAATTAATAATAACTATTGTGCTATTTTTTAGGCACGAAATATTATCAAACTTAATTAGTGGGATTAATTCTCGAAATACTCAAAATACCCTGAAATATCAATTTTCAACTTATCCCAAAGTTCTTGGTTTCTTCTTCTCCATTAGAATAGATAAATCACTTTTCCACACATCTCCTTCACTCTCAAAGTGATTAGCGTTCTAACCTATCTTTGTCTTAGTGTATTGCTTTTCGCCTCTACGATTTTGGAAACATAATCTTCCATATTTTCAAGTAACCATTCTTACGCTTGTTTGTATAGAAATCTAAATATGGCACCGTCCCATAGCAATAACAAATCAAGAAAGAAAAACCCGTTCAAGGGTAATAATGCAGCCCGAAAAAGGAATCGCCGATGCAACAAAGCCAGAAACAAGCCCCAAAAGAAAAAGATCACAATAAGAGTGATGGAAGGGAAAAAGGTGAAATGTTTTCTTATTACCATACGTTTCTTCAACTGCATGTTCAAAATTTATTCCACCAACATTAATATTTTGACTGGGTATAGAACAAATGACAGAGATTTAAGATATTTTCCTTTTTTTTTTATTGCGTATGTTTCATTTTTGTTGTTGTGTGTACGTGATTGTTAATGTTTGGGTTCATTGGTCTTCAATTTCATGAAAAAAATCACATAAATGTCTTTTTTTTATTACACTTTTATATGCATTTTGGAGGTTATCCATTTTTATGTTGTTGTCTGCATGTGGAGATTGCACTATCCATATCTGAAATTTCGAACAAAAAAATAACCGTCATTTTTACAACAATAGTGTAGTATAATGACTTTCTCTAAGTTTGTTGATGTGTTTATTTTGTCAAAGTCTTTCTAATGTAATCATCTACATGCAATTTCTAATATTGTTATACATATTTTGAATTGATATCAGTTTCTATTTGTTTTCAAAAGAATCTAAAAACTTGTATTTTTTATTTTTTTATGGACTCTTACTTGTTACTGCTTGAAGTCACCATCATGCTGTTTGTTACTGCCCGTTAAAAACATGTAATTGTGTTATTTGATCAAGTTAATTTAAGAATTCATCAATGTTAACATGTGACCACAATAACGACATTCATGGTGCTACAACATTCTTAAAAATAATCAATATATATAATGTGTTAATTTTATCAAAGTCTTTCTATAACGATCATCTGCATTCAATTAATCCTAACCTTTTTATCCAGATTTTGAATTGATATAAATTTCTATTTGGTTTCAAAAGAATCTAAAAACTTTTATTTTTATTTTTTATGGATACTGACTTTTTACTGTTTGGAGTTACCACCACGATGTAAGTTACTGACTTGTTACTACATGGAGTTACTACCATGATTTTTGTTACACACTATTGAAAACATGAAAATGTGTTGTTTTCATAATGTTAATTGATGAATGTAATTAGTGTTGATTATGTCAATTTACTTATTTTTCAATACATACAAACGTTAACTAACAATGATGTCACAATAGCGTTACATCACACAAACCAGAATCTTGCTGTTGTTACGCATTCGTTGAAATATCATCACTACAAAATTTGTAACGCCCTACATTTGACACTTGTTTATGGCTTCGACTTATACATTTTACGATTTTTAACACGTAACCTCAATACTGACACACTCGATTATAAGATAAACACCATAAGATATATGTGACATTGTAAGATTCTATTTTTATCTAACAGGAAAGAGAATACCTTATCCAACCCGATTAGTGGTGTCTCGGTAAAGTGAATGCATTCTCAATTGCCAATGTTTTCAACATTTTGTGATTTATATTTTCAAAGACATGCTTTGGTCAATTTCTTCATGCAAACAATATATCACTGAATCACCATCACATTCACCAAGTCATTTTGAGGGAGGTTAAGCAGTCAAACCCCGACGAGATATGGTTCAATATCGGGAGTAGTCTCGTAAGGTTCAAGATCTATGATTCCTGCCTCATTACTAGGTTACGATGTTTGGGCGATGACAAACGTATCAAATTTGAAGAGCAATTTTGTAGGATTAAGAATGATATATTCAACCACATACCCAACATATCGCAATCAGACGTGTCTGATGTATTCTAAAAAAGCTCTCAACTCATAGACCATAACGTAGTAAGTTTGGGCTACCTTTTCATCCTTACGTCTCACATGTTTAACACTTCATATAAGAGGGGTGTTGATGAATCATTGATAGTACTAGTCGAATCGAAAGAGATTAACATGTATCCATGGGGTAAGGAGCTGTTCAGGCTTACTCTTTCATCCATTAAATTTAGTCTCATGAACAAGTCCTTAACCATACAGGGCAATGGAAGACCGTACATTGCCTATAGAATTAGTGGTTTTCTAATTGCCTTAAAAATATGTATATACGACACCCTCCTCATTCTAGAAGGCAAGATTTATACAAAGGTCGGAGATAATTTCCCACAGATACTGAATTGGACATTTAGGGTGCATGGAAACTCTTTTGCTAAACTCAATCTAGCAAAAGATATCTTCAGCTGTTCGAATGTAAGTCCCATTTTTACTGTAATCAATGTACCCATAATTATTTTTCATATATAGCAATTGTAGAACATTCCACTAATGAGTTTAAATGCATCTTCAGAACTGTTCATTGTTATACATATATGTACTAAAGCCAACAACCAATGAGTGACAGCAAGCATACAAAGATGGTATACATAACGATGAACCTCCACTGCGTGTTGAAGATAGAGATGAGGACTTTGTAGCTCCTCTAGTTTAGCGTTCTCTACTACTTAAATTTTATCAAAAGAGTGTTGCCTCCAGTAGCAACATTGTATCGGCTGAAGACACTGTTAAAGAGGTTTGTCCAAATTCTTTGTAATTTTTTTCAAGAGATATTCTAAGAAATTGACGTGACCATTGTTGTTATACAAAGGGATAGCTTTAGTGTGCACAAATACAAAGTAGATGCTGATGAGAGGGCAGTCGAATGGATAAGGTTAAGGCAATACCGAAACAGGTATACAAACATGCATTATACATTGTTAAGAGTTAAATATTATTAAAATCATGTTTTTAGTGCGATGATATGTTATTAACTGACTTGGCACCAGAAATTGACGTCAAGAAACATGTTGTACATGTCCGTAGTCTCAATGAACCTGATCAATTATAGTCTCAATGAACCTGATCAATTAGTTGGCACAGAACAACAGGATAATGGAGTTGTTAAGGTCGATGGAGTTACCTCCTAGATGCTGAAAACAATAAAGCATCCGATTATGCATGATCGATACGCGAACTCTTGATCAAAGTAACTTGTTCACACTGAAGCATCTAACATTAATATATTAGATTATCATTTCCAACTTCTAATTTAATTTTGTTTGTTATCACAATTTCACATGACATGTTAACATAATTTATAGCATGGTTGTTTCTCGAAACAGACAATAAAAGCCCATTTTGATGTCATTATGAGCACACATGAGAAGCTAGTGACCGATCATTTTATTTTGAAAATGCAATTTCAACATCTCATTGATGTTTTTGGAAAGTCTATTGAGGATTTTGTGAAAGTTGTAAGGAATAGAGCGAATGCAAATCACAAGGAGAACTAGCTACATAACCAATTGGACGCTATCTCAGGCGATGCATATACAAATATTCGTCATGTATCAATTAACGATCATAATTTATTCACAAGGTTTAAGATAACATGTGCAACGACTTACTGTATGTGATTAATGACACTTTTGCCTGCAATTCATCATCATATGTTAACACATTGTCTAACCAGTTCCGACCTAAAACCTAATCTATTGATCAGCTAATTATAACATGTGAAGACAATATCATGATCCATAAAAAGGCGTGAATGCTAACATTCAGACATATGTCATTGAAAATTTTAAAATATTTGCTTCATTAAAACTCCAAAATGATTATATGACTGTTTATGTATGCAAGGTTCAAGAGAAGAACACAAATATGCGAAGTCGACGACCAAATCTGTTACGCGAAATAATGAGACATTAGGGCGGCAAGACAATTGGTGAAAATGACATTCCTAGCTTCGATCTAGGAATTAGTACCCAACAATGCACTGAGCAATGTCACGATGACGTTAAATCTGGTTCTCTAACCAAAAATAAACGTATGACTAGAAGTGATAGCCAACAATGCACTGATGTTGTTTTAAGTGAGAGGGGTTTCAAATCATCTGGCAACCTCTTGGACAATGGACTGGTGTTCAGTGAAGAAGACTTGAGGAACATAGAAGAATCTGTCCAAAAAAATGGCACTTCTGACATGAAAGGCGAATCTAAGGTTCGGATTATAATTTGAAAAAGCATTGGAAAATTCTTGAATTGCCTAAATATATGCAATCTGAATTTTTTACTTCATTTTTATTAAGGTAACATTGACCCAAGTTGTTATAACACAGATGATTACACCAATACCCTTCACGGTTGAGGATGATTTAATATCTAAACCTCTCCTGAATGTATCGACCAGAAAAAATTTCGTCTTTTAATTTTAAAGAAATAAAATTTTAACTTCTGACATTGCTACGAACTTCTGAGTATGATTTCAAATATTTTAGTCACGTTTATTTTGCATGAGCTTGCCTTTTATTTGATATGACGTGCATGCAATTTTATTAATCACCGAGACTAATTAAATTTTCTTAACCCGAATAATTTATCTTGAGTTAATTTTAGATTTATTTTAGACCAACCGAAAAATTGAAAACTAATTAAATTTTCTTAACCCGAATAATTTATCTTCTGTACCCATTTTTTGGTTAATTCATTCATCTTAGTTTCGACAATTTTTTAGTCAACTTTTCACTTAGAATCAACTTTATTATCGTGCTATTCTACTGCAAGAATGACTTCTCCAAATAACCCCTTATTTCCTGCCAAATTAAACACACCAAACAGCCCCATAACCCTGCCAATTTATAACTCCAAACAGCCCCTAATGACTGAGCAAAAACCACCCACTTTCTCCCATTTCCTTCCGTCATTTTCTCTCCCATGATCAATACTTTTTACCCACCTATTTCAGCTAATTAATCCCAAATCTAACTGCTGAAAATGTCTCCATGATCCCCCTCTAGACTTGATGAAAACAGCCCCCAGATTTCTTGCCCAAAAACCACCCTTTGTCCCATATTTCCATAAGCTACATTATCCCATGTTTGCTGTCAAAAACCATCCACTACCTACCCATTTTCAAACCCTCTAATAGACTTGAATTACAGCTGAAATAATCCTAAGAAACCTGCTGAAAACCGTCCACAACAGCCCCCATAACCTCAAGAAAACAGTTTTCCATATCCAATTTTCAGCCCCATTTTCTACCCATTTTCCATTACATTTCAGCCACCAACCCTAACTCCTATTTTTGCCCCCCAAAAGTCCTCAACTTCGTTCCCCATAATCCCCCTTATTCCTTTCATTCAATCCCACATAAACACCAACAATTCACTCTTTTTTGAGCCCCCATAAATACAGCAGCAAGTTCACTTTTCTTTCTAGATTTTTGGCCATCATTAGGAGCTTTAACCTTGCTTCTTCTTCATAAATTTGGCAGCAAAAACATCACTTAATCACCGTCCAATTTCGTCCATGAAGTGTGCTCTTAGCCCCAAGAAAAATCATCATAGAACTTAAGCAACAAACCCCACTTTCTCTCTCTTCAATTTTAGCCCAGCAGTAAGTGTTTGCTATGATTTCTCTTTAATTTTTAAATCACTTTCATTTCATTTTTAGCCACCAAAAGTGCCCAGAAAATTCGTTGGACTTCACCTCATTTATCAACCAATATATTTAGTCTTATTCTCTCTCTTTCATTACCAAATTTCAGGTCCAGTAGTAAGTTGTTGCAGTGTTCTAGAAAATTTTTTTAGCCACTTTCATCTCCAAAATTCATCCCATAATTCTTTATTTTTTCAACTTCATTTAAAGCTTGTGACCATACTATATTTTGGGAGAACAAAAAGACAAAGACACTGATTTATTTTAGAAAATGTTTAGTAAATATTCATTCTCCATCACAACTTCAACCGAAAACTCTATGTTGAGGTAGTTTTACTTACTACTTTTGCAATGATTTTAAATGATGTTCAAAAAATTATTATGTTATGTAAATATCATGAAAATAATTTATGAAAGAACATTATGATTGTGATTGAAGGTAATCACATAAACATGACGGTGATTGAAGGAAATCACATTTAAGTTAATGGCGCCATTTACCAATTTATGTTGTTCCTATGTGCGTTTAAAATGCATGATCATCTATGTTTTCATATAATTTTTTTCACATGTTAGTATGTATTGCTACTGAGTGTTTCTTATGAATACTCACCCCAAAACAAACAAAGTTTCAGATTAAATTGATTGGCATTGATGCGATGGCATAGGCTAGCGATCATGACATGGAATTTCCTTATTTAATTTAAGTTTTGACGTCAAGATGATCGAGTCAATTATGATGTAAATACGATATTTTAAATTTTTAAGTATTTAATTATGTAATATTTATGAAAAACGAGATGTTGGTTTCATTTCCATTAAAAGTTTCAAGTTAGAAATTGCCTAGTTCCATTTTTCTGAATTTTCAGCTTAGTATCCCTACTTTGAAAAATCATAAATCTCTATACGTTTGGAGTTTTTGAGTGAAATTAGTAGCTATGGAAATCCCTATATGTGTTCTAATAACATAAATTAGAATCACTCAAAAATTTGATCGTACGAATTTATTATGAACATTTTAGTGGGTTACCTTAAGGCACTCGAGACAGTTTTTCAAACAATTTCAGCAATCATTTTCACCTACCAAACGACGTAGCTAAGGTTTGAAATTTTAACATGATGTATTTTGTAGTCCCAAGTATCTACAGTAAAAGGTTTGAATTTTTGGAATTTGTTTGAATGTTCAAATAAATTGTGGCGATGTCGTGAAAATAACATGATTGCAAGTGTACAATATCGTTAACAAGTAATAAAGTGGACTTTTTGAGTCCGGATTATCGTTCTCATGAAGACTATCTTATTTAGATAATAGTTAAATTAATCAAAGTGCTAGTTTATTATAAATAATTTAAAATAAATTGAGTTGAAAGATTTAAGCTAAAACTTTGGATTTTTCGAAAATAATAATAAAGAAAAAATCAAGAATTAATAAAATATGATGGTTAAAGCGTTTGGACGAACGAAATCACCTAGTTATTATCTCTAATTTATCCTCTCAAGATTTATTCCTAAAGTTGTATTCGGTCGAATTCACAAATTTAACCTAATTTACCTCTCTCGAGTTCAAATTAGTCCTATCTAATTAAGTCAACTTAGGCAGTCAGAATGGTCCTTAATTAGATCCATTAAATCTCCTAGAAATTCAATTCAGACCGCAGCAATAATAAAAGTGTATCTCTACCTTTCATCCAATTGCCGAATTTTACTACGTGATCTAGATCAATAATTTACTTCTCAGTTTATTAAAATCCATAAAATTAATGAAATAATGGCCAATCATTCAAAGCATTAAGAAAAAAAGTATGATCAACTACTTAAGCAATTTATAAATCAAAACTTGAGATTCGAAATTAAAGAATTAAACTTAGGCTACATCGTTCATCCAAACATTAAATCTTCATGACTCGGGAGAAAGAAAAGATGAAGAGAATTGTAGACATTATCGGATCTTGAAAATAATAGAAGAAGAAACACTGAATATCTTGCACCAAGAAATCTTTGTCTTCAAGCTCCAATCTTCAATTCCGCCTTTGTTCTTCGTCTCTTGGTATCTCTCTCTTTCAATATGATTTTTACAAGATTTTTTAACGATCCCCAATTATGAGTGTATAAGTCTTATTTATAGGTCTCTCAAGATGACCTAGAAGATCCCTCAAAATCCTAAAAATCGTGGACTTCAAGTTTCCTAATTGCTTTTGAACTCAAATAAGGAAATAAAATAAAAGAAAATTCGCATGCCAAAAATTGGCATGTTTCGGCCGAACGCCCAGGCTGGGTATTTTGCCTCAGTCGTTTGCTGCTTCAACTGGGCGCACGCCCAGCTTTGATCTAGGGCGTTCGCCCAGCTCCAATTTATGTCCATTCTGCGCGTGTGGTCCTTCAACTTTTGATTGTAGTCATTTTAGTCCTCTGATTCCTTCTTATATTTTAATTCAGTCCTCTTTTATTTGCACCCCATGTCCTTCAACTTTTGGAAGTTTGCAAGTTGATCCCATCTCCAAGTTTTCGTACACTTTCAGTCTTTTTCGCCTATTTTGCTTTGTTTTTCTACAATTCCTTCAGAACTTGGGTTTTGACCTGAAATAATTAAATTAACTCACAATTAAGCAAAAAATCATTTAAGAGCACTTACAATTGTCCACTTTTGATAGTTTAGATAAGTGTAAAATCTCACTTATCAAATACCCCCAAACTTGAACATTTGTTCGTCCTCGAACATAACTATTTACTTGAACAATCAAACAACATATATTATAATAGATAGCTTGCCGTATTTGCCTCATGTTTTTAAAACAATCAAACAATTCATAATAAAATTTCTAAATCATGCTACCAAAATAAATCATTTTGACTTATCCGATGCTTGACAGATATCAGTGTGTACGCATAGTCAATTCAATCATCATAAGCCTTTAGGTTGGTGATATTATGCCCCCAATGGTCAAATATTTCCTTTCTCGCTCGTAAGAATACACACCCCCAAAATGATATTCAATTTTCTCACCTCGGGTATTCGCTCTAAAGTGACTCTCAAGACACTTATTCTTTTACTGCTCAAAATTTGGTTAGGTCTAGCCAATACATTAGCTATCTAGATCTGTGATGATTCTCCCTTCATTGAGTGCTTTGACCATCAAGTTTTCACTACGTCAAACCCACTAGTAATCTATATCCACAAGTTATGCGCACAATGGTTCAATCTTGCTTTTTTTTTTTTTTTTTTTTTTAATATCTTATGTGTAAGACCTTACTCCCTTAAGCTTTCTAGATGTCTCTTGTAGCGAGCTTTAGGCCGATGGCTCCCAGGTCTGTTAAACCTTAGGGCACCGAGTTTTGAGAACTCCAATGGATTTTATTACTCGAGTCAACTAGGCTACGAAGAGAGGTATAAGATAATGCAAGCGCCATTTTCTTCTTCTTCTTCTTTTTTTTTTTTTTTTTTTTTTTTTTTTTTGCAAGATAAACATGCGGGGATTAGATTTCTAACATCCGATCAATACCTAGATTCCACATGGTAGCCAAAATACACTCCACACAACTATTATTCAAACATGGAATCAACACCTATCTAAACAGCTTCTGCAATGGTTTAACCACCCCCAAACTATCCTTTCACCCGGTTAGGTAATTGAGTTGTCAATTGGTAGTTTTGGTTTTTTCAACTAAGATTCATTACTCTTTCATTGTATTATATTCAATATACCAACCCAGCGTAGTGAAATTCATGACCATAAATCACACTTAATCATATCTCACATGGATAAGTAAAGTCTATAAAACAAGCATAAGTAGCATAACCTAGTCATAATTCATGAATTGATATCAGTTTCAAATACTATCATCATAGGCCGGCAAGGCTATCCAACATACAAGAACACAATTTTTTTTTTAGCATACACAAAAATAATGAAAGTAATTACAGTCTAATTAAAGTCACCCCCAAGCTTAAAATTCACATTGATCGCAATGTAAGAAAAACGTAGAACAAAAGTAAAAACTAGAAAAGGATTAGAAACTTCCCGGGGGTAAATGTGGAGAAGATGCATCCGATTGGTGGAGTGGTCCCGCCGAAGTAGATGGTCGAAAAGAAGCAAACTGTTGTGAAAAGCTAGAGACGGTCTCCGATATGTGCACGACATTCTCATCGAGGGTTTCCATACGGCTCTCAATACGACTCACCTGATCGTGCATTACATGGTACTGGTAATCCAGGGTACGCTGATTGGATCGAGTCCGAGCGTCAGTTTGCTGCCAATCCCTCACCTGACAAGCGCAAGTCACCAAGCATAGCCTCCTGGTTCTGATGTATGTGTATAATCGCATTCTCAATGGTGCTAACGGCTCGACCCATCTCTATCTGAGCTGCCAATAGCTACGCGAACTGAACGTTAAAGTCGAAACCGACAGCTGACGGTGGTGGGGGAGGTGCCTCATCTTGAAAATCCTCATCTGCATTTCAGGCCCGGGCAGGGTGTACTCTAGTACCTCTGGCTGCCAACTTAGTCTCTGAGTTCTCAACACTACGGGCATTGAATAAGGGGACAGGGGGATCAGCTTCCTTGCTGGGAAAAATAGAAACTCTCTGAGTTAGACAGATCCCGCTTATAAGACAAGAAAAATGAATGGCGCGCTGGGAGTCCACCTCAGTAGCTAATTATTTGATGAACTCAAAGATGTGAGTCCCCAAGTCGAACTTACGGAGCCTTGCTAGATGATATAACAGGATGGCCCGGTGCTCATTAAATTTCGTCCTCTGTCTGGTGGGGCTAATGTTGGAACTGACAAAAATATGTAAGACGCGCAATTCCCTGTTAAGCTGATCATGCATGAACCGAGGGGTGTACAAAGGCCAAGCATCATCTCGACCATATAAATAACGGGCCACCAATGCCATGTCAAGGTCGTGCGGAGTGGGGAGAGGGTCAAGCCCAGTGCGTGTGAGGCCATAATATCTTTCGATCATAGTGGGGATGAAACGTATCCACTGACCTCTCACCCAGGTTCTGTGTCGGTGGGGAGACTCTAGGACATCAATGTCCAGGTTGAAATTGGCAAAAAATTCTCTAACTAGAGTAGGGTATGCGGCGTGTTGAGCACCTGCCACCTTGCTCCACCCATAGTGCTGGATGACTTGTTCCAACAAATGATCAGAGAAGTCAGTCATAGTTACCTGGCGTTCCTTGTGACAAAGCTTGGGTAACTACTTAGTTTTATAGCATGATTGGATGGCCTCAGTTTGGAACCGTGGTATAGTCCTATCATCAGGCGGCTTGGCCACATGTCTAGTCCGTGTAGAAGGCCCGCCGACCTTCTCTTTCCCTTTTTCTGCAACAGTAGCTTTGCGCTTGGGTGGCATGTTGTACCTGTAGAGACAAAATGAAAGGAAGTATGTTAGAGAACGAAGTGGACCAAAGATTTACACAATCGAGAAAACTGAGGAAAGAGTTAAAGTTTCTCGAGCCATCATTGGACACACGGAATGCCCTAGCGTGGTTTGTATTAGGTTCAAGATATAGGCCGAACGGAGGTCAGAAAAGGCAGACGAAAGGAGGACGAAACGGGGACCGGAGGGCTGCCTGCGGGTAGCGTGGGCAGGCCATAACGTCCCTAGAGGGGATTAACTAAATGGAGAATGGCTGGTGACATTCCCTAGGAGAACATGCAATTTTACCGGTCCTGAATGCGGGGCAACAAAATCCAATATAAGGTTAGACCCAATTTCACCATAAAGTTCCCTAAAGCAAATCATTAAACACCTTGAAGGCACCCGATTGTGACTGGAAAGTGAGTGAACAAAGATCATGAATTCAGCCTAAAAATTGTTAAACCACAGCTCACAAACATGAACCCAGCAACTGCCTAACCCCAAACTTCTCCAATTAAGCTAAAACAATCACCCAAAAACGAAGCCAACGCGTATATGGAAGATGGAGAGAGAAATGGAAATTCATACCTTGCAATGGGACTTGGGCAACGTGAGGATGATGAATGGAGAGTCAATCAAGACATGATGCCAATTTGATGCAGTTAGAAATGCATAAGTGAGTGGGCGGATGATGGAGAAGAAGGAAAGAACCGGGTGGAATGAAAGAAAATGGCTGGAGACGGACGTTTTTATTTAAAACCAGCAGAATTTTTTTTTTTTGTTCATACTGGGCGAACGCTTGGTATAAACCAGGGCGTTCGCCCAATGCACCAAAAAGGCTGCAGGTTCGCCTGCAGCATGAGGGGCGAACGCCTAGGCTTATGTCTTGGGCATTCGCCTCTACCACCAGGAATTTTTTTTTATTTTTTTTATTATTTATGAGGTTGAAAATGTTTGTCCTGAAATAAGAACAAAATAAATGTAGCGAATTATGATAAAAACGGGGAAAACAACAATCCTAAAATTCTATATGCAAAACAAATACTAGATAAGGGATAGAGAATGGGTTGCCTCCCATTAAGCGCTCAATTTAGAGTCTTGGGCTCCACTGTTTGGCGGCATTCACTCTGGCACAGCAATGTCAATGGTGGATTTTGTCGTTGGTAAATCCTCCACATAGTGTTTCACTCTCTAGCCATTAACTTTGAAATTTCCTTTGGTCGGATGAGTTAATTCAACCGTGCCATACGGAAAAACCTTGGCGATTGTGAATGGTTCGGACCACTTTGATCTCAGTTTTCCAGGGAACAGTTTGAGTCGCGAATTGTACAACAGAACTTGATCCTCAACTTGGAATACCCAGTGCCGAATGTGTTTATCATGCCAGTTCTTAGTCCTTTCTTTATAGATCACCGAGTTTTCATAGGCATCCATTCTGAAATCATTCAGCTCGTTCAACTGCAGCAGCCTAGTTTCACCGGCCTTGTCCAAATCCATGTTTAACTGTTTTAGTGCCCAATAGGCCTTGTGCTCGAATTTGACTGGTAGATGGCAAGTTTTTCCAAACACCAAATGATAAGGAGACATGCCAATAGGAGTTTTGAAAGCTGTGCGGTACGCCCATAGTGCATCATCAAGCTTCTTGGACCAATCTTTTCGAGTTGAATTTACAGTGAGCTCGAGGATCCGTTTCAACTGTCTGTTAGATGTCTCTACTTGCCCACTAGTTTGTGGGTGATAAGCTGTGGCAACTCGATGCTGTACCCCATATTTGTTGAGGACCGATTTAAATAAACGGTTGCAAAAATGAGAACCACCATCACTTATAATAGCTCGGAGAGCTCCATATCTGTTGAATATATATTTCTTGATGAACCCAACTACCACTGTTGCATCATTAGTTGGTAATGCCTTTGCTTCCACCCACTTGGACACATAATCAACCGCTACAATAATGTACTTGTTGGAATAGGACGGTGGAAATGGTCCCATGAAGTCTATGCCCCAAACATCAAATAATTCTACTTCAAGGATGTTGTTTATTGGCATTTCGTGACGAGCGGAGATGTTACCTGTTCGTTGGCATCGATCACATGATCTACAAAAACTGTGCACATCTTTGAATAATGTGGGCCAGTAGAAACCACACTATAAAACCTTAGCAGCAGTTTTGGTAGGACCAAAATGACCACCATAAGCCAAGAGTGTACACGTGCAAGTATCGGTTTCATTTCATCTTCTGGAACACATCTTCTGATAATCTGATCTGGGCCTCTCCGGTATAGATAAGGTTCCTCCCAAAAGTAGAATTTAGCCTCATGGACAAGTTTTTTCTTCTGCTGATAAGAAAATTCTGGTGGGAGAATTTGACTGACCAAATAATTGACTAAGTCAACATACCACGGTGCATTCCCAATCTGCAAGATTTGTTCGACTGGAAACACTTCATTTATGTCAACATTATTAGTGGACTCTCCCCGCTCCAGTCTAGATAAGTGATCTGCCACCTGATTTTCTGTCTCCTTTTTATCACATATTTCAATGTCAAACTCTTCTAACAACAAAATCCACCGAATTAATCTAGGCTTGGCATCTTTCTTCCCAAACAAATACTTAAGAGCTGCATGGTCGGTGTAGACAATTACCTTTGACCCAATGAGATAGGAACAGAATTTGTCAAAGGCAAAAACTACAGCGAGCATCTCTCTTTCAGTTGTTGCATAGTTGATCTGTGCATCCGTTAATGTCCTGCTTGCATAGTATATGACATGTAGATTTTTGTCCCTGCGTTGTCCAAGTACCGCGCCTATTGCAAAGTCGCTAGTATCACACATAAGTTCAAATGGTAAACTCCAATCCGGTGCAACAATAATTGGTGCAGTTGTCAATTTTGCTTTCAAAGTGTTAAAAGCAATAAGACACTCATCAGAAAAGTTGAAAGGCATGTCTTTCTCCAAAAGGCTACTAAGAGGCTTTGTAATTTTCAAAAAATCACGGATGAATCTCCTATAAAATCCTGCATGTCCAAGAAAACTTCTAACACCCTTAATTGAATTCGGTGGCTGCAATTTCTCAATCACTTGAATTTTTGCTTTGTCGACTTCTATTCCTTGAGCTAAAATTCAGTGTCCTAGAACTATTCCTTCTTTCACCATAAAGTGCCATTTCTCCCAGTTGAGTACAAGATTACTTTCCTCATATCTCTTCAACACCTTAGATAAATTTGTCAAGCATACATCGAAAGAGTCTCCAAAAACTGAGAAGTCATCCATAAATACCTCAATGTATTGCTCCACCATGTCTGAGAATATAGCCATCATGCAACGTTGAAAAGTGGCAGGGGTGTTACACAATCCAAATGGCATTCTTCTAAATGCAAAGGTCCCGTAAGGACATGTGAAAGTGGTTTTCTCCTGGTCTTCCAGAGCAATGGAGATCTGATTGTATCCCGAATAGCCATTCAAGAAACAATAGTGAGAGTGGCCGGCAAGCCTTTCCAGCATCTAATCAATAAAGGGCAAAGCGAAGTGATCTTTCCTTGTGGCATTATTCAGTTTTCGGTAGTCAATACATACTCTTCAACCTGTGACCAATTGTGTCGGAATGAGCTCATTGTTATCATTCTTCTCAACTGTGATTCCTCTCTTTTTTGGCACTACATGAACTGGACTTACCCAAGAACTGTCTGAGATCGGGTAAATTATTCTCGCATTGAGTAATTTCATCACTTCAGCTCGGACCACTTATTTCAAAGTAGGATTCAATCTCCGCTGGCTCTCCACTGATGCCTTGAAATTTTTCTCCATACAGATTTTATGCAAACACACAGAAGGACTGGTTTCTCTAATATCCGCAATAGTCCACCCAATAGCTGTTTTATGTTCCTTCAGTAATCTGAGCAATTTTTCTTCCTCCAATTCTGTCATATCATTAGCAATAATCACTAGAAGAGTAGTAGAAGTCCCTAGGTATGCATATCGAAGGTGAGATGGCAATGGTTTCAACTTAAGAGCAGGAGCCCTCTCTATGGATGGTACCGGTCTTTGTAGGCTCTCACCAAGTGGTTCAAAATATCTAGTTCTCTTGTAAGAGACTGGTGGAGATGCTTCTAGTTGCATGGCTCGTGCTTGTATAGCTAGATGTTCTTATTTTGTTGATTCAGAACACATCATATAAATCGCGAGTTCATCTGGTGGATATTCTGTTTCAAATGTGTCTGGTATTAATTTGTCCATCACATCGACTTGAAAACAAGAATCAGAAGAAGCTGGATATTTCATCGCCTTAAAAACATTGAATATAACCTGCTCATTGTCCACCCAAAGAATCATTTTTCCTTCACAAACATCGATTAGCGCTCTCCCTGTAGCTAAAAATGGTCTTCCAAGAATAATGGGGATATCGCTGTCTTCCTCCATATCAAGAATGATGAAGTCTGCTAGAAATATGAATTTATCGACCTTTACCAATACATCCTCAATGATACCTCGAGGATGTTTGATAGATCGATCTGCCAGTTGCAACGAGACAGTGGTCGGGCTCGCTTCTCCCAGTCCTAGTTTTCTGTACACAGATAAAGGCATAAGATTAATACTTGCACCTAAATCACACAAAGCATGATCAAAATAATTTGAACCGATAGTACAAGGGATAGTGAAACTCCCTGGATCTTTTAATTTAGGTGGAAGCTATTTCTAAAGAATTGCACTGCACTCTTTCGTCAGACAAACTGTTTCATGCTCTTCCAACTTTCGTTTGTTTGACAGAATGTCCTTCATGAACTTTGCGTAGCTGGGCATCTGTGCTAATGCGTCGGCAAATGGGATGTTGATATGGAGTTTTCTGAAAATTTCAAGAAATTTTGCAAATTGTTTGTCGAGCTTGTGCTTCTGCAACCTTTGAGGAAAAGGAATCGGTGGCATATAAGCTTTGACAGGGATTGGTGTCTTGGCTTTGGACGATTCTGCATCTTCTTTTAGAACTTCTTCTTGTGGTTGCGCTGAATGTTTCTCAACTATCTCATCCTCAGCTACTAACTGTTTGTCCCTCTTCTCAGGTCGTTTCACGTGAATTTTTGGTAATTGTACTCCACTCCTTGTCGTGATTGCTTGTACTTGCTCTTTTCGATTTGTTACAGTATTTCTAGGAAGGGTCCCTGGAGTTCTATCTGATAGTTGTAAGGCCAGCTGGCCAATCTGAGTCTCTAATTTCCTGATAGACGCCTGTTGATTCTGATAATTTGTGTCATGCCTCTCCATTAGTTTATCAGTCTTTTGCATATACTGTTGGAACATTTTCCCCAAACTTGGTCTTCTCTCATGTTGAGCATTGCTAGTACTACCACTGTTCTGATTATCTGACCATCTAAAATTTGGGTGTTGCTTCCAGCCAGGATTATATGTTTGAGAGTAAGGGTTATACTGCTGACGTGTATTATTCTGAACAAAATTTACCTATTCATTTGGAGAGGCCAATAACATACACTCTGAAGTTGAGTGGTTAGCTCCACAGTTTTCACACATCATAGTGGTTTGCACTGCATTTACTCCTTGTGTTTGTGTTCTAACCAAGAGCTCCACCTGTTTCGTCAATGCGGCAATTTGTGCATTGGTAGCTGACAGATTGTCTATCTCATGTATCTCTGCTACTTTCTTTGGAGTGGTTCGATCAGATGAAGACATGGTATGTGTGTTTGCAATCACCTCATATAAATCCCATGCTTCATTGACATTTTTATTCGCAATGTACCTATTTGCTGAGGAGTCCACTATCGATTTGGACTGAGAAGAAAGTCCAGAGTAGAAATATTGAGCCTAAAGTCCCTTTTTAATACCATGATTTGGACATTTTCTGAGCAACTCTTTGAATCTGTCCCAAACTTCATGATACCGCTCTCCATCAAGTTGCTGAAAAGTAGAAATTTCCAGCTTCATTTTGGCCACTTTTGCCAGTGAAAAGTATTTGTTGCATAATTTTCTAGCCAAGTCATCCCAGGTGGTGATACTAGCATGTGGCTCGGAATCTAACCATTCAAGAGCTCCATCTCTCAGTGTATAGGAGAATAACCGAAGTCTGATGGCATCCTCATTCACTCCTTGAAACTGAAAGTTACGGCACATCCGTAGGAATCGAGAAAGATGAGTATTCGGGTTTTCATTCACTCTGCCATAGAACTATAGGTTATTGCTGAAGAGATTAATAAGATCGGCTCTTAATTGAAAATCATTCCGACCAAAAGCTGGATAGACTATGCTTGAACAATCAGGAGCTGCTGCCGGGGTTAAAAAATGAGCCATTGGCATATTTCTATCGTCATCTTCTTCTTCTTCATTGGGTAGCTGAATTTGCTGAGCTGCCAATTGGGCTGCTTCTACAGCGGCTGCTCTTGCTGCCTCTTCAGCTTCTCTTCTTATTGTTGCATCTGCCATTAGAATTTGTTGCTGATCTCTCTATTTTTGGTTGTGTTTTTTGCGTCTTCGTCTGAAGGTACGTTCAATCTCACGATCGAAGGTCTCAAGATCGCCGCCGTGCGTACGGAGCATACAACAAACACCCTTTTCTGCATTATATAAAAGAGTAGAAAAGAGTATCAAGATAAAAATAAATTGACTATAAAAATTAATCTAAACTAATATTAAATAAGGATAGTCCCCGGAAACGGCGCCAAAAACTTGTTGTGAAAATAACGTGATTGCAAGTGTACAATATCGTTAACAAGTAATAAAGAGGACTTTTGAGTCCGGATTATCGTTCCCACGAAGACTAACTTATTTAGATAATAGTTAAATTAATCAAAGTGCTAGTTTATTGTAAATAATTTAAAATAAATTGAGTTGAAAGATTTAAGCTAAAACTTTGGATTTTTCGAAAATAATAATAAAGAAAAAATCAAGAATTAATAAAATATGATGGTTAAAGCGTTTGGACGAACGAATTCACCTAATTATCATCTCTAATTTCTCCTCTCAAGATTTATTCCTAAAGTTGTATTCGGTCGAATTCACAAATTTAACCTAATCTACCTCTCTCGAGTTCAAATTAGTCCTATCTAATTAAGTCAACTTAGGCAGTCAGAATGGTCCTTAATTAGATGCATTAAATCTCCTAAGAATTCAATTCAGACCGCAGCAATAATAAAAGCATATCTCTACCTTTCATCCAATTGTCGAATTTTACTACGTGATCTAGATCAATAATTTACTTCTCAATTCATTACAATCCATAAAATCAATGAAATAATGGCCAATCATTCAAAGCATTAAGAAAAGAAGTAAAATCAACTACTTAAGCAATTTATAAATCAAAACTTGAGATTTGAAATTAAAGAATTAAACTTAGGGTACATCGTTCATCCAAACATTAAATCTAGCTATTCATGACTCGGGAGAAAGAAAAGATGAAGAGAATTGTAGACATAACCGGATCTTGAAAATAATAGAAGAAGAAACACTGAATATCTTGCACTAAGAAATCTTTGTCTTCAAGCTCCAATCTTCAATTCCGCCTTTGTTCTTCGTCTCTTGGTATCTCTCTCTCAATATGATTTTTACAAGATTTTTTAACGACCCCCAATTATGAGTGTATAAGTCCTATTTATAGGTCTCTCAAGATGACCTAGAAGATCCATCAAAATCCTAAAAATCGTGGACTACAAGTTTCGTAATTGCTTTTGAACTCAAATAAGGAAATAAAATAAAATAAAATTCGCATGCCAAAAATTGGAACGCCCAGGCATGTTTCGGGCGAACGCCTAGGCTGGGTATTTTGCCTCAGTCGTTTGCTGCTTCAGCTTTGATCTAGGGCGTTCGCCCAGCTCCAATTTATGTCTATTCTGCGCTTGTGGTCCTTCAACTTTTGATTGTAGTCATTTTAGTCCTCTGATTCCTTCTTATATTTCAATTCAGTCCTCTTTTATTTGCACCCCATGTCCCTCAACTTTTGGAGGTTTGCAAGTTGATCCCCATCTCCAAGTTTTCATACACTTTCAGTCATTTTCGCCTATTTTGCTTTGTTTTTCTACAATTCCTTCAGAACTTGGGTTTTGACCTGAAATAATTAAATTAACTCACAATTAAGTAAAAAATCATTTAAGAGCACTTACAATTGTCCACTTTTGATAGTTTTGATAAGTGTAAAATCTCACTTATCAGGCGACACCTATCGTGGTATATGCAAAACTATAAAAATGTGAAATAAAATCCTTTTACCATTATGCGCATGTTATTTTCTGAAAAAATTATATTTTTAAAATCTTTCAAGGACATGGGAAATATTATTTGGAGTCCTCAAATATTATTTAGAGATTATTTCAGTGACCCTCTAGTTTGAGAAAATCTGGGACGTTAACTGAAGAGGATTACCCGACGTGCTGTGTGCATCCAATCTCCATAAGTAAGAAGTTATCCTTTGCTGGAGAAAGATAATCCAAATGATCACACTATTACTTTTTAATATAAAATTTGCTTAGATTCTCCTGATATTCAGACTTTACTGTATTTGAGAAGCAGTATGGCAGATTACGTTTCAGTAACAAGTGAGTATATCGTTGTGAATTTTTTGACCAGACGACTATGATATCATTATACTTACATTAAAATATTTAATCACAAAGATAAACTAAAGATTATCACCTTCAATGGATCTTGGACCAGTGTACATTGTTTCAAAAATATGTTGGTATGACCTGAAACAGATCGGATTACCATTGAATGACAGGGTACAATATTTCTAGACATCTTCCTGATTTTAGGATTCATTATATTTTCAAAGCCTTATATGTTTGACGTCCTTTTACAAAAAAATGCAGCATATCGATGTAATGTTTTACTTCATGAGGATGAATATAAAGTTCAGAAGTATGAACGAATCCAAGGTCACATCTACTGATTGTTTATTTAATTTCAAGATCCGACCCATATTTGATAAATTCATGAAGGACAGCAGAGCCATTGACAAACAAAATTCACTTGCGTCATATCCAAGCAGAAAAAAATTTACAATTTGGGAATAATTGGAGACAAGCTGACCACATATTTATTCATGTTTTCATGGATAAACGAGCACATTGGTTATTAGCAGACTTTGACATAGAGAAATGGCACTTGGATGTGTATAATTATCTTTCAAAACAATTAGAGAAGTTTCTCTTCTTGCTACTGTGGACCCACTGCATCACATTATTCTGCATGTCCTTCGGCAATTAAAAGTGCTGAAGCACGCAATCTTCGATAGCCCATTGTCATGCAGATTGTATAAAGACATTCTTCAGCAAACAAACGGGTTTGGTTCCCAACTGTTACTACTCTATATTTCATTCTACAACTTCAAGTTATCCCCTAAAAGATTGTACTCCACATTTGATTGATACCTTACCTTCTTCAATGTTTTTACCTACAGTGATTATGGATTTTTTGTTATCAAGTATGCAGAGTACATCTTCCAGAAGACGATAATTAAGATGCCGAAGAAGTTTGATACTCATATGGCTCAATAAAACATGGCAGTTCAATTGTACAAGTATGAAATTAAAAAACCTGATATACCATTGTCAAGGATGTCAAAGTAGCTTGATATATCAGCTTTATAGACCAAGAGCATTTTGGCAGTAGATCTAAGTCATAAACAGACGTGTATTGTACATATCTAGGATGATTTTTTTGTTTGAATTTTTATTGGATTTTTTGGCCATGCGTATTGGTTGTTAATTGCTATATGGAATATAAACACATAACTGTGTTGGAATATTTTGTGAAATATATCTTGTCCTCGTAGTACATTCGGTCAGATTGTTTATCCTTTTCTGCAGTTTACAGATTGTAGGCTTAGTTTGAGTTAATACTTTGTTCATCTCAACGGCATTGTCCAAAGAATTAACATGTTTTTTTGAATGTAACCAGCAGTTGAAAGAATCATTTTGATAACCACATTTGTGTCTTGTTAACATTCTATATATCATATTTGTTTGGCATTACATCATTATAACATCGGTCACATCCCGATAAGATATTGTTTCAAATGGGGTTGTGTAACACATTACATACAAATTGACTAATATTATTGTTAAGATATTCATGTACACTCACTGCCACACACAAAATATGAGCATAATCCCATGAATATTTGGACAATGCAACTGGATGTCAATTGATACCATAGCATTAAACTAAAAAAAAAACTCAGATTATGTAATGAACGTGTAAGTTGTATGTATAAAATTTGAAATGTGAAGTTCTAGGTGGTTGCTTCATGCAACAACACATCAAAATGGAATCCAAAAATTGGATTAAAACAGACAATGGCCTAATAATTAATTAAAGTTCAAATTCAATGCATTACATAGTTGGAAACGTGGAATTCAAATTTATACCATACAGATTGACAACGAGATATGTAACCAAATCTATAAAATAAATTAGATCTAATATCAATTAGCAATGTCTTCAAAACAGCTAGTCTGCAGCAACCCTTTTAGGATCATTCCCCTGCAATTATATGTATATTAGAACAAAGAAGATTGAAGTCAAGATAATGATTAATAAATATGTAGTTCTTAATGGTAGTGGATTTTTACATTGTTTTATTATGACCGTATTCTGAGCAATGACTATATCTCAATCTCCTCTTAACCTCATAAACCGTACGATGCCTCTTTTTACGTGGTCTTCCGAGCCTTTCTTAGAAACATGAGCAAGACTTACCCTATCTTCTACCTCTTTTGGTAAATTCCAATTGAACTTGTTTCCAAGTGGATAAATTGAACCACTATACACTCCAAGATAGGATTATTTGCTATAGTAAGGTAAACAGTAACCATATATCGATATGTTATTCTTATCGAGTACTGATATCGCATGTAAACATGGCATTTCATCAATCTGGAAATGGTTGCAGGAGCAAACCTTGTCATCAATCCTTACCAAGTACAACATTGTTTCATCATTAACATGGTATGCACTCTTGCTTGATGGTAACACCTGTATGATTTTCAATAAAACATTGATAAATTAATATGACAAAAATAGTACCATCAATGCTACAATTATTATTGTCTAACAAAAGACAGCAAAAGGTAGTTAGTTGATCAGTAACTAAAATTGTTAAAATACTTCCATCCCTAGAGACTTCATCGATCTATCCCTCATTATTCTCTCACATCTTGATCCAAGTCTTGTGAATGTCATTTTCGCATAATTTGAATTCTTGTAAAACTACTTTTGTTCTAAACAACACAAGGACTCGAACGACGCTTCTATTGAAAAGTTTTTAAATGATTTAATAACTGAATTCACTGACTCTACAATGTTTGATGTCATTGTAGAGAACCAGTTGCATGTCATGTAGGCTCTGGACCACTTATGGTACCCAACACCCTCTTACATTAATATTGATATATCATGTTAGTCACAATGATTGTAGACATTTATACTAAATAAATAAATATCAAAACTAACCAGATATCCCCGAATATCAACGTCAATTAAGTCTAGCATCCTTATTTGGGTTTCGAATTCTTATATTGTGTAAGCTCTCGCTACCGCGTTGAAATGGTGTCTTATGAGTTTTGCTTTTTTACCATACTGTCTTTTTAAATTCTAATATAGATGGTAACAACATACTCCGTGCATTGTACTTGGATAAACCTTTACAATTGCATTTTCTATACTACCATGCCGATCAGAAACGATAACAAGCCCGTCACAATGATTGTATGCTTCTTTCAAACGTAGAAGAAACTACTCCCACGAATAATGGGTTTCTGAATCACCAACACTAAAGCTAATATGAAAATATTGTTATTAGCGTCCTATGCACACATTGTAAATAGGTCCCACCATAACTACCAATTAAAAATGTTCCATCGATTACGATAATAAGTCTGCAATATTTCCATCCTTTTATCGATCCACCCAATGCCACAAAGCCAAACAAAAATTTATTACTGTCGTGTATCTCTATTTTTGTAAACGATCCTGTATTTCTTTGTTTAATAATGTGCAGATAAGCAGGTAGTCTTCCAAATGATACTTCACAATCACCTATTGTTATTTTTAGTGCATGTTCACGCGCTCTCCAAGCCTTTTCGTAACTAAGGATACCCTGTAGGTTCTCATCATATCCCGTATGATATCAGCTGGTATATGTACTGTCCTTGTATAGACATACCTGTATTTAATACAGCTCGCAATCAACGAACATGTTGCTTGTCTATGATTTCCCAAGGCTACGTCCAATGAGCATGTATAACTGTTCTTAATGTTTCTTATTTTAAAATTCGTCGTCCTTACTATTATCGAAGCGCTAAGTCCCATTTTTCAGTTTTTATCCAAGCACTTCAAGTCGTACTCATTCTTGTCTGATTTGTAAACCTTGAATTGAAATCGATAATGAATTGCATACAATGCTAGACTTGTTGCCAACAACCCTTTAGTCCTGAAAACTACATCCTATTTAACATCTTCAACACTAGGACGGGATATTACGTCAAACTCATTCTCATCACTATTTTGTTCAGGACACGTAACATATTAACATATTGTAGATCCATTCTCTTCCATAGTTGACAAAATTGGAATCGATGATTTACCAAAACAACCATATGAAGAATTATGCATGCTAATCGTGTGTGGATATACACTAGTATCTTTTCTTGTGACTATATTATCCAAGTATATTAGATTGTCTTCATTTCAAACCACCTTCTCAACATTTACACACAGTGGGAACTTTGTCAAGTTCAATTTGATCTTTTTAACCTGTATATAGAAATATATTGAACTGTCACTACAAATCTCGATGAGTGGCCCTTTTTCCATAACCTGATGTTGTATCTTAATTGCATATCATGACTAATCCATTTTTAATTCATTTATTATCATCTCTACTAATTTTACATAACTACATTCCAAGGGCACTATTATTCCAACAATTGAGTTGGCATCTTAAGTCCGTGAACGATCCCACTCACCATTGTAGTAAACCAAAACACTAACAGACTCCATATCTGCACAAACAAATTGTTATTTGATACATCAATCGGTAACACCTTGTACAGTAACAACATGTATAATAGCGTGCAACAACATGATTCAGTCAAATTGTATACATTATTCATTAAAAATGTGAAGATATATTATTGAGTGAAGGGTGATACATTCTTCAGTAATAGCATGCATATTGTAAGGAATTGATGTGTATACATGCACAGTGGAAATTAAAAGTTCAATTCCTTTAAGCCGGATCAACCTTGCACTTAGAGAGAATTCGTGATAGAAGATTACCTTTCATGAATATCTTAAATCTGATTATCTGATTAGCTGGAGGTTCGATCTTCAATATCACAGCTGTTCAATTGTCCAGCCTCCAATGGTGATCCACACAGCAAGAACAGATCTGAACTCCACAATCAAGAACAGATGAAAGCGGACTTTTGGGAGAAGTTGATTGGGTTGTCTTTTGCTTGTGCTAGCAAGTAATGGAAAAAACAACTCTTAACCCTAATACGTTGAGCCTATGTATTTATAGGCGGGACTAACCCTAGCCCTAGTTCTAGTCCAACTAGAACTCATCAACAATCAGGCCCGATTAAATAATCTTATTAATTAATTTGGCCTAATGAGTAATTAAGTCCGACCCAACTAATTGGACCTTGAACATTAATTCTTACAATCTCCCACTTGGACAAGGTCCAACTCCAGATGCTCAATTCTCGCCTTTTGTGTGTGACCCATTAGGTTCCCATTCACGATGGCAAACGCAGTGATATTCTCATCGATTCACCGAGATCGATCAATTCACGTCGCCGTCCAAGATTGACATCTAGCAATGTGTCAAGGCAATCCATGTGAAGGAAAATGTCATGTGGTATGACAGAACCAATATATGTGCGGTTACCGTAGAAATATAATCCCTTCATCAATATAACCCAATTGGTTAAGAGATATGGATCAGCGTCAATCTCATTTCAACCAATTATGTTATTCACCTCAACTCTTCGTTAATCTAATCTAGTTATGATTGAAACATTTTCAACTCATAACTCCACCCCGGCCGAGGAAATTTATATCAACTTAAGTGGGCAAAATGCAGATTATAATCTCCTACTTTCCAAGAGTGACGAATCCTCATATTGGACATTCACAACCTTCATACGATTCTCACTGTACCCGTACGACGTCTTCCTGGTGACTCAAATCTTCGAGCCCCATCAAACGCTCGCCAAAGTACAGTGGTCCTCATATAAGATTCTATGATGTCCTCAAGTCAAAGGACCAAATCCACAACCGCACATTAGAGATTTACCACTGACGCTTGGATAGTTATCCATGTGGAATCTCTAGGCGGATCATCCAATGTCATGTTCTCATAACAATGCATTCATGTGTTCATTCAGATGTCCCTCTACATCTTAGCTCGTGAGATCAGCTACTTTCTTTAAAAGAAATGCAACACATGCTAGTCTATCCGCAATAATGATATCCGTATCTCATTATTACTATGACTAGGGATATTTCAAGAATAAGTTATTTATAACTTGTGTCTCACAATCACAACACCTTGTGATTAACAAGTTACTATGAACTTTTCTTCGGACTCTATTATTTTAAATAACAATAATAAAATTTAAATAATAATAGATCTGTCATTAAAATGTAGACAAAATATTTAATTAATAAAATTATTCATACACTTCGATGTCTAACAAAGAGTATATAAAACGTCCCATACAAACTAGATCCAATCACTCATGTATCTAATACCAATAGATTTAGCATGACTATCATGCTTGTGCTGTGAAACGGCTTTGTCAAAGGATCTGCTACATTGTCATCAGTTGGGACTCTTTCTATCTTTATGTCATTTCTCAGGATTATCTCCCTAATGAGATGATATCGCCTCAATATATGCTTGAATCGTTGATGAGACCTGGGTTCCTTCGCTTGTGCGATGGCTCCATTGTTATCGCAATACAAAGATATTGGATCAACAATGCTAGGAACTACTCCAAGTTCTGAAATGAACTTCTTGATCCAGACTGCTTCTTTTGCTGCTTCTGAAGCAGCAATATATTCGGCTTCTGTAGTTGAATCAGCAGTCGTTTCTTGTTTGGAACTTTTCCAACTGACTGCACCACCATTTAGAGTAAATACATATCCAGATTGAGATTTGCTATCGTCTTTATCAGACTGAAAGCTGGCATCGGCATAACCTTGAACTCTAAGTTCATTTCTTCCATACACCAAGAACATATCTTTAGTCCTTCTTAAGTACTTAAGGATGTTCTTGACTGCAATCCAATGTTTCTCGCCAGGGTTCGCTTGGAACCTGCTTGTGACACTCAAAGCATATGAAACATCTGGTCGAGTACATAGCATGGCATACATGATGGATCCTATTGCTGATGCATAAGGAATTCTATCCATGCGATCCTTTTCAATTTGTGTCTTTGGACACATCTCTTTTGAGAGATAGATCCCATGCCCGATGGGACAGAGTCCTCTCTTGGACTCTTCCATGCTAAATCTTCTCAAGACTTTATCTATGTACGTAGATTGAGATAGGCCGAGCATTCTTTTAGATCTATCTCTATAGATCTTTATTCCGAGAATGTATGCTGCCTCTCCCATATCTTTCATGGAGAAATTTTTGGATAACCACAATTTTACTGATTTTAGCATTGGGACATCGTTTACTAATAATAGTATGTCATCCACATACAAAATTAGAAATACGATTTTACTCCCACTAACCTTTTTATACACACATGGTTCATCTTCATTTTTGATAAAATCAAACATTTTGATTGTCTCATCAAAACGAAGATTCTATCTCCGAAAGGCTTGCTTTAATCCATATATGGATTTCTGTAGTTTGCATACCTTGTTTGACTCTGTGAATTCAAAATATTCAGGTTGTGTCATGTACACATCCTCGCTAAGATTCCCGTTAAGGAATGTAATCTTGACATCTATTTTCCAGATATCATAGTTATGGTATGCTACTATCGCAAGCGGAATCCGAATTAACTTAAACAAAGCTACTGGTGAGAAGGTTTTGTCAAAGTCAACCTCTTGTCTTTACTTGTAACCCTTCGCAACCAATCTTGCCTTGTAAGTATGAACATTACCATCTATGTCGACCCTTTTTAACGTAAACCAATTTACAGCCTATAGGTTTTACCCCTTCAGGCGGGTCAAGCAAGGTCCAAACCTTGTTTTCGTACATGGAGTTCATCTCAGATTCCATGGCTTCCTGCCATCTCTTTGAGTCAACACTTGACTTCGATTCTGCGTAAGTAGTAGGTTCATCTTCCTCGATTAGTAATACATTACTAGTAATCAGGAGATCGTATCTCAGAGGAAAATGAATGACTCTGCTCGACTTACGCGAAGCTGGTGTGTCCTTGGGAACTGGTGGTTCCCACTTTCTCAATCTGTGCTTCATCAGATGCAAACTCAGCCATTGGAATATCTAATTGGTCAATTTTATTTGTGGTTTCTTGCATCTCTTCAAGATCTACATTGCTCCCACTGTCTTCTCTAAGAATAAGCAAGTCTCGATATGATGACCTTCATCTCGATAGAATTTTAGAAATAATATCCAACACTTTCTTTTGGATACCCCACAAATAAACAATTATCAGATTTAGCTAATAGCTTATCTGATTCAACGCGCTTCACATAAGCATCGCATCCCTAAACCTTCATGTATGAAAGATTAGGTATTTTTCCCTTTCCATAACTCGTATGGAGTTTTATTGACCGATTTAGATAGGACACAGTTTAGTGTATAACATGCAGTGTTAATCGCATACCTCCAAAACGATTTTGGAATAACTACGCAACTCACCATTGATCGCACCATATTAAGTAAGGTGCAATTTCTCCTTTCAAATACACCATTTTGTCATGGTGTATACGGTGGAGTCCACTGCGAGAGAATCTCATTCTCTTTTAGATAGTCTAAAAACTCACCCTTCAAATGTTCTCCACCTCGATCAAATCTAAGCGTTAGAATATTTTTCTCGATTTGCCTTTCTACTTCTTGCTTGAATTCCTTGAACTTTTCAAGGGCTTCACTCTTGAATTCCATCAAGCATATAAAACCATATCTAGAATGGTCATATGTAAATATGATAAAGTAAGAAAAGCCACCTTTAGCATCTTTAGACATTTGTCCATATACATCAGTATGTACAAGACCCAAAATGTCTGCAACTGTGTCTCCCTTTCCAGAAAAGAGGGTCTAGGTCATTTTGCCCCAATGGGCATGATTCACACTTATCAAATGATTCATAATCATTTGAATCCAAGTATTCATCTTTATGTAACTTGGTGATGCGTTTTCATTTTAATTTAACATGGACTTATATTAAATTAATTATACTCCCACTGTTTAAATTGAATTAAGGGTTAATTACACTAATGGTCCTCATTCTTTCAGGTTTGCAACGATTTCATCCCCATTCTTTTTTTTTAGCAGATATCATCCTCATTCTTCCATTTATTCTCACATAGGGTCCCCAAATCACTATTTTTCACTATTCTAAAAATTCTATGACAATTTTACCCTTTGACTTAAATAAATTAAAATAATAAGAAAAAAATATAATGAAATTGGGCCCTTAACTTTTACAAAAGTACAAATAAATCCTAAACTATTTTATTTTATACAAATAAGTATGAAATTATCTTAAAATTAAAAATCTCCCTCCCCTCCCTGAAACCAATTTCAAACTTTCAAAAAAACTCCTCTTTTCGTTTCTCGTCACTCCAGCTCCCGAATTTCTCACTGGAATCCAGAAATTGAACCAAATCAATGTCGTCGGCATCGGCGGCAGCATCTAGGCCAGAAGAACAAGGCCCTACGCTGAAACTCATAGTGGAAAATGGCCCACTATCGGGCCAAAGCTTCTGCTTCGGACCCGGATCCCGAGTCCAAATCGGCCGGGTCGTCAGAGGCAATAGTATATCCATCAAAGACGCTGGCATTTCGTCAAAGCATGTCCTGATCCAATTCGGACCCAATTTGGATTCGGATACCGCCCCGAATTACTGTCAATGGACCATAACGGACCTGGCGTCGTCGAATGGCACCATCTTGAACGATACCCAGCTCGAACCCAGTGTTTTATCCGACGGTGACGTTGTCAAGATAGGCGAGCTTACGTCTATTATAGTCAAATTTGATGTCACAGGGTACAAGGGCGAGGATAATATTGGTAAAACTAGGAGGAATCCGAGGCGAGGGGCAGCGGGTCGAGGATAGAGGATGGTGGAATTGATGGTGATTGATGAGGATTCTGAGTTAGGGTTAGGGTTTAAGGATAAATTGGGGGATATGGCTGGAAGTTTTTTCAGCCTCAAGATCCTGCCATAGAAAATTCCTTATAAGAACACATAATAATACTAAACGGAGATGTTTTTCTCCAGAAACTAATCTTCTATCCATGCCAAAGTCATCACTACAGTGCGTCTGGGGATGAAAACGAAGAGGGTGGGGTGGAGTGGGGGAAGAATACCTATTTGTATAAAATAAAATAGTTTAGGATTTATTTGTACTTTTGTAAAAGTTAAGGGCCCAATTTCATTATATTTTTTTCTTATTATTTTAATTTATTTAAGTCAAAGGGTAAAATTGTCATAGAATTTTTAGAATAGTGAAAAATAGTGATTTAGGGACCCTATGTGAGAATAAATGGAAGAATGAGGATGATATCTGCTAAAAAAAAGAATGGGGATGAAATCGTTACAAACCTGAAAGAATGGGGACCATTAGTGTAATTAACCCTTGAATTAATGACCCTCAAACATTAATCAATAGAACCATTTAGATTCTCAGTGGGCTAGGATCCCTTTTGTTTTATTAGAACCTTGAGTGACTCAACAAATCCTAATAAAACATCCAGGTAGATACTTCTATCAATCACATCTCTATGTGACTCCTAGATCATCAAGTAAACAACTTATTGTCGCACACATCATATGTGTTTACTTGATTGTGCCCCTAAAATTCTATTTCCTTGAGTGACTCAACAAAAAATAAATTTAGTTAAATTCGACCAATTGTTCAGAAACATCAAATGTCTCATAGTGATAAACATATCCATGAGCGAGCAGCCTTGAGTGACTCAACAAACTGACATCGATAATGGACTCTGGTTTTTCACTATAACAATAGAAGGCACGTTGTATTAACCATTTAATACGAATTTAATATTTTTGATAAAGAGGGGTTTGTCTCATCACATTTATGTATATATATTAATTAACATCTAACATGCAATCAATCATACATAATAACTACTCTGGATGATTATGGACTTTATCTATCTAATCTTCCTGAGCCAAAAGGAAGATTAGTCGGTCAATTCCTAAGGGACGTTGCATTCGTTCATCGAATGCTAAATGCAATTATCTCCATCTCCTGCTGCAAACTGTATCATATACTAGTTGCTTCCTTGTGGCCAATCTGTAACAAGTATCCTATACTAGTTGGCACACAGGCCCAAATAAATGAACACGCAGGTCCATATTAAATAAAGAGTTCAAAAACTCAATTAATTAAATAATAGGCTCGTAGGCCCAACCACCAATCGATAGAAATAATTAATCATACAACCAATCATATGGGTCGAGTCCATAATCACCCACTAAACATCTATTTTAATATCTAATATTAAAAATATATTAATTTCTAAATTTGCAGCTTTGACAGTATAAGTCTAAACTTTTTAGACATTTTGGAACGAATTAGACGGAATTAAATAATTAATCCAATTAATTAATTTTTTTTAACAATAAAATTAATCAATTAATCCAATTAATCAATTAATTTTATTCATAAAGGGGATTTTTCAAAATTTATTTTATCTCCTAATTTAAAGTCATACTCTAATTGAAGATAAAATTTGTATAAGGTCAAAATTATAATTTTATAAAGTAAAATTAAAATTTAATCTGATCAAAAATTTAAAACATGGTTTAAAAATGATTTTAATTAATTTTAAATATTTGACCAGTATTAAAAAATTTAGTAATTACAATTTTTCTAAAAAATTCAAAACTATATTTAAGACCTTAATTTTCTTTTAAATTATGAGGACTTATTGTGCAATTTCTAAAAGTGCACAGTCAGGCCTTAAAATTTTTTAAAACAGTGGTCCTTCAATGCAATTTCCAAAATTGCACAGAAGACCCCATCTTATTTTTAAAACAGTTAGCCTTCTGATGCAATTTCGAAAATTGCATCAAAGGCTCTTTTACTTCCCTTTTGAAATTAGGGGGCTTCCTATGCAATTTACAAAATTGCAATGAGGCCCCCGTCCCCATTCTTCCAAACGCATTGCAGAACCCTAGCGGGTTTCTTGCGCGGCGTCAGCGGCGTCCGCTGCCTTCCAAAGGCAGCTGATAGCCCTCTCCGTCGAGATGGATTTTAGGAGGGCTTTCTATGCAATTTTCAAAATTGCATTGAGAGCCCTCTTCCCCAAATCAACCCCTGTTGCAGTAAATCCATTAGGGTTTTATCAAATGGCGCCGGACTTGACTAACGCCATTGACTGATCTTTTGGCGGCGGTTACGCCGGTGTCCAACACCAGCCCCACCGCCATTAGACGAAGAGAAGGGCAGTGCCGCTGCTATAGCAGCGGCTTTGTGAAGTTGCCGCCGCGAGAACTAGCGGCGACGACCGCTGTTCTCGCGGCGGAGTTCGCTGCCTTCCAAAGGCAGCGGGACTCCGCCTCTGGTTGCCATCTCCGGCAGCGGACTTCCAAAGTGCCGCTGCCGGTCGCCATCTTCGTCTCCAATTTTTTTTTTTTTTTTTTTTTAATCCAAAAAAAATAAAAATAAAATCTAAATCAAATTCAGATTTTAAAAAATTCAAAATTTTATTTACTGTCAAAACTCAAATCAAATTAATATGCCAATAACGATTATTGTTCAAATTCATCAAAGCAGACTAACGAATTCTAACAAGTAACAAGGTAGGCTCTGATACCACTGTAAGGAATTGATGTGTATACATGCACAGCAGAAATTAAAAGTTCAATTCCTTTAAGCCGGATCAACCTTGCACTTAGAGAGAATTCGTGATAGAAGATTACCTTTGATGAATATCTTAAATCTGATTATCTAATTAGCTGGAGGTTCGATCTTCAATACCACAGCTGTTCAATTGTCCAGTCTCCAATGGTGATCCACACAGCAAGAACAGATCTGAACTCCACAATCAAGAACAGATGAAAGCGGACTTTTGGGAGAAGTTGATTGGGTTGTCTTTTGCTTGTGCTAGCAAGTAATGGAAAAAACAACTCTTAACCCTAATACGTTGCGCCTATGTATTTATAGGCGGGGCTAACCCTAGCCCTAGTTCTAGTCCAACTAGAATTCATCAACAATCAGGCCCGATTAAATAATCTTATTAATTAATTTGGCCCAATGAGTAATTAAGTCCGACCCAACTAATTGGACCTTGAACATTAATTCTTACACATATATCTTTAAGGCACTACATAAAATTGACCTCACAATTAATCCAAACGCGTAGAGGTGTTCCGATTACTTTAGCTTGGTAACTAACAATCAATAACATTAACAATTAGTGGTCTGCAATTATAAACTAACTTTCATCCAGTTACAATAAATTTCATACATTGAAGGTAATATATAAAAGATGATCTCGAATCCTAGAAGCACTTATAAAATTATGTTATATATTAAATTACATCTTTATATGATATAATTGCAAATTACAATATATAAACATGTCATACAATGAACACAATTTGACTAGTCCATAAGCTAATCTATAGATTTCTAATCGTTTTCGACAAATGTAACTAAGTCTAATCGATGATACTTAAATAATGGTCTGCAATTGTAAATGAACTTTTATAATTTTCTCTTATACATTAATTCATATCTTTATACCGATTGTAGATGACAATACGAGAAACATGTTTTACAATGAACATAATATGGTTGATCCATAAGCTAAACCATATCTATATACTTGTTTTTGACAAATGAAACAAATTGTAATTGATGATACTAAAAGCAAATCACATATTTATATCATTTATCATCTTCATTCCAGTTTTGGTGTGAAGTATAATTATCATCCTCAATATTTCAATTTGATATAATAATTAACCATATTACATTAAAAAAAATCACATAATCAGTAACCACAACCAATAATCAATAAACCCAATAAAAAATAAGTAATCACAATAAAAAATCAATTAATTTAACTATCGATTTATTCTCAATGTTCAATTCTGAGTAATCACAATCAATAAACTATCGTCGAGCGTGAATGTTACGCATCCAACAACTATATGAAAAATTTCAAGTTATACACTGACAATGTTAATATTCATTACCAATGTTCGTTTCAACATCACGTTTTAAAATGGTTATTAGAACAGATGTTAATATAAATATCTGGAAATTGAATAAATGTCAGAAATATGATCTTGGGATGAATAAAATTTTGGATTAAATCATATGAATTACACTCGGATAAAAGCAGATACCCGATTGTGTAACTTACCTATGTTGAAGACGACTCGTAATATGATGTTTGAATTTCAAAATTAGAAGATGATTAAGGGATCATCCATATATAACATAAGTAATGGATACAACCAAAATAAAATGGACAAGAATTAATTTCTATAGTTATTACCCAATATTTCTAATATTTTAATTTACTAATTAGTATTATATTGTTTATTTTTTCAATCCAGTAAATTTGTAAATTGCTAAATAAAGATAGGCATTTATGCTAATCACCGACAGTAAGGGAGGTGTTCACCCCCACTCATAAAAAAAGTGACATACGTCTGTCTTCAATTTTGAAAAAAAAAATTCTCTCTTCTCAAATCTCTCTATCTCATTTTTTTCACCATTCTTCAAATCTCTCCTTTCAGCCTTGTTCCTCATCATTTTTCTTCAACGCGAACAAACTTTTACAGTCGGATTCCACTAGCTAAGCGGTGTACTAGTAACCCATATTTCAACTATGCAAGGGCCGTTTCCTATTAATGGAGCAAGGCACCAAGTAGCCGAAGCACGGCAATGTCATTGTGAATGAGAGAGATTGCACCAGTTTCTCTCTCCTTCATGTAGTGATTACGGGAACAACGAATAACAATTTTCATCAACAAAACATGATTTAAATCTATTGGGTTTCATGTGTTTCACTTTCGGCTTGTAGTGGATGATTTAATTTTAAAAATTCCTGCTGGAATAAAAGCGTGGTTTCTTTGCTGAATTAAAAATGTACAACTTTGCATTTTCTATTGGATGGCACATGGACTGAAGCGTAGAATCCACTCAAGTCTAAGTATAAAAGGAATGTGAGCAGTGCAGATGAAGTGTCTGGTTATTCATTATACCATCTCTATTTTCTTCTTTACACTCTGAATAAGGGTTCCTTTCTTCTTCTACTCTTATTTTGGAAATTCACCATTTTCGGTTGAAAGGAGAAATAATGTTCTTTGAACATGAATAGAATATTTAATCAATAGATCATTGTATTTATGGTATCAAAGTGGGTTACAAGGCTGTTTGAAAGCCCTAGGTTACTATAGATAGGAGAAATGCTTATTCAGATTATTATGTGTTCAAATCGGATATGATTAACACATTGGTGTAACTCTGTTGTTATCTTCTTGGTTATTAGTGGATCTTTTGTGTCTGGGATGCCTCACTGAGCCTCCCAAATGTAGGTCAGTTGTTGATCAAATTGGGATATCATTCTTGGTGTTATTTCGTACTTTGATTCTTGGTTTATTTACTAATCTGTGATTATAAGTTAGTAACATAGTCTAAAAGACGCAACAGTGGTATCAAAGCCTTGTTTATGGGCTAAGTACGAGTCCTCTGGGCTTAGATCTAGTGTTCTTTGTCTAGATCTGTAAGGATCTGGAGATATCTGTAAATTCTTGAAACCAGATCTGGGAGTTCTTCCTAAAACTAACTGGTGAACAACTTTCTTGGAAGTTCTGTAAACTTCTTGCAATTTACTAAAGGCTATGGTAAAATCTACTCCTTTTTCATCTATTGTAGCTTGCACATTTTGGCTGAGTCTAATGTGAAATCTTTTTGTGATACTTGTATACAAAATTGATTTGCTGAAAAGTTCTTGGTTGATAAATTGTATTAGACCTTATTTCTTCAGAAATTAGCATGTTTTTTTTTTGTTACTGTCTAGTTTGCTGAAATATATAGTTCTGTAATTTTGTTAAACCTTTCTTTCTTTTGATTAAAAATAATTCTAAGACCTTTGTTTCTAGAAATCCTCTCTTTTACAGAATCTGTTATGGGTTCGAAGGTCAAACTTGAAAAGTTCGATGGAAAGTGGGACTTCTCTTTGTGGAAGCAAAAGATAAAGGCCATTTTATTACAACAAAGGGTCTCTAAATCTTTAGAGGACCTTGAAGGATACTCAGAAACCCTTAAAGAAAAACCTTATGATATACTTGAAATGAATGAAATTTCTTACAGTTCAATCTTTCTGCATTTAACTGATAATGTGTTGAGACAAGTTACTGAACAAAAATAGACGTGGATCTCTAAGAAAGACTAGATGATATGTTTATGATTAAAACATTGCCTAATAAGGTTTATCTTCTTGAAAAACTCTTTAGTTTCAAAATGGATCCCTCAAAGGATCTTGATATAAATCTTGATGATTTCAACAAACTTATACAAAATTTGTCAATTGTTGATAAAAAAGTTCGATAATGAAGATTTGTCTGTTATTTTGTTAAATTCTCTTCCTGATCACTTTAAAGAAGTAAAAAATGTGATAAAATTTGGTAGAGATGAACTGTCCATTTTCATTATAGTTGATACTTTAAGATCTAGAGAATTAGAAGTTAAACAAGATCACAGGCACTCAAACATGGAAGAAAATTTGTTTGTAAGAGGTAGACCTGAAAAAAGAGATAATTAGAATTACAATAACAAAGGTAAAAAGAAAGGAAAATCTAGATCAAAATTTAGAAGTGGCAAAAAATGTTATCATTGTGATAAATTAGGCCACTTTAAGAGAGATTGTTATTACTTAAAAAGGAATAATAAGAAAACTGATAATAATTCAGAAAATCAAGCAATCGTTTCTGATGATGTGCAAGTTTATGCTGTTTCTGAACTACAATATGATATTGATTGGATTCTTGATTATGGTTGTTCATATCATATGTGTCTTGATGAAAATGCCTTCAATTGTTATGAAAAAATTAATGGTGGAGATGTTTACATGAGAAACAATCAGACTTTTCCAATTATTGGTATATGATCTGTCCAGTTAAAATTACATGATGGAATCATCAAAATTCTCAAGGATGTCAGACATGTGGTGGGTCTTAGGAGAAATCATATTTCTTTAGGTGCCTTAGATGATGAAGGATATGAGTGTGAAATTAAGAATGAGATTATGAAATTAATCATAGGATCCTTAGTTGTCTTTAAGGGGGTTAAGAAGGGTAGATTATATACCCTTCTTGGTCAAATTGTCTTTAAAGATAAAATTATCTTATGTAATACTGCTGATCACTCTATCTTATAGCACAAAAGGTTAGGTCATAGTAAACAAGATCTGCTGGGTGAAGACAAAGTGTCTAAAGTTGATTTTTGTGAAACTTGCGTCATAGGTAAACAAACTAGATTAAGTTTCAAAACTGGAACTCATGCCTCTAAAGTCCTTTTAGATTATGTTCATTATGACCTATGGAGACTTGAGAGCTGTCTCACTTATGGAGGAAATATATATTTTCTTTCTATAGTTGATGATTACACTAGAAAGACTTGGGTTTATTTCTTAAAATCTAAAAGTGATGCATGTCTAAAATTCAGAGACTGGATTAAGTTGACAAAAAATCAAACTGATAAGAAAGTTAAAACTCTAAGAACTGATAATGGTCATGAATTTTGTTATCAAGAATTTGATAATTTCTGTAAAGACGTCAAGATTATCCTTTAGGAAAGCCATGAGTTGAGCTCTTACTGGTTCGTAGAGTTCATTCTCGATGCGCAGGTTCTTCTCAGGATAGTTGTGGTCAACCTCGATCATCTCTAGTTCTTCAACTGGCTTCACATTTTGCTCATGTTGGTCCGACCTCGACTCTAGACGTCCGAGCTCTTTATGGAGTGTGTCTACTTCTACCTGGTAGAAAGTGATGTTGCAACTTCTACATGCCATCTGATCTCTTCTAACTATTCCAACTCTGTGTGGAGTGGAAAATTTCATGACATAGTGGTAGACGGACATGGCCGCTTTGAATTCATACAGTATTGGTCATCCTAATATTTCATTGTAATTGGATGGAAAGTCTACTTTCACAAAATCTACAATAATCCTCCTTTAGCATGGAGATTGTCTGAGATCGATCATGAGGGCCACTTGCCACTTTAGATCTACGAAGTCCCCTGTGAATTCTTGGAGGGGCCTTTGGAAAGGCCTGGGTATCATTCATCAATCTCTATTTGTTTGAATGTTCTCAAACATAAGACATTCACGAAGCTCCTTTCATCCACAAGTGTTCGATAGATATTGATTTATGAGACTGGCATAGTGATAACGAGTGCATTTGAGTGTGGCTGCAACACATGGGAGGCGTCTTCCTTAGAAAAACTGAACCTTTCTACCTCTGGGTCAGCTAGGATGTTTAACAATCTCTAATAACTGGTGTGGGCTTCCCTAGATAATAACTAGTGTGGGCTTCCCTGGAGAGTTTACGACAATGTCTCCTCGACCCTTCTAGGTGCTGATTTTTTCCCACTAGCATGCGTATTTCAGTGCATGGTGGTTCATCGTAGCCTTATGGATGTGGAGGTGGAGAGGTAGAGGTGGAGGTGGGAGTTCAGGCCGGTTATTGGTTGAAACATTTTCAACTCCTCTCACTGGTCGTGCTAGGAACTCTCGTAGATGACCTTGCCTGATGATGATTTCTATTTCATGTATTAAGACTCGCCAGTCATCAGTGTCATGTCCAGCAGATCGGTGATATCTGCAGTACTTTATTTAGTTCAGTTCGAACGAGTTTGCTCTCATATGGGAAGGTTTTTAAGGATGTTCTTACCTTTAGTTTGCATTAGGACATTTTCAAGCGAACTATTCAGGATATGGTATCCCTGGAATCTTTCAATTATGGGTCTTTGACGACCTAGGTGCTAGAAATCTGATGTTTTCTTGGGGCTTTCTCTCATCTCCGACATGTGCCCTTTTTCTTTGATTTTGAAATTGTCTCTGTGATCAGGCTTTTCATTCTCCTGATCAAAGGTAGCCTCCTTAGCACTGATATATTTTCTAGCTCTAGATACAAATTTCTAGTAAGTTGCTGGTCTGTCTTCATAAACAAACCACCCGAACCGCATTTTAGTACGTAGTCTTGACAAAACAGCCATCAAAGCGGTGGCGTTAGAGATTTTGTCCACTTCAACTATCCTCTTACTGAACGTGTCCAAGTAGCTCCTTAAGGATTCGATCTGTCCTTGTTTGATTCTCACCAGGCACTCTTAGGGAGTAGACCAAGCTTTTGCCCATATGAAAGTGGAGATGAACTGAGCTGATAGGTCATTCCAGCTCCGAATAGAATGCTTTGGTAGTTTTTTGAACTATCTCATTGCCCTATTATCGAAGGTCAGGAGAAAAGCTCTGCACATAATGGCATTACTGGCCCTTGGAGTTCCATCTAAGAGGTATACAGATCGATGTGTTTGATAGGTTGTTTCCATCCTTATAGTCGGTTAGTTGTGGAATTTTGAGCTTTTATAGTAGCGATTTTGCCAGGATGTCCTCTGAGAATGGAAAGTTTCGGTCAGTTATGTATTCCTCCGAGCTTTTCTGGTAGCATTTTTGCCAGGATGTCCTCTGAGAATGGAGAGTTTCGATCAGTTATGTATTCCTCCGGGATCTTTTTTTTTTTTTTTTTTTTGCTTAATATCTAGTTCAGCCAGATGTCGCTTCAGCTGCTCTAGTTCATCCGGTGCATTTTGTATGCTTGATGTTGTCGCCGATGGGGCTTCTTCCTTCCTTCGTGCTTTCTCTTCGTATATCGCAGCTAGGATTTGAGAGGGACGATCTATACTGTCGAAAACACTCGTCAATTTTTGCGAGGCAGCTTTCTTTGGAGGGCTAGGACGTCTGTTCTAACCGTCCTTTCTCCCCGATAGATTTTTCTCGTACAATTCTAACTTTCTTTTCACACGACGATCTTCGGGTCAGCGCTGAGCTGGCGACTCTTCTTCTACCTGGAGTTCTATCCAAGAGGTATACCAATCGAGTTGTCCAATATGGTCGTTTCCATCCTTATAGTTGGTTAGTTGTGGTATTTTGAGCTTTTCTAGTAGCGATTCTGCCAGGATGTCCTCTAAGAATGGAGAGTGTTGATCAGTTATGTATTTCTCCGGGATGTTTTTTTGCTTAGCCTCCAGTTCAGCCAGACGTCACTTCAGCTGCTCTAGTTAATCTGGTGCATTTTATACGTTTGATATTGTAGCCGATGGGGGCTTCTTCCTTCCTTCGTACTTTATTTTCACATGGCACAGCTGGGATTTGAGAGAGACGACCTAGACGGTCAAAAACACTCACCAATTTTTGTGAGGCAGCTTTCTTTGGGGAGCTAAGACATCTGTTCTTACCCTCCTTGCTACTCGATGGATTTTTCTCGCAGAATGCTAACTTTCTTTTCACATGACGATCTCTGGTATGGGAACATGCGGACATAAAAGGAATAGACCCCAAGGTCGCTTGTCATAGGCTGAACACAAGCTTGGATGTTAAACCAAGACAACAACGTCGATGCCCCCTCAATCCAGAAAGATACAAAGCTCTTGCCAAGGAGGTTGACAAATTTCTTAAGTGTGGTTTCATTAGGGAGTCATTATATCCCCGATGGGTAGCCAACCCCATCCTGGTAAAGAAAAATAATAGAGCTTGGAGAGTATGTGTTGTGAAAATATTATGATTGCAAGTGTACAATATCGCAAACAAGTAATAAATTGGACCTATTGAGTCCAGATTATCATTCCCACGAAGACTATTTTATTTAGATACTAGTTAAATTAATCGTAATGCTAATTTATTTAAAACAATTTGAATTGAGTTGATTTAAGAGATTTAAACTATAACTATCAATTTAAGAAAATACTTTAATAACTTATGTAAAAGCAAATATCAAGAATTATTCAAGAATGATAGTTGAAGAGTTTGGACTAACGAATTCTCCAAGTTTTCATCTCTAAATTCTGCTCTCAAGATTTGTTTCTAAAATTGTATTCGATCGAATTTACAAATTTAACCAAATTTACCTCTCTCGAGTTCAAATTAGTCATATCTAATTAAGTCAACTTAGGCAGTCAGAATGGTCATTAATTAGATGCATTAATTCTCCTAAGAATTCAATTCAGACCGCAGTAATAATAAAAGTGTATCTCTACCTTTAATCCAATTGTCGAATTTTACTACGTGGTCTAGATTAATAATTTACTTCTCAGTTCATTACAATCCACAAAATCAATGAAATAATGGCCAGTTATTCCAAGCATCAAGAGAAGAAGCAAAATCAACTACTTAAACAATTTATAAGTCAAAACTTGAGATTTAAAATTAAAGAATTAAAACTAGGCTACATCGTTCATCCAAAACTTTAAATCTAGCTACTCATGATTTGGGAGAAAGACAAGATGAAAAGTTTCAAATACATAACCGGATCTTGAATAAAATAGGAGAAAAAGTTGAGTATCTTGCACCAAGAAATCTTTGTTTTCCCGCTCCAATCTTCTTGATTTTGGTTGTTCTTCGTTTTCTTCGCCGTTCTTTTCTCCGTCTTCTCTTGTGTTCTCCATGATTCAACTCCTTTATTTTGACATAGGTTAGGTTTTTATATAGTGTTTTACTAATTTTACAATTCATGTACATGAAAAGACGAACCGTTTAAAATTAAAAATAAGTCAAAAAACACCCAGACGCGTGAATAGCGCATTGCCGCGGTCGAACCGCGGCAAACAGAATATAAATTTCCAAATTTGGTCCCAATTACCAAATTGCATATTTAGTCATCCAAGTTTTAAGGTGCATTTTATTTGGTCCTTGTTCCAAAATTTGTCCTTTTGTCTTCTTATTTGCATCCCAAGTCCTTCAACTTTGGATTTGTCCTCTAATTTCTTCTTTCATTTCAATTTAGTCCTCTTTTATTTGCAAGCCAAGTCTTTCAACTTTTGAAAATTTGCAAGTTGATCCCCACTTCTCCATTTTAGTACTTTTTTAGTCCCTTTTCGCTTATTTTGCTTTGTTTTTCTCCAATTCCATCCGATCTCGGGATTTTGACCTAAAACAATTAAATAGACACAAAATTAAGTAAAAAATTACTTAAGAGTACTTACAATTATCCACTTTTGATGATCCAGATAAGTGTAAAACCACACTTATCAAATACCCCCAAACTTGAACATTTGTTCGTCCTCGAAGATGACTATTTACTTAAACAATCAAACAAATAATATTAAAATATACTATAATAGATAGCTTGCCGTATTTGTCTCATGTTTTTGAAACAACTCAATCAATTCATAAAAAAACTTCTAAATCATGCTACCAAAATCAATTATTTACTTATCCGATGCTCGATTGATACATGTGTGTGCGCATAGTCAATCCAATCAACATAAACCTTTAGGTTGGTAATATTCAGCCCCCAATGGTCAAATATTTCATTTCTCTCTCGTAAGAATACACACTCCCACATTGATATTCTTCTCTCACCCTGGGTAAAGTTGTCTTCAAAACACTTATTCTTTTACCGCTCAAAATTTGGTTAGGTCTAGCCAATACAGTTGCTATCTAGTTCTTTGATGATTTTCCTTTTATTGAATACTTTGGCCATCAAGCTTCCATAAGTTATGCGCACAAAGGCTCAATCTTATATAGATATATATCTTATGTGTAAGACCTCACTCCCTTAAGCTTTCTAGATGACCTTTATAGCGAGCTTTAGGCTGATGGCTCTCAAGTCTGATAGACTTTAGGGCACTGAGTTTTGAGAACTCCCACGGGCTTTATCACTCGAGTCAACTAGGCTACGAAGAGAGGTATAAGTTAATGCAAGTGCAATGCCTTTTTTTTTTTGGCAACATAGATAAGCGGGGATTAGATTCCTAGCATCCGATCAATACCTAGATTTTACCTAGTAGCCAAATACACTCCATACAACTATTACGCAAGCACGGAATCAACACCTATCTAAACAGCTTCTGCAACGGTTTAACCACCCCCAAACTATTCTTTCAACTGGTTAGGTAATTGAGTTGTCAACTGGTGGTCTTGGTTTCACAACTTTGGTTCACTATTCTTTTATTGTATTCTATTTAATATACCAACCAAAGATAGTGATATTCATAACTATTATGCTCACACTTAATCATATCTCACATGGATAAATATAGTAAATAAAAACAGCTTAAGCAGTATCACCTAGTCATAATTCATGAATTGATAATAGTTTCAAATAATATCATCATAAGCCGAGAATGCTATCCAACATACAAGCACACAAATAAATTTTTTTTTTCACAACACATAACAATAATGAAAATAATATAGTCTCACCCCCAAACTTAAAATCCACAGTGTCCTCAATGTGACAAAGAAAGCAAAATAAATAAAAAGAAAAGAGTTAACCCGAATCAAAAGAGTTAACCCCCAAACTTAAAATCCACAGTGTCCGGATTATCGTTCCCACGAAGACTATCTTATTTAGATATTAGTTAAATTAATCGTAATGCTAATTTATTTAAAACAATTTGAATTGAGTTGATTTGAAACATTTAAACTATAACTATCAATTTAAGAAAATACTATAATAACTTATGTAAAAGCAAATATCAAGAATTATTCAAGAATGATAGTTGAAGAATTTGGACAAACGAATTCACCACAAGTTGTCATCTCTAAATTTTCCTTTCAAGATTTGTTTCTAAAGTTGTATTCGATCGAATTCACGAATTTAACCAAATTTACCTCTCTCGAGTTCAAATTAGTCGTATCTAATTAAGTCAACTTATGCAGTCAGAATGGTCCTTAATTATATACATTAATTCTCCTAAGAATTCAATTTAGACCGCAGTAATAATAAAAGTGTATAGCTACCTTTTATCCAATTACCAAATTTTACTACGTGGTCTAGATTAATAATTTACTTCTCAATTCATTACAATCCACAAAATCAATGAAATAATGGCCAGTTATTCCAAGCATTAAGAGAAGAAGCAAAATCAAATACTTAAATAATTTATAACTCAAAACTTGAGATTCGAAATTAAAGAATTAAAACTAGGCTACATCGTTCATCCAAAACTTTAAATCTAGCTACTAATGATTTGGAGAGAAAGACAAGATGAAGAGTTTCGAATACATAACCGGATCTTGAATAAAAAAGGACAAAAAGCTGAGTATCTTGCACCAAGAAATCTTTGTTTTCCTGCTCCAATCTTCTTGATTTTAGTCATTCTTCGTTTTCTTCGTCGTTTTTTTCTCCGTCTTCTCTTGTGTTATCCAAGATTCAACTCCTTTATTTTGACATAAGTTAGGTTTTTATATAATGTTTTACTAATTTTACAATTCATGTACATGAAAAGACAAAAAATACCGTGATTGGAATTAAAAATAAGCCAAAAAAACACCCAAATGCGTGAACAGCGCATTGCTGTGGTCGAACCGCGGTATGATCGCGGCAAACAGAATATAAATTTCCAAATTTGGTCCCAATTACCAAATTGCATATTTAGTCATCCAAGTTTTAAGGTGTATTTTATTTGGTCCTTGTTCCAAAATTTGTCCTTTTGTCTTCTTATTTGCATCCCAAGTCCTTCAACTTTGGATTTGTCCTCTTTAGTCCTCTAATTTCTTCTCTCATTTCAATTTAGTCCTCTTTTATTTGCAACCCAAGTTCTTCAACTTTTGATTGTTTGCAAGTAGATCCCCGCTTATCCATTTTCCTACGCTTTCAGTCTCTTTTCGCCTATTTTGCTTTGTTTTTCTCTAATTCTATCCGATCTCGGGATTTTGACCTAAAATAATTAAATAGACATAATTAAGTAGAAAATCACTTAAGAGTACTTACAATTATCCACTTTTGATGATACAGATAAGTGTAAAACCACACTTATCAGTATGCATTGACTTTACCGATTTAAATAAGGCATGCCCTAAGGACAGTTTCCCACTCTCCTAAATTGATTAAATGGTAGATGCCACGACAGGTCATGAACTTTTGAGCTTCATGGACATATACTTCTGTTACAACCAAATCCCAATGCATGAAAGTGATCAGGAGAAAACCTCCTTCATAACTCGTCGAGGTATGTATTGCTATCGAGTTATGCTTGATTGAAATAAAAAAAAGTCTGGAGCAACCTATCAATGGTTAGTCAACACCATGTTTTCCAGCCTCATCGGGAAGACATGGAAGTATACATTGATGACATGCTTATAAAAAGCACCAAGGCAATAGATCACATGTGGCACATTACTAAGATGTTCTACGTGCTAAGAAAGTACAAAATGAGGCTCATTCCATCAAAATGTTCCTTTGGCGTTGGGTCTGGAAAGTTTTTGGGCTACATGGTCCACCAAAGAGGCATCGAGGCTAATCTGAAGAATATTAGAGCCCTGCAAGAAATAAAACCTCCAACCAAAGTCAAAGAAGTACTAAGCCTAACAGGACGAATAGCCGCCTTCAACCGTTTTGTTTCAAAATCAACGAATAAGTGCAAACCTTTTTTTGATGCTCTATGCAATGGCAAGGAATTCAAATGGATTGAGGCGTGCCAGTTGGCCTTCGAAGGACTAAAAGCCCAATGTGCACAACCTCCACTGTTGTAAAAACCAATGACTGAGAAAACCCTAACTCTCTACTTGGCAGTCTAAAAACCACTACAAAAAATCGTGGCTTCAGAAACAGATTTTCCATTGCTGAAGCCACGATATCCGTGCTTAATAGTCGCTACCAACAGATTATTTGCAATGGAATTTGTGTTGCTATTTTGAGGGTAGCTGAAAGTTACCAACGGAATTTCCGTTTGTGATCTTCACAAAAAGAATTTCCGTTGGTAAAAGCGTGTGCTATTACCAATGGAATTTTTGTTGGTAATGTCCCAATCCTTTACCTATGGAATTTCCGTTGGTAATGACACACGCTTTTACCAACGAAAATTCCGTTGGTAACTTTCAGCGACCCTCAAAATAGCAACAGAAATGACGAGCACTATTACCAATGAAAATTCCGTAGGTAAAAGTGCAAATTTTTAATAAGTAAAAAAATTAATTTTATATACTTGGTTGACCCTTGACCCAACTTGCCAATTATGGGTTTGAAACTCGACCCACCAAAGGCCCGACCCGATCCACTAAGCTTTGTCAAGTATTTTTATTAGTTTATTAATTTAGAATAGATGTAATGTGATTTGAATCTTTGACTTAAGAGTTATGAAGTTACAACCAAACCATTAGAGGCAAATGAATTCTTGTAATTATATTTGTTTTTATAATATATATTAGTTCAATGAACAATATTTTCTATAATTGCTTATAAAGTAAGAAATAAATATTAGTGAAAAATCAAATTCCACATTGTATTAACACTTAAACATAAAATATCACTTTGCTCGATTTTTTTTTATATGAATCACTTTTCACCAACGGATATTCCGTAGGTAATATGAACTACTCTTCACCAACGGTTATACTGTAGGTGAAAGGTCGAAATATTTTTTGGTCTTTAAAATTAATTAATATCACCTACGGAATTTCCGTTCGTGATAAGATTCACTATTCCCCAACGGATATTCTGTTGGTGAAAGGTAATATCATCAACGGAATTTTCATAGGTAATATGACTAACTTTTCACTTCCCGTTGGTGATAAGATTCACTATTCCCCAACGAATATTCTGTTGGTGAAAGGTCGAATTATTTTTTGGTTTTCAAAATTAATTAATATCACAAACGAAAATTCCGTTGGTTATAAGATTCACTCTTTACCAACGGATATTCTGTTGGTAAAAGGACGAATTATTTTTTGGTTTTCAAAATTAATTAATATCACCAATGAAATTTCCGTTGGTGATATGATTCACTTTATTTTTTGGTTTTCAAAATTAATTAATATCACAAATGAAATTTCCATTGGTGATAAGATTCACTATTCCCCAACGGATATTCCGTTGGTGAAATGTCGAAATATTTTTTGGTTTTAAAAATTAATTAATATCACCAACAGAATTTCCATTGGTGATAAGATTCACTCTTCCCCAACGGATATTCCGTTGGTGAAAGGTCGAATTATTTTTTGGTTTTTAAAATTAATTAATATCGCCAACGGAAATTCCGTTGGTGATAAGATTCACTCTTCACCAACGGATATCCGTTGGTGAAAGGTGAAAATTCGTTGGTGAAAAATTATTACCTTTGCCAATAGAAAAGCCGTCGCTAATTACCGTAGTTGAAAAGTCATCACTTTTACTAAGGGATAATCCGTTGCTGATTACTAACGGAAATAATCCGTTGGTAAATTTCAGAAATTTCCATTGGTGAAAAGACGATTTTTAGTAGTGAACACCCTGTCAGCTCCGTACTAATCAAGTTGGAGGAAAGAATCCAACATCCGGTGTACTATGTCAGTCAGGCCTTGTACGATGCCTAACTAAGGTACAACACTTTGGAGAAGCTAGCCTATGCTCTAATCATGTCAGCAAGAAAACTCAGGCCTTACTTCTTGCAACACCCCGTAGAAATTTTGATAAACTACACCCTAATGAAGGTCCTCCAAACACCATATACTTCTAGAAGACTTGTAAAATAGGCGGTAGAGCTCGGCTAGTTTGACCTCTACTTCAGACCCTGAACTTTCATCAAAGGCTAAGCTCTTGTCGACTTCGTAATAGAGTTTAGTCCAAAAAACGAACCCAGTACCAAAGATGAACATAGTTGAACTCTCTTCATAGATGGATCATTGACAGAAACACGTGCCGGAGCTGGAGTAGTCCTGATCAGCACAGACCTGGAGCCACTTTGTCAGTCCCTGCGATTTGATTTCCATCCATTTAACAATATGGCTGAAAACGAGGCCCTAATCGACGGGCTAAGATTTACAAAGGAAATGGTTGCACTCAGACTACTAGTATACATCGATTCCTACGTGGTAGTCAATCAAATCAACAAGTCATACCAAGCCAGGGATGAAAGGATGGCATCCTACTCACAGGTAGTGGAGCAAGAACTCAAATCATTCAGCGCTGTTGAGGTAAGATAAATCCTGAGAACACAAAATAGTCTTGGCACAACTCGCTACCAATGAAGGAATAGAAGAGCTAGAGAACATCCCAATTGAAAGAATCAACAATGCAGTAATCGCCCAGCCCGAGCCCATGCTAGCTACTGATGACCTCGACCTCAACTGGATGGACGAAATTATCTAATTTTTTAAGGATGGTAGGGTGCCTCTAGACAGTACAGAGGCTAGAAAATTAAGGACTAGAGTGGCCAGAAAATTAAGGACTAGGGTAGCCAGATACACAATCATTGACAATGTCATATTCAAAAGAAGCTTTTCGCTCCCATTACTCAGGTGTCTAAAGAAAAATGAAGAGTCAGAACCATTGGCAAAAATAACAGCATAAAAAACCACTGATTTTATCTGGAAATCGATCATATACAGATTTGGAATCCCCTACTCGATTATCACATACAACGACAAGCAATTTGAAAATTCCAGGCTGAGGTCATTCTATGAAGAACTAAGGATAAAGAAATACTTCTCCACGCCAAACCACCCACATGCCAATGGTCAAGTCGAAGCCATCAACAAAATCATCAAACACACCTTGAAGTCACAGTTAGATGAACTAAAAAGAGCCTGGGCAGAAGAATTGACAAATGTACTCTGGTCTTATTGTACAACTCGCAGATCCAGTGTGGGAGAAACGCCTTTCTCACTAGCCTTCGAAGTCGAGGCTGTCATCCTAGTAGAACTCCGACTCCCTTCATTCAGAGTCCATAGTTTTGATAAAAACTCCAATGATGGTGCTATGAGAGACGAGCTCGACCTACTGGATGGGAAACGGTTGGGAGAGAAGTGCAAAGTACTACAATAGCAAAGTCAGGAGGTGAATACTCAAAGTTGGAGATTTCGTCTTGAGGAAGGTTTTCCTTGCAACAAGAGAACATAAAGCAGGAACACTTGCTCCAAATTGGGAAAGACCATACAAGATTGCCACAGTTCTCAAGAACGGGACTTATGAGCTCTGGAACGCTGAAGGCTTTCCGCTTATGCATCTTTGGAATATTGAACATTTGAAAAAATACTATCAGTAGAACTTATCAACATCGGCTTACGAGCACGAACTACTTTTGTCAAAAAAGTCACGACTTCCACATTGTGAAAAGTTTCCATCTCTTTTTGGAATGAAGAAAAGCTTTTAATCAAAAATACTATCAAAATTAGTAAAGCTAAAAATAAGTCCAAACTGAGAATGTGATCAAGATCACAAACCTTTGGACGCAAAGGTCCCACACAGCTTGGACCCATGTAGAATGGCATAAGTGTTGAGCCGTCGACGTCAGCCAAAAAATTATATGTCCTAAATGAGGATCTGACAAAGGTCACAAACCTCTAGACGTAAAGGTCTATACAGATCGGACCCAAGTTGAACAACATAGGTGCTGCATATAAGTCGACAAGAAAAAAACTCGAGGTCGGCCCAGAGACCGAGCTAAAAACATGGGAAGAAAATTACATTATCTAATGTCACAAAAGTTCGAAGTTTGAAGTCAGAAGTCAAAGGTCACAATATCAGAAGTTAAAGGCCAAAGGTTAGATGTCAGACGTCAGATATCAGTTTCAGATCATCTATTTGACTGAGCTAAAAACATGGGGAGGAAATTACATTATCTAATGTGACAAAAGTCTGAAGTTTGAAGTTAGAAGTCAAAGGTCACAATATCATAAGTTAAAGGCCAAAGGTTAGATGTCGGATGTCAGATATTAGTTTCAGCTCATCTATTTGACCGAGCTAAGAACTTGGGGAGAAAATTACATTATCTAATGTAAAAAAAGTCCAAAGTTTGAAGTCAGAAGTCAAAGGTCACAATATCAGAAGTTAAAGGCCAAAGGTTAGATGTCAGATGTCAGTTTCAGCTTGTCTATTTGACCGAGCTACAAACTTGGAAGTATTTACATCATCTAATGTCAAAATTCAGAAATTTGAAGACAGAAGTCAGAGGTCACATTATCAGAAGTAAGTTCTAATTAGTTTGAAGAATAAAATACAAGTTAACAGAATGGAAATTTTCATTAATTTAGAAGTTCAGTACAATTCAAGAAGGAAGAATTGGAAAAAAAAAAAAAGTATAGAGCACCTAACCTAGTCCTGGCCTAGAGACTGGTCTTTGTCCTCAAGAGAAGGAGGATTGAACTTAGAGCCTTTCTTCAGTTTGTCAAGCTCGTCCTTTAAGAACTGGACATCCCAGTCCGGACGCTTCTCATTGATGGTCTAAATCAACTCTTCTATGGTGATGAAGTAAATCATCTCCTGGTCAGCAAGATAGGCATCTGAGGACATGAACTGAGCCACGACCTCATCCCTTTCCACCGACCTCTCCAAGGCAGTCCTAAGGTCAGCCTGACTCTTCTCTAGTAAAGTCTCCAGTTCATTCATTTCTCTTTTCTCTACCGCCAGTTGTTTTACCAGAGCTTCAAGCTCGAACTCCTTAGCTCTAAGCTCATCCTCTTCAACCCCTTCTCAGCCTCAGCCTCAGCCTCAGCCTCAGATTCTCTTCTCCTCGGTCAGTTCAGTAAAGACTTTCTGACTTTTATCCTTCATCAATTGAAAGTCTGATAAAGCCTTGCCCATTTTCTCTACTGCCGAGGTGAGTTGAATTACCGCCCTGGTAGAGTTCACCGATGCAGTAATGGTGGACTCCACGATCCCCTTGCTTTCTAAGTACTTTTGTTGGATTGGAGTCTAGCTCTTCTCCAAAAACCTCATAGCCTTCTTAGTGGTGGGATGCAGCTTGACGACTTGGTCCCTAGAGGGAGAGTTTGAACAAAAGAAATCCCAGACTGGCTTAGAGAGAGATCCATAGAGCTTCAAGTATTTATCTTCCTTCTCTGGGGTCAATCTTAAGTACGGTATTGGAATCTGGACTGACGATTGCAGAGCTCGGGATGGCCCCTCATGGGCTGGAAAAGAAGTCATTTTCTCATCACTCTGGGCTGGACTGAGAACCAGAGCTGGAGGTAGAACTGGTGCTGGTGCTGGTACAGGTGCAGGTCTACATCAGGATATTTGGTCAGGCCTCTCATCTGAGGTCTTCTTCTTACTTTTTTAGGCCTGATCGGATTTTTTCAATAGGGCATAAATGCCCTTCATTTCGTTTTTGGATGACCTGCATAGTGGGAAGAGTTAGAATTGCAAAAGGAAAAATAGAACAAGTAATTAGATTGGAGTTTGATGTCATTTTACTAGGTAGAGGAAGGTCTGGGCTAGAAAGGAAAGGCCGAGCTCCAACCAAAATTTTCTCTGTTATTAGCACTACAAGATTGGTAGTCCAAACCCAAAGTTCACACCTTCCGAGCTCTTTCTAAAGATTTTTCGGTTGGGCTGTAGGAATTATTCCCTAAAAAAAGAAAGAAACAAAAATAGGTCAGTAAATAACGAGATGAACTGACCTAAACAAACAAGGAGTCAATGTTTACTTAGTTCGTGATAACGAACTTGGATGTTTATGTTAGGCCTAATTTCGTTCTTAGAAAATTTCCATGCACATCGGACTAAAAACCAATTTTTCTTCCAGTTTTTGACCGAGTTCGGGGTCTAGGTAACAACACTACCTCCCGTCCTGGCCTTCACAGACGTATACCACCAGCCCGACCTCTTCCAATCCAATTTAAAAGAGTATAGACTGTTAAATCCCTAATTGAAGGATAGAAGAAGCCGAACTGGTCCACAAAATGAGAAACCCTACCATAGTCCTCCAACCATTAAGGCATAGCTAGGTCGGAGTTATTCTCCACTCCCGTAAAAACTTCATAATGATTCTAGGAAAAGGATGACGGAGCTTTACAGCCAGCATGACCTGATTCAAGGCCGCGCAGCCCAGGAGAAGATCGTCAGCCTGATCATCGAGACCTGGAACGATAAACTCCACATCATCAAGAATTTTATACGTCCTATGCCAATCCATAAATTATTTTTGGCTGAACTTATAAGGAAAGAACTTATATTTCCAAATCGAAGCACTTCTATATCCAGACTCTACCTCCATTCTGCTCTGACCTAACATTCCAGACCCTATCTCTCTATCCCCACTACATTTAGCTAGTGGGGACGACCTACCAGGTGGAGGAACAGCCGTCAGATGAGTAGGGCTAAGGATTTTTTCTGCATCTATCTCCTCTATTATACTACTCGAACTAATGTCATTCTCCTCCTGACCTCTGTCCCAGGACAGAGACTCATTTTCACTCCCATTACCGACTTCCTGAGAAATCCTACCGACCAGAAGAAGACAAAAGAGAAGAATGTAAGAAAAAGAATAACTACAAAGAAGAAGGGATGGATACCTAAGTTTGAAGTGTAAGGCATGACCTCTTCTCAAAGGTAGCTCAGAAGTTCAAATAAATGTTTTGACTCTTAGCTTAGACACAACAATTGAAATTAAAAAAAAACGTGAAGGTAAGAGTCCCAAGCGAGCCCCATTTCTCTGTATTTATAGAAAAGGAAGGCGAAGAGGCAACACAATCAATGCTGTAATAATGACACGACGACGCAATGAAGACGTTCTATTAAAATACATCTTTGAGCCACACAAAAAGCTGATTCCTCATCAATGCTATGCCACTTGTCAACCAAGGATACGGACTATCAGTAGCATCACGTCGGCCAAGTGTGAACCCAAGAAATAGATCAGGGCAGTCCAGATTTATAGTACTAAAGGCTACCCATAACTATAGTCAAGAGTAGGCCTTGGGGACAATTCTTGATACCTGACCTGACCTGTCTCAATAGCCAAGTAACTTTCCATTCTAGATGTGAAGTCTTACCGAATCATATGAAGGAGGTCCTACCAAACCTATATGGAGAGAGGGGTTTCCTCGTTAAGGAAGACCTACCCCGTCATGTCCTACCCAGCGTACTTCAGTTGGAAGTCTTACCATAGTCGCCTATAGCTAAGTTCACGGTATCAATGGGGTACGTCTTTCCTCATGTCAGACGTCATGTCAGCTGTCTGTTAGTCATATTCAATGCAGATGTCACCTCAAATTTAATATCCCCAAAAATATAATGTCTTGTAAGCCTTAAATGCTCAGCTTGGCATTTAATACAAGTAATCATCATACCATCTCCTATAAATAAGAGGCTTAATTATTCCATAAAGAGGACATTAATTGCTGACAATAGATAGCATACTCGGCAAGAGCTTCCAAACAGGTCTTCTATTACAATTTCACATTTCTATTTTACTTTGGCTACGTATGATCTCAATCCTTAACATTAAGTTGTCTTGGAAAATACCACGTCATTTTCCAACATCAACCAACATATATAGCTTGAATTACTCCTCCTAACAAATTTGATTTTTTAAGATAGAATATCAAATCTCAATATAATATCAAAGCCTAAAATGCTCAAATGACCAATTCAATCTGACTAAAGTTCTAAAAACCAATTGAATTTTAATTGGTGTTTTCAAATGATCTAGCATAGATATGTTAAGGATAAAATTTCACATCAATGAAAACAATAATGATTTTGGACTACTTCTCTTAACAAGATCGACTTTTCAAGATAGAATAGTATAAATATATATTTCAGACATTTTTTTTAGTCAACACATCACATCTCCAGCGTAGTTGGCAGGCCACCACCAGAAAAGGATTGGGTGGGGGAAGGGGGATTCAGATACCCTAACCATATATAAATAACTCATAAAAAATACATGTGAGAGAGGCATAAAACCTAAACTCCAATCAGAAGAGCTAAAAAAACAAATAAATGAATAAATAATAAAGCAATAAATAAGGAGGTACTACCTTCCAAACAATAAGTCCTAAAAAATCTATAGACCCATAACTGTAGGAAGCCCATGTCTATGAATCTGAACTAAGCTGCGGTAGCGCTGTGGTAAGTCCTGTGCCCTGTACTCAAAATAGAAACGACACTCCCAACCCTCTGAAGTAAGTAACTCAGCCACATGGTTGCCCTTGCGATAAATATGATAAATAGTATCACGGTCGAAGACAAGGAGATGTCTGATGTGACGAAGAGTGGCCTGAGTTGACCAAGGTCCTCTACCTCTGGTGATGCTGTGAATGGCCAAAGTAGAGTCGAACTCAATCCATAAATCTGATAGTACAATCTTCCGAGCAATAATGATACAGTCAAGAATAGTCCTGTGCTTGGCCTCCAAAATAGGGCACCCGCCATATGAAGAGAAGAAGGCGCAAACACACTGACTTAATGAATCTCTAATAATCTCTCCTCCACTCGCAAATCTATCTTTGACGCATCCATTAGTGTTGACCTTGTAAGATCCCACTAGTGGAGAACGCCAATAAACTAAAACAGGGGAGGAAGAGATGTAGTAGCAAGAGATATACCAAAAAGAGGAGCAATATCCATATCCCCTCGCCAATGAATGATCCAAAATAAATGACCTGTATGTAGTAGGGAGATATTATGATATATTCTCCAGATAATCCGCCTAGGCTCCATAGAGAAATTTTGATACTTCGCATCATTCTTCGCAGTCCAAATAAACCAGAGAATCAAAAGAGGAATGATCGTGCGAATATGACCCTGCTTGACAAATTGACCCGAGAAACTCTAAGACTGAAAGAGATACTACAAACCCTCCATCGGCCGAAGGGTTATATGAAAAATGTTAGAAAAATGGCACCAAACCTGGTCAGCAATACAATTATCAATAAATAAATGCTGAATAGTCTTAATAGCCGAGCAACACTGACAACGAGAAGCCATATGACTCTCAATCCGCCTTTGAATCACAACATCAACTGGGATAAGACCCTACCAAAGTCTCCAGTAGAAGAAAGAGACAGTCGTTGAGATAATAGAACTCCAAATTATGATGTATACAGCCTGAATAGTGTGCCCCGTGTAAACTAGCTGCCATGCAGACTTGGTTGCAAATATACCATCCGAAGTTTCCTTCCACATAATCTAATCGTGTACCTCATTAGTAATAGGGATGCTCCCTATCTGTTCAGCAATAATATATGGTACTAGCTGAAAAAGTCTATCAATATTCCATCCAGTATCATCAAATAAGTCTCTAACCTGGATAGAAGAATGTGTCAAGTGTGGGTACTGATCATCTAATGTAGACTCACCCATTCAGCAGTCATGCCAAAAGAATATATGTTCACGCCCTAACTGCCAAGCAATGTGTGTCTCTCTGCCTATGGGCCTATGTGCTTCAACCTCTTCCATACAGCTAAAGCATAGTAAGAAATAGTAGATCAATATTCACTACAAAAAATCGTGGCTTCAGAAACAGATTTTTCGTGGCTTCAGCCTAATAGTCGCTACCAACGGATTATTTGCAACAGAATTTTCGTTGCTATTTTGAGGGTAGCTGAAATTTACCAACGAAATTTCCGTTTGTGAAGGAATTTCCGTTGGTGATCTTTACAAACGGAATTTCTGTTGGTAAAAGCGTGTGCCATTCATTACCTACAGAATTTTCGTTGGTAATGACACACATTATTACCAACGGAATTTTTGTTGGTAATGTCCCAACCCTTTACCTACGGAATGTTCGTTGGTAATGACATACGCTTTTACCAATGAAAATTCCATTGGTAACTTTCAACGACCCTCAAAATAGCAACAGAAATGACGAGCACTATTACCAATGAAAATTCCGTAGATAATAGTACAAATTTTTAATAATTAAAAAAATTAATTTTATATACTTGGTCAACCCCTGACCCAACTTGCCCATAATGGGTTTGAAACTCAACCCACCAAAGGCCTGACCCGATCCACTAAGCTTTGTCAAATATTTTTATTATTTTATTAATTTAGAATGTATGTAATGTGATTTGAACATTTGACCTAAGAGTTGTGAAGTTACAACCAAACCATTAGAGACAAATAAAATCTTATAATTATATTTGTTTTTATAATATATATTAGTTTAATGAGCAACATTTTCTATAATTGCTTATAAAGTAAAAAATAAATATTAGTAAAAAATCAAATTCCATATTGTGTTAACATTTAAACATAAAATATCACCTTGCTTGAAATTTTTTTATATGAACCATTTTTCACCAATGGATATTCCGCAGGTAATATGAACCACTCTTCACCAACGGATATTCCGTAGGTGAAATGTCGAAATATTTTTTGATCTTTAAAATTAATTAATATCACTTACAGAATTTTCGTAGGTAATATGATCCACTCTTCACCAACGAATATTCCGTATGTGAAAGGTCGAAATATTTTTTGGTCTTCAAAATTGATTAATATCACCTACGGAATTTTCGTAGGTAATATGATACACTCTTCACCAACGGATATTCCGTAGGCAAAATATTGAAATATTTTTTGGTTTTCAAAATTGATTAATATCACCTACGGAATTTTCGTAGGTAATATGATTTATTCTTCACCAACGGATATCCCGTTTGTGAAAGGCCGAATTATTTTTTAATTTTCAAAATTAATTAATATCATCAACAGAATTTTCCTAGGTAATATGATTTACTATTCACCAATGGATATTCCATTGGTAAAAGGTCAAAATATTTTTTGGTTTTCAAAATTAATTAATATTACCAAGAAATTTCCATAGGTGATATGACTCACTCTTCACCAACGGATATTTCGTAGGTAAAAACTTGAAATATTTTTTGGTTTTGAAAATTAATTATTGTCACCAACGGAATTTTCGTAGGTAATAAGAATTACTCTTCACCAACGGATCAACGGATATTCCGTTGGGGAAAGATGAAAATTCGTTGGTGAAAAACTATTACCTTTGCCAACGAAAAAGCCGTCGCTGATTACCGTCGGTGAAAGGTCATCACTTTTACCAACGGATAATTCGTTACTGATTACAAACGGAAATAAACTGTTGATAATTTTTCATTGGTAAAAATGTGATTTTTAGTAGTGATTTCAGAATGAAGAATGAAAGAATATAAGTGCGTGAGGTGATATGAAAAAGGTTGAGAGCAGCTTTAGCAAGTTAAGATATGTCTATTTCGTTGGATGGATTGCATTCCACTGTTTATTTCGTCTCCTTCTCGTGACGATTTGAATTAATGCAAGTTTATGGCTAAATGGCATTGGAAGGGAGAAAGCTAATAGACAAGTATTATGTATGCAATTTGAAGAGGGCATTGGCAGGGAGAAAGCTAATAGACAAGTATTATGTATGCAATTTGAAGAATAGCAAAGTGGCATGGGATAATCCGTTGATCCCCCAAATTTTACCAAAATCATCTAAAATCAAAATAAATGCCTCAATGTAAGCTATACACGCTATAGGGCAAATACTAAAATAGTACAAAGGACAAAAACACTTGTTTTTCTTTCTTTCATTAATACTGTTTAAACTCGTCTAAACTATTTGGAGATCCATCAGTACAATTAAAACAAGGATAAGAGATAACTTTTTGTAAACAAGGACACTAATGTAGTCACAGAAGTTTTTTGTTATGAAAGATGAAAAGGTCTTGTTACTACAATTGCCAAGAAACCTTGGACTTATTCATGTGGAACATAGTATCTCTTCTTGACATCGGTACTACCCAGTGAATTGTGCAAGGAAAATTTTTTGTCGTGAATAATCATATATATAAAATATGGTGTGTGATAACTGCGTTTTGTTCATTTATTTTGGCATTTGAATTAAGCATTTATCACGTCATATAGTGATTTTCTAATTAATCTAGTTTATTATTGTTTCTATTTCAGTTTTGGACCCGTTTGTGAACAATTGGAGAATATTGGACGAAAAGAGCAATAAATCAGAAGATGTCTCAAAAGTATGGGGACTCAATTGCACTTAATTGAAAGTTGAAGGACTAAATTACAGATTATGTAAAGTTGAAGGACCAAATGGGATGTTATGAAAAGATGAAGGACTAAAATGACCAAGACCTAAAGTTGAAGGACCCAATTGGTGGCTGTTGAAACAAGAAGGACCAAGGCGCAAGAACTCTTAAAAGTCAAGCTGGGCGAGCTCCCAGCAGCTGAAACCAATTACAGAGAGCAATAATGCTGGCCTGGGGGATCGCCCAGTGTGATTTTTTTGTTGCGAAAATTTATTTCCTTTTTTTGTGCCCTAATCTAGTTAGGTAACTTTTGGCCCGCGGATTTTGTAACTTTTTGGGATATTTTGGGGCACAACTAGGGTAGTATAAATATGAGTTATTAACTCATAACAAAGGAGGGATTTTTGGGAGCAAAACTTGAGAGGAAAGACGGAAGATTCAAGAGAAGACAACGACTTGGCGATCAAAAGTTCTTCGAATATTTCTTCTCTTAAAATCCATGCCGGGTTCTATCAATTCTTTTCTTTGTAATTTAATTATGTTCTTCTAACGTTCTTGAGCCAAGGTAGATGATGAAACCTTGTTTTTAACAAAGTGATTATTCATTTATTCGTCTAATTCTGTTTTAGAGCTTTAATGTTCATCGTTCGTTCTTGTTAGATTAATTAAATAAAATTTCTTTAATCTTAAATATCATATATTATTGATTGTTAGAAATTGATTTAATTAATTCGTGTTTGGGGCTTAAACTCGATATATTAATTTTTTTGATTTTTCGTTATCTTTTTATCAATTTGGGATACATAGAATGTTTAGAAAACCTTTGATTCTTTGTTTTCTTTTAATTGAACTTGATAAGAAAAATACTTAAATAATTTATGTTTGAAGCAAAAGGGGAACCGATATTAGTTTTTTCTTCTTTGGGATTTCATTGGTAAATATTTGAGAATGACAATAGATTGATTTCGTGTTGTCATATGTTTTTGGGAATTGATCAATAATTGGATAGTTGCTATGTTAAACAATTGTGGATTCTGAAACCTTGGTATTTTACACAACTTGATTCTTCAACCTAATTGTTTTTAGCTTATTTAATTAGTCTTTCAGTACAATTATTTCAACCAAACTCTTTTCGACTCAACTAGATTAGAATAATAGTTAATTTGGATTAAATTAGACATTTCTCATTGTAGTCTCTGTGGGATCGATCTCGTTACTACTTTTCTATATTTCAATAGATTCGTACATTTGCGAGTTAATTAAAATTTGACATCAAGTTTTTGGCGCCGTTGCCGGAGACTACGTCTGAAGGTTAATTTAATTTTAGTTAATTTTATTCGTGACTAGTTATAATTTAGGATTTTATTAAAAAAAATCCAAAAATTTTTCATTGTGCATGCTTGGTCGTAGATCTCTAGAATTTAAGCTAGAATATCTAGATAGTGAAATTGAAAGAACTTGCCATCAATGAAATCGAGCCACCAATCTAGATACAATTGAATGAACCAAAGCAATAATCGCTATGGGTGATGAAATTGAGGAGAGAAATTTTAGAGACTATTTTAGTCCATTGGCTAATTTGAGCACCTCATGCATACAATACCTACAAGTAATTGCTAGGAATTTTGAGCTAAAACCGAGTGTGCTTAATTGTCTTCCATCTTTCTATGGTTTAGATAGTGAAGAACCATATAATCATCTGACTGATTTTTATGCTGTATGTGTGACATTTAAATATGAGAATGTTTCTCCTGATAATGTTAAACTTCGTCTGTTTCCTTTTTCTCTGAAAGATAGATCTAGATCATGGTTTAATACATTACCTGCCAATAGTATTACATCTTGTGAACAAATGGTTGCTAAATTTTTGAATAAATATTTTCCTGTTCACAAAACTAATGCTATTCGCAGAAAAATTACAGAGTTTGTGCAGAGAGACGAAGAACCATTCTATGAAACTTGGGAGAGATTCAACGGGTTTCTTATGAAATGTCCACATAGCAGTTATGAAAAATGGCATTTATGCCAATATTTTTTAGAGGGATTACTATCACATATTCAAGAATGGTTGATGGCCACAAGCGGTGGAGAGCTTATGTCTAAGAATGCTACAGAGATTTGGAGCTTCTTTCAAAAGCAGGCTGACAATTCACAACAATCGAGTCGATCTTCTCGAACTGAACAAAAGAAAAGAGGAATCTATGAGATTCGAAGCAATGAACCTAACTCAGAAATCAAAGAAGTCAAATGCATGATAGAAGATATTTCTCGCAAGTTGACCTCGTTAACAGCCAATAGTCCTACAGAGCCAGATGCATGTGCTGATCAAGCGAATGCCCTCAACATGATGAGGAAACAACCTTACAATATTTATTCCAACACGTACAACCCAGGATAGAGGGACCACCCTAATTTTTCATGGTCACAGGGTGGTCAACAGGATAGTACTGCCGGTCAGGCCCCTCAGCAACCTACCAGACAATTCAATCAAAATTTTTCACAGCCAAAACCATGGGAGGAAGCAATTCAAAACTTAACAAAAGCTACACAAGCTGCATTAGAGCATTAGAATCACACCATTACCGAGTTCAAGAAGGAAGTGCACACTATCCAGAACTCACAGGCACAATCTATCTCCAATATGGAAAACATGATGGGGGCAACTGGCTTCATCAGTACAACAATTGGCAACAACCATTGAGAAAGAAAAATTTTCTAGTCAGCCATTTCCTAATCCTAAAGGAGTGCACAACATTGGGACCGATTCAAGCAACCAGTAGGAGGAGGCTAAATCCATCATGACTTTGAGAAGTGGCAAATTGTTTGACAACAAAGTGGATATTTTAAAGCAAAACACATCTCAACCAATTTCTCCAAGTAATGCCCCAACTGACGATTCAGTCCAAGAAGCTCCCAAAGAGAACAACGAGCCATCCTACATTCCAAAAGCCCCATTTCTTCAAAGGCTAACAAAGGTAAAGCAATGTAGCTCTATCAATGATATCATGGAAATCTTCAAGCAAATAAGTATAAATATTTATTTACTTGATGCTATTAAGCTAGTACCTGCTTATGCTAAGTTCTTGAAAGATTTATGTACGAAAAAAAAGACAATTAAATGTGCGCAAAAAGGCATTTTTAACTGAACAGGTTAGCTCTGTAATTCAAAGCAACACCCCTCCAAAATTTAAAGATCCAAGTTATCCTACTATCTCATGCATCATAGGAAACCATAAAATTGAAAAGGCTTTGCTAGATTTAGTAGCTAGTGTTAATCATCCTTACTCTGTGTATATGTAACTTGGGCTAGGCGAGTTAAAACCAACATATATGATTTTACAACTTGCTGATAGATATGTGAAAGTACCCCGTGGAATTGTAGAGGATGTTTTGATACAGGTTGATAAGTTTTATTTTCCTGTTGAATTTATTGTACATGATACTCAACCAGTACGGAACTCTACTAAACATATTCTTGTAATTTTTGGTCGTCCTTTTCTAGCAACATCTAATGCTATTATTAATTGCAGGAATGGAGTGATGCAGCTATCTTTTGGCAACATGACGATAGATTTGAATATTTTTAATGTCAACAAGCAACCACATGACAATGAGGATGTTGCTGATGTTGACATGATAGAAGCATTAGATGATGATTCTTTTGTTTATACTAATTATGATGATGTCTTAAATATGTGCTTAACTCATTTTGGTTCATATTTTGATGATGATAGTGCTATAAATGAAGTAAATACTTTGCTGAGTCAACACCTGTCATGGATACAACTAAATGGAGACAGAAAATTGAGCCACTTCCAATAAGTGAGAAGAAGAACATCCCATCAGTTCACCAACCACCAAAATTAGAGCTTAAAGCATTGCTTGACACTTTCCAGTATGCATTTTTAGGAGAGGTCGGCACTCTACCTGTAATTATCTCTTCTACCCTTGATGATGCACAAAAAGGTAAGTTGTTAGGTGTTTTGACTGAACATAAAGATGCGGTAGGATGGACCATTGCTGATATCATATGTATAAATCCAGTAGATTGTATGCATTATATTGATCTTGAGGAGAATTCTAGGTCTACTAGAGAGATGCAACGTAGGTTGAATCCTAACATGAAAGATATAGTAAAAACTGAAGTGCTTAAATTATTAGATGCTGGAATTATTTATCCTATTGTTGATAGCACATGGGTAATTCATGTACATGTTGTCCCAAAAAAAATCAGGTATCACTGTAGTTACTAATACAAACAATGAATTGGTTCCAACTAGAGTAACTACATGATGGCGTGTTTGCATTGACTATAGAAAATTGAACTTAGTCACTAGAAAAGATCACTTTCCTCTTCCATTCATTGATCAAATGCTTGATAGGCTAGTAGGTCATGATTATTATTATTTTTTAGATGGTTATTCTAGTTATAATCAAATTCCCATAGCTCTAGGAGATCAAGAGAAAACTACTTTCACTTGTCCTTTTGGAACCTTTGCATATAGAAGAATGCCCTTTTGTTTGTGTAATGCATATGCTACCTTTCAAAGATGCATGCTTAGTATTTTCTCTAACATGGTTGAGAGGTTTCTTAAAGTGTTTATGGATGATTTTTCTATATATGGAGACTCGTTTGATGAATGTTTGCGCCATCTAACCTTAGTTTTGCAGAGATGTGAGGAAAAGAATTTAGTGTTAAATTAGGAAAAATGTCACTTCATGGTGAAACAAGGTATTGTTCTTGGCCACATTATTTCTAGTAGTGGTATTGAAGTTGACAAGGCTAAAGTTGATCTTATCTCCAATCTTCCACCTCCAAAATCAGTAAAAGAAATAAGATCATTCATTGGGCATGCTGGTTTTTATAGACGATTCATTCAAGATTTTAGTAAAATCTCTATACCCTTATGCAATTTACTTGTTAAGGATGCACATTTTGTCTTTAATGATTCGTGCTTAGAAGCGTTTGAAAGACTTAAAAAGATGTTGACCATTGCACCTATCATTCGACCACCTGATTGGAATTTGCCTTTTAAACTCATGCGTGACGCATCTGATTATGCTATAGGGGCAGTTTTAGGACAGAGATTAGATCGGTTGCCTTCCGTTATTTACTATGCTAGTAGAACGCTTAACGATGCACAATTGAATTATTCTACTACGGAGAAAGAAATGCTAGTAGTTGTATTTGCATTAGATAAATTTCGATCTTATCTTGTAGGGTGTAAAGTAATTATTTTTTCTGACCATGCTGCCCTCAAATATCTTCTCATTAAGAAAGATGCTAAACCAAGATTGATTAGATGGATCTTGCTTTTGAAAGAATTTGACATTGAATTTAGAGATAAAAAGGGTTCTGAAAATGTTGTAGTTGACCACTTATCTCGTATTGTGCTTGACTCTATACATGAAAAACTACCATTAAATGAGTTGTTTCCAGATGAACAACTTACGAATATTGATGTTGTACCTTGGTTTGCTGACATTGTTAATTATCTTGTTACAAGCGAACTTCCAGAACATTGGACTAAATAAGATAGAACTAAGTTCCTAGCTGAAGTGAAGAACTTCTTTTGGGACGATCCTTATTTGTTTAAATACTATGCTGATCAAATTATAAAGAGATGTGTCCCAGAAAGTGAATTTTACAGTGTTCTATCCTTAAGTGCCATTTACAATATGGTTTTTATTGGCCTACTCTTTTTCGTGACACGCATATGTTTTGTTCTTCATGTGACAGGTGTCAACGCATGGGAAGCATTTCAAAAAGAAACATAATGCCGCTTAATCCTATTCTCGTAGTTGAGATCTTTGATGTCTGGAGGATTGATTTCATGGGACCTTTTTCTCCATTATTTGGTTATCTTTACATATTAGTAGGTGTCGATTATGTTTCCAAGTGGGTTGAGGCCATTCCATGTAAGACCAATGATCATAAGAGTTTAGTGGCATTTTTGAAAAGCAATATCTTGTCTCGCTTTGGCACTCCACGAGCCATTATCAGTGATGGTGGATCTCACTTTTGCAATAAACATTTTCAAACCCTACTAGAAAAATACTCTATTACACACAAAATTGCAACCCCATATCATCCACAAACTAGTGGTCAGGTAGAGGTTTCAAATCGAGAAATAAAGTATATTTTGGAGAAAAGAGTTCGACCTGATAGAAAAGATTGGTCTCTACAACTTACTGATGCATTGTGGGCATATAGCACAGCTTTTAAAATGCCCATTAGAATGTCTCCTTATAGACTGGTGTATGGAAAAACCTGTCACCTACCAGTTGAGCTAGAGCATCGGACTTATTGGGCCATTAAGAAATTCAATTTTGACATGCAGGAAGTAAGGTCAAACAGGAAATTGCAGCTAGCCAAACTTGAGGAGATTCGAAACAACGCTTATGAGAATGTAAAGATCTACAAGCAAAGAATGAAAGTCTTTCATGACAAGCACATAGTCAGAAAATCATTTCATCCAAGTCAGAAAGTGCTTTTATACAATTCTCATCTGCATTTATTTCCAGGTAAGTTACGTTCTAGATGGTCAGGCACTTTTATTGTTCATACAATTTATCTCCATGGAGCTATAGAGGTTGAAAATCTCAAAAATAGTGACATTTTTAAAGTTAATGGCCAAAGATTAAAACTATATTTGGAGTTTAACTCTCGAGAAGGGGAGGAAGAAATTGAATTAGGTGATCCTACCCATCCACCTTAACCAAAAAAAAAATTTGTTTTCTCTTCTTATTTTTCTTGCCAGGGCTGCGGATTGTCCCCACTGCTACTGAGATGCAAGTGGAGTTCAACTGGACCTTCGGCCAGCTATATCCATCTCATCCATATTTATCTCTAGGGAGTAACTGCTCTTTTCCCTCCTTGTATTTGCTTTATTTTGTTCTTACATTGAGGACAATGTACGGTTTTTGTTTGAGGGTGGGTTAACAAGTATCAAAATACTTAAGTGAATTTGCTTATCACTCTGGTTTGTATAACTGAAATAATTTTGAAAAAAAAAACATTTTGTAGTTTATTTATCTAGTTGCTGTTGAATATCCTACCGCCAATGATGATATATGTTCAAAATCGAGCACATTTTTAATAGACTATTAGACAACATTTGAACTCGTCCTTTTATCTGAATACTTATCCATGTTAGGCCTGATTAAGGAAGCACATAGCCATTATTGACTTATCATGTATTGGAAACATGACTTGAGTGTATGCGTTGATATTGTTGACTGAGTATCATTTTGAAGAAAATTTCGTTCCTACATCCTTAAGCTAATGACCAAACTGTTTTGAGAATGGTTTGGGTGTGTTAAAGTTACTACTTTTGTTCTGAGATTTTTAATGGTTTGGGTTTTCTGGGTCTTATCTTTGGTTGAATGCGTTATAGTTAAGGAATATAAACTGAGCACTACTCGTTGCTGATAAAATTAAATAAAATATCTGACTCGAGCAATTAAGCCTGTTAGGATATCTTAAAACTTGGTGTCCTATGGTCATCTGACTTGGGAGTCATCGGCCCAAAGCTCGATACATGAGTAATATATATATATATATATATATATAAGAAAAAAAAAAGAGATATTTATAAATTTACATCTCCACTTCACTATTAGCCTATGAGACTCGAGCAATTAAGTCTGTTAGGGTATTTTAAAACCTGATGCCCTATAGTCATCTGACTTGGGAGTCATCGGCTCAAAGCTCGCTACAAGAGTTACATAGAAAACTAGTGAAAGAGAAGTATTGCACAGGATGTAAGACTGTTAACATGAGTTGAATAAATAAAAAAGGTAGAAATGCTCAGTAAGGATTGCTAGGTTAGAACCTCAGAAACTGAAGATGAAAATTTAGAAATCACTCACCATCCTAATTCTAAGAATACAAGTTCTAAGTTTTACCACTTTATTTGAAAAAGCATTGTGCTGATCAATAGGAACCAAGTTTACTAGAACACCTCGGGATTGGAAAGAAAAGTATTGGAAGTGTGAGAACTTACAAGAGGTGTGAGGAATAAATGACTACAAAGGGTTTGAGATTGCTAAAATATCAACAACACAATATTGGTCATGATCTAATACATGTATAAGTTTAATTTTTGGCTATTCACACACTCACACAAGGTCGAGCATCGGATAAGTGAAATTTTTTGTGTTGTTGTTTAATATCCTTCTAAAAGTGTTGCTTTATTTTTGAACTTGAGGCATATGGTAAGAAATTCAACATTGACTAATTTTTCGTTGATTCTATTAGCTTAGTTTAAATTTATATTTTTGTTTTATTTTTGTTCGAGTACAAACAAAGGTTTAGTTTGGGGGTGTTTGATAAGTACGTTTTGTGCACTTATTTTAGCATTTGAATTAAGCATTTATCCCGTCATATAGTGATTTTCTACTTAATCTAGTTTATTATTGTTTCTATTTCAGTTTTGGACTCGTTTGTGAACAATTGGAGAAGATTAGACAAAAAGAACAATAAATTAGAAGATGTCTCAAAAGTATGGGGACTCAATTGCACTCAGTTAAAAGTTGAAGGACCAAATTAAAGATTATATAAAGTTAAAGGACCAAATGGGATGTTATGAAAAGATGGAGGACTAAAATGATCAAGACCTAAATTTGAAGGACCCAATTGGTGGCTGTTGAAACAAGAAAGACTAAAGCGCAAGAACTCTTAAAAGTCAAGCTAGGTGAAAGCTGGGCGATCGCCCAGCAGCTAACACCAATTACATAGAGCAATAATGCTGGCCTGGGCGATCACCCAGTGTGATGTTTTGTTGCGAAAATTTATTTCCTTTTTTGTGCCCTAATCTAGTTAGGTAACTTTTGGCCTGCGAATTTTGTAACTTTTTGGGATATTTTGGGGCACAACTAGGGTAATATAAATATGAGTTATTAACTCATAACAAAAGGGGGATTTTTGAGAGCAAAACTTGAGAGGAAAGACGGGAGATTCAAGAGAAGATAACGACTTGGCGATCAAGAGTTCTTTGAAGATTTCTTCTCTTAAAATCCATGCCGAGTTTTATCAATTCTTTTATTTGTAATTTAATTATGTTATTCTAACTTTCTTGAGTCAAGGTAGATGATGAAACCTTGTTTTTAACAAAGTGATAATTCCTTTATTCGTCTAATTCCGTTTTAGCGCTTTAATGCTCATGGTTCGTTCTTGTTAGATTAATTAAATAAAATTTCTTTCATCTTAAATATCATGTATTCTTGATTGTTAGAAATTGATTTAATTAATTCGTGCTTAGGGCTTAAACTCGATATACTAATTTCTTTTGATTTTTCGTTATCTTTTTATCAATTTGGGATACATAGAATGCTTAGTAACCCTTTGATTCTTTGTTTTCTTTTAATTGAACTTGATACGAAAAATGCTTAAGTAATTTATGTTTGAAGCAAAAGGAGAACCGATATTAGTTTTTTCTTCTTTGGGATTTCATTGATAAATATTTGAGGACGACAATAGATTGATTTTGTGTTGTCGTATGTTTTTGGGAATTGATCAATAATTGGATAGTTGCTAAGTTAAACAATGGTGGATTCCGAAACTTTGGTATTTTACATAACTTGATTCTTCAACCTAATTGTTTTTAGCTTATTTAATTAGTCTTTCAGTACAATTATTTCAACCAAACTCTTTTCGACTCAACTAACTTTGAATAATAGTTAATTTAGATTAAATTAGACATTCCTTATTGCAGTCTTTGTGGGATCGACCTTATTACTACTTTTCTATATTGCAATAGATTCGTACACTTGTGAATTAATTAAAATTTGACATCAGTGTGATACACACCTACATTTATGTAAGTGTTGTGTGCGAAGTCCACTGAAACGACTTAAACTACTAAAAAATTGCATGCCCTTCTCTATCTCTAAACATAGGATGTCTTGATTTGAGGGGAAAATGTATTTTGGATTCTTAAGAATTTGAGTCTTCTTTGACTAGGGCAAGGTATTTACTGTGGTGTCGCCATTCCTAGATTTAAAGAGTAGTGCGTTCGATGTAAGTATTATTTATCTTTCCTAAATATGAGATTGAAATTCCGTGATAGAATATTTTTCTAAATTAAACAATTTTTTTCTAGTTTCGATACCATGTAACCTCAATTACTGTATAATACTAGTATACTGCTTACGTGCGGTGGATCTGACCGTAGAGTTATAATTCAAATTCAATAGATAAACTTTGCAAAAGAGAGAAAAATATAGATAGAGTTGATGAGAGGAAATTTGATAAAATGGGTTGTTAATATTTGATTTTAATAAAGACAATGTATATTTTTTTTTTTGTGTAAGAGTGAAAAACTCTAGTTGATTATATATATTTTCTTTCGTCTCATTTCTTTGGCATATATTGGATTGGACATGAGTCTATAGTAGTTGTAGGGCAATAAACCTAGCCACATTAGTAAGCAGAAGCATAAGGCAATGTCCCTATCATTCTCTCTCCCAATTCTAACCAAATGACACTACCATGCACCTACCCCAAGTCTCTCCGCACTCTCCTTTTAAAGTCACGAGATCCTCTGTGGCTAAATGTTGATCTAGAGAGAGAGAGAGAGAGAGAGAGAGAGAGAGAGAGAGATAAATGTTCCCAGAGAGAGTGGCAGAACAAAACTGATAGAGAACTTTCAAGCACTCCTTTCTTCAACATCACTCAACTAGCCTCTACACTTCAGCCTCAAACTGAAGTCTTCATAATTTTCCAATCTCTAGTTATCTTCAATCTGAATATTGTTTGAACCTCTCATATTTTTCTGTCTGTCTTTCTTTGTCTTTTACCATGTAGGTCTCACCCCACAAACTTCACTTTTCTTTGCCTCCTAATCTCATTCTCTATCTCCTTGTTCTTTAACTCTCTGTTTGTTGTTTTATTTTTCAGGAGATCAGAAGGAAATCCATTAGACCTCAACAACTTACCTGAAGATTACTTCAAAGATGGGAAACAGGTCCTTGAGGACAGCTCTTCATCTTCTGGTACATCACTGTTGTTTTGAATGTCTCCCTAGCTAAAGATGCAATAAAAGTAAACTTACCCGTCTAGAAACGGGAGTTCTTGAGTGTCGTTAATGATCTCACACACCAGAAACACTTCTTTAGTACCAAATTAGTTGGTTTTGAAACTTTAGAAATTACATTAAATCTTAAAAGGGTTGTTTTCATTTTAATGGATACTGCATCTTGTTGAGAGTTTTACTATTTTGGACCTTTTTTTTTCCTTGGCTTTTGGAATTATAAAACGAAACCCTAGAAAGAAAAATCAAAAGCCAGCAAAATTGTTGGCTTGCATACTGATTCATGATTAGGGCAACTAGGGGTGGGGTTTAGGTATAAGATTAGTCTCATCAAAGTTGCTTTAATTGGAATATTTTGAAGCAGGCTACAGGAAAAAGAAAAGCAGTACTACGGATGAAAAGGATGAGTGTGGGAAGGTCTATGAGTGTAGGTTTTGTTCAGTGAAGTTCTGCAAGTCTCAAGCTCTTGGGGGACACATGAACCGGCACCGCCAAGGCGAGTCTTTTCAATCTATTCCATTTTGCTATTTTAAAACTATTTCTTACATTTCCATAAAATAAACAAGCCTTCAACTTATGATGACAAATAATATGATTTGGACACTTAAAATCTCAAGTCCACGCCTCTTAGGTCTGTATTAACAATTTTTTTTTTACATTATTAATAAAACATAAGTGGTTTTTTTTTTTTTAAATAAAAAAAAGGCAAAAGATGAGTTAGTTATAAAATATTTGTTTGACTACCAATGATTTTCTTCCTTTCCATGAAAGCCTTGTCTTGTCAATCTTGTTTATGTTTGGTTTCTTTATTTCTTGGTAGCTGTTCATTCAGCATGATTTGATAACTGTTGTCTGTATGTTCCTCAGAGAGGGAGACAGAAACACTGAACAAGGCTCGACATTTGGTCTTCACTAGTGATTTAGCACCAGGAGCTCATCACCTAGGGTATGTTTCCAGGTATATGCTGTTCCCTTTCTGTAACTTTTTGTTAAATGAACTAGATTTTGTTTTTAACTTTTCAGAATTCATTTGAAAAAAGATTAACACTCTTGAAAATTCACACTTTTTCAAACCCAGAAACCGAATACTAATGCGTTTTTCTGTTCATTATGGACTTGTAATATATGAGCAGTGGCCAACCAATTCCACACGGAAACTGTTATCGAACAGGGAATATTATGGGTGATCCAACAGTGCCATTCAGATCAATCTACCCAACAAGAATGTTTTCTGGTTCTTCACCCCTTTTTCCACCACCTCAACAAGGACTGCCGCCACCTCCACAGCCACCGCCCGGACTGCCATTGCCCCCACCCCAACCTTACTTGTACACTTCTCCTTCACGGGTAGGTTCCATCCCAGCACAATATCCTGGACCATTGGTGAATGACTACTTTGTTGCTGGAAATGTCCTCCCCGGAAACTCGCGATATTCAAACTCCAAGTCTAGCTATTCTCCAGCACCACAGGGTAGTAATTTCACCTGCGTAGGTGCACCAGTTGGACATGGATTTCCAAATGGTAATGAAAGCTGCAGCCGAGGACAAGATGGAGTTGATGATGTTAGAGACACGTCACTGCACAATCAGGAGGAAGGATTGGATTGGGACCGGAGGTAGACAAAGGACAATATTGCTAGATTTTGTATCTTGTATTGATAAATCAGTTTCAAGATGAAGGATTCTATTTTTGTTTTTTGTTTTCTGGGTTTTCAGATATTATTTTGCTTTAATTAGTGAGAGTGCAAGTGTTATCTGCTGTGACACGGCACTCTCACTGAAAGAGAAAAGGAATCCGAACAAAACTGACAAATGGGGATGTGCAAAGAGAGAAGTTATGGTTTTTGTGCAGCTTTTCGTGCTCACACATTCACACTGAGGTTGCTCAGTTTGGCATGAAGCAGGGATTGGATGGGGTCTATTTTTGATCACGACAAACTGTGAAAACAAACTAGATATTGCTAGTGAAACTGGGACAAGGACTTAGATTTCAACAGAATCCACCCAACCCCTTTAGGGTTTCTCTTAACATATATCTCATGCTTGGTTTGTTTTTTTGTTTAACATCACGTAAGTGGAGTATTTATTGATAATTAAATTAAAATAAAATAAAATTTTTCAAGGAGAGAATAGAATAAGATTTTGAGGACATGGTAAAATACTAAGATATTAATTGATTGTTTCAACTTTTTATGACAACATTAAATTCAAGAAATGTTTGACTCGAACTACACAAAACTAAAAATCTTTTTTGTAGTAAAATTAAAGTGCATTAGAATTCCAACTATCTCTTAATTACGTACGTACTTGATTGACAATGCCATCATTTCTCTTATTAGAGATAAAACAATAATATTCACGTGGAAAGCGCCTTGGTGAGAGGAAAAACAATATTTAATCTCGAGGGGTCTTGACGTGATAAAATGACAATTATGTGTTAAATAAAATTTTTATTTTTACTTATATATTTACTATTATTATATTTATTTAATAATGAGTATGCAAATAAAAGTGTCAATAATCACTTGATATAATATAAGTTGAGTGCTTGTATTGAGAAGTAGAGTGTGATACAACTAATATTTTGATCATGAACAAAATTGTTCACAACTAATGTATTGACACATTGTACGAGAAAGTTCTAGTGTTGACTATTTATCGTTCGGGTGTACAATTCATCCTTATCGCAAAAATAGTTTAATTGTAACACTAGTACACTTGAAGTGTATTGAACGGACCACATGTCGAATTTAATTATATAGCATGACCATGTAAAAATTTAATTTCATTTGATCACCGTGTATTTCATCTAAGCCCATATTTGGCTAAGATTAAATTATAATTTAAGTTAATCAAACATACTTTTTATCCACGCATTTTATAGTTTACACAATTTACTATCCACTTATTATTCAAACATTCCACATGACCCATAACTTACAAACAACTAAAAAATAATATTAGCACTACCAAATATGCTATCAATCTCATAATTGTGTTGTGTATATCTTTTCTTGAGTTTAATGATTCTTTAATTTACCGATAGATGACATCAATTTGATTGATTAAATATTTCGGTGAGTTGAGAGTTTGAAAATGAGCGAAGTAGAGAACACAGATTCGTTTTGACAACTATCGTCTCGAAAATTAGGTTGAGTGACTAAAGTATTTTTCATTGAACAGTTATAAATTAATCTGAACTAAGTGTTTAGCGACGGCGAAATTTCAACATATGTGAATTGATTCACATAATTGTTGAAGAAGAATATAACTTAAATTAATGAGTATAATTAGAGGGTAATACAATCATTTATGCTCATGCCTAATTATCGGATCTCGGGTGTTGATGAAATATATATACGGTAGTAGCTTATGTAAGTTTATATATTATGAGAGTGCAATCTTTTGTATTTAATGGAAATAGAAAATGACTAATAATTAAATTGGGTGGTCTAGGGTCAACTACACATGATCTAATTACTACAGTATGGAAAATATATGTTCGAGCATGTCGTGTGATAGCTCTATAAATTTTTAGATTCAATTGTAATTATTATGAAAGTTGTAGACTTGATTGTAATTTTGATAGAAGTTCGATAACTACACTTGCAATTAAATCAAGTTGCGTGTAATTAGACTTGGACTAGAATTAAAACACCCTTTCCTATAAATAAAGGGAAGAGATGGCGCCTAGGTCACTATATAAATCTTTAAGCACCGTTTGGCTTTAAGAAAATTGAAAATTTGTTTCTTCTCATTTTCTTAGTATGACCAAATTGAAAATTTTTTTATTGTCCGCAAGGTCATTTTCTTAGTATGACCAATTTTTATTATTTAGAAAAAAATAACGAGACATAAAAATATAAAAGATAGAGAAAATTTTTTGGATTATCAAAATTTTCCACTATATGAAAAATCATTAAATTCATATAGATTTCACTCACCCAAATTCTTCAAATATCTTAAGAAAAAAATAATATCATACGCTTTACCACACTTACCAACTTCTACTCTTTATACAAGCTACAAAAAGAACAAAAAAAAAATTAAAAAAAAAAATAGAATACTAGACTTACAAATTTTCCCTCAAAAAATCTTCAAATCATGTACCATAAAAGAAAACACCGTCAATATATAGACAATGCATGTTGAAAATCGAAGCAAAAAGATTCGAACCAAAATTGCTTTCCAACTTTTGGCTGTCTAAGATGTGTATTATTTGGATACTTCCCATTTTCATCACCAATATAATAATACTATTTGGTTAATTACACTAACGATCACTTAATTTACCTTAAATTTTAAAAAAGTCACTAAAGTTCAAAAATTACTGTACTGGTCACTAAAGTATATAACCTTTTTCCAAACGGACACTCCATTAAGTTGTCAACCTAAATGGTAATGTGGCATCGCTAAATGCTGACGTGGCACACAATAGACTGTTATTTATTGCATGACAGCATGTACTTTATGTAATGTTTACTTCAAGCCCTATATTTTCAATTATCTTTCAGCTAAGTCCTCCATAATTGCATCTTGGCCCTTAATATTTTACATCTTTACATGTTGGTTCCCAAATTTTTAATTATCTTTCAGTTAAGTCCTCCAAAAATTACAGTTTAGGTCCTTCAATTTTTTACATCTTTTCACTTAGGTCCCCTAAATCCTTGATTTTAAAGGCCAATAAAATATATTTTTGTCTATTTTTGTCAACTCTAAGTGAAAAGTACAGATTTTGTACTTATTTTTGGTCACTAAAAGTAGACATTTGTGATTTCTGTCAAATATTTTATTATTTAAATTATATTATTTTGTTTGTTAGGTAAAAATCTGAGTATAAAGTCAAGAATTTAGCTGAAAGATAATTGAAAATGTAAGGACTGAAGTAAATATTATATAAAGTACATGAACTACTATAAAATAAATAACGGTCTATTGTCTGCCATGTTAGCACTTAATAGTGCTACATCACCATTTTAGGTTAGGAACTTAACGGAATGACCATTTGAGAAAGAGATGTATAATTTACTCATCAGCACTATAATTTTTGTATTTCATTGACCATTTTGAAATTTAAAGACAACTCCAGTAACCGTTAGTGAAATTAACCATAATACTATTATATGGTATCTTCACTCCAGAATTGTAAACGGGCTGGAAATAAGAAGCTTGTAATATTTGTGAAACACTTATTTTATTTTATTACTTATTTTCATTTGAGGCCCTTTTACTTTTGGCACTTTTGAGGCAAAATCTCAACAAAGAATATCATAAAAGACTTGAAGGTTTGGAGCACCAACTTCGTAAAATAAAAGCATGATGTTCGTGAATCAGATTGAGATGTGTAATCAAATATCGATTCAGTTACAATACTAACATTTAGTATTTTATTATAAGAAACATGTGAACATCTAACAAATATCCTGATTTATTTTAATACAGAAAAAATTTATTTTTTGGATAATTTTCGTGCCAATCTCCAACAAGTGGTATCAAAGCAGTTTAGATCGTTCATGTGCTTGTTATATTTTTTGAATATATTGATTGTATATTCTAGTCGAGTGATGTCTAAGATTATTTGTTTATATGTTGATTGAGTGATTGAAATTATTTTAAAATGTGATCCAATTATTTTGTAGCTCCAGTTGTTTATTGTAATTCGTTTTTTTGAGTATGCAACGAGATAAGTGGATTACGACTCCATTATCTTGGTTTAATTATTTCGTTTCAATTAGATACAAAATTTTGTCCTAAATTGAGACTAGATTTTTTTTTTTTTGGTAATTATTCAATTTATGCAATTTGGGAACTTTTGCAGATTGATTGAAGAATTGAAGATCAAACTTGATGAAGGTGACTAAGTAAGAACAAAGTTATGGTGAAGATGCTGAGCTGCAGTGGCAAGAAAGGAGACAGAAGAGCTATTGGAAGAAGAGAAGCAAACCAGAAACACCAGGAGCTGAAGATGAAGAAGAAGGAGCTAACAACCAACCATATTAACTAAAATTTAAATAACACAAAACGGCACCATTTTACCATTTAAACTAAATGATTGAAATTGTATTTCGTTTCTTTTATTGCACTTTAGAAACATGCTTTTAATTGTTTTGCTGATATATACAGTTAGCTGTGGGGGAGAGAGAGAGAGAGAGAGAGAGAAATGTAATTTGCTAGCTGATTTGGAGAGCTCTTCTTCCTCATTCTCTGAATTATGTTTATCCTTATCTCTTCTTGTTTCTCAAATTATTTCTACCCATTCTGTATTGAAGCTGGTTTTATTAAATATAAGTTGAGATTTACAGTTTGAGTTCCAAATTGTTGATTTTGAGTGAAATTTACCATTGCTGAAGTTTCATTCATTACAATTGGTATCAAAGAATTAAGCTCCAAGAACCAGATGGAAACCAGACTAAAAGCTAACGAGGAAGTTTGGAAAAGTGTTGATAAAGAGATAAATGATTTGGGGGCTGCCTACACTACATTGCTGGTAAAGTAGATTCCACTTAAAAACTTCTCAGGGCACTAAGCACTAGACATGATAATTATATGCTGGAAATAAATGATAAGTATGAATCTATAGTTTCTATGCTGGCTAAAATGAGCACGTCTAAAGATAAACAAGCAGAAGAAAGTATGTATAAAGATGAGCAAATAGAGCGACTTTATATGAGTTCAGCTGATGGGAGTATGTTGGGTGGAAAATTTGGTGGTGAAACTAGACTCGGGAGGAATGGGAATGATACCAGAATAAATCATAAGTCCCTAAGATTGATTTCCCTCAATTCTGTGGTGAAAGCCCAATAGAATGGGTGAGGAAAGCCAATAAGTACTTTTAATTACATCAAGTGCCAGAGGAATTGAAAGTAGGAATAGCTGAGATGTATTTAAAAGGGAAGACAGATGTGTGGTTTCATGGATTTCAATCTAGCCATCCGAATGCAGATTGGAGAATTCTAACCAATGAAGTGTGCCGAAGGTTTGCTGAAACCACTAGTGAAGAGGTGTTGGAAACCTTTTGTAAAATTAGGCAATATGGAGGGATTGCTGAATATGTGGAGAGGTTTGAGGAGATAAAAGCTCAAGCTATGCAAGCCTTACCAAACCTACCTAAGTCCTATTATATTAGTGTATTTACAAGTGGATTCAAGGGAGAAATTAAATCCATGGTCAAAATAATCAAACCTATTTCTCTGACCCAAGCCATTGAGATTGCCTTTTTACAGGAAACCACCATTTCAACCATCAGTAAAAATGCCAAAACACACAAACCTTACATCCACCTTAAGCCACATGAAGCAGTAAACACAGAAACCAAAAGACCAAGCCATTCTTTCCCTTATAAAACCCTTACCCTTGCTGATTTGCAAACAAAGAGGAATTTGGGACTTTGTTTTAAATGTGATAAGAAATATACCATTGGACATGTCGGTAAGAATAGGATGCTGAATTATATTTTGGTAGCTGAAGAAGAAGAGGGGGATGTGGAGGATGAGGTGTTAACCGAGGAAGAGGATATGGGAGTTATGCAGATTTCTCTTGATGCATTAATGGGGAATCTTATCCATAAAACCATCATAATTCCAGGAAGATCAGAGGCAAAAACATATCTATTTTGATAGATAGTAGAAGCACTCATAGCTTCATAGATGATATCTTGGTGCAAACTCTGGGATATCAAAATGATGACAGCAAGCCCTTTACTGTGACTGTAGCTAATGGGCAGAAATTGGAGAGCAGCTCGATAAATCAACCTGTTTGTCTGGCAGATGCAAAGTATGGAATTTCAATACAAATTGAGGTCTTTAAAACTTGGTGGAAGTGACATGGTTTTAGGAGTTAATTGGTTGAGCCAATTTGGGTCTATAACATTTGATTTCAAACAGGGACACATTAGCTTCATGAACCAGGGAAGGAGATTAACTCTCAACAGTGGAGACTCAGACTGCAGGTTTGAGTTAATCTAGGGACCACAGATGGAGTCCTTGATGACCCAACAACCATATAGGTTGGTGGGACAACTTTTTACTATCTGGGATGAAGGGATACCAACTACTCCAGAAGAGATTAAACCAATTTTGGAAGAATTTGTGGATGTTTTTAGAGAGCCTAAAGGATTACATCCAAAAAGGCTACATGATTATCATATTCCACTGAAAGAGGGAGCCCAACCCTTCAAAATCAGACCCTATAGGTGCCCTTTCATCCAGAAGACTGAGGTGGAAATACTTATAGAAGAGATGTTGGCCACAGGGATCATACAACCAAGCAATAGTCCCTTTGCTTCCCCTGTGCTGCTAGTCAAGAAAAAGAATGGGACTTGGAGGTTTTGCGTTGATTTTTGACAGTTGAAAAGTTTAACTGTGAAATACAAGTATCATATGCCCCTTATTGATGAGCTAATTGATGAACTATATGGGGCTAAGTACTTCAGCAAGATAGACCTTAGGGTTGGTTATCATCAAATCAGGGTGAAGCCTGATGATGTGTTTAAAACAGCATTCAAAACTCATCAAGGATTATATGAGTTTAAGGTGATGCCATTTGGGTTGACTAATGCACCTGCCACGTTTCAGAGTCTAATGAATGAGGCTTTTAAGGAACAGCTAAGAAAATATGTGTTAGTCTTCTTTGATGATATTTTGGTGTACAGCAGGGAAATAATCAGCCATGGTGAGCATCTGGGCACTGTACTCCAACTCCTGAGGAAACATCAACTTTTTGCTAATCTAAGTAAATGTACTTTTGGACAGACTAAGGTGGAATACTTAGGTCATGTGATTGACCAACAAGGAGCGGCTGCAGATCCAAAGAAAGTGGAAACTATGCAGTCTTGGCTTCCCTCTACCAATCTCAAACAACTAAGAGAATTTATGGGCTTGACTGGTTACTATAGAAAGTTTGTTAAAGGATATGGAACATTGGCTAGACCTTTAACTGACTTATTAAAGAAGGAAAACTTTTTGTGGGATGAAAAAACTGAATCAGAATTTAACACCCTGAAGGGAGCTTTGAGTTTCACCCCTGTCCTAGCATTACCTAATTTCACTTAGCCATTTATTATAGAGACTGATGCTAGTTATGGATGATTATAGGCTGTATTGATGCAGAACAGAAGACCCTTAGCCTATATCAGTAAAGCTTTTGGACAGAGAAGCTTAGGGATGTCCATGTATGAAAAGGAACTGCTTGTCTTGGTAACTGCTGTGGTCAAGTGGAGACATTATCTTGAAGGACACCATTTTATCATCAAAACAGATCATCAATCATTAAAGTACTTGCTGGAGTAAAGAGTCACTACGCCTCTGCAACAGAAATTGTTGACTAAACTTGTGGAATTGGATTATGAGATACAATACAGAAAAGGGGTAGAAAATGTAGTAGCTGACGCCCTTTCAAGAAAGGAGGAGGGAGAATGCAATGCTATAACTCAACTTGTCCCAGCTTGGTTACAGAAAATTATTGACAGCTATAAAAATGATACAGCTGCTAAGGAACAAATTCAAAACCTGATGATTGGGACAAATACTGACCCTATGTATCAGTATTACAATGGAGTGCTTAAATATAAATCCAAGCTCTACATTGGCAATGGAGGAAACATGAGACAAAATTATTCAGAACATTCATTCCTCTCAAGAAGGGGGACACTCAGGAATTCAGGCAAGTATTCTTAGGGCCAAGCAACATTTTTTTGGCCAGGCATGACACAAGAAATTAGAAAGGAGGTTTTGCAATGTGATGTGTGCCAAAAATGTAAAGAGGAACATGTTCCTTACCCTGGTCTTTTACTGCCACTACCTGAACCACATCATTCTTGGAGTCACATAGCTATGGATTTTGTGGAGGGACTACATAAATCAGAGGGCAAGGATGTAATACTGGTTGTAGTTGACAGATTGACAAAGTATGGCCATTTTTTAACACTCTCCCACCCTTTTTCAGCCAGGAAAGTTTCCCAACTGTTCCTTGACAATATCTATAAGTAACATGGATGTCCACAATCCATCATCTCTGACAGGGATAGAATATTTACCAGCACCTTTTGGCAAGAGTTGCTCAAGCTATTGGGAACTAAATTACATATGAGCATGGCATACCATCCTCAAATTGATGGGCAGACTGAAAGACTCAACCAATGCCTAGAAATGTATATAAGGTGCATGACTCATGCCAAGCCTAAGGCATGGCTAAGTGGATTCCTTTGGCAGAATGGTGGTACAACACCACTTATCATACAGCTATTCAGAGATCTCATTTTGAAGCATTATATGGAATTCCACCTCAACAGCAGGCCATGGGACCTTACCAGTAGACCAATGTTGCTGCTGTGGATGACATATTGCAGGAGAGATACAAAATAGATCAACAGTTGAAGGAGAGTTGGGCACAGACAAGAGCTAGAATAAAGCACTATGCTAATAGAAAACGAACAGATAGGTATTTTTAGGTTGGAGATTGGGTCTATTTGAAATTGAACCCCTATCAATAGCAGTATGTAGTGAAGATGATCAATTAGAAACTTAGCCCCAAGTATTATGGACCTTTCAAGGTTGTAGATAAAGTTGGAGAAGTAGCATACATATTGGACCTTCTTGTGGGGACAAAAATTCATCCCGCATTTCATGTGAAATTACTGAAGAAAAAAATTGGGGACAAGGCAGTGAGAGTTGCAGATCGTCCAGTGGACATCTCAACAACAGCCTTAGACAAACAACCACAGAGAGTTTTACAAGCCAGAATCTATAAAAAAGGAAGTGGGGCTGGAGTTAAATGGATGATACAGTGGACTCATCAGACCGAGGAAAAAGCTACATGGGAAGATTCCACAAGTATTCAGATAAAATATCATACATTTAAACCTTGGGGACAAGGTTTAGATTAGCCGGAGGCTTGTTATGGTGAAGATGCTGAGCTGCAGTGGCAAGGAAGGAGACGGAGGAGCTACTGGAAGAAGAGAAACAAACCAGAAACACCAGGAGCTGAAGATGAAGAAGAAGTAGCCAACAGCCAACCATATTAACTAGAATTTGAATCACACGAAACGGCGCCGTTTTACCATTTAAACTAAATGATTGAAATTGTATTACGTTTCTTTTATTGCACTTTAGAAACAAGCTTTTAATTGTTTTGCTGATATATACATTTGTTTGGAGAGAGAGAGAGAGAGAGAGAGAGAGAGAGAGAGAGAGAGTACGTGAAATGTAATTTGCTAACTGATTTGCAGAGCTCTTCTTCCTCATTCTCTGAATTCTGTTCTTCCTTATCTCTTCTTGTTTCTCAAATTATTTCTATCCATTCTGTATTGAAGCTGGTTTTATTAAATATAAGCTAAGATTTACAGTTTGAGTTCCAAATTGTTGATTTTGAGTAAAATTTACCATTGCTGAAGTTTCATTCATTACAAACAACAACAACAAAAATGGATGATCATGGGTCGGAATATGTGCCAGTGGTGGCGGTGTCATTGCGCGGCGGAGGATCCTTGCGGTTGGGTTCTTTGTTGGATAGTGACGTAGCCGATCAGGCCTGTGCTTGCCATGTAGATCTATCTGTGCCCATCGCGCAGATCCATGGACAATCGAATCTGCACTATATGTCACACAAATGAACAGATTATGGCTTGGTCATGGGATTGATTTCGGTGTCTTGGCAACCTTGATGTTAGAGAAAGCTTTAATGAAAAAGAAAACCTCTGTTCGGAAACACGGATAGCTGGGCTTGTTTGGCAACATGTTCAAGACTTGGGATGTTTACATCTCATTGATGATTTGGGCTTATTTGGCAATTGCAGCAAGGCTTTAGGCTGAAGATTTATTTTGAAAATTGGGCTTGGCCCAATTAGTTTTTAATTCTATTCTTGGGCAAATTACAAAAATACACTAAATTTTATTGGCTTTTTGAAAAGTCATTAGAAGTAAAGGTTTATAATGTAAATACTTTTCAAACATAATAATAATCGTATTGTTTACGATTTTCAATTCCAAAATTAGACACAAATCACAATTACGCAGGATCATTTTGTTCAAACCACCTTCAAAATCTATAATTACTATGTCGCGTTATAGATATAATTAGTATATTTGTGTATTTTGCCCAAATTTCGGATGTTTCAAGCAGATTCACGTTCAAATTTTCATGTTTTCAGCAATAATTGCATCTCATATTCTAATTTGATTCTCCAAAGGTAAATTATGAACACAATCTACTTTTAAAATATACTAATGTAAAGGTTTATAATGTAAATACTTTTCAAACATAATAATAATCGTATTGTTTACGATTTTCAATTCCAAAATTAGACACAAATCACAATTACGCAGGATCATTTTGTTCAAACCACCTTCAAAATCTATAATTACTATGTCGCGTTATAGATATAATTAGTATATTTGTGTATTTTGCCCAAATTTCGGATGTTTCAAGCAGATTCACGTTCAAATTTTCATGTTTTCAGCAATAATTGCATCTCATATTCTAATTTGATTCTCCAAAGGTAAATTATGAACACAATCTACTTTTAAAAAGATTGCTGCATTACGTTATAGATTTCAATCCCGACACATACTTGTTCATTCTCTTTTATTATGGGTTTGTAATTTTTTATGTTTTTGTTTGTGTTAATAAATATGAAATTTCAACTTTGGATCAGTGGTATTAAGTAAGGTCTTCTGAAACATTATGAATATGAATTACAGAGATGCATACAAGGTATTTGTGAAAATGAAAATATAAGAATTGATGCTTTAGATTACTGAAAAAAGTGACATATTCTGTCACTTTTTACTGAGAAAGTGACAGAAAAATGGATACAAGTGACTGAACAACTTTGGATCAAAAACTTCTCTATGAATTGCTTGGTGATGAAGGATCTTGTATTAATATATGGGAGTATTAGTTTGTATTTACTAATAAGATAGAATTGACATAACAAATATTCAATTTTCTATTACTTGAATCTTGTTGACTATACAAATTAATTTGGCAAGATAAAAAAAATGTATATAATATTTATAGGAGTGATGAGTTATATGTCCAAGGTACACAATCTGGTGACAATGTAAATATGAATATGAATTGAGGCTTTGGAATATTGAGAAAAGTGACACGTTCTGTCACTTTTTACTGAGAAAGGGACATAACAATGGATACAAGTGACGGAGAAACTTTGGATCACGAACTTCTCTATAGATTACTTTTTACAAAAGTACTGTTGATTTAATCTTAGATAAATTTAGACAATATATATTTTGAGATTTTTAAAGAGATTAATTTATAAAATTGGGACTCTCATGTATTAGTTAATAGAGAAATATTAATTTTCTTACAAAATAATAATGTTTTTTTTGGTTAATTGTAAACTATTTTTTGAAACATTTTTTAAAAAATATAAATAGTAAAAGCATGTTAGTCTTATTGCTTTGAGATATAAGCATGTTTGGCTTAAATTAAAAAGTTTGCTTATAAGTACATTTAAAATAAATAATTTACTTGTCACACTAAACATAATTTGGATTGAAACATGAATTAAACTAAAATTTAATTAAATCTAAACAATTTTATGTTGAAGTTGGTCTAATGTTTGAAAAAAAAAAAAGACAATTTAAGTTGGAGACTTGAAATTTTAGAAACTTTTAGATTTATATTATTTGGATTATGTATTGGGGTTATTCACAAAATGAGTGATTAGTGTTAAGGAGAAAAAAAAATTGCGGGCTAGCCCGATGGGCCTGCCGGGCCGAGCCGGGCCGTGCCGTGCTGTATAGGCTCAGTTTTGTTTGAGCTAGGGCCAGTCCAACCCAAAATCTGGGTTATATGACCATACCAGTTTTGCCACCTTTAAGTGACATGCATTATTGAGGACGATCTAACATTAATATATCATTTTCTTTGTCTTGAATATGAATTGAGGTATTGGATAATAAAGTGACATACTCTGTCACTTTTTAAGTAAAACGTCACATACGCTGTAATTTGAATTTTTTTAATAGAATATTTTTTCTTAAGAATATAATGAGCTTATAAAAACTTTTTAATTAATATTTCGATATTACCCCCTAATTTGTTTATGTTGGATCTGAATTAAGTTTGCACATTTGAAAAAGTGACATAGTAGGTCACTTTTTAATGAAAGTGTCACTTTCATATTTCAACTTACTTGGTATCTTTCCTTTACACATATTATTTTGTATTTCAATCAGATTTTTAATTATTACCTTCTTCTTTTTTCGTGTTCTAAATTGATATTTATTGTACATTATTGAGTGACATGCATTGTTGAAGACGATCAAATGTTAATGTATCATTTTATTTGTCTTGAATATGAATTATGGTATTCAATAAGAAAGTAATATGCTCTGTTACTTTTTATGTAAAAGGTCATGAACAATGTAATTTGAGTTTTTTTAATAGAACAAATTTTTGTTAAGGATATAATGAGCTTATAAAAACATTTTAATTGATATTGAGATATTACTTCCTACTCATTTTGTGTTGGATCTGAATTAAGTTTATGCATTTGACAAAGTGAATTTGTGTGTCACTTTTTAATGAAAAAGTCAGTTTTATGTTTCTAAATCAATTTACTTGTTCTCTTTCATTTGCACATCAATAAGATTTTTAATTATTGCCTCTTCTTTTTTGTATTCTAAATTGATATTTGTTGTGCATTATTGAGTGACATGCATTATTGATAATGATCAAATATTAGTATATCATTTCTTTGTCTTGAATATGAATTAAGGTATTGGATAAGAAAGTGACTTGAACTGTCACTTTTTAAGTAAAAGGTCAAACACAATGTATTTTTAGTTTTTTTTTTAATAGAACATTTTTTCTTAAGGATATAATGAGCTTATAACATGTTTTAATTGATATTTTAATATTACTCCATACTCTTTTTGTGTTGGATATGAATTAAGTTTGTGCACTTAAAATGTGATATGTTGTGTCACTTCTTGAACAAAAGGTCGCACAGTGTCTATATGAATGTTTCAATTTGGTAATAATGAATATATTTGTTTTTTTTTTTTTTCAGATATGGATAAAATCAATGTCTTCATCCATTATGGGGGATTATTGTTTGTTGTAGAATCAGGAGAAAAGTAGCAAGATTCAAAATGCACATAAGGTGTTTGTCAAAATATACTAGCCAAATTTTTTTTTCTAGAATATGAATTAAATAGACATTAGAAAGTGACAAGCTGTGACACTTTTTAATTAAAAGGTCATGTATTGTGTAATTTGAATTTTTTAATGGAACATGTTTGTTTAAGCTTACAATGAACTTATAAAACCTTTTAAAGGATATTTAGATCTACAATTATAAGCTCGTTGGATTGTGTTTGGTTTGAGAGTTTATATGAGCTTATGTGACTAAATTTTATTTTGTTTTGTACCTTTTTATTTTTATAGGAACATTCATGATTTATTCCTTATTAACTTTCACTTTAATCATTTATTTGAAAATGTCTCATGTTATGCACTTAGAATTTTGCTCTATTGTATAATTTTTAATTCAAATTGTTCAACTTTGGGTTAATGGCAGTAAGTTAGGTGGCACGACCATAGTGGAGATATGTAGCAAACTAATCAAATATTGAGAGCTTGTGTTATCAGACTAAAAAATCGAGAACTCTATGTTGGTTGTAATTGTATTGAAAATGAAGGATTATGATGTGATTTTGGGCATGGATTCATTATCAAAATATCAGGCTACTATAAACTGTAAAGAAAAGTCGGTAACATTTCAACCTACAGGGAAGGAAGTTTTCACATTTTTTGAGATTAGAAAGGACTTTAAGGTTTGAATCATATATGTACTAAAAGCACAACGTTTATTAGATAGTGGTTGTGATGGATATTTGGTTAGTGTTATGAATTCTGAAGTACAGCAGAGCCCGTTCCTTAGTAATGTACTAGTGGTACAAGAATTCCCAGAGGTATTCTCTGATGAACTACCTGGTATATCACCTGATCGTGAGATAGAATTTGTGATTGACTTAGTTCCAGGTACCTCAATAATATCTAAAGCTCCATATAGAATGGCCCCAGCTGAGCTAAAAGAGTTAAAGATACAATTACAAGAATTGTTAGATAAAAGTTTTATTAGACCAAGTTTTTCTCCGTGGGGTGTACCAGTACTCTTTGTTCAAAAGAAGGATGGTACAATTATGTTGTGTATTGATTATCGAGAATTGAACAAGGTCACAATAAAAAATAAGTATCAATTGCCGAGGATTGATGACTTGTTTGATCAACTTCAAGGTGCATCTATATTTTCTAAGATTGATTTGCGATATGGGTACCATCAATTAAAGATAAAAGAAGTGGACATTCGCAAGATAGCATTTTAGTACGAGGAATGGACATTATGAATTTTTGGTGATGCCATTTGGGTTAACAAATGCCCTAGCAGCTTTTATGGATTTGATGAATCGGGTATTTAAGGTTTTCCTTGATAAGTTTGTCATTGTATTTATCGATGATATCCTAAGTTATTCTCGTACTAAAGAAGAGCATATTGAACATTTGAGAAGGGTACTTCAAATCTTGAAAGAGAAGCAGTTTTATGTTAAATTTAAAAAAAATGTGAATTTTGGCTCGATCGAGTAGTATTCTTGGGGCATGTGATATTAGGAGAAGGAATATCAATATATCTAAGTAAAGTAGAAGTTGTCAATAATTGCCCACGACCTTTAAACCCTTCAGAAGTACGAATTTTTGTGGGCTTAGCTGGATATTATCGTAGATTTGTTGAAGGGTTCTCCAAAATAGCTACTCATTTGACACAGTTGACGCAGAATGATGTGACATTTAGATAGACAGATGATTATGATCAGGTAATGCAAAAACTAGGCAAATTATCTACAAAGCACTAGGCTTTCCACGATCACCTACAATGCAATAACTACTTGAGCTAATGTCCAATAAGTAAAAACCATGTATGCGATGAGTGTGGATGTAGGATGTAATGTTATTTATGTTTAAAATATCTAATAGAAATGTAACATATTCAAATATGCATAAAATAATCTCGAGAACATTTCTTTTAAAAAAAATTTCTTTTCATTGGCCCCTTGACCCAATTGCTATGCACTGGAAAAGAGATCTGCGAAATATCAACAATCAAATGGCCAATATCATATCAACATGGTCGAGTGGACCATCCTCTTGAGACCACTAGAAGCTCTCCCTATCTACCCCTGTGATCACCTAAGAAGTATCTCACTCGTGGCACCGATACTCAATCACAAGGATACCGTCAAGTGGACCATCCTCCTATGATCATCAAAGACTCCCCCTATCTCTCTTTGGGATCACTCGAGAAGTTCCCCACTTGCAGTACCAAAAAATATCACATAAGTACGCCTCGCATGCCTCAGTGCACTAGTAATGGTCAATAAAACATTTTTATCATGTAAATTCATTTCTCAATTTACATCATGCATGCAATATTCTCAACTATGCACATATGACATGCATGCATGTGTAAATTCTCATGAATGGCTTGCTCAATCAAAATGGAAGCCAATTTTCTTTAGAAACAACTTCTCAATTGTCTTGACCAATGTCAAATGCGTAATAAACTCATAAAAAAGATATAGAAAGTGTCACGATAAAGATCAATAAAAATTACTTCAAGACATAATATGTCATTCCATTGTAGTTTTAAATGGATTTTGCTTACTTTTCACCACAGTGCGTGCCTTGTTCTAGCATTAGAGTTCAATAACAGCATGAAAATGTTGGAAAAATGCCAAATTTCTACTTGGGCAGATTCAGGTTTTTGGCATTCGGTTGCTCTCCAGTTGAATATCATGAAGCTTTTCACACCCTTTTCCATATTCAATCACTCCCAAACTTCTACCATACTTATATAACATACATATGAAGATAATCATGTTATAATTGGTGTAAAATAATGTAATTACTGCATCAAAATCAGCCCCTAAACAGAACATAGAACATAAATGACTGTTATTGAGTTCCTATTGAATTAACACATCTAATTTAGGTATTTACCCATGGAAGCTCATATCCAAATATTTAACTCTTATAAAATCATTCATGTTGATAATATAGGTTTCATTTAAGATATTACCCAAAATTAAAGAATGAACAACTTAAATTCAACAATCATCCAATTTCTGCCATTGGTGTTTCATTCAAGATCGTACAGCTATATATCCATTTTTTAATCATGATAACATCTCCAACATCACTCCCAACATGTTTTATAAGGAGTCCCAGGTGTTTAAGAAATCATAAATTCTCGAAATACCCAATGTTTTGCACCAAAACCTAAACTATACTCACCTATCCACAATTCAGCTTCAGCTTCTTGGTTCTTAGTTTATTCTTAGTTTATGGTGATGAGAATGACTTAGAGGTTAAGAAAAGGGCTACAAGATAAAGATTGGACAAGCATGAGGTGTCAACTTAGTAAAATCTGATTTTCATTTAGCCTTTACAAGCTAAAATCCTATGTACTCATATTTGTTTATACGTGGATAAAATGTTGATTGTAAGAAATCAAATGCAATGTATAAAAGAAACAAAGATGTTTCTATCTTCCACGTTCAAAATAAAAGATCTTGGTCAAGTAGATACCATATTAGGTATCGAGGTCACCAAGACTAGTGGGGGTTATATGTTAAGCCAATCACATTATGTTGAGAATGTGATCAACAAATTCAATTATTTGAACATCAAAGAGGTAAAACCCCGTTTGATCCAAGTTTGAGACTTGCAAAGAATGATGGAAGACTAATAGCATAACTTGAGTATGCAAGTGTTATAGGAAGTCTTATGTATGCGGTGCAATGCACAAGACCCGATAGCATTTGCAATTAGTAAACTCAGTAGGTTTATTAGAAATATAAGTGAAGAACATTGGAAGACTATCGGAAGGGTTCTTGGTTATTTGAAGAAGACTAAGGATCTAGGTCTCCAATATTCTAAAATTCCAGCAATCATAGAGGGATTTACCGATGCTAGTTGGATATCTAGTGTAGGTGAGAATAAATTCACCCCAGGTTTGGTGTTCACTTTTGGGAGAGGTGCGATTTCTTGGAAATCTAAGAAACAAACATGCATAACACACTCAACTTTGGAATTCGAATTTGTAGCATTGGCTTAAACCGGAAAAGATGATGAATGGCTTAGGAATTTAATGTATAAAATTCCATTGGGAGAGATGAATAATTCTTCTATATCTATCTTGTGTGATAGTCAAGCCACTTTAGCTCGAGCGTACAAAGAAGTGTATAATGGTAAGTTTAGACACGCGAGTTCAAGACATGACTATGTGAGGAAATTAATTAAAGATGGAATAATTTCACTCGCTTATGTGAAGTCAAATGAGAATTTGGCTAATTAGCTTACTAAACCGCTCACAATGAAGTTAGTATGGACAACAACTAGTAGGATGAGGTTGAAACTCTGTAATTAAATCCACCAATGACGACAACCCTACCTGATTATAATAACAAGTATACCTCGGGTTCAAATGTTAACAACAAGTCATTCAACACTTATTCTTTTCTTAAACCCTATCATAGGTTATAAGTGCTGGTTGTTACAAAAATGATTGATGAGTTTCTATAACTCTTAATAAAGTTCAAATCGTTGGATCAAGTATCTCTAAAATTGACAAAGATACTGCAAGAACTTTACCTATATGAACTTTGGGGTGGTGCCACCTCAATAGAGAGTTGGAGTTTATCTCTTAAAAGTTCATGAATAGGAGAAGCATAATGCCACAAGAGTGTTAAATGAGATTGTGTGGAACTTGGAACACATGATGCTTGTGTGTGTGATTTCATCGGTATTATCACAAGGAATAACAAGTTCAAAGCTTTCATGCTACCTGGGATTTCGATGAAACTTTGTGATATTTACACTAAGGTTGAATTCAAATCGAAAGATATACATACTTTATGCATAAGCGTCGTTAAATTTGAGTGGGAGATTGTTGTAATATTGTTCAATATACAATGAAAAGTGATTTAAATTAATCAAACATCTATGAGAAGATATCAAGTAGGTGGAAAAATACCCAAATCAAACCCTGAAAACAAAAACTAAGAAAATAAAGCCAAAATATGCAACCATTCTTTAGGTTGAGCGATTACCCAACCTTGTTTTATGGCTGCAAAATACCTTTTAACAGAACTGGGCTATCACTCGATTTTGTACTGGGCAATCGCCCAGTAGTTGAATTTAATTTTCTGGCAACGTATTGAAAGGTTTTAGCACCTTTTGGCTTGGTTTTAGCACATATTGGTGCATTGAACTTGATAATCTATATATATCTAAGCTAGCGACTCTACTTCTGAGTCAAAGATGTGTCTGGGAAGAGCTTGATTCTTCTCAAGCCGTTCAATGGCATGAGTTAGGTCCTTCAACTTTTTTAGGACTACTTCCCTTTCAGGAGCATGGGTTGGAGCTGAAGTTTCTCAGGGATGTCTTCAATGGAAGCCTAGGGGGAGATCAAAATGTTGACTCCCCGTTCTACTATGGCTTTGAGCCACTGAGTCATGACTACGACTCATACTGAAGGTATTTTAGGAAAGTGTTTAGGTATGGTAGGAGAGATTCACTTTGTGGAGACCAAACGTTGATCTTTTGGTTAGTTTTTGGAATGTGGAGAGTATTTTTTAGCGAAGAGTCCTCTTCCTCTAGCACCAAACGATTGACATTGGAAAATGACGTGGTATTTCCCAAGCCAACTTAATATTAAAGATTGAGATCTAACGTGGCTGAAGTAAAATGGACACGTAAAATTGTAATACAAGACCTATTTGGAAGCTCTTGCCGAGTATGCTATCTATTATCAGCAATTAATGTCTCCTTTATGGAATAATTAAGCCTCCTATTTATAGGAGATTGTATGATGATTACTTGCATTAAATGCCAAGCTAAGCATTTAATGCTTACAAGACATTCTCTTTTTAGGAGTATTAAATGTGAGGTAACATCTGCATTGAATATGGTGAAGGGTGGCTAACATGACGTCTGACACGAGAAAAGACGTACCCCATTGATGATGTGAACTTAGCTGTAGGCGACTGTGGTAAGACCTTCGACCTAAAGTAGGCTGGGTAGGACCTGACAGGGTAGGACCTCTCTGACAAGAGAACTCCCTCTCATAGAGGTTTGGTATGACTTGTGGTAGGTAGGACCTCCTTCATATGATTCGATAAGACCTTCACATCTGGAATGGAGAGTTATTTGGTTGTTGTGATAGGTCAGGTCGGGTATCAACAATGTTAATTTTTTTTTCAAGCTCTTCGCTTTCCTTGCATTTATGCGGTCCTGATCTAGCTACGACGTAAAGAGAACTACTACTCTGACTATAGTTGCGATATATAAGGGAAATTTTCAATCATCTATCCTAATTCTTTCCCTAGAGAGTGAAGTGTCCCATAAGCTATAAAGGGGAGCATGTGTATAAATTATATGAGCAGCGATTAGACTGAATGTTTCAAGTGCATCCAAAAATAATCGAACCTACAAATTTAGATATGTATTCAAGGTCAAGGAATAGGCAATGATCTTAATAACAAATGATGAATTGAAAATTGTCTATTTGCACTTTTTCATTTGATTAGCAATTAAAAAAATTTCTTAAAAACTAGTATTTGTGATAACTCACTTCCTAAGTCTAAGCTGTACAGTTGGAATAGTAATTTAAAATTCAAAATACAACATTTGAAATAATCAACTAAATAATCCATAAAGCTGAGGATGGCTATTCGTTAATATGTCTCCTCAAAATTGGATTCGGAAGTGGAGTCCAATTTTGAATTTGAGGTCAAGAAAGCATGCTCGAGGAAGTGGTTTGGTGAGAGCTTCAGCTAATTGATCGGCAGAGGACAGATGAGCAACACGTAGAGCACTACTTTGAACTTGATCCCTAATGAAATGATAATCAAGGACAACATGATTCATTCTTGAATGGAAAATCAGGTTAGAACATAATTTATTGGCACCAATGTTATCACAATAAATCACGGGGCATGAGATAGTTTAATGTCAAGATCTAATAAGAGATAGCTAACCCAATTGAGTTCGGAAACAATATTGACAACATAACAATATTCATCCTTAGTAGGGGATCGAGCAACGAAGTCATGTAAACACATAAAAGAATCATGATATCGCTACAACTTAGCATGGAGAGTGCCAGACAAGTACCATAAGAGACACTTAACACATGCCCAATGTTCAGTGGTAGGGATGGCAAAAATATCTGATCCGCCCCGAACCCGATGGATACCCGATCCGAATAGAGCGAAAAATTCCTGATCTGCAGATTAGTGGGGCAGATCGGGACAGATCGGGGCGGATCGCAGGGCGGGGCGGATCAGGCCTGATCCGATCCGATCCGCCCCGTTTGAAAAAAATATGATTAAATAATAAATAAATGAAAGATTTCGGGCTTCAATTACAATTTAGAGATAGTTGGAGTTAGCTAAAAAAAAGTTTTATTCTTCAAAAAAAAAAAACGGATCAGTATACGGATCAGGGATCTGATCCGCCCCGATCCGCCCCGAAAAATGGCGGATCGCGGGGCAGATTTGGATATCCTATAATTTTTGCGGGGCGGATCGGATCAGGCCCGATCCGCCCCGATCCGCCCCGTTGCCATCACTATTCAGTGGTTGGGTGATGCATATACTCTGAAAATTTATTGACCGTAAAAGCAATGTTGGGTCATGTGAGTAAGAGATATTGAAGACTGCTAACTATAGTACGATACTCACTAGGATCTGAAAAAGAAGAACAGGTAAGCATAAAAGGAAAATTAGTTGGCAAAGGGGTAAGAACCTTCTTTGATTTGCACATGGGTTCGGGCGAGAAAGTCACAAATGTAGCTTCGTTGATAGAGTAACAAACCTTATTTATTAAGAACAACTTCGACACACACAAAGTCATTCACTAAGCCTAGATCTTTATGAGAGAACCTTTGAGCAAGGATTAAATCATCAACATAGACGAGGAGATACATAATGTGGTCAGCAGCAGTAAGTATAAATATAGAATGATCAGCATGAGCATTCTTAAAGCCATAATGAAGTAGAAAGGTGTGAAGCTCATAATACCATGCATGAGGGGCTTGTTTAAAAATATAAATGGCTTTTCAGAGTTTGCACACATAAGATGGATTTTTGGAATTAGAAAACCACTACGATTGAGCCATATAGACATGTTTATATAGATGACTTTGAAGAAGCACGTTGTTCACTTCAAGTTGGCATAATGACAACATGGACAGTAGTTGATTTAACAACAGGGCTGAATATGTCATGATAATCAATGCCATGACGTTGATGAAAGCCCTTAGCTACCAAGCAAGATTTGAACCTGTTAACAGATCTATCATATTTATGTTTAGTTCAAAAATTCCACTTACAGCCAACAAGATTTTGGTTGAAATTAGGTAGAACCATCTCCCATGTTCCATTCCATACTAGAGCATCATACTATTCAGGCATAGCTTTTCGCCAATTGGGATCTTTTAGAGCTTGGGTCATGATGTTTGAGTTCAAGATTAGAGAATTGGACATGAAGGTTCATTTTTGTAAGAGACTTGTGGATGTTTTTTTTTCCTAGTGGTCATGTTATGAGTAGGCTGATGAAGGTTCACAGGTGGATCAGATGGTTGAGGTGATGTTAGAAAATTGTTGGGAGGTGAGGGGACAAATGAAGAAGACAGAAGTATGGTTGAGGGAGAGAAGATGTTATTAGGAAATGCTAGCAGGCTGCAACGTCAGATGGCGTGTGAATTGGCATTACCAAAGATGGAAAGGTGGCTCGAAGTGATAGAAAAATCCAAGTGATGATGGTGTGTGGTTGATAGTGATAGGCTTGATGAGATAAATGAATGAAGGAAAACACAGATTCGACAAAATTTTACATGACGAGAGATATAGATTTTGGATGTTGAAGGATCAAGACAATAGTATGCACTTTGAGTTAAAGAATAAACAAGGAAACACCTTAGAGCAGGAGTTAAGCTTATAAGTTGTATATGATCGTAGCCATAGGTAACATAGATAACAAAAAATTCGTAGTTTACTGCAATTATGAACAATTTTAAATATACTTTGATATGGTGAAGAGATGTGTAATGTTGGTGTTGGCATGATATTGATTAAGTAACCTACATTAGTAAAAGCACAAGACCAGAGAGTGAGGCATGAAATAATAGTGCTAAACAGGTTTCAACAATATGAAGGTTTCGTTGTTCAAGGAGACCATTGTGTTCGGGGGTATGGGACAGTGTGGTTAAATAGGATATACTATTTTTGGATAGAAAATTAGCAATGGAGATGTATTTGCCACCATTGTTTGAATATAGAGTCTTTATATGGCTGCCAAAGAATTTTTCCACAATAGCTTTAAATAGGATAAAAGTATCTTTCACATCCGATTTTTTCTTGATTGCATAAAACCATATATATCATGTATAATGATCAATAAGTATAACATAGTACTTAAAGTTATCGTGTGAAATTAATGGTGAAGTTCACACATTAGAGAATATAATTTCAAGTGGGTGAGATGAGAAAATGTTAAGTTGGAAAACGATAACTTGTGGCTTTTATTACTGAGACGGACATTACATTAAAAATCGGATGACAAAGATGTAGAGACTCCTAAGTTATTATTGGAAACAATGCGCTTTAGACTGAAATTGCCTGATGTCCAAATCTATTATGCCACTCGATAATAGAAGTTTTAATGCTAGAAAGGCAAGAAATGGGATAGATGACAGAAAACTCATACACACCAACTTTAATTTTGCCCCATCAGAAGTGGTGACTCCTTGCGAAGGTCCTTCACAAAGAAACAGATGGTTAGAACTCAATTGAAACATGATTCGGAGTGCGAAATTGAGATATTGAGATTAGATTCTTTTTTATAGTAGGGACACATAAAATATTGTGTAATTTAAAATTATTTGGGTAATGGAGAGACCCGAGCCATTACTAACCATAATGTTATTGGAACGATTGTAGGGAGTAGACAATAATTTACTTAAGTCAGAGGTAACATGGTGAGATGCGCCATTGTCCAAGAACCACAATGGAGATGTGGAGTGTTTGGAAGCATTATGAGCTCTAGGTTGCCAAGGTGATAGAGAATTAGGCAATGAGTCATGAGAGGAGTTGGTGTTTGATGGAATTGGGAGTAGCCTATATTAGGATATCACTTCACCGTATGGCTTTGGAATCTGCATATTTGACAGTATCCAAGGTATGGATGAGAGAGACGATCACCATGAGTGGAGGTGGGGCTCTAGTGGGTAAGAGATGGTAACGGTGGTTTGTTTTAGGTGAGGGACTCCAGGAAGTGTTGTTATGGCCATAGTGAGGAGATGGGACCCAATGTGGTGTGTTTTGACAGGTAGGATTAGCAGTGGATGGAAAGTAAAGATGTTCAAGCTGGGTTGTTAGCAACGAGGCTTCAAATTAAGTTAATTAATTTTTCATAAAGTTCTTCAGGCTGGTGTATGTGTTGGATAAAATGGTCCAAGCTTGAAGAGATGTTTTGGCTAGAGCGATCAAGGGTATTATGGTGGGTAAGATCGAGCCAATGATGGCATTGAGAATTAGCTAATTGTGACGAGTCCATATGATGTGGGCAAGATTTTGGGATTGTTGTGCCATTTTCAGTGGAGGTGGTTGGTGGGGATGGTTTTGATCCATCAACATAACCAAGTAGGTCATAGTCTAAAATTGTAACTTCCAAGATATCTAGTTGTTGGTTCTGAATTTAAAAAGGGTTTGTATTGTCACATTGATGCTGTAAAGATAATGTTGGTTTTGAAGCTGGTAAAACTCAATGGAACTAGAGTTAGTCATTAGAATCGATGCCTGGAAAATGAAGATGAGAGAAAGAAGATCGGCTACTACTTTGGATATTATGGCTCTGATACCATAACAAAATATGAATTGAAAATTGTTTTTTTGCACTTTTTCGTTTGATCAGCAATTGAATAACAAAGTTTCCTAAAAACTAGTGTCTGTGATAACTAACTTCCTAAGTCTAAGCCGTATAGTTGGGATAATAATTTGAAATTCAAAATAAACATTTGAAACAGAGTGGAGTCCTTTTTTTGATACAAAACAAGTAAGTATTTTGGATTCACGTTTTGCTATACAATTGGAGGAAGGGGAGCATATGAGGGAGCTGAGACATGTTGCAGGGATTTTGGCATTGTTCTGCGAAATTTCACCAGTTGTATAAATGAATAGAGTTACTCAATTTTAATGAGGATTTTGATTTGGCAGATCCAAGATGCATTACATCGTGCAACACAGGACTGCAATTCACAAGGTGGTGCTATTTTCCAAGTTTCGCGTACACGAGAGATGACGCCTACATATTTTCAAACAAACAAATTTACTTCTGCCTTTCAAGAGATTATTGACGCTTATGGGTGAGTTTTGCTCTATTCATAGGATTTAATATGGGAAAATGTTAAAAGATCTTGGAGATAACATTTTAGTGCCTGGGAAATCCAAATTTCGCTTTTAAAGACAAACTCATTAGATGGAAAACGACATTGTAACTTGTGTCAATTTTATTTGAAATGAAAAGTGTTAGATATGTCGGAGCTTATCATGACTAGACATTTCTTCGCAACGTCAATGCTAAGCATATTTTGAGTATGGTAACCTCTAATTGTAACTAATTTATAACTATGGAAAGTAACAAATCCCAAAATGCATTAAGGAAGCCATCGTAGATTCATACAAACATAAAACATAGGCCAAACAAAAATACCGTCAACCTTATGAAATATCAAATTTGTCCAAAAACTTAAACAAAAGACAATAGCAATACTAGATTGCTTAATACATATTTGTTCTACTAATGAAAGTAATAATTTCATATGCATCAATCTATCTGATTCTTTCAGAACAGTGAATGTCGGGTATTCTCGAGTGCATATTTGTACATTGGAACAGCCATGTTATGCCGAGCAACTTTCGTGTTAAATGGGTTTGGCATCTCTGAAATATTCTTCTCATATATGTACTCAGCATATTTGATGATGAATATGCCACAATCACCCTTGCAATTTATAGATTATAAATCACATTACACAACTCCACTGCTCATGGTTGTAAACATAGAATATGCCAGTTACAATATGAATATGGTAGTATCAAATTACATTATTTAACAAGAATCAAATTATATTGTATTAACAAGATGTTATCGCAATGCTCAGTTGCAAAATTAAAATTTCTAATGAAATATTTCTCTTTTGTTATTTGTTATATCTCAGGCCCTGTGGGATGCAAACTAGTAGTGCACTCCATCATCCAAATGAGTACATAAGAAACTAGCATTGGTATGCTATCCAATTTGGAAACCAATCTCTCATTCGAACGCTCTGACATGGTTCATGAACGCTATGGTAATGCTCAGTTGCCAAATCAAAATTCCTAATGATATATATGGATGAAATTAAATAATTAAACTAACCTTTTTTGTTTGTTGTGGAGTCTCTTTACAAAGTCTGCATAAAAGAGGGGAGTCAGGAGCTTCAAACTTGAGGCAATTGGATTGACGGAGTAGATGTAGAATAATGTTGTGTAGTGGCTGGATAGCATCCAAAACTGCAACATCTCTTATTATTTTGTATGCCGAATTGTATATGTCCAAGTGCCAATTGGCTATGTCAAAGTGCCCTAAAATCTAGTGTGCAGGTTTCTCCATGAAGATTGGAATGAAAACATGATCAACCTCTCCCCAGTTTTTGTTGAACTAAGGTTTTTGACCATTTAGATATAAGAGAATGGGATTTTTTTTTTGGGAAATTGATTGTTGTGTGCTTCGTTAACTGATCAAATAAGAGACGAATTTTGAAGTCAAAGTAGCATTTAGTAGTAGTTGAACTGGTCTCATTAGCACTGCTGAACTTCATCCTCATTCTCAGGAAGTAGAACATTGCATCAATGTACTGTGATAATATCAAATGTATAAACATGCATGGGAGTCTGTAAATAAAAGAATTATAAGTTGCTATATTGAAGTTGATTTTACCTGATTAGTCAGTGGTGTCGCGACATGCTTCAAGTTATACCACCACATCTTGGAGTCAATGTTCACCGGTCCAAGATCCATGGCAAGTAGTATCGGTAGGTCACCTGTATGAAATTTCATTACCCTAATTTGGGGTATATATGAGTTAGTAAAACAAATTACAATGTGAATTTGCACTCAATAATATCAAATAAAAATTTGACTCACTTGTTACCGGGACGAAGGCCTGTATGATACCAACGGTCGAATAGTTCAATGTCGGACTTTGTAGGATACTCCATGCAGAACTTGTATTCAAATGATACATTTTTAGCTTTCTGTGAACAGTCGGACTGAGATTGGAAACTCTTGACAAACGGTGATTGAAGACGTGCGGCTGGTCTAGTTGCCCGTTTACGTGGTTCAGTGGTTTTGACATCGTCAATCTCAAATAGGATAGGTGTGATTGCAGATTGTAAATATGTCCAATTTTTAGATAGTATTAGGAAATAAATATAGATTTAACTAATATATTAATTACATATTATTGTTATAAAGATATAAGACCTGCACATCTATTTCCACAACAGCCAAACGATTTTGCTCGGCGAACTAATCATGTTCATTAGATCATCTTCACTGAACACCATATTATCATCCAATGTGTTGACAACTGTGCATGGATCATTTAAACCAATCTTCCTGCCTTTCTTTGTAATCTCGTCACTGTGTTGGTCAACCGCGTCAACAATTACTACCGACTTATTGTCCGTACCATCCAACTTGCAAATAAAAAGCAATTGTTATGATGGTGAGATTGTAATATTTGGATAAATTGATATCTAAACTTGCCTAGAAATCCGATTAGAAATTTAAAAAATTTATAAACTGGAATTTAAAATCCTTCTGGTTCTATTTTTTTTTTTTTTTTGGCACCAATTTGTATATAAAATACAACCAATTTTCAATAAAACTAATCTTTGAGACAACAATAGCATCAATCATCTTGATGTCTTCTTCAGTCAATACTAGGCCGTCATCTAGTAGAAGACAAGTGGGGTTAGGTTATGAGTCAATCCCTATATCAAAGCTAGGTTCATCAATCTCACTGCTTGTGATGATCTTTTGAGGTTTCATTACTTTCTGTAGTAAAGATGGAACTTCTCTTTTGACTAGAAATCTTCCTCGCATCAACCTTCATGAAAATAGATAAAAGTTTAAACAATAAACAATAATTGACAAGAAAAATCAACTACATAAGTGTATAATGATTAAAGATTAAGTAAAAGTTTCAAAACCTTCGAGGTTGAATGGTCCAAATAGGTAACATTTGGATGATAATTATGAACAGCTTCCATGGTATCAACTATTGACTTTTCCATTTCAGATAAAAAATTTGAAACTGCATTTTGACGATGAAATGGTCTGGTACTACCTTCTCGTGTTTGGTGAAAATGTCACTCAAACAGCTTGTGATTGACTTCTTGTCATAACAACACGGCGGTCAAAAATAAAAAGAATTGATATTGTGTATGCTATAATTATTGATATTAAATATTTGTACATAATTATATATTTCAGACACCTTAATCACTGGTGGTTCAGATTTATTAGATGATTGCTGTATCTAAATAGAAATATGTTGTTCCTTGATAGATTGACCACGATTAGAGGCACAGACTTTGTCAGCAACATTAAAATCTTTTTTGGTGGTGACTGGCGAATTGTTGTATCAAGTTGTGACTCTGTCTTTGAATTATCATTAGGTTGAATCGCGAGAGGTTTTTTCTGTAAACAAATCAATTATATTAGTTTCTAGATTGGTTTAAATTTATCTTAAGTTGTATAATACTGACTAAAGACTGAAGCATCCAAACCTGTGTGACACTCCCATACAATGGAGTACTATTACTATTGCAACCAACTGTAGTGTGTTTTTTCATAATACGTAGAGATCTTTGTACCACATGCGAGGCAAAGTCATCGTCGCTGTTTTCTACACGGGGTCCTTGTAAATTGTTATAGAACCCTTGAGTGTAATTCTGGTGCATTTCATCAATGGTTGGCTTAATGGAACAAACTTGCAACTGTGAAAAGGAAAGACCCAAATAAGTTAACATCATTTATAGTGTAAAAAAACAAATAACAACAAAACTTAATTACAAGTATGGAATTTGGTACTATCAATGTCAACATACAATGGGACGACTGAATATATCTTTTCCGATATTGAGTCTTGATATGAAGTTCTCTTGTACGTTGGATGTCCAGTTCAAAATGTGTGGACAACGATTAGTGATTTTTGTACAGATCTTGCCATCTAGAACTGGAAGAGTTTCCTATATCCATACTTGAAAAGTGATTAAGAATCCGTTGAGCCTATATGCGATGTAGGGTCTCTCGTCGCCCTCTATAATCAATGACTTATTCCTTAGTCCATATCTGAGCGAAGATAGAGTAAACTTGAATAGTTTCTTATCCCAAGCGTACAAATTCATATATTCGGAGTCCACAAAAACCATCAGTGACTCTTCCAAGGATCTCTTGTATGTTGTAGTGAATAAAAAATTTGCCAGTAGGAGAAGAATTCCAAATTTGACTACGTCCCGGTCACTAAGCTATGGTTTGGGGAGAAAACTGCCATATACATCCGAATGGAGTACAGTAGGTAGATGTCCTAGTATATCATGCTTGATCCTGCAATATATTTTGTCATATTTTGATTGTTTATCTTCACCAAAGCATCGTAACCCAGTTATCAAGAAAATTTCCTCCATGATGAAACATACAAAATTGCCGTTCACGTTGAACCACATCTCATCCACGTTGGGCTGCTTTACTTTCCTAAGCAACACTTGATGAATGAGCTAGTGATTTAAAACAATCTCATTTGTTTCAACAAAATGTCTGAAGCAAGTTTCATAAGACATCTTCATTTGAACATCAGACATCCTACCACGCAGTGTGGATATAACATCATTTTTAGAAAAAGACATTGACTTTACCAAGGCACCACTGCACAAGTTTAATGTGATATTCCCAATCTTGCAAGAAGTCAACAAAATAATCCCAGTTAACGATGATATAAATGAATTATTTAACAACAAATAGACAAGAGGCACGTATATACGGTCTTATATTTGTAGCAGCATGTGATTACAAATGTAAGTATCGGTTCTAGTTTAAACTTTAATTACATCATGATAACTTAAGATGAGTTACATTAATTGGTAAAGAAGATATTAAAACAGAATGGAAGCAATACTAGCTAATCTAATTTACATTAAACGGACATGAGGCACACAAATATGGTATCATATTTGTAGCATTAACTGATACCATATGTAATTATTAGTGATCATTTATACATTAAGTTTACCAAAAATGAGAAAACTTTTATTACCTATTAATAACAATATTAGCAACATTAAGTGATAACAAAGATAAAATGACGTATTATGGTATCAAGACAATGATTTTTATAGAAGGTATTAATTGTACAATCGTATTAGTAACTGAATACAAATGTAGGTATCGGGTATCATTTATATTTGAAAATGGTCCATAATAATGTGGTCCACACATGAAGTTATATATATTCGGTTTATTTTAACAATGATATGGTATCATATTTATAGTAGTTACTGCTATGATTTAATTTAGAGTGAACGGACATGTGGCACACAAGTAGGGTATCATATTTGTAACAGTAACTGACACCAAATTTAAGTATCGTTTATTATTTACACTTTAAGATTACAAAAATGAGCAAAGTTTCATTACTTATTAATAACAATTTTATCAACATTAAGAGGTCATAAAGATAAAATGTCGTATTATAGTATCAAAGAATATGGTTCACGGATAAAAGTATCAATACGATGCTTTTTATAGAAGGTATCAATTTAATACTTCATAGCATCAACTTAATGCAAATGTAAGTATCGTTGATCATTTACATTCAATAGTGTTCCAAAATAATGTGGTCCATGCATGAATTTATCAATATTTGGACTAAATTTAACCATGATCATTAACATTTGGTAGTCCCATGCTCAGATTGTTCACTTTCATTGGCGACGATTGTGATTCAAGTGATGTAAAATGGACATGTTGGTTCAGTAATGCATATGTCAATTTTTTGTATATAAAATAATACCAATTTTAGATCTATAAAAATTACTAGAATAAAAGTATGATCAGATTAACAACTATTAAATATGAGCATATGTATCATAAACAATAAAAAGCATTAAGCAACAAGAAAAAATTGATGGATTACACATACTAACAACAAAACCAGAAAAAAGACGCAAGTTACTACAAATTTCTTATGATATATGTGAAAACGATCTTCATTCAGTTAAATAACATTTAATTTTAACTAAGTTCATTAACAAATTTGTTCAATTTTCAATACAAAATCTATGAAATATGGTCAATCGTAAGTATTCTTCAATGTCAAACAGAATACCCTAATATTGAAATTACAATTATAAAAAGGTTCACAATTATAATGCCAAAAATTCAAAATCTGATTTAATATTTACCATAAACATGCAACATCATCCAAAACAGAATATGCTCTTTAATTCTAGAATGGCACTAATGATTTTTTTTTCGTCATTACCCAAACCATAAAATTTAAAACATCTTAATATACACATATAATATCACAATGAAATGTATAATAATAATATTTTCTCCTTGTTGAACTGGAATGCGGATCTTTTTCTTCAAATTATGGTTTTTGATTTTCTTTGATGGTCTTTTTTTCTTTATCGCCGAATTACTTCACCGGTTCTTTTTTTTTCGTCTCATGTTGATGCTGCTATGTGCGGATGCCATTATCCGTGAAATGTTTCAATTTTTTGTTGTTGATTTTGGGGTGAAACTAGAGTAAGAGAGATTATCGTGTGGTAATATTTTGAGAATAGGGTATGAATATGAAATTGGGAAAATGAGAGTTTCAGTGAGATACTACACTGAGATTGTGGGTTAGAATAGATAATTTTAGGAAGACGGTAATTGTTTCTTGATTTATGAAATGATAAAGGGGAATTTTTACAAATAACCATAAAAAACAAAGTATTTTTTAAAATACTGTCATTGTTTCTAAATTTTCAAAATACTGTATGTATATGTATATATTGTTTTAACAAACAAAATCAAAACAAAATCAGAAGTTGGGAAACTTTCCATTTATGAAAATCACAAAAAACTCAATTCCTTCCATATAGATCACACGGCCGACGAGAAGCAAGATTGAGATTCCAAATAAATTCAGATTTGATCCTCAAAAAACAAATTTGACGCGAAATTACAGAACAAAGTTGGATGGAAAATCTCAATTCTAGCCATCGTCTGTGAAATTTCATCCAAATAAACATGAAATTGCATGAAATTGCAGCCATTATTCAACTCGAATGAATCTCAGATTTGATCTCAGATTCCAACGAATTTGCAACGAATGAAATTGCAGATCAAATTGCAGATCAAATTTCGTTTATCAACGCGAATTTGCAGCCATTATTCATGAAATTGCAGATCAAATTGGACGGAAATCTCACTCCCAGCCATCAACTGTGAAAACTGCAGAACAACTTGGACGGAAAACTTACTTCTATCCACCATCTATACTAAATTGATATTGAACGGAAAACTTACTCCAAATTGACCATCAGATGTTTGACAGAATTTCCCAACTTGGTTATCATTGTAACAAATGTAACAAGTTATGTTATTATCTGTTTTTTAATTTTTATTTTGCAATTGTGTTTCTCTACTTTCAGAAAGCTAATTGTTGACCAATGTGTTTATCCAGTTCAATGATTTGCCTCTAGTTGTTTGTTGGATTACTTATGCTGTTTGATAATCTTCCAAATATCTAATTTCTAAATTACAAATGTAACACGTTCTGTTATTTCTAAATTACAAATGTAACAAATATAACACGTTTTGTTATTTCAAAATCACAAATGTAACACGTTCTGTTATTTCAAAATTACAAATGTAACAAGTTTTGTTATTTTAAAAATATCTAATCTTCATCCACAAATTAACAAGTCTTGTTATTTCAATATAGCAAATGTAACAAGTTATGTTATTTCAGAATAACAAATGTAACAAGTTATGTTACTATCTGTTTATCAGCATGTTAGAGGCATCTGTTTTATTTAATTTTTGTTTTAGAATTGTGTTTGCACGGTTATTGATAGTGGAAAGTGGTTGCGTGTTGTATGTATTTGGGTTAGTGGGCTGGCGCAGTTATTGATAGTGGAATGTGAAAAGTGGAAATTGCACATGGAAATTGGGCTTAATGTATTTGGGCTTTTTTTAAAACAGTATTTTTGAAATAAAAAAACTTAAATAGTAAAATTAGAATTTAGAAACTAAAGGGAGTAAGGAGTGCAATTTCCACAATGATAAAACATAGCCCCTAAAAAATAGGATAATAGTTAGGTTGATAGTTATGGTAATATATTAATTAATTAATTTAAACGCTCTATCAAGTATAATTGAATTTTATAAATTATTTTAGTAAATATTTTATTTTATACAATATAATAAGAAAATTTCAAAAATTATAGGTAGATGATAAAAAAATAAATAAATAAATAAAAACTAGAAAATGGACTAGAATATAGGAAGACCCATTAGACTTGGCCCAATTTAGTTTAATGTTTGGGTTTTTTTTACAAATAACCACAAAAAATAAAGTATTTCTTAAAATACTATCATAGTTTCTAAATTTTAAAAATACTGTATATAATGTTTTAAGAAATAAAATCAAAAAAGCTGGGAAGCTTTCCATTCATCAAAATCACAAAAAACTCAATTTCCTTCTGTATAAATCACACACAGCCGACTGGAAGAAAGAGTCAAATTCCAAATAAATTCAGATTTGATCCTCAAAAAATAAATTGGATGCGAAATTACAGCACAAAGTTGGACGAAAAATCTCAATTCTAGCCATCATCTGTGAAATTTTATCCAAATAAACAAATGCAACGCGAATTTGCAGCCATTATCCATGAAATTGCAGAATAAATTGGACAGAAATCTCACTCCCAGACATCATCTGTGAAAACTGTTGCAATATAATTGTTTCTTGTAATGCAGGTTACTGATGTTTTCATTTGTAACAAAATTACAAATGTAACAAATGTAACACGTTTTGTTATTTCAAAATTACAAATGTAACACGTTCTGTTATTTCAAAATTACAAATGTAATACAATGTAACAAGTTCTGTTATTTCAAAATTACAAATGTAACACGTTCTGTTATTTTCAAAATTACAAATTTAGCACGTTCTATTATTTCAAAATTACAAATGTAACACGTTCTGTTATTTCAAAATTACAAATGTAACAAGTTCAGTTATTTCAAAATTACAAATGTAACATGTTCTGTTATTTTCAAAATTACAAATGTAACAAGTTCTGTTATTTCAAAATTTAGGAGTGAAATTAAGAGATTCTGAATTTGAGAGTGATATTAGGAGATTCTCGTTATGCAAACGTGATTTGGATCCTTTTGACGAGAGAAATTAGGCCGATGTTTTGAATTTGGGAGTGAAAACACTGTTATATGTATTTGGGTTATAAGTAAGTAATGTGGGCTTTTATAGTTGGACGGCTATTGATATTATATTTGGGCTTTTTTTGAAAACAGTATTTCTGAAATAAAAAAATTTAAATAGTAAAATTGGAATTTGGAAACTTATTGGAGTAAGGAGTGCAATTTCCACTTAATGTTTTTGTTTTTGTTTGTAGGGGTAAGATGGTAATTGAAGTATTTCTCTTCCATAATTTCCTCACTAGAATTCATGTGTGCATGCAATGTCATTTGATTGAAAAATTTATAGGAGAAATTGTATATAATTCACCTGTAAGTGGCTTGTTTCAAATTAGATCAAAATATCTTTTAAAATTGTGATTAAATCATACTCTTAAGCAATTTGTCAAATTAATTCCAAAATTACCCCTGTTATGTATATTTTCCATTGGCGCCTTTTTCACCTCCACATACGAAGAGTGCTTCTTCTACGGGTTGTAATTGGAAATTCTAACTTCCGCGTAGAGGTGGAGCAGTGGCATCAACGATTGGGAATTGGGTAATGAGCAAAGTTCTATTAAAAAAAGTGCCTTCAAGGTCAATAGAGTCAATGAAGAACGGAGAGATGGGCAAGATTAGTTTACAAAGTCAAGGTGTTGTGCAAGTGTAGCAACCTCCGCCACCGCCTCAAGGGATAGTGGTCTGCTGGTGGAGAATGATTCTATAGTAGTTGTGGTGTATAAGTGTATTGTTTGTGATGGGATGAGCATATAAGCGAATGTTTATGAAGTATATATTAGTTGTGGCCATGATTTGTTGATGTAAATAGCAGCTTGAATTTGTATAGGGATGAAAAAGTTTGATGTGTGTTGTTAGTTTGATAAAAGTTGGCAATTAGATTATTCTTTGTATTGTTAGTCATGTGTGTTGTTTAATGATGTATTATAAAAAACAGGATCACATAATATAGCATTATAACAAAAATGGGTATAGAATTTGCATACGTGCTCAGAATTTTTATTATAATATATTTTCAGAATTATCTCGACGAGTCGGTCCAGACTAGTTGCTTCGACACTACTAATGATATATTTTAGCTATTTGAAGTTGTTTCTTTGGCTTAAAATGGTTATCTTTAATCCTTCTTAACTTAATAGTATCATACATACTAAAACAGTATCATAAATAAATATATCTTAATTTATCAATATCATATATGAAAGTATCTTAATAAAACAATATCAGATACACATTATCATACATTAAAAAATATTATCATAGATTAAATAACAATATCATAGATTGAAATATTATCGTAATAAAACAGTATCAAAGATAAAAACATAGATAAAACAGTATCATATATAAAACTAAGTACAAGATGTTTTTAATGGTTGAAATAATGATACACTATCATATATAGGACATTATCTAAATAAAATATTATCATAGATAAACTAAGTTCAAGATGTTTTTAATTTTTGAAGTAATGATACAGTATCACATAAACAAACTACAACCTAATAAAATAACAGTATCATAAATTGAAACATTATCGTATTAAAACAGTATCAAATATAAAAGCATTGTATAAGTATATCATAGCACTTTATCTAAATAAAACAGTATTATTGATATAACTAAGTAGATATGTTTTATTGGCTGAAGTAATGATATTGTTCTTAAAATGCTCTATTAATAGTATAAGACCATTGATACTGTTTGCATTCAATAACAGTATCATAGATTGAAATAGAATCATATGTTGATACATTATCATAATAAAACAGTATCAAAGATAAAAGCATAAATAAAACAATATCATATATAAAACTAAGTACAAGATATTTTTAATTGTCGAATTAATGATACATTATCATAGATAAAACAGTATCATATATAAAAATAAGCACAAGATATTTTAATGTTGAAGTAATGATAATGTTCTTAAAACGTCATAATAAAACAGTATCATTGAATTAGCGCTTTTTTGCAATTGCAGTGGTATGTTGATCTTTTAGTAATAAAATATGACTTTAGAGTCTATAAGTACAATGACTAGTCGTGAATTTACCCAAAATTATAAAGTCACGTCATGTGGTTATTAAAAGGGCCCAAACTCTATAATTTTTCAACACTTCGCCCAACAAATTAATGAGTAATTTATCCACAAAAGGACCAAAAACATTGTGAAAATAAGGAAAAGACCTTCAAAAAATTTCGAAGAGGATGATCTCTCTTTATTATCCGACAATTATATAAGGAAAAATTAAAGACATGGTCCCAAAATATAGTACTTACTACTTAGGGTGTTAACCTTCAATATTTGAATGAGTAGGTTCTCAACCTTTTTTTTTTTTTTTTTTGATACCCAGGTATCCTAGCTTCGCTAGACTATATCCTGGACCTCCAAGACCCTTGCCCCTAGAACCTTGGAGGAGGTAAATCGCGGGTTATGCCTCAACTGACTCCCAGGTTCCCCTCATCCGACCGTACACTTCTGCGCACAAGGAGCCGCCTCCAAAGTGATTGCTCCATATCGAATAAAATCCAGCCGCAGGTTCCCACCAAGATTCGAACTCCCACCCTGCCGCTGGAAGCAAGCCTTATATTGATTGTTCCACCAGTTGAGCTATGCCCCGGGGGGCGTAGGTTCTCAACCTTTTAGTTGTATAACAAGTGTTCCTTCACTTAGGGGCGGATTTTGGAATTTTATTCAGTGAGGGTGTGACTTAACTAAGAATAAAAATGAAAATTAGAGTCAGAATTCCCAATCTTTTAGGTAGCGTGGATATGGGTCTTTAACTTTCAAAAACGAGGTTATAAGTCCTCAATACATATAACTCCGTTAATTTGGCCCCTATACCACATAAATAGTCAACATTTTTGTAAAATGACTATTAAGACCTTACTATGACTTAAATATTAAAAGAATCGGAAAAAAAACAAAAATAAGCCAAAAAGGAAAATAGAGGGTTTAGCTTGTGACTCCACCTCCTTCAAATAAATTATTATTTCTTTATGGATAGATTGCATCATTCATTCTCAACCTTTGAGCATAGTAGTAGACTTATCATTAACATTTTTTTTTTTCACAGTATTGTCGACAACATTTTGTTAATAGGTAGAAATCGTCCATGTTCACGGATTCCATCTCTGTTAGGTGTTAACTACTCATGTAGCCTACACGCGATTTTTAAGTCAAGAGTAAAATGGTCACGCTACTAATTCTCATATTCCAAGAAGTTCGAAACTTGCAGATGTTTTGTATCCCTTTCCTCGCTTAAATCTTCATTGTTGATTGCTTACATTCTTTCATTTGATTTGAATCGACTTCTATTTTAGGGATAAATCGTATCGTTTATTTGTAGAATCTATTTCTGCAAATTTTTTATCAAGAGACATGTTCTTCGCCAAGAAAATGAAGCTCATCCACAACATAGTGTGTTTATGAAATTATTTGTTAATATGTATAGATTTGTAGTTTAGTTATTTGTTTATTGATTTTATTTTCTACATACCCTGTCCACATTATTCATGATAAAGTGATTCCATGGAAGTAGTTTTTTGTTTAGGATGACAAACATGGTTTACTTGAATGAGATCCGAATTCAGAGAATTACGTAAGTTGAATAGTTGATTATCCAAATTTGTTGTATTTAAAAATTATTTTTCTAGGCTTACGTTTTAAAAAAGTAAGTTTTATTAATAAAAGAAAAATAATTTTGAAAATTAAGTTTGACATAAGTAGAAACTTAAAAGTAAGTGCGTAATTTTAAGCACAACTAATATTTAAGTTTTGAAGTTATTTATAAGTAATTTTTTTCTATTAAACATGTGTGCACTTCTCTAACGATATTTTTTTCCAGAGATTTTTATTTTAACAGTCATTCTTTATTTGATTTTCAAAAATGTGCTTTCATTTTTAATTTTTCCTTTTGTTGATGTATAGCCAAATAGGGAGTGCAACGGGATATGACAGGACGGGGCTAGGATAGCTCTCCTCATTTCATGTCCAGTCGATAATTTTTGAAAGGTGGAATGGGAATAGTTCGAATCAAGAATTAAATTATATACATTTTTCGTCCCTCTTTTTCATTTACTTTTTTTTTTTTTTTATTCTTTTACTTTTTAATATAATTTAAATTTTAAAATAAAATAAAAAATAAGAATCCGACAATTCTGAAAAGAGACGTGTTCCCATCGACTAAACAGGAAATTCTCGTCCCGTCTACGCATTTTGTCATCCATGTAGCCAAACATCCCGAGTGCAAGAAAAGATAACTTAAGATAGCCATACCTATCCGTTTCTCAAATTCTTTACACTGAGCGGAAACCATCACAACTGTCTTTCCATGGCTTCTCTATTAGCTCTATCTTCTCCCTCCCCTTCAAGAACTACGCCAATCCTCCATAATTCTTCCTCTTCCTTCAAGGTACTCACTCTTTTTATTCAATAATTATTAACACTTTTTATATTTATTGTTTGAATTAGTTACATTCTACAAATATATAAACCAAGAAATCCCATTTTGTGACTCCATAAAGTTCTGAATTTTCCACTTTTTGGACTAACCAGGGCAATGTGAGAACGCTGAAGCCAATTCCAACTCCATTTCCTGGTATAAAACTGTCCCACCAAAAAACCAGAGCAAAACCACCACTAATTGTACTCAATTCAGTAGCTTCTGCTATTCAAGATTCTTCTACATCAACACAGAGCGTTCGGTTTCGGCTCAATAACTTGGGTCCTCAACCCGGGTCTCGAAAGAAGGCAAAGAGAAAGGGGAGAGGTCACGCTGCTGGACAAGGGGGCAGCTGTGGGTTTGGAATGAGGGGTCAGAAATCCAGGTCTGGACCCGGAGTTCGAAGGGGGTTCGAAGGTGGCCAAATGCCGCTGTACAGGAGAATTCCTAAGTTGAGAGGGATTGCTGGAGGTAAATTTATTATAAAGATTGTGTTCCGTTCCATTTGTGTGATTTTATGGACTTTGTAGAATGATTTTGGAGAGCATTGAGTCGTGTTTGTTTGATTTTTGTATGAAAGTTGGGGGATTTAGTATAATTCTGTCGATGTGGAATTGGTTTTAGGTTGTTGTACTAATTGATGAATGAAGTACTTTTAGTAGTAAATAATATGATTTATGTGCACTAGTTTAAGTGGTTATGTGTTGATAGTGGTATTTTAAATTCAGTTAGATGAAATTTAAATGAAAAAGATCATTTGTTTTCCCACTTACAGGATTTCCTGCCTGTTGCTGTAATTTATACAATTGTAAATGTATGTAGTAATTCTGCTCATTGAGGTTGTCTATGTGCGGCAGAATAAACCTCCACATTTTGAGCTCCTAGGATGTGGTATAATTTGTCTTGCCAGTGACACCAGGTTACAATTGATGGCTGTTTGAAAAGTTTTAGCTCATGCAATTAGAGTAGATATCGGCCAATATTCACTCATCGTAAAAAACTCATTGCTTTTTAGTTTTTATTGAGTCTTGCAACAACTTAAGTTAGATCTGTTTCTATAATTATGTTTCAAGTAGCCTAGAATAGCTTTATGGTCATAACTTTTCCAATTTGGGGACAACATTTGTAGGGTTGTTTCCTAGAATTAATTCTGAAGTTGTGGGAATTTATTATTCTCTTTGTACTCACTCGAGTAATGCCAGAATGGAACCTTGAGAATTCTCTCTAAGATTCCTTAATTCATGTTGTTCTATTTTTCGGACTTTGGTTGCTCTTCAAACCAGTGTAATAGGCACGCTCTCCTTTCTAGCCTCCTCTGCCAGTCTGCCTTGACCGTGGATTTCATATCTTAATTTTTCTAACCTGTAAGCTTGCTAATTAGTTAATAAACTCTTTCAGATATATCAAAATCTATCATGTTTAATGCTTTACCATTGTTATATTTGAGAGTTTTCTACTTCTCTTTATCCTGTCAAAACAATGATCCCTTGTGCTTTTTCGGTCCCAAGTACACAACTGGCTAATAGCAGCTTATTTTGGAAGTCCTTTTCGAACACACATCCTATTGGTAATCATATAAGCAAGGAGAAGGGTTTATCAAGGCAAGATATCAGTCAGTGATATCATTGCATGTCATTACTTTGCCTCGTTCAAGCCTTTTAGATTAGAAGCTTCTGCACGTGTCTTACTATGTGATACCAAGTTTAAGGGCTTGGCCTTTATGCATTTTTTATCTGGATCAGGATTCTCCATGTACGTCAAATGAAATGTTTGATAACTTTCTACTCCATATCTTGACCATGTACTGCACTTGTTGAGTCATATACTCACTAAACATGCATTCCTGTCACTAATCAAGGTATGCATGCTGGACTACCAAAATACGTCCCGGTGAACTTAAAAGATATTGAAGCTGCTGGATTCCAAGAGGGAGAAGAGGTCTCACTGGAGTCCTTGAAGAAGAAGGGTCTAATCAACCCTTCAGGAAGAGAGCGGAGACTTCCTTTAAAGGTAACAACAATGCACTATTATATGTTGGCTTAGAAATAAAAATCTTCACTCCATCACTGTTATATCTAATTATCTACAGTTAGGTTTCCTGCTTCTACCCACTTGAATAAGCTATACAACAGCTATCGTAAAGGTCTTCCAAACTTACTAGAATCAGTGAATGGAATGAAAGTGCATATGGTGGTTTACAGTCATTTTTCATATGGTGGTTTACAGTCATTTTTACTACTAGAAAATACTAGTCCACACACCTTATTAAAACCTTTTCAGTTAAGAATAAACTACCGCAAGTGGGCATCACCTTCTAAAATAGATTATTGTTATTGGATTTAGCCCCAATGTTCAACACCATGTATCCTCCAAACCCCCCACCACAAAAATAAAAAAGCTTAAGAAAAGAATAGAAAAACTCCTTGCTATGATATAGGTTAGTGGATAATAGAGCTTCAAGATGAAACACACTCCATCAAGTGAGGTACTTCCAATCCTCTTGTCCAAAAGCCTTCGATAAATGGCAAACATCTTCCCCAAAGCAAAGGATCTACCAGAAACTACCACCATCATCTCCACCAGCAAGTTGCACAGGAACTATTAACTTTTTAAACTACAATTTCGTATGAGGTACTTCATTTGGTTAATTGATAGACACATGGAAAAAATCTAAAGCAACTAGATCTTTAGCAACAATCACATGTCATGTTAGTTTTGGTGTACTCTTCCCTTTTCTAATATGTTCTATTGAGATTGTGGTGCACTTATGACGAGAGCCTCTTTAGGTCTAGACAAACATGTTTAAATCACCTAAATTGTTCTTCTCTTAATTTATCCTCAAATCGGAACCAACCCCTGCTTGTTAGCATATATTCTCATTTCTATCTTATCCACTTTAGGATGAGCACACATCCATTTTGTCATCCTAATTTCTGCAATGTTCATCTTATGAACAATTTATCCATAACAGTCTAACACTACTATAAAGTATTAGAGTTTTAATCTTTGTTCTGAAGAACTAGCTATTTAACCTTATAGGGATATTCTTATGACACAGAATTCATGTAGCACTTCTCTATTTCGTCAAACATGCTCTAATCTTACGTATCACACCCTCTTCAATTCTTCCTCCTCTGTTAATAATTGAACTTAGATACCTAAAAAGTCACTTTTGGGAAAAACACTATCCTCTACAATAACTTCATTATTGTCCTCTATTCATACTATTAAAATAAAGTGGTCCTGCATGTATTGTGTCTTGGTCTACTGAACCTAAAACATTTAGATTCCACAGTTCTAACTTACAATTTAACTACTCTTTAGTCTCATCAACTAAAACTATATCTTCAGCTAATAACATACACCAAAGGAGCTCATCTTGATTGTGTCATGTAAGCTTGTGTATGACTCATTGCAAAAATATAAGGACGTAAGCCTGAAACATTGTGCAAGCCTATACCAATTGAGAAATCTCTACTAACATTGTCACTACATTTCATACTTGTGACTGTTCCATCGTACATGTCCTTGATAACATTGATGGATCTAATAGATGTTCATTTTCCCTCTAGCACCCAGCATAGCACTTTACTAGGAACCCTGATATATGCTATTTTATCTAAATTATTAAAAACCATATGCAGATCATGTTTCTTTTCTTTTTACTTCTCATCAATCTCTTAATCAAGTGAATGGCTTCCTTGTAAGTCTTCCTAACATAAAACCAAATTGATTTTCTTAAATTTGGATTATACTCTAATCTATCCTCAATCACTCTCTATAATTTCATAGTATGACTCATAAACTTAATACCCATGTGTTTTGTACAAATTCAAATGTTCCTTTATTCGTGTAAATAGGCACCATAGCACTTTCCTTTCATCCAACGCCTTTTTACTCTTTGGGATCTCATTAAACAATTTTGTCAACTATCTAGTATCCACATCGCCAAATACTTGCATACTTCAATAGAAATTCCATTTGTCCCAATTGCTTTTCTCATCTTCTTCGTCCTCTTTATAGCCTTGCTCACTTCTGAAAACTGAATTCTTCTTGTATAATTAACATTCCTTTCTATAATGAAGTTTGACAAATCCTGAATATCAATAATATGCCACAAATCCGAATATCCACAATATGCCTTTCATTAGGTAACTTGTCAAAATAATATTCTTTTCGACTTGCACTTAAAAATTAATATCCCACAACGTCATCCAATCCTGAGAACCTTGCAAAATTGTGTGGAACATAAACAATCACTATTTGCAGCTCAAATTAATGCTAATAATATACAAAACAAAGTCTTGAGATGTAAGTGTATGTGGAGCCGGGGTGCAGAAAATAATGAAGCTTTGAAATCCATCTCATGGTATACTTGTGCTATTTTAAGTTAAAGTTTCTTGCACCACATCCACGGAATGCACAATTTTGATGATACTAGTAAAAAAAGAAAACTATAATAAGAAGTAACTTCAAGCTACTTCTAATTAAGACAAGAAGAAGCATGTCTATTGTTTGAACATGGAATGCCTATTCACGTCTAGGCATTGAAAGCCTTATTCCGATCAAAATCTCATAAATTAGTTATCTGCCTTAAACTATTTCAGTGGAAGTAAACTATCTAGTAAGATTTCCTGCTGCATTAGGACTGTTGTGATTTTTTGGTGATGGCAGCTACAAAGGTATACCTCATATATTTTACAAAATACAAACTGAAATTTCTCTAAGCTATACATTATCACCTAGCTGCTTTCCATCTAAAATTTCTATTGCATCCTAATTTTTGAGATATCCCCTATAGGTTTCCTTTAACAATGTTGAGTTTATTCAATGTCAATATATTTGTAATTTACCTTTTCTCATTCCAAAATTGATAAAGCCTTTGAAGGTCATCTCACAGTCGTGTACGATAACTCTGGAAGCTAAAAATTTCCCAACATGATTAATATACAAAAATAGGATTCCTAAAGATGTTTGAAATGCTAACAGGTTATAGTGTTTAGTACCAGGTATATATAATGGCAGTAGCAACTTCCAATAAACGTACCCTTTTGCTGGAATCCTAAAGAATATTTGCTCATTGAGCCTTGCCACCTGCAGTAACCACTATTATGGTTAATGTTCTATAAAGCAATAATAGCATATGATCAATTTAACATCGGAACCAACTTGACTACTGTTCCAAAATCTATATTTCTAAATGTCGACTTATTACTAATATTTTGAAAATTTCCCATACTATTGTGTTTATTACTATATAGGAAATATCAGCATGTCTGTATGTGTAAACATTTTGTTCATATATTATTCTTCATACACCAAATAATGTAAGTCCAAATAGTAATGAGTATAAAAATGAAGTCTTCTTGATATCATCCTTTTTCTCTATACTTAGTAGTAACTAGGAGCTTTTTCCAAGGCTTAAGTTTAAAATCAATAGTAATATCTATCTAATGGCAAGATTAATTTTATGAGAACCTCAATCATTTATTAGGAAAAATTTACATATGTTCTTTCTATCGTAAGGACGGTAATATAGTTTGGATTATATATATGCTCCTTCTTCACCAGATAAATGGAAAAGAAATGATTGAAAATAGCCTCTTTTGTGCGAGAAGTCGTATGGATGCCAAGAAATTGTTAGATAAGTGGAAGTATATAAAAACATTCTAATTAGCGTAAAGAATCAATAACTTTTTATCCCACCACTAATACATTTATCAGGGAGTTGCTAATATTTGAGGTAGTAACTCATCAATCAAACATTGTATCCGAGCTTAGAATGTTTTAGAATAAAGTTATTTTAACCTTTAACAGTAGATACTTCTCCGATGCAGAATAGAACTCAGTCAAAGAAATGTCTTCGCCTTCTTTGTTAAGTGGTCAAACAATAATCCTAGACCAAGTCCGAATGGGAATCTTCACTTGCGTAATTGATGTATTCTTTCATATGAAGTCTTCATGCACCAATTTGTTTTCTACATCTTTTATGACCACTACTTTCTCATTCCTCACATGCTTTCTTAGAATGTTTCTCTGCCAATAAATAATCTCTCATTATAGTTATTTTTCACTTTTGCCTTTTGTTTTTTTTTTTTTTTTTTTTTCTAGGTTTCTCCAAGGAGGTATTTAAAACACTGTCATATTCTAAAATTTTAATTTAATCATATCCTTGTTAAATGGACAAGATGTGACCCACTGATAGTTTTAGAAATTGAGAGTATTATATCTTGTTAATTTTTTATTATTTTCTGATAAACTTGGTTGTTCTTGTAAGGCGCGGATGGACTGAAACAGGCAACTGATCTGGAATACGGCTAGGCTTTTCCTTGAGATTCAAACAGTAGGGCCATTGTTGTGTAGAACCTGGGTTTTTCTTTACTTTCTCAACATTTTGGATCCACCAAAAACGAGACAGGAGGCTTAGTTTAACTAACTTTTGAAGATAAATGCGCCTCTGTTTTAATAAACTGGTGAATGAGAACTCAATGATATTCACGCTTTCCTGTCCTGTCCTTTCTATTTCTTTGTGCTGTGGAGGAAAAGAGAGGTATCATTGGCTTGCCTTACCGAACCGAAAATGTTATGTAGAACCAAATTGCAAAATTAACCTTTTAGTCAACATAGTTGAGTTCTGGGCACCACTAAGTTGGTTTGGGACATTATAGTTCATATAGATGTAATGTTTTTTAATCATTCTCTTCTTCCGAACTCCTAATTTTCTCAGTCAAGATCATGGTATGATATATTGTGTCATCTCGAAATGATCTACTCCCCATGGTGGGGAGTAGATATAAAGGCCACCGGACACTGTGGAGAGTAGATCAGCCCTGTTGTGTCATCTCAACCACCAAAACATTTGCTACTAGCTTAATTGGAAATTTATAAATGCCCTCATCGACCTGTTAATTTGAAATTTATGGGGTTCAACACAAAAACAGTAGGGTGGTTATCATTTAATCACCAGAAAAATGGTTGCGTCTAGATGCACAAATAACACCGAAATATGACACTTCCTGTATGACAAGGAAAAAGTTCTGCACTAGACGGCGTTAAGTTTTATATAGTTGCTCATATATCTCTTTCTTTCAGATCTTAGGTGATGGAGAACTGAGTGTGAAACTAAACTTCAAGGCTCGTGCCTTCTCGACTTCAGCAAAGGAGAAGCTTGAGGCTACAGGTTGTTCCTTAACTGTTCTTCCCGGCCGAAAGAAGTGGGTGAAGCCATCGGTCGCAAAGAACATTGCACGTGCTGAAGAATACTTTGCCAAGAAAAGGGCTGCAGCCGACTCATCCAACTCCCCTTCTGCTTAAAGCCCAAACTTGTACCCACATAATTAGATGTCACTTCTGAAAGAAATGTAAAGCAGTATTCAAACAATTTGGGGAATTTCTTTCTTTGGTGCTCTTATTAAAATCAATTGAGAATTTCTTTATTCCGAGTCCTTCAAATTTGAAGTAGTAGGTATTGGCATTTTGCAACTTTTTAGTTTTTGAGAGGCTGTTGATGGTCTGCAGAATTTAGTTTATTACTTTATGTGACTGCAGACTCACTGCACGTGCATATTTTACTAATTTTACAAAAAATGATGGGGATACCTCATTCATAAAGGATTAGCTAGCATTTAGTTTGTTATCTTTAAGGTATATTACACTCAGGACCCCAATTTTTGAAGGTCGTATCAATTTCATTTTTATTCCTACACATCATCTCCAATATTTTAGTAATTTGCATACATAGTCGTTTTTGACAATTTTGCCTTCCAACTTTTAAATAAACTAAAACAACAAAAAATAAAAAGAAAATTTACAGTTGAGGTTTCAATTTTTTTTAAAATGTGCTATAAAGTCTTTCAATTGGTACCAGCATTCTATTTAAGTATCTCATAAAAAATATAAAGAAGAAGTCTTGAGTTTGAATTGCTGAGGAAGCGAAAGAAATTTAGTTTGAGACGAAATCTCTAATGGACAGTATATAAGCTAATGGCACATGAAATAGCTCATAAGCGAAATATTGTAGAACAAAGTCCATAGTCGAAACAAAAAAAATAAAAAATAAAATAAAATAAAATAAAAATAAATTAATTCTAGTACTTAATCTCCCGAAAAAAAAAAAAAAAAAGAACATATGTTCTTCTTTCCAAAATTTTCTCCTCTACGCCACCCTATCCTACCAATCGACCACAGCCACGGACACACGTGGACTACCGACCGAAAATGCAAAACCTCAACCCCTACAACACAAAAACACATCCACGAGCAGAAATCGGCAACCACTCACACATGAACGAAAAAATGTTATGGTTTGAATCTATTCCAATGGAAAAATCAAACAATAACCGGTAACTACTCCAATAGATGATAAAATGGAGCTGAACTTTGATTAAAATTGGTAAACCCAGCTGAAATATACCAATTACAGGAAAAGGAAATGAGAAAACAAAGAAGAATAATAAGAAGAATGAAGGAAATCAGAAAAGATGGTGGGAGAAGATTCACTATCAATTTTGTTCATCATTTTTCATTCCTCTTCTTTCTCCTCTACCGCATAAATAAACCAGCAAAAACAAATTCGTATTTTACAACTATTACAACTTATAAAAGTGCAATTAAACATTTAACTAAATTAAATTTAAAGCAAACAACGTCGTCTTCTCCTGTCCAAAACGGTGCCGATTTTAATTCAAAATTTTGTTAATTCTGTTGGTTCTTTTCCTCCGTCTGCCCCACTGCATTCCATTTTCCATTTCTCCATTGTTGTCATAACAACCCTCCTCCCTTATCCAAACCTTGTCCCCAAGGTTTAGAGGTAGGATATTGCTGCTGAATACTCTCAGAATCCTCACATGTGGCTTCTTCTTCCGGCTGATCTTTCCATTGAATTAACTATTTAACTCCAGCTCTCTCTCCTTGTTTAAACATTCTGGCCTGTATTATGCATACTGTCTTTTCCCCAACCTTCTTCTTTAGCTAAGATACACAGAAAGTAGGATGGACCTTAGCTCCTATAGGAAGTGTCAGTTTGTATGCAACATCTCCAATCTTCTCTTATATTTTAAAAGGACCATAATACTTAGGACTCAACTTTTGATTGTCTCTCCTGATCACTGTGTGTTGCTGATAGAGCTAAAGTTTCAAATAGACCCAATCTCCAACTACAAACTGTCTCTCAGTTCTCTGCTTATCAGCATAATGCTTCATCCTTGCTCTGGCCTATGCCAAGCTATCCTTCAATTGTCTATCCATCTGATGCCTTCCATGTAAGAGGTCTTCAACAGCAGCAAGGTTGGTTTGTTGGTATGGCCCCAGGGCAAAGTGGTTTGTTGGTATGGCCCCAGGGCAAAGTGGAGAGGAGAAATTCCATAGAGAGCTTCAAATGTGGTCCTTTGTATGGTTGTATGGTAAGTTGTATTGTACCACCACTCAGCCAATGAAATCCATTTAGCCCATGATTTAGGTTTGCCATAAGTCATGCATCTAAGGTACATCTCCAAACATTGATTTAACCTCTCTGTTTGTTCATCAATTTGGGGATGGTAAGATGTGCTCATGTGTAACTTGGTACCGAGCAGCTTAAATAATTCATTCCAGAAAGAACTAGTAAAGACCTTGTCCCTGTTTGAAACTATGGACTGTGGAAGACCATATAACCTGTTGATGTTATCCAGAAACAGTTGGGCTACTTTTTGCTATAAATGGTTGAGACAATGTTATGAAGTGTCCATACTTTGTGAACTGTCCACCATAACCATTATGACATCCTTCTCCTCAGATTTAGGTAGCGCTTTAATGAAGTCTAGAGAAATATAACTGCAAGGATGTTGTGGAACACTGGTAGAGGTAGGAGGAGGCCTGGATAAGTGATGTGTTCTCCTTTACACCTCTGGCATACATCACATTGTAAAACCTCCATTTAGATATTTGAAGACATGTCTGGCCAAAATAAAAACGCTGCTTGGCCCTCATAATGCTTGCCTGAATTCTAGAGTGACCACCATCTTGGGATGAATGAATACAATATATCATCTTCCTTCTGATATCCATTCCACTGCCAATATACATTCTACCTTTATATCTGAGTATCCCATTGCAGTGCTGAAATGCTTGGTCAATTGTGGGGTCAATCACTATGGACTAAATTTTCTCTGCTGCCACTTTATTACCTTCATAGCTATCTATCACTTCTTGTACCCAAGCAAAATTAACTTGGGTTATTGCATGACATTTTCCTTCTCCCTCCATGAGCAGGCGTCTGCCACCACATTTTCTACCCCCTTTCTATAATGTATTTAATAGTTCAACCCCATCAGTTTAGTGAGCCATTTTTGCTATAAGGGAGTAGTGATAATCTGCTCTAGTAAGTACTTAAGTGATTGATGGTCTGTTTTAATCATAAAGTGATGTCCCTCCAGGTAATGTCTCCACTTTACCACTACAGTTACCAATGCCAGCAAATTTTTTTCATAGATGGACATCCCTAGACTTCTTGGCCGCAAGGATTTGCTAATATATGACAAGGGCCTTCTGTTTTGCATCAGTACAGTCCCTATTAATCCATAGCTGGCATCAGTCTTAATGACAAATAATTGAGAAAAGCCTGGTAATGCAAGCACATGTGTGTTACTCATAGCCATTTTAAGGTTGTTAAAGGCTGCCTTAGTTACATATGTTCACAAGAAATTATCCTTCTTTAAAAGATTAGTAAAAGGTTTTGACAATGTTTCATACCGCTTTACAAACCTTTTGTAATAGCTAGTTAGCCCCAAGAATCCCCTTAACTGTTTGATGTTAATTGGGGAAGTCCAGGATTGCATAGCTTCAACTTTCTTGGGGTCAGTTGCTACTCCTTGCTGATCTATTATATGCCCTAAATATTCCACTCTAGTTTATCGAAAACTACATTTACTGAGTTTTCCATATAGCTGATGTCTCTTTAGCAGCTGTAACACAGTCTCCAAATGTTCTGTGTGACTTGGCATGTCTTTACTGTATACCAATATGTCATCAAAAAACACCATAACATACATCCTCAATTGAATATCTCATTCATCAAACTTTGAAAGATTGCTGGTGCATTGGTTAGCCCAAATGGCATCACTTTAAATTCATAAAGGCCTAACTCTTATCTAATGGTTGCCCACTCTGAGGTCTATCTTGGAGAATTATTTGGCCCCATTTAATTCATCAATCAGCTTGTCAATCAGTGGCATGGAATATTTATCCTTCATAGTCAAGCTATTAAGTTGCATATAGTCTACACAAAACCTCCAATTACCATATTTTTTTCTTTACCAGCAGAAGCAAATGGACTGTTGTTGGTCTGAATCAACCCAGAAGATAGCATTTCTTTAACTAACTTTCCACTTCAATCTTCTGAATAAAGGGACATCTATAAGGCCTGAGCTTTTAAGGGCTGAGTCCCTTCTTTAAATAGGATATGATGGTCATGAGACCTAACTGGTGGTAGACCCTTAGGTTACTCAAACACATCTCTGAATTCAGATAGTAAGGGTTTTACCTCTTCTGGTATATCTGTTACTTCTTCCTCTGTGATTGCACAAAGTTGTCCAATTATTCCATAAGCTTGTTTAGCCATTAGTGATCTCAATTGTGGATCAGTGACCATTTCAAATTCACTGGTGTGGCTTCACTATGGAGGGTCACCTTATTTCCTTCACTAACAAATTTGATATGCCCCTAAGTAAAATCAAAAGTTACTGGATCAAATTGGCTCAGCCAGTTAACCCCTAGCACCATATCACTTCCCCTAAGCTTCAATGACTTAAGCTTGTATTGGAACTCTATCCCTTGCATTTGCCAAATTAATGGGGGATAAACTGAGCCACTTTCTAACTTATGACCATCAGCCACAACTACTGTCAATGACTTGGTAAGATTACATGTGTAGCCTAATGACTTAACCATCCTTTCATCAATAAAGCTATAAGTATTCACTCTCTATCAGAATGGATATTTGTTTGCCTTTAACCCTTCCTAGTATTCTAATGGTTTTATGTTTCATACTCCCCATCAATGCATCTAAGGAAATCTGCATGATTTCTCTTTCTTCCTCATCATCATCCCCTTCCCTTTCTGGTTCTTCAATGTCATTATCTTCCTCCTCAACCACCATGTAGTTTAACATCCTATTTTTGCAAACATGTCCTAAGGTGTATTTCTCATCACACCTAAAACAAATCCATAAGCTCCTTTTGGTCTATATGTCAGTGAGGGGTGATTGTCTTGTATGTGAAGGGTTGTGTCTTGGGATTGAATTGGATGGTTCATATGTTTTCTGTTGGTCATAGTAGTTTTTGAAGGTAGGTGTAAATTTAATGGGTTTATTTGTTTTGTTTAAGGCTGATATAGTGGTTTCTTGTAATAAGTCTATCTCAAAAACTTAGGTTAGGGATAAAGGTTTGATCATATTCACCATGGATCTAATCTCCCCTTTCAATCCACTGGTGAACACACTGATATAATATGATTCTGGTAGGTTAGATAAGGATTGCATAGCTTGGGCCTTAAGATCCTCAAACCTCTCCATATAATCAGCCACTCCACCATATTGCTAATTTTGCTAAGGATTTCTACCACCTCTTCTCCTCTTGTTTCAGAATACCTTCTGCATACTTCAGTAGTAGTCAGTAGGCACCACTCTGCATTTGGGTGACTGGCTAAAAATTCATGAAACCAAATAGCTGCTTTTCCCTTTAAATACATCTCAGCTATACCCATTTTCATATCATCAGGTATTTGATGATGCTGAAAGTATTTATTAGATTTCCTCACCCATTCCATTAGTTTATTTCCTCCAAATACTGGAAACTCAATCTTAGGCAGTTTAGTATAGGTCCTTCCTTCCGTATACCCTCTATGGTTAGTAGTGTTTCTATTTCCCAGATCACCACTGCCTATTTCAGTTCTACTATTGTCTCCTTCAATCTGTTTGTTCCTCTATTCATTATGAGTTACATTAAGCCTAGCCAACATGGCTACTATAGATTCATACTTAGAATTCATATCATGTGTCAATTCATCCACCTTATCTTGCTTACATTACATATTCTTAAGAGTTTTATCAGATGAATCAATCTTACCAGATATAGTTGAATAAGCAAAACCCAAGTCACTGATGTCCTTGTCCATCTTCCTAAGGTGGTCTTCTGTTGCTTTCTGTTGTGTCTCTGTGGCTATGTTTCCAAAATTTCGATTTTTCTCTGATACCAATTTGTTATGGTTTGAATATACTCCAATGGAAAACTCAAACAATAACCACTAACTACACTAATAGATGATAAAATGGAGCTGAACATTGATTAAAACTGGTAAACCCAACTGAAATAAACCAATTACAGAAGAAAGAAAGAAGAAAACAAAGAAGAAAAAATGAAATCAAAGAAGATGGTGGAGAGAAGATTCACTGCCAATTCTGTTAATCATTTTTCATGCATATTCTCTCTCCTCTGCCACATAAATAAACCAGCAAAAACAAAGTCGTGTTTTACAACTATTACAACTTATAAAAGTGCAATTAAACATTTAACTGAATTAAATTTAAAGCAAATGATGTTGTCTTCTCATATCCAAAACAGTAACATTTTCATTTCAAAATTATGTTAATTCTGTTGGTTCTTTTCCTTCGTCTTCTCCACTACATTCCATTTTTTATTTCTCCATTGTTGTCATAACAAAAAATTTCAATCGTATAAAAAAAATAATCAACGATTACAGATGAGATTAACAAGTCCCCTAAACACCGTAATCGAATTTCAGCTCATGGGTGTGATTGAATTTTTTTAATGTACGGAATGGGATGAAATTTTGGAAAATGGATGTGATTTGGCCCTTTTTTTTTTTTTTTGCAAACTGATCTCAATTTTTTGGTCCTAAGGCAAATTTTTGATGGGTTATGAAATGGATGAAAATTTTCTGATCGTTTGATAGGTTAATTGCCAAAAATTGAGAAAATTTACTAAAACATAATTCAGTGTATAATGTGCATAATTTTGGGAGTTGTGGTTTTTTTTTCCAGAGAAACCACCGCTGGTGGTGGGAGAAATGGAGCTAGTGGTGGTGGTTGTGGTGGTGTGTAAGGTGTGAGAGTAGGGTGGAGTAGGTTGAGAAAGAAGACACCATGTCCTTTCTTTTCTTTTTTGCATTATATTTCTTCTTCTTTTTTCTTTTTTATTTTAACTTATTTTTATTTACTTTAAAAATAAAAATGTTTGATTGAGAATATTTTAAACTCTTTTTTTTTAAAACAAATATATTTTTAATCACATATTTTATGAGACCTACAATTTTTATCAATTAATCACACATTTTATCAACTTTTATAAAAACTTATTAAAAAACTACTTTTAAACTCCATCAAACATGCACTAAGTATGATTGAAATATTGATAAAATTGTAAGATACCATTAATATGTAGTTGAAAATGAGTTTGAGAAAAAAAAATTAAAATCTGACCAAACATGCTCTAACGATATAATAAACATTTTATTAAATTTTAGACTTTTTAACAATCAAATAAACGATTCCGTGAATTAGGAACCTAAAATCACAGGTTGGTGATAGATCCGGTGCGTGGGGTTGGGGTTGGGGTTGGGGTTGGGGTTGGGATTGGGGTGAAAATGGATCTTGCCACATGTACTAAAAGTAAACTCCGATACTACAGTTGATACCAGATGTGTTAATAGATCACGTGCAATTTTTGAAAGAATTGAATATTGACGTTGATGTTGTCTCCACCATCGTAGTATATCAAAAAAATTTATGTCTTCATCATCTTAAATATTAAGCATGTCGTGCGCAAAATACCTAACTAATTCCACAGGTGTATCACTAGAACGAGAAACGGAAGAAGCAGAAGAAGAATCAACTGAATGTTGACCACCCCTATGTGAACTCACGTAACTCCATAAGTCAATGTCATCAGTTCATAACGAAGTATATGTTGGAACAGAGGGTCGTATAATGTTCCTATCATCTTTTTCAGCATAGACATCATATATTTGACATAAAATTTATTTTAAATTACCACGTGTTAGTGGATTTTCATACGTTAATTTTTGTGAAATTATCATTATTGTTACTTTCGTACCCTCTAAGTTAAGTTTATGATCCATAATACATGCTAATAAAAATAACACAGGCAACTGTTTCCAATATTTTCTAAATTTAGCTTCCATGACATATATAATATTAGAAAAAAGAGCAAAATCCTTATACCTATTAAAATTGTTAGCAATATAATAGAAATGATTTAAAACAAGTGGATTAGTCGGATAATATACACTAGAACATTCATTTGTTGTGTCGAAAAAAACTTTCAAAAATTTTCTAATATGAGCATATATTTCCCAGTCATATGCTTAGAACTCATATTCTGGGACATGTGAGTGTCAACCATTATAATATATAATAATACAATCTTTGTAACCTTTACAAGATTCAAGCATGAGATATGTTGAATTCTATTTATGGCCAACATCAACACAAAAATATTTTTCTTGCAGCCCATTTTCAACACATAGAGAAGCAAAAACTTGTTTTCTTACTGGTGAAAATATAATTAATAGCTTATCTAATTTTATCTAATTGTTCTTTTATAAATTTTAATCCATCTTTTACAATTAAATTAAACACATGACATACATAACGAATGTGAAATAAAATACCATCAAATTCTGGACTAAAATATTGAATTAATTTTTAAATTACTATATTGTTGGGTCATGCATTATTAAATGTAAAACTACAAATTTTAGAATCACATTCAAATTCAAGTAACGCACCCAATAAAACATGAAAAATATTAACTACATTATGAGGATAGTCAATTTGTCTAAACGCTATTACTTTTTTATGCATTATCTAATTACTATCAGTGTAGTGTACATTTGCAGACATGTATCCTTGTTGATTATTACATGTCCATAAGTCTGACGTAAAAGATAAAACACCGTTATAATTATTAATATCGTTTGTAATAGCTTCTTTATTTTTATTATACAAAATAATAAAAACAGAAACATACCTTAATTGGAGATATTTTTGGATGAAGTTCGTTAAATGGAAATTTTTCACCAAGCTCAGTGGAAACTCAGAATTTGTCACCAATGTCGGCAGTCCTTTGTAGCGCATGCTATCTTGTGAATATACCCAATTGTTGAGATTGAGATTACTACTAAACTCGGCTCTGAGAGATCCAAACTGGAGTTGTACTTGATTTGATTCCAAATCTCTGTGTTTGAATTGACACTTTTGAATCTGTTTAAATGAGTTGTGTCTATCTTCTTTTGCAAAGTTAACTTCTCTTTACAGTGTTTGCACTGTGCTTTGTGCTCAGGGGCTCCATATATTAGTTTACCAGTCAACACCAACTCAAAATACTACCAGCATCTAATATTTTGTTTGTTGGCTTTTCGTTTAGTGCTAGAACCGGTGGTTGTATGTGTGTCGACATCTTCTTGAACGCTATCCAAATCAATTGGATCAGTGCTACCTCCAAACTCATCAATAATATCGTTTGGAATTGGAATGTTAAGACCACTAAAATCTTCATTACTTCGATTGTATGCCATTTGGAATAAAATAATAAAGAGAATAGTAGAAGATGATGTAGTAGAAAGTAGAAATGTAGAGAATTACTAGAAGAAGTAGAAAATTAAAACTTAAAAGTATAGACTAATATCTAGATAATAAAATATGAGATATAAATGATAAACTAATATTGAGATATTGAAATTTGAGAATTGTTATTGAATTGAATATATAATAGATTGAGATATTGAGGTGGTGTTTGATAGGGTTTATATAATAGGAAATGATTTATCTGGCTTTGACCAATGGGCCCACAACTGACATTTGGTGGTCACATTTACCGTTTTCACATTGGACTCACATTGTGCACAATTAGACGCAAAGTTTGACATTTCAACCATTAAATCCTTGAAGTTGGCCATTTTTTTGACCTGGAAGTGGGCCCTTCATTTAAGTTGGTGTTTAAACTGGTTGTATGTTTCACTTGGTAAAATAAAAATATTACAATTTCAATTTTTAACAATACGTGAAATCATTTCACAAATAGATATTTGCTATTACGATTACCGCATTTCACAACTTTGACGAAATTGAAACCATTATACATATAAATAAAATTTAATAATGTACATACATCACAATACCCATCGTCATTCATTTGTAATAAAAATTACACTACCTCAAACTTTGAGCAATGTGATCCCGAAGTTGGTCCCATTCTGTGTTCGGATTATCAGCCGCTATTTTCTCTGGCTCATTTCGAAAATCAATATATGCTTCATCTACCACTTCATTCTTAGTTTGGAATGCCTCGTCCACTTGTCCTGTTCGACGAAAAAAATAGTGTACTTCCATTGTTGCTACAGCGACTGTGGTCTGCTTCTGAAACGAGTAATTAGGCATACGATTAAGAATGTTCCACCTGTTCTTAAGGACACTGAACGCACACTCAATCATGTTTCGCAGAGACAAGTGTTTGAAATTGAATATCTCCCGCGCATTCCTGAAATGCCTACGTTCACCGTTTGACACTGGAGAGAACTATTGAAAATGATATCTGATATCCATCCCTTTATACGACCCCATGTATCGGGGCCTATGCACAAATCCTAAGTCAACGAGATAGTATTTACCATTTGCAGGCAGAGGAAAATTAATATCAGAACTGTGAATTGAGCTAGCCAATATTCATCGATCATGTACGTTTCCCATAGTGCCAGGAACGACAAACGTGAAGCACATATTGAAGTCACATGCTGCTAATACATTTTGGGATGGATATCCCTTCCTGTCTACGAAGTAGAGCCACTTGTTTCTTGGTAGCACCGCTTTCACATGTGTGCCATTGATTGTGTCAACGATTTTTGTGTTTAATATTCCGCAAACGTACAGATCGCTCAAGTAATCAAATGAATGTTGAGTTCAAGTATCGTACCCACAGTGATTTAAATAATTCAATTGCAATTATACTAATCTTAACGGAATCTGTTAACTTTGGAAATTTGAGTTTAAAAACTAAATAAAATATAAACTAAGAATAATTAAATAATTATAATTCAAATAAGTAAAAGATCAAATTTGAGAAGAATTATTTTAAAATTGGAAAAGAAAAGTACTATGATTACGAATCCACTTATAGTTGTTAATTCCTCTATCTTGATTCTTGATTCTTGATTCTTGATTTTGACAAAGTATATCAGTTATGACGATCAATATCTCAAGATTGTTTAACAGTTTATCTCGAATAAAATTAAACATATTCATATATATAACTTGAATATATCTATATGACGAATGCGAATACAAACGAATGCATTAAGTTTATATGGATAATTAAAACTCACATGAAGCATAGCAGTATATTTCTATCTCATATCGGACTTTAAGATAATTAAAATAATGTCTAGCCTGCTTTCGATCTTTCGATAGTAAAACAAACTACAACAATCATACAATTGCTACGTATATAATTGTAGATGAAAAGAATTCAAAATTAATTATTCAAAACTATAGTGAAATAAATCGTCAAAAACCAAGTCTCTAAAGAGAAGAATCTAATCTACAAGCTTCATTGTGATCCTAGCACAAAATAGTCTAGCCTAGCATACTAATAATAAGAAAAAAAAGAGAAAAAAAAATATAGAATTCATCACTCGGAGAAGAAGAAAACTCAAAAGATGATGTTTCGATCTTGATTTTTGTTGAATTCTTGAAAGAATAAATCTTGATCTTCGTTTGGTGTTTACATCTCTTTTTTTTTTCCTCTCCAAAAATCCACGCGATTATGAGTTTATCATCCATATATATAATAACTTAATTCATGCCCAAAATATCCCAAAAAGTCATTAAATCGTGGGCCAAAAGTTTTTTAATTGGATTAGAGGTTTAAAAGGAAACAAAATCATCCGTGGGTAAGAGTTACATTGGATGATCATCCAGGCAAGTGAAATTGCATTATGCTTCTGTTAAACAATACTGGGCGCTCGCCCAACTATAAGTTGAGCGATCGCCTAGCTTATAATTTTGTTGTTCTGATGTTTTAGTCCTCCAACTTTCTATTTTATCTTCTTTAGTCCTCCAACTTTTCATAACCTCCAATTTGGCCTTTCAAGTTCCAATTGAGTTCCCGTACTTCCAGGACATCTTCCAATTTATTATTTTTTCATCCATTCTTCTCCAATTTCTTACAGACGAGTCAAAAATTGAAATATAAAGAATAATACACTAAATTAAGTATAAAATCAATAATATAACGGAATAAAAGCTTAGTTTAAGAGCTCGAATAAGTGCACAAAACACACTTTTCAAACACCCACAAACTAAACATTTGTTCGTCCTCGAACAAAAATAAAAATAAACTACAAATTTTAACTAAGCAAAAGGAATGTCAGAATTGAGTTAATGTTAAATTTCTTTTCAAATGCATTAGGTTCGATTAGAAAGCAACACTTTTAGAAAGAGACTAAACAACTACACAAAAAATTTCACTTATCTAATGCTCGACTTTTAGTGAGTGTGTGATTAGCCAAAAATTGAACCTACACCTATATTAGACCACGGCCAATATTGTGTTGTTGAAATTTTTACAGTCCCGAACTATCTGTAGTCATTTATTCCTTACACCTCTCGTCAATTTGTCACACTTCTAATGTTTTCTATCCAATACCGAGGTGGTCTAGCGAATTTGGTTATTATTAATCAACACAATGCTTTTTCAAATAAAGTGGTAAAAATTAGAAACTTGTATTTTTAGAACTAGGACAGTGAGTGATTTCTAAATTCTTATCTTTAATCTCTAAGGTCCTAACCTAGCAATCATTACCGAGCACTTTTAACTCTTTTTATTTTATTTAACTAATATAAACAATCTTACATCCTGTGCAATACTTCTCTCTCATAAGTTTTCTATGTGACACGTGTAGCGAGCTTTGGGTCAGTGACTCCCAAGTCAGATGACCATAGGGCACCATGTTTTAAAATACACTAACATGCTTATTGCTCAAGTCCTATAGGCTATAAGAGAAGTGAAAATGTAAAATTTAATTTTTTTTCTCATTCTCATGTAGCGAGCTTTAGTCTCATAACTCCCAAGTTAGATGACCTTATGGCATCAGGTTTTAAAATATCCTAATAGGCTTAATTACTCAAGTCAGATATTTTATTTTATTTTTATCAGTAATGAGTAGTGCTCGGTTTAGATTTCTTGACTACAACCTATTCAACCAAAAATGAAACCCAGAAAATCCAAACCATCAAAATTCTACAAACACATGTACTAACTTTAACACCCTCAAACTATCCTCAAACAGTTTGGTTACTAGTTTAAGAATTTGGGAATGAGATTTTTCTCTACAATCCTAAGTCAACAATATCAAGTCATACACTCAAGTCATGTTCCCAATAAGTGATAAGTCAATAGTGGCCACGTTCTCCAAATCTAGTCTAACATAGATAAGTATTTAGGTAAAAGCACGAGTTAAAGTGTTGTCTAATATTCTAACTAAAAATGTACTCAAATTCAAAAAAATATCATCATTGGAAATAAGATGTTCAATAATAACTAGACAAATAAACTTGAAATTTTTTTAGAAGTATCACAGTTATACAGACCCGAATAATAAGTAAATTCAAAATTTATCAATTAACTATTCTGATACTTAACCCACCCTCAAAAGAAAATATTATATTGTCCCCAATGTAAGAGCAAATTAGAGCAAAATAAAAGAAAGAAAAATCATGTACTTCCTGAGGATAAGTGTGGAGAAGAAGATCTTGGCTGATCAGATGGTCTAGCGGAAGTGGACTCGTGTTGAGGGGCACTCAAGGCTAAAGGCTAAGAGACGATGGTGTAAATATCATCCATGCGTTTCGCAAAATAGAGTATTCAGTGATTGATATCGTCATATGTGTAATTTATAGTATGTTGCTCTCCTCTGATGGCAGTGTTTGACACGTTCAACAAGTCCATTTCAATGCACATATGGTCTATCATGCGTTGCATGGCCAGATGCGTTCGTTGAATAGAACTCAAAGCCCGACCTTACTCGGATAACTAAGTAAGAACCTAACGAAGGAAGCGATCAGTCTTAGCTGTTGGTACTGGAGCTGGATTGTCGACTGCTCGCCTGGCCATAGGATTGCCTATTTTCTGTTTGGTAATAGGTGCTTCGGGGGTCTCAGACTCCTCATGCGGGAGTAAAGGCAATCCATCTAATAGGTAAATGGCACTAATAAGACATGGAAACATGAAGGAGCGGCCAGACTCACACTGTGATACAAGATCAACAATAAAACGAAAAATGTGGTTTTCCAGGTCTATTTTGTGCCTACTCACAAGATGATAAAGGAACCACGCTTGATATTCATTGAAGTATGTGCGGTGGGGGTGAGGCCGATGTCATGACACACAAAAATATGGAAGACTCGCAGGCTCTGTGTTAGCTAGTTGTGTAAGAATTTGGGCCCAACAATTGGCCATTTATCTGCTCTTCCATATAAAAACTGAGTCACTAGGGCCATGTCGTGCTTGGACGGTACGTGCTCAATGTCGTTGTCGGTTAGACCATAATAATTTTCTATTACGGCGAGGCTGGACTTAATCCACTTCCCACGGACCTATGTTGTATACCTATGGTCTGCCCCAGGTTCCTCGATAGCATGATTGAAGTTGGCAATACACTCCTTAACTAACAAATGGTAGGCCAAATGATGTTTACCTGCTACCTTTTGCCAGCCACAAGAGTTAATTAGATTTACCATATCGAAGTACAGGAAGTCCATTAGAATTACCTTCCTTTTGACCCATAATTTCTTCTTCATTATCAACTTGTTGTAAGTGTTCTCTTCTTCAATACTCTGAAACCTATGGATACCGCTGTCATCAACATGTTCTTCCACTTGTCGACGTTAGTGAGATGATGAACCGACCTTCTCTTTATCCTTCTTTGTTGGTGGTTCCTTTCGTTTAGGCGGCATTGTACCTATGAGGATAAAAGATATATCATTAAACACCATAATGAATTAGAGAATAAACAAAACACCCGAAAAATAAAATAAAAGTAGTGACTTTTCTTATTTCAAACTTAGGTCGAACACTACTTTTCACCACCTGAAAATTTGAGAAAATATTGAAATTTTCCCAAGACATCATTGGAAACATGTATCTACATAGATTGGTCTTTGTCATGTTCAAAATTGAGGTAGAACAGAGGTCATATGAGTTGGACAAAAGTGGGGTCGCGAGCTACTAGTGCCTAATCATGGCATCCCATGGCGTCCTATTTTTGGGACTAAGTGGTGTGGATGAATTTCTAAAGCAAATCATAATGATGCATGCACAATTAACAAGCATGAATAAATATGAACAATGTCCAATTCAAAGTCGCTCAACTTAGCACAAAGATATCCACTTAGGCAATTCATCGAACACATTCAAGGCAATATCCGTGTAGGTAGATTTTAAATGGAATTGGGATTTGAATTTAGCCTAAAATCTACACTTCAATACACCATTCTCAACAAACCATGAACTACCTAAGCCCATCCTCCATAATATATCAACATAAAATTGAAAAAAAAAAATTCAAAGAAAAAGGTAAAAATGAGAGTACAGGAAGAAAGATCATACCTTGGAGGGATTTTGGCCGAATTCGAAGAACTTGATGTGAATGCAATATAAACACAATCAAATGTGTTGGAGTGTTGGAAAAGTGAGGTAAAATGTGCGATTTGGGGTTGATCTTTAGGGTTTCATGCGTGAAGAGAGCACAAAAAAAATTTATGGCCGTGTGTTTTTGATTTTTTTCTCTCTCTCTTTTTTTTTTTTTTTTTTTTTTTTGAAGTGCTAGGTTTTAACCCCAGCACTAAGCCTGGGCGATCGTCCAGTTTACCAAAAACATTTTTTTTTATCAAAAGGAGAACTAAATTAATGTAGGCCTAACTTAAGATGTTAAATATTCAATACGTGCTAAAATGCATACGATGAACCTAAAAGAACCAAATTTTGCTAAAAATCACTGAAGTGCAAATATAGGAAAAATAGAGATGGTGTGCCTAAAACCAAAAACAATGAAACTATCCCTACTACATGCATTGGAAAATAAATAGGACGAAAAAGTAGAAAGTGATAGAAAAATGGGTTGTTTCCCATTAAGCGTTCAATTTATAGTCTAGAGCTCGACTTTTTGGGTTGATCATTCCGATGTTGCAAGATGAACGATGAACTTTTCTTTTGAGAATCTACCGCTCCAATAAACTTTCAACCACTGTTCGTTGACTTTAAAAGTGCCTTTGCTTTCATGGTTGATTTCCACCGCGCCATATGGATAGACCTTTGTGATTGTATAAGGCCCCCGACCACCGTGATTTCAATTTGCACGGAAAAAGCTTGAGGCGGGAATTATATAACTACACTTGCTTCCCAACCTCAAAATTTCTTCCTTGAATATGCATATCGTGCCACTTTTTGGTCCGCTGCTTATACAATTTTGCATTCTCATAGGCTCTCAACCGAAACTCATCCATTTTATTCAATTGAAGATGTCTCTTTTCAATGGATGCCTTTAAATCAAAATTCAAATTCTTGACTGCCCAATATACTCGGTGCTCCAACTCAACTAGTAAATGGCACACTTTTCTAAAAACCAACTGATAGGGAGACACGCCTATAGGAGTTTTGAAAGCTGTCTAATAGGCCCATAAAGCGTCATCTAATTTCTTTGACCAATATTTTCTTGGTGAATTCACTGTCACCTCAAGAATTCGGTTCAACTCCTGGTTGGAGACTTAAACTTTCCTACTGGTTTGAGGATGATAGGGAGTAGCAATACGATGCCAAACGCCATATTTAACCAATAAAGACTCAAAGTGACGATTGTAAAAATATTTACCCCCATCACTAATAATAACTTGGGGTGTGCCATAACGAGTGAAAATGTATTTTTTTAAGAAATCCATCACAAACCGCGCATCATTGGTAGGCAATACAATTGCTTCAACTCATTTGGAGACGTAGTCAACAGCAACCAAAATATATTGATTCGAGAATGAAGAAGAAAATGGCCCTATGATACATTAAAAATCTCGACCTCAAGTATACTGTTTAAAGGCATCTTATTTCTTTTCGAGATATTTTCCATGTGCTGGCATCGATCATACCCCTTCACAAAAAGGTATACATCTTTGAAGAGATAAGGTCAATAGAACCTGGACTGTAGAAATTTAGCAGCTGTTTTAGATGCGCCAAAAATTCCAGCATAGGTTGAAGAGTGGCAATGCTCAAGTATCTGAAGAACTTCTTCTTCAGGAACTACACTGCCTAATTATTTGATCTGGACCCCGTCTATAGAGAATGAGATCCTTCCAAAAATAGTGCTTCAAGTCGAAGAAGAATTTCTTCTTTTGGTGACTTGAATAATATGGCGGGATGATGGATTTGGCTAAGAAATTCACTATGTCTGCAAACTACAGTGCTTTTCCCAAGTTAAAAATCTACTCATCTGAAAACATTTTATTAATATCCAAAAACTATTGGAGAAAGTGTGGATAGATGATCAGCTACTACATTCTCACTTTCCTTCTTGTCTTGTATCTCCAAATCAAATTATTGGAGAAGTAAAATCCATCTTATCAGCATCGGTTTTGCATCTTTCTTTGCCAACAAATACTTCAAAGCTGCGTGATCAGTGTAGACTATCACCCTTGATCCAACAAGATATGATGGAAATTTATCAAAAGCATAGACTACCGCCAGAGCTCCTTCTCAGTAGTGGCATGGTTGAGCTATGCATCAATCAAAGTCTTTCTAGCATAGTGTATCACATGAAAAAAAATTATCTTTTCGCTGTCCCAACACTACTTTAACTACATAATCGCTTGCATCACACATTAATTCAAACGGTAGACTCCAATCTGGTGTAATTATCACATGTGCTGAAATTAACTTCTCTTTTAGAGTGTTGAATGTCAATAAACACTCTTCAGAGAAGATATAGGGCACATCCTTGACTAGCAAAGTGCACAACGGTTTTGTGATTTAGAAATGTCTTCGATGAAACGACGATAGTCAATGCAAACTCTCAATCCTGTGATTGTTCTGGTTGGAATCAATTCATTCTTTTCATTATGAATCACAGTGATACCTCCCTACTTTGGCACTACTTGCACTAGGCTCACCCAAGCACTGTCTGAGATTTGATAGATAATTCCTGCATCCATTAACTTCATGATCTCTGCTCTGACCACTTCTTTCATATTAGGATTCAGCCTCCTCTAACTGTCAACATTTGGATTAAAATCATCCTCTATGAGGATATTTATGCATGCAAAGTGTAGGGATGATGCCCTTGATGTCAGTAATAGACCACTCAATAGCTGTCTTGTATTCTCAGAGCACTCGGAGTAACTTTTCATCTTCAAGCTCACTAACAAAATTAGCGATTATCACAGACAAAGTAGAGAATTCTCCCAAGTAGGCATAACGGAGATGAGATGAGATGAGAATTCTCTCCCAAGTAGGCATAATAGAGATGAGATGGTAACTGCTTGAGCTCTATTTTTGGAGGCTGTTGAACAGATGACAAATATTTTGTAGAACCCGTGCCCAACTCCTCAAAGAGTGATCAGCGTATATATGGAGGATTAGCTTCAAGATATCTTGCGCACATCTCAACCTCACCAAAATCAGTGTGAGTAGATTGAGAATGTACAATACAAGCCTCCAATGGATCTGATGGATTATTGAGTTAAAAATTGTCTTGAACTGCATTATTAAACTTATCAACTGACTCGGTTGGATATTTAATTACCTTAAAGACATCAAATGTGGCCTGCTCTTCACTAAGCCTTACAATCAATTGGCCTTTTTATACATTAATTAGAGCTCTACCAGTAGCTAAAAAAGGTCGGCCAAGAAGAAGTAGCACATCTCTATCTTCCTCCATGTCAAGAATGATGAAATCAGCTGGGAAGATAAATTTTTTCGCCTTTACCAAAAGATCTTCAACAACTCCTCTTGGATATTTGATAGACTGATCAACTAGTTTTGTAGTTACTGTAGTTGCTTTAGCCTCATCCAAACCTAATTTCATGAAATAGAAAGTGGCATCAAGCTAATACTAGCACCTAAACCACACAAAGCTTTATCGAAACAAAATTCTCCAATTGTGAAAGGTATTGTAAAACTCCTTAGATCTTTTAGTTTAGGCGGTAGTTTATTCTACAAAATAGCACTACACTCTTCTGTCAATATCACCGTCCCATGGACCTCCATCTTGCGTTTATTTGAAACAATGTCTTTCAAAAACTTTGCGTAAATGTGCATCTGAGCAAGTGCATCTGCAAAAAGATTATTGATATGTAGTTTCTTGAAGATCTCAAGAAATTTTTTGAATTGCTTGTGCTTTTGTAATCTCTGAGAAAATGGGATCGGATATTCATATGGTTTGATAGGAACGATTGCCTTAACATGTGGTGTACCTGAACTTTTTTTAATATCTGTTATTTGCTCAGTCTGTTCCACGTGCCCCTCATCAGTGGATGGTACCTTTTCTTTATTTGCAATTGGTCTCCTTACATGGATTTCTGGTAACTGAACCCCACTTCTGGGAGTTATTGCTTTAACATGTTCCTTGGGATTTACCTCTGTATTGCTTGGCAAAGTACCTAGTGCTCTGCTTAATATAGCAACTGCTATCTGACCTACTTATGTCTCAAGATTCTTTATTGAAGCGCTTTGATTTTGAAAAGAGATCTTTGTCTTTCTCATGAACTAATTATTATATTCTATGTACTGTTTAGTTTTCTCGATGAATTTACCGAGTATGTCTTCTAATGATGTACTCTTTCTGGCTGATGAAACTGTGATCTAATAATATTCTGATTATCCCTCCAAGAGAAATTTGGATGATTTCGCCTACCTGGATTAAATGTGTTAGAGAATGGATTATTTTGTTGACGCTGACCACCTTAAATATACTCGACTGGCTCAGGCTGTAGTGATAGAATAGGACATTCTGATATACTATGACTAGCTCCGTATTCTTCACATATTGATTTCTTTATTTGCACGACATTGGCTGAATGTGACATACTTTCTACTTTGTGTACCAATGAATCTATCTTTGCATATAACGTCTTGAAAGTATCTATTTTATGTACTCATGTAGTTCTCTTGTGTATGACTCTGTCTGATGCCCACATGGCAGTGGTGGTAGCTACGTTTTCAAACAGCTCTAAAGCTTCAACAACAGCTTTTGTAGATAAAGAACTGTCAGATGAAGAGTCGATCATGCTTTTAAATAAAATGAGGCCAGCATAAAAATACTGAATTTGTTGGCCCTTGTCAACACCATGATGAGTCCTTAGCATATTTTTGAATATGTTCTATGCTTCATCAAAAGATTTTGTTTCTGACTGTTGAAATATGGATATACCATGCTTCAACTTCGAAACCTTGGCTGGTGGAAAGAACTTTGTACATAACTTTTGTGCTAGATCATTCCAAGTGGTTATGCTATCAATTGGCAGTGAGTCCAGCCACTCAAGAGCATTATCATGGAGAGTTTGTGGGAACAAATGTAGATGGATGGCGTCGTCTGCAATTCCTTGATATTTGAAATGTTGGCACATTTCTAAGAATCATGAAACATGTATATGTGGATTCTCATCGGTCCTGCTAAAGAATTGATGTCCATTCTGAAATAAACGAATTACATTAGTCTTCAACTGAAATTTCGGTTGCCCAAAAGGTGGGTAGACAATGCTAGATTGGCTCTTGAAGATTTGTGGAGTCAAAAAGTCTCCAACTAACATATTGTCTTTTATCATTCTCTTGTCTTGCCCGAGCGATCTCGTTGTTATTCATTTTGTCTTGCTATTTTTGGTCTTTTTGGTGTGTTTTTCTTGCCTCTCTCTGCCTTTGATAAAAAGTGCATTCAATCTCTGGATCAACTGGAATTAGAGACTCGTGTCTCACACTTTGCATGCAACAGTCTGAAAGAAAGAAATCAAACACTGAAATAACTAAAGAATATAATAATAAATAATTAAAAAAATAAGTAAAGTTTGAATTAGTGCTAATATAACTGAAAAGAACTAAAACTAAATTCTCGACAACGGCGCCAAAAACTTGTCAGCGATTTTTGTGTTTAATATTCTGCAAGTGTACGGATCACTCAAGTAATAAAATGGATGTTGAGTTCAAGTATCGTACTCACAGAGATTTAGATAATTCAATTACAATTATACTAATATTAACCGAATATGTTAAGTTTAGAAATTTGAGTTTAAAAACTAAATAAAATATAAACTAAGAACAATTAAATAATTATAATTCAAATAAGTAAAAGATTAAATTTGAGAAGAATTACTTTAGAATTGGAAAAGAAAAGTACTGGGATTCCGAATCCACTTATAGTTGTTAATTCTTCTATCTTAATTCTTGATTTTGACAAAGTATATCAGTTATGACTATCAATATCCCTAGATTGTTTAACAGTTTCTCTCGAATAAAATTAAACATATTCATATATATGAATCGACTATATCTCTATGACGAATGCGAATACAAACGAATGCATTAAGTTTCTATAAATAATTAAATATCACATAAAGTATAACGGTATATTTTTATCCTATCGGGCTTTAAGATAATTAAAAAATGTATAACCTGCTTTCGATCTTTCGATATTAAATCAAACCACAACAATCATACAATTACTACGTATATAATTGTAGATGAAAAGAATTCAAAATTAATTATTCAAAACTATATTGAAATAAATCGTCAAAAACCAAGTCTCTAGATAGAAAAATCTAAACTACAAGCTTCATCGTAATCCTAGCACAAAATAGTCTAGTCTAGCATACTAATAATAAGAAAATAAAAAGAAAAATAAAATAGGGAATCAATCACCCGGAGAAGAAGAAAACTCAAAAGATGTTGTCTCGATCTTAATCTTCGCTGAATTCTTGAAAGAGTAAATCTTGATCTCCATTTGGTGTTTACGTCTCTTTTTTTCTCCCCAAAATTCCGCGCAATTATGAGTTTATCATCCATATATATACTTCCTTAATTCGTGCCCAAAATATCCCAAAAATTCATTAAAATCGTAGGCCAAAAGTTTCCTAATTGGATTTATGCGGGTAAAAGTTACACTGGTCGATCGCCCAAGCAAGTGAAATTGCATTCTACTTCTGTTAAACAGTGCTGGGTGCTCGTGCAGCTATAAGTTGGGCGATCACCCAGCTTATAATTTTTTTGTTCTGCTGATTTAGTCTTTCAACTTTCTATTTTGTCATTTTAGTCCTTCAATTTTTCATAACTTCCAATTTGGTCCTTCAAGTTCTAATTGAGTGCAATTGAGTTTCCGTACTTTCGATACATCTTCCAATTTATTGCTTTTTTATCTATTCTTCTCTAATTTCTTACAGACGGGTCTAAAAATTAAATATAAAGAATAATACACTAAATTAAGTATAAAATCAATAATATGAAGAGATAAAAGCTTAGTTTAAAGGCTCAAATAAGTGCACAAAACGCACTTATCAGATTGCCCCAGTACAATCATAAAAACAATAAAACATTGTTAGTAATGCCATTGAAGGACATGAATCATAACACACCACATTTGCTTTTCACTAATGTACTAACGTACTTGATAGCAACTAAAATGTACCTGGAAATACGGGTGCCTGGTGGGATTGGGTTTGTGATTCGGTGGACTATCGTTGTAATTAGGATTTGGTTTAATTGTCTTAGCGCCCAGTCTAACAACTGTTCACAACACAACCCCGAAGTAATGGTAAATTGTTTGTAGAGAGTGACCAAATATTGTACGTACTTCTCTTTAACTTTTTAAATGTGCCAGTATGAACAAAAACATTCCAACTTGTTCGTATATGTCACATGGCCCTCTACGAAGTTCATACTCATTACGCAGTAGATGTGTAAAGTTCACAAACATTAGTGGATACATTCGAAACTCACAGAGAGTAATATATGGATCTTCCTCTAGTACCTCAATCATAAATACGCGGCCATTCCTAGCATTTGGAAACTGTCAAATCCTTACCTTTGAGCGTTGGATGTATTCATGAACGAGACTTCCGGCTGTACAATAGTACATGATCCACGTTAGTGTATCACGCTCTAAATTCTCAATGGCTTCTTCATCTGAGTTGTCTAAATTGGAGTCCGATTCGTTGTCAACTCCTGACTCCAAAAACATTTCCTCTTCCGATTCATCACCCATATGGAATTAGCAATACTCATGTTAATGATAATGATGACAGGGAAGTATAAGAGGTATGGACACTAGATAGCAAACCTGCTTTGCTCTCTCTTTTTTTATAGGAGATTTTGCATTGACTGAAGCATACAAAATTAATATTTCCATTTGATATTTTGATGTATTTAATGCTAATAGATATGGTTGTTGGAAGTACAATGCATTATGTGTAACAGAAATGCATTGCTCAACAACTACATACTTTGCTCTAATTGAAAAAATGTCTTTATAAATAATAGACGTGTTGAAGTCCAAAGCTCACAGCGACTACATTCAATACAAATAATACATTGACAAACCATTTGTCTCATCAGTAGCAGTGCAAAAATTAAAAATATTATCTGTTACATAAAAGAATAAATGGGAATATATTCTCTCACCTAAGAACAACCAATTTCTCAACAAATAAACATTTAAAGCAATAAAATTTTGAATCAGTCATCAAATGCACCAGCATTCTTAAGGCACGAAGACTTGTAGTTGAATTTCAAGAACTTAATTTTCATTTACGGAATGCACGAACCTGTGTACGATGTTCTGTGCCTCTTCTATTCGAAAAACGATAATGCAAACAAGTAAAATTTTTCATCACCTTCCAATACACCAAATCTCTCCAACTCTTCAATGCATTCATCGAACGAGGGAGGTCCAGACTTCGCTTTCAAGTGTGCTACGATCAACTCATTGCCAACATTTACCAGTTTCTCTACTGATTCAAACAATGCATAACGGGAGTCAAGCTTCTTTTTCCTTTTGCAGTGCCAGAGAAACATTTCCTCTTTTCCCCGATGTACAATATAGATAAATCCATTGCCAATCCACTACATTGCACATCCGATGGTGTGTGCTCATCGTGAATCTTTACGTTTATAGGCAACTTGTCGCTATTGTCGGACCTTCCCCAAAGTTCATCATCATCATTGAATCTTTTTTTTAGAGCTTGGAAGGGCTGACAGCATATTTCTCTAAGTCGTAAGCGTCACTGAAAAGCTAGTTGTACTTATAAAATATTTCTCCACAATCTCAACCACGAAATTTGGCAAATTCCTTGTCAGTCTAGTCCAAAAAAGCATGGAAAGCCGGTTGTCAAAAATATAATCAGCAAACCATCAATATAAAATAAAATATTTTCAAACTACATCAAAGGCAAATATATAAAACTACCAAATATAAACAAAGAAATTCAAATTACCTGCATCTTTCAATCCCACCACCAATCATCAGCAACTATTACATTGTTTAGATGGCCGTATTCTATCCTGGTGCAACGTAGGATCTCTTGCAATTGTTGGTACTTTTTGCGCATATGAAACCAATGATTCTTCAATTGACTGCGGTTCCAGTCCTTGCCAGCTTCGGTGTTGAACATTGCAATAAGCTGCTGCCATCCAGTTTTGGTGAAACACTTCCCCAGACGAAATCTATGTGCAATCAAGAGTTCACAGCAGTGAACAAATATCCGGTATGTTTCGTCGTCCCATCTTGCACTTCGACGTTGGTGCTTACGACAACGACTGCAAAATGCAGTAAATACAATCAAGAGTTCGCAGTAGTGAACGAATATTATTCTATTATGCAATTCGAATATATCATAGAATAAACCCAGCAAAAAGAAAAGAATATCAAGATTCAAAATATATACACTAACAAGGTGGACGACTGCTTGCCTTTTTTGCTAAAAGTTATTCCACAATGCAGAATCAAATAATGAAAATGTTTGATTCGATTAAAAAAAATTAACTAAATTAAAAAGAAATTTACATAAACAATCATTTTCACAAAACATAATATCATTCAAGGGAAGTTTATACTAAAATTAACTCAAACTCAAATAACGGAAATAGAATGCACAAATTGCATTATCTCCAAGGATAAACCCACACGAACACTAGCACCTGATAATCGGCGCCCAAATTCATTCACTCGTTCAAATGAAAAACAAAAGCCCATAAAATTCATGTTTGAATCAAGGTGGAAAAACAGAACAAACAGCTATAACAGGGGCGGACCCCTCAAGGAACCAGTGGGTGCAATTGCACCCACTGAATTTTATAAAATTTCTGATTTTGGGTTTTTTTTTTCAAAGCCCACAATGTAAGCCCAAATCTAATAAATGGTTTTAATTTATTTGAAACCCCTAGCCCAAATAACACTCAATCCAATCCCAAGTTCCAATCCCAATCCAATTTGAAAGCCCCAGCACAACAGATTGAACAGATTACGGCTAAGAGTATGTCTCTGTAATACACAAATACAATGATAGTGAACTGCGATCCGAATCCCAAGTCCCAACTCGGCAACTCCCAAGTTTCAACAGAAATCGGCATTTGCTCTTGGATTATTGGATATTAAGTGAGTTTTGCACTTTTGCTCATTTTTCTCATAGTGAATCAGTGATGTTGCCCTCAATATGACCAAAAACCCTAAGTTTTTCGATAATCTGTTGAATTTGTTGTGCACTAGTCTTTAATCTCTGCATTGCAATTTGCATCTATAAGTTTTCAAGCATATTTATTTGCTCTGTTGTGGGATTCCGACGAGAAAGAAAGAAAAAATTAAAATTGTGTTTATGTATAATGTATGTGTTTGTGTAATTGTGTATTGTTTATTTGTTATTGTATTGAGGAAACATACCTGATACCACCACATTTGTATGCATATGGAAGATGATTTATTTGTCTGATGGATCATGGATTGACATTTCCATAGTGTATCAGTTTTCCAAAGTGAATAGTGATACTATGAAACTTTAGAGAAATGGCGGTACAAAGTGCCTGAAACATTTATTCTCTTATTATTATTTTTGGGCCAAATAAGCTGTGACTCAATCACTGCCAGACAAAAGGAAAACAGAGACACATATTGGATTTTCAACGTGAAATGTCAATTCTTTGCATTTATTGGTCTTTTATTAGTGTTAGCTTTTTATTTGTGTTTAACCAATTGTATTGGATTTGAGAATACTTTATTTACTTCTTTAAGAAGTTGATTGTTTATACAAACTTTGTTTGATTTGTAGGAAGATATGTTGAAATATTTTAAACGAACATCTCAAATTCCTATTGAAGAAAATGTTGAAGCAAAGAAATCACGCATTGAGGAAATTTCTTTAGAAACAAATGTCAAGGCAAAGGAAGTAAATGAATCAAAGAGCACAAGTATTAATGAAACAGATTGTCAAGAAAATGGTGAGGTAAATAGAGCAAATATTGAGCAAATTGATGTTACACAACTTCCTACGGATCCCGGATTAAGAACTCCAATAATGGATTACGATGCTAATCTTCGAGATCAAATAAGAAGAGCGTACTTGCAGAGAGGTCCGTGTCAACCTCGAACTCATGTGTTTCCACGTCAAAAATCAAGGTGATTCATTCCTGCTTGGTTCAATGAATATGGTGATTGGTTAGAATATAGTATAAGTAAAAATGCTGTATTTTGCTTATTCTGTTATCTTTTTGGACGAAACAATGGAGAACAAGGAGGTGGTGATACTTTTGTGAAAGAAGGGTTTCGTAATTTTAGAAAGAAGACTAGACTTGGAGTTCATGTCGAGGACGTTGATAGTGCACACAATCAAGCCCGAAGCAATTGTGAAGCTTTGATGAATCAAGAGCAACATATTGAAACCGTGTTTTTCAAGCAGTCAAAACAAGCACGAAATGCATATCGAATTCGTTTGAATGCATCAATTGATTGTGTTAGACTTCTTGTACGGCAAGGACTTGCTTTTCGTGGTCATGATGAGTATGAAGACTCAAACAATCAAGGTAACTTTCTTGAACAATTGAAATTTCTAGCTGATCATAATGAGGTGATTAAATGTGTCACTTTGAAAAATGCTCCAAAAAATCACAAACTTACATCACCAAAAATTCAAAAGGATATTGTAAGTGCTGCAGCTGTTGAAACAATTGATATTATTATCAAAGATATTGGTGATACATTCTTCTCAATTCTAGTTGATGAATCTCAAGATATCTCAGTAAAGGAGCAAATGTCTATTGTTTTGCGTTATGTGAGACATGTAGTAGAATGTTTTATTGGAATTGAACATGTTTCTAGTACTACAGCTTTGTCACTTAAGGCGGCTATAGATAAATTATTTTCAAGATATGGGTTGAGTATATCTAGATTGCGAGGGTAGGGTTATGATGGAGCTAGTAATATGCAAGGTGAATTCAATGGTCTCAAAGCACTTATTTTGAAAGAGAATCAAAGTGCCTATTATGTTCACTGTCAGGATCAATACTGAAGATATCCTCCCGAACCTCAGCCAAAGTCGGTATCCGATTGAGCTGCAAATTATCCTCATCGAACACCAGTCTAAGAATAATATCGGGTCGAATAGGATCGACAGGCTGAGGAGCAGCTGACAAAAGTTCCTGAAAAAATGACACAGCTGAAGGTTGAATAGCCTCCTGAGAGTCAAACACTTCCCCCGTCTCGGAAGTAATAGACCTAATCCGAGATCGGATCCTACTGCAATGCGTAGACGTCTTAAGAAATTGGTTCAGATTCACCAGGTTTACTTCTTAGTGATTTTGGAGCCATTTGTTTTGAAGAAAAACTTTGACTTTATCCGACGATCTCTCGCATTTGATGTGGGCCTTGAGAATGAGTCGGTAAAATTTGGTGCTTTTGGAATTTGGGGACTACAGTTGCTTCATGTGTTGATCATCCCCAATTCCTCCACATTAGAGTTGAGGATCCCAGACTGTCCAGGCCGATGTATATTACCCCAGTTTATGCTTCTTGTTCGCTGGCGGGGCGCAGGGATTTATGGATGGGACTCCACCAGATTTCTCTTGTAGTGGATGGGCCGTGGATGGTGGGGGGAGACTTTAATGTGATTGCTCACAATGGTGAGCGTACTGGTCATAACACTCGAGACAAAGGTACATCTGATTTTGCAGATATGATGATGGATTGTGGCTTGACTGATGCAGGTTACAGTGGTAGTCAGTATACGTGGACTAATGGGAGAGTGTGGAAACGGTTGGACAGAGTGTTGATTAACTCAGCAGTTGGTTCTTCTTGCTCTCGCTTCTCGGTTCAGCATCTGAACCGAAGTACTTCAGATCACTCTCCGCTCTTGATTCAGTGGTTTTCTGATGACGATTTAGGACCTCGTCTGTTTCGATTCCTCAACGTTTAGTCTAGACATCATGACTTCTTGAGCTTCGTATCCCAAAAGTGGTCTTTCCCGACTCATCACACGGGAATGACTGCTCTTTGGGAGAAGATTTTTAAGCTCAAACAGGGCCTTCGTTGGTGGAATCGACATGTGTTTGGTGACATCTTCCAGCGAGTCAGGGATGCAGAGTGTAGGGTGGACGAGGCAGAGTCCGTCTATGATAGTGATCGTACTCCAGCCCACTGTGATACGTTACACCAGGCTCAGGCAGGCCTGAACTAGACTTTATCTGTTGAGAAGGCTTTTTGGAAACAAAAGGCAGGGGCTCGTTGGGTTTGTGAGGGAGACCACAACACCCGGTATTTTCATTCTATGGTGCAGGGGCGTAGGATCCGATCTCGGATTAGGTCTATTACTTCCGAGACGGGGGAAGTGTTTGACTCTCAGGAGGCTATTCAGCCTTCAGCTGTGTCATTTTTTCAAGAACTTTTGTCAGCTGCTCCTCAGCCTGTCGATCCTATTCGACCCGATATTATTCCTAGACTGGTGTCCGATGAGGATAATTTGCAGCTCAATCGGATACCGACTTTGGCTGATGTTCGGGAGGCTATCTTCAGTATTGATCCTGACAGTGTAGCGGGGCCAGATGGATTTTCTTCACACTTTTTTCAGGAGTGTTGGGATATTATCTCAGATGATGTTTTTCAGGCAGTACTGGACTTCTTCGCATGGGGGCATTTTTCGAGAGGTTTTTCAGCTACCTCTATAGTATTGATCCCTAAGCGGGATAATGCATGTCGGTGGTCCGAGTTTCGTCCTATCAGCTTATGTACAGTTTTTAATAAGTTGGTTACAAAGCTGCTAAATTCGCGACTGAGTAACATACTTCCTCAGATTATTTCAGCACCTCAGAGCGGATTCATCCCAGGACGACTCATTGGGGATAACATCCTCCTTGCACAGGAGCTTCTACACACACTGGATACGAAGGTGCGAGGGGGTAATGCTATCCTCAAGCTAGATATGGCTAAGGCCTATGACCGCCTGGATTGGGGTTTCTTGATCTCTGTTTTGGAGGGCTTTGGATTTGATGCTATATGGATAGATCGGATACGGAGGTGCATCTCAGAGTGTCACTTTTCAGTCCTGCTCAATGGTAGACCATGTGGTTTTTTCCCCTCATCCAGGGGACTTCGACAGGGTGATCCCATCTCTCCATCGTTATTTATTCTAGCGGCTGACTATTTTTCGCGCATCCTTACTCGGCAGTATCAGCAGATAGCTTCGATGGCTTACAGACATGGAGGGGATGCTCTTATCTCACATCTATGTTTTGCAGATGATATGATCATTTTCGCTAACGGTTAGAAGCAGTCTATTAGACGGGTCCTACATTGTATCGAGCACTATGAGCGAGCTTCGGGCCAATTAGTGAATAGAGATAAGAGCGGGATTATTTTACCAGACGGGTTACTATTCAGCAGATACACAGGCTTGAGCATCTGACAGGCTTTCGTCACCAGCAGCAGCCTTTCACTTATCTTGGAGTGCCCCTGTTCAAAGGGCATCGTAAGATATTCCTATACGATGATCTCATTCAGAAAGTACGAATCAGGATATCTGGATGGGCTTCGAGATTACTTTCACTTGGAGGACGGATTACTCTGATTCAGTCTGTTCTGTCTTCTCTTCCTCTCTACCTTCTTCAGATTTTGAATCCTCCCAAGGCTGTCTTGAAGAAACTAGAGAGCATCTTTGCTAGATTCCTCTGGGACTCCAAAGATCATACCCATCGTCTTCATTGGAAGAGATAGAAGGACTTATGTTTCCCGACTGAAGAGGGAGGACTGGGATTTAGGCGGTTACAGGACCTTGTTGACACTTTCTCGCTGAAGCTATGGTGGCTATTCAGATCTCTTTGGGCTCAGTTTTTACAGGTAAGTACTGTCAGGGCACACATCTGATACTGGTTACTGTTCCTTATTATGCTTCACCTGTTTGGAGACGGCTGAAGCTTATAGGACCACAGGCCGAGTCCTACATTGCATGGAAGCTAGGGCGGGGTCACATATTTTTTTGGCATGATTGCTGGATGGGCGATACTACTTTGGCTGATCAGTTCCCGCAGCTACCACATTCTTCCATCCAGGTGCACGATTTCTTTGATGATATTGGATGGAATAATGACAAACTCATTCAGATCGTTCCACTTACCATGGCTGAGCAGATAGGGAGCATCCCTATCACCCCACATGTGGATGATCAGATTGTATGGACTAATACTTCAGATGGCAGATTTGTTACCAAGTCTGCATGGCAGCTTGTTCGTACAGGGAGCACTATTCAGGCTGTATATCGTATGATATGGAGTTCGATTATTCCGACCACGGTTTCCTTTTTCTGTTGGAGATTGTGGCAGGGGCTTATACCAGTGGATGTGGTGATCCAGAGATGGATAAGGAGTCATATGGCGTCGAGGTGCCAGTGCTGTTCGGCTATAGAGACTATTCAGCACTTATTCATTGATAGTCCGACAGCAGATACTGTTTGGAGACACTTTGCAGACATCTTTCATATCACCCTCAGGCCGCTCGAGGAATTCCAGTATCACTTCCAGACTTGGAGATTCTCGGGTCAGTTTGTCAGCACGGGACATATACGCACAATCATTCCTCTATTGATATTATGGTTTCTATGGACTGCGAGGAATGATGCGAAGCACAGAGATATAGCTATGGAGCCGAGGAGGAACATTTGGAGAGTTTACCACACCATCTCGCTTCTGCATACAGGCCGCTTATTTCGGCACATCCATTGGCGTGGAGACATGGACATCGCTCCGCTTTTTGGTGTCATTATTACCACCCCCTCCCCTCCTCCTCCCACTTTAGTTTTCTGGCGTACTCCACCAGTGGGATCCTACAAGATCAACACTGATGGATGCGTCAAGGACGGGGTTGCTAGTGGCGGAGGGATTATCAGAGATTCGTCAGGACAGTGCATTCGGGCATTCTTCTCTTTCTATGGCGAATGCACCATTCTCGAGGTAGAGCTACGAGCTATACTAGACGGGATCATTCTGGCTCAGAGGCTTGGGTTATCAGTTCTATGGGTGGAGTCAGACTCTACATTAGCGATCCACTGCATCACCAAAGGAGGAGGACCTTGGCATATTCAGGCTACTCTACGGCACATCAGGCATCTACTAGCACTGGACAGGGATACTATCACTCACATCTTCCGAGAGGGCAACCAGGTTGCTGATCTTCTTGCATCAGAAGGCTGGGATCGACGCTACTATTATGAGTACAGCTCTCAGGATCTTTCACGACGACATCGTAGTCTAGTCCAGATTGACAGATTTGGACTTCCTACTGTTAGAGGCTTATAGTTTCTTTTTAGACATTTGTATGGGAGGTAGTACCTCCTTATTTATTGATTTTTGTTTTGCATTTACTCTTTCATTCGATTGTGCTTAGAGGTCAGGTTTTATGCCCCCCTCCCTTGTACTATTATGAGCTTTTTATATATGGTTGGGGCTTCCTTAACCCCCCCGTCCTTCCCTGATGGAGGCCTAAAAACCACATTGGGGCTATGATGGTGTGTTGATTAAAAAAAAAAAAAAAAACTCCAGTTGGCTCTTGTAGCTGTAGCAAAGAAGCACAAGAAAGTCCAATCACTCTTTAATTTGGTTTCTAGTGTGGTGAATATTGTTGGAGCTTCTTCTAAACGTAGTGATATTCTTCGAGCGAAACAAGAAGCCATAATTTCTGAAGCACTCAATGGTGAGATTTCAAGTGGACGGGGTCTTAATCAACAAAGTACTATTACACGTTTTGGTGATACACGTTGGGGATCGCATTATCGTACTTTGATTAGTTTGATTTTGATGTTCTCACCTATAATTGATGTCATTGAAATGATTTCTGTTGATGGATCAACTCGTGAACAAAGATGTGAGGCAGATAATTTATTGGATTCAATGCAATCATTTGAGTTTGTATTTAATCTACATCTATAAGAACCATCTTAGGAATTTCAAATGAATTGTCTAAGGCATTACAAAGAAAAGATCAGGATATTGTAAATGCCATGAGTTTAGTAATAGTATGCAAACAAAGACTCCAAGATATGAGAGAAAATGAGTGGGATTCTTTTTTGGATGAAGTAGTTTCTTTTTGTCAAAAGCATAATATTGATGTTCCCGATATGGATAGTGTGTTTATACGCCCAGGTTGCTCACGGCGTAATACTGAAGAAATGACAAATTGTCATCGCTTTCGTGTGGATTCATTTTATACTGTCATTGATATGCAACTTCAAGAGTTGAATAATCGTTTTTCTGAGGTAAGTACAGAATTACTTCTTTGTTTAGCATGTTTATGCCCTGATGATTCATTTTCTGCTTTTGACAAGGAGAAATTAATTCATCTTGCTAAGTATTATCCTGAAGATTTTTCAAAAATGCAACTCATGACACTTGATGATCAGCTTCGAAACTATATTGTTGATATGCGCTCTAGCAAGGAGTTTGGAGAATTGCATGGACTTAGTGAACTTGCAATGAAATTGGTTGTGACGAAAAAAAATAAAGTGTACCCATTAGTTTATATGCTTGTAACTTTGAGATTAACTCTTCCGGTTGCTACTGCTACAGTTGAAAGAGTATTTTCTGCTATGAACATTGTGAAGAATCGACTGTGTAATCGGATTGGAGACCAATGGATGAATGATAGCTTAGTTATGTATGTTGAAAAAGATGTATTTAATGAAATTGATAATGAGACTATTATACGGCGTTTTCAAAGTATGAGAAGCCGTAAAGAACAATTGTAAAAAAAAAAAAAGTACTACATTTTGATTTTTGAATATTATCGTTGTTATCTTATTTGAAATTATTTTTTACTTCATTCTGTATCACACCCACTGAACTATAATTCTGGGTCCGCCCCTGAGCTATAATATTCATATTCCACAAACTATAAATTAACAAATATATAACAAACCACCAGAAGAAAGAAAATGAATAGAACTATTAATCCATGGCATTTTCTTTATTCATTGACATAAGATGAATAAAAATGTGGACAATCAACAAACAATACATACAAGAAAATAAAGAAATCACATCACAGGCAAGCAAATCGAGAAACCCATCGTCATTCAAAAATTTGTTGCATATTGGGCTATAGAAACAGCACAGGTGACGGAATTTCAGGAAAAAATCGAGAAAATATTTCAGGAAGTTGCAGATTGCGTACCATTCTTTGTGGGTCGGACATCAACCTATTGCCGGAATGAAATTGTAGTGCACGTCTGCTCAGGTGACGGCGATACACTAGTGGTATACGTCCCGATTTACACCCGTGGTGAGAGAGGAATAAGAGAGTGAGAAGGAACATTGAAAACATTTCACCTTTTGTTGGACAACGGGTAGTAAATTGCATAGTATCAGACCCAGCTCGAACATCAATCCAGACAAGGAGGTAGTTCATCGAATTTCTGATTTAACCGGTGATCTGGTGGTTGAACCGGTGGGTCAATTCATGTCGAAACAATATGTATATTTTTGTTATATCATCACTATCAGAAATTTATTTGGCAACATTAGTATAAGACTAGTAGTATCATTAACTAATTTTTGTGAAAAATAACAGAAATTATTATACTTTATTGCATTAACATGTTATTAGTAGAGTGGGAAAGTATTTAGTGCATTTTTTTGGGTAGAATATGGTAATAAAAAAATTTAGAAATTTTCATTATGTAATGACCCGGCCGGGTCACCAGGTTACTAAAAAAACCGACGATTTTTTCGAGTCATAAACAGTTCAATTGCTTGGCGGTCCAATTAAGAGAACTAGACCGGTTGGAACACCGGTCGCAGATTTTTTGGTCCTACCGGACGGGCCAATCCGGATTTAATAACTACGGTAAATTGAGATGAAAAAATAGGAGATTTTTTGGAAAGTTATCTGGGGGGGATGAAATAGATAAATATTGACGTTATGTGTAAGTGGGCCTGGCATTTGAAGGAGAGTTGACTAACCCAAATCAACTGGTTTTTAACCCCTATCAAACAGGTGCTGAAATGTAAAAAAAATGTGCTTAGAATGAGTATTTACAGGAAAACAATTAAATTTAAAAAATAATAAAAATATGCTCAACAGTCACAAATGTGACAGTTGGTCACTACCCACAAGCCCAAAACAAGCTCGACCTATGGGCTTGTGCCCACGAGCCTGTACGAGTCGGCTTGTTTGGCTGGCCTACGAGCCAACTCGTATTTTTGTCGAGCCGAACAAGATCAGCCCATTTTTTTCAAGATTTGGCCCGAGCCTATTATGGATCGAACTTTGATATGTCAAGTCGACGAGCCTACAAGCCGCTTGGCTCATTAGCCACCCCTAGGTTGGGAAAGAAGATCTTTTCCTTCTTCTTGTTTTATTTTTTGTTTTCTTTCTATTTTAAATAATTAAATGTGAAAAGACTATTTGTCTTTATTAAAATTGGTCAAATTTAGGTCATTTGCTTGATTTTTAGTCAATTGAATGACATTTGGACGAAATTCGTTTAGACTTTAGAGATCCTTACGGTGCATATATACTGAGACATGTGTGTTATGATTATAAGGTTTGGGACATGACGCCACAAGTTTTATTATTTTAAGTGAATAATTGTAAAATAAAAAGTTCAGTATTTATTTGTACTTTTAAAAAAGTAAGGGACCAAACTGTAATTTTTTTATTTTCTTTTCTTTTTTTTGTTGGTTTTATAGCTTATTTAAGTTAAGACAAAAATATCAAAATGAACAATGTACACGAATTACTGAAAAGTTAGAGACGATACATGCGATTAAAATTGAACGAGACGAAATTACTACAAACTTGAAATGATTGAGACCTTGTGTGTAATTTATCTTTATTTTTAAGTTGTTTTCTGTTTTATAAACTTTCTAAACTTTGTTGGTCAAAAATTTTTGAAAATACATTTTTCAAGATAAGATTAAACTTATAACATAAAATTTAAAATAGGTTTTTGATTTTTTTTTTCAGTGCAAAAACACTCAAAACATGAAAATAAGCTTTTAAATGAGAAATTAAAAAATAAAATTTTAAGAAAATAAAAATTCTAAAAAATACAAAAATACAATTCTAAAATTCTTAAAAAATGAAAATTCTAAAAACATAAAAATAGCTCAAGCCCTTATTGGTTATTTAAATAAAAAATTTAAAAAATTATTTAAATGGATAAAGATAAAAAATTTCAGTCCATGTCAATAATATTTATTTTTCGATTTCTTATTTTATTACCGAAAAATATTGTAAGATATTTAAAATTTTTTATTTAAAATTTTTTATCAAATATTTTATTTTTGCACGGAAAAAAATATTGTAAAATTCACCAACTTTAAAATGATATTACTTAATAATATATTAGTATAAAATTGTTCTATTTTACTGAATAATTAAATTCATTGAATAAAATGTCATAAAACAATTTCTTAAAATTCTAAACTAAACGTGTTTTCCAGTTAAGTTTTCAAACTGACAAACCAAACACGTTTTTTTTTCAACAATCTTAAAACAGACAATCTAAATAGAAAAGTAAAAATGAATTCAAAACTCAAAATTGAAACTTGGAATACAAACCGAATGGGGAAATTTTCATTCAATTATCAATGTGAAATTAGAAATGGAGTTTCACGAATTCTTCTCAAAACTAGAAGATCATTTCGAGTGCTTCAAATATATTATAGATTTCAATGTGACTTAGGGATGGAATGGGATGGGATGGGGGTACAATATCCTTAATTTCTGCCTTATTTTCTTATATAATTTTAATATTTTTTAAAATTTGATTTAAATTTAAAAATATAAAACAAAATAAGAGTAGAAGTGAGAAACATAGTCTCCGCCCCCATTCCTTAATTAGTCAAGGAATCTTCTTTCCAAATGGGACAGAGCATCAAGGGTTACGATTTAGACATAACATTTTGACATTTTTAGGGTTTGTTTGATTTGAAATTAAAATTTTATTAAAAAATTAAAGTCAATAATTAATTTTTACCACATACTTCATAAGACTTATAATTTTTTAAAATTTTTTAACCACATATTTTAATAGGGTTAATTTCACTAACGGTAACTGAAGTTACCTTAAAATTAAAAAATGGTTACTGTAGTTCAAAAGTTTCAGTAGTAGTCACTAAAGTTAGAAATCTTTTCGCTAATAGTCACTCTATTAAATTTTTAATTTAAAATAGTGATGTGGCATGATAATTTGACATTTATTTATTGCATGGTAGTATATGTACTTTATATATTAAGTCCTTCAAATATTGTATCTTAGGTCCTTAATCTTTTATATCTTTACACTTTGGTCTCTAAAATTTTAATTATCTTTCGGTTAAGTCCTCCAAAAATTGCATCTTAGATCCTTCAACTTTTTACATATTTACACTTTGGTCTCCAAATTTTCAATTATCTTTCAGTTAAGTCCTCTAAAAATTACATCTTAGGTCATTCAACTTATACATATTCAAACTTTGGTCCCCTAAATCCTTAATTTTAGTTGTCAAAATAAGTACAATTTTAGTGGTCAAAATAAGTGTACTTTCAATTAAATCCTTAACTTTACACTCGAATTTTCACCTAAACGAACAAAATAATATAATTAAATAATAAACTATTTAGTTGTCAAAATAAATGTAAAATTCGAACTTATCACTTAGAGTTGACCACTAAAAGTAGACATTTTAGTGGTCAGACCCTATAATATTATTTTGTTCGTTTAGGTAAAAATTTGAGTGTAAAGTCATTGATTTAATTGAAAGTGCATTTATTTTGACAACTAAAATTACAGTTATTTTGGCTACTAAAATCAAGGATTTGGGAGACCAAAATTTGAAAATGTATAAAGTTGAAGGACCTAAGATCCAATTTTTTAGAGAACTTAACTGAAAGATAATTAAAAATTTGGAGACCAAAGTGTAAAGATGTAAAAAGTTGAAAGACCTAAGATGCAATTTTGGAGGACTTAACTGAAAGATAATTGAAGATTTAGGGACCAAAGTATAAAGATGTAAAAAGTTGAAGGACCTAAGATGTAATTTTTAGAGGACTTAACTGAAAGATAATTGAAAATTTGGAGACCAAAGTGTAAATATGTAAAAGATTAAGAACCTAAGATGTAATTTTTGAATGACTTAATTGAAATATAGGGACTAAAGTGAATATTATATAAATTACATAGACTATTATGCAATAAATAAATACCACATCATCATGCCATATCACTATTTTAAATTAAAAATTTAATAGAGTGACCATTAGTGAAAGGATTTTTAATTTCAGTGACCACTACTGAAACTTTTAAACTTCAGTGACCATTTTGTAATTTTAAGATAACTTCAATGACCGTTGGTGAAATTAACCCTATTTTAACAACTTTTACAAAAATAAATAAATAAATAAGAAAAGAAAAAATCTAATTTTAACAAAAATCAAACACACCCTAACTATTGCTGGGACAGAAATTGGGCATTGAATTTTCTTTACTTCTGGTAATGATTTGGACTCATGTTATACCACCCCACTTAAAAGGAAATGCAATGCTGCTCCAGGGGCATAGGCGAGTTGGTAAGGCCTAAGGTGACATGGGGAGAAATCATCCGGCAACGTAGGTTCGATTTCCGTGTATGGCAGATTTTCACTGAAATATTGTGGGGGTCTGTCTTGGGGATTGGCATATTGGCTCTCTCCCTCAGGTCCCTACCACTCGTGGACATCCTTCGATTTACAACCCGCCTGGTCAACGAGCCTCTGACACAGGTGGGGAGGGGGGGTGTTTCACTTTCGGGACTTTCCCCTTAACAAAAGAAATGAAATGCTTCATAATTTGTCCATTTGTTACCGTGATTCGAGGGATAATTGTGGAAAAACAATTTGACAGGGAATTAAGAGAAATAAACCATCGAGGTCAAAAAATAATTGTGGAAAATTAATGTAATATAAAATGAAGGAAAAAAGCACACACAAATATGATTAAATTTTTTTAAAAAAATTTGTATAGTTAAAATTAATTATTGACTTTTATTTTAATTTTTTATCAAAATTATAATTGAAATCAAACAAGCTCACATAGCACTGTTTTAAAAAGCTCGCATAGACAGCGTCTAGACTCTGCTTAAGTTTAAAACTCGGTCTCAACACCTAACTGTTGGGATATTTTCTCAAAACTTGCCAAAATCAGACAATTGTTGAAAGGGAAGACTTCTAGGTCGACTAAAATTATAAGTTTCCTAATCTTGGACACTTTGGTAGTCGAAACATGGAAGATATCCAAGTCAACTAAATTTGAACAAGTTTCCAAATCTTGGACTCCTTGGTAGTTTAAACATGTAAGAAAATTAGGTCATTCGTTAAATATAAATTAACGTGGTTTATTCTCTTTTGTGGTGGTGATCTGAGGGTTTTCTGAGAGAAAAATTGTAAGTCTAGCATCCTAGTTGTTTTTCTTGTTCTCTTTGTACGTTGTACAAAGAGTAGAAATTGGTGGGTGTGGTAAAACTTAGGATATTATTTTTCTTGAGATACTTGGGAATTTGGGTGGATGAAATCTATATGATTGTAACAATTTTTCATATATTGAATGCTTTGACAGTCCGTAAATTTTCTCTATCTTTTATATTTTTCTATTTTGTTAATTTTTCTCTAAACAAGGATCTTGTGGGCAATAAAAGAATTGGTCTCAATTCCCATCAGTGCTATCAGAGCATCAGGTCGTTCAGAGTGTTGACGCACAGAGAAGAGAAGATATGTCTATTAAATATGACGTGGAAAAATTTGACGGAATAATCAATCTTGGCTTGTGGCAAGTACAAGTCAATGATGTTTTGATTCAATCTGGATTGCACAAGGCTTTGAAAAGGAACCCAACCCCTATTTCTAACAAAGATACTATAAGGAAAATATTTTGTTGGAATTGTAGAAAACCTGGTCACGTGAGAAAAAATTATCCAAAAGGTGGAGCAAGCTCGGCTAACTGCTCGACATCAGATACGGACAATATGTCTCTCTTTATGGGAGGCGATGATGTCGCTTGAGTAAATATTTACATCTTTGTGGCATGCGCTAGTTGCCATGATAGAGGATGTGTTACTACTAGCGGGTCCACATTTGCACATGGGCATTGACTTGATATTAATGCAAGGTGTGTGGTGGAATTGATGTCGATGGCTAATGAACTTCCAAGTAAGTCAAGCAAGTGAGTTGCACCATAATATTTTAGCAAATTTATTCGATATGAGCCGATGAAATTCTTAGAATTCGTTAATTCTAAGTGATTATACTTATATGGTGGAGTATGTTAATTCTCTATTTTGAGAATTGAGATTGTCAAAGTGTACCTTTTTTTTAAGTATCGAGATGAAGAGCTGCAGAAGAGATGATTGGTTTTTGACTCGTTTTTCGTCAAGGTGGAGATTGTTGGGATATTTTCTCAAAACTTGCCAAAATCAGACAATTGTTGAAAGGGAAGACTTCTAGGTCAACTAAAATTATAAGTTTCCTAATCTTGGACACTTTGGTAGTCGAAACATGGAAGATATCCAAGTCAACTAAATTTGAACAAATTTCCAAATCTTGTACTCCTTGGTAGTTTAAACTTGTAAGAAAATTAGGTCATTCATTAAATATAAATTAACGTGGTTTATTCTCTTTTGTGGTGGTGATCTGAGGGTTTTCTGAGAGAAAAATTGTAAGTCTAGCATCCTAGTTGTTTTTCTTGTTCTCTTTGTACGTTGTACAAAGAGTAGAAATTGGTGGGTGTGGTAAAACTTAGGATATTATTTTTCTTGAGATACTTGGGGATTTGGGTGGATGAAATCTATATGATTGTAACAATTTTTCATATATTGAATGCTTTGACAGTCCGTAAATTTTCTCTATCTTTTATATTTTTCTATTTCGTTAATTTTTCTCTAAACAAGGATCTTGTGGGCAATAAAAGAATTGGTCTCAATTCCCAACACTAACCACGCCTCACGACTCGCTCTTGCATCGTTTTTGTCTCGTTATTGCCTAAATCTCGTATAAGTTCAAAAAGTTTGAAACTCGACTTCTACATTTAGCGACGGTTTACACATTTTAAAACATTGTTACATAGTCTAAATCATATACAAAGGTCATCAAAATATCTAGAATAAGGGAAATTTACCACATTAAACCAATAAATGTTAATATTTCTAAAAAAACTGTTACATCTTATTTATTAAAAAAATATTGGGAATTGCTTTTTTGTTTTAATAATTTTATTTTCTAATATCTTTATCAATGCAACAGATCCTAACAAAACGCCAATTACATGAGTCATTGCAATTCCATATTTATGAGATATATCAAAATCAAATTGATCTCTTAATCATCTAATGATTATACTATTTTTTTTTTTTTTGAAAATATTTCTAATTCTCTCTCCTGCAATCATGAGAGAACAACTACATTTCATTGATTTAAATGCAGGAAAACAAATCGATTTCTCTCATAAAAGATAGCATTGATGATATGTAAATTTGAGTTTTTTTGTTATTGTTAATTGTTAATTGAGATTTTGATGGATACATTACGGTTGTTACTGGGATTGAACATCGAATGAAAATATTTATTCAATTTCGTCAGGTGAGTTCTACAATATCTATGTGATCGAAAGAATGCAATTGCGTTACATGTTAATTGTGTTTGTTCTTCAAAAATCTATTACAGTTCATCTAGATTCATTTTGTGTGGTTATGTTAAATTTTTTGTTAATTGTATTACGTGAAAAATTTGTTTCTTCAATTTATGTTGCATTCACTGTTATAAAATTCTGTCAATAATTTACAACACAATGTTAATAATGAAAATATGTTAATTGTGTTTCGACCAAAATAATGTTGAGAACTTTACACAAAATGTTAATTTGTTAAATTTGATGTCTCTGCAAATTTGATTAAACTTTGATTATAGTACTTAGAATGTTATAATTATATTGTATTCGCTATTACAGAATATGTCAATGATTTCTAGTGAATACCATGTTAAATTCCGATTCGTTTTATGCAGTTATGTTAAATTTTGTGATAATTGTGTTAAATATAACATCTGCTAATAATTGACCACACAACGTTAATAGTGTATCAAATTTGAATATGTTAATAGTGTTTAAGTAACATTGAGAACTTAATATAAGATATTATTTTGTTAAATTTGATGTCTCTGCGAATTCGATCAAATAGTTGGAGTGATTGCTGATTTTTGTATTATTATATGCTTGTGTGAGAGAAATAAATATCAAAATATAAAGCGGGTAATACTTATGTGGATGGTAAAAGAAATATTGACTTTACAATGTCCTATACTAAGAGCTATCAAAAGAAACAAAACTAGCAGACTCGGGGAAAATGCACGGGTCAATTCAATTCCAATTTAGAAAATTGATTTAGAAAAAACATGAGCAAAATGAATAAATATATGCAAGCTATGGACTAGATGAAAGCAACACCAATGGGTGTTGGATAAAATTCAACATATGGGGCCAAACATGAATATATTAAAATGTGTGGTGCTATCTTAAGGTTTTAGTCAATAAAGTGATCCACTAAAAACTATTTTGGACTAATGGGTATTAAGTGTCATGAGATTAAAGTGTAGAGACGGATACAATGTTTTAAATTGATGAGGGGCCGATTTAACAATATTGAAACATAATAACTGCCTTGCAGTTATATATACAGGTCATGGTCCCCAATTGAGCGTAGCTTTTCATAACTCTTTGTATCCCCATCAACAAGAGACACTAAGGAGAAAACCACGGATCAATTGGAAGACCATAACCCAGTTCGATCAAACAGAATCATGGATTCAGGTACGCTTCCGCTTCAGTATTAATCTTGGTAATTACAGCATGATGGTTTTAAGTCATAGATATGTAATCATCCATATTTATGAATTCGGTAGATTTAAATCTAACAAGTGGTATCAGAGCCACCTTCATGTTGAATTATCAGATCAATATTTATATGGTTTATCGTGAGTATTAATTTATAATATGCTGTTTGCCTTTGGATAAATTGGCAATAAAGTTTTTAATTGAAAATTAGGATTCAGCCATTTTTTCAAAGTTTCTGTATGTATATTGGAAAAGAAAAATACAAACGCAAAATGGGTTCTGGTCTTAATTTTGGTTTGTCAAAGAAAACTCACATTTTTCATCTTAAGGTGTGGGTTTTAATGGGGAATGATCTCCTCCCCCTAGTGGGGAGGAGTTATAATCCCCACTGGACATGTGTCCAGTGGGGATTGGACATTACAAAAGTGTTTGACACTTTTGTCAAACACTTGGCCAATCCCCACTGGACACATGTCCAGTGGGGATTATAACTCCTCCCCACTAGGGGGAGGAGATCATCCCCCGGGTTTTAATAGCAATCTTTATGGGTATCTTTTCTGTATTGGTTCTCTTGCTTTTGCCCTTTTGTGTTAATCATAAGAAGTTGATGAGGGGTAGTGATACACTTCCAATGGATTCAGATTCCTAATGTATCTAAGGAAATCAAAAGGGTAAGAGCCGATCAACATTCTGCCAACCGCAATGTTGGCAATGGAAGGGAATTCTTTGCAGCGACGCTGCGTGTGGGTTTGCAGCGCCGGAGATGGCGCTGCAGCAGGGTCGCCAGCGATCTCCGTGATCTCCGTGATCTCCGCGATCGTGGGTGGTGGTGGCGGCGGCAGCTAGGGTTTCTAACCCTAGCTGTTTGCGTTTTTGGGCCAAGGACTTCCTTTGGAAATTAGAAGACTTAAATGGCTAGTTTGCAATTTCTATTTTTTGGGTTTATTTAATCTCAAGTCCTCCTGGTTGCTCCTTCATTTAATTAAACCCAAAAGTCTTAAAATCATTTAAGTTGGCCCTTTAGACTTCCAAATTTATAAAATAAGTCCCTACAGTTTTAGTAATCAATTAAGTTGGGCCTTAGAAGTTCTGAATTTTATGATTCAGTCCTTAAAGTTTAAGATTTTAATTAATTGGCCACTAAAGTTTTGATAAAATTGCAATTTAGTCCTTCAAGCTTAAAATCTTTCATAATTGGCCAATCAAGTTTAATTAAATTGCAATTTAACCCTCCAACTTAATGATTACTTACTCCTAAAGCTTTGAACTTCAAAAATTCAAATCCTAAAGTTTTAAAGATATGCAAAAACAGTTAATTCAGGTTCAAATTTTGGTATGATGGACTCTTTTGAAAAATATAATATTCCAAAGTGAATTAATTGAAGCAACATGTTGCCAAAGTAACCTCTCTTGTGGAAATTAATTAACTTTGAATATTAGAAGGTTTTGTGTGTGTGCTGTTCATGCGGATATTGATCGGCCCAAAGGAAGGTCAATGTTTGGCTGGAATTTCACATGCACCTGTGGTGATAAACGCGTGACGATTATTTGGTTTAACGTGTGATCAATAAATCGGTCCAAAGAAAGGTTTATTGATTGACATGTCTTATTGTCAGTGTTTGATTACTGCATTGAGGTACCACTTACGAGTCAATATTTCTGTCCAAAGACTAAATATTGATGTTGTGCTAGGTATCTTGTGATGGGCCTTACCAATATATTTGAAATTATTATTTGCATAATAAAGTACTAATGTAAGCTATTTCTATCTCTTTCTCTATACAGCTCATTCATCCACTTCCACAATATCTGCAAATATCAATTCAATCCCCATGCTTAATGGGTCAAACTTCAAAGATTGGAAAGAGAACGTTTTAATTGTTCTTGGCTGCATGGATCTCGACCTTGCTCTTAGGATTGAGAAACCTGCTTCTCTTACGGATGCAAGTTCACCTGATGACAGGAGGAACTTTGAGAAGTGGGAACGCTCAAATCGCATGAGTCTTATGATCATTAAGCGCGGCATTCCAGAAGCCTTTAGGGGCGCAGTATCTGAGGAGATAACTGATGCCAAAGAATTCCTTGCTGAAATTGAAAAACGTTTTGCGAAAAACGATAAGGCTGAAACAAGCACGCTTTTGCAAAGCTTGATTTCAATGAAGTATAAAAGCAAGGGGAACATAAGGGAGTACATCATGCAGATGTCTCATACTGCTTCAAAACTTAAGGCACTAAAGCTCGACTTGTCTGATGACTTGCTCGTGCATTTAGTATTAATATCACTTCCTGCACATTTCAATCAATTTAAGGTCAGTTATAACTGTCAAAGGGAGAAATGGACTCTAAATGAGCTCATTTCTTATTGTGTGCAAGAGGAAGAAAGGTTGAAGCAGGACAGAACTGAAATTGCTAACTTGGCAAGTACCTCCAAAGATAAGGGCAAGAAAAGAAAAACAGAATATGAAGCTGCTAAGGGTCCAGAACAGAAGAAACAACATAAAGACAAAGAGGGTTGTTTCTTTTGCCAAAAGCCTGGACATTTAAAGAAGGATTGTACCAAATATAACGCTTGGCGTGCAAAGAAATGTACATTTCTTAATTTGGTCTGTTCTGAGGTTAATTTAGCTTCAGTACCTAGAAACACTTGGTGGTTAGATTCTGGTGCAACTACTCACATAAGTGTTTCTATGCAGGGTTGCCTGTTCTGCCGAAAGCCAAATGATGCTGAAAGATTCATCTTTGTGGGCGATGGAAAATCGGTGAAAGTTGAAGCAATAGGCACTTTTAGGTTATTGTTAGGAACTGGTTTTTATTTGGATTTGAAAGACACTTTTGTTGTACCGTCATTTAGACGGAATTTGGTTTCTATTTCCTTATTGGACAAATTTGGATATCATTGTTCATTTGGAAATTGTCAGTTTAGTCTTTCTTTAAATTCAAATATTGTTGGTACTGGTTCATTATGTTCATACGATAACTTATATTTGCTTGATACTATTGCGTCATATAATGAAACCTTGCATGTGGAATCACGTGGTACTAAGCGAAAATTAAATAAAGAAAATTCAGCAAAACTATGGCACAAGCGCTTAGGTCACATCTCAAAAACAAGAGTTGAACGACTTGTGTCAGATGGCATTTTGGATTCCCTGGACTTTACGGACTTTGATGTTTGTATTGATTGTATCAAGGGAAAACAGACCAAAACAAAAAGGTTAGGTGCCAATAGAACTTCGGACGTCTTAGAATTGATACACACAGATATTTGTGGACCATTCCCTACGGCTTCTTGGAATGGTCAACAATATTTTATATCATTCATAGACGATTACTCACGTTATGGGCATCTATATCTTATTCATGAAAAATCTTAGTCACTGGACATGTTCAAGGCTTTCAAAGCTGAAGTTGAGAATCAACTCAACAAAAGAATTAAAAGCGTTAGGTCTGATCGTGGTGGTGAGTACTACGGCAGATATGACGGTTCAGGTGAACAACGTCCAGGACCATTTGCTAAATTCCTAGAGGAATGTGGAATCGTCCCACAGTACACCATGCCAGGATCACCTAGCATGAATGATGTAGCTGAAAGACGAAACAGGACTCTTAAGGACATGGTAATGAGTATGATTAGTCATTCTACTTTACCAAAATCACTCTGGGGAGAAGCATTAAAGACTGCAGCTTATATTCTGAATAGAGTACCAACTAAATCTGCTGCTAAAACACCTTATGAGCTTTGGACAGGCAGAAAACCTGTTCTAAAGTATTTCCACATTTGGGGATGTCCAGCTGAGGCTAGGCCTTATAGGCCACATGAAAATAAGCTGGACTCCAAAACTATAAGCAGCTATTTTATTGGTTATTCTGAGCGATCAAGGGGCTACAAATTTTATAATCCCACACTTAAGTCAATTTTTGAAACGGGAACTGCAACATTTTTTGAAGATGTTGAGTTTGGGGGGAGAAATAAGGTTAGAGACATTGTCTTTGAGGAAGAAACTGAGGAATGATCGATTTCGATTCCTACTATTACTTTTGACAATGTGCAGGTCTCTGTACCTGTCATTGATCAAGAAGTATATCCGGAACCTCAGCAAGATAATGTTGAAGAACCTCCCACCATTCTAGAAGTACAAACTCAATAACCTCAAGAACCAATACCATTAAGGAGATCCACTCGAAAAAGGAAAAATACTATTTCAGATGACTTTATAGTATTTCTCCAAGAACATGAGGAAAATAATGGAATGATGGAAGATGATCCAATCAATTTCCATTAGGCCATGAAGGGTTCTGATTCTCAAAAGTGGATTGATGCCATGAATGAGGAGTATAAGTCTATGCAAGACAATAAAGTTTGGGATCTTGTCCCATTACCAGAAGGTGCGAAGCCCATTGGTTGTAAATGGATTTTTAAAACCAAAAGGGATTCGAAAGGTAATGTGGAAAGATATAAGGCTCGTCTTGTAGCTAAAGGCTTTACACAAAAGGAAGGCATTGACTTCAAAGAGACTTTCTCTCCGGTTTCAACGAAAGACTCTTTCAGGACAGTCATGGCACTTGTTGCACATTTTGATCTTGAGTTACATCAGATGGATGTTAAGACAGCGTTTCTCAATGGAGACATTGATGAGACGATTTATATGGTGCAACTAGAAAACTTCGTGTCAGGAGACTCGAAGAATATGGTTTGCAAATTAAAGAAATCTATCTATGGACTCAAGCAAGCTTCCCGTCAGTGGTACTACAAATTTCATCAAGTGATTATCTCGTTTGGTTTTGAGATAAATATTGTTGATGATTGTGTATATCACAAGTTCAGTAGGAGTAAGCATATTTTCCTGGTTTTGTATGTTGACGACATACTGCTTGCCACTAATGATATAGGCATGTTGCACGAAACCAAGAGTTTTTTGTCAAGGAATTTTGAGATGAAAGATCTTGGGGACGCCTCTTTTGTATTAGGGATTCAGATACACCGGGATCGCTCTCGGGGTATTCTTGGATTGTCACAAAAGAGCTATATTGATAAAGTTCTTAAAAGGTTTGGCATGCAGGATAGTAAACCAGGGGACACCCCTGTTGCTAAGGAAGACAAATTCAGTCTCAATCAGTGCCCGAAAAATAATCTTGAAGTTAAGGAAATGCAGAAGATTCCCTATGCATCAGCTGTTGGGAGTCTGATGTATGCTCAGGTTTGTACACGTCCAGATATAGCATTCATTGTTGGAATGCTGGGCAGATATTTAAGTAACCCTGGGATGAATCATTGGATAGCAGCAAAAAGGGTTATGAGGTACTTGAAGAGAACAAGAGATTGCATGCTTATATACAGCAGATCGAATCAGTTAGAGATCGTAGGGTATTCCGATTCTGATTTTGCGGGATGCCAAAACAGTAGAAAATCCACTTCAGGCTGCATATATCTGCTAGCTGGAGGAGCTATTTGCTGGAGGAGTGCTAAGCAAACACTCATAGCTTCTTCCACTATGGCAGCAGAATTTGTAGCATGTTATGAGGCATCTAATCATGGGATATGGCTGCGAAATTTTGTCACTGGGCTGCGCATTCTGAATGGCATTGAAAGACCATTAAAGTTATATTGTGACAATAACTCTGCAGTGCTATATTCAAATAACAACAGGAGTTCAACTAAGTCAAAACACATTGACATTAAGTTCCTAGTTGTGAAAGAAAGGGTACAGAATGGACAAATTTCCATAGAGCATATTGGGACAAACTCCATGATTGCGGATCCGCTTACTGAGGGATTACCACCCAAGGTTTTTCATGAGCACACTGCTCGTATGGGTGTTGTATTTCTTGAGGATATCATGTTTTAGTGGGAGTTTGTATTTTGGTTGCTTTATGTTTGTTTTTGGACACATTTGTGTATTTGTATAATTTTCTGTACAAAAATAAAGTATTCAGTTCATTCCATTCTGTTACATTATATTTGATATTGATCTCACTTAAGGAATAAAGTCGGACCAATTGAAAATAGACATGTTTGGATCACATAACATGTAATTTTCATACTACACTCTCATGATTGATCTATGTCATTTGGTTGTATTAGTGTATGTGACCATTGATGGATTTAGTTACGATTAATGTAACGAAAGTCGCTTTGATCCTACATTGATATGATTGATGGACGAGATTGTTTGGAAATACCCTTAACAGTGATAGCAAAATTTTGAGCTCATAAGGTTGTGCACATTTATAAGGATACATGTATGGCCCAGTGGGAGATTGTTGGATAAAATTCAACATATGGGGCCAAACATGAATATATTAAAATGTGTGGTGATATCTTAAGGTTTTAGTCAATAAAGTGATCCACTAAAGACTATTTTGGACTAATGGGTATTAAGTGTCATGAGATTAAAGTGTAGAGACGGATACAATGTTTTAAATTGATGAGGGGCCGATTTAACAACATTGAAACATAATAACTACCTTGCAGTTATATATACAGGTCATGGTCCCCAATTGAGCGTGGCTTTTCATAACTCTTTATATCCCCATCAACAAGAGACACTAAGGAGAAAACCACGGATCAATTGGAAGACCATAACCCAGTTTGATCAAACAGAATCATGGATTCAGGTACGCTTCCGCTTCAGTATTAATCTTGGTAATTACAGCATGATGGTTTTAAGTCATAGATATGTAATCATCCATATTTATGAATTCGGTAGATTTAAATCTAACAATGGGTTCATGGTATCCATAAGGCCACGACACAACTTGAAATTGCCATAATCATGGTAACGCCAAAATTGGATCTCTCACTTCCAATCAAGCATGTCTAGGAGCCATATCACTTAACCCTTCAAGTTGGTATCATCACAAAAATCCAACTCAATCCCAAACACATCCATAAAATCTTCATTACCATGGTCCATAAAGAGCAATGAAATCCATGCCTAAATACTAGATACAATGGGGTGGGGAGCATAAAAGTAATGTCATAAAGAGCTATGGCCCGAGATGCATAAACATTTATGTAATTGCAAACTAATTTATTTATTATGCAAACAACCTTTTTGAAATTCTTCCGACCTACAAATGCGGAGACACTCACTGTCTCCCACAAAAGTAATAGTGAACATTGGCTCCACGGGTAATGTCATCTTGTCGTCTGGTCTGTCCAAATCAAACCTAAGCGTGTCAGAGATTCCGAGCGAGGAAGTCCAAGTTTCCTTATCAACAACTGGCCCCGTAAATTCCAGTCCCAAAAGGACAACCTCGAGGGGAGTAGAATGCTTCCACATTGAGGTCTATAATGTTATGGATTGATGGCCGTATCATGCCTCATATGCATTTCCAAAAGTAATCATCTTGAGCTATCTCTCGCCACTACTTACATACTAGCATACAAGTAGTGAGGTCTCGTCCTTCCAGCAGAGGAAAAATGACCTTCAAAATTTTATCGTGTGACTTGACCAGCACAAAATAGATTCGTGGTGGCAGAAAGTTTTATTATATTACTCTTTGCATAATTAAAAGAATTAATAATGATTAGCAGATCCACATTTGTTCGACGAAACCATTAAGGCTAATCCAAATTCTTCAGAAGCTATATGCATATAAGGACCAAAAAAACATGTAAAATGAACTATCAAGAGAGCCATAACCATATTTCTATCCATGAACACACATTTATAAATACTATCATTTTCTCATTTCACCTCCAACTTGGAAAACAAATTAACTACTTCATTCAGACATCATAACTTATCAATACACTTACCCTAATAGGCTAATACCCAAATGATCAATTTTAGGCCAATAAACTTAGATGCATCAACAAACATAAATTAACGTGCCCGACTAAAGCTCTTTTTAGATAACAATATAATGTAAGAATAACCAAAATAAAAATAGATTCCTAGAAGTAAAAATGAAAATATTCTCATATGTATTTAACTATTTACACCAGATCCAAGTAATGCGTAAATTTATAAATAAATCAATAATGTAATTTTCGACTTTCAACCTTGTATTCTTCGTTCAATTTCTCAGAAATCCAAGCACAAACTCAAACAGTTGAAGTTTCTATCAGTTCTAAAAAAATCAACACGGTAAACAATAAAAATAACCATCACAATCAAATATTGGGCGAGGAATTAGAGACAATTGATCTTGAAGAATGTTTGAAAGGAACCCTAGCAATTTGGGAATCTTGACAAATTGATGCGGTTGCGAGAGAATGAATGTGAAAATTTTGGGACTATTTTGATTTTTTTTTAATAAATTAAATTATTTAATAATCATACAGTAATTTTAGAATAATTACAAACATGTTGTATTTTTAAAATAGATTTTAAAAGTGTAAGCAGTAAATGTAATTTCCACCTAGGATAATCGGACCATATACCCAACAACAAGTCTAAATATAGAAGTGATAATTTCACTATATACTACAAAATATAAAATAATTTAAAAAATACTAATTAACTTTTTTTTTATTCTAAAAATACTGTTCTTTATTTTTGTGACACTTGTTACATTTTTAATGTTTGTTAATAACAAATGTAACACATTTATTATAACTAAAATAACAAATATAACAACAAGTGTTACAAAAAAAACAGTATTTTCAGAATTAAAAAAAAATATGATAGTATTTTAAGAAATATTTTATTTATTGTGATTATTTCTGAAGAAAAAAAATCCCAATTGAATCCAATGCATGGCCCATATTAAATACCCAACAATATACCCATTTATTTAAGGGTGGCAAAAAAACTCATCGGCGATCTAATGGCTCATGGGAACGAGCCCACAAGCCTGGATCAGACACGAGTCCAAAAGTCAACTCGTGGCTCGTGTAATGGTCACTTAATTGTGACCGTTAGATGATCATCTAACGGTCACGATTAAGTGATCGTTGGCCAACGGTCAGAATAATTTTTTTTTTTAATTTCATTATTCTCCTATAAATGCCCCGATTCTAAATTCATTTTTTCACACTTCAATTCAATATCTTATCTCTCATTCAATTATATACTCAATCCATTAACAATTCTCAAATTTCATTATTTCAATATTAGTATTATAATTAGTATCTAATATCTTATTATCTAGATATTACTCTATAATTTTAAGTTATAATTTTCTACTTCTATTAATTCTCTACGTTTCTATTTTCTAGTTTCTACTTTCTAATACATCTTCATCTTCTCTTATTCTCTTTATTCTATTATTCCAAATGGCAAACAATCAAAGAGATGATGATTTCAGTAGTCTTAATAACATTCCAATTCCAAACGATATTATTGATAGTTTGGTGGTAGCACTGATCCAATTGATTTGGAAGACTTTCAAGAAGATGCTGATACACAAACTACTATCGGCTCTAGCACTAAACGAAAAGTCACCAAACAAAAAGCTAAGTGTTGGGATCATTTTAAGTTGGTGCCGACTGATAAACTAGTAGACGGAGTCCCTGAGTTCAAAGCACAGTATAAACACTGTCAAGAGAAGTTAGCTTGGCACAAAGGGATAGGCACGACTAATCTAAACAGACACTTCAAAAAGTGTCAATACAAACATGGAGGTTTGGCTACAAATTAGGCACGACTCCAGTTTGAATCTCCGGGTACCAGGTCCAGTAGTCTCACTCTTAACAACTGGATATTTTCACAAGAACTCATGTGCCACGAAGGACTGTCGAAATTGATAGCAAATGTCGACTTTTCACTATATTTGGTGGACAATCCTCATTGGACGAAATTCATCTAAAAATATCTTCAACCAAGGTACGTTAATATTTCTAGAAATACACTTCGTAAAGACACTATTGTTAGATATAATACAAAGAAAGAAGTTATTATTAATGATATTAATAATTACAACGGTGTTGTATCTTTTACATCAGACTTATGGACATGTTGTAACAAAAAATGATACATGGTTGCAACTGCACACTATATTGATAATAATTAGATAATGTATAAAAAAGTAATAGTATTAAACAAATAGACTATCCTCATAATAGAAATAATATTTATCATGTTTTATTAGGTGTGTTACATGAATTTAAATGTGATTCTAAGACTCGTAGTTTTACATTTGATAATGCAGTCCCAAATAATATAGTAATTAAAAAATTAATGCAACATTGTAGTCCAGATTTTAATGGTATTTTATTTCATATTCGTTGTGTATGTCATGTGTTTAATCTAATTGTACAAGATATATTAAAATTTATACAACCCCAATTTAAAAAAAAATTAGATATGCTATTAATTAAATTCCGGTCTCACCTATAAGAAAACAAGTTTTTGCTGCTCTATGTATAGAAAAGGGCTACAATCAAAAAGTTTTGCTACTGATGTTGCCAATAGATGAAATTGAACATATCTTATGCTTGAATCTTGTGAAGGTTATGAAAATTGTATTATTGTCTATTATAATGGCCTACATTCACACAGCACAGAATATGATTTATAATTTCATGATTGGGAAATATGTGGTCATGTTAGAAAATTTTTAAAATTTTTTTACTACGCAACAACTACATGTTCTGGTGTGTATTATCTAACTACTCCACTTGTTTTAAATCATTTCTATTATATTGCCAATAATTTTAATATGTATAAGAATTTTGCTCTTTTTTCTAGTATTATACATGTCATAAAAGCTCAATTTAGAAAATATAGGGAAAAATTACCTATGTTATTTTTTATTAGCATGTATTATGGATCCTAGACTTAACTTAGAGGGTACAAAAGTAACAATAATGACAATTTTAGAAAAATTAACTTACGAAAATTCAGTAACGTGTGCTAATTAAAACAAACTTTATGTTCTAGTATAAGGTCTATGCTGAAAAGGCCGGTACAAACGTTGTACGACTCCCTAATCCAACATATATTTCGTCATCAACTAATGGCATTAACTTATAAAGTACGTCAGTACACATATGAGTGGTCAATGTCAACAATCAGTTAGGTATTTTGCGCATGATGTGCTTAGTATGTTAGATGACGAAGAGATAAATTTTTTTGATATACTACGATGGTGGAGACAACATCAACGTAGTTATCCAATTCTTTCAATAATGGCATGTGATCTACTAACACTTCCGGCCTCAACTGTAGCATCGAGGGCTGCATTTAGTACAAGTGACAGAGTTTTGTCTGATATCAGGTCAAGATTCAAAGACGACATTTTAGAAAGGTTATTGTGTCTAAATGATTGAGATGACGTAGAACTTTGAATCCAAGACAAAGTGGACTTAATAATGTCCGAAGAACTTGAATATTTGAATATGGATTATTCAGATTCGTAGTAAGTATTATTTTACATTAGTATTTGATATTTTTTTCTTATTTTAATAAAAAATTGTACACGTAACATCTTGTTCGTGTAGAATTTTATCTCCGCCTACTTTAAAGTAACCGGTCTCAAGCCTGGAAAAAAGGATGATGGTTTTCAATCTTTAATTTTTAATATAAAATATTCTCGATATTGTATTTCTTTTTTATTTTCAAATTTAAAAAAATTAAAAATAAATAAAATTGAGGACGGGGCCGGGGCCAAGCTCGTGGGTAGCTCGGCTCGGCCCGTTCAGCCCACGAGCTCGTAGGCCGAACTGAGCTCCCTTTTTGGAGACGAGCCGAACTCGATTTTTATGGCTCGCCATGCCTACATATATCCCAAACACTCCCTTAAGACAGGACCAGAATAAGATGAGAAGTTAGCAACTAATTGCTAGATAAAGTGGATTGTTATAAAGGTTAAGGGGTAAGGCTAATGGTGGAGTCAAAAAAAATTTATTTGGAGGGTCAAAATTTTTTGCTGACACAATACATCTTTTAAATTAAAAAAAAAAGTTAAAAGGCTAATTTAAAAATACAAGTTAAAAATGATTGTTCGAAATGAATTTAATAATTCTATTTTTTATCTTTTAATTCTCATTTTGATGTCACCACTTTTGGCTTATTTTTGAACTATGTTCTTCACTCGTAGGGGGAAGTTCTTGATACCATTCAGTATTCATGACAATTTTTGCAAGACATCTTTTGGATTGAAAACTGTTAAATTGAAAATTCAAAATAACATACCAAAAATAACTGATAAAATGGATATAATAATTCGATTTTTGTCTTTTAATTGACACCACCAGTTTCGGCTTATTTTTTAGTTGTATTTTTTTTTACTTGTTGAAATATTCTTTTTATACCATTTGGAATTATGCTTTTTATACCATTTGGAATTATCTATGGCAAACTTCACAATACATTTTTCGGATTAAAAAATTGTTACAAAAAAAATTCAAAATAACAAACCAAAGATGGCTCCTAGAAATGAATATAATAATCATATTTTTCATTTCTAATTTATATTTTGGCATAACCTCTTTCAGATTATTTTGGTCTATGTCTCTTCACTCATTGGTGTACGTTCTTGGTACTGTTTGAAAGCATTCGTGGTAAACATCACAATACATCTTTCGGATTGAAAAATCGTTAAATGACGAGTTTAAAATAATAAATCAAAGTTGACTACTAGAATTGGATTTAATATTCCCATTTCGTTTCAATTTTTAAATATCAATTTTTTAAAATTATATTTGATGTCAATTTGACTCGATTGACTCGTATAATTAAATATAAAAATATAAAGACATTTCTGAAAGCATATACACCCGTCACCAAATTAGCCTAAATTATCATCTGATTACTAACTTAAGCAACATACGTAGAACAAATGCTACCCCATGCTCTTTGTGCAGGTTTGCAACGAATAAGAGTTGAAGAACGCGAATGGAGTTTTTTCATCAATAATATTTTGGCATTAGGGTGGGGCTCGATACATAATGGTAGGAAGAAGAACACGTGTTCCTAGATTGAATGGTCTATTAGCACTAGAGACTAGAACATGAAAGAGTCCCCACTTGAGAATCCATTGATTTTCAACTTGGAGATGATATGTAGTGATAGTAAAAATGGAGAATGCTACTATCGATTTGAGGCATAATGCACCGCGAAAAAAGGGAGCACCAAACCTTCAAGCTCCCCATAAAGAAGAAGTAACAACTGGAGTAGGTCAGATAATTCAGGCCCAATTTTGGGCCGAGGCGAGTGAGGTGACTGCCTCGGGCCCAAAATCGAAGGGGGTCTATTTTCGTAAAAATAAAAAATAAAAAAATAAAAAAATAAAAAAAAATTTAATGAAGTTGTCCAATAAAAAATATTTGTACAAAAGTTTGAAGTTCAATAAAGCAAAGCAAGCCGCATTCTATAAAGACGATAACTATTATTAAGTAGTGGTCCAAAATTGAAGGGGCCTATTTTTTTTTAAAAAAAATATTGAAGTCCAGCCCACCAACAGCCAACCATGACTTCTTGATTTGGGGGCCTAAATTTTTTATTTTGCCTCGGGCCCCGAAAATGTCAGAACCGGCCCTAGATAATTATGATGGCTCTAACGATCCAAATGAGCATCTTTAGATATTCGAGAGCATAATATTGTTTGGTTTCCCAAACCCAATTGTTTGCAAAATGTTCTTTACTACCTTCACAAACAATGTGCATGCATGGTATCCTCATTAGCCTCCTCAATCTATAGAAAATTTCAAACAATTCAGTTACCAATTGTTAAGGCACTTTGCCAGCAGCAAGAAGTATAGTAAAACGATGCCAATGAGTCTTGTTCGAATTCTACCATCAATCAAGTTTAACTAATCACAGATGCTGTGTGATTTCAATTCTGCAAGTGGACGGATCGTTAACAAGTAATATAATGATGTGTAGATTATCAAACCCACGAGGACTAGTTATCAATTGACCAATTAATTTATAATCCAAATTTTAACAGTAAACGAAGAACACAGATTCGTTTATAATTTCAATTCTAAAATTATTCTAATTATATGTAATTAAATCTAAATTATCAAACAATCAAAGTAAATTTGTGAGAACGAATTCGAGTTTTACCAACACTAGGATTAGTGAATCCACCTACACGTTTTATAATCAATTATCCGTTTAATCACTTTAGCCTATAATTACCTTGGATTAAAAATCGGTGATCCTAATATAATCAAAAGCCTCTCTCGATGGTCAATCAATTATATATCGATATACGAACCTAATTATCTCTAATTAAGCTTCGAACATAAACACATGCATTAAAATCTCAAGAACACCTAATCGGATTTCATAAAGCATAATAATAATCTCTATCTATTATTGGACTCTATGTTATTCAATACCACATGTTTAATCTATATTGAATCTCTCGACTTCAATATAAATCACAATATATTCTAATGATGATCAAGAATTAAAATAATAGAAATAATGAATAAAGAATAATCAACCAAAAAACAATTAATTACTAAACGGAAAAACTTCTAATTAATTAAAAGCGTGAGTTTTTATCGTTCATCCTAGCAATAAGTAAATTAATCGGACATGATTTCGTAAAATAATACAAGAATTGTATCAATCATGTTTCTGAGAAAGAAGAAGAAAAAGTAAATAAAACTCGTGATTCCGGCCTAATAATCTTCAATCTATTTCTTGATTTTCAATTCTTCTCTTGTATTTTCTTCCCAAAATTCGCCTCCTCCGATTTGTGCTCCATTCTGCCTTTTATACTCTTTCCCCCAACCCTCCAAAATGTGAATTAGGTATTTGTTTTAATCTGGATTTCGTAAAGTTTTAATTGGATCAGGAAACAACTTAAGTTCTGCCCGTCTTCCTCATGCGATCGCATGATTCAAAACCTTGCGATCGCATAGTTCTGTTTTTTTACGTTCTGCCAAAAATTTCACTATCATGCAATCGAAGCTATGGTAAACCATGCGATTGCATGGTTAACCTTGAGGAAGTTCCTGGTTTTCTTTCTTTGATATTTGCATGACAAGCCCTTCAAGTCTCTTTGTCTGTTCAATTGATTCCATTTCTCTTTCGTTTGCTTTCTTTTCGTTTGACCGACACTTGAATTTGGTTATTATCGTATAATGAACAAAACAACACACCATTATACTGAAAAAAAAATAATTGTACTCATAATCGTCCCTTTTTTTAAGCTTAGATAAGTACAAAATTGTACTTATCAACAAACACAGAAGTTTCTATTCACTCAATATGAAGTATTGTAATCTACCGTACTTGTTTACTTTATTCCGTTAGGTGATGTGTTTTATGACGTGTTTACCCAAAAATAGTTATTTGCAAAATTAAACTAACTATTGTGATTTACTTTACTTATTTACATCATTATGTCACGCGAGTTGCTATACAATGAGTTTGACCAATTACAGAGCCATGTGGGTGTTATTTGAAAGTGAAACAAACTATTAATCTACTGTACTTATTTATGTTTACGCTAGGTGATGTGTTGTACGACTTATGAATACAAAATTGACAAAAATATTTTAGTATAAAAATGTCAACCTGCTTTTTTTTTCTTCATCACGTCACATGTATAAATGTCATCTACCACATACTTTATTGATCTCCCTTTTTTTTTTTGATACCCAGGTATCCCAGTTTTTTAAGCCAGACTATTTTCTGGACCCCCAAGACCCTTGCCCCTACAACATTGGAGGAAGTAAATCGCGGACTATACCTCAACTGGTTCTCAGGTTTTCCTCATCCAACTGTACACTTCTGCGCACAAGGAGTCATTCTCAAAGTGATTGCTCCATACCAAATAAAATCCAGCCATAAGTTCCCACCAGGATTCGAACTCCCACTTTGCCACTGGAAGCAAGCTTTATGCTGATTGTTCCACCAGTTGAACTATGCCCCGGGGGAGAGAGGGGAGGGGCATTTATTGATCTCCTTTTGTTCTACTCAAGATTGGCCATTTCTTCTATACCCATTTGTTCTATCTTTTTTCTTTCTTTATTTTCTTCTTTTCATTTGAATCATTTGCTTGGAGGATAATTCAACTATACAAATTTGTGTTGGAAATTAGTTTGAAAAATATTGGTTTTAATAAACTTTAACTAATAATTGACGCTAGACCGTTGGTCAATTACATGAGTTTGAAGACTGAATACATTACACTCTCAATGAGATGATCACAATATATTCACTTACTAGAAATCAAAATTAGATGAATGGTAAATTAAGGCTGACAGTTAATCGCTTTAAAATAAAAACAAAACCATCGAAAAATTTGAAAAATCTTAACCACACATTGGAAGTTGAAATAACACTTGACCACAAAATATCGTGGTATGGAACTTGGGTTTGAGCCCCAAATAGTACAAATAGTTTTTGGAAGGAAGATGGTCTACATCTTATTATTTTCGAACCAAAGCCCACACACGCACCTACGAGCGGGTATTTTTTTTAAAGAGAAATCAAATAATTATTTATTTATTTATATATCGTATAACAGGTCTAATCAGAAAGTGACACTTGGCATCAACGTTTTGCGATATGTGGCTTAACAATCAATGAACTAGAACGCACCACGTGTCGACGACCGTTCTTTTTCATACACGTGTTTTCAGATAGAATTTGTCCAAACAAGACATGTATGTTCTGATATTTCTTTTTCAGACACAACTTTCCAACAAGTATAAATAGGTCCCTCGTATTTACATTACTAATTCAATATTTGTTCACTTGCATATTACACCTTGCACTTAGCATATTAGTCCAAATATATTGTGCAATTTCATTTGAAGTTCAGAAAGAGAGTACATAATATTATTAGGTTCGCTGCTATCATAATTTGGTGTGCTACTATTATGATAAGTGGTCGTTGTATCTTGATATATGTATGAACACAAACCGTAAATACCAATGCGGAGTAGTTTCTTTCTAAGGAAAAATATTTCATTTCTTGTCTAAACCGAAATTATTTCCTTCAATTTCTACATTTCTTGTAAGTTGTTACTATGTTTGATTTTTATGCATTTATGAACAGAATATAATTTAGTCGATAACTTAACCAACATTCTTATGAAAAAATTATATTTGCATAATATATTCTGTTTATATAATTGACTTCGTGTTTTCGTTTAATATTTGTTTGTTAATATAGCATTATGATATAACAAACTTTTTAATATTTTGTGTAGTCATTTCTCACATTATCAACACAAACTGACACCCAAAACAGAAACTAAATACTCATACATGAAGATACAAATACAAGAACACAAGATTGGCCATGCAGCTCGGTCTACACTGACCTACTCTGGCGAAGCTCCACTAGGTCAAGGTATGTACTAAAACCTTTAGATACAATCAATAAAGCACCATGTCAAACGAATTCCAACTAGAGAGCAACTCCACAACACTGCCCTCTCCAAACAAAGAAACATCGTCATATACCTTCTCAGATTAAAAGTGTGTATCAAACAAACAGCTAAACCCCAAAAATGCTTATAACCTTTTTCTAAGAAAGAAAGAGACGATTGAACGAGAGAGAGAGAGAGAGAGAGAGAGAGAGAGAGTGTGTGTGTGTGTGTGTGTGAATAGTCAATGAGTATCAGATAGTAGGTCTCCTCAATTTGGTGGAAGTTGCGTCTGACTTGTGCTAAAATGCGACTTAATTAGTTCAACCACGTTTGCAATATGCATGAAAAGGGTATTAATGAAAGTCGGCTCAACTTTTAGCCCAATTAGACGGTTGTCTAAGGCTCCGTATTTAGGTAAAACTCTTCCATATTTTAGAAATTTTCATTCCAAAAAATTTATTCACTGAATTTTTAATTTTGATTTTTTCATCAATAAAAAGTTATTTTAATAAAAATAATTTATAGACAAAAATTATGTCACTAAATAAAGTAATGAAAATAAAATAATACATTTAGTTTTTTTTTAAAAAAAAAGTAAAATATTATTATGAAAAAGTCCATAGATAGTAATTTAAGATTAATAATATATTTTTTCGTCGCTCATAATTTTAAAAAAAAAATTCTAAATACATTTAGTTTTTTAGTTGCCTAATCAAAGCAAGCAGCACGCTAGACTACAAAACCATATGTCCTGAAGTCAAATACTAGAGAAGATGGTGAGTGCTAATTGCTTCCAACCTCCCATACATCAATAGTTACATTAGAGGGTGGCTGATTTCCTGCCCACTTGGGGGCACGAGATCGGGAGTGTACATTAGAGAGGGCACAACTGCTATTTTGGCTTCAGACTAGACAACTCAGTGCTGGAATGTTCATATTCTCGGTAATTAGGCAAATCAAAAGCATCCCACACAACCTCACATTGCCGTACCTCATCACAGGACTATGTAAAACGCAAGGGGTAGAGCTCACAAATGAGGTCTGTTACGATTTTGTTTCTAGAATTTGAGAATCTTTAAGCCAGACAGTAAACACAAGTATAACAAAAATAAGCAGAAAAGTAAAGATAACACAAAATATGAGTGTTCTTTTTTAGGGGACAGGCATTCAGCACGTAAATGCCTACATTTGCCTTTGAAGCTCTACAAACGTAGATCCGACCTCTTTATGCACTATTAGAAACCACAACTGTTCAAGATCCAAATTTACAGAAGTTAAACCACTTAGAATAGCCCTTATCTCTCCTTCATTACAGACTCCTCTCACAGTATCAAGATAACATCCTCTCACAACAGATTTGAGGATAGATCACAGAAAATTACAGTAATCCAATGAAAATTAATGTAGCAACAACCTTTCAACACACAAGTGGAGAACCAATGGTTCACCCAACAGAAAGGAAGAAGAAAATGAGTAGAAGAAGATTAGATGAAAAAAAAAGAAAATGCACACTCACAGAACGTTAACCCTAAAAGTGACTGAAGGAGCCTTTTTATATTGCACTTCAATGGCTGAGATCAAGAGGAGAATATCAACGGATGGCAATCAACAACATTCTCAACAACAAAGACGCATTATCAACAAAAGGCAAAAAGACGTTCTTCATCAACTTTTTGGCCAAACAGAACATGGCAAATTCAGTTGGGCCAGAAACACTGGGCTTTCATCATTGTGGGCTTACTTCATCGTGAGCTTACAACATTTGGACACAAAGTTACAACAATCTCCACCTTGAACCAAACGTAGCTTCATAGTGCAAAAAGAAAGAAAATAATCATAACGTTAGATCATTGCCTTTGGTACCTGCAAGAAAAATTAAACAAGTCAGTGCTAAAAAAAGAAATTTAAGAATAACTAATCTAATATATATACACTATATATACAATTTTATTAGACACGCTTAAAACAACTTAACATGAATCAATGTTAAGCAAACTTAAACATGACTTAAACTAGTTTAATAACAGTGGTTTAGTTCCCATATTGAAGCATGACAATTTTTAATTTTTCTTCTATTATTGTGTTTTAGGCCTAGTATTTCCATCAATTGCTCTAGCTTCTTTATGTCTTCATGTTATGAAAAACGAGATTGTTTAGATCCGATGGGAGCGATTCTCATCTTCTTCTTTTTTTCAAACTGGAATTACTTACACGAAGGTTAATTCCGTTCAACTCAGCATCCATATTAACCAAATAATAAAAATAAAAATTAGACAAGAAAGGAAAAAAAGAAATAAAAAATTATTTCTATACATAAATAAAAAATACAGTGCACATACACACAACCTTAATGTGGGTATATCTGTCACATTTTGCTCCTTACAAAGTCTTTTTACCGCTCTCGTAAGTAATTGGAAAAAATTCCACCTTTTTATTTATTTATTTTTTTTTTTGTCAAGATAAACACTAAGTTGGACGAGACACCATGTAAGTAATTTCGTCATTTAACTCATCATTTTCGTTAGTTAGAATGATAGACAAACGAATGATAAATAGTACTAGCGGTCCCGAACTTTTGAACATTGTGACAATGGGGTCTCAAACTTTTGATGTCTAACAACTGGGCTCCCAAACCTTTCAAATCTCTGCGCCTGAGGTCCTTTTGTAACAAAAAACGTCAGTTTAACCATTAAATGATTAATTTTTTTTTTTTATTAAAATGACATTTCTACCTTTATTTTAATGTAGGATAAATAACAATGGGAGTCTCTAACATTTAATTTTTTTGACAATGGGGTCCTGAATTTTTTATTTCAAACCTTTCAAACATCTGCGCTCGAAGTCCTTTTGTGATGGTTAGTGTAGCCATATTTAATTTTGAATTGAATAAAAAAAATGAAGTAACAAAAAAAGAAATAATCATTTTCCCTAATTCTAAACCACCCACTCCAATCCCAATGGCAAAGACACTACCGGCACCAACCACTGAAAAATAAACTAATTAGTATTTGTAGCACCTGAGAACACATGCACCTCTCAATTCCATTCATCTTCGTTGATCACCACCCATCTCCAGACTCCTGAAAACCCACACCATTTGCAAAAAAATAAAAAATAAAAAAACAATCGCAGCCAAATCGAAATCCAAAATCCCAAATCTACTCTTGGCCGAATTCAAGATCAGGAACAAAAACAAAACCTCTTGTGGTGTTTGGTTGCTGAATTTTTGAGTTTTGAGGTTGGAAAATAGATATAATATTTTGTGATGTCATGATTATTGATTTTGTATTTCCAAATTGTTAAACAAATTACTGTTTTGAATTAGTGTTGATGATTATTTTTTTATTATTAATTTTCTTTTCTTTTAGCAGTTAACCTGATGTTTTCCATCACACAATGACCCCAAGCGCAAACTTTTGAATGGTTTAGGTTCTCTGGTACTAAAAATCAAAGATTCGAGACTTCATTGTCTCAATTATTAAAGATTAGGGAATCCTACTGCTATTTACTCTAAATTAAAATAATAATAGAACTATCATTTCAATAAAAAATTGATCATTTAACAGTCAAACTTATATATTACAAACAGGCTCGGCCCATCAAAGCTCAGTCCATAATGGGCTCAATCCCGCAACGAGCCCCAACTAGGATTGAGCCCAAAATATAAGGGTCGAGCCCCTTCGGCTTGGTAGCAAAAAGATGAGCCACGAGCTGCTCACCGTTGGATGATCCATCTGACTGTTATTAACTGTCACTTTTTTTAGGTGATCGTTGACGTCAAATTTTTTTTTTTCAAAATCAGATTTTTGTCTCCCTATAAATACCTCATTCTAAACTCATTTTTTTTTTTCAAATTTCAATCTTTCAATCTATTATATACTCAATTCATCAGCAATTCTCAAATTTTTCTTATTTCTCAATATTAGTTTATAATTATTTATTTCAAATATCATTATCTAAATATTAGTCTATACTTTTAATTTTTTATTTCTTCTACTATATTTCTACATTCTACTACATCTTCTATTCTTCTCTTTATTATTTTGTTCCAAATAGCCAATAATTGAAGTGATGATAATTTCAGTGGTTTTAATGACATTCACTACTTCTTCTACTCTTCTTTTTATTATTTTATTCCAAATGGTCAATAATCGAAGTGATGATAATTTCAGTGGTTTTAATGACATTCAAATTTTGCACGATATAGTTGATGAGTTTAGAATTAGCACTGATCCGATTGATTTGGATGACATTCAAAAAGATATCGACACACAGACAAATACAACCACCGGTTCTAACACTAAATAAAAATTCACAAAACAAAAGGCTAGGAACTGATAGTATTTTGAGTTGGGGCTGCACTAGTAAACTAATAGATGGAGTCCCTGAGCATAGAGCACAGAGCACATAGTACAGTGTAAACATTGTAAAGAGAAGTTAGTGTGGCAAAAGAAGATAGGCACGACCATTCTATACAGACACTTAAAAAAGTGTGTGTTCAAATACGGAGGGTTGAAATCAAATCAGGCACAATTCTAGTTTGGATATCTCAAAGCTGGCTCCTATAGTACTCCTGATATAAATAATTGAGTATATTCACAAGAGAGCATACGCTGCAAAGGACTACTGCAATTGGTGGCAAGTGTCGAGTTTCTATTGAGCTTGGTGAAAAATTCTCATTTCACGAACTTCATCCAAATATCTCCAACCAAGGTACGTATCCGTTGCTAGAAATATTCTTCGTCAAGACACTATTATTTTATTTAATAAAAAGAAATAAGCTATTATAAGTGATATTAATAATTATAACGGTATTTTATTTTTCACTTCAAACTTATGGACCAGTAATAATAAAAAAGGATATATGGCTGCAACTGTACACTACATTGATAAAAAATTGATAATGCATAAAAAAAATAATAGTCTTTAGAAAAATTGACAATCTTCATAATGAAGTTATTATATTTCGTGTTTTCCTGAGTGTTTTACGTGAATTTAATTGTGAAAAGAAGATTTGTAGTTTTATTTTTGACAATACAGGCCCAACAATATATTAATAAACAATTAATTAAATATTTTAATTTAGAATTTGATGGTATTTTATTTCACATTCGTTGTGTATGTCATGTCGTAAATTTAATTGTGAAAGATAAAATTCATAGAAGTACAATTACAAAAAATTAGATGTGATATTAATTATATTACAGTCTCACAAGCATAAAAACAAGTTTTTGCTACTCTATGTGTTGAAAATGGATTTCAAAAAAAAAATTCTTGCACTGATGTTGGCCATATGTGGAATTCAACATATCTTATGCTTGAATATTATGAAGGGTACAAGATTACATTACTGCATATTATAATGACCGACAGTCACACGGCCCAGGATATGATTTGTAAACATATGACTGAAAAATATGTGCTCATGTTATAAAATTTTAGAAAGTTTTTTTCGACGCAACAAATGCATGTCCAGGTGTATATTATCGACACTCCACTAGTTCTCAATCATTTCTATTATATTGCTAACAATTTTAATATGTATAAAGATTTTGCTATTTTTTCTAATATTATATATGTGATGGAAACTAAATTTAGAAAATATTGAGAAGACTTACCTATGTTATTTCCATTAGCATCTATTATAGATCCCAGAGGGTATGAAAGTAACTATAATGACAATTTCACAAAAATTAACGTACAGAACACCACTAATGTGTGATAATTTAGAATAAACTTTATGTCAAATGTATGATGTATACGCTGAAAAGGTCGATAGGAATGTCATACGACCTCTTTTTCCAACACATATTTCGTCATCATTTGACGATAATGACTTATGGAGTTACATCAGTTCAGTTTGGGGTAGTTAATATGATAGTGGTTCTTATTCTACTTATTTCCTTTCTCGTTCTAGTAATACATCTTTAGAGTTAGCTAGGTATTTTGCGCATGTCATACTTATTTTTTGATATACTACGATGGTGGAGACAAAATTAACATCAATATCCCCAATTCTTTCAAATATGACACGCAATCTACTAACACCTCCGGTATCAATTGTAATATCGGAGTTTGCTTTTTAATACAGATGATAGGGTTCTGTATTTCAGATCATGACTAAAAGCCGACATATTAGAAAGTTTATTATGTCTGAAGGATTGTGATGATGCCGAACTTTGGATTCAAGATAACGTGGACATAATGATATCCGAAGAATTTGAATATTTGAATATTGAATACTTGAATTTGTAGTAAGTATTATTTACCTACAAATTTATAATTTCGTCGTCTTATTTTAACAAAAAATTGTACACGTAATAATTTGTTATGTATATAAATTTAACTCTGCCTACGTTAAAAGTAGTCAGTCCCAAACCCAAGAAAATGAGAAGGGTTTTCAACTTTTAATTTTTAACAGAAAAAATTTCTCACACTTATTTTCATGTTCTCTGAAACAATATTAAAAAAAAAAAAAAGCCGAGCTTGTGGGTAGCTCGCCTCGGCTCGTTCGGCCCACGAGCACATGGGCCGAACCAAGACCTATTTTTGGGGATGAGCCGAGCTCGTTGGGTAATAGGCTAAGTCGGCTCAGCTTTGCCCATTACCACTTCTAGTCAAACTAACATTTTTCGTCACAAAAGGACCTCAGTCACAAATATTTTAAATGTTTGGAATCCCAAGTGCTATAAATCAAAGGTTCAGGACTCCATTATTACAAGATTCAAAGGTTCGGAATCTCCAGTGTTATTTACCTGACAAACGAATGGATTAACGGAGTTCATATTGTTAAGTTAAAATTGATAGACATTTTACATGCAAAGTGTATAGTTCATGGACTAACCATTTTTTTGACACGGAGTTAGACGAAATTAACGGTCATATAATTTTTGTCTAGCAACTTATCATTTTTGTCACTTGAAACAGCATAGACAAACGAAGGAACTAGCGAAATTTAAGATGCTTAGTTAAAAGATTAACAAAATAAAATCTAAAATTTAAGAATTTTATTTGTACAATTTGTAAAATACATAGATCATTAAGATTGGAAAAGTAAAGTAATTCTTTTTAACGTGCCTGAATTCTTCGTTCGAGAGTCATTTTGACTCATTAAAAAGTAAAAAAAAGTTTGGGATAGAGTAAAATATGAGAACTACGGCTACAATTTACACTTTCATTTTGACCTAGAAAAATTCACAAAAACCAAAGTACAACTAGTAATAAATACTCTAAGGGCCCTAGATTCTAGAACGCCATTTGGTTAGATTGAGAAGCCAGCAGGCAAGTTGATGTCATACGTGTCGAAATTCTATAGGAAATGAGAAAATACTGTACCTTCAGCAACTGTAAGTAGGACTTGGGACCCGTTGATATTTTTAAAGATTTTTTCTTTCAAATAAATAGTAAAAAAATTAGTTAGGGGGGTGGGTGCGAAAAGCAATGTAATTGCTGTTTCATTTTTCTTCCACCTTTTCAGTCTTGTGCCAGTTTTTTGCCATCTATTATTTGATTTAAGGCATGTTTGGTTTCCTTTTGGCAAAGAGGTGCAAAATGTATCAAATCCTCCTTTTAATACTATTTAAAATAAAATTTCACGTTATTTAAATACAAAAAAATAGTTAATATGTAACAATTTGAATTATTATTTTAATAAAGTTGACGTTTGAAATAAAGCCTCAAGAGTCGGTATAATATTAGAAGCTATAAAACTCAACTAAATACATGTTTGTCACTGCTTAAATTATAATTTTAACTAGTCAAATTGGTCAAACATACTTTTTAATTACACATTCACTCACAACTTATAATATAAGTACTTAAAATATAATTTCAACACTAATAAACATATGCTAAGTAATTCGTCTAATATTCTACTAAACAGTCATTAATATTTTTAAATAATAAATTTCTTACAAAGTCATATAACAAATAAAATTACACATCTCTTAAATATGGAAAAATAATCAATATATAAGTATTTAGATTACTCCGTCCAATAATTTCATTACCAATATGTAAAAGATTCAAAAATGTAAATAAAGTTGCAAGTTGCAAGTTGCCATTTTTCTTCTTAAACACTAAATTTATTTATTAGATGACTAATATCGATATCACCGAGAAAACGATAAACGCCATATTATGTTGATTTGTTATAGTGTCTAATTCCTTTCAGTTTAACGTACTTAACATAATTTTATGATTTGTTTGGTAGTGGGATTATTAATACTGAACAATGTTATAATTTTTTTTAAAAATCTATTTGGTATCTAATTCTGTTGAATTCAACGTATCCCGTATCTTGAATGATATGTGTTTCCCCTATTGGATTGATGAATGTGCAGCCAATTCCTGCCTTTTATGCTGTATATGTGTATTGTTTTAAAAATTTCGTGTAGACAATGCTTAGCCATGGCTCACGCCTCGTCATTGCCTAGATCCGAAAAAATTGAAATTCGACATATTTGTCTAACAACACTTTAAATTTTTTAAAACAGTGTATATTTATATAAAGAAGCAATTGTTTACTCCAATATTATATTGAAAATAAAAAAGTGCATATTTTTCATGTGGACACTGATCTCCTGCCCCTTGTGGGCAGGAAATTCTTGTCCACATGCTGATTTGTCAGCATGTGGGCACTTGATGTAAAAATAGTTTTTTACATCAAGTGCCCACATGCTAACAAATCAGCATGTAGACAAGAATTTTCTATCCACAAGGAACAGAAGATCAGGACTCTTTTTCATCTTCCCATAGAACGTAGGAACATTTATTTTTATTTATTTATTGTGTAAAGTATCTATTCATAGAGTTCATACACAGCTGTTTGTAGATATGGCAAAAATTGACTTTAATTGCCTGCATAGATGCATTGTCCAACAATACCCCACTCCCACACCCCCACTCCACCCACTTTTATCTCCAAAAAGGGCAAAAGATCAAATCCCAATATAAACTTCTTCATTACATATGAAAAATGAGATTTAGATTTCATAGTATTTGAAATTCAAATTGGAAACTTTGTTCAAATTTCACTTATGGAAACATTAGAATTTATCCAAAACAAAATTAGTTTCTTATAAAAATTGTAAATCAAAATATCTCATGTTTAATTTATCAATGTACATTAGCGTGTCTGCTTACACTTTATTGTTAATCGTATTCTATGTATAATATTCATACTATTATTTATAAGTGTTTGAAGATGTTTACGTGACCAGTAGGATAAGCCTTATTTTGTTGGAGTATATTTTACTTTAGTGGTGTAGTTGTTGATTATGGTTACACTTTTTCTATGTTGTACATGTTATTTTAATATTTATTTTTATACTTTGGAGGTCGTAAGTCGTTCCGAGTTACACGATATTTGAAGTAATTTATTTCATATTTATAGGCTCACACGAAAAAAAAAAATGTGTCCCTTACATATATATATATATTTTTTATAGAGTTTGATATATAAATTTTATTTGTAAGTAAAACGAATTACTGTAACACATAGTTGTTTAAGTCATAACGTCACAATGTATTTTATGTTGAGTTTAACCAACCACGTAAATATATGAGTGTTATTTGTAAGTAAATGAATTATTGCTATCTACTATATTTTTTTTCGCCTTTACACCATGTCACGTATTGCACAATTTATGCACGTATATAGAATTGCCAATAAAATTATCAATGATATATTACACAATTTATACACATATTTTAAATCGACAAAAGAGTCAAGTATTCAAATCTTAACAAAATAATAAATTTATCATTAAACTTCTCGAAAAACCATGGCGCTCGATTTTCTTAGTGTTTGTTTGATGGAGTTTAAAAGTAATATTTTTTGTAGATTTTTTTTAAAAAAATGATAAAATATGTAGTAGAAAAATTGATAAAAATTGTGGGTCCTACAAAATATATGGTTAAAAATAAATTTAAGAAAAAAATAGTTTTAAAAAACAAAGCCAAAAATGCTCTTATTTACAACGCAAAGGATCCAAAATGCCATATGATTCCAAAACTTTTTATCTTTTAGGAACAAAACAATCCCAAACGCTCCTCTAATAACTTTAACAATTTTAATTATTTTTTTGTAATTAATTAATTAATTAAACAATTCAACTTTTGGTCTTTAATTTTTCATCACATCGCGTTTATAAATATCATATACCCATGCTTTTTTGATCTCCGCTTCTCCTGCCCAAGACTGACCGTTTCTTCTGCCCTTATTTCTTCTATCTTTTCTCTTTCTTTATTTTTTCTTTCTTTTTATTTGAATCCTCTGCTTGGAGGAGTAATTCAACTACGCAATTCTGTACAGTTCGTTCAGGTAAATCAAGCTCCTTCTTCGCATGTGCGCGTTTGTAGGTGAAAATTAGGTAGAAAAAGGTTCAGTCAAATTGAGTTTTTAGCGTATTTTTATGCTTTGTGTTTCTATCCTTGAAATTTTAAGCTATGGTTTGAATTTTAAGAGGTAATCTTTGTTTTTTTGTGTGTTTGTAAGAAATATGATGTTTCCAATTTTATTTTGATTGAGCTAATTTTGGATGAGATTTCATGTGTTTATTTAGCTCGTAGATCTGTTGATAATCAACCGTTTAAAGACAGATTTAAGTTAATAGAAACAGTGATTTTCAATTACTTAATTAAATTTTCAATTCTCTGGAGTGAACATTTTTTTTCATAGATCTGTATAAAAACCAGTTAATTTAAGACATTTTTACTTTTTAAAAAAGAGATGTCAATTTCTTTCAATATCTGCAGCTCAAAATTGTGAATTATTTTCTTAATCATAGTCATAAGATTTTCTGCGATCTCGTTACAAACTAGTTTGTGACTAGTTCATAATCGACAAAAAAATCTATTTTTGCAATAGATCTGAATGAATTTTCCCAAGTTGTTAAATTATTATTTTTATATGTTTACATCTTTATGTTTTTGTCCTTTTGAACAAGTCAAAAGTCTCAACTTATGGGATTTTCATCTGCCGCTCAATTTGACCGTGTCTTAACATCCAAAAATAGTTAATTTTTTAAAGTATTCTAGGTTAATTTATCTCTATTTTTCTTAGATCTAAAATTTATCTGTATTGGAGCAATTGTCTAAACATAATCTTATTTTTTTTGAAAAAACACAGGTGTGTGTCTATAGAGATCTGAAGAGAGAGAATGAATCGGTGTGCTATTCAGCAGAAGTCTTTTGCTTCTTGTGAAGAGATGAGGGGTGGCGGCGGCAGATCTATGTCAATTTGTGTTGACAAGAAAGAGACGGTGGTTTGCCCCAAACCGCGGCGAGTCGGCCTTACCCATGCCACCAGACCCACAACCACCACCACCCCCACCACCATGCTTAACGACCCTCCAGTCAGGCCCCTGCGATGGCTTTTCAGGTAAATTTTTGTAAATTTCATATCCCTTTTTCCTTTTTGATCATTTGATTTAATTTCTATTTGTGTTTACACTTGATTTAACTTTTGTGTTTTCTGTTAATAGCCATCAACAAGAGGTCTGTGATTCGAAAGCTGGAAATGAACTGCTAGACATCATCCTTGCAAAGGTTTGCTGCAGTTTATGAATTCGATTAATTATTTGATTCTGATTTTGTGAGTCAGATGGATCACTCATTTTGCGTGAGTTTATACCAATTTTATGTGGACGTTATTTGTTACAAAAAGCACAAGTGTATAGAATAAAGTCTTGGCCTTTGGTTCACTGAGTAAGTACATCACGAAGTATTTGTGGGCCTTGTATAAATCTCATGTTTCAATTGTGTGGACAAATATTTTATCCCTAATGACTGAAAATCAGGTTTGCTTGAATTAAACTCGACCATATTTTCTAGAATTTTCAGTGGTAACAGATTATTTTGATTTCATTTTATTAGGCGATTTGTCTTGTAGAGCTGATAAAATTTGGTTCTTGATTTGTACAGGGTGGTTATGGTGCTGAACAATCTGTTGCACAGATGGCCTCGTCACCCCCATTTTTTTCTGGGTCACCGCCAAGCAGAGTATCTAACCCACTAATTCAAGATGCTCGTTTTGGGGATGAGAAATTCACCCCAGTTTCACCACGAGCAATCCCGTTCCCATCTGAGCTGGCTCCGTCCCCATCCTCCACCCGCAAAGGTGGCTGTGTGCGGACAAATTTTGGCAACAATCCAGCTGTTAGGATCGAGGGTTTCGACTGCCTCGACAGGGACAGACGCAACTGCAGCATCCCTGCCCTGGCCTAGAGCAATCACAAAACTAGTACATAAAAAAATCGAAGATTTAGCAGGAGAAGAGGAATTTTGAACAGTTTGATCAAGTGAGCAAGTAATAGAGATCATTGATCATTTTGTCTTGGTGTAAATATGTCCTAAGTGTGTCTGTATGTAAGGCAAGGAGTCTCTGTAAGTATCTGAGTTTGTTTTGATTGACCAAAAAATAATTCTACCAAGTCCCTCTTGTAACGGTGTAAGTAAAGAGATGAAAGAAGGGGAACTTCTAGAATTTGTGTCCATTTTGGGGGTCAATTTTGATATTAAATTGAGGAAAATCTGTATAAAAATCTGCCTTGTTGGTGTCGAGTCATCATGTAGTAGTCAATTCACTTTGTAAATACTAAACTATTATGAGTTCCTATGGCCATAATTTTTTAAATAGTTGCGTGTTTTTTATGATTTTCTTCTTTTGCTTGTCACATGGTATCTTGATATCGTGGCGGTGTAAATGATGGAGCTTTGCTTGTTTGCCACGCCAAAAGCATTCAAACTGGCAGGAGTGATCTACTCCCCACAGGTGGGGAGCTTATGCTCCCCACCTGGACACTTGTCCAACTTTGGTTGGACAAGCAAAAAGTAAAAACTATTTTTACTTTTTGCTTGTCTAACCAAAGTTGGACAAGTGTCCAGGTGGGGAGCATAAGCTCCCCACCTGTGGGGAGTAGATCAGTGGTGTTCAAACTGGTTGGGCTGTCTACCGAAGTCATGTTGGGTGCACGAGCAATGTACGGTTTTATAAAGATTTTGGCATATTTGCGTCTGCCCTGCTCATTAAGCGGTGGCTAGGTTGGGCAAATGGGTTAGGTTGGACAGCTTAATCCGATAGAGTAGGATTACATATGAAGTTGGATTGAGTTGCCTCAGTTCAATTTTGTATAAGTCAGAAATATGCTAGCACAGTCCAATATATTAGTACAACTTGGTTTTAATTTTTTTAAACAAAATTTTTATACAATTTAATACATTATATAAAATATAATTTTAGATAAATTTAGACTATATATTTTGAGATTTTTAAAGAGTATAATTTATAAAATTGGAGTTCATGTATTAGTCAATAGATAAACGTTAATTTTTTATCAAAATAATAAATTTTTTTGTTAATTGTAAACTATTTGTGGACACTATTTTTTTTAAAAAAATACAAATATTAAAAGCATGCTAGTCTTATTACTTTGAGATATAAGCATGTTTGGCTTAAATTAAAAAGTTTATTTATAAGTAAATTTAAAATAAATAATTTACTTGTCACACCAAATATATTTTAGATTGAAACTTAAATTAAACTAAATTTTAATTAAATCTAAATAATTTATGTTGGATCTTGAAATTTTTGGACTAATGTTTATTGGTGACTTAGGCTTAGATCATCAGATTAATATTATTTGAATTATGTATTGAGACTATTCACAAAATAAGTTGACTAGTGTCAAGGAGCAAAAAAAAAAAAAAAAAAATCAAAATCGGGCTGGGTCATATTGGCTCGATTTTATTTGGGCCAAAGCTAGCCCAACCCAAAAGGTAAGAGTATATGGGCCGGCCTGTAAGCCGGGCCAATTTTGCCACCTCGCGGGCCGGGCCATTTTACCACTTCTAATTGTCTTCAACTTTGCCTGTGACTTTATATTCGGTGTTAATGCTTATTTGTGTAGATGTTTATTATGTTATTTTACTCAACGATGCTTATGACAAGTTTGTCAGACGTGGGTAGATGGTTGGTGGGAGTTCTATCAGCACTTTTTGATAGTCTTGGTCATCTCACTCCTTTCTAATAGATTTGATATTTGATAACTCTAAGATAATCGACCATGTACACCATGGGCCTCGCTAGTGACTCGTATTTTGCTCACCCAATAGGATTGCCATAAACTGTGCGTGTCACCTGTATGTTGATTGTGCGCTAATGTGCATTTATGTGTAGAGGGTAATGATTTAATGTTCTTAGTGGGCATTCTTATTTGGCCCACTAGATATTTGTCCCGTGAACATTGGAGAATGAAAAAGTGTTTAACAAACAAGTCAAATACTCATTCAATACCCACGGGACACTTGTCGAGTGGGCCAAATAAAAATTGCTCACTAGGGACATTAGATCATTACTCGTTGTGTAGATATTTTTGTGCTATTTTCCTTTTTCACACAAGGTCTGTAATTGTATTTACGACGAGCTTGTCAAATACATGGTTCATGGTTGGTTGGTTGGTTGGGAGTAATAATATGTGTGGATATTGAAGACATTGGGTGCTGTATGGTAACTCCGTGGCAATAATCCAAATTATTAAGGAAATTGCATACCGTGTAGTAAATAAAAATTTAACTTTTTTCTTGTAATACTATAGAACCCAGTTTATCAAATAAGTTACTGTAGTGTTTAAGGCGCTTTAGATTGATATTTGAAGTCGTTTTTGGATATTTCAGAGTAAAAGAGTGGCTTCTGTTTTTATTTTTATTTATTTTTGTTGGGTAAAGTGCCACTTGCAAAGAATGTTAATGCATTGGGCAATACATGTGCGCACCCTATGCAGTGTATTAGTGTATGAGTGGTGATCTCCTCCCCACAGTGGGAGGAGATATCTTGCCCACTGCCTACATGGCAATGTGTAATATAGCAAGTTTGGTATCTTGCCCACTGTCTAACTTCTTTTTAACGATGGCAAATAGTTTTTTTATATAGCAAGTTTGGTATCTTGCCCATTGTCTAAAAAAACTATACACGCCTTCATGAAAAGTTCGCTCGCCTCGTTGGTCTCATAAGCTCGCCTCCTACAGATAGACAGCAATAATCCAACTGTCGTTAGGTTAGCCAGACAGGCGACCCAACGACTGACAGTTACCACCGACGATTGGGAAGATGTAACATCCATCATTAACTTCTAATAATGAAAGAGATGAAGGGACACATGCCATTAAGGGCCATTAAATGCCATAAATGTAGGACACCCATATAAATAAAGGCCAACCCTCAGATAAAAACACAACTCTCATACACTCCATATTGTTATTCTGTATATCTGGTTTTAATGTATATCTGGTTTTAATCATATATTGATTATCACACTAAAGTAGACACGGGGAAAGAAGCCCCGCCACCTTTTGCAGGTCTCCACCACTGTCGTCGTCGTCGTGCTCGGAAGAGGATAAAAATATTTATCATCATTTGGTACCGTATGTGGAAAACTGCACAAACAGTCATGGCCCAAAATAGAAGAGCTATGAATGTAACCACTTTACCAATCCCCGTCGGGATTGTAGACACCGAGTCTAATGCCGCTACTAATCACCCACAATAAGAAATTGCCTCTATCGCTACAAGCTTAGGTGGCGGCCTTAACGGCTCAACTCCAGGATCGTAACGCTACGGTTTATCAGCCACTGCAGGGTCTTAACCTTCTGTAGGTAGAATCATTACCAACAGGGGCTCCACTCAAGGGTCCTAGCCCTCCACCAGTAGGGCCTTCACCGCTAGGGACTCCTCTCCAGACTCCTAACTTTCCAAGCAATGAAAACACCATCAACAGTAGCTCCACCACTAGCTCTAGTTTCTTTGGCTCCACATTTTGCACCCCACTTCCACTCATTGACATTTGGCCCAAATTCACATTGGGTGCAACCATCATGGGTGCCCACGCCTATACTGGTGTCACACTGGTTGAGACACCAGTGTTAAGCCTGAAGAAGCGATTAAAAGATATAATGGGTCACAAAATAGCTGAAGCTATGTCTAAGAATAATAGGCAACAATCTATGGTGTTGGAAGAAAATTATTTTTCCCTAGAAGTAATGACGGTTCTCTTGCCACGAGACTTCAAACAACCAAAGATATAAAAGTACGACGGATCCTCTGATCATGTCGATCACCTCAGGACTTTTTTCGACTTAATGAAGTTGCAAGCCAACCCTGATGTGATTATGTACAGGGCTTTCCTGCCAACACTTAGGCGATAGGCCATGGACTGGGTAGCCACCCTTCTTCCCAAAATTGATTCGTACATTTGACGATTTTTAATAAGAGTTTTGCTGCATACTTTGCCAACAGCAAACGTGCTAAGAAAACGGCCATCGGCCTGATGCAATTGACCTAAGACAAAGATGAGCTGCTGAAAGATTTCATTGCCCGAATGAATAGGGCCACACTGAGAATAAAAGATATGCAGATATCTGCTGTAGTCACTGCCATGATAAGTGAAACTCGAAGTCATCATTTCAAGATGTTACTCTCCAAAAACCCGACAGATACGATGCATGAGTTACTAAGGAGATGGTATAAGTATGTGGATGCTGAGAAAGAATATTTCATTACAAAAGTATGAAAGATCGAAATGAACATGAGTCTAACAAAAAGAAGACTCAGGACAAGCCTGAACCTCGAGATGATAAAGGTAAGCATAAAATGAACCATCTAAGGTGGGCAAATGATGGGTGTACCAAAGAAGGATCAGGCTAACTGGGAAGTCTTGGTGCACCTACTAGAGTTGACCTGTGACAAAAACATTCTCAACTACTACAACGATCAAATGAGGCGAGCCGAGCCTAAAAAAAAAAAAAGAGGCGAGGCGAGGCGAGCCACGCAAGCTTCACACACACAAAAAAAGAAGATCTTGGTGAAGGGATCGCTCAAGTAATAAAGTGGATGTTGAGTCCAAGTATCGTACCCACATAGATTTAGATAATTCAATTTCAATTACAATAACCTGAACTGAATCTAGTGAACTTTGGAAAATTGAGTTTAAAAACTAATTAAAATATGAACTAAGAACAATTAAATAATTATAATTCAAATAAGCAACATTAAGCTGATAAAAATTACTTTAACGTTGGAAAAGAAAAGAAAAGAAAAGCGTACTAGGATCTCGATTCCACTTATACCAATTTCCTTTAATCCGAATCGTTAAATTTGATAACATGATTTAATTATGAAGATCAATATTCCTAATTTAATTTAACAATCTCTCTCGAGTAGAATTAAACTTATTCCTATATGCGACCCGACTATATTTCTATGACGAATACGAGCATACAAGAATGCATTAGAATTTGTGAATACTTAAAGATCACGTAAAGCATAACGTTATATCTCTAACCCCTATCGGACTCTACGATAATTGGTATATGTATAACCTATTTTCCATCTTTCGAAGGTAAAATAAGAAACAAGAATCATACAATTATTGTGCATATAATTATAGACGAAGAGAAAAATAATATCAATTATTTAAAAATTAAAACATGCTTAAATATCAAAAACTAGGTTCGAAGAATTAAATATTCATGATACAAGCTTCATTACGATTCTAGCACTAAAAGAATTAACCTAACATACTAAGAAGAAGAAAATAAAAAGAAGAAAAAAACATAGAAGCCATTACCCGGATATGAAGAAAATAATTTAGAGATAAAATTTGGAACTTGATCTTCATTTTAATCTTGAAAGGGTGAATTTTGATCTTCGTTCTTGATTTGTTTCCCGTTCTTCTCTCCAAAGTTCACCAAAAACAACTCCAAAATGACTCCAAGTCGGCCCCAAAATGGCTCTAATCTGGCTCCCCAAAATTCCATCATTGATTATGAAAATATAACTCATATTTATACTCCTCTAATAGTGCCCCGAAAGATACCAAAAAATCATTAAAATCGTGCCGAAAAAGTTTTCTAATTGAATTAGAACTCAAAAATGTAAGAAAATTCCGTTTCTGCCGAAAATACACTGGGCGATCGCCCAGTGCAAACCCGAGCGATCGCCCAGGCCAAGGAAAAACCATTCTGCTGTTGAAAAATAGGGTTGGGCGATTGACCAGATTTAAGCCTGGGCGATCGCCCAGCTTACGCTGTTTCCTTTGCGGCGGCTGTTTTTTAAATGGCCATAACTTTTTGTAGGAAACTCCAAATTGAGATCCGTAAAAAGTGTTGGACTCGTAATTCAATTATATTTCTAATGGTATATCATTTGCCTTTTGGAGATTTTAATATCAAAAATTGTGCTCGAATTCCTCTACATACTTCGGTAGATAGTTTCTCAATTTGGTTCTTTGGCTTTCCGGTGTTTGATCCATTGATTCAACTCTTCATTGTCACTCCAACACACTTTAAACTTATTGATTTTATCTTCTTTATCATCCTCCAATATTTAGCTCTTGATATTCATTTCAAAAACTCAATTTAGTTGTAGATTTCACCAAGTTGTTGTTTTTTCCGTCAATTCTTCTCAATTTGTTTATAAATAGGTCCAAAACTGAAATAAGAAGAATAATACACTGAACTAAGTAAAAAATCAATAAAATAACGAAATAAAAACTTAATTTAAAGGTTCGAATAAGTGCACAAAATACACTTATAAGAGCACTTTGAACATTGATCAAACGTACATATACATCGAAAAACAGTGTCACATAAGCTAATGCATTCACATGTGCGCATACTGTGCTGTTTATTACCTGTTTTATGCAAAGTTTTTAATCAACTGTGACTAGCACCCACCAGTGTGATCATGGACTGATGGTCTAGTTGATGTCAATTTTCATTTGTTTTTATACACAAACTTTTAGCACTTATTAATGTAGTTGGTGTTGGAAATTGGTTTAAGAAATTCGAGAAATTGACTAAGTATTTGTGAACTTCGGTCAAAATATACAGACCCGACCCAAATCCTTTTAGGCAAATTAGTTTGCCACTTCACCGTTTCAGGGCGTCAAAATGGGAATCGACCTGCCCGGTCAGGTGACGGGATTTAAATGAATGAGAAATTACGGAAAATGACAAATTTGGGTTAAGTTTTGACCATGTGATCGCACGTGTATTTTACTCTGCGATTGCAATTTACTTAATTTTTAAGCAGAACGTTTTTTGGTCCTACCATGCGATCGTAGGAGATAAAACCATGCGATCGCATAGTTCGTCTCGATTAAATTCTGTCTTCAAAAGTGTACCTTGTGATCGCAGTATGTTAAAACCATGTGATCGCATATGTTTACGCGTGAACAGACATGTCCTTTTGAAGTGTTGCACGATTTGGCTTCACACCATTTCGTTTTCAACTATTCATCAATGTTAAATAGGCCACTTTGGACATCCTTTTTACAGAGAATTGATATGCACATACAACCAACTCATATTATCATCACTTGAACCAAGTTTATTGTATTTGTTGCATAAAATTCTGGTTTTCCATTTCATTTCATCAATTGGTGTACAAAACCAATTTTAGTTCGTTGTGTTTGTGTTTTGAAGTGTTTCAAATACAAGTAGAAGTAGTTGTATCTTATGAGTTAGTTGTCATAAACCGTAAGCAATGTTGCGAAACAAATTCGACTTAAGGACAAAGTGTTCAACACTTGACTCGATTCTCATTTCATCCATTTTCAATTTTCTTGCTTTAGAGTCACTTTACACACAAAATCCGCCAACAATTGGTTTATTTGATGCAAAAGATTTTCATGGTATACAATAATGTGATTCATGTGTACATGTTTAGAAATCTATCGTTTAGAGGAAATTAGTAGTTATTCAATTAGCTATGACATTTGTGGTAGCTCAGCAAAAGAAATTTTGATCTTTACTTCGAATATAATGAAGCTGAGGATCGCACTTTCGTGTGTCGTTCATTGACTGGCTTGTTCATACTCATAATTTCTTAAAAAATAAAAGATTATTGACTCTTTACTTACAATACGCTACTAAATTTGCTTACACAATGGAAGGGGATATGAGAGTGTTATCTTAAGACACATTATGATTAGTGACCATACTAAATTTACTCATGCGATTGGAGATGTGAAAGGCTCATCTCAAAGCACATTATGCTACAGTCTTATCCGCAACACACCGTCATATGTGACACGGCAACATGTTAAAGACTTTGATGCATGAGATTTGGTTAGTGAAATTGGATTACAAATTGTCTTCAAGATTTCATTTCTAAACGTGTATTTGACTTCAGTAATGCATTTTGTTTATTAAAGTCTACGTGACAGATAAAATAAACAAATTTTCAGTCTATATGGTACTACATTTATTGAATAGACAGTCAAATTAAAAATTTATTTTCAATTGGTTTCGTTTAAAACTAAATATTACCACTTATTTGACATTAAAATTTTTTTAATTGACGGATCTTTAATTTTTATTTTTTTTGTCCGACTTTTTTTTTTTTTAAATAAAAGGTTAAGTTAGATTTAAATTTGTTGAGTCACTCCGTTTAGAAGTCGATTTAAATTTAGACGGACTTTTAGATAGTCTATTTTTTAGTATTTCAAATAAGCTAGACAAAGTTCATATTTGGAAAGAATTTTTTTATAACTTTATCTATCTGTACTTATATAGAACGTCTAAAAGCAATAGATAAAGTGTATTGAATGTGCAATAATAGCACAAAGTCAAAATAATTTTAAGTATATTGCTCTTTGGGACTTTGTGGGAACACGGTTAAATGTAGTGGACAATTAACTGGCACACTATGGTACATTATTTCGTGTTGGTACAATTTGAAGTGACAAATGGGCACAATATCCTATTATTTAATGTTGGTTCAATTTGGAGTGACATTACTGTTAAGCATATTGATTAAATATAAAAATAATAAGAAAAATTGGCGCAAATAGTCCTTTATTGGAAATAATCATGTTTTTGACACATAACATCCTAACTTATGTATTTTAATACGCAATTAGTCTTTATTTGATGAAAAAAACAAATACACCGTTAGTTTTAATTAGAAAAAATTGTAATTAGATTCTTAATCTTTGCAAAAAAAAATGCAAATAGGTTCAATATTTTATTTTATTTAAAAAATTAAAGAAAATAATGAGTTTTTTTTTTTTTTTTTTTTTTTTTTACTAAACACTTTATTGACCAAATTGATAATGTACTAAATTGTTTTTTATATTTTACGAATTATTATAAAATAACTAAAATTTAAGCTCATAATTATTAATAAAAAATATGTTAAATAAAATTATTTTATTATTATTAAGTAATTATTTTATTTAAATTTATATTTTATCGTTACAACATAAAAATAAAAATAATTTAGTCACAAATTTGATGCTCAAATACTTTTATTTAATTGAGCTACTACAAATATTAGAGCTCCAATTGTATTCTTCATATTTTAATTTAGTGTAGTATGTATTTAAAATCCACATATTTTTTACGGAACTAATTGTTAAACTTAAAACTCAAAAATAAAACGACAAACAAAATGTATTATACAAAAAATTTATATTATAAATCAAATAACAAGGTCGAAATTTTTTCAAACTATCACTTAAATACAATTTGCCTTGCGATTTTATAATCAAAAATATAAATCAAATCTGAATAATATAGTTGTTCATCATTTTCTTTCTCAATTGCTAACATTGCTAATTTATTCGATCTTTCTTGTGACATATTTGATCGGATATAAGTTTTGATCAACTTCAACTTGGAGAAACTTATTTCTGCAAATACAACTATAACCGGTATGATTAGCAAAATCTTATAAGCAATATAGGCATTTGGTAAACAACTATCAAATGTCTTCAAATATTGTAGCACATCATTTGCTCTCTTTGTTTCACTTGGTAAATAGTTCTTAAGACTATCAACTCCGAACATAAATCATCTTTATTAATGTCCGAAGGTCCATTATGTTCTAAATACTGCTCAAAATTCATACAAGACTTCTGATCAATGTTTTTCCAAATCTCGAGATCCTCAAAATTAAAAGAAAAGCAACCTTATTAATATAAATTTTTATATTGAATATCATCTTCTTCATTCTCAGTTAGGCTGTGTTTGATTTGGCAAAATTTTCCATGGAAAATACATTTTTTCCACTTATTTTTCAATTGATGTGTTTGATTGCACAATATTTTCCATGGAAAAAATATTTTCCTCCCTATTTTCCTTGTTTTGTTTGATAGCAATATTTTTTTTCTATGTAAAATCTTTTCTCATTTTCCTTGTTTTGGCTACATTTTCCTTGTTTTCAAGAAAAATATTTTCTTGGGGGGGGGGGGGGGGGGGGGGGGGGGGGGAAGATGTTTTATTTTCCATGGAAAAATTTGTCTTATTTTTCCATCAATAATTTCTTGGCAATTCAATTTCATGGAATTCATTTTCTTTCCACCCAAATTTCTTGCTTGCAATCAAACACACCCTTAGTTCTTTCACATTGGCAGATTGAGTCACTTTATCATTCACGTTTGTTTCATTCACATTATCATTAACATTGACATTCTGTTGTTCCTTAATCACCAAAATTTTCACAGTTTCTTTACTCTCTCTTCTTTTGTTGCTATTAAAGTACTTAGAGCTTGTTTGATATAGATTATAAACAAGTTTTTCAACAAAAAAATAATTTATTTGACCAAGAATGGTCAACAATGTCATGTTGTGAAAGCAAATTTTTTAGTCAAATAAACTATTTTTTGTCAAATAAACCATTTTGGTCAAATAAATCAGTTTATAAATTATACCAAACTGGCACTTATTGATATCTCCTACTTGACTTTGAGCTAAAACAATTTCCTTTTCTTTTCTTTTCTTTTTCTTTTTCTTTTTCTTCTTCTTTTTTGAGCTCCAGATTGATATTTAGGAAGCATGACTTGTGGATATTGTCCAATGTTTAACTAAAATAATAGTAAAACATTTCAACTATCTCACAACCATATAAGCACATGTTTGCCATTGCTTAAATTGGTCAAACATATTTTCTATCCACATATTTTATAGGATCCACAACTTACAACTCATTTTTTATTCACACATTCACCTATAACTTATAATATAAGCACTTAAAAAATAATTTCACCACTACCAAACATATGATAAGCCGACAAAACCACAATCATATAAGCCGACAAGACTTTAATTATTTCTAATAAGTCAATAAATAAGTAAGAGAAAGACATTGCTTACGTGAGAAGTGGGACTTGGGCAACAATTAAGAAATGAGATAGTACGACACTTTCAGAGCTTCACCGTCACAATTCAAAATCCTGAAATGAAACAATAACGTAATTGGTAATCAGCAATTCGAACTAGCTTTATTTCATAAGCATTTTGTCTAAAAACTGACAGCAAAACTAGGGTGTGAAGATCTTATAGCAAATTTAGGATGAGCTCGCCAATCAGCCTACTTAGAATATTAAAGCATTATTGACTAAAAAAAAAACTATAACTTCCAATTTGAAAAAACCTCAGTTCTATACCCTCTATAACTTAAACTATAAGCTCAATTTAATTTTGCAGTGCTGGACCTCAATTTGATTTTTTTTTTTTATTCTTTAACTATAGCCTCAACTTGATTATCTTTAATGGTTGCATACTTTGGAAGCTATCTTGCTTGCATTTGACGGTTCTTGGGAATGGACTGGAAGTCTCAATTCTGAAGCAATTTGTTAAGAATTGTCAAGAAATCAATTAACATATATATAGTTAGGGTTTCTTGAATACAAACTAGCCAGGATGACTTAAATTCTGGGATAATTGCTCAATTCTGCAAGAATTAGTATTGAACTGTCAGGAAATCAATTAACAAATTTAACACATACATAGTTTGAAATTCTGACACAATTTAAAATACAAAACTATCCGGGAATCGACTTAAATGATTGGCTAATTTATCAATTCTTCAATAATTTGTATAAAATTGAGGACTAACATATACAATATCAAAGTCAGCCACAGAGGACTCAAAATCAGATGGAGACTATCGACAAAATTCATCCCAACAAGACCTAATATTCAATCAAGTGAATACTAGTTCAGTCATCAAGGTTGAAAACAATGTCACAAAGAAATTACACATTGTTAAGGACAATGAATAAATTCCAATCATAATAGCAAATTGGTAAGTAGTAAAAATTAATTTCTCAACCAAAACAAGAAAGCAACTAAACTGTAGTCGTGGCATATTTTCTTATTATTAGATGAATGAAAAATGTAGCTAAGAAAGCAGTATTAAGCATTAAGTATTAACCCAAATTGGAAACTGGTTTAAAATTTCTATTAAGAAGCAATTATGTCCAAGCCCCTGCCCTTCCCCAAAAGACTATGAAAAATACTAATATGAAAAGAAAGCCCATTAATGCTCAAATCCATTTTTATTCTCATCAAACAAATGACATCTTCATCTAAATATGAGATATCCAAGCTATTCTTAACATTATATTGGGGCATCATTGTAATTACTCAAAACAACATGAATTAAACATAAATTTGAGTTACCTATATTAAAGATGACAAATTTACTCTCCTGTTTTTCTGGTATTGCAACAACTCCTTCAGGGTCAACATTCACCAGAACATGCAATCCGTGCTGAGAGAAAACAAAAACTCCAGAATTCAAAATGTCGACGGTAACCTCTGGTTCTTTGAAATATGAATTAGCTATTGAATTACTATCCAAGATTTTATCATTCTCAAATCTCAGAATCTTAGTTAACAATCTTCAATCAATCAAAAACCACAAAATCCACAATATTCAATCAACATTAACCTTAAAAAAATTAAGAAAAACTAAAAATATTCGAATGTACCTGGCTGCGGCTGGCGACACGAGACTGAATGGTTCTTGTCAATACTCTTCTTCTTCAGAAGGGTTCGATTTCTTCAGGGGCGAATGGCGATTGGCAAAGCAGACGGCAGTTCAGATGGTTTCGATTTCTTAGCTCTTCAATTTTTTGTTTTAGGTTTACCAGAGTTCAGACGGGTGTGAGTGGAGGAAGGAAACTGAGCATCTTTGGCCTGTTTTTTTTAACCTTTTTTTTTTTTTTTTATCTAAAACTCATTTTCATCTTGCACTTAGAATTTTTATTAATTTTTTAATCACTTTTTTTATTAACTTTTTTTAAAATCTATTAAAAAATTACTTTTAATCTCTATCAAATAAGCACAAAAAAAGGGTGTGGACTGTGGAGGATAAATGAAAATTGGAAGGATTTTTTCATAAATAACTACAATAAATAAAATATTTTTTAAAATACTTTCATATTTTTTAAAATCTAAAAATATTGATTTTTATTTTTATAACACTTGTTTTTATATTTGTTATATTTTTTATTTTAGTTACATTTGTTATTAACACAAAAATAAAAAATAAAAAATATTTTTAGAATAAAAAAAAATAATATTTTTTAAAATTTTTTTATATTTTATAGTATATGATGAAATTATCACAAATTGGAAAGGTGGCTTAAGGCGCGGGCTTCACTTGCTTCGGCCCAGTTATGGAACCGATGCTAGTTCAAACTTTTTTTTATAAAAAGACACATTAAATGATAGCATAAGAAATCAACTAAAGTGCTTATAATTTGGAATGAATAAAAAAAGAAAACAAATTTATTTTTTTGGGACAGAGGAAATAATATTTAAATATTAGTGTTATTTTCTCAATAAGATTAACTTTTTAAATTAAACACTGAATCTCATTAACTATTATCTTATGCAAAAAGTGATATTCGTGACTTGGTTTTTAGGCATCCAAAACTTGGTCAACGATATGATTTGGACAATTTTGTTACAATCTTCAAAACTAGCGTGAGAGAACGGTATATGCATTAGTTGATGTTGTTAGAGATATGATGAAAATTTATAGGATATTTATTAGTTACGAAAAGATTTGGAGAGCCCGTGAACGTACTTTGAAGTTAATAAGAGGGTGATAATTTCACAATATACTATAAAATATAAAATAATTTAAAAGATACGAAAGAAATTGTATATTTTCATTATGACTATGGACCTATATTTATAGGATTCCAGAGTAGGTTACAAAGAGATTTGGATACAATCAAACAAGGCTTATCTAAATATACTGATAATACTAAGTATCCTGATAAGTCTAAATAGTCATCAATAATTATCTCATAATTTTACAACACTCCCCCTTTGATGACTATTTCTACAAAAACTGTCTCGCTAAAAACTTTGTTTGATAAAAATCCAATGGGACAAAATATCAAACGAAAAGAAAAAAGAGTACAGTAATTGTTAAAGTTTTGGAGTATTAAGAAAATGCCGCCTCATTAAAACCTTGTCAGAAAAACCCAGTGGGACAAAACCTGGACTAAGGAAAAAGAGTACAGCTACTCCCTTAATATTAATCATTGAAGATCTTTGAGTCGACGCATCCCAATCTCGTGCACCAATTTCTTGAATGTGGATGTCGGCAATGCTTTTGTGAATAAGTCAGCCAAATTGTCACTTGAGCGAATTTGTTGAACATCGATGTCACCATTCTTCTGAAGCTCGTGTGTATAGAAGAATTTTGGAGAAATATGCTTTGTCCTGTCCCCTTTGATGTAGCCTCCTTTGAGTTGTGCAATACAAGCTGCATTGTCTTCATACAATATTGTTGGACTATCCTTTGTTGAAGGTAATCCGCATGATGCTTGGATATGATGTGTCATGTTTCTCAACCATACACATTCTCGACTTGCTTCGTGCATTGCAATAATTTCAGAATGATTTGAAGATGTTGCTGTCAATGTTTGCTTCACAGATCTCCATGATATAGCTGTTCCTCCACGTGTAAACACATATCCTTTTAGGTAACGAAGAATGTGTTTAACACCATTCCAATGTCTTTGAGTGGGTGCAGAGCTATATCTTGCAAGGAGATTTACAGAAAAAGCTATGTCCGGTCGAGTGCAATTTGCAAGATACATTAATGCACCAATTGCACTTAAGTATGGTACTTCAGGTCCAAGAGTTATTTCCCCATCTTCAAGTGGGCGAAATAGATCTTTTTTCACTTCAAGTGATCGAACGACCATAGGCGATGTCAATGGATGTGCTTTATCCATATAAAACCGTTTTAAGACTTTTCCTGTATAAGAAGATTGATGAACAAATAATCCTTCTGGGAAATGTTCAATTTGTAATCCAAGACAGAATTTGGTTTTTCCCAAATCTTTCATCTCAAATTCATTTTTTAAATAATCTGCAGTTTTGTTGAGCTATTCAGGAGTTCCTATAAGGTTTAAATCATCAACATAAACTGCCACAATTGCAAATCCAATATTTGTTTTCTTTATGAAAACACAAGGACATACATCGTCGTTTTTATAACCTTCTTTCAACAAATATTCGCTAAGACGATTATACCACATTCGTCTAGATTGTTTTAATCCATACAATGATATTTGCAATTTAATTGAGAACATTGTTCTGGGGAATGAATCATTTGCTTCTGGCACTTTAAATCCTTCAGGGATTTTCATGTGTATGTCACTATCAAGTGAACCATACAGATATGCAGTTACTACATCCATGAGGCGCATATCGAGCCTTTGTGACACAGTCAAACTTATTAAAAATCTAAATGTGATGGTGTCCATTACGGGAGAATATGTTTCCTCATAATCAATCCCAGGTCTTTGTGAGAAGCCTTGGGCTACGAGTCGGGCTTTGTATCTTGTAATTTCATTGTTTTCATTCATTTTTCTTACAAAGACCCATTTGTATCCTACAGGGATTATATTTTTAGGAGTTCGAACTACAGGTCCAAACACTTTTCGTTTTTCTAAAGAATTCAACTTCGCCTGTATGGCTTCTTTCCATTTTGGCCAATCATTTCTATTTTGACAATCTTTAATAGATTGTGGTTCAGGATCCTCATTTTGTATGATATCTAGTGCCACATTAAAGGCGAAAATATTGTCCACGACAATATTATTTCGTTCCCATAATTTATGAGATAATAAATAATTTATCGAAATCTCATTGTTTTCGGACACTCGTGGTTCTTCAAGAATCACATTATCAGTGTTTGATTGATCAATCGTTTCTACCATTTTTTCATTAAAAGTTTTTAGTTGGGTTTTCTCTTGTACCTTTTTCTTTCGAGGTACAGAGTCTTTAGCACCAACTGGTCGACCACGCTTCTGGCGTATTTGAGATTCATTTGCTATGGCAGATTGTCCTACAGGGACATCAATTTTTGCAGGAGTATTTTCTGCTGGAATATATGACTTTGTCACTTTCCTTGTATCAACGAATACATCAGGTAATTGGTTTGCAACTATTTGCAAGTGAATGATTTTCTTAACTTCTTGCTCACATTGATTACTGCAGGGATCAAAATGAGATAGAGTGTTTTCATTCCAAGAAATTTTATCTTGTTTTTCAGGATACAGTTTTTCCCCTCCCAAAGTTGGAAAATTCATTTCATCAAAATGACAATCTGCAAAACGTGCAGTAAATAAATCACCCGTTAAAGGTTCAAGATACCTAATAATGGATGGTGAGTCAAACCTGACATAAATTCCAAGTCTTCGTTGGGGACCCATCTTTGTACGTTGTGGGGGTGAAATTGGAACTTGGACAGCACAACCAAAAACTCGTAGATGAGAAATATTGGGTTCGTGACCAAATGCAAGTTGTAAAGGTGAGTATTCATGATAAGCAGTTGGTCTTATACGAACTAATAATGCAGCATGTAATATAGCATGACCCCAAACATATGTTGGGAGTTTTGTTTTCATAAGTAAAGGCCTAGCAATCAATTGAAGACGTTTGATAAACGACTCTGCTAAACCATTTTGTGTATGGACATGAGCAACTGAATGTTCAACGACAATCCCAATTGACATACAATAATCATTGAATGTTTGTGATCTAAATTCACCGGCATTATCAAGACGGATTGTCTTGATTGAGTAATCGGGGAATTGAGCTCGTAGTTTTATAATTTGAGCAAGTAGTCTAGCAAACGCTACATTTCTAGTAGAAAGTAAGCAGACATGTGACCATCTAGTAGAAGAATCAATTAATACCATAAAATAACGAAATGGTCCACATGGTGGGTGTATCGGTCCACATATATCTCTATGAATTCTTTCTAAGAAAGCTGGAGATTCAACACGAACCTTCGTAATGGAAGGTCTAATGACTAACTTGCTTTGTGAACAAGCAGTACATGGATAATCATTAGGTAAAAGAATCTTCTGGTTCTTTAGAGGATGTCCATGTGAGTTATTAATTATTCGGCGCATCATTATTGCTCCTGGGTGTCCAAGTCGATCATGACAAAGCATAAAACTTTTTGGTTCAACGAACTTCGAGTTCGTGACATTGTTTGATTCAAATGTTTTTATGAATGTATAATATATGCCAGATGGGAGTGCCATGAGTTTTTCTTTTATCTGCTTCTGGCCAGATACAAAAGAAATTATGCAAATATATTCACAATTATTTTCTTGCATCGTCTCAATGTGGTATCCATTGCTGCGGATATCTTTAAAACTAAGCAAATTTCTTCTGGACTTGCTAGAATAAAGTGCATCATTTATATACAATTTCGTATTATTTGGTAAGATAATACTAGCTCTTCCAGAGTCTTCAACGATATTTGATGTACCAGATATCGTATTAACATTATTTTCTGCTAATGTTAAGTCCAAAAAATATTTTTTATCTTGAAGAATTGTATGAGTAGTTGCACTATCAGCTAAACTGATATCTTGGCAATTCATCATGAATTTTAATGAACTATGAAATAGTTTAGCGACTGATCAATGAGTCACAATAATAAAGTCCAAATGACATGAGTTGTATGCTTTCCTTCAGGGATAAGCATTAGTTCATAAATATGTAAATATGTAATATGGTATTCTTCTAGACATGTGCTTCTTATAGAGTACAATAAAATATTATTTGGACTATTGCTCTTCAGGATCAATAGCTCAATATTCTTCTGGAATATTGTGTAAGTAATATTCTGTCAGAATATTATAACGTTGTGCTTCTTCAGGGGCAACAACAAATCATTATTCTGAAGTAAAGATTTGCTTTTCAAGAGCAATATTATAATATTCTAATAGAATATTATATCTTATAAAATTAGGCTATTCGGGAGCAATTAAAATTCTACTGAAATATTAATGTAATATAAATCTTTGCTTATTCTGAAGCAATAATAAAATATTATTCTAGAATATTTATATGTTAAGTTATGTCATATGACAAAATCATATGTTCTATCAAAATATTAGTGTTGTGTTTCTTCAGGAACAACAACATATCATTATGAATATATGCTCTTCAGGAGCAATAATATGATATATATCAATTTAAAATTTGTACAAGAATCTAGAGATATTATTCAATTTATAGACAAAGTATTAAGTGGTGCAAAATATTAGCAGCATATAGTTGGGAAATTTTTTTTTGAGATAATACCACGTTGTGAATAAACATAATCCCAAACACTTTCAAATTTCATAATTATATAATACATGATTGATGTGGCCCATGTATACCTTAACAATATATATGAACTTTTAGTTGTAACCGTCTTGTAGAAAAGTTCAGAAACAAATGAAATTGAGCATACCATAAATTTTCAAATTTTGACAAAACTAATAATCATATCACAATTGAATTTGGAAAAATTCATGTCATCGTCATGATAAAAAATATTAATACCTGCTTCTGAATAAATTTGACTTTGGTTCTTAGCTGGTTAGAGGCTCGTGCTGATAACTTGTTATGAAATTGGAGGAAGAAGACAGAGATAATATAAGAGATACGAAAGAAATTGTATATTTTCATTATGACTATGGACCTATATTTATAGGATTCCAGAGTAGGTTACAAAGAGATTTGGATACAATCAAACAAGGCTTATCTAAATATACTGATAAGACTAAGTATCCTGATAAGTCTAAATAGTCATCAATAATTATCTCATAATTTTACAACACTTTTAATCTCTATCAAATAAGCACAAAAAAAGGGTGTGGACTGTGGAGGATAAATGAAAATTGGAAGGATTTTTTCATAAATAACTACAATAAATAAAATATTTTTTAAAATACTTTCATATTTTTTAAATTCTAAAAATATTGATTTTTATTTTTATAACACTTGTTTTTATATTTGTTATATTTTTTATTTTAGTTACATTTGTTATTAACACAAAAATAAAAAATAAAAAATATTTTTAGAATAAAAAAAAATAATATTTTTTAAAATTTTTTTATATTTTATAGTATATGATGAAATTATCACAAATTGGAAAGGTGGCTTAAGGCGCGGGCTTCACTTGCTTCGGCCCAGTTATGGAACCGATGCTAGTTCAAACTTTTTTTTATAAAAAGACACATTAAATGATAGCATAAGAAATCAACTAAAGTGCTTATGATTTGGAATGAATAAAAAAAGAAAACAAATTTATTTTTTTGGGACAGAGGAAATAATATTTAAATATTAGTGTTATTTTCTCAATAAGATTAACTTTTTAAATTAAACACTGAATCTCATTAACTATTATCTTATGCAAAAAGTGATATTCGTGACTTGGTTTTTAGGCATCCAAAACTTGGTCAACGATATGATTTGGACAATTTTGTTACAATCTTCAAAACTAGCGTGAGAGAACGGTATATGCATTAGTTGATGTTGTTAGAGATATGATGAAAATTTATAGGATATTTATTAGTTACGAAAAGATTTGGAGAGCCCGTGAACGTACTTTGAAGTTAATAAGAGGGTGATAATTTCACAATATACTATAAAATATAAAATAATTTAAAAAATACTATATAATTTTTATTCTAAAAATACTAATTTTTATTTTTGTAACACTTGTTGTTATATTTGTTAATAATAAATGTAACACATTTATTATAACTAAAATAATAAATGTAACAACAAGTGTTACAAAAATAAAAAAAGTATTTTTAAAATTAAAAAAAAATATGATAGTATTTTAAAAAATATTTTATTTATTGTTGTTATTTATGAAAAAATCCTGATAAGAGGTGATCCAGAAAATTCATGACCCGAACATTAGACCCAAGCACGGTCTGCTATTCCACACGTGCCTTAGATTATTATGCCACTTAACGTGCAATAATCTTAGACCAATTTTTCGTGAAAAAAAAAAATGATCAAGATTGATAAGAACCAAAACAAATTAACCAATCTTGGAGCAAAGAAGAATTAAATCATATTTTGTTGGATTAGAGCTCTGTTTATATGAATTATTGAAATTAAAATTTCAAAAAAACTCCATTAAATTCATTTTTTTACTGATGAAACTTTATTCAAAGAATATAACAACCACATATATATATATATATATATATATATATATATATATATATATATATATATATATATATATATATATATATATATATATATATATATATATATATATGAAAGTTAGAGCTAATAAGAAAAGTTAAATTAAAATTTATGTTTTTTTATTTATTAAAATTTAACATAGTTGTAGTTGTTTTTGCTTTGGTATATATTGAATTGGTAGATGATGGAAAATGAAAGAAGACATGGAGTAATAATGGTTCAATTGATAGGTATATTGCACGTTCTTTAATTTAAGGTATTTTTTTAAATCTTGTAATTAATGTGATAATTGAAACTATCTTAATTATTGTGATAATTGAAAATATTTAAATTTTGCAGTTCTAGTAATTATTAATAAAATTTGTAGACTAGTCAGTATTTTTTAAAATATTAAAATAAACTAGTATATTTCGGTTTCTTAAATATAAATAAGTAGAAGTTCTAATTTTCTCTCCTAACTTCGATTTTTCAAAGGAGTTTTTTCATAAATAATATACATTTGTTATTTAACAAACATAACAAATGTAACAACAAGTGTTACAAAAATAAAAAACAGTATTTTTATAAGAAAAAAAGTTAAATATTATTTTTTAAATTATTTTATATTTTATAGTATATGGTGAAATTATCACATTTCTAAAATGTCGACGTTGGGTTGGGATGGGTAGGAAGCTTGAATCAGCCTACTTAGGTATCAATCCAATAAGATTAAATTTTAGAAGCAATCAGGACCTTTGAACCAGCCCACCTGGGAATTGGATCAGAAAGAAACACCCATATACAACTTAGGCCGGCCATATTATATGATGTAGAGTCTCAAAGTATCATGATGCAGCTACACGTGCCTTATATTAGTTTGCATGGAGCGACTACCCAAACACCGGCACTTAACCATGAGCCAAGCATCAGGCCCGGGCACGGCCTGCTATTCCACATGTGCCTTACATTATTATGCACGAAGTGACCACTCGAAGACAGACACTTAACCATGATACGAGCATCCGATTTGCTATACTATATGGATGATAATTGTTATACCTCGCAGAAACAGTCGAAGCAAATGTTAGCCTAGACATTAATTGATCAAAGTCTATACATTTCGTCTCAACATAAACTTTCGTCCATCCCTCAAGATGAGCGAAGGAATAGGATTTGAGAATCAACCATCTAATTATTTAAGTTCAACCTTGACACGAGCATAAACCATTGCACCACCCACCGAGTCCAAGTGATAGAATATCCTTAGGACTACATGGTGGATTTCCATGTGGCTAAATTAGTTACAAAAAGCCCACGTGATGATAACAACCAAATTTGGAAAAAAGGATGGATGATGCAATACTCTCATGCCATTTATTATATAATTCTTTAGAATTATGAGTCCTCCTAATGAAAAAAATGACACGTGGCAGAAGAGGGAAAAAGACCGAAAAAGTTCAAAGGCTTGCAATACCTATAAATAGCTCAAATTAAATTAAACTAAGTGGAGAACAATTAGAAACTTTAGTCAAATTCTTGCTCATTGAATTCTTAATCATCCGACGGTAATTTATAGAGGTTTAAGTTATTCATTCAAACAAGAAGATGGTCAATAATTTGTTGGCTTCGATTTTAATGGTCAACAACAATAAAACATGATGAGATAGAACGAATCCACATTTTCCATTCAGTTTCACCATTTACTTACTTCTTTATTGTTTTAATATTAATATTTTTTATTTTTTAAATACTATTTAAATTTAAAAATTAAAATATAATTATAAATTAGAATTGGGGTGGAGCATTTTTCCATCCTTAACATGTTAATTTGGATCTTTGTCCCTATATTGCTCTTAGTTCGTGCTTTTAATTCATGTTTTATTAAATAAGTTGTGAAGGTAATTTATCTTGCGTTTGGTAGGGATTAAAAACCTATTTTGGTTTTTTTCAGCTGTAATTTTCGACTTTTCAACTCATTTTTAACATGAAAAATCAACAATTTCAACTAAAATAAACCAATTTTGGTTTATAAACTATTTATAATCTCTATCAAACGCACTATAATCCTTTAGCTAATAAACCTTTCCTCGTTTTCGATCAAAACCTAGAGTAGTCATAAACATTGTTTCCTTGCTTCTTCAATTTTATCAAAGAATAGACATTGCTATTCGTCAATTTCTTTCGGTGTTCTTTTATCGAATTTCCGTTGCACCTTATCACTGTCACCATTGGATCAAAGAAAGACGTGGTAGCCCAAAAGCTAACAACGAGTTCTAGCCTAGTGAGTAGAATAGGGGTTCAGAATTGAAATTTCATCGAGCTAGAATTATAAAATCGACCAAATTAGTTTAGTCCAACAAATAAATTCAAGGATGATAAAATTACATGTCAAACACTCTACTTTGCAACTGTCCCTTTTGGAAGAGGCCTGTGTTGGATATTTTCTTAAAATTTGTCAAAATCAGAATACGCACCAATTGTTGAATAGAAAAAGATGTGATATTATATTATATTATATTTGGTTACTAAAATTGAACAAGTTTTCAAATATTAAATACCTTGGCAGTTGAAACTTGAAAGAAATTTAGGTCATACGTTAATTATAAATTGACGTATTTTTCTTCTCTTTTGTGTACGTGTGACATAAGAATTTTTCACTACAAGAAATTTTACTTTTAACGACGAATATTTTTGTCTTCTAAAGTCTCTCGACGACCTTTATTCGACGAAACAACCTAAAAATGACTTTCTACAACAAAAAAATGCATCGTTAAAAGTGCAATTTCTTGTAGTGTTTTTAGAAAAAAATTGTAAGCTTAATATCTTAGTGTTTTTTTTTTTTTTTTTTTTTTTTTTTTTTAACCTCTCTCTTTGTGGATTGTATAAAGAGTAGAAATTGGTGGGTATAGTAAAGTTTATGATATTAGTTTTCTTAAGATAATCGAGGAATTTGGGTGAGTAAAATCTATATAATTGTAATGATTTTTCATATAGTGAAAGCTTTAGCAATCCATAATTTTTTCTCTATCTTTTATATTTTTTCGGTTTCGTTATTTTTCTGGAAAAAAAAAATCTTGTGAGCAATAAAGAAAATGATATCAATTGCTAACAGTGATATCAGAGTGTCAAGTCGTTCTGAATGTTTGTGCATAGAGAAGATATGTCTATCAAATATGACGTGGAGAAATTTGATAGGAAAATCAATTTTGGCTTATGGCGAGTACATGTTAATGATATTTTGATTCAATCTGAACTACACAAGGTTTTGAATGGAAAACCAACCCATATTTCCAACAAAGATACTGAAAATTCAATATGAGCAATGAGGATTGAGAATATTTGGATTTGAAAGCTGCAAGTACAATATGTTTTTGACTAGTAAAAATGTTTTTACAAATATTCATGGAATATTCTTTTTTTTTTTTTTTATTCGAAGCACCAGCACAGTCCCAGTATGGTTTTTAGGCCTCTACCAGGATAGGCTGGTGGGGGTTTGGATGCCCCTACCACTGTATTTATATAAAAATGGTAGTACACAGGAGGGGGATATGAACCTGACCTCCAAGCATACAACGAATGAAAAAATTCCTCAAACTACAGCAAATAAAGAGATAATACTTCCGGTGCATAATTCTGAAAAGCAAATGAAAACCAAAATAACAAAAAAAACTAAAGACCTCTAACTGATGGAAGGCCATATCTGTCAGTCTGAAGTAGTCCACGCGAACGACGAGGCAAGTCTGAAGATCCATACTCCTGATAATGTCGTTGGTCCCAGCCCTCAGAAGCTAAAGAGTCAGCGACCTGGTTTCTTTCTCGAAAAATATGGGAAATTGTGTCTCGATTGAATGAAAGAAGATGTCGGATGCGTCTGAGTATTGACTGAATGACCCACGGCCCCCCACCACGTGAAATGCAATGAACAGCGAGTGTAGAGTCAGTCTCAATCCATAAGTCCACAAGACCCATCCGTCGGGCAAGCTCAATGCCCTGTAAAATGGCTCTCAACTCTGCCTCTAAAATAAGTATGTCTCCGTAGCCGGTAGAGAAGGCCCTGATACAACGCCCAGTGTGATCTCTGATAACACCCCCACCACTCGCAAATCCATCCCTGACGCATCCATCAGTATTGATCTTGGTAGATCCAGCCAATGGGGCACGCCAATAAACCAAAGTAGGGGGGCTGGGGGTAGGAGATATTCATGGAATATTCGGTGTAAAAGAACTTTGGAAAAAACTTGAATAATTGTATCAAACAAAGAGTCTTTCAAATTTGTTATACTTGAAACAACAATTTTATTTTTTGAGAACGAATACAATACAAAATCTCAGATCACTTGAGTATTATTAATGGTACCATCTCTGAACTGGAGGCTATTGGAGTTAAAATTGATAATAATTAAAACTTTAAGATTCATCTGATTTGTTCCATCTTCCTATGAACACATCAAACAAAGATTGATGTATGAGAAAGAAACTGTGAATTTTATAAAATTCACAAAAGTTATAAGTAAACTGATTTCTGAAGAAAGAATGTTGAGTGATAGAAATAATATTTCATCTGAAAACTCGTTAATTGTTGTTGAAAAGAAGAAGAAGAATAACTCTACGAAAAGGATAGTATCTTGTTAGAACTGTGGGCAACCTAGTCATGTGAGGAGAAACTGTCCAAAGGGTGCCGAAATCAGATACTAATAGTATGTCTTTCTTTATGGGAGATAATGATGTTATTTGAGTAAATATTTATATCTTTGTGGCATGCGCTAGTTGCCATGATAGAGGATATGTTACTACTAGCGGGTCCACATATTTGTACATGGACATTAGCTTGACATTAATGTAAGGTGGGTGGTGGAATTGACGAAGACGGCTAATAAACTTTCAGGTAAGTCAAGCAAGGGAGTTGCACTATAAAATTTCAGTGAATTTATTCGATATGGGCTGATGAAATTCTTAGAATTCGTTATTTTTAAGTCATTATACTTATATAGTGAAGTTTAATTTTTTTTTTTAATTAGAATTATGATTGTCAAAGTTTATGAAATTTTTCTCAAGTATCGAAATAAAGAGCTACATAGGAGATAATTGAGTTTTGACTCGATTTTTTAAAGGTGGAGATTGTTGGAATATTTTCTCAAAAATTCTCAAAATCAAAAGATGCATCAATTGTTAAAAAGGAAAAGATGTGATATTATATTCGGTGACTAAAATTAAACAAGTTTTCAAATCTTGGATACATTGACAGTTGAAATTTGGAAGAAATTTAGGCCATACGTTAATTATAAATTGACGTGTTTTCTTCTCTTTTATGTACGTGACATGAATATTTTTTTAGAAAAAAATTGTAATCCTAGTATCTTAGTTTTTTTTTTCTTGTTCTCTTTGTGGATTGTACAAAGAGTGAAAATTAGTGGGTATAGTAAAACTTATGTTATTATTTTTCTTAACATACTTGATTTGAGTGAGTGAAATCTATATGATTATAACGATTTTTCATATAGGAAAAACTTTGACATTCATAAATTTTTCTCTATCTTTATATTTTTTATCTTGTTATTTTTTTTGAACAAAAAATCTTGTAGACAATAAAAAAATTGATCTCAATCTCCAACTGCTCGAGCTGCTTTAGCTCGTGACCTAGTAATGGAGCATCTATCCCTTCAAATGTAGAAAATTAGAAGATTGACTCGTTAAGAATACTAGAAAACAAATCAAAGGTCTTTTATTTGTAGTAAATATCAAGAATTTGCAAATCATTGAAAATACTCAAATTTTATTCAATAAAGATTTATTTTTTTTAGACCCCAGGGGGACTTATTTAAACAATTTAGAACGTAGCCATAATTAGCTAATGTTTATAAAAAAAATTCCCGAAATTTAAGAAATTAAAAAAATTAGCAAAAATAGACTATAATGCAATAATTTAAATTAACAACAAATAAAACTCTAATAAATGAGTTTTGTTTAGAAGTCCGTTTCATTCAAATTCAATGTTGTGAATTGAATGTGTAAAATCTAACATCAATTACACATGAAAACATTAACCTATATATAAAAGGATTTGAGTTATTTTTTTTAAATAAAATTAATATTTTAAGACAAAACCCTAATATCAAATCTCAACAAGTTCAAACGAACAATTGATGCTTGTAATATTTAAACGAACACTCATTATCACATTGCTTTCGTTATCAGTAATGGTGCAGCGTCATTATAAGTTTGGCAGCAAAAGAGAGAGAGAGACATGAATAGGAGCAAGTAGAAAATGCTAACAGGATGAATGAGGCCAAGAAGAAAAGTTTGAATGTAATAGTAAAAGACAGGATTGAGATTTAATGTGCTGCTACAAAATGGCAAAATTATATATAAAAAGACAATAAGAGAAGAACAAATCCAAGGTACAAAGCTAAAAGGTTTTTAACTTTATTGGTCCAGAAGATGAATATAGGGTTTTCAGAGTCAGACAGAGACTCCAACAATTAATATTATATTTATTTTTTGAAACAAAGTCCTCTATACATTCAACAATCTTGGTATGGGGTTTTACACTTTTTAAGATTGTCACACAACTCAAACTCTCATGAAAGGGTGATTATTCCTATACGTATAGTCACAAGTGAATATTACATGGAGAATTATGTTTAGTTTATTCCTTAATCTCATATTTATTATTGGATTATTTCGGAGGTAGTAATGAAGATTATATTTGAGTTAGATGTGTTAAAATGTGTTGAGCCATCTGAAGAAGTTATCTAGTCTCAAATGTGGCTTGACATGTGAAAGGCACGACTTGGTCTGGTCTAATCATCAGAATTGTGTTGTGAAACAACTTGTCTTGATAGTACATATTATGTTGAGTTCGATTGTTGAGATCTTTGACCCATACTATTTGTCGATCGACTGAATTAGTTGAATAGAATAACCTCGTTGATCAACTAGACCATAGGGAACTAAGTTATAGCCTTAATATAATATTGTCGATCGGCTGACCAGTATAATAACTAAAGCCACTAAAATATCTTAAATGAATATTCTAGCTAAATATTCTTAGTACTACAATTACAACTACCTCTATTGGATTGGTCCATGTACTATTTTCATACAACCACGTTCCATCATTAATGTATGATTTTTAGGAAAGCACAAGGGGCGCTTGTTTGGCCCGCTACGATAAGTTGAAGATACGTCACTACAATATCAACAAATTTTTTTTTAACGATGTAATTTTTTTTTTTCGTAAAAAGTTATTTTCCAATTGTTTTGTTAAAAAATAGTTATCGAAAAATATTTCAAGACATATATTTTCATCGTTAAAAATAAAATTTCTTATCATGATTTTGATAAAGATATTCAAGCTCCTCTACTTACTCACGTCTGAGTTGCCACCGACGAGAAGTCCTCTGTCACCTTTTGCAGGTTCTATATCTTCATCGCTGTTTATTATTGCTGCAGATTATTTTTCACGACTACTCATTCAACAGTATCAGTATATTCTTTCGATGGCATATAGACATGGGGGTGACGCTCTCATCTCTCATTTGTCATTTGCAGACGATATGATTATTTTAGTCAATGGACAGAAGCAGTCTATCAGACGAATTTTACAATGTATCGAGCACTATGAGGGAGCTTCTGGGCAGTTGGTAAACGGAGATAAGAATGGGATTATCTTACACATGAGATTTTCTACTAGTCAGATACACTAGTATACACAGGCTGGAATATCTGACAGGGTTTCGTCATCAGCAGCAGCCCTTCACTTATCTTGGTGTTCCTTTATTTAAAGGAGCCAATAAGATCTTCTTGTATAATGACTTAGTCTAGAAAGTCCGGAGTAGAATCTCTGACTGAGCCTCAAGACTCCTATCATTTAGGGGACATATTACTTTTATACGATCAGTGCTATCCTCTATTACTCTCTATCTCCTTCAGATTATAAAGCCTCCCAAGGCTATCTTGAAGAAGTTAGAGGGCGTATTTGCTAGGTTCCTTTGGGACTCCATAGACCATGCACACAAATTACATTGGAATAGATGGAAAGAACTTTGTATTCCTACTGAGGAGGATGGACTGGGCTTTAGGAGACTGCAGGATCTTGTTGATACATTCTCCATAAAGTTCTGGTGGTTATTTAGATCTCAGCGGTCATTATAGGCTCAGTTTTTACTGAGTAAGTATTATCAGGGTACTCATCCATTACTGGCTACTATTCCTTACAACGCTTCAGCTGTATGGAAGAGGCTGAAAGACATAGGCCCACAGGTGGAGACACACATTGCTTGACAATTAAGGCGTGGACAGATATTCTTTTGACATTACTACTGGATGGGCGAGTCTACATTAGCTGATTAGCATCCACACTTGCCACATTCTTTTATCCAGGTTAGAGACTTATTTGATGATACTGGATGGAACATTGATCGACTTCTTCAGCTAGTACCATTTATTTTTGCTGAGCAGATAAAGAGCAAGCCTATCACTTCAGAGGTGCATGATCAGATTATGTGGAAGGATACTTCAGATGGTAAAATTGCTACCAAGTCTGCATGACAGCTAGTTCGCACAGGGGCATACTATTTATACTGTATACAACATGATTTGGAGTTCTATTATCCTAATGACTATCTCTTTCTTGTGCTGGAGACTATGACAGAGTCTTATACCAGTTGATGTTGTGATTTAGAGACGAATTAGGAGTCATATGGCTTCTCGTTGTTAGTGTTGTTCGGCTATTGAGACTATCCAGTATTTATTTATTGACAGCTGTATTGTCGACCAGGTTTGGCACAATTTTTCTGACATTTTTTATATAACCCTTCGGCTAATTTAGAGATTTCAATATCACTTTCAGTCTTGGCGTTTCACTAGTCAGTTTGTCAAGCAGAGTCATATTTGTACGATCATTCTTCTTTTGATTCTCTGGTTTATTTGGACTGCATGGAATGATACAAAATACTAGGATATCTATATGGAGCCGAGATGGATCATCTGGAGAGTATACCATACTAGTTTCCTACTACATATAGGCCGTTTATTTCGAGTTATTCATTGGCGAGGAGATATAGATATTGCTCATCTTTTTGGTATCTCTCTTTTTACTCCATCCCTTCATCCCCCTGTGTTGGTTTATTAGTGTACTCTACCAGTGGGATCTTACAAGGTCAACACTGATAGATGCGTTAAAGATGGATTTACGAGTGGAGGAAGATTATTATCGATTCATTAGGTTAGTGTGTTCGTGTCTTCTTCTCTTCATATGGCGAGTGCTCTATTCTAAAGGCCGAACTCAAGGTTATTTTTGACAGTATCATTCTTACTCATAGGATTGTATTATTATATTTATAGATTGAATCCGACTCTACTTTGATTCACCGCATCACCAGAAATGGAGGACATTGGTCTATTTAGGCCACTCTTCACCACATTACACATCTCCTTGCCTTCGACCGTGATACTATTTCTCATATTTATCGCGAGGACAACCAGGTGGCTGACTTACGTGCATCAAAGAATTGGGATCGTCGTTGCTATTTCGAGTATATCGCTCATGACTTACCGCGACGTTACCGCAACTTAGTTCAGATTGATAGATATGACTTCCTACAGTTATGGGTCTTTAGAATTTTTTATGATTATTTGTTTAGGAAGTAGTACTTCATTATTTATTACTTTATTATTTATTCATTTATTGGTTACTTTAGCTTTTATGATTGGAGGTCAAGTTTTATACTTTCATTCTATGTAATTTTTTTATGAATTAGTTATATATGGTTGGGGAATTCGAACCCCCCCATCCTTTCCTAGTGGAGGCCTCAAAACTACATTGGGGATGTGATGGTGTGTTGACTAAAAAAAACTACTGTCAATAAAGGAGAAGATACAACACTATCAATCAAATAAATCCATTAGAATGGGCGGATCCAACCTACAAAAATGAAGGAAAATTTTTAAGCTCAACACCAAAAAAAAAATTGAAACAAGTAATATAATTGACCATGGCTCCATACCAAAACATAACCTAATCCAAAGCCCGAACCCACTTCAAATTTAATCCCATTTTCCACCATTTGACTTGATTCACATTTTGTCGGCTGATTCTATTCAAACCCCCGCCTGGTGCCTTTGTCGTTCACTTGTTCCGTCGTTCGTCCCTCAAAAGTTAAATCTCAATCCTAATCCTTCACCCCGCAACCGACAAGCAAGCCACAGGTGGATTAAAATGAAAAAGGACAAATCTCTATCCTAAATACTAATCCTTGTCATTCTGTCGTTCGTCAATCGTCCCTCAGAAGTTCGCTGTTCACCGGCCTTAGCCCTCAAGTTTGGTCACTTGCTGGCTTGCTGTTGCAGTGTTGCTGTTAAATTAATTTTTTGTAGTTTTGTTAATTTCTTGGAAAATAAATTTCTAATGATGATTTAATCATTTAAAGAGTTAATGATTTAAATGATTTAAAAGAATTTAAATGATATTGACTAATATGACAAAGGATTTCTTGGTTTTCCTACTACTACCCTATCGCCTACCTACCTGCTGCTGTTAATTTTTTGCAATTTTGTTAATTTCTTGGAAAATAAATTGCTAATGATGATTTAAATGATTTAAAACAATTTAAATAATAATGACTAATATGACAAAGGATTTAAATGATAATAACTGATTATTCAATCTGATTATCCAATTACAGGTTGTTTGAAAAAAAATTTACTCTTTGAATTTGGAATCGCCCTTTTTCTCGGCCCGCTCTTCATAATTGTTTGATAGACTCTCTACAATTGTTTGAAAGTACAAGATGGCTAATTTATACTTTTGTAATTGTATTTGTTATTTGTGAATTAGGAGTTTATGATTTAATTTATGAATTGAAAATTTGAATTTGTATATTGTTATTTGTGAATTGAAAATTTGAATTTGTATATTAGAGCTAATCAAGTTTGTACTTTGCAACTAGCTGGAACTACTCGTTGGAGTTCACATTTTTCCTGTGTTACAGGATTGATTCATATGTTTGGTTCCACTTGTACGCTTATTGAGAATCTTATTGATAGAGGATCAAGCAATAATATACGTGGAGAGACTAAAGGTGCGTACAAAGCTATGGAATCATTTGAGTTTGCATTTATCTTGTTTTTGATGTATGAAGTTTTGAGAAAAACTGATTTGTTATGTAAAGCATTACGAATGAAAGATCAAGATATTTTGAATACAATGAATTTAGTCTCAACTACAAAGATACTTTTCAAGAAATGCGAGATGATCATTGAGAAGGTTTTATTTGGAGTGTGGTGCAGTTTTGTAATACTTATAATATTGGTGTGTCTGAATTAGTTAATCGTTATATGAAAGGTACAGACGATCTTGTCAACAGAAAAATAATATTATAGTGGAGGAGTACTATCACTTTCATATATTCAATGCTGTAATAGATTTTCAGGAAAAATGGAACTTCTTAAGTTGTGAGAGGCTCTGAATCCTATTGATGGCTTCAAATCATTTTCTGAAGATGTTATTTGTTCTTTAGTTGAGAAATTTTATCCCATAGATTTTACCATAGAAGAGATAAACGATTCGAGAAAATAATTGGATCATTACAAGTGTGATGTACTTCATAACCTACAATTTCAGAATGTTAATGCTCTTCCTCAGTTGTGTAGAATGTTGGTTGAAACAAAGAAGTCACGCCATTATTTCTTGATAGATAGGTTGATTTGTTTAGTGTTGACTCTTCCAGTTTCTACAGCAACAACATAACGAGCTTTTTCAGGAATGAAATTTATAAAGACATTGCTTCGCAATAAAATGGAGAATGAATTTCTAGAAAACTCCATGATCATCTATAAAGAGCTTTTTCAGGAATGAATTTTTTTAACTCACAAACCATAACTATCTACTCAGCTTCTGCACTAGACCTTGCTACTACCGGCTGATTTTTTACTTTTCCAAGTCACAAGATTTTTTTCTACAAAAATAATGTATCTTGAAGTAGATCTACTGTTATTAGATAAACCTACCGAATTTGCATCAGTGTAACCTTCTACCTTCATGTGATTATGCTTAGTGAAAAATAACATTCTAGTTGGAGTAGACTTTAAATACCTCAATGTGCGTTTTACGGCATCCACGTGAAGTTTACGAAGATCATGCATAAATTGTCTCACAACACACACTGCATAACCAATATTTGGTCTAGTGTGGGAGAAATAAATCAATTTTCCACAAGTCTCTGGTATATTGCTTTATCGGTAGAAGTTATATCCAAACAATGAAACAACTTATGATTTTGTTCTATAAGAATATTAATAGGCTTACATCCAAGCATACATGTTTCAGTAAACAAATTAAGAATGTATTTCAGTTGAGATAACCCGACTACCTCAATCCCAAGAAAGTACTTCAAGTCATCAAGATGCTTCATTTTGAACTCCGTTGCCAAGTGTCGTTGTAAGCTTTCGATTTCATCATAATCATCACATATCACCAACATAGATAATCAAGACATAACTCTACCCTTTCGGTACTTTAATAACAAAGTGTGATCTTAGTTGTTCTGTTTATAGTCGAATTCATAGACTAGGTAAATCTACCAAACCAAGCTCATGGAGATTGTTTTAACCCTTACAATGCATTCTTGAGTTTGCACACCATTGTAGTATTTGAGTACTTCTTTATATCTGGAGGGAGATCCATATACACTTGTTCAGCAAGATCTCCATGCAAAAAAGCATTCTTTACAACAAATTAAAGAGTGTCCAATCGTGATTAATCGCTAAAGATAAGAGTACTCTTCTATATTAAGCTTGGCAACTGGTGCAAAAGTGTATTGATAGTCAATCCCATAAAACTTTGTATACCCTTCTTGCAAGTAATCGGGCTTTGTTTCTTTCAGTTGTTACATTTTACTTATGCTTGATCGCAAACACCTATCTATATGCCACAGTCTTCTTTTCTTTTGGTAGATGCACAAATTCCCAAGTATAATTCTTTTCAAGTGCTACCATTTTTTCTTCCATATCTTGGGTCCATCTAGTATCTGCTAAAGTTTCCTGCATTTTACTATGAGTACATATAGATGATAACTGCAGTACATATGACACATATGACTTGGACAATCTTTAGGAAGACACATGATCACTAATGGGATATCTAGTTTTGGTTTTAGGGTTATTTAATAGGTGGTATACCATGATTAGAATGGGGTAGAGGACAATGTTGAGAAAATTGAGATTCAATATTAACATAATCATCAATTGCCGAAATTAGGATTAGTGGATACCTCTAATGGAATCTCAGAAGAAGATTGACTTGGTGGTTGTTTTGGATTGTTAGGAGACGTTGTACTATCATGGAAAAACCCATCTTCGGCATTTGGAGTCGTCAATTCAGTAATATGAGACCTTTTCCCATCATCTAGTCGATTGATATTATCATTTCTAGTTGACCAGAGCAAATCCGAGACAAACTTGATCCGTAAATTCCAAACACGGAGAATTATTCTCCGTAGCATCTCTGGATGTTCGGATGCCTTTATCTGGTCGATCGATGGTATCACATTTCGATGATTCCAAAGGGATGGACACCTATATTTCTTCATGACGGATCAATTATTCTAGATTCTCTCTTTAAAGTGATAAATCAGTAGTTGGTGGCATGTAGAAGAGTTTTTTTTTTTTTTTTTTTATATGGAAAATAATATCCATGGAAACCTAAAACCTTCTAGAATAAAAATCATAAAACTTGTAGCCCTTTTGATGGATCCCATATCCTACAAAGACACACTTCAAAGAAAAACTTGAGCTTAATATGTTGATGTGGATGCAAGTAAATATAGACCATACACCCAAAAATTCTAGTAGCCAAAAGCACCATCGGCGGAAGAGTGTCTTCTTCGAACTTGATGAACAAATAGATAGAATAGTAGCAAATAGCATCTTTCTAGCTTGCGTATTTGTGGAACTCAATCTCATTTAGAAAGTCTTATTCTTTCAGCAACTGAACTTTAGGAAATGACTTTTGAATCAGATGCATTCACCGACCCTGATCCTTTAAAAAAAAAAAAAAAAAAAAAAAGAACTTCGTATTTTGGTAACTCTCTAGGAGTCATGTTTAACCTTTAATGCTATTAATAGATTCTACATCACTCATTTTTTTTTTCATTTCATTTAATTGGTCTATGTTATAGGATAACAAATGGTTAGAAATCTTTTATTTTTTTAAACCTAATCGCTTTTTTGATTTTGAAAAAAACTTTCTTTATCACACATCTCCATTCCATAATGGAGAATGCCAATAGTTAGGATTTATTAAAAAAAATATAGAATCCACTCATGGGAGAGAAATCCTTCCCGTATCAAGCACTAATCTATTTTTAACGTATAATTAGACCGAGTCCATTTCAAGGAAATAAGAACCAATAGATTTCTTATAATTACAACACATATGATCAGAGAGGGCATCTAATGGTCTTCTAAAATTGAGAACGCTAGATGGTGTACAATTTATCAAGTAGACCATTGAATTCAAGGCTTCACCACACAAATGAGAGAGAACATACCCTCCAATCAAGAGCGATTGAGTAATTTTCAATAATTGTCTATTTTTTTGCTCTACAATACCGTTTTGTTGAGGAGTAGGACACGTCGTTTGATGAATAATACCCACATAGTGCATATATTTCGTCAATTGTTGCTTGAAGTAGTCTCCCTAATTACTAGAATGAAGAACTTCTATTGAAATGTCAAATTAAGTAGTCACCATTTGATGAAAGACGCGAAAAATTAAGCATACATTACTCTTGTGTTTCATGTGATAAATCCAAGTCATTCGAGTGCAATTATCCACAAAATTTACAAACAACCTTATCTCATTAGAAGTAGGCATTGGTGCCAGTCTCCAATCATCCAAATGGACTAATGAAAAATGGAGATTGCCTTTGTTATCCTTCAAATGAAAAATAGTACGGTGGCTTTTTGCCATCACACAAGTTTTGCAAATAAAATTCGAAAAATTAGAGCTGTTAAACAAAGAGGGAAATAATCTCCTAAGATAGGTAAAAGAGGGAAGTCCTAGTATCATATGCCACAACCAAATTTCAACTTTTTTCTTATTCACCACATCTTCTTTTACAAGTGAGCTTGCCATTTCCTGTTGGAATGTTGGAACGTATCCTCCAAATAGTATAATCTTCCACTTTGTTTACCACTACCAATCTTCTCTTTGGTATGGATGTCTTGAAAAACATAGTGAGTAGGAAAAAATATAGCAACACAATGGTGAGATTTGGTTATGTTTAACAGAGAGAATGTTGTAATTTAATGATGACACAAGTAAGACATCTTTAATAGCTAAGGTATAGGATAACGGGACTGTAGCAATTCCAATAACTGGGGATGATACACAATTGGTATTGTTAATGGTAATTTTGGAACATTTTAGAAGATAAGTGGCTAAACCTATAAAGATCACAAGTCATAAGATCCGTTGAACCAAAGTCAATTATCCAATCATGATTTCAAGTAAAAGACATATCTGACTTAGTAGTAAATCCAGTAATTGTGGCTAGATTCTCTTTTGGATCAGCGTCCTCTTCCTTACAACTCATTAGAAGAAATCTAAGATGCTTTCTTTCCCTTTGGATGACAACTCGGATGTCTATTGAGTTGAAAACGTGTATCCACCGTATGATTAGTACTATGAGTACATTTTTGATTCTTCTTTGAGGTTTGACATTTTTCGAGAAGCCATCAGAAGCCCTTCCCCCGACCATTCCTCCAAGCATAGCACCTTGGTGATTAGCCTCTACACAAATCATAGCATAATCATTTTTATATTCAAAAGTAGTTTAGTAGAAAGTACACGACCTTAAACCCCATATGGTTGAAGGTCAAGACCAGCCAAAAATATATACACACGTTGGTAATTAACCTGATGCGAGCCACGGACCGGCTAGCCAGGACTCGTTACATATTTCAGTGGGGTCAATAACGAGATCAAGAGCCAAGAAGATCAAGGACGCCATACAAGGTATTGTCTAAGCTCCGTGTGCCGAAGCCGACACCCAAAGTGCAATACCAACCTTCAAAATGAGTATGAAAAAAGAAGAGCCAACTTTAGTACATTTAATTCAAACTAAAGATCATAAGGCATATTGGAGGCTAGTGAGAAATTGGAGGGCCAAAATGAGCATAATTGAAAGTTTTGAGACCAAAATAGCGAGTGGCTAGAAATTGGCCTAGCCGATCACCCAAGCCATATTTTCAGAGGTAGAAAGTAATTTCTTAGCCTGAGCGATCGCCCGGAATTACATTGGGCGATCACCCAACCATATTTTCGGGATAGGTCAGATTTTGTTCAATTTTTTTCTCATATTTTCAATTAAAACTCTATTTTGTTCAGTTCTAGCTATTTTTTGAATTAGATTAAGTTTTCATTGATTTTTGCATATATAAACAACTTTCATTATAAACAATTCACAACTTTGATTTTTGAGAGATTAAATAAAAGTGAGATTCACTTTTCTTCCTTGTTCTTAATTGAACTAACCAAAACTTATCAATGACTTCGCAAATCTTTGAGGCGTTCAAATTTGGTTCTTTAATTCAAGAAATCATTGGGTCAAGGTCCTGCGGCTTGATTTTAGCTTTCTTGGATGTTCGTATCAATCTTTCTTGTAGGTTCGCATCATAACATTTGTGGTGTATTTGACAATATTCTTGGCACGTTCCATAGTACAAACATCGATACCATCAAATTATTGTCATATTTTTAGCAATTTACCAAAATAAGATATAACAGATCCTCCATGTTGGCGGATATAAATTACCTCGCATTGTAGTTGATAGACTTTTCATGCATCCTAGTTGACCGAATATGTTTATTTGACCACCTCCCATATTTCCTCCGTCGTAGCCAACCGAAGAAAGATAGATCTAATATTGTCATCGCATCAAGAAGCCAATATTTGATCTAGCAATTTTTTTCCTCCCATGCTTCATATTCCTCCGAATGATCATCATTTGGCCCAAGCCTTAGTACCTGAAATAAAGTCTCAAAGTTTTCTCCCACATACCACATTTTGAGCGTTCAAAGACCACTGAACATAATTGGTACTGTCAAACCATTTAGGAGATTAGAGATGAAGTTTCTTTCCTGCATATGGAATCCAACCAAGAAAATAGGAAATTCGTGCTTCTTTAGAAAATGATCAGTGCTATCTTTTGAATCATTTATAGTCATAAAGCTACAATTAAAAAAAAAAAAAAATTCACAACCAAATGATATGAAGAGAAACAATAATCGTAAACGTATGACCAAACTTCAATTCTTAGGGTAAAGAAAAGATTGAAATTTTCTAATGATTTTCATTCAACGTAATTCTATATATATTGACCATTTAAAAGGAAAGAATAAAAATTGTAATAATAATAATAATAATAATAATAATAATAATAATAAAGAATATAAAATATCTTATAATTAAAGAAAAAATAAAGAAAATTACTGATTAAAAATATTGTTAATATCGAACACCAAAATTTAAATACCTTAAGTTTAGCAAAAATAACATAAAAAATTGAATAAATCTATCTTGAAATGAGGACTGGAATATGCCAAAAGGTGCACTATTCTACAAGGTGGCTTTGAATTGTGATAACGTACTGGAAATCAATTATTTATAGCACAAGATAATCTTGTGATTGTACATTCAAATGATATTTAATTGCACGTATAATACGTGATGTACTGGACTACAGTTTACAAATTTTAACTTTTATTTCGTATTTAACGTTGTTTAATATTATTTATTTATTGTCTAATCCACTTTATATTTAACTTGAGGAAAAACTTTCATGTGATTTTCTTTTCCTCTTTTTAGTATGCACACATATACAAATGTGAATACTAATTAAGCATAAACAACTAACATACAACTTCATTTTGTTCTACGTCACGGATTTATATAGTACTAGATAATATGAAAGAAGAAAAGAAAGTCGAGGATCATTTCAATATGTTTTGACTAACAAAATTTCAATAGTTTTAGAATCATGCACTTGATTAAAGGCCAGCACTTTGCTTGTTTGTTGTAGCTTAAATTATAATTTAAGCTGATCAAACATACTTTTTATCTATACATTTCGTAAAATTTACAATTTACTATTCATTTATTATCCATACATTTCATATGAACTACAACTTATAAACAGTTAAAATATAATTTAAATACCACCACACATGTCGTGCTTAACAAATTCAAATGTTAATCATAATTTAAGTAGCTTATATACACTTCACGACATAATATTTTCTATTAATTCTTCTTTTTTTGGATCCATCTTTCTCCAAAAGATTAAAAAAGGGAAAATATTATTAAGAAAACACCATAATTACTAGCCTAAATTTATAACTTGCAATGCAAGTTTAGTACTAATTAAAAATAAAAATACATGCATGCATGCATAGTATACATAAATAAATAATTTATTAAACTTGCAAATTTATCATTTTTATCGATGCAAACACAGACAATTGGTATTTCAAAGCGGCTCACAGGTTCAAATTTGGTACAAATTGACCTAGTTGGTTCTATCCTCCACCCACCCCCACCCACCCCCACCATGTATATGTATATAACATACAAAATAATTTGTTAACACCGTAGCGAGATTCCCGGTTAGCCAACCCTACAAGTTCCACACACTTCTGCATCTTTCTGCAAATCAATGTCTGATTAATAATTTAATTCCACTGCCTTCTCATTCTTAATTTTAGTAACTTGTACCAGGTAGGCATGTACTATAATGTTTTACTGTTTCACTGATACACAGACTACTCCCCAATAAATAAATATATAAATACATTATATGATATATATAGATGTGTAGTCAACTTTGCTACAAGTAGAAAATTTTGATAATTTGAAAATCGGGAATTCAAATTAAATAAATTTAAGTAAAAATTAGAGGTTGAATGCATTCAAAGAATGAATTTGATGCTCGTGGAATTGATATGAAGAGTAAACTTTTCTTAAGTTTAATTGAGTTTATAAATTACTTATAAGTACCAATTTTTAAATGAACCCCAAAAATAACTAAAATGCCCATCATTTATTTTTTTAAAATTATCTCTTCAATGTAAAAGTAGTCGTGTTAACTATTAAGTTAGAGCGTCTTTCGTTGTGTTGTCCATCACGAACCAATTTACGAGATGTGCTGGACCAATTCAAAAGTTGAGCTCCAAAATGATTGGTTCGTAGTGGACCCACTACCCTTTATTTTAATTTTTCCTCCTACAAATAAAAAGATAAAATATTTTCTCAAGTCAATTATTGCAGTCCCAAAACTTGTCTCATTTTTATTTTTATTTTTCTTTAAAAAAGTCTGGCCAGTCTAGTATGGTTGAAATAGTGCTTTACTCCTAAATGTTCAGTCAAATTGTTGGTTTGAACGTGTTTTAGAGAGATTCGAATGATATTTCACCTTTAGTCACAACTCTTTTAACATACTTCATTTCACTCATATTTCATCCTGGTCATAGATACATCACAAAAGTTCGATTTCTAGAGTTAAAACTTGACACAATGCAAGCAACTCGATTTAGAACACAACTTAACAAGTAAAATAACGTGGACCGACACTCGTGACACTCAATTTCAAACCTACAATCCTGCATACCACAACGGTGCTAGTTTAATGTGTATTCCCATCAGTGGGTCCCTCTCTTGCATGACTACTCTCTTTGCCACTGTGTATGTATAATGTATGTAAAACACAACCCATCAATTCTTACTCAAACGCTTGAGCTTGAGAGACACACACACAGTCACACACAGACAACTCTTCCTCACAGACACAGACACAGACACAGTGAGAATTCTCGATCGAGACAGAAATTTATGTGGGTTTTCCGGCGACGGCGATGACATTTTCCAGCGGAAGTAAACCAGTCATGTACTCATCTCTGGTGGCACTGTTAATCATCTCAGTCCTGCATATTTGGGTCCTCAGAGAAAGCAAAGTGATAGCAACAAGAATATTTCCAGCAGCAGTTGAAGAAGACACAAAATCAATTCTGGAATCCAACAAGAATCAAACAGACATATTTCACAAGTATCTCAATGACACAGTGGTTTCTGATCTTAACAACACTTCAAATGGTACGTTTCTTGATTACAAAAGGAGGATTCCCAGCTGCCCAGATCCTCTCCACAACAAGTAGTTTCATTTATTAATTACTAGTTTTTTTTTTTGGGATTTTTTTTTCCAGATTTTATCCAAAATACCCACGTTTTACTTATAATTATAGTGGTGATTTTGAGGGTAAACCGTGTGTATTTTGGTACTTGAAGATGCTTTTTTTGCTTCAAAGATCAAGAAATGGACAATTGCTATGAATATAAAAGATGGTCTTTTTTTGTATTATCTACTTAGGTTCCATAAATATTTATGGCTGTTTCATTCATATATTCTTACTCATATTTAAAAATAATATAAATCATTTTAATTGTTAGATGGAAATATTGACTATTAGCCATTAGGTAGAATTAATAACATTTTTGAAGATAATAATATGCAATTTTAAATACCTTTTTAACAAATTGAGTCTCTAATTATTATTTATTATATTAAATAGTGATAATTATATTCTACTAGATAAAATAGAATAATGTTATTTATCACTACGGGTGATTATCATCAATTTATGTGACATTAAATGATAGACTCAATGAAATATAGAGATATAAAACTCATTTTATTAGACCTATTATTGAATGCCATATAAATCGGTGATAATCACTAAATGTGATAAACAACATTACTCAATATGAGATTTGAATTGATGGATAAGTCTATTATTTTTCGGGCATGTTCAGTTTCCACTTTTTCCCAAAAAAATCTATTTTTTGTCTACTGTTTTTTACTTTTCAAACTTTTTAAATAATCAAAAAAATTTGAAAAGTCAAAAAAAAGTGGGCAAAAAACTCATTTTATCTACACAGAACAAGCCTGAAGGGTCATTGTTGTTTTAATCAGTCATGTACTCATTAGATAAGAAAGACAAACTCTATATTTAGTGCATGAGTTTTAACTTTTAATTGAATTGATGGAAAAGTCTATTGTTTTCACCATTATGGCAAGATTTTGTGTCTTGGAATATTGAAAGCTTATATATTCTCAGTATCAATAATTTATGCCTTTTTGGAGAGATGCGGACGCAGTTTACATTTACGGCATTGATTAAATTTATTTATTTTATTGGCACAAGTAGAGTAAATTTTACATTTTAGAGTGCAGTGTTGCAGCTCTATTTTACCACAAAAGGCAAGTTTAGAATTCATGCATGCAGACTCTAGAATCTTCAACCAAAATTATTTCAACACCTATTTGAACTCTATATTCATCGCTGCAGAAGAAGCCTTTATATATATCTTTACAATAATATAGGAGTCTTAATTTTTTTTACTGTAGCTTTTTTCGTTTAATACGCCATCGTTTTGTCAAAGAAGACAGCCACAATTTTTTACTTTGTCCAACATTTCACCCAAAAAAATATCTTCTCTTTCTCATAAAAAAAGACCATAAGCACAGCTCAACCTTGGTTTCTGCCGTTGGTCCTCCATGTTTGTTGCCATTTTTGCAATTGATGCAGTGTCAAAGATTTCAATCCAGTAACTATCAGGATCCTTAACAAATGCTATATCCTTAATTTTCCCTGCAACAAACATGCTTCAGTCAAGAACATAATATCTTGATGAGATCGCTGAAACTAAATTCTAGAATTATTCATGATGTAAAATGATAAACATATATACATTTTCACAATGAGTGCAAATTCAAGAAAATTCATTGAAGTCACACGATTTCAATTACCGTCCTGAACTACTGCATTGTATGATAATATGCATGTTTGTTGCTTAATTCTCCAAATGTAACATATACTTTTGATAGGAGCAATTTAAAATGAAAGTAAATACAAAATGTAGTGTGTAAATCCTGCTGAAGTTCAACATCCTAACACATCAGCGAAGGGAATCTGTGTGGAAAAAGGTCATTATATTTTTCATTCAACTAGCAATATGGCTACTATAAAGAATATAAAAATTTTTATTCAAACTTCAAACAGATAAAATTGAACTGACAATATCACATCATCCATCCCAATAACCCTTCCACCAGGCTAGCCACTCGGCAACCGTGTGGTTGCCGAGCAGGTGGATAGCCACTCGATAACCATGTGGTTGCCGAGCAGCTCGGCAACCAGTTTGGTTGTCGAGTTGGACCACCATCTCGACCTGTATCCATTATCCAATTGATTTAGTTTTTACTGTGTGATGAAATTGTGAGATCAATTTTATGTTATAAATTTTATTACTGAACTCACCTCCAATTTTTTTGGTAGATAGAACGTGAAGGAAACGATGTAACTATCACTGCTTTCTCAAAAATGGTTGGCTATGCTCTTCAGGTCTGTCATTCTATTTGGACCATCCCAGATGTGAATGAATTGAGGAGGATTTGTTTGACATATGAATTGTGCAATTTTGGTTTTTCCTTTAATGAATATTTTTAGATAATGATCAATCACGGAGGCAAAATGAGTACTTTAGAGGGAATGAATTTTGGATGAATTTATGCAAGTTATAGTCTCAGTTTCTGAACTTTTTATGTTTCAGACTGTTTGTATGAATCAAAGAAATTGGCATCTCCAAGCAGCCTTTTTTAATGGGATTATGACATTCTTAGCCCACAACCACAAGACTCAGCCATTATTGATCTGGTTCTGGAGGCACATTTTTCGTTTAGCTGTATTATTATTAACATGTTTTCTTGTTTTACGTTGGAGTATAAACAAAAAAATGTTGTTAATATTGTCCCATGATGCCTATTTCATATGTATCATGATGTAGTTGCGGATATGTTATGGTGTCAGGTCTGTGATAGAGATAATGGGTAACTGCAAGGCTTATTTTTATTATCTGTGATACTATTCTCTGTTACTGGTTATGTAAGATTTGTTAATACTATTTTCTGACCCATGCAAGTTGCTCTTGCAACCTTCACTTTTAGTTCTCCCCTTTTCATGGTTACTTTCGTATTCATGCGTTGAGAAAATTGGAGATGAAGCAACATTTCTTAATTGAACGAAAAATATTTGGTTCAGAATTCGTTACATGTAATTATTACATATAAAATCTGGATGTGTTCTGCTTTTCTATGTAGAATTAACTCACGGGTAATATGTTTTAGGCTGCCAAGATTCTCACAAAGGAAGGAATCAATGCTGAGGTAGCTTAAAAGATATTCATTATGCATCTATATGTTGATATTGAGACCTAAAATAAGGATTCACTTCCGAGTTGCTAGGCAATGAACTTTCATTGCTAAGTTCATTGCCAACTCGGTAATGAACAGCACAAATTACTGTTCACGTTTTTTTTTTTTTAAATTCACACATATGTATTAAAAAAAAAAATAAAAAAATTGGTTACTGTTCACATTTTATTTTATTTTATTTTTTTATTCTTTTTTTAAGGCCATTTCCTTTGTCTTTTTCTAATTTTTTTTTGTTGCCGAGCAATGTGTTTGGAATTTTTTTTTTTTTTAACACAATGTTGTCGAGTAACTCGACGACACTGTGTTGGGAAATTTTTTTTTTTTTTTTTTTTAAACATGCTGGGCATTGTTATTTTTAATTTTATTTTAGAAATAATTACATGAAAGGTCCCTATTGTTTTTAAATCGTTGAGATATGCCAATAACTTAAAAAAAATTCTTTAATTTATTTTTCTTATTTTTTTCTTTTACACTTAATTTTCATTCATTTTTTTACTAATCTTGTTTTTTGATTTTACCTTTTAAGTTTACAAATTATTCTAAATAAATGCTATTATTTTTTATTTAATTTTTTTCCTTTTATTTTTCATTCAATTTTTCACCAATTTTTTTTTCTTTGATGATATAAACAAATTGTACACAATTCTTTAATATTTGGCTTTTGAGTCATTAATGAAAAAACTGAAAAAGTTGTAGCCGAGAGTTTGGTTCAATTCAAATTTTCGAAGTAGTGCAATTCAATAAAAATATAAAAATAGTCACTTTACCAAGGTCGTTTACGAATCTTAGTTATTTAATTTTTTTATACGAATTATGTGCTTATTTGGTTTTGCTTTTCTTATTATAATTTCAATATTTTACTTAATTAATTATATTAAATGGTATGTGCTTTTCATATTTATTATTTACGTATTATATATTTAATATTTTTTATACGTATATATTCAAGTAATACATACAGTGTAAATATAAAATTTATCCCTACATTTTTCACGGACGTGCAATGCACGTAGAAAAAATTAGTATGTGTGTGTTATATAAATAAACAAACTTGTGACACGGAATGTTTTGTGGGTAAAAATTCTTAATAGCTAATTTTTTTTTGACATTGTTTTTCTATATATAGTCACACAATTTTAAAATATTTTAGAATAATTTCAAAGTTGTTTTTCAACTATTGAACTTTAAATTTTTTTTCGAACAATCATTGTTGTTTCAAAGTTATTCCATTGAATTTTTAATGTTGTTTATCTTCCGCCACTCTGACTTGTTTGAAAAATTAAAAATTATGTTTGCCACATCATCAAAATCGCTAATGTTCATGGATAAGAAACAATGTTGAATGTTGAAACTTGAAGAATAGTGACCATTGAGATTTTTAACCAGAGGTAGAGTTTATATTTTGATGACTAGGTAAAGTTATTTCATCAATAAAAAATTATTCATTCAAAACTTAACTATCTATTTGGAAAAATTGCACTATGGGTCCTCACATATTGTTCAAGTAAAAAACATGATTCCCATCTAGTGTTCTAAAAAGTGTGCTTAGGTGACGTCTAGGCGTGAAGTGTGACTTCCACGTCTCGTTTAGGTCTAGGTGCGCACTTTTTTTGGTCAACTTCAACTATGTTTTTAACTAAAAAGTGCAAACTTAGATGTGCATAACTTCGCCTAGGCGCATTTAGTTATGCCTAGTCGTCCCTAGGTTCGCATAGACACCCACTTTTTAGTTAAAAAATATTTTTATATCTTTTTTTTTTAATATTTAAAATAATAATAAAAATAAGAAAACGTTTTTTCACGTCTTGCTCACGCCTCATCCTCGCCTAGACCCAAAAATCTTGAAACTTGACCTTAACACTGAGCTATGCTTAACGTTTTTTAGAACTTTATTCCCTTCCATTAGAAAAAAAAAAAAAAAAAAAGAGAAAATTGTTTTTAAATCTTATATTATAGTTTCACAATTAATTAATTTCCAATTACAAAACCCTCTACATATTCATAAAATCATGGCTTGGCATTTTTGTTTCCAACTTTATACAAATAAATTTTATTTCCCCAACTTGGGCTGGTCACTACTCACTAGCGCCAAAACATTTAGCGTGACGTGTGTTTCCACGAGGACAACATCACAAATTTAATGAAGATTTGGAACCAACTTGCTGCTCAAGCAATAATTGGGAAGACTAATAGTGCAATATAATTCTCCTTATTTATTATTAATCTTCCCTCAACCATTTTCGTCAGATTTTCATAATGGGCCTTTGATTCGCTTCAACCCAATGAAATTGTCAATGGGCCCCATTCTGATTGATTAGAAAGACCCCCACCAAATGGGATTAAACAATGGGCTCAGAAGAGAAAGTGGGCTCCAGAACAAGAACTTGGGCTAACCAATGATAAACAGAAGAGATAATTAGGTAAATTGAAGAAAGGGAAATTGGCGCAAATAGTCCCTAACGTTTGTCATTAGTGCGCAAATGGTCCCTAACGTTTCATTTTTGGCGGAAAGATCCCTAACCTATTTATTTAGGTGCGCAATTGGTCCTTTTAGGTGTGCAATTGGTCCCTATCACTATTTTTTGTCTTTATTAGCAGGGGTAAAATTGTCAAGTTATATTTTTTTTCAACCTTTCAATTGGCGCAAATGGTCCTTAATCTTAAAAAATTTGCAATTGGATTCCTAACCTTTGAAAAAGTGAAAATGAATCCGATACTTTAATAATTTTTAAAACTTTAGGGTTTAATTAAAGAAGGAACAAACAGGAGGACTAGAGATTAAATAAACCAAAATTTCAAAAATTGCAAATTAGCCCCTTAGTTCTTCTAATATCCGTAAGAGGTTCCTAGGCTAAAAAATGCAACAGCTAGGGTTTGAAACCCTAGCTGCGCTGCCACCCAGAGGCGGAGATCGCGCCGGCGTTCCATGCCTGCAGCGCCATCTCCGGCGCTGCAGTTCTCAGCACGCAGCGACACTGCCTCCCGCCCGCAGCACCATCTCCAGCGCTGCGTGTTCCCGTTCTTCGACGACGCAAACATCAATCCATGATCCAACATCAACCAACAACCATAAAATCCGACCACAATACATAAAACCCAATTCGAAAAATCAATTCATAGATTGCGAAAAAATGAAATCCCATATTCTTGAACAATATATATACATATAGAAATTGTATCATATATTTCAACTATTGAGCAACAGGCAGTTATTTGGGTTGTTGTGCGTGAAACCTGAATCCATTTATACAGTTTTTATATTTTTTGAACGTTGAAATTCTCTATGAACACAGTTTCACCGCCAGTTCTTTAATCATATATTTTTCAACAATTGCGCGTATATTTATGCATAATATATACGAATTCTGAATCCATGAAATATAGAGAGACCGTGAATTCAAAATTTCAGAAAAAAAAAATCATGTCCATATAAATATAGATCTGATAATTCAACATGAAGATGGCTCTGATACCACTTGTTAGATTTAATTTACTAAATCATTTTAGTGAAAATGAAACCAGGGTTTCGCCGTGAATAGGACTCATTTTCACTTTTTTAAAGGTTAGGAATCCAATTGCAAATTTCTTAAGATTAGGGACCATTTGCGCCAATTGAAAGGTTGAAAAAAAATGTAACTTGACAATTTTACCCCGGCTAATAAAGACAAAAAATAGTAATAGGGACCATTTGTGCACCTAAAAGGACCAATTGCGCACCTAAATAGATAGATTAGGGACCTTTCCGCCAAAAATGAAACGTTAGGGACCATTTGCGCACTAATGGCAAACGTTAGGGACTATTTGCACCAATTTCCCTTGAAGAAATTGCACAAAATACTTTATTTGGGGACTAAAACTGAAATTGACGTCGTAAACAAATGTTAATGAAATTTACTTAATAAGGGGATAATGATAATTTTCCTTACAATTAGGCGATTTAAGGGTTTTTCAAAATTCATCAACAAATACCAGAGGTTGGAAGAAGAGGATGAAGCTCTTATAAAGTCAGTTAGCATATGTTGTCAAATTCTTATAATTATTTTGTGTCTTTGAATATTTGCTCATGTTGGGCATTGCTTGGTGCAACTATTTACAAAGGGACAACAACACCATGTTGATATATAACGCCAAGGATTGATGACAGAAGAAGATTTGACAAATGAGGAACATCAACTATTTATTTAGTATTTACGATAAGGACATTTTGTCTAATCTGACTGTGAATATACAAATTTAATAAACTTATCAACTCTTCTAATTTTTTTTTATAAGATAACCCACCCCACCCCACCCCACCCCACCCCACCCCACCATGATGAGACAAAATCCTGCTAAAATTAACAACTGAACTTAAAAAAGTGATACCTATATTGGAAAATAAATGATAAATATTTTCATCCGAGAAAAATGGATTTAGTCTATGCTAAAATGAAACGTAGTTTAATTCCGAAACCGAACCAAAATTTTAATCTAAAAAACCTTCATAGAAAACTTGATGTTAAATTAAAAATAATTTTGCATAAAATGGGGGGTTTCCTTAGATTTTATCATCACAACAAAACACATTAGAAACAAATTACATTTTTAGTTATTTCTGTAAGAAAAGTACTCTTCTTTCATACGCAGTTAGCCGTTGACAAGGAAAGTTTTATCTCCCAGCAAGCATGGTTTAAAGAAGATCATATGGATGGTTGAAATGTTAGAAATATTGTTCAAAATATATTAAACAATGACAAACAAAAGTATAGGACACGGAAATAAAAAGAAAAGTGAAATATAGAGATTGGTTTCAATAACAGACCCCATTTTGGGCCAGCCGTGACCAACATGGGCTTTTGTTGGGTTGGCTGCGGTCTAGTTGTAGTTGGACCACGGCCAACAATAGCGTCCTTCTGTTTTGGGTGTTTCGGGTGTCTTTACACTATAAAATCAAGATAAATTTGATGTAAATATGTACTAGAAATAATTTTTAAATAATATCAAAGTGTTTAACATCAAATTCATATAAAAAATTCTCAGTTTTCTCAAACATTCAAGATTCTTTTTTCAAATTTCATTAGTGTTAATGCAATCCGATTTGAGACTTGAAATCTGCTAAAACTATTTGAGTGAAGACACTATATCATCTCATTCTACCGAGAGTTCAAATATCGCTTTTAAGACAACATTCTACACGCTTCAAGTCCACTTATTATTTCTTTTGTTATTCAAAATTCAAATTGCAGCAGATTTTTGGTGCTTGCGTTTCATTCTCCATCTTTGAAGTAAGTTATTCAATAATCTAAAAGTGATACTCATGGAATTCGAGAATGAAACCACGATGGCTACAATCAAATTGATGAATCAAGACTTGGTGAGGCTTGACTGGTTCGATGGAACAAATTTCACTCGTTGGCAAGACAACTTGAAGTTTCTTCTTAGTGCTTTGAAAATATTTTATATTCTTAATCCAAAGTTGGTGGCATTTTCGGATTCGGTAGATACAGATACAGATGCAATAAAGGCAGAATAGAAGCTTTGTCAAGATGATGAGTTGATTTATCGAGGCCATATTTTAAATGCTCTTTTGGATCGTTTATATGATCTATACACCAATACAAGTTCAGCAAGAGAAATTTATGAAGCACTTGTAAATAAATACAAGGCCGAAGTTGAATGTACCAAGAAATTTTAATTTCTAAATATTTTGATTTTTAATTTCTTGATAATTTGCCGATATTGCCACAAGTGCATGAACTGCAAGTGATTGTTAACAAGATGAAAGATGTGAAAATTGAAATTTTCGAATCCTTCCAAATTGGGTCTATCATTGCTAAATTACCAATGACTTGGAGATGATATAGGAAAAAAAATTCTCTACAATTTTGAAGCCTTTCTATTGGAGCATGTTAACAAATATTTCCGAATTGAGGAAGAGTCGAAGGCATTAGATGAGAATGAAAATTCTCATTTATTGGCATTGCAAAAGCCAATGATGTGGAGAACACCAACATATCCAACTAATCATTCAATAGGAAATCTTCAACCAAGGATAAAAACAAGTTCAAAAAGAAGCCTAAAGGAGAGTGCTTTGTGTGTGGAAAACCCGATTATTTTGCAAAATATTGCCGGCATCGAAAACAAAACAAAACCGAGGGCAAAGTGAATTCCATTGACATCGAAGACATTGTTGCTACTATGAGCGAAATCAATGCCGTCAAAGAAAAAATTCCGAGATGGTGGTATGACACATGTGCTACCCTTCATATTTGATATGATATGTCTCTTTTCAAAATCTATCAAGAAATGGGCAATAGACAACAAATTCAAATGGAGAATGAAGGTCGTTCAACCGTCGTTGACAAAGGGAACATTGAATTGTATTTCAAATCTAGAAAGAAAATAATTTTATCAAATTTACCATATGTTTTGGATACGAATATGAACCTTACTAGTGAAGATCTTTTGAGAAAACTGTGTGTCAAGTCGGTAATCGAGTCTAAAAACTTGTACTTTTCTGTAATGGGATTTTTGTTGGCACTCTTGAACAAAATGGTTTGGAAAAAAGAAAGATTATGACTTTGGTTGAAATGGTTAGTGCTACTGCATGCTAAATTATCTTACAATTTATGGGGTAAAGCCTTGCTTGCTGCGTGTCATATTTGTAATAGAATTCCTTCAAAGAGATTGAATGTTTCCCTTTATGAATTGTGGAATTGGAGAAAACCAAATATTGGATATCTTAATGTGTGGGAGTGTCTTGTATATTACAAGAACACCAATTCTAAAAGGACCAAGTTGGGTCCTAGATGTATCAAATGTGCCTTTGTGGGATATACTTTAAATACTTAGAATCCAATGTTATAGTAGAATTCCGGGACGTGGAGTTCTTTGAATTCAATAAGTGTGGATGAAAATTTTCAAACTCCAACGGAATCTCAATTCCGTCTTCTAGAAAACCATTAGAAACATTTTATAAAGATGTTATTGAGTCTAGTAAACTTTGAAAAAGTAAAAGAGTTCATAAATAAAAGGTATTAGGACAGAATGAAATATATTCTCAATGAATTACTCTATGCATGGTGAAAGCAAATGAGAAAGATATGGTATATATGACCAATTTTATTTGTTCTTCAAGTCGAGAATCCTAAAATCTATAAAGAGGCTATAGCTTCTGGATATAATATTTTTTAGAAAGATGATATGAATGACGAGATGGATTCAATAATTTCAATCAATACTCATAAAAATATCGATTTACCAAAATGTTCAAAACCTATCGATTTTAAGTGAGTATTTTGAAAGAAATATAACACCGCCTTTCAAGCAAAATTAATTGTAAAAGGGTATCGACAAAAGGAAGAAATATACTATTTTGATACGTATGAACCTATAGCTAGAATTACAACAAGTAGGATTTTATTTACTTTAGGTAGAAATTTTGTTTTGTTTACAAAATTAATTAATATCACAAACGGAATTTCTGTAGGTAATTACAATCACACTTCACCAATGGTTATTCAATTGGTGAAAGGTCGAAACATTTTTTAGTTTTCAAAATTAATTAATATCATCAACAGAATTTCCGTAGGTAATAACAATCACTCTTCACCAACGGATATTTGATACCAAATTTTAATTAACTCGCAAGTGTACGAATCTATTGGAGTATAGAAAAGTAGTAACGAGGTTGATCCCACAGAGACTGCAATGAGGAAAGTCTAATTTAATCCAAATTAACTATTATTTTAGGCTAGTTGAGTCGAAAGGAAATTGTTTGAAATAATTTAACTTAAAAACCAATTAATTATGCTAGGTAGTTGAATTGAAGATTCGAGATGTTTAAAGTATCAAGGTTTTAGAATCCACCATTGTTTAACTTAGCAATGATCCAGTTATTGATTAATTTTAAAAAACAAACAACAACACGAAATCAATCAATTGCCGTCTTAAGATATTTATCAATTAATTCCAAAAGAAGAAAATCAAGTTCATGCTCCCCTTATGCTTCAAATTTAAATTACTTATGCGTTCCCTGTATCAAATTCAATTAAAAGAAAACAAATAATCAAAGGTTTCCTAAGTATTCTATGTATCCACAATCGATAAAAAGATAACGGAAAATCAAAAAAAATTAATAGACATGTTTAAGCACCAAGCACGAATTAATTAAATCAATTTCTAACAGTCAAGAATACATGAAATTTAAGATCAAAGAAATTTTATCTAATTAATTCAACAAGAACAAACCATAAAAGTTAAAGCTCTAAAACGGAATTAAACGAATAACAAATAATCACTTTGCTAAAACAAGGTTTCCTCGTCTACTTTGGCTCAAAAAAATTAGAAGAACATAACTAAATTAAAAACAAAAGAATTGATAGAACCCGGCATGGATTGAAGGAGAAGAAACATTCCAAAAACTCTTCTTCGTCAAGTAATTATTCTTCCTTATTTCTTGCCTTCTTCTTTTCTCCCCAAAAATTCCACACCCGATTATGAGAATATAACTCATATTTATAATACCATATGGTGCCCCAAAATATCCCAAAAACATTCCAAAATCCGTGGCCCATAAGTTACCTAATTGTCTTAGGATTCCAAAAAAGGAAATAAAATTTATGCAGCCAGATTTAGTCTGGGCGATCGTCCAGTGCGCCCAGGCAACATGGTTTGGTCTCTACTTTCTTCTTCGGTCACTGGGCGCTCGCCCAGCTTGGCTCTTTTAAGGTCTTGCAATTTGGTCCTTCCAATTTTCACAGCCTCCAATTTAGTCCTCAATCTTTGGTTGTTGGTCATATCAATCTTCAAACTTTTATATTGTTTTCTTTAGTCCTCCAACTTTCCATAACCTCCATTTTGGCCCTTCAACTTTCAAATGAGTGCAATTAAATTCTCAAACTTTCGAAATATTTTCCAATTTATTACTCTTTTCATCAATTCTTCTCCATTTGCTATTACACAGGTCCAACACTGAAATATAAGGAATAACACAATAAATTAAGTATAAAATCTATAAAATGACGTGATAAAAGCTTAGTTTAAGTGTCCAAATAAGTGCATAAAATATACTTATCAAACACCCCCAAACTAAACCTGTGTTCTTCCTTGAATAAACTACAAATTTAAACTAAGCTAATAAAGTTAACATGAATTGAGTCTACGTTAGATTTCCTACCGTATGCCTCAAGTTCAAAAATAAAGCAACACTTTTAGAAAGAGATTAAACAACAGCACAAAATTTTTTCCACTTCTTTGATGCTCGACCTTTAGTGAGTGTGTGATTAGCCAAAAATTGAACTTATGCATGTATTAGACCACGACCAATATTTTGTTGTCGACTTTTTTACAATCTCGAACCCTTTGTAGTCATTTATTCTTTACACCTCTCATAAATTGTCACACTTCTAATGCTTTTCCTTCCAATACCGAGGTTTTCTAGCGAATTTGGTTCCTATTGATCAACACAATACTTTTTCAAATGAAGTGGTAAAAATTAGATCATTGTATTCTTAGAACTAGGCTGGTGAGTGATTTCTAACTTCTCATCTTCAGTCTCTTAGGTTCTAACCTAGCAATCCTTACCGAGCACTTCTGACTCTTCTTATTTATTTTACTTATGTAAACATTCTTACATCTTGTGCAATATTTCTTTCTCACTAACTTTCTATGTATCCTTGTAGTGAGCTTTGGGCCGATGACTCCTAAGTCAGATGACCATAACGCACCAGGTTTTAAGATATCCTAACATGCTTAATTGCTCGAGTTCCACAGGCTAATAGAGAAGTGAAGATGTATTTTTTTTAATATATATAACTCATGTAGTGAGCTTTGGGCCGATGACTCCCAAGTCAGATGACCATAGGGTACCAGGTTTTAAGATACTCTAACATACTTAATTGCTCGAGTCAGATATTTTATTTTATTTTATCAGCAGTGAGTAATGTTCAGTTTAGATTTCTTGACTATAACCTATTCAACCAAAGATGAGACCCAGAAAATCCAAACCATCAAAATTCTCAGAACACAAGTAGTAATTTTAACACCCCCAAACTGCTCTCAAAACAGTTTGGTTATTAGCTTAAGAATTTAGAAACAGAATTTTTCATAATGATATTCAGTCAACAATACCAACTCATACACTCAAGTCATGTTTCCAATAAATAATAAGTCAATAGTCGCTATGTGCTTCCTTAATCAGGTCTAACATGGATAAGTATTCAGATAAAAGAACGAGTTTCAGTGTTGTCTAATATTCTACTAAAAATGTACTCGATTTTGAACAGATATCATCATTGGCGGTAGGGTAGTCAACAGCAACTAGACAAATACACTATTAATAGTTTTTTTTTTTTTTTTTTAATTTTTTAGTTATACAGACTAGGGTGATAAGCAAATTCAAAAGTAATTAAGTATCTTGATACTTTTTAACCCACCAAAAAAAAACATTACATTGTCCCCAATGTAATAACAAAATAAAGCAAATGAAGGAGGGAAGAGAACATTTAAGCCCTTGAGGTAGAAGATGAGAAGATGAATCTGACTAGGTAAAGGTCTAGGTGAAGTGGACTATGATGCTGTAGTGAAGCGCCAAAAACCTGTCAGAAAACTACGAAGTACCTAAGAATCCATTGGTCCGAATATTCGAAAGGAGACAAGTCTGGCAGGCGAAGGCAAACATAATCAGTATAGAAGAATAAAGAGAGACGAAATAATAAGTTGGAGAGAATGTACCTGGATGAGTTGCACCACTACGCAAGCCTACTAAGAAAAAAATTTTATTTTTATTTATTTATTTATTTATTTTTCAGGATGGAATAGTAGGATCACTCAAATCAATTTTATCCTCTCCCTCTCGAGAGTTGAACTCCAAATATGGTTTTAATATTTGGCCATTAACTTTAAAAATATCACAATTTTTGGAGTTTTCAACCTCAATAGCTCCATGTGGGTAAATTGTATGAACAATAAAAGGGTCTGACCATCGAGAATGTAACTTACCTGGAAATAAATGCAGACGAGAATTGTATAATAGTACTTTCTGACTTGGATGGAATGATTTTCTAACTATGTGCTTGTCATGAAAGACTTTCATTCGTTGCTTGTAGATCTTTGCATTTTCACAAGCGTCGTCTCGAATCTCCTTGAGTCTGTCAGCTGTAATTTCCTTTTTGACCAAGCATCCTGCAAATCAAAATTAAATTTCTTAATAGCCCAATAAGCCTGATGCTCAAGCTCAACCGGTAAGTGTCATGCTTTCTTATACACATTTCTATAAGGAGACATTCCAATGGGTGTTTTGAAAGCTGTTCTATATGCCCACAATGCATCAGTAAGTCTTAGAGACCAATCTTTTCTATCAGGTCGAACTGTCTTCTCCAAAATCTGCTTAATCTCTCGATTTGAAACCTCCACCTGGCCGCTAGTTTGTGGGTGATATGGTGTTGCAACCTTGTGTGTAATGAAGTACTTTGCTAACAAGGTATGAAAATGCCTATTATAGAAATGAGATCCACCATCACTGATTATGGCTCGTGGAGTGCCAAAGCAAGAGAAAATATTGCTCTTCAAAAATGCCACTACACTTTTGTGATCATTGGTCCTGCATGGAATTTCCTCGACCCACTTGGACACATAATCGACACCAACTAATATGTAAAGATAGTCGAAGAATGTAGGAAAAGGTCCCATGAAATCAATTCTCCATACATCAAAGATCTCGACCACGAGAATAGGATTAAGCAGCATCATGTTTCTTTTTGAAATGTTTCCCATGTGTTGACACCTGTCACATGAAGAACAAAAAACATAAGTGTCACGAAAAAGAGTAGGCCAATTAAAACAACAATGTAAAATTTTGGCAGTAGTCTTTTTAGCACTGAAATGGCCTCCACAAGCTTGGTCATGACAAAAAGATATAACACTATAGAATTCACTTTCTAGGACACATCTCCTTATAATTTGATCAGCACAATATTTAAACAAATAAGGATCATTCCAGAAGAAGTTCTTCACTTTAGCTAGTAACTTAGTACTATCTTGTTTAGTCCAATGTTCTGGAAGTTTGCCTGTAACAAGATAATTAACTATGTCAGCGAACCAACGTACCACATCAATATTCATAAGTTGTTCATCTAGAAACAACTCATTTAACGGTAGTTTTTCCTATACATAATCAAGCACAATACGAGATAAGTGGTCAGCTACAACATTTTCAGAACCCTTTTTATCTCTAAACTCAATATCAAATTCTTGTAAAAGCAAAATCCACCGAATCAACCTTGGTTTAGCATCTTTCTTAGTGAGAAGATATTTGAGGGAAGCATGGTTAGAAAAAATAATTACTTTACATCCTACAAGATAAGATCGAAATTTATCTATTGCAAATACAACTGCTAGCATTTCTTTCTCCGTAGTAGAATAATTCAATTGTGCATCGTTAAGAGTCCTACTTGCATGGTAAATAACAGAAGGTAAACGATCCAATCTCTGTCCTAAAACTGTTCCTATAGCATAATCAGATGCATCACACATGAGTTCAAAAGACAAATTCCAATCAGGTGGTCGAATGATAGGAGCAGTGGTCAACAATTTCTTAAGTTTGGCAAACGCTTTTAGACAAGAATCATTAAAGACAAAATGTGCATCATTAACAAGTAAATTGCATAACGGTCTAGAGATTTTACTAAAATCTTGAATGAATCTTCTATAAAAGCCAGCATGCCCAAGGAAAGATCTTACTTCTTTTACTAATTTTGGAGGTGGAAGATTGGAGATAAGATCCACTTTGGGCTTGTCAACTTCAATATCAGTACTAGAAATAATGTGACAAAAAACAATACCTTGTTTCACTATGAAGTGACATTTTTTCCAATTCAAAACTAAGTTCTTTTCCTCGCATCTCTATAATATTAAAGTTAGATGGTGCAAATAGTCATCAAACAAATCTCCATATACAGAAAAATCATCTATGAACACTTTAAGAAACCTCTCAACTATATCAGAAAAGACACTAAGCATACATCTTTGAAAAGTAGCAGGTGCATTAGACAAACCAAATGTCATTCTTCTATATGCAAAAGTTTCAAAAGGACAAGTGAAAATAGTTTTCTCTTCATCTTCTGGAGATATAAGGATTTGGTTATAGCCAAAATAACCATCTAGAAAACAATAATACTCATGACTTGTAAGCCTATCAAGCATTTGATCAATGAATGGAAGAGAAAAATGATATTTTCTAGTGACTGAATTCAATTTTTTGTAATCAATGCAAACATGCCAACCAGTAGTTATTCTAGTTGGAACCAGTTCATTGTTTGTATTAGTAACTACTGTGATACCTGATTTTTTTGGGACAACATGTACTGGACTTACCCACGTGCTATCAGAAATAGGATAAATAATCCCAGCATCTAACAATTTAAGTACTTCAGTTCTTACCACCTCTTTCATGTTAGGATTTAACCTACGTTGCATCTATCTAGTAGACCTAGAATTTTCCTCAAGATGGATATAATACATACAATCTATTAGATTTGTACCTATGATATCAGCAATGGTCCATCCTAGTCCCTTTTTATGTTTAGTCAAAACACTTAACAACTTACCTTTTTGTGCATCATCAAGGAAAGAAGTGATAATTACTGGTAAAGTGTCGGCCTCTCCCAAGAATGCATATTGCAAAGTGTCAGGCAATGCTTTAAGCTCTAATTTTGGTGGTTGTTGAACTGATGGGATGTTCTTCTTCTCACTTGTTGGAAGTGGCTCAATTTTCTGTTTCCACTTAGTTGTATCCATGACAAGTGCTGCTTCAAGTAAAGCATTCACTTCATTTATAGTACTATCAATATCAAGATATGAACCAAAATGAGTTAAGCACATGTTTAAAGCATCATCACAAAAGAATCATCAACTAATGCTTCTATCATATCAACATTAGCAATATCCTCATTGTTGTATGGTTGCTTGTTGACATTAAAAACATTCAGTTCAATTATCATGTTGCCAAAAGATAGCTGCATAACTCCATTCCTGCAATTAATAATAGCATTAGATGTTGCTAGAAAAGGACGACCAAAAATTACAGAAATATGTTTTGTAGAGTCTCGTACCGATTGAGTATCAAGTACAATAAAATCAACATGAAAATAGAACTTGTCAACCTTTATCAAAACATCTTCAACAATTCCACGGGGTACTTTCATAGATCTATCAGCAAGTTGCAAAATCACAGATGTTGGTTTTAACTCACCTAGTTCAAGTTGCATATACACAGAGTAAGGAAGAAGATTAACACTAGCTCCTAAATCTATCAAAGCTTTTTCAATCTTATGGTTTCCTATGATGCATTAGATAGTAGGACAACCTGGATCTTTAAATTTTGGAGGGGTATTGCTTTGAATTATAGAGATAACCTGTTTAGTTAAAAATACCTTTTTGTGCACATGTAATTGTCTCTTTTTCATACATAAATCCTTCAAGAACTTAGCATAAGCAAGAACTTGCTTAGTTGCATCAAGTAAATGAATATTTATACTTACCTGCTTGAAGATTTCCATGATATCATGGACCGCACTACCTTGTTTCACTTGTGTTAGCCTTTGAGGAAATGGGGCTTTTGGAATGTAGGATGGCTCATTGTTCTCTTTGGGAGTTTTCTAGACTAAATCATGAGTTGGGGCATTACCTGGATAAGTTGGTTGAGATGTGTTTTGATTTGAAATATCCACTTTGTTGTAAAACAGTTTGCCACATCTCAAAGTCATGATGGATTTATCCTCATCATGTTGGTTGCTTGAATCAGTCCCAATATTGTGCACTCCTTTAGGATTAGAAAATGGCTGACTAGGAAACTTTCCTTTCTCAATGGTTGTTGCCAACTGTTGTACTGATGAAGCCAGTTGCCCCATCATGTTTTCCATATTGGAAATGGATTGTGCCTGTGAGTTTTGGCTAGTTCGCACTTCATTCTTAAACTCGGTAATGGTGTGATTCTGGTGATCCAATGCCGCTTGTGTAGCTTTTGTCAATTTTTGAATTGCCTCCTCCCATGGTTTTGGTTGTGAAAATTTTGATTGAATTGTCTGGTAGTTTGCTGAGGGGTTTGACCTGCCGTACTATCCTGTTGAACACTCTGTGACTAAGAAAATTTTGGATGGTCTCTCCATCCTGGGTTATATGTGTTGGAATAAGGATTGTAAGGTGGTTTCCTCATCATGTTGAGGGCATTCGCTTCATCAGAACACACATCTGGCTCGGTGGAAGTATAACAAGGTTAACTTGCGAGAAATATCTTCTATCATGTCTTTGACTTCTTTGATTTTTGAGCTAGGTTCATTGCTTCAAATCTCATAGATTCCTATTTTCTTTGATTCAGTTCAAGAAGATCAATTCCGCTGTTGTGAATTGTCAGCCCACTTTTGAAAGAAGCTCCAAATTTCTGTAGCATTTTTAGACATAAGCTCTCCACCACTTGTGGCCATCAACCATTCTTGAATATGTGATAGTAATCCCTCCAAAAAAATATTGGCATAAGTGCCATTTTTCATAACCGTGATGTGGACATTTCATAAGGAGCCCATTGAATCTCTCCCAAATTTTATAGAATGGTTCTTCGTCTTTTTGTACAAACTCTGAAATTTCCCTACGAATAGCATTAGTTTTATGAACAGAAAAATATTCATTCAAAAATTTAGCAACCATTTGTTCCCAAGATGTAATACTATTGGCAGGTAACATATTAAACCATGATCTAGATCTATCTTTTTGAGAAAAATGAACCAGACGAGTTTAACATTATCAAGAGAAACATTCTCATATTTAAATGTCTCACATACATCATAAAAATCTATCAGATGATTACAGAGTTCTTCACTATCTAAACTATAGAAAGATGGAAGACAATTAAACATACTCGGTTTTAGCTCAAAATTCCTAACAGCTTCTTGTGGGTATTATATGCATGAGGTGCTCAAATTAGCTAATGGACTAAAATAGTCCCTAAAAGGTTTCTCCTCAATTTCATCAAGCATAGCGATTATTATTTCGGTTCCTTCAATTTTATCTGGAGTGGAAGCTCATTTTCGTTGGTGAAAAGTCCTTTCAATTTCACTATTTAGAGGTTCTAGCTTAACTTCTAGGGATCTACGACCAAGCATGCACTATAAATATTTTTGGGATTTTTTAAAAGAATAAATAAATAAAATCCTAAATTATAACTAGTCAAGAATATAATTAACCAAGACTAAATTAACTTTTCGACGCAGTCCCCGGCAACGACGCCAAAAAATTGATGTCAAATTTTAATTAATTCGCAAGTGTACGAATCTATTGGAGTATAGAAAAGTAGTAACGAGGTCGATCCCATAGAGACTGCAATGAGGAAAGTCTAATTTAATCTAAATTAACTATTATTTTAAACTAGTTGAGTCGAAAGAAATTTGTATGAAATAATTTAACTTAAAAACTAATTAATTATGCTAAGTAGTCGAATTGAAGATTCGAGATGTTTAAAGTACTAAGGTTTCATAATCCACCATTGTTTAACTTATCAATGATTCAGTTATTGATTAATTATCAAAAACAAACAACATCACGAAATCAATCAATTGCCGTCTTAAGATATTTATCAATTAATTCCAAAAGAAGAAAATGTAGTATAGGCTCTCCTTATGCTTCAAACTTAAATTACTTAAGCGTTCCCCGTATAAAATTCAATTAAAAGAAAACAAATGATCAAAGGTTTCCTAAGCATTCTATGTATCCACAATCGATAAAAACATAATGGATAATCAAAAGAAATTAATAGACATGCTTAAACACCAAGCAAGAATTAATTAAATCAATTTCTAATAGTCAAGAATACATAATATTTAAGATGAAATTTTTTTATCTAATTAATTCAACAAGAACAAACCATGAAAGTTAAAGCTCTAAAACAGAATTAAACGAATAACAAAATAATCACTTTACTAAAACAAGGTTTCATCGTCTACCTTGGCTCAAGAAAATTAGAAGAACATAATTAAATTAAAAGCAAAAGAATTGCTAGAACCCGGCATGGATTGAAGGAGAAAAAATCTTCCAAAAATTCTTCTCTACCAAGTAATTATTCTTCCTTATTTCTTGCCGTCTTCTTCTCTCCCCAAAAATTCCACACCCGATTATGAGAATATAACTTATATTTATAATACCCTATGGTGCCACAAAATATCCCAAAAACATTCCAAAATCCGTGGCCCATAAGTTACCTAATTGTATTAGGATTCAAAAATAGGAAATAAAATTTACACTGCCGGATTTAGCTCGGGTGATCGCTCAGTGCTTTCCCAGGCGATCTCCCAGGTAACATGGTTTGGCCTCTGTTTTCTTTTTCAGTTGCTGGGCGCTCGCCCAGCTTGGCTCTTTTAAGGTCTTACAATTTGGTCCTTCTAGTTTTCACAGCCTCCAATTTGGTCCTCAATCTTTGGTTGTGGTCATATCAGTCCTCAAACTTTTATATTGTCTTCTTTAGTCCACCATATTTCCATAACCTCCATTTTGGCCCTTCAACTTTCAATTGAGTGCAATTAAATCCTCATACTTTTGAAATATCTTCCAATTTATTGCTCTTTTCGTCAATTCTTGTCCATTTGCTATTACACAGGCCCAACACTGAAATATAAAGAATAACACAATAAATTAAGTAGAAAATCTATAAAATGACGTGATAAAAGCTTAGTTTAAGTGTCCAAATAAGTGCATAAAATGCACTTATCAATATTCCGTTGGTGAAAGGTCGGAATATTTTTTGGTTTTCAAAATTAATTAATATCACCAACGGACTTTCCACAGGTAATAAGAATTACTCTTTCACCAACGGGTATTCCGTTGGTGAAAGATGAAAATTCGTTGGTAAAAAACTATTACATTTGCCAACGAAAAAGCCGTTGCTGATTACCGTAGGTGAAATGTTATCACTTTTACCAACGGATAATCCGTTGGTGAAAAGGCGATTTTTAGTAGTAGTACCTCAAAAAAATAAAAAATAACAAAGAAGTCATCTTTTTTATCAAACCTCAAAATTCAAAATCTACCACCATCCTTTGCAGCTATTATCTCTTGAAAGCTTAGCCATGAAAGCAAAATCACACAAGAAGCTGAGAAGAGAATCCCAACAAGAGGAGTGCCATAACGAGACATTTTGGCAAAGAACTCGGGAAGCATCCCTCTTTCAGCCATATCAAGTAGTTGAAAAGAATCACTGCTCATCTCTGCCACAAACATACCCATATTTGACAACTAGAATCAATGCATAAAATAGAGCCTTTGGCAGAGTTTTCTTTGGATTTTCTACTTGTCCTGAAAGTGTACTTGTTGAGTCCTAATAATTCAGATTCCAGAAAAGAGTATTCAGGTACAAATTCCAGTCCACATTGCGAACATCTGCCACTAACCATCTTTTTGGCTTTATTTTTGGGATTGAAATGATTCTCATAACCACAAAAGGAAGGATCAAGAAAATCCCAAGTACAACAACTACCCATCCCACAAAAGAAAAGATTTTGAGTTTTTGGGGATGGTGGTAGATTTTGAATTTTGAGGTTTGATAAAGAAGATGACTTTTTTATTACTTTTTATTTTTTTGGGGTTACATTTCTTACTTTTAATTTTTTTGGTACATTTGGTTAGTTTTCAATTATTTTTTTTCTTTTTCTTGTTTTTTATTTTTTATTTTTGTTTATTTAAGGGAATGACAATTTCGTCATAAAGGACCATACCAAAATTTTCAAACGTTGGGAATGTCTGGTGCTATTTTTAAAGGTTAAGAGTATTTCTTTAATATTTTTGAAAAGTTGGGGACCAAATATGTAATTATTTCAAAGTACATATGGGTCAGATATTTTTTGGGATAATTGCATATTTGGTCCTCAACCTTTTAAAATCATTGGGGATATGCCCATAACCTAAAAAAATGGCACTACACATCTCCAACGTATGAAAAACTTGGTATGATAGGTCCTTTATGACAAAATTGACATTCCCTTTAAATAAACACAAAAACACAAAACAAGAAAAAAGAAAAAACATGATTGAAAACTAATAAAATGTACCCCAAAAAATAAAAAGTAAGAAATGTACCTCAAAAAAATAAAAAGTAAGAAAGAAGTCATCTTCTCCAAAAACCCAAAATCCACAAAAAAAAAAAAAAAAAAATTTCCAACTTATACTATGAAAATTGAGTCGTCCAAACTCACCTCAAGAAAACCAATCTCTCTTTCTAGCATCTAAACATTGAGCAACCCCGCCGCTTCCCGTACAAATCCGAATACTTGGGCGGTGAACTATCATATTAAACCACTCACAAGAGAAGAATAATTGAGAACCACCACTTACAGGTACAATTCCACTATGTAAAAAATTCGCTTGCGAATAGAAGGCAGGAGGTGCCCTAAAGCCAAAAGCTAATTGTCTAGTTGAAGAAGGAGTGTTTGCATATCTAAGAGTTGAAATCCCAGAACCACTAGCTCTTGTAGGAGAACCAATCCCCGGTGTTTGAACTGGAAAATTCTTCAAACACTTTATTGACCAAATTGATAATATACTATATTGTTTTTTATATTTTATGAACTATTATAAAATAACTAAAATTTAAGCTCATAATTATTAACAAATATGTTAAATAAAAATATTTTTTTACTATTAAGTAAATATATTATTTAAAATTTAAACTTTATTTCATCATTACAACGTAAAAAAAAATTAACTTTGTCACAAACTTGATGCTCAAATACTTTTATTTAATTGAATTATTCGTTTATTAACTATATTCTTCGTATTTTAATTTATCATTTTTTAATCATTCAAAAATAAAGAACACATAATGTGTAAATTAATTAATTATTATTATTATTATTATTATTATTATTATTATTATTATTATTATTATTATTATTATTATTATTATTATTATTATTATGTTAAAAAATATAATAAAATTGGTTCAATGTCATAAAATTATATACGTCATTTTGTTGTTTATTTAACTTAATTCCGATTCAAGTTTTTCACATTAAATAGCAATCACATATACTTAAAATACAATAATTTTACATTTTTTTTTCTGACGAATGCTAAACTAAATCATATTTAAAAAATGTACCAAACTCATTTGCATCTTTTGCAAAGGTTAAGAATCCAAATACAAATTTCTCTAATTAAAATCAAGGACATATTTATCTTTTTTATCAAATGAGGACCAATTATGTACCAAAATACAGAGTTTAGGGACTTCTGTGCAAAAAAATAAACGTTAGAGACCATTTTCACACTGATGACAAATGTTAGGGACCACTTGTGCCAATTTTCCTGTTTTATAAGCTATGCTTTGTGCTTATGAGTGTGTTAGTGTGATTTATTTGTGTATGATGAGCTAGTTAAAAATGTTGCTCCTAGTATTTAAACTTTGTAGACCATGATTTCTATCTGGTATCTAGGAAAATTGTTTGAATCATGGTTGAACATCTAACTCTACCATATAATGCACTACATCTAGTGGTTTCAAAGTGTTTATAAAACCTTTGTTTCGTGTTGTTAAAATATTTGCTGAAGGAGAAAGTCAATGAATGTATACGAAGGTGACATGTTGGATCACTACAGGAAAGAAGGCCTACAGCGACGACCAAAGTTGTCGCTAGAAGATCAGTAGTCGTCATTTTTTATGTATAGAGTTGACATATATGTCGTCTCAATAGATTAGTGCCTCTAGGTGATTAGCGGCGACATACTGTCGTGCTCAATTTCTCGGAATTAGAAAAACTGTGACGACTTGGTCGTCGCAAAAGTCGTCGATATAAGCTTAAACATTAGCAATGGCGTTGTCATCTCTATTACATTTACATTCCCAAATTATTAGCAACGATATTGTCGCTGCAATGTGTATGATATGTAGTGACGACATTGTCGTTGCAAAAATACATGCCACGTTTTTTGTAACGACCATGAACTTTTCCCTACGACCTTTCGCCTAGGGGCAATTCTGTGCACCATTAACTTACATATTGTTTACTAGAGGTTAGGCTCCAAACTGGATTTCTTTCACGTTTTCAGCGATTCGAACCCTTGACCTCTCTACTTAACAGGAACTTAAGTAGAATGCTCGTACCAATTGGGCAATTTGCCCAATTGGTACCAGCATTTACCATAAGTTTCTCTTAAGGGGGAAGGTCAAGGGTTCGAATCGCTGAAGACACGAAAAAAATTCAGTTTAGGACGAAACCCTCTGTGAACAGTACGTAAGCTAATGGCGTACAGAATAGCCCATAAGCGAGAGGGTCATAGAGAAAGTCCATAATCATTATTTTTTTTCTTTTAGCGACTTTTGTAAAAATAAAAACAATTCAATTGTACATAAATGCTACAGATCTCCCAAACCCACACTGTCGTTCTCGTTCACGCCAACCTCCTCATCATCATTTAGCACGACCCTCAGTATTCTCTGCTGCAGATTCGCCGTAAGACATGCAATTGTAATCTCCATTCGGTGGAGCTGGGCCTCTTACATTGCAAACCGATGATGATTATTTCGGGCATCTTCACAAAATTAGTTGGATGCTCCTCAGGGGCTTTCGATGCAGCGGTTGAATTTAGGGATGGAGAGCTATCCTTCAGAACTCGTTGATCTCTTAGAACCTCCCTCACAATAGCACGTTCGTCAATCGATGCACCATTGGAAAAGACTTAAGTCTGTTGAGTCTCTCTCACCTTAACAAGTTTATCCTATTTAGTGAGAAAAAACAAATAATAAATAATAATACAATGTCAGATAAAATTAACAACACTAAAAAAATAGAAATTTGTCCTCACGTAATCACCAGCCACCTCTGGATTCATCCAATTGTCATCCCGAAAGGTGTGGAAAGTCTGGAACTACTTAAAAATGCTCGGCCACTACTAGGTTTCAAGGTACCTCTACAACAATTTAAGTGTGAAATTTAGTTAAAAAATATGTATATGTAATGCATTGAAGATTTTTAAAATAAAAATAAAAATTTACTTGTACCTGATCGTAACGCATGGCAGAGAAACTCTTCGACCCCTGTATGCTCGGGTATTTAGCCTTACCTTGATTGACCTTATTCTTTGTCGATCGTTCTTGGCAACATAAAAAATAATTGATTACGTAACTCTGAAGTTTATAAAAATATTAACATAAAAACTAAAAAAATTAAATTATAGTATGTACCACAAAATTAGGACTTGTTAAAAAGTCAATGCACTTCTTCCATTTCTTGACAGACAACTCGCCGTATGGACGTCTCAGCCCGTGCTCTTTCAAGTGATTATGTGCCTTCAGTTTGTAATCATGATAATGATCGGCCGCCAAGTGATCCACAATAGCATAGACCGCCCAGTACTCATCGTGCGATCGATCACCCTGAAGAACAGAGTAGCTCTGCAACATCGAACAATTCGTTAATTTATATTATATGGAACAATGTGTTAATGAAAAAACATTCTAGATATTACCTTGATGATGCTACATAATCGTGGTCGCTGCTCCTCTGGAACCTATGTCCATGAAGGGTAGCAAGGGAGTACGGCAAACCTCACTTGGTTTCCAACCAAGCGCATAAAGTACTTTGCTTTATTTTCGATCGACTGCATCATCTGTTCGACATTGTCGAATGCGATGGGAAGTGGCCTCTTCCCGTTCACCTGCAAAACCTTCTGAAAGTTAATTTCTCGAGAGATACCCCATCGCTTAGACAGAAGTGCTGAAAAAGAACAAATACAATATATTTGATCAAAAATTCAACAATAATGAAGTTATTGTAAAAATTACAAAATAAATAATATTGAAACAAAAATTCTTACCGGACTTTGAGGTGGATGATGAGGAGGATCGCCTGCACTACCACCTCCGTGCAACATGATGTTTGCCATAGTAGCAACTAACAAAAGAAAACATCAATTGGTCTCTAGTTGAATAAGTTCTTTACTATTAAGGGTCTTTCATATTATTTCCAACTTGAGAAAATATTACTTAAATGAATAAAATAAAAATATTATTACATAATCAATAAGTAAATTATTTCAATGGATTCCAACACAAGTTAACTTTCTTCGTACTATTTGAATTGTAAAGTGAATACATAATTTATTGGGAATTTGGCACAAATGGTCCATAACCTTTGTTTTTTGGCACATCAGTCCCTAACCTATGTGTTTTGGTGCGCTATTGGTCCTTATTTAATAAAAAAAGATAAAAATGCCCTGATGTTTAATTAAAAAATTGCAATTAGATTTCTAACATTTGTAAAATGAGCAAATAGGTTCGATAATTTTATTTCTTTTTATAAAAAATTAAAATAAACTAAGAAATTGATAATATATACTACTAATCATTAGTTGAAACTAAACAAAAAGCACAAATTATTACAAATTCAGCCAAGAAATAAGTATGAATGAAGCTCATTGATGAATTATCCAAATGGTTCTTTTGAATGCATTTTGTCAAAGATAACGTTAGCTTTCTTCTTCCACTCACCTACTCCACACTGCCTAGCTACATTCACCATCATACACTAGTTTATGGGCGATTTTACCAAATTTAGCAACAACCCACCCCCACCCCCAAATCCACTTAATCACTTATTTCTTGTGATAATTATCAGTCCTTGGTCCAAAATTTTTTAAAAATAAAGAAAACCCAACAATGAAACAATATCAAAACTTAGTGCCAGTAATCTTGATTTCCATCTCATCTCTTTTAGTGATTTTCTTTAATTTTTTTCCCGTTCTAAACCCAATAATTCTTCATTTCCAAATTCTAAGTTAGTGAGCTTAGATTCCATTAATTCCAGATGAAGAAGATGCTCTAATTTTGTTGGAATTACCACAATTTTTCTACTTCCATTCGGGTACAAGAGGTGAAAGCGGGAGGCTAAGGCAGATACTTTAGGCATTGTAAAATATGTGTTGGATAGTAATTTGTAAAAATGGAAAAAAAAAAAAACGAACTTGGATGGAGCGAATTGGGCTGTGGCAGGGACGAAATACTATGGCGGATGGAGAAGGGGCGAAGTTGGAGGCAGCGGAGTCTCTTGGCGACATCACCGGTGTCTATTGGCGACGGTAGAGGGATTTCACACACACAAAAAAGAAATGGAAAAGAAGAAGCCGACTTGAGTATTTTGAAAGGGTTAACTCTGTTGTCGTCGCTATAAAGTATAGCGACGACATGTTTTTAAAATTTTTGGTGCACGCGCTTAAACTTTCCGCCAAAATTTTATTATATAAAGTGACGATATGTCATCGCTGTAAAGTAAACATTGGTTATTTGTAATTAGGTCCCTCATCTTTAAAACTTATTCATTTTGGTCTTTATATTTCCTCTTTTATTTCAATTTCATTTTCTTTTATTTGTAATGTAAGTCTTTTAACTTTTACGAGGTTATATGTTGGTCTCCATTTCCATATTTTTGTACAATTACAGTCCTTCTTCGCCTATTTTTCGTGAACAAAATTTTCAAATCCATCCAAACTCGGGTTTTGACATAAAGCAATCACTTTAGTGACGAAGAACAACATTCAATCTGATTCACTAACAACAAAAACAACAAAATTTTTATAAATTTATTCTATAAATTTATGTGACGAACAAAAAATTCAATCTGATTCACTATCATAATACGTTTGATCCATATCATCGCCACTGTCGTCCTAATTGATTTCACTGTATATTTTGTCATCCTCGTATTCTTCACGTGTGTCGTCTTCCACATTCTTGTCGTTAATGAACGAAGTATCTCCTGCAGTATTAGAAGATTCTCCCCTAATAAACGATACTCCTATCTCATCATCTTCACCATTATCCCAGTGCAAGGATATGTACTCTAAGTTGCCAAGATCAATGATCAGAGAAAAATTAGAAGAGTTGTTATTGTGGAACATGTCTATCTCAGTGATGTTAGATCCCATAATATCCCATGCGCTCCTGTGATGGACTTCTTGTACAACTCACTAGTTCGAACCATGAAAAGGATCTTTAATCTAGAACACTTGTTGTACTTGGCTAGCAAGTATGAACTGATCATTTTTGTATGCTTTTGAACTGATGTCAATATTGGTAACTTTATTCTCAGTTACCCTCCATCTCCCATCACACCTAAACCATTTGTATTGGAACATAAAAATTGAAAGTTCTGGTCCGAACTGTAGCTCAAGTATCTCTTGTAGCTGCCCGTAGTAAATTTCACCCCAATCCCTAGGACAGATACACCACTATTCTGTGTTTTCCTTCGAATATCACGATCATATGTTAGGAAGTGAACTCTTTTTACAACACATGCAGTGTAAGACATAACCTGCGTATAACATCCACTGGCCAACGAAAACAACTCATGAGAAACTTGAAAGACGTGGCTTTGGCACAGTGCATATACCTGGATGAAGTGGAAGTTGGTTTTAGTCAATGTTAGAGAAACAAAAATGTGGACATAATTAAAATGTATTTGATCGTTGTTCATTTACCGTCCTGTAAAACCAACTGTGAAAGTCTGTTCTATGCACCTGGTCGATGTTTGGGCAACCATTGCATAATAGCTCTTGCCTATGTTTCCTTTACAAGGCATATAAGATCAACTAATTTGTTCGTTTAAAATGACTAGATGACGAAGGGAATTGAATAATATTTAAGAACGAGGTCTTTCTGCAAGAATGTCTCAATTTCAGTACAGTTATTGATGACGTAAAATATTGCCTGACTTCGAACATCGGCAGGAAGTGTCGTTGGTGACTTCTTTCCAATTGGGACATTGCGACTGAAAAATAGAAAGTTGTCTTCGTGGAACACTTATATCCTCGTTTCTATCTGGTTGTTTGAACCTTGTTTCTATGTTCTCAAAATACCTCGAACAAAAAGTCAACGTCTTGTCAACAATATATCCTTCAGCTATTGAACCCTCGGGCCAAGCTCGATTTCTAAGTAGTTTTTAAGTTTCTTCAAGTATCACTCGAATGGATACATACATCTCATGTGCACCGGACCACTAAGGATTACCTCTTTTGGCAGATGCATTACGAGGTGAATCATGATTTTGAAGAAGGCTAGTAAAAAGATTCGTTTTAACTTACAGAGAATGAGTATTAGGTGATCGTTGGCAGCCATCATGTCGCTACCCTTAAGTGTTCCTGCACAAAGCTTCTTGAAAAACGTGCACAGTTCAATAATTGTAGTAGAAATAGTTTTATTCAAGAATGCACGACATCCGACTGGCAATAACCGTTGCATGATAATGTGACAATCATGTCATTTCAACCCAATAATGCGGCTGCCATTAGGAGCAATATTCTTCTGAAGGTTAGAAGCGAAGTCATTTGGAAACTTAACCGATCAGGTAAAGTTGCAAAACCTCTAACGATTTGCAATGGATATGGTGTAACATGCGGCATGCTTCATAAACATGTTCCCGATATGATACAAGTGCAATTCTCTTTTTATCCCTAATTATATCAGACCACGCTTGACATTGACCGTGTCCTTTGATTTGAATGGATCGTCCAGAATCATATCGAACAAGCTGTCACAAACATTCTTTTCTACGTGCATGACATTGAAGTTATGTTTTAGCTCAGTAGAAGACTAATACGACAACTCGTAGAAATGCTCTTTTTTCTTTAATTAAGCTCGTCATCACTTCTCATCTTTCTGGAACCCTCGCAGTTAGGGTGCTTTCCTAGAATACTATTTCTCACACGGCTCAACTGTGCTAAAATGTTTGCTGGTGTTAACCAATGCAAAGGTAGTCGCTTCTCTGTCCTTTCATCGAAGTCTAAATTACTCTTAAAATGATGCTTGGATGGTAGGAACAGTCGGTGACCTACGTAAGTTGTCATACATATCACACAGATTGAAGGCATCTCCTCGTTGCACGTAGGACATGTCTTGTACACCTGACCGCTCCAACCCGATAAATTACTTCTCGCTGGAAAATTGTTAACTATCCACAATAACATTGCACACATTTTGAATACCGACCTATTATTGGTTCTAGCATCACGCGTGTCAATCTCATCGACCCACAACTCCTTCAACTCGTCCACTAATGGTCGTAAAAATATATCAATATCCATACCTGGTGCTTTAGAGCCAGGTATCAAGAGAGTAAGCATGGGATATTCAAGTTTCATGCATAACCAGTGTGGCATGTTGTAAACGGTTACAACTACTAGAAACATAATGTACGCCTGACTCATGTTTCCAAATAGATTGAATCCGTCTACGGCCAAACCTAACTGGACATTCGAATCTCACTTACGAATAGGGGATGTTCTCTGTCAAAATCCCGCATTGCCTTCTTATCCACGGGATGCTGCATTTCATCTTCATCCCTAGACCTTCTTATATTGTGCCACCGCATGAGTTTTGTAGTATCATTCGTCGTAAACATACGTTTTAATTTGGAGGTGAAGGAAAAATATCACAACACCTTATGCGGAACATTTTTCCCGTTCACTCTCCTAGAAGTGTGTACCCGACAACTTTCTTGGTAGATCGAACAAGTTTGTCTACATGCTCACCCCAAAATATTGCACAGTCATTCTTGCAGGTGTGAATAGATTTGTAACCCAAACCAAGATTAGTCATCATCTTCTTAGCTTCGTAATGGAAGTCGTTCATGTTTGGGAAAGCTAACTTCAGCAACTTTGAAAGATCATCGACATACTTATTTGTCCATTTGTTCACAACCTTAATATGCATCAACTTCACTAAAAAGACTTAATTTATATTTTTAAAGACTTAATTTGATATAATTGGATAAGGGAATGAAGTTAAGAACATCAAAGAGTCGGAGTTGACAAGTTGGATGCACAACTTTTGTGCATGAATTGAAGCACAATTGTGGTGCATACAAATCAGGTGGTTTGAGAAGTAAAAAGGAGGAAAAAAAAAAAAAGAAGAAGAAAAGTGAGGGAAAAAATAGAGAAAAATAGGGAGAGAAAAAGAGAAAGTGTTATTGATTCTCCCACTTTCCTCGAGATAAAAGATTTTATAGAGTCATGTAATTTTTTATTTTTTCTATTTGTTTTTCATTTTTACTATGTAATTTTTTTTATTTTTTCTATTTGTTTTTCATTTTTACTATGTTATTTAAAGTATGGATGATGGTATACAGATAGATTTTCTTCCTTATTTTAGTGGTTTCCTTCACTTTTCATTTCAAGATCCCTAGATTTTAAGTCATTTATAAACGTGGTGCATGTTAAAGAGTTTCTACCATATTTTTAGTATTCTATTACCTCTTTATAAGGCTCTTGCAAAGAATTTAGAGAAATTATCACTATTTGTACAATGTGAAATGAAATATCACTATTTGATAAAGAAATACCATATTATTCAACTCATCTATGTTAGACTCCAGATCTTTTGAGGAATTCATATTCAAATTGAAAAAAAAAATGTTCTAATAACCAAATTTTAATAAGAAAAGTTTTAACCAAAAACAAGTATCAACTTCTTTCGAGACATTTGCAGTTGTTTTTTATTTGTTTACCTACCTAAGGACATTGTCTGAGAGATGGAGTATTATGGAACACTAGGAAATTCCATTCACCAGCTAGACAATCTCATCAATATTAGCCTTCAATGCATCTGAATAATAGGAGGGGTCATCGAGGCAAATTTTCTCCAATGTTCATTATATGTATGTTATAGAAAATTCTAGTAATTGAACACAAACCACTACATAGGATTAATCTCCGTTGTCTATCTGTAAGGGGTGGGTGGGACTATAAATAGGCCACGAGGGTTTGATTTGTAATCCATCCAAATTTAAAGAACATGAGAGCAAGCGAGAGTGAAATATTGAGGGACGAGTGAGAACTTAATGTCACAAGTTGTAGTTAGAGAGTTTTAATAGAAAACAGTTGTATATTTCTCTCTCATATCTCTTGCTGATTTTTTTGATCACCATCTATGTTTTGGTGTATGTTGATGATTTTCTTATTACTGGCAATAACCCCATTGCTATCGCCAAATTTATTAGCGCCTTTTCTCAGCATTTCTATATCAAGGACATCGACTCCTTGCACTACTTTCTTGGTATGGAAGTTCTTCCATCGGGCCTCATTTTTAATCAGCACAAGTATGTATGAGACCTTCTACATCGTACGAGTATGACAGGAGCTAACCCTTGTACCAAATCCATGTCAAGTTCCCAATCCCTTAGCCTATACGATGACTCCCCTAGTACCAACACCACTACATTTAGACAAACCATTGATGCCTTCAATATTTATATTGTTGGATAAAGTTCAACACATGGGGCCAAACACACACACACACACACACACACACATACATATATATATATATATATTAAAATTTGTGGTGCTATCTTAAGGTTTTAGTCAATAAAGTGATCCACTAAAGACTATTTTGGACTAATGGGTATTAAGTGTCATGAGATTAAAGTGTAGAAATGGATACATTGTTTTAAATTGATGAGGGGCCAATTTAACAACATTGAAACATAATAACTGAATTACAGTTATTTATACAGGTCATGTTCTCCAATTGAGCGTGGCTTTTTTATAACTTTCTCCATCCCCATCAGCAAGAGACACTAAGGAGAAAACCACAGATCAATTGGAAGACCATAATCCCGTTCGATCAAACAGAATCATGGATTCATGTACGCTTCCGTTTCAGTATTAATCTTGATAATTACAACATGATGTTCTTAAGTCACAGATGTGTAATCATCTGTATATATGAATTCAGTAAATAATCTAATAAGTGGTTTCAGAGCCACCTTCATGTTGAATTATCAAATTTATATTTTTATGGATATGTATTTTCTGCAATTCTCGTAATTTTGAAATATGCATCGTGTTCGCCTTTGGAAAAATTGGATTCAGGTTTTAATTGAAAATTAGAATTCAGCCAATTCTTTTTTTCGGATTCTGTATGTATATATTTTTTCTTCAAGAAGAATTGCCCACAAGAATCTGGATAACATGTTCATGAATATATGGATTCAATTTCTGTATATATATATATATATATATATTGTTCAAGAAATATGGTTTTTTCAATTTTTGCAATCTGTATATTAATTTAATCGAATTGGGTTTTCGGATTTTATGGTCGGATGATCTCCTTAATGGGGGCGCGTCGTCGGAGGAAGGAACTCGCAGCGCCGGAGATGGCGCTGCAGTGGGGATCGCCGGCATGTGGCACCGCTGTCTCCGTGCCACCATTTTCGGGCTCTGCGGCGGCGGCGACAGCTAAGGTTTCAACCCTAGATGTTGCGTTTTCAGATTTTGGGCCAAGGGACCTCCTACGGAAATTAGAAGTTCTAAAGGGTTAGTTTGCAATTTTCAAAATTTTGGTTTATTTATTCTCTGGTGCTCCTGTTTGTTCTCTCATTAATTAAACCCTAATGTTTTAAAAATCATTTAAGTTGGCCCTTTAGACTTCTGAATTTGTCAAATAAGTCCCTACAGTTTTAGTAATCAATTTAAGTTGGGCCTTTGAAGTTCTGATTTTTATGATTCAGTCCCTAAAGTTTAAGATTTTAATAAATTGGCCACTAAAGTTTTGGTAAATTGCAATTTAGTCCTTCAAGCTTAAAATCTTTCATAATTGGCCAATCAAGTTTAATTAAATTGCAATTTAACCCTCCAACTTAATGATTACTTAATCCTAAAGCTTTGAACTTCAAAAATTCAAATCCTAAAGTTTTAAATATATGCAAAACAGTCAATTCAGGTTCAAATTTTGGTATGATGGACTCTTTTGAGAAATATAATATTCCAAAGTGAATTAATTGAAGCAACATGTTGCCAAAGTAACCTCTCTTGTGGAACTTAATTAACTTAGAATATTAGAAGGTTTAGTGTGTGTGTTGTTCATGCGGATATTGATCGGCCCAAACGAAGGTCAATGTTTGGCTAGAATTTCACATGCACCTGTGGTGATAAACGCGTGATGATTATTTGGTTTAACGTGTGATCAATAAATCGATCCAAAGAAAGGTTTATTGATTGACATGTCTTATTGTTAGTGTTTGATTGCTACATCGAGGTACCACTTACGAGTCAATATTTTTGTCTAAAGACTAAATATTGATGTTGTGCTGGGCCTTACCAATATATTTGAAATTACTATTTGCATAATAAAGTACTAATGTAAGCTATTTCTATCTTTTTCTCTATACAGCTCATTCAACTACTTCCACAATATCTATAAATATCAATTCAATCCCCATACTTAATGGGTCAAACTTCAAGGATTGGAAAGAGAACGCTCTAATTGTTCTCGGCTGCATGGATCTCGACCTTGCTCTCAGGATTGAGAAACCTGCTTCTCTAACGGATGCAAGTTCACCTGATGACAGGAAGAATTTTGAGAAGTGGGAACGCTCAAATCGCATGAGTCTAATGATCATTAAGCGCGGCATTCCAGAAGCCTTTAGGGGCGTAATATCTGAGAAGGTAACTGATACCAAGGAATTTCTTGCTGAAATTGAAAAGCACTTTGCGAAAAATGATAAGGCTGAAACAAGCACGCTTATACAAAGCTTGATTTCAATGAAGTATAAAAGCAAGGGAAACATAAGAGAGTACATCATGCAAATGTCTCATATTGCTTCAAAACTTAAGGCACTAAAGCTCGACTTGTCTGATGACTTGCTCGTGCATTTAGTATTAATATCGTTTCCTACACATTACAATCAATTTAAGGTCAGTTACAACTGTCAAAAGGAGAAATGGACTCTAAATGAGCTCATTTCATATTGTGTGCAAGAGGAAGAAAGGTTGAAGCAGGACATAATTGAAATTGCTAACTTGGCAAGTACCTCTAAAGATAAGGGCAAGAAAAGAAAAACAGAATATGAAGCTGCTAAGGGTCCAGAACAGAAGAAACCACATAAAGACAAAGTGGGTTGTTTCTTTTGCCAGAAGCTTGGATATTTAAAGAAGGATTGTACCAAATATAACGCTTGGCGTGCAAAGAAAGATACATTTCTTAATTTGGTCTGTTCTGAGGTTAATTTAGCTTCAGTACCTAGAACCACTTGGTGGTTAGATTCTGGTGCTACTACTCACATAAGTGTTTCTATGCAGGGCCTGTTCTGCCGAAAGCTAAATGATGCTGAAAGATTTATCTTTGTGGGCGACGAAAAATCGGTGGAAGTTGAAGCAATATGCACTTTTAGGTTATTGTTAGGAACTAGTTTTTATTCGGATTTGAAAGATACTTTTGTTGTACCGTCGTTTAGACGAAATTTGTTTTCTATTTCCTTATTGGACAAATTTGGATATTATTGTTCTTTTGGAAATTATCAGTTTAGTCTTTCTTTAAATTCAAATATTGTTGGTACTGGTTCATTATGTTCATACGATAACTTATATTTGCTTGATACTATTGCATCATATAATGAAACCTTGCATGTGGAATCACGTGGTACTAAGCGAAAACTAAATAAAGAAAATTCGGCAAAATTATGGCACAAGCGCTTAGGTCACATCTCAAAAACTAGAGTTGAACGACTTGTGTCAAATGGCATTTTGGATTCCCTAGACTTTACGGACTTTGATGTTTGTATTGATTGTATCAAGGGAAAACAGACCAAAACAAAAAGGTTAAGTGCCAAAAGAACTTCAGACGTCCTAGAATTGATACACACAGATATTTGTGGACTATTCCCTACGGCTTCTTGGAATGCTCAACAATATTTTATATCATTCATAGACGATTACTCACATTATGGGCATCTATATCTTATTCATGAAAAATCTAAGTCACTGGACATGTTCAAAGCTGAAGTTGAGAATCAACTCAACAAAAGGATTAAAAGCGTTAGGTCTGATCGTGGTGGTGAGTACTACGGCAGATATCACAGTTCAGGTGAACAACGTCCAGGACCATTTGCTAAATTCCTAGAGGAATGTGGAATCGTCTCACAGTACACCATGCTAGGATCACCTAGCATGAATGGTGTAGCTGAAAGACGAAACATGACTCTTAAGGACATGGTAAGGAGTATGATTAGTCATTCTACTTTACCAAAATCACTCTGGAGAGAAGCATTAAAGATTGCAGCTTATATTTTGAATAGAGTACCAACTAAATCTACTGTTAAAACACCTTATGAGCTTTGGACAGGAAGAAAACCTGTTCTAAAGCATTTCCACATTTGGGGATGTCCAGCTGAGGCTAGGCCTTATAGGCCACATGAAAATAAATTAGACTCCAAAATTATAAGCAGCTACTTTATTGGTTATTCTAAGCGATCAAGGGGCTACAAATTTTATAATCCCACATTTAAGTCAATTTTTGAAACGGGAATTGCAACATTTTTTGAGGATGTTGAGTTTGGGGGGAGAAATAAGGTTAGAGACATTGTTTTTGAGGAAGAAACTAAGGAATGATCGATTTTGATTCCTACTATTACTTTTGACAATGTGTAGGTTTCTATACCTGTCATTGATCAAGAAGTATATCCGGAACCTCGGCAAGATAATGTTGAAGAACCTCCCATCCAAAATGAGGCAATCATTCCAGAAGTAGAAACTCAACAACCTCAAGAACCAATACAATTAAAAAGATCCACTCGAGAAAGGAAAAATGCTATTTTAGATGATTTTATAGGATTTCTCCAAGAACATGAAGAAAATAATGGAATGGTGGAAGATGATCCAATCAATTTCCATCAGGCCATGAAGGGTTCTGATTCTTAAAAGTGGATTGATGCCATGAATGAAGAGTATAAGTCCAAGCAAGACAATAAAGTTTGGGATCTTGTCCCATTACTAGAAGGTGCGAAGCCCATTGGTTGAAAATAGATTTTTAAAGCCAAGAGAGATTCGAAAGGTAATGTGGAAAGATATAAGGCTCGTCTTGTAGCTAAAGGCTTTACACAAGAGGAAGGCATTGACTTCAAAGAGACTTTCTCTCCGATTTCAACGAAAAACTCTTTCAGGACAGTCATGACACTTGTTGCACATTTTGACCTCGAGTTACATCAGATGGATGTTAAGACAGCGTTTCTAAATGGAGACATTGATGAGACGATCTATATGGTGCAACCAGAAAACTTCGTGTCAGGAGACTCAAAGAATATGGTTTGCAAATTAAAGAAATCTATCTATGGACTCAAGCAAGCTTCCTGTCAGTGGTACTACAAATTTCATCAAGTGATTATCTCATTTAGTTTTGAGATAAATATTATTGATGATTGTGTATATCACAAGTTCAGTAGGAGTAAGCATATTTTCCTGGTTTTGTATGTTGACGACGTATTGCTTGCCACTAATGATATAAGCATGTTGCAAGAAACCAAGAGTTTTTTGTCAAGGAATTTTGAGATGAAAGATCTTGGGGACGCCTCTTTTGTATTAGGGATTCAGATACACCAGGATTGGTCTCGGGGTATTCTTGGATTGTCACAAAAGTTCCATATCGATAAAGTTCTTAAAAGGTTTGGCATGCAGGATAGTAAACCATGGGACACCTATATTGCTAAGGGAGACAAATTTAGTCTCAATCAGTGCCCGAAAAATAATCTTCAAGTTAAAGAAATGCAGAAGATTTCCTATGCATCAGCTATTGGAAGTCTGATGTTTGATCATGTTTGTACACGTCCAGACATAGCATTCATTGTTGGAATGCTTGGCAGATATTTAAGTAACCCTAGGATGAATCATTGGAAAGCAACAAAAAGGGTTATGAGGTACTTGAAGAGAACAAGAGATTGCATGCTTACATACAGCAGATCGGATCAGTTAAGGATTGTAGAGTACTCCGATTCTGATTTTGCGAGATGCCAAGACAGTAGAAGATCCACATCAGGTTGCATATACATGCTAGCTGGAGGAGCTATTTCCTGGAGGAGTGCTAAGCAGACACTCATAGCTTCTTCCACTATGGCAGTGGAGTTTGTAGCAGGTTATGAAGCATCTAATCATGGGATATGGCTGCGAAATTTTGTCACTGGGCTTCGCATTCTGAATGGCATTGAAAGACCATTTAAGTTATATTGTGACAATAACTCTGCAGTGCTATATTCTAATAACAACAGGAGTTGAACTAAGTCAAAACATATTGACATTAAGTTCCTGGTTGTGAAAGAAAGGGTACAGAATGGACAGATTTTCATAGAGCATATTAGGACAAACTCCATGATTGCAGATCCGCTTACTAAGGGATTACCACCCAAGGTCTTTCATGAGCACATTGCTCGTATGGGTGTTGTATTTCTTGAGGATATCATGTTTTAGTGGGAGTTTGTATTTTTTGATTGCTTTATGTTTGTTTTGGACACATTTGTGTATTTGGATAATTTTTTGTACAGAAATAAAGTATTCAGTTCATTCCACTCTGTTACATTATGTTTGGTATTGATCTCATTTAAGGAATACAGTAGGACATGTTTGGATCACATAACATGTAATTTTCATGCTACACTCTCATGATTGATCTATGTCATTTGGTTGTATTGGTGTACGTGACCATTGATGGATTTAGTTACGATTAATCTAACGAAAGTCGTATTGATCCTACATTGATATGACTGATGGACGAGATTGTTTGTAAATACCCTTAACAGTGATAGCAAACATTTTGAGCTCATAAGGTTGTGCACATTTGTAAGGATATATGTATGGCCCAATGGGAGATTGTTGAATAAAATTCAACATAAGGAGCCAAACATATATATTAAAATGTGTGGTGCTATCTTAAGGTTTTAGTCAATAATGTGATCCATTAAAGACTATTTTGGATTAATAGGTATTAAGTGTCATGAGATTAAAGTGTAGAGACGGATACAGTGTTTTAAATTGATGAGGGGCCAATTTAACAATATTGAAACATAATAACTGAATTACAGTTATTTATACAGGTCATGGTCTCCAATTGAGCGTGGATTTTTTTATAACTCTCAGTATCTCCATCAGCAAGAGACACTACGGAGAAAACCACGAATGAATTGGAAGACCATAACCCCGTTCGATCAAAAAAAATCATGGATTCAGGTACGCTTTTGTTTCAGTATTAATCTTGATAATTACAGCATGATGTTCTTAAGTCACAGATGTGTAATCATCTGTATATATGGATTCAGTAAATAATCTAACATAAATGTGACATGTCTTGATATCCCCTTCCCTGTAGACAAATTGTCCCAACTCATGCATCATTCCTCAGAGATAGAATGAATTCTTCACTACTTAAAACACACAATTCATCATGGTCTTCTTCTTTGCAAGAATAGTGAACTTACCCAACTGTTTTCACTGATGCAAATTGGGCGGGTAATTCAGTTGCTCACTCCTTTACCGAAGATGAATACGTTGCTCTTGCCTCTTGTTCTGCTCATGTTCACTGATGCAGACTAGGTGGATTCAAAAAATCTTGCAGGAAATAGGTGTTCAGTCCTGCATCGCCCAACTATCTTTGTGACAATATCGTAACTATACTTATCTCACTGTTAATCTTGTATTTCATTCCCACATGAGAAACATCGCCATTGATCATCACTTTGTTCGCAATCATGTTTCAACATGTGCAATACAGCTTCGTACATCTCATCCAATGATCAGCTGGAAGACACACTTACAAGCCTCTCTTAGCTGCCAAGATCATTCACACATTGTCCAAGATCGAAAATTTCAATAGGAACTCCGGCTTGTGGGGACATGTTGATAAGTATGATTTTACATTTATCCAAGCCGTCAAAAGTGGACCATTGTAAGTGTTTTTTAGTGTAATTTTACATAAATATGTGTTGATTTTGTTATTGTAGGTCAAAACCCAAGTTTGGTGGTGTTTGGAGCAAAAGTGGCAAAAAAGGACTAAATAGAAATAAAAGTAGAAATACAAAGATCAACTTGCAAATGTCCAAACATTTAATGACCTGGGATGCAAATATATAGGAGCAGAATTGAAATAAAAGTTTAAGTTAGAAGGCTAAATTGGCAACAATGTAAAGATTAGGGGCTTACCGAGCAAATAAATTAGGACTATGATACAAAGTGGGGATGAATTTGGCTCGTGCGATCTCACAAGCCAAGTTCATTGTGATCGCGGGCCATTGAAATTATAAGCAAATGCCTAATTTTTCATTCAATACAATCGTAGGGCCATGCGATCGCATGGGTTTTCCAAGGACGACAGTCTAGCAGATTATTTTTCTTTCCTTATTTGTTTGGACTTCTTTAAGACTCTTTTTTGGACACATATTGATGCACGAATTTGGGGGTTATTATAGGTTCTATAAATACACTTTATGAGAGAAAAAAGTGGAGGATTGAAGAGAAAATTATACACAATTATTTACACAACTTTAGAAACTCTTGGAGGAATTCCACATAAAAAATATCAAATTCTTGGAAGAAAAATTACAATAAATCATTGGAGCTTTGGATGATTTTGAAGAATAAGACGGCGTTGTCCAAGATCGTTGAAGAGATTGGGTTGTCTCCGTCTTTTATTCTAAATTATCTCGCTTATGTATTCACTTTTTATCTTGTTTTTTGTAATCAAAATATGATAGGCTAAACTCTTGTAGCTAGATTTTTTATGAAACTTTGTTGACACTTTAATCTAATAAATTGCTTGTTTTTATTCTTATTTTTGGGTTAATTTTTTATCATTCATTAATTCTGTTTTGATATATGATCACCATTAAAACGTGTTTGTGATTTATAAATTAGCACATGGTTATGAACAACATATGGTCCTATAGTTGATTGTATATGTCATTATACTCTATGAAGTCGTTATGTGAATCTTTGTAAATTATTGCATGTTTATATGTTCAAAATTTAATTAGAGATAATTAGATTCATATATAAGTATAGAATTGATTGACCATCGAGAGAGACTATTGATTAAAATTAAATAATTGATTTTTATCCTAGGCATCTAAGTTCTTATTTTTGTTGATTCTTAGCTATTGAATTAATTATCGTCCTAAAATTTGGCCAATTTAGAATAGTTCTTGGAATTTGTGTTGATGCCGAGAGGTGATACATGTGTCTAGCTGAAATAACAAACGATATTAAGTCCGATATTAGATAGAGATATACTTCTATGTTTAGTGCAATCTTTGGTGATATTCTAACTTTGTGTTGCATTCTTTGTAAATTCGAATCCATCATAGAGATATAGTTGGGTCATAGATGAGAACTAATTTAATTTGTATCGAGAGAGCAAATAAGTGCAATTTTGTACTGATTGGGGCCCACAAAAAGAGACAATTATGAGTACTCTTATATAATTTCAGCATAATGGCGTATTGATTTTGATCATTATAGGACAATAACCAAATTCAAGTGTTGATCAAACAAAAAGAAAGCAAACATAAGAAAAATGGGACTCAATTGAACAATTAGAGAGAATTGAGGAACTTGTCAAGTAAATACCAAAAAGAACAATTCAGAATTAGATTTCAAGTAACCATGCGACCGCATGGTTAAGTATTTCTGCGATCGCAAGGGTTGAATTTGTGCTGGAGAACGTAATTGGACAAAACCATGCGATCGCAAGGTCTTGAACCATATGATCGCATGGTTATATCGTGCATTATTTTGTTGTTTCTCGATGGAAACATGACTCTATTCCGTCTAGGATAAAACATCAACTTAAAACACATTTTGGAGAGTTGGATGGAGGATATAAAAGGCAGAGGATGGAGAAATCGCAGGAGGCGAATTTTGGAGACAAAAATACATCAGAAGAATCGAAGATCAAGGAACAGATTCAAGATTCTTTGGCTGAAATCACATGTTGTATATCTTTTTTCTTCTTTTTCCTCTAGAACATGATTAAGTCAACTCTTTTAATATTTTACAAAATTATATCCAGCTAATTTACTTATTGCTAGGATGAACAATGAAACCTTACATTTTTAATTAATTAGAAGTTTTTTAGTTGTAGTAATTAATTGCTTCTGGGTTGATTATTCTTTATTCTTTTTTTCTATTGGTTTAATGCTTGATCACATTTGGAATGTTTTGTGATCTTTATTGAAATCGAGAGATTCAATCTAGATAAGCACATGGTATTGAATAACATAGGGTCTAATAATAGATAGAAATTAAAATCTACAACAATGTTATTCAATACCATGTGCTTATCTAGATTGAATCTCTCGATTTCAATAAAGATCACAAAACATTCCAAATGTGATCAAGCATTAAACCGATAGAAAAAAAGAATAAAGAATAATCAACCCAAAAGCAATTAATTACTACAACTGAAAAACTTCTAATTAATTAAAAATGTAAGGTTTCATCGTTCATCCTAGCAATAAAGTAAATTAGCTGGATAGAATTTCGTAAAATATTAAAAGAGTTGAATTAATCATGTTTTAGAGGAAAAAGAAGAAAAAGAAATACAACATGTGATTTCAGCCAAAGAATCTTGAATCTGTTCCTTGATCTTCGATTCTTCTGATGTATTTTTGTCTCCAAAATTCGCCTCCTGCGATTTCTCTATCCTCTGCCTTTTATATCCTCCATCCAACTCTCCGAAATGTGTTTTAAGTTGATGTTTTATCCTAGACGGAATAGAGTCATGTTTCCATCAAGAAACAACAAAATAATGCACGATATAACCATGCGATCATATGGTTCAAGACCTTGCGATCGTATGGTTTTGTCCAATTACGTTCTCCAGCACAAATTCAACCCTTGCGATCGCAGAAATACTTAACCATGCGGTCGCATGGTTACTTGAAATCTAATTCTGAATTGTTCTTTTTGGTATTTACTTGACAAGTTCCTCAATTCTCTCTAATTGTTCAATTGAGTCCCATTTTTCTTCTGTTTGCTTTCTTTTTGTTTGATCAACACTTGAATTTGGTTATTGTCCTATAATGATCAAAATCAATACGCCATTATGCTGAAATTATATAAGAGTACTCATAATTGTCTCTTTTTGTGGGCCCCAATCAGTACAAAATTGCACTTATTTGCTCTCTCGATACAAATTAAATTAGTTCTCATCTATGACCCAACTATATCTCTATGATGGATTCGAATTTACAAAGAATGCAACACAAAGTTAGAATATCACCAAAGATTGCACTAAACATAGAAGTATATCTCTATCTAATATCGGACTTAATATCGTTTGTTATTTCAGCTAGACACATGTATCACCTCTCGGCATCAACACAAATTCCAAGAACTATTCTAAATTGGCCAAATTTTAGGACGATAATTAATTCAATAGCTAAGAATCAACAAAAATAAGAACTTAGATGCCTAGGTTAAAAATCAATTATCTAATTTTAATCAATAGTCTCTCTCGATGGTCAATCAATTCTATACTTATATATGAATCTAATTATCTCTAATTAAATTTTGAACATATAAACATGCAATAATTTACAAAGATTCACATAACGACTTCATAGAGTATAATGACATATACAATCAACTATAGTCATATGTTGTTCATAACCATGTGCTAATTTATAAATCACAAACACGTTTTAATGGTGATCATATATCAAAACAGAATTAATGAATGATAAAAAATTAACCCAAAAATAAGAATAAAAACAAGCAATTTATTAGATTAAAGTGTCAACAAAGTTTCATCAAAAACCTAGCTACAAGAGTTTAGCCTATCATATTTTGATTACAAAAATACAAGATAAAAAGTGAATACATAAGCGAGATAATTTAGAATAAAAGACGGAGACAACCCAATTTCTTCAACGATCTTGGACAACGCCGTCTTATTCTTCAAAATCATCCAAAGCTCCAATGATTTCTTGTAATTTTTCTTCCAAGAATTTGATATTTTTTATGTGGAATTCCTCCAAGAGTTTCTAAAGTTGTGTAAATAATTGTGTATAATTTTCTCTTCAATCCTCCACTTTTTTTTCTCTCATAATGTGTATTTATAGAACCTATAGTAACCCCAAATTTGTGCATCAATAGGTGTCCAAAAAAGAGTCTTAAAGAAGTCCAAACAAATAAGGAAAGAAAAATAATTTGCTAGACTGTCGTCCTTGGAAAACCCATGCGATCGCATGGCCCTACGATTGTATTGAATGAAAAATTAGGCATTTGCTTATAATTTCAATGGCCCGCGATCACAATGAACTTGGCTCATTAGATCGCACGAGCCAACTTCATCCCCACTTTGTATCATAGTCCTAATTTATTTACTCGGTAAGCCCCTAATCTTTACATTGTTGCCAATTTAGCCTTCTAACTTAAACTTTTATTTCAATTCTGCCCCTATATATTTGCATCCCAGGTCATTAAATGTTTGGACATTTGCAAGTTGATCTTCGTATTTCTACTTTTATTTCTATTTAGTCCTTTTTTGCCACTTTTGCTCCAAACACCACCAAACTTGGGTTTTGACCTACAATAACAAAATCAACACATATTTATGTAAAAGTACACTAAAAAAAACTTACAATGGTCCACTTTTGACGGCTTGGATAAATGTAAAATCATACTTATCAACATGTCCCCACAAGCCGGAGCTCCTATTGAAATTTTCGATCTTGGACAATGTGTGAATGATCTTGGTAGCTAAGAGAGGCTTGTAAGTGTGTCTTCCAGCTGATCATTGGATGAGATGTACGAAGCTGTATTGAACATGTTGAAACATGATTGCGAACAAAGTGATGATCAATGGCGATGTTTCTTATGTGGGAATGAAATACAAGATTAACAGTGAGATAAGTATAGTTACGATATTGTCACAAAGATAGTTGGGTGATGTAGGACTGAACACCTATTTCCTGCAAGAGTTTTTGAATCCACCTAGTCTGCATCAGTGAACCTGAGCAGAACAAGAGGCAAGAGCAACGTATTCATCTTCGGTAAATGAATGAGCAACTGAATTACCCGCCCAGTCTGCATTAGTGAAAACAGTTGGGTGAAGTTCACTATTCTTGCAAAGAAGAAGACCATGATGAATTGTGTGTTTTAAGTAGTGAAGAATTCATTCTATCTCCGAGGAATGATGCATGAGTTGGGACAATTTGTCTACATGGAAGGAGATGTCAAGACATGTCACATTTATGTTAGATTATTTACTGAATCCATATATACAGATGATTACACATTTCTAACATAAGAACATCATGCTGTAATTATCAAGATTAATACTGAAATAGAAGCGTACCTGAATCCATAATTTTGTTTGATCGAACGGGGTTATGGTCTTCCAATTGATTCGTGGTTTTCTCTGTAATGTCTCTTGCTGATAGAGATGCAGAGAGTTATAAAAAAATCCACGCTCAATTGGGGACCATGACTTGTATAAATAACTGTAATTCAGTTATTATTTTTCAATGTTGTAAAATTGGCCCCTCATCAATTTAAAACACTGTATCCGTCTCTACACTTTAATCTCATGACACTTAATACCCATTAGTCCAAAATAGTCTTTAGTGGATCACATTATTGACTAAAACCTTAAGATAGCACCACACATTTTAATATATATGTTTGGCTCCATATGTTGAATTTTATTCAACAATCTCCCACTGGGCCATACATATATCCTTACAAATGTGCACAACCTTATGAGCTCAAAATGTTTGCTATCACTGTTAAGGGTATTTACAAACAATCTCGTCCATCAGTCATATCAATGTAGGATTAATGCGACTTTCGTTACATTAATCGTAACTAAATCCATCAATGGTCACGTACACCAATACAACCAAATGACATAGATCAATCATGAGAGTGTAGTATGAAAATTACATGTTATGTGATCCACACATGTCCTACTGTATTCCTTAAATGAGATCAATACCAAACATAATGTAACAGAGTGGAATGAACTGAATACTTTATTTCTGTACAAAAAATTATCCAAATACACAAATGTGTCCAAAACAAACATAAAGCAATCAAAAAATACAAACTCCCACTAAAACATGATATCCTCAAGAAATACAACACCCATATGAGCAATGTGCTCATGAAAGACCTTGGGTGGTAATCCCTTAGTAAGCGGATCTGCAATCATGGAGTTTGTCCTAATATGCTCTATGAAAATCTGTCCATTCTGTACCCTTTCTTTCACAACCAGGAACTTAATGTCAATATGTTTTGACTTAGTTCAACTCCTGTTGTTATTAGAATATAGCACTGCAGAGTTATTGTCACAATATAACTTAAATGGTCTTTCAATGCCATTCAGAATGCGCAGCCCAGTGACAAAATTTCGCAGCCATATCCCATGATTAGATGCTTCATAACCTGCTACAAACTCCGCTGCCATAGTGGAAGAAGCTATGAGTGTCTGCTTAGCACTTCTCTAGGAAATAGCTCCTCCAGCTAGCATGCATATGCAGCCTGATGTGAATCTTCTACTGTCTTGGCATCCCGCAAAATCAGAATCGGAGTACCCTACGATCTTTAACTGATCCGATCTGCTGTATGTAAGCATGCAATCTCTTGTTCTCTTCAAGTACCTCATAACCCTTTTTGTTGCTTTCTAATTATTCATCCCAGGGTTACTTAAATATCTGCCAAGCATTCCAACAATGAATGCTATGTCTGGACATGTACAAACATGATCATACATCAGACTTCCAACAGCTGATGCATAGGAAATCTTCTGCATTTCTTTAACTTCAAGATTATTTTTCGGGCACTGATTGAGACTAAATTTGTCTCCTTTAGCAATATGGGTGTCCCCTGGTTTACTATCCTGCATGCCAAACCTTTTAAGAACTTTATCGATATGGCACTTTTGTGACAATCCAAGAATACCCCGAGACCAATCCCGGTGTATCCTAATACAAAAGAGGCGTCCCCAAGATCTTTCATCTCAAAATTCCTTGACAAAAAACTCTTGGTTTCTTGCAACATGCTTATATCATTAGTGGCAAGCAATATGTCATCAACATATAAAACCAGGAAAATATGCTTACTCTTACTGAACTTGTGATATACACAATCATCAATAATATTTATCTCAAAACTAAACGAGATAATCACTTGATGAAATTTGTAGTACCACTGACAGGAAGCTTGCTTAAGTCCATAGATAGATTTCTTTAATTTGCAAACCATATTCTTCGAGTCTTCTGACACGAAGTTTTCTGGTTGCACCATATAGATCGTCTCATCAATGTCTCCATTGAGAAACGCTGTCTTAACATCCATCTGATGTAACTCAAGGTCAAAATGTGTAACAAGTGTCATGACTGTCCTGAAAGAGTTTTTCGTTGAAACCGGAGAGAAAGTCTCTTCGAAGTCAATGCCTTCTTTTTGTGTAAAGCTTTTAGCTACAAGACGAGCCTTATATCTTTCCACATTACCTTTCGAATCTCTCTTGGCTTTAAAAATCTATTTTCAACCAATGGGCTTCGCACCTCTGGTGATGGGACAAGATCCCAAACTTTATTGTCTTGCTTAGACTTATACTCTTCATTCATGGCATCAATCCACTTTTGAGAATCAGAACCCTTCATGGCCTGATGGAAATTGATTGGATCATCTTTCACCATTCCATTATTTACTTCATGTTCTTGGAGAAATACTATAAAATCATCCGAAATAGCATTTTTCCTTTCTCGAGTGGATCTTCTTAATTGTATTGGTTCTTGAGGTTGTTGAGTTTGTACTTCTGGAATGATTGCCTCATTTTGGATTGGAGGTTCTTCAACATTATCTTGTCAAGGTGCTGGATATACTTCTTGATCAATGACAGGTATAGAAACCTGCACATTGTCAAAAGTAATAGTAGTAATCGAAATCGATCATTCCTCAGTTTCTTCCTCAAAAACAATGTCTCTAACCTTATTTCTCCCCCCAAACTCAACATCCTCAAAAAATGTTGCAATTCCCATTTCAAAAATTGACTTAAATGTGGGATTATAAAATTTGTAGCCCCTTGATCGCTTAGAATAACCAATAAAGTAGCTGCTTATAGTTTTGGAGTCCAATTTATTTTCATGTGGCCTATAAGGCCTAGCCTCAGCTGGACATCCCCAAATGTGGAAATGCTTTAGAACAGGTTTTATTCCTGTCCAAAGCTCATAAGGTGTTTTAGCAGCAGATTTAGTTGGTACTCTATTCAGAATATAAGCTGCAATCTTTAATGCTTCTCCTCAGAGTGATTTTGGTAAAGTAGAATGACTAATCATATTCCTTACCATGTCCTTAATAGTCCTGTTTCGTCTTTCACCTACACCATTCATGCTAGGTGATCCTAGCATGGTGTACTGTGGGACGATTCCACATTCCTCTAGGAATTTAGCAAATGGTCCTGGACGTTGTTCACCTGAACTGTCATATCTGCCGTAGTACTCACCACCACGATCCGACCTAACGCTTTTAATCCTTTTGTTGAGTTGATTCTCAACTTCAGCTTTGAACATGTCCAGTGACTCAGATTTTTCATGAATAAGATATAGATGCCCATAATGTGAGTAATCATCTATGAATGATATAAAATATTGTTGACCATTCCAAGAAGCCGTAGGGAATAGTCCACAAATATCTGTGTGTATCAATTCTAAGACGTCTGAAATTCTTTTGGCACTTAACCTTTTTGTTTTGGTCTGTTTTCTCTTGATACAATCAATACAAACATCAAAGTCCGTAAAGTCTAGGGAATCCAAAATGCCATTTGACACAAGTCGTTCAACTCTAGTTTTTGAGATGTGACCTAAGCGCTTGTGCCATAATTTTGCCGAATTTTCTTTATTTAATTTTCGCTTAGTACCACGTGATTCCACATGCAAGGTTTCATTATATGATGCAATAGTATCAAGCAAATATAAGTTATCGTATGAACATAAAGAACCAGTACCAACAATATTTGAATTTAAAGAAAGACTAAACTGACAATTTCCAAAAGAACAATAATATCCAAATTTGTCCAATAAGGAAATAGAAAATAAATTCCGTCTAAACGACGGTACAACAAAAGTATATTTCAAATCCAAATAAAAACAAGTTCCTAACAATAACCTAAAAGTGCATATTGCTTCAACTTCCATCGATTTTTCGTTGCCCACAAAGATAAATCTTTCAGCATGATTTGACTTTCGGTAGAACAGGCAACCCTGCATAGAAACACTTATGTGAGTAGTAGCACCAGAATCTAAGCACCAAGTGTTTCTAGGTACTGAAGCTAAATTAACCTCAGAATAGACCAAATTAAGAAATGTACCTTTCTTTGCATGCCAAGCGTTATATTTGGTACAATCCTTCTTTAAATATCCAGGCTTCTGGCAGAAGAAACAACCCACTTTGTCTTTATGTGGTTTCTTCTGTTCTGGACCCTTAGCAGCTTCATATTCTATTTTTCTTTTCTTGCCCTTATCTTTAGAGGTACTTGCCAAGTTAGCAATTTCAATTCTGTCCTGCTTCAACCTTTCTTCCTCTTGTACACAATATGAAATGAGATCATTTAGAGTCCATTTCTCCTTTTGACAGTTGTAACTGACCTTAAATTGATTGTAATGTGTAGGAAACGATATTAATACTAAATGCACGAGCAAGTCATCAGACAAGTCGAGCTTTAGTGCCTTAAGTTTTGAAGCAATATGAGACATTTGCATGATGTACTCTCTTATGTTTCCCTTGCTTTTATACTTCATTGAAATCAAGCTTTGTAGAAGCGTGCTTGTTTTAGCCTTATCGTTTTTCGCAAAGTGCTTTTCAATTTCAGCAAGAAATTCCTTGGTATCAGTTACCTCCTTAGATACTACACCCCTAAAGGCTTCTGGAATGCCGTGCTTAATGATCATTAGACTCATGCAATTTGAGCGTTCCCACTTCTCAAAATTCTTCCTGTCATCAGGTGAACTTGCATCTGTAAGAGAAGCAGGTTTCTCAATACTGAGAGCAAGGTCGAGATCCATGCAGCCGAGAACAATTAGAGCATTCTCTTTCCAATTATTGAAGTTTGACCCATTAAGTATGGGGATTGAATTGATATTTACAGATATTGTGGAAGTAGTTGAATGAGCTGTATAGAGAAAAAGATAGAAATAGCTTACATTAGTACTTTATTATGCAAATAGTAATTTCAAATATATTGGTAAGGCCCTTCACAAGATACCTAGCACAACATCAATATTTAGTCTTTAGACAAAAATATTGACTCGTAAGTGGTACCTCGATGTAGCAATCAAACACTAACAATAAGACATGTCAATCAATAAACTTTTCTTTGGATCGATTTATTGATCACACGTTAAACCAAATAATCATCACGCGTTTATCACCACAGGTGCATGTGAAATTCCAGCCAAACATTGACCTTTCTTTGGGCCGATCAATATCCGCATGAACAACACACACACTAAAACTTCTAATATTCTAAGTTAATTAAGTTCCACAAGAGAGGTTACTTTGGCAACATGTTGTTTCAATTAATTCACTTTGGAATATTATATTTCTCAAAAGAGCCCATCATACCAAAATTTGAAACTGAATTGACTGTTTTGCATATATTTAAAACTTTAGGATTTGAATTTTTGAAGTTCAAAGCTTTAGGATTAAGTAATCATTAAGTTGGAGGGTTAAATTGCAATTTAATTAAACTTGATTGGCCAATTATGAAAGATTTTAAGCTTGAAGGACTAAATTGCAATTTACCAAAACTTTAGTGGCCAATTTATTAAAATCTTAAACTTTAGGGACTGAATCATAAAATTTAGAACTTCAAAGGCCCAACTTAAATTGATTACTAAAACTGTAGGGACTTATTTGACAAATTCAGAAGTCTAAAGGGCCAACTTAAATGATTTTTAAAACTTTAGGGTTTAATTAATGAGGAAACAAACAGGAGGACCAGAGAATAAATAAACCAAAATTTGAAAATTGCAAACTAGCCCTTTAGAACTTCTAATTTCCGTAGGAGGTCCCTTAGCCCAAAACCTGAAAACGCAACAGCTAGGGTTGAAACCTTAGCTGTCGCAGCCGCCGTAGAGCCCGGAAATGGTGGCACGGAGACCGCGGCGCCACATGCCGACGATCCCCGCTACAGCGCCATCTCTGGCGCTGCAAACCTACATGCAGCGACGCTGCCAACCGCCCACAGCGCCATCTCCGGCGCTGCGAGTTCCTTCCTCCGACGACGCGCCCCCATTAAGGAGATCATCCGACCATAAAATCCGAAAACCCAATTCGATTAAATTAATATACAGATTGCAAAAATTGAAAAAACCATATTTCTTGAACAATATATATATATATATATATATATATATATATATATATATACAGAAATTGAATCCATATATTCATGAACATGTTATCCAGATTCTTGTGGGCAATTCTTCTTGAAGAAAAAATATATACATGCAGAATCTGAAAAAAAAAAATTGGCTGAATTCTAATTTTCAATTAAAACTTGAATCCAATTTTTCCAAAGGATGCATATTTCAAAATTACAAAAATTTCAGAAAATACATATCCATAAAAATATAAATTTGATAATTCAACATGAAGGTGGCTCTGATACCACTTGTTAGATTATTTACTGAATTCATATATACAGATGATTACACATCTGTGACTTAAGAACATCATGCTGTAATTATCAAGATTAATACTGAAACGGAAGCGTATCTGAATCCATGATTCTGTTTGATCGAACGGGGTTATGGTTTTCCAATTGATTGAACATGTTATACAGGTCAATTGGAGACCATGACTTGTATAAATAACTGTAATTCAGTTATTATATTTCAATGTTGTTAAATTGGCCCCTCATCAATTTAAAATATTGTATCCGTCTCTACACTTTAATCTCATGACATTTAATACCCATTAGTCCAAAATAGTCTTTAGTGGATCACTTTATTGACTAAAACCTTAAGATAGCACCACACATTTTAATATATATATATATATATATATATATATATATATATATATATATTGAAGGCATCAATGGTTTGTCTAAATGTAGTGGTGTTGGTACTAGGGGAGTCATCCTATAGACCAAGGGATTGGGAACTTGACATGGATTTGGTACAAGGGTTAGCTCCTGTCATATTCGTACGATGTAGAAGGTCTCATACATACTTGTAAAAATGAGGCCCGATGGAAGAACTTCCATACCAAGAAAGTAGTGCAAGGAGTCGATGTCCTTGATATAGAAATGCTGAGAAAAGGCGCTAATAAATTTGGCGATAGCAATGGGGTTATTGCCAGTAATAAGAAAATCATCAACATACACCAAAACATAGATGGTGATCGAGTGAAATAGAGGAATAGATATGAATCACTGTGGGCGTTGGAAATACCATAGGAATGAAGAAAGCTCTTGAATTCATTGTACCAAACGCATGGCGCCTATTGAGCCCATAAATTGCTTTCTTAAGGCGGCAAATGCGAGTAGGATGTGGAGTGTCAATGCGTCATTGAAGCACGGAGGCCAACTCATGTGTGTGTATATATATATATCCTCAGTTAGAGACCTATAAAGGAAGACATTATTTATATCAAGTTGTTTAATGGGCCAGTCATGATGTAGGATGATGGTAAGAATAAGGTGAATGGTGGTCGGCTTAACAACGGGGCTAAAGGTGTCGTTGAAGTCAATACAACATCGTTGATGAAACCCTTTCGCTACAAGACGGGCTTTGTAGAGAGAGATGGAACCACCAGGATTCCGTTTGATGTGGAGGACTCATTTGCTGCCAACAACATTTTTGTTAAGATCAAGACGAAGCAATTCCCATATGCCATTATGAAGAGCATTAAGCTCATTGGACATGGCATGACGCCAATGAGAAAGCTTAATGGCTTGGGAAACACAAGAATGTTCAAGAGAGTCCGGCAATGGGTGTGTAGTGGGGGTAGAGTTGAACTGTTTTGGTTTGGATATATTGTTTTTAGACCGTGTGACCATAGGATGCACATTGAGACTTGTGGTGGAAGGGATGAACTGCGTAGGCTGGAGAATCTCAATGTGGACATCAATGATGGGATAGGAGTTGGAGTAGTTCAACAGAGTCCGGCAATGGGTGTGTAGTGGGGGTAGAGTTGAACTGTTTTGGTTTGGATATATTGTTTTTAGACCGTGTGACCATAGGATGCACATTGAGACTTGTGGTGGAAGGGATGAACTGCGTAGGCTGGAGAATTTCAATGAGGACATCAATGATGGGATAGGAGTTGGAGTAGGTGAAGAGATGAGATGAGCGGAGAATTTCAATGGACATCAATGATGGGATAGGAGTTGGAGTAGGTGAAGAGATGAGATGAACGGAGAATTTCAATGTGAACATCAATGATGGGATAGGAGTTGGAGTAGGTGAAGAGACGAGATGAACGACGAGGGAGGAGAATGCAATTCTCAGAGGGAAGTGGACTGCTGGAATGGTGCAACTGAGGGTAAGGCTACTGCCAGTGTGGGGGCCGGAACCCCATGGGAAGAAGAGGGTTTGAATAGCCACGGAGGTGACCATGGAGTTTAATAGGGATGGATTAGGACATGAGAAGAGGGTGAAGGGGGTGAGTGTGTAAGCCAAAGGGCAAACCCATGAGACTAGATTGAATGAGGCAGAGAGTGGTGCGACTGTGAAGTCGTCAGATCAAATTGATCCAAAATCAATTTATACGGTGATTGCAGAGTGAGGCATCTAATATTGGGAATTTCGAATTATTGCCACTAGTAAAATGACATTAACCAGCAAGAGAAATGAACAAAATATGAACTATCATTGATGAATTGTACCAATAATACATAGCTGAAGTCCATTCCCTCTTCTGTCCCATCTCTCGTAGAAGGGAGGGTCAGTAATGGAATGTTGAGAAGCTAGGACCACAAATGACTGTACAACTAAGTGAGCTTTACATCAATCCTCTGCAGTGAATCTACTGTACCTAGTTATTGTGCGCATTATCAAACGTCCCTACATACACCTGCTTCGCCCATTTCTTTTCATTTTTCAAGTTTTTGTAATTGTATTGATTTTCAAGGTCTTCCTATGACAATAGACCCTTCAGCTGGATGGTATCAACATATGCTACAACTGTACACAAACTCTTCAAGCAGACTAGAGTCATTTGAAAGCTTTCTGAGACTCGAAGTTATAATGTGGTCTGTATACAATTCTGTACAGTTGATCATATCCAGCAAGTACTCCAGCCCCAGCTACCCCAAGAAGCATGTTTGCCGTAACTCCTCTAAACAATGCTGAAAAACCTTCAAGGTGAATGACTTCGCGAAATGAATGCATGGCATTACGATACTTCACTGTTTGTCCAGAAGTTAGCATCATTCTCCTTCGCACTGTGTCGAAAGGATAGGCACATACCCCAGAAACAGTTGTTATACTCCAACCCAAGAAAAAACTAGCAAAGAAATTGTCCTGCATATCAGATTTAGTGATGAGTACACTCTCCCCAAGTGTTGACAATACCACACAAAGAAAATGAAGCACTGAAGGCACAAAAACTTTACTATAAATTGTCCCTAAATCCAAATGAGTGATCTGTTGCGCTCTCGTTTTCTTTTCAGTTTTTCCTTGGTTTAACTACACATGCTCATAATATCTATCTACTGATAAAATTTCCATCAATTATGCAGAAACAAGAAAGCAGATGGTTCTGAAATTGGCAGTGGTGCAATGCATCATAAGTGTTATGGTTGATGCAAATTACAGCCTACCAGCAAGACAAACAATTAACAAAAAGTTATAGCAATCAAGGAGATTCACTCACCTGAAATGGTCCAACCAAAACAATAGGTTTCATGGTGTCGTAGATCCCAAAATACATGCCTCGATAAAGAGTTATTCCTATGATTGAAGCCCCGAATCCCCGGTACAGACCACCTATTCCATCAGTGGACAAAGTTTTACGGTACACATCTATTAGCCCCTTAAATTGCTGTTTACCATTGATGGGGCATTGCCTAGCATCTGTGCCCAGCCGAGTTCGTGCATAATCCAGGTGATAAAGAAATAGTGAGGTAGTTGCTCCTGCAGCACTCCCAGAAGCAACATTTCCAGCAAACCACTTAAAATACCCATCTTTCTCTTTTGAACATCCAAATAGGGTCTTGAAGTAACCTTTGAATGCGAAGTTGAAAGCCTATTGAAAGTTAAATAATGTCTCCTCAGCAACAACGTACACAGCATCATAAAGGACCAAAAACCTCATTATGAAACTTAATTTCATTGATAAAAACGTGAGTATGGTAACAGTGAATGTAGAAAGTAGAAACATAACAATTAGGGGTGGGGTGGGGTGGGGTGGGGTGGGGTGGGGGGGGGGGGATGTAATTCTTTCATAATCCAAAATGTAATTGTTCTAAACATGAAAATTGGCTATTTTTTTTGGCGGATATGAGTCCGTTAAGGAAAAAAGAAAAGAATGCAAGCTTATTATATAACTACTTTAATGGATGAAAATATTCAATGTATAATGCATTCCATGATTAAAAAGCTGCACATGACAAGAGTTAAGAGTCAGCAAGGTATTCACTAACTGTCCAAAATTAGTTGTCGTAGAATAAATCACTTTGTGGCAAAATGCTAAGAGTCAAGTTTTCTAGGGATCATGGTATAAAGATTTATAAACCAACCTTAAAAGTTGAAAGTGATTCATTTTCCTTCAATCACATTCAGAAGCAAACCAAAACATAGGTGTAGTTCATCATTAAAATGTTGTAACTAAGAAGCATATAGTTTAATATAATTCTCATTATGCAAAAATTCCTTGGACTATACTATGCATGTATGAGAATGCAACAAGGGCAGAAGATTAGCATGTTATCTCAGAGAGCCAAAATAAATTCAAAAATCAAAATTGCTGTGATGGAAAAGATACATATGATGGTCAATTATGAGGAAAATCGTGAGCAGTGAACACATATCTTCATAGCGCAAAAAAGCATTAGAGAGAGGATGTTTCCCTGAAGAAATTTTTATTTCAGTGCTTTACTAAAAACAATCATAAACCAAGATTTATTTTTATGTTGTCTTTTCCTTTGTTGACATCTTCTAACTACTTGAATGCCTATGTTTCTTTACCTTACTACCTGAATTGTAAATAGTGTTCATTATCCACAGAAAATATATTATTCTGCTGTATAGATATGACATTCAGAATTTCGCCGACCTGTAAATAGTTTATCAATCGTCATGATGACTTTTAATTTTAATTACATGCAAACTAATTATTTAAGAAAAAACCGAGGTAAACTTCTTACAAAGCCAGAGCACACATCTATATAAAAGCTAATTCATAGAGAAATTGGTGATTAAAACATTAAACTGCTGAGGCAATATTTTCTCCTAACAAATGAAGATAGTAATAATAACTTAAACAACTGTGATATTCTATTAGAGTGATAAGGGGAAGAGGCAACATCAAACCGTTTGACATACAAAGCTTGTGAAATGAAAATCAGTAAGAAATTACGGATCTCACAGAAGCAAAAAAAGGTAACAAGGAAAAAGATATACCTGTGTAGGAAAATATCGTATGACATTAGCCTGGTTGCCCCTCCAAAAGGACAAAACACCCTCCTCTCTAAGAACCCTCTTGAAGCAATCACCAATACCCATATAGGGTCTTTGAAGCTGTCCCCTTTTTATCAACTCTCCTTGATTCTGTAACAGAAGCTTCACTCTCTCAATCGGTGCAGCAGCACTTTTTGCTACAATTGCTGCAGACCCTCCCATAATGAAATCCACCGAAAATTTCTCAGACCTTGTTTCCATCTCAAACCCCTCTCCCTTGCCCTCTCTAGACCTGCACAAGTGAACATCCAAATGACATTTCAGAAGATAATTTTTCTCTTTTCTTTTAATTCTGTTTCTTGCAGGACTTTACCACTTTTTAACTGTAAACTGAACCAAGAGGTATTTTTTGGGTTGACTAATGAGAAATTTGAGTGGCAGAAGAGAACTTCGAGGGAAAAAATTGATATAATTCATTTGATAGGGTTCCAAACTGACAGAAAAAAAGAATTCCAACAAGAAGACAGCATCAATATAAGTGTTTTCAGTAAGTACTATAAAATGACACAAAATCAAAGACTTAAAATAATAAAATATAAAAAATATAAAAAAAGATGAAGAAATGAAGTGTTATTCCGCTTGATGGCACTGATACTCTATAATAGAGCACCGTTCTAATGCCCACAGTGGGCAATGTTATAATGCCCACTAGGATACTTGTCCAGTGGGCATTGGATGAGTGTAAGGTCATTAGAACATTTTCCCTCTATAATAATGTTTAGATTTTAGCCATCGCAGATAACAATTGGTTCTAGAGCACTTATTGTCTAACTTGAAATTGCATTACCATGTTGAGTCAAAAATTTCCAAGATAAAGTATTAGACTTAGCTAAGCTGATACGACTTGCTGATGCTGGCATGGGAGGAAAATTTGCAAGGAATTCAGTGTCTATTGTCTAAGTAGGAAGGCATCATTTTGAGATGATATCCCAATGTCGGTTCGGAGTGTGTTGTGCCAGTTTGTTTGTCAGAATACATTCTGTCCTTGCATTCTATTGAAATAGTGGTTAGGCAAGATTATGGAATTAACAGCTACAATGGATTATCCAGAATATGAGTTATTATCAACATTTGAGAAACTGATTCATCTGTACAGATTGTGGGGATCAGGAACCCTATTAGAAAAATTCAAATCGAGTCAAAATGAAATCCTGTTTCAAAATCTCTCTCTCTCTTTCTCTGAAAATTCTCATTAAACTCAATCTCTCTCTCTCTCTCTGAAAATTCTCATTAAACTTAATTGAAGTATCTCAAATTGCACTGAATCTGAATCATGAATTTATGATATACCATTAAAGGATCTTCATCATAACACAAGATGAAATTAAATTAATATTTGGGTTATTTCCAATTCCAACCAAAAGCCACCCAGGAATCATCACAAAAACGAGTCTTTACAAGAGTAAATCCATGCAAATATTAAAATACAGTACTATATATCTGAATAAATAAACATAAAAAAGGTGCATCGGTTCAAATTAGATTTATATTCATATTCAAACCAAGCAAAAAAAAATTCCATCAACTGGGTCCTTTGCATTCCCAAAGAATAAAAATACCCAACAAAGATTCCAGCCCAACGAAAAATCTCAACCCCAATATATACATATATGTACATATACAGCACATATATGTATTCACAAATGTAGATATACAATGAGTATATATTACACACATAAAGAGATACACATAACAGATATCCATATATATAAATATGCAAAGGGAGAAAGACTTACAGGAGGGGCAAAGGGTATGAAAAGGTTGAAGCTGCGGGGAAGGAGAGTCGCCCTCCACCAGGCAGGAGGAGGAGGGGGAGAGAGATGTGGTTATTAATATTTCCTCCATATCTTTATCTTTATTCAAAGATAAATTTCTTATTTCTGTCGAGATACGTTGGAGTTAATTTCAATAATACTCACCGAAGTTATTAAAATATTTTTATGACCTACAATTTAGGATAGCAATATACCTTGCCCGTTCTCGTCTGGGCGGACAAATTGGAACGGGTGGGTGTGGTCCCTCACTGTCCCTGTTCTATTTGGGATTTTTAGGAGGTATGGTGGGATAGAGTAGGACAGAAATTCATCTACTAGCCGATTTAATTATTTATTGAATTTTTAATATTATTTTTTATTATTTTAAATACGATTTGAATTTAGGAATATAACTAGAGGTAGCAAAATAGACTGACCCAGTGGGCAAGCCCATATAACCCAGAATCTGGACTGGACTGGCCCAATTAAAAATTTGTCAAATAAAAATTGGGTCAATTTGACCTGTTATAACTAACCCACGGGCTGAAGTTGAGCTGGCCCAGTAACTTTTTTTTTCTTTCTTTTTTACCCCAATCACCCAAATCCAACCCAACCCAACCCCTCCACTCTCCCTCTCCAGAAACAATGCTGCAGCAGGGAGGGAATTTTCTCCCTTATTTCTGGCAACGGCGCCACGCCGTTGTAGGAAACAAGGGGGGAAATCCCCCCTCCCCCCCAAAAACCAGGTGGTTTCGCACGATGCTGGAGCAAGGGCGAGTTTTCCTGGGGGAGTTTTTCGGCACCGGCGCCATGCCGTTGTAGGAAACAAGGGGAAAATCCCACCCTCCCCAACTCCCTAGTTTCGCGGTCGTGAAACCTAAACCAAGTGGTTTCGCGGCCACGAAACCACGGCGACACCACTTTTCGCAAAACCAGATAGTCGTGATCGCGACCGGGTGGGTGCGAAACCAGATAGTCGGGATCGCGACCGGGGGAATTCTCCTACACACACACACACACACCCCCTCCCTGTTGCAGGGATTCGTCGCGATTTGGCCTGGATTTGGTTAGGGGTGGAGTGGGGGTCCTTTTGGTGTTGGTGTTGGTGTTGGTGTTGGTGGTGGCGGTGGAGGTGAATTTTTTTTCTTTTCTTTTTTTTTAATTTTTTTTAAAAAAATAAATTAAAAATTTATGTTGGGCTGGCCAATAGCCCGGTGACTGAAAATCGGGTTGGGCTGGCCCAATAAATATGAGCCCGTGTAAATCTAGGTCCCAACCTAATTTTTTGTGTGGCCCGTCTGGCCTATTTGCCACTTCTAAATATAACAATAAAATTAAGGGAAATTTTCACAAGTAAGCTATTTTATGTTATTATTTATAAAAAAACTGTAACATGTTTTTTATTTCAAAAATACTGGGTTTCATCTAATTTTTAATTAGTTATTTAATTGATTAAATATTGTAACAGAATCTTTAATTATCTCATTTACTATTTTGATTAAGATTTTATATATAACTAATTAAAATATTCTCTCATCAATCTAATCTCTGTCATGTTTCTCTCTCTTTTATCATTTACAATCCTAATCATTTCAACATCTCTCCAACATTACAATAAACTTCAAGTCGTCTCGACCAACTGCAAAGCATCTTCTTCATGCAAAATCGTGTCTGATGATAACATTCCCATATTTATAACCGAAACAGATTTTTGTAATATCGTTTGCAACAGATTAATAATAGAGACAAAGAAATAGATTTTTGTAATATCGTCTGCAACATATTAGTAATAGAGAGAATGCAAACTGATTTTGTAACAATATTTGCAACACATTAATAACATAGACAACGAAAGAGATTTTTGTAACATCATCTGCAACATATTAGTAACAGAGACAATGCAAACTGATTTTGTAATAATATTTGCAACAGATTAGGAACATGGACAATCCAAAATTGATTTTGTAACAACTTTTGCAATAGATTAGTAAGCACATATTCGCCGGCGACTTCCTTCAATATGTGCATACATGTGTGGTTCTTTTGTCCGGCGACTGAAATTTCTGCAAATCGAGGGGTTATAGTTACATCTAGATATAGAACCTTAGTTATTTAGGGGATTAAGTGATATGGGTAGTGGAGAACCCTAGAGATTTAAGAGATTGACTGATTTTGGGATTGTGCATTCATGGAGAGATGATTGGGATGAAGTGGGTTTGGGATGAAGATCTGTTTGCTGTTTTTCCAATGCTGATCGTGATTTCTGGCGGGTTTGGTGTGCTGAATAGGGTTTGTGAAGATGACTATTATTTTTCTCTCTCTGAGTGTTTTTTCTCTCACCGCCGAATGAATGGAAAAAATATATTATATTTCCTTTTTGTACATATTATAATATATGAATATAAATATTAATATATAAATAATACCCAATATTTTTAGAATATTTACATTAGAAAAGTAAATTTAAGAATATATTGTATATACATAGTAATAAGTGTAATTTCCTCTAAAATAAAAGTGATTACGTACTAAGCCTTCACATCCAATAACAACCATTTAGCAATTGATTCCTTTTCCTTTTAGTTGACATCTAGTTTAGCTCTATCACGACATTTTTTACTGTTTATTAGAATTTGAAAATTAGGGTTAGGGTTAAAGTAAGCATTTTGGGATTTTTTTTTTTACTAAACATGGGGTTTTTCTTTTAACATTTACTTTTTATTTTGAAGATCTGTAATTTTATGACACAGACAATGATCATTAATCGACATCAAGATTTAATAGGCCAACGTCAAATCTAGACTGGATACTGCTGAAAGAGTGACAAATTATGTAGCATTATTTAACTTTGGGTTATAAAAATACTTTAATAACTAATTTATTCAAAAAAAATAAAAAATAAACCAGAAAATTTGTCCCACAAAAAGAAAAAGAAAGCCCAAATATAAATCTCTTAATTTACTACAACACTGAAAAAAGAATATGAAATTTGTAGCCATTGTTCCACATAGTGTTCTAAAATCGATGCATTTGCAAAATGAGTCGCATTGATGGTATGCGTGTAAAACTGTGGTCAACTCTTTTTGTTGACCGTATAGGCAAAAATATGTGAGAATAAATGTGATTAGGTGCGAATAAAAGCGATTACTTTGATAGTGGTTTGATAATTTAAAGAATATTAAAAATTTCCAACTTCTTTCATATAGGTGCACTCCAAGAAGAAGAACCCTAGATGCTACAAGGATGAAACATCTAGTTTATGTCAAATTTAAGAATTATGCTTCATGTACATAATGGTGTACATCCTCCTTTATAGATGATGAGTTGGCATTTCTCCTATTTTAACTTAAAAGTGGAAATGTATTACTTTTAAACTGGGACTGTTGCACGAAAATGAATTGGTCAAATTAAAAATCACTATTCATGCCGCCCTAGAATTCTAATTCCGCCAAAATAGAGAGACGATACATACAGTGGCAAGCATGACTTCTCCACCCACAGGCGACATTAACTCCACTGCTCGCCCTTCATCTTCTCTGGCAAGCCTTATCACAATGATTCAATGAGGTAATTTTTTGTCTTACTTGTTGTAAAATGAGGTGTGAGATATCGATCTGGAAAACCCTCGATGATCATGTGATTCTTGTAAAAAAATTTCTGCTTGTAGTAAAATCGAAAAATTGAAATTTTTAATTTTTTTGATAGAAATGGGAAAAAATTAAAATGTTTCCTGCTTGTTTCCCGGCTGGAATGGTTATGAAAATGACTTTTAATGTATTTTTTGCAATTTGCGGTTAATCAAATTTCATCTTCCGACGATGAGACAATAAATATTGTTGTTGAAAATGTGGATGACAAAAGTTTGGACAATGCTAACATATTAGATGATGAAACCTTAGGAAGAGATAATGAGTGTGCACCTAAGGTTAGGAAGAAGTTTACGGAAGAAAATGAAGTATTCGAGTTCTGTAAACAGTACGCCGATCATCTAGGTTTTCCAATGAGAAAAAGAAATTCGAAGAGGGTTGATGATGGGAATCTAAGATACGTGACATTTACGTGTAGTCGTGAGGGCCGAAGAAATAGTGGTACAAGCACTTCTTTCAAGCCTCAACCAACAATTCAAATAGGTTGTAAAGCTAGGATAAAAGCATCTTCAGATATTTGGGGAACATGGCGAATTAACACAGTCCATCTTCATCATAATCATAAAACAAGTCATTCAAAATCTAGTCTGTATCGATGCAATCGAGAACTTAGTACACGTGTGAAATGGAAGCTTGAAGTAGATGATATAGTTGGAATTCCATTGCACAAAAGTTATAACTTGGTTGTTGTTGAAGCAGGTGGGTATGAGAAGATGATATGTATCGAGAAGAATTGTAGAAACTAAATTGAAAAAGTGAGGCAGTTACGACTTAGGGAAGGAGATGCTGTAGCAATAGAAGCTTACTTTTCAAAAATATGAACAAATTGTCCTGGTTTTTTTTAGTATGGATTTGGATGAAGAATCTCGATTAAATAACATACTTTGGGCAGATAATAGGTGTAGGCAAGCGTATAAGGAATTTGGCGATGTACTCACATTTGATACAACATATCTGACTAACAAGTATGACATGCCTTTCGCTTCTTTTGTTGGAGTGAATCATCACGGACAATCAACATTGTTTGGGTGTGGACTTGTTTCCAATGAGGATACATAACTTTCATTTGGCTATTTTAGACATGGCTTGAATGCATGCATGATAAGGCTCCGAATGGAAACATTACCGATCAAGATCGGGCTATACAAAATGCAATTCGAATAGTTTTCCCACATACAAAGCATATATGGTGTTTGTGGCATATACTAAAGAAATTACCTGAAAAATTTGGCAACCATATTCATAAGGGTTCTATATTTTATAATATACATGGTTTAGTGTATGATTCTTAAAATCCTAGAGAGTTTGAAGAGGGTTGGAGACAGATGATTGAAATGTATAAATTACAAGAGAAACTATATAAGGACAGAACCCGTTGGGTTCCATTTTTCTTGAAAAATAGTTTTTGGGCGGGGATATCAACGACTCAACTAAGTGAGAGTATAAATGTATTCTTTGATGGGTATGTCCACACGAAAACTTCTTTGAAGCAATTTGTTGAACAATATGAGCGTCATTGTGGAGCAAGGTGGAAAAGGATTTTCAGGTAGATTTTAAGTCATTTTCACAAATAGTCCCATGTGCAACAAAGTATGAAATGGAGAAACAATTTCAGGCAGTATATACAATCTTGAAATTTAGGGAATTTCAAGAAGAATTTACTGGAAAAGTGTATTGCGAAGTTCTCTCTACTGAAGAGTGTGGTTCGATAATGAATTATGAGGTTCGTGAGGACATTCAACGATAGAGTTTTCAGAGAGACAATGAATGCAATTGTCACCTATTCGAGTTTAGGGTTATACTTTGCAAACATGATATCTCGGTGCTTATCCGTAATGATGTCGTAAAACTTCCTGAGACTTATATATTGCGTCGGTGGATGATAGATGTTAGCAGAGCGCATACGAGGGTATCAATCAATTACGATGGTTGGATGAGTACACCTGCGTAGTTAAGATATAAAAAAATGACTCTCGCGTTTGCGAACATAGCTGACTTGGTAGCACATGATGAAAAAAGAACATGAGCGGTTATGAAGTGGATCGAATTCGAGTCGAACGATTTATCTATTTCAAAAACCATACCAAGTTGTGGAAGTAATCTGTTATCCCAAAATAGTGTTCAAGTAGACTCTACCTGTGGTGAAGTGGAGAAGAATGCTAGTCAAAACATTTTTGATCCAAAATGCTCAAGAACAAAAAGAGCTCCGAAGAAGCTACGGCGAAAAAGGGACATTGGAAACAAATGCGAAAAAAACTAAGGTATATTTTCATGACATTGGGCAATAATTTTTATTAGATTAAATTTGTGTTTATTTAACCACCAAATGTTGGACATGCACCTTTGAAATAAAATAAATTGAACACATCGAGGCAGACTAATGTACAAGAGAATGTTGACTTCATTCCATCGGTTGACCAGCACAACATCCCACACGACCACCACTCTCTTACACACAGCAGTTAGTAATAAGTATTTCTATTTGAAGATGTTTTGATACCAATATTAACTTCCATTGATTAAGAATATTAACATTAGTACGCACTATCAACGTTGGAGACCAGCTTATGGATTACATTTGTTGCCTACGTATGGGATGGATGTACCCACGATGCAAATATATGCGCCACAGTTACAACCAAGACAAGATGATGTGTTTGGAGCATGGGATGAATATGTTCGGTCCAATTTGCCACCAACAAATTGAATATGGACCGTAGTAGTATTTATTCTATCTGTTCATAGTTTGGGAATATTGAACAATGTCTTTCAGGAATCTTCTGTTTTTTTTTCCGAAAATGTAGTTTTTAAATGTATTGAACAATAAATTAGTTCGATTCGTGATTTAAATTAATGGTATAGAAGATCCAGCACTCGCTTTGAGTTTTGGAATTTTTTTATTTTCTGGTAAAGGTTCTTGAACTTTTTTATTTATTTTTTTTATTTTCTGCATTCAATAAATTATAAACATGAATTTGGGTTGCATGTGATTGATGCAGGTGAAAATTTTGTTGAATTCATAAACTTATATTAGGATGGAAGAATTTCTTTCTTAATTAGTCAAAGTTATGTTGTAGAAAGTCTAGTGGTTAATTAGGTTAATTAGGAACTCATTAATGACTGAATTTAAGAAGTTGAGGTTTATGATAGAAGAATCCGTTGTTGTAACTTATTTGGAGATGATTTTTCTGAGTTGAAGTTATTAGATTTATGTTGTGAAAGGAGTGCGATAGGGCAGATGAATGCGAATGAGAGTTTTGGGGGATCTGATGGAGTAATGGAGGTCTTGCAAGATGAGATCAGCATGGAGTTATTTCTGTTGCAAATTTTCACAATGGTTTCACGAAATTCTGCGTTATTGAGAAAGAGTATATTTTGACCAGAATTTTCATTATTTCTCATACTTCCTGCAGTAGTGATGACAATCTTTTCTTTTTCTTTTGATATGTAATTCTTGATATGTAATTCTGAACTTAATGAAGTAAGTCACACATAATGCTAGTTTTCTCCATAATTTAACTAAGTAAGTCACACATAATATAATCAAGTAAGTCACATAGAAAGCTAGTTTTCTCCATAATTTAACCATTACAACTTTTGATAGAATGAGTTCAGCAGTCCAAAAGAAAATACATAATTTAAATGCATCAATGTCCATTTTCTTTCCCATTTTCTTCCGCATTTGATTTTTCCTTGCGAATGGTTAGGTTTAGTGAGATTTCCATGTCTTCTTCTTCAGATATCTGAGCCAAGCTTTTGAAAATACACGAAAAATCTTCAAGATAATCTTTGGGCGCAGATTTAGCCGAACAAATGTGACTTGATTCACCTTCATTCATTACAATTTCCTTTTTTGGTGCAACATTACTCCACTTAAAAAATCCGCAATCGCTACTACAACAAAAGAACAACTTCCCTATGTTCACCGTCTTCTTCTTTATCTCTATCCATTTCACAAATCCCTCACCACAGACTAGGCATTGTTGTTTTCTCGGGCATTCCTGCAAGTAGTGATCTTGCCGTCTACAACTATGACAAATTCCTTTATTCTTTCATATCATTGGGAAAGTACCTTGCATTGAAAATTGTACACCAATTACTAACAATCTAATTATTCATGTGACAAAGAAAATTAAAAGGTCAAATAAATACAATTGATAATGAAGAAAAATCCACCAAATAATCTAAGTATTTCAATATTTGTTGCAGCCAAAATGCACCGGATAATCTAATTAGTTTACTAATCATAATGAAAATTTCATGACAACTACACTAGAAATACAAAAATCAAAATAACATGAGTTCAAATTCGTCATATAAATCTATTTCACACAGTGACCGAATCATGTAAATCTATTCTTCATGTAAATCTTTTTTCTCTATATCGGTGGAGATGAAGGTGGTGTTGGGATTTGGGGGTTTTCCAAATCGATTTCTCTCACATCATTTTACAACAAGCAAGACGAAAAATTACCTCCATGAATCATTGTGATAAAGCTTGCCGGAGAAGATGAAGGGTAAGCAGTGGAGTCAATGTCGCCAGTGGGTGGAACGCTTGCCACTGTATGTATCGTCTCTCTATTTTGGCGGAATTAGAATTCTAGGTCGGCAGGAATAGTGATTTTTAATTTGACCAATTCCTTTTCATGCAATAGTCCTAGTTTAAAAGTAATATATTTCCACTTTTAATTTAAAATAGGAGAAATGCCAACTCAACATTTGCAAAGGAGGATGTACACCATTATGTACATGAAGCATTATTCCTAATTTAATGCAGGTTGATAAACAAAAAGAAGAGGAAGAAGGATAAATTAGAAATTCTACTAGCAAGTGATTATGGTAATACACAATCTTGGATTGTTGAGGGTTGTGATGTTGAGGTGGAGAATGATATCTTACAATATACAAGAGGTACTAGAAATGGTCAAGATGAAATAAGAGAGCCCTCTGAAAATAATTTTGTATCAGCTTTCCGTGCGATATCACCTTGCTAAACAATGGGTCGGAGCAAAAGTATACCGACTCTCATGAAAATGATAGCCGGAACGTCGACTGCAAACGAGGGATGGCCAGGCCCCGGTTCCCAGGGTTAGGGTATTCCCTATTATGAGACTACTCAGATTAGAACTAAACTAGTTGATTTTCTTTCGCCTATCGGCCGGCCGGCTTGTTGGTTCCGTTGCTATCGCGGGCTTTACGCAACACTTTGTTGCCTTCTCCCGTATTTGTTACTGCCTATGACAACTCGAGAACACAATTCGAACAATTTTGAATTCACCTCAAACAAAAAATGGATCAAATCCTTGATTCAAAAACCATATACAGGGATGTCTCTTAGTAATGGCTGCTCGCGTGATTTGGAATCGGAAGATGAGTTAGATGAAGTAGAAGAGCTTGACTTTGAATCCGAAAAAGAGTTAGACAAAAGTTAGGCTATGTTGATATGTAATCTAATTGTAGGAAATTAATAAGTAATTTGTGTTTGTATTTGTGGTAGTGGTAAGTTACTAACTTTTGAAAATTGTAACGCTGGAACTGTTATTTTGTAATCTAATTTTAGACTATGTTATTAAAATTAGGCTAGCAATTTTAATTTTAAACTATGTTGAATGTAATATTTTGAACTATGATATATGCCTTAACATTAACCTAATTTTTCTTCATTGTATAGCGTGCATCATAATTTTGAAAATCCATGTCTTTTTATTTTTATTTTCCTTTTTTGAAAAGTATGCCGGTAATTTTGTAAACTAAATCAGTAATTGTAGGCTATGTTATTAAAATATAAAATTTGAGCATTAAAAAAAATTTTAAATTCAAAAACAAAGCCTAGGCGCGCTTAGGCCTATAATTCTTGATGATTCACCTTGTCGCCTCGTCCCGCATTACGCATTTTAGAATCTTGGCCCACATACTTAGCTATTTGAAACATTTGGATCCCCACTCAGTTTTTATTTTTCTGATTTTTAAACTATCAATTTTGGTGTAAATTTGTCCAATATTCAGTCATATAGACACTTGAACTGCCGGAGACCTCTTAGGCAGGAGCATTTTCGTCTACCCAACATTTCTTTACACTCAGCCACGTGACCCATGCATGTAGGTGGTGGTGGAGGACTTCAGTGATTGGAGTCGGTCGTGGAGAAATTTGGTGGTGACAATTGATGAAGAAAACAATTTGATTTCTTTTTGTTTTATAATGATATTTTATTTTTATTATTATTATTAGTAAATATTATGGAATGACGAAAATAATCTGATTATAAATGATGGTGTGCACACTATAACATAATTTTCGATGACTTCTATCTGTTCGGTCTAATTTGCATTAAAATTGATAGTTTAGGAGGATCTACACAATTGCAAGTGTCACGTGTCCCATAAGCGATTATTCCAATTGAGAACATGTGTCTATTGGGTTTCCTAGTTTTTCAAGGGGAATCCAGGAAATGGGAAGCTTGGATTCTTGGACGGTTAGTTGTGGATAAGGTCATTTGATTCATGTTGATGTTGGGTTAATCATAATCTCATTGTGTTGCAACTTTTTCTATTCTTCAATCATGTGGGATCAAACTTAGTTGTTGTTTCGAAGGTTGAAGAACAATGGTCGCTCGTAATCCTTTGACCGACTGTTGATGCCAAGTGTACTAGAATCACTTGATTCTGATTGTATTCCAACCTCCCCACAATTCTCCCTCCCTCACGAATGATGGTACATCAATTGTGAATGCCTGCAATTTGAGGCGAGAGTTATACATGCAATATTCATGTCCCATGTGTTGTGCGCTAAGTATTACATGAAGTCACATTTTGCTACATATCTGTCCAGTCCCTTCTCGTGAGTTGCTCCGTATATTTTTTGCATTTGTGACGGTACACCTCCTACCGTTTTCGAATTGTATGATTGCCACGTCATCAAGGTATCAAGCATAGGGTCATTATAACAATAGGCATAGGGCTACACATGGCACACGTGGTTCTTGTTGTTTTTGGCGAGGAAACTTAAAGAGACCTTTTGAATGCTTTTATCCCCAAGTCTAAATAGAGTACGTGGGGATTGAATATGTCACTTATGTTGTGTAGATAGAAAATAGAAAAAATTCTTACTCTAGAACTCTTGCTAATCGTCTCTTATTAGAGTGACCTAGAATTATCTACCTTGGGTAATTATCACTTTTTCTTGTTCGCTTGATGACCGTTGAGATAATTGATTTGGATAGTGATAGAGAGGATTAGATTTCAGTGGAGTTATCTTTAAAGTTAAGAGAATCTAACACGTCTTTAGGGGTCAATTAGCCCGTTCCTCCTACCATCTTTATCGATTTGAAAAGAAAGTGTAAAGCCATCTCTAATTCATCTTCTTCGTCGTTTTTTCTTGGTTGACTTTTGACGACGGTGTCTCAAAAGAGGTTTTGTCCGATCGCATTGTTAGTGACCAATTGTTTGGCCCCTTTAATCCATATAGTTTCTTAAACAGTAAATGGAGCTCCTTTCTCGTTCATGCGTCAATGGCCCATTGCAGGAGTTTACCTTTTTAGGTTTCCTTTCTACTCCAGTTATTATAATGAGATAAATAGTATTTCATGTTGGAGGTGGCTGCGGTCTGGTCGCAATTTGCATACCGTCGATGGTGGGGGTGGGGGTGGATGTGGGTTGGGTTGGATCGGTTTTGGGCTCAACCAGAACCCAACCTTACATATTCGGTTTGACAAAATATCAAACCAAGAGTTGCAACTCGACCCAAACCAAACCGACCCAACCTTGGGTCGGTTTGGGTTGGGTTGGTCGATTTTGGCTTGGGTCTAATTCACGTTAAGACAATTTTTTGGGGGGTCAAAATTCACGCTTGAATGATTTTTCTTGGAGCCCAAATACACTTTAGAACCTTTATTGTTAATTTTGTTGAGAATTTTTTTAAATTTTAAACCAAGTTCAAACTAGGCTAATGTCAATTACATTAAAATTAGAAATTTGAAAAACTTTGACCTAATTTAATTAATTTTTAATTTTTTTATAAGCAGGTCGGGTTGGGTTAGGTTGAATCGATTTTTATGAGGTAGCCCGCAAACCAACCCGACCTGACCAAAAATAGATTTTCATAACTCAACCCAACTCAATTTAGGGTAAAAATCGACCCAAGCCGATTGGGTTGGGTTGGGTTGGGCAGGTTGATCGATTTGGGTAGATTTTTGCCTAAACAAAGTCGATGGACTGAGGAAAATAGTAAAATCCAATTTGTCAACTTTTCCTCAATTTGCAATTTGGCCTTTCCAAGCTTTATCTGTTGTGCGATTTGATCCTTACTTCAAATTTTTCGTAGAAGTTTGGTCTTTTTTCACTCCGAAACTTCAACATTGATTTCACAATTTCCAAATCTTTTACATTGGTCCCCGATTCTCCATAATTATCCAAAATCGGTCCTAGTCCAAATAAAATATTAATTAGTAATCTTATCCATAAATAAATGGCTAACAAAATAAGATCAACGGGTGAAAGATATACTGAAATTATGCTCATCAAACACACTAAACCTAGATTTTACTTGTCATCAAGCAAAACGAATGATAAAAATATTATTCTCTCTCTCTCTCTAAAGGTCCTATGTACTCACTTCGTCAATCAAACTAATAGCAACTAATAGAAAAAAGTACAATTATTATCACCCGCATCTATCAATTCACACATATCAGTTAACAAACTTATGCAAACATATTAGCATCAAAGCTATATTCCATTTCCAAGAATTCCATGTTAGTCCGCAATTCTCACGATATGTATGTATAAATAGTACTCTCGGAAGAAAATAAATTAAAATTGTGTGTTGCTCAAAAACCATAATAAAGTGGGCGATATTGAATGGAAATGGTATCCCACACTCACTCCCAAGATGTACATGTAAAATAAATTTGCCCATTTAGAAGTGAAATTATAATCTCTTAGATGTTGGTAAACAAGTCAAGCAATTTAAAAAATAAAAAAATAAATCCAAATATCAGTTCAGTCTACTACCCATAGTGCTAGCATCAACTATAGACGTTTGCTCTCTAAAATCAAGAGGGACTTTGTATTTGGGTTTAATGTAGGCTCAAGACAGGACTAATTAAATAACTGGATTAGTGAAAAATAAAGTATGAATGAGACTTGTAGAGATTTCAAGACTAACGATATTGTGCCTTTTCTCCTTTTTCTTTCAAACATCTTCTCAACAACATTTTCTTGTAATATGTAGTGAGTGTATATTTTTTTCACTAGTTTTTTCATCTCCATCCTTTCCACAAGCTATATTTTTTTACTTTGATCTCTCCCATTGTATACCCTTACTCCTCATATTCTGATTCCATTTTTTTTCTTATTCATTGGATTTTTCTTTTTTTATTTGATGCAACTCCTTCTTCTTCATTCCTTTTTTTGTTGCCCCACCATTTGATTTAGATTTCTTTCTACGTTCTCAATCATAAAAGGAACATGAAATATGGATTAAACTATGAAAGTAGATTTTCTCAAGGTGGGGAAAATTGGCTACCATAAAAGGCTTCTTATTTTTATTTTTATTTTTGCTTGCTCTTTGTAAGGCTTCAAAATGGCTAACAGGGATAAATGTATATTTGGTAGACTAGAAAGGCTCAAGCGCATTAAAGATGGCATCACTATCATTTTCTAGATCATTTTCTAGAGAGCAAAATAGTCATTCAATGACCCCAATCATACGGTCTTTCAAGTGTATTAAGAAAAAGAAAACTAATTGTAATGAACGTGAAATTTGGGCAACAAGGGATCTCTCTAAGAAAATATAAGGCTCAAGACTCACTCGGATTTTTTATTTAACACGTGAGTTCTCTTAAATTGTTTAATCACTTTCACTCATCAATGTTCTCTTTTTACACAAATTACTAACCTCAACATGCAAAACTAGTAAACATGGTGTCACATTCCTTCCAACCCAAAGATAATACAAGTATTAAAATCATAAAGTTATTACTTCAACCAATTTCCAAAGTTCATACACAATGCCTTAATTTTTTGACACTCCACTCCCAAACATATTCTAAACATTGTCCTCAATGTTCCTATTTATGCAATTCAGCTAAGAAATGGAACCATTATAAAGGAATAAAGAGATATAAAAGAGAAGAGAATAAGGTGGAAGAAACATACATAAGTAGCGAGTACCATGCATACTACTAAGAAACGTCAAACGAAATAAGTCCAAACATTTTGTTTTTGTTTATATATATATATATCGTATCAATGTGGATGGATAAGATTATTCAAATCCATTTCTTTCTCCCATATTTGGCCATTAACTTTGAAAGTGTCATCATTTTTTAGGGTTCTCAACCTTAATAGCTCATGGGGATAGACTTTACGAACAAGGAAAGGCTGACCATCTATAACATAACTTACTTGGAAAGAGATGTAAATAAAAATTGTACAGAATTACTTTCGAACCTAGAGCGAATGATTTTTTTCTATGTGCTTGTCATGAAAGGCTTTCATTCTTTGCTCGTAGGTCTTTGTTTTCTCATAAGCGTCATTACAAATCTCTTCAAGTTCTGACAACTGCAACTTTCTCTTTGACCCAGATTCCTGCATATCAAAATTAAATTTCTTGATAGCCCTATAAGTCCGATGCTCCAGCTCAACTGGTAGGTGGCACGCTTTCGTATACACTAGTCTACAGAGGGACATTCTAATGGGTGTTTTAAAAGTTGTACTATATGCCCAAAGTGCATCACTAAATCGTAGAGACCAATCATTTTTATCAAGTCAGACTGTCTTCTCCAAAATTTATTTTTATCTCTCGATTTGAAATCTTTACCTAGTCGGCAAGTTTGTGGATAATACGGGATGTCAACATTGTTTGTGATAGGGTACTTTGCTAAGAGAACCACCACCACAGATTATGACATGTGGGGGTGCCAAAGTGAGATAGAATGTTACTCTTAAAAATGTAACCACTCTTTTGTGATCATTGGTCCTACATAGAATTGCCTGAATCTACTTTGAAACATAATCAACTCTAACCAAATTGTAATGATAACCAAATGATGGGATAAACGATCCAATGAAATCGATCCCCTATACATCAAAGATCTCAACAACGAGATAATTCAGTTGAGGGTCATCATGTTTCATTTTCAAGTGCTTCCCATGTGTTGACACATGTTACATGAAGAACATAAAACAAAAGTGTCACAAAAAAGATTAGGCCAATAAAAACTGTCTTTTTAGAATTGAAATGGACTCCACAAGCTTGGTCATGGCAAAAAGATATCACTCTAAAATTCACTTTCTTGGACTCATCTACTTATTATTTGATCAACACATTATTAAGACAAATAAGGATCATCACAGAATAAATTCTTCACATCAACTAAGAACTTGGTTATACCTTGTTTAGTCCAATGCGCTGGAATTTGACCACTAACAATATAATTAACTATATCAACTAATCAATGTGCAACATCAACCATATAAGTTGTTGATCTAGAAAGAATTCATGCAAAAAAAAAAAAATGTCTTGAACATATTAAAGAACAATATGAGATAACTGATCAATCACCACATTTTCAAAGCATTTTTATACCTAAAATTAATGTCAAACTCTTGCAAAAGCAAAATCCAACAAATCAATCTCGGTTTAGCATCTTTCTTTGTGAGAAGATATTTAAGAGAAGCATGGTTAGAAAACATAATCACTTTACAACCTACGAGATATGATCGAAATTTATGTAATGCAAATACAACTGCTAGAATTTCCTTCTCCGTACTAGAATAATTCAATTATGCATCATTAAGGGTCCTACTAGCATAGTAAATAACATAAGGCAACCAATCTAATCTATGTCCTAAAATTGTTCCTACAACATAGCGCACGTTTGGTGGTACTGAAATTATTTTTTAAGTGCTTATAAAGTATGAGTCCTACGAAATGTGTGGATAAAAAGTATGTTTGACCAGTTGGTCTAACTAAAATTATAATTTAAGCAATGGCAAACAAGTGCATAATCAAATACATCACATATGAGTTCAAAAAATACATCCCAATTAGGTAGCCAAATGATAGGTGAAGTGGTCAACAACTTTTTCAATTTTTCAACAGCTTCAAAGCACGACTCATCAAAGGCGAAAATGTACATCCTTAATAAGTAAATTACATAAGACTTTAATTTAGAGATTCTACTAAAATATTAAATGAATTGTCTATAAAAGTCAGCATGTCGAAGATAATATCTTACTTCTTGTACCGATTTTGGAGGTTGGAGAATGGAAATAAGATCAACCCTAGCCTTGTTAACTTCAATAGCTCTATCGAAAATTATGTGACCAAGAACAATACCTTGTTTCACTGTGAAGTGACACTTTTCCAAATTTAAAACCAAATTATTTTCCTTGCATATCTACAAAACTAAAGTAAGATGGCACAAACATTCATCGAAAGAATTCCCATAAATAGAAATATCATCCATAAACACTTTAAGAAACCTCTCAATTATGTCAGTGAAAATACTAAGCATACATCTCTAAAAAGTGACATCTATACGCAAACGTTCCAAAAGGACAAGTGAAAGTAGTTTTCTCTTGATCCTCTATAGCAATGAGAATTTGATTATAACCTAAATAACCATATAAAAAATAATAAAAATCAAGACATGCAAGCCTATCGCTTATTTGATCAATAAATAGAAGAGAAAAATGATAACTTCTAGTGAATGGATTCAATTTATTGTAATTAATGCAAACATACCAACCTATAGTTAATCTAGTTGGAACCAATTAATTGTTAACATTGGTAACTACAGTGACTTGATTTTTTGGGACAACATGCATTGGACTTACCCACGTGTTATCAAAAATAGGATAGATAATCACAACGTATAACAATTTAAGCACCTCAGTTCTTACCACATCTACCACATTACGATTTAATCTATGTTGCATCTCTATAGTGGACCTAGAATTTTCTTCAAAATAGATACACTACATGCAATCTCTTGGATTTATACATTTGATATCGGCAATGGTCCATCCAAGTGCCTCTTTAGGTTCAGTCAAAACATTTAACAACTTACCTTTTTATGCATCATCAAGGAATGAAGAGATTATTACTGGTAAAGTGTGAGACTCTCCCGTGAATGTATATTGCAAAGTGTCACAATGCTTTAAGCTCTGATTTTGGTGGTTTTCAATTGACGAGATGTTCTTCTTCTCACTTTTGAGAAGTGGCTCAGTTCTTAAGTGTTGTATCCATGACATGTTTTGACTCAGAAAGTCACTCACTTCATTGATAGCATTGTCAACATCAACATATGAACCAAAAATGGTTAAAAACATCTTTAAAGCATCATCACAATTAGTAGACATAAAAGAGTCATGAACTAATGCTTCTATTATATCAACATCAACAACTTCATCATCATCATATGGTTGCTTGGACATTAAAAATATTTAATTATATTGTCATGCTACCACAAGATAGCTACATAACTCCATTCCTAAAATTAATAATAGCGTTAGATATGGCTAGAAAAGGACGACTTAAAATAACATGACTATGTTTTGTAAATTCTTACACAAGTTGAGTATCAAGGACAATAAAATCAACAAGGAAAATAAAACTTATCAAAACATCTTCTACAATGCCACATGAACTTTCACAGATCTATCACTACAAATAACAGACGTTGGTTAACTCACATAACCTAAGGCGCATATACACAAAATAAGGGAGAAGATTAACTCTAGATCCTAAATCCAACAAAAGCTTTTCAATCTTTTGGTTCCCTATAATGCATGAGATACTAGGGCAACCCAGATCTTTGAATTTTAGAGAAGTCTTACTTTGAATTATAGAGCTAACATGTTCAGTTAAAAATATTTTTTTTGCATACATGTAATTGTCCCTTTTTGGTACATGACTCTTTTAAAAACTTAGCATTGGCAAGAACTTGCTTAGTAGCATCAAATAGATATTTATACTTACATGCTTGAAAAATTTCATGATTTCATTGACTACGTTACCTTACTTCTCTTTTGTTAACATTTGAGAAAATGGAGCTTTTGGAATGTAGGATGGCTCTTGCAATGAAGTTTCAGTTGTTACTTGACCTAAAGAAGTTGTTTGAGATGTATTTCTTTTTGGAGTTTCCACTTGGTTGTTGAACAATTTTCCGCATCTAAAAGTCATGATGAATTTAACCTCCTCCTGTTGGTTGCTTGAAGTAGCCCCAATGATCTGACTCCTTTTGGATTAGAAAGTGGTTAACTTGGAAACTTTCATTTTTCAATAGTTGTTGCCAAGTGTTGTACTAACGAGGCTAGCTATCCCATCATACTTTTCATATTAGACATGGATTGTGCTTGTGAGTTTTAGCTAGTCCTCATTTCATTCTAAAAATCAGCAATAGTATGAATTCCATTGATCCAATGCAGCTTGTGTAGATTTTGCCAACTTTTGGAATGCCTCATCCCAAGGTATTAGCTACAAGGAGTTTTGATTGAAATCTTTGGGACTTTGCTGAGGAGCCTGACATGTTGCAACATTCTAATGAGAACCCTGTTATGATGATAAATTGGGGTGGTCTCTCCATCCTCGAATATAAGTGTTGGAGTATGGGTTGTAAGATGGTTGCCTCATCATATTTAGGGAATTGATTTGATCATAATATGCATCTTGTTCAGTGGATTTGGTAGATGCAATGAGGCTCACTAGCAGAAAATATATTCTATCATACCTTTGGCCTCTTTAATTTCTAAACTAGCTTTTTTGCTTCGAATCTCGTAGATTTCTCTTTCTTTCCCTCAATCCTAGAAGAATGTCGACTCCACTGTGGTGAATTGCCGGGCTGATTTTCAAAGAAGCTCCAAATTTCTATTGCATATTTGGACATGAGCTCTCCACCACTTGTGGCCGTCAACAGTTCTTGAACATGTGGTAGCAATCCCTCCAACAAATATTGGCATAGGTGCCATTTTTAATAGCCATGATGCGATCATTTTAGAAGCAACCAATTAAATCTATCCCTTAATAAAATTCTAAAATTTCTTTGCAAATAGCATTTGTCTTGTGAACATCAAAATATTTATAAATTTTTTAGCAACTATCTATTCCGAAGATGTAATACTATTTACAAGTAAAGTATTAAATCGTTATCTAGCTTTGTCCTTAAAAGAGAATGGGAATAACCGAGGTTTAACATTATTAGGAGAAACATTCTCATATTTAAATGTCTCACACATAGCATAAAAATCAGTCAAATAATTATAATGTTCTTCGCTATCCAGACCATAAAAGGATGGGAGACAATTAAGTACACTCGATTTTAGCTCAAAATTCCTAGCAGCTACTTTTGGGTACTAAATGTACGAGGTGCTCAAATTAGCCAACGGACTAAAACAATCCCTAAAAGGTTTATCTTTAATTTCATCGTCCATATCAGTTTTTACTTCATTGCCCTCAATTTTATCTCAAGTGACAACTTGTTTTTCGTTTGGAGAAAGTTCTTTCAATTTCATAGTCTACAGTTTCTAACTTAATTTATAGAGATATACGCAAGCATGTAGTTTTTTATTTTATTTTTAAAGAAATAAAGGCCTAAATTGTAAATATTCAAGAATAAAATTAATTAGGACAAAATTAACTTTTTGACCCTCTCTCCGGCAATGGTGCCAAAAAAAAATTTGTCAAATTTTTTATACTCACAAGCGTACGAATCTATTGGAGTATAGAAATGTAAGCAATAAGGTCGATCTCATAGAGCAATGAAGAAAGTTTAATTTAATCCAAACTAGTTGTTATTCTAGCCTAGTTGAGCAAAATGGAGTTTGTTTCAATTAATTAAAACTAAAGCTGAATAGATTAATGCTAGAGAAATAACTGAAGATTCAAATGATTTAAAATACCAAGGTTTCGAAATCCACCGTTGTTTAACAAATCAAGTATCTAAATATCGATTAATTCCACAAAATTGAAGGACAACTCAAAACCAATCTATTGTCATCTCAAAATATTTATCAATTAAACCCCAAGTCAAGAAAATCTAATATAGGCTCATCTTTGCTTCTTCAAGTAGACTACTTTAGTGTTGCCCGTATTAAAACCAATTCAAAGAAAACAAGAAATCAAATGATTCACTTCCTAAGCATTCGAAGTATCTTGAACTAAAAACACGAAAACAGACAATCAAAAAGAATCAATTAACAACGTCAAATACCAAGCACATATTAATTAAACTGATCTCTAACTAATAAAAATACTTGATATTCAAGTAAAAGAGTTTTCAATTTAACTAATCATATAAGAATGAACAATGAACTTCTACGCACTTAGAACATTTCAAAACTAAAAAAACAAAAATATATATAACCCGGCATGGAATTAAAGGAGTAAAAATCTTGAATTCTCTATTTCGCACATCACTCTTCATTTGAATGCCGCTCCGCCATCCTTCTCCAACTTGACCTTTATTAGGTCTTTATATAGTGTTTAATCCATCTTGAAACTCATGTATAGGAAAAGACAAAAATACCTGACTTTGAAGACCAAAAATCACAAAATTCCCAGACGGGCCACGATTTGCAAACTACGGCCAGAACCACGGCGAACAGATGGTTTGCAGGTGGACAATGGCGAATAGTAAATCTAGTTTTCCAACTTCCCCAATTTTTAATTTGGTCTCCAAGCTTTCTGTATTGTGCGATTTGGTCCCTACCTCAAATTGTTCATACATGTTTGATCATTTTCACTCCCAAACTTCATGGTTTTTCATACAGGTTTGGTCATTTTTGCTCCCAAACTTCAATATTGATCATGCACTTTCCAAAAGCATCTACAATGGTCCCCGAATCTCCATAATTATGCACAATTGATCCTAGTCCAGATAAAATATTAATTAGTATTTTATCAATAAGGAAATGACTAACAAAATAAGATTATCAAGTGAAATATATATTGAAATTATGCTCATCAGATTACAAAGAAAAATACAAGTTAGATAATTTACTGCGTCAAAATTTTGATGAGAGAAAGAGAGTTATGTACACATCGTTGAACAGCTCTAGGATGAACATCCAAATGGAGATTAGGACATGAAGAGATGATTTGGCCAAAGACCTAGGATGGCCCTCCAGAAAAGAGGAAAAAGAACAAGTGCTATTATTTTCACAAATAATGGACACGATATCTAGAATTGTCATTCATAGAAGGTGGAGTTCGGGTTGCTTCTTAAGAGAGGTTATTAGCAATATTCATCAAAGTTGTTGGGAACAGAAAAAAGTCTAATGACCATTACCCCAACCCCTTATCTCAAGCCGAAGTGGTCAATGATAATTACAGCCAAGGGAGAATCAAACACAAATAGGAAGAGTAATGCCCGCTTGAGTAATGAAAGCTCCACGGAAAAAGAAGCCAGTCCCAACCAAAACATAAGTTTTGACGATGACAACCTCATGGGGTTGACTTCTCCACAGGACAATGCGCTTGTGGTCGTTGGAGAAATAGTTGATTCCGATGTTAAAAGAGAGTTAGTTGACAACAATAGGGTATTTTTTTACTATTGTACCTCAAATGTCTTTACCCTACGAAGCTTGAGATGTGTTGTTTGAAATGCACCAAGAGAACTGCGAAAACTACTAGGGAGCTCGATCTCTAGCCTTCAATGTTTTAAAATAGGGTTACTAATGGTATACGTTGAAAGAAGATTCTCAAGAGCTTGTTGGGAATTGCAATGCCCTATAGAGGCTTGGCAACTTGATTGATGAGCAGGCCAAAGATTAATCTAATATAGGATTTTCCCATTTCACTAAAGGAGAATGGATTATCCTAGGTCCACTTCTAGAAGACCGTGGTCAAAGGAAATTTCTTGTGGTGGCTATTCATTAGTTCAAAAATTAGGTAGATGCAGAACCTATATCAACCATCAATGTGACCAATGGTTGGGATTTATACAGAAGAATGTGATTTGCTGCTTCTGGATTCTGAGTATCTTTAGTGATAGGTAGTTTGACAACCATAGTTTCAGGTGTTTTTGTGAAAGGTATAAGAGCGAGCATTGATTGACAACTATATCTCACCCCTATATTAATGAAAATGTTGAGATCACCAATCAAACTATTCTCCAAGAAAACTAGATTGGGGAAGACAAAATGAGCTTTGGTTGATGAATTAACCATTATATGCCTATCACAAAACTTTGAGGGGTCAATTGGTGAGACATCACTTGCCTATGGGATGGAAGTCATGGTACTAGTTGAGATACTATATTTGAGTATCAGGTTTTTGTTAAAAAAGTCAATAAAATCCCACTATCTATGAGATTGATATGTATTATATTAGGTGTAGAATTCTACTTTCCCGTTTGTATTTATTTTGCCTAGAATAGCTTAGCCTAATCATGGGAAGTCTCTTGTATAAATATGTAGCTTCTGTTTTAATGAAATCATTCAAACTAAAATATTTTTTTTCTTCCTTTCTTCACATGGTATCAGAGCAAGAGAACGATTCCTATGTTTCCTTGTATCTTCTTTCTTTCATTTTTCAATCATAATGAACAAACAACCTTCGAATGGAGGCATGTTAGATGCTGCTAACCCTTATTCTCTCCACCATTCCAATCATCGAGGAATGATACTCGTTTCCAAACCCCTCAACGAGGAGAATTATTTGACCTGGCATAGAGCCATGGTCATCTCTTTGAATGCCAATTCTAAATTGGGCTTCATAGATGGAACAACCACAGCACCACCAGCTGCAACCAAACCAGAAGACTATGCTTCTTAGAAAAAATGCAATGATATGGTCCTATCATGGATCCTCAATTCGCTCACCCCAGACATTGCCGACAGTATCATTTTTTCCACCACTGCTCAGGAGATATGGGAAGACCTTCGGAGTCATTTTTTTCAGAGCAATGCCCCACATATTTTTCAAATTGAGAGAGATATTGCTTGCCTTGCTCAAGATTTCATGGCTATTGGTGCTTACTATACAAACTTTAAAAGGTTATGGGATGAGTTGGGCTCCTATAATAGCATTATTTGTTCTTATTGTGCTGATCATAAGAGATGCAAATTGATGCAATTTCTCATGGGGCTTAACGAGTCCTACAGTGCTGTCCGAGAACATATCCTCTTGATGAATCCACTACCTGACGTTGTCCAAGCTTATTCTTTCCTCTTTCAGGAAGAAAAGCAGCGAAGTATAAGCGCTACTCATGAGACTACGAAGACCTCTTCCATGGTTGTTCGAAGGGATGATCCCATTGCTCTAGCCGCTCAACATAAGTAAGGCTCTTCATCTCGTTCTTATTCATCTAATCGCAAACATTTTCATTGCTCTTACTGTTATTGGGACCATCATTTGCGAGAAACATGCTGGAAGTTATATGGCTATCCTTTTGGACATCCAAAACATGCATCGAACAAGTCTAATCAAGGAAGCACTCATCCTAAACACAACAATGACCATTAGTCTTGGATTAATAACATTAAGTATAGTCCAGCAATACAAGAAATTCAATAAGTAACAAATGGTCTCTCTGATTTACAAATCTAGTAAATATTATCTATTATGAATGGTAAAAGGACATTTCCATCTACCAATCCAAAGCCAAATATTGCTAGTACTTCTACAGGTTTATCTCAATCCCAGTTGATCGTCGATAGTGGTGCCACTGACCACATTATTTCTTCTCCAAATCTTATTGTTGACAATAGAGAAAATACTACTTTACCACTGGTTATTATGCCAAGTGGAGAACATGCTTTTATTGTATCAATTGAAAATTTGCCTTTAAATTCTGTTATTTCTTTAAAAAATGTGCTTGGTGTGCCATCTTGTAAGGTGAATTTAATGTCTGTGATTCAAGTAATAATGGATCTCAATTGTTTTGTAACCTTTTTACCTAAATGGTGTATTTTGAAAGATTTGATGACGAAGACGACGATTGGTTTGGGTAAACAATGAGGCGGGCTCTATTACTTGGTTGCAATGACCGTACACAAACTATCACATAAATCTGTCACTACTATTACCATCAATTCATCTTCCACACACTTATGGCATCAACGGTTGGGCCATTTACTTTCTCTATATTTGATTTTATGGCAAAACATTTGCTAAATTTTCCTTTTAAGTTTAATAACGCTTGTGAAGTTTGTACCCTTGCAAAACAAACTCGTCTCCCTTTTTCTAGTAGTTCCATTTCATCTGTTAAACCTTTTGAATTAATTCATTGCGATATTTAGGGTCCTTACAAAGTACCTTCGCTTTTTGGTGGTCAATATTTTTTAACCATTGTGGATGACTATTCTCGTTTTACATGGGTTTTTTCATTCATCATAAAAGTGGAACACAACATTTACTTGTCAATTTTCTCTTACGTCCAAACTCAATTCCATACTCCTATAGTTAACATTCGGGTTGCTAATGGACTGGAATTTTTCCCTCTAGGATTTCTTTAAACAAAAAGGCACCACTTATCATAACACTTGTGTCTATACTCCCCAACAAAATTGGATTGTTGAGCATTAACATAGACATATCATTGAGTCCGCCCGAGCCCTACGCTTTCAAGCCCACCTACCTTTATTTTTTGGGCAGAATGTGTTTTCACCGCTGTTCATATTATTAATCGTTTACTTATACCACTCTTTTCTCGCCAAACTCATTTTTACCGCCTTTATGGAAAAATGCCCTTTTATTCTCATCTATCGATTTTCGGGTATCTCTCTTATGCTACTGATGTTCATATTCTCTACAAATTTACTCCCCGTGCCAAAAGATGTGTTTTTGTTGGTTATCCAGCCGGTCAAAAAGCTTACAAACTTTATGACATTGACACTCATGAAGTATTCACTAGTCGTGATGTCATTTTTCATGAAAATATTTTTCCTTATAAGTCCATTCCTTCTACTTCCCCAGATCAAGCTCCTGTCAGTCATTCCTATTGTTGTTTCCGATATTTCTCTTTCAGAGCCTGTTTCAATTTTTCCACAAACACAACTACCAATACCTCATTTAGACACCACTTCTAACTCTCAGATAAAGGAGAATTACTTAGAGATCCATCTCAATACAGACAGTTTGTTGGACGCCTAATATATTTAACAATTACTCAATCGGATATCACTTATTCGGTTTTATTCGGTTCATGTGCTGATCAGATTCATGCATGCACCACACAGACCTCATATGGAGGCAGCCTTACGGGTACTGCATTACTTGAAAAATAATCTAGGACAAGGCTTTTTTTTCTCTTCTCAGAATGAACCATCTCTATGAGCTTTTTGTGATTCAGATTGGCCAGGATGTCCAATCTCTCGTAAATCCACCCCAGGCTATTGTGTATTTTTGGGATCTTCTCTTGTTTCTTGGAGAACAAAGAGGTAGAAAATTGTATCTCTTTCCTCAGCTAAAGCCGAATATCGTGCAATTACAAGTACCTGTTTTGAATTAACTTGGTTATGCTCATTGTTAAACGATTTACAAATATTACATCTGAAACCAGCATTGTTATATTGCAACACTAAAGCAGCCTTGCACATAGCAGCAAACCCTATTTTTCATGAGACGACCAGACATATAGATCTGGATTGTCACTTCATTCGCGATAAAATTTGAGATGGTTCAATTGTAAAAAAATATGTTTGTTCATCAAACTAGCTTGCAGACGTCTTCCCAAAGCCATTGGGAAATGAACCATACTAAAAAATGATACACAAGTTGGGAGTTCTTGATATTCATTCTCCAACTTGAGAGGGAGTGTTAAGAAAGTCAATAAAATTCCACTATCTATGGGATTGATATGTATTATATTAGGTGTAGAATTCTACTTTCCCGTTTGTATTTATGTTGCCTAGAATAGCTTAGCCTAATCATATAAAGTCTCTTGTATTAATATGTAGCTTCTGTTTCAATGAAATCATTCAAACCAAAATATTTGTTTTCTCCCTTTCTTCACATTTTTAGATGTGTAGCACAGATTTTGAGGGATGAAGATCAGAGAATAATTTGATAGAAGAAATTTAGAGTAGGTTATAATAAAGACAACCATGTATAAATAGAAAATGGCATAGTGCTTTAACAAGGGATATGGTTTGAGAAGTGCACTACTGGGGTTAAAGTGCTTCAATTCTAACTAAACTTGGCGAAAGCGAGTTTGGTGCATACATTTTTTTATACTCAGATAATTGATCTGGTCCTCACACATGGTGCACTTGTGATCGTTGGATGAAGGGCTTTCTTGCCTGTGTCATTTTAAATGAACTTTTGGACCTGATTCTTCATATTGTGCAACGTGCACAACTAGAGAACTTTTGATCGCTTATCTTCTTCGTCTCATTTTTCATCTTATTTTCTTTTCTTTTAGTCAGAAAATTTGAGTGATCTTCTAATTCTATAAATGTTTAGAGGAAAAAGAGGTTTTGGTATTCCTTTGGTGAACAGTAACTTTGTGTTGCTATTTTTCTATTTGTCATAAGAAATCTTTGTGATTTATTAGTTTGTAAGAACTGTTGAGATACAAATTCTGCTTCTAGCATTTGAACTTTATCTACTGTGGTAGATGCTCAATTGGTGAGTAGCGTTTAGAGCACGTGAACATCCAAACCCGTTAGTGGGTGAAAAATCTCATGTCTTCTTTGTTTTACTTTTCACGTATGTTGTGTTGAGATTCTTGGGGTATTTTGTGTGATCTTGACTTATCAGTGGTATAAGAGCCTGGGAACCCGAATCTTGATAAGATTTTTGGGTAAAATCAATAGATCTATTCCAGATCTTTAAGAATCCAAAATGAAACAACTGGTCATTGAGCCTTTGTCACTTGATCTGTTCTTGGTGTCCGTTATGACTTGGTTTTCTAGTGATTCCTATTGTTTAGTTTTCTACTTTTTACCATACTACCAGCACTTCTTGAAAACTAGGGTTTTACTCTAGTAAACTCTAATCCATTTTTTATGCATGCATACTTGTCCTTGAAGTTGTTATGGTAGTTAACCATTTCCAACTATTTACCTTTGTCCAAGATCTTCTACGAGGATATGAGAATCTGAGGGAACATTGGTTTTTTGGGGGTTATCAGCCCTTGAACTTCAGTAATGAAACTGAATCCGTGTATATTATGCAATATTGGTTGTTGTACATGCTTCATTTCTGGTGTTATAGAAAACAATTGCATAAAATTCATTTTTTCGAGCAACTCTTGGTCTTGTCCTTGTTAAACTGTTAGACGTTGTTCTAGATCCATTTTTCTGCCTGTATATGCGTTCTTTATTTCTGAATTGTTCTTTGAGATATCTTGATCTTTGTCCAAAATCATTTATTTGCTATCATGTCTTCTTCTTAAAAATTTAAAGTTGAGTTGAGGAATGACACTAGAGAATCTAGTCTCTACCGCCAGAAAATGAGAGCCGATCTATTGCATCAAAGATGTGCTGCTAGTCTTGATGAATCATGGGCAACAGAGATCAGTGCCTCTAGAAGGAAGGAACTTGATGAAATTGTCTGGAGTTCTATTTTTCTTCATTTATCAGATATGTTATCAAAAAATTGGGTGAGACCTATACTGCTGATACTTTTTGGAAAAAATTGGAAGATCTATACCTAACAAAGACTATACCAAATAAATTCTATTTGCTAAATTTTATGTTTGATACATCTTCAAATTTAGAAGTAAATATTAATAGGTTCACCATGCTAATTCAAGATTTAGCAAATTTTGATGAGAAGATATCTGATGATCAACAAGTTGTTGATCTTCTAAATTCATTAGGAGAAAGGTATAGAGAACTTCGAAATGCTCTAGAGTATAGGAATGAGGACTTGATTCTAGACATTGTGGTTGAGTAAAAGGAAGAATTGAGAGAGAGTAGGAAAGGTCTATTTGTGAAAGGAAAATTAATAAATAAAAAATAAAACTCAAATAACTCTAAGGCTTGGTTTGGTATTGCTGTACTTTTAAGAGAATCAGCTTCTGCTGTGCTGCAGAAAGAATCAGCTGTGGGAAGAAATCAGATAAGTGTTTGGTAAACTCTTGTTTCAAAATTGCTGTATGTTTTAAAAACAGTATTTGAGCATTTGGTAAACAAAAGTGATTTATTGCTATAATAGTATTAAATTACTAAAAAGGACATTTAATATAATAATGTTATTTTGTATTATTATTATTATCACGAGTGGTAAAATTCATTTTTTTTCCTAGTCATATATTTTTTAACAAGACAATGCATTTATTATTATTATTTTAAAATAAAAATAATAAACACATAATAAATTTCAAATTTTATAAAAATTACAAAATAATAATATAGTCATATAGTGCAAAAATTAATTACATTTATATTATTTTTTTATGCATCAACTCGCTTCAATTCAGTTTTCAAATGAGATTAAAGCAATTAATTTAATTAATTAAGGGTACAATGGGTATTTTAATAATATATAAATGTAAAAGCTAAAAGCAGAATCTGAAAAGCTGCCCTTTTGCTGCTTCTCAAAATCTGCTGTCAGGAGAGTCAGATTATTTTATAATCACTTTTAAAAAATTTGCCAAACGCCTAAATCAACTTCTGATTGTTTGAGAATCAGAAGTTGGGCTCCAAAATCAATCCCAAACGGGCCCTAATTTCCATAAAAAAAGAAAAGACTCCACATATAAAAATAAGGATATAAACAAGACAAACGGAAATTCTAAAGGGAAAGGGAAAAAACTGTTACTATTGTGGTAAAATGGGCCATCTAATTAAATATTGCCTTAAGAAGTTGGTAGAATTAAAGATAAACCAAGTCCCGAAGGTTCTGCTACCTTAGCCTATGACAAAAATAATGAGATGAATGGGGTTGTCTTAGTGGCCTATATTTGAAGATGTACAGATGAGTATCTACTTGACCCAGGGTGTACATTCCATATGTGTCCTATTGGAGAGTGGTTAACTGATTTTGTAGAGATAAGTAGAGGGCAGGTTCAAATGGGAAATGATATGAGTTGTCAGATCAAATGAATTGAAAAAAATGCCATTCTCTTAAATAACAAGTATGTTATGAATCTAAATAAAACCAGATTTGTTCCTGATCTTAGGAGAATTTTAGTGTCCCTAGGTAAATTAGATAATGAATACGATATTAGAGTGCATAAGGGTCATACTAAATTCTTCCTAAATTCCCAAAAAGTCCTGACCACACCTAGACAAATGGCATCTATGTCATTCAGGCTAAACCTCTAATAGGTGACATTGCTGCTGTAATAATAAATCCTTGTTATAACACAAAAGGCTAGGCCATATAAGTAATAAAGGGTTAAATTTCTTAAAGGAAGAACAAGCTTTTGGAAAAGATAATATAGACAATTTTAAGCTCTTTGAAGAGTGTATCTTTGGCAAACAAACTAAGTTGTCTTTTACTACTGGAGTTCATAAGTCTGTGTCTATTCTTGATTACCTTCATGCTGATCTCTAGACCAACATCTATTAGTACTCTTAGTAGTTTCAGGCTTTACCTTCTAATAGTAGATGGCTTCTCAAGAAAAATATGGACTTTTCTCCTAAAAACTAAATATGATACTTTTCAAAGTTCTAAACACTTGAAGACTTTAATTGAAAATCAAACAATTAAGAAAATTAAAGTTATCAGAACAGAACAGTTCTATAATTTTGAATTTGACCTTTTTCTGTAAAAATAATGGCAAACATCCAAAAGTAGGTAGGTGTATATATGAAGGACTGTGACCAAATAATTTCTCATAAGAGGTGAGGCTCGATAAGAGTCGAGTGGGAATGCAGTTAATGAGATAGATAGATGTTGAAACACATTCATCCTAAAAATTCAATGGCATATGAGATTGAAAGTGTAAAGCTCGTGTAGTTTGAAGGATGTGTCTATGTTTACGTTCTAATACCCCATTTTGATGGGGGTGGAAATGCAGGAACGTTGAAAAATAATTCCACGGTCACTAAAAAAAGTATGCATAGAAACAAATTCAGTCCAATAGGCAATAAATATCTTAAGCAATGTTTGTGTGTCAGATTTATGACACATGAGATAGACTCAAGTGCAGCGAGTGAAATCTTCAACAATAGTAAAGAAGTAACGAACAGTAGAATGGGATGGTATTCTACGGGGTCCCCAAATATCACAATGTATAAATTCAAAAGCATGCTTTGTATTAATACGACTTAATACAAAAGACATACGAGTTTGTTTTGCCAAATGGTAAAAATGTCACAAAGTTTATTTCAAAAATAATAAAATTCAGGAAAATTCTTAGCTAACAGTTGCAAGCGTAAAGGTGAAGGGTGACCAAGACGGTGGTGCCATGTGGTGGATAAGGCCTTTGGATATGAATTAGTTGTAGGTGATGCTTCTAGCTTGGGGTCCACCAAATAATATAGTCCATTACGTTGTCTCCCCCAACCAATCATTGTCCTCGTCTCTAGATCCTGTAAAATACAAAAATCTGGATAAGATGTTACTGAACATCCTAATGATCGAGTAATTCGACTCACAAAAATTAAATTTGTCAAAAAAGAAGCTTTCACAAGAACATTGGAAAGAGAAAATTTGGAGCCAAAATGATAAGTCCCAATAGAATTGATAGAAACTTGAGTCCCATTAGATAATGTGACTAGAGGTAGAGACGGATTTGTAGTAGCATTAGTTAATGAGAGACTAGATACATGTTCAGTGGCGCCAATATCTATTACCCATTGAAGAGAAGGAACTCCACCTGTAGTGTTGATTCAAGGACCAATTTTTGGCTTATCGTGGACAGAAGTTGCTCAAACTGGTTCACAGTAAGGTTGGGTGAAGAAGAGTCTGTTGCTGCTGTCAACAACATGACAGTAGGAGACTCTTCTTCACCCAACCTTAGTGGACCAGTTTCAGCAACTTTTGTCCATGATGAGCCCAATTTTTTGCTCATCATGGACAAGAGTTTCTGAAACTGGTTCGTAGTAAGGTTAGGAAAATAAGAGTCTACTAATGCTGTCATGTTGTTGACTAAGGATATTTTGCTCCCCTTCTTTTCATGTCCACTAGAACTACTAGAAGCAGCAGAGAACTTTCCATAAAGGCGGTGTCCAGGAGGATAGCCATTAAGCTTCCATCATGTATCAATGGCATTATAGTCATTATCACAGTGTGAACAGTGTGGTGGTTTCTTCTCAGTTGACCTTTTCCCCCGTTGTTTCTGTTTCCCCGATTTGTTCGAACAACCATGGTTATGGGCTCAATAATGCTAGCCCCAGTAGCCATGCCTCTCCATTTCTGTTATCATGTCAACATGGAATACACAGACCGAATAAAAGGCAGCGGCTAAATCATTAATATCTGTCCACGAAAACTAGAATAAGAATCATCAAATCTCATTAAAATCTGCAGCACCTTGTTTCTCTTCGCTTGTTCATGATTGGACTTTATACCACTGCAAGAACAGTGTGTGACAATTTGGTAAGAATCCATGTCATCCCAAAAACTCTTAAGTTTGGTAAAATGCACATTGATAGGTTGTTGATTTTGTGTAAAGCGTGCAAGATCACGTTTAATTTCAAAGAGACGAGACACATTTTGTTGGGAAAAATGTTCTCGAAGATCATCACAAACATCTTTGGTTGTCTTCGTATATACCATACTGGTAGAGAGATCACCAATCATGTCATTGCACCGTTACCAAAGAGCGGACTCTGTGTGCTTATCTGCAGATGGCTGTTCAACACTCCCATAAAAAAACCCAAACTTGTTCTTCGCACTATGCAATTAACATTGAACGACACCAAATGCTATAATTTTGACCTGTAAGTTTAGTGGAAACAAGCAGCATCCCTGGATGATCAGAATGATGAATGAAGATAGGGCTAGCAGAGTAATTAGCTAGGTTTTGTTCAGAAATTTCTCCCATGACTAAAAAAGAGGAAAAACTAGTCAAAAGGATTGAAAAATGCAATTTTGGAGGCCCAAATGATGGAATGTGGCCAAAAAATGTCGAACATCACAGCAAAGCAGTGTGTATTTCTCAAACGGCAGTTTCCACCAAAAAACACTATAAACCTCCAAAACCGGATACGGCAAGTATTTTTCCAAAAAAAATTCGGCTTTAATTTCAAACAAATAAATTTTTTACCTTCGGCATCCAAACCTCCTTGTAACGACCCGAAAATTCGTATTTGTAATAAATTTATTTTTAAATACGAAAAATATAATAAAACGAGAAATTAGTTAAGTTGTCCCGAAAATTTCTTCAATAGTCACAACATTTAGAATTTAATTTAAATCCGAATTATAAAAAGGGGAAAATCGGATTTAATGAATTATGAAGGGACTAATATGAATTAAGTTAAGACCTAATGGTAGGGCTTGATTGGCTAAAAGTGAAAAAGTTGGGTGGGAACCCAAAAAGTTGAGAAAGTAAAGTTTTAAGTCTTTTTAGATAGGACAAGCAGTCATCTTTGGTGCGATCGTATGAATTATGTATTGGTCAAAATTCTACGAATTTTACGGTGTTACGAAGTACACAGCGAGACCTTCGAAATGGTACCAAATACACCTATTTTCGACTAAGAAATCAGTCCCAAATATTTATGTCAAAAACGTTCCAGAAAGCTGAAATCAGGAAAACAGTTAAGAGTTTCCAGCAAAATCATGTTCGGGCAGCAATTTTTAGAATGATGTTTTAACCTCTGTGGTGGTCCGTTTTCTACGATTCAAAATGTGTTGTGAAGATCCCCGTGAGATCTTCCAGATGGTATAAGAGACGTCAAAAAATGAGCATGCTTCGACCTTCAAAACTCGACCCAAAAAAAGGTCAAGGAAGTTAGAAATTTGCCAATAATTGGGGTTTTTGCAATAATTATCCTAGGAGCTATCCCTAGTGTCTTTATTACACCCTTCAAAACTATGGGCAAATGGGAAAGCATTAAATAAAGGACAACAAGAAAATCTTAAGCAAATCTACCCAACTTTACATGTTTCACCATGAGTGTGAAAACATTTATGATGGGAGGGTTAAATTCTTCCTATAAATACCCCTCCAACTCAAGCCACAACTTGCCCCTTTTCTTCTCTCTATAATCACCATAACACTTTCACACACTCCCTAACACTAAAGAAGAAGGAAAGAACCCTCAATAAGGGGAAAATATATCAAATAGAAGAAGTGAGTAATAGTTTGATGAAAAGCTTGGTGTAGAGTTTCTCTAATTTAATAGAGAAATATCCACACCCGAGCCTCAAGGCCCCAAATCGGGAAGTAGCAAAGGTGGTTCAAGAACCTCAGGCTTCATGGTGGAGAAAGTCAGATCTCAAGGCACGAGAACTTAGTTTTCAAAATAAAATACTTTTAACACCTCTCTGCCCCGAAAGGTATTGATACCCTATATTTACAGTTCTACGATTGGATATCAATACCCCAAAATCTCTGCACCATGAACATATAAGACCAGTTTCTGCACGGTCCTGATACCCTTATTTACAGATTTAAGCAACATTCACCTCCTATAAGATTGTGACGATTAGAACCTTTTATTTTTAGGTGGATCAAGGCTAACCACATCAAGTAGTGAGTAAATTACATTATATGCCTTGTGTGCAATACGATAAGTACATATTTCATAAATTTAGTATGTTCATTTGATGAGATTGATTCAAGTAAAGATATGGGATGTTGTGAGTAACTTACGTTATTTTCCTTATATGCAACACGATAAGTATATACATCTATATATGTGTAAAAATTATGTGTGCTCTTATGTACTCCAAATGACTTATGTTGATGAGATTTATGAGATACTATGAGTATCTTGAGCCTATTTGCCATTTATGCAACCAAAAAGAAGAATGAGAATGAGAAAGTTATTTGGTGTTATACATGCTCAACTTGAGATGAGAAAACAAAGTCTATATGTAAACAAAGACAAGCTATGTTATAACACAATAAGTTTCTCCAAACCTATTTGTACACCACAGGGGCAACAGTAGCCCATAGGGCACGGTAAGGGTCTCAAGAAAGGAGTTGGTTCAACTTTGGCCAAAGGTTAGAGCAACCCATATGAAGAAACGATGTCCGATTAAAGAATGGCCAAGGGCAACAGTAGCCTATATTGGGACCATAAGGTTTCCAAGAGTTGATCAACTATGGCCAAGAGCAAAAGTAGCCCATAGAAGGACGGTAAGGGTCCAAAGAAGTTTGGCCATCGTGCTTATACACAAAAAGAGTTTATTTGAGCACTCGGTGTACAAATATTTCTTAGGGAAGGGCCCTAAGAAAGATAAAAAGATATATTTATGTGCAACATTACACATGTACGTATTTTCTCATTGAATGTCACCATTCATAGTCGTTTTATGACTCTTGTTGGAAATGGATCGAGATGTCTACGAAGTCATGGGGAAAAGGTGGGAAGTAGCTTCAGATGTCCATGAATACCATTTGATCACCAAGATAGATGTAAGGTCTTCATATCTTCATCAACCCGGGCTACAAAATATGAAGTCACTTACCTTGTTGTGGACGTATATGACTATTGGACTATGAGATATATCTTACAACCCGCTTTTATTAAATGTAATAGCATAATGAACTCGTCTTTTAAACATAAGAACCTTCATTTTGTTAAAATATTACGGGCTTAGAGATTATGGGCCATGGATGAGACGTAATGATTTGTCATGAGCCATGTTGAAACGAAGTTGTAAGTGATTCCTTTCTATCCTTTACTTAAGCCCACTTAAGCCCACGCTTTGTGTAACGATCTATGGTAAGGAAGGTGAAATAAATCAAAAGACGAGATCTACCTATTTTTCTCTTCCGCTATGTCTATTTATCATGTCATAATTTTGGGCTTTTACTTTTACTAAGTATACCCATTTTACGTACCCAAGATATGACGAATTCGAAGTAAAAGAGAAAGGGCGACCTACAGTTGTAGTCTATGATTATTTCTAACTGTTTTTCTTAAAAGAAAATGTCAAAAACTATCAAAAATATGATTCACTCCACTTTTTAAATGAACTAAAGAACTAATCTGCTTTCTGCATATGAGAGTATCGATACCCTCTTATCCAGTTCCTAATACCTACTGGACATAATATAAAGAAAAAAAAAAATTTAGGTAAAATTTCAGGGTCACCACAAGACTTGGTATCAGAGCTTCCGTCTAATGGTTCTGCAGACTTTGATCAATGGTATTCAGCCATCGAAGATGACTTTCACATTTGGTATGCCATGACCTCTTTCCATTTCTTGTATTTAATGTTTTATGGTGATTTGTTTCAATATACATAAACTGTCTACTTGCTTAGTAGATTAGATCCGGCAGTTCAACACAGCAATTTAGAGACTATGAAAATGAAACTTGCTATATGATTAAAATAGGCCATGAATGACAAGCAAAAGAAATATTAAACATTCATAAAAGGATAAGCATAAGACACAACGCAAAAGTTGTCTAGCTTGCAATCAAACAAAGTTAAAGTAATGTCCCAGAACATAGTAAGCTGAAATTATGAGGCATTGTTAAGAGACAAAAAGAGAGTTAAATGCTTAAGGGATACATATTGAGGGAGGGTAATCAACAAATCTTCATCCTCCAAATCTTGTAAATTCTTGATCATTTCACCCAGATGATCTTTAGCCATTAGCTCTCAGTTTTGTGCACGCAACTCCGAGAGATTTTTCCATCACGTTAGCTTGGAAAGTCCAAAAATTAGTCATAAAAGCATTCTAGCCATCCGGTGAACATGTCATGAAATGAGCAACCCCTTCAACCCCTATGCCTACAAATTCTACTCCGGGTTTAGTCCAAACCCCGTCTACAAGTTCAAATCGGGCTTTCATAAGAGAACTTGTCCCGTATTTTGTATTGGGATGCTTTGAGACTAATTTTTCTTTCCTAAGATCCACCTCCAATTTGATCATTGTATTAGTGATCAAACAGCCATAAAACAGCCTTATTTTAGAACTAACCGGAAGAAAACTCCTCTTCATTGGCCAAAACTCCAGTCCGAGAAGAAACCGCGACTGTCCTGCTCTTTTCTATCATTTTCTCGACTGAAAATTTGGTAGCTTTTGCCTTAGAAACAGCAGATTGAGCACTCTTACCCTTTTTAGAAAATTTCTTTGAAGGACGTCCCCATGAAGAAATTTGAAGAAATTTTGGATTAGTTTGAAATATTGGTGATTTGGGAAGAAAATGAAGAAACTCGGGAAGAAGAGAGAGAAAAAGGAAAATGACTTGTAAATTTTGGGGTAAAATTTAGGGTTAAGGTAAAAGTCCCATTTTACCCGTAAAAAAAAAGTAGGGAGGGAAATGTTCCAACTTTTTAAATTTGAAATTTAGCGATTAGTCATGATACCCATAGGACCTAGGTATCAATACCCTCTCTGAGTAGAAACTGTTTGATATTTCTCCAAATTTAAGAGTCTCGAATTTCCTTAGCATATTCACATGTACTTGTACAGAATTGATAATTACATTTGGAAAGGTTGAATTGAAATTTTTAGATAATCAAGCATGGCTATTAAACTATTAAGATAGTCTACGGAAAATATATATTGATGCTAATATGTCATGAACTCATTAGCTAATGTGAGTAGACCATGTTATGTGCTTTTAATACAAGATGTCTATTTTATAGAGTTGGTCATACTTAAGGCCGATTATGATTATTTGAGAAATGAGCTATTTTTGGATATAATAGGATAATGCTCATTTACTTAACATGCAAGATGAATGTGTAAAATATGTTTATTTGAGCTCCATGTAAAATAATGATTTATGAAAAATACATTATTGTATTCACTTAGTATTGTGAAGCGTTAAAATAATGCCTTTTATGGAATGAGATGTCAGATGTGTATGTGACTTACTCTCATGTGTTAGATCCAATACAGAAAGTTGAGTTTTGAGTACATCTCAATCATATATGAATAAAATAGTAAATGCAGACTTTATGTTGTATAGTTGCTTTGTTCAACTTGATCATTTATGTGGAAAGGATATATTTTTCTATGTATGTTGAGAATATAAAACTTAATTGTCAATCGAGAGCTACGTGTTCTATTCATGAACGTTCCTACATCATAAAATCGGTTGAACTATGGAGGTTATGTTAATAGGAAAACATAAAACATGTAAAAGTTCCTTAAGTAAATTTGTACACCAATCGAGTGCCTATATGGTATGATTCTAGGGCCTTAGTGGCGTTAACCTAGAGTCCATGAGATGTGATCTTGGGCCTAAGTGGCGTTAACCTAGAGCCTATATGGCATGATTCTAGGGCCTTAGTGGCGTTAACCTAGAGTCCATGAGATGTGATCTAGGGCCTAAGTAGCGTTAACCTAGAACCTATATGGCATGATTCTAGGGCCTTAGTGGAATTAACCTAGAGTCCATGAGATGTGATCTAGGGCCTAAGTGCGTTAACCTAGAGCCTATATGACATGATTCTAGGGCCTTAGTGGCGTTAACCTAGAGTCTATAAGATGTGATCAAGGGCCTAAGTGGCGTTAACCTAGAGCCTATATGGCATGATTCTAGAGCCTTAGTGGCGTTAACCTAGAGTCCATGATATGTGATCTAGGGCCTAAGTGGCATTAACCTAGAGCCTAAATGTAGAGATGGCAAACGGACCGGGCCGCCCATCGGCCCGGCGGCCCGGTCCGCAAATATACGGGCCTGGGCCCGGGCCCGTGGGCCAGTCCACGGACTAGGCCCGTGGACCACGGACCAGGCCCGGTCCATGGTCCACATGTGCAGGGACCAAAATTGGTCCCTAGCTTTTTGTTGCAATTGTTGTAACGGTCATAAATATGACCGTTTGCAATTTGGTCCCCAATTTATTTATTTTTTTTTTTTTCAAACGGCTATTTTTTTTCTTATAAATATCCCATAAATTAACTCTATTCTCTTCACAAATCTCTCAAATCTCAAATTACAATCTTACATTCATACTTCCATTATCCAAAAAAATTATATTCATATATTGTGCAATTTATATAATTTCTAGATTTATAATCTTATTCTTCTTATCTTCTACATCCCTACATTCCAATTTCCATATATAGTTTTTGTACTTCTAGTCTTCTACATTTCTATTATCTACAACCAAATTCATGGATCAATACAATTTTCAAGGAAGTGCCGAGTTTGTCGAAAACCAAATTCAAGATGATTTTAGTGGTTTAAATAATGTTCCAATTCCAGAATTTGGTGATGATTTTGGAGTTGGGAACACTTCTCCAATTTTTGATTTAGATGATATTGATGAAGAGTTAGAAACGACCAACACTACTCAATCGACTACTAAACGAAGAGCCACAAAACAAAAAGCTCGGTGTTGGGATCATTTCAATAGAGTACAGATGGGTGCATCTACAGATGGGCAACCAATTTTCAAGGCAGTTTGTAAATATTGTAAGCAACAGTTTGCATGGCAAAAGGGTGGTCGAACGAGCCATCTTAACCGACATTTTCCGAAGTGTATGCAAAAGCACGGAGGAGTTGATACCAACCAAGCACAACTACATTTCGGATCTCCAGGTGGATCTACTAGTTCTTCTCCCAATCTTAACAATTGGGTTTATTCACAAGAATCTATGTACCGAGAAGGCATGTGTTAGTTGGTGGCTAATGGTGAGTTCCCGCTTAGCATAGTGGAAAGCCCTCATTTCACCCAGTTTGTAAAAATGTATCTTCAACCAAGATATTTACCCTTTGCTAGAAACACTATTCGTTCTAATACTATTGCTGCATATAATAAAAGAAAACAAAATATAAAAAATGAGTTAAGTAAATATGCTGGTGTTGTATCATTCACTTCGGACTTATGGTCCGGTCTAAATCATAAAGGATATATTGCAGCTACTTTACATTATATTAATAAACTATGGATTATGCATAAAAGAATAATTGCTTTTAAAGTAATTGACTACCCTCATAATGGCCTACAAATTTTTAATTATTTAATTGCAATTATTAAAGAATTTAATTACGAATCTAGAATTCGCAGTATGACATTTGACAATGCTCCGCCTAATAATATTGTAATAGAAAAATTAATTGAGAATTACAACCGGATTTCGGTGGAATTTTTTTTCATGTTAGATGTGTATGCCATATTTTTAATTTAATTGTCCAAGATGGTTTAAAGTATATAGGCCCACAATTAGAAAAAATTAGGTATGCCTTGAACTATATTACTATTTCACCTGCTAGAAAACAAGTATTTGATGAATTATGCGTAGAAAATTCTCTTCCAACTAAAACTATATGTACAGACATACGTAATAGGTGGAACTCTACTTATTTAATGCTTGAATCATGTGAAGGATATGAACATTGTTAACTGGTTATTATAATGGCCGACATTCACACGGTCCACAATACGATTTGCAACCACATGATTGGCAAATTGCATTTCATGTTCGAAAATTTTTAAAAGTATTTTACGACGCTACAAATGCATGTGGCGGTGTATACTACCCAACTAGTCCATTAGTTTTAAATCATTTTTATTTTATTGTAAATAATTTTAATAGATATAAGACGTATGCAATTTTTTCTGATATTGTTGAAACAATGGAAATGAAGTTTAGAAAATATTGGGAAGACTTGCCTATGTTGTTCCCATTAGCATTAATTATGGACCCTAGAGTAAATTTACAAGGTACTAAACATACTATTTCTGAAATTTCAAATAATTTGAGTTACAGTAATCCATTAACTTACGGTAATTTAGAAAAAAACATTATGTGAAATATACAAATTTTATGCGGAAAAAACCGGTAGGAACGTTAGAAGACCTCCTGCGCCAAACCCTTCTTCTTCTTCTTCAAATAACCCTAATCCTAATGATTATTGGAGTTTCCTTATTTATAAGGGAACTCAAAATCCTAGTTCTTCTTCTTCTTCAAATAACCCTAATCCTAATGATTATTGGAGTTTCCTTATTTATAAGGGAACTCAAAATCCTAGTTCTTCTTCTTCTTCTTCTTCTTCGCTTACCCGTGCCACAAATGTTGAAACTAATATTAGAGATATACCATTAGAGTTAGCTAGTTATTTTGGTCACGACATGCTTAATTTGTTAGATGAAGAGGAGAGGAATAATTTTGATATACTTAGGTGGTGGAGACAAAACGAGCGCCAATACCCAATTGTTTCTATTATAGCACGTGATCTACTAACACCTTCGGTATCAACTGTAGCATCTGAGTCTGCTTTTAGTACAGGTGGTAGGATTCTTAATGATTTGAGGTCAAGACTTAAACCAGATATATTAGAGAGTTTAATGTGTTTGAAAGATTGGGAGGATGCAGAACATCGAATCCAAGATAAAGTAAGCATGATATTGGCCGAAGAGATGGACGAACTGAATAGTTAGTAAGTAAAATGTAAGTATATTTATTATTTTGTATAAATTCATTCTATTTTTATTCATTTTAACTTGTAAGTTTTGATATTTAACTTTACAAAAAATTGTACACGTAACAACTTGTTCGTGTACAATTTTAACTCTGCCTACGCTAATAGTAGCCGGTCCCAAGCCCGAAAAAAAGAGGAGGGTTTGAATTTAAAATTTTTTCTTCACTTATTTCTTATTATTTGTTGTTTTTAAGTTTAAAAAAAATAGATTTCACATGGGTCCGCGGACCGGCCCGTGGATCGCGGACCACGGGCCGGTCTGCGGATTAGCACGTGGATCGCAGACCACGGGTCGGTCCACGGACTGGCCTGTGGATCGGCCCGTTGGCCCGTGGACCGCGGGCCGGTTCGGACCATCTTTTTGGAGACGGGCCAAACTCGACCCGTATTAAGGGTCAAGCCGGACCGACTGGTCCACAGGCCGAGCCGGCCCGGCTTGGCCCATTGCCATCTCTACCTAAATGGCATAATCTTAGGGCCTTGGTGGCGTTAACCTAGAAGTATACATGGCACAATCTAGGCCTATGTGGCGTTAACCTAGAGCCTAAGTGGCGTATATGGTGCTTGAGAGGCACATGATGTTCAATTTAAGCATTCGGTGTACAAATGTTACTTCAAGGATGGGCTCTAAACAAACAAAAAAAAAAAAAAAAAAAAAAGAGAGAGGCACATTTATGTGTAGATTTACATGGACATACATTACGCATATATGAAGCATACTTTTACTCACATGCTTGACTTGATCTATTATGAAGAGTTTAGTTGAAGTATGTGAAGGAAATGTGTCCTTGTATGGAGAAATTATGTGCTTATAAGTCCATACATGTTAGTCAAATATTTGTACAAAAAGTGAAGATATTGAGGAGAAACTTGGGAATGAAAAGAAGAAATGAGAGAAATTTCCCGAGCTATTCTAGGTAAATTTCGAGGACGATATGTATTTAAGGGGGGAAGATTGCAACGACCCGAAAATTCGTATTTCTAATAAATTAATTTTTAAATACGAAAAATATAATAAAACGAGAAATTAGTTAAGTTGCCCCAAAAATTTCTTCAAAAGTCACAACATTTAGAATTTAATTTAAATCCGAATTATAAAAAGGGGAAAATCAGATTTAATGAATTATGAAGGGACTAATATGAATTAAGTTCAGACCTAATGATAGGGCTTGATTGGCTAAAAGTGAAAAAGTTGGGTGGGAACCCAAAAAGTTGAGAAAGTAAAGTTTTAAGTCTTTTTGGATAGGACAAGCAGTCATCTTTGGTACGGTCGTATTAATTATGTATTAGTCGAAATTCTACGAATCTTACGGTGTTGAGAAGTAAACAATGAGACCTTCGAAATGGTACCAAATACACCTATTTTCGACTAAGAAATTAGTCCCAAATATTTATGTCAAAAAGGTTCCAGAAAGCTGAAATCTGAAAACAGTTGAGAGTTTCCAGCAAAACCATGTTCGGGCAGCCATTTTTAGAATGATATTTTAACCTATGTGGTAGTCTGTTTTCTACAATTCAAAGTGCGTTACGAATATCCCCATGAGATCTTTGGGATGGTATAAGAGACGTTTTAAAATTGAGCATGCTTTGACCTTCAAAACCCGACCCAAAAATGGGTCCAGGAAGTTAGAAATTTGCCAATAATTGGGGGTTTTGCAATAATTATCCTAGGAGCTATCCCTAGTGTCTTTATTACACCCTTGAAAACTATAGGCAAATGGGAAAGCTAATAATGAACGCCAACAAGAAAATCTTAAGCAAATCTACCCAACTTTACATGTGTCACCATGAGAATGAAAACATTTATGATGGGAGGGTTAAATTCTTCCTATAAATACCCCTCCAACTCAAGCCACAACTTACCCATTTTCTTCTCTCTATAATCACTAAAACACTTTCACACACTCCCTAACACTAAAGAACAAGGAAAGAACCCTCAAAAAGGAGACAAATATATCAAATAGAAGAGGTGAGTAATAGTTTGATGAAAAGCTTGGTGTAGAGGTTCTAATTTAATAGAGAAATCTCCACACCCGAGCCTCAAGGCCCCAAATCGAGCAGTACCAAAGGTAGACCAAGAACCTCAGGTTTCATGGTGAAGAAAGTCAGATCTTAAAATACTTTTAACACCTCTCTGCCTCAAAAGGTATTGATACCATATATTTACAGTTCTACGATAGAGTATATTTAAATACCCTAAAATCTCTGCACCATGAATATCTGAGACCAGTTTATGCACGGTCCTAATACCATTATTTACATATTTAAGCAACATTCACCTCCTATAAGATTGTGATGTGTAGAACCTTTTATTTTCAGGTGGATCAAGGCTAATCACATCAAGTGGTGAGTAAATTACATTATATGCCTTATGTGCAATACGATAAGTACATATTTCATAAATTTAATATGTTCCAAAATACTTCATTTGATGAGATTGATTCAAGTAAAGATATGGGATGTTGTGAGTAACTTACGTTATTTGCCTTATGTGCAACACGATAAGTATATACGTCTATATATGTGTATAAATTATATGTGCTCTTATGTACTCCAAATGACTAATGTTGATGAGATTTATGAGATACTATGAGCATTTTGAGCCTATTTGCCATTTATGCAACCAGCAAGAAGAATGAGAATGAGAAAGTTATTTGGTGTTATACATGCTCAACTTGAGATGCGAAAACAAAGTCTATATGTAAACAAAGACAAGTTATGTTATAACACAATAAGTTTTTCCAAGCCTATTTGTACACTACAGGGGCAACATTAGCCCATAGGGGACGGTAAGGGTCCCAAGAAAGGAGTTGATTCAACTTTGGCCAAGGGTTATAGCAACCCATATGAGGACACGAGGTCCGATTAAAGAACGGCTAAGAGCAACAGTAGCCTATATTGGGACGGTAAGGGTACCAAGAGTTGACCAACTATGGCCAAGGGCAAAAGTAGCCCATAGAAGGATGGTAAGGGTCCAAAGAAGTTCGGCCATCATGCTTATGCACAAAGAATGTTTATTTGAGCCCTCAGTGTACAAATATTGCTTAGGGAAGGGCCTTATGAAAGACAAAAGATATATTTATGTGCAACATCACACATGCACGTATTTTACTCATTGAATGTCACCATTCATAGTCGTTTAATTACTCTTTTATGAAATGGATCGAGATGTCTACGAAGTCATGGGGCAAAGGTGGGAAGTAGCTTTGGATGGCCATGAATATCATTTGATCACCAAGATTGATGTATGGTCTTCATATCCTCATCAACCCGGGCTACAAAATATGAAGTCACTTACCTTGTTGTGGACGTATATCACTATTGGACTATAAGATATCTTACAACCCGCTTTTATTAAATGTAATAGTTTAATGAACTCGTCTTTTAAACATAAGAATCTTCATTTTGTTAAAATATTACGGGCTTAGAGATTATTGGCCACGGATGAGACGTAATGATTTGTCATGAGCCATGTTGGAACGAAGTTGTAAGTGATTCCTTTCTATCCTTTACTTAAGCCCTCGCTTTGTGTAAGGATCTATGGCAAGAAAGGTGAAATGAATCAAAAGACAAGATCTACTTATATTTCTCTTCCGCTATGTCTATATATCATGTCTTAATCTTGGGCTTTTACTTTTACTAAGTATACCCGTTTTACGTACCCAAGATAAGACGAATTCGAAGCAAAAGAGAAAGGGCGACCTACAACTGTAGTCTCTAATTATTTCTAACTGTTTTTCTTTAAAGAAAATGTAAAAAACTATCACAAATATGATTCACTCCAATTTCTAAACAAACCAAATAACTAATTTGCTTTCTGCGTATGAGGGTACCGATACCCTCTTATCCAGTTCCTAATACCCTACTCGACAGAATATAAAGGAAAAAAAATTTAAGCAGAATTTCGGGGTCGCTGCACTCCTAGTACGTTTTAAATTATTTTTTTTGTCACATTAAATGTTGCGTGCATTTGCTTAAAATTTTATTTGACGAATATGGAATATTATTTTCTCACTAGGCCTTGTCAAATTTCTTAGATCGAATAAATTTTCTTGATAAATTTAGCCCAACACCTAACCTATTTTTCGTCCAAAAAATTCACCTATAATCAACCCAAAACCCGGTTCATTTTGGCTCCAAAAATCAGCCAATGAACCGGCCACTTTGTTACCAAATACATTACCCATCATCCAAAAAAAAACCGTCCCTCAATGATCAATAATTCTACCCAAAAATTAGTCAATAACAGCCCTCATGTAACGCCCCGAATTTTCTCAATCCGGAGGGTCACTGAAATAAATTTTTAAACGTATATGACGACTCCAAATAATATTTTCCATGACCTTGAAAGGTTTTAAAAATTAAAAGTTTGCGGAAATATAATTATTGTGCAAGGGAAAAGGAATTTACTTCAAAATTTCAAAGTTTTGCCTATTCCACAATAGGTATCGCCACAATTTATTTGCCATTCAAACGAATTCCAAAAATTACAAAATTTTAACTGTAGATACTTGGGACTACTGAATACCATATTTTAAAATTTCAAACCTTAAATACGTCGTTTGGTATGTGAAAATGATAGCTGAAGTTGTTTGAAAACTATCCCGTTCAAACGTACATAATAAAATCCTACGATAGAATTTTTGAGTGATTCCAGTTTTTGTTCTTAGAACACATATAGGGATTTCGATAACCACCGATTTTACTGAAAAACTCCAATCATAACAAAAGTTATGATTTTTCGAAAATGGGGCAGTGAGTTGAAAATTTTGAAAATGAAACTAGGCAAATTTCTAATTTAAAACTTTGAATGGCAAATAAACAAATATCTTGTTTCCGTACATATTACATAATTAAATACTGAATAAAATACTTAAAATATAGTAATTACATCATAATTGACTCGATCATCTCGACGTCAAAACTTAAACTAACTAAGAATTTCCATGACAAGCTCGTTAGCCTACCGCCATCGCATCAATGACAATCAGTTCAATCTGAAAATTTATTCATTTTGGGGGTGAGTATTTCATAAGAAACACTTAGTAGCAATACTTACAACATGTGAAATTTTTTTACTTGAACATAAATTCGACATGCCATCATTTTTGAAACGTGCCTAAGAATATAGAAATTGGTAACCGTCACCACAAACAAGTTAAAGTGATTACCTTCAATCATTATCATAAGTTTCTTTGTAAATAAGTTTTCATGGCATTTATATAGCATCAAAATTTTCCAAAACATCATTTAAAATTTCCGTAAAAACAGTAAGTAAAACTACATCGCAAATGAGTTTTCGGTTGAACTTTTGATGAAGAAAAATTTGTTTCCGCAGCTTTCCAAAAATCCAAACCCGTACACAATATAAATAAATATATAGGGAACTTTTTTAAATTAAAAAGCAAGGTTAACAACCTTCACTGCTAGTCGAAAACTGAATCGAAAATGAGGGAGGAAGGCTGGAAATTTGGGACAGAAAATGCAGAAAAAATGGGTTGTTTGTTGGACGAAAATTTGAAGGAAAAGATGGATAAATGCTGGAGTATTTTTGGTTATATAGACTGAGGTTCCAGGCTTCTTGCTGCACAAAATTGAAGATAATGAGAAAGGGTTTTTGCTGCTGAAATTTGGAGTACAAATTGGAACTGCTGGGGCAGAAAATGATTAGGAAAAAAGGAATTTTTTGCTTAACTTAGGGACTAGTTTTTTGGGCTACTTTATGGAAGAATTTGGGGGGTGAGAAAAGCAGTTTGTTTACGGGTTGAAAGTGAGGGGAAAATGGGAGAAAAGTGCTCGAATATTGGGGCTAAAACTGGGGGCCAAAACTAGAGTGCAAAGGAGGGAAAATATGGACTTATTGATGCTGAATTATGGAGATCAACTAGGGTTGAAGGGGGCCGACTTCTGGGATATTTTGGGGGAGGGGAGGGGAGGGGAGGGAGAGGGAGAGGGGGGGGGGGGAAGGGCATTTATTTTGGTGGTTGAATGGTGAGGGAAAATGGGAAGATTGTGGCGTAGTTGGATGGAGTTTAAGTGGGGAAAAAAACAGGAAAATGGCTGCAAATGGTTGTGGCTGTTGGACGTGATTTCCTCATGATGGGGCAGTTTTATTTTGGTAGTTAGGGGTTGTTTGGGTGATGAAAAATGGTGGAGTTTAAGGGATTGTTTAGGTAGTTTTTTGGTGGATTTTTAAGGTGTTGTTTGGTTGGATTTTTGGTTAACTTTTGGAGTCAAAAAGTAAATCAAGTTTTGGCTAAGAAATCGAAGATAAATGGCCGGGATTTTTAGATAGGTCCGAAGAACAACATTAAAAAAAATTAGACTATCTATAAATTATTTCTCGTTCAACTTGAAATTCAAAACTTACCAAATGAAAAAAAAAAAAAAAAACAAGGTTCGTTTTCAAATCAATTCCATTGTCGTCGACTACAAAATTTGAAGCGAACGCACGCAAAATTTTTAACGTGACCAAAAATTTGAAATGAACCATGAGGTGCGAAGAGACGCCGAAAGTAAGAAATTTGTTTACTTGAAATTAAAATGCGAAAAAATTTCGGTTGTTACAACCCACCCTACTTAAAAAAAAATTTCGTTCTCGAAATTTAACTTAAATGGTTTACCAGGTCCAGGTACTTATCTAAAATATATTCTTCTCTTCCCTAAGTGACCCCTTCTTCCTCATATCTACCCCACTAAACCTTAACTAATAGGATCGCCCGATTTCTCAAAACATGGACTTTTCTTTCTAGGATCACCGCAGGCACTTTCTCGTTAGTCATATCATTCCTTAAATCCAAACACTCATATATTACCACATGAGTAGGATCATGTACGCATTTCCTTAACATCGAAACATGGAAAACATCGTACACCGCCGAGAGTTCAGGTGGCAATGCCAAACGATACGTCACATTTCCATCCCTTTGAAGAATTTCAAATTGGCCGATCAAACGCGGTCTTAGTTTTTCTTTCTTACCAAAACGTAGTATCCCTTTCATAAGAGCCACCTTTAGAAAAATTTTTTCACCGACTCCGAATTCTAAATCCTTTCTTCTTTGATCGGCATAACTTTTTTGACTGTCTTCTGCTATCTTAATTCTGGACCTGATCTTGTCTATTGCCTCTACTGTTCTCTCAACCAACTCGGGTCCTAAAATTCTTCTTTCGCTGACTTCATCCCAACAAATTGGCGAATGACATCAACGACCATACAGTGCCTCATATGGTGCCATGCCAATAATAGTTTGGAAGTTATTATTGTAAGCGAATTCCACCAATGGTAGGTAACCTTCCCATTTACCGCCCAAATCCAAGATGCATGCTCTCAACATATCCTCAAGGATTTGAATAGTGCGTTCTGATTGTCCATTGGCTGAAGGTGATAAGCTGTGCTAAATTTCAACTTAGTACCCAAAGCTCCTTGAAGGCTTTTACAAAAAATTTGAGGTAAATCTCTGATCTCTATCTAATACGATGGATGTTGGTATCCCGTAAAGTCTAACAATTTCTTTGACATACAAATGTGCTAATTATTCCATACTGAAATTCATTCGAATGGGAACAAAAGTGCAGATTTTTTAGACGGTCTACCACAACCTAGATGGCATCATGACCTCTCGCCTATCTAGGAAAACCGACAACAAAATCCATTGTAATTGTTTCCCATTTACACTCCGGTATATCCATTGGATTTAATGGCCGTGACGACCTTTGATGCACCGCCTTCACTTGTTGACACACCATACATTTTGACACAAAACGAGCTACAACTCCTTTTATGTTTCTCCGCCAAAATGTATTACGTAAATCTTTATACATTTTAGTTCCTCCTGGATGTGCAGCGTAAGGAGTAGAATGAGCTTCATATAAATCTCATTTCTTAGCCCTTCAACCTTAGGCACACAAATTCGACCTTTGAACATAAAAGCTCTGTTCTTAGCTATTTCGAATTCTTTCCTCATTTCAGTTCCCACTTTAGTCCTAATCTTTTCCATGAAAGGATCGTCCTTTTGAGCTGTCACAATTCTATCTCTGAGTTCCAGCTTTACTATCAAACTTTCTATAGTAGGAAAGGATCATCCTTTTATGTTCGTATCGGTGGAGTCAATACTTCAATTTTCACACTCTCAAAGTCCTTGATCAAATTATCCTGTGTCGATTGCAATGCAGACAACTGACCCATATTCTTTCTGCTTAGAGCATCTGCGACTACATTTGCCTTACCCTCATTTATTAATTCCAACTATCTTCATTTCCTCATATTCAACTCCTTTAGGTGAAAAAGTACTTGAGACTCTTATGGTCAGTGTAAATTTCACAGTTGCTTCTATAAAGGCAGTGGCACCAAAATTTTAAGTCGTGAACCACCACAGCGAGTTCAAGATCGTGTGTCGGGTAATTTTTTTCATACTGCTTCAATTGTCTCGAAGCATAAGCTATCACATTTCCATTTTGCATCAACACACAACCCAAACCGAGTTTTGATGCATCACTTTAAATTACGTAGTCTTTTGAACCTTTGGGTAAAGCTAGTACTGGTTCAGATACTAGGTTGTTCTTTAACTCTTGAAAACTCTGTTTACACTTCTCAGACCCAATGTACTTAACTCTCTTTCGAGTAAATTGCGTCATAGGGCCAGCTATAATTTTAAACCCTTCTATGAAATGTCGATAATAGCTGGCTAAACCTAGAAAACTTCTTATTTTCCCAACATTTGATGGCGCTGGCCAATTTGACACAACTTTAACCTTGGGTGGATCTACTTCAATTCCCTTGGCCGTCACAACATGTCCAAGGAACCCTATTCGGTCCAACCAAAATTTACATTTCAAAAATTTGGCATACAACTTTTCTCTCTGCAAGGTCTCCAATACTAGTATCAGGTGCTCTTGATGTTGCTCGGGATTATTAGAATAAATCAAGATGTCATCGATGAATACAATGGTGAACTGATCTATATGTTGATGAAAAACTCGATTCATTAAATCCATAAATACCATTGGAGCATTCATCAGTCCATAGGGCATTACTGTGAATTCATAATGCCCATAGCGAATTCAGAACGCTGAATTTGGTATATCCGATGGCCTGATTTTTAGTTGATGATAGCCCGACCTCAAGTCGATCTTCAAAAACACAGAAGCACCCTTCAATTGATCAAACAAATCCTCAATTCTTGGAAATGGATACTTGTTCTTGATCATCAATTTATTCAATTCTAGGTTTTTGATGCACATTCTCCTCGATCCATCTTTTTTTTTTTTTTTTTCACAAACAGTACAGGAGCTCTCCATGGGAAAACACTTGGTTAGATAAATCCTTTATCTAAAAGTTCTTCCAATTGAATTTTAAGCTCTTGTAATTCTTTTGGTGCCATACGATACAGAGCCTTTGATATGGATGCAACATCAGGTATAAGAACTATCGTGAATTCCACTTGTCTATTAGGCAGTATACCTACTAGATCGTTTGGAAACACATTGGCGTACTCCCAAACTACTAGTATGTTATCCAACGATACTTCCTCAGATGGGTTACTAGTGAGATTGACAAGAAAACCTTGGCAATCTATCTTCTTAAGCAACTTTTCCGCATGTAAAGCTGAGATGAGATGGGAAAGAGCTTTAATCTTCGACCTATAAAATTTGAACTTCTTCTCTCCCGATCTTCAAAAAATTACTTCATTGTCAAAACATACAATGGTATCACGATTACTACCCAACAAATCCATCCCCAGGATAATATCAAAATCTCTCATACTTATAGCATACAAGTTTGCTGACTAACCCATCAAATTCTATTTGAACTATCCTAGCTAATTTATTTGTTTCTATATTTCTCCATGATGGCATACTAACCTCTAGTATTTTATCACTTTTCTGACATAGAATATTAATTTTATCTAGGCATGCTTCAAATATAAACGAATGCGTCGCACCAGAATCAATAAGAACATAAACAGGTACGCTAGAAATAGATAACATACCCGTAATAACATCCAGATTATGGGCGGCCTCTTCATGAGTTATTGCGAACACTCTAGCTTTTATTTTGTTTGCTTGATCATTAACCCTCGCTGGCTCTGGTCGACATTGCAACACGTAGTGTCCTGGCTTTCCACACCTATATCAGACATTCTTGCCAAAGTGGCAATCACCACTGTGATTCTTCTTACACTTAGGGCACTAAGGAATAGTATTACTTGACTGACCCTGATGGGACTTTGATTATGTCTCTTGAACTGGCCTGAATTTTGGTTCCTATTCTAATCTTGCCAATTTCTCTTTCCCAAGTTATTCTGTTGTCTATGAACTTTGACCTTTGAACCCGAGAAGGTCACGATCTGAGCCATCTTGACCACTGCCCTGAAAGTAGGAAGTGCATGAGAACTAACAATCTATCTGACCTCTAAGTGCAATCCTCTTTCATAACTTCTTGCATTCATTAATTCGGTACTAACCAAATATGGGGCATAGCGCAACAGTTCCTCAAATTTTTGCTCATACTCGGTAATTTCTATTTCTCCTTGAACCAATTGTAGAAACTCTGATTCTTTGTAATCTCGCAGAGCCAGAAAAAAATATTTTTCTATTAGCTCGACTTTGAATTGGGCCCACGACAGATAATTATGTTCATTCTCAGCACGAGTGCGGGATGCTGACTCCCACCAATGACCTGCTCTGCCGCTTAGCATGAACTCCGCACAAAGGACTTTCTAATTTTTGGGATAAGCAATGTTCTGAAAATATTTCTCAATCGTCCGCAACCATTCCTAGACTGCGAGAAGATCATTTCCACCGTCGAAAGTAGGAGGGTGGTATCGAGGAAATTTCTTAATCACCGTCACAGCAGGTGCCCTGTGATGTGGTGGTGGGGCCTGATGAGATTGGGGCACTTGCAGTGCCCGTGGCGCCATTGGCTGCTGTGGCACTGGGGTGCCTTCTGAGCTGCCAACGCTCTCCTCATTTTCTCAACCGCTAGTTGTAGGTCTCTAATAGCTCTTCCTTACATAGTTGGTACCATTTCCTTTAGAATAAACAAAACGAAAAAAGTTTGTAATTCAGCAAAATAACCACCATACACAAAGCCATGAATGTCTGAAAAGCTATCAATAAAGGAGAATTTAAATAGCATCTTTTATATATTTAAATCATCCTTCAAGAGGTACAATAAGTAAAAGCATCTAGCGCTAAGAAATAATAAAGTAATTGTACATGGGAAAACTGAAAAACTTAAAGGAAAACATCTGACTACTAAAAAGTCTCTAAGTATTGCCGTCGCTAATCCATCATCTGTGTACTCTAGGCCTCTTGGGCCGTGGAGCCCCGTCATCCGAGGTAACACAAGACTCAACCTCAGACTCTATCTCAAGATCCCTATCCGGGTCATCCTCGACCTGGATAACTGGATCGGCCTCAAATACTAACACTGGCTCTGGCTCTAGCTTTGGCTCTGGTTCGACTATTGGAGTAGCCTTGGAGATGGGCTTAATTACTTGAGCCGGCTCAGGGATAGGATGGAGACCTACACCATATAAATTGTACTCCTCCCAGTGTATAATGAGTGCTTCACAATACACATCATATTTTATCTCCGGGTAGTAGATCTCCTCCAAATCTCTTAAAATCTCCTCGGCAATCGGTTGTCCTGGGCCAATCAGTGAGTCAATCACATGAGCAATAGACTCGACATCGGTGGTTAGTAAACCATCGTTCATAGCCTTATTACGAGCTGCCCTATGGTTATCGATATGATGGCCAATTGACCACTCGGGATCCGAAGCAAAAAGTATATAATCATTCCTTGCTGCTTTGGCACATTCTAGGAAATCATCACTCAGAGGAACCATGTCTGAAATACAATTTATGAAGGTTCGATTAGGTGGATTTCTATCATCTTTTAATTTAAAATAAAGGACTAACATTAAATTTCATCTATACTTAATTTCATCATAAAATGAAACAATTAAAAATTTCCATAAATATGAGTTCCATTTATCATACTTAACCATATTTTAACTCAAAACTAGCGTAGCGCGGCGGTGGCGATTAGCGATACTTAATTTCTAAAATTCTCAACCTCTAAAATTTCATCTTGACATATCAAAATAAAGACCAAAATGAAATATAATGAATAAAATAATAAAAATTTAGAAATAAAAATAGTCTACAAAAAAGTAAAACTGCGCTATATACCAAACTGTAATGCCCCAGATTCTCTAAATCCGGAGGGTCACTGAAATAAGTCTTTAAACGTATATGACGACTCCAAATAATATTTCCCATGACCTTGAAGGGTTTAAAAAATTAAAACATTGCAGAAAAATAATAAGTGTGCAAGGAAAGAGGAATTTACTTCAAAATTTCATAGTATTGCCTATAGCACGATAGGTGACGCCAACAATTTATTTGACCCTACAAACGAATTCCAAAAATTACGAAACATTAACTATAGATACTTGGGGCTACAAACTACAACATGTTAAAATTTCAAACCTTAACTACGTCGTTTGGTGAGTGAAAATGATAGCCGAAGTTGCTTGAAAAATGTCCCGGGTGCCTTAAGGCCGCATATCGTACGATGGAATTTTTGAGAGATTCTAGTTTCTATTATTAGACCACCTATAGGAATTTCCATAGTTACTGATTTCACTAAAAAAACTCCAACCGTGGCAAAAGTTATGATTTTTTGAAAAGGGGGCAATGAGCTGAAAATTCCGAAAATGAAACTGGGCAAATTTCTAATTAAAACTTTGAATGGAAAATAAACAAATATCTTGTTTCCGAACATATTACATAATCAAATACTGCCTAAAATACTTAAAATATAGTAGTTACATCATAATTGACTTGATCATCTCAACGTCAAAACTTTAACTAAGAATTCCATGACAAGCTCGTTAGCCTACCGCCATCGCATCAACACCATTCAGTTCAATCTAAAAATTTATTCGTTTTGGGGTGAGTATTTCATAATAAACACTCAGTAGCAATACTTACAACATGTGGAAAAATTTTACTTGAACATAAATTCGACATGCCATCATTTTTGAAACGTGCATAAGAACATAGAAATTGGTAACCGACACCACATAACGTCATATGTAATTACCTTCAATCAAAAATATGTTGAAGTGATTACCTTCAATCACTATCATAAGTTCCTTCGTAAATAATTTTTCATGGCATTTATATAACATCAAAATTTTCCAAAACATCATTTAAAATCGCAGCAAAAACAATAAGTAGAACTACCTCGAAAACGAGTTTTGGGTTGAAGTTTTGATGAAGAAACATTTGTTTCTACAGCTTCCCAGAAATCCAAGGATGTGACACCCCAAAAATTTAAAATTTTATTTCGGGCTAAGTAAAATTCTTAACAAATAATTGTGGCCACATGTCCATCCAAAGTCCAAACGGGGTCCAATAATAATAAACTACACGAGTCCACTAGACAAAATATCCAACGATTTATGAGATTTATTTAATTACATTTATTTTCTAAATAAAGGAAGAATGGTAAGATATTTTAAATTATGGTATTTTTATCATATCAAAATCTTACCAAAACCCAAATAGGTAAGTTTCTTGATATGCATGCAAAATGATGGATAGAAGATAAAATCTTCAAATTTTTCCAATTCCTTCTCCTTCCCTCACCCTAGAATTTGGCCCCCTCCCCCTTTTCCCCTACACACACTTAAGCCATTTTTACAAAGAAAGTAAAGAGAAGAAAAGAGAAAAAGAAAGAAAGAAAAGAGAAGAAAAGAGAAGAAGAAGGAGGAAAGAAGAAATAATTTTCAAAATGGTTTTCATTCTTTTTTCAAGAAGCAAGGTATGAATATTTTTATGCAAGTGACTTAAATCTCTTTATTTATTGTAATTATGTGTATGCTCTGCTATATGTTTTAATGTTTATGGCCATCCGGATATAAATGTAGTTTGTTCCTTTGGAATGAACAAGATATGATGTTCATCCTACTTTGGATGTAAATGAAGAATGTTTATGGTTTTAAATCCTTTGGGATTGAACCTAAGAAAGAATTACATTGGTTTTAAATCCTTCGGGATTAAACCTATGAAAGAATTTGGGATTTCGCCCCTTTGAGCTCACTGGATTATGAATGTTAGCATGGTTTACTTACATTTAATTGCGATATATAAATTGGGATTTACATATTTATAAATGATGATATTCCTATTGTGTTTTCCCCAAACTCACCCATCTCCCATTCTTAGATTGATTGTAAGGTTGGATGAAGGCTCGATGATTAAGGGATTTAGCCATGGAAAAAGAGATTTCGGTCAAAAAGACGAATAAATGACGATTTCGTTATATTGTTATAATTTCTGAATTTTATATGTTATAAGATGTTTTTGTTATGATTGTTAATCTTTAATGTGGCATGAACTTGTTTGGAACCCTATGAAATGATATTTTGAACTTGATGAATGTTAGAGGATGTTTAAAGCGTATAATGTTGACCGAGATGTAACTGTCAAGAATTTCCAGCTTGCAAGTCCAGTTTCAAATGCACGTCCTGAATGGTTGACTTCAGGTTTTGGGATGAAATTTGGTGAGATTGATGACCTATTAATTTCAGTCCTTTGAAACTTGGAATCACCTCGTTCTGATGTCTGTAGAGAAAGATATGCAAGTTTTGGTGATGATGGGCAATTATACTCGGGAATCTGCCTTCCATGTTTTAGAGGTTGATTGGAGACCTTAAATATTTTATTAAGTTCTGAATTTTGGATATGAATTAATATTTTATGTTATGTTTCATTCCTAAAAATATTAGAATTTTTCAAGGTCTTTTGATAGGAAAAGTTTGGGTTTTAAAACGAGTCTGAAAGCTGTCTAGCTTCTATATTCTCGTATACTTTGATTCTCTTTTGATGACCTTAACCATTTCCTAAAATTGTGGATTTCTAGTATGTTTTAGAAATATGAGTTATGAGTATTTGGTTAAAACTTCATAAGTTTTTATGACCTTTGGGTTTCTCTTTTTTGTGTATAAAGAAATAAAGGGTAGTAAACTTATGTTACAATTAGGTACACTAGAGGTTTAGACTTTCAATAAATTCCTATATTGGATTGATAACCTCGACTTTAAAGCCTATATAGTTGATAAGTTCATATTTGTAAACTATTTGAATAATATCTAGAATTCTACAAATTTTTAGCACAAAACCTGTACTATATATATATATATATATATATATATATATGAACTTTTGTGAATTAAAAAGCGAGGTTAAAAACCTTCACTGGTGGTCGAAAACTGAACCGAAAGTGAGTGAGGAAGGCTGGAAATTTGGGACTGAAAATGCAGAAAAAGGGAGTTGTTTGTTGGACGAAAATTTGAAGGAAGAGATGGATAAATGCTGGAGTATTTTTGGTGATATAGACTGAGGTTCCAGGGCTTCTTGTTGCACAAAATTGAAGAGAAGAAGAAAGGATTCTTGCTGATGAAATTTGGAGTACAAACTGGAACTGTTGGGGCAGAAAATGATGAGGGAAAAAGGAAGTTTTTTCTTAACTTAGAGACTAGTTTCTGGGCTGCTGTATGGACGAATTTGGGGTCAGAAAACCAGTTTGTTTGCAGGCTGAAAGTGAGGGAAAATGGGGGAAAAGTGCTCGAAAGTTGGGGCTAAAACTGGTTGCTGAAACTGGAGTACAAATGAGGGAAAATCTGGACTTCTTGATGCTGAATTATGGAGATCAGCTGGGGTTGAAGGGGGCCGAATTCTGGGTTTTTTTTTTTTTTGGGGGGGGGGGGGGGGGGGGGGGGGGGGGGGGGGGGGGGGGGGGGGGGGGGGGGGAGGGGGGGGGGGGGGGGGGGGGGGGGGGGGGGGGGGGGGGGGGGGGGGGGGGGGGGGGGGGGGGGGGGGGGGGGGGGGTTCAATTATTTTGGTGGTTGAAAGGTGAGGGGAAATGAGAAGATTGTGGGGGCAGTTGGCTGGAGTTTATATGGGGAAAAAAATCGGAAAATTGCTGCAAGTGGGTGTGGCTGCTGGACGTGATTTCCTCATGATGGGGCAGTTTTATTTTGGTATTTAGGGGTTGTTTGGGTGATGAAAAATGGTGGAGTTTAAGGGGTTGTTTGGGTAGTTTTGGTGGATTTTTAAGGTGTTGTTTGGGTGGATTTTTGGTTAACTTTTGGAGTCGAAAAGTAAATCAAGTTTTGGCTAAGAAATCAAAGATAAGTGGCTGGGATTTTTAGATAGGTCCGGAGAACAACATTAAAAAAAATTAGACTAGCTATAAATTATTTTTCGTTCAACTTGAAATTCAAAACTTACCAAATGAAAAAAAATAAAAAAAAACAAGGTTGGTTTTCAAATCAATTCCATAGTCATCGACTACAAAATTTGAAGCGAACACACGCAAAATTTTTAACGTGACCAAAAATTTGAAATGAACCATGAGGTACGAAATGACGCTGGAAGTAAGAAATTTATCTACTTGAAATTAAATTGCGAAAAACTTTCAGTTGTTATAACCCTCCCTACTTATAAAAAATTTCGTCCTCCAAATTTAACTTACATGGTTTACTAGGTCCGGGTACTTATCTAAAATATCTTCTTCTCTTTTCCAACTGACCCCATCTTCCTCATATCTACCCCACTGAACATTAACTAACGGGATCGCCCGATTTCTCAAAACATGGACTTTTTTTTTCTAGGATCACCGCAGGCGCTTTCTCTTAAGTCATATCATTCTTTAAATCCAAAGACTCATATTTTACCACATGAGTAGGATCATGTACGTATTTCCTTGACATCGAAACGTGGAAATCGTCGTGCACCACCAAGAGTTCAGGTGGCAATGTCAAACGATACGCCACATTTCCAATCCTTTCAAGAATTTCAAATGGGCCGATCAAACGCGGTCTTAGTTTCCCTTTCTTACCAAAATGTAGTATCCCTTTAATAGGAGCCACCTTTACAAAAACTTTTTCACCAACTTCGAATTCTAAATCCTTTCTTCTTTGATCGGCATAACTCTTTTGACGGTCTAGCGTTGTATTAATTCTGGACCTGATCTTGTCTATTGCCTCTACTGTTCTCTAAACCAACTCAGGTCCTAAAATTCTTCTTTCGCCGACTTCGTCCCAACAAATTGGCGAATGACATCGACGACCATACAGTGCCTCATATAGTGCCATGCCAATAATAGTTTGGAAGCTATTATTGTAAGTGAATTCCACCAATGGTAGGTGACCTTCCCATTTACCACCCAAATCCAAGACGCATGCTCTCAACATATCCTCAAGGATTTGAATAGTACGTTCTGATTGTCCATCGGTCTGAGGGTGATGAGCTGTGCTAAATTTCAACTTAGTACCCAAAGCTCCTTGAAGGTTTTTACAAAAATTTGAGGTAAATCTCGGATCTCTATCTAATACGATGGATGTTGGTATCCCGTAAAGTCTAACAATTTCTTTGACATACAAAAGTACTAATTGTTCCAGACTGAAATTCATTCGAATGGGAAGAAAATGTGCAGATTTTGTCAGACGGTCTACCACAACCAGATGCTCCCCCTTCACTTGTTGACACACCAAACATTTTGACACGAAACGAGCTACAACTTATTTCATGTTTCTCCACCAGAAATCTCCCAAAAATTCAGCCAACTATAGACCATTTAATCTTGTGTTTTGCTTTTCACTTTTCAACAAATATATACTCATTTCTTTCCTCATCCTCCCTCTCAACCTCAGTCAAATTATCATTTATGCTTCCCTCCTTTCATTTCCTTTATCAGCTAGAAGAAAAGGATCCAACAAACTTGTTTCTTCTTCTTCTTTTCAACGTACATGTTCCACTCTCATTTTTGGCCAGCATACTCTCTCCATTTCCTCTAAAAATACAACCAACTCACATCTCCTTCTTTATACAAAAATCAGTCCCAAAAACCTTAGCAGAAACCTTCTTTACTTTCCCCTCCAAATTCGACAATGCATCCTCCTTTCTAACTTCACAAAAGTTCCTTATATAGTGTGCGGGTTTGATTTTCGAATATGTGCAGTAACAACCGAAAACTCTAATTCAAGGTAGCTTTATTTACTACGCAAACCATGAATTATAAATATTTTTGGGAAATTTATTATGTGATATAAATGCCATGTAAATTTATTTATGAAAGAACTTTATGATGTGATTGAAGGTAATCACATATGCATGATGATGATTGAAGGAAATCACATTTAAGTTCATAGGTGCCACTTACCAATTTATGTTGTTCGTATGTACGTTTGAAATTATGGCATGTGCATTTATGTTTCCGTATAATTTTCCCACATGTTAGTATATATTTCTACTAAGTTTTCTTATGAAATACTCACCGCAAAATGAATAAATTTTTAGATTGAAATGGTTGGCGTTGACACGATGGCGTAGGCTAGCGAACATGGAGTGGACTTCCTTTATTTAAATTAAGTTTTAGCGTCAAGATGATCGAGTCAATCATGATGTAAATACTATATCGTAAGTTTTGTATTTTTCAGTATTTAATTATGTAATGTACATGGAAACAAGATGCAGGTTTAATTGTCGTTTAAATTTTGAAGATAGAAATTTGCCTCGTTTCATATTCTGAATTTTCAGCTTCCCACTCCTACTTTAAAAACTCATAACTCTCTATGTGTTTGGAGTTTTTTAGTGAAATTAGTGGATATCGAAATCCTTATAAGTGTTCTAATGGCAACATTTGAAATCACTCAAAAATTCTATAGTATGAATTTATTATGAACGTTTTAGTGGCCTGCCTTAAGGCACCCAAGAGAGTTTTTCAAACAATTTTGTCTAACATTTTCACCTATCAAACAATGTAGATAAGATCTGAAATTTTAACATGGCCTAGTCCATGGTCCCAAATATCTACAGTTACAATTTTGGAATTTTTGGAGTTTGTTTGAATGGTCAAATAAATTGTGGTGACACTTATCATGATATAGGCAAAACCTTAAAAGGAAAAATCTTTTTTTCTTGTGCGCTTGTCTTTTTTTCCGCAACAGTTACATTTTTAAAATCATTCAAGGACATGAGAAATATTATTTGGAGTCATCAAACATTATTTAGAGATTTTTTTCTAGTTGTCAAACATTATTCTGAATTTTTAGCTTACTGCTCCTACTTTAAAAAATTATAACTCTATGTACGTTTGGAGTTTTTGAGTGAAATTAGTGGATATCGAAAGCCTTATAAGTGGTCTAATGGCAACATTTGAAATCACTCAAAAATTTCATCGTATGATTTTATTATGAACATTTTAGCGGCCTACCTTAAGGCACCCAGGACAGTTTTTTAAACAATTTTGTCTAACATTTTCACCTAGCAAACAATGTAGATAAGATCTAAAATTTTAACATGGCCTAGTCCATGATCCCAAGTATCTACAGTTAGAATTTTGGAATTTTTCGAGTTCGTTTGAATGGTCAAATAAATTTTTGGCAACACCTATCACGGTATAGGCAAAACCTTAAAAATGTGAAGGAAAAATCTTTTTCACTTGCGCGCTTATCTTTTTTTCCGCAATAGTTACATTTTTAAAACCCTTCAAGGACACGAGAAATATTATTTGGAGTCGTCAAACATTTGTTAGAGATTTGTTTTAGTAACCATCCGAGTTGAGAAAATCCGGGGCGTTACAACTAGAAAAAGGATTGAAAAACAGGAAAAAGGTTGAAAATAGGTTAACCTAATACTCTGATAATATGTAAAATTGGAAGAATGAATAACCTTTTTATTCAATTGAATTCTGTATACAATGTACAAGTATATATAGCTAACATCTTCGCAATTAACTCTTACAAATCTAATACTAATTTGACGGTATATTACAAAGAAGGAAAGTAATATATTACAATATATTTGAATATATTTGAATATATTATAATATCAATCTTTGATATTATAATATATTTGATATATTGTAATATTAAAATATATTTTCAACAATTGATCTAATGGATTTAACTTGAGTGTTAGTGGTTGTCATCTTCATTCGCCGAATCGAGCCTCAATAAAGTCTCGATACTATTTGATCACTTTATGGGCGATTCGAACCCCAACATAGCTTCTACTTTATTCAAGCATCCCCATGGTAAGCCTCGACCTTGTTCAAACATTTCCATGGGCCTCGTCATGCCCCAGTAGAGTCTTGACACTAGTGGAGCATCTCAATGGGTCTCGTTGAGCCCCAACTTCAAGCAACTAGTAAGGTTTATCCCCGGCTCCCTGGTTTAAATTTAAATCATAAATTCAGACCTGAAAAGTGCGTTAACTACTTTGCTCGAATCTCGTGCTTGAACTATGAGGTGGTTACGAACACTACTAAGAGTTGCAAAAGTAAAAGGCAATCAAAATATCACTAAATACTGCCCAAAAGCCCAATAAATAAATAAATAAAAATTATCTAATGCCCATCTTAAGTTTGGCCTTGGTTGTTCGATTTGCTATTCTTGCCTTATTTAAAGGATTCTTCCTACAGGGCCAGCTTTCAAGAATTCATCAAAAGCCGCGAGGCCGATCTCAATGTGATCCTTAGTTAACCACTCTTTTTTGTTTTTTCGAAGCTCATCTTAAGTACCGTTCACTGAGCATTCCCATGCAATTTCTGGATGCTTTCGATCACTTGTACTCATTCATAACATTAGTGGTGCACAAGCACGACTCAAATTTGGCCGGATGACAAACAGTTTTTCAATAGATGATTAAGATGATATGCTGGACCACAAAATATTCTTTATAGTTTGCACTTCTCTAATATTGTTATTATAGCTTTATTTGTTTTTTCCATTTAGTCCTTGTAAACATGTGTGGTGTGAGTTGTCTATAAAAAAAAGGCATATTGCCTCAATAACTGAACCGATAGAAAATATACAAAAAAATTCCCAAATTCATCTTCTATATTCTTTCACGGTATTATAGCTTCAAGAATGTTGTTGGGTTTTTTGGTCCCAAACAAACAAAGAGGCAATGATGATTAAACAGGTCGGTTTAATTATACATCGTAGGCTTGGCCAATGATCGAAAACTTATTATTAATACCCAATCTCCAACAATTAGACAGTCCAATTACAAAGACGGGTCAATGGACTTTGTAGTTAACCTTGAGTAATGGGCCACGACCCAGTTGCTTAGTTAATTGATCCAAGGTTAACCCATTTATATTAGGGTAAATTCAGGGCCGGTCACTGTTTGGGCACTTATGGACTCTAAAGCCATATGCTCAAAACTTAATTCAATTAAAGTCATATTTTAGAGCTAAAAGACCAACATACCCTTAATTGTAAAAAACGCGAATTTTGAGTGGTGATACTGTTTTGCGGTGATACTGTTTTGTTGTGATACTGTTAAACCTATGATTTTGTACTACTAATGAGACATTTTAAGAACAATAGTATTCTCTTGTTTATTCTCTACTGATTAATTCTTCTACCTACCATTAAATACCTTATAAATTTATACTTATCTATCCAATGAGAATCTATGTCCTAATTGAATCTCAAACATATTCAAATTCAAGGGAAAAATTAGAAACATTGTTTATAGTTTTAGATGAGAACCCTTTGCATGACTTCCCATTAACTTGAGAATGATTGTGAGTTCTTCTTTTTTCATTTTAGCATTGCTCTGAAGTATCTGTTTGCTTTTAAGAGACTCAGATACTTTGGAAGAGCTTTAATTTGCAACAAAAGGATGCACATTTATCCCTAATACTGTTTTAAAGAATTTGTGATACTCTTTTGAAAAAAAAAAATTAAAGATTGCCATTTTAAGCTAAAAAGACGACTTCAAATGGGTAAAATCCATCATAGGCAGCGGCAAAGCGGCTGGTCTTGACCGTCTCGTCGAGACCATTCCGAAAACATATTATAATAAAAATTCTGAGCACGTGTGCAAATTCTATGATCATTTCTATTATGATACTGTTTTTTTTATACTATTTTGCATAATACAGTATCAAACAACACACATGACTATGATATCATGCTTTAATCTTTGATACTGTTTAATTAGTCATATGTTTTGTTTGATAATGTATTATACAAAACAGTATCATAGATTAAAACATGGATTGAAATAATATCAATTTATATTAATGCACATTACCTAAACAAAACATTATCATATATTAAAACTAAGACATTCAAACAGTATCACTTATTCAAACATTGTCATAATTAAACAATATCAAAGATCACATAGATTTAAACAGTATCAAACCTTGCCATAATTAAATAGTATCAAAGATCACATATATTTAAACAGTATCACAGGATTAAAACATGTTTCAAATGATAGTGAAATATTATGACAGTTTCAATCTATTAAACCTTGCCATAATTAAACAGTATCATAGATTAAAACTAAGACATTAAAACAGTATCATGGATTAAAACTAATACATTGAAACATTAGATGATGGAACATTCAAGCTCCTATTTACAACAATTCTATGTCCATTTATATTGTGATACTGTTTTGTATAATACAGTATCAAATAACATATCATGACTAAACATTAGATAATGGAACATTCAAGCTCCTATTTACAGTAATTAGATGGTGGAGCATTCAAGCTCCTATTTACATAAGATAGTGGAGTATTCAAGTTCATATTTACAGCATTCAAACTCATATTTACAACATTTTATGCCCATTTCTGTTGTGATACTGTTTTGTATAATACAATATCAAACAACTTTCACAACTAATTAACAACACAAAGAAATAATCTAATGACCAACTTAATACAATATCAAGTTGATATTCTATAATACAGTATCAACAATAGATGTTATCTCATTGTTTACATAACTTGGAAAATGCTCATTGTTTACATAACTGCTAAAATCAACCCAGGTTAATCATATTGGTCAGCCTCTCTTGCAGCACGGATATATCAATGCTAGCTGTTAGATCATTAGCCTGAAAAAATAATCAAATACAAGAATTAAGATTAAAACATAGAAATTAATAACAATATTTCCAACTGGAAATTGATCCAAAATCTTCACCAAAAAATTACCTAAAAAGTGACACTGCGCCGTAGAAGCACTCGCCGGAGGTTGCCGGAGGTGGAAGCGGTTATCGCCGAAGGTTGCCGGAGGTGGAAACGGTGGTCGCCGGAGGTTGCTGGAGGTCGAGGCAGTGGTCGCTGGAGGTCGCCGGAGGTCGAGGCGGTGGTCGTCGGAGGTCGCCGGAGGTGGTGGCCGGAGGTCGCCGGAGGTGGTGGCCGGTTTTCGCCGGAGGTGGAGGAGGTTTGTGGAGTTGGAAGATTGTGTCAATGAAAAATATGGTTAAAAGGGGTGGTTTTGGAATTAATATAAAATATTGATGTGAAGTATGACTTAATCACAATTTAAAAAAAAGTTTTGACCTAATTTGAAACAAGTCATGTGGAGATGACTTATTGACAATTTTCCATATATATTAAGGCACTTAAGTTGGTCCTTGGCTTGCAATATATATATATATATATATATATATATATATACACTAGTTTTAAGGCCGTGCGTTGCACGTCAGTGAAACGTGTAGGAAAAAATTGTATGTTTAGAAAAGAATATTTTAGGCTGATAAATTAGTTAAATGTTAGTGTTATTTTAGCCTCATAAATTAGGAAAGAGTATTAAAATTTTGTGGTTGATCACTGTTGTGAAGAACGTGTATAAAAAATTTATTTGTATGACTTATGCATGTTTAAAAAAAAAAGAAAAAACTTTTTGTTGATGATAAGTTTTGAAGTAAGTTGATATAGTCAATAGATTGAGTGAGTTGACAAACTGAAAAATGAATTAAATTGGTTAATCGAGAATGTGTTAGGTTGTAAAGTTGTTGTTATATTTATATATTTTATTTATTTAAATTAGTTGGTATATTAAATCTTTTGGTAATTGTTTATTTTTATATGAGATTTGATAAATTCGATATTTTCATATTTGGAATTGTGGAGTTATTTGATAAATGAAGTATATCCATTAATTTTATATGTATCTTGAAAAATGAAGCATATATATTGTTTTTATCTACGTTATATTAGGACAAAGTATAATAAAATATATATTATATAAATTTCATATATTTGATAATGAATTAATACAATATATTATATTTACTTTTGTTTTAGCAATTACTATAACATATTCTAATAAACAATTATTATAATTATTTTATAACATAATGAAATTAATATTGTAGTAATTTAATCATTATAATCAATTTATTATAAGAAATCGATATTAAATAAATGTTTGTATAAATTATGATAAAATTTATTACATGTTTATTTAAAAAGTATTTTCATAAATACTAATATAAATTTTTTTATAAAGAATATTGTAAATAGTAATTATGAAACAAAATGATTTCTATAAATATATATGTAAATGTATGTGATAAAAGTGTTTTTATATATTTATTATAATATATTTAAAAATGAACATGAGAAAAGAAAGAATATAAAAAAATTACGTTTATAACATAATTTTAAAAAAATATTAAACTAAAAAATGAAAAATGTGCATTTTTTAAGCCACTTGAGAAACTTGACAAACTGGAAATCATGTTTGTTGAGTTACTCGATTTGAAATGGGAAAGAAAATGAATCTATTCAATAGCCTAAGTAACTCGACAATAAGAAACTGATGTTCCCTGAATCACTCGACAAATGGAGGAAATTTAAACTTATGATTGTTTTTTGTATTTGATATTTTAAATATGTAATATATTTAAGAAAAATTATAATTTGAAAAATAAAACATATATAAAATTTTATTTAGTGTATAATTTATTAGAACATAGTAGAATTAAATATATATCGTATAAATTTTATGTATATCTTAATTAATTAATACAATATATTATATTTTGTTTTGTCATGATTAATTTATGTAGTAAGAAAAAATAACATGAAGCAAAAAATAACATGATAAATAAAAATATGAGATTCACGAGTTGGTAAAAAAATAATATGAAAAAAGAAAAAAACAAAAAATATTAGTGTATGACATAATTTAAATAAGAAAATAAAACAAAAAAGTGGGAAAAGTGCAATTTTGAAGCTATTGGAGAAACTCGACAAACCTGAAATCATGTTTTTCGAGTTACTTGATGACAAATGGGATATAAAATCAATAAATTCAATAGTTGAAGTAACTCGAGAAAATCAAACTCGACTTTCTCGAGTTACTCTATAAAACAATGAAATTTAGAATTTTGATTAATTTGTGTTTCTTTTGTATTTAAAATATGTAACATATTTAAAAACAAATTTATTCTTTATTTGTTGTATTATTTTTTGACAAAGTCGTTAATATGAAAATTTGAATTGTTTGAGTAATTTGATAAATAAACATATACAAAATTTTATTTAGTGAATTATTTGTTGTAACATAGTTAAATAGAATATATATAATATAAATTTAATATATATCATAATGAATTAATGCAATTTGATATAATAATTCTAAAAAAAAAAATTATTTATTAGAATAAGTTTTTACTTTACTATGTTTTTATATTTTGTGAAATTAGTTATGATATATTATCTTCATTGAAAATAATACATAAATCTGTTTTATAGTAGTTGTTTTATTATAACATATTATACTAAGTTATAAAATATAAAATGTTATTCATGTAAAATAAATTATTATTTATTGTATTGCATAACTCGACAAATTCGAAATCGAGTTTGCTGAGTTATTCAAGAAAGTAATTAGATGTATAATTTTTCTTTATTTAAAATTTTTATTTAAATTATTTAATAGATTAATTTTTTAGTTTATTTTGTATGTTGTAATATGATTGTTGTACGAACTTGTCAATATGAAATTTTGATTTTTTAATTTTTTTCATTAATGAAGCACATACATAATTGTATTTAATTGGGTTGGTTATAAAATAATTTGACAAAAGAAAAAAATTAAAAAATTAAGCGTATTATATAATTTAAATAGGAAAATAAAACAAAAAATTGAAAAATTTGTATTTTTTAAGGTACTCGAGTAACTTGACAAACCTGAAATTATGTTTATCGAGTTACTCGATGACAAATGGGATACAAAATCAATCTTTTCAATAGGTGGACTAACGTGGTAAAATGAAACTTGAGTTTCGCGAGTTACTCGACGAAAAAATGAAAGTTAAATTTTTGAATAATTTGTTCTTCTTTTTTATTTATAATATGTAACATATTTTAATAATTTGTTATTCTTTATGTGTTGTATTATTAATTTACAAACTCGTGAATTTGAAATTTGGAATTGTTTGAGTAAGTTGGTAAATAAAACATATACAAAATTTTATTTACTGAATCATTTATTAGAACATAGTTAAATAGAATATATATCATATAAATTTGATATATATCATAATTAAGTAATTAAATTTGATATAAATATTTTAAAAAACAAAAAGAATTATTAGAAAAAATTTTAAATGTACTATGTTTTTATATTTTATAAAATTAGTTATGATATATTATATGAATTTTAAATAATACATAAATTTTTTGTATAATAGGTATTATATTATAACATATTATACTAAGTTACAGAATATGAAATATTATTTTTATAAAAGAACTTGTTATTCATTGTATTGCATAACTTCACAAACTGAAAATCGAGTTTTCTGAGTTATTCAATAAAGTAATTAGATGCATAATTTTCAATTATTCAATTTTTTTAATTTAAATTATTTAATAGATTATTTAATTTGTTTAATTTGTATGTTGTAATATTATTGTTGCAGGAACTTGTTAATATGAAATTTTGACTCTTTAACTTCTTTGATTAATAAAACAGATTCATAATTGTATGTAATTAGGTTGGTTATAAAAGAAGCTGACGAAAGAAAAAAAATTTAAAAATTAAGTGTATTATATAATTTGAATAAGCAAATAAAACAAATTAAATGCAAAATTTGTATTTTTTAAGCAACTCGAGAAACTCGACAAACCTGAAATCATGTTTTTCGAGTTACTCGATGAGAAAGGGAATTCAAAATCAATCTTTTCAAAATCAAAATCAAAATCGAGTTTCCTGAGTTATATAAGAAACTAATTATATGCATAGATTGAAATTTTTAAAACTTTTTGTATTTAAATTATTTAAAATATTAATTATTTTGTTGGCTAAAAAAATACATGACAAAAGAAAAAAAATAAAAACATTAAGTGTATTATTTAATTTAAATTAAAAACTAAAAAAAATGGGAAATGTGTATTTTTGAAGTTACTCGAGAAACTCGAGAAATTGAAAATCACGGTTGTCGAGTAACTCGATGACAAATTGGAGACAAAAACATATGTTTAATAGTTGAAGTAACTCGATGAAATGAAACATGAGTTTTTCGAGTTACTCGACGAAATAATGAAATTCAAAAGTTTGATTATTTTGGTTTTCTTTGTTATTTAAAATATGTAATAGATTTTAAATTTTTGTGTTCTTATTTTGTCGTATTATTTGTTGACGAACTGGTGAATCTGATATTTGGAATTATTTGAGTATATTGATAAAATAAATATATAAAAATGTTTATGTAGTGTATCATTTATTAGAACATATTAAAATAGAATATATATGATATAAATTTAATATATATCATAATGAATTAATACAATTTTATATAATTTTTGTAATTAGTATAAATAATTATTAAAACAAATTTTTACTTCACTTTGTTTTTAGATTTGATAAAATTCAATATGAAATAGTATATTAATGTAAAATAGTATATAAATTTTATTTGGAATAGGTATTTTATTATAACATATTATATTAAGTTAGGGAAAATGAAATATTATTCATATAAAAAAACTCATTATTCATTCTATCACATAACTCGACAAATTCAAAATCGAGTTTCCCGAGTTATGCAACAAACTAATTATATGCATGAATTGAAATTCTGACAACTTTTTTTATTTAAATTATTTAAAATATTAATTAATTTGTTTAATTTATATGTTGTAATATTATTATTCAAGGAAGCTGTGAATATGAAGTTTTGATTTGTTAACTTATTTGATAAATTAAGCACATACATAATTGTATTTAATTGATTATTTATTAGAAGATAATAAAATTAAATATACATTGTATAAATTTAATATATATGATAATGAATTAAAACAATATATTATATATTGTTTTATTATGATTAATTTATCTTGTAAGTCAACAAATATAAATTTTGAGATTCACGAGATGGTTACAAAATAAAATGACAATATAAAAAAATTAAGTGTCTTACATAATTTAGATAAGAAAATTATACAAGAAATTGAAGAATGTACATGATTGAAGCTCCTCGAGAAACTCGACAAACTGAAAATTAGGTTTGTCGAGTTACTCGATCATAAATCATATAAAAAATCAATCTATTCAATAGTTGAAGTAACTCGATAACAATAAACTTGAATTTCCTGAGTTACTCGACAAATCAGTGAAAGTAAGAATTTTGATTTTTTTTTTCTTTTTTATTTAAAATATGTAATATATTTAAAGAATTTTTTATTGTTATGTTGTTGTGTTATTTTTTGACGAAATCGTGAATCTGAAATTTAGAATTGTTTGAGTAAATTGATAAATAAAATATATACAAAATTTTATGTATTATATTATTTATTCGAACATAGTAAAATAGAATATATGTTAAATAAAATATATCATAATGAATGAATACGATTTTATATAATTTTTGTAATTAATAAAAATATTTATTGTAACAAATATTAACTTTACTTTTTTTTTATATTTCATAAAATTAAGTATCATATATTATATTAATGTAAAATAATATATAATATATTTTTATAATAGCTGTTATATTATAACATATTATATTAAGTTATAGAATATGAAATATTATTCATATAAAAAAAGGCATTATTCATTATATGACATAATTGGAGAAAATGAAAATCGAGTTTGATGAGTTACTCAACAAATTAATTTTATACATAAATTAAATTTTTTTAAATTTTTTTTATTTAAATTATTTAATACATTAACTATTTTATTTAATTTGTATGTTGTAATATTATTATTTAAGGAACTTGTCAGTATGAAATTTGAATTTGTTAACTTATTTAATAAATGAAATACATACATAATTGTATTTAATTGATTATTTATTGAAACATAGTAAAATTAAACATAGATTTTATAAATTTAATGTATATGATAATCAATTAATATAATATATTATATTTTCTTTTATTATGATGCATTAATCCAATAACTCGACAGAGGTAAATTTGAGATTCACAAGTTGGTTAAAAAAAACATGAGAAAATAAAAAAATCAAAAAAATTCAGTGTATTACATAAGTTAAATAAAAAAGAAAGAAAAAAAATTGAAAAATGTCCATTTTTGAACCTACTCGAGAAACTCGAGAAAACGGAAATACTGTTTGTCGAGTTACTCGATTACAAATGATATACAAAATCAATCTATTGAATAGATGAACCAACTCGACAAAATCAAACTCGAGTTGGACAAGTTACTCGACAAATCATGGAAAATGAAATTTTTGATTATTTTGTTTTTCTTTTTTATTTAAAAGACGTAATATATTTAAATAATTTTTTATTCTTATGTTGGTTATTTGTCGACGAACTCTTGAATGGGAAATTGGAATTATCGAGTAACTTGATAAATAAAGCATATCAAAAATTCTATTTAGTGTATCATTTATTAGAACATAGTAAAATAGAATATATATTATATAAATTTAATATATATCATAATAAATTAATACAATATATGAAATTGGTTTTTATTATAATAATTACTATAACATATTATAAAAAATTTACTATATTAAATTTATAGCATAATAAAATGATATTCTGTATTAATATATTATTAATTAATTATTATATTATTATAATAATTTAATGATTATATTCAATTTAATATAATAAATGGATATTTAATAAATTTATTTATAGATGATTCTAAAATTTTTTACATATTTATTTATAATTTATTATTGTAGATGTAAATATAAATTTTATTATAAATGATATTATTATTAGTAATTATAAATATAAAATGATTTTTATACTATAATTTAATATAAATATTCTAATAAATAAAACGAGATTATTTACTTGCTTGATAAAAAAATATATAATAAATTTTATAATTATTTATAAATAAATATGTAATAAATTTTATGATCATCTATAAAAAAAATATTTTTAATATGAAATTCTTATAATAAATTGATTATAATCATTAAATTATTATAATAATGTAAAAATTGATTAATAATATATTATTACACAAAAAATTTGAAAGGGAAATGTATTAAGTTCTAGAATGCAAAAGATTATTTATATAGAAAAACTTATTATTTATTGTATCATATAACTTGACAAACTCAAAATCGAGTTTTCTGAGTCACTCAACAAACTAATTATATACATAAATTTAAATTTTTAAAAATTTGATTTCTTCAAATTAACTAATACATTAACTATTTCGTTTAATTGATATGTTGTAATATTATTATTCGAGGAATTTGTGAATATGAAGTTTTGATTTGTTAACTTATTTAAGAAATGAAGTAGATACATAATTGTATTTAATTGATTAGTTATTAGGATATGGCAAAATTAAATATACATTGTATAAATTTAATATATATTATAATCAATGCATACAATATATTATATTTTATTTTATTATGATTCATTTATTTAGTAACTGGACAAATCAAAATTTGAGATTCAAGAGTTGGTTAAAAAATAACATGAGAAAAGAAAAAAATCAAAAACATTAAGTGTATTACATTATTTGAATAAAAAAATAAAACAAAAAAATGAAAAATGTGTATTTTTGAAGTTACTCAAGAAACTCGAGAAATTGGAAATGACGTTCATCGAGTAACTCGATGAAAAATCGGATAGAAAATCTTTTTGTTTTATAGTTGAAGTAACTCGACAAAATGAAACATGAGTTTCTCGAGTTACTCGACAAACTAATGAAATTTTAAATTTTGATTAATTTGTTTTTCTTTTTTATTTAAAATATGTAATACATTAAAATTTTTGTTCTTCTTATTTTGTTGTATTATTTGTTGACAAACTTGTGAATCTGAAATTTGGAATTGTTTGAGTATATTGATAAAATATATATATAAAATTTTTTGTGTAGTATATCATTTATTAGAACATAGTAAAATAGAATATATATTATATAAATTTAATATATATCATAATGAATTAATACAATTTAATATAATATTTATAATCAGTAAAAATAATTATGAAAACAAATTTGTACTTCACTTTGTTTTTATATTTCATAAAGTTAAATATGAGATATTATATTAATGTAAAATAATATATCAATTTTTTTTGTAATAGCTATTTTATTATAACATATGATATGAAGTTATAGAAATTGAAATATTATTTATATAAAAAAAACTCATTATTGATTGTATCATATAACTCGACAAATTCAAAATCAAGTTTCCCGAGTTACACAACAAACTAATTATATGCATGAATTGAAATTTTTAAAAGTTTTTGTATTTAAATTATTTCAAATATTAATTATTTTGTTTAATTTATACGTTGTAATATTATTATTGAAGGAAGTTGTGAATATGAAATTTTGATTTGTTAACCTATTTGATAAATTAAGCATATACATAATTGTAGTTAATTGATTATTTGTTAGAACATAATAAGATTAAATATACATTGTATAAATTTAATATGTATGATAATTAATTAATACAATATATTATATTTTTTTTTATTATGATTAATTTATCTCGTAACTCGACAAATATAAAATTTAAGATTCACGAGATGGTTACAAAATAACCTGACAAAATAAAAAAAATAAAAAGTTTAAGTGTCCTACATAATTTAAATAAGAAAATGAAACAAGAAATTAAAAAATGTACATGGTTGAAGCTAATCGAGAAACTCGACAAACTGAAAATCGTGTTTGTCGAGTTACTCGATCACAAATAGTATGAAAAATGAATATATTGAATAACTCAAGTAACTCGAGAATAATAAACCTGAATTCCCCGAGTTACTCGACAAATCAGTGAAAGTAAAAATTTTGATTATTTTGTTTTTGTTTTTTATGTAAAATATGTAATATATTTAAATATTTTTATTCTTATTTTGTTGTGTTATTTTTTGACGAACTCGTGAATCTTAAATTTAGAATTGTTTGAGTAAATTGATAAATAAAATATATACAAAATTTTATGTAGTATATCATTTATTAGAACATAGTCAAATAGAATATATATTAAATAAAATATATTATTATGAATGAATACAATTTTATATAATTTTTGTAATTAAAAAAAATAATTATTGTAAAAAATTTTTACTTGACTTTGTTTTTATATTTCATAAAATTAAATATCATATATTATATTAATGTAAAATAATATATAATTTTTTTTTATAATTGCTCTTATATTATAAGATATTATATTAAGTTATAGAATATGAAATATTATTCATATAAAAAAAGGCATTATTCATTATATTACGAAATAAAAAAATGATAAAAATTTGGTGTATTACATAATTTAAATAAAAAAGGAAAAAAACAAAATTGAAAGATGTGCATGTTTTAACCTACTCGAGAAACTCGATAAAACAAAAATCATGTTTGTCGAGTAACTTGATTACAAATGTAGTACAAAATCAATCTATTCAATAGGTGAACCAACTTGACAAAATGAAACTTGACTTGGTCGAGTTATTCGACAAAGGAGGGAAATTTAAAATTTTGATTATTTTGTTTATCTTTTTTATTTAAAATATGTAATTGATTTAAATATTTTTTATACAAACGAACATTCATGTTTGTCGAGTTACTCGATGACAAATGGGAGATAACATCAATATTTTCAATAGCTGAAGTAAGTTGGTGAAATGGAACTCGAGTGTCTCGAGTTACTCGACAAAACAATGAAATTTAAAATATATAATACATATAAATAGTTTTTATTCTTATTTTGTTGTGTTATTTTTTGACAAATTCGTCAATCTTAAATTTGGAATTATTTGAGTAAATTTATCAATAAAATTTATAATTAATAATTTTTGTATTTGTGTATTTTTTATTTTTGGTATAAAATAAATGGGACATTTGATATGTGATATTATTTACTATGTTATATTTACTAATAGATGAAGTAATTTTATTAATATATTAACAAAAATGTTTTAACGTATTTTATATTAAGATATACATTAAATAAGTTTGTGTAGGAAGATATAAAGTAAAAGAAAAATGAGGTAAAAGTCAAAAACGTGTCAAACCCTAGTGTTGATGGTGGACACGTGTAAGTTAAAAAGTATTCATTGTCATTTAATGGGCCATTCAATCTGTCTAAACTGGTTATTCATTTGTTACCGTGTATTTTGAAAAAACACTATTCTTCATTTCAGTTTATAGAGGTTGGAAGGAGGCAAGATTTTTGTTTACAAAAAAATTGGATTTTGGGCGTTATTTCGTTTGGCATATTATAACATTATCTTCTTAAGGTATGTATTTTTATTTTGTATGGCACTATGTAATGTAAATATTATTTCATTTTAATTAATGTATACATAAAGTTATACATATATAAATCCTTGTTATATTAGTTTATGTATTCTATTATATATAAACTATGTATTTAGAATATATAATTTGTACTTATATTTGTGGTAGAAGTTGGCTGATGAGAATGATCGTAAATATTTTTCAGATATGGATGTTGAATACGTGGTGAGTGAGAATCGCAGATTTGATGGAGTCATTACACAGATTAGTAATTTTACATATATTGATGTTATAATGGAAAATTTTAATGAGGAACAGATTCAAAAATTTAGGAATAGCTGTTTTGCTCATTTTGAATATTTTCATGGTAGGAAATGTCAGTTTAGCAGAAAGTTGGTACATGAATTTTTGCTCAATACTGTGCATTCGAATAAAGGAAATGAGGTTTGGTTTAAAATACAAGGTGAATTGTGTAGGTTTGGAATGCAGGAGTATTGTTTGATAACAGGCTTATTGTGCCATGATAATGATGATAATCTTAGTACCATGAGAGTTTTGGCGAGACATAGAATTCGTAGGAGGTGGTTCAACAATTTTGCTCATATATCGTTAAATGAGCTTGAGAATGTTTTTATTCATTGTGACAATGAGGAAGATAAGTACAAGTTAGGGTTGGCATTATTGATTGAAGGAGTGATTAGGCCTAGGGAGAGGAAAAAAATAAATATAGAGACACTGTCTTTGGTAGATGATTTGGATGTTTGTTATGAATATCCATGGGGACGACATTCTTACTTCATACTGCTGCGTTCGTTGTTAACTTCTTGGGAGAGACGTGCGTTAAAGTGCATTGATAATAGTGCTGCAGTTGCAAAGTACACCATATATGGTTGTCCTCTTGTGTTCCAGGTAAATATGTATAATTATTTTTAATATTTAATGAATGCTCGATAAAAATATTATGTGTGTCATGACTAAGTGTTGGTTATTTTGTTTATAGATTTGGATATATGAGGCATGCCGTGAGGTTGGCGAAAGATTTGGTGAAAAAGTGTATGATATGGTTCCACGTATTGTAAATTGGTATGCACAACATCGTGTTGGGAAGAAAGATTTGGACTTATTTTTGGAATCAACTGAGGTATGTTAAAGTAATTTTAATTATTTATGAGAAATGTTTAATAGTTATGAAAGTGATGTTTATTTTTTGCTATGATTTATAGATACATGTTCTACCAATACTTCAACCAACTGCAGAAGAGATTGAACAACCATACTTGTATACGATGGTCTTAATAGAGGATGTAGGAGATATACGAGTTGATGCAGTTGTTCAAAATTTTTTGTATGAGGCGCAAGAAATTGATGAGGTAGGGCAAGAAATAGAACAATTTGAGCCTGTAAATGTAGTTGATCCAGTTGTTGTAGTACCATGTGAGAATATTGTTCATGAGGCTGGAGAGTTTTATGAAGGTGATCAACAGATTTGACAACTTGGGAACGAAGATGATGGTGAAAATAAGGGCTGGTCTCCATATATAGTTGTGGAAGAACCTGTAAATAATTGGCCTGCACGAATTGTGGATGAAGGCCACGAAAGTGATCAGCAGGATTATCATGATGATTATGAGCATAATTATCAAGATGATTATGAACATAATTATCATGATGATTATGCTACAAATCAATTTGTACAATCATTATTTGATGAACAAAGAGTGTACATTAATCAGCAGTTTGGTAGTACAGGGGATGAACAAAGAGCATATTTTGATTATCAGTTAGGGAATTTTAGAGATGAGCAACGAGATTATATTGATAATCAATTTCGTGACATGATTGATGCTCAACGTTTGTACTTTGATCAACAATTAGCAGGTACAAGAGATGATTTGATGCGTTGTTTAAATGAGATTTAATCATCTGTATCTAGGAGCAGTGAACTATTTTTTGATGAAAAAAAAAAGAGATACAGGAACATATTGATACAAAGTTAGTTGGTTTAGAAGTTCAACATAGTAATATGATTGGTAGTTTACGTGAAGAACTTTGTACAAAGATTGATAGTTCTATTTTCAAGATTCAAGACATGTTGAAGGGAGCATTAGTAGAAAAGCATACGGTTGCGGAGAGTAGTAGAATAGAACAGCAGGCTGCTTCTACGAAGGAGAGAGTGGATGAAAAAAAAAAGGATAGCAAGGAAAGTGCATCTCTGGTATCTAGTTCTATTCATATTCCTATACTTTGTGATATTGATGAGGAAAGACAAGTTGAATTTATTCGTTGGATGCACAAATCGAAGGATCAGTAAGTTTGAATTTTTTATTTGGTTATTTATTATGTATATGTTTTATTTTTATTTTATTTATAATAAGTTTCTTGTTATAGAGATGTTGTCCGATTGCGTGGTGGGGGTGGTGGCATTAGATTGACAAAGCAAAAGCTAGAATCTATTGGCCAACGTGAATATATATTGGCGGCTGAGGTATGTCCTATTTGTATTTTTTCATCTCTCATGTTTATTGTAAACTATTAGGAATACATTCTTATAAAAAAAAAAATTTTATAGGATATGGATAATGCCATGTTTTTGCTTAAAAAAAGAAGAGCAAATTTTACAGATATTTTTTCATCAAGATATGGAATTCTAGATAGCGGGTTTGGAATATTTCTTCGGGGTATTGGTTTGAAAATATTGGATTCTACAGGACAACTGATTCGTAAAGTTCCTGTTGTTTACCATGGTTCTATGGAAAGATATGCGAATGGTTCCATTCCCAGAAGTTTTGGTAAAAGTTGGAAAGATTGTAATCATATATTGTGGCCAGATATTATTGATGATAAGTATTGGGTCCTTTTTGATGTTGATCTACTAAGTTGGAGGCTGACAGTGTATGATAACAATTACCACTTTTATGATGAAGCAATGTTATATCGACATGTTGTTCCTGCCATACATATTGTTCCAGATATTATTCAAAAATATGTCGTTGCTGATCGGGCAGACCTTGGCAAAAAGATCATTCAACCGCTTGAATATTACAGGAAACTCTATGTTGAGATACCACAGTCTATTCGACATAGGTAAGAAATGAAAATAAATGTTCGTATTTGTAATCATATTTATATATACTTACAAGGTTTTCAATCATTCTTGCAGTGACAGTGGCATATTTGTTATTAAATATGTTGAGTGTCTCCTTGCTGGAATACCTATTGATGCTGTTCAATTGGAGAAAGTAGATTTGTATAGAGGAAAGCTTGTAATTGATTTTTTTTACAATGAATTTTTTTTTGTTCCAAATGAACAAAATGAATAGCTATGATGTTTGTATATTGAAGTGAAAACTGTTTTTGATTTTAATTTTATTTATTGTAGTTATGGATTGACATTTTATGTAGTGTAAAATACGTTGGTTATATATAATTGTTTGTGCAAGTTTATTAGTGCATGTAACAAATTTGAGTTATAGTATGATATTTTGAGTTTAGATTAGTGCTGATTTGTTTTTTTTATATGAACAAGAGCAAAATTAGTTATTATGTGTTGTGGTTTAATATGAGCAGATGAATTCATAACTTATGTTATTGATTTTATAACACGTTTATATATTTGTGTGTTATGAAATTTTCTCTATTTAAATCTTATATATTTTGTTCTATTGTTGATTATTATTGTGGGTGTACGTTTGTTTGTTTTTTAGTAGCTTGGAATTTTGAATTTCTAAGTATGTGTAATCAGTTCACAAATGAATGCTAAAGATTTTGTGGAGTTACTTGAGTAATGAATGTAAAACATTGTTTTAGTTTATCATTTTTGTTTGATTTGGTAAGAAATTTATGATTTCTTAATATATTTAGTTTGAAATATTTAATTTTGTAAGTTATTAGTTATCATGTTGTATCGTTATTATTATAAAATGATTAAATATACTTTCTAGTTGGTTGTTTCGATTTACCTCATAAAACAACTTGGTAATGTCAAGTTTTAGTTTGTTAAGTTATGTGATAAATCGAACGAAAGTAAAATATTTTTATTTTATTATTTAATATAATATATTATAGTCAATCTAGTTTATTAATTGTGAAATGATTAATTCTATCTCTAAAGGGAAAAAATAAAATAGATAGTAAAATATCATAATAAAGTTCAATAACTAATGAAATGTATATTTTCGAATTTTTAGTTTCCTTTGGATATTTTAATTATATATGAAATCTTAAAATAGATATATACAATCATTTTTCATATACAAATGAATACATGTATTTACAATTCTTTTAAATTCATTGTATTATATGTTATGTAAAATTTGTTATTGAATTTCTTTGATAGAAATATTCTCATTTTATAATTTTTAATTTGTTTTTGTAATTTCCATGAAATACCTTGATAAACTGATATATATGTTTGTCGAGTTATTTGAATAACTTAAATAATACATATTTTGGAATACATTTGTAATAAATATATAAACAAATTATTTTTACCTATATTTACATGTGTATGTATAATATTTGTAACTCAATTGTACAACATAAAATTGACGTAAAAATTTATTTCATTTAGTTCACATAAATATTCCCAATTTGTGATCTTTGTTTTCGTGTAACATTTTTTCACGGATGTTGAATAACTGATTAAGGGTATATTGTTTAGTTTTTATTTATTTTTTATTTTATGTATAGATTGTAACACATATATAATTTTTGTTTTATTTAAAAAAAATTAAAAGCAAAAACAATATTGTATATTTAATTACTAAGATAACTGAAAAATTTGTAATAAAATTTGTAAAGTTATCTATAAAATATTTTTATTTAAAATGAAGAGAAACCTATAATATAATATATATAAATCTATAGAATGTAAAATATATAAAAGCTAAATTTTTACGGAAATGAACACATAGATTTATAATATTTATTAATTAATAGTAGTAAATATAAAACTGAAATTAATTATTAACTCTAAAATTATTTATTGAATTTAATTCACAAAAATATCTTGATTTGATGATATGTTATTTTGTGTAAGATTTTTCATCGAGAAACATGATAAACCTATATATAAGATTTTCCATCGAGAAACTTTATAAACTTATATATAAGTTTGATCGTATCATTATTTGATATAATATATTATAACAAAAGATGTATTATATAGGTAAATTATATATTAATGTAAATTATTGTACTCTAATATATTTGATTTTATCGATAACGAAGATACATTGTAGGTTAAAAAATGAAGAGACGTTATAAATTATTAGAGTCTATAATAATTAATGTTGTGATATTTAATTTTATCAATAATAAAGACATATTATAAATTATTGTATTTTACTATAATAAGTAATAGGTAAAAAAGTATTCTATATGAGTAGAATGAATAAAGTAACTCAATAAGTAGTTGTTTTGTAAGAGTATATATAATAATTATCTTTATTTAATTTTGAATATAAGCATATAATGGCGAATCTAGAAATTTAATGTTTAGAAGATGTTTTATTAAATGCAATTTAATGCGAAATGACTTATGTTGGACAAAGATACTTCTAACATGGAGATGGTGTCAGAGCACGAGGCTCGATGCAGAAAAGAGTGGACGGTTGGAATTGGTAATTGGTAAACAGAAAATGAAGCATATATCTAGATTGACGATTAAATAAGTAGTAATTTATGTAAATTCGGAATATGTGTGTGGCGAGCTATCTCATAAATTGAACATATTATATATTTTTTGTTTGTATATGATTTATTATAGCGTAGTATAATAAAATATATATTAAAAATATGTAATATATATTATATTAAATTCAAAAATATAAAATAAACTTACAGTAGAATAAAATATATAGTGTAAGCAAATATTAAGAATCAATATATTATATTTTGATTTGTTATTATTAATTTATCAAGTATTTGGACAAATATAAATTTTGAGATTCATAAGTTGGTTACAAAAAAACATGATAAAAATAAAAAAGTAAAAAATTTAAGTATATTAAATAATATAAATAACAAAATAAAACAAAAAAATGAAATATGTGCATGTTTGAAGTTACTCGAGAAACTCGACAAACTGAAAATCATGTTTGTCGAGTAACTCGATTACAAATGAGATACAAAAGCAATCTATCCAGTAGCTAAAGTAACTTGACAAAATGAAACTGTACTTTCCTAAGTTACTCGACAAACCAGTGGAATTAAAAATATTGCTTATTTTGTTTTTCTATTTTATTTAAAATATGTAATATATTGAAAATAATTTTAATCTTATGTTGTTTTGTTATTTTTTGACGAAGTTGTGAATATGAATTGTGGAATTTTTATTTTAATTTGTTTTTTTATTTTATAAAAGTAAATATTATATATTATATTAATGTAAAATAATATATAAATTTTTTTTGTAATAACTATTTTATTATTAGATATTATATTAAGTTATAGAATATGAAATACTATTCATATAAAAAAACTCATTATTCATTGTATTATATAACTTGACAAATTCTAAATTGAGTTTCTCGAGTTATATAAGAAACTAATTATATGCATAGATTGAAATTTTTAAAACTTTTTGTATTTAAAGTATGTAAAATATTAATTATTTTGTTGGTTAAAAAAATACATGACAAAAGAAACAAAACAAAAGGATTAAGTGTATTATATAATTTAAATAAAAAAAATAAAACAAAAATTGAAAAATGTGTATTTTTCAAGTTAATCGAGAAAGTCGAGAAATTCAAAATCACGGTTGTCGAGTTACTCGATGACAAATCGAAGACAAAATCATTCTGTTTAATAGTTGAAGGAACTCGACAAAATGAAACATGAGTTTCTCGAGTGACTCGAGAAACTAATGAAATTTTAAATCTTGATTAATTTGTTTTTGTTTTTTATTTAAAATATGTAATACATTAAAATTTTTGTTCTTCTTATTTTGTTGTATTATTTGTTGATAAACTTGTGAATATGAAATTTGGAATTGTGCATGAATTTAAATTTGTAAAAGTTTTTGTATTTAAATTATTTAAAATATTAATTATTTTGTTTAATTTATATGTTACAATATTATTATTGAAGGAAGTTGTGAATATGAAATTTTGATTTGTTAACGTATTTCATAAATTAAGCAGATATATAATTGTAGTTAATCGATTATTTGTTAGAACATAATAACATTAAATATACATTATATTTTTTTTTTATTATGATTAATATATCTCGTAACTTGACAAATAGAAATTTTAAGATTTATGAGATGGTTACAAAATAACTTGACAAAATAAAAAACATAAAAAATTTAAGTGATCTACATAATTTAAATAAGAAAATGAAACAAGAAAATAAAAAATATACACGGTTGAAGCTACTCGAGGAACTCGACAAACTGAAAATCGTGTTTGTCGAGTTACTCGATCACAAATAGTATAAACAATGAATATATTGAATAACTCAAGTAACTCGACAAAAATGAACTTGAATTTCTCGAGTTATTTGACAAATTAGTGAAAGTAAAAAGTTTGATTATTTTGTTTTTGTTTTTTTTTAAAAATATGTAATATATTTAAATAATTTTTTATTGTTATTTTGTTGTGTTATGTTTTGATGAACTCGTGAATCTTTTTATTTATAATTGTTTGAGTAAATTGATAAATTAAATATATACAAAATTTACGTAGTCTATCATTTATTAAAACATTGTAAAATAGAATATATATGATATAAATTTAATATATATCATAATGAATTAATAGAATTTTATATAATTTTTGTAATTAGTATAAATAATTATTAAAACAAATTTTTACTTCACTTTGTTTTTATATTTCATAAAATTAAGTATCAAATATCATATTAATGTAAAATAATATATAATATTTTTTAATAATAGCTGTTATATTATAACATATTATATGAAGTTATAGAATATGAAATATTAATCATATAAAAAAAATCATTATTCATTATATGATGTAACTCGAGAAAATCAAAATTGAGTTTGATTAGTTACTCAACAAAGTAATTATATACATAAATTAATTTTTTTTAAACTTTTTGTACTTAAATTATTTAATACATTAAATATTTTATTTAATTTGTATGTTGTAATATTATTATTTAAGGAACTTGTTAGTATGAAATTTGAATTTGTTAACTTATTTAATAAATCAAATACATACATAATTGTATTTAATTCATTATTTATTAAAACATAGTAAAATTAAATATACATTTTATAAATTTAATGTATATGACAATGAATTAATATAATATATTATATTTTCTTTTATTATGATGAATTAATCCAGTAACTCGACAAAGGTAAATTTGAGATTCACAAGTTGGGTAAAAAAAACATGACAAAATAAAAAAATGAAAAAAATTCAGTGTATTACATAATTTAAATAAAAAAGAAAGAAAACAAAATTGAAAAATGTGCATGTTTGAACCTACTCGAGAAACTCGACAAACCGAAAATCGTGTTTGTCGAGTTACTCGATTTTAAATGATATACAAAATCAATCTCTTGAATAGATTAACCAACTCGACAAAATCGAATACGAGTTGGACAAGTTAGTTGACAAAATTATGGAAAATTAAATTTTTGATTATTTTGTTTTTTCTTTTTTATTTGAAAGACATAATATATTTAAATAATTTTTTATTCTTATGTTGGTTATTTGTCGACGAACTCATGAATTGGAAATTGGAATTGTTGAGTAATCTGATAAATAAAGCATATCAAAAATTTTATTTAGTGTATCATTTATTAGAACATAGTAAAATAGAATATATATTATATAAATTTGATATATATCATAATAAATTAATACAATATATGAATAAGATTATTACATAATTTTAATAAAAAAATAAAACAAAAAAAATGAAAAATGTGTATTTTTGAACTTAGTTGAGAAACTCGAGAAATTGGAAATGACGTTTATCGAGTAACTTGATGAAAAATCGGATACAAAATCATTTTGTTTAATAGTTGAAGTAACTCGACAAAATGAAACATGAGTTTCTCTAGTGACTCGAGAAACTAATGAAATTTTAAATCTTGATTAATTTGTTTTTGTTTTTTATTTAAAATATGTAATACATTAAAATTTTTGTTCTTCTTATTTTGTTGTATTATTTGTTGATAAACTTGTGAATATGAAATTTGGAATTGTGCATGAATTTAAATTTGTAAAAGTTTTTGTATTTAAATTATTTAAAATATTAATTATTTTGTTTAATTTATATGTTGCAATATTATTATTGAAGGAAGTTGTGAATATGAAATTTTGATTTGTTAACTTATTTCATAAATTAAGCACATATATAATTGTAGTTAATCGATTATTTGTTAGAACATAATAACATTAAATATACATTGTATAAATTTAATATATATGATAATTAATTAATACAATATATTATATTTGTTTTTATTATGATTAATTTATGTCGTAACTTGACAAATAGAAATTTTAAGATTCACGAGATGGTTACAAAATAACTTGACAAAATAAAAAACATAAAAAATTTAAGTGTTCTACATAATTTAAATAAGAAAATGAAACAAGAAAATAAAAAATATACACGGTTAAAGCTACTCGTGAAACTCGACAAACTGAAAATCGTGTTTGTCGAGTTACTCGATCACAAATAGTATAAAAAAATGAATGTATTGAATAACTCAAGTAACTCGACAAAAATAAACTTGAATTTCTCGAGTTACTTGACAAATTAGTGAAAGTAAAAAATTTGATTATTTTGTTTTTGTTTTTTTTTTTTAAATATGTAATATATTTAAATAATTTTTTATTGTTATTTTGTTGTGTTATGTTTTGATGAACTCGTGAATCTTTTTATTTAGAATTGTTTGAGTAAATTTATAAATAAAATATATACAAAATTTTATGTAGTCTATCATTTATTAAAACACTGTAAAATAGAATATATATGATATAAATTTAATATATATCATAATGAATTAATAGAATTTTATATAATTTTTGTAATTAGTATAAATAATTATGAAAACAAATTTTTACTTCACTTTGTTTTTATATTTTATAAAATTAAGTATCAAATATGATATTAATGTAAAATAATATATAATATTTTTTTATAATAGCTGTTATATTATAACATATTACATTAAGTTATAGAATATGAAATATTAATCATATAAAAAAAGTCATTATTCATTATATGACGTAACTCGAGAAAATCAAAATTGAGTTTGATTAGTTACTCAACAAACTAATTATATACATAAATTAATTTTTTTTTAACTTTTTGTATTTAAATTATTTAATACATTAAATATTTTATTTAATTTGTATGTTGTAATATTATTATTTAAGGAACTTGTCAGTATGAAATTTGAATTTGTTAACTTATTTAATAAATGAAATATATACATAATTGTATTTAATTGATTATTTATTAAAACATAGTAAAATTAAATATACATTTTATAAATTTAATGTATATGATAATGAATTAATATAATATATTATATTTTCTTTTATTATGATGCATTAATCGAATAACTCGACAAAGGTAAATTTGAGATTCACAAGTTGGTTAAAAAAAACATGAGAAAATAAAAAAATCAAAAAAATTCAGTGTATTACATAAGTTAAATAAAAAAGAAAGAAAAAAAAATTGAAAAATGTGCATTTTTTAACCTACTCGAGAAACTCGAGAAAACGAAAATCCTGTTTGTCGAGTTACTCGATTAGAAATGATATACAAAATCAATCTATTGAATAGATGAATAAACTCGACAAAATTGAACACGAGTTGGACAAGTTAGTCGACAAAATCATGGAAAATTAAATTTTTGATTATTTTGTGTTGCTTTTTTATTTGAAAGACATAATATATTTAAATAATTTTTTATGCTTATGTTGGTTATTTGTCGACGAACTCATGAATTGGAAATTGGAATTGTCGAGTAATTTGATAAATAAAGCATATCAAAAATTGTATTTAGTGTATCATTTATTAGAACATAGTAAAATAGAATATATATTATATAAATTTGATATATATGATAATAAATTAATACAATATATGAATAAGATTATTACATAATTTTAATAAAAAAATAAAACAAAAAAAATGGAAAATGTGTATTTTTGAACTTAGTCGAGAAACTCGAGAAATTGGAAATGACGTTTATCGAGTAACTCGATGAAAAATCGGATACAAAATCATTTTGTTTAATAGTTGAAGTAACTCGACAAAATGAAACATGAGTTTCTCTAGTGACTCGAGAAACTAATGAAATTTTAAATCTTGATTAATTTGTTTTTGTTTTTTATTTAAAATATGTAATACATTAAAATTTTTGTTCTTCTTATTTTTTTGTATTATTTGTTGATAAAATTGTGAATATGAAATTTGGAATTGTACATGAATTTAAATTTTTAAAAGTTTTTGTATTTAAATTATTTAAAATATTAATTATTTTGTTTAATGTATATGTTGCAATATTATTATTGAAGGAAGTTGTGAATATGAAATTTTGATTTGTTAACTTATTTCATAAATTAAGCACATATATAATTGTAGTTAATCGATTATTTGTTAGAACATAATAACATTAAATATACATTGTATAAATTTAATATATATGATAATTAATTAATACAATATATTATATTTTTTTTTATTATGATTAATTTATCTCGTAACTTGACAAATAGAAATTTTAAGATTCACGAGATGGTTAGAAAATAACTTGACAAAATAAAAAACATAAAAAATTTAAGTGTTTTACATAATTTAAATAAGAAAATGAAACAAGAAAATAAAAAATATACACGGTTGAAACTACTCGAGAAACTCGACAAACTGAAAATCGTGTTTGTCGAGTTACTCGATCACAAATAGTATAAAAAATGAATATATTGAATAACTCAAGTAACTCGACAAAAATGAACTTGAATTTCTCGAGTTACTTGACAAATTAGTGAAAGTAAAAAGTTTGATTATTTTGTTTTTGTTTTTTTTTTTAAAATATGTAATGTATATAAATAATTTTTTATTGTTATTTTGTTGTGTTATGTTTTGATGAACTCGTGAATATTTTTATTTAGAATTTTTTTTGAGTAAATTAATAAATAAAATATGTACAAAATTTTATGTATTCTATTATTTATTTGAACATAGTAAAATAGAATATATGTTAAATAAAATATATCATAATCAATGAATACGATTTTATATGATTTTTGTAATTAATAAAAATAATTATTGTAACAAATATTTACTTTACTTTGTTTTTATATTTCATAAAATTAAGTATCATATATCATATTAATGTAAAATAATATATAATATTTTTTTATAATAGCTGTTATATTATAACATATTATATTAAGTTGTAGAATATGAAATATTAATTATATAAAAAAAGGCATTATTCATTATATGACATAACTCGAGGAAATCAAAATCGAGTTTGATGAGTTAGTCAACAAACTAATTATATACATAAATTAAATTGTTTTGAACTTTTTGTATTTAAATTATTTAATACATTAACTATTTTATTTAATTTGTATGTTGTAATATTATTATTTAAGGAACCTGTCAGTATGAAATTTTAATTTCTTAACGTATTTAATAAATGAAATACATACATAATTGTATTTAATTGATTATTTATTAAAACATAGTAAAATTAAACATACATTTTATAAATTGAATGTATATGATAATGAATTAATATAATATATTATATTTTCTTTTATTATGATGAATTAATCCAGTAAGTCGACAAAGGTAAATTTGAGATTCACGAGTTGGTTAAAAAAAACATGACAAAATGAAAAAATCAAAAAAATTCAGTGTATTACATAATTTAAATAAAAAAGAAAGAAAACAAAATTGAAAAATGTGCATTTTTGAACCTACTCGAGAAACTCGACAAACCGAAAATGCTGTTTGTCGAGTTACTCGATTAGAAATGATATACAAAATCAAGCTATTGAATACATCAACAAACCCGACAAAATCAAACTTCAGTTGGACAAGTTAGTCGACAAAGCATGGAAAATAAAATTTTTGATTATTTTGTTTTTCTTTTTTATTTAAAAGACGTAATATATTTAAATAATTTTTTATTCTTATGTTGGTTATTTGTCGATGAACTCATGAATGGGAAATTGGAATTGTCGAATAACTTGATAAATAAAGCATATCAAAAATTGTATTTAGTGTATCATTTATTAGAACATAGTAAAATAGAATATATATTATATAAATTTAATATATATCATAATAAATTAATAGACTATATGAATAAGATTATTACATAATTTTAATAAAAAAAATAAAACAAAAAAAATGAAAAATGTGTATTTTTGAACTTACTCGAGAAACTCGAGAAATTGGACATGACATTGATCGAGTAACTGGATGAAAAATCGGCTACAAAATCATTTTGTTTAATAGTTGAAGTAACTCGACAAAATGAAACATGAGTTTCTCGAGTTACTCGAGAAACTAATGAAATTTTAAATCTTGATTAATTTGTTTTTGTTATTTATTTAAAATATGTAATACAATAAAATTTTTGTTCTTCTTATTTTGTTGTATTATTTGTTGATAAACTTGTGAATATGAAATTTGGAATTCTGCATGAATTTAAATTTTTAAAAGTTTTCGTATTTAAATTATTTAAAATATTAATTATTTTGCTTAATTTATATGTCGTAATATTATTATTGAAGGAAGTTGTGAATATGAAATTTTGATTTGTTAACTTATTTCATAAATTAAGCACATATATAATTGTAGTTAATTGATTATTTGTTAGAACATAATAACAGTAAATATATATTGTATAAATTTAATATATATGATAATTAATTAATACAATATATTATATATTTTTTTTATTATGATTAATTTATCTCGTAAATTGACAAATAGAAGTTTTAAGATTCACGATATGGTTACAAATTAACCTGACAAAATAAAAAACATAAAAAATTTAAGTGTCTTATATAATTTAAATAAGAAAATGAAACAACAAATTTAAAAATGTATAAGGTTGAAGCTACTCGAGAAACTCGACAAACTGGAAATCGTGTTTGTCGAGTTACTCGATCACAAATAGTATCAAAAATGAATATATTGAATAAGTCAAGTAACTCGACAAAAATAAACTTTAATTTCTCGAGTTACTTGACAAATTAGTGAAAGTAAAAAGTTTGATTATTTTCTTTTTTTTTATTTAAAATATGTAATATATTTAAATACTTATTTTTTCTTATTTTGTTGTGTTATTTTTCGACAAACTTGTGAATCTGAAATTTAGAATTGTTTGAGTAAATTCATAAATAAAATATATGCAAAATTTTATGTAGTATATCATTTATTAGAACATAGTAAAATAGAATACATATTAAATAAAATATATCATTATGAGTGAAAACAATTTTATATAATTTTTGTAATTAATAAAAATAATTATTGTAACAAATTTTTACTTCACTTTGTTTTTTTATTTTATAAAATTAAATATCATATATTATATTAATGTAAAATAATATATAATTTTTTGTTATAATCACTCTTATATTATAAGATATTATATTAAGTTATAGAATATAAAATATTATTCATATTAAAAAAGGCATTATTCATTATATCACATAACTCGAGAAAATCAAAATCGAGTTTGATGAGTTACTTAATAAAGTAATTATATACATAAATTTAAATTTTATGAACTTTTTGTATTTAAATTAGTTAATATATTAAATATTTTATTGAATTTATATGTTGTAATATTATTATTTAAGGAACTTGTGAGTGTGAAATTTGAATTTGTTAACTTATTTAATAAATGAAGTACATACATAATTGTATTTAATTAATTATTTATTAAAACATAGCAAAATTAAATATACGTTTTATAAATTTAATATATATGATAATGAATTAATATAATATATTATATTTTCTTTTATTATGATGAATTTATCTAGTAACTTGACAAAGGTAAATTTGACATTCATGAGTTGGTTACAAAAGAACATGAAAAAATAAAAAAATAAAAAAAATTCAGTGTATTACATAATTTAAAAAAAAAGAAAAAAAATGAAATTGAAAAATGTGGATTTTTGTGCCTACTCGAGAAACTCAACAAACCGAAAATTATGTTTGTAGAGTGACTCGATTACAAATAGTATACAAAATCAATCTGTTTAATAGCTCAAGTAACTCGACAAAATGAAACTGGAGTTGGTCGAGTTACTCGACAAAACAGGGAAATGTAAACTTTTTATTATTTTGTTTTTTTTTTTTGAATTTAAAATACGTAATACATGTAAAAATTTGTTTATTCTTATGTTGGTTAGTTCTCAAGGAACTCATCAATGGGAAATTGGAATTGTCGACTAACTTCATAAATAAAGCATATAAAAAATTTTATTTAGTATATCATGTATTAGAATATAGTAAAATAGAATATATATTATATAAATTTAATATATATTATAATGAATTAATACAAGATATGAATTTTATTTTAATTTTAGCAATTACTATAACATTTATAAAAAAATTACTATATTAAATTTATAGCATAATAAAATGATATTCTGTATTAATATATTATTAATTAATTATTATATTATTATAATAATTTAATGATTATATTCAATTTAATACAATAAATGGATTTCACATAAATTTATTTATAAATAATTATAAAATTTATTATGTATTTATTTATAATTTATTATTGTAAATATAAATATAAATTTTGTTATGGATGATATTATCATTAGTAATTACAAATATAAATTGATTTTTATACTATAATTTGATATAATTATTCTCATAAATAAAATGAGATTATTTAATTGCTTGATAAAAAAATATATAATAAATTTTATAATTATGTGTAAATAAATATGTAATAAATTTTATGTACATTTATAAAAAAAAAAATAATATGAATTTATTATAATAAATTAATTATAATCATTAAATTATTATAATAATGTAAAAATTGATTAATAATATGTTATTACACCAATAATTTTATTACGTTATAAATTTTGTTATAAATAATATTATTATTACTAATTATAAATATAAAAGATATGTTATAGTATAATTTTATATAAAATTTATGATAAATAAAAATAAATATTATAACATATTTTTATTACATTGTTGTTTTTGAAATGAAAAAATTAAATATGATATAATATACTAATATAAAATAATATAAAAATATTTTTTATAATAGCTTTATTATTATAATATATTATATTAAGTGATATAATGGAAAAAATTGCGTACCTTCTTATGTTATCAAATAACTCCACAAGATAAAAATAGAGCTTACTGATCTGCTTGAATATATAGATAAGTAAAAACAGCTATTTACAAAAATAAGTAAAACAACTAATAAAATTGTTTGTTATAAACGAAAATATAAAATATTAAATTTCACTATTCAATACATCGAGAAACTCGATATATGCAAAATCGAGTTTCTCGAGTTACTCGATGAAATAATAAAATTTCCTGCTGTTAATTTTCGAGGAACTCATGAAGTTCAAATTTTGCTTTTTCTAGTTACTTGAAAAATTAAGCATGAACACAAATTTTTTTAATATATCATGTATTAAAACATAGTCAAATAAAGTATATATTATATAAATCTAATATATATCATAATGAATTAATAAAATATAGTATATTTTATTTTGTTTTGGCAATTATTGATAGCATGACAGAATACAAAAAAACAATACATAATTTTAAAAAAATTATGAAAAAAATTTACAAAGAACAAAATTGCAAACTATATAAATGATTATTTACTCGAGTAACTTCACAAAATCAAATATGAGTTTGCCAAGTTACTCGATTAATAATATGACACATAGGTAGAAATTCAATATTCAGTTTCTTGAGTAATTTTATAAGATTAATACATGAGTAATATTAAATGAGTAAATTTTAATATTCTATCACAAAATTAAATATGATAATAACATTATTATAATAATGTAAAAATTGATTGATAATATTTGACTACAGAAGGAAATATATTATGCTATAAATTTATTATAATAATTTTATGAAATTTTTTTTTGTTGTAATTCTAAGTTTGTCAATTTATGAGACAAATTACGAAAAAATGAAAAAAAAAATTAATGGGACATTTGTTATAAAAGGAAAAGGATGTGGAATAAAACTACAAATAAAAAAAACAAAAAATAAATTCCTAAAAGCCGACAAAAATACAAAAAGTAAAAAATAAAAATGTTTCCAATATTTCCCACTATTCTGATTTACTCGATAAATTGGGATAAACAAAATGTTTTTATTTTTCTCATATTCCCGAATTACTCAGCAAAGTGGAAAAAATTTTGAAAATAAAAATTTTTTGTATTTTTTGAATTTTATATTTTGTCATCAAATTGTCCATAAAAAAAAATAAATAATAATAATTTTACATGAAGAAAATAGGGAAAAAAAATATAAATTTTTTTTTTATACTCTGTCATGAAAATGTCTGCCTAAAAAAACATAGTATAATTTTTATAATCAATAATCACAATATTATACAATATAAAGTAATTTTATATCATATATAATTGAATATAAAATCTTATCATAAATGCTAGAGTCAAAAAAATATCTAGGCACTTAAATTATTAATCAAATACAAAAAATGAAAGTTGAAAATACGAAAATATTAAATTATCTAGATGCATAAAATAATAACGAAAACATAAAATTTAACAATTAATATAAATACAAAATTATAACAAGAAAGTAGGAAAAATTTTAAAAAAAAAATTTATTTATTTTTTCATTATTATATTTTGTTATCAAATTGTCTATAAAAAAAATTAATAATAATAATTTTGTGTGAGCACAGTGGGGAAAAAAAAATTTATTTTATTTCATATTCAATCATGAAAATGTCGATCCACAAAAAAAAAAGATATTTTTATAATCAATAATCATAATTTCATATAACATAAAATAATTTTATATTATATATAATTTAATATAAAATCTATTATAAATGCTAGAGTAAAAAAAATATATAAATGGTTAAATTATCAATGATATGAACAAATAAAAACTTGAGAATACTGAATACTCGGCAAAGTGGTAAGACAGAAAAACAAAAAATAATAATTTCAAAAAAGGAAAATTTGTGAATACAAAATTAGACTAATTTTTAAAAGTTGCAAGACTTAATGTACATTTTAAATTTATCTACTCTATTTTAATTAACTTTTTGGACAAAAATCATCGTGAAAGACAAGTATAAGACATGCAAATTAATAGATTAATGATAAAAATTTGCTAAAAAAAGTTACATTCATAAATACGAAAGTAACCAATAGTTGAAGAGTTTTATTGCAATAAAAATGTAGTATACTAAACAAATAATGTTATAGTAATATAATTACCCTTATAGTTTTTCGTGCTTATGCTTATTATATTTTATTCATTTTTTAATTTTGATAAGAAAAATATCATATATATTTATTTAGGGCACAAATAAATTTTTTGTATTTTGTTTATAATAATTAATAAGTATACATATCTAATAATAAAAAGTTAATAGTCAAAATAAAAATACATAAAAATACAAAATATATAGATTTGTTAAATATAATTTACATCAATATAGTACATTAGAAAAAGCTTGTATCTAGAAAGGACAAAACTTTAGAAATATTACATAAAAAAACCTAATATTCATTCAAAGTATTGGAAAAAGTTGACAATGCATACAATGATATTATTTGTTTTTAAATGTTGTCTTTCTCTTTCGAAAGTCGTGTATTTCTCTCTGCTCTTGGCGTAGGCAATTTCTCTGGGATGACTTCAGTCTCAGATGAGATTGGATGTTCTTCAATTTTTCTCTTCTTGGATTTAGGCCCAGGTGAAGAGGGGAAATTAAGTTGTTTCACTGCACTTGGAAATGTTTGCCCTTGAAGAGGCATTGGTGTGTCAGCGGTATATGCTACATCTTTCCCTTTGTTACTCCTTGATCTTGTACTTGTAGAACTGATCGACATCGAAGGAACTGATTCATTAAGGAAGATAATGTCATACTTGTATTCATTGTCGAGGACATTTTTCTTCATTCCTTTAACATAAAAAAATTGTGCTTCCTCCAATGTGATTCTAATTTTTTCCAAGACTTGTGATCCACTGTCCATTAGTTGTTGGCCTGTGTATTGTAAGAATTTTTCTGCTGTATCTCCAATCATAGTCCCAGATAATGAGCCTGTGGAGTTTTCAAGTTCCAGATATACACGTGCCCTAAAATATAAAAAATGTTAAAAATGTTGCATGTGTAAATAATTATAAACGATAAATGATTTGTAAACAATATTATACCTTGGTACTGCAACTGCATGAGAAAATTTGCAGAAAACGCATTCGTATGTTTCATTCAAATCAGCACTTGATATTTTCTTGCAAGTATTGCATGACATGTACCAAAAGGATTGTTTAAAAACTCTCACGTATGCACGTGCGTGAACCCAGAAATATGCATATCCTGTTAGCTATTATTAAAGATAAATTGTATAAATATTATGCAATAATGAAAAATAATTTTCTATATAATATTTTAAATAAGATTAGGCTTACTCCAGATAACAAATTTGGAATATGTTCAATCTTTGTGATATTCTTTATGTCTGGACTGGAAAGATTCTTTGTTGCCGAGGATGGATATATCTTTGTCAAGATCATCTCATCTAACTTGTCCGAATTTGTTTCAACCCTTGCACAATGTTTAAAAATATTAGCAATGTATACACATGTATATATATATATTTCAAAAAAATATAATAAAAAAATATATTTTTACCAAGAAGTAAGCTCAATCACTTGTTCTAAGTGGGCATTGAAGGAGAAAATGCTGTTGGCCTTGGTTGAAATTGAAAGGCCTGTGCATGAAATAAAGATATAGATATATTTATTGGAAGATCTAAGATTGCCTACAAATTTTGTAATATTCGATTGATGATTTATAAAATTATTGACAATATATTACCACTGAAAGATGTCACTTTTAAATGGTTTCCAATGATGATTTGTTTTGTGCTCAAGTTGTCAGCAATGAAACGACACTCCTTCTCCACAAAATTATCCCACATTGTTAGCAACACAGTGTTGAAGCTAGTATAGAAACACAGAAAATATATGAGAAAGTGGTATATGAATTTCTTGAATAATATTATAATTATTGGAATATATATTTATAGATGAAAATAATATAGCTATATATATATAAACCTTGTGTCGATGAGAACTACATCTTGAATAGATGTTTGTGTTTCAAACCTAGTTTGCACCAGTCTTTTAGGTTTGACATCAATTGCAACTCCAATAATACCTAAAGGATAAAAATAAGAAATTAGGACAAATGAAATTTGTTATGAATGCAATGGAATGTATAAAAAGAAACATGTTCGTTTTCTTGTGAAATAGGAACAAGTACTTATATCAGAATTTGAGTCCATATAAGGTTCCAATTTGTCGAAAGGAACAAAATTATATGTAGAAGATATTAAAACACTGTGGTCTTCATTCACTTCTTCGACTCTTGTTCGACCAGATATTGTCCATTGTATGTTGCCCATCGAAGCTTGATACTCAGGCTTTGTAAATTTAACATTTGCATTTGAGACAAGATATGTTTTGCCAAGTAATAGCTTGTCTTCATATGCCGAGATGTTCGCATCATAAATAGTTGCATGGACTCTATTTTTCTGTATAATACCATACATTTAAATTAGATATTTTGTATAAACATATATATAATTTTGGCTAGATATTATTTTTGAATATCAAATAAGACAATTTAAAGATATAACATATTAAAGGCGAAAAAAATTTTTTAAAAATTTTATGTGGCTAAAATGAAATAAATCAAGGCACATAAATAATAGATTAAAGTAATATACCTCAGGATCCATAAATACCATATTTTGATATTTTGTTGGGCTTCGTTGAGCTACTCATGGAAACGATTTTTCCACAACAATGATTTTTGCCGTCCAGTTTGTATCATTGGGAGCAATATTTGGTATTAATTTGTACTGTTTATTCATTGTTTGATCCTGTAGAAAATGTCAAATATAAATTAAAGACTATAAATAAGTTATCAAAGTGAAATAATATTTATACTAATAATGAATTGTAAGAGTATATAATGAAATATAGTATGAAGTTGTACTTCAAATCTGAAAGAGGAGTACGAGGATACAAATATTGAGGATTAAAGACTTGTTGATAAATGCTAATATAGAATGTTTGTTGTGTTTGGTTTGTAATCACAACTAATGTATATATATATAGGTATATAGTATCTATTATGCCAATAGTAAGGATATGTTTACTCAATAGGGGTCTAAATCTTCTGTCCTGATTGATGCTTGCCTTATGACGCCGCAATTAATAAATGATGTGGGCCCCAATAATGATGCCATAAAAACTCATTCATAGTTGTCCTCACTTCATCCTACTCAGCCCCAATTAGTTTAAATAAAGTGCTGATTATACTTATAATAGATTTGAAGATTCTAAAATATTAATATAAGCACTCAAAATTTTTACGTCAGTATTTCTACTATTATGTTAAATTATAGTAAAGGCAAATTGATCAAATTGAAATAAAGAAAATTTTATTATTATAATGTATATTATTTAAAATTATGTAATAGCAAAAATTTATTATTGAGTTAAAAAAGTTTATTAAGATTTTAATAAGTATAATTAGTTATTATACATTTAAGTATTTTTGTGTATCGAGCAAGAAAATATAACCTATAAAATTAAGAATAAATAAAAAAATAAATAATTGATGGTTAAATTGTGAATATGAAATTTGCTTTACTTAGTAATATACAATGAAAATAAGTAACTACTACAACAGAAGAAAAATATTATTCATTAGAGTTCAAACATATATGAGACTTGAGTAGATTCGAAGTTATTATTTTCTAAGCTGAAAGATTACACTGTTAGAGATTATGAGATGAATGGATGAAACTATAATAAAACAATAGGTAAGGAAATGTATAATAAAGTAGGCTTTAAATTAGTAATTTATAGATAAACCAGAATACACAAAAATCTTTTCGATAAGTGAAAAAAAAAAATTATTTAGGATTTATGTAGAATGCAAAAAAATTAAAGTGTTCAATCACAATGTTTATACTGTAAATGTTTCTATTATTTTAATGAAGTTAAGTTAAAGTAAAAATTAGTCAAGAATTCTTAGATGCGTGAGAAATAGTGATGTTAGGACCATTTGTGACTATAAATAGGAAAATAGGAATCATATTTAAAATAGAAGAGCGAATTGGGATCAAATTGTTACAAACATGAAAGAAGAGGCAGTCCTTCTTTCAATTAATAGAAGATAAGATAGGGTCCAGCATTTATTACGTATTGCGTCTCTTCAAGGAGATACAGACCAGCCGTCTAGCATTAAATGATGCGTGGAAAGCAAAGCAAGAATTGGAGATGAGGATATGAAACTCGAATTGGGAATAACGAGGTGAAGCACAACTTGAAGATATTAATATACGTTAATGTATATACAATTTTCATACGTGTATGGTGAAAATGAATAGATTAAAGATCATGTTGACATGTGTACAATAAAAAGATATTTGTACATTTATGATCTGAATTATTACTTGTATTACGTATGATTATATATAAGAGTAGACTAAGTAGTAATCTATAGTCTATTGTATTAATTTGTCTGAATTCAATGAAAGTAAGCAATAAATTATACTTAGATATTTTTTAGTTACAACTATTGATTTGTGTTCATTTAAATATAGAGGAAAAAAAGTCATATAGAATATAAAAAAAAATTTTATATTGTTAATAGCTAATGACTTTATAACATATGTATAAAAACGCGTTCAATGGCAAAAGAAATATAAATTGATAACATTAAATATTTAAATATTTGTACTTTAAATATTTGTTTGTTAAATTTTGTATTCCATTTATTCATTTACCTAAATCAATACTACGTTCTTAGAAAATCGATTACGTTTCATAAAATCATGAATAAGATAAATTTAGTTTTAAACTTTAAAAATTCAAATTCGATAAACATAATGTATTTTATATGAATTTTTTTTCATATAATTATGTTGGTTATCAAATACACTTTATAACTATATCTATTATACAAATAAATTTAATAGAGACTAATATAGCTTTTTAGAGTTTAATATATAAGCATCATTACAAATTGTATTAATAGCAATGAAAAAAAATTTTTATACTAATCATATTTCATAAATTCATTATTTGAATGAACGTGTTATATAATATTTAGTATATCTATAATACGAATATAAACATATTAAATATTAGCAAAATAAAAATACAATAATAAAAGATGTTTTACTTTGTTAAAAATAAACGGTCAAAAGTTGGTCTAAATTTAGCATAAATATATTATTAAATTTTTATTAAATTATTCATAATGTAAAATTAAAAAAAAATAATCATTGATAAATGTACACTATTTGTAGTATAATATTTGAAGACAAAAAAAAAACAGATAATAGTAAAATAAAATTCAAAAACTATCTAAATCAAATCATGAGTTTTATTATTTTGGATTATAAATCGATGCTGTTACAAACCATACATAACTATAGCATTATACATCTGAACAGACTGGCCATTCATTCACTACAGTATAAATAATTTAAATGCTCTGTATATATTTTCTTCAAAGTTTTATACAATATCCTTCACCAATTGTAATGTAAGAATACACTGGCTCTTTATTGACTGGAATACAATTCATGTGAAAGCTTTTTAGAAGTAATATTCAAAGAACACATAGAATATACTTCATCAATATTCACTGCAATATCATTCATGTCACAGATTTATACAAGTGTTCTTCAAAGAACACATAGAATATACTTCAAGAATACAATTTAAACTATTGTTTAAAAAGTAAAAATCCCCTAATTAAAAAAAAAATATGCATAATAATAATTAAAACACTATGAATGCACAATTGCTAATATTTCTGTATAAACTACATTCTTTGTACAACAAAAATGATTTTTAAATTTATCATTTGGTATAATTAACGCTTTTATAGATTTACTTGTTTTTACTCTAGATAATGCAACATAAAGTTGACCATGAGAAAATACAGGTTCAGGAAGATATAGTCCCACATAATCTAGTGTTTGACCTTGAGCTTTATTTATTGTCATTGCAAAACAAGCACGAATTGGAAATTGCGTTCTTTTAAAAGGAAATGTACTCTTATCACTTTCAAGTGGAATAAATGGAAGTCTAGGTAAAAAAAACTTTCTTCCCACGCCACTCTCCAACAGATATTTCAGCATGAATAACATTACGCTCAAATGCACGACAAATTAATCTAGTGCCATTACATAATCCTTCAGATGGATTAATATTTCTTAATAACATAACAGGACAATTTTGTTTCAATACAAGTTCATGAGGTGGAATACCATTTGGAGTTAGTGTATTAAGAAAATCTTCATGAATAATTTGTTCATTTTTTTCTAATGTTTCATCAAAGCTATAATATATAACATTTTCACCAGCAATTTGATTAAGTACAATATTATTTATTTCATCAACAGCATTATTTGTAGGAGTTAAAATAACTCGATTAATCATCTTATCTAATTCATTGGTATAATTTTGTAAGTTTGGATAAACACTTTCGATCAATTCTTTTAGAGAAACTATCTTGTTATTAAAGGGTATAACTATTTCATCTGGTAATGTAATCATATTACAGGTATGCCTAGGTTGAATTCCATTGCCTATATCGAGCAGTAATTTAGAAAAGTATGGGTCTAATTGAGCTCTCATATTTTGCACCAATTGTAATTGTATGAAATTTGGCCATAAGTATGAATACACTAAACTTGATCCAATGATAACTTCTTTATTTCCCTTTTGAACTACTGGTAATACTTGTCGAAAATCACCTCCTAAAACAACAACCTTCCCTCCAAATGGTAATATAGAATCATTAACATCTCTTAGCATTCTATCTACAGCCTCTATTGTATAACAGTGAACCATTGGTGCTTCATCCCAAATAATCAAATTTGTCAATCTAAAGAAACTTGCTAAAGCAGATTGCTTACTAACAGAACATGTCATATTGTGATTTATTTCAAGTGGTATCTTAAACCGTGAATGTGCTGTTCGTCCACCGGGTAATAAAGCAGCTGCAACACCTGAGGAAGCAGTTGCTAAACCTATAAGATTTTTAGATCTAATTGTAGAGAGCAAAGCTTTATATAAATAAGTTTTACCAGTTCCACCAGGTCCATCTATAAAATACAAACGACTTGTATTACTATATACATCTGAAAGAATTTTGTCATAAGAAATTTTTTGATATTCATTCAAGTTATTTGCATACATAGTATTGTCAGCATGAATAACATTGTTTAATTCTTCATTAATAATCTTAGCTAATATGTCTTCTTGTTCCATATATATTTGAAAAGGTACAAGATGATAATCATTTATATTTTTATTATTTGCTTCTAATATAGAATTGATTTCATGTAGTGCTTTTATTTCTGCATTTGCAATAGACATACTATTAGATAAATAATCTTCACATAAAAATAGGCGAAATTTTTTCCATAATACATCTGGATTATTAGGAGAACATAGAATGAGTATGGTAGCAAATAATCTACGAAGAGAAGAAGGCATTTGATAATTAATAGCTTCATCTAAACAAAACTGACAATAATTATTGTCTTGTAATAAACCAAGTGCCATAGCCGTTTCACGAAAAGAAGACAAATAAACACCATTAACTAATTTTAAATTTTGAAATGAAGTTGCTCCTTTAATATGATTTAATAAAATACGTAAATAATATCTTTCTCCTTCAGTTATAGTAGATGTAACTATTCTACCAATAACATTTCCTTTCTTCCTTCGACACCATATTTTTCCTTGGCCATCCCATACAAAAAATTTTGGAAAATCTTTATATAATAATGTTTTTGCAAGTTCATTTGAAACATTCATATGAAAAAATTCAGTTAACATTGTGCGTTGTCTAGATTCATTATTGATTACTGTTTCTAAATTTTCATAATCTCTATATGTTATCAAGTGGTTATTTTCAAGATGTAATTGTAATGAGATAACTGAGGGATACATTTCATACAAAACAAATCCATATATTCTCCACATTGCTTCAGGTGGAGAAATCCAACGACCATTTTGATATATCTCAATTTCATCAATAGGATTTTCATTATTAGTATTACTAATTGAAATACTTACACGATCATAGCCTTTATACACATATTTATAGAGGTATTTAACAGCTTTAACTGTTGAACATATTTCCACATTAATATGGCAATCAAACTTTGCACACAAATATGGATTGTAAGGTACAACCCATCTATTGTCTAATAAATGTCCTCGAATCATAAATGATCGTTTATCATTCAATCGTCTATAAGTTGGATAAGAATTATGGCCAATAGAAGTATTTGAAATATATTCCTTTGGATATTTATTCTTACAATGACCATTTCTATCCATACAAACATTATGGGGATTCAAATGACCACATGGACCATGCATCATATGTTTAACAACAATAGAATGAAGGTGAGGATATTTTACTTTGTCTGGAATTTCACATGATACAATAGAATCAACTCTATCAATATTATTAATTTTCGCATTGCTTTGTAAGATGAGCAAGAAATGAGCATGTGGAAGTCCTCGTTTTTGGAATTCTACAACATAAATATATGCAGCAACAGGCCCAAAGATTTGGTGCTTAAATAGATCAACTTTAAGTTCTTCTAATTTAGCTTTGAATATTCTAGCAGTCAAATCTGGTCTATTCTGTCCTATATCATTATGCCTTAACTCTTGTTTTATTTCTACCCAATTTGGGTTACATGTCAATGTTAAAAATAAATCAGGTTTACCAAATTTTTGTACTAATGCCATTGCATCCATATATCTTTTTTTCATATCTCTAGGACCTCCAACAAAAGAAGAAGGTAAAATAATCCGACGACCAATTTGTGCACCTCTATTTTGACCATTTTCTACACTATCTACAACTCCTTGATATAATTCAACACGAATTTCACTTTGATTTTGACGAAAATAATCTAATCGACTTGTTTCAAGTTTAACATACATATCTACTACATATTGTTGTAGAAGTCTACCAGCATGAAGTAAAACATTGTTTTGTGTATCACGTACTTGTAATTTGAAGCAATAGTATTCACGGCAAGATACTTGTAAACCTTTCTTATTCTTCTTGTGAACTGCAGAATAGGAAAATGCAAAAAAATTTAATGAAAAGAAATTCTAAATTGAATGAGTTTAAATGAAGAAACACATTAGTAATCTTTACCTTTTTTTTCTTTCTCTATTATATCAGCTGCACAACTTATGTTTTCAGTAGAAACGGAATTCTCATTTGTACTATAAATATCAACTGTATTATTTTTTGCCTTTTCAATACCTTCATGCCAACCAGTCTCACCGAAGGGAAATAATAATGGGTACTGTAGGGGATCATAACATCCATAATAATAATGTATTCTATGTGAATTATTAGAGTGACAATAAATTGATATATCACGATATCTTATGTCTGCAGATGGGTCCTCATCAACCCAAACTGCAGCCACTTCAGATGTAGAAGGTGCATTATATACTCTTTGATCAAGACCAGCATCACATCTAATTTGTATTTTGCAAGTTTGAAGATTTTCAATATCACCTAAGGAACGAAAAAAATCTAGAATATGGATTAATCTCTAATATATTTACTAATATATGTAGTAAAGATGATGAGAAATTGATACATGTATTTAATCTATTTTGTATTTCGTTGTCTGTATCATAAAAATATAACTGTAAATATGATGGATTACTATCAATGTTTAGAATTGGATTTATATAATGGTATACTTGTCCTTGAACTCTAAAAGTGTAAATACCTTTGTAGTTAGTAGATTTAGATAAATCTTTATCAAACTTCACTCCAAAAGAGGTAAAAGCAAAATGGTTATTATAATTTCGCACATTATTTTTAAAATCCAATGCTTCATCTGTACTTGAAGTATATAAATCATATAAAATAGAGGGAGAACAATTGATATGCAATTTAATTTTTCCATCAGCACAACAAAAACCTTTACTTTCTTTTTCAAATTTTTTTGCAAAACAGTGAATACAATTTGTTGGAGTACGTAATACATAAGTTTCTATGGGTACATGTCTCATAGTAATATTTGAAATACAGGGAGTTAATTGGAATTCATGATTTTGATTTTCATGTTCTTCATAATAAATATTGCTTTCTATACCACCATCTTCTAAATTGTTAGAGTCAATGAAAGAAATTTCATGTCCATCTTCATTCAATTCTTGAGCTATAAAAAATATGACAAATGAAAACAACATAAATAAATAAATGGGAAAAAATTGTGCATAACGGGAAAAACATAAAAACAAAAAAAAATTTAGCTCACCAGATAATTGCAAACTACCTATTGAATTGACATCGTTCAACTCAACATCTTCAAGTAACTGAATCCTTGTTTTTTGAATCTTCTTGTTAGATTTATATTGTGTATGCTCAGCATACATCTGTCTTCTTTTCTTCTTTTGTTGTTCTTTATTTGAGTCAACAATTTTTTCACCTGTCATCTAATATATTTTATCATATAATAAATATAAAAATTAGTCTCATTCAATGTAGAAAAAAAAATATATACTATAAACATTATTAAGACAAATATGAATAAGATTAGTACATACATGTAATAACCAACAAGGAAAAAAATTGTATTGCTTAAAATTGTAATATTCAACTATAACATGTAAATACATGATATAAAAAAAAATACTTATTAATAAAGATATAATGGAAAAATAAACCAAAGAACACAAAAAATAATTAATTTCAAATTTCTATCAATGAATAATTACATACCTATAAATTGAAGTTAGGAACTTGGTATAAACCCACTGATGAAGAACTGATCAAATCAAAAAAATGAATATAAGATTTTCTACAATCTATACTCAAACTCAATAGGTGAAGAAAGGAGATGAGAATTATGATTTCAAATATAAGTAAGAAACTACAATGATTTCGAGTAAGAAAAAGAGCAAATCAACAAAATTCTAAGGTTTGATGAGAGTAGAAATAAGAGAACAAGGCTAAGAACAAAGAAAATAGAAAAGAAGCAAAAACTGTCTATATATGTCTGATACAAATAAAACAAAGGAAATATATAAAATAATACTGCCAAAATAATATCGTATATTTATAATAAGTGCATGGTTTAGATGTACATAAAATTATATATGTTATTAATAATAAGTACAAAGATAAGGACAAAGAAATGAAAAAAACTGAAAACTAAGTAAGTTATAATTTCTAAATGCGTACACGTGTTAATAATATGGTAACATTTTGAATAAATTAAGTTTAATAATTTTTCTTAATTATCTCGTAAGTTGGAAAGATTTACTAAAATACAAAAATAAGCATCCAATAGAAAATGAAGACCAGATATTATACACAAATTTTGAAGTCAAACATTGCGGCTAGTGTGAGAAACAAGATTATACAATATAATAATTGCAAAATGCAACAAACACAAAAATTTATGTAGAAATATTGACAGCTAATTACTCGAGGAAATCGAGAAACGACATTTCATTTTGTCGAGTTCATCGAGAAAACAACTTACACGAACAGCAGAAATTCATACTAAATTTGACAATCATTATTAACAATAATGAAAGCTGATAATTACATTAGAAATGATATAATGACTACAAAATTAAATGCCTGACATTTATAAAAAAATACATATATATAATTTCTCATTTGTTGATGTTCTAATTTTTGTTTATGTTTTCATGAAAATCCAGTAAAAATAAAATCGAGTTAGTTGATAAATTTTGATGGAATATTAATTTTTTTTATTTTTTTTAGAGTTATTCAACAAAATCAAACTAAAATCTGTAACAAAATATAAAGGTCGGGGATGGGCAAAAAAAATAAAAGGTCATGCTTAAAGTTGTTATGAAATGAAAATGATATAAAGTAAAAGTAAAAATTACAAACAATTAAATAAATAAATAAATTGCTAAAACCCCATAAAAATAAATAAAATACAAAAATTTTTGTTTTCCTATGTTTCCTAGATTATCGAGTTACTCAGGAATATAGAATAACTAAAAATGTTGATTTTGTGCACTTTGTTGAGTCATTCGGCAAAGTAGCAAAAATGGAAAAAAATTAAAATATGTTAAAAAAAGGAAAAATTTTGAACACAAAATTGGACTACTTTAACAAAGTTGTAAGACTTAATATACATTTTAATTTTATTTTGTTATTATTAGTTTGTTTGTTTATTATTTAAAATGCTAGACAAAGTAAATATAACAAAAATTTAAAGGTCAGAAATGACAAAAAAAAAAAAAAAAAATTCTTTGACAAATTTGATATAAAAGGAAAAAGATGTGGACTAAAACTGCAAAATAAAAAAAAAAATTGAAATAAATTCTTAAAAGCCCACAAAAATTAAAAAAAAAAGGAAAAAATCAAAATGTTTCAATTGTTTCCCACTTTTCCGAGTTACTCGGCAAAGTGGGATAACTAAAATGTATTTATTTTTCCCACATTGCCGAGTTACTCGACAAAGTGGAAAATATTATAAAAAAAAAAAATTTTTTTGTTTCTTTATATCTATATTTTGTTATCAAACTGTCCATAAATAAAAATTAATACTCATACAAATATGTTAAAAAAAGAAAACATTGTCAACACAAAAGTGGACTACTTTAAAAAAGTTGTAAAACTTAATATATATTTTAATTTTATTTTTTTATTATTAATTTGTTTGTTTATTATTTAAAATGCTAGACAAATTAAATATAAAAAAATTTAAAGGTCAGAAATGACAAAAAAAAAAATATTTAACTGACAAATTTGTTATAAAAGGAAAAAGATATGGACTAAAACTGCAAATTAAAAAAAAATATGAAATAAATTCTTAAAAATCCACAAAAAAAAAAAAAAACAGTAAAAAATCAAAATATTTCCAATGTTTCCCACTTTTCCGAGTTACTCGGCAAATTGGAATAACTAAAATGTTTTTTATTTTTCCCACATTGCCGAGTTATTCGACAAAGTGGGAAATATAAAAAAAATATTTTTTTGTTTTTTTATATTTATATTTTGTCATGAAATTGTTCATAAACAAAAATTAATAGTCATAAAAATATGTTAAAAAAATAAAACATTGTGAACACAAAATTGGACTACTTTAAAAAAGTTGTAAGACTTAATATACATTTTAATTTTATTTTGTTATTATTAGTTTGTTTATTTATTATTTAAAATGCTAGATAAATTATATATAAAAAATTTTAAAGGTCAGAAATGACAAAAAATAAAAAATGTCGATCCACAAATTTGTTATAAAAGGTCATGCTTAAATTTGTTATGAAATGAAAATGATGTAAAGTAAAAGTGCAAATTACAAACAATTAAATAAATAAATAAATTGCTAAAACCCTATAAAAATAAATAAAATACAAAAATTTTTGTTTTCCTATGTTTCCTAGATTATCGAGTTATTCAGGAATATAGAATAACTAAAAATGTTGATTTTTTCCACTTTGTTGACTCATTCGACAAAGTAGCAAAAATGGAAAAAAATAAAAATATGTTAAATAAAGGAAAAATTTTGAACACAAAATTGGACTATTTTAACAAAGTTGTAAGACTTAATATACATTTTAATTTTATTTTGTTATTATTAGTTTGTTTGTTTATTATTTAAAATGCTAGACAAATTAAATGTAACAAAAATTTAAAGGTCAGAAATGACAAAAAAAAAAAAAAATTCTCTACCAAATTTGTTATAAAAGGAAAAAGATGTGGACTAAAACTGCAAAATAAAAAAAAAATTGAAATAAATTCTTAAAAGCCCACAAGAATAAAAAAAAAAAGGAAAAAATCAAAATGTTTCCAATGTTTCCCACTTTTCCGAGTTACTCGGCAAAGTGGGATAACTAAAATGTTTTTATTTTTCCCACATTGCCGAGTTACTCGACAAAGTGGAAAATATTATAAAAAAATTTTTTTTTTTGTTTCTTTATATTTATATTTTGTTATCAAATTGTCCATAAATAAAAATTAATACTCATAAAAATATGTTAAAAAAAGAAAACACTGTCAACACAAAATTGGACTACTTTAAAAAAATTGTAAAACTTAATATATATTTTAATTTTATTTTGTTATTATTAGTTTGTTTGTTTATTATTTAAAATGCTAGACAAATTAAATATAAAAAAAATTTAAAGATCAGAAATGACAAAAAAAAAATATTTAATTGACAAATTTGTTATAAAAGGAAAAAGATGTGGACTAAAACTACAAATTATAAAAAAAATATGAAATAAATTCTTAAAAGTCCACAAAAATAAAAATAAAAAAGTAAAAAATCAAAATGTTTCCAATGTTTCCCACATTGCCGAGTTACTCTACAAAGTGGGAAATATAAAAAAAAAATATTTTTTTTGTTTTTTTATATTTATATTTTGTCATGAAATTGTCCATAAACAAAAATTAATAGTCATAAAAATATGTTAAAAAAAGAAAACACTGTGAACACAAAATTGGACTACTTTAAAAAAGTTGTAAGACTTAATATACATTTTAATTTAATTTTGTTATTATTAGTTTGTTTGTTTATTATTTAAAATGCTAGACAAATTAAATATAAAAACAATTTAAAGGTCAGAAATGACAAAAAATAAAAAATTTCATTGGCAAATTTGTTATAAAAGGAAAAAGATGTGGACCAAAACTGCAAATTAAAAAAAAAAATATGAAATAAATTCTTAAAAGCGCACAAAAAAAAAAAAAAAAGTAAAAAATCAAAATGTTTCCAATGTTTCCCACTTGTCCGAGTTACTCGGCAAAGTGGGATAAATAAAATGTTTTTATTTGTCCCACATTGTCGAGTTACTCGACAAAGTGGGAAACATTATAAAAAAAAAAATTTTTTTAATTTTTTATATTTATATTTTGTTATCAAATTGTCCATAAACAAAAATTAATACTCATAATTTTACGTGAGCAAAATACGGAAAAAGAAATATAATATATTTTTTAATATTCTGTCATGAAAAATCTCCACCTAAAAAAATTTAATATCATTTTTATAATCAATAATTATAATATCATACAATATAAAATCATTTTATATCATACATAATTAATTATAAAATCTTATCATAAATGCTAGAATCAAAACAATATATAAACGCCTAAATTATTAATCAAACAAAAAAATTCAAAGTTGAAAATACTAAATTATCAAATTACTTACATACAAAAAACAATAACTAAAACATAAAATTTAGCAATCGCCAATCTAGAATAACTAAAATTTTTTTAATATTTCCACTTTGCCAATTGACTCGACAAAGTGGGAAAAATGAAAAAAAAATAATAATAATTTAAAAAAAGGAAACTTTATGAAAAAAAAATTAGACTACTTTTTAAAAGTTGCAAGACTTAATGTACATTTTAATTTTATTTTCTTATTATTAGTTTTTTTGTTTTTAATTAAAAAACCTAGCCAAATTAAATATAAATAAAAGTTTAAACATCAGAGACGAGGGAAAAAATTTAATAATAAGAAATTTGTTATAAAACGAAAAGGATGTGGACTAAAACTGCAAAAAAAAAAAATAATAAATAAATTCCTAAAAGTCCACAAAAATACAAAATGTTAAAAAGAGAATTGTTTCCAAGGTCTCCAACTATTCTGAGTTACTCGATAAAGTGGGATAAAGAAAATGTTTTTATTTTTCCTACCTTACCGAGTTACTCGGCAAAGTGGAGAAAATTTTAAAAAAAAAATATTTTTTTATTTTTTGAATTTTATATTTTGTCATGAAATTGTCCAAAAAAAATATTTAATAATAATAATTTTGCATGAGCAAAATGGAGAAATAAATATTTAAAATTTTTTTTTTATATTCTGTCATGAAAATGTCCACCTATAAACTAATAATATAATTTTTACAATCAATAATCTCAATATCATACAATACAAAGTAATTTTATATCACATATAATTTAATATAAAATATTATGATAAATGCTGGAGTCAAAAAAATATATAGACGCCTAAATTATCAATAAAATAAAAATAATCAAAATTGAAAATACTAAATTATCAAATTACCTACATGCAAAAAACAATAACCAAAACATAAAATTTAACAATTAATATAAAAACAAAATTTTGAAGTCAAACATTGCGGCTAGTGTGAGAAACAAGATTATACAATATAATAATTGGAAAATGCAACAAAAACAAAAATTTATGTAGAAATACTGACAGCTAATTACTCGAGGAAATCGAGAAACGACATTTCATTTTGTCGAGTTCATCGAGAAAACAAATGACACAAACAGGAAAAATTCATACTAAATTTGACAATCATTATTAACAATAATAAAAGCTGATCATTACATTAGAAATGATATGATGACTACAAAATTAAATACCTGATATTTATAAAAAAATACATATATATAATTTCTCATTTGTTGATGTTCTAATTTTTGTTTATGTTTTCATGAAAATCCAGTAAAAATAAAATCGATTTAGTTGATAAATTTTCATGAAATATTAATTTTTTGTATTTTTGTTAGAGTTATTGAACAAAATCAAACTAAAATCTGTAACAAAATATAAAGGTCAGGGATGGGCAAAAAAAATAAAAGGTGATGCTTAAATTTGTTATGAAATGAAAATGATGTAAAGTAAAAGTGCAAATTACAAACAATTAAATAAATAAATAAATTGCTAAAACCCCATAAAAATAAATAAAATACAAAAATTTTTGTTTTCCTATGTTTCCTAGATTATCGAGTTACTCAGGAATATAGAATAACTAAAAATGTTGATTTTTTCCACTTTGTTGAGTCATTCGGCAAAGTAGCAAAAATGGAAAAAAATAAAAATATGTTAGAAAAAGGAAAAATTTTGAACACAAAATTGGACTACTTTAACAAAGTTGTAAGACTTAATATACATTTTAATTTTATTTTGTTATTATTAGTTTGTTTGTTTATTATTTAAAATGCTAGACAAATTAAATGTAAAAAAAATTTAAAGGTCAGAAATTACAAAAAAAAAAAAATATTCTTTGACAAATTTGTTATAAAAAGAAAAAGATGTGGACTAAAACTGCAAAATAAAAAAAAATTTGAAATAAATTCTTAAAAGCCCACAAAAAAAAAAAAAAAGGGAAAAAATCAAAATGTTTCCAATGTTTCCCAATTTTCCGAGTTACTCGGCAAAGTGGGATAGCTAAAATTTTTTTATTTTTCCTACATTGCCGAGTTACTCGACAAAGTGGAAAATATTATAAAAAAATTTTTTTTTTTGTTTCTTTATATTTATATGTTGTTATCGAATTGTCCATAAATAAAAATTAATACTCATAAAAATATGTTAAAAAAAGAAAATATTGTCAACACAAAATTGGACTACTTTAAAAAAATTGTAAAACTTAATATACATTTTAATTTTATTTTGTTATTATTAGTTTGTTTCTTTATTATTTAAAATGCTAGACAAATTAAATATAAAAAAAATTTAAAGGTTAGAAATGACAAAAAAAAAAAAAAATTTAATTGACAAATTTGTTATAAAAGAAAAAAGATGTGGACTAAAACTGCAAATTAAAAAAAAAATATGAAATAAATTCTTAAAAGTCCACAAAAATAAATAAAAAAAAGTAAAAAATCAAAATGTTTCCAATGTTTCCCACTTTTCCGAGTTACTCAGCAAAGTGGGATAACTAAAATGTTTTTATTTTTCCCACATTGCCGAGTTACTCGACAAAATGGGAAATATAAAAAAAAATATTTTTTTTGTTTTTTTATATTTATATTTTGTCATGAAATTGTCCATAAAAAAAAATTAATACTCATAAAAATATGTTAAAAAAAGAAAACACTGTGAACACAAAATTGGACTACTTTAAAAAAGTTGTAAGACTTAATATACATTTTAATTTTATTTTGTTATTATTAGTTTGTTTGTTTATTATTTAAAATGCTAGACAAATTAAATATAAACAAAATTTAAAGGTCAAAAATGACACAAAATAAAAAATTTCATTGACAAATTTGTTATAAAAGGAAAAAGATGTCGACCAAAACTGCAAATTAAAAAAGAAATATGAAATAAATTCTTAAAAGCGCACAAAAAAAAAAAAAAAGTAAAAAATCAAAATGTTTCCAATGTTTCCCACTTGTTCGAGTTACTCGGCAAAGTGGAATAAATAAAATGTTTTTATTTGTCCCACATTGTCGAGTTACTCGACAAAGTGGGAAACATTATAAAAAAAAATTTTTTTTAATTTTTTATATTTATATTTTGTTATCAAATTGTCCATAAACAAAAATTAATACTCATAATTTGACGTGAGCAAAATACGGAAAAAGAAATATAATATATTTTTTAATATTCTGTCATGAAAAATGTCCACCTAAAAAAAATTAATATAATTTTTATAATCAATAATCATAATATCATACAATATAAAATCATTTTATATCATACATAATTAATTATAAAATCTTATCATAAATGCTAGAATCAAAACAATATATAAACGCCTAAATTATTAATCAAACAAAAAAATTCAAAGTTGAAAATACTAAATTATCAAATTACTTACATGCAAAAAACAATAACCAAAACATAAAATTTAACAATCGCCAATCTAGAATAACTACAAATTTTTTAATATTTCCACTTTGCCGATTGACTCGACAAAGTGAAAAAAATGAAAAAAAAATAATAATAATTTAAAAAAAGGAAAATTTATGAAAAAAAAATTAGACTACTTTTTAAAAGTTGCAAGACTTAATGTACATTTTAATTTTATTTTCTTATTATTAGTTTTTTTGTTTTTAATTAAAAAACCTAGCCAAATTAAATATAAATAAAAGTTTAAACGTCAGAGATGAGGGAAAAAAATTAATAATAAGAAATTTGTTATAAAAGGAAAAGGATGTGGACTAAAACTGCAAAAAAAATAAATAAATAAATAAATTCCTAAAAGTCCACAAAAATAAAAAATGTTAAAAAAAGAATTATTTCCAAGGTCTCCAACTATTCCGAGTTACTCGATAAAGTAGGATAAAGAAAATATTTTTATTTTTCCTACCTTGCCGAGTTACTCGGCAAAGTGGAGAAAATTAAAAAAAAAAAAGATTTTTTTATTTTTGAATTTTATATTTTGTCATGAAATTGTCCAAAAAAAATAATTAATAATAATAATTTTGCATTAGCAAAATGGAGAAAAAATTATTTAAAATAATTTTTTTATATTCTGTCATGAAAATGTCCACCTATAAAATAATAATATAATTTTTACAATCAATAATCACAATATCATACAATACAAAGTAATTTTATATCACATATAATTTAATATAAAATTTTATGATAAATGCTAGAGTCAAAAAAATATATAGACGCCTAAATTATCAATAAAATAAAAATATTCAAAATTGAAAATACTAAATTATCAAATTACCTACATGCAAAAAACAATAACAAAAACATAAAATTTAACAATTAATATAAATACAAAATTACAATGACAAAGTGGGAAAAATTTAAAACAATTAATTTATTTTTTTATTTATTTTTATATTTTGTCATCAAATTGTCTATAAAAAAAAATAACAATAATAATTTTGCATGAGCAAAGTCGGGAAAAAAAATGTTTATTTTATTTTTATATGAAATCATGAAAACGTCCAACAGGAAAAAAGTAATAATTTTTATAACCAATAATCATAATTTCATATAACATAAAATAATTATACATCATATATAATTTAATAGACAATCTAATCATAAATGCTAGAGTCAAAAAAATATATACATACAAAAAACAATAACCAAAACATAAAATTTAACAATTAATATAAATACAAAATGGAATATGTTTATGAAATGAAGAACAACAGAAACCACATCTAATAATAAAAAAATCTCCTAAGTCAAGTGATTGAACAATAATCACATGATAAAATACCGGACAATAAATATGTTCGAATCACTCGACAACTAAACTAAAGAAATATTTTCCAGTCTCGACAAGAAAGGAAATAAACTACTAAAACAAAGCAAGATACAAAGTCAACAAAAGTTGCGCATGTCTACAGAAAACAAATCAAATGATTTAAACAAATAATAAATAAAAAGGTAAAAAGCTTTGGAAAAATGACAGCTCCCATAAAATGAAGAAAAGTCAACAAAGGCAGCCTTGTTAACAAGTTAAACAAACTTATAGTACTAATAATGAGATTTGGACAAAATGAAGACTAAAACTACATCAAAACGACGTCGCGTTGGTTGAAGGGTGAATAGTAAACATACCATAGACACTTATATTATAGTCATGATATATATATATGTATGTATTATATAGCAATTAGCAATTAGCAATTAGCATTTAATTAGGGTGAGCCACTATAAATATTTACACCATAAGTAATTACCATATATGCTGACTATATACATTTACACCATAAGTAATTACCATATATGTGGCTGACCCTAATTAATTGCTAAGTGCTCAAAGAAAATAGAGAATACGCAGACCAAAAGTTGTTTTCTTTCTTGCCTTCTTTGAGTCCCTGTGTGCGGCCCTGCTGACCTTATTTCTATCCCTCCTCATTCTTCTTTTTTGTGGAAAATAATCTTTCCTTTGTGTGGAATATAGTGGGTTATTTAGGAGTGTGCTTTGGCCAAGATTTGTGGTGTTACTATTATTGGAAATTGGCTAATATAAGCCTCTTTCACTCACCATTGTTGTCCCGTTGATTGAAGATTGAATTTTTTTTTTTTTTTTGCTTTCAATAATGTCCATTTTCTATTTGTTTCTCTATATTCAATAATCCTATTGATCTTGGTGCTTTAGGTTTATTTCCAACAAATTGGTATCAGAGCGTGGTTGGTTGTTTTGAGAACATATTTGGACTAGAACTTGAAGCAACAACGGTGAACAACCGACAGACGACCAGCTGTGATTGGCGGACGACAGGCAGCAGTGGCAGCAAAATTTTTGCAACCAAAAATTTATTTTTATTTTCTGAAATTAATTTTTTGGGGCTGAAATAACTTATTATGCGATTCTAATTTTTATTTTATTAACTACAGATTAATTATTTGGCAGTAGTGTTCTTTTTTTTGGACAGTTTGGATACGAACTTGGTGTTATCTTTCTGCTCCAAATCTGTTGAAATTTAAATCTACAAAAGTAAGAATAAAATAAATAAATTCGTATCTCTCTGATATTACGGACCGTCAGATTGGCCCGCTCTTGTAAATTGGCTTATCTCTTTTAAATTCCTATAATAATAGGCCATCGTATGGGGTGGCCATTAGGTTTGGGGTTACCGTGTGGGGGTAACCATTGCATGTTGTTAGGAATTTACGTGCCCATTATTGTGACTTGTGTTAGCTTTTGTTTTAGTGCTAATTATTTGTGATACTTTGTTTTTGTGCATTATTGTTATTATTTAGAACTATCACCTGGACTTTAGCCGTTTGATAATTCTCTTGATATGAGATCACGAATCTCACGAAACCCTGAGATTCTAAAACGGTGTATATTGAGACCCTTAGATTTTTCTGCGTGATTATCTTGAGGTGCTTGTTGGTGTGTATTTTTATTTGTTGAGATGTCTACATATCATTTTGACTTGAGTGTCTTTACTGGTAAATGTGATTTTTCTATTTGGCAAGTATTTTGGTTCAGCAAAAGATTTCAAAAGCTATTGATAATTCATATGGTCCTAATGTTACTGAGGATCAGAAAAAGGATTCTGATAAACTTGCTTATACTTCTATCATATTACATTTATTAGACTCTATTTTCCAAAAAGTTAGAAAATTTGATTCCACAAAAAAGCTTTGGAAAACAATAGAAGAGCTTTATTTAATCCAATCTACTCTAAACGAAATTTATCTTCTCGAAAAAAAATTTCAGCTTTAAAATTAATCCCTCAAGAGATTTGGATGATAATCTTGATGTTTTTTAATGAGCATTGCAAGATATTACAAACTATGGTGAAACGGTTCCTGAAATTAACAAAGCTATAATTTTATTAAATGTCATTCCCGATTCATATAAAGAAGTCAAGAATGCAATTAAGTATGGGAGGGAGACCCTTACACCTGACATTGTCATAGACTCTTTAAAAAGTAAGGAGAAATAGTTGAAGTTGGAGAAAAATGACAAAAAAAATGGTGAGATCCATTTTGTGAGGGGTAGACCTTAATCGAGGGGTGGGAGTGGAGGTAGAAGTGGGCAAAACAGTGGTGGCAATAGAAAAAGTAGAAGTCGTTCGAAGTCACGAGATAAGGCAAAAGGGAAGAAGTGCTATATTTGTGGCAAATTAGTCCATTTCATTAGTGATGCTATAAAGAAAAGAATAAAGAGAGATCAGAGAGAAAATAATGAGATAAATGCAGTAGTACCCAGAGAGGAGTCTAGTGAGGTTTACATGCTTTTAAATTATGAGCCTCGTGAGATTAACCTGTCTATGAACTTCCATATGGATGAGTGGATTCTTGACTTCGGTGCATCTTTTCACATCACGTCAAATAAATATTGGTTTGATCATTTATATGAAAGTAATTATGCGAATGTCGTTGCATGGGGTGGTGTTGCATATAACATTACTGGCATTGGTGATGTGACTGTTAGATTTGATAGTGGCTTTGTGCATACACTAAAGGGAGTTAGATACATTCCACACATGGGCAGAAATTTAATTTCTGCGGGGGAGTTGGAGGAAATAGGTTTTGTTGGTGTGCTTGGCAATGGCATGTTAAAACTGACTAATGGTGCATTTAGAGCCTTTAAGGCTATTAGAAAAAATGGCATTTACATTGTGCGTGCTGAAGTGGTATGTGGTCTAAATTCTACTATTGCTTCCATTGATACTGATCACACAGAGAAGTGGCATAAGAGACTTACTCATGTTAGTGTTAAGGGACTTAAGTTCCTTAATGATAAGGGTGTGTTTGATAAGGATTAGGTGTCTAACATGTCATTTTGTGATCATTGTTTGCTTGGAAAACATCATAGGATATCTTTTTCATCTAGCGCACACAAGACATCTAGAGTGTTAGAATACATTCATACAGATTTGTGAGGTCCTAGGAGCAATCCCAATTTTGGTGGTAACAAATATTTTTTGTCTATTATTGAAGATTTCTCCAGACGTGTGTGGGTTTATCTATTGAAAGATAAAAGTGAAACTTTCATTAAATTTAAAAGTTGGAAAGTTCAAGTGGAGAATCAGACTGGCAAAAAGATAAAATATTTGCATAATGATAATGGTCTTGAATTCTGCAATGCTGATTTTGATAACTCATGTAATGATTGTGGCATTACTAGACATAAAATTGTGCCTTACACTCTCCAACAAAATGGGGTTGCTGAAAGGATGAATCGTACTTTGCTTGATAAGGTTAGATGTATGACATTGAGTTCTGGTATGCCTAAATCGTTTTGGAGTGAAGTTGTTATGACTGCTTGCTATCTGACTAATTTAACTCCATCCACTGCTTTAAATGGTGATACTCCTTGTAAAACATTGCATGGTAAATGTGCTGATTGTACCATGCTTAGAACTTTTGGCTGTACTACTTTTTCTCATTAGAGTGAGGAAAATCTTGAACCTATAGTTAGGAAATTTGTCTTTCTAGGCTACTATGAGGGAGTTAAGGGATATAGGTTGTAGGATAGAAGCCAAAATAGTGTAAAGATAATCAGATGTCAAATTTAACAAGTCAGAGATGCCTTGTCTAGAGAGTGAAAAACAGCAAGAAATCATTAGTGATAAATCTCTAATTGAGGTAGAGAGAGTGAGCATCCCATTACCCGTCTCTCCTAGTGAGATGAAGAGTGATAACCAACAAGATCAACAGGTTGTAGAGAATGAGAGGGGCGAGGATGTGATAGAAGATCATCACGTTGACCAAAACCCTCTAGCTGGTTATCAATTAGCTAGAGATAGGGAGAGAAGGACCACATAGGAAACCCCAAAGGATGTCTTACTATATCATAGTCTATGCTAGTTATCAAGAACTAGTGGATAGGGAGCCCAATACCTATGAGGAGTCTATACGGTGTGAAAAGTCTAAGGAGTAGGTGAGTGCTATGAGAGATGAGATGGGTTTTTTAGCTAAGAATCAAACTTGGGAATTATTACCTAAACCTAAGGATAAATCCATTGTCGGACATAAATGGGTGTACAAGATAAATGAGAGAGCCACTAAGACTCAACCTGTGAGATATAAGGCTAGGTTGGTAGCTAAGGGGTACACACAGAAAGAAGGGATTGATTACAATGAGATTTTTTCGCCTGTTGTTAAGTATACTACTATTCGTATCATACTTGCATTGGTTGCTCATTATGATTGAGAACTTGAATAACTTGATGTAAAAACTGCTTTTTTACATGGTGACCTTGATGAAAATATTTTCATTATCAACCAAAAGGTTTTGAAGATAAAAAAAAACTGATCATATGTGTTTTCTTTAAAAAATCTTTATACGGTTTGAACAATCTTCTAGACAGTGGTACAAGAAGTCTGATTCATATGTTCTTTCAATTGCTTTCAAGATGAGTGAGTTTGATCATTGTTTGTATTACCAGCACCACGACACAAATGATTGTGTGTATTTGTTACTCTATCTTGATGATATGTTATTGATTGGTTCTAATATAAAAATGGTAAACAATATTAAAGTTGAGTTAAATAAAGAATTTGATATGAAAGACCTTGGGCATGCTAAAAGGATTCTTGGCATAGAAATAAATCGAGATAGGTCTAATTCTTACTTAATTGTACATCAAATTCCTTATGTGCTTAAGGTTTTGAAAAAGTTTGGAATGCTTGATTGTAAACATGTATCTGTGCCTCATGGTAATCATTTTTTTTTTTGTCGAAAGAACAATCAGCTAAAAATGAAAAAAGAAGTTGCATATATGAATAAAATTCCCTATTCAAATATGATTTGATTCTGTGATGTACTTGATGGTTTGTACTAGGCCAAACTTGGCTTTTACTGTTAGTACTTTGAGTAGGTACATATCTAATCCAGGACACACTTATTAGGAAGCTTTGAAATGGTTGCTCTGGTATTTGAAAAGTACATATGATGTAGGGTTACTATATAAAACTGTTTCTAATGGTGTGAAACTAAAGCGTTTTACTGATACTGATTATGGTGGAGATAGAGATAATAGGAAATCTACTTCATCCTATGTTCACTTTGTGTAATTTTTGTGTTAGATGGAAATCTCAACTCCAACATATTGTTGCTCTTTCCACTACGAAATCTGAATATATAGCTGCTACTGAAACCTTTAAAAAAGCTATGTGGTTTAAAGGTTTACTTAATGAACTACGTGTTTTAAGTGATAATGTTACTATATATTCTGATAGTCAATCAGCTATTCATTTGTGTAAGAACCCTGTTTTTCATGAACGCACTAAACATATAGATGTTAGACTGCATTTTATTAGAGATGTGATATCTCAAAATTTTATTAAACTTGAGACAGTGCATACAGATAATAATTAACCCTGCAGATATGGGCACTAAGATGCTCATTTTGGTAAAGTTTAGAAGTTGTCTTACACTTCTAAACATTGGTACAGGTAAGTTGAGTTCTAATTAGTTTATAATTCATTTTTTGACAACTACTGGGCAATGTGTCTTTTGGGTTTCGCAGATTTTTTGTTTGGAACCAATGTGGAGGTTTGTTGGGTTTTTTGGTCTTAAACAAATAAAGAGGCAATGATGATTAAACGGGTCGATTTAATTATACTTCGTATGCTTAGCCAATGATAGAAGACTTATTCTTAATACCCAATCTCCAACAATTAGGCAACCCAATTACAAAGTCGGGTCAAAGCACTTTGTAGTTAACCTTGAGTAATGGGTCACAACCCAGTTGCTCGGTTAATTGATCCTAGGTTAACCCATTTATATTAGGGCACTTAAGTTGGTTCTTGGCTTGCAATATATATATATATATAGTGGCTGACCCTAATTAATTGCTAAGTGATGTGAGAGAAAGAAAACAGAGAATATGCAAACCAAAAGTTGTTTTCTTTCTTGCCTTCTTAGAGTCCCTATGTGCGGTGCTTGCTGACCTTATTTCTGTCCATCATCATTCTTCTTCCTTTTGGAGAATAACATTCCCTTTGTGTGGAATATAATGGGTTATTTAGAAATGTGCTTTGGCCAAGATTTGTGGTGTTACTATTGTTGGAGATTGGCTAATCTGAGCCACTTTCACTCACCATTGTAGTCCCGTTGGTTGAAGATTGAAGATTTTCTTTTTTTCTTTCAATATTGTCCATTTTCTATTTGTTTCTCTATATTCAATAATCATATTGATCTTGGTGCTTTAGGTATATTATCCAACAAATGTCTTAGACAGAGCCAACACCAATGAGACACAGACAATGATGAGTTTAGATTAACAACTAAATGGTGATATCACGCTACTCAACACTGTTATTACTCCAACAACACAACCAATAGCAATGAAATTCGATGATGATAATTTACTTCTATGGAAACAACAAATTTCAGCAGTTGTTGAAGGATTTGGACTTGATGGGTTTGTCTATAGATTACACCATGCACATCCATTGTACTTGTTGATTCATTCTCTGATAAAGACAATAAAGAAGGAATCCATGATTTAATAGTTGGAATCGAAAAGATAAACTTCTAATTTCTTGGATTTTGGGCTTAGTGTTTCAAAAAACAACACATCTCTGTCTCATAGGTCTAGGTCACATACCCTGATGACAGGTGGTCCACTGCATGGTATTGTATATATTTGGGTGGTAATCTAGTGTCATGGACTTCAAGAACAATATACATTTTCATCGACATAAGCTGAATATAGGAGTTTAGTACACAATACATATATCACGGATACTTCAGTATTGCATATATTTGCGATTTCATGAGAGCATGAAGCTCTAGCTGTCTTTCTTGAGCTTATCCGTTGAGATCTTGTTGGGTTATGCTTGACAATTGGGCAACCTACACTTACACAACCCATTACTCTTGTAGTCCAAATTTGTAAACAAAGGTGGCACAATGATGTGATCTAACTATATGAACCATTTACGGATAAACAATGAAGTTTTCCTTTGTAAACACTATTTTAAAAATGAATTTCTTGGTTCCTCAGATGGTGACATTTGGTGTGATTTTAGCTATTGATCTAAGGAAAAATAGTATTTCAAAAATTGAAAACCATATAGAGGAGATGGAGGAGATGAACAAAAGGATAAGGGATTTAGAAGATAAACTTTGAAAGACAAGGACTTCATATGCAACTGTTTTGGAAGAAAAAATAAGACTGCTGGAGAAATAAAAAAACATACAGGAAACTTTAGAATCTCTTCCAAAGGAGAACACATCGCTCGAGAAGGAGAATACATCGCTTGTTGATGAGTTGAGTAAGAGAGTGGACATGAAGTCACTCAAGTAATGACAGAAGAAGTTCAAAAAATTAAAAAATAAATTAAAAAGTCTAGAGTCTGTTGAATTGACTACTACTCCAGAGTTCACTAAAAAGGATGCACACTACAAGAAATAGCGGCAACAACAACGACAAATAGCGGCGACTTTTTTGTTCATCGCTATAGCGTATATAGTGACGACACACTCATGTCGTCGCTATAGTGTAGTGAGAGATACAGCGACGACATTTTTCGTCTATATAAATCAATTTAGTCGTCACTTTTGTTTTGGAAGATGGCGGGAAGCTATGCCAATTTTTTCTAATCTATAACGATGACAAAATCTACCAATAGCGACGACAATGTCTCTCCTATAGTTGAGAATTTTTTTTTTTTTTTTTGGAAAACTTAGGTGTGGAATTTGATTTTCATTAATATTTATTTTTTACTGTATAAGAAATTATAGAAAATATTGTTTATTGAACTAATAAATATAATAAAAACAAACCAAATCATAAAAATTCATTTGTCTCCAATAGTTTGGTTGTGACTTCACAACCCATACGTCAAGGGTTCAAATCTCATCTCAACAATTCTAAATTAGAAATGCGTGACCAAGCTTAATAGATTGGGTCGGACCTTTAGTGGGTCGAGAAAACTTAGGTGTGGAATTTTATTTTCATTAATATTTATTTTTTACTGTATAAGAAATTATAGAAAATGTTGTTTATTGAACTAATAAATATAATAAAAACAAACTAAATAATAAAAATTCATTTGTCTCCAATAGTTTGGTTGTGACTTCACAACCCATACGTCAAGGGTTCAAATCTCATCTCAATAATTCTAAATTAAAAATGTGTGACCAAGCTTAATAGATTGGGTCGGACCTTTAGTGGGTCGAATTTCAAGCCCATACTTGGTAGATCGGGGTCAGGGGTCCACTAAGTGTAAGAAATTAAAATTGCTAGACAAAGTCGTCGCTAAAGAACATGTGTCTATAGTGACGACAAAATGTCGTTACAATAAAACTACACTTACTAGCCTATAACGACGACATTTAGCAACGACTTTTCAATCTATAGCGACGACTATAGGAAACATTTCTTGTAGTTGCACTGAAGCAAATATCGATGGTGAAAAGGATTAAAGCTAAGAAAGAGAAAAAAAAGAGGTGATGATTTCACACACTCCATCCCAAAAAAAGGGTTGCAAGAAGGAGTAAAAATGGAGCACAAAAACGTAAAAATCAAGTGCAAAAATGAGAAGATGTGTATGTCATCAGACCTTCCTAATCTTCCTATAAATAAAGGGAAAAAAATAACCAATCAAAATTAATGCAAAATGGGTGACAGAAAAATACTTGAGTGCCTGGAAAATAGAGAAATTGAGAACTTGGATTTCTGCAAGTCATTAATTAATGATAATTTAAAATTATTTGATGTTTTTCCGATTATATGAAAATGGAGAAATTGAGAAACCGAATTGATGCAAGTTTGATACCTAAAAACTAATTTAAATTTAATTAATTATTGCACTATATGACTATGCTTTTATTTTACAGTTTTTATAAAATTTGAAATTTATTAGGTGTTTATTATTTTTATTTTAAAATAATAATAGTTAATTGTCTTGTTAAAAAGATATTTGACAATATTACATTTTACTATAAAAGGAAAAAAGAAAAATGAATTTTACCACTCGTGATAATAATAATAATAATACAAAATAACATTATTATAATCAATGTCCTTTTTTGTAATTTAATACCGTCACAGTAATAAATTATTTTTGTTTACCAAACGCTCAAATGCTGCTTTTGAAACATACATCAATTTTGAAACAAGAGTTTACCAAATACTTATCTGATTCTTCCCACAAGTGATTCTTTCTGCAGCACAGTAGAAGCTGATTCTCTTAAAAGCACAACAATACCAAACCAAGCAGATAAGTGTTAATGTTTTATTGTTGATACTATGATACTGTTTCAATTTCTGATATTGTTTTACTTTTGATATTGTTTTATTATTGGTATTTTATATTCATGAAACTGTAATATTCATAATACTATTTTAATGCATACCACTCTTTAGGTCTACACCAGTTTTCGTTAAATTAGACACGTTAAAATTTAAATGTGTCTATTTTACGTAATGATACTATTTTACTACTAGATATCGTTTTATATTGCGGAGAAACAATTTACAAGGTGGCATGAACAAAATATTGCTTTGTTATATTGAGGGAACTTTTGATATTCTAAGCAACGATGCAATATAAACTGTTGACGTCGGAACCTGCACCAGTCCACGTGCCAACAGATCTCCAGTCACTCCTCTGCCAGCTCGTATGTTACCTGCACACTAGGACGACCGTTAGGCACCAAGATCTCCGGAGAAAAAGGGTCCGGCAATTGTTGACACTCCGACGATCAAGTCAACTGCCGGTATATGAGAGATACACGGGGACGGGAACAAAAAGGGGTGTGGGAGAGACAATCAGGCAGAGATTTGAGCAGAGTTTAGGGTGGAATTCTTAAGCATAAAAAGTGCGTACCTTGGAACAACCGGAGACGTTGTATTTATAGCGCAAGAATTCTAATTGATTTGGAAGACAAATCAATTCGGTCTTTAATCGGATCCTCCTTCATTATGTGATAAAGATACCCAAGATTACCTTCCTTCCTTGAGCTTATCACGTTGCATGATTTTAGGAAATCATGATTCAGTTTCCTTGTGGGGATTCGTGCGCCCAATCCAACACAATCTTTCTTTAATTACTCCTGTGGTTGTCCCGGCATATCGAGTCGCTCGCTAGTTACAAATGATGCGAGGCCTGACGAGGCCCTATGGTTCGCACGTGAGTGCCGAGGCCCTCCACATGACCCGCGAATTTCTAGCTGCCGAAGGCCCAAGTGTGTGAAGGGCCCTTCCAAGACCCTAGCAGGGCCCAGGTAGGGTTCTCGACAGATTACGAACTGGGCCCTTACTAGGCTTGGATGGGGCCTGTGCTGACGTGGCAGCCATGTCGTAATCGTATGGTAACAATAGTCCCCCAAGTCCAAGCCTATTATTTATAATAGGCATGGGACTTTTGAGGATAAACAGAATGTTGATGTGCCTCGCAGGAACGGAATGCTGATGCACTTCGAGGGAAATATATTCTTAAAGTGGTTCGGCAGGAAGTAATTTAACCTACTCAGTATAGTCCCCCAAGTCCGAAGCTGAACATTCATGCCGGGTGAGGACTTCAAGGGGCCGGGCGGTGGAGAGCATCATGGAGTTTCATCCGGGGTGGGACCTTTCCTTTCTTCAGTAGGACTCATCTGAGGCTCAAGTTCGCGATGCTTGGCCTAGTTTAGTAGGCGATCGAACACCCCTTCCAACTGAGGAATGCCCACAATATGCCGACCCTTAAAGGAGGGGGAGGGGGGGAGGGGGGGGGGAGGGACTTATACTTTGTAATCCTTGTCTGGTTTTGTCTAAGTTAATTGAAACAGAATTGAAGTTGACTTTTTGCTTATCCGACGTTTCGATTCTGTGTGCGCGTGAAGGGAACAACGCTTTAAATTTGAGAATTATTGCCCTAGTGTTGATGACGCAGACACCTGGTGGAATACGGAAGGTTGGAGTCTTCAATGCCTTGGGGAGGTAGAACGTCCTTGCGCCATTCCAAACCCCATGTTATGACTGTATTCATTGCCTTGTACCTATTTCCAACGTAGTCCCTTATAAATAAGATGCAAGCGCACTAGGATTCTTCTACCATGAGTCTCTTGTGACTAACCTGTCGTTATCGTGTGATCGAGATAGATATTGCAAACGCGTGATGGTGGTGTGGCTGGAGGGCTTGTGTCCAAGATGCCCGTCAATCTGAGAATCAACGTTCAGAGGACCAAAGATCTTGTCAATCAACGTTCAGGGGACCAAACGTTCAGGGTCGGGATCTAGGATTAGCAGTCTTAGCCCGACCCTCCCCTGAACGGTTGACGGGGCTGGGGGGTCTCCCACTGTCAAAAAAGGCATCAATGGCATTTTTGGAGCAGTATGGTCTAATAAGCCATCTAATTAACTCAAGTTGGCTTGGGAGACTCTCAATCATGGTGAAGTCAGGTTCCCCAACCTGGACGATGCCAACACAGACCAGGGGATAGGGCTAGTAGACCTAGTTACCCCATTCATGTGCTGGCCCAATGAGGCGGCGGGGTTTTAGAATATATTGCAGTTATATCTTCTTCTGTATTGTATTTCGTGTTTAATAAAAAGGTGCCGAGTTATCTTCATTATTGCGTGTGTGTGCCCTTATCGTGTTTGTGATACCCATGTTTTACATACTTGTTTCGGGCGCGGAGTGGATCGCTAGTCATGATCAACACTCCTTCGTTATGTAGAAATTTTGACGAGGTAGGGGCGAACGTCTAACAAATCTGACTTAACGTGGGTGGATGTCGGCGGTAATTTTATCAGGTTTTAGCGTTCGCGTAAATACGCCCCCCGTGCCCCCAAGCGCTTAGATATATTCCCCTAGGGTTTATCAAATGTGCTTTTAATTCCACGCCACGTGTCGGCCCACCCGACTGCTGGTATCCCGTTGGGCTTATATAATGCGATAGGGCATTCCTAAATCACCATTTTCCTGTCATTTAGCCGTCATACCTGGACCCTTGATTATTGTCGGTCATGTCGGGCTTCCATTTTTCCAAAGTCCCTAAATTTAAGATTAGGCATGGGGGAATAGTAGAGGATGTCTCCCCTCCCTATTTGGCGTCATCCGTGGTGTCTGGTTCTGGGCCCACAGTGTTGCCGGGTCTGGAGACGGTGATGGGTCACCCGCCTATTTTTCTTGCGCCGGAGGTGAGGGCAGACGTTCCGTTTCTGACGAATCCTGCTAGACATGGGTCCTCTTCTAGGAACGTTCGGTCGTCAACGAGAAAGAGACCAAAGGTCGAGAGTGAGGAACAGGCGTCTCGGACGCCTGTTTCTCCCCCTCCCAACAGGCATGAGTACATTAACATTGGGGCCCACCAAGATGAGCTGGATCCATCAGTCATAGAGAAGCTGCCCTCAGCGGTTGCCCTTGCGGCTACTTCAGTCCACAAATATTAGACATCTCTTTTCGGGAAAGCGGTAGATACCGCAGAGGTAACGGAGTTGATGAAGCTAGCCGAATTGTACACCTCTCGCAGCCATGTCTTGAATTGTGAGTTGTATAAAATGTTGGAGATGAGGGTTGCCGAAATACAGTCTGTCCTTGAAGAGGATGAGAATGCCGAAGCGGTGAGGGCCGAAATAAAACACCTTCGGGCACGACTCGCGTTTTAGGAAGATGCGCAGAGTCATGCCACGTACGACGTTACGAAGGCCCAGACAATACAAAAGGCATGTATCGTTGCCCAGAAGAAGGCCGAGTCTCAGTTGAAGTCTTGCCAGAATATGATAGAGGCCAAAGATAAAGAACTGACCGAAGTTTTAAACGAGCTAGCGAAGGCTAAAGGCCTCCTAGCTAAACTGGGGGTCCCGGGTTATACTGAAACGTAGGATTATGTGCATAGGTCAAATTTTCTTAGCCATGCTGTTGCATGGATATTTTATGTAATCGAGTAATGAGATTCTAGTGGAAGTCTTTACGTTTGTTCCAAATGTTTGCGTACTTGATACCTTACCAAGTGAGCTTAATAGAGTTGGTCGCGGACCATGCTCCCTCGCCATCCAATGAACCACAATTGCACACACACGCGTCGGATGTTTATTCAGCGATTTGAAAGAGTTGGCCGCGAACTACACTTCCTTGCTACGGAGTTTGTCTTTACTTACTTGCTTTACGCGTAAAATGTTTACCCAGCGAGTTTATAGAGTTGGTCGCGAAACACGCTCCCTCGCTGCCGAGTTGATTATACTTGCTTACTTACGCGTAAAATGTTTACCTAGGAAGTTGATAGAGTTGGCCGCGAACCACACTCCCTCGCTGCCGAGTTGATTATACTTGCTTATTTACGCGTAAAATGTTTACCCAGCGAGTTGATAGAGTTGGCCGCGAACCACGCTCTCTCGCTGCCGAGTTGATTATACTTGCTTATTTACGCGTAAAATGTTTACCCAGCGAGTTGATAGAGATGGCCGCGAACCATACTCCCCCACTGCCGAGTTGATTATACTTGCTTACTTACGCGTAAAATGTTTACCCAGCGAGTTGATAGAGTTGGCCGCGAACCACGCTCCCACGCTGCCGAGTTGATTATACTTGCTTATTTACGCGTAAAATCTTTACCCAGCGAGTTAATATAGTTGGCCGCGAACCACACTCCCCCGCTGCCGAGTCGGTACTCTCCGCATGTGGAGCACTTTGGATTTCAAATTTTCTTAGCCATGCTGTTGCATGGATATTTTATGTAATCGAGTAATGAGATTCTAGTGGAAGTCTTTACGTTTGTTCCAAATGTTTGCGTACTTGATACCTTACCAAGCAAGCTTAATAGAGTTGGTCGCGGACCATGCTCCCTCGCCATCCAATGAACCACAATTGCACACACACGCGTCGGATGTTTATTCAGCGATTTGAAAGAGTTGGCCGTGAACTACACTTCCTTGCTACGGAGTTTGTCTTTACTTACTTGCTTTACGCGTAAAATGTTTACCCAGCGAGTTTATAGAGTTGGCCGCGAACCACGCTCCCTCGCTACCGAGTTGATTATACTTGCTTACTTACGCGTAAAATGTTTACCCAGCGAATTGATAGAGTTGGCCGCGAACCACGCTCCCTCGCTGCCGAGTTGATTATACTTGCTTATTTACGCGTAAAATGTTTACCCAACGAGTTGATAGAGTTGGCCGCGAACCACGCTCCCTCGCTGCCGAGTTGTTTGTACTTGCTTATTTACGCGTAAAATGTTTACCCAGCGAGTTGATAGAGTTGGCCGCGAACCATACTCCCCCACTGCCGAGTTGATTATACTTGCTTACTTACGCGTAAAATATTTACCCAGCGAGTTGATAGAGTTGGCCGCGAACCACGCTCCCACGCTGCCGAGTTGATTATACTTGCTTATTTACGCGTAAAATCTTTACCCAGCGAGTTAATAGAGTTGGCCGCGAACAACACTCCCCCGCTGCCGAGTTGGTACTCTTCGCATGTGGAGCACTTTGGATTTCATAAAGGACAAATATTATTTAACAGCGCCGCATTTCTTGGCGTTTGTCAAAGAATTATAAAAAGACCAAAACAATGCTAAAATGGTATTACTGGTGATATGGCCTCAGGTGGGCGATGTTCCAAGGGTGTCTTATCTCTCGTCCCTCAGGATCTTCTTGTCTATAAGTTTCAGGGCGGATTTCTTCGATGACCTTGTAAGGTCCTTCCCAGGTGGGCCCTAGGGTCCCGGTCCCTACTTCCTTATTAGCTTGGAATATCTTTTTCAGGACAAAATCATTGACACGAAAACTTCTGCCCCTGACCTTGGAGTTATAATATCGGACCATCTTTCGTTGGTAAACCGCGAGGCGAAGTTACGACTCCGTGTGTCTCTCATCTAGCAGGTCGAGGCCCGCTCTTTGTAAATCCTCATTGGCCACTTCGTTGAAGTGCAGGTGCCTGGGCCAGGGTATACCTATCTCGACGAGGATCATTGCCTCTGCCCCATATGCCATGGAGAACGGGGTTTCACCTGTGGCCGTGCGAGAGGTGGCTCGGTAGGACCATAGGGTCTCGGGTAGTTCTTCCGCCCATCTCCCTTTTGCGGACTCTAGTTTCCGCTTAAGGGTGTGCTTAATGATTTTATTCACGGCCTCCACCTGGCCGTTGGATTGTAGGTAATAAGGGATGGAGAAATCCCTTCGGATGCCGAGATTCTCACAGTTCGCGTTAAACTTCATCCCAGCAAATTGCGTGCCGTTGTCGGAGACGAGAGAATGGGGAATGCCGAAGCGGCAAACAATATTTTTCCATACAAATTTCCAGGCATTCTCCTCCGTGATTTTGGCCAGAGGCTCGGCTTCACACCACTTGGTGAAGTAATCTAGCGCTACAATCGCGAACTTGACCCCACCTCTCCCTGTCGGGAGGGGACCGATGAAGTCGATTCCCCATTTGGCGAAGGGCCAAGGACTAGTGACTGGAGTAAGGTTCTGAGCGGGGAGCTTAGGCACTGCCGCGAACTTCTGACATCTGTCGCATCTCTTCGCGAAATTGTGAGAATCTTTCTTCATGGTCGACCAATAGTATCCTTGTTTCAAGGCTTTCTATGCCAGGGCCATTCCTCCCGAGTGATTGCCGCAGATCCCTTCGTGTATCTCTTTCATCACGTATACTGCTTCCTCTTGCGTTAGGCAGCGTAAGAGGAGATGGCTGAATCTCCTTTTATACAGAATTCCGTCCTGTAGTACGAATTTCGCAGCCCTTCTGCAGAACTTCAGTGCCTCCAGTTTGTCTTCAGGCGACACCTGATTAATTAGATATTAGGTAATCTCCTTCATCCATTTCGGAGAATCAGAGATGGTTAGGACAGAGGGTGTGGTAGCTTCCTCGGTTGAAGGTCGATTAAGCTTCTCAACTAGGATGGCCTTCATTAAGTCGGAGTCCCTACTGCTTGCCAGCTTTGAGAGGGCGTCTGCATAGCCATTTTCCGCTCGTGGGATCTGGAGAAGCTCGTATTCCTCAAAGTGGGACAATTGGTCCTTAGCTTTTGTTAAGTAGGACACCATGGATTGTTCACGCGCCGCGAAGGCCCCATTAACCTGACTTACGACAAGCTGTGAATCGCTATGAATTCAGAGCTTCCTTGCTTCATCTCGCGTGCTAGTCCTACTAGTAGGGCCTCGTACTCTGCTATGTTGTTGGAGGCTTTAAATTCCAGGCGAAGTGCGCAGTTGAGATTATGGCCATCTGGGCTGACTAGCAGGATCCCGACTCCAGCCCCGGCCTCCCCCGAGGATCCGTCGACATATAACTTCCATGTCGGTACCTCCAAGGGTCGGGCGTCAAGTGGATCATAGGGGATATGAGCGAATTCAGCCACAAAATCTGCTAAAGCTTGTCTTTTTATCGAAGGCCATGGTTTGTAACTAATGTCGAATTGACTAAGTTCTACCAACCATTTCATCAATCGTCCTGACGTATCTGGTTTCTAGAGTATCTGCCGTAGGGAGAGGTTCGTCAAGACATCTATGCTGTGGGACTGGAAGTATGGTCGAAGCTTCCTGGAGGCGACGATCAATGACAGTGCGAGTTTTTCCATGTCTGGATATCTCGTTTCCACGTCCTACAGGGCTTTGCTTACGTAATAGACAGGGAATTGTGCTGGACCCTCCTCTCGGATGAGCACCAAGCTAACTGCCTTTTCCGAGACGGCGAGGTAAACGAGTAATGTTTTCCCATTCTTGGGTTTGGATAGCAGTGGGGATTTCCCGAGGAGGACCTTGAGGTCTTGGAAGGCCTTTTCACACTCCTCGGTCCACTCGAACCACTTTATCCCTTTTATGGTTTGAAAGAAAGGTTGGCACCGATCGGTCGCCTTGGATATAAACCGATTCAGAGTTGCTAATCTCCCTGTCAGACTTTGGACTTCCTTGGGGGAGAATGGTGACCGCATCTCAATGAGCGCTCTGATATTTTCAGGATTAGCCTCTATCCCCCACTGATTGACCATGTAGCCGAGAAACTTTCCGGACGCGACTCCAAACGCACACTTCAAGTGATTAAGCTTCATGCGATATTTACGAAGGGTTTCGAACATTCTCCTTAAGTGATCTATGTGGTCTTCCGCGTTGACGCTCTTCACCAGCATATCGTCAACGTATACCTCCATCATGTTCCCAATTTGTCCGGTGAACATACGATTTACCAGCCGTTGATATGTGGCTCTCGCGTTCTTCAAGCCGAATGGCATCATCTTATAGCAGTACAACCCTCGGTCTGTAATAAACGACGTGTGATCCTCGTCCCCCGTGAACATCGAGATCTGGTTATAGCCCGAGTATGCGTCCATAAAGCTAAGAAACTTGTGGCCGGTGGTCGCATCGACGAGCTGGTCGATGCGCGGTAATGGGAAACTATCTTTAGGGCATGCCTGGTTCAGATCAGAGAAGTCGATGCATACCCTCCATTTCTTGGTAGTCTTTCGAACCAACACCGGGTTAGATATCCACTGGGGGTAAATTGCTTCTATGATGAACCCGCTGGCCAGTAGCTTGTCAACTTCCTCTTTCAAGGCCTTCTTTTTTGAATCTTGGGGTGCACTTTCGGATCTATTTTCAAGACGTGGCACGCGACCGATGGGTCAATCCCGACCATGTCGCTGTGTTTCCATACGAAGAAGTCTGAGTTCTCTCGGAGAAACTGCTTCAGCTCTTCCTTCATCCTTCCCTCGAGCTTCTCCCCCACTTGCAGCATCTGGGTTGGTTCCGAGGGGCTCACTAGAAATTTTTCCAGCTCCTCGGCCGAGAAAGCGAGAGAGTCTGAGGCTATGATTCGGGGATCTAGACCTTCGTCCAGTATTAATTCCTCATCCAATCCTTCGCCGTCAACTTCCATTGATTCTGAGTGCGTGGTCATTATCATTGGGGAGACGTCCTCACATTCGGCAGCCTCCTGTGATTCGTTCATGTCATAGGAGCAGCGACAGTCCAGTGAACCAGGCTGCGAAGGGCTTCTCAGGGTACGACTGCGCTTGGGTCCTGCTGGAGGGGCTGATCATCCAGCAGTCCAAGCGCGGTCTTCATCCGGGTGTCATCCAACTCCAGGTCCTGGTTCTCTTGTCCCACCATCCATTTCTGTCGATATTCGGGTGCCATGCTCTTTCGAGTAGAAGACACGTTTTACCACAAGCACTTGGTCGTGTAAGGTTTTTCGATTCCCACAGACGGCGCCAATTTGTTGACGTCGGAACCTGCACCAGTCTACGTGGCAACAGATCTCCAGTCACTCCTTTGCCAGCTCGTATGTTACCTACACACTAGGACGACCATTAGGCACCAAGATCTCTGGAAAAAAAGGGTCCGGCGATCGTTGGCACTCCGACAATCAAGTCAACTGCCGGTATATGAGAGATACACGGAGGCGAAAACAAAAAGGGGTGTGGGAGAGACAAGCAGGCAGAGATTTGAGCAAAGTTTAGGGTGGGATTCTTAAGCATAAAAAGTGCGTACATTGGAACAACCGGAGACGTTGTATTTATAGCGCAAGAATTCTAATTGATTTGGAAGACAAATCAATTCGGTCTTTAATCGGATCCTCCTTCCTTATGTGATAAAGATACCCAAGATTACCTTCCTTCCTTGAGCTTATCACGTTGCATGATTTTATGAGATCATGATTCGGTTTCCTTGTAGGGATTCGTGCACCCAATCCAACGCAATATTTCTTTAATTACTCCTCTGGTTGTCCCGACATATCGAGTCGCTTGCTAGTTACGAATGATGCGAGGCCTGACGAGGCCCTATAGTTCGCACGTGAGTGCCAAGGCCCTCCACATGACCCGCGGATTTCTAGCTGCCGAAGGCCCAAGCGTGTGACGGGCCCTTCCAAGGCCCTAGCAGGGCCCAGGTAGGGTTCTCGACAGATTACGGACTGGGCCCTTACTAGGCTTGGATGGGGCCTGTGCTGACGTGGCAGCCATGTCGTAATCGTGTGGTAACATAAACAATATGAGATTGTAAAAAGTAAAAATATATTCTCAATTTATAATCTTATACAAAAAATAATCATGATACTATATCTACAAGTGATTGTTGCACAAAGAGATATCCTGAAGGCTAATACTTCAGTCGTAGAACTCACTTACCATAGACTATGTCATTTTTGACTATTTATGTTGGGTGAGTTGAATAAATTCAACATAAACCATTGCATAACATTTCGATTATAAACTCAGTTGTAAAGAAATAGTTTCTTATCTTTGTTATTATACTTGAATTATACAGCTATATGTTACGAATGATGAAATGTCAATTCCAAGAAAATGATAAATTGACGCAATGTTGGAAGATCTTCATAACTCACAAATCATACCACTAGTCAACCTTGAATCTTGTTGCTCCAATGAACTCAAATGGAGTGAGAGGTTCTGATGTAATTCCAAACCATTGGATAGAGCTGGCATTCAACTTATAGGCAGGTCAACCCATTATAATATCAATTTGCCAATAGACAGGACCTCAAACAAATATATTGAGGACGCTAGGATACTGATAAGATAATGCATTGCTACAATACCATATACTGTTCTAGAGTAAGTTTTAAATGCAAATCTAAGATATTACATTAATGTTTTTTTTTTTCAAAACATGTATAGAAAGAATATGTCGAGAACAAACATAATGAATTGTTTATGAATCTCCTGTTACAAATATTGTTGATTACAAGGAAGAAGAATTCAAATACCCATTAATATCCTATGAGAAATGTCCGCAAAAACACTTTAGGATGTAAGAAGCAACTACACCTTCAATTCCCTATTGGAATTATTTTGTTCTAAACATAGCTATGAGCCCACGTTTACTATATATACTTGAACTTTATATCGTGGTCTTGATTGTGGAATAAATATATGACATGTGATGGAACGGCTAGCAAAGAATGAACAACTAGAAGAAAAATTGACGATGAAGAAAGTGAAACAATATAAAGCACATTGGTTTCAAACTTCATCAGGGATTTCATTGTAGATGAATGAATAAATTTTGTAGTTGTAGTTTTTTTTATAGTGTAAACTGTAGTTACAATTTTGTTTGATATTGAATACATGTTCTAGTTGAAAATTTAAATGACAATTCAATTTTAAAGTTCAACGGTACAATGCTGAACATGGTAAAATAATAATTAATATAATAGTGTCCTCAAAACACTAGGGGTTGGAGTCATTTGTGATATTGTTTTGCAAGTTATTGTTTTATTAAGATATGATTTTCTATGATACAGTATCAAACAACACCCATGAACGTATGATATTAACATTCCAAAAAACAAATGTTGATATATGTGAAAAAAATGTAGTTTTCATTTATTTGACCAAAATTGATTACAAACCAATTGTGATCTATATATATATATAAAAAAATATCTCCTTATCAACATTAAAAACAGTAACACTTAGTTTCCTTAGGGTGATAGTCTCTTAGACCAATAACTAATTACATGTCTACTTAATGTGATTTCTCAACTTTGCACACCTTCCACATCATATCAACCGCACTTGCTCAACCCTTGATATAATTTGCCTCTTTTTAGGTCTTCTAGGTGATTTCTTCGTAAATGGAGGCAAAATGTCAAACTCATCAGATTTTTCAAATTCAAGCCTCATTAAGATGGGGATAAGATGTATAACTTCTTCATAGAACTTGCAATACGAAAATTGTAACGCCGTAGATTTTCTCAACCCAAAAGGTCATTTAAAAATCTTTAAATAACATTTGACATTTCAAAATAAACTTTCTTGTTCCCTTGAATGACTTTAAAAATTTAACTATTGCAGAAGGTAACAAAGCGCGTAAGGAAAAATGAATTAAACTTCTAATTTTTTTAAGGTTTTACCAAAATCGTATTAGATGTCGCCACAAATTATTTAACCATCTAAACGCACTCCAAACTACAAACATACTAAATTTTAGACCTTAATCATGTCATTTGACATGTGAAAAATGTGGTCAAAGTTGTTTGAAAAACTATCCCGGGTGCACTGACTAGGTAAAACGATTATAATAAATTCATATGACAAGGTTTTTGAGTTATTAAAAATTCTATTATTATACCACTTATGTACCTATCAAATGCCACTAATTTGATATTGCTATGATACTTCAAAGTTAGGGGCAGAATGCTGGAATCTTCAAAATACACATCACAATTCTTCATTTTTAAATTCCAATCGGCAATCAAAAATATAAATTCGATTTTTCTAGCACTTTACATAATCAAAGATAATAAATCCAACATTTCAATTGAGTTTTTACATCATAATGGACTCAATTATATTGACACCAAACCATAAAATAAATAAACTAAGTCTTTCATTCAAGGTTGTTCATTACACCGTTGCACCAATGCTAACCATTCCAATTTGGACATTTAATTATTGTGGGGTGAGTATTTTATAAGAAACAATCAATAGTAAATTATACTAAATCATGAGAAAATATGAGAAATTAATATACGACATGCCAACCGTTTAAACATACATAAGAACAATGGTTTGACCTCAATTGAGTTGAGGGTACCATTCCTTATCAGTCTTTGTATCTTGTTAAGGTTGACACGTCCAAGTCTAAGAGGCCATAGATATGTATTACTAGTATGGTATGCATTTTATTTATTATGGTTTGTATAAATATTATTAATTTCATTTGTGGAATAGTTTAATATATAAAGACCATTCACCAAATATCCAGCACAAATAGGAGCGTTATTCATCAAAATGTAAAGCGCGTTAGAGCAAAAACAAGAGAATAATCTTGACCTATTAAACAAGAAATGGAAATCAAATTCAGCTTCATCTGTGGGACATAATAACAATCTTTAAGAATTAAACACCTACCACTTTTGAAATAAAATAAACTACTCATACAGCTCTCGTCGAAACTATTGCTCATGAGCCGACTGTGATAGTAAATTGATCTTCACTGAGTTTTCTACTCTTCTTCCATTGTCATTTCTCATTGCTTTTGAAACACTTGCCTTTCGGCTTTCCAACTGCTTTGGTCTTATTGTCCTCTTGCTTCTTGCTAGCTCTCTTCCTTTTTCCACCTCTGCCATTCGGTTTGGAAATAGGGGAGTTACCAATTGCTGCATAAGCATCGCCACCTTTAGCTTTAAGACCACTTTCTATATTTTGCAACCCATTCATCAGCTCAGTTAATGTCATATCCATCTTGTGTAAGTGATAGTCCACAATAAACTATGAAAACATATCAGGTAAAGAGTTCAATATCATATCAACTTGAGTATCTGCATCAATAGTTGCACCCAGATTCTCTGCCACATTGAAGTGTTGAATCATATTCAACATATGATTTTTCTTTCGCATTCTGAATTTCATGCGGATGTTCTGTAAGGTGCGAATGACTTCGAACTGAGCTAGCTCTCCTACTTTGATGTGCAAACATGTCCTTGAGGCTTTTCATTATGTCATAAGAGGTTTCAAGACTGTCATGCTTCTGCTATAACACATTTGACATCAGAACCAAAATGTCACAGCGATCCAACTTGTCTGCAACCACCCACTTATCATAAGAATCTCTCTTGGCCTTGCTTTCAGTCTCAGTAAGTTGCTCGGGCCAATCTTCTTCAAGCACAAAATCAATTTTCTCAACAGTGAGAACAATCATTAGGTTACGTTTCTAATCCACATAACGTTCCCCAGTAAGTTGGTTTTGCTTTAGGATAACAGAAAATGGACTGAGAGACATTTTGCTGAGAAATAATAAAATTATTGCATATCAAAATTGAGAAGCGAATTTAACATATGATGCAGGAATGCACATATAGATCCATAAAACTACAATAATGTAACGATACTTAATTCTTGTGATTCAATAGCCCCTCTATAAGAAAGGTCACTCTATGCACTGATTAAGTTGGGACCCTCCCACCAGACAAATCATACCGGACAATAAATACCTAGTTAAATCCATTATCGCTTTATTTGGTCACAAGATCATAACGAGAGCTTCTAGAGGAGATTCGTAGATGATCTCGATTTGATTGTACAACCTTTGTCTAGATCTCCAGATACTTGAAAAGTAATCTCACCATCTATAGGATGATCTCAAATTATATTCTATCTAGACGATCTTATCAAATAGGAATCCAATCAAACAACCCGAATCACGTAGCCCTCCTATATGAAGTCCGTTGCGTTACCGACACGAGGCTAACGCATTATGTTGCTTATGGATTGACAAAAGGAGACCATTGGTTTTTATTTAAATAAATACCTTCTCCATTTCAATATTTTAAAATAATAGATTTTAATTTAAAATAATTAACAATTGTTACATTAATCAAATTAACAAACAATTTAATTATTACAGATTTCTTTTTCTAGAAAAAATTAAATTAAATTAATCGAGGAAAAACTGATATTTCAATGAAATGCATTCTATTCTAAGTTTCACGAGATATGCCAAAATTAATTCTATATGCCATAATTTACATAACAATAATATTTAGACCATACATTAATAATAAATTAGCAATTATTTTTGTCCCAAAACAAAACTCAAGAATTATATTAAAAGATAATTGTGCCCTAGCCCAATATTTAACTTCTATCTTCAGCCCAAGGTTTCAAAAGGATCCAAACATAAGCTATTCTAGTAACCAGACAATCTTTATCCAAGCACCCAATCAACCACCATCTAAGCAACCAAACAAGGGTCTTCTCCTTCATTGAAACAACTTCTTGTCTAAACAACCACCACTGGAAAAAATCAAAACCACCAACACCGCCAGAGCCACCATGCCCCAGCCGTGGGGTCGGAGCATTACAGCCAATCTGTACCCATAGCGCAGATCTGCGGGGCTGGTGGCGTATAGATCTCGCTAGATCTACGTGTTGCAGCGTAAATCCTCACAGTAGTGCGCTAGTCGCTCAGATCCGAGATTTGTGCGACCCACGCTGATCGCACTGGTTGCACACAGACTTGTACGGCCTCACCAATCCGTAAATCTTTGATCCGTGCATCCTCACTGGCCACAGATCCTAGATCTACAGGCGCCATGCCAGTCACACAGATCCGGCGAGATCTATTGCGGCCTCCGATAAGTTCTGATTTTTTTTTTTGGTCCGATCGTCAATCTTCAATCATTACAAAAATTAAATTGTCCCATTTTAGGGCTTACAATTTAAATTTATTTTACAATTAAAAATTAAATCAAGATGACGGAGTCGTAATCCACCGATCTTGTTACCGACTCGAACTAACGAATTATAATGAACAAACGGTGCCACAAAATAATTGGATCACATTTTAAAATAATTTCAATTATTCAATCAACATATAAACAACTAATCCTAGACATTGCTTGACTAGAACATGCAATTATCATATCTAGATAACATAACAAACACGTGAACGATCTAGACTGCTTTGATACCACTTATATGAGACTGGCACAAGAATTACCTGGAAAATAAAAAAAAAAATTAATTCAATAAACTAGGATCTTTGTTGGATGTTCACATGTTTATTATAATTAAATTTTAACAATTCAGTATTATATCTGAATCAATACACAATATTGGTCTCAATCTGATTCATAAACTTCCTGGTTTTGATTCACTAACTTGGTACTCCCAATGTTCAAGTTTCTATAGTATTCTCCCAAGTATAGATTACACTGTCATGTGGGCACCTTTTAATTGAATCAAAAAACTAATTTCTAGACTTGACAAATTTAGAAAACCAAGAAAATAAAATTCAAGTCAAACAAGACTTAAAAATTTTCTCTTTTCTATTTTCTTAATTATTAGAATGAATTTACGTCACATACCATGTGATATAAATGCGACAAGCGTCATGATTGCAAACAAGGACGAGTCCTAATTGCATCTAGATTCAATTAGTTTAGGATTGATTTAAGGGTAAATAGCACTAGGGGTCCCTAACCTTTGAACGTTGTAACGATCGGGTCCCTAACCTTTGTTCACTAGTAGCCGGAGTCCCTAACCTTTCAAATGTACGTACCAGAGGTCCTTTTTTGACGGAAAACGTCAAAAATTCTTTTAACTCACCACGCGCTCAATTTTTGAAGGGTAAAAATGGGGCAAATAGCACTAGGGGTCCCTAACCTTTGAACGTTGTAACGATCGGGTCCCTTACCTTTGTTCACTAGCAGTCGGAGTCCCTAACCTTTTAAACGTATGTACCAAAGGTCATTTTTTGACGAAAAATGTCAAAAATTCTGTTAACTCACCATGCGCTCAATTTTTGAAGGGCAAAAATGTCCTAACACTATTCAAATATTATTATTTTTTCACTATCCATCTCTTTCAAGAGTCCGACAGATTCTTCACTGGCAGCAGCAGCCGCCGGAGCGGCACTGTTGTCGCCGTAGAGGATCTGGAGATGAAAATCAGTGAACTCTATTCGGTGGCTTTCTGAAAAATAAAATAGATTTTAGAGAGGTCGAAAAGCCACTCGCCGCCTGAAAAACAAGAACAAGAAACAAAAAAAATTGCACCAAAATGATCAAAATTCCAAAATGGCCTCAGATTTTGCAGTCAAGTCTTGTTTGGAAATGAAGGAATTCAGATTTGGCAGCCAATTCATTGTAAAATCCTTATCAATTCGCCGCACACGGCCGTTAGAGCTTCTCCGCCTCCTCTCTCTTCCGCCTCCAACCACCACCTACCACCAACCACCAGGAAAAAACAATCGAAAGTTGCGCGCGGCGGCTCCGCCGACATTCGCCATGCCCAAAACCAGAAATTTATTTATTCAAGCTGGCTGACTGATTTTTTCTTTAGTCCCTAACCTATGAATAGTGTTAAGATATTTTTACCCTTCAAAAATTGAGCACCTGGTGAGTTAACAAAATTTTTGACATTTTTCGTCAAAAAAGGACATCTGGTACGTATGTTTGAAAGGTTAGAGACTCCGACGGTTAGTGAACAAAGGTTAGGGACCGATCGTTACAACGTTCAAAGGTTAGGGACCCCTAGTACTATTTACCCCATATGTGCTCTTCAAAAATTGAGCGCGTGGTGAGTTAACAAAATTTTTGGCATTTTCCATCAAAAAAGGACCTTTGGTATGTACGTTTGAAAGGTTAGGGACTCCGGCTGCTAGTAAACAAAGGTTAGGGACCCGATCGTTACGTTCAAAGGTTAGGGACTCCTAGTGCTATTTATCCTTGATTTAATTACACATGTAATCCTTGAACTTACATCACAATTATAATCAAATCCAAAACTTTCATATTAACTGTGATTAAGCCCAAAATATTATAGAGCTACCATAGACCTGTCCGGACATATATTTTCCAAGCTCTAATGATTAGATTCGGTCTAGTTGACCATAGACTGCTTAATCTAATTATTAGTCTTTTGCTTTTTCCACTTAAGGCAAAAGATTCTCGAAATATATAAGATTACAGAAGTTATAATACTTTCTTCTAACCTACCGTATATATATTTTATCCCTGTCCGAAATTCGACAATTAGGTATGAGCATAAATGACTGTTTTGCCTTTCTAATTATTCTCACTAACTTTAAGTTATATTTTTTCAACAGTCATATGAACTAATTCACACATGTCGAAGTTTAGCCATCGCTAAACACTGAACTCAGATTTATAATCATTCAACAAAAAATGCTTAAGTTGTCATTCGACCTATTTTTCAAGGTGATACTTCCCGACATGAATTCGTGCTCTACTTTGCTCATTTTCAAGCTCCCAACTCACCGAGATATTTGATCAATTAAATTAATCTCACTCATTGGTGAATCAAAGAACCATCAAACCAACGAAAAGATATACACAATTATGTCAAGGGATATAGATGAAATATTCGGTGATCAAGTTAAATTTAATTTTTCACACGGCCATGCTATATAATTAAATTCGATACGTGGTCTGTTTAATACACTCCAAATGTACTAGTGTCACCGTTAAATCATTTATGCAATAAGGACAAATCGCATACCCAAATAATTAAATAGTCTATACTACAATCTTTCGGTACAAGGCGCGAACCCTCATACTTAAGTTGTGTACAATTTTATTCATGATCAAAATATAAGTTGTGTCACACTATGCTTCTCAACGCAAACACCCAACTTATATATCACAAATGATTGTTGACATTTTATTTATATGCTCAATATTAAGCCTCCGTTTGGTATAGATTATAAACTGGTTTATAGTTTATTTGACTACTTTTTGGTCAAAAATGTCATGCTGTACATACAAAAATTTTGGTCAAATAAACCGTTTTTGGTCAAATAAACTCTTTTGGTCAAATAAACCAGTTTATAATCTATACCAAACGGAGACTAAACAAATACAATAATAATAAATGAATACAAACTAAAGTTTTATTCAATATAATTGTCATTTCATCACAACAAAATTATACTATTTGGGCATACATTTCAACAACTTGTTCTATTTTACTGACAATTAACTTGACCATCAGACTGCAAAAGCTAGCCGGACCACTCTTTTTGACGGCTTCCTTTGGTTCGTCCCTCTTTCACTCTTCATGTTTTTTGCATATACATTCTCCCTTCTGTTCATTTTACTGTAGGTGAATGGTTGCGGTAACACAAACAAGAACTCAACTGACACAACCAAAACACAAATTAAATTCCCAGAATAATGAGTCCACCATTGGTTTTTGCCTTAGAGCTTCACCACTTCTGGGATGTGAACTGGATACTTGTCAATACAATCAAAACAAGGTCCATCTGCTGGTGTCTTGATAGTCCTGTTACACTTCCACACAGCACTGTTACACTTAAATCCACTTCCAAATGCTATCTGCCAAATCCTATCTCCTTCCCTCATTCTTCCCTTTGCCTCAATGTAGCTTAGCTCATACCACAATGAAGATGATGAGGTATTTCCAAACCGGTGTAGGGTCATCCGTGATGCCTCCACGTGCTCGGTTGATAGGTCCAAGTTCTTCTGCAACTCGTCGATTACTGCCCTGCCACCGGCGTGGATGCAGAAGTGCTCGAAAGCCTGCTTGAAGTCGGGGATGTATGGTCTCAAATAAGGGCTGAACACTTTTCTTGCGATTAGTGCAAGGACAAAAAGAAGCTGTTCTGATGCAGGAAGGACCAGAGGGCCTATTGTGGTGATGTTAGATTTCAAGGCATCACCAGCTATTCGCATGAGATCTTTAGACAGTGATATCCCTGATTTGCCTTGGGGGTCATCTTCTTCATACACGCAATGGTAGGCCTTATCGTCTGCACCTTTATGTGTTCGGACTACTTGCAGGAGACGGTATTTAGCCCGTCCCCTGTCCGCCCTCCGGTTAGACAATAGTATAGCCGCACCACCCATTCTGAACAAACAATTGGGTACTAACATTGATCTCTCTTTACCTTGATAATAATTCGGTGTGATGATCTCAGTACTTACAACAATTGCATTTGACTTGTGATGAACTTGTAGCAAATCACGAGCTAAATCAATGGATATTAGACCTGCACTACACCCCATCCCAGAAAGATTAAAGCTCTTTATATTGCCTCTCATCTTGTATTTATTTATAACCATGGCTGATAAAGATGGTGTCGGGGAAAAGAGACTGCAATTTACAATAAGAATATCAATGTCTTTCGGTTTCAATCCCGTCTTCTCTAAAAGAGAGTCCATTGCTGAGAATATCACCATTTCAGCCTCTTTGCGTGCAGCTTCCATATTCGGTGCTGGTGGGATGTAGTGTATTGCCGGTGGCAAACAAGTGTCTTCACCGAGCCCTGAACGCTCCAAGATCCTCATTTGAAATTCGACACTTTTAGGCTCCGTGCTTAAGATAAGTCTAGAGTGTTCCATGAAAGTCGAGAATGGCACACGACATGATATCGGTGGCTTGTAACAAGCATAATCAACAAGATAAACCGGCCTAGGTTTCGACATGAAGTAGATAGTTGACACAAAGACGACTGCGAATAATGAACCTAAGATTCGGATGGAATCAAATCGAAAAGATTCCCAAAGGTTAAGTATCTCATCTGGGCTCAAAAGTAGCAGTTTAAACAGGACAGAACCCATTATTGGTACTAGGACGACACTTATAAGGTTGTTGACTAGATATTGGTACACAAGTTTAACATACTTGAGCTTGACAGAAGTAGAAACATCAGACGATGTACGAGGCATTTTTGGATATCTTTGTCTGAATCTAGAGAGAGAAAATTAATGGCTTTGTGGGTTTAGGAGGGTAGAGGATGACTGCATTTAAATGCTATAAAACCAACGAAATGAATGAGGGCAGATGAGCTGATTAATTAAAAGTCTCACCTCACTCAACGCTCCCTTTTGCCCGTTTTCATATTATTACAATCTGTTTGGGAGATTTGACTAAATATTAATCAAAATTAATATTTCTTTTGTTAGTAGTTTTATATTCCCAAAGTATACGTATGCAATTGTTTGTGTTGCGTATGGCTCAGAGAATTGATCCAAATGCATTAATTGATGATGAAGAAAATGTCAAAGTTTATGTTATTGTCAAAGATTCATGAGGAGAAACGGCATTCAATTAGTTCATCGGGTTAATGATCTAAAACTTGTGTGTTAGACTTTTTAGATAACACTTTTTGTATCTCTTTGTAACAAGTTGAGATAAATGGACCCTAACTTAGTCTTGCTTTTGGTGTAAATTAGGGGTGGTAATTGGAATGAACCGTCCGTGGACTCGTTGGCTAGATCCAACAGGGCTCGGCCCATTATGGGACTAGAGTCGTTTAAGGACGAGCCAGAGCCAAGACCAAGCCATAGAAAAAAAAAAAAAAGGCCGAGCCAGATTATACTAATTGACTCTTGGCCTGACCCAACAAGCCAGCTCGTATAAATTTGTTTTTGGTTTTTTTTGTTTTTCCAATAATCTCCAGAAAATTTATTGCATTAAAAAAAATTTAACTAGCTGGACTCGTGGGCCGACATGAGGTTCATGGGCCATTGGCCGGACCGGACTCGCTTGTATAAGATGAGCCAAGCTCAGGCTTGACCCGCCCCTTGGCCCGAGCTCGGCCCCAGTGGTCATGGATCGAGCCGACCCAATTCAACCCATTGCCACTCATAGTGTAAATTATATAGTATTTTTGTTTTTTGTTTTTTGTCAAAATTCAATATGCACCTTAAAAATCCACTTTTTAAATGTTTGCTAGGTGTTTGTTGTGTCTCATCATAACAACTTGAGATAAATGGACACGAACAAGTGGTGTTACATAGCGATATTCTATATAGTTTATTTGTTTCTTTGTTCAAATTTAATACGTACTTTAAAATCCAACTTTTTAGATGTTTGATAGGTATGTCCTTTTTTTATATATTTTTTTTAATTTTTTGGACGACCCATTTAAATATTGGCACCTTAAAAAAATGCAAATTTTATGTTATAATTTTGGTCTGTCTCGGCAGTTGAAGCAGTTTGAAGTTAGGAATAATTATAAGATGCCATTTTTTCAATAAACTAAATCTTAATTTTAGATATTAATTATTATTGTTTCTTATAGCCTAACCCCCAATTAGCTTCAAACTAATTTAAATCCTCAAATTGAACAATAATTACTAAAATTGATGTTCACCAAATCAAACCAACATCTTTTCTCTGTTTTAGGAAATCTTGTCCTTGTGTCCACTAGTTCATATAATATTTATTCCCTTTTTACACGCTATTCTTAGTTGAATTGTATATCCAAATGAAAAGGTGAAGTTTGTCTTTGATCCGATAGATTTATGTGCTATGCAAGTGGTGAACTTGAATGGTTTTGTAAGAAAGGTGCTTCTTGTGTGTCACGTTATAGAAAAATAATTGTAATTAAGTTAATAATAAAATAAAAAAGAGAATATTATTTTGCTTTATCTAAGTGTTACAAAATTATTTCTTGTTTGAGCCAAAACGGCAGAATATTACCTAAAGCTAAAAGAAATAGACTCGACTTCCAACGGTTGGACAAACAAGAAATATACTTTCCTCCATAATATCATAAAAAACAATCAATTTTTTGAAAAAATTTGTGTTAAGATTTGAGGATAAATCCAGAGTGGCCTAATCCACTTAGATACGCCAAATCAATGTGGAATATTGTTCACGGGTTCTAAACAATCTAGGAATGACGAAAAATCCCGTTAAACTCGATCTTGGTAGGGCCGTGCCCTAAACAGGGTGGGAATTCTCAGCATAATCGAGTTTTCAAGATAGAGACTGGATTCCAAATTTGAATTAACCTCGTGCCCTGCCCAAGGCCCCAAAATGACCTGTAATTAATAATTCCACGCATCACATTAAGCCCTAATCACCTCACTTTCTCTCACCTAGATTTTGCCTTCTCACTCTTCTAAGGGTGGCAATGGGCCAGCTCATCTTAGCTCAACCCATTGCCAAACGAGCCTGGCTCTGCTCGTGGAACCAAGCAGAGCCTGAGCTTGGCTCGGCCCATGGATCGTGGATCTCATGGGCAGAGCTGAGCAGCCCACAAGCCTGCTCGTTTTTTAAAACTAAAATTTTTAAAGTGGAAATTAGGCCCCTTACTTCATTTTACAAAAAAAAATTTGAAAAATGCGGTTATTTTTAAAAAAATTGAAAAATAGACTTCTTTAATATATCAGAATAAGGAAGGGTAAAAGTGGAAAATTAATTACTACAGTGAATTAAACCCTAACTCGCGATTTTTCTCTGCGATTTCTGGTGAAATTCTCTCAAAATCGTTCGCTAATCCATAGTTTTTGTTCGTTTCTTCTATATTTTAATACTATATTGTTCAACATGGTTGGAGAAGGCGAAATCATTGTTGCAGAATCTTCAGGGATGAAGAGAAAGAGTAGTTCAACCGAAGGATCTTCCAAAAAGACGAAAAATATGGTCCGTTTATTCTTTATTTCTATATTTTTTCGATTGCTTTGTGAAATCGAACTTATGTTTTCCATTATTATTCAATTTATGATGTGTGAAATTTTTATATTTTGAAGGATTTGTTCTGTGAAATTGCATTTCTGTTTTCAATGATCAACTGGTTGATGATGGTGCGTTTAGGAATCCAATAACACATTGAAACCATTGCCAAATCAATGATATACCAAAATGAGATCAATGTTTTTTTTAACTGAATGCAACTTTTTGAAATGTTTGTCACTTTTTGGAGATGTTGTCACTTTTTACTTAAAATGTTACAGAGCATTCCACTTTCATCTAATATAATAAGTGAATGCAATAAGTTTGAACATCTAAACTAACAAATAGATTGTATAATCACTATTTTTTAAGATGTATATCACTTTTAAAGAGATCCATGTCACTTATTGGAGATGCTTGTCATTTTTTTGAGATGTTTGTCACTTTTTACATAAAAAGTGACAGAGCATGTCACTTTTATGTTATATATAAATACAATAAGTATTAACATCCAAACTAAGAAATAGATTGTATGATCACTGTTTTTTGAGATGTATGTCACTTTTAAAGAGATCTACGTTACTTTTTGGAGATGTTTGTCACTTTTTACTTATATAGGTACAATAAGTTTGAGTGTGCAAACTAGTAAATAGACTTTATGATCACTGTTGTTGTAGATATATGTGACTTTAAAAGAGATGAATGTCACATTTTTAGATCTATATCATTTTGAAGAGAAGTATGACACTTTTTGAAGATATTTGTCACTTTTTGGTGATGTTTGTCACTTTTTACTTAAAAAGTGACAAAGTATGTCACTTTTATGTAATATATAAATACAATAAGTATGATCATCCAAACTAACATATAGATTGTATGATTACTCTTTTTGAGATGTATGTCACTTTTAAAGAGATCTATGTATAGATACAATAAGTTTGAATGTGCAAACTAATAAATAGACTTTATGATCACTGTTGTTGTAGATATATGTCACTTTAAAAGAGATGAATGTCACATTTTTAGATCTATATCATTTTAAAAAGATGTATGCTACTTTTTGAAGATGTTTGTCACTTTTTACTTAAAAAGTGATAGAGCATGTCACTTTTTAAGTAAAAAGTGACATATCATGTCACTTTTATGTAATATATAAATTCAATAAGTATGAACATCCAAACTAACAAATAGATTGTATGATCACTGTATTTTGAGATGTATGTCACTTTTAAATAGAGCTACTTTCACATTTTTAGATATATATCATTTTGAAGAGATGTATGCCATTTTTTGAAGATGTTTGTCACTTTTTACTTAAAAAGTGACAGAGCAGGTTACTTTTTATGGTCACTTTTTAAGTAAAAAATGACATATCATGTCACTTTTATGTAATATATAAATTTAATAAGTATGAACATCCAAACTAACAAATAGATTGTATGATCACTGTTTTTTGAGATGTATGTCACTTTTAAATAGAGCAACTTTCACATTTTTAGATATATATCATTTTGAAGAGATGTATGCCACTTTTTGAAGATGTTTGTCACTTTTTGGACATATTTGTCACTTTTTACTTAAAAAGTGACAGAGCATGTCACTTTTTAAGTAAAAAGTGACGTATCATGTCACTTTTATGTAATATATAAATACAATAAGTATGAACATCCAAACTAACAAATAGATTGTATGATCACTGTTTTTTGAGATGTATGTCACTTTTAAATAGAGCTACTGTCACATTTTTAGACATATATCACTTTTTTGAAGATGTTTGTCACTTTTTGGACATGTATGTCACTTTTTACTTAAAAAGTGATAGAGCATGTCACTTTTTAAGTAAAAAGTGACATATCATGTCACTTTTATGTAATATAAAAATACAATAAGTATGAACATCCAAACTAACAAATAGATTGTATGATCACTGTTTTTTGAGATGTATGTCACTTTTAAATAGAGCTACTGTCACATTTTTAGACATATATCACTTTTTGAAGATATTTGTCACTTTTTGGACATGTATGTCACTTTTTACTTAAAAAGTGATAGAGCATGTCACTTGTTGAATATGTTTCTCACTTTTATTTAATATATGTTCATTCTATTTATATGTCACTTATATAGTAACTAACCATCTTTGTTATTTATTTTTTGTAAAACTGGGAGCTATTGATTTCCCAGACCTATTGGTTTCCTGGGAAAGTCACATTCTACTCTCCACATGTAGTCATCAAAACCTTAAACAACGAGCTTACAGAAACACAAAAGCAAATGTTTAAGGAAACATGTTTTGGACCGTATCTTGATTTAAAAGAAACGGTTATTCAGGCTCAGTTGATTCACCAGTTGTTATTAAGGCAGGTGAAGCAACCAAATGTAAATGAATTATGGTTCAACATCGATGACAAACTGGTCAGATTTTCTATTGAAGAATTTTGTCTAATGTCTGGACTTCGGTGCGTGGGTAATGGTGATTTTACCAAGTACAGAATGCGTAGTAGTACGATTAAGGACAAATATTTCAAGAAATATGATAACATTTCAACAGAGTGTGTTGAAAATGTGTTTAAAGAGTTGCCATCTGATACTGTTGACAAGGATATGGTGGATGTTGGTATTATATATCTTATTTCATCATTCTTATTTGCCACATCATACCATAAAAGTGTTGATGATTCAATTTTTGTACTTATTGAATCGAGTGAAATGGAATCTTTTCCATGGGGAAAGGAGTTGTATAGTTTGACGTTAATGTCTCTGAAGGGTGCATTCAGCAAGAGTATCATGAAGTTAGATCCTTCAAAAAAAAATTGGAGTATAGGTTTAATGGTTTTCTTCTTGCTTTCCAAGTTTGGATATACGAGTCTATTCCTACAATAGCTGAGAAAAAATTTTGTGTGAAGTACAAGCCATCACTTCCTCAGATCTTGAGCTGGAGTTGTAATGTGCATTTGACATCTTTACAATTACACAAACGTATTTTTGACTTGATAAAAGTAAGCTCTATTTATTATTTATGCGATTTTTCTTTACATTTTTCATTACTGTTTGTTATTTTAAATATATGAATATGTGTTTTTGTAGATAGAAGTTAATGATGTTAAGATCACTGATGCGGAGAAGGAAGTGTCATATACTGATGGGTTGTTTGAGAATTTCAAATCTCAAGGGCAAAACACTAAAGACGATGACAACTCTGAGCATCTTGTTATTCATCAGTCAAAGCTGATGATTAGAGCCAGTGATGACAGTTCTTCAAAGTTGAAGAAAAAAAAGATAGTTGAGTTTTATGAGCATTTATTTACCTTTTTATGCTTTTTATACCTTTTTTATTTATTGTTTCTTATGATTATATGTTTTTCTCTGATTTTTGTATTTTCAGAGACATTCTGAATCAAATGAAGTAATATTGAAACGTTTAGCAGAGATTGAAGTGAAACTTCAATTAAATGAAGAAATTTTGGAACTTTGGAAAAGTGGAAGCCCGACATGGTCGACAAAGATCAACGGTCTAGGTATGACAGCGAAACGACAGAAGAGTGCTGATTTAGGGATGCCCTGTCACATTATATAAGCCCAACGGGATACCAATAGTCAAGGGAATCGACACGTGGCGGAGAATTTGAAACACATGTGATAAACCCTAAGGGAATATATCTAAACATTTGGGGGCGCGGGGGGCGTGACTACGCGAACGCTAGGGCATGATAAGACTACCGCCGACGCCCACCCACGTCAGGTCATGTTCGTTAGACGCTCGCACCAACCCCATCGTAATACCTACACAGCGGCGGGGTATCGATCATAACGTGCGTACCACTCCGCACCGCTGGGGATGTTGTTCGCCACCTCAGTCTTGTACCTATAACTTCGCAAAGCTAAACCTCGACGAGACCCGGAACAAGTATGTAAAGCATGGGCATCAAACACATGATAAGGGTACAAGCATACAGATACGAAGGTAACTCGGCATCCTTTTTATTACATACGATACACAATACAAGAGAAGGTATAACTGCAAAATGTTCTAAAACCCCCGCCGCCTCTCTGGGTTAGCACATAACTGGGGCAGCTAGATCTACGAAACCTACCCCCTAGTTTCCTCTGGCATCGTCCAGGTTAGGAAACCTGACTCCATTTTGATAGGGGGTCCCCCGAGCCAACCTGGGTTAATTTGGTGGCTAATTAGACCATGCTGCTCAAAAAAGGCCATTGATGCCTTTCTTGGCAGCAGGAGAACCCCCCCGCCGCCTCATCCACAGTTCAAGGGAGGGCCGGGCCAAGGCTGCTAAGCCTAGATTTCCTCCCTGGACGTTTGGTCCCCTGAATGTTGATTGGCACATCTTTTGGTCCTCTGAACGTTGATTCTCAGATTCACAGGCATCTCGGTTGCCAGCCCCCCAGCCGCACCACCATCACACGTCCTCTATTCTTATCTTGATCACACGGTTATGACATGTTGATTACGACTGAATCACGATAGAAGAATATTGTTATGCCTGCATCCTGTTTATAAAGGGCTACATCGGAAAGAAGAGTAATGCAATAAATACGGGCATGACCGGAAACCTGGAACGACGCACAGACGTTCTACCTCTCCAAGGCATTGAAGACGCCAACTTTCCAGGTTCCACCGAGTGTCTGCACCATTAATGCTAGGGAAATGATTCCCAAATTTAAAAGCGCCTCCATATTCCCTCTCACGCGACCACATTTAATACACCCCCCACTCATGATTACCCGACCAGAGAGTGACAGACTTGATAGACAGAATCACGCCATCAGAAAGCACGTCAGCATTGGACTGTCCCCTTTAAGCCCTCACCCGTCATAAATGTTCGACCTCGGACTTGGGAGACTATACTGAGTAGGACGAATTACTCCCTGCCGAACCACCTTAAGAACACATTTTTCGCGAGACACATTGCTGCGAGGCACGACCTCATTCATGTTTATCCTCAAAAGTCCCACGCCTGTCATAAATAATAGGCTTGAACTTGGGGGACTATTGTTACCGCACGATTACGATATGGCCGCCACGTCAACCAAAGCCCCATCTAAGCCCAGTAAGGGCCCAGTTCGCATTCTTTCAAGAACTCTATTTGGGCCCTGCTGGGGGCCTGTAATGCGCTTGGGCCTTTGGCGGCTAGGGATCCGCAAGTTACATAAAGGGCTTCGGCACCCTCATGCGAACCATAAGGCCTCGTCAGGCCTCGCGTCATTCACAACCAGCAAGCGACTCGATATGCCAGGACATCCAGAGGAATAATTAAAGGAAGATCGCGTTGATTTGGCGCAAGGATTCTCATAAGGAAACCGGATCACAATCTCCCAAAATCATGCAACGTGATAAGCTCAAAGAAGGAAGATAATCTCGGATATCTTTATCACATAAGGAAGGAGGATCCGATTGAATATAAAATTGATTTGTCTCCTAAATCAATTAGATCTCTCGCGCTATAAAAACAACGCCTCCGATTGTTCCAAGGTACGCACTTTTTACGCTTACGAATCCCACCCTAAACTCTGCTCAAATCTCTGCCTGCTTATCTCTCCCACACCCCTCTTTTGTTCCCACCCCCACGTATCCTTCATATACCGACTGTTGACTTGAACGTCGGAGTGCCAACGATCGCCGAACCCTTTTTCTCCAGAGATCTTGGTGCCTAACGGTCGTCCTAGTGTGCAGGTAACATACGAGCTGGCAGAGGAGTGACTGGAGATCTGTTGGCACGTGGACTAGTGCGGGTTCAGACATCAACAAAACGATTGGCAGAAATTGAGGCGAAAGTAGAATCAAATGACATTATTTTGAAACGGTTGACAGATATAGAGTCGAAAATACAATCAAATTAAGAAATTCAGAATCGACTAGCTGAGCTTGAAATCAAAGTTCAATCGAATATTCAAATTGAGAAACAAATAAAACAACTTGAAGAGAAAGTAAAATTGAATGATGAAATTCTAGAACGGGTGGCAAATGTTGAAAGTAAAGTGAATGACTTGCAAATATTGAAGGTATGTCACATTTTTAGATCTAAGTCACTTTTTTCATAAATGTATGTCACTTTTTAAGAGATGTTGTCACTTTTTTAGGTTTATGTCACTTTGAAGAGATGTATGTCACTTTTTTAGTTCTATGTCACTTTTTGGATACGTGTGTCATTTTTATTTTATTTTTGTGAAAACATTGAGAGAAATCGAATATGGGGATGATAGAGTTGATGTAGTTGATTTGGAAGGCCAAAATCTCTATATGTAATTTTTAATAAGAAAGTGACACGGTTTGTCACTTTTTGCTAAGAAAGTGACAAACTGTGTCACTTTTTGCTAAGAAAGTGACACATTGTTTCACTTTTTGTTATATCACTTTTTACTATAAGTATGTCATTTTTAAGAGATTTATGTCACTTTATATATATATATATATATGTTTGAGACTTTTTATTTATTCTTATGTCTAGAATGGTGCGGAAAATGTTGCTAATGATACAGTGGACATGAAAAAGAATGCAACTGATTGTCCGAGTTTTTCATTGGGTGTTGAGTTTGATTCGACTGGAAAAAGTATTGAGATGCCGGTTGAAACTAATGTGGTAAAGGTATTATTCAATTCCAAATGCATTGTATTTATAATTTGAGATTTACTTAGATGTTATTGTGCACTATATAACGTGGCTTATTTATTTTTGATTTAGTCTATTGATGAAGATATAATAAATTTTAATGAAGAGAACTGGAAGATTGTTGATGATGTTGCTGCTCATAGTTTAGCCAAAAAAATACAACAAGATGTATTTTTTTCACACTTTATTTTGTGTTTTTACTTTGTTAGATCAGTTTTTTGTACTGCAAAAAGTAATCTTTTGTACGTTTTTATTCAGACTATTGACGTAAATGATGATGATGTTGAATTGAAAGATGAGGATTGGCAAAAAATTGATGAGATTGCTGCAGTTGTTTTAGCTAAACATAAACTTGAAGAGGCAATTGTTTGTTTGATTATTTTTCATTTAAAAGACTTATTTTTGTGTGTTCTGTACAATATAACTTGACACTTTTTAATTTTTTTGTGACATTTTAGACTGTTGATGAAGTCACTCCGGATGCACCCCTGAAGAGGCAAACGAAACCTGCCGCAATTCTTCAGTCCCCATTTGTTAATCAATATGGTTCTATGGTGGGTACTTCTACAACGGGAACTTCTACTGTGAAGCGTGTGGTGAAGGGTACGTTTACATTCAAAGTTGGGTTGTGCCCTCCATACACACCGGATGTGGAAGCATTCGAGAGTTGGTACTAGGAAGGGTTGGTGACGAAAAATAACTAAGTATGTGACATAATGTCACTTTTTAATAATAAAGTGACACATTATTTTTATCCAAATGTGTTTTGTGTAAAAATTAAATGAACTATAGAGAAGATTTTTTATTAAAATTTGTTTATCTAACTTGCATACATTGTTCTGTCACTTTTTGAGCAAAAAGTGACATAGCATGTCACTTTTAAGTTGCATACAAATGTTCTGTCACTTTTTAAGCAAAAAGTGACATAGCATGTCACTTTTCTAACCCTAAGCTTCAATTCATATTCAAGACAAAAAAAACAATACATTAATGTTTGATCATGCTCAATAATTCATGTCACTTCATAATGCACAACAAATATCAAGTTAAATCTTGCATTTAAATCAACCACATAGATGATTCTAATTCAAAATTGTATGTCTAACTTGCATACATTGTTTTGTCACTTTTTGAGCAAAAAGTGACAGACCATGTCACTTTTTGAGCAAAAAGTGACAGACTATGTCACTTTTTAGACAAAAAGTGATAGAGCGTGTCACTGTTTGCTCAAAAAGTGACAAAGCGTGTCACTTTTCTATCTGAAGCCTCAATTCATATTCAAGACAAAAGAAAAATGATGCATTAATGCTTGATCTTGCATAATTCATGTCACTCCATAATTCACAACAAATATCAAGTTAAATCTTGTAAATAAATCAACCACAGAGAAAAATTTGATCCAAATGTGTTTGTATAACTTGTATACATACTCTGTCACTTTTTACTTTAAGTATGTCACTTTTTTAGTAAAATGTGACACAGTATGTCACTTTTTATAAGTATGTCATTTTTATTATAAGTGTAATTGTATGTGACCTATCTTTTTTGTAATGCAGAGTTAGTCATTTCAATGATGACAATATTAAGATTAGCCCTTCCTTCTACTTCAGCGATATTGCAATCTCTTCTAAAATGTGGTAGTATGAATTAGTGACAATCAATGAGGCGTTGGATGACTCAGTAAGTTTTTGTTTGTTAGTTGTTTGGTTTAAGATTTATGTATATAATTTATTAATACATTGTTGTTTCTTTTTATACACTTGTTTTGTAGCATAGGGATGTATGTTTTTATTATCTACGAAAGATGTTAAGGTATGGGAATGGTATGAAAATCAATGCTACAACAACGGACTTTGCCTTTGACAGCCAAGTTAGAGGGTTGTATGAAGATTTTTCAAATGATCCACTAGTCCTTGTTAAGCAAACTTCTCTACTCTCATATCCAATTGGATTGTACATGCCTTGCAACACAAGTTGGCGAGAAGTTGACCATGTCCTTATGCCTTTGAGGATGTATAACTCGGCTCATTGGCTTCTTTGTCATTTTGACATCAAGGAGATGTGCTTGAATATATATAATTCATACAATAAGTTTATCAAGAAGTCTGATGTACTTGAAGCTCTGCAACCATTTTCAGTTATGATTCCTCATCTTTTGTATAACACTGGATTCTTCGACGGCAAAAATATTCTAGAAAAAGAGGCGCTAAAACCACTTGTCGTAAAGTTGGTTCAAAAACTACCACAGCAAAAGAACGAGTTAGTTTGCTTTTTAATAATTTGGCTTTTTATATGTTGAATAGATAGAAATGTATGGTTTGCCTTCAATTATTGGTTAATGTTCAATTTTGTTTGTTGCAGTGGTGATCGTGGAATCTATGTCATTAAATATGCTGAGTATTTCATCAATTCAATGTTGAAGGAAATGCCAAAGACATTCAAAATTGCACAGATTCGGAAATACTTGGCCATTGAATTGTACGTGTATGCCAAGAAGAAGCAAGTGGAGAATTACGATACTGATAATGATTGGGTGCCAAAGGATATTTGAAAAGACACTGCAATTTTTTTGTAAATAATATTTTTGTACTAGGACTACATGTTACATGTAAATGTAGTGTATATGGTGAATGTAGTTTCATGTAAATGAGATTAACAACGTAGTTTTTGAAGGTTTCTTTGCAAAAAATGTAAGTACAAAATATTTTTGTGTACAGGTGATATGCTATTCATGTTGACAAAACATGATTATATTGAATGATTTTTATCAAATTGTTGAATATAGATGGTAGAAGTGGATCTAATTAATATATTACTTTAAGTATGGAAATCATGTATACACTTTGACAGCCAAGTTAGGGGTTTTAATAACGAACAAACTACAGTATGTCACTTTTCATTATAAAAGTGACAGTGTGTGTCACTTTTTGTTCTAAAAGTGACAGAGTGTGTCACTTTTTGTTCTTAAATTATGAAAAACATGTATACACTTTGACAGCCATGTTAGGAGTTTTGATAACGAACAAACGACATAGTTTGTTACTTTTCATTATAAAAGTGACAGTGTGTGTCACTTTTTGTTCTAAAAGTGACATAGTGTGTCACTTTTTGTTCTTAAATTATGCAAACCATGTATACACTTTAACAGCCATGTTAGGAGTTTTAATAACGAACAAACGATATAGTTTGTCACTTTTTATTATAAAAGTGACAGTGTGTGTCACTTTTTGTTCTAAAAGTGACAGTGTGTGTCACTTTTTATTCTTAAATTATGGAAATCATGTATACAGTTTGATAGCTATGTTAGGGGATTTAATAATGAACAAACGACATAATGTGTCACTTTTTGTTATAAAAGTGACATAGTGTGTCACTTTTTATTATAAAAGTGACAGTGTGTGTCACTTTTTGTTCTTAAATTATGAAAATCGTGTATACACTTTGACAGCCATGTTAAGGGTTTTAATAACGAACATATGACATAGTGTGTCACTTTTTGATATAAAAGTGACATAGTGTATCACTTTTTGAATAAAAAGTGACAGAGAGTGTTCTAAAAGTGACACAAATGTAACTTTTTGTTCTAAAAGTTACAATTTCAGTATTTATCAAATCCCTTTAATAGGTGAAGTATCATGTATACCATTTAGTGTTAAATGATAAGTTTTACATTCCACTATAATGTCATGACCTATAAAAACACAAAGCGCATGAATGTTAACACTATTTTGAATAGAAAAATCAATAAGAATGAATAAGTGATACTTTCCAAATAAAAAATAAAAAAAACTCATAAATCTTGGAATTTTCTTTTCTTTTGTGCCTTCTTCTTCAAAGGTGCTGGAGTTTGACACGATCTTCGATTATGGCCGTACTTTCCACATCTACCACATTTTGTACTTTGCTTTTTTTCTCTTTTTGATGGTATTCTTTTCTCTTTAGGTCGTCCAGATTTCCTTTTTAGATCAAGAGCCAAGACTATTCTTGCTTTTACATCATATGGTATATTCCAATCATTGCGATCTCCAAGTGGGTAAACTGTACCACTGTATGTTTGGATGTGCATCTCTGTTGTGTAATATTTTGAACAATACAAATATGAATCGTCCTTTGTCTTTGCAATAACTGCCAATGCATGTGCACATGGGATTTTGTCCACTTGGAATTGATTGCATGTACATGTCTTTTCTTCAATATTCACCAAATATGAGGCACAAACATCATTGACTTGGTATATTATTGAACTTGAAGCCGATGCGTGTGAAAATAATGCAAGAAAACAATGTATTAATAAACTACGACAATTAAATCATTATTTCATGATGTTTAATTCCAACTTACTAAAAAAGTGACATACTATGTCACTTTTATAGATAATCATATTTTCATTACAACAACAATCAGATATAATTAGATTTCAAAATTATAAACCTTCTACTGATGTATAATTATAAATAGAGCCATAGACGATATGAAATTTAAGTCATGCCACTTTTTACTAAGAAAGTGACACACTACGTCACGTTTTACTCAGAAAATGACACACTTTGTCACTTTTTATTCAAAAAGTGACACACTATGTCACTTTTTTAGATAATCATAATTTTATCACAATAACAATCAGATATAATAAGATTTCAAAATCATAAACCTTCTACTGATATGTAATTATAAATAGAGCCATAGACTATATAAAACCAAGTCATGCCACTTTTTACTAAGAAAGTAACACACTATGTCACTTTTTACTCAGAAAGTGACACACACTTTTTTAAATAATCATAATTTCATCACAATAACAATCAGATATAATAAGATTTCAAAATCATAAACCTTCTACTGATATGTAATTATAAATAGAACCATAGACGATATGAAATCCAAGTCATGCCACTTTTTGATAAGAAAGTGACACACTATATCACTTTTTTAGATAATCATAATTTCATCACAATAACAATCAGATGTAATAAGATTTCAAAATCATAAACCTTCTGCTGATATGTAATTATAAATAGAGCCATAGATTATATAAAATCCAAGTCATACCACTTTTTACTAAGAAAGTGACACACTATGTCACTTTTTTACTCAGAAAGTGCACACTCTGTCACTTTTTTAGATAATCATAATTTCATCACAATAACAATCAGATTTTAAAATTATAAACCTTCTACTGATATGTAATTATAAATAGAGCCATAGACGATATAAAATCCAAATCATGCCACTTTTTACTAAGAAAGTGACACACTTTGTCACTTTTTACTCAGAAAGTGACACAATATGTCCCTAGTTGGTATATGCATGTTTTCATTACAATAACACTCAGCATATAAATGATATTTAGTTCATGCAATTTATAGCCTTTTACCTTCAATTTCTTTGATTCCATGGATTTCTCTCTCAATATTTTTTCTTGTTTGTTTGCAATTTTTGTGAAGGTTGCCCGCGCATCGTTTAAGTACTTCACAAACCATTCTTGCAACAAATATCTTAAGGATTCCAATAAAAGTTCTATAGGACAACCTTTTGTTGTTTTTGTTATCGAATTTACTTATTCAACTATATTTGAAGTCATTGTGGAAAACCTGTTATTTGTCATGTATGCCATTGACCACTTGTGATAACCAATTTCTTCCTGCATAAAGAATAATCAAAATATTAATCATTTCTTGTATACAATGTTATTATGCATTCAAAATAAATATTTGTGAACATACCAGATGTGATCGAATCCCTTTGTGGATTTCATCGAGTTGTTTTATATGGAACTCAAAATCATTTTTCATGTAGGCTCTAGCAGCTCTATTGAATGGTTGTGTAATGTTCTTTCCATTTCTTTTGCCAAATGTTGACTTTAAATTTTGTAGCAAGTGGTAGGAACATAGACCATGCATCGAATTCTTATACACCTTCTGGATTGCACTTTTTATTCTTTTATGACCATCTAAGATTATACACAATCCTTGTCGCTCACCATAAGCTTCTTTTAACATAAGTAAGAACCACTCCCATGAATCATTAGTTTTTAAGTCACCAACTCCAAATGCTAATATGAAAATGCTGTTGTTTGCATCTTGTGTACATGCTGTAAATAATGTTCCACCATAATTTCCCTTTAAGAACGTACCATCAATCATTATTATAGGTCTGCAATACTCCCACCCCTGAATAGATGCTCCTAATGCCATGAAGAGGTATTTAAATTTGTTGTTGTCATAAGTCTCAATTCTTGTAATTGATCCAGGATTTGTTTGTTCTATCATATACAAGTACTTTGGAACATTTTCATAAGACTTTGTCGGATCTCCTCTCACCAATTCCAAAGCTTTCTCCTTAGATCTCCAAGCTTTCTCGTAACTCATCGACACTCCGTATGTATTCATCATGTCACTTATTATGTCTGCAGGAGTGTATGTTGTTTTTGTTGAGACATACTTGTACTTGATGCATTCTCCTACTATTGAGCTTGTTGCTTGACGGTGATCTGCCAAGATGATGTTATTTGATCATGTGTGATCGTTTCTCATATATCTTATTTTGAACATTTCTGTTCCTCCAAGTCTTGAAGCTCTAAAACTCCATTTGCATTATCATCTATGTCCGACTTACTTACCTTGAACTGAAAGTTTTTATGTGTCGCATACACCGAGATACTTTTTTTAACCAATGTCTTGTTCCTAAAAACCTTTTTCTCTACAATTTCATTCATACTAACAAATGAAATAATTTCACAACCTGTTTCATTACTCATTTCTTCAACCTCCGGTATGCATGAAGAAACATCAACAGCTAAGTCTTCAATACTTGGTAGACTTTGAACTGAGGTTGTTGCCGAACCATGAGTTTGAAAAACTTGTAATTGCATCATATCATTTTCTTCACCAGTAGCAGCTTCTGAAAGTTGTATGTCTTCAAAAATTTCAATTCTTTGACATAATGAAATCGGTGTGACATCTATGCACAAAGAAAAGCTTGCAAGATGTTTCTCCCTTCTTTTGAGCTCCAAATAAAATGTGAGAGAATTATTGTCTGAAATCTTCATCAGAGGCAGGTTTTTCTTCACCTTATATTGTATTGTTATTGAGTGTGTTGCTAGACTTACGTTTGTAACTGAATATATCATGCCATTGAGTTCGCAGTATGTGCATTCTATTGGAACGACAATTCCAGCCATTTTAAAATTTATATATTTGTTACCTTGTTCCCATTTCCCTCCATAATGGATGAATACATTGATTTTATCCATATCTGCAAAAAAAAAAAAAAAAAAAAAAAAAAAACACCGATATATGATACATTAATGTTTGATCATCCTCAATAGATGTATCATTAAGTAAAAAGTGACATAGTATGTCACTTTTCTATCTCCAAGCCTCAATTCATATTCAAGACAAAATAACGATACATTAATATTTGGTCATGCTCAATTATTCATGTCACTTCATAATGCACAACAAATATCAAGTTAAATCATGCATTTAAATCAACCACATAGATGATTTTGATTCAAATTTGTTTCTCTATCTTGCAAACATTGCTTATCATACATTTAAATCAACCACATAGATGATTTTGATTCAAATTTGTTTCTCTATCTTGCAAATATTGTTTTGTCACTTTTTGAACAAAATGTGACAGAGTATGTCACTTTTTGAGCAAAAAGTGACAGAGCATATCACTTTTCTATCCCCCAAGCCTCAATTCATGTTTAAAGTAAAATAACGATACATTAATGTTTGGTCATGCTCAATAATTGATGTCACTTCATAATGCACAACAAATATCAAGTTAAATCATGCATTTAAATCAACCACATAGATGATTTTGATTCAAATTTGTTTCTCTATCTTGCAAACATTGTTTTGTCACTTTTTGAGCAAAAAGTGACAGAGCATATCACTTTTCTATCCCCCAAGTCTCAATTCATTTTCAAAGCAAAATAACGATACATTAATATTTGGTTATGCTCAATAATTGATGTCACTTCATAATGCACAACAAAATCAAGTTAAATCTTGCATTTAAATAAACCGCATAGATAATTTTTTATTCAAATTTGTTTCTCTAACTTGCATACATTGTTCTGTCACTTTTTGAGCAAAAAGTGACAGACCATGTCACTTTTTAGGTAAAAAGTGACATAGCATGTCACTTTTCTATCCCCCAAGCCTAAATTCATGTTCAAAGCAAAATAACGATACATTAATGTTTGGTCATGCTCAATAATTGATGTCACTTCATAATGTACAACAAAATCAAGTTAAATCTTGCATTTAAATAAACCACATAGATTATTTTTTATTCAAATTTGTTTCTCTAACTTGCATACATTGTTCTGTCACTTTTTGAGCAAAAAGTGACAGACCATGTCACTTTTTTAAGCAAAAAGTGACATAGCATGTCACTTTTCTATCCCCCAAGCCTGAATTCATGTTCAAAGCAAAATAACGATACATTAATGTTTGGTCATGCTCAATAATTGACGTCACTTCATAATGCACAACAAAATCAAGTTAAATCTTGCATTTAAATAAACCACATAGATGATTTTTTTATTCAAATCTGTTTCTCTAACTTGCATACATTGTTCTATCACTTTTTGAGCAAAAAGTGACAGACCATGTCACTTTTTAGGCAAAAAGTGACATAGCATGTCATTTTTCTATCCCCCAAGCCTGAATTCATGTTCAAAGCAAAATAACGATACATTAATGTTTTGTCATGCTCAATAATTGATGTCACTTCATAATGCACAACAAAATCAAGTTAAATCTTGCATTTAAATAAATCACATAGATGATTTTTTATTCAAATTTGTTTCTCTAACTTGCATACATTGTTCTGTCACTTTTTGAGCTAAAAGTGACAGACCATGTCACTTTTTAGGCAAAAAATGACAGAACATGTCACTATTTTATTCACAAACTTCAATTCATATTCAAGACAAAATGACAATATATTAATGTTTGGTCAATCTCAATAACTCATGTCACTTCATAATGCACAACAAAATCACGTTAAATCTTGCGTTTAAATCAACTACGTAGATGATTTTTTGTTCAAATTTGTTGTTCTAACTTGCAAACATTGTTCTGTCACTTTTAAACAAAAAGTGATAGAGCATGTCACTTTTTAGGTAAAAAGTGACAGAACATGTCAATTTTCTATCCCCCAAGCCTCAATTCATATTCAAGATAAAATAACGATACATTAATATTTTGTCATGCTCAATAATTCATGCCACTTCATAATGCACAATAAATATCAAGTTAATTCCTGCATTTAAATCAACCACGGAGATGATTTTGATTCAAATTTGTTCGTATAACTGCATATAATGTCTGTCACTTTTTAGACAAAAAGTGACATAGCATGTCACTTTTCTATCCCCCTAGCCTCAATTCATATTCAAAGCAAAATAACAATACATTAATGTTTGTCTAAGTTACAAAAAATGTTCTATCATTTTTTAAGCAAAAAGTGACATAGCATGTCATTTTTCTATCCCCCAAGCCTCAATTCATATTCAAGACAAAAAAAAATGATACATTAATGTTTGATCATGCTCAATAATTCATGTCACTTCATAATGCACAACAAAATCAAGTTAATTTGTTCGTGTCCTGCGTTTAAATCAACCACAGAGATGATTTTGATTCAAATTTGTTCGTATAATTTGCATATAATGTTCTGTCACTTTTTAAGCAAAAAGTGACAGAGCATGTCACTTTTTGAACAAAAAGCCATATTCTTATTGACATTTTTACAAACACATTGTATGCACCCCTGCATTAGCAAATATGTTTACAAACACATTGGTAACTGATATTCTTATTGACATTTTTACAAACACATTGGTAACTGATGTTCGCAAATATGTTTAGAAGAATTTACTCAATACTAATGATTTATAACGAAGTGAATAAAGAAGAATTTGTCTACATTGAAATCAGAATATGATATAATTTAAATCAAAATCATTTGTATGCATTTACTAAGCATGTTATTGAATATCTCCAATCAAAATTCAGAAAATTATCTAATTCAAATAGAAAGTATGAAGAAGAAGTAAAATTTAGCAAATTACCTGAGAATTTTGAATTTGAATTCTGATTTTGTGTGGAATTGGAGAAGAAACAATGAGAAATCCTTAATAATGAGATCGGTTTTGAATTTGAATTCTGATAACGTGAAAGAGATCGGTTTTATTATGAATTTTGGTTTGTAGATAATTTGGATATGTTTTGGGGTTGATTATGGAATGGAATTGGAATTGGAAATAATCTTTACCGTGTTAGTTACTGTTGTAATTGTTTAGGATGATTTTCCAAAAAACCCTTAATTTTATGGGTATTTGTGTAATTTGCCCATTTTTAAACAACAAAAAAATTCAACAAAAAATTTCCAAAACACAAGCTGGCGTGCCCAGGCCATGAGCCAGCTTGTAATTTTTATGAACCAACCAAGCTCATCTAATTAAAAAATTTGGGCCGAGCCAGCGAGCCCACGAGCATACCCAATGTTTGACGCATCAGTTTCGACAATAAAAAATGCATCAGGGTTGATAATGTTAAGACATTAGAGTTTTAACAATTTCCTTAATGGATTTGAGTGTCTCGGTATGCTTGTTTGTCCATTGTGGAGGATTACTATAAAGTATTCGATAAAAAGGTTCGCAAATTTACCTAGTGTTTGGGATAAAGTCCGAGACATAGTTGACACATCTTAAAAATCTCTAGAGGCTAGTTTTGTCAAATATTTCATCTGGGAATGTACAAGCAAATTCAATACTTCTCTTGATTGGGTTGACGGTCCCTTAAAAGATTTATGTACTAAAAACTTAATTTTTGTCTGACAAAGGACAATTTTTTTAGCAGAAACTGCTAAGCCATTTCTTTTGATAATTGAGTGAAAAATTTGATGTTTAAAATGTTGTGAAACATCGTTGGAGTAGATAAGAATATCATCAATGTAGACAATTGAAAAAGTTTGGTAAGGCTTGAAGATGTCGTTCATAATTTTTTGAAATTCACATGGAGCGTTTTTAGCAAAAGGCATGATGTTAATTGTATGTTGTTTAATTGTATTGATATCTCTTAAAATATGAGGATTGATAAATTCAAAAAATATATCTTGATCTTGATATTTTTATTTCAATCCAGTCTTAGTAACTTTAAGGGGTATAATTGGACGAGGAAATGAGTTCCAAGGATCACTTCTTGATCTAAATCTTTAATAAGATAAAAACTGCTCTTAAAACCAATGTTCTAAAAAGCGTAAAGCTTGGCTAGGCATGGAGGCTAAGCTTCAAGCTTTTTGGGTCTAGGCGAGGCTTAGGCAGGGTTAAGGCGTGAGCAAGACGTGAAAAAGTGTTTTCTTATTTTTAATATTATTTTAAATATTAAAATATATATATATATATATATATATATATATATATATATATATATATATATATATATATATATATATATTTTTAACTAAAAACCGTTTGTCTAAGCGAGCTTAGGCGTGCCTAGGCGTAACTAAGCAAGCCTAGGCGAGCCTAGGCGAGGCTAGGCACGCGCTTTTTTGTTTAAAAACTGCTTAAAACACATGTTTTGATTGTGGACAAGGGATTTTGTTAGTTTATATTTTATGTTGAGACTTTTGCCAACTGTACCATAATGATTTTCGGTAGTTTTTTCAAAATATTTGGCAAGTACAAGTCCTTCTCTAATGCAATTTTGATTTGCTCCTAAATCGAAAGTACTTTAGCTTTGATTTTGAATCATTTATTTATAACTATTGTTGCATTAGTAAACATTTTTTTGCAAACGGATTTGGTTAATAACATTCATAGCTTGATCATTATCTTGGAGATTCTTCATTTGACCAGCTCATCTTCAGAAGAATTTGAAGAAGAAGAAGATAAAGTAACCTTGGCTTTGCTTTTATCAATAATTGAGCAAGCTTTAATATTGAAAACTTGGGTTTTGATATTGGTCATTGTCTTTCGAGAATGGAGATTTGACTCTTAATCTAATTAACATCACCTCTCAAATCCTGACTAGAAGAGATTTTGTTAGTTTGACTAAATTTTTTCCGTATTTTGTTTAGGTTATAAGTAATATGTGGCCTTTTTTCTTCTACGTTGATTAGTTAATTGAATTTTTCTGGGTCCTGAATTTGATTAATAATTTCTTGAGTTAGTTCTTTTTCAGTTGTCAAAAAATTAATAGAGCTATTATTGCAATTACAATTGTTCTTGCAATCACAAATCCTTTTTGTACAAGCAGATTGGGCTGCATTATATTCTTTGCTGAAGTCGAAATCTTCTTGAAGATTATAAATAACATCTTCTGATTATGAGGAATATGATGAATTAATAAGATTCAATAATTGACTTTTAAGCTCGTTGTCAATTTAAATATTGTTAATCTTTCCTTTTAAAGGACACTTATTGCCTATAGCAACGACTTTGTCATCGCTAAATGTCGTCTCTATAAATTAGTAGGTATAGTTTTATTGCGATGACATTTTATCGTCGCTATAATCGCATCTTCATAGCGACGACTTTGTTGTCGCTATAAGAGTCAAATTTTTAACAATTAAAAAAAAAAATTTAAATAGTTGGTGGACCATTGACCCGAATTACCAATTATGGGTTTGAAACCTGACCCACTGAAGGCCCGACCCGATTTGTCAAGCATTTTTATTCCAAATTGATTGTATTGTGATTTGAACCATTGACCTAAGGGTTGTAAAAATGCAATCAAACCATTAGAGACAAATGAATTATTGTGATTATATTTGTTTTTACAATATTTATTAGTTCAATAAGCAACATTTTCTATAGTTGCTTATAACGTAAAAAAATAAATATTAGTGAAAAATCAAATTCCACATCTAAGATTTCCATTCCAAAAAAAAAAAAAACCTCACCTATAGAAACGACAATGTCACCGCTATAGGTAGATTTTGTCGTCGCTATAGGTAAATAAAAAAGCGGCAAAGCTTCCCGCCATCTTCCAACCTATAGAGACGACTATGTCGCCACTATAGATAGATTTTGTCGTCGCTATAGTTAAATAAAAAAGTAGCAAAGCTTCTCGCCATCTTCTAAAGCAAAAGCAACGACAAAATCTATCTATAGAGACGACAAATGCCGTCGCTATATGTCTCACTATGCTATAGCGATGAAATGAGTTTGTCGTCACTATATACGCTATTCTATAGCGACGACATAATAGTCGCTGCTATTTGTCGTCGCTGTTGCCACTATTTCTTGTAGTGTTATCTATGTAATGCCCTTTTTTTTGGCATTTCCAACAAGTGGTATTGGATGGATCCCTTTTATTAAAGGTATTATGTCTTTGATGCTTTTTTTGGAATTTTCATTTCTTATAATATTCTGAAGTAGGCTTTTAAAAAATTGGCTTGTTAGATTTAAAATATCTTTTTGTATGTTTTTGGTGTGATCTTGATGGTGGTGGAATTCGTTCATACCCATATTGCTTCTAAAAAAATTCTTATAAAAAGAACCTAGTTCTTTTCTTCTTGTTTGTCGGACTTAATTTTTGCTTTGAACTTTAGATGATTACAAAGAAATAATTCTTCTTTGTTAATGAAATAGATAAGCTCTCCATAGGTTAAAACACTATATGGGATCATTGAATACTCATTTTTTATTGTATTTCGGACCCTTTCAGCAAACAATTTAGGAAGGCCTGCAACGAACTTTTCTTTCCATAAGGCTAAATTGCAGTCTTTTCTCATCTTAACTTTTCGAAGAAAAATGTCTTTGTACAAGTCTTGTAATTTTGGACAAGACAAATTCATCAAATGTTTAGAAGATCTTTCAAGAAATAATGTTGGTTCGCCAATGAAGTGTTTGATGATTGTGAAAATGAGGGTGTTTAATGGCATCCTGAACAGCACGATTCGTAGCATTATCATTTTCATGTTTAACGGCTGTTTGTATTTGATTTTTATCTTCTTCAGAAATATTATTGTACCACCAATCTTCAAGTTGACCAGTAAAACAAACTATAAGGCTGATAGCAGTTTAGTGATCATTATTTCTCCTGGCGGAGGGCAGAAGATGTCATAGTCATTTCACCAATAGTTTGAAGGAAATTGATGTTCCGTCATCCCAACAATATTCCATTGAATAACTTTTTTCCAAAACTATTTCTTGAGGCTGCTTTGGTTCTTCACCAAGCATATCAAAAAAGGTAGGTTTTGGATAGTAATGGGGTAAGGTATGAGTTCCATACCTTCCTTTTTTAAGCTTGTTGATTTTTAGTTTTCCAAATTTTTCTTGAATTTCATCAATTGAATTTATGACATTAATTTTGCTTGTGCACTCTTTGCTTCTTAATTGTTTGGCGATTTTAGTTAAAACGAGAACATCATTCATTCCAAACTTTAATTTTCCTTCATTTGGTTTGAAGAGAGTATTTTTAACCAAATGACTTGCTTCGATTTTATCTTTTCCTTTTGTTTCTAGAATTTTTGAATGTTTTATCAATTGATCATTTTGATTAAGTTGAGTTGCTACGAAGTGTAACAAGATATTGGTATAGTTATTTTGTTGTTGAATGTTTTTAATGTCTTTTACTTTAGAATTCTCACTTTCATTTTTGTCAGTTATTTGTTTTAGAGGGGAAGCTACAACTTTAACATCTCCTCTTTAAATACAAATTTCTTCTAAATGGAGATGAATTGATTGGAAAGTATTTTCAGAAGTGGTTTTCCATACTTTTGATTTGTCGTGAGTATTGTTTATCGTTGGTTTTTTATCGTAAACTTTGAGATAAGCCCACTCCTCAAAAAAACTGATGTCTTTGGGACAAGACGTAGAACTCGTCCCAGAAAACATCAAGTTCTTCTTTCGAAAATAATTTTCTTAGGATTCTTTGAAAGGTTTAGACAATAAGATATTTATCTCTTTTAAATTCTATTTTTCGATCAATTGTAGAAGATATGACATTTAATTGGTTTCTTTGAGATCTCATATTCAAAAAGGTTGGAGATTCAGGGAAGTCACGACTTATTGTATCTTCTCCGTCATTAGAATAATGAGTCTTTGGGATATTTGGAGTAAAATATACTCCTTTGATTTTTTCAGAGGAAGTAGATTGCCTACATGTTTGTTTGTTAAATTTGAATGTTTCGGAATTGCGAGAAGAACAGAACGAATTTCTTGACGAAGATGCAAATTGGATTTGCACGCTGCCATCAGGTAATTCAGTAATCTTATTCAACTATGTTTTTGGAATTTCCCTATGTGGAGGATGATCATTTTCAAATGTCCACTGGGCATTTTGAGTTACTTGTTCCCAAGTCAAAGGCCTAGGAATAGTGACATTTGAATGTAAAGAATTAGCCTCAATCAAGAGTGTTTCATTTTCTCGACGCCTTTGGATTCATACTTGTGCTCATTACCTTATAATAAACTCGGTAAGTGACACAAATAGATTTAGATCTACAATCGATTTCAATATTTCTAGCTTGAATATTTAAACATAGAGAATTCATGACAACACCAACACAAAGATCAATAGAGAAATTTGGATAGCAATTGAAATAAACTTGACTACTCTCAAGATTTGATTCTAAGAATGAAAGTAAAGAATTTGAAAATTTAGAATGTCACTTATCTCTAAGAGTTAAACATATTGGAATATCTATTCAAAGTCTAAACAAAGGTTTTACTGCAACTTGAACTAAACCAGTATGAAGAAATTTATATTTCTTCTTATGATTTAAAATTGCTTCTTTCGAGAATAATTTTATTGAAGTTACATCTTGTTTAACAGAAAAATATTGTTCACAAATTTTAATAGCATAATCTTTTTCGAAATCAAATCTTCCAATTTGATAGATAGATCTTTGATCAATCTTTGGGATTGACCAATTTTGAAGTTGTTGCTCAATCTCAGCTATTTGTGTTTCTCTCATATAAGATTTTCTTGTTGATTGCTAAAATCTTCTTCAGAAGTATTGCCAAACAAATCATTACTAGTTGAACTTTGCATGCTTCGAGATTGAACGAGGACTCAGGCCAATACATAATAACAAATATTTAATACATTTCTTCACGAAAATGATGTCGGTAAGTTGACAGACGGGACCAACCAAACTCAACGGTTCCAAATAACTCTGGCTGACCAACACTTCAGAGTCTCCACGACTGACTAATGCTTGTCCAACAAAGAGACATTATTTTACAGAGTTGGGTTTCAAACGTTTGTTTCCACGACTTGAGCTTATGATACCAAACTGGCTCGAGTTTGCACAAGGTTAAGGAGAGGTTCACATGGTTGAGAATCTCCTTGATATTGAACTTGAATTATTTGATTTGGATTAGGATGAGAAATAAAAAGTGGGGTAACTTGATATAATTGATTGAGTACCATAATTTTCTTGAGATGCCATGCAGAATAGGAAGATTGTAAATTTGAAGAAATAGCAATTAATTGTTGAGAATCAGTAACTTGATAAATAAATTTAAAAAATGTTTTTATTGAGCATTCATTGATATTATTCAAAGATATTTACAATGATTGAAAGTAGCACAATGTTGAAAATATGTATGCTAGAAAAAATATTTCATAGCTACAATATTCTGAAAGATAAAAAAGGAAAAATTCACTCTGCCTTAACACTAGAAGAGACTTTCTTATTATAGGCAATCATGGATTTTAAATCTGGATTTCAAATGTTTAAAGAATCTTTTTCTTTTGCTACTTTTGAGGTAGGTATTGTTTGCTTTTGCGACTTTTGAGGCAGCTTTTGAAAAAGGTAATCATTATCCACGGTTTTTCTTTGCACGAAGTAAAATATTGATTAAAGGGATAATAATTTTTTTCCAAAATTGCAACTTTCGAGTCACGCTGTCTATCATTTCCCTAATTGAGTTAACCTTTTCAAAAATCCGCTCCGAAGCAGTGGTCTTCATTATCTTCTTGGAAATCTCGGGCCAAACCTGAGTCAGAAGTAGTTACAGATTCTTGGTTTGACTCTGTCTGACCCATTGAAGCTACTTTGAGAGTAAGGATGGAAAATTCTTCCATATTAGAGCATTGTGCCATGATCATACTTTTTTCAATAAGAAAATCACTTTGAGAAAAAATGCTTGTGCTTGCTTTATCTTTGCATTGAAGAACTTTTTATTGATCAATCCATGATTGGACTGCCTCAGAACAAACATTTGATTCAATAAATTTTTTCCACCATTTGACCTCACATCTCCTGACAATTCTTTTGAAGGAGAATGAATCATTGGAATTGGGATAAAATTGAAAATCCTAGCAGAAAATCCAAGAAACTTTGAAAGTCCTACATAATTGAAATAGCATATTTTCTTGCGGGATAAAATTGACACCTTTAGATTAAAATAATTGGAATCCTTCTTTAACTCATCGGCAACACCAAAATAGATCCACCATTCCTGAAACCATTTGGAAAAGGATTTTGGACAATTGTGGTCAAAGAGAATGAACCGCGAATGACTTGAGGGCCTGAAATACAAAACATTATACCAAGCATGGATGTAGTCTTGATATGAAAAATTGGATTTCTTTTCATTGAAAATAACTTGGTTTCCCAAGGGTGTTGATTCTATTCTAAAAGGGTCAAACTTGATGATGCTGGAGGAACAAAGAGATTTTCGGAAGCACGACACCTGTCTTTGTGGAGGATACATAAATGGCAACTAGGCGATGACGGAATACATGGTATTAAAAGGCAAAAAAAAAAAAGTAAGTTTAAAAAAAAAAGGAGGGGGTGGTAAATGGAGCATGGAGCTATCCTGCCCCGCCCTGCCTTAAGTAGGAATATGAGCAAGGCAAGGGGCAGAAAATCCCTGTTGGCCTTCCGGCCCATCTGGTCTCTGCCCACCCCTGTTTGCATACCTAGAACAATTTCACCTCAAATGAAATAATGTGCTCTTCAATTGATAATCTATTTGTCAATCTTCTTTATCAAAGCTCATGAATTCCATTGCATTGGGGGACACCGCTCACGTGAGTTGGCCACATAATTTTTTTCAGCATTGGGAATCAACATGAGGCCTAGCTCTCATACCACTTGCTGGAGAAAAAAAAAGGCAGATAATTCAAACACACAAAGTACCACAACATAATATTTTTTGTCTTTGTGTAAATACATAGACATAACAAAAATAATAACTATTTAACAAATGATTAAGCAGAAAATTCAACATAAGAGAAAACCATTAACTATTTGAATATGAAGATGCTAATGTTGAAGTGAATCCAATAGGATACATGTGTCTCTACCTTCTACATATAGGGCTTCACCTTGTTGTCTTGACATTGAAACTCTTAGGCATGGAAGGACGTGAAATCCATTGTGTGAAATAGGGAGAGAATATACAAATTGGTGTCTCTTAACGACAAAGTTTCTATAACACGTGGGCGAAGATATAACTTTGAAGTGGCCTTTGAGGCCGCTCAAGGATGAAGTCAACCTTGGGCCCTTCATGATCAAACTCCACCAAGGTTGTGCCTTGAATGCCCGACCACACTTGGTCAGACTTAGCTTGATTGAACTCAATTGAGGCAGTGCCTTGAGTGTATAAACATACTTGGTTAACCTTGACCAAGATAGTGCCGTGAATATGCGACCACATTTGGTCAGAATGTTCAACCAACTGTGGTCGAACATTGAATAAGGCTTTTGGAGTGGTCGACAATAGGTGTTAAACATTGGATGGTCAACCAAAACACCTCTCTATGAGGCGATTGACCGACCAGGGCCCCCTTGTGGAGTGGTCAACCTCTTTGTAAGTCAACTAAGCCAACTTGTGGTGTGCTTTACCTCTTTGTTCAAAGTCAACCAACTCTCCTTGTGGGTGAGGGGTCGACCAAACCCCCTTGTAAGCTGGTCAACCTCAATGGAGGTCGACCATTTGTGGGGCACTTGACCTGCATTGAGGTCGACTAACCTTTATTTCTGTCTTAGCGGTCTGGTTTTTGTTGGTTTTCCACAATTTCATGCTCTTGACCAAGAAAAATTTCCTTTAATTATGATGGTCCTGTTATCGGTGGCCACCACTATACAGAATGCTAGTATAATACCTAACAGAATTTTTTTTTTAAATGGCGACAATTTTCATCGTAAAAGGTCAAGATTTATTGTTTAAAATAATAGAAAAAAAAAAGACGAACCAAACCAGTATATTGCAATTTTGTACCATGTCAACAATATACTGAAAAATCAAAGGATTAGAGAAACCACAGTTGAGCTTTGTGATGGTTAAGTGGAATACAATAAACTCTTTTATTGCGAACAAAGTCCCATATCAACTATATTGAGCTACCCTTCCTAGTAGATTAATTTTATGAGATTAAACTTCAAAGCTCACTAAATGGTATTAAAGCTAGGTTATTGGAGATACGTCTTGCATTGATTAAACGGAGGAAAGTTTGAAATATGAAAGAAATCTCTGTTTTTGTTGTAGGATTTTGTATATTTGAATCTTTACTATTACTTTTTATCTAATACGTAGGTAGGAATTTAATTAAAAGCAATAAAAGTACAATCCTTTAAATAGAAAGGTCATACTTAACCTATCTGGTTTAAGTAGGAAGACCAATCTAACCTATCATGAACCGAAACTAAAGTAGGACCGAACCTAACCATCCATAGACAAAAGTCACAAAACAAAAAATGACAAATCCAAGAAAACCTTCTTGTAGATCCAGACTATAATGGACAATTGCAGAACAAGGGGCTTCTAGGCCCAAGTAAAAAAGAAGAAAAGTATAAGGAAAAATTGGTAACTACCAATGTTTAATGTGACATCTTGAGAAATATTTAATGATTATAATTTTTGCAAAAATTAGATTTTCAAAAATAACAAGACAATTTTAGGAAATCCATATGAATGTGACTCAAAATAAGGGACTGATTAGGCAACTAATGAGATTTCGCCATAATTAAGTTTTCGTTCTTTAGAATCCAACCCTACAATATTGCAAGAATATGTTATTTCCATTTTTTGACGGTTATAACAATTAGACTCATCTTCCACAATGTGACTACTATTGTGAAATTTAGATAATTCCATTGTGAACTTTTGATTAAGTGTAACTTGATGATTCCAGCATTTTGTGATTCTGATTTCATTTAAGTTTTTTAGTCATTCAATCATGTATACACATTGCATTTTAATTCATCCAATCCATGGTGGCTTTAATGCATTTTCCCTTGACTTTATGAATTTTGACGTGTCACAATTTGGATTCAATTGCGTAATCACATCTAATTTTTATGTGAACGAGAAATGCTAACTAGGAGTTGTGTATTTAATTTAGATTTTTAAAAATTTTGATTGATATTTTTCAAGTTACTGACTTTGATGAATTTTATTAACTTTTATTGACTTTTATAGATTTTAATAGACTCCTAAAAACTTTTATGAATTTTTATAGATTTGATTTTGAAAGATTTTCTTAAACTTTCACATACTTTTATAAATTTTTATAAACTTTATTTTTTCAGTTAAAAATTTTGAATATAAAAATTTTATTCCACAGTTAAAAAAAATTGTCACAAGAGAAAATTTTAATAATAATTTATTTATTTATATTAATATTAATAAATTCATAAAAATTAATGTTCTATTTAATTGCTACAAGTAAACTACGTCAAAAGTTAATGATATAATTCACTCTATTTTTTTTTTTTTTGGATAAAACTATAAACTTTCAAATGGCTTGTGGATAAATTAAAAAAAATGGCTTGCGACTCATTTTAAAATATTTTTCAACAAAAAAATTTATCTAGTTCATTATCTCCATTATTGTATTTAATAATCTATAGGTACCACGTCATTAGTCACTACAATTGCATAAATAAATAACCAAAGTACAAATTTGGACGAAGAAATAAAAAATACAACCATGCTCCTCAAGATAAATAGAAAAAACATGAATAAAAATAAAAATAAAAAATAGTTTTTAACTTGATGAAATTCATTAATAAACTGCAATCAACAATTATATAAGATTTAATTATAAAATTATCTCATTTTTAATGAAAAATGGAAAAATGATAAATAAAAGAAGAGAGAGAGAGAGAGAGAGAGAGAGAGAGAGAGAGAGAGAGAGAGAGAGAGAGAAATGGTCATGGGAATATTGAAGAAGAAAAAATTCATGTTATCTCTAAAGGTTCATAGAAAAAAAAATATAGGAAAATAATTAGGAGAATATTGAAAAAAAAAATTGAATAGAGATAAAAATATTAAAAGAAAAAATAGGAAAAAAAGAAGTTGGGAGAATATATTAAAGAGGAAAAAAATTACATTGAAGAAAAAGGAAAATATTAATCGTGTCGCTACATGTTGAAGTAAAAAAGAAAAGAGAATTGTTGCATATACAAGAAAAAGGGGAATGAAATATGTTTTTTCTTCTAAAGCCTTTAAAAGTCTTAGGGTGAATAGGAAAAAAATTGTAATATATTTTATTTACACCTTGTGATTTAAAGTTAGTATATATAAAAAATTTTATAAAGTCATTAAAAGTCATCGATATTTTGAATATCTCTAAATTTCGTAGGATTTTAAAAAGTTTGAATTAAATATCGCATGACTTTATAAAAAATTTTAAAGTCCTTAAAAATCTATATTTAATATCCCAAGACTTTTATAGAGTTTAAAAAATTTAAATTGAATACGCTAGACTTTTAAACTCCATAAAAGTCCTATCAAATTTTAATGGAATACACTATGCTAAATGTGGCTTGTAGTTTGTCTTGTCTGATATCTCCATTTTTGGGGTCTAAGTGCCAGGTGTGACATTTCATTTATCTTGAGAGGTTTCCCTATCTACATTACCTGTTGAAATGGTAATATTATTACGAGATTTTTCTTTTTCCATATTGTATGTTGAAAAGGGAATTTAACGTCTTAAATTGGTAATATTTATGTTGCGTATTTTTAAGATCATATTGGGAGAGAAAATACGAATAAATAAATCTAAATATCCAATATTTTAATCAATTAATTCTCAAAAGACTTGATTTTCCAAATTATATCTTAATGGCCTGATTTCCCAAAACCGATAATTACGAGGGTTAGCCTAATTTTCACAAAAGTATGTAAGTTGGGACATGGGCCATCGCGGCTCAAGTCATTACAAGCAAGTCGTAGAACAAATTAGGAAAATCAGGTAGAAATTGGGAAAATCAAGTTTTCTCTGTCAAAAAAGTTCTCGCTAGAATTTATTTAAATATTTTATTTAAAAGAAAAAGCATATTTAAATTAGAAATAAGATTATGTAACTAAAATTTTCACTTGACCCAAGATAAACATGTGAGATATATATATACCTATATTTTTTCTCACTATTGTTTATTCCCAAAATTTAGAAAATTATTTAGTATCCTGTTTTAACAATATTCTAACAATTACATGAAATTTTTCTTAATGAATAAAAAGGAAAATATGTGTGACTGGCATATTGCGTTGTGACTCGAGTTTTAGTATTATAACATGCAAGTATAACATTTTGTGAATTGGGATTGCTTCTTGACTGACTACATGCATAAAGAAGAACATAAATTTTGATTCGTTGAGGTGATAATGCTAGAATTTCTAGTTTTATTTGTTTCAAAATTCAAATTTTTGTAATTGAATTTTATAAAGTATAGTTGTTTATGTTTTTATGATTTCAGAAAATTTTATAACGCAATCACGCATTTGCAATTTGTGACCCACGTGTACTAGTGTTTGTCGCCCAATTGAAGATAGGAGTAGGCATTTTAACCAGAATCGATCCTTCCGAACTAGAACCGAACCAGAACCGAAGGTTCCGATCTGGTTCCAAAAAAATAAATTAAGAACTGGAACTCAGAATCGAGAACCGATCGAGTTCGGGTCGGTTCATGGTTCTTGAACAAGAACCGTGGGTACCTGAACTGAAAACGATTTTTTTTTTTTTTCACAATTTATTCAATGACCCAACACCAACTAAATAAGATAATTAAAATATCCAAAATCCAAAATTAAAGCCCAAAAACATACCACCTAAGCCCAAACTTAATTGGCTGAAATTTATATACCCAATTACCGAAATAAAGTTCACAAATAATCATCACGTCATTGGCCCAATTGATATCCAAATATGAAACATAATCTCCGCCTCCAGTTTCACTTTTTCACACTTCCAATATATCTAATCCCAAATTGCGTCGCACTCATCTCGTCTCTCACACTCAAATCCCAAATTGCACCGCACTTTTTTTAACGCTTGATTCTGCAAATAAAGGTATGTTCAGTATTGTAATTGCGAGTCAGATTTATTATTAATTTGGGTTGTGTTCTATCCTTCTAATCTAAATTATTTTCCATCGCTTAATTTTTTTTTTTAAATAATTTATTTGGATTGGATTTATTATTGATTTGGGTTGTTAAGTTTTTAAAGTTTAGACTGAACATGATAAGAAATTAAGAAGGGTCGTTGAGTGCAGTGCTAGATTTTGTAATATTTCTGTTGGATTGAGGTTTTTGAAGTCAATCTTGTTAAGAATTTCTTTAATGAAATTTTCCTTTTAACACTTGTATAGTTGTATGGTTAATTTACAAATTTTCATTAACTTGTATTATATACTGAGTCTCAGCTCGGAGTTCATAATTAAATAGAATTCATAATTAAATATTTTTTTTGAATTTTGAATTCATAATTAAATATATCTTTCTTACAATTAAACCATCTGGGTCAATCAATATTGTGCTAAATTTCTGGATTTTAAAGTGTCTTGTATATTCATATTTTGTACATTAGATTAACAAAGTGTTAAAAAATGTTATGGGTAGAACCGAACCCGAACCAACGATTCAGATTCGGGCTCGGTTTGGTTCCAAAAATTACGTAGACCCGAACAGTTCCATTTACGAAATACCCGAACCCAAACCAACGGTTCTAGATATTGAAATACCCGAACCCAAACCAATGGTTCTAGGTATTGAAATACCTGAATCGACCCACTCGACGCCCAGGCCTAATTGAAGATATTTTTTTTAAGTTTTTGTTATATTTTAAAATGATTCAATCATCAAATAATTCTTCTGAATGTGTAGATTCTCTCTCATGATTTGGAGATATCTTTATAAGTATACGAATTCAAGAAGAAAATCATAGATGTTACTCAAAATCAAGAAGATTGGAGCAGGAAAACAAAGAGATCTTGGTGCAAGTTACTCAACTTTTTCTCCTCTTTTATTCAAGATCCGGTTATGTATTCGAAACTCTTCATCTTGTCTTTCTCCCAAATCATGAGTAGCTAGATTTAAAGTTTTGGATGAACGATGTAGCCTAGTTTTAATTATTTAATTTCGAATATCAAGTTTTGACTTATAAATTGTTTAAGTATTTGATTTTGTTTTTTCTCTTAATGCTTGGAATAACTGGCCATCATTTCATTGATCTTGTGGATTGTAATGAACTAAGAAGTAAATTATTAATCTATACCACGTAGTAAAATCCGATAATTGGATAAAAGGTAGAGATACACTTTTATTATTGTTGCGGTCTTAATTGAATTCCTAAAAAAATTAATGCATCTAATTAACGACCATTCTGACTGCCTAAATTGACTTAATTAGATATGACTAATTTGAATTCGAGAGAGGTAAATTAGGTTAAATTCGTAAATTCGACCGAATACAACTTTAGAAATAAATCTTGAGAGGAAAATTTAGAGATGACAACTTAGTGAATTCGTTTGTCCAAACTCTTCAACTATCATTCTTGAATAATTCTTGATATTTACTTTTACATAAGTTATTATAGTATTTTCTTAAAATGATAGTTATAGTTTAAATCTTTCAAATCAACTCAATTCAAATTGTTTTAAATAAATTAGCATTAAGATTAATTTAACTAGATTAATTGTTAGTGTTAGTTTTTTTTTTCTTTTATTATTATTATTATTATTATTATTATTATTACTATTTTCTTTTTCCTTTGTTTATTTCTTTCAAATGGCAGATGCTATCAATGCACAACTTGTTTCATTAACAAAGCAGGTAGAGCTCTTGGTCAGAACACAGACTACAAGAATGAATTCCATCCAAGCAACTATCATGTGCAAAAACTGTGGGGCTAACCACTCGACATCAAATTATATGTTATTGGCCTCTTCAGAACAGATCAACTTTGTGCTAAATAATACACATCAACAGTATAATTCATATTCACAAACATACAATTCGGATTGTAGGCAATACCCAAATTTTAGGTGGTCTGATAATCAGAACAGTGGTAATGCCAACAATGCTCAACAAGAGAGAAGACCAAGTTTGGGGAAGATGTTCCAACAGTATATACAAAAGACTGATAAACTAAGGGAGAGGCTGGACACAAATTATCATAATCAATAGGCTTCTATAAGAAAATTGGAGACTCAGATTGGCCAGTTAGTCCTGCAATTGTTAGATAGCAAACCAGGCACTTTGCCCAGCAATATAGTAACAAATCCAAAAGAACAGGTAAATGCAATCACTATTAGGAGCGATGTACAACTGTCAGAAATTCACGTAAAAATACTAGAGAAAAAAGGACAAACAGTTGGCAATTGAAGAAGAAGAAGAAGAAGCTGTGAAGCATGATGCCAAATCAAAAGAAGAAGAGTATGTAGAAAAAGAGAAGTTGATCCTAAATGAGCAAAATAAAAAATTGATATTCAATGATATTGCACTTATCAAGCAATTCTCCGACTCCCATATTTATTCTAAAATTGATTTTGTGATCAAAGCCGATGAGGAAGTTGAAGTTTTCATAGTGGTGTTCGAGCAAGGTGCTAAACTACAATTATATTTATCTGAGAAGCGTAAGTTAATTTTTTGAGGATAAACAAAAAATGGTGTAAAGTCAATAGATGCAAGCAAAGCAGGTCTTCCAAAGTACTATTTAAAGTGCCGTAAAGCAACCAGACAATAAGTCGAACTCTAGACTATAAATCGAGCGCTTAATGGGAGGCAACCTATTTTTCTATCTCTTATATGTTATTGCATTGCATGTAGAATTTTATGACTGCATTAAGAAGTAAAGCACGTTTCCTGATTTTTAGTAAATTGGTACATTTAATTATTTTTATTTATTTCAGGCTACACATCATCATTTCAATTCTAATGCGTACTGATCAGCTGAAGGTCCGATGTTGTCTCCACGCCTTTTGATTCGGGTTAACTCTTTCCTTTTTTATTTATTTTGCTTTCTTTTGTCACATTGAGGACAATGTGAATTTTAAGTTTGGGGGGTGAGACTTTATTATTTTCATTATTGTTTTGTGTGTGTGTGTGTGTGTGTGTGTGTGTGTGTGTGAAAAAAAAATTATTTGTGTGCTTGTATGTTAGATAGCCTTGCCGGCTTATGATGATATTTTTTTAAACTGTTATCAATTCATGAATTATGACTAGGTAATACTACTTAAACTATTTTTATAGACTATACTTATCCATGTGAAATATGATTAAGTGTGAGCACAATAGTTATGAATATTACTACCTTTAGTTGGTATATTAAATACAATACAATGAAAGAATAGTGAACATAAGTTGTGAAAACCAAAACCACCAATTGACAACTCAATTACCTAACCAGTTGAAAGGATAGTTGAGGGTGGTTAAACCATTGCAGAAGCTGTTTAGATAGGTGTTGATTCCGTGCTTGAGTAATAGTTGTGTGGATTGTATTTAGCTATCAGGTAGAATCTAAGTATTGACCGGATGCTAGGAATCTAATCCCCGCTTATTTATCTTACAAAAAAGAAAATGAAAGGCATTGCATTTGCATTATTGTATACCTCTCTTCGTGGCCTAGTTGACTCGAGTGATAAAGTCCGTTGGAGTTCTCAAAACTTGGTATCCTAAATTCTATCAGACTTGGGAGCCATCGGCCTAAAGCTCGCTACAAGGATCATCTAGAAAGCTTAAGGGAGTGAGATTTTACACATAAGATATATATATATATATATATATGTGTGATTATGTATATATATATAAAAAAAAAAAAAAAAAAAAAAGCAAAAGCAAGATTGAGCATTTGTGCGCATAACTTGGAGATTTAGATTACTAGTGGGTTTGACTTACCTAGTGGAAGTTTGATGGCCAAAGAATTCAATAAAATGGGAATCATCACAGATCTAGATAGCAACTGTATTGGCTAGACTTAACCAAATTTTGAGCGGTAAAAGAAAAAGTGTTTCGAAGACAACTTTAGTGTTAACACCAGGATGAGAGAATGAATATCAATATAGCAGTGTGTATTCGTACGAGAAAGAAATGAAATATTTGACCATTGGAGCATAATATTACCAACCTAAAGGTTTATGTAGATTGGATTGACAATGCGCACACACATATATCAATCGAGCATCGGATAAGTAAAAAAATTAATTTTGGTAACATAATTTTGAAGTTTTTATGAATTGATTGAGTTGTTTAAAAAACATGAGGCAAATACGACAAGTTATCTATTATAGTATATTTTAATATTATTTATTCGATTGTTTAAGTAAACAGTCATGTTCGAGAACGAACAAATGTTCAAATTTGGGGGTATTTGATAAGTGTGGTTTTACACTTATCTGGATCATCAAAGTGGACAATTATATGTACTCTTAAGTAATTTTCTACATTAATTATGTATCTATTTAATTATTTTAGGTCAAAACCCCGAGATCGGATGGAATTGGAGAAAAATAAAGCAAAATAAGCGAAAAGGGACTGAAGGCGTACGAAAATGGAGAAGTGTGGATCAACTTACAAATATCCAAAAGTTGAAGGACTTGGGTTGAAAATAAAAGAGGACTAAATTGAAATGAAAAAAGAAATTAGAGGACTAAAAAGAACAAAATCAAAAGTTGAAGGATCTTAGATGCAAATAAGAGGAAAAAAATAACAAATTATGAAGAAATATGATGTGGGGACCAAATAAAATACATATCAGATCTTGGAGGACTAAAGCTACAATTTGGCGACTGAACCAGAATTTGGAAACATTATTTCTGTTTACCGCGGTTGACCGCGGCAATGCACAAACAGTGCGTCTGGACGTTTTTTGGACTATTTTTAATTCTAATAAGGGACTTTTTCATCTTTTCACGTACATGGGTTTCAATTTTAGTAAAACACTATATAAAGACATGACCTAGGCCAAAAATAGGGGGGGTTAAAATATTGGAGAACACAAGAGAAGACGAGAAAAAGAACGACGCAGAAAACGAAGAACGACCAAAATCAAAAAGATTGGGGCGGGAAAACAAAGATTTTTTGGTGCAAGTACTTTTTCTCCTCTTTCATTCAATATCCGGTTATGTATTCGAAACTTTTCATTTTGTCTTTATCCCAAATCATGAGTAGCTAGATTTAAAGTTTTAGATTAACGATGTAGCCAAGTTTTAATTATTTAATTTCGAATCTCAAGTTTTGACTTATAAATTGCTTAAGTATTTGATTTTGCTTCTTCTCTTAATGCTTGGAATAAATGGCCATTATTTCATTGATCTCGTGGATTGTAATGAACGGAGAAGCAAATTATTAATCTAGACCACGTAGTAAAATTCAGTAATTGGATAAAAGGTAGAGATACACTTTTGTTATTGGTGTGGTCTTAATTGAATTCTTAGGAGAATTAATGCATCTAATTAAGGACCATTCTGACTGCCTAAGTTGATTTAATTAGATAGGATTAATTTGAATTCGAGAGAGGTAAATTAGATTAAATTCGTGAATTCGACCGAATACAACTTTCAAAACAAATCTTGAGAGGAGAATTTAGAGATGACAACTTAGTGAATTCGTTTGTCCAAACTCTTTAACTATCATTCTTGAATAATTCTTCATATTTGCTATTACATAAGTTATTATAGTATTTTCTTAAATTGATAGTTATAGTTTAAATCTTTTAAATCAACTCAATTCAAATTGTTTTAAATAAATTAGCATTAGGATTAATTTAACTAGATTAATCGTTAGTGTTAGTTTTATTTATTTTATTTTATTTTATTTTATTTTATTATTATTATTTTTATTATTATTATTATTATTATTATTATTATTATTAATTTCTTCTATTATTATTATTATTATTACTATTTTCTTTTTTCTTTGTTTATTTCTTTTAAATGGCAAATGCTATCAATGCACAACTTGTTTCATTAACAAAGCAGGTAGAGCTCTTGGTCAGAACATAGACACAAAGAATGAATGCCATCCAAGCAACTATCATGTGCGAAAACTGTGGGGCTAACCACTCGATATCAAATTGTATGTTATTAGCCTCTTCAGAACAGATCAACTTTGTGCTAAATAATACACATCAGCAGTATAATCTATATTCACAAACATACAATTCGGGTTGAAAGCAATACCCAAATTTCAGGTGGTCTAATAATCAGAACAGTGGTAATGCCAACAATGCTCAGCAAGAGAAAAGACCAAGTTTGGGGGAGATGTTCCTACAGTATATGCAAAAGACTAATAAACTAATGGAGAGGCTGGACACAAATTATCAGAATCAACAGGCTTCTATAAGAAAATTGGAGACTCAGATTGGCCAGTTAGTCCTGTAATTGTCGGATAGCAAACCAGGTACTTTACCCAGGAATATAGTGACAAATCCAAAAGAACAGGTAAATGCAATCACTATTAGCAGCGATGTACAACTGTCAGAAATTCACGTGAAAAGGATAGAGAAAAAGGACAAACAGTTGGCAATTGAAGAAAAAGAAGAAGTTGTGAAACAAGATGCCAAATCAAAAGAAGAAGAGTATGTGGAAAAAGAGAAGTTGATCCTAAATGAGTAAAATAAAAAATTGATATTTAATGATATTGCACTTATCAAGCAATTCTCCGACTCCCATATTTATTCTAAAATTGATTTTGTGATCAAAGCCGATGAGGAAGTTGAAGTTTTCGTAGTGGTGTTCGAGCAAGGTGATAAACTACAATTATATTTATTTAAGAAGCGCAAGTTAAATTTTTGGAGGATAAACGAAAAATTGTGCAAAGTCAATAGATGCAAGCAAAGCAGATCCTCCAAAGTACTATTTAAAGTACCGTAAAGCAACCAGACAATAAGTCGAGTTCTAAACTATAAATCGAGCGCTTAATGGGAGGCAGCCTATTTTTATATCCCTTATATGTTTTATTGCATTGCATGTAGAATTTTAGGATTGCATTAGGATGTAGAGCACGTTTCCCTATTTTTAGTAAATTGGTACATTTAATTATTTTTATTTATTTCAGGCTACACATCGTCATTCCAATTCCAATGCGTACTGATCAGCTGAAGGTCCGATGTTGTCTCCATGCCTTTTGATTCGGGTTAACTCTTTCCTTTTTTATTTATTTTGCTTTCTTTTATCACATTGAGCACAATGTGAATTTTAAGTTTGGGGGTGAGATTTTATTATTTTCATTATTGTTGTGTGTGTATGTGTTTGAAAAAAAAATTTGTATGCTTGTATGTTGAATAGTCTTTCCGGCTTATGAAGATATTTTTTGAAACTGTTATCAATTCATGAATTATGACTAGGTGATGCTACTTAAACTGTTCTTATAGATTATACTTATCCATGTGGGATATGATTAAGTGTGAGCACAATAGTTCTGAATATCAATACCTTTGGTTGATATATTAAATAGAATGCAATGAAAGAATAGTGAACATAAGTTGTGAAAACCAAAAACGCCAGTTGACAACTCAATTACCTAATCAGTTTAAAGGATAGTTTGGGGGTAGTTAAACCATTGCAGAAGCTGTTTAGATAAGTGTTGATTACGTGCCTGAGTAATAGTTGTGTGAAGTGTATTTGGCTATCAGTTGGAATCTAGGTATTGACCGGATGCTAGGAATCTAATTCCCGCTTATTTATCTTGCAAAAAAAATGAAAGGCATTGCACTTGCATTATTTTATACCTCTTTTCGTAGCCTAGTTGACTCGAGTGATAAAGCCCGTTGGATTTCTCAAAACTCGGTGCTCTAAAGTCTATCAGACCTAGGAGCCATCGGCCTAAAGCTTGCTACAAGGGTCATCTAGAAAGCTTAAGGGAGTGAGGTCTTACACATAAGCTATATATCTATATATGATTATATATATATATATATATATAAAAAGAAGCAAAAGCAAGATTGAGCATTTATGTGCATAACTTGGGGATTTAGATGACTAGTGGGTATGACTTACTTAGTGGAAGTTTGATGGCCAAAGCATTCAATAAAATGAGAATCATCACAGATCTAGATAGCAATTGTATTGGCTAGACCTAACCAAAATTTGAGCGGTAAAAGAATAAGTGTTTCGAAGGCAACTTTAGAATTAACACCAGGATGAGAGAATGAATATCAATATGGGAATGTGTATTCTTACGAGAGAGAAAGGAAATATTAAACCATTGGGGCAGTATATTACCAACCTAAAGGTTTATGTTGATTGGATTGACAATGCGCACACATATATCAATCGAGCATCGGATAAGTAAAAAAAATTAATCTTGGTAGCATAATTTAGAAGTTTTTTATGAATTGATTGACTTGTTTAATAATCATGAGGCAAATATGGCAAGTTATCTATGTAGTATATTTTAATATTATTTATTCGATTGTTTAAGTAAATAGTAATGTTCGAGGACGAACAAATGTTCAAATTTGAGAGTATTTGATAAGTGTGGTTTTACACTTATCTGGATCATCAAAAGTGGACAATTGTAAGTACTCTTAAGTAATTTTCTACTTAATTATGTGTCTATTTAATTGTTTTAGATCAAAACCCTGAGATCGGATGGAATTGAAGAAAAACAAAGCAAAATAGGAGAAAATTGACTGAAGGCGTACGAAAATGGAGAAGTGGGGATCAACTTACAAACATCCAAAAGTTGAAGGACTTGGGTTGCAAATAAAAGAGGACTAAATTAAAATAAAAGAAGAAATTAGAGGACTAAAAAGGATAAAATCAAAGTTGAAAGATCTTGGATGCAAATAAGAGGACAAGAAGGACAAATTATGAAGAAATATGAAGTGGGGACCAAATAAAATACATATCAAATCTTGAATGACTAAAATTGCAATTTGGGGACTGAACCAGAATTTGGAAACATTATTTCTGTTTACCGCGGTTGACTACGGTAATGCGTGGACAGTGCGTCTAGACGTTTTTTGGACTAATTTTAATTCTAATCAGGGTCTTTTTCGTCTTTTCACATACAGGGGTTTCAATTTTAGTAAAACACTATATAATGACATGACCTAGGTCAAAATAGGGGGGATAAAATCTTGGAGAACACAAGAGAAGAAAGGAAAAAGAACAACGGAGAAAACAAAGAACGGCCAAAATCAAGAAGATTGGAATAGGAAAACAAAGATTTCTTAGTGCAAGTTACTCAACTTTTTCTCATCTTTTATTCAAGATCTGGTTATGTATTCGAAACTCTTCATCTTGTCTTTCTCCCAAATCATGAGTAGCTAGATTTAAAGTTTTGGATGAACGATGTAGCCTAGTTTTAATTATTTAATTTCGAATCTCAAGTTTTGACTTATAAATTGTTTAGTATTTGATATTTTGCTTCTCCTCTTAATGCTTGGAATAACTAGCTATTATTTCATTGATCTCGTAGATTGTAATGAAATGAGAAGCAAATTATTAATCTAGACCACGTAGTAAAATTCGACAATTGGATAAAAGGTAGAAATACACTTTTATTATTGCTGCAGTATTAATTGAATTCTTAGAAGAATTAATGCATCTAATTAAGGACTCTTTTGACTGCCTAAGTTGACTTAATTAAATAGGACTAATTTGAACTCCAGAGCGATAAATTTGGTTAAATTCGTGAATTCGATCGAATACAACTTTAGAAACAAATCTTGGGAGGAGAATTTAGAGATGACAACTTGGTGAATTCGTTTGTCCAAACTCTTCAACTATCATTCTTGAATAATTTTTGATATTTGCTTTTACATAAGTTATTATAGTATTTTCTTAAATTGATAGTTAGAGTTTAAATCTTTCAAATCAACTCAATTCAAATTGTTTTAAATAAATTAGCATTAAGATTAATTTAACTAGTATCTAAATAAGATAGTATTCGTGGGAACGATAATCCGGACTCAATAGGTCCACTTTATTACTTTTGTGCGATATTGTACACTTGCAATCACAATATTTTCACAACAACAAACATATTTATTTAAATTATTTTTAAATAGATTTTATAATTACTTTTATAAAAGAAACTCATTTTTAATTGGTGACCTTGCTTTAGTATACCGGACATGAATTTTAATATCATGGTATAAACTCATATTTCTAAAGAATAAAGCTTGTCATATTTGTATGTTATTATATAACGTCTTACCAACTATGCTTAAATTTGGAAATTTTACATATTCTTGTGTTTACCATTTTTAGTTTTCTCAGCAATTAATTTGTAAAAATCACGATTTTCAAATACGAAAATTCTTCATTATCATTGTTGTAATAGTATATATACTAGTATACCGTTTATCGATTGTTCGACTGTAAAAAAATTAATAGAAATTGATAGGAGGAAAAATGTTGAGAAGGAAAAATTTGGAGAAGAAGAGTGAAAAGAACGAAAATTGAAAAAATTGGAAAAAAAAAATATTGAAAAAAGTGAAGACAGATGTAAGTAATTTTTTTGAGCCAGTAAAAATTAAACTCTCTACAATCGTGATTATGACATGGTAATAATTTGACAAAATTTTTAAGATTTGCTCAATTTGGGTGTATCTTTTGGAAAGATCAATTGATTTGCTGTTATTAATTGAAACTTACAATTGTTTATATTAAAGAGTCACTTTTCAATACCTTCCAAATTGCTTGATTGATAATTATATGCAGACATCAATTACACATATTGGGGCCGACTTTAAGGGATGTACTGATTGAAGAATTACCATTCTTGTTGAATTTGCACACGGACGAGACAATAACTAAAAAATATCGTGGAATTGATTAATACATTTTCTTTATGAGGATTTCTAATTGCCAAACGTGGAAATTTATTTTCTTCTGCAAATTCAGTCGAGCTTTCATTCTTCAGCCTATAAATAGAGGTCTTCATTTATGGAGAAAGGCACACCAAGCGAAAGAATTCTTAGTCTCTGAGCAAGTAATATTACCATAGTCTTGAGTGTCCATTCTTGATTTTCTATTCTTTTTGTTTTTCTTTTCCTCTTTGAATTTTTTTTTTTTCAAAATTTGTACATTTGCTAATTGTTATTGATAATAGGGACGAGTTCAAGCTAGGGTCGAACTTAAATAAAAAAAAAAAAGAAGAAGAAGAAGAAGGCCGAGTTCGTTCGATTCAACAAAAAGACGTGCCGGCTCGTCTTGTCTCGTGGTCATTACCCATGAGCCGGTTTGTGTGAGGGCCCGTGGGTAATGCCCACGAGCTCGTGGCTCATGCTGAACGGTTATATTTTTTTGACTGTTGCACGTCATTTTTGATTATTTTTTTTCAAATTTAAATTTTTTTTCCCTATAAATATTTCTTTCTAAACTCATTTTTTTCACACTTCAATCTCCTAATCTAATATATACTCCATTCAACAACAATTCTCAAATTTTATTATCTTTCAATATTAGTTTATAATTATTTATCTCAAATCTCATTATCTAAATATTAGTTTATACTTTTAAGTTTTAATGTTCTACTTCTTCTACTACTTTTCTACTTCTCTATTACATTTTGTACTCTTTTCTTTATTATTTTGTTCCAAATGGCCTATAATCGAAATGATGATAGATTTTAGTAGTCTTAATGACATTCCAATTCCTCTCCATATTGTTGATGAGTTTAGAGGTAGCATTGATCCAATTGATTTGGATGACATTCAAGAAGATGTCGACCCACAAACAACCATCGGTTCTAGCACTAAACGAGAAGTCATCAAACAAAAGTCTAGGTGTTGGTAGCATTTTGAGTTGGTACCTACAGATAAACTAAGTGACAAGTCCCTAAGCACAAAGCACATTATAAACACTGCAAAGAGAAATTAACCTAACAAAAAGGGATATGCACGAGCTATCTAAACAGATACTTCAAAAAGTGTCAGTTCAAACACGAAAATTTAGAATCAAATCAGGCACAACTCCAATTTGGATCTCTCAGAGCCGGCTTTAGTAGTACTCTCAATCTAAACAATTGAGTATATTCACAAGAGAGAATGCGCTGCAAAAGACTGCCGCAATTGGTGGCAAATGCCGAGTTTCTACTGAGCTTAGTGGATTATCTTCATTTCACGAACTTCATCCAAAAATATCTCCAACTAATGTACGTTTCTGTGTTAGAAATACTCTTCGTAAAGACACTATTATTTTATTTAATAAAAAGAAAGATGCTATTATAACTGATCTTAATAATTATAGCGATGTTTTATCTTTTACTTCATACTTATGGACATATAATAATAAAAAAGGATAAATAGCTACAACTGCACACTATATTGATAATAATTGGATAATGCATAAAAAATTAATAGCATTTAGAGAAATTGACTATCCTCATAATAAATTTAATATTTTTTATATTTTATTGGGTGTGTTACGTGAATTTAATTGTAAAACGAAGATTTGTAGTTTTACTTTTGACAATGCATGCCCCCAACGATATAATAATTGATAGATTAATGCAACATTTTAATCTAGAATTTGATGATATTTTCTTTCACATTCGTTGTGTATGTCAAATTTTTAATTTAATTGTGAAAGATAGATTAAAATTAATAGAAGTACAATTAGAAAAAATTAGATACGCTATTAATTATGTTACGGTCTCACCAGCAAAAAACGTTTTTGATAGTCTATGTCTTGAAAATGGGCTGCAAGAAAAATATTTTTATATTGATATTGACCATATGTAGAATTCAACATATCTTAAGTTTGAATCTTGTGAAGGGTACGAAGATTGCATTACTGCATATTATAATAGCCGACACTCAAACGACCCAAATTTTGATATGCAAATATATATGACTGAGAAATACGTGTTCATGTTAAAGAATTTTTGAATGTTTTTTTTAACGTAGCAAATGCATGTTCAAGTGTATATTATCCGACTACTCTACTAGTTTTAAATGATTTCTATTATATTACTAACAATTTTAATAGGTATACATTTGTGATAGAAGCTAAATTTAGAAAATACTGGGAAGAGTTCATATGTTATTTCTATTAGCATATATTATGAATCTTAGACTTAACTTAGAGGGTACTAAAATAACCATAATGGCAATTTCACAAAAATTAACGTATAGGAATTCACTAACGTGTGTTAATTTAGAACAAACTTTATATCATATATATGAGATCAATGCTGAAAAGGCCGGTAGGAACAGTCATATGACCCTTTGTTTAAACATATACTTCGTCATCAGATGATAACATTGACTTATGTAGTTGTGTTAGTTCACGTAGAAGTGGTCAACATGATAGTGGTTGTTCTTCTACTTCTTCCATTTTCTGTTCTAGTGATACACCTTTAGAGTTCACTAAGTATTTTGCGCACGACATGCTTAGTATTTTAAATGATGAAGAGAGAGAAAATTTATATACTACGATGATGGAGAAAAAATCAAAGTCAATACTCAATTCTTTCAAATACATGTTCTATTAACACGTCTGATATCAAATGTAGCATTGGAGTATGCTTTTAGTACAAGTGGCAGAGTTCTGTCTGATTTTAGGTCAAGACTTAAAACCGACATATTAGAAAGCTTACTGTGTTTTAAGTATTGGGATGATGTCGAACTTCGAATCCAAGATAAAATAGACAGTATGATGTCCGAAAAACTTAAAGATTTGAATATGGAATACTTGAATAGTATGTATTATTTGCATAAATATTGATATTTTATTTGTCTTATTTTAACAAAAAATTGTACACATAACAACTTATTTGTGTACAATTTTAACTCCGCCTAAATTCAAAGTAGCGGGTCTCAAGCCTAGAAAAAAAGAGGGGAGTTTTCAATTTTAAATTTTTAACAGAAAAAATTTCTCACACTTTTTTTCTTTTTTTTTTTAAAATTATTCAAAACGATATAAAAAAATTTAAAAAACTAAGTCGAGCTCGTAGGCAGCTCAGATCAGCTCGGTTTGGCTCGGCTCGTTCGGCCCACAAACTCGTGGGCCAAATCGAGCCTTGTTTTTTTGGAGCTTCGGCTCTCCCAAAGGCTAGACTCGACTCAGCTCGGCTCGACCTGGCCTGGCCTGTTGCCACCTCTAGTTGAATGACACTATTTGTATATATTGAGAATGATAAATTTCACGAAATTGATAATGATGTAATTATACAACATTTTCGAAGTATGAAAATGTGTAAGGAAAAATTTGTAGTGATGTATCGAAATATTTTTATAATGTTAAATTATTACAAAAATAAATTCTACTTAATTTTGTCCATCCAAAGAAAAATATCTATCAAATAGATAATAACTGGAAGGAACAACAAAATCCATCCGAGAAGCGGCATGTCAAACATGTTGAAAACTTACTTGGAAGATAGGGAATGAAATACAAAACACCACGAACTTGTAGCAAATGAATTTTGAAGAACAAAAGATAATTAACAAATATGAGACTTGAAGTGCGTAGCGTAGAACGTTGTCCTAAAGCGATATTTGAATCATCTTCTAAAGAATGAGATGCTGTAAGGTTTTCACTCAAATAGCTTTAACAGATTTCAAGCTTCAAACCGGATTGTACTAGCACTAATGAAATCCGGAAAAAAAAAAAAAAATACTTTGAATGTTTGGAAAGTCTGAGATTTGTTGATAAATATTTGATGTTACAATAATTTTGTTTGGGGATGATTTCAAGTGTTTATTTGCATCAAATTCATCTTGGTTTTATAGTGTAAATACACCCAAAATTGAGAGACACAACTCTTAGGCCAAATGGGCACCTTTTTGCTGTCTCATCTTGGTTGATTATGCACCTTTGTGACCGAAATTCTGGATAGAAACAAAGGGGAAACAACTGAAGAAAAATGGACTTTGTTGTTATAATTGGGTAGAATGCTGGAGTTTTTTTTTTTTTTTTGGTGATTGAAAGATCAAGAAAAATCATAGATTTAACGACCGAAATTTGGGACCTTTGGGGCTGGCAATCTGTGAATCTTTTGTGGTTGAAATAAAAAAGGGGAAATGAGCTTAAGGGTCGATTTTCATTAGGGATTGAGGACAGTTGTGAGCGGTTTCCAACAGATATTTTAGAAGCACTTTAAGCTATAAATTAAGTGAGTTAAAAGGTGGTGAAAATGGGCAGCAGGTGGGCGGTTTTTGCAAGATATATGGGGGCAATTTAGCTGATAAAAAGTTGGGTTAAAAGGTGAGTAGATGGTGCTAAAAATGGAAGGAGAGTGGGCTGCATGGGAAGAAAGTGGGCGGTTTTTCACTTGGACTTTGGGGGTTGTTTGGAGTTAAATTTTGGCAGGGAGTAAGGAGTTGTTTGGGTGTTTATTTGGTAGGAAATAAAGGGATGTTTTGGGGTGTTTTTCTAGCATAAGAGTGGCATGATAATGGGGTTAATTCTAAGTGAAAAGGGGGCTAAAAATGGATCGCAATTAGGATGAACAAAAAAGATCGAAGATGAACCGAGAAGATGTTTAAATTTTTGTTAGTTTTTAATTTAACCGGTTGGTCTAAAGTTAACTCAAAATTAATTCAAGAAAAATTATTTGGATTAAGAAAATTTAAATAGTTTCGGTGATAAATCAAATTTCGTGTTCTTCACATAAAATATAAGGCAAACACGTGTAAAAATTAACGCGACTAAAATATTTTAAATTATACTATAAAGTTTTTAGCAACGCCATGTTAGAGTTTTATTTCAATAAAATTAAAACGCAAAAAACTCAACCACTACATACAATAATTATTGACCACAGAGATTTACATATTAAATCAAGAAATGCTTTGATGTTCCAAACCTATAAACATAACAAAAAAATAATATATTAAAGAAGAAGAAGAACAACCACGTCCTATCCTAAACAACATGTGAACAAATTTAGTAATTAAGTATTGAACTCGATTGGATCTTTTATATTATTTCACATTGATGTCCAATCTACTTCACGAACATGTCACGAGGTAAAATAACCGTAGAAGAGAGCTAGATTGAAAAGTAGGCATGAATATGACATGCATGCAAAGAAGGCTGGACTTAGAAATTATCAATGTTGTTATTCAAATATTGTGTGCATACTTTTTATTCCATACCTTCTCATTAATTCAGTAAATTGAACAATAAGAGAATGATTAAAAAGAAGACACTTGCAGCATTGTTTCTCTGGGTTTGACATTTCTACATGTTGGGATTTTTGGTCCCAAACAAATAAAGAGACAATGATGATTAAACGGGTCGGTTTAATTATACTTTGTAGGCTTGGCCAATGATCGAAGACTTATTATTAAAATCCAATCTCCAATTATTAGGCACTCCAATTACAAAGATTAGTCAAAGCACTTTGTAGTCAACTTTAAGTAATGATCTACGACCCAGTTACTCAGTTGACTAATCCTAGGTTAACTCATTTATATTAGGGCATTTAAGTTGGTTATTGGTGTGTGTGTGTGTGTATATATATATATATATATATATATATATATATATATATATATATATATATATATATATACATACACGGTGTAATTATATATAGTGGTTGTCCTTATTATTTGAGTGAGTGATGTAAGCTGCGGTAAAAGAATTGAGGGTTTTCCTTAGTGGATTATGAGAGATGATAATATTCCTTGGTTTATTATCCAAAAAATTGGTATTAGAGTGTGGTTGGTTGTTTTGAGAACATATTTGGACTGGAACTTGAAGCGGCAAAGATGGACGATCGGCTGTGATTGGCGGACGACCGGCAGCAGCGGCATCAGACTTTTTTCGGCCAAAAATTTATTTTTATTTTCTGAAATTAATTTTTTGGGGTTGAAATAACTTATTATACTATTCCGATTTTTATTTTATTGACTGCAGATTAATTATTTAGACAGCAGTGTTTTTTCTTAGACAGTTTGGATTCAAGCTTGGTGTCATCTTTCTGCTCCAAATCTACTGAAATTTAAATCTGCAAAAGTAAGAATAAAATAAATAAATTCGCATCTCTCAGATATTACGGAAGAATAAAATAAATAAATTCGCATCTCTCCGATATTACAGACTGACAGATTGGTCTGCTCTGGTAAATTTGCTTATCCCTTTTAAATTTTTGTAGTAACAGGCCATCGTGTGGGGTGGCCATTAGGTTTAGAGTTACCGTGTGGGGTAACCATTGTCTGTTGCTAAGAATTTATGTGCCCATTATTGTGATTTGTGTTAGCTTTTGTTTTGGTGCTGATTATTTGCGACACTTTGTTTCTGTGCATTATTGTTATTATTTAGAACTATTACTTGGAGTTTACCCGTTTGACAATTCTCTTGTTCTAAGATCGCGAATCTCACAAAACCCTGAAAATCTAAAATGGTGTATATTGACGCTTTGAATTTTTCTGCATGATTATCTTGAGGTGATAGTTGGTATGTATTCTTATTTCTTAAGATGTCTGTACATCGTTTTGACTTGAGTGTCTTTACTGGTAAATGTGATTTTTCTATTTAGCAATAGAAAACGAAAGGTATTTTTGTTCAACAAAAGGTTTCAAAAGATATTGATAATTCTTATGGTCCTAATGTTACTGAGGATCAGAAAAATGATTCTGATGAACTTGCTTATACTTCTATCATATTGTATTTATTAGATCCTATTTTGCGAAAAGTTGAAAAATTTGATTCCACAGAAAAGCATTGGAAAAAATTAGAAGAGCTTTATTTAATCTAATCCACTCTAAACAAAATGTATCTTCTCGAAAAAAAATTCAGCTTTAAAATGGACCCCTCAAGGGATTTGGATGACAATTCGATGTTTTTAATAAGCTTGTACGAGATATTACAAATTGTAGTGAAACGGTTCATGAAATTAACAAATCTATAATTTTGTTAAATGTCATTCTTAATTTATTTAAGAAAATCAATAATGCAATTAAGTATAGGAGTGAGACCCTTACAACTGACATTGTTATAGACTTTTTAAAAAGTAAGGAAATAGAGTTGAAGTTCGAGAAAAATGAGAGAAAAAATGGTGAGATCCATTTTGTGAAGGGTAGACCTCAGTCGAGGGGTGGAAACGGGGTAGGAAAAAGGGAAGAAGTGTTATGGTTGTAGCAAATTAAGCCATTTCATTATGATTGCTATAAAGAAAAGAATAAACAGAGAGATCAGAGAGAAAATAATGAGACAAATGCGGTAGCACCCAAAGAGGAGTTTGGTGAAGTTTACATACTTTTAAATTCTGAGCCTGGTGAGATTAACTTGTCTATGAACTCCCATATGGATGAGTGGATTATTGACTCCGGTGCATTTTTTCACATCACATCAATAAACATTGGTTTGATCATTTGCATGAAAGTAATCATGAGAATATCATTGCATGGGGTGGTGTTGCATATAAGATTATTGGCATTGGTGATGTGACTTTTAGATTTGATAGTGGCTTTGTGCATACATTGAAGGGAGTTAGATACATTCCACGCATGGGTAGAAATTTAATTTTTGCGGGAGAGTTGGAGGAAATAGGTTTTGTTGGTGTGCATGGCAATGGCATGTTAAAAATGACTAAGGATGCACTTAGAGCCTTTAAGCGGTTTTCACTATTGCTTCTATTGACACTGATCACACACAGACGTGACATAATAGACTTGCTCATATTAGTGTTAATAGACTTAGTTCTTTAGTGATAAAGGTGTATTTGGTAATGATCAGGTGTCTGACATGTCATTTTGTGATTATTGTGTGCTTGGAAAACACGTAGGATATTGTTTTCATCTAGCACACACAAGATATCTAAAGTGTTAGAATACATTCATACAGATATGTGGAGTCCCAAGAGCAATCCCATTTTTTATGGTAACAAATATTTTTTGTCTATTATTAATGATTTCTCCAGACGTGTGTAGGTTTATCTGTTGAAAGATAAAAGTGAAACTTTTATTAAATTTAAAAATTTGAAAGTTCAAGTGGAGAATCAGACTAGCAAAAAGATAAAATATTTGTGTAATGATAATGGTCTTGAATTCTGCAATACTGATTTTGATAACTTGTGTAATGAGTGTGGTATATTACTAGACATAAAATTATTCCTTACACTTCCCAACAGAATGAGGTTGCTGAAAGGATGAATTGTACTTTGCTTAATAAGGTTATATGTATGGTGTTGAGTTCTAGTGTGCCTAAATCGCTTTGGGGTAAAGCTGTTATGACTGCTTGCTATCTGACTAATTTAACTTCACTCACTGCTTTAAATGGTCATACTCTTTATGAAAAATAGCACGGTAAATGTGATGATTATACCATGCTTAAAACTTTTGGTTGTACTACTTTTTCTCATTAGAGTGGGGGAAAACTTGAACCTAGAGCTAGGAAGTGTGTCTTTCTAAGCTACCATGAGGGAGTTAAGGGATATAAGTTGTGGGATAGAAGCTAAAATGATGTAAAGATAATCATAAGTAGAGATGTCAAATTTAACGAGTCAGAGATGCCTTGTCTAGAGAGTGAAAAACAGCAAGAAACAATTAGTTATGAATCTCCAGTTGAGGTGGAGAGAGTGAGCACCCCATTACCCGTCTCTCCTAGTGAGGTGGAGGGTGATAACCAACAAGATCAACATGTTGTAGAGAATGAGAGGGATGCTGATGTGATAAAAGACCATCCCGTTGACCAAAACCCTCTAACTAATTATCAATTAGCTAGAGATGGAGAGAAAAGACAATGTAGGGAACTCCAAAAGATGTCTGACTATACCATAGCCTATGCTAGTTATCAAGAACTAGTGGATAGGGAGCCCAATACCTATGAGAAGGCTATGCGATATGAAAAGTCTAAGGAGTGGGTAAGTGCTAATAGAGGAGATGAGCTCTCTAGCTAAAAATCAAACATGGGAATTAGTACATAAACCTAAGGATAAATCCATTGTGGGATGTAAACGGGTTTATAAGGTAGAAGAGGGAACCACTGAGAGTAAGCATGTGAGATACGAGGCTAGGCTAGTAGTCAAGGGACAGTGGTACAAGAAGTTTGATTCATATGTTCTTTCAATTGGTTTCAAGATGAGTTAGTTGGATCATTGTTTGTATTACTCGCACCACAGCACAAATGATTGTGTGTATTTGTTATTCTATGTGGTTGATATGTTATTGATTGGTTATAACATGAAAGTGGTAAACAATATTAAAAATTAGTTAAGTAAAGAATTTGATATGAAAGACCTTGGGTATGCTAAAAGGATACTTGGCATGGAAATAAATAGAGATATGTCTAATTCTTAGTTAATTGTATATCAAAATTCATATGTGTTTAAGGTTTTGAAAAAATTTGGTATGCTAGATTGTAAATTTGTCTATGTACCTCTTGGTAATCATTTTGTTTTGTCTAAAAAACAATCACTTAAAAATGAAAAAGAAGTTGCATATATGAATAAAATTCCCTATTCAAATGTAATTGGTTTTGTGATGTACTTAATGGTTTGTACTAGGCCAGACTTGACTTTTGCTGTTAGTAATTTGAGTAAGTACATGTCTAATCCAGGACCTACTCATTGGGAAGTTTTGAAATGGTTGCTCAGGTATTTGAAAAGTACATATTATGTGGGGTTAATAAATAAAACGGTTTCTAATGGTGTGAAACTAAAGGGTTTTACAGATTACGATTATAGTGAAGATATAGATAATAGGAAATTTACCTCATCTTATGTGTTCACTTTGTGTGATTCGTGTGTTAGTTGGAAATCTCAACTCCAACATATTGTTACTCTTTCCACTACTGAATCTGAATATATAGCTGCTACTGAAGCCTTTAAAGAAGCTATGTGGTTTAAATGTTTACTTAATGAACTATGTGTTTTAAGTGATAATATGACTATATATTCTGATAGTCAATCAACTATTCATTTGTGTAAGAACCCTATTTTTCATAAATGCACTAAACATATAGATGTTAGACTGTATTTTATTAGAGATGTGGTATCTCAAAATTTGATTAAACTTGAGAAAGTGCATACAAATTATAACTCTACAGATATGGGCACTAAGGTGCTCACTTTAGTAAAGTTTAGAGGTTTTCTTACACTTCTAAACATTGGTACAAGTACGTTGAGTTCTAATTAATTTAGAATTCATTTTTTGATAACTACTGAGCATGTGTCTTTTGAGTTTTGCAGATTTTTTGTTTGGTACCGATGTGGAGGTTTGTTGGAATTTTTGGTTCCAAACAAACAAAGAGGCAATGATGATTAAACAGTCGGTTTAATTATACTTCGTAGGTTTGACCAATGATTGAAGACTTATTATTAATGTCCAATCTTCAACAATTAGGCAGCCTAATTACAAAAACGGGTAAAAGTACTTTGTAGTTAACTTTGAGTAATGGACTACGATCCAGTTGCTCAATTAATTAATCCTAGGTTAATCCATTTATATTAGGGCATTTAAATTGGTCATTGGCTTGCAATATATATATATATATATATATATATATAGTAATTACTTATGATGTAATTATATATAGTGGATGCCCTATTATTTGAGTGAGTGCTCTAAGCTGCGGCAAAAGAATTGAGGATTTTCCTTAGTAGATTATGAGAGTTGATAATATACCTTTGTTTATTATCCAACACTCCATAGCCAAGTAAGGCAAGTTTTTTTCATTTCTAATTAAAATGGCTTCTAAACAACACCAAACACTAAGATTAATTAAAATAAAATTCTCATACGCACAATAACAAATAATTCAAAGTGCTCCTACTGATGTTAAAAGTTTTAAAACTAAATTTCTTCTTACGCAACATGACCTAGTTAATTAGTATTGCTCTTTAATGTTTCGACGTGATTTATATTTGGAGCTACTTTATATTCTTTGCAATTTTAAATGTATACAAATCAACGAGGAAAAGTGAATTAAGACAAAAATAAATAAATAAATAAAAATTCTTAATAAAGAAATTTTCGCATGAAGACCTGCATTCAAATAGAAAATGTTGGCCAGTTAATGGATAATGCAAAAGTTGTTTATTAGGAACGGAGACCTAATTTCCAAATATATGAAAAGTTAGATTTTTAAAATGCGACAAAATATTAATCCGAGACTTAAGTTTTCACTTCCGCAAAGGTTAAGAACCTCGGTGCCAATTTCATTTATTTGTTTTTGCCTTCAGAGATAAAAAAAATGGGAAAATGGCACATTTTGAAGTCAAAGTAAACAGAAAAAACAAAAGTAGACTACAAATTCCACAATTATGAGGCCAACCAACAATAAAATCAAAGACCATGCAGATGTAGTTGCAAATTAGTCAAGTCATTACACTTATCTATCATAAAAATAAATACTCTCTTAATCCTTTTTTAATTCTTCTTTTTATGAGCTAAGTTAGAGTTATGAATTATAACTAACGTTGAAATGGGGTGACTTAGCATATGTTTGGTAGTGCTGAAATTATATTTTAATTACTTATATTATAAGTTGTGAGTGAATGCGTGGATAAAAATGAATTGTAAGTTGTGAGTCCTATAAAATGTGTAGATAAAAAGTATGTTTGACCAACTGAAATTATAATTTAAGCAATATCAAATATATGCTTAATTGAAATGTAAATTAACATTATATTTTGCCATGTCACTTCTTTATGATTGGATGGGTAAATACTATTCTACGTAAGTGTACATTTACTAAAATGTCAATTAGGTGACTATAATTCAATTTATTTTAATTGGGTAAATACACTTTAATTTTGTATCAATTACGGTAATTAAGTTCAATTTCCTCATTAATTGATGTCCACATTAGTGATTTACGTTTGTTTAGGTGACGAAATTGGACAAAGTTACCTTATTTGAGATAAAATTAAAGTGTAATTATGCGATTGATACAAATTGAAGTATATTTACCTAACTAACATTTGAGCGAAACTACAGTTACAAGAACTATAAATTGTGGTTGGCAGGCTACAAGCTACTACATGACTATAATTATTTGTTAGGGCTGGTGTTGAACCAAAGTTTTGTGATAAACTCCATTCTCATATAACAATCATTTTTTTTTTTTTAATTCGGTTGATCAAAAATTCTACTTTTAAGGAAAACGCATTTGGAGAAAATATGAAAAGAGCTAAATTTTATAATTATTGATTACTATAGCAGAGATACACTAAGATTGAAATTCTCAAACGCACAAAAACAAATAATTCAATGTGCTCTTAGTAGTGTTAATGGTTTTCAAACTAAATTTCTTCTGACACAAGATAAACTTAGTTAATTAGGATTTATCTTTAAAGATTCGACAGAATTCATATTTTCAGCTGCTTCATATTTGTTGCAATCTTAAATTTCTACAAATTAACGAGAAAGAGTGAAATAAGATAATAATTTTCTTAGTAAGGTATGTTTAGTAGAAAACTGCATTCAATTAGAAAATGTTGAATAATTAATGGACAATGCAAAAGTTGTGTATTAGGAACGGAGCTAATTTCCACATGTATGAAAATTAAGGGATTTAAATACGACAAAAGATTAACTGGAGTCTTAAATATTCATTTATAAAAAGGTTAAGAACTTCGGTGCCAATTTATTTTATTCTTTGGGAAAATTTGAACATTTCAAAGTCAAAGTAAACGGAAAAAACAAAAGTAGACCACAAATTCCATTGTGAGTCCCACCACAACCAGAAACAATAAAATCAAAGACCATGTATTTGCAAAGTCAATTCATTACGCTAATCTAGAATAAAAATAAGTACTCATTACATCTTTTTTAATTCTTTGAGATAATTTTTCCAGAGCAATCATCCTTTTTTAATTCTTCAATTTAAGAGCTAAGTTAGAGTTATGAATTATAACTAACGTACGACTTAATTGAAACAATCAATATTATATTTGGTCGTGTCGCCAACTCAACATTTGTTAGTTTTTAAAAGTTATTTTTGATTTTCACATTAGTTGGACAAATAGATATGAATTGAGCGATCAACTTTAAGATAATGTGAAAATTGGATGACTTGATTAAAACCCAACAAATCAAGTTTATTTTTTAGTTTGGATGGCGAAGTATTTTCTTTTTCCTTGAGTTTGTTTCCTACAATCTTATCCAATCGTATAATCACTTAATTTAATAAATGTTGTCCACCGTCACATGTTAATGTGTTGAGATGGTAAAATCGATACTGAATTTCACTTCTCATAACATCAACCTAATGAGAAAATAGAAAATAAATGAACATTTGAAAGTCAAAATCAAAAGAAAAATCAAAAGTATATCACAACCAACACCATAAAAATCAAAGACCATGTTTAATGTGGTTGCAAAATAAATATATAAATCTCGACATCCTACTAGAAAATGTGGAGTATTGGTAATGAAGGCTCCAAAAGTTAATTATTTATATTTGGATTATTTAAAGAATGCAATTATCAAGAAAAATATATTCATCCAATGCGTGGTCAATCAACTTTATTTTTATATTTGGAAAAAAGTGGAGTCGTCGACAATTAATGGAGCAATGAGCACCATTGATCATAAATTACCTTGTTCTCCAGGAAGCTTTATTCTTAATATATATATACTTATATCAAACACATTATTACAGCCCCCCTTCCTAATCTACTTTATACATTTCAAATTAACCATGGGAAAGAATGTGATCTTTACATTGCTGGTAATGCTTTACTTGTTTATCTATGTTGTTGCATCTTTCAATAGCTCAACTGATGAGTATGCGCTTCTAGCCTTCAAATCTCAAATAACTTCTGATCCAAATAAAATCTTGGCTAAGAATTGGTCATAAGGAACCTCGTTTTGTAACTGGATTGGTATTACTTGCAGCACAAGATATCAGAGAGTTAGAGGCATAAATCTAGCAAATATGGGTCTAGGAGGTACAATTGCTAAAGAAATCGGTGGACTCTCTTTTTTGAGATCCTTGATTATTAGCGAGAATAGTTTTTATGGATTTATCCCTGATGAAATGGGTAATTTACGCCAACTTCGAGAAATAGAGATGCAATACAATGAGCTAAACGGTGTTATTTCAACAAGTCTTGGATTTCTTGAAAATCTACAGAAATTAAATCTCTCCTATAACAGATTCAATGGGAATATTCCTAACGGGATTTTCAACATCTCTTCTTTGATAGAAATTGATTTACGAAGCAATAGTCTCTCAGGAAGCCTTCCTACGGATATATGCTATAATCTTCCAAAGCTAGAGATGCTAAGAATTTCACTTAATCAAATAAGTGGCAACATTCCTCCAAGCTTGGGAACATGTACGAATCTTAAACTACTCTCTTTTTCGTACAATAATATTGCTGGAAGCATTCCAATGGAAATTGGGAACCTGTCAAAGCTTCAAGTTCTCTATCTAGGAGCAAATAATTTGATAGGTATGTTCAAAGCATTGGTCGTGTACATACATCTCCCAATACACTAGATAACATTTTCCATAAATTGCCAAAAAATTACAAATATATTGTAGTCCCTTTACATCATAAATATGTTTTACATGATTAGTGCTATACGTGTTGATGCCCACTGAATATATATCCTTTTGCATAGCTACATTAAAAGTTAAGTATGTACTTACCCTGAAACCTCGATTCTGTATTTTGAAACTATGAACCAATTTTGGCCTATAAATTGTTCGTGAAAAAGCATGTGGAAAAGTCGATCAACAAAACCTATATAAAGAATAAAAGATATAATCACATGATCTAAACAAAAATAAAGATGCAATATTCAATATAATATGACTTGACGGTCAAGTTTGGAACAACCCAATTAATCTACACTACATATTGATAAGATTCTTAGCCGAGGGCATGATAGCTATATGTAGTCGCATAATATTTGTTACACTTCTATCGAACTACACCGGCTCTATTGCTTTTGTGCTCTAGTTCATTTGGTGGTAAATGTCAACTTAGTAATTGCTAGAGGATATTATGTGTATATGTGTTATGTGATTATAAGGAATGTTTTTTTAGGAGACTTACCTTCAATCATCTTCAATATCTCTTCTCTACTTCAAATCTCGGTTCGAGAAAACATAATTTCTGGAAAGTTTCCTGAAGATCCGTGCAACCGACCTACGATGCTTGAGTACTTAGACTTTGGTGACAACAAGTTTCATGGAGAGATACCTCCAAGTCTATTGAAGTGTCATGCACTTCAAACTCTTAACATCTCTCGCAATAAATTCAGAGGAAGTATTCCACGTGAAATTGGAATCTTATCAGCACTACAATGTTTAGATTTAACATACACTGACTTCACAGGTACTTAATTATTCAGATTAAATTAATTAGTTGGTACTTCTTCTCTTTAATTAGATATATTTCTTGTTAATTTAACATTTAATATTTTAAAATCTATATGTTTAAATGGATTGACAGGAAATATTCCAAACGAAATTGGAAACCTGTCAGCACTGGTATATTTATATTTGGATAGAAACGGCTTCATTGGTACGTAACTCAATCTCCTAGCATTTTAATCATTTTACATTCTTTTGATAAATGTTTTTCAGCTTGTGATAAAGATGGATACGGCTAGCTTCATTTTAATGTTTTGTCGGATTTTAATTATCTTTTCATTATTAATTGGATTTATTTTATATATATATATATAATTTGGTAGTTTGAAGACCTATTTCTTTATTAGCTGCAAAGATGAGCTTTGTTCTTTGGAGTATTTTGATTAGAAAAATATCATAGTTTTTGTTCTAAAGTTTTCGACCTGAATATTGGTATTTTGGTATTTAGTGTAATCAATGATTTGTCGATCTAGATCAATTATTTGGAATTAGCTTGCCTATCAATGAATTATTATTTTCTAAATTCATAATCATTCTAAGAATCGACGTGTTTTTAGATTTTTATTATATTTTGATATATTGTTGGTTTTGCACTAGAGGTGGCAAAAAAGTTCATCGGCTCGTGGGCTCGTCGATTCGGCCCATGAAAGTTCGGCCCAACTCAAGCTCGTTTAGGACAAGTACGAACAAGGGCCGAACTCGTTCGGCTCGACCAAAAAACGAGCTGGCTCGTGGGCTCGCCCCACGATCCGACTCGTACAGCTCGTGGAAACGAATCCACGAGCCGGCTCAGCTCGTGGCTCGTGCAACGGTCAAATGATCGTGACCGTTTGATGTTGATCCAACGGTCACGATCATGTGATCGTTGGCCACCTTTATTATTATTATTTTAATTTCATTATTTTCCTATAAATACTCATATTATAAACTCATTTTTTCACAATTGAATCTCTTATTCTATTATATACTAAATCCATTAACAATTCTTAAATTTCATTCTCTCAAGTCTCAATATTAGTGTTATAATGAAGTTTTAATTTTCTTCTTCTACTAATTCTATACATTTCTATTTTTCTACTTTCTATCACATATTCATCTTATCCTGTTCTCTTAATTATATTATTCCAAATGGCCTACAATCGAAGTGATGATGATTTCAGTGGTCTGAATAACATTTCAATTCCAGACGATATTATTGATCAGTTTGGTGGTAGCAATGATTCAATTAATTTGGAAGACGTTCAAGAATATGCCGATACACAAACAACATTCGGTTCTAACATTAAATGAAAAGCCACCAAACAAAAAGGCTAAATGCTGGCAGTATTTCGAGTTGGTGCCGACTGGTAAACTAGTGGCGAACTCCCTGAGTACAAAGCACGGTGTAAACATTGTCAAAAGAAGTTGGCATGATAAAAGGAGACAGGCACAACCTATCTAAACAGACACTTAAAAAGTGTCAATTCAAACATGTAGGTTTAGAAACAAATTAGGCACAACTCTAGTTTGGATCTCCGAGAGTCGGGTCCAGTAGTCCCAATCTCAACACTTGGATAAATTCACAAGAACTTATGTACCGTGAAGGACTGCCGAAATTGGTGGCAAATGTCGAGTTCCATTGAGCTTAGTGGAAAATCCTCATTTCACGAACTTTATCCAAAAATATCTCCAATCAAGGTGCGTTAATATTTCTAGAAATAATCTTTGTAAAAACACTATTGTTAGATATAATACAAAGAAATAAGCTATTATAAATGATATTAATAATTATAACAGTGTTTTATCTTTTGCCTTATGGACAGGTAATAACCAAAAAGGATATATATGGTTGCAACTGCACACTACATTAATAATAATTGGACAATAGACTATCTTCATAATGAAAATAATATTTTTACTGTTTTATTGGGTGTGTTACGTAAATTTAATTGTGATTTCCAAGGTTCGTAGTTTTACATTTGATAATGCAGGCCCCAACAACATAGTAATTGAGAAATTCATTTGACATTGTAGTCCAGAATTTGATGGTATTTTATTTTACATTCGTTGTGTATATCATGTGTTTAATTTAATTGTGCAAGATGGATTAGAATTTATACAGCCCCAATTACAAAAAATTAGATATGCTATGAATTAAATTACAGTCTCACAAAAAAGAAAACAAGTTTTTTCTGTTCTATGTCTAGAAAATGAGCTGCAATCAAAATATTTTTGTACTAATGTTGGCTATATATGGAATTCTATATATCTCATGTTTGAATCTTGTGAAGATTTTATAATGGCTGACACTCACACGGCTCAGAATATAATTTGGAATCATATGACTGGGAAATATGTGCTTATGTTAGAAATTTTTTGAAAGTTTTTTACGACGCAACAACTGCATATTCTGGTGTATATTATTCAATTCAACTATTGCGCTTATTTTAAATCATTTCTATTATATTGCTAACAATTTTACTAGGTATAAGAATTTTGCTCTTTTTTATGATATTATACATGTCATATAAACTAAATTTAGAAAATATTGGGAACAATTGCCTATGTTATTTCTACTAGAATGTATTATGGATCATAGACTTAACTTAGAAGGTACGAAAGTAATAATAATGGCAATTTCACAAAAATTAACATACAGAAATCCAATAACGTGTAGTAATTTAGAACAAACTTTATGTGAAATGTATGAGATCTATGCTGAAAAGGCTGGTACGAACGTTGTACGACCCCCTGTTCCAACATGTACTTTGTCATCAACTGATGACATTAACTTATGGAGTTACGTGAGTACACATAAGAGTGATCAAGGTCAACAATCAGTTAGTTATTCTTCTACTTCTTCACTTACCCGTTATAGTGATACATATGTAGAGTTAGTTAGGTATTTCGCGCATGATGTGCTTAGTATTTTAGATGATGAAGAGAGAAATTTTTTTGAAATACTACAATTGTGAAGACAACATCAACGTAGTTACCCAATTCTATCAAAAATGGCATGTGATCTACTAACACCTCCGGCCTCAACTGTAGCATCGAATGCTGCATTTAGTATAAGTGTCAAAGTTCTGTCTGATTTCAAGTCAATACTCAAATCCGACATTTTAGAAAGCTTACTTTGTCTAAAGGGTTGGGATGACGACGAACTTCAAAACAAAGTAGACAGAATAATAATCGAAAAATTTGAAGATTTGAATATGGATTATTCAAATTTGTAGTGAGTATTATTTTGCATTAGTATTTGATATTTTTTTGTCTTATTTTAATAAAAAATTGTACACGTTACATTTTGTTCGTGTACAATTTTAATTCTGCCTACTTTCAAAGTAGCCGGTCCTAAACCCAAAAAAAAAAATAGAAGGGTTTTCAACTTTTAATTTTTAATATAAAGAATTCCTGATATTTTATTTTATTTTCATTTTCAAATTTAAAAAAAAAAATTTAAGGGTCGAGCTGAGCTCGACTCGGCTCTGCTCGGCTCAGCTCATTGCCATTCATATTTTACACTACATCAGCTTGTTTACTCAATAACTTAATATTCTAAATTAATTTATACATTTGTCATTCTAAAATCATTCTTATTTAGCTCAGCTCGACCCATTGTCATCCATATTTTACACTACATCAGCTTGTTTACTCAATAACTTAAGATTCTAAATTTATTTATACATTTGTCATTCTAAAATTATTATTATTTTAATAATAAATATTAGGGCTGTCAATTTCGGAAGGAAATTTGGCAAATAATTTTGCCATCAATGCAATAATGGTACTTTAACATTTATTTTTTGGTAGTGACGCTCATAACATATGTGTTTTATTGTGTAATTTGTCCTTTTCGATGAAAAAGACCCACCTTAATTTTAATTAGAAAATTTTAAAGTGGGTCCTTAACCTCTGGAAATTGTGAAGTGGTTCCATGCCTTTTTTGTTTTTTATAAAAAAAAATTAAAGAAAACTACTGAGTTGTTTTCTTGATTTAGAATTAAAACTTTATTGATCAAATTAATAATACGTAAATTATTTTGTTTATTTGATGAAGTGTATTATGAAATAACTTAAATTTAAGCTATTAATTAGCTAACATGTTAAAGCAATTATTAGTTTTATTATTAAGTAATTTCAATAATTTAAAATTTTAAACTTTTATTTTGGTTATAACAAAGAAAAAATAGAAACAACCCTTGTTTCACAAACTATATCCTCAAATACTTTCATTTAATCGAGCTATTTGTTTATTAACTACAAATATATTTATATAGAGCTCCAACTGTATTCTTTATTTTTTTAATTTATCTTTTTATCATCATTCGACAAAGAAAATAAAGAACACATAATTCGTAAATTAATTTTTTAGTATTTTTATGTTAAACAAAACACAATAAGATCGGTTGGATGTCATAAACTAATATACGTCATTTTGTTATTTATTTATCTTAGTTTTTATTTAAATCTTTCACATCGCAAAGCAATTACATACACTTGAAGCACAGTAATTGAAATAAATTTTCCTACTGAAAATTTTAATTGACATGACACTAATGATATATTTAGTACGGTAAATTAAATATTAATAATTAAAGATTTGGGACCTATTTGTACTTTTTCAAAAGTTTGGGGATCCAACTGCAACTTTTTCTAATTAAAATTAAGGCCATATTTGTCTTTTTTTTCATAGAAACAAATGTTAGGGACATTTGTGCCGAGAAACAAATGTTCGAGATGATTACCACAATGAAAGCAAAGGTTAGGAGCCATTTGTGCTAAATTCCCATTTCTTAATTTAAAAGTTTGATTTTTTACATTAACTATTTATAATTTTAGTATTGTTATTCGATAATACCTTTTGAAATTTTAAATATTTCACTTTTGGATTTCATTTTTTAATTTTCTAAATTGTATTGACAGGAAGCATTCCATATGAAATTGGAAACTCATCAGCACTTGAATATTTGTATTTGAATTTGAATAGCTTGACAGGTTTGTATCTGCTACATATTAGTACTTTTGATATTCATTTGAGTAGATTGACAAACACCACATTACAGGAACAGTTCCATATTCAATTGGCAGTTTATCAAATTTGAAGGAATTGAATATTGGTAGCAACAGTCTTCAGGGTCAGATACCTGAATCCATCTTCAATCTCTCCATGTTACAAAAACTTGGTTTTGCAAACAATAATATCTCCGGCAATCTTCCGTCGTCAATAGCCAATAGGCTCCCTGATCTCAAAGGTCTCTATGTTGGTGGCAATCGATTGAGTGGAGAAATTCCTGGCAATATTTCAAAATTTTCAAAGCTTACTGTATTGGATCTTACTGACAACTCCTTCAGTGGAAGTGTACCCATGAATCTTGGGAATTTACAGAACTTACAGATTCTAAGATTTGAGTATAATCAGTTGACAAATGATCCTTCAATGCTCGAATTGGATTTTCTTATTTCATTGAAAAATTGTAGGCAGTTGAAGGAAATACGAATCAGCGGAAATTCTTTTGATGGAATGCTTCCAAGAGCCTTGGGTAATTTGTCAGCATCTATTGAAGCTTTCACTGCCGGTTTTTGTGGTATTAAAGGTATAATTCCTAACGAAATTGGTAATCTGAGAAACTTGATCGAGTTAGACATTGGAGGCAATAAATTGACAGGAACCATTCCTGACACATTCGGTCAATTAAGAAAACTGCAAATGGTGAGACTTAATGACAATAAACTAGGGGGGTCAATACATGACAAGCTTTGCAATCTGACAAATCTGTTTCTCATAGATTTTGGGATTAATAAGCTCTCTCAACAGCTACCAACTTGTTTAGGAAATCTTACTTCTTTACGGGAATTTTATTTACATTCCAACTCATTGACTTCAACTATCCCATCCACACTATGGACTAACAAGGAAATTCAAATAATGGACCTGTCATATAATTTGTTCAACGGTTCGCTGGATCCAGAAATGGGCAACATCAAGAGCATGAGAAAGTTATATCTATCAGGAAATCAGTTCTCAGGCGAGATTCCAAGCAGTATTGGACAACTTCAGAATTTGGTAAATCTAACATTATCAAACAATCGGTTACGTGCTCCTATACCAGAGTCGCTTGGTAATATGATTGCACTGCAATATTTGGATCTATCCAAGAACAATCTCTATGGTGAAATCCCCAGGTCATTGGAGAAACTAAAGGACCTTGTGTATTTCAATGTTTCGTTCAATGAACTCAGTGGTGAAATTCCAAATGGAGGGCCTTTCAGGAACTTAACTGCAGACTTTTTCGTAGGAAATAGTGAATTGTGTGGAGCTTCTCAATACAAGGTCATGCCATGCAAGGGTAATGCAACTAGCTCGTCAAGCAAGACCAGAATTTTGAAGTATATTTTACCATCAACTGCCTTGGTAATAATTCTAGCCATTATTTTGGTTTATTTAATGAAACGTCGTAATAGGAATACACTTCTTCCAGCTCAGTCTACTTCCCCCATCACCATCAAGAGGATTTCATATTATGAAGTTCTTAATGCTACCAATAAATTTGGTGAAGAGAATTTGATTGGCATAGGCAGTATTGGTTCAATATACAAAGGAATATTTTCAGATGGAATGATTGCAGCTATTAAGGTCTTTAATTTAGATTTGGAAAGTGCAAACAAGAGTTTTGATACAGAGTGCCACATACTGTGCAATATTCGTCACAGAAATCTCGTTAAGGTAATTAGCAGCTGCTCTAATCTTGATCTTAAAGCCTTGGTGTTGGAATATATGCCTAACGGAAACCTAAACAAATGGCTTTACTCTAGCAACTCTTACCTGAATATAGCTCAAAGATTGGAAATAATGATAGATGTGGCATCTGCACTCGAGTATCTACATCATGGGTATCCCTCTCCAATTGTCCATTGTGATTTGAAGCCGAGCAACATACTTCTAGATGAAGACATGGTTGCCCATGTTGCAGACTTTGGCATTGCCAAGCTTTTCACTGAAGACCAAAGAATTTCGCTCACCAAGACGTTGGGCACCATTGGATATATGGCTCCAGGTAAACAGTTATGTCAACTATTTATATATAGAGTCAAATGTAATCATGTAAATGTTCATAAAACTAGGACAAAATGCTGATGTAGCATTGTAGTTTTTCAAAATTTACATAATTAGATAATGTACTGTTGTATTCTTTTAATCCTGTTCTTTTTTTTTATTCTAGTTTCGTTTTCATGAAGTCAATAAGTGAATCAAATTATATCAAAGCGGCTAAAGAGATAAAGGAAATATTGAAATGGTAAATTTATTAGAACTTGTAGGTTGATCTTACAAATACTTCTTGGGCAAAGAAATGTTGTGCTTTATTTCTGGTGTTCTATTTACCATTTACTTAATTCTCATTTATTAACTTGTTATTTAACATTTCACTTGTTAATTGATCATATATGCCAATTGTTGTAGAGTATGGATCGACAGGATTAATATCAACTATGGCGGATGTTTATAGCTACGGGATTATGTTAATGGAAACATTTACCAAAAGGAAGCCAACAGATGATATATTTGTCGGGGAGTTCACCATGAGGAGATGCGTGTTTGAATCATTCCCTGATGCAATAATGCAGATAATGGATGGGGATGCAGTGAAAGGATTTGAAAAAAATATTCAAGCTAAAGAGAGCTGCTTCAGATCAATCATGGGAATAGCACTAGAATGCACAGCTGATTTGCCCGAGGAGAGGCTCAATATGAAAGATGTCCTAACAAAGCTCAAGAAGATCAAAACTGAATTTTCAAAGCATAACTAAGGTGGAATAAGAAGAAGAAGGTTTGGTTCTTTATCACCTTTACTTTTTCCATCTCAGCACATAAAAAGATGAATATTTGAAGTAAATTTCATTAATGAAATCAGAACCTATTTTCACTATTAATTCTCTTAGAATCTAGGCTTCATATTGACCACTATCTAAAACATACTTTAATCATCTCTGAGAAGCTTATTTTATGTTTCTATTGCAGAAAAGTTGGCAATCATTCTGAAATTCTTAAGCTCTGTTTGGCTGCCAGCGCCTGTGTTACGGCGTATTATCACTGTCTTGTGCCCCCGAAAACAGTAACATAATGTAATTTTTTTGATGAATAAATAATTTTGTGAAGTTACTGTAAAATAAATTAAACGACATTTGTGTATTTGGTTAATCTGCTGTGAGATGTGGTGGTGAAAGAAAATCTCAATGTCTTCATTATGTGAGAATATCATTACCTTGTGTTCTTATCCTCTTCATTTGATACTTGACAACAATGATTTAGTGCCAAGATGCAGCAAATTATTTTCATGTGCCAAGAGCATTAAATCTTGTTTCTTTTGACATAATACTGACAAGTTGATAAGCAAATGTTTTATTGAAAATTATTATTTTAGCAAAATTGCAATATCCTGTTTGATTTTGTTTCTGATGACCTGGGGAACATCCCTCAAGTGGAAATCAAAATCAGGATTGAAGAAGTGGACAAAAGAAGATGTGAACCTGAGCAACATGCAGAAACAGGGAAGGCAGCTCGGTTCTTGAAACTAGGCCTTTTCTTCACTCGGCTGTTAAGATTTTTATGGAAGAATTCACTCAAGGAGAGATGGTGAAGAATATAGCAGATTCTTCTTAAATTGCTCAAGTGGAAGAAGAAACTGAGAAAATGGTGTTTGTCTCTGATCCATGGGCTTCATTGACGAATTCAAGGGCTTCCTCTGTTGGAAAAGATGCAATTTATCAAGAATTTGAGCAAAAGAAAGATGGGATAGGGCTATCAATTGAAATGGATTACTGCTGCCTCAACTCCATTTATATTGGATGATTAGTCTCACAAAATTCGACAAACCTTAAACAACTACGATGGACAATGTTGAAAAAGTAAACCAAATTATTTTATGTAGAACCATTCATGTACTGATTTATTTGAGTCAAATGTCTCCTAAATTTCTACTAAATTGTTGTATTTGAGGAGCCTCGTTGAAAATTAGATAGTCACATTAATTTTCTATGTCATCTAGCTTCTATAAATTGGGCTACAATCTGATGTATTTTGCAAGGTATTGAAATAAAAAACTTTCTCAGATTAAGTATTAAGATGTCTTGCCTTCAAATTGGTATCAGAGCCTACAAAAAAAATACAGAAATAGCTGCAGCAACAGATTTTGGAAAGAAAAAAAAAAGTCATGGAAAATTCATATATTCTGGTTTCTCTTATTCCTCATTTTAATGGGGAAGACTCTGATTATTGGAGCCACAATATGAGAGTTTTGCTGAAATCATTGAAGCTCTGGAGTATTGTTGATGAAGGTTTTGAAGATCCAGATAATGGAGATGGATTAACTCAAGCACAAAGAAATGCTTTGAATGAACAGTAAGAAAAAGACAGTAAATCTCTTTTTCACATTTACCAAGCAATTGAAAGACTGGTGTTTGAACGAATATCAAACGCGGAAACGTCAAAGCGTGCTTGGGAGATTTTACAGACTGCACATCAAGGAGAAGAGAAAGTAAAAAAGGTACGTCTGCAGTCTTCGCGGTTAGAATTTGAGAAACTTGAGAAGGAAGAAGAAGAAAATATTTCAGATTATTTTACAAGAGTGGCCTCTATAGTAAATCAAATGTCATTCACTAGTGAAATTTTAGAAGATCAAAAGGTTGTGGAGAAAATTCTTCGAAGTTTGCCACAAAAATTCAACTTCATAGCTACCGCTATTGAAGAATTTAAAGACTTGTATCGCTTTCATTAGATGATTTACTTGCATCTTTAAAATCTCATGAATTACGAGTAAAGCACAGGAATCCTCCTTCCCCTGACCAAGCACTTAAATCTCAAATTTTGGGAGGCCTTGGTTCAAATAATTTCATTGGACAAAGTAGGAGAAGAGGAAGATCTCGAAGCCGAGGAAGATGGTACAATTCTTGAGAAAGAGGAAGAGAATTTCGAAGTGGTGGAGATTCTAAAGAAGAAGAAAAAGACGACTACACAAAATATTCTCAACGGGGACGAGGCCGAGAATATATACAAAAAGGTAAAAAAAAATAATAATAATAATAATAATATGTTGAATACTACAATTGTCATCAACCTGGACATAAAAGCAAAGATTGTTGGTATAAGCAAAATGAATACATTGAATATTGCTATTATTGTCACAAACCTAGCCATAAAAGCAATGAGTGTTGGCATAAGAAGAAGGATGGTAAAGCTGGAACAAGTTTTATTCGTCAAGATGACAATATCGAGAAAAACAATTGTGAAGCTTTATTGCTTACATGTCATGATAATCACAAGAATGATGTTTGTTATTAGGACAATGGTGCTAGTAAGCATATGACATGAAATAAAGCCTTTTTTTTTCTAAATTGTTGGAATCAGACATGTGGCACGTCACAAATTGGTTATGCAAATTGGTGATGCAAGAGTGTTGTAGAATTTATAAATTGCAAGTGCACAATATCGCAAATAAGTAATAAAGTGGATCTAATGAGTCCGAATTATCGTTTCCACGAAGACTATTTTATTTAAATAATAGCTCAAGTAATCTCAATCATAATCTATTGAAAATAAGTTGAAATATATTTATTTGAAAAATTAACCTATAACTATTAATTTAAAAAAAATAATGTGATAACTTATGTGAACACAAATATCAATAATTTATCAAATACGATGATTAAAGCATCGGGATCACGAATTCACCATAATGATCATATCCAATCTCTCCTCTCAAGTTTTCTTCCTAACGTTGTACTCGGTCAAATTCACGAATTAACCTAATTTACCTCTCTCGAGTTCAAATTAGTCCTATCTAATTAAGTTAACTCACTATATCTCTATGTGAAGTCATAATAATCATTAACTAGATGCATTAAATCTCATAAGAATTCAATTTAAGACCACAACAATAACAAAAGCGTATCTCTACATTTTATCCAATTGTTGGATTTTACTATATGGTCTAGATTAATAACTTACCTCTCGATTTGTTACAATCCACAATTCAATAAAATAATGTCCAATCATTTCAAGCATTATGAGAGGAAGTAAAATCAATACATAATCAACATATATTCAAAACTTGAGAATTGAAATTGAATAATCTAAACTATGTTACATCGTTCACAACTATGGTTTAGTTATACATCATAAAAGGATAAAACTAAAGAAGTGAATAGAATACATAACCGGGTTTGAAGCTAAAACAAAAAGTAGATGAAGATCTTGTACCAAGAATTTATCTCTTCCTTGCAAAGTTTGAAACCCTGGCTTGATACATGTAATTTTCCTCTTCAATCCCTTTTGATTATTATATTTGGTTCCTCCTTTATGTTTAAATCATAATCCCTATTTATATGTCCCAAAAATCCTAATTTAGTGTAGAAGTCATGTCCAAAAGAATTACCAAACTAGAGTTTGACTAGAATAAGGGAACTAAAATTCTGGTCATGAAATGCACTTGCGATTGCAAGGCCAAAATCGTTGCGATCACAACGTTATGTCTCATTCAATGCTGTTTTTCTCCTCTTGAACCTTGCGAGATCACAAAACTTCAACTTTCTCCCATTTTTGCAGCTTAAGTCCCTGATTTTTTGTACGATAAGTCCTTCATCTTTCTAATATCTCCACTTTAGTCCTTAGATTTCTTCTTTCATTTCACTTTCGTCCTCTTTTATTTGCAATCCAAGTCCTTCAACTTTTAGATGTTTGCAAGTTAATATCCATATTTATACTTTTATGCCAATTTAGTCCTTTTGCCAATTTTGCTCAAAAGACCACCAAACTCGGATCTAGACCTACAATAAAAAAATCAATACATAATTAAGTAAAATTATACTCAAAAGAACTCACAATAGTCTACTTTTGACGGTCTAAATAAGTGTAAAAATACACTTATCAAAGAGCTTACAAAATTAAAGGCATTGGAGATATTACAATTGAACCCAATGGTAGAAAAATTGAAAATATGTCTAATGTATATTGTGTTCCTGGTTTGAAAAGTAACTTGCTTGAGTTGGTTTTCTTCTAAGAAGAGGATTTGATGTTAATTTCTATAATAATATGTGCACTATGATTTGTGGAAGTCAGAATGTAAAAAGATTCCTTTGGCATCAAATAATTTGTTCCCTATTCAGCTAAAAGTCATTGGCATTACTTCTTGCTTTGCTAGCATGAAGGAATGAATCTCTAAATTGTGGCATGGCATGTACGGTCATTTAAATTACGGAGGCTTGAAGTTATTATCAACAAAGAAAATGGTGCAAGGTCTTCTTCAAATTGATCAGGTTCGTGATGTTTGTGAGGCATGCCAACTTGGAAAGCAGTATAGAGATTTATTTCCTCACAAGTCATCTTGGAGAGCTAATCAACCACTCCTTGTACATTCAAATTTGTGCGGACCAATGCCAACTTCATCCCTTGGAGGTAGAATATTTCATTTCTTTCATTGATCATTACAGTAGAAAAGTTTGGACATATTTTCTCAAAGAAAAATAACATATTTTCTCGAAGAAAAATATTATTGTTTTCAAGCATTCAAGAATTTCAAAGCTGAAGTTGAAAATTACTACGTCTTTTCTATTAAAACATTAAGAACTGATCGTGGAACTGAATATCTTTCAAACGAATTTGAAAAGTTTTGCAGCGATATTGGTATAAGACATGAATTGACAGTTTGACATACACCACAACAAAAGTGTTTGTGGGAGGAAAAATCGAACAATCATGGAAATGGCAAAATGTATGCTCAAAAGGAAGAAACTACCACGAGATTTTCGGGCAGAGGCAGTCGCTTGTGCAGAATATTTAATTAACATGTCACCATCAACAAGTTTGAAAAACTTGACTCCTCATGAAACCTGGTATGGATCTAAACCAACAGTTGGGCACTTGAAGATTTTGGTAGCCTTGCCTATGGTCATATTCCTGATGCAATGAGAACCAAGTTGGATAATAAAGCTGAAAAATGTATTTTCATTGGTTACAACAAGACGTCTAAAGCTTATAAATTATTTAACCCAATGAAAAGAAAATTGTGATTTTGATAAAAATGCAACTTTTGAAGAATCGAACAATAACTCATCTACAATATTTCATGAAAAAAGAAAACATTTTCAATGAGAATGATGATAGTTATACATTTTGTACATCTTCAAATTCTCCATTGGAAGAAGATTCTAATGAAGACCAGCAAAGAAGAAAAATGAGAAACATACAAGAACTTTATGATGCAATTGATACAAATACTCAAGAAAGTGTTGTTCTTTTTGCATTTTCGCAGGAGGAAGATCCAATTTCATATGATGCGGCAATAAAAGAAGAAAAATGGAGGCAAGCTATGAAGGAAGAAATTGAGGCAATTGAAAAGAATAACTCATGGGAGCTGGCCAATCTACCACCAAAGTAGAATGATATTGGAGTACAATGTGTGTTCAAGAGTAAGCTCAATTCATATGGTTCACTCAATAAGTACAAAGCCCGTCTTGTTACAAAGGGTTATGTCCAAAGAAAATGAGAAGGCTGCAATGAGGTATTTGCCCCCGTTTCTTGATTTGATACTATCCATTTAATCATTTCACAAGCAGCTTAAAATAATTGGAAGCTTTTTCAAATGGATGTTAAATCTGTATTTTTAAATGAATTTATCCAAGAAGAAATATATGTTGATCAACCACCTGGATTTGTAAAGGAATGAGAAGAGCAAAAGGTTTACAAGTTAAAGAAGGCTTTATACGGTTTAAAGCAGTCTTCAATAGCATGGTATAGTCGGATCAATGCATTTTTTGAGAAGAATGAGTTTCAGAATAGTCTCCGTGAACACACTTTATATGTTAAAAATGGGCCACGGGGAAGTTTTATCATTGTAAGTCTTTATGTTGATGATCGTGTATTTACCGAAACAATTTGGCTATGTTGTATGAATTTAGAACTTTGATGATGAAAGAATTTGGTATTACTGATATGGGGAAACTACATCATTTTTTGGGCATTGAAGTATACCAATTAGAAAGGGGAATTTTTATCACACAAAAAATCTATGCTAGAGAAATTTTGAAGAAATTTAAGAGGAAACATGCTCCATGCCCTTTGGGACAGAAATTTCGCAAAGAAGGGAAATGAACACTTGCCAACGCTACCATGTTCAAAAGTTTAGTGGAAAATCTAATGTACCTTGTAGCTACAAGGTCCGACATAATGTTTGATGTTAGTTTGATAAGCAAATTCATGGAAATGCCCTATTCAGAACGTTGGGAAGCTGTTAAAAGAATCTTAATAAATGTGAAGGGTACAATAGAGTATGACATCTTTTATCAAGCAAATGTTCCAATTGATCTTGTGGGATATACTGATAGTGATCTTGCACGAAGTATTGATAGTAGTAAGAGTACATCATGCTATACTTTTAGCATTGGAAGTGGAATGGTTTGTTGGAGTTCAAAGAAACAATCGATTGTTACTCTATCAACAACTAAAGCCGAATATATTGCAGCATCTTTTGGCAGATGTCAAACTATATGGTTGCGAGATATTTTCTTTTGTCGCTTGTTGTGCTTTTTCAGGTACCTCTCCTCCTTCGCTAGTGGCTAACTCTTGGGCCCCTTCACAGTGCCTCTTTTGGTTGATATCAATGTCCTCCAAATGCTCACTATGAACCTCTATCTCGTTCTCACCCATTTTTCCTTCGAACTCACTCATTTTCCAGCATAAACTTGTCACACAAAATTCAAAATTCTCAAAAGCTAACTACAAGAAAACTTTTACCAGTGGTTATAGTCTTGCGGAACCCGTGTGTTTCTCACAAACTGCGCCTACTTGTTAACATCAGAAAGTTAAAGCCAACAAGTCCTTATCCACATCCTTAGCACTACTAAAAATCGTCTTTTCACCAATGGAAATTTACCAACGGATTATTTCTGTTAGTAATTAGCAACTGATTATCCGTTGGTAAAAGTGATGACCTTTCAACTACGGTAATTAGCAACGGCTTTTCTATTGACAAAGGTAATAGTTTTCACCAACGAATTTTCACATTTTACCAACGGAATATCCGTTGTTGAAGAGTGAATCATATCACCAACAGAAATTCCGTTGGTGATATTAATTAATTTTTAAAACCAAAAAATAATTCGACCTTTCACCAACGGAATATCCGTTGGTGAAGAGTGAATCATATCACTAACGAAAATTCCATTTGTGATATTAATTAATTTTGAAAACCAAAAAATAATTCGACCTTTCACCAACAGAATATCCGTTGGTGAAGAGTGAATCATATCACGAACGGAATTTCCGTTGGTGATATTAATTAATTTTGAAAACCAAAAAATAATTTGACATTTCACCAACGGAAATTCCGTTGGTGAAGAGTGAATCTTATCACCAACGAAATTTATGTTGGTGATATTAATTAATTTTGAAAACCAAAATAATTCGACATTTAACCAACGGAATATCCATTGGGGAAGAGTATTAATTAATTTTGAAAACCAAAATAATTCGACCTTTCACCAACGGAATATCCTTTAGGGAAGAATGAATCTTATCACCAACGAAAATTCCGTTGGTGATATTAATTAATTTTGAAAACCAAAAAATAATTCGACATTTCACCAACGAAATATCCGTTGGTGAAAAGTTAATCATATTACCTACGAAAATTCCGTTGGTGATATTACCTTTCACCAACGGAATATCCGTTGGGGAAGAGTGAATCTTATCACCAACGAGAATTCTGTAGGTGATATTAATTAATTTTAAAGACCAAAAAATATTTCGACCTTTCGCCTACGGAATAGCCATTAGTGGAGTGGTTCATATTATATACGGAATATCCGTTGGTGAAAAGTGGTTCATATAAAAAAAATTCGAGCAATGTGATATTTTAAGTATAAGTGTTTAACACAATGTGAAATTTGATTTTTCACTAATATTTATTTTTTACTTTATAAGCAATTATAGAAAATGTTGCTCATTGAACTAATATGTATTATAAAAACATATATAATTATAAAAATTCATTTGTCTCCAATGGTTTTGTTGTAATTTCACAACTCTTCGGTCAAAGGTTCAAATCACATTACATCCATTCTAAATTAATAAAATAATAAAAATACTTGACAAAGCTTAGTGGATCGGGTCGGGCCTTTGGTGGGTCGAGTTGGTAGGTCGAGTTTCAAACCCATAATTGGCAAGTTGGGTCAGGGGTCTACCAAGTATATAAAATTAATTTTTTTAATTATTAAAAATTTGCACTATTACCTACGGAATTTCCATTGGTAATAGTTTTCGTCATTTCTGTTGCTATTTTGAAGGTCGCTGAAAGTGACCAACGGAATTTCCTTTGGTAAAAACGTGTGTCATTACCAATAGAAATTCCGTATGTAAAGGGTTGGGACATTACCAACAAAAATTTCATTGGTAATAGTGTGTGTCATTACCAACAGAAATTCTGTAGGTAATAGCACACATTTTTACCAACGGAAATTTCGTTTGTGACTTTCAGCTACCCTCAAAATAGTAAAGGAAATTTCGTTGAAAATAATCCGTTGGTAGCAACTATTAGGCACGGATATCGTGGCTTTAGCAACGGAAAATCTGTTTCTGAAGCCACGATTTTTTGTAGTGTATCAAGACAAATTGCTCAACCATTTTTTCAATCATCGGAGTTTCCTAGATTAGGGTTTTGAGTGGTGATTGTCGTCAAGTAAGAGTTGACAATTTGAACGCAAGAATTTGGTCTATTGCTTATGGTTAAGAGGCTAGGTATTCATCCTTTTCCCACCTTTGACTTATGAAGTTCCGCCAAGAACCTTTGGTTATTCTTGTCACAAACTATAGGCTTCGATCGCGGCCCTATGGAGTTGTAAGAGTGACAAATAATTAGAGAGATGCATATGCTGAAGTCTACCATGTTTCTCTTATCGGTTGTAGTTTGGTTAGGTGTCTTTGCCCAAGGAGAAGTGTTACGCTGACGCTTAAACTAAACTTACTTTTAACCTCATCGCCTGACTAGGCTTTGAGTGGCACGTGGTCCCTATCTTTTTAGTCCATATGGCCTTTTTGTAGACCTCATTTTGCCATTGTGTGTTGAGATATAACAATTTGATTATTCTACAGTGTAATTAATTTTGTATTTTAATTTTGAATTTTCTCAAATATTATTTCTTTTTTGCTGGATAAAAATTATTTTTATCTATCAAAACCTCTCAAAATGTTCGCATGAGGAAAGCAACAATTTTCTTCAAGAGATGCAAAAACTCAAAATCCTGATTGTTTATAACCAGTACAAAGCAGCAAAGCAGCAACAATTATTTACCATATTAATCTAACATATCACAAGGAAATGGAAAAATGCTTGTTTTGTTATTGTATTTAGTTGTAGCATTGGTACTTATGTAGAAATTGTTAGAAGGGTACAATTGTATTTTTTACTTGTTTGGTTAGGATAGCTTTAAATTTTTGTTCATTTGACTATTTAAAGTCTTGTATCCTTATTGTTGTATACTCACTATTCATTGTAAGCTTGTTTGGTTCTTGAAACCCTAAGGGCAACTCCAACCATGATCTTCAAAATGGTGTAACTTTTACACCAAATTAGTGCAATTTTCACACTATTCACTATTACCATCTCCAACCATGATCTTCAAAAATTGCACCAAATGAATAGTACTTATTTTATTTCCTTTTTTTTTTTTATTTTCAACAAGTTATTGATTTCAAAAATTATTTACTTAAATATTCCATCACGAAAAAATAAATAATTTATTAATACTTAAAATTATAAATTAATAATTTTTCAATAATTACCTAAAAATTAGCATTTATCACAACAACATTAAAAAAGGCATTACATTTAACATCACAATTAACAAAATACAACATTTAACATTCCACAATTAATAAAATAAAACATGAAAACAAAGAAACACGAACATAAAATATACTATTTTTTTCAACTAATTCTCGGAATTAGTATATTCATCCCACAAATGATCAATCAATGCATTTCGAAGCGCAATGTGAGCTTCTTTATTTTTGATTTGTCGATGTCGACCAAGAAATTCTTGAAATCGAGTATTATCATCTGCAACCATCTCAACCTCTGGATTTGGAGCTTCCACCCAATCTACAATTGGCGCATCGACATCACGTTCATCCTCAATAATCATGTTGTGCATAATTATGCACGAAGTCATTATATCATGCAATACACGTTTTTCCCAAAATCGAGCCGGTCCTGCGACTATGGCAAATCTTGATTGCAAAACGCCGAATGCTCGTTCTACGTCTTTTCTACAACTTTCTTGTTTCATTGCAAAGTATTTTTTTTTTGGACCACGTGGATCATGAATAGTTTGTACGAGAGTAGACCATTTTGGGTATATACCGTCAGCTAAATAATAACCCGTATTATACTCTTGTCCTTGTAATACATAATTAGCAGGAGGGGCAATACCTTGAGCGAGATTGGCGAACAAATGGGACGCCTCTAACACATTGATGTCATTGTTTGAACCTGGCAAACCAAAATGTGCATGCCATATCCAAAGATCATAGTCAGCTACAGCCTCGAGGATAATTGTTGGGTGTCCACTTCGACCTGTATATTGTCCTGCCCAACCCGTTGGACAATTTTTCCACTTCCAATGCATACAATCTAGACTACCTAACATTCCTGGAAAACCATGCTGCTTTCCAATTTGTAGTAGCCTGGCAATGTCATTAGCATTTGGTGATCTCAAATACTGATCGGCAAATACCTCTACAATGGCACGGCAAAATCTCTTCAAACTCTCAATTGCAGTGGATTCCCCTATTTTAATGTACTCATCAGTAGCATCCGCCGCTACACCATATGCCAACATCCGGAACACAGCAGTTATCTTTTGAAAAGCAGACAAACCTAATTTACCTACCCCATCCCTTTTTTGCTTGAAGTATTTGTCATGACCTTCAACGGCCTGAACTATACGTAGGAATAAAGATCGTGACATTCGAAATCGTCGTCGAAACATTGATTCATTGTACCGTGAGTTGTCGGCAAAATAATCGTTGTACAACCTTGTATCGGCATTTTCTCGATCGCGATTGATCACTGCATGACCAACAATTGAGCCTCCATGGACTGGGTGTATTTGTTGTTGATCGAGATAATGGGCGATGAGAATGTTGTTGTTGGTAATTAAGCGACTAATATCTTCTTGTTCTTCATTAATCGCTTCGATATCATTTGTAAGCCATACTTCGTCCTCATTATCACTATCGGACGATGAAGACGAAATAATACTTGATGAATAAGAGGGACCATCGAGATTGGGATTCATTGTTTTGAATGAAGTGAACGATTGTGATTTAGCAAATTACCCGATTGCCTTTTTATAGTTGTTGAGTTAGATGAATTATAAATCTTATCATTGATGACGTAATCAATATCAACCGTTGGATGGATTTCATCTACTCTAGGCCGTTGATTTAGATATACCATATCTCTTTATCAATATCTTATCATTGATGACGTAATCAATATCAACCGTTGGATGGATTTCATCTACTCTAGGCCGTTGATTTAGATATACCATATCTCTTTATCAATATCTTATCATTGATGACGTAATCAATATCAACCGTTGGATGGATTTCATCTACTCTAGGCCGTTGATTTAGATATACCATATCTCTTTATCAATATCTTATCATTGATGACGTAATCAATATCAACCGTTGGATGGATTTCATCTAATCTTACCCGTTCGTTTAGATATGCCAAATCTTACCCTATCTCTTTAGTAAAATCTTATCATTTATTCCGTAATAAATCTTAACCGTTAGATGGATTTCATCCAATCTTAGCCGTTGGTTTATATTTTGCCCTATCTCTTTCATTTTTAATATAAATAGGATACCATACCTTACTTTTTTTTCACCTCTACAACTTTCTTATACCCTAGAAATTTACTCTTACCACCTACAAATGAATTCTAATGCACGATCTTCTTCATACACAAATGAAGAAGACATACACTTAGTACATGTATATCTAGATATTTCCCAAAATCCAATTGTAGGTATTAACCAATCAAAAGATAAATTCTGGTCAAGAGTTGAGAATGATTATAACAACTTAAAACCAGAATATATCACTCAATATCGAACACAGAGATCATTATCCTCTCGCATGTCGATCATTATTACTGCTGTTGGTAAACTAAGGGGATGCATTCGACAAGTGGAATATTCGAATCCAAGTGGTGCATCAGAACAAGATATAGTGAGTATTCCTGGGTTTTTTTATTTATTTTTTTGCTTATAAATATTATATCTAATGAAAATTAATTTATTCGTTTATATCATGTTGTAGTTGAATCGGGCGAAAACATTGTTAGCACAAGAAGAAAAATTTAAGAAAGGGTTCAAATTTGATCATGTATGGTTCCTACTCAAAGACACAGAAAAATTTGGACACGATAACTGTAGAGAATTACCAGACTATCAAAGGCAAAGTGTTAATTTTGCATCATCACAATCAGAGTCTCCTACTTCAGAGTCGCCAAGCTCAGCGTCTCCTGGATTGTCTTCATTTTCTCTTCAGATAGATGAAGAAAATGTAGGTGGTACTTCTACTGGACGACCAATTGGAATAAAAAAAGCGAAAGGAAAAAAGAAAACTGAAGAAGAAAATGCAATAGTGATTGAAGAAATTAGAGAACAAAATCGACAACTCTCTGAAAGGCTGACAAAACGAAACGACGATAAACAACAAAATTATCATATCCAAATGCTACGAGCTCAAACTGAAGCAAAAAAAGTGGATGTGGCAGCAAAAAAAGTGGCTGTGGCTGAAATTCGAGAGGAGAATAGAATTTTACTCACAAATTTGAATGATGTTGCAGATCCAAATCTACGTGAGTTTATTCGAAGTGAACAAAAAAGAATCGTGCAAAAACGATCTGATGAGCTAGCCAAACAATCTCAAAGTACTTCAACTCCGTTTGGACAATATTTTGATGACTTTGGAGGATCTGGAAATGATTTACCGGATTATTAAATTATCTCTATTATTTCATGTTATAATTTACGTTTTTTAATGTTGTTGTTGTCGTAATAATTTATATTGTCTTGTTGGAGTTATCACATTTTTATTTTTTTAAAATTATTGAGTAATTTTATTTTAACGTATACATTAATTAATTTTTATTAATCGATTACAATTTTTTACATTAATAAAATAATAATGAAATAACAACAAACATAAATAAAATTAAACATTTTTATTGCAAAATAATATAAAAAAGGACATAAAGGGAACAACAAATTTAACAAGACCAAAGTGAAGGACAAATTTGGGAAAAAAAAAATGACTGGAATTCTGCGCCAAATGAACAGTGCTGCGCCAAATTTGGCGCAGCACTGTTCACTACTCCAAAATGGAGTAGTGATATAGCGCACGGTTGGAGGCCGTTTTCCACTTCATTTTGGCGTGAATCTTCATTTTGGCGCAGCGTTGGAGATGGTCTAAGTCATCCTTGCTCTCTTGTTTTCTTGTACAAGATTCACATGGTATCACAGCTTCAATCAATATGAATATTTTATTTTATGGTGTGAATGAGGAAGTTTTGATATCATTCACATCTCTGGCTAGGGGTTACTTGGGGACAGCGTGTCCCTTGTTCAGGGTTTGGGATGAAGTCCGGGAATTATTTTTTGGTAGACAGCATCTCGATTTTGACATCTTCTAGAATATTTGGAGTATCATGTATTGATGTTCGATATTCTTTTCGCTACTTGCCTTAATCTCGATTTTGACATTTTGTTAGCCTTTATATATACTTGAGAAATATTGGCTTCATTTTCGGATTTAGACGTGGCAAACTCAAATGAGGCCTAACCATGCCTTCTATTAGCCTCTATCGTTCTGCTAGCCCATTTGAAAGAAAAAGCGTGAGCAATGGATAAAAGGAAAATACAACTCGAGATCAGCAACATCGCATCCAATGCCTTGATGCTTTCTAGAGGGCTCGTCAGAAACAAGCTCCAGTCTCAGACTTGGGCCTCTTGCCCCGGCGAGATTGGATTCTTGCAGATGCCTTTAAGTCTTAATAATGGTCACCACACCAATGTCCTTGACGGCTCCTTCCAATATGCTAATTCGGTCAGCATTTTGTTTTGTTTTTTTTTTTTAACTTCAATGCTGAGAAATTTATTGGGCGAGAGATTTAGGTGAAACCGAAAAGTGGCGATCTGGTGGAGTGTTGAAACGGAGGGGGTGAGTGATAATGGTTAGACTAATATGGTAGTTTGTATATTGGTCCATTAGTTTAAGGCATTTTCTATTAGTTGTTCTTTTAATCTTGTATTTTATGTGATAATTGAACATATTTAAATTTTGCAATTCCATTAATTGTCAATGAAATATATAGACTGGACAGTATTTTTCAAAATGTTAAAATGAACCACTATATTTCAATTTCCTAAACATAAATTGGCACATACGAGAAAAGGAAATTCTACTTGTGGATCTAAAAACTTGACAATTACAGGACAACGGGCTTTGAGGCCCAAGTAAAAAAGGAAGAAATGTAGATACCAAAGACCAAATCAGTCAACCAATAAAGGCCTGATAATTTGGGCCAATTGAGCTTGTACTTCTTTGTTTCGTGGATGAATGGAAAATTGGCGCAAATGGTCCCTAACGTATGATCTTAGTGTGCAAATGGTTCCTAACCTTTCATTTTTGGAGGAAAGGTCCCTAACATATCCATTTAGGTCCACAATTGGTCTTTTTGGACTGATTCCATTAAAAATCCATTACAAACCTTTCATTTAAGTGCTCAAATGGTCCCTTTTATTTGTTTTGTCTTTATTTATAGGAGTAAAATAGTCAAATTACATTATTTTTCAACCTTTCAATTGGCGCAAATGGTCCCTAACCTCAGTTTTAATTAAAGAAATTTACAATTAGATTTCCTAATCTTTACAGAAAGTGAAAATGGGTCCAAAATTTTAATTTTTTTTAAAAAAAATTCCACCATCTTCCTCAAATACCCCACACCCACCCCACCGCCAGAGAGGGCCCTCCCCCCTCCCCACTCTCTTCGCCGGTAACCAGTGAAGAGGGTGGAGATTGACCGGCGAAGAGGGGGTATTGCAAAATCCATGCCGTTGAATGTTGAAAAATGACGGTAATATCCCCTCAAATGCCTCGGATAATGCAAAGTTCCCAAACCTTGGAGCAGCCACAGGTGGGATCCCCCCAAAGTGCCCAAACCCTCCCATAAATCCAAAACCTTGTTGTGCAAAAGCATTAGCATTGGGATCTGGAGGAGAAGCTGTTTCAGGCCTATGTCCCATAAGACGATGCGGGATTTCCATCCTGGGAATCAACTTAGACCGAGGGTCAGTTGAGTTCTTTCCCCGGCCATATAGAGGGACTAACTTCTCCTCCTCAATCAGGGCCTTACAAACTGGGCATTCTTGAGATCGGGAGTGATGGTGGAGCCAGTTGTGCAGGCAAGGCCAGCAGAAGAGGTGACCAAAGAGTGTGACAATTGGGTCTTGCGCCAAGTCAAAACAAATATTGCACTCAAAATTTTCAGCATCACTACTGTTATTGTTACTGCTAGAAGATGATAGGCTTGGAATTTGCCTGCTGCTCATGGATTCCCTAAACCCACTTTCCATCATTCAACCTCAAATACTCAAATACCTATTTGAAAAATTATATAACAAAAAATTAAAACAATTAAAAATATAATTCTCCTCAAAAAGAAATTACACTTTAAACATACTATACGCTAATACAAATTTCCCCTTCCCAATCACCTCATAGTGGGACTCAAAGTGCATGTGAATTGATAATTTAATCATCAAGGTAATTATTGGAGTTCTTGACCCAAAGATTTCGAGTTCCTCCCGACATCAAATGATGGGAGTTCTTGAGATTGCTCTATGTTGCACTGCTATGGTACCAGAAAAACGATGGTCAAACCCCCCTCGCCCCTCTTCGCGAAGAGACCGGCGAAGAGGGGGGAGAAATCCCCCCTCTCTGGCGGTGCGGTGGGGTGGGGGTGAATTTTTAAAAAAAAAAAATTAAAGTTTTGGACTCATTTTCACTTTTTGTAAAAGTTAGAAAATCTAATTGCAAATTTCTTTAAATAAAACTGAGATTATGGACCATTTGTGCCAATTGAAAGGTTGAAAAATATTGTAATTTGACTATCTTACCCCTACAAATAAAGACAAAACAAATAAGAGGGACCATTTGCACACCTGAATGAAAGGTTTGTAATGGATTTTTAACGGAATCAGTCCAAAATGACCAATTGCGCACCTAAATGGATAGGTTAGGGACCTTTCCGCAAAAAACGAAATGTTAGGGACCATTTGCGCACTAAGGTCATACGTTAGGGACCATTTGCGCCAATTTCCCTGGATGAAATTGCAAACAGTTATCAAACTCGGCCTGAATATTGACTCAACAAAACTACCAAAGTCACTAAGCCACTAGTCGAACTAATTCAATAGTTTCACAATATTACCAGAAAATTCGTTTTTTATCTTAAACTTACATTAATTCAATTAATCACGAACTGCAGATGAAATAAAAAGTGAAATACAATCAATCCACTAAATAACATTCTAATATAAAAAAAATAAAAAAAATAAAAAACTTCATTGATTACCTTATTCTCATCACAAGAGAGAATGCAGAAAGAACCACAATTGACATCACTTAATATAACTAGTTAAACACGCGTGTGTTGCACGTGCTTTTGTAATTATATTGTTAATTTTTAATACTTTCAAATATTTTTTATTTTTTAATTGTTAATAATTAAAATGTTAAAGTAATAATTGCAATAAAGATAAAAAAAAAAATGGTTGTTGATAACATGTTGTTTTGTATTGTTCGATGTTGATATTTTATTTACATTCATAGAAGTACAATTATAATATTATCGTCTCAATGATTTGAATTTTAATACGGTAATAAAAAAAATTACAATTTTTTCATTCATTTTTTTTAAATACATTTCTCATTTTCTTCATCTACGTAAGGCAAAAAAAAGTTGATATTGTTTTTTCACCTTCATATTTAATTTAATATGTTAAATATTTACAAATTTTAAATTTACGTTTAACAAATTGTCAAAAATTTAATGTACAATAATAATGAACAGTAAAAGAGTAACAAATAAATATTAAAAGATAATTGAATTCATTTAAAGAGTTTTATATGGTATCAATAATAACTTGAACACAATTAAGACATTTTGGTGATTTAAATTTTGATGATTGACAAACAATTGATATCAAATCTTATAGTATTAATAATCTCCAGGGTTGCATTTTACAAATAATAAAATTAATAATTACTAATTTTATTGTGAGAAAATGTAATAATTGACTACATAATATTGTACATTTGTTGGAATAGTAGTTTCTTGTGAACAATATTCTTTGTATATGTTCTCTTTTTATCATACGTGTTTGATTTGACGACTTAAATAAAACGTCATAAATGTGAGTAAGAAACAAAATTAAAGAAGTTACAATATTTGACAACTATAATTTGAATTTTAAATACGGTAATAAACAAAGTTACAATTTTTCGCATTCATTTTTTTATTTTTGTTGAAACTCATTTCTCATTCCTTTTATCTACTTAATGCAATAAATAAATAAATAAATAAATAAAAATTGTGATCATATTTTCACCTTCATATTTAATTTAATAGATTAAATGTTTAAAAATTTTAATTGTATATTTAGTACATTGTTGAAATTTTTTAATGTACAATAAGGATGAATAATAAAAGAGTAATAAATAAAGTATTAAAAAAGTAATTATACATTAATGAATACTAAAGGTTAATATGGAGTTTTAAAAAATTTGTAAGGGTACAATAGTCCAAAAATGTTTCTCCATTTAAGCCCCTTTTAGAAGTAGTACAGAAGATTAGAGAATAACTTCATTCGAAGTGTCACGAGATCTAATTAAAGATTTTATATGACTCAAAGTGAATTACACTCTACCACCTGAATCTCCTTGACCAAATTTAGAGCACCTCGAAAAATTAGACCATCTCAAATTGCATTCGTCTTGGCATGCATACAATTAAAACATTAAAGGCATGTTCGGTGTAGTTTTTTTAGAAAAAATAGATTTTTTTTGGGTACTTTATTGATTTTTCAAACTTTTTTGTAGTGTAAAAAGTTTGAAAAGTCAAAAATTATAAGTAAAAAAATAGATTTTTTTAGAAAAAAAATAGTTACCGAACATACCGTAAGTGTAATATAAATAATCATTTTCATACTTGCTCACAGTACAATTTGACAATAGAGATTCCTTTCAAAACAGTATCCAAGGAACAGTTATGTACACATTTTGGGTGGCATATACTTAAGATAGCCTCCAGGAATTGCTAAATCTTCAAAAGAGCCTTTGACCAAATAAAACCTAAATTACCCTTAACATATAAAAGGTTTCAATATTGTTCCCTATAATTACGATTTTAAGTTTCCGCACCCAAAACTGGTATCAGAGCCTGTTAAAAATATAATTATGTCAAATAATTATAAAAAAATATCAAAAATAAATATAATTGAACAAATTAATTGGATAAAAACTTTTTTGATACATAAATTTGGATTAATTGGAGAAAAATATATTAGAAAAGAAGATCAAGAAATTCTAAACGAAATTCTGCAAATTGAAATATTAAATAATACAAATAAACAGAAATTACAAAATTTTAGGAATAAACTTTCTGAAGAATATGAAGTATTAAATGACCAAATAAAATTATTAAAAACTCAACAAGAGTTAGAAGAGCTAAAAGAAAAAATAAAAATATTAAGAAAACCTTTAACTCTAGAAGAAAGAATAATAAATATAGAAAACGAAATAATAAATTATAAAGAAATAATTACTGAAATTGGGAAAAGATTAGGATTTCATTTTGAAGAAAAAGACAAATTATTAATAAAAGAAAATATTGTTATAATGAATGAAGTAAAACAAAATTTTCCAACAAACTATAATAGAAGAATTTTTTGAACAAAATAATAAATATTACCAACTACTTGAATCTTATAACCTAAATCCAAATATGAATACTCAATTAAAAGATATTTCAGAAAATCTTTTAAAAATTAATGAAAATATTAAAATATCAACAGCAATAACAGGAAAACATATAAAAATCTATACTAGAGAAGAACCTCAAACTCTAGAATCTGTATATAATTTAATGAATGAAACCAAACAAGTTCTTGAAGAAAAATTCTTTGAAACTTCTGGAGAAGATGCAGAGAGATACAGAAAAATGTTAGAAGATTTAGAAATACAAATGGCCAACATAAATTTAAGAAATACTAAAATGAATACTAGTACCACGGGAGTTAGTAGTTCTACTACCCCTCCTACAGTAAGACAACCTCCATTTACACCTACTACACTACCAAAAACTGAAGGAATATACCCTACAGTTTGCACAGGCCCTGTTCCATCCATTGCACCAAAATACGAAGGACCAGGACAAACTAGTGGTATAAATAAAGAGAAAGAAGACGAAGAATATGATAGTTATAGATATCCGACAGATGAAGGTGAATTTTATACTTGGTATAAATTCAGTCCAGAAGTAGAAGGCCCTAATAGAAGAATAAGTCCTAGTAAATTAAAAGGCAACTTCAAAATAACTACCAAAGAAGAAAGTGCAATATAAAATCTAACAAAACCAATACCAACAACAGGAATATGGTTAGATCTGATTCAGGAGATAAAGATAAAAAGATATCTGCTTGGGTTAAGGCCTCTAGCCTTGCTATACAATTTAGCAAAGGATGGGATACATATACAGCCTTCAATTTTCTTGAACATACCTTTAGAGGAAATGTTGAAGAATTATGGAAGAAAACCCTCGACCAAGTAAAAGGTAACATAAAATATGGAGAAGAATTGATAGCTAATACAAGAGAACATTTAAATAACCAAACAATTATGGATATATTAAAAAGATTAGAGAAATACTTAAGAGCACAATTTCTAGGAGAAATTGCAGAAGAAACTAGTATAGAGAAAGAAATAAGGGAAAAATTAGAAGCACAAATAGAATTAGAAAATCTAAGAATTTGTAATATGTGTGAGCTAAAAGGATACTTAAGAGATTTTGAAAAAATCTATATAAAAGCTTTAAATAAAGATATGAGTTATAATGAAAAACTAAATTATCTCAAGATAATATTCCTAAAACTTCCTTACCTTTGGAACATAAAAATACACCAAGAATATGAAAAGATTAGGTCTGTTATGACTCATCCAGAAATAAATGATACTTTTGGCAATAGAGAACAATTTATTATCAATACAAATAATAAATGGTGTAGAGAAATAGCAGATAACAAAGCAATAAAAAAGATGACAAAGAAAAAACCCCTTTGCTGTAATCAAGATATCTTTCATACTCATCAATGGGGATGTTATCCAAAAGAATATAAAAAGAAAAAGAAATTCAAAAAATTTCTTAAACCTTATAAAAAGAAAGATTTTAGAAAAAGAAGAGATAATTGGAAACCTAATAAAAAACCTTTCAAAAAAAGGACGAAACCTAAAGGTTGGATACCTAAGAAAGAATATATTAAAAAATGTAAATGCTTTATATGTCAAAAACCAGGACATATAGCTCAAAACTGCCCAGATAAACATAAAAATAAGACCAATTCAAAAATTTTAGAGGTATACGAAGAAGCTATATATGATTCAGAATATGAACCTTATGAAATCAGTGAAACGGAATCAGAAGTTTCTACTATATATATTTATTCCGATAGTGAAATAGAAAGTGAAGAAGATAATGAGTTCATAAATTATAACTTTATGAATGAAGTAAGAATAGAAGAAAGTATGGAAATACAAGAAACTAACATAGATAATATTGAAGGAGTAAGCCAAACTGTTACTTTCGAAGAAGAAAAATATGATGAAATTATGAAGAAAGTTTTATCTTTGAATCAAAAAGATGTCTTTAAGAATAAAACATTTTGGAATATACTGTCAAAGCTAAACAAAACTATTTATGTTATAAAACTTAATGAAGTTCCTATTTATATAGAAAACGTAAAAGGATATACAACGATTCCCATACTAAATAGAAAATGGGTAAACGAAGAATTAAGTAAAATAAAGCCCGATATTAGAAACAAAATTAAGAATGTAGAAATTGGAGGAATCCAGATTCTTATGAAATGATTTTTTAGACAAGGAATGGATATACCGGTCAATATATTCTGCATGGATAATAGAATATTACATGATCCTACAGACGCCCTTTTGGGAGCTGTTTCAGGAAATTTAGTATATCAAAAACTAATATTTACCTTAAAACCAGGATTTGCAGTATCTCTATTAGATGAAAATATAGATATATCTTTGAATCTATATCATAAAATAGACAGATTAGAAATGCCAGAAAAATTTAAGGCAGTAAGCCTTACCATAAGATCTATATTTGCTTTTACTACAAGCCACCATTAGGAAATAAGAAGAAGCTTTGAAGAAATAAAAATTGAAGAAGTATTTGAAGAATTAGCACAAGCTATTCCACCTAGAAAATTCAGATCTCGCGAAATTGAAATACCTGGAAAATTTGTTTTAGATTTCAAAAGAAGAATTAAAACAATTGGAGAAACAGGACAAACCAGTAATCTACAAGGCAATGTTTCTATAGACTCAATAGGAAATATGATAGCAAAATTCCCTCCTATAAGAAGTCTCAGTCTTCCTAGGAAAAGCTATATAGGAGAGACATCCACTCCAAAAACTATTGGAAAAAGAATTTACCAATACTTGCCAAATTAGATAGACATGGAATAGAAGAACAATTTTATATCCTAACTGAATGGATAAAACCTACAGGAGAAATACAAGAAATGATTGCCCTAATAAATACAGGAGCAGGATCAAGCCATGTTCAAGGAAATACAGTTAATTTTCAACCAGAACAAGACTTACCTCAAGGATATAAATATAAAGATTATCATGGGATAGATTATGAAATCAGAAAATTCGTAGAAATGAATCTTATACTTACCAATATAAGAGGAGAACAATTCCCTATAACTATAGTTATATATAGAGATCCCAATAGGATAGAAACAAATGCACCAATCCTATTAGGAATGGACTTTTTAGATATGTTCAAACCATATAGCATTCAAAATAATAGATTACAAGTGACAATTAATCTTGAAGAACAACATATCCCAAGGATTACTAGTGAAAAGAAAAGATTTACTAACTATATGATGATTAGTTATAAATCTATAACAAAGAACATAACAAATCCATTAAGTTCCTATGTTGAATAAAACTCAACCTACCTGAATATTGTAGAATTACATTTCATGCTTATCTAGATACAGGATCAACATTATGTACAGCACAATACAATGTTTTACCAGCTTCTTACTGGAAAACAGACCCTAAAAAGAAATACTATGCTCAAACAGCTAGTGGCCTATTTGACCATACTCTTTATATGCTGAAAATATACCATTTTTACTAGGAAATAGAGAAGTCATAGTTAGAGAACTTTACTATGCCCCCAAAATAGAATGTGACATTCTTTAAAGACAGACATTCCTCCTAGAAGATTATGCACCATTTACACAATATAAAAATCCTACAAGATTTGAATTTACAACACCCTATAACCATAAAATAATTATACCACAGATACAAAAAGTTGTATCCATAGTTCAAAAACCAATAAATCATCAGAGATCCTCAACCCAGCGTGGTGGATGTTACACAGAAATAGAAAAAGAAAATTTCAAATCACTATTATACAATAGTATAAACCTCCAAATAAGTGAATCAGAAAATGAAAAGCTAGAAAGAATAAAAAGAAATCTCAAAAATAACTTTTCAGAAAATCCATTAGAAAAATGGTCCGTAAATAAAACAACGGCAAAAATAGAATTAATAGAACCAAATGTCATAATTAGAGTTAAGTCTATGACATATAGTCAAGAAGACATAAAAGAATTTGATATACAAATAAAAGAATTATTAAAAGCAAAAATTATTAGACCAAGTAAAAGTCCACATAGTAGCCCAGCCTTTATGGTTAGGAACCATGCCGAAATAAAAAAAAATAAAGCCAGAATGGTTATAATTTATAAGAAATTAAATGAGAAAACCAAATTTGATGGATATTACCTACCAAATAAGGACATTCTCATAAAAGCCATACAGAACAGCAAAATATATATTAAGTTTGATTGCAAAAGTGGATTTTGGCAAATATGTCTAGATGAAGAAAGTAAACCACTAACAGCATTTAGTACTCCTAATCTTTTAGGACAATTCGAATGGAATGTAATGCCATTTGAATTAAAAAAAATGCACCCCAAATATATCAAAGAAGAATGGACGAAGTATTTAAACCAATTAAAAAATTCTGTGTAATATATATTGATGATATTCTTATCATTCTACTACTTACAAAGAGCATCTAGAACACCTAGAAAAAATTGCGTATATTATCAACAAACATGGAATAATACTCTCAGAAAAGAAAGCTGAAATAGCTAAGACAAAAATAGAGTTTTTAGGACTCATCATCAAAGAAGAAGAAATTCAGTTACAATCTCATATTGGAGAGAAATTACTTTAATTCCCTGACGAAATAATAAACAAAAAACAGCTACAAAGCTTTTTAGGATTATTGAATTATTTTGAACAATTTATCGAAGGATGTGCTTTACTTAAAAAGCCATTTCTAAATAAACTAAAAAAGGATCAAGTTTGGAACTGGACCAATGAAGATACTAAAAAAGTCCAACACATTAAAAAATACTGTTCTAATCTTCCTAAACTATCTATAGCTGAATATGATGACTATTTTATTCTTGAAACAGATGCTTCTGACTATTGTTGGGGAGCAGTCTTAAAAGCAGTATCAAAACATAGAGAAAATTACCCATGTCATAAAGATTGTTCAAAAACATGTCCTGAAAAATTAGTTGCATATACTTCGGGAACTTTTAAAGATGTTGAAACTAGATATGACTCAAATAGAAAAGAATTACTTGCTGTCAAAAAAGGAGTTGCTAAATATGAATATTATTTGATTAAAAAATTATTTACTATTAGAACAGATAATACTCAAGTCAAGTATTTTCTTAAAAACAATTTAGAGCCAAATGTTGCTAATAAGCCATTAATTAGAATACAATCTTGGATGGCGAACTTCAAATTTGATATTCAATATATTCGTGGTAAAGATAATTTTCTTCCTGATTTCCTTTCCAGGGATGGAGCAAATCAAGCAAGAGTTACAATCAATGAAACTCAAAATAAAGGAGATGGAAGAGAAAATTTACAAAATGGAGAATGAAAATCTCCAAAAGGAAGATATTCCACGAAATATTCAAGATATCAAAGAAAATAAGGAAGCCTCTCAATCTCCACCAGCCATTAAACAAGATATATCTGTGATTAACAAAACTAATGTCATCCAGCTTTGCAACAGTCTTATATCCTTTGGGATAAAAGATAAAGCAGGATATAAATACAAAATATGTCTTTTCAATCTTGTGGCTTGCTGGTTTATTGAAATTGGTAATAAGTTATGGATGAAGACTTTGAACTGTGGAAAATATAACAAGGTGAATTTCTATCCCAGAGCACCACCAAATTGGATTCGCCATATGTATGATATTGGAAATATACTCTGTATTTATCCTAGCCAAAATCTCAGAGGAATTTCCATGCTGCCAGCAAGAATCAAAATAGCAATCGAAGAGTTCGTCCGAATTACTAAACCGACCAACATTTATATCAGATTCTTCTCTGCAATTCCAGAATGGGATATTTATGATCATTACCTCATTCCAGTCAAAAATGTTATCAAAATTGGATTAACAAGAAAATTGTTCTATCCAAACAGTCAAAATACCCATGAGATTACTCCTCAAGAAATCTTGAAGATTGAACATTTCAGAAGAGCCAAAGGATTCAAAGACCAATTTGATTTCTTAGTTGACACCATGAGCAAGAATGAAAATATCTGGATATACCCATGTGAAGATCACATAATCTTCAGCAACTGCACCAGAAAGACTCGTGATCAAGATTGGGCCCTACTTGACCACTGATGCGACAAAATAATGAATAATGAAAATGATGGATCACCAAACTTTCTTCAGGAAATGTGTAAGATTATGGTGAGTCATGCTGAACATAGCTGTCCGAATTGCATTATTGAAGATATGGACCACGTCTCCCTCAATGAAGACGACATGCCACCAGACTACTTTGAAGGAAAAATGATCGGATAGGACCCTTCACTCACTACCAACAGTGATAATCTTATCACTTTGGAAAAGTTGTGGTCCCTATTTACTGACAAGATAAAAAGAAGATTCCTTCTTGATAAGGATCAATTATTGAAAATAAGTTGTATCTGAGTCTTTATATACCACAGACATATCGAGTTGTAAGGCATCGAAAAGTTGAGACAATCACTGAGTTTTCTCATATCTCTCTACTATCATACCAAAGTCCTACAGTCTTTTCTTCAAGAGTGAATAAAGGTAATCCCTATAGAGTTCTAAACTTCAAACATAGGGAGTACCAAGAGTGTTTCTTATTTTGAGTTTTTTGTATATCAAGTGTGTACTTGTAATATGCTCATAACAATTTCTATAAAAGTATCTGAAATGCTTTCTTATTATCTCTTTTCAAAAGAAAACTTCCTTTGATAGCCAGTCTCCGGCGGTAGTAAGATAACCTTAGGTTATTTCCTTTAAATCTCCTTGTTTTCTCGTTTTGGTTTATGTTTCTTTGTTTGGGAATGGTTGGAGTGTCATTGGAAAAATCAAGTAGGTTCTAAACTGAAAGATTTGTTACAATAGGGGTGAAAACAGCTTTCCTGAATTTTCGTGGCAGGGTTGAATCTTTTTGGATTTAAATCCGTTAGCTCGAACTATCAATGCAAAAGGAAGAAGTTGAAAAGAAAATAAGCGGAAGACATGTTGGACCCTTCTGTTGAAAACCTTATGAGCTATAGACAAAAGCAGATCTTGCTTTGATTAACGCACACTTATACACAAAGACTTGAAGAAGATCACTCAAGGGAAACCTAGCTTTCTTTATTGAAGAATAATCCCAGGTTTGACGTTCTTATTTTCATGAACACTGCACAAGCATCCACATCCACTGATTGTGATCCTAAATTGTATTTAGATGATAAATATATCTCGTTTTTATTAACTCTGGTTAATAAATTAGAAAAAGTTTATCCTACTCGACAATCTAAACTCAAAGATATCTATATGAACATAGATCTTGCCTGTAAAAATAATATAGGAATCAATTCTATAGAAACATCTAGAAACATAAAAAGAATTGAAGATATTATTTCTGAATATAAAGATTTAAAAGAAGAGGTATCAGAAGGAATTATTTTAGGATATATAACTCAAAAGGAACATACTAACGCATTTAAGAAATTATCTGCATATATAGATTATTTAAATGCCAGGATATAATTTAAAAGGTTATGATAACCTTGAAAATCATATATTAGATTTATTAGAAGAAGAATTCACGAAATTAAATAATATCCAAAATACAGTATCTTTAGAATATTTAGAACAAACTAGAATAATAAATAGATTATTAGCCAGATACGAGGATATTCTAGATACTAAATTAGAATTGTTGGGAAGGTTAAGTGACGAATAAATAAATAGACATAGGAGAAGTTAAAAGGACAATTTAGTCACTTTATTTAAAAAAGAGGCCTTCACAACTTATTTGTAAAACATTAGGCTATTTTTTTTGTAAAACTTATTTGACAAGGCTATTTAGAAAAATTCCCCACATTTTGGCCCTACTGATGATTCATTCCTCTACAGTTAGTCATAGACAACATATAATAAGTAAATGGCTGACATTGATGTTTAGCCAATAAAAAGATTGTCACCCTAAGATTGCCTGAATTAATTAAATTTAATTTGACTTTTTTTATTCTTAATCCAAATCCACCATTTTAATGACCAATTAAGTACATTATTAGTATTAATTTGCCGATCAGCCACCAAACATTCATTTATCAACAAGAATTGTAAGCCTGGTTCAACCATTGAACGTACAATGAATATCATAAATTGAAACAAGTCAATAACCTCGTTTTCGAGTATCGAAAGAGAAAAGAATTTGAGATTTTTTTTTCTAAAATTTGATTCCTCGATTACACTTTGAATTACCAAAAAATTGTCATTAGACAAGATTGTAGCATTCAAAGATTGGTTAGTTTTTTTTTTTAAGAGTTGTGATAACTATTGAAAATAAATGTTACGGTCTAATACAAAATAAGTCATGATTGGAAACAACACGTAATAGTATGATATGTCATTAGATATGATATCTCACTATTTTCATATTATTATTTACTTGTTTCAATTTATTTATAAATGATAATTATTGGCATTAGTCAATAGACATAATTGATTAAATAATATGATTAAACCCTATTTCTTCTCACCACTTGTTTAATCATTTTCAATTTATATTGTATGCCCTTTCTCTTTTGTGGCTTTGCTTCCATCTCAATAATAATCATTATTAATAGCCGCCACAACCCATTGACAAATCAAACTCCACTTTTAGAAAACACACAAACTTTTTAAAAAATATATTATATTTTTGAATCGAAATACAATTTTAATTTTCTATTGAAAAAATAATAAATTCATATAATATTGGTCTTTTTCTATTATTAGTTGCAGGCATGCAATGTACTGAAGTCATTCATAACATACTTACGTTATTGTATTTTAATTTGTAATATATACAGATATAAAATAGTCCTAGTATAATTTGCAGCAAATGATTTAAGAAAATTAACACTCAACAAATATAAAATGGATAATCAAAAGACACACTTCTTAAATATAAATATAACAAGCAAACAGTTATTTGATGTCAAATTTTAATTAACTCGCAAGTGTACGAATCTATTGGAATGTAGATAAGTAAAAACGAGGTTGATCCCACAGAGACTGCTATGAGGAAAGTATAATTTAATCCAAATTAACTGTTATTCTAGGCTAGTTGAATTGAAGACATTTGTTGTTGAAATTGTTTAACTTAAAGAATAACTAATTATGCTAAAACAATTAAATTAAAGAATCAAGTTGTGTAAAACATCAAGGTTTCGAAATCCACCATTGTCTAATTTAGCAATTATCTATTTATCAATTAATTCCCAAAAACATACGACAACACGAAATCAATCTATTGTCGTCCCTAAAGATTTATCAACTAAGTCCAAAAGAAGAAAATCAAATATAGGCTCCCCTTATGCATCAAACATAAATTACTTAAGCATTTTTCATATCAAATTCCATTGAAAGAAGACAAAGAATCAAAGATTACCTAAGCATTCTATGTATCTCAATACGAATAAAAGAAGATGAAAAATCAAAAGAAATTAATAGAACCTATTTAAGCATCAAGCATGGATTAATTAAACAAATGTCTAACTATCAAAAATACATGATATTTAAGATGAAAGAAATTATATTTAATTAATCTAGTTAAGAACGAACCATGAACGTTAAAGCCCTAAAAAGGAATTAAGCGAATAATGAAATAATTACTTAATTAAAACAAGGTTTCATCGTCTACATTGGCTACAGAAAATTAGAAGAACATAATTAAATTAAAAATACAAGAATTGATAAAACCCGGCATGGATTGAAGGAGAAGAAATCTTCAAAAACTCTTGATTGTCAGTCAGTTGTCTTCTCTTGTTTTCTTCCGTCTTCCCTTGATTCGGCTCCCAAAAATCCTCCCATTTGTTATGAGAATATATCTCATATTTATACTACATTCATTCTGCCACAAAATATTCTAAGAAGACCTAAAAAAATTAGTCCAAAACGTTTCCTAGTTGAATTGGGACTCAAAAAGGAAAGAAAATAGAACCAAAAATTCGTAGCCAAAATTTACACTGGGCGATCGCCCAGGCACGGCTTTTAGGTTCTACTTCTGGTTGGCCATGCTGGGCGCTCGCCCAGCTCGTTTCTTTGGAATCCTTGCAGTTCAGTCCCTTTTGTTTTAACGGTCACCGATTTGGTCTTTCAGCTTTGGATCTTGGTCATTTCAGTCCTCCAACTTTTCATGACATCTCATTTGGTCCTTCAACTTTGCATAATCTCCAATTTAGTCCCTCAACTTTGGGTTGAGTGCAATTGAGTCCTTGAACTTATGAAATATCTTTTAAGTCATTGCTCTTTTCGCCCAATCTTCTCCAATTATTCACAAACGTGTCCAAAACTGAAATATAACAATAATAAACTAAATTAAGTAGAAAAGAAACTATATGACGACATAAATGATTAATTCAAATGCCAAAATAAGTGCATAAAACGTACTTATCATTATTTGAACAAACCACAATTTACAACCTAGAACAACTTGTGGTTGATTGCATAACTGTTTTCAAACTGTTTACTAAGCAAAATAGTAGAAGTTGAGAAATACAAAGCATATATTTGGCAGTGCTGAATTAATTTTTTAAGTGCTTATATTATAAGTTCTAAGTGAATGTGTGGATGAAGTAAGTTATAAATTGTGGGTCCTATTAAATGTATAAATAAAAATTATATTTGACCAGTTTGAATAGGTGAAATTATAATTTAAGCAATAGAAAACATGTGCTAATACATATAATTTTCATAGGCAATTTCATAGTGCTACAAAAATAAACAAGAAAAGCTTTTATTATCAAAAGTTGCTCTCAACATATGCATTTTGAAATCATAAATAATCTAACATGTTCATAAAATCATAAGTGTGATACTTCATAAGCGTCAAAATAAATAAAAAATTATAATACATTAGAAAAACTTAAAAGTCAACGAAATTGGACTATTTGGTACATAAGACAGCAAAATCATTAATTGGCCACACCTCTTTTATTGTATTATTTTTTATTTTTTTATTTTTACTTCATGGAATATATTTGTTCAAGAATATGAAAAAAAAAATCCTCATCAGATCTCCATAGAAGCTCAATACAGGAAAAATCGTGTATCTATACAATGTACTTTGAAAATAGATTTTAAATAGGTGCTCTAAATGATATACACATGTACAACGTTTAAACAAGAAACAAAAAGGGTAATTATATTTCCACTACAGTTTTTATTATCTACACTACGTTTTAATTACAATGAAGGTCCACCAATCAATGAAATTTTGTCACTTATATCTCCAACTTTTTTTTGCGTATTTTTATTGTTAAATTTCAATTAATTTTCACATCTTGTATCAGATGATGATTCTTGTCCAAATATTCTAATAACGTGCATTAAAATGAGGGACAAATATTTTTTCAAACTTTTGTATTTGTTATTTAAAAATATGAGAGACAGAAAAAATATTTTTACGCCCCCTTAATTAATTTTTTGAATAGAAATCATTATAAAAAACGAAGATAAAATGTACTAATTAATAGGTTGATGATAAAAAAATGTGATAACAAATAGTTAGGGATATAAATGTGAAAATTTAATATTGTTGATGACTTTTATTACAATTATAAAATGTAGTGTGGTTAAAAAAAGTGTTATTTAAATATAATTACTCAAATAAAAAAGGAAAAAGAATTGGTAAAAATATAGAAGACAGCCACTTCTCAAGATGACATATGGCAATATAAATAGTAAAAATTTTATACTCTTTTATTATAGGTAAATAGAAATAAAATGTTATATAAGTCTTACCTTCGATCTAGATACACTTTGTTACCATCTGATTTTGATAAGGCCTCTTATGCCCAATAAAGGTCTAGGTCAGGCCTCGCGAAGGCCTCGTGAGCCTAGCGAGGGTCTCGTGAATTCATAGAAGTCCACGAATACACATATCAACATCTTAGCACTCATGAATCAAGTACAGGGAAGCCCATGAAGAGCCTCGATGTTCATTGCCGACCAAGGGCGTTTCGCCGGTCTTCAAATCCATCATAGCTCGTAAATATTGTGATATTTCGGAATGACCAGAAAGATATTTAAAAGAAGACCGTGTTTGATTGTCGCACGAATTTCACAAGGAAACCAAATCTCAATCTCATAATGATTAGGCAGCATGATATTGATGATCAATCCAAATAAGGGTTGAAATATAGGAGATTGCGTTGATACCCAATCATCACTTATCTTATAAGGAAGGAGAATCTCATCAGAAATCTAATTGATTATTTACATAAATCAATTAGAACTCTGGAACTATAAATACAACGTTTCCGGTTATTCTAAGGTATGTATTATTCTCACCATTAAACTCTGCTCAATTTTTTTCTGCTTGTCTCTCCCACACCCAAATACATATCTCATCTCTGTATATTATTCTATATACCGGCAGTTGACTTAATCATCGGAGTACCAACGATCGCCGTCCCCATTTTCTCTGGTGATCTTGGTGCCTAACGATTATTCTAGTGTGCATGTAACATACAAGCTAGCAGAAAATTGACTACAGATTTATTGACATCTGAATAATATAGATTCCGAAATCAACACATTTTAAATTTTATTACTCAAAGATTAAATTATTCTTTCGAGTCAATAAATAACAAGGTTTAATAAGTAAATAAAAAAAGGGTTGGTTTTAAAGGAGAGAAGTTTCTAATGCACATCTTTTTCAAGACATTTCTACTCTATTGCTGGCCTCATGCTTCAAGAAATATCTACAATTATTAATCTTAATAATTAATTCAAACAATAACAAGTGTTGAATATAAAACCATTTGAAAGAGAGTCAATTATGATATGTATTATATCATCAGCTTTAAATTAATCAAGTAATGAATATTAGGCTTAGCAATAACAATTATTATTAATTTTCGCCGACCGTAATTAAAATTTTCATTATACTCACATAAAAAAGTGATATACAAATCTTCTATTCTGAAAAAAAAAATCTCTCTCTTCAAATCTATCATTTTCATTTGTCTTCATCATTTTTTAAATCTCTCTTCTCAACTTTATTTACCCTTATTATTCTTCAACATGAGTAAACTTCTATGATCGAATTTCACCAATAAGCAGTATACCAATATTAGTGGTGGTTTACATCATTTTTACTATAAAATAATTTGTCTTTCATAAATTTCTTTTTACTAAATTATCGAAAATTAAATACAATAAATCTCTTTATCTTTAATCGCACAATTTTCAAAAGATAGTTGAGAGTTGGTCACAACAAGAAGACCGTCAACTATCTTGTTTTTTTTTTTCTTTTTTAAAGTACATCACAAGGAAAATAAGAAAAAATCACTAGTTGGACTTGTAACAAAAGGAACTCCTATCATATAAATATCATATTTTATCCTGCAATTATCTCACATTAGTAGAAGGTCAATCTTGTTTGTAGGGGGGAGTCAAAATATTTTATATGTTGATTATAGTTTCGAAATTTAATCGATATGAGATTTGTCCTTTAATATACTCTCACAAGACGGTAATTCGTTTGATAATACCAATCTTGAAATTCGTGTGTTCATTTGAATTTTAATCGGATTAAATTGCTCGTTTGAATTAAATAAACTATGATATCATATTAAGATTTTGAATTTCATCTTAAAATATAAATTTTCATAAGAGGAATATTACAAAGTTCTTATATGTTGGTTATTGTTTCGTTACTTAATCGACGTGAGATTTATTCTTTAGTATGTACAATAATTTGTGTCTTAATTGTTTATATTATTTCAACATTAAGCCTTTAGACCAAAAGACGACATTCTTCAAGCAAGGCTCTATTTGAACCCGTGAACTCTTCGCGACAGGGTAAAAGCCCAAACGTGGGGAAAAAAAAAGGAAAAAAAAAAATTCCTATTAATTAAACATAAATGCAATAGACACTAAAGTTGTGAAGTGCCCAACAAATACATTTAAAGATATTTGTCTGAAAATCAAAATAGCCACCAAAAACAGGTACCATGGTCCACAGCCAATATTAAATAGATGTTACGTAATATAAAATGGTTGGAACAGAAGAAATTAAAGTAGTGGAATTTGGGATACAGCTAAGTCATATGAACCTGTCCAAATTCTAGATTTCCTTTTCTAAACATGACCCACACACCCACGGACTTTTCAGACAAGAAAATTTGTTACTTAAAAACTCTCAAAGTCGTCATTATGAACGCATTGACTCCCAAAGCCTACCATGACATTTCAACATAAGAAAAGTGATCTAATGTCTCTGGTGGACATTGTTATAATACCCACGGAGACATTTGTCATGCATTTATTGCATGAGTGTAAAGGGCCCTTTTACACTCATGCAATAAATGCATGACAAATGTCTCGGTGGGTATCATAACAATGACCACCGGGGGCATTAGAACGGGACTTTTCAACATAATAAAACGAAGTTCTATTTATAAATAGATAGGTGTGACAGAGGGTCGATTTATTTTAGATTAATGCGTAATTCTATTTATTAATATAGGAGTGGCAACAAAAAAGTTTATTTCGAGTTCTCTTTAAATAAAATACAAGTAGTGACTACTATGTTTTGTAAGTGAACTGAATAAGTAGAGTGTGAGTTGAACTATATCTCCCAAATTGATTAGAACTGAATCGATTGTATTTCTATTTTTATTTCTCTAAAAGTTCTTGGTGATGTATTTTAATGCAATATTTTATTTTGAGGTTCAAAATAAATGAATATGTAATTCGAAAACTCCAAACTTTCAAATGCTCAAACTTCATAGAGTATATCAAACATAGATACATAATATGACCAACAAGGAAACAATAAGTTCAAGGAAAATGTTAATTGTACACCCAAAATGTACACCATCACTTACACCATGGGATGTGTCAAATAATGATTGGATCACTTTATTTATTTGGCCAAATAAATAATGATTTCACCCAACTAGTATTTGACACATCACATGGTGTAAGTGATGGTGTAATTGAGAGTGTACATATAGCATGGTCCTAAGTTCAAAGACAAACCAGAGAATCAGAGCATCTCAAATACATAGCTTTCAATCCCAACTATAAATCCATGAAAAGACACAATTATTTTAAAATTATATATTAACATAAGGTAATTCATCTTCAATTTAAATAATTTGCATAAGCGATCAAGTATGAAATTTTAGTTATTTATTTTAACACTGTCCGATTGTATTTAGTCTTGTTCAATCCGATATACTTTAAGGCGTGCGCGCGTAACATAAATCATGCCTTTGTTAATATAAAAAACATTCCCTTGTGGACAACATAGGAAAGGAAAGTTCATAATAATTCTCATATATAGAGCAAAAAAGAGAGACATTTTCAAGCCCCTTGGACGGCTCTAATAGCACAAGAAAACCCAAAGAACTCCGAAAAGTAAACACACACTCAAAAAACAAGAAATTCTCAATAATCTTGAGACACCACTTTCAAGAACAAAATAATTTGAAGACTTGCTAATACCAAGTACTAACAACAGTAATAATCCTACTAGCTGCAAAATTCATAGGCATGCTATATTGAGGGGTGCTGCTGCTCCATTCAGCAGGGGTGCTTCGTCCATCATCGGGAAAGCTTCATTGCAAATCTCGAAGTCGAAGTCAAAGTCGAAATCTGGTAATGCAATAGGCTGATCACCATCCTCGAACCCACCAATTAGAAGGTCATCACAACCATTGATAAAGTCGTCCATTGGCAGCACAAAATCATCATTTGTAGGGAGCGAATCGAGCTCCAAATCCAAGTCCATTCCCTCTGCAATTTGTGCCAAGGATAAGATTTCCTCGTCCACTGATCCCGAATCAGCCACTTTCTGCTCAACTTTGGCCTCCAAGCAAACTTCATTGGCCGTCTGACAGTCACATTTGGCATTGATCCCCGAAGATGAGGTCATAGAATCCAACTCAAGAACTGAAGATGGAGAGGTACGTGAAGTGAGCGACACTACACTTCCACTAGATTCCTCAGAGAGGCACAAACCAGCATTGATTTGATTCTGTTTCTGATCAGCCTTAGAAACCACCACAGAATGTTCAGTATTGTTATTCGAATCATTTGACCTTTTCTCAATTGAGTTCATGCTATTAGCCAGAGAGTCGAATTCAAGACGTTTAGTTTCATAAGCTCGGGATGCCTCTTCAGCAGTATTGTAAGTTCCTAACCAGACCCTTCTGCCTTTAAACGGATCCCGTATTTCTGCAGCCCATTTGCCCCATTTTCGCTGTCGAACGCCTCTGTATTTCCCTGAACTGGGACGTGCTGGGGGCTTACTCTCAGTTTTTGCTAAAACCCTCTTCTTTTGCTTCTTCTCACCACTGTTGCTATCCTGAACTGAACTCTCTCTTTCAGGGGTTTTAGGCAAGCAATAAGAGCCCTCCATTGGAAAGTAAACTTCCTGAACAATTCGCTTTACTTTCTTATCGTTGATTCCTTCATCATCTGATGAATCGGTAGCATCCGGGTCATTACAGATGATCCGGAGCTTCCTCATTGGTTTGGTGGGTTCTGCAATGCTTCTTGGTTTTTTGCTTAAAATTTCTTGATTTACTAATGGTGGCATCATTTCCCCCACTTTAATCACCCAAAACCCCACAAAAATACCCAAAATTCCAAAAAAATTAAAACAAAAATATGAGCAAAAATGATTTCAAGGGAATCCAAGATTTTTTGGAGTATTAAGTAAGAGGACCTCTCAAGAGCAAGAAAAGATTTAATATTCTCTTTATGTGAAATCCCCCAAAACTCTCTACTCCAGAACAAGTCCTGCAAAACAAAACCCACAAAAATAGCACAAAATATTTCAGATCCACCATTAAGACTTCCAAAATACACAAAAAAAACAACATCAAGAACTACGAAAAATATAGACAAAACATCATATGACATCTTCAGAAAAACCCAAAAAAGGGTTTAAGCAAGAAAGGTGCAAAAATTCCAAAATCCAGAAAAACAACACAAAAAGATTACAGATCATGCTTCAAATCCTCCAAAACAGACAAAAAAAATAAAAATATGCACAACATCCTTTTGACATATATATATATATATACAGAAAAACCGAAAAGGGTTTAAGGAAGAAGGGTCACCTTTTGGGCCTCAAACGCATCGAATCAAATGGAAAGAAAAGGTGGGTACTCTGCTGGAGTGCACAGCAGAGGAGTTGTTGCATGCAGAGAGCAGAGGAAGAAGAAACAGAGAAACAGAGCTTCAATGGAGCCCCAAAAACAACAGCCAAATCAGAACTTCTCGACATAAAATCACTCAAACACCAACCCCTTTTTCTCACACAAAAGCCCCCTTTCTCTTCTTCTTCTCAACACTTGAATAACGAAAAACAGAGAGAGAAAAGGAGATCGGATCCAAATACAGACCTATTTATATATATATAATTATATGTGTGTCTGTGTAGACTAAACACTATATAGAAGATTAGAAATCAATGGCTAATGTTTTTCCTCGTATTTAACTGATTATCAAAATTGAAAATTTCATAGTGACAAACTCTCTTTCTCTCTCTCTTGCTCTCCTACTACCACTAGTAGCAAAATTTAGTTTTGCTGGGCGGCTTGTGACTTAAAAGGGTGTGCCAGTAAATATGAGAGAGTGGAGAGGTGGAGGTGGAGTTGGAGTTGGGGTGAATTTTTGAAATGGCCGTGTCAAACTTGATGAATCGCAGAAGAGCCTAACTTATATCAAATAGTTTTAAAGGCCTCTTTTAAGTAGAATAGACAAATATACCCTTATTTTATACCATCAGTTAACAAATCATCGGTTAACAGACCATCTGTTAATAGGTCGGTTAACAGATGGTCTGTTAACCGACTATTAACAGGTCGGTTAACAGACCCCAAGGGTCTGTTAACAGGCCCCAAGGTCTGTTAACAGACCATGAGTCTGTTAACAGGCCTGGGGCCTGTTAAGGCCAAAATTGGCCTTAACAGACCTTGGGGTCTATTAACAAGGTCTGTTAACAGACCCCAGGTCTGTTAAGGCCAATTTGGCCTTAACAGGCAATGGGCCTGTTAACAGGTGTGTTAACAGATTATGTCTGTTAACGCAGATTTATACGATTAAACCTGATTTTTTCAATTAATCCATATCAAATCAACTCAGAATTGCAGGAAATTAAAGTAAAAATCATAATTCATACTCAGGTTTATACATTTTTTCATGATTTATATTACAAAATCTGCAATTTCAACTGTGAATTAAAAGAAAAAGATGAAGAATGATGAATTTCTACTTTGAAATAAAATTTCTTACATAAATGAAATGAATTGGATTCTTACATTGAAATGGGTTAGATTCTAACCTTGAAATCTTCTCTTTTTTACAGACAAATGAATTTGAAATCATTTGAAATGGTTATAAGCGGGGAAGAAGGAGCGGGGAAGAAGGCAGGGTCATATTTGGTAATTTACACACCAAAATTGGTCAACGGCCATTTTGAAAAATTTGCCGGGTCACCCGGCCATTCAGCACTATTCCCACGTTGGAGTTGGGGTTTGGGGTTGGAACCAACCAGTTAAAATTGGTCAGATTTTGAGTCCTTTAATCAAGAATTAAATGGTTTTGGTTTGATTTTTTGTCCTAATTACAAGATTCAATTTTGATTTGGTTTTAATAATTTTTTTTTATAAATTCTCCATTAAATCTTAATTTATATCATTATAATCGTCAATTTTATTATTTAAAACAACAAACATGAAAGTAATAAGAAAATTTATACAAGAGCTTATGATTTATTTTGAAGCAGAATTGGATCAAATCGGATTAGACTGAACCAAAACATATCACTTCTCATCCAGTTCAATTCATTTTTTTTTTTTTTTTTGCATTGAATCATTAGTTTTATTTTCACAATTTTTAATAAGAAATGATTGTATATAAGGGTGTGTTTGATTGGTAGCATGGAAAAATGGTGGAAAATGAAAATATTTTCTATAGAAGTGGGAAAATAAATTCCACTATCTAGGCAATAAAATTTTTTTCCAAGAAAGAAGGCAAATCCATGCTTTAAATGCTTGTACCTAGAAAATGTATTTGGTTTTCCAAGTGCCAATCAAACAACAAAGTGGGAAAATAAAAGTGTTTGATTTGACAAAATTTTCCATGGAAGTGACATTTTCCATGGAAAATGTTTGAATCAAACACACCCTAAGTGTATTTGATTGGCAAGTTTTTTATAAAAAATATCACATTCGAGGAAAATATTTTCTACTTTGGCTGTTTGATACAAAAGTAGAAAACGAAAATGAATTCTAAGGTAGAACCACTTTAAACTTGTTTTTGACCAATTCTATAAAAAATATTTTCTTATAGATTTGATAAATTTTATTTTCCAATTTACATATAATTTTTTTTTTCCACCTTTACCAATCAAATACAATCTTAACATACTCAAATTAAAGGGTAAATATCACTAGGGGTCCCTAACCTTTGGACCTTGTAACGATGGGGTCCCTAACCTTCTATTTTGAACTCCCGAGTCCTTAACCTATGAAACGTTAGCATCTGAAGTCCTTTTTTGACCAAAACTGTTAGTTTGACTGTTAAATGGTCAAAATCTTGTTGAATAGACCAAATTACCCTTACATTAAATGATAAAAAAAAAAAAGAAAAAGAATAATAAAATAAAAATTGCAACAAAACCCCAACCAACAAAATAAAATATTTCAAATAAACCCCAAATACTTCTTCTCCTCCAAATTACCGCCGCCAACCACCACCCACCGGAACCACCACCCCACCGCCGCCATCCAAAAAATAATTTCAACAACCACAAAATCATCGGCAAATACAAGAAAAAGTACATTGATTTCTTGAAAAACCACCTCCAAACCGAGCAGATCTGAGAAAAAATCGAATCTGTGCAACTCCGACACGGCGGCCAACGTGAAAACCGATCTGAGATCTGAGATCTGCTCGACCGTGCCATTTACAGTCATCTCTCTTGACTAATTGGGTAAACACAGAACGAGGCAAAAGCAACCAAATATGACCAGCGGTGACAGCGCCACCAGCGCCACCAAAAGCAACCAAAAGCAACCCCATTTCTGCAATTTCCCACGCCACCACCAGCACCACCACTAGCATTGACAGCGCCACCAGTACCGTCGGAGATAACAGCAAGAGTAACAAGAGAGGTAAAGGCAAAGGTGGGCCGGATAATGGGAAGTTTAAGTATAGAGGAGTGAGGCAGCGGAGCTGGGGCAAGTGGGTGGCTGAGATCCGTGAGCCCAGAAAGCGAACTCGACGGTGGCTGGCTCGGAACGTTCGCCACGGCTGAGGATGCAGCCAGAGTATATGACCGTGCCGACTGCCGCGGTGGGTAATACAGATAATATGTGACTCTAATGTTTGAATTATTCAGTTGACTATATGAATCAATTTCTTTGTATTTGCCGATGGTGGTTGTTGAAATTATTTTTGGATGATGGCGGTGGGTGGTGGTTCCGGCGGGTGGTGGTTGGCAGCGGCATTTTGGAGGAGAAAAGTATTTGGGGTTTATTTGAAATATTTTATTTTGTTGGTTGGGGTTTTGTTGCAATTTTTATTTTATTATTCTTTTTCTTTTTTTTTTATCATTTAATTTAAGGGTAATTTGGTCTATTCAACAAGATTTTGACCATTTAACAGTCAAACTAACAGTTTCGGTCAAAAAAGGACTTCAGATGCTAACGTTTCATAGGTTAAGAACTCGGGAGTTCAAAATAGAAGGTTAGGGACCCCATCGTTACAAGGTCCAAAGGTCAGGGACCCCTAGTGATATTTACCCCAAATTAAACTATTCCGTACCCACTTGAGGTGTGGGTTGGAGTGAGTGGGGGGCCAATAAATTTTCTTTTCCTTGTACTTACAAAAACGACAATTGACTGGCCTTAATCTTAACGCAAATCTCAAGAGAAGATAAAAAGAAACAATTTAAAAATACTTATAAAATGTCATGTTTTACATCGAAAAACTAAAAATGAATTGGAAGATTTTACATAAACAAATGTGTATACCTTGTTTTGTTGTATGTCTTGTTTTTTTCTTTGCGGCTCTTTTTCTTTTTTCTTCAAGTCATTTTCTCACTTTGCAAATGACTCTTATTTCTAATCATAATCAAAACAAATAACACTTCAACATGTGTTCGACTCTACACTCAAACCTAAAAGAAGAGGAAATTGAATTAAAAATATAGATTAAATATGTGGAAACTAACATATGATAAGATTACTATATGGTTCAATCTTACCCTCTTAATAATTACATGACGATTCTCTAAAGAAAATAAAAAAGGAAATCAACCGACACTATTAATAGCGGGGAGCAAGGACAGATTGGGAATTTAAAGAAAAATAACATGAAAATGCAAGTATATATAGCGCATGTAAATTTTATGTTTAGAGTGTAAGAATAAATAGTGTGTATAATTTCTAGTAGGAAATGAATGTATGTTGAGTCGGAAACAAGCTGGCAATGGTCACTCATGATAAACGACCATATCCTTTTTTATGTCATGCATATCATGCAATGCCTCTTGTTTATACATGTGTTTATTTGTTAAATATGGATCCATGAAAATTATTAATTACTAAACTTATTGTATTTGAGTATTAATAGAGGGTGAACTAGGAATGACCATTCATGTTGCATGACTGTACTATTTTTTATGTCATGCATATCATACCATGGCCCTATTAGTACACGTGTCTTTTTGTTGAATGTATATCTATTAATAAATATTAATTACTAAACTCGTATTTATGGATGACAAGACAAAAATGTAATAGAGTGCGAGAAATAAATGTATCTCGAGTAAGAGATAAATCAGGAATGGCCATTGCTATTGTTATTAGATGTGTATCTTTGTTGATTTTGTATCCGTAAATAAATTTTAATTACTAAGCTAGTATATATACACCTAAAGTTCATAGTGTGTACATTTTGCCATGAAAAACTCATATTTAGACCAAACCTTTGCAAATTATTTTATATGTTCATGTAAATTTTCAAATTTGTAATGTTATTTGAATATATATACTTTTTTTAAAAATTAATATTATGTAATTACTTCATCAAAAAATAATGTTCAATAACTATATTCAAATTACATAACAAAATTAACCATTTCAAAATAAAATGCAATCCAATGACCAAATTTAAATAAAAATTCAAACATGACAAATAAAGAATAAGCTTTATCCAAATATAATTTCAAAGTAAATATACTTAAATGGTAAAATCAATTCATTTCTCAATATCTCAAAAAGATATTTTGACGCAGATGATATCTAACCTTTGTTTGCAGTGTGAAAATTGTCTATCACATTGATTTTTTGACATAAAAATCTCTAATCTATGTATTTTTGTGCGTACTTCGTGCTTGTTTGATGAAAAATACTAATAGACTTTTAATTTTAATAAGGAGAAATTGTAGTTGGGTTGCTAACATTTGTAAAAAGTGCAAATAGGTTTAAACTTTTTATTTTTAATAAAAAATTAAGAGTTTTCTTTTTTGAATTAGCATTTTATTGACCAAATTGATAATATACTACATTGTTTTGTATATTTTACGAGCTATTATAAAATAACTAAAATTTAAGCTTATAATTATTAATAAACATGTCAAATAAAATTATTATTATTATTATTATTATTATTATTATTATTATTATTAAGTAATTACATTATTTAAAGATTTAAAATTTTATTTTATAGTTATAAAAAAATAACTTTTATCACAAACTTAATCTTAAAATACTTTTATTTAATTGAGTTATATGTTTATTAACTACAAATATTAGAGATTCAATTGTATTCTTCATATTTTAATTTATCGTTTTATTTTTTATAAAAATAAACAACACATAATATGTAAATTAATTTATGAAGTATTTTTAAGTTAAATAAAAATTTAATTCACATTACTATAATAATATATTTAGTATGTAAAATTAAATATTATTTAATAAATGTGCCAGATCCATTTACACCTTTTGTAAAGATTATGAATTCAAATGTAATTTTCTCTAACTGAAACTAATGGCATATTTGTTATTTTCATTAAATAAGGATTAATTATGTACCAAAACATATAGGTTAAAGACTCGTGTGCTAAAAAATAAACGTTAAGAACTATTTCTATACTATCTCGTCTTTTATTACATCCCGTCTATTATTGCGCTTTTTATTTTTGACGGTCTTTATTAATGAAAAGTTTTTTTTATTTAAAATAAATAAATCCCCTATAAAGGTGGGATTAGTTTTTGTTATGTAGTCCATAGACCTTATTACTATTTTGAAAGTTTTTTTTTTTTTTTTTTTGGATTGAAATATTATTAGTAATTAGTAATGTTTTAAAAGCATAAAGTGTGGTTAGATGTGGAGGTCGATGTTCAAGTTTTTCAAGTCTAAGCGAAAGTTAGACGAAAGCGAGACAAGGACAAGACAAAGACAAAACGTAATGTATGGCTAGACATAGAAATCATAATTAAACGAATTTTTTAAAACAGTTGAAGAACAAAAATCTTAAACAATGTATGTTCAGTCAAAAGATGAAAGAATATTTCAACACCATGCTACTGTCTAAAGGACCTACTATTCTAGTAGGTCATAAAATCCCCAATGAATATTCTATTTGGGCACTAGGATGGTATCAAAGTTTTGCATGCACAAGATTTTTATTATAATTTATAATCTATTGTAGTTTATTATTCTACATGGAGAAAGTCAACTTTAGGTATGAGGCACCTAACCCCCATGGAAATTTGTACACCTTATTATATTGTTTTACTTTGATTTACATTTTTCATGTCTGATGGTGAATCTGGTTTTATATTAGGGGAAAACATTGTTATAATATTTAAAAAATTATAAAACGTGATTTTTTTTTTTTTGCAAATATGATTTAACTAATAATTAGTAGAGAAATTATTCTGACCACGGTTTTTCTGTAAATGTACTATGTTTTATGGATAATTATATTCACACAACACTTTTTATTTTTTGCACCACATTTTAATTAAATTTAATATCTTTAATATATGAACATTATAGTATTCATGTCTCTAACTTTTTTTTATCACATATTTATCTTCAACTTTTCATTGATTAGCACATCTTTTGTTTGATAACAGTTTCCGTTTAAAACATTTGTTAAGAATTCGTAAAAATACTTATTTGTTTGTCATATTTAAAAAAAAAAAACAATAAACACAAATGTACGATAAAATATGTTTTCCTCATTTCAAAACACGTAAACAAAATATCTCGACTTAAGCCATCATTAATTATGAAATATGTTAATTAATAAAAGTTGAAGATAAGAATTCGATGATAAAAAGTTAAGAACATAATTGCAACAATGAACAAAAGTTGAGAATCTTAAATACAATTAAAAGTGGTGCGCTTATAACAAATTGTAGTGTGAATATAACCACCCATGTTTTAAGTACATTAAAATTTCTTAATCTTTACTTATTATTACACTTATGACCCTAATTTTTTTTTTGGTCCATGATGACCTTTTTCGTTCAAGAATTTTGTTAGCATACTTAAAAAAAAATAAGAGGAAAATTATTAGTCGCACTTTTGTATTTGTAATATTTTTTGTTTATTTCAAAATACGAGAGAAAAATAAGTATTTATACACCACTTAATAGAATTTTTGGACTGAAACTATCATCAAAGGCAAGATGTACTAATTAATTGAAAGTTGATAATAAAAATGCGATGAGAAAAAGCTGAGAGTATAAGTATGACAATAGTAAATATTAGGAGACCTTTAATACAATTACAATATAATACACTTATAAGAAATTGTGGTGTTAATATAGTTACCCTAATTGGTAAACCAACATGGCAACATAAATACGTGTTTTAATATAATTTACTAAAGCTAATAAAAATTCAGTAAATATTTTATATCACTTGATTTAGTGTCATTTTTTCTAATTTTTAATTTTTTATACTCTTGACATTTGAGTTTGGAAAATTAAATAATATTATCATAACATTAAAAAAATACGTCGTTGGCATCAAAGGTTTGAAGTTAGATTTCTTTTTAGTTCATTTTTATAGTAAATATTTTAGATCATTTTAATTTGATCGTTTTTTTTTTTTTAAATCAAAACTCATTTTTTACTAAAATATGAATAAGCATTTGTTTGAGAAAACTAAAAAAATTATTAAAAATTGAGATTGGAGTAAAAGTTAACAATTAATTTTAACCGCATATTTCATAGAATTCATAATTTTTCAATCACATATCTTTTATCAAATCTGCTACATTTCTTATCAAAATTTTTATAAAATAGATTCTATGCGTAAAAATAAAATAAAAAAAAACAAAAAAAAACACGTGAACTTTAATTTTTTTTAAACTAAAAGAAATTGTTTTGTTTAAACCAAAATTAAGAAAGACAAATAAGTAAATAAATATATTTTTACCTTTTATATAAGAGAAAATACAAAATTCATGTTAAAAACAAAGGTTTCTGTAATTGGCTAATTGCCGTAGATCTCGTCTAAGGTTTATGTAATGGGAGATTATATTGTAATTATAAATTTTTATTGTTCCACTATTTTTTAATTACACTAAAAATCTTTAACTTTTGCTCATTATTGTATTTATATTTCAAATATTTTTTTCATCATATTCTTATTATTAACTTTTCATTAATTAAAAAATCTTGTCCTTGATGACGGTCCTTCAAAAAGTTTATTAGGAAGATGTAAAAAAAATTTCTACTCATAATTTTAAATAGGAAATTTGGTGCAAATGGTCTTTAACTTTTGTCCTTAGTGTAGAAATAGTTGTTGATGTTTATTTTTTAACACATGAATCTTTAATCTATGTATTTTAGTATGCAATTGATCATTATTTGATGAAAAAAACAAATATGTCATTAGTTTTAATTAGAAAAAATTACATTTGAATTATTAACATTTTACAAAATATGCAAATGGGTCTGGCCAGTACATTGGAGCCTAGTCTCCTACCTATAGTGGTTAGGAGATATAATGTCCACCGGTGAGGACTGAACATGATTGGTAGAAATAATTAGTGTGGGGTTATGAACTACCAATCATGTGATGTTATCTCAGTGTGAACATTATAAGTGGGTAGAAGATCAAAACTTCTGGTACATTTACTAAATAATATTTAATTTTACATACTAAATATATCATTATAATCAAGTGAATTAAATTTTTCATAAGAGAAAAATATAAAATTATTTTGTTTTAAATATATGTAATTGTTATGTGATATGAAAAACTTAAATAAAAATTAAGTAAAATAATAATTTTATTTGATATGTTTATTAATAATTATGAGCTTAAATTTTAGTTATTTTATAATAGTTCGTAAAATATAAAAAATAATTTATTATATTATTAATTTATTCAATAAAGTGTTAATAATAAAAAAAAAACAAAGATAACTAATTTTCTTTTATTTTTATAAAAAACAAAAGTATTGGACCTATTTATACTTTTTGCAAATGTTAGTAACCCAACTACAATTTTTCTATTAAAATTAAGAGTATATTATTCTTTTTCATCAAATAATGACCAATTACGTTCTAAAACACATAAATTAAAGATTTATTTGTCAAAAAATAAACGATAGGGACCATTTCTACATGGGAGCAAAGGTCATGACTATTTGTACCAAAATTCCTTTTAAATAAAGCAAAAGCAAAAAATACAAAAGTGTAATAAAATATTTGTTATTTATTTTAAAGTATGTTAATAAAACATTTAGACATAAACCATCAATAAAGTGATATAAAAATTAATAAAAAATTGAGTAAAAAATGAAAAAAAAAAAAAATAGAAAGATAAGTACGATAATAAAAAATAAATAAAATTTTGAATGCAATGAAAGTGGAGGAACAAACAAAATATAAGCAGCTTTTGATGACATGCATGTTGACCAAACGTGGCGGTGCAGGCGGACAAGTGGGCTACGCAGAAAGAGGTGAAAAATGTACTGGACCAGGGTGGTGGTTGCTTTGGTTACCCGCCAAAGGCCGCCGTGGAGCCCCACCACCACTCTTTTTCCCGCCAAAATCCTTGGTGACCCCAACAGAGATCCTGTCACGCTTTCTGAACAATTTAAATGACAAATTTTCTTTTTAGTTGTTGGGTCACATTCATGAGTCATGACTCGGACTGCCAGCCTTTTCTAAATATTGTACTAAGTTCTCATGATTCTGTCATGGATAATTAAGGGCCGGTTTGCTATTCACAAAAGAAAAAAAGAAAAAACTCTTATATTGAACTTTGCTATTAGTTGAGGAGACAAAATCATGAATAATTTCATACTGATTTTTTAACCAAAAAACTGACTTTTAACCGTAAAAATTAATCTATAAAATCTAACTGTACACATAAACTAATAGATTAGGGACCACGTTACCAAAATATATATATATACATATATAAAAAAGGGTTTGTCACAAAGTCAATAAATTTGAAGTTGTTGTCATAATTTTTCAATAAAGTCGATAATGAAAAACTTTAAATTTTATTGTGTTGCATATAATACTTTACTAATTGTAAACTTTCTTGATCTATTATATATAATTTCAAGAAAATATGTGTATATATTTTGCATAGTGTCAGTTATCATGCGTGTAGTTATTGAATTGATCAACACTCGTATGTTGTTGAACTTTTTTTGTAGTGGTAATAGCAATCCCCACTTTCCAATTCTTGGCTTGCTATGGCTTGAACTTGACTATGATGCCAAAGTGGCTTGAGCGCAGATACAAGTAGTTTGGATAAGAGTAAATTGTATATTTGAACGGAAATTTTCCCTAGTAACAAAGGAACTTTGAATAGGAGAAGTTTTAACACCTGGAACAAGTTTGATCCTTGGATCGGTATTGAAATGAAACAAAGGATGTTGTTGAAGATAAATTTGATCTAATTGATTGTGTAAATTAACTTCTTAAGATGCCATGCATTAAGTGAAGGAAATAAATGTTGAAAATCAGGATTGAATAAATTATAAGAAATTGTATGCAAATGTTGATAATTAGAAACTTGAGAAATATATTGATAAAATGCTTCTATTGAACAATTGAAAACATAGTTGATCGACATATTGAATTATTGAAAATACAGAATTGAAAGATACATTTCATACTTACAAGTTTTTCGAAATATGAAAAGTAATTGAAAATTACACCCTCTATATTTTGAAGAATAACTCTTCTTCTTATAGATAATCGAAGACCTTGGATGCTGTTTGAAGAATCTTCACTTTTGAAAAAGCAACCCGATAATTGAGGTAACTGCTCACCTTTTGGAAAGTTGTCTAATGCTTTTACTGTTTGCTTTTGAAAAGTAGATGCCACTTTTGACCGATAATTGTGGAACACTGTTTTTGTTTTGAAAGATAATTATACACACAGTTTTTCTTTGCTGGAAAACAAAGTAATGATAAAGGGGTAAATATTACTTTTCAAAGAAACCTGCTCCGTAACAATCATCTTCATTCTCCTGCGCAAAAGCTGGGTCTGACCCTACCTCGGAAGTAGCGACAGATCATTTGCTTGATTCGGCCTTAGCCATTGTTGCAGCTTTGTGTGCCAAAACTTGGAATTCTTCTAGGTTTGAATATTTTGCTAATTGTGCCATGATTTTGGATTTCTCATAAAGGAAGTCACTTTGAGAGGAACTTGCTCCTGCTTTGGTTTTGTTCTGTTGATTGATCCATGATAGAATTTCCTTTGAACAGACATTTGATTCATTGAACTTGTCCCACCATTTAACTTTGCATCTCTGGATAATGCTTTTGAATGGAAATGCGTCATCAGTGTTGGAAAAGATTTGGATGTTCCAGCAGAAGATCCATGCGATTTTAAAAGTCCTGCAAAATTGAAATAAAAAGTCTTCTTGCGGGGTGAAATTGATTCCTTTAGTACAAAATAGTTGAAATCCCTCTAGAACACGACTAGGGAGAATTTCTTCGTTGGCACCGAAGTAGATCCACCATGTTTGAAACCATTTTAGAAAAATACTTGAACAATTTTGGTCAAAAAGAATGAACCAAGAATGGCTCGACGACCTGAAGTATAAAACATTATACTAGGCTTTGATATAATCATGATAAGAAAACAAAGATTTTTGACCATTTTTTAGAGAATGTTTTAGTTTCCCATGGATTCTGGTTCTAATAAGAAAGGGTAAGAACTTGAAGAATTTTGATTTTGGAAAAATCTATCCAATGGGTGTTTAGTTTGTTTGGGGTATAAGAAATAATTGCTGATTTTGTGACTTTGAGGATTGTTTCGTACTACATTCTTGACTGAAGAATTGTTTGGGGAAGGAAAAAGAATTCATTCAATACTTGATATTTTTTATTCAAAAAATTGAATGGATTATCATCTTTGAGAAAAGGAGGAAAAATTCATGAAATACATTAATGAGTTCTCTTGATGTGATATTGAAATTTTTTAGTGTTAACTTCAGGGAGTTTTCTTGAACTTGGATTGATGTTTGACTTGATTACATTTTTGTAATTGGAAGGGGTTTTTCTCTGTGAAGGTAAAGTTCCAATAACCGTGAAGGGGTTTGATGAAACTGAGACACTTTTTGATTTTTGTGAGGACAATGCTTGAGTCGATTGAGAGCTTGAACATTCGAAGATATATTCTTTAGGGGTTCTTCCCTTGCTGACTTTCTTTGACATTTTTATCCTGCAAAAACTCTCGTGTTAAGAAATCTGGCAGTGTATTTTTCTCAAACTCAATTAAAAAATCAAAACATGAAAGAATTGCTTGCCATCTGGAAAAAATTTGTTTTGAAACAAGATTTTTGACATCCTTCTGTAAAACTTCTTTTGATGCTTTGTAATCTATCCTAACAAGAAAAGTTTTGTTAATCAAATCATCTTGAAATTTTGAAATGCATAAAAACAATTGAAAAACATTCTTTTCTGAAGGTTGAGTAATTCTTTAGGGGTCCCAACTAGATACCTGAATGGTAACGAACAAGTTGTTCCTATTGGTCAATCGATTGTTTTAGGATTCCCTCGTAACCAATGTCAGAAGCGTCAGTTTCAACAATAACAGAAGCTTTTGGATTGACGATATTGAGACATGGAAGGGTTTTGACACTTTGTTTAACAATTTTGACTGTTTTTGTATGTTTGTCAGACCATACATGTGGGTTTTTGTGGAGTCTTTGATAAGAACTTCCCATGGTGGGGAGTAGATCAAAGCCCCAAAAGAAAGATCTGCTTAACAGACTCCTTAATACAACTATTTTCTCCAAATTTGATATGAAGTTAGGATTTTGGCAAATACAAATTTCCGAGAAAGACAAATACAAAATCGCTTTCAATGTCCCTTTCGGGCAATATGACTGGAACGTTATGCCCTTTGGGATTAAGAATGCTCCCTCTGAATTCCAAAAAAATCATGAATGATATTTTTACTTATATCAAACTTTTTCAATTATGTATACTAATGATGCTCTCATTTTCTCCAAGGATGTAGAACAACACTTCAAACATTTACAAAATTTTTATTTAATTATTAAAAAGAATGGTTTAGCAAGAAAATTATCTTATGTCAAACTAGAATTAAATTTTTAGAGCATGAGATATTTCAAGGAACGATTACCCCGATCAAAAGAAGTCTAGAATTTGCTAGTAAATTTCCACATGAAATTCTAGATAAAACTAGCCTTTAAATATTTCTTGGATATGTCAATTATGTCTCCGATTTTATCCTAAATATCAGACAAATTTGTGAACCTCTATATCAGAGACATCGTAACAAACTTTCAAAATGACCGACAAACATACTAAAATAGTCAGGTCAATTAAAGAGATTGTCAAAACTCTCTATTGCCTAAAAATTATTAACCTCGATGCTTTTCTTATTTTTGAAACAGATATCGGGTGTGGTGGAGTTCTCAAATAACGAGTTAATAATAAAGAACAACTTGTTCGATATCATTCTGACATTTGGTTGGGTCTTCAAAAAAAAAAAAATTACTCAGCCTTCAAAAAAGAATCCCTTCCCATTGTTCTATGCATTACCAAATTTCAAGACTATTTGATCAATAAATCTTTTTCTTGTCAAAACTGATTGCAAAGCATCAAAAGAAGTTTTACAAAAGGATGTAAAAAAAAAAAAAAAAAAGATTTTTGTGAGATGGCAAGCAATTCTCTCCTTCTTCTTCAAGTGCCAAAGTCAAATCTACCAAAAGCTTTGAGCCTCCTAGATTCTCAACTTCTTCTATTAATACCAAAATATCAAAGTTAAAAGGTGTTGATTTTGGTCCCAATATTCCTCAACCTTTTTACCAAACAGACGAAGACAGAGAATCTTCGAAAAGCATGTCTCTTACTCAATCTAACATGAATCAATTAAATTTTATTTCAAATTTCAAAACCTTTTGAAATCAACAAAAATAATTTTACGTTAAGATTTCTATTATGATTTTAATTCAAAAGCTCGACAACTTTTTCTTCAAAATTTTGATAAAGACGTACGAAAAGCTATTTGACACGACCCGTCCCGAATCATCCTAGTGGACCTAAGATATGCCGTGCGCCAATGATGGATGCCAGCGGAATGCCAGACCCACCATTAAGGTTACTTAGATTTTTCTATGACTGATTGACTTTTCTTTTACTAAAAAGATTTTGTAAAAATTTTGACAGAATTTTCCATGTAAATTGGACTAAACCAAACCTGAAAAGCAATAAATTCTCAAACACAATATATACAATATCAACAGGGTCTACCTGCCCCTCCAAAATAGATATATCAATTCTCGAAATAAAACTAAATTAAACAATCTTAACTACTGTAATAAACAGTGCATAAATCGAAGTAAAATGCAATGAGTCCATCTAACTTCTACATGAGTTACAAAATGACTCATATACAAATAAAATGAACATATACTCCAAAAATAACAACTACATGGCCTAAAGAATGAGTCATGAAAACTAATGGATTGTGTGGCTCCGACTCGGCTCAACAGGCTCTCCAAACTGCTCAAAACTCAGCTACTACCTAATAAGAAATACATGAAAAAATATGTGAGCTGATAACTCAGTAAGTGGAGAGCTCGCAATTAATTATAATTTTCAAGAAACTAATTTCTCATATTGTATATGCTACGTAATGCAGACTCTAAAATATAAAAAAAAAAACTGGATAATTTGGTATTTTAGTAAATCTGCAAAGAAGTGCAATCTGATAACAATATATGCAAACATGTATTTCTGCAAACTAAATAAGCTGTTATAAACTGAAAAATCACACCATGATACTAATAATCTGTAATTTGGAATCTGAAATCTATATACTGATTATTATGAGATATATACACCAGAAAGTATCATGAATCACTGATAATCTGTAATTTGAAATCTAGTCATACGCGCGTAGACTGGCTGAGCACTTCCGTACACGGCCCAAAGCTCCTCAGTGTACGAAAGTGGGTTCCAAAGACCTTTGAGATAAGCACCCTTATACACGGCCTAAAGCTACTCTATGCATAAGAGTGGGTCATGAAGACCTCTGATAATACACCATTGTACACGGTCAAGACCCCTCAGTAAACTATATGTACACGACCAATTAGACCCTTCAATGTAATATAGAACACGACCAAGACCCCCTCAATGCACTAGAATAGGTAAAATCATGGGCACTTTTTTGGTAGATTTCAATATCACATATTTCTCGCATTCCATTTTACAAGTAATCAATTTACAATCTTTGTACTTTCACAAACAATATAACGTAATAAACATTTAATTATAATAACGTAAAATAACAAATAAGTTCGTAAAGTCACACATAACATAATAATATAATTAATTGTCATTATATAGAAATATTTAATTTTTTCCACTCACAGAGCTAGTGATCGAAACCTAGTTCGGTTGATAATCCTGACGAATCTCCATGTCACATTCTGAAAGTTAAAATAGGAATTCAGATCAAACTTAAGTTGTCTCAATTAATTATCAGTTCCTCAAAGTAAATCCATATTCAACGTACTAGCCAAATTCCCACTTTACTTCCAAGTATTATATCTAGATCTCTTTCAAATCCACAAGAAAATACCTTATAGTGGCTAATCCATTCTCCCTTTAATTTATAATTAAAAAAGAAAGCACATTTATACCAAATCTCTTTTTCAATTAACTTCATAATTGGCCAAAATTGAACTTATATACATGGGTGTAATAAACTTCAAATAACTCCACCAAAATAAGCCTTTTGAACAAAAAATAAACTAACATAGGCTTAATTAACTTAAACTTGCTTAAATCTTGAATTTAATACACTAGTTTCAAGAACCCTAAAAATTCAATCATTAAATCCATTACTAAACTTGAATAATTAGCTCATTAAACTAAAAACAATCATTTAACCTTCATAATTTTCACATTAAAGTCAATAAGCAAAAACCCTAATTTTTAACCTCATTTTCTAAAATAAGAAATTTCTTAATTACCTCTTGAAATTTACAAAGGAGATGAAGAACCCAAGCTTTAAAAGTTGATTCGACCGGCCTCTTCTTCTTCTTCTTCCTTCTTCCCTTCCCTTCCTTTTCTTTTTTTTTTTCTTTTTCTTTTCTTTCCTTTTTCTTCTTCCATAGTCGCGCCTCTGTTTCTCTCTGCGTCTCTGCGTGTGTTGTGAAGAAAAGGGACCCAAATTCATTTTCAAATAAGCCAAATTGCAACCCAAGTCCCTAACTTCCTTGTACTGATATTTAAATTCCTAAGTAACCCTATTTTACAAAATAGCTCCCAAACAAATTTATTTACTTAATTTAAGTCCCACTTTGACTATTTGACTTAGACTTGTCCAAATATTTCATTGACTTTGACTAAATAAATGTTGATTTTGACTAATTTAAAACGGGCCGTAACACTATTCAAGAAGAATATTACGCCTTTACGGAAAAACATAAGGTGAATATTCTATTCTTTGATTGTTTTACCAGTCGTGAAAAATATCAAACTATTTTTGTCACTTCAAACCATCAAGACAGGCAAACTTCTCAAAATAAACAAGTTTCTTCTATCCATCCTCCTTTAGAGAAAATAAAATTAACTATTTGCAAACAAGAAGTTGTTGCTTCTTCTTTTAAAATGATCAATATCCCTAAAGTCAATCGTCCTGAAACAAGAAGTCAGACTAACGAAGCTGGGCAAGCCCCATGATGTAAAAAATATTCAATTACAAACAATTATACAAATGTTTTTTGCATTCTATGTCAAAACAAATGACTCGTAAAGAATGTAATATTTTTTCCTTTTCCTCTTCAAATGAAGAAACCTCTTCTTCCTCTTCTCAAAAAACTCAACCTTTGTTTGAACCCTTCGAAGTTAAACAAAATGATCTCATCAATTTTAACAACCTTTCTATTCTGTTTGATCAAATAGATAAGCAACTCAAAAGTCTTGGAAGGACTACTTCGAAAGATCTAGGTTCTTCCTCAAAAATCAATGTGATAGAGAACTCAATTGATGATAAAATGATAAAAAGTATTCAAGAACAACTTGATGAAATATCAATAAATAAAGTTCAACATTTCCGAACTCCTCAAATAACCTTTTATTCAAGGCCTGCTTTTCCTAATCTTCAATATGAAGAAATACATCTTCTTACTTAAACTGTGTATTTCAGCAATGGTATCTGTGAGTGGAACATTGATGTTTATACAAAACATCAAATCATCAATACTTTTCAAGAAATGTACATATATAGCTGCAACTTCTTACCAAGCTATGAACAATTCTGATTCTCAAATTTCCAAAACTTAAATTGCTGGTTTTACCTGTCAATTAAAAGGTTGATGGGATAATTATCTCACTGAAATTGAAAAATTATCTATTCAATAGGCACTCAAGAAAGAAAATGACGATGATGACATTGGAATTTATGATGTCGTCAATAGTTCAATTTTTCATATTACAAACATTTTGTTGGTGAACCAATCAAATATCAACAAATCATCTGAAATCTTTTCAAATTTATTTTGTCCAAAATTACAAGATTTTAGATGGTACAGGGATATGTTTTTAAGCAAAGTTTTTACAAGAACATATTGTAATCAATCCTTTTGGAAAGAAAAAATTATTTCTAGTCTTCCAAAACGTTTTGCAGATATAGTCAGAAATTGAATACGAAATCAATTTCAAGGAAAATCCCATATGATAATTTATCGTATGGAGAATTAATCAATTTTTTCAATACAAGGTTTATCCCTCTGTACATATTTAAAACTTAAAGCCAAAATGAAAAATGAACTTCATGATGGTCGTAAAGAGCTTGGATCTTTCTGTGCTCAATATGGGTATGAAAAGAAACAATCTCCTTCTTCAAAACAAAAAAAAAAAACTTATCAAAAGAAGTTTTATAAAAAAACAATTTTGTAATGATCATAAATCAATTTTTTTTTTTTTTTATAAAAAACCGTTTTCAAGAAAATTTCAATACTATAGAAAAAATAATTTCAGAAGAAAGACCAATTTCAAAAAAGATTCAAAAGATGTTGTTTCTTGGAAATGCAAACAAATAGGTCAATATTCAAATAAGTGTCCTATAAAACAAAAAATCAATGAACTTCAACTTGATGAAGTTCTCAAACAACATATCCTTTATCTCTTCAACTCCGAGTTCAGGAAGACTCTTCAATAGAACAAGTTTTTCAAATCGAACAAGAATCTACACACAATGATGATTCTTCTAATTCTTCCTAATAATGCTTGTCAAAGTTTTTGCTCGTGTGGCAAAACTGTCAATGTTATTACTGAAGAATCGTTAAGTCATATTCGATTGGGAAAATTGATGATCCCGTTGAAAGACGAGATTATCTTCAAACATGGCCGATAAAAGAAACTTTGAAAAAGCATCCTTTTCGGTGGGCAAAGACAGCCCTTTGCTACATAACAAATTACTTTCGGTGGAATGGCAAAAGCTGCATCTTCAACAGTACTCAAAACATTTGGAATCTGATTTTCAAATCCAGACATGTGCCTATATAAGGAGGCATTCTCTTCAATACAAGATCGTCCGCAGAAACAATACAAGTTCAATTTTTTAAATTTGTTTCTTTTATCTCTCTGTTCAAATCTGATAGTCCATGTGACCTTCAGTTTTTCAATTATCAAATTTGTAGGGTCTAAATTGTAAGTTCTCTTCAATTATGTGTAATGACACTATTCAAGGTACTCTTTACTATTCAATAAAATTGTTTATTTTTCAAACTGTTTATGTTTATTATCAATTATTTTCATATTTTCTTCAATTCTATATCTATTTCCTTATTCCGCATCCAAATGACATATATATTTACACACATATACAAAATTGTAACTAAATATTTATTTTTAATTTTAAAGTACTCTAATAGAATTTTTAAATAAAAATTATCATATGGACAAGATGTGCTAATTAATAGAAGATTAAAGATAAGAGTACAATGAAAAAAAATTAAAGACATAAATTTCACAATGAATAAAAGTTAGAGACCTTTAATGCAATTAAAATTTAGTGTATTTATAGAAAAAATGTGATGTACATATAACTACCCAAACTGAATTTTCGAGCTGAGATATTTCCAAATAATAATAATAATAATAATAATAAATAACCACCCTAACAATAATTCTACATATTTTGTACATATTACACATTGAAGATGTCATGCCTATAATTATATTTTATCAATTCACGATAAGATTGTATCCTACTATTTTGGCCGTTCCATTTTAATGTTATCCAAAAATATCATAAAAAATTCAAATTCAAAATTCAAAACTCAAAGACTCCTAATCCAGTATCAATCCGTTGTAACCATCTTTAGTTTCGGCCATATTACCCCTATAATTTTTCTAGCCACGGTTACTATAAGGGTAATTATATTTACACATATTTTTTGTTAACCACACCATATTTTAATTACAATGAAGTTCATTAACTTTTGCTCATTTTCGTAATTATGTCCCCAACTATTTTTTTATCACATTCTTATCATCAATATATTAATTTACACGTCTTGTCTTTGTCTTTGATGATGATTTCTATCCAAAAAATTAATTAAAAAGGTGTAAAAAGAATTTTGCCCCTCGTATTTTTAAATAAACAAAATAAATAACAAATATAAAAGTTTAACAAAATATTTGCCACTTATTTTAATGCATATTAGTAGAATAGTTGGACAAAAATTGTCATTTGAGACAAAATGTAAAAATAAATTGAAAGCAGTGTTATTAGACCCGGATCGGCCTAGTCGATTCGATCGGAAAATTGGCGACCTGGTGTCCCAATCAGTCCAGTTCTCTTAATTGGACTGCCCAACAATCAAGCCGTTTATAACCTAAAAAAATTGTCGATTTTTTAACTAACTCGGTGACCCGTCCAGGTCATTGCATAATGAAATTTTTTATTTTTCTTATTACCCTATTCTACTTAAAAGATGCACCAATTTATTATCCACTCTATTAATAAGATGTTAATGTAATGAAGTATAATGATTTATGTTACTTTTTACAAGAATTAGTTGATAATACAAGTAGTCTCGTACTTATTTTGCTAAATACATTTGTGATGGTGATGATTTTCTACTATATATGTAGTTTTTTGTTTGATTTGGACTTGTAGGGTGATATTTAGTAACAAAATTAATATAATATTTATTAAAGTGTAATAATTGATGACTTTATGTTATATTTAACAAAAATAGACTTATAAGTTCGACATGAATTAACCCACCGGTTCAACCACCTAATCACCGGTTTAACCAACAACTCGGTGACCCACCTCCTTGTCCGGATCGATGTCCAGGCCAAGTCTGATAACTATGATTGAAAGCTAATAATAAAAATACGACGAAAAAAATTAGACATAAGTGCCAAAATTTCAATAGTTGGGAGGTTTTCATTACAATTAAAACGTAGTGTAGTAATAAAAATTATAATGCGAATATAATTATCTTTCTTGTAATTTCAATGTTCTTTTCAAGATTTTCATTACAGTTGTAAGATTCTTAACTAGATTCAATGAACGTCAAATAGAGGAATGAAGTGTTGATTCTAGAAAATAATCAAATATGTAGATTTTGTATTGAGTTTCTTTGAATTCAAATATGATTAATATTATTGAAACTAAATGAACGTTAAAATTATCAGAGTAAGAGTCAATCGTTTCGTTAAATGAAAAAAAAGGGGGTATGAATATTTAACGTAACAATCAAGAGTTTCGTTTGAAGAAAAAATATGAATATTTAGTGAGAAAAAAATCAAGTTTTTCCATGCATTCGTTCCATCAAATGGAGCAAATGCACTAAATTGAATGGTCAAGATTTGTGTTAATTATTATGGTAGATTAGATTGCATATTGACCCTTGATTCAATGTCTTTTTTGTTACATGTCTTTTAATTTAGAATTAATGAAATATTCGAAAACATTTAAAATATATATTTCCAATAATTATCAAAAGAAAGGAAAAGAAGAAGATCCAAATTCCAAAGTTCAAAATGTTTTATTAAACTATGCATAAAAATAGCATCAAATGCCATTTCAAAAGTACAACAGTGTAAGAAACTCTAATACAAGCAAGGATCATATATCTTTTTATCTTTCTTTTTGCCTGTTGGTATGAAAAGGGATGATCATAGCTTCAGCCCATCTCCTCTCCATTACAATTTTGACAGACATTTTGTATAAATTCAGTACGATAGACTCGATATGATGAAATTTGTCAGTTATTTTGTCCAGTCGAGCCATTTAAGTGTATGATTCTCTCAAGCTTTGATTCCCATTTTCCAGGATATAGCAAACTTTTTCCCCACTGGCAATTCCAGTCCCTTAACCTCTGTCATCACACTCTTGATCTTATCTTGATCACTATCTTTCAATTTCTGTGTATATTTGTGTTCTGCTGTGCTAAACACCAGTTTGGAGGTATTTGCAATTGGTTTTCCATCAACTTCAACTTCAAAACCACCCTGAATTCCATCCAAACCAAGTAATGTTATCTTCTCAATGATCCAACCTTTGTCTAAGGCGAATTTACTTTCCTGAACATCTGACCAAACCTTCACCATTCCCTTACTCACCGTCGCATAGAAATCAACATAGGTTGAATAGCCATTCCCAAGTTTCATCTCCGGAAGCTCATCATCATCGACGAAAAGATTTCCTTTGGCTTCTCCTTCAGTAGCCCCCATTGGGAAGGCTATGACAAGAGAAAAAGGTGTCATTCGTGCTTCCTTAGAGATAAATCCGCCTTGCTGCATTGGAATTATGGTGTTTTGATACAAATGCACATTGATTACATGGAGAGGTGCATCTAGTGTGGTGTAGTGTGCTTCTTTTGATACGATGACCTGTGTCATATCGAACATATTGTACCAACTCCCGGGAGGAAATAGAGCCTCGACATTGGTTTTGTTCTCCTCTAGCACTGGAGACACCATGAGACTGCTCCCTAGCATAAATTGAGTACTCAATCCGTAACATTTTGTCTCGTTTGTGAATGTAAAAAATAGTGGTCGAGCAATTGGCGCGCCACTAGTATGTGCCTGGTAATTTAGAGTATACAGATATGGAAGAAGCTTATATCTCATTCCTAAAGCATTTCTAGCAGACTCTGCCACTGTTTCCCATTGATAAAGCTCTTGCCTGGGGGAATAATAGCTCGCGTGATCCCTCGAGAAAGGATAGAAAGCGCCCAACTCAATCCAACGGTTGCATAGCTCTTCGGTAGGAGCAGGATAGAATCCACATATATCTGAACCAACCATTGGAACCCCAAATATCCCAAAATTCAGCATTGTGGAAATCGTATACTTCAAATCGTCCCAAGTTCCTTTATTATCCCCTGTCCAGTGAGCAGCATAATGACCCGAACCAACAAATGTAGAACGCGACAATATGAACGGACGCTTTCCCTCTAGTCCTTGAAGAGCCTTGTGAGTTGCAATAGCTTGAGAGAAACCATAAATACTATGTGCATCATACTCCAATACTCCATTATAATGAGATGCACTAGTGGCTATGGTTTTGTACCCTATAGGTGCTTGTATTCCAGAAGCGTTTATCTTGTAAGGTGGATCATCCCATCTTGTTTTCGTTATGTTCTTGCAGTCGAGGCAGCACTCCCAACCCGGTCCTGTTCCATTTGGACAAATCCTGCCCTCAGGGATAGTACACATACCAGTACAAAAATTGGACGCTTCATTCATGTCAATCCATAAACCATCCACGGGTACTAATTCGTGGAAACGACGAATTTCATCACCCCACCATTCCACTGTCTTCGGGTTAAGGAAGTCAGGAAAGTTAACAGCTCCCGGCCAGACTTGGGCTAGATAAGGCTTACCTTCATACTTAATAAAGACATCGTTGGCTATGCCTCGTTGGTAGACACCATAACTCGTGTTAACGCCAATTCCCGGGTCTATTATGACAATGTATTTCATACCTTGGCCATGAATTTTGTCTAAGAATTCCAATAGCTTCGGACGAGAGTAGTTTGTAGGGTTAAGGGTGAAATCCTTGTGTCCATCCATGTGATCATCATCATTCCAGATTACATCAAGTGGAATTTTTGCCTTCTTGTAGTTTTCGACTACGTCTTCAACTACTGATAAATTGTGGTAGCCCCATCTGCATTGATGGAACCCTGCGGCATCATAAAAGAGAAGAATTGTTGGTACAAAAATTTTATTTATACTACTAGAACACCATATTTTTTCTTCAATAGATTCACTAGAATGCCAATTTTAACTTTGTACTTGCACTATTTAGTTTCAAGCTAGAATAATAACTCTGTGGTAGAGTTATTCATTTAGATTTTGCCTTCAACACTTCCTTTACGAGCAAGTTGGATTCGATTTTTCAACAGATACCATATACGTGCCTAATTTTCATAAATAACTAAAAGCGAAACTTAAATTCAAAATTTTTAGTTGATCTGACATCATGTTAAACAATCTTATCTAAAAGTTTCAACCTCGTCTCACCACTTTCGTTCTTGAATGGAACTTATAGTAGTTTTGCATATATTTGTAATGCCGCTTAATACAAAATCCTAAACAGAATTGTTGGGACCAAGAATCAATATCTACTTTCATGCCTTTTTGACTAAGAAAGCATGGAAATCCTGCTAAACTATGTTGGCATAGATAGCCTTTGGCCATTGCTTGTTAAACATGCACTACAAGGAATGTGGCTTTCACCGACTAAATTTTACCGACTAAAAATATCTGGTCGGTAAATATTGTTTTTACCGACTAAAATTAATTTTTGGTCGCCTAAACATTACCGACCAGAATATCTAGTCGGCGAAGGTGTTTTTACCGACTAAAATTAATTTTTGGTCGCCTAAACATTACCGACTACAATATCTAGTCGGCGAAGGTGTTTTTACCGACCAAATTTATTTTATGGTCACCTAAACATTACCGACTAAAATATATAGTCGGAGAAGGTTTTTTTACCGACTAGAATTTGTTGTAGTCGCGCATGAAATGAGGATTTTACCGACGAAATTTTACTGACTAAAAATATGGTCGGTAAAAATTATTTTTTACCGACTAAAAATTATCATGGTCGTACAAAATTTATTGGCTGGGTTGACCAACCCATGGAAGGATTCATCGACCAAAAATTTGGTCGGTGAAGGTGTTAATACCGACTAAAAAAATTATAGTCGGCCAAAACTTACGCGGGAGGTTTTCCCACATTTAACAAATTGGCGGGGCGTAATCTCCGACTAACCTATTGGGTCGGTGTTATTTTTGCCGACTAAATAATTCTGGTGGGTAAGTAATGGGCCGACTAAATAATTAAGTCAGTCTACATATGTTTTGGTGGGAATTTTTGGCGGGCTGTGAATAAAAAGATTTTGGCAGCGTTGGCCCATTTGGCTCTTCAATCTCTCTCACGTAAGCGACGTCTTCTCCACCTCCTCCCATCTTCTATATCGTCTTCTCTCTGCAACAAATCAACTTCCTCCCATCCCACCTTCTATATCTCTGCAACAAATCAACTGACTGCAATTGGGGTTTTCCACTCTCAGTCAACAACCCATTATGCCATATACATCTGTCTTTGAACCAAAATAAAGAACCATCCTCACAACAAATTCTATTCCAATCCTCAACCTGCAGGGCAATCACAATCCAAAAATCACAAGCCAAAAATCCAAATTCCACATCTGAAATCCTATATCCACGCTCTGGAAATCCAAAATCCCCATCCAAATTCAACATCCGTCCAAGGTAAGCTTCTTCATCCGCTTTGCCTGTTTATGCTTTTGGCGTCCAATTTTTATCAAATTTGTTCTGATATATTGAGAAGGATGGGATTAGTTATTTAGTTAGATGATGGATTATTGAAGTTACGTTTTGAAGTTGAAATTTTTGGGCTAGCTTCACTTCCCTATTCATATAACAGCAGCCTACAACGAAGTTGCACACTAGGTGTTTGATAAATTGACTAAGTGCCATTTCTTGTGGAATTAGGGCCAATCTTTAATTGACTATTCTTCATACTCCGTTATGATTGATCATTGTACGTACATTCAATAGCTTTACATTACACTTTGTCCACACCACTTCATCCTCATCCCACAGTAGGCACCTAGGCTCTCTAGGCCACGAAAATTTTTCTATCCCTTCAGTATGATCTCATTTCGTTAAAATAGCATCGGAAGGGAAAATGTTTGTTAGTTGAATCTCACGTTTTGATGTGCATCATTTTGATAGGCCTTTTGTCCTCCATGTAATGGGGGCATGAGTTATATTTTAAAAAAGTTAGATGTGAATCACATTTTATTATAGGCATAAGAATATGGTAATGTCATGCGTTCATCTATTCGAGTCATGAAAGATCACTTTTTCTTAACCATTTGGATGTTTATATTGTAATGGAAAATAACTGATGGAGTCATGAAAGATCACTTTTTCTTAACCATTTGGATTTTTCTTATATTTGATTGCGTGGTTTTTGTAATGGATCTGATTTTTTCTTTTGTACTCTTGTTGGGGTGGCAATTTGATATTGATATCCAGGTGACATTGCAAAAACTGAAAAATAACTGAAGAATCAACTAAAACTGATGGATGCTGTTATAGATGGTCAAGTTGCAAGGATTCCTATGTCCACAAGTCATCCACAGGTTAATATCTTTTACTTTGGTTTTATCTTCTTGGTTATATATGTCCAACATGTAGTATTCATGGGTTCTTGATGATGCCTTGGTAACTGATAGTTGTACCTTTCCCAATATAAATTTGTTCAAGTGTTATATGAAATAATTTCATTTGTTAGCTAGGAATATGAAGCCTTTATAATTGGAGTAATTTAGAAATGATTGCTCTCAAATTTGAATTAATTTTCGTGAATTTCAATTGAATAAAAATATGGTTGTTTAAAAATCGAAATAAGCCGTCAGGTGTGTGTATCATAGTGTGGAAAACTATATTATAATCTTCCATTCTTCAGTGATATGGTCAGTTATCCACAACTTCTAAAGAAACTTCAGCTCCTGTTCTTGCAGTGTAGGAAATATGATGGATTACAATAAGCCTCTAGCAAATATATGTTTGATTATCAATCTTCAATCCTTATTGAAGTTAATTATTCAGGACGGAGAAAAGATGATCCTTGTATGGTTCGATACACCACATAACCAAGCAATGTATGTAATTGTTGACAAACTAGTTAGTTAATCAAAAAATACTCTGTCTCATATTCAATACTTTTTCCCATAAGATGGCATGTCATTAAGATGGGTGCAATAATCTGATGTGGGAGCTACTTAAATTTCAGCGTACAAATTTGAGCTGATCTGAAACTTCTACTTATTATTTACTTATTCTAAAGTGTATGATGCTGATGATTCAGGGAGCTTAGTCGTGAGGCTGGTTTTTCTTCCATTTGAAGAAAGTGCATATGCTACATTTGCAAGGTTTGCATCAGTATTTTTCCTCTTTGTCTCTATGATATTGCATGCTATGAATTTGTACTTTATCCCTACTTTTCTCCTACATTGTATTAGGTGATAATAAGTTGGTGCATGAAAGTCTCTGTGATGAATCTTTCTCTGTCTTCTCTTTAGATAATGTGTTGTCTATGTCCGTTTTGTTTTTTGAGGTATTCCCAAAGACGTAACTGAGGGTAGATTTCAAGATACGTGTAAAAAAAAAAAAATTTCTTCTCATCTTATTCTTGAATAGAGAGCTAATTTGGTCAAAGGACTTGGACTTGCCTTCTAGTTTCTTATGTCAAATATTCATTCTAATATTTTTTAACACATATTACCTCTTTAGAAGTGCTGCTTGTGGACAGGATAATTCCCTGTATGCTTGCTTTTGAGATCTGCTTTAATATACTTGATTGAAGATGTCCATATGTCCCCATTCTTATGATATTTTGTTCCCTTTAGCTGGACATATGAGCATGCTAAAACATGTCACTATCTGAAACACAAATACTATTTGGAGTAGAAATGGGTTACAAATGTGAACGAACTTCATGACTAACTGACGCAGGCAGAAACGTAAACAATGAAACAAAGCTCAAAATCAATTCGTTGATTCCTATGAATGCCGAATGAAATTGATTAATTGTGGAGAAAACTCCAAGAATAATATTCTTCCTCAAAAACAACTACTTGATCCAATCATAAAAAGACTCTTAAATACTAAACTTCTAGTTGAAATAAAACCCTAATTGATAAATAAAATGCAAAAAGACAAAAATAGACATGAAACTTAAAGAAAACTATTTTAAACTATCTAAACGACTTCAGATGGCTAAAATCCACCATCAGCAATCGCTTTAGCATTGGTCTTGTCCGGCTCGTCGAGACGCTTCCGAAACCATATAATAATAAAAATTCTGAGCCCTATGTCATTTTCTTTGATAAATCACGATTACGATCCCTTGCGTCCAGATAAGCTAAAGCTAGGTCCTCTACGCCATCACTAACTCAGGAGAGACCCTTGTATCCTATTCGTTGTGATGCATACTTACTTGTTGATATATTGAAAATCCCTAATGGTATTTTATTGAGCTTGGTCGTTTTTTGTTTTTTTCGTTGTTCTTTTATCCGTCTTCTTTTGTCTTCTCCAAATAATTAACCCATCTTGTTATGAGTTAATAACTCATATATATATTGTCCTTATTGTGTCCCAAAAGATCCCAAAAGATCATGACAATCGCGTCTCAAACGTTTCCTCGTTGAAGTCAAACCAAAAATGGAAATAAACATCGCTGGCCGAAATTACACTGGGCGATCGCCCAGTGCATTACCGGGCGATCGCCCAGGCAAGGTGGTTGCTCTCTGCTTTGCATCCACCGATCTGGGCGATCGCCCAGATAATTACACTGGGCGATCGCCCAGTGTAAATTTCACTGGGCGATCGCCCAGTGCATTACCGGGCGATCGCCCAGTCAAGCTGGTTGCTCTCTGCTTTGCATCCACCGATCTGGGCGATCGCCCAGATAATTACACTGGGCGATCGCCCAGTGTAAATTTCACTGGGCGATCGCCCAGTGCTAACCGGGCGATCGCCCAGTCAAGCTGGTTGCTCTCTGCTTGACATCCACACATCCGGGCGATCGCCCAGCTTATATAGCTGGGCGATCGCCCGGATTAAAATTTTCAATTTTTTTACTTTGGTCCTCCAACTATAGATTTCGTCCTCTTTAGTCCTCTAATTTCGTCTTTCATTTCATGTTAGTCCCTTTTATTTGCAACTCAAGTTCTTTAACTTCTGAATGTTTGCAAGTTGGTCCTCATTTCCAAGTCTTTGTGCATTTTCAGTCTTTATTTGCTCATTTTGCTTTGTTTTCTCCAGTTCCATTAGACCTTGGGTTGTGATGACCTAAAACAATTAAATCAACACACACTTAAGTAGAAAATCACTTAAAAGTACTTTCAATCGTCCACTTTTGATGGTCTTGATTAGTGTAAAATCATATTTATCAATATCATACTAGCCTATTATATTATAATTTTAGAAATTTCAAGTTATGAAGAGATCTAGCCTCTTCTGGGATTTTACCTTGTATAGGATTGAAAGAGAGATCTAAATCCTAGAGAGTGGATATATTAGACAGAAAATTTAGGATGAAGCAAGTAAAACTGTTATTTCTAAGATTTAAAACATGTAACTTAGGTAAGAAACTAAACTAATACTGAATTTTCCCACCAAAAGAAAAAACCTAAAACTAAACTATTTTTTGCTGTCGAAGTTGAATTAATTCTCGAGGCAGACTCCCATGAAAATATTTTCTGCTTAAGTTGACAGAATCACGAAACGACATATATTCAGTCACTATTTAGAAATATACATTTCAATGCATAACATTTACAGTTAATCTAATTGATTTGGTTTTCTTTATGCGTTAGTTTACAGCCTAAGTTCAAGTTTCTCATTTTCTACATTGATGCGAAACAAACAATTTCAAAATTGATCCTTTTCGCTACAATTACGAATTTCAATTTTGCCATTTGATAAATTTTTTTCTGTTATGTGTATCATATTAATTGTAGCCGGTTTTGTGATAACTAGGGAGTTAGTCATGGATCGTAGTTGGGTAATATTACCCAACAGGCTGGATAAAAGATATCAAGATGGTATTAAAGAATTCATGGCCTTCGCAAGTGCTAATACTCCTACGGATGCATCTACAATCAGGTGTCCATGTCAAAAATGTCGTAACATGACCGTTTACGATCTTAATGTTGTCAAACGTCATTTGTGGGCTCATGGGTTTGATGTGACCTACACAGTATGGATATTCCATGGTGAATCGTTTCCTCCCAAACAAGTTATAAATGAAAACACAACTGAAGTAGAAAGAATTAGTAGTGAGTCTGATGATGATGATGAAGTTCTTGAAATGTTGCATGATTTAGGAGAAATGGAAAATGGAGTTGGTACAACAAGTTTTGTTGGGGAGCATGGTGTTGAGAATCAAAATAACAACACACCAACTGTTGAGCCGCAATCTTGTTACGACAACATGTTTAACCAAGCTTTCAGTGAATTGTATCCAAATTGTAGCAAATTCACATCGTTAAACTTCGTCATCAAACTCTTGCACATAAAAGTGTTAAATGGATGGAGTAATAAATCTTTTGATATGTTGTTGCAGTTGTTGAATGATGCATTTCCTGATCCAAACAAAATACCAACTTCATATTACGAGTCTAAAAAGATGTTGAAGGAATTGGGAATGGGGTATGAAAAGATTCATGCGTGCAAGTATGATTGTGTTCTTTTCTGGAAAGATAATAAGGATTTGAATAATTGTCCTACATGTGGAGAGTCTCGATATGAATTTGTTGCGAATGGAAAGAAAAAGGTCCCACGAAAGGTACTTAGGTACTTTCCCCTCATTCCTAGACTCCAGAGACTATTTATGTGTCGATATACGGCGACAGAAATGTCATGGCATAAAACTAAAAGGGTTGAGCAAGATGGAGTTTTGAGGCATCCCGCTGATGGAGAGGCTTGGAAGGCATTTGATGCCATGTATCCAGATTTTGCATTAGATCCAAGGAATATACGTATGGGACTAGCTACAGATGGTTTTAATCCATTTGGGAATATGTCTACTCGGTATAGTATGTGGCCTATTGTACTAATACCTTACAATTTGCCTCCTTGGAAGATGACAAAACCCCCATATATGATGATGACGCTGCTTATTCCTGGTCCCGATGCACCTGGAAAGGAAATTGATGTGTATATGCAACCCTTAATTGATGAATTGCAACAATTGTGGACCGATGGGGTGCAAACCTATGATATCTCTAAGAAAGGGTATTTCAATCTACGGGCAGCAATTATGTGGACAATCCATGACTTTCCAGCTTATGCAAATGTGTCTGGATGGAGTACTAGAGGGTACAAAGCATGTCCAGTTTGTAATGAGGACACTATGTCCATCTATTTGAGGAGAAAAATATGCTACATGGGACATAGACGATTTTTACCAGCTAATCATTCATGGCGTCGAAGTAAAAAATTTGATGGAAAACGTGAATATGGGCTACCTCCTCGGGCCTTTACTGGAGAAGACATATTGTCTCAACTTGATCAAATTGGTGATGTTGTATTGGGAAAAAATATTGACGTACTCGGCAAAAGAAAACGACTAGTTGAAAGTCAGAATTGGGTGAAACGGTCAATTTTTTTTGAGTTGGAGTACTCGGCAAAAGAAAACGACATAGTTGATGTACTTTTATTTAGCATTTCATTTAATTAGTTGGGCCATAGATGGCAAATGCAAGAAATGCAAGACTTCCAAAGCACGACTCCACTTTTCATAGCGATCACTCATGGAGGCTCGAGGATCTTATTGGAAGCCTTGCATTGCTTGCAATTGCCATCTTTGCAAGGTTATTCTTCTCTTTTTCAAATTTTAACTTGGAATTTTGTTTTAATTTTTTGCTCCAAACCATTCTACCTAACTTCATTTTCGGCTTGAGGATCTTATTATTTTTTTTATCAATTTGTCAACTCTAAAAAATTATTCACAGTTGGAATGTGACTTGGGTGCCATAAACTGTGTAATTTTGTGGAGTGGAGAGTATATGAAGTTGTCTATAAAAGATATGCCGACCTTTATTTATGCATGTGTATTGACCAGGAAGACAATGAGTTAGAGGAAAATGGAAATTATCCACCAGTTGTTGAGATAGACTGCTACTTTGGAAGCTTGTGTGAGCTGGACTTGATCTTTAATTTCGAGAAGACTTATTATATGTTGGATGAAAGTCTCACAGGCAACAAATTGAGAGTGCAGTATGGCTGTTTATCTTGTGTCAAATTCATGGTTTTTGTTCAATTTATTCCATCTTGTTCCAAATATAGCTCAAAGATAGAATTTGCACTTTTTTCCTTTTCCTGTAATGAGTGAAGTCATGTATATCATCTTCTTTGATAGTTAAAATCCTAAACCATCAAGTCCGTGGAGAGAATGATGTAGATGATTATAACATGAAAAGAATGGAATATACATCCTTTTATCATCAACTATGTTTATAACATGGCAAGAATGGTAATACAATTACCATACTCGCTTATGATAAGAGATTCTTGATTTTGGGGCATGCTTATCTGGGCGTAAAACAAGTGTCAATGAAGACCTTGAGATTAGGTTTATCTAACTATTGTCTGTATCATATGATCTTAATGTTTTTTTATATATAATTTACAAAATGTTAGCAACAACTGTTAACCAACGGACTTTGTGCAGTTTAGAGGTATTTATGTTTCGAAGTCGATAAAAAAATTCCACTATAATTTCAACTATCTAGTTTACATTTGGGAATGAAATGTATACCCATTTATGTGTTGTTTCATATATTACCAATTACTTATTTATTTTTTGGACTTGCCTATTGAGTGGATCTTATTATCCATTTGTTCAGGACACAGGCAATGGTAGACCAGACAGGATAGATTTATGGAAGATCACTCACTACAAACAGGGCAAAGGGTGGATAGCTCCAATTGCTGAAAAGAAATATGTAAATTACTTTCAACTTAAACATAATGAATTGTTTTAAATTATATGTCATTAACTCATTTATACTTTTTCTTGTAGGATGATATGGTCACGCTTTTATCTTCACAGCAACATACCGACAATGAAGGTCAGAGTGACGACGGGTGTGATCGACCACAAGTTCTTACTGCTGATGATATAGCTAATGAGATTCTTGGCACCCGATCTAGCTATTATATTGGATTAGGTAGGGGCCCAAAGCCTCCAAAAAAGACATGTCGAGCTTCCTCCGCCCAACACGAGAATGTTGAACTTCGTCAGATGGTCCAAACACAACAAAGTCAGCTCACCTTTGCTGAAGAGAAGATTGGAATTTTAGAGAAGCAAAACAATGCCATTATTGCTCTTCTCGATCAGCTCATGCCTGGTACTGCTGAAAAGCTTACCACACTCACTCACCCAGCTAGCCCCACCCCTAACATAGCTGATCCATAATTATCATCACAAGTGCAGTACTTAATAGATTAAATGAATATCTTATTTTGATAAACTTTTGTTTTGTTTTTCTCATGTAAATACATGCACATGTTTGTAGCTATTTTGGAAGTGAAACATGCACCGTTGTTTATTTTCTTTTTCTTTTAGTTGTTATGTTAAAACACTTTTGTGTAGGGCATGTTCTTTTATGAACAATTTGGCAATACAAAAAATTGTATAGGGCATGTTCTTTTTATGAACTATTTTATAGGGCATGTGTAGGGCATGTTCTTTTAGTTGTTATGTTAATACACTTTTGTGTAGGGCATCTTCTTTTTATGAACTATTTTATGTGTGATTACACATACATTTGGCAATACAAAAATTGTTCACTTATAATTTGAAAGAATATTTATTGTATTTAGATGAACAATTTGTAATAGCTTTGCATAATTATAATAAAATTATTTATTAAAAAAAAAATTGGTACATAATTTCCGACCGCAAAGTTTTGGTCTGAGATACCTTTCCCCGACTAAAAATCAACGTTTGTCGGCGAACTTAACCCCGACTAAATAAATTTTGGTCTAAGACGAATTGTGCCTACTACATTAAATTTTAGTCGGCGAAAATAACACCGACCAATAGAATCTTGGTCGGCGATGATTTTTACCAACCTAATGCTAAATAGTCGATGAATACAACGCCGACTAAATTACATTTGGTCGGCGTTATATTTAACCGACTGCAATTTAATTTAGTCGGCAAATATAACACCGACTATAATATTATTTGGTCGGTGTTGTCTTTTACCGACCAAAATAAATTTTAGTCGGCCAAATATAACACCGACTAGATATATATTGGTCGGCGTTGTCTTTTACCAACGAAAACAAATTTTGGTCGGCTAAATATAACACCGACTAGATATATTTGGTCGGCATTGTATTTTACCGACTAAAAAAATTATAGTCGGTAAATGACATATTTACCGACTAAATTAAATTTTAGTCGGCATTTGATTCGCCGACAGGGTTTCGCCGACTAGCTTACCGACCAAAAATTTACAGTCCCAGATAATATTCGCCGACTTAGTTTACAGTATTGCCGACTACTCTTTTAGTCGGTAAAGGTCTTCCTTCTTGTAGTGATGGTATGATTGATGGGAAAAATACACCAATTAGATAAATCACGCAACGGAATATAATTAATTCTCCCCACTCGTGTGAACCTAATATGGATTAATCAAGTAGAGCAATCACTAAAATAAATAATGTGCAAAATTAAAGACACAATATTTAACGTGGTTCGGCAATGTGCCTCGATCCACAACCCAACTCCAAATAATCATCCACTATAATCAACAATAATAGATACAACGTTATTTTCTAGATAACACTAGAGGCACACCAAATCATCAAGAACTAAACAACTCTTGGCACACAAATAATCATCATTTATCAAAGACGAAAGTCTTCAAAAACCAACAATAACAATTAATCCAACCACACCTATCTCAAGAATAAAGATTCTTGAAATACTACTCAAAACCAACAAATAAAGTTCTTATCAAATTTTGTCACTATTCAGATGGTAATTCTTCACTAATGAACCGTTGGATCTTAATCTTAACCGTTGAATTTGAAGAACAGTCAGTTGTGAACGTTCTGAAAAAACTTCACAACGATCCGACCACGGAGCGCTGAGATTTCACTATTTTATCACTGCTGCGCAGGCTGTCCTGAATTATGCGAATTTTAATGCTGTTTCGATTTTGAAGCAGAAGTTGGGTTCTCTCTCTAATGGATGGCTGCTCCAATTGTTTTCTTTATATAGAATAATTAGGGAGGTTTTAATTATCCTAATTATGTTGCTTGAGGCGGAAGGCATTTCCTAATGCAGCCACAAACTTATTACCTTAATGGACTTTAACCAAATTTGCCAATTGTATTTGCAATGGGCCCTTCAAATATGGGGCGGACCCAACAAATCTCCCCCTCTGCCTCATATAGTGGAAGGAGTCATCATCCTGACAATGGAACGACAAACATCAAGCTTCTCAGTTGGCAAAGCTTTTGTCATCACATCGGAGCCATTATGATCTGTATGAATCTTTTCAAGTTCTAACAACTTGGAATTTATAGTATCTCTAATCCAATGATACCTCACATCAATATGTTTTGATCTTGCATGAAATGCAGCATTCTTACCAAGGTGAATTGCACTCTGACTGTCACAGAACAACACATATTTTTCCTATTTGAATCCAAGCTCTCTAGTAAAGTTTTTCATCTATAATAACTCTTTACTAGATTCGGTTGCTGCGATGAACTCTGCTTCTGTTGTGGAAAGTGCAATGCATTTCTGTAATCTCAACTGCCTTGACACTGCCCCAGCTGAAAAAGTAATCAAATAACCCGAAATGGACTTACGAGAATCAATATCGTCTGTCATATCTGCATCAGTGTAGCCAACTAACAATGGTTTTCCACTTCCAAAACCAAGTCTCAACTCAGAAGTGCCACGAAGATATCGCATAATCCACTTAACTATATTCCAATTCTCTCTTCCTGGATTAGCAAGAAATCGGCTAACATTGACAACTGCATGCGTTATATCCGGTCTTGTACACACCATGTCATACATCAAACTTTCCACCGCGGAGGCATATGGAACTCTTTCAATATCTTCTTTTTCTTTATCTGTCGAAGGACTCTGTTTAATGCTCAATTTCATATGAGTAGCAAGAGGAGAACTAACAACTTTAGTTTTTCCCATGTTGAATTTGTGAAGCACTTTGTCGATGTACTTTTCCTGTGACAAATATAACTTCTTGGCCTTTCTGTCTCGAATGATTCGGATGCCAAGAATCTGCTTTGCTGACACCAAGTCTTTCATGGAAAAAGATTGACTCAATTTCTTCTTTAACATTTCTATTCTAGAGGTATTCCTGCCAAGAATCAACATGTCATCAACATAGAGTAAAAGAATGATAAAGTCGTCACAAGAGAATTTTTGCACAAATACACAATGGTCAGAAGTAGTTTTCTTGAAGCCTTGCTTCTCCATAACTGACTCAAACTTCTTATACCACTGTCTTGGCGCTTGCTTAAGGCCGCATAAACTTTTTCTCAATTTGCAAACATAATTCTCTTTTTCTTTTACTTGAAACCCCATTTGGTTGCTCCATATATATCTCTTCGTCAAAGTCACCACGAAGGAAAGCCGTTTTTACATCCATTTGTTCAATCTCTAAGTCAAGACTAGCTGCCAGACCAATAACCACACGAATAGATGACATTTTCACAACTGGAGAGAATATCTCATCAAAATCAATTCTTTTTTTCTTTGTGAATCCCTTTACAACCAATCTAGCTTTATATCGTGGACGTGAACTATGTTCATCTTCTTTCACCCTGTATACCCATCTATTCTTCAAAGCTCTCTTTTCTTTATGCAACTTTACGAGCTCAAAAGTATGATTCTCGTGCAATGATTGCATTTCATCTTTCATTGCACTCAGCTACTTTTCCTTATGTTCATCTTCCATAGCCTCTTCAAAACTATGTGGTTCTCCCCCGTCAGTCAGTAATACATATTCATCAGGAGAATATTGAATGGAAGGTTGCTTGTCCCTAGTAGACCTTCTTGGAGGAACAACTGGTGGAGCCTCTGGTATTGGTGGCTGCTCATGAGCATCATCATCTGTCTCAAATTGAATAGGAATATCTACGTTATTATTACCTTGCTGGTTATCCTGAACTTCTTCAATCGGTGTTTGGGTCGGTGCTGGTGTTAAAAGAACTGGATCTAAGTCAACTAAATCATCAGAAGAATCTGGCACTGTCTTCTCAGTTTTGTTAATATCTTCTATGGTATGATCCTCCATAAACACTACATCTCGACTTTTGATGATCTTATTCTCAATCGGATCATACAACCTGTAACCGAACTCAACCTGACCATAGCCCATAAACACACACTGTCATGTTTTGACATTAAGTTTGGACCTTTCATCTTTGGGTATATGTACAAATGCCATACATACAAAGACACGTAAATTATCATAAGAGATATATTTGCCTGTCCAAACTTTATTCGGCACCTCTAAGTTCAGTGGAACACACGATGAGAGATTCAACAAATACACAGTTGTATTCAATGCCTCACCCCAAAAATAATTTGGCAGCCCTGTATGCGAAAGTAAACATCTGACTCTCTCAACTAATGTTCTGTTCATTCTTTTAGCTACGCCATTTAACTGGAGATTTTTCGACAGTGTTTTCTGATGTCGAATGCCTTGTTTTGTACAATACTCATCAAATGGTCCTATATATTCACCTCCATTGTCAGTTCGGATACATTTTAATTTCTTTCCAGTCTGTCTCTCAACTGAAGTTTGAAACTGCTTGAACACATCCAATACTTGATGTTTTAACTTCAAGGTATAGAGTCAAGTCTTCCTTGAATGATCATCAATGAATGTCATAAAATAGAGAGCAACACCAATTGTCCTTATCTTCATAGGACCACACAAATCGGAGTGAACTAAATCAAGTATACCTGTCGCCCGTGAAGAATGGAAATTTTTGAAACTAACTCTTTGCTTTCCTGCCATACAGTGAGTACACTTTTTCAATTCCGTACTCTTTATTCTAGGTAGAAAATTCTTTTTGGCTAAAAATTTAATTCACTTCTCACTCATATGACCAAGCTTCTTATGCCAGAGCTCAATGGTACCATCATCATCCACTGTATTAATAATATCTTTGGAGAGCTTTGCCTGCAACAAGTACAATGATGATTGTTTTTCACCTCTCGCCACAACCATAGAACCTTTGCTGAGTTTCTACTTACCACCACCGAAGGTATTGTAATAACTATTGTCATCGAGTCTACCAGAAGAAATTAGATTCAATTGCATATCAGGAACATGTTCCACACCTTTGAGAATCAACCTTATGCCATTGTCCATCTCCAAGCCCACATCTCCAAAGCCCACAACTTTTGCTAGAACATCATTCTCCATCTTTACAACTCCATAGATGCGAAGAAATCTCTACGAGATACAACATGAAAGGAGGCTCTACTATCAATTACCCAAGAGGTCTCATGACAAGCTAAGTTGATAACATTGTTATCATAGACAAGATAGAAATCACCTGCTAACCATCGCTGTCATCGTTCATCTTTCTTTCTTTCTTTATCTTTGTCATTTTTGTTGTCTCTCTTTAACTGTCGACATTACTTCTTGATATATCTCTTTTTGCCACAATTATAACACTCAATATTGGAAAATTTTTTGGACTTGCTTCTGCTCTTTCCTTTGATCTTGGAACTTCGATTCAGACTCCTCCCCCGCTTCTCAACAACCAAATCTTCTGACTGCGAATGATTCCGTTTCTCTTTCTTCTCATTTCTTCGTTCAATGTACTACTTTTTGCCAAGTCCATGAAAATCACACCATTAGGGGCTAAATTAGAAAATGATGTTTTGAATGTTTCCCAAGAGTCTGGCAAAGTACTAAGGAGCCACAATCCCTGTGTTTCATCGTCAAACTTAATACCCAATGCAGCCAACTGATTAATAACACCATCAAATATGTTGAGATGGTCTGTCAAAGGAGTTCCATCTCGATATCTCAAAGACATCATCTGTTTGATAAAAAAAAGCTTATTATTTCTGGTCTTTCGAGCATACAGTTGCTCGAACTTACTCCACAAAGTACGTGCATGTATTTCTTCACTAACATGGTTCAACACATTAGCATCCACCTATTGTCCAATACAACCACACACTTACCGATAAAGCAATTTCCATTCATCGTCGGTCTTATTATCAAGTTTTTCTTCAGAAAATACTGGTTGATAATAATTCTTCACATAAAGAAGATCTTCCATCTTTCCTCTCCAAATGTGATAATTTGAACCATTCAAAGTAACCATTATATTTGTATTAACCTCCATCGTTCAACACAAGAATCTACACACTAACCAAGCTCTGATACCACTTTGATGAGAAAAAAACACCAATTACACATATCACGCAACGGAATATAATTAATTCTCGCTACTCGTGTGAACCTAATATGGATTAATCAAATAGAGCAATAACTAAGATAAATAATGTGCAAAATTAAAGACACAATATTTAACGTGGTTCGACAATGTGCCTACATCCATAATCCAACTCCAAATAATCTTCCACTATAATCAACAATAATTGGTACAACGTTCTTCTTTAGATAACACTAGAGGCACACCAAATCATTAAGAACTAAACAACTCTTGGCACACAAATAATCATTGTCTATCAAAGATGGAACTCCTCAAAAACCAACAATAACAATTAATCCAACCACATCTATCTCAAGAATAGAGATTCTTGGAATACTACTCAAAACCAACAAATAAAGATCTTACCAAATTTCGTCACTATTCAGATGGTAATGCTTCACTAATGAACCATTTGATCTTAATCCTAACCGTCCGATTTGAAGAACTGTCGATTTTGAACTTTCTGTCAGAATTTCACGACGATCCGACCACGGAGCGTTGAGATTTCACTATTTTATCACCGCTGCGCAGGCTGTCTAGAATTGTGCGAATTTTAATGCTGTTTCAGTTTATGAAGCTAAAGTTGGGTTCTCTCTTCTTTTTTTTCTCGTTTTTTTCTCTCTCTAATGGATGGTTGCTCTAATTGTCTTCTTTATATAAAATAATTAAGGAGGTTTTAATTACCCTAATTATGTTGCTTGAGGTAGAAGACATTCCCTAATGCAGCTACAAACTTATTACCTTAATGAACTTTAACCAAATTTGCCAATTTGGTCTTTAGTGCCAATTGTATTTGTAATGAGCACTTCAAATATGGGGCGGACCCAACAATAATTACACAGCATCATCAGCATAAGCTAAAGTTTAGTAATAAGCAAGGAATAAATGCATCTCTGCAAGATATTTAACAAGAGAATCGGTACTTATACTGTACTTAAACGAGCACTTAAATTTCCATTAAGTTGTTTTAGGTAATTAGATTCAAATCTATTAAATTGTTAACTTGTTATACGTGTCTCGCACATATCACAAGTTTTAAGACAATATAAGTAAATAGAAAAGAAAATGAAAATGAGAGAGAAAAAGAACATAATACTCGTCTCTCCCTTACACCTAATGCTTTTTTTTTTTTTTTTTCTTGTGAAATACCTCTCTCTTAAGAAGCGATGGGACAGAGTATATAAAAGGTAACACTTATTATATATATTTTCTCTTTTTAATTATCTTTTCAATAAAACAGAAAGTTTAATTGTATTTTTAAACAAAATTCATTATCACGCGTGACACACTTAATAATTTGACGACTAAAGACGAACCCATCAACATTGTAGATAAACCAGACAATGCTTGTTGGTCCAATGCTCTAGCATTCTGGTGGTCCAGTTGTTGCTTTCTACCAAAATTTAATAAAGTTTATGACCTTTTGTCAATAATAAAGTACAAAACCCAAAAAATATATATATTTCGAAGTGATAAAACAGAAAAGAATAAATGAAATCAGTCAAAAGTTACTGCATAATTATTAGGAATCCGAAGGAAAATATATATGAGGACAAAGTGGAAGGAAGAATCAAGAAAATAAATATATTTGGACCACCCACCCATTATGGTCCTATCCTATATTTACATGTGTTTGACAGTATTTAAAAATAATTATAAGTTAGTACTTAAACATTATTTTTATCTATACATATAGTTAGATTTACAACATGTATCCATTTTTATCAATCAATTATAGTCCACAAAGTAATTTTTGACTTCACTTTTAAAAAAAATTTAATTAAGTGATTAAAGAAGCTTTGTCAATTATAGTCCACAAAGTAATTAAGTTGATTCATGATAAGAGAAGATATGGTTCCATATGTCAATTGATTACGGCATTATCTCAATTCTCAATCATTGAACATTCTTCTTTTTTTAATTAATGTTTATTTGTATGTATCTTATGGACTGATACTACTAAAAAATGACTGGTAGAGTCACCTAACTGCATATTATAATCTTGATTAGGTTATCTCATCATTTGTTCTATGATCATTTTGAGTTTTCACATTTTCAAGTGTTAATATGATAATTGACTCTTAAAAAAAATTAAATGAGCAATTCGACTATTTTAAGTTTAAATGAGCTTTCGAAATCTAAGGTTGATATTCTCGAATAAGCTATTATCTTGTGAGGTACGTATATGAATGGTAATTTCTGTTAGCTAAATATGAAAATATTAGTTAATATATAGGAGCTTGAACTACTCTTCTTAAAGTTTTATTTTTAAAATAGAAAGTATCAAAAATTTAATATATAACTTTAGACATGTTCAATATGCTCAAACAAAGTGGGTTAAACATAGAATTTAACAAATTTTGTCACCATCTCGTCATTTTGTCTAATTCAATATACCAAATATGCCAATTATTCCTTTGGCAACACAACAATAGTAGTAGGAAAAAGAGGGTTATAGACTTACCAAAAGCCCAGTAGGGCATTGGAGCTGGCCTGCCAATGAGTTGAGTGTACTGATCCACAACATCAAGAGGTGTGGGACCCGAAAAGAAGTAAAAGTCAAAAACACCCCCAATCACTTTATATGTCAAAGAATTCCCTGTGTAAAACACATCCATCCCATTGCTATTCAACAATAAAACTGCATGTGTAGAGGATTCTCCAATAACATTCCTCAGGTCCATGTACACCGGGTGGGACCCATATAAATCAGCATTAAGATTAATGGCTGATATATCAGTAGTGTACAAAGTGTAAGGATCATTTGGGTACAGTTTAATTCCATGGGGCTGTGTGTTTTCTCCTAAACCATACAGTGAAGCATCTTTAGGCAATTTTGTTGAAATCTCAAGATACTGATCCTTAAACACCAAATCACTATAAGGGTCTGATTCATCTGATCTTGAATCAAAAAGGGTTTGACCGTTTGATTTTCTTTTCACAGAAAAAGTAAAAGGATCTGTTGTGTAGAGGAATATTAACTCACTGCCTGCATATTCTGAAGGTGTTAGTGTATATGTATATGCATCCTTTCTTGACCTACCAACTGTTTGTTTAAGTGCTGGAGGCTTTTCTCTTGGCAAAAGATTATATGGAACCTCCCATCTTTGCTTTTCTGCATCTGTTATATGAACCCTTAAACGGCTATCTGTTTCATGCCTGGAAAAATTTAAAACAAAATTTTATCTAGGGTCGGAGCTAGGTACCATCGGACGTTCATAAAAGGTCTATAAACAACAGAAAACTAAGCCTTGTTCTTAATAAATTTCGTCTGCTATATGAATATTTAGTGACTCCCTAACAAAACGTGTATTAGAATCCGGTAAAAAGAACGTCCCAACGAAATGTGTATAAAGATTGACTTTAAACCATGCATGGGAAGCACAATTGAGTAAAACTTACTTAACATAGAGCTGCAAGAGAGGAATATCAGCACCATAAACATTATTTTTCAGCTTGATTTGGAGGTGGCCCACAAGTCCACCATCAGGAGACTCTTCCAAAGAGATCAAACGGTAGCCATTGCCAATTTTGGTGGTGGAGGCTAAATCTACTGTAGCTAAACACAGAATCAACAACAGTAGAGAAAATCTATGAAAAGAAGATATTAAAGGGGAAAAAGAAAAATTGAACAACATGATGATAATATTAAATTGGTGATGAAATGCAAAGAGGCAATTGGGTACTGAGTTTTAGGGGTTTGGTATATAATGACAAAGAGGGCACGAAGGCATAGAATACATGTGAACTTGAAGTTATCACTTTCATTTGCATGTGAGTATGTGAGTATATGAGTATGTATGATATTTATTTGGGTCCCACTTATTAGGTCCATTTTTTGGTTTCCATAAACTGTTTGTTGATATTAGCACGCGGAATGCTACATGGCAGCGGATTGTATACGTGAAGTTAAAATACATTTTAGAGCATGTTTGAGAGAGTATTTCTTAAACATTTTTTTTTTCTAAACTTATTTTTAATCACATATTTTATGAAATATCCACAAATTTTATCAACTTTTTAACCACACGTTTCACAAACTTTTTTCAAAATCTCTCCTAAATTTTAAACTTTACCAAACATCCACTTAATTCGTTGAACAATGAACCTAGAATGATGTTATGTACTAATAATGCTACACATCATTATTCTATTAGTATTTTCTGAATGTTTTTTGGTGGCATAGACTTTTGTCTCTTTACAAAGAAAATATTCATTGGTCACGCATTCATAACTAGGCATGCTCACTAACATGAACCAATCACGGAATTACTTTTGTCAGTTTGTAGTATCGTCGTTATGTAAGAAAATTGTCTAAAGAGATTTGTTTCGTTGAACTTTATCTGCATCAACTAGCCTTGTTGAACAGAGAGACTATTTGGGATAGTTAGTGTGATTTACCCGTGACTGAATTATTATAGCATTTTGTCCATCTTTTTTGGTCCGTAGATTTAGGGCACGTTCGGTGTAGTTTTTTGGAGAAAAAATAGATTTTTCAAGTACTTTATTGACTTTTCAAACTTTTTTGTAGTATAAAAATGTTGAAAAGTCAAAAATTGTAGGCAAAAAAATGATTTTTTAAAAAAAAATGGCTAACGAACATGGCCTTACTTTGCACGCTTCAAAACTAGTTGGCTAATTAGACTCATGTATACCTGCTCATCATGTTAACAGGTAGGGATGACAATTTGACTCATCGTTCTAGACCCGACCTGCCCCGGACCAATTATTCGGGTAATAGGAGCAGGACCGTCCTCCCCTCAAATTTTTTTTCTTCCAAAAATCATAAAATAAAACTCCAAAGTACAAATTTTACTAGGAATTGGCTGAATAGAATTCAAATCCGGGTAGGAATTGTTAAATTATAAAGCTTAATCATTATACATCTTGCATTTTTTGTTTGTTTTATTTGCCACAAATATTATAACAAATTTTCATTTCCATAACCCTAACATTCTACGTTCATAATCTTTCATATTCTAATTCTTCCACCCGAATTTGTTTAATAGTTTGTTTTTATTTTCACTACAAGAAAGTAGGTAGATAGCAACGACAAAAGTCGCCGCTAAAAAATTAGTTGTCGCCGTTTTTATGTATAGTGACTACAATGTCATCGTTGTAGGTCGTTTCAATAAATTAGTGCCTCTAGGTATTATCGATAAACATATTGTCATTTCTATATGCATTTGAATCTATACTGACGACAATGTCGCCGTTACATTGTCGTGCTTAATTTCTTGAAATTAGAAAAATTGTGACGACAAAGTCGTCGCTATAAACGTAAACATTAGCGAGTGATATCGTCGCTATTACCTTTACATTTCCTAATTAGTAGCGACAACATTATCGTCGCTATATATATCATATAGTGACGACAATGTCGTCGCTAAAATACAAGCCATGTTTTTATTTTAGCGGCGACTTTTAATTTTTTTTTTAAAAATAAAAACAATTCAATTGTACATAAATGCTACGGATCTCCCAAACCCTCACTGTCATTCTTGTCCTCACCAACCTCTTCCTTATCATCTGGAACAATCACCAATAATCTCTACTACAAATTCATCATAAGACGTACAATTAGTCTCTCCATTCATCAGAGTTGGGCATCATACATTGCAAATCGAATATCATCATTCCGATCATCATCACAAAAATAGTTGGATGTTCCTCGTGGGGCGTTCGATGCAGCGGTCGAATCCAGGGAGGGAGAGCTGCCATTCAGAACTCGTCCAATCCCACGGACGTGTCCTTGTCGTTCTCCGAAAACCTCATTCGTAATAACACATTCGTCAACCGACGCGCTACTGGAGGCGACCTGAGTTTGTTGAGTCTTCCTCATCTCTACAAGTTTATGCTGTTTAGCGAGAAAAAAATAAAAAAAAATAATAATACAATATCAGATAAAATTAATAGCATTAAAAAATAGAAATTTTTGTTCACGTAATCACCACCCGTCTTCGGATTCACCCAATTGCCTTCACGGAAGGTGTGGAAAGTACAGAACAACTAAGTAATGCCCAACCACTGTTGGATTTTGAGATTTCTCTACAACAATTTAAGTGTAAAATTTAGTTAAAAAATATGTATATGTAATGCATTGAAGATTTGTAAAATGAAAATAAAAATTTACTTGTACTTGATCGTAACGCGTGGCAGAGAAGCTCTTTGACCCCTGCACTTTCGAGTATTTAGTTTTACCCTGATTGACCTTATTCTTTGTCGACAGTTTCTAGAAACATAAAAAATAATTGATTACGGAAATCTGAAGTTTATAAAAATATTAACATAAAAACTAAAAAACTAAATGATAGTATATACCACGAAATTAGGACTTGTGAAGAAGTCAATGGACTTCTGCCTTTCTTCAGCAGATAGCTTGCCGTATGGATAGCTCGGCCTGTGCTCTTTCAAGTGATTATGTGCCTTCAGTTTGTAATCGCGATAATGATCGGCCGCCAAGCGATCTACAGTGGCACAGACCGCCCGGTACTTGTCGAGTGACCGATCGTCCTGAAGATCAAAGTAGCACTGCAACATTGGAAAAATACTTATTAATGTATATTATATGGAACAATGTGTTTGGAGAATGCGCTAATGAAAAACCATTATAGATATTACTTCCATGATGCTACGTAACTGTGCTCGCTGCTCCTCTAGAACCTCTATCCAAGAATGGTAGTAAGGGGGCACGGTGAACCTCACTTGGTTCCCAACCAAGCGCGTAAAGTACTTCGCGTTATTTTCGATTAGCTGTATTGTCTGTTCGACATTGTCGAACGCGATGGGAAATTGCCTCTTCCTGTTCGCCTACTAAACCTTCTTAAGGTTAATATCTCGAGAGATACCTTGTCGCTTAAACGGTGGCGCTAAAAAAGAACAAATATGATATATTTGATAAGAATTTCGACGATAATGAAGTTATTGTAAAAATTTGTAAAATAAATAATATTGAAAAAAAAAAATTCTTATTGAACTCGCAGGGCGAATGGAGCCGATGGGGATCGCCTGAACCATTACGTCCGTGCGACATGACGTCAACCATAGTAGCAACTAACAAAAAAAAACATTAATACAAAAGAAAACATAAAAAATAATTCTTTTTTTTTAGAGCACGAGTTATTTACAAAAGGCAAGAAGGACAATGAAACAAAATTGGTGGAAGCATCACAATAATGTGAGGATTTTAAATATTGTCATTAATAATCTTCACTTATTTTATTTATTTTTTAATGTAAATATTAAACACAGTTAATGTTAAGTAATCTTCACTTATTCACTCTTAAATCGAATTAACAGATCTCTTAAGCTTTGAAAATCCTATTAATTGCCAAAAACATGAAGTATGTTTAAGAAACTCGCTAGCTTTTTTTTTTTTTTAAAAACATATTGAACTAATTGTATTTTCTCTTATATTTTTCTATAATGTATATTTATTGATATAGTACTAAAAATCATGAGATTATTAATATAAATTTGGCTTGATTTTTCTTGTGATGGATTTGGATAATGTTTGACACGGTGTATAAATGACGGTATATTATCAATTAGGCTTATTTTCACAAATGGTCCATGACTTTTGTATTTACTGCGGGTTGAGGACCTATCGTTTCATTTTTGGCAGTTTAGCCCATATTTCAAATGTTTTTGGCGGCAATGGTCATTTTCATCAATTTCCGTCCAAATGTCTGTCAAATCTGACGGTGGAAATTTTTTTTATTTAAAAATGGCTTATTTGCACAAATGGTCCCTGACTTTTGTAAAGAAAAATTTGCAGCAAAAGTCTCTAATCTTTCAGAAAGTATTGAAAAGTCCCATAACCTTCTAATCCTAACACATATAGCCCCAAACATTTTCAACAATTTTACCCCCAACTTAAATAAATTAAAAACAACTTATAAACTTTTTCAAAAATACAAATAATTCCTAAATCTTTTTATTTTTTACACTTAACCTAAATATTTTTTTTACAGATTTACACTTAAAATAATAAAAAGTGTGTCATGAAGTCCCAAAACTTTTAATTTTGTTCACCAAAATGACATTTAAAATCTGTCTGATTAAAATAAGATTTTTTAGTAAAAGTTGTTGAAATGTGTGGTTGAAAAGTTGTGGGACCATAAAATGTGTGGTTAAAATTAATTGTTGACTTTGATTTTAGCTTTTTAGCAAAATCAAAATTGAAAACAAATGGGCTCTTAAAGTCTCTACAAATTTTGTCTAGTGGTCCATTGATTAACAAAAAAATTATACTCATAATCACTGTTCAAAAAAGCCTGCCTAAGCTTCGCCTAGGCTCTTCCTAGGCTTGAAGCTTGGCTTTCACGCCTAGTCACGCCTAGTCACGCCTCACGCATCGCCCTCGCCTTGCCATTTTATTGCTCCCGCCTAAGCCTCGCCTAGGCCCGAAAAGCTTGAAACTCGGCCTCGATGCCTAACCATGCTTTACGTTTTTTAGAACCTTGCTCATAATCAAAATTTGACCAATTTAAAATTTTAATTTATTTTTCATACTAATTAAAAAAAGTGGTGGTGGTGGGCTGGAGATTGTGAATAACTTTTTTTTTTAATTATTATTTAGTAATTGGTAGAGCTGATAAATGGGACAGATGGACTGGCCAAACTCGAAATTAGACGGGCCACATAAAATATTAGACTGGGCTAACCCTGACCCAATTTTACATGAGCTGGTATTTGCTGGGCCAACCTAGCCCAATTTTGGGCCACAGGGCAATGGGCCCGCCCAACTTACATTTTTAATTTATTTTTTTAGAATAATTACTTATAATTTAAAAAAAAAACAAAATCTACCATCTTCCTCTACCACCCCACCCCACCCCACCCCACCCCAATTGAGAATTCGACCAGAGGGGAGAGGATTTCTCTCCCCTGGTCGTTGGGAAATCCCAGCGACCAGGAGAGAGAAATCTCTTCCCATCTGGTCTCGAAACCAGGGAGATTTCCCTGGTTTCGTCGCGAATAAGGGAGAAATCCTCCCTATTTGTTGCTACTGGGAGGGGGGATTTCTCCCCACTGTTTCTGGCCGGGTATGGCCGAAAACAGGAGAGGAGAAATCCCCTCATTTGCTGCGACGGGAGATTTCTTCCTCCTGGTTTTCGACCGGCACGGTCGAAAACTAGGGGGAAGAAATCCCCTCTATTTGCTACGAGGGAGATGGAAGGATTTCTCTCCCTCGTTTATGGCCGGTGGCGGCCATCGGTCGGAAATCAGGCGAGAGAAATCCTCCCCCTATTTGCAGTCACATTTCATGGGATGGGATGGGAGGGGAGGGGAGGGGGGTGGGGGGTTTGAAGTGTGGGGTAGGGACTTGGGAAAAGAATTATCGGGCCAGCCCGATTGGCTAGTTGTACCGGGCTAAATTGACCTAATTTTTATTTGATCAATTTTTTATTGGACTAGCCTAGCCCAGAGACCGGGCTATCTGGGCAAGCCCACTGGGCTGGCCCATTTTGCAATCTCTAGTAATTGATATGAAAAATAAATTAAAATTTTAAATTGGTCAAATTTTGATCATGGGTATAATTTTTTTGTTAATTAATAGACCACTGGTCAAAATTTGTAGAGACTCTAAAAGCCCGTTTGTTTTCAATTTTGATTTTGTTTAAAAGTTATAGTAAAAGTCAACAATTAATTTTAATCACACATTTTATGGTCCCACAACTTTTTAACCACACATTTCAACAACTTTTACTAAAAAATATGATTTTAATCAAACGCATTTTAAATGTCATTTTAGTGAACAAAATTAAAAGTTTTGAGACTTGATGACACACTTTTTATTATTTTAAGTGTATATCTGTAAAAAATAAAAAGATTTAGGATTTATTTGTATTTTTGAAAAAGTTTGTGAGTTATTTTTAATTTATTTAAATTGGGGGTAAAATTGTTAAAAAGGTTTGGGGCCATATGTGTTAGGATTAGAAGGTTATGAGACTTTTCAACACTTTCTGAAAGATTAAGGACTTTTGCTACAAATTTTCCTTTACAAAAGTCAGGGACCATTTGTGCAAATAAGCTCTTTTTAAATAAAAAAATTTCCACCGTCAAATTTCACGGACATTTGGACGGAAATTGATGAAAATGACCATTGCCACCAAAAACATTTGAAATATGGGCTAAACTATCAAAAATAAAACGATAGTTCCTCAACCCGCAGTAAGTGCAAAAGTCAGAAACTATTTGTGGAAATAAGCCTTATCAATTATACAAAGAATTTTTATTTTAAGTGATCAACCATTTTCCGCAAATTGACTTGGTTATGAAATTCTTTTGATCTTAGTCATGAAAAACACTTCTTATTGGTGTCTCAAATTATATTGGTGTAGCTTAATTCAGATGGTTTAGGGTACACGTCCTTACCTAAATATCGATGCTTATTGTCAAAATAAATTTTTACTTTGTGCTGGTAAATAATAATAAATAATAAATATTACATAGTTCTAGAAATAATGGACGAGGCACATAAATTAGAAGGTTAAGCAAAGAATACATGACTGTTTATTATCGAATGAAAATTTACACTTGCTCAAGTTCAACCCCCAACGCCTATATATACATGTCTCTATCACATCCATACTATCAGCAAACCTACCCACACACTTTACTCTCCCTAACAACTCTAAAAAATTTATTCAGATTCTAAGAAAAAAAAACTGTAAATGCCAAATTGAAGAATTCAATTTCCGAAGGAGGAGATTTGGGACCCCCTTATGATTTATTTGAACACACACAGATCTGCCTTGGTTATGAATATCTTGTTAATTTTAGCTCACACTCATCTATGTAGTTTGTTGTTAGATTGGGTGACACAGTTTTGCCGACTGATATTAAAGAATGAATGCGAGTTGGGTAGGTGTTTCCTATCTTGTCCCAAATCTCCTCCATCGTGATTAGAAAGACAAATTTTGGAACCCCAATGCACAGTGATCACGGCGGAGAAGATTCTAAAGAGGTTGGATCGCGGGTTGTTAGGTTGAGGTCGTCGGTTAAGAGTCAAACTCCGGCCAGGTAGGGACTGTTGCCGACTCTCTTCTTCACCTCACCACTTTCTTCTTCTTCGCTGCTTCGTTCTTCGCTAGATGTGGTGGCGGTGGAGTTCTTTGTAGGTTGTGATTTGGAGGTGGGTTTCGAATATCAAAAACCAGTGCTAGATCCTCCGGTGATGGCAATAATTGCATATTTGGGTTAGGGGGTTTAGTTGCAATTTTGTTGGTTGGGATTTAGTTGCAATTTTTATTTTATTTTTCTTTTTTTGTTTTATCATTCAACTTAAGGGTAAAATATTGTACAAATATAAGTACCGAAGAAATTAAACTTTTTATTTGTGTCAATAAAATTTATTTTTCTTTTTATGTTGTAATGATAAAATTAAAGTTTGAATTTTAAATAATATGATTACTTAACAATAATAAAACAATTTTAATTAGCACATGTGTTAATAATTATTATCTTAAATTTTAGTTATTTTATAATAGTTCATAAAATATACAAAATAATTTAGTATATTATCAATTAGTTAGTTTCTTTTAATTTTTAATAAAAAATTAAAGCGTCGGGCCCATTTTTACTTTTTGCAAAGGTTTGGAATCCAATTGCAAATTTTTCTAATTAAAACTAAGGATATTTTTGTCTTTTTCATCAAATAAGGATCAATTGTACACCAAAATATAATTATAGGTTAGGAACTATTTGCGCCAAAAAAAGATAAAGGTTAGGGACCATTTGCGCCAATTGAAAAAAAAATATAACTCGACAATTTTACCCCCACTAATAAAGACAAAAAAAAAAAACATGAGAGGTTTTAACTGAGTTTTAACGGAATCCGTAAAAAAGGACCAATTGCGCACCTAAATGGATAGGTTAGGGACCATTCTGCCAAAAAAAAAAAGGTTAGGGACCATTTGCGCCAATTTCCCTTGAATATATAGTTAAAAAATGATTAATTTCCAAATTTACTTATGAAGAATTGAGGTGAAAAAAGAATGAGATTCACAAGTCTCTCAATTTTATGATATTTTTAAATTACAATGAAGTCTCTACGTTGCAAATTACAAGCTATAGTGAATTCATTTGAAAGATTTCCGCGACATAAAATTTGGCTTGTAACTATCTTAACATATGTTCAAGAAATTCAGAACAAAATAACTTATTCGTGTTCTCGAATTCAGAGTTATCGAATTAATCCAGCCTGTGGGACATACGACAAAATGTGTGAATAATGCTTTATCGATGGCATCATTTCAACTCTACGAATTTTGAATTCTTCCAATGTGCAAAGCTTGTGCAATATATAATTTTATTCTTGAGGGTTTCTTTTAATTTTATTCACAAACTTTCAATTTTTAGTACAAAGAGATTTTTTCCAACGATTTTAGTTCAATGTAAATGTTAAACTTGATAAAGTCGTTTTCCATTAAGACGTTAGACCAAATATTTTAATTAAATTTGTGTCTTTTGGCAGGTTGACAATCTTTTGAAACATATATTTCATCAACCATCTCTTCAAAGCACGTCTGTTAAATTCCTGCACCTTGTATGTCTTGATTCTCATTTTTATTTGAGAAAGAAGTGAACACTAGCTTAGATAAACAGTCCTCCTGAGCTTGCCTATGGTACTTATTCCTGTTAGTCGTCCAAAATTCTATTAGATTGTGTGTACCCAATTTTCTTACGGTCTAGCATATACGCACGACTTATAGCTTGCATTTCTACAAATGGATTCTTATAAAAATAAACTTGAACAATCCATGAAGCCTAGATGATTTTATACCTTCATAACAACATTTTGTTGAGGCAAGCATTTAACATTTTGTTGAGGCAAGCATTTGTTTTACTTCACTCGGTGGATCGTTGGTATTATCAAGGCAGGCCTTCATTTCTAATCTAGCTTTCTTTGCAACGTGAAAACTTGCTTTATGTCCACCTAATTTAAAATTTCAATCAGCTGGTCCATTATTTCTCGAGGTTGAATAAACTGGTTAAATATAAGCACTTCTCCATTCCTCCAACGCTTCACGAAGAATCAATAAAATTTTGCACACCGACATTTCTGGACCCAGCTTCCAAAAATGCATTAAACTTAATATATAGCTAAAATGTGATTAATTTTCCAATTTACATGTGAGGAATTGAAGTGAAGATATCTTGAGATTTACAAATCTCTACGTTTTTGATGATTTTTTTTTAAAACATATTGAAGTCTTCACGTTGCAAATTATAAGCTATAGAGATTGATCACATGAAAGATTTGATGAGCTACATAAAATTTTGTTACTAAATCTCCTTACATATGTTGAAGAAATTCAGAGCGAAAAATCAATTATTAGTATTCTCCAGTACATATATAATTAATTCAGAATAGCTAGTATGTGGTCTGCACGACAAAATGTGTGAATAATGTATTATTGAGGAAATTATTTCAACTGTACGAAATTTGAATTCTTCCAATGTGCAAAGCTAGATCAATATATAATTTTATTCGTGAGGTTTTCAAATAATTTTAGTCTTGAACTTTTAATTTTTAGTACAAGCAGAATTACGGGATGTGCTAAGTGGTCTTCAGTTACGTGCCTGGTTAGGACTAAGTCAATTATGGATCGAGTCTGACTCTCTATTGGCAATTAAACGTGTTCAAAACAAGAAGGTATGTGCATGGCACGTGCAACTTCTTATTGATCAGATACTTCCATGCCGGCAATTCTTGAACTGTCAATAACACATATTTATCGTGAGGGGAACCAAATTGCAGATTGGCTGCCTAATAAAGGGCTGAACACAGGGAATATGGGAGACTATGGTGAACATGAACGTTAAAAATAATTAAAAGGGCTCCCTATTAAGCGACAGACAAAACATTCCTTATATTCAAGGGTGAACCAATTAATCCATATGGTTGAAATTCAGCAGAACATGTCATCAACTACAAATTGTCCACACACAAGAAAGATGGAAAAATGGAGGTGGAAAGAGCAAATCATTGTCATGTAGGAGAATTGGAGATGGTGCTGGTAATTGAAGAAACTCGTGGCCTCCTTGTTGACACTAAGTATAATTTACTGATGCAAGAGCGATTAGTAGGATGGACAAATGAAGTCCGAAAACGTAGTGACCCTCTGACATAACTGATAACCATGAAAAGGTTGGCAAAATCTTTTGATCCTTGCCAGAAGTTGGAACCTTCATATTGTTCAAGACTGTTCCAAGAGATAGCCACGAGGGAGAAAAGACAAAGTAGTAAAGAATCTCAAAAATAAAAAGGAAGATGTGGTTCCCCTCGGTGAAGAAAATGCTAGCTAAGGTGATGAAGAAGATATTTGTTGAAGTTTCGGAGCATCCATTCGTAAATTCGTAATTTTAAGAAGCTAATTTTTAGAATATGGTGTTAAAAAAAAAAAAAAACTATTAATTTTAGGAGGAAGAGTTTTTTTTAGAAAGATTTTAGTTCAATGTAAGTATTAAAGTAAATAAAGTTGTTTTCAATCACGTCGTTAGAGCAAATATTTCAATTAAATTTGTGTGTTTTGGTAGGTTGTTAATCTTTCCGGACATATCTTTGACCAACAATCTATTCAAAGCTCGTAATTTAAATTCGTGCAGGTTGAATCTCATTTTCATTTGAGCAAGAAGAGAACACTAGCTCAGTTAAACGGTCTTCTTGAGCTTGCCTAAGGTACTTATCCCCAAAAGTCTTCCCAAACTTATGCAACAACGTATCATTTCTTTCAAGTCGTTTGTCAAAACTCATGAGTTCATCCATATGCATCCTAATGAAGATATGATATATTACTAAAAATTATATTGGCGATCCTCTTAAAATCTAACAAAGTGGTAATTTAACAAACCGACTTTATGTATGGTTGAACTTTTGTACTATTTAGTAGCACATAGCGATGAGCAACTTTCAACATCTCATCAGATAGTACATGCGGCTTCCCTTTAGAAATTGTACGCCCCACGACTAAGAAATCACTCTCAAATTCTTCATTCCTTGCAAGTCTAGAGCCTATTCCAAATGCTTGTTTAATATATTTGCTACAAAACATCGCATTTTCTTCAATAATATATCGTTCAGCTATGCACCCTTTAGGTCGTGCATGATTTATAACATATCCCTTCAACACTTTCAAATACCTACACAATAAAAAAACTTAAATCATAGTAAATCAAATTGCTACTGAATGTATCACTTCAGTTTGAATAACATAAGAGCGTATCACCTCCCAAATGGGTACATCCAACGATATTGTACTGGTCCACACAGTCGAACTTCTCTTCCAAGGTGGATTGCCAAGTGAACCATTATATCAAAAAAAGAAGGAGGAAAATACCTTTTCAACATACATAAAGTTTCATAAACATCATCCTCCAATTGTACGACTTATTTTCTTTCTATAACTCTTTGACATATTTCATTGAAAAATGAACACAATTTGAAAAGAGAGTTTCTTGGTCCTTTAGGTAGAAGTCCCCTCAATGCAACTGATAATAATTGTTGCATTAAAATGTGACAATCATGAGACTTGAGTCCAACTATCTTACATTCATCAACTGAAATGCAATTTTCAATATTAGAACTATAACCATCAGGTAATTTCAAATTAGCAAGCCTTTTGCAAAATATTTGTTTTTCATCCTTTGATAAAGTGTGGGGAGCAGCAGGTAAGTAGTATTTATTTCCTCTACTCTCAAGATGTAATTCATGCCTAATATTCATAGCTTCCATGTCCTTACGAGAATTGATGTCATCTTTAGATTTTCCTTTCACATCCAATAGAGTACCAATAATGCTCTCACAAATATTCTTTTCCACATGCATCACATCCAAATTATGACGTACAATTAAAGTCTGCAATTAAACATCAATGTTGTCATGATATAGTACATCTAATTATATGTATTAAAGTAAATAAAAAGAAACAGTTACCTTCCAATATGGTAGCTTGAAAAATATTGATTTTTTCTTCCATGTTACATTAGATTGATTTGTACTCTTCTTTCTCTTTTTCTTACCACTTTTTCCCCAATCGTTTGCAAGTTTACCAACTTCAAGATAATCTTCTTCACCACTTTTTATCTTTGGCCTAGTACCATATTCAATATGTCCATTGAACCAGTTCTTTTTCATGCGTAATGGATGACCCAAGGAGAGAAATCTTCAATGTCCCATATATGCAAACTTCCTACCATGTGTCAACCATTGTGAACATGTATCTTCACGACAAATAGGGCATGCAATTTTTCCCTTGGTGGGCCATCCAGATACATTACCATATGCAGGAAAGTCACGTATTGTCCACATCAAAATAGCTTTTAAGTTGAATGTAGACTTGGTAACTGCATCATACATCTTAACACCATCCCTCCATAACAATGATAAGTCGTCTACAAGCGGTTCCAAATAAACATCTATGTCATTTCCTGGCTGTTTTGGTCCCAAAATTAATAAACTCAACATCAAACTCTCTTTCGACATGCATAACAAGGGAGGCAAGTTATATATAGTTAAAATTACTGGCCAACAACTATATCTAGAGCTAAGATATTTGAAAGGATTAAATCCATCAGTAGCAAGACCAAATCTAATATTTCGAGAATCTGAGGCAAAATGTGGCCACCTCCTATTTATCATTTCCCATCCCAATGAATCCACTGGATGCCTCATTTTACCATCTTGACTTTTATGACTTGAGTGCCATCTAAGTTGTGTTGCCATCTCATCTATTCCAAACATCCTCTTAAGTCTTGGTATTATTGGAAAATAACGCAAGACTTTTGCTGGGATTTCTTTCTGAATTTTCTTACTTCGTTGGTTAACTTTCCATCTTGAGTAGCCACACTTTGGACATAATTCGGCATGCGCAAGCTCATTTCTATATAGACAACAATCATTCAAGCATGCATGTATTTTCTCATACCCAAGATCAAATGTGTTGACAACTTTTTTTATCTCATAAAATGAGTTAAGTAGTGTGTTATTTTCTGGCAGCAAGTCTCGAAAAAGATTTATGAGTTCATCAAAACCAGCGTCGAATAAACCATGTGTAGCTTTATGCTTTAATAAAGCAACTGAAGCTAACATCTTTGTGTATGCTCTACAACCTGGATATAAAGGAATTTCAAAATCACCAACTAATTTTTCAATCTCCTCCTCTCTTCCATCTGAAGGGTTTTCAGCTACTTTATCGTGTTGCACATAGAAGTCCTTAAACATCCTATATGAGTCTGGCATTTCTACGTCGACTAAATTTGATTCACTTGGACGTTCTCCATGAAATATCCAAGTAGTGTATGTAGGATCCATACCCTTAATGACCAAATATTCATACACTATATCAAACTGGTGATGCTTCAGATTTCTACACTTAACACAAGGACATTCTATCATTTTTGAATTTAGATTTTCATGAGCTAGATCAACAAAATTTTGTGCACCATCTCTATATTGTTCTGAAAATCTGCAAACAAATGTTATGATCAATAATACATAAAGATGTTTCAATTTTGTAATTAAATTAATGATATCTAATTTTTAAAAATAACCTTGATAACTGCACCCATTCTTTGTCCATTAGAAGCAATGTATTGTCCAATGGTACTGAAATTTCAAGATGCGTAGTAAAAATTTAACTTATTCAATATGCTGAAGTTTCACAAATGTATTTGGATGATACTAAATTGTAATTAAATGCTTCTATATGTTTGGCATAGTTATTCTAATTCCTTAACAACTATGTACAAATCCATAATTTTGATTGTGGAAAAATGTATACCTCGTGTAATCTGACAATGTTGGATTGATTTGAGGAGTTTTAAGCTCCCAATCTCCCTCTTTATCTGCAGACTTCAATCAAAATTTTCATGTAAATTAAAAATGACAAATATATATAAAATCTCAAGTGTCTGATCATATATAAATCAAAAACTATAGCTGAATTTAAGCAAAGATCACTACGCAGGAACAACAATGCCAAGTCTATTTTTGACATTACAATATGCAATGTGTTAGACATTAATACAAGGAAGACACTAACTAGGTAATAGACAGACTAGAAAAACAGCAAACCAAAGTACCAGTTATGGATCGAGGTCGAAATATGGCTTTCAAATTAAGTTCCAAATAAGTGTATGCTACCAAATCAAGAAAAGGATACACAAAGATAGTAATGCAGCTTAAATCTGTTTTTGGTTTATAAATAAATATCATTCAAGCTAGGTGTTATCAACTTTTAGACGCTTCCAAAATCCAGCCCCGGAGCAAATGCACTTTGCTTATCCAATTTCAGATAGGCGATAATATATTTCATTTAAAAGAGTGGGGAAAAGAGGGTTTATTAGGATCTTTTATATCTGGTACCCTTGAAGATTAACAAAGAACTTGGGCAAAATATTGATCTCCATCATTTATAAATTATAACCTTGAGCTGCTCAAATTGGCCAGTGAAGGAGCAAACTACAAGTAACTTCAGAATGAAATCTTCAGTCTAAGCAAAATAAATATTTAAGTAAAGAAAGCTAGATCAGTTAAAAATAGAAGTCGGATGGAAACAGCCTAAAAATTTAGTCATCAGAATAGATCTAGCTTAGTATCACTGTGTTAACAACTGCCACACTTGGATATGACTATAATATAAGACAAAAAATCTGATAACTCTAGTAGATAAAGTGATGAAACAAATTCATAAAAAGCAACATTGACCGGTGTTTCCATTGCTAAAAAATATTCTCAAAATCTAATTAGCTTCCAACAAAGTTTCCGACTGTAATTCAGCTGAATCAAATCATAGAATCTAAACATCAAGATAAGAAAAACAACAAAGTCCTAAAAGTAGTGGCATTCAGGTTAAAGCATTTCGACCCCAACTCATCATATACCTTCTTGGCTTCATCCATCATACCATTTTTACAATAGCAAGTCATCAAGTAGTTATAACTAATAGCATTCGGTTTTATCCCAGCATTACCCATTTCGTCTATTAACCTCTTAACCCCCTCCACCTCCCCTCCGTGAATATGCATAAGCCTCACATTATATGCCCCAACATCAGGAACACAACCCTTTCTCGTTACCATCTCATTCCAAAACCTCTCGGCCTCCTCACTCCTCCCTTTCTTGTACAACCCGTGTAAAATCAAATGTTTGAAATCCATGTTCTTATGAAGATTGCGACTATGTCCAGAAACTAATCTAAAATGGAATTGAAGTTTATGTGCCTCAATACAAGGTGAAAAACACATATCCACATCCATACATACAACACCTAAAGGAAATATTCACTAATTTTATGAATAACATAATCGAACCTGAGTTTTTCTGAATTTTGAAGAATAATGGGTGAAATAAATTCAAATTCCTGCCAGAAGATTCATGAACATGAAAGACAAATCTCATCAACAATGTTTAGATTTCAGAATGCTTTCTTCCCAGCCTAAACTGTGAGGAAATCAAAACGTAAGGGTTTTGAATTGGATTTTGGGTTAGATTTGGGGAAGAGCAAAGTGAGGAGATCGATACACAGAACGTATTTTGATGTTGGAGGCAAATATTTTTAGTTTTCGCGGGTAGGAAATTTGTTAACTGGGCTCGTATTTGGGCTTTAGATTTTACAACGTGCAAAGAACGTTGCCAAATCTATTTTTTAATAAAAGTTTTAGCAACGTGCCTCTGACTGTTGCAAAATTATTGTGGTATATGTTTTAACAACGTACAGAGAACGTTGCTAAAACCTATGTTATATGACAACGGTCATTGCCCGTTGTTGAATAAGAAAATGTATTATTATTTTGACAACGGTCACTGGCCGTTGCAAAAGGTTATATTAACAATATTCATTTCAATACTGTTGCCAAATGCCAATTGAACTAACCAATTGCAACATACATTTGATGACGGTTGCCATAGACCCGTTTTAGCAACAAGCTTTTAATGAATGTTGTCGTTGAGATGTTGCAAAAGGCACTTTTTGTTGTAGTGGAACAACACTTTGTTCAGGCAAGCATTACCTTTACAAATCACTATGTGGATTATGAAATATAATTTATCAAGGTCTACCATCGCTTCTGATCTAGCTGTCCTTGAAATGTGAAAAATGGCTTTCCTGCCACCTAGTTAAAAATTATATTCACAGGTCTATTATTATTTCTTGACGTAGAATATACATGATAAATATATATGTTAAATATCAGCACTTTTTCATTCTTGACAGTTCTGGGACGAACAAGAACCACAACGAATCTCGTGTACACACCTTGGTTAGATTAATTTTAGCCGCGTCCAATGCTTCATGAATAATAAATAGGATTATTCACACCAGCTTTTCTAGCTCCAACGCCTAGCTAAAGAGCGTTGAGTTTAATATATAGTTAAAAATATAATTAATATTCAAATTTAATTATGAGGAATTGAGGTTAAAATTGAATGAAATTCACAAATATCTCTATTTGATGATATTTTTAAATCACAATGAAGTCTCCACGTTGCAAATTATAAGCTATAGTGCATTCATTTAAAAGATTTGAGCCGCATAAAATGTGGTTTCTAAATATTGTAACATAGGTTGAAGAAGTTCAAAGCAATATAACTTATTAGTATTCTCCACTTCATATATATCGAATTCAGAAACGCAGGTGGGCCACACGACAAAATGTGTGAAAAATGTTTTATCGAGGGCATCATTTCAATTCTATGAAATTTGAATTCTTCTTATGTGCAAAGCTCGAGCAATATAAATTTATTCTTGAGGTTTTCTTTTTTTTTTTTAGTCTAAAATTTTTAATTTTTAGTAGGAATTTGAACGATATTAGTTCGTTTTAAGTATGAAAGTAAATAAAGTTGTTTTCCATCAGGACGTCAGACGAAACATTTCAATTAAATTTGTGTCTTTTGGAAGGTTGCTAATCTTTTCATACATATATTTCATCAACCAACTCTTCAAAGCTCATATGTTAAATTCGTGCAATTCTCTTTTTTAGTTGAGCAAGAAGGGAACACTAGGTCAGATAAATGGTCTTCTTGAGCTTGCCTTGGGTGCTTATCCCCATCAGTCATCCCAAACTTCATTATATTGTATATGTACCCAATTTTGATATGGCCTGTCACAAATGCACAACTTCTAGCCTGCCTTTCTACGGATGGATTCAAAGCAAAATAGCAGTAGAGCTATCCTTGAAGCCCCAATTAAGTTTATAACCTCAGAAGAGCACTTTGCTCTGGCAAGCATTACTTTTACTTTACTATGTGGTTCATTAAATAAATTTATCAAGGTCTACCTTCACTTCTGATCTAGCTTTCCTTGAAATGTGAAAAATGGCTTTCCCGCAACCTAATTAAAAATTGCACGCAGTGGGTATTTTATTATTTATCCCCGTGGAACATACAGGTTAAATATTAGCATATTTTCATTGTTGACATGAATACTGAGGCGAACAAGCACCATGAAGAATATTTTTGACACGACTCATCCCAAGTAATATTTATATACCCGAGACGTGACGTGCGCCGATGGTGAATACCAACTAAAGATTGGACCCACCATTAATGCTACTACAATTACAACTCATTATTACTTATTTTTAATAAAATTTTGGCGCCATCTCCCCTGTAATTTGGACTAGCCAACCTGAAATAAGATACCACAAATCCCAACAAACTTATTCACAACTAAATGGGACCATTTGCACATCCAATACCCACAACAAAACAACGCGGTAGAGACTAGCCGAATCATAAAACTTCTACTATTTAATTAACATAAACTGTACATATGTACACAAAATACATAGTGCCACATATCTATTTACAAGTGATGCAAAAGTATATCCAAAAATGAACACGCATCCCAAAACAATGACTACATGCTCTATGAAATGAGTCATACTAACCAACTCTGTCGTATGGCTCCAACTTCGAACTCAAAAGCTTGATCTCCAAAAGTTGCCCAGAAACTCAACTGCTACCTGATAAGAAAAATCATTGATGGAAAATATATGAGTTGATACGCTCAATGAGTAGAGATTTTCGAAAATAATTACATTCTTTTCATTTATAGATATTATTGAAAACGAGCTCACGTCATTTCACAATTCACATTATAACATCTCATAATAATAATAATAATAATAATAATAATAATAATAATAATAATAATAATAATAATAAAGATTGAGAGACATTCTCATAACGTAAATGAACCCAACATCTAAACCAACATTTACATCACATTAATTTCAACAAGTAATATCAGCTCATAATCGTAGAATATTCATCAGCTAAAATATATATCATCACTTCATCATATCCTCATATCACAGTATAATAGAAAATCTCACCAACATGTACCTTCTAATTAAAATCTGTAATATAGTCATGCATGTGTAAACTTCCCTCAAAGCTAGGTACCCCCATACAGGGGCTTAAGGTCCCCTAAGTGTATGGATCTGGGTCCCAAAACTCTCTAAGTACACGGTCAAGACTCCTCAGTGAACTATATTTACACGGCCAAATTAGACCTCTCAGTGTAATATAGAACACAGCCGAGACCTCTCAGTGCACTAGAATAGATAAAATCACGGGAAGTGTTCGGTGGATGTCAATATCACATACCTCTCACATATTCCATTTTACAAGTAATTAATTTACAATCTTTATAATTTCACAAATACTATACGAAATAACGTTTAATTATAATCATGTAAAATGACAAATAAGTCGTTAAAATCACATGTAATATAATAGTATAATTAATTGTCATTCTCTAGAAATATTTAATTTTTCCACTCACAAAGTTATCTATTAGAGACTAACTCGGCCGATATATTGTCCCGATATTTGAATCGCTCCCAGAGATAACAATATAATTATCCAAATCAAAACTCACTTATAATTCTCCTTCTTGAAAATCCAATAATTAAAGCTAGGAATTGAACTGCTAATTCTTAACCCACTATAAACACACCATTAAACCAATTCTTAAAATCAAAGTTTCTCTTCTTATCCCGTATCGTAGCTGAAGCAGGAAATTAATTCTTCCAAGCATAAAGTTTCATCACTTTTTCCACCTTTCTATTTTTCTCCTTGATTCCAAAATTTGTTATATTAATTTTAGTGTGAGTAAGGAAGAGGAAGAGAGAAAACGGTTGCTGTTTCTTTTGCCGGAGATGATAAGTGAAAAAGGAAATGAAATGTTAAAAGGAGACACAAAATAGGCTTGCTTTCCAAATCCAACCACCGGATGACTCAATCTTTTCCCTTTTTTTTTTTTTTGAAAATTGGCGTGACAACATTGACCAAGATTTTTTTGTTTGAGCGGACTTTGCTGACTGGACTATTACAATTTTCTTCACACCTTCATTAGGATCAAGTTCAAATGTGTCCATTGCTTGAAGAATAATAAATAACATTATGGCTCGCGCGAGCCCCAAAATTATAAGTTTACTCGCATACATTTTATTAGCCAATTGATAAGATTGCCATGTCTAGTTATGGTGCAAGCCATTTTGCTTTGCTTAATACTTAATTGAAGCTATATGAGCATTCTTGATAGTTGATGAACCAAACTATAAGTTTGGATAGTTATGGATTATGTAACAATCGAAAAAAATTTGTTGGCATTTAAAATTTCACAAAAAAAGAAAAAAAAAAAAACTCAATTGTCGGTATTGTTGCGAACTTCCTAGTACATTTTAAACACTTTAGTCGCGTTAGATTTTTTCACGTGCTTGCCTTATCTTTTATGTCAAACAAAAAGGATTTTTGTCAATCCCCTTGACCAAAATTTTTTTTTATGCTAATTAAACACCCAAACAGGCCCTAATCTCATGTCAAAATAAACACCCAAATATACCCTAATCTTATGCCGAAATCATCTCCCAAACAGCCCCTAAAACCCAAAAACTCAACCACCCATTATCTTTCTTACTTCAGCCCATTAACTACCCATTTTTCCCACATCTTCCACCCTCTATTTTTAGCTAAACTGCCTTCCATTAAATTTTTATAAAATTGTCCCAAGGCCCCCCCCCCCCCCGCCCCCGCCCCCGCCCCCGCCCTCAGCTGCCAAGAACCGTGCTCAAGGAGCTCTCCTAAAAACTCTCTCTAAATATCATATGGAAACCCCACCCCACCCCACCTACCCATGTTCTCTAAAACTACCCATTATTCAGCACAAAACATCCCTACTTCCAACCCTCTATTCCACTTTGTAACCCAACCATTTCCTCCCTTTTTTCTCAAGTCTCTATTATCATCCCAGATGTTCCTCCATTTCTCTCCCATTTTTGGCCCTTCCTTAAGTCCCTTTCCTCCTTTATTTTTCCCATCATACACACGCACTTTCACTCTATATTTTCGACTCTCAAGTTCCCTTAAATTCTCTCTTTACAAACACCAAAGAATACCCCAACAATAGACTTAGAGTTCCGGTTTTTATCAAGCAAAAATTAGTCCCTTCCACCTCCATCATTTTCAGCCCCAAACTCCAACTACAAGTTCCACGTTTCACTGTCTTTTACTCATATTTTCCTGCCAAGAACTATGTCCTATATAGTGTACTCTTCTTTCCAAAGAATTTTAGCATACAACTTAAAGAAGTACTTCCCTTCTTCTCCTTCAAAATTTGGACCCAATAGAGAGACTGTTGCTGTGTTTTCTTAGCAATTCCAACCACTTTCTTCTCCAAGTTTTAGCCAATAATCACAATCATTTTATACTCCATACTAAAACACATGGATTTTGGTGAATCAACTAGGCAAATGCGGAGTTAATATAAGGAAATGGATAGAATTTTCTAAATTTGCAAGGTAGCTTTATTTATTGTGCAAACCATGATTTATAAATTATTATGTGATATAAATGCCATGTAAATTTATTTATGAAGGAATTTTATGATTGTAATTGAAGGTAAACACATGTGCATGATAGTGATCGAAGGAAATCACATTTAAGTTCATGGGTACCGGTTACCAAATTATGTTGTTCCTATGTACGTTTGAAATGATGGTTGGTGCATTTATGTTTCCGTATAATTTTTTCCCCATGTTAGTAAATTTCCTATTGTGTTTCTTATTAGATACTCAACCCAAAATGAACAAATTTTTAGATTGAAATGCTTGGCGTTGGTACGATAGCGTAGACTAGCAATCTTAAAATGGACTTATTTTATTTAAATTAAGTTTTGACATCGAGATAAACGAGTCAATAATGATGTAAAAACTATCATTTAGATGTTGGTTTTCAGTATTTAATCATGTAAAGAACAAGGAAAACAAGATGTTTTAATTTTAATTTAAATTTGTAAGATTATGAAATTTTAGCTTTGTGTCTTTACTTTGGAAAATCATGACTATCTGTATGTTTGGAGTTTTTGACTAAAATACATGGCTATGGATATCCTTATATGTGGTCTACTGGAAACAATTGGAATCACTCAAACATTCCATCTTTTAAATTTATTATGAATGTTTTTAGTGCCTGCTTTAAGGCACTCATGACAGTTTTTCAAGTAAATTTGGCTGATGGTTTCACCTACAAAACGACTTAGCTAAGGTCTAAAATTTTAACATGGTCTAGACCAAGGTCCCAAGTTTTTACATTTCAAATTTTGTAAATTTTGGAGTTCGTTTGGATGTCAAATAAATTGTGGTGTCACCTATCATGGTATATGTAAAAACTTTAAAATTTAAAAGTAAATTTATTTTCCCATGCGCTCTTATTATCTTCCTCGATAGTTACATTTTTAAAAACATTCAAGGGCATGGGAAACCTATTTGGATTCATCAAATATTATTTAAAGATTATTTTAGTGACCCTTTGGGATGAGAAAATCGGGGGCGTTACATGAGGTGCGTCCAATGCTTCAAGAATATTAAATAGCATTCTACACACCATCTTTTCTTGCTCCAACGGCCCAAAAAGCATTGGGTTTAATATATGTTAACCAAGAATAATAAATTCCAAATTTACATACGAGGAATTGTGGTGAAAATAGAATCAGATTCTAAAGTCTGTCAAGTTGAAAATTGTTAGCTATAGTGAATTCATTTGAAAGATTTGAGCGACATAAAATTTTGTTTCTCGTTACGTATGTTGAAGAAATTCAAAGCAAAAATAACTTATTAGTATTCTCAAGTTCACGAATCCAGAGTAGCAAGTGGGGCACACAAAAAAATGTCTGAATAATGTATTATCGAGAGATTAATTTCTACTCAACGAAATTTGAATTTTCCGATGTGCAAACATTGAGCAATAAATAATTTTATTTGTGAGGTTTTCTTTTAAATTTAGTCTCAACTTATAATTTTTTAGTCAGAAGAGATTTTTTCAAACGATTTTAGTTCGATCTAGGTATAAAACTAAATAAAGTTGTTTTCCATCAGGATGCCAAACCAAATATTTCAATTAAATTTGTGTCTTTTAGTATGTTAATAATATTTTCAAGCGTATATTTAATCAACCATCTCTTCAAATTAAAGCTCGCATTTTGAATTCCTACATATGATATCTTTCGATTTTCATTTTCTTTTGTGCAAGAATACAACACTAGCACATATAAATGATCTTCTTGAGCTTGCCTATAGTACTTATATCCTTAGATTGTATGTGTACACTATTTTTTAATGGCCTAGCCTATATGCACGAGCTATAGCTTGCATGTCTACATAGGGATCCTAATCAAAATCCAGTATAATGATCATTGAAGCTTCGACAAAGTTTATACCCTCAGAACAACAATTGGTTTAGGCAAGCATTATTTATACTTCACTATGTGGATCATTAAATAAATTTATCAAGGTAGCTACCTTCGCTTCTGATCTAGCTTTCCTTGAAATGTGTAAAATGGCTTTCCTGCCACCTAATTAAAAATTGTATTCAGCGGGTCTTTTATTATTTCTCGAGGATGAATATATAGGTTAAATATCAGCACTTTTTCATTCTTGACAATGCTGACGCTGATGATAGAAATAATGATAGCCGTTATATGTTGTCTGCCAATAGTGGCACATCCTGGCATGCCCGCCTTTTTGGTATCATAAGCTCATTTCTGACAGATAGATAACAATGTCCCAACTGTCATTAAGCAAGTCAGACAGACGACCCATAAAATGACTGTTACCATAAAAAATTAGGAAGATAAAACACCAGCAATTGAGAAGATGAAACATCCTTCATTAACTCTTAACAATCAAAGAGATGAAGGGACACCCGTCATCAAATGAGGGAGATGAACGGACACCCATCATCAATAACTGCAGGCCATCCCTATAAATAGAGGCGAACCCCTTAGGTAAAAAACAGAACACACAACTCTCATACATTCCATATTGTTATTCTATACATATATTCTAATCATTTACTGATTATCACACTAGAGTGGACATAGGAGAAAAAAGCCCCGCCACTCTTTGCAGGTCTCCACCACTATCGCTGCCGTGCTCAGAAGAGGAAAAAAATATTTATTATCATTTGGCGTCGTCTATGGGAACTCTGCACAAAAAGTTATGGCTAGAACTAGAAGAGCTAAAAATGTAACCGCTTTTCCAGCCGCTGTCGGAGATGTTGACACAGAGTCTAATGCTGCCACTAAGCACCCACAGCAAGAATTTGCCTCTACCGTTCAACTTGCAGCACTGCAAACTCAAGTGGCGGCCTTAACGGCTCTACTCCAAGATCGGAACGCTACAGTTTCTCAGCTACCATAGGGTCATAGCCTTCTATCGGTAAGACGTTCACTGCTAACTGTTCTGCCCAAGGGTCCTAGCCTTCTACCAGTAGGGCCTTCACTACTAGGGAATCCTCCTAAGGCTCCTAACTTTTCAACAATAGAAACACCGCCAATGGCAGCTCCACCACTGGCTCTAATTTCTTTGGCTCCACCTTCTGCACCCTACTTCCATTCATTGACATCTGGCCCAAATCTACATTGGGGGCAATAGTCAAGGGTGCCCACGCCTACGCTGGTTGAGACACCAGTGTTAAACCCAGAGCAGCGATTAAAAGACATGATAGGTGGCAAAAAAGCTGAGGCTATATCTAAAAAAGGTAGTAGGCAACAATCTATGGTGTTGGAAGAAGACCATTATTTCCTAGAAGTGATGGCGGTCCCCTTTCCACTGGACTTCAAACAAATAAAGATTGAGAAGTACGACAGATCATCTGATCTTATCGATCACCTCAGGCTTTTGTCGACTTTATGAAAGCCACCCCTGATATGATTATGTGCAGTGATTTCTACCAACACTTAGGTGGAAGGCCAAAGACTGGGTAGCCACCATTCTCCCAAAATCGATACGTACATTTGATAATTTTTCCAAGTGTTTTGTTGCATACTTTTCCAGCAGCAAACGTGCTAAGAGACCGACCATCGGTCTGATGCAATTAACCCATGACAAGGACGAACTATTGAAAGATTTCATTGCTCGATTTTTTTTTTTTTTTTTTATTCGAAGCACCAGCACAGTCCCAGTATGGTTTTTAGGCCTCTACCAGGATAGGCTGGTGGGGGTTTGGATGCCCCTACCACTGTATTTATATAAAAATGGTAGTACACAGGAGGGGGATATGAACCTGACCTCCAAGCATACAACGAATGAAAAAATTCCTCAAACTACAGCAAATAAAGAGATACTACTTCCGGTGCATAATTCTGAAAAGCAAAAGCAAAAGCAAAAGCAAATGAAAACCAAACTAACAAAAAAAACTAAAGACCTCTAACTGATGGAAGGCCATATCTGTCAGTCTGAAGTAGTCCACGCGAACGACGAGGCAAGTCTGAAGATCCATACTCCTGATAATGTCGTTGGTCCCAGCCCTCAGAAGCTAAAGAGTCAGCGACCTGGTTTCCTTCTCGAAAAATATGGGAAATTGTGTCTCGATCGAATGAAAGAAGATGTCGGATGCGTCTGAGTATTGACTGAATGACCCACGGCTCCCCACCACGTGAAATGCAATGAACAGCGAGTGTAGAGTCAGTCTCAATCCATAAGTCCACAAGACCCATCCTTCGGGCAAGCTCAATGCCCTGTAAAATGGCTCTCAACTCTGCCTCCAAAATAAGTATGTCTCCGTAGCCGGTAGAGAAGGCCCTGATACAACGCCCAGTGTGATCTCTGATAACACCCCCGCCACTCGCAAATCCATCCCTGACGCATCCATCAGTATTGATCTTGGTAGATCCAGCCAATGGGGCACGCCAATAAACCAAAGTAGGGGGGCTGGGGGTAGGAGAAGTAAGAGTAAAACCAAAATGTGGGGCAAGATCAAGGTCCCCACGCCAATGCACAAATTGAAAGAGTCTTCCCATATGCAGTAAAGAAATAGTGTGATAGACCCGCCAGATGATACGATTGGGCTCCATGCCAATCCTACGATGCTTCGCATCATTCCTAGCTGTCCAAATGTACCAAAAGACCAGCAAAGGGATGATAGTGCGAATATGGCCACTCCTGACAAACTGGCCTGAGAATCTCCAAGTCTGAAATCTATGCTGTAGCATCTCTCCAACCCTGAGGGGAATGCCAAAAATAGCCGAGAAGTGCTGCCATACCTGGTGAGCCACAGGGCTATCAATAAAGACATGCTGGATGGTCTCAATCTCTGAACAGCACTGACACCTTGATGCCATGTGGGCCCGAATCCTCCTCTGAATAATCACATCCACTAGCACTAAACCCTGCCACAATCGCCAACAAAAGAAAGAGATAGTCTGCGGGATGATCGGGCTCCAAATCATGCGACAAAAGGCCTGAAGAGTACTCCCAGTGCGAACAAGCTGCCATGCCGACTTGGTAGAAAACCTACCATCTGGGGTGTCTTTCCACATAGGTCTATCAAGAACATCGGGACAAAGGGGTAGACTTCCAACCTGGATTGCAATATCATGTGGAAGGACCAACAAGAGTCTATCGATATCCCATCCAGTATCATCAAAAAACTCAACTACCTGGACGGAGGTATGCTCCCTATGAGGAAACATTTGAGCTAAAGTCATGTCACCCATCCAACAGTCGTGCCAAAAGAATATGCGCCCATGACCCAACTGCCACGCGATGTGGGGCTCCGCTGTGAGTCCCACCCCCTTTAGCCTCCTCCAAACCGCAGAAGCAGAATGTGGTATGGGTGCTAGAAGGGGATGGGTGCCCCTGCAATACTTGCCCAGTAAAAACTGAGCCCAAAGTGACTGATGTGATCTGAATAACCACCAGAGCTTCAAAGAGAAAGCATGGACCATGTCCTCTAATCTTCTGAAGCCCAAACCACCCTCATTAGTGGGAAGGCAAATATCCTTCCATCTCTTCCAATGCATACGGTGAGACTGATCCTTAGAGTCCCACAAGAATCTAGCAAATGTACTCTCTAACTTCTTCAACACTGTTTTGGGAGGCTGCATAATCTGAAGAAGATAGAGAGGCAAGGAAGAAAGGACAGACCTCAGTAAAGTAATCCTGCCACCAGAAGATAGCAGCTTAAAGGCCCATCCAGAGATCTTGCTCTTGACCTTTTGAAATAGATCATCATATAAGAAGGTCTTTCGGGCCCCCTTAAACAAGGGTATGTCCAAGTATGTGATAGGCTGCTGCTGACGACGAAAGCCAGTAATGTGCTCAAGTATCTGAATCCTAGAAGGAGGTGCCCTCTTAGGCACAATAAGACCACTCTTGTCTCTATTCACCAACTGGCCAGAGACCCTCTCATAGTGCTCCAAACAATGCAGTACTCTCTTTACTGACTGTCTTTGGCCATTAGCAAATATGATCATATCATCAGCAAAACAAAGATGTGAGACAAGAGTGTCACCTCTATGAATATATGCCATCGATGGATACTGCTAGAAAACTTGAGTGAGACCCCGAGAGAAGTAGTCTGCTGCAATGATAAACAACGAAGGAGATATGGGATCTCCCTGTCTCAGCCCACGAGAGGAAGGAAAGAAACCACAAGGCCTGCCATTCACCAAGACAGAAAAATGGCACTCAGAAATACAACGCCTGATCCTATCCCTCCACATCCAATCGAATCCAAATCTCTCCATCACAGTCATCAAGAAGTCCCAGTCTAACCTGTCATATGCCTTAGCCATATCTAGCTTAAGGATGACATTGCCCCCACGGGCCTGGGTATCCAATGTATGGAGCATCTCCTGTGCCAACAAGACATTATCACCAATCAGCCTCCCCTGAATAAAGCCACTCTGCTGTGGAGAGATGATACGAGGCAAAACAAAACTTAAGCGAGAGTTCAGGAGCTTGGTGACAATCTTGTTGAACACCGTGCAAAGACTAATCGGTCGATACTCTGTCCATCGACAGGCGTTGTCTCGCTTGGGAAGCAAGATTATAGAAGTAGCAGAGAATCCCCTAGGCAGATGCCCACCATCAAAGAAGTCCAAAACCGCACGAAAAACATCATCCTTGACAATCTCCCAACACTGCTGAAAAAAATGAGAGGTAAACCCATCTGGACCCGCCACACTATCTGCATCAATACTGAACACTACATCTCTAATCTCAGCCAATGATGGAAGTCGGTTCAGCTCCTGATTATCCTCCTGAGTAACCAAAGAGGGGATAATATCTGGTAAAATTTGGTCAGTTGCCTGGGCGGGAGCAGAAAGGAGGTCCTGGAAAAAGGAAACAGCTGAACCCTGAATCTCCTCGTGTGCAGACAAAGTCTCTCCTGTCTGAGATCTAATAGAATGTATACGGCCCCGCATGCAGCGTCCCTGCACCACTGAATGAAAATACCTCGTGTTGTGCTCTCCCTCGCACATCCAACGAGTCCCAGCCTTCTATTTCCAAAAGCCTTCCTCAATAGACAAAGCACGGTTCAGTAGGGCCTGAACCTGATGTAAGTGTTCTCTATGTGCAGGTGATGGATCCAAATCATATTCCATCTCAGCCTCATCCACCCTGCTCTCAGCATCTCTAATTCTCTGAAATATATCCCCAAACACATTTCTACTCCACCAACGAAGTCCCTGCTTCATCCTAAAGCACTTCTCCCAAAGAGCAGCTATCCCTGTAAACTGAGTCGAGTATGACCACTTTTGAGAGACAAAGGATAAAAAGTCATGATGACGGGACCAAACATTGAGGAACCGAAAAGGCCTAGGCCCACCCCCATCATCAGCCTCAACCCAACTCAATAACAAAGGCGAATGATCAGACGTAGACCGATTGAGATGCCTCACTGTAAACTGTCGAAAGAAGGATGCAGCCTCATGATTCATCAAAACCCTGTCAAGTCTCTTCCACACCCTCCTATTATGCCAAGTATAAGGACTACCAGAAAATCCAGCATCAGTCAATCCACACTCCATCATCATATCACAAAAATCAGTCTTCCCCCTATCACGAGTACTGATTCCCGTCCGTTCACCATCATGAGCAATGACGTTGAAGTCACCACCCACAAGCCAAGGGCCATCCACAGTCTGGGAAACATGGTAAAGTCCCTCAAATAAATCCCTGCGTCCTACAACAGAACATGAAGCATACACCGGCGATAAAAATATAGGTCTAGCCAATCTCGGATCCTCGATCATTAGATGAAGAAACTGGGGATGATCAACAATCACAGACACATTCGTCCCCACATTCCAAAAACACCAAATCTTACTCGACTGGTTCTGGACACCGATATCAAACCCAACAGAACGACGAACAAAGTCAAAGCTATCCTCAAACAGAAAAGGCTCCAAAAGAGCGAGGAAAAAAATACGATGTAACTGAACAAGCTTCCTAAGTCTCTTGCGAGTCTTAGAAGCACGCACCCCCCTAACATTCCATATGAGGACTGACATCACAAAGACTGAGAGAGGGAACCATGAGTACCTGACATACTCCGAGTGATCGGTCTAGAAGGCAGAGGAGCAATAACTCTATGTGGGACCCCACTCAAGACTGAAAAGAAACCATCGGCCCCCTGTCGCTCATCCAAACCAGTCAAATCACCATGTGAACTCCTACGAAAGTGACCCTGTTGGTGTGTACCCATCTGAACAGAACAAGATGTATCTGAGGGAACTGCTGATGAAATAGATGGAATAGAAGCCTCGACATTATCTCGACAATCCAGGGGAGGGCTAGTATCAGGATTAGAATCAATTGTGTCATCCAAACATACCCCAGCACGTGGTGCAGCAAGCATATGGTCAAGCAAAGGGTCAAAGAATTCTGAATGAGCCAAAGTACTGGTGGGGCCCACAGAGATAGCTGGTCTATCATGCAATGATGAACCATAGACAGGATCAATAACTGATCGTGACTCAGCATAGTGTTCTACCGCGAGAGGGAGGCTGCCGGTAGGGCCCGCAATAGTCAATAGCCTATCATGCAATGAGTAATCGTAGGCAAAAGCTGATGTCTGCAAAAGATCAGTGGTGGGGCCCACATGTGATATGGCGGGGTCCACTGGCCGAGAAACATCCAGACTCTGACTAACTGAGAGAATCAGAGTAGGAAGTAGTGATGAAATGTATGATGGAGCTGTCGAGAAATGGCTGGGTCCAGCAGGCAAAGGAGCCTCCAAAGAGGGGCCCATATGAATACTATGCGAGAAATCAATAGTGGGTCCCACATGTCGCGAGTCTGGGCCCACAGTCTGCTGTGTCTGAGAAATGGTGGAAACAAGAGTAGTAGAACTAACAACTGTAGAACACTGCACTATATCAAGTGTGGGTTCTGCAAGAACACCAAAGCGAGAACCTCTGCTATGGCCTGCAAGAGAAATGGCGGGGCCCACAGAGGTGGAGATATCAACACCTCGTCTATGCTGTGCTCTCGATCGTACTGGGGCCCACTGTTGAGGCTGATCAACAACTACTTCCTTACCCTTAGCTTTTCTGGACCCTTATACATTCCATATTGCTATTCTGCACATATGTTTTAATCATTTACTAATTATCACACCGGAGTGGACACGGAGAAAAAAAGCCCCACCACCCTTTGTAGGTCTCCACCACTATCGCTGCCGTGCTCAGAGAAAGAGAAAAATATTTATCATCAGACGCGAACAAGCACCATGAAGAATCTTGTTTTCACACATTCATTAGGATTAAATTGAGATGTGTCCAATGCTTCAAGAATAATAAATAGCATTTTGCACGCCAGCTTTTTTTGCTTCAATAGCCAAAAAAGTGTTGATTTAATATATAGTTAACAAAATGATGAATTTCAAAATTTATTTATGAAGAATCGAAACAAAAATAGAATGAGATTCAAAAATCTCTCAATTTGATGAGATTTTATAATCACAATGAAGTCACCACGTTGCAAATTATAAGCAATAGTGAATTCATTTGAAAGATTTGAGCGACATAAAATTTGGTTTCTAAGTATCGTTACATATGTTGAACGTATTAGTATTCTCCAATTCTTAGATAAGAGATCAGAATAGCACGTCGACCACACGACCAAATGTGTGAATAATGATTTGTCGAGGTCATCATTTCAACTCTAAGAAATTTGAATTTTCTGATGTGCAAAGCTTGAGCAATATATAATTTTATTTTTAAGGTTTTCTTTTAATTTTAGTCTCAAATTTTTAATTTTTAGTAGGAAGAAATTTTTTGAAATGATTTTTGTTCAATGTAAGTGTTACACTAAACAACGTTGTTTTCTTTCCGGACACCAGACCAAATATTTCAATTAAATTTGTAGGTCGATAATCTTTTGAAACATATATTTCTTCAACTATCTCTTCGAAGCTCGTATTTTAAATTCCTGCAGCTGGTATGTTTTGATTTTCATTTTCTTTTGAGAAAAATGAGAACACTAGCTTAGATAAATGGTCCTTGTGAGCTTGTTGATAAGTGTGATTTTACACTTATTTAGACCATCAAAATGGATCATTGTGAGTACATTTGAGTGTAATTTTATTTAATTTTGTGTTGATTTTTTTTAGTATAGGTCAAAACTCGAGTTTGGTGGTGTTTGGAGCAAAATTGGCATAATAGGACTAAATTGATATAAAAGTGGAAGTATGGAGACCAACATACAAACATCCTAATGTTTAAGGACTTGAGATGAAAATATATAAGGGCGGAATAGAAATAAAAGTTTAACTTCGTCGGCTAAATTGGCAATACCGTAAAGATTAGGAACTTATCGTGCAAATAAATGAGGACTTAGATGCAAAGTGATGATGAATTTGGGGATAGCTTCACTATTAACCACAAAATATAAAATAATTTAAAAAATACTATCTAACTTTTTTTATTCTAAAAATACTTTTTTTATTTTAACACTTGTTGTTAAATTTGTTACGTTTGTTATATTTCTTATAAAAATGTGTGTTACATACTTACATTTGTTATATTTGTTATTTTTGGAATTTTAATTGTTCAAAATTATTTGTACGATTTTAATAGAAAATCAAGTATGTAGCAAAATTATCACATGAATTTGGCCCATGCGATCCATTGCAATCACGGGCCACTGAAATTATAAGCAATTATAAGCAGATGTCCAATTTATCCTTCCATGCGATCGCACGGGCTTTCCAAAGTTCCGGGCCCAACAAATATTTTTTTTTGTTTCCTTATTGATTTGGAGTTTTTTGGACTCTTTTTTGGACACAGATTGAAGCACAAATTTAGAGTTATTCTTTGCTCTAAAAATACACATTATTAGATAATAAAAGGGGGATTTTACACCAAAATATGAATTGAGCATGAGTATGTTTAACTAGTGAAATTGGGAGTCCTAACTATTTTCTTACGTTAACTTTTCTCAAAAATCTATTGTGCTTTCATATTATTTATTTCTAGTAGTCCTTAATTTAATTTTAATTAAGTAAAAATCAACATTTTATTGTGTGTTTGTTTGTTAAAGTTTCTTAAAATTAAAATAGTAATGAATTACCAATTTTCGTGGGTACGACATTCTATTTATCATTATATTACTTCTTAACGATCCGTCCACTTGCGAGATTAAAATCGATAAAAAGTTTTTGGCGCCGTTGCCGAGTATTGGTTTATTTGATTATTATTTTAATTAATTTTAGCTTTAACATTTTTTTTCTTTATTTCTTTCTCTTTGGATACCAAATCATCTTTATTCATCATTTCATGTCCGTGCTCGTGCATGCGTCGTTCGTCATACCTTGATTTAGTTGCTTTTGATTTAGAAATCGAAAGGACTTTCACCGATGACAATGCAAAAAAAGGGAACAAATAGTACATCAACAAAATATAATGGCTCACAACAACAACCAAGTCCAAGATCTACCACCAGCAAATGCAGCGTTGGACAATCTTCTCGCTCATGTTGAGCAAGCAGCAATAAATAATGAAAGAGATGTGCTTATGGGATCATACATGATGCCTCTCGTTGTGGAAAATCGATTGACTATAGTATATCCTCCACATGGGCATGCCAATTTCCAACTAAGGTAAGATGTGATCAATTTGTTCTCCAACAACCTACTATTCTATGGGCGAGCTGATGAAAATCGACACTACATCTCTCTCTCTCTCTCTCTCTTTTAGGAATAGTGTGAAAATTTCAAATATCAGTGAATGAAGAAGCACTCAGGATGAGACTCTTTCCTCAAACATTGAAAGATAAAGCTCAGGAATGGCTGGATTTGTTACCTTTTGGAAGAATCACCACATGGATAGATCTGGTTCAGAAGTTTACATTAACGTACTTTTCTCCTACCAGGGGTAAACCGTCTCAAGCATGAAATCTCAACCTTCCAACAGGCGGATTCAGAAAACTTCCATGATGCCTCTTGTAACTCTTTTCATCAAGAGTACCCAAATAGATAAGATTCCTCCTTAGATCTGGGACGTGTCTCACATCACCAAATGTCTTGACAACCTTGTCAAACATCTTAATTTTGACCGTGCCGATATCAGTTATCTTACAAGGTGCATTATTTCCCACCAATGCAGAACCTTTAGAAACTATTTCATAAGTTGAAAACCAGTCCCTATTAGAATATACATGAAACATGAAAGCTGAATCAAGAACCCATTCCTCGCAAGGTTTGGAGTTCTCCATCACTGTAACCATCTTTTGCAACACTAGCATCACCAGAATTTTCTGGCTTTTTTTTTTTTTTCCTTTTGATTAGCAGCTTCTCTCCTACTCTTATTCTACAATTGATAGCATTCAAATTTGATGTGCCACTTTTTCTTGTAGTAATTACAAATTTTGTCTTTATATTTCAATTTCAATTTGCCCTTCACATTACCTCTAGAATTCTTCTCATGTGTCTTTCCTCAAACAACAAGGCCCTCTGCCTGAGCTTCAGATCCAACCACAATATGCTTCATCTTCTCCTTAGAGAATAGTGCCTCATAAACTTCATTCATAGTGAGGGTGTCATGAATGTACAAAGTAATATCTATGAAAGTCATAAATGAAGAAGGCAATGATCATAATAAAATCAACCCTAAATCTTCTTCATCCTACTTAACCTCCATAGCCTCTAGATCAGAGACAATTTCTTTAAAGAAAGTTAAGTGGTCTTCCACAGACATACCTTCTACCATACAGGGAGAATACAATTATTGATTTAGATGTAACTTACTAGTTAGACTTTTCGTCATGCATAACTATTCCAATTTTAACCACAACGCAGCGGCGGTTTTCTCTTTTAGAACATTATGTGGAATTTGGTTTGAAAGATGAAGATGAATTTGAGAAAGGGTCTTTCGATTCTTTTCATCCACTGTCCAAGATGTCGGCATCCTATCAAACACTAAAAGTGCATCATCCAAATCCATTTGCACGAGCACAGCCAGTAACTTGACCTGCCATAACGAAAATCTAGTGTTGCGATCCAACAACGGAATATCATATTTCATAGTTGCCATTAATGTGATCAAAATTCAACCTCACTCTCACGCCCGTTTGTTATAATGTGAATGAAAAATAGGCAACAAAATTAAAATGAACACACAGATTTAACGTGGGAAACCCTAGAGCAGGGAAAAAAACCCACGAAGAGGTTTACTATATCAAATATGGTTATAAATATGAGCTGATTTTTTAACTCTAGAATATATATTGCGAGAAGAATCATAATTCTGATAAAACAAGTCATCGTGTGAGAAGAATCATAATCTTACTAAAACAGGTTCTTGTGTGAGAAGAATCATAATCTTGACCCAACTGAATTCGGGTTACTAAACTCTAACAGTTTCTAATCTAGCTTTCTTTGCAACGTGAATACTTGCTTTCTATCCTCTTAATTTAAAATTGCAATCAGCTGGTCCTTTATTATTTATCGGTGTTGAATACCATTCCTCCAACACACCATGAAGAATCGATAGAATTTTGCAACTGACATTTGTTCTCCAACTTCCTAAAATGCATTAATCTTAATATATAGTCAAGAAAATGATTAATTTTCCAATTTACATGTGAGGAATTGAAGTGAAGATCGATTGAGAATCACAAATCTCTAAGATTGATGATTTTTCTAAAACAAATTGAAGTCTTTACATTGCAAATTATAAGCTATAGCGAATTCACATGAAAGATTTAAATGAAATTTTTTTTTTTTACTAAATGTCCTTACACACGTTGATGAAATTCAGAGCGAAAATCAATTATTAGCATTCTCTAGTACATAGATAATTAATTCAGAATAGTATGTGGTATGCACAAGAAAATGTGTGAATAATGTTTTATCAAGGAACTTATTTCAAGTCTACGAAATTTGAATTCTCCCGATATGCAAAGCTCGAGCAATATATAATTTTATTCGTGAGGTTTTCTTTTAATTTTAGTCTCAAAATTTTAATTTTTAGTAGGAAGAGATATTTTCCAACGATTTTGGTTCAAAGCAAGTATCAAACTTAATAAAGTTGTTTCCATCAGGACGTCAGACCAAATATTTCAACTAAATTTATGTCTTTTGGCAGGTTGATAATCTTTTCAAACTTATCTTTGATCAACCATCTCTTCAAATCTCCTAATTTGAATTCGTACAGCTGGTATATTTTGATTCTCATTTTCATTTGAGCAAGAAGACAACACTAGCTCATATAAACGATCTTGTTGAGATTGCCTAAGGTACTTATCCCCAAAAGTCGTCCCAAACTTCATTAGATTGTATGTGTACCCATTTTTGATATGCGATATCATAAATGCACGATTTATAGCTTGCCTTTCTACAGATGGATTCAAATCTAAATGCAGCAGAACTGTCCTTGAAGCCCAAATTAAGTTTATACCCTCAGAACAACACTTTGTTCACGATCGAAAGCATTAAATTTACTTCACTATGTGGATTATTAAAAAAATTTAACAAGGTCTACCTTCACTTCTGATCTAGCTTTCCTTGATATGTGAAAAATGGCATTCCTGCCACCCAATTGAAAATTGCTTCCAGCGGGTCTCTCATTATTTCTTGAGGATGAATATACCTGTTAAATATCGTCACTTTTTTATTCACAAGTCTCTCAATTTGATGATATTTTTAAATTATAATGAACTCTCCACGTTGCAAATTACAAGCAATTCATTTGAAAGATTTGAGTGACATAAAACTTGGTTTGTAAATATTGTAACATATGTTGGAGAAATTCAGAACCAAATAACTTATTCGTATTCTCCAGTTCACAGATATCGAATTCAGAATCTCCTGTGGGCCGTACGACAAATGTGTGAATAATGATTTATTGATGGCGTCATTTTAACTCTACGAAATTTGAATTCCTCCTGCGTGCAAAGCTCGAGCAGTACATATAATTTTATTTTTGATGAGGTTTTCTTTTAATTTTAGTCACAAACTATTAACTTTAGTATAAAGATATTTTTTCGAACAATTTTAGTTCAATGTAAGCGTTAAACTAAATGAAGTTTTCCATTAGGACGTTAAACCAAATATTTCAATTAAAATCATGCACTACAAGAAATATCACATTCAACGACCATACAAATGGTCGTTGAATATCTACAAATATTTTGCCGGAATTTCTTAATTTGGCGCCCAATCACAACGTTCAATCTTAATTTGGTCGGAGGAAATTAATATATGATTAATTACTAATTCTTTGGTTGTTAACACATATTTTTGACTAACTAAAAATTCGATTGTATATGATGATCAATTTTCAACGACCAATCATATAATTTAGTTGTTGAAAACGGTTTTTAACGACCAAGTTTATTGGTCGTGAATAGTCATTTTAAACGACCACTTAATATAGTTGGCAAAACATTTCTTTTAACGACAAAAAAATTGGTTTTAATTTTTTATCACTTTTAACGACTAAAATAGGATGGCCGTTAAATTAGTTTAACTACAACCAAATATTCGGTCGTCCAATATATTGTTTTAGTCGTAGATTGTTTTGTCGGATTTCAAGGTTTTGGCACCACACATACATCAACCAGCATTACATTGGTTGTAGAACATAAAAAATTTACAACTAATATCGTAGTCGTTAAATCTCATCTCCAACTAGCCCAAAATACAATAGTTTGTGAACACTATTTACGACTAAACATTTATTCTGGTTGTTGATAAACATTTGTAACGACCATATTTATTTGGTCGTTAAAATATTAGTTGTTAATTCTCATTTTTCTTGTAGTGATGTCTTTTGGCAGGTTGAAAATCTTTTAAAAAATATATTACATCAACCATCACTTCAAAGCTCATATTTTAAATTCTGGCACCTTGTATGTTTTGGTTCTCATTTTTATTTGAGATAGAAGAGAACTCTAGCTTAGATAAACACTCCTGAGCTTGCCTGTGGAATGTTGGTTATTATCAAGGCATGTCTTCGTTTCAAATCTAGCTTTCTTTGTGACATGAAAACTTGCTTTATGTCCTCCTAATTTAAAATTGCAATCAGTTGGTCCTTTATTATTTCTCGAGGTTGAATAAACTGGTTAAAAATAAGCACTTTTCCATTCCTCCAACTCTCCATGAAGAATCAATAGAATTTTGCACACCGACATTTCTGGCTCCAGCTTCCTAAAATGCATTAAACTTAATATTTAGCTAAAATGTGATTAATTTTCCAATTTACATGTGAGGAATTGAAGTGAAGATACCTTGAGATTTACAAATCTCTATGTTTTTGATGATTTTTGTAAACATATTGAAGTCTTCACATTGCAAATTATAAGCTCTAGAGAAATCGCATGAAAGATTTGATCTACATAAAATTTTGTTACTAGATCTCCTTACATATGTTGAAGAAATTCAGAGCGAAAATCAATTATTAGTATTCTCCAGTACATACATAATTCATTCAGAATAGTAAGTGGTGTCTGCACAACAAAATGTGTGAATAAAGTATTATCGAGGAAATTATTTCAACTGTACGAAATTTGAATTGTTCGGATGTGCAAAGCTAGAGCAATATTTGTGAGGTTTTCAATTAATTTTAGTCTCAAACTTTTAATTTTTAGTACAAGCAGAATTACGGGCTGTGCTAAGTGGTCTTCAGTTACGTGCCCCGGTAAGGACTAAGTCAAATATGGATCAAGTCTGACTCTCTATTGGCAATTAAACGTGTTCAAAACAAGAAGGTATGTGCATGGCACGTGCAACTTCTTATTGATCAGATACTTCCATGCTGGCAATTCTTGAACTGTCAAATAACACATTTATCGTGAGGGGAACCAAATTGCAGATTGGCTGGCTAATAAAGGGCTGAACACGAGGAATAAGGGAGACTATGGTGAACGTGAACATTAAAAGAATTCAAAGGGCTCCTATTAAGCAACAGACAAAACAATTCGAGGGTGAAACATGTCATCAACTACAAATTGTCTATACACGAGAAAGATGGAAAAATGGAGGTGGAAAAAGCAAATCGTTGTTGTGTAGAAGAAATGGAGATGGTGCTGGTAATTGAAGACACGCATGACCTCCTTGTTGCCCTAAGTATAATTTACCATTGCAAGAGCGATTAGTAGGATGGACAAGTGAAGTCCGAAAACGTAGCGGGCCCTCCAACATAACTCACAAGTATTATAACCATGAAAAGGTTGGCAAAATCTTTTGATCCATGCCAGAAGTTGGAACCATCATATTGTTCAAGACTGTTCCAAAAGATAGCCACAAGGGAAAAAAGACGAAGGAGGAAAAGATTCTTGAAAATAAAAAGAAAGATGTGGTTCCCCTCGGTGAAGAAGATGCTAGCCAAGGTGATGAAGAAGAAATTTGCTGAAGTTTCAGAGCATCCATTGGTAAATTTGTAATTTTAAGAAGCTAATTTTCAGAATATGGACGCAATAAAAAAAAAAAAAAAAACTATTAATTTTTCGTAGGAAGAGATTTTTTAGAACAATTTTAGTTCAATGTTTTCAATCATGTTGTTAGACAAAATATTTCAATTAAATTTGTGTGTTTTGGTATGTTGATAATCTTTTCAAACATATCTTTGACCAACTATCTATTCAATGCTTGTAATTTAAATTCGTGCAGGTTGAATCTCATTTTCATTTGGGCAAGAAGAGAACACTAGCTCAGATAAACGGTCTTCTTGAGCTTGCCTAAGGTACTTATCCCCAAATGTCTTCCCAAACTTCATTAGATTGTATAAAGTGTACCCAATTTTGATATGTCCTATTATAAATGCAAGACTTGTAGCTTGCTTTTCTACAGATGGATTCAAATATAAATGTAGTAGGGCTATCCTTGAAGCACCAATTAAGTTTATACCCTCAGAACAACACTTTGTTCAGGCAAGCATTACCTTTACTTCACTATGTTGATTACTAACTAAATTTATCAAGGTCTACCTTCGCTTCTGATCTAGCGGTCCTTGAAATGTGTAAAATGGATTTCCTGCCACCTAGTTAAAAATTGCATTCATGTGTCTCTTACTATTTCTTGACGTAGAATATACTTGTTAAATATCAGCACTTTTTCATTCTTGACAATGCTAAGGCGAACAAGAACCATGACGAATATCATGTTCACCCCTTCATTAGATTAATTTTAGATGCGTCCAATGCTTCATGAATAATAAATAGGATTATGCACACCAGCTTTTCTAGCTCCAACGGCCTAAAAAAGCGTTGAGTTTAATATATAGTTAAAAAATATTAATTAATTTTCAAATTTTATTATGAGAAATTGAGGTGAAAATAGAATGAGATTCAGAAATCTCTCAATTGGATGATAATTTTAAATCACAGTGAAGTCTCCATGTTGCAAATTATAATCTATAGTGTATTCATTTAAAAGATTTGAGCTACATAAAATTTGGTTTCTAAATATCGTAACATAGGTTGAAGAAATTCAAAGCAATATAACTTATTAGTATTCACCATTTCATAGATATCGAATTCAGAAATGCATGTGGGCCACACGACAAAATGTGTGAAAAATATTTTATCGAGGGCATCATTTCAATTCTTACGAAATTTTAATTCTACTGATGTGCAAAGCTCGAGCAATATAAATTTATTCTTGAGGTTTTCTTTTAATTTTAGTCTAAAACTTTTACTTTTTAGTAGGAATTCGAACAATATTAGTTCATTGTAAGTACTAAAGTGAATAAAGTTGTTTTCCATCAGGACATTATACCAAAAATTTCAATTAAATTTGTGTCTTTTGGAAGGTTGAAAATCTTTTCATACATATATTTCGTCAACCAACTCTTCAAAGCTCGTATGTTAAATTCGTGCAATTCTCATTTTGTTTTTTGAGCAAGAAGAGAACACTAGGTCAGACAAACGGTCTTCTTGAGCTTGCCTTAGGTAATTATCCCCATCAGTCGTCCCAAACTTCATTAGATTGTATATGTACCCAATTTTGATATGGCCTGTCACAAATGGACTTATAGCCTGCTTTTCTACGGATGGATTCAAAGCTAAATAGCAGTAGAGCTATCCTTGAAGGCCCAATTAAGTTTATAACGTCAGAACAGCACTTTGCTCTGGCAAGCATTACTTTACTTTACTATGTGGTTCATTAAATAAATTTATCAAGGTCTACCTTCGCTTCTGATCTAGCTTTCCTTGAAATGTGAAAATGGCTTTCCCGCAACCTAATTAAAAATTGCACACAGTGGGTATTTTATTATTTCTGGTGGTGGACTATATAGGTTAAATATCAGCATATTTTCATTGTTGACAATGCTGAGGCGAACAAGCACCAAGAAGAATCTTTTCTTCACACCTTCATTAGGATCAAGTTCAAATGCGTCCAATGCTTGAAGAATAATAAATAACATTTTGTGTAGAACCTCAAAATTTTATAAGTTTTCTCGCATACATTTAATTAGTTAATTGATAAGATTGCCATGTCTAGTTATTGAGAAAGCCATTTTGCTTTGCTTAATAGTTAATTGAAGCTATATGAGCATTCTTGATAGTTGATGGACCAAACTATAAGTCTGAATAGTTATGGATTATGTAATGATCGAAAAAAATTTGTTGGCGTTTAGAATTTCAAAAAAAATGAAAAATACAAATTCAATTTTCGGTATTGTTGCGAACTTCCTAATACATTTTAAACACTTTAGTCGCGTTAGATTTTTTTCACGTGCTTACCTTATATTTTGTGTCAAACAAAAAGATTTTTGTCAATCAACAATAACAATTTTTTTTTTTTAATGGTAATTAAACACTCAAACAACCCCTAATCTCATGCCAAATAAACGCCCAAACATCCCAAATCTTATGCCAAAACCAGCCCCCAAACAGCCCATAAAACCCAAAAACTTAACCACCCATTATCTTCCTCATTCCAACTCATTACCTATCCATTTACCCTACATCTTCCACCATCTATTTTCAGCTAAACTACCTTCCAATTACTCTTCATAAAAACATCCCAAGCACCCCCCTCCCCCCCTTTCATTTGCCGAGAACCGTGCCCAAGGAGCTCCCCCAAATAGGCTGAACTTTCTCTCTAAATATTAGATGGAAATCGCCCCCCAAGTTCTCTAAAACTACCCATTATTCAGCACAAAACATCCCCCACTTCCAGTCCTCTATTCCACTTCATAACCCAGCCATTTTTTCCCCCTTTTTGCTAACGAAAACCGTCCCTTAAGTCTCCATTATCATCCCCATTTTCGGCCCCTCTTTAAGTCCCTTTCCTCCTTTCCATCCTACACGTGCACTTTCACTCTATATTTTCATCCCTTAAGTTCCCTCTTTACAAACACCAAAGAATACCCCAACAATAGGCTTAGAGTTCCAGTTTTTATCAAGCACAATTCAGTCCCTTTCTCCCTCATCATTTTCAGCCCCAAACTCCAATTACAAGTTCCACTTTTCTTTACATTTTCCTCATCTTTTCCTACCCAGAACTCGGCCATGCAATGTATTCTTCTTTCTAAAGAATTTTAGAATACAACTTAAAGAACTACTTCCCTTCTTCCCCTTCAAAAATTGGACCCATCAAAGAGAATATTGATGTGTTTTCTTTGCAATTCCAAACCACTTTCTTCTCCAAATTTCAGCCGGTAATCACCATCTTGTTATACTCCACACTACAAGACACTGATATCAACAAGGCAATTGCAGAGTTAATATGAGGAAACGGACAAACAATTCAGCTCAACAAAACTTCTAAATTTGCAACGTAGCTTTATTTACAGTGCAAACCATGCTTTATAAATGATTTTGGGAAAGTTATTATGTAATATAAATGCCACGTAAATTTATTTATGAAGGAACTTTATAATTGTGATTGAAGGTAAACACAAACGCATGATAGTGATTGAAAACATTTAAGTTCATGTATGCCGGTTACCAAATTATGTTGTTCCTATGTACGTTTGAAATGTTGGCATCTACATTTATGTTTCCGTATAAATTTTCCTGCATGATAGTAACTTTCCTACTAAGTGTTTCTCATAAGATATTCACCCCAATATGAAAAAAATTTCATATTGAAATGGTCGGAGTTGTGTGATGGCGTAGACTAGCGATTTCAAAGTGGACTTATTTTATTTAAATTAAGTTTTGACATCGAGATGACGAGTCAATAATGATGTTAAACTATAAGCAATTGGAATCACTCAAAAAATCCATCTTATGAATTTATTATGAACGTTTTAGCGGTGCCTTAAAGCACCCGGGACAGTTTTTCAAGCAATTTTGGCTAACGTTTTCACCTACCAAACGACGTAACTAAAGTCTGAAATTTTAACATGGCCTAGTCCAAGGTCCCAGTATCTACAATTCAAATATTGTTGTTTTTTAGAGTTCGTTTGGATGGTCAAATAATTGGTGGTGGCACCTAGGTAAAAACCTTAAAATTTGTAAGTAAATTTCTTTTCCCTTACGCGCTTGTTCTCTTTTGCAATAGTCACATTTTTTAAAAACCATTCAAGGGCACGAGAAACCTATTTGGAATCATCAAACAGTATTTAAAGATTATTTTCGTGACTCTCTGGTTGAGAAAATTCGGGGCGTTACAGATTATGATTAATAATTAGAACTTACTTTAGACTAACTAAAAAGAATTAGTCTCCCGATTAGAGTATAATTGTAGACCGAAACTGTTTGTGCATGCGTAGTACTCCATGACACAATCTTAATGGGATAATTATTTAGTAGATAATTACAAGTTACCAATTGGATTAAATTAGGATAGAATCCAAAGCATCACTTTCTTAATCGTATTAGAATTTGTTTGTTTATTAAACTCATCCAAACTCTATAGTTTAATCCCAAGTCTATTTAACTAAACACTATCTTTCTTTTCCTATAAATACACGCTTTCACATAAATCAAAATTCGTCACCCCTTTTTCACCCTTATTTTGAGCAGCGTTCTACCCAACGTTTTACCTCATTAAACCCCTGGAAATATTCCATAAGCATATACATACATTGGCATTAGGATTTTTACAAAAAGACATATCCGAAACTTCAACTTTTCAAGTATTTTCCAGTTTGTTCACTCAAAATCCGAATTCAACATACACCTTTCAAGATCAATCAAGATTTTACGAGTTTAAATTTGAGGTATACATAAGGTGCAAGTGGTTAAATTATTCCTCTTCATAATGTTTACATAATGAATTTAATTGACTTAGTTTAAACATTTGGGTTAAGAAATGTAAATCCTTCGGGATAGACCTTCGGATTAAGAAATGTAGGGGTTCTAAGAAATTCCTTGGGCGGTTGATTAATGTGATCAATTGCTCTAAATCTAAGAAATGTTATGGTATGATATGTTATGATTTTTGTTGATATTATGTTGAATGAGAATTGCACGTAACGATCTTACCATCGTTTTTTCGAAATATCCACTCTTACTATTAAATTTTAGATTAGACCGAGACGTGTTGGATGCGTGTAGGATTGGTGGAGCTTTAGATATTAGATCGAGACGTGTTGGTTGCGTGTGGGATTGGTGGAGCTGCTGTGCCAATGGTCACCAACTAAACTCAAAGTTATTTAAGATATATTTAGTTAATAGAACGTTTGGCGTCAAATTGGAGATATTAGTTTGAATTATTAGTTCTTTTTATGTATTGTTTTTTAGACTTGTTCAAAAGTTTACAAATTATGTATTTGTTTGACCAGAAAGGTTTTCAATTATAGTGACTTATTCCGCAATATTAAGTTTAGTTATAATATTTATTAACTCAATGGATGTGTAAAATTTGGGGAGTTACGTTTTGCACCCTAGCTTTTATTGCTCCAACGGCCTAAAAAGCGTTACTTTTAATATATAGTTAACAAAATTATCAATTTCAAAATTTACTTACGAGGAATTGATGTGAAAATAGAATGAGATCCACAAATCTCTCAATTTGATGATATTTTTAAATCGAAATGAAGGCTCCACGTTGCAATTACAAGCTATAGTGAATTCATTTGAGTGATTTGAGCGACATAAAATTTGGTTTCTAAATATCGTTACATATGTTGAACAAATTCAGAGAAAAATAACTTATTAGTATTCTCTAGTTCATAGATAATGAATTCAGAACAACATGTAGGCCACACCACAAAATGTGTGAATAATGTTTTATCGCGGCCATCATTTCAACTCTACAAAATTTGAATTTTCCGATGTACAAAGCTCGAGCAACGTATAATTTATTCTTGAGGTTTTCATTTACTTTTAGTCACAAACTTTCAATTTTTGGTTAGAAGAGATTTTTTCGAACTATTTTAGATCAATGTAAGTATTAAACTAAATAACGTTGATTTCAATCAGAACGCAAGACGAAATATTTCAATTAAATTTTTGCCCTTTTGGCATATTGATAATCTTTTCATACATATTTTTCATCAACCATATCTTCAAAGCTCTCGCATTTTAAATTCCTGCAGCTATGTTTTGATTCTCATTTTCATTTGGGAAATATGAGAACAGTAGCTCAGATAAACGGTCCACGTGAACTTGCTCTCAAAGTGGGTGTAAACACCATATATTTTGGTATATAGAATATGTAATGATGCTGAACTTATATACAAAGCTTAGAATGACTAATCTAGGAAATACAATATTGCATGGAATGATTAGGAGAATATTTAGGGAATAATTAGGATCCTATAATCTTGCATAATAAAGAATTGATTTGTTTCCTTATTTATGAAATACAGATATTTGACATTCTCCCTCAAGTTGGAGCATATATGTCGTCCATGCCCAACTTGTTAATTGAGCTGTGAAAAACTCTGCCTTTAACTGCTTTGTGAGGACATCTGCAAGTCGATCTTCAGATTTAACAAATTGTACCTCAATGATCTTAGCCTCAAGCGTTTCCTTGATGAAATGTCTGTCAACTTCAACATGTTTGGTTCTATCATGTTGCACTTGATTATGTGCAATGTCAATTGCAGCCTTGTTGTCACAATGTAGTTTCATGGCGTGTTTAGGTTCGGATAATACAACTTTCCCTTTCAAGTACCATGTCCAATCACAGTCCTGGTAAGAAGATCCTGAAAAAGATAATACAATGGCCAAAAATGCACAGTAGAATTAAGGAAATCAATAATTTGAGGAACAGATAACAAGTCATAGTCAAGTGACGGGATGACTAAGACATGATCTAGACTTAATGATGATGTAAGAGATAGAGACTCTTAGCCTAAAACTGGAGAGGTGGTTCCATTGGTATTGGTAACATATGTTTGACTAAATGGTTTGGTAGAGTGAAACCTAGTAAGACTAGATGTCTGGATTAGTTGCACCAGTGTCAATAATCCATGATCTATTACAAGTAAGTGAGTAAGTGAGGATGTGCAAGAGGAAATACTTGAAGTTGCCAAGGCCTTGGAACCAGATGTACTTGATAAGAACCTATGGTTTCTTGAGGTGACTCAGTAAATATACATGAGGCTCTTCTGGAATCCCTCTTTCGCCCTTTGTAAATCCATCATTCTAGATAACCAATGATCTCATAACAACCTTTAACTGTATGGTTGTCTAGTCCACTGTTGGTACACTTCATTGGAGGCTGATTACGAGTAGAGTTAGATTTATGAGTGAATGGCTGAGATTGCTTCAGCCTTGCTATAACTAAGGCTGTTACTTCAGATGTGACGCCAGCTTCAGACATGGTTTCTTATCGGTTACTTTTTCTTTTAATATGTGCATAGGTTGCCTCAAGTTCAGGTTTAGGCCCCATCCTCAAAATTTCTCCTCGGATTTGATCAAAATTATTGTCCAATCCTGCAAGAAAGACACAAAGAGCAGATCGAGAGGACAACTTGCTGCGTTCCACATGAGGGCGGAGAACGAAGCAAGTACTACCAAAAACTCTAAAGAATGAGTAATCAGGGGCATACCCATACAATTTTTCGAAATGAGAGATACCTAAAATATGAGAAGATGAGATGGTATTAATCAAAGTCACTGCTGTCAGAACAACTTCACCCCAAAACGCACTAGGAACAGAGGCAGACAATAAGAGAGATCGAGCAGTTTCAACAATATGTCTATGTTTTCTTTCTGCAATACCGTTTTGTTGAGGAGTTTCTGTACAAGAAGTTTGGTGAATAGTTCCATCTAAGGCAAGCAACTCACAAAATTTTCTAGAAGTGTATTCTCCACCCAAATCACACCTAAAACATTTGATAACAGTAGAATACTGAGTTTTGACAAGGGCTTGAAAAGCGGTGTATATCTCAAAGAATTCAGAACGATGTTTTATTAGTAAACCCAACAATAACGTGTATGATCATCAATGAAAGAAACATAATATCGAGACCCTCCTTTAGTGGGAACAGGATAAGGTCCCCATACATCAGAATAAATCAAATCAAATGGAGAAGAAGAAACAGAAACACTTCGATTAAAAGGTAAAGCTGAAAATTTTGCCAGTTTACATCTACTACAATCAGAAATATCACAAAGTTTGCAAATTGCCTAAAGCCCCTGTGGATACTAAAAATCTCAAACGAGAAGATGAAACATGACCAAGACGAGAATGCCATAAATAAAAACTAGAAGAACTATGACTCAAACGAAAAGAAGACAAATCAACACTAGTAGTGGCAGCAACTGATACTTTTAAATCATCTAGAACATAGAGTCCCCCTTACCTACAACATGTCCCAATCAGCTTCTGAAACTGCAGATCCTGAACAAAACAAGAAGAAAAGGAAAAACCAACAAAACAATTAGAGTCACATAACTGACCTACAGAAGCAATATTTAATGTGAGTTGTAGAATATGATAAACATTATGGAGAGACAAGTTAGGAGTAACAACAGAACCAACACCTGCTAAAGGCATAGGAGTGCCATCAGCAGTCATAACAGGGATAGATGACAAATGAGACACAGATGCAAAAGACGAAGAATCTGGAGACATGTGATGTGAAGCACTGGAATCCAAGACCCCTAAAGAAGATGACATACCTGACACACTAAAAGGGGAATGACCTACGGAAGAGGAGACAGACATAGGTTGTGGCTGAAGGGAGAGAAACTTCTGAAATTGCTCAGACCAGAGTACTTGGCGTTAACCTCAATGGGAGTATCGACAATTTTATTATCAATAAGTCTAGCCCGCTCAAGAATATCTGCAACATACTTCGACTGAGAAAGAAGATAACCTTTGGGCGAGTAGGCTACCTCAATACCCAAGAAATATTGGAGAGGGCCCAAATCCTTCATTTCAAACTGTCTAGCTAACTCTATCTTCAAAACTGAAATACCAACAACATCATCACCAGTAATAATCATGTCATCAACATATAACAGAAGAATAATACATCAGTGCACTTAACAAAGAGTGCAGAATCATGACTGCTAGAAGCAAAACCAAGAGAAGAGATCACAACAGAAAATTTCTCAAACTAAGCACGTGGTGCTTGTTTAAGACCATATAAAGCCTTCTTGAGCCTACAAATATATCCAAAACCATGGGGAAACCCTAGGATGGGGGCTCCATATAAACTTCTTCCTGGAGATCTCCATTCAAGAAGGCATTTTTAACATCAAGTTGAGAGATACCCCAATTTCTCACCACAGCTACAGTAATAAGAGTACGAAGAGTAGTCATTTTCGCAACAGGAGCAAAAGTCTCCTCATAATCCATACCATACTGTTGCGAATATGACTACTCTTCGTACTCTTATTACTGTAGCTTCGGTGAGAAATTGGGGTATCTCTCAACTTGATATTAAAAATGCATTCTTGAATGGAGATCTCCAAGAAGAAGTTTATATGGAGCCCCCTCCTGGGGTTCTCCATGGTTTTGGATATGTTTGCAGGCTCAAGAAGGCTTTATATGGTCTTAAACAAGCACCACGTGCTTGGTTTGAGAAATTTTTTGTTGTGATCTTTTCTCTTGGTTTTGCTTCTAGCAGTCATGATTCTGCCCTCTTTGTTAAGTGCACTGATGTAGGTCGAATTATTCTTCTGTTATATATTGATGACATGATTATTACTGGTGATGATGTTGCTGGTATTTCAGTTTTGAAGATAGAGTTAACTAGATAGTTTGAAATGAAGGATTTGGGCCCTCTACGATATTTCTTGGGTATTGAGGTAGCCTACTCGCCCAAAGGTTATCTTCTTCCTCAGTCGAAATATGTTGTAGATATTCATGAGCGGGCTAGACTTACTTATAATAAAACTGCCGATACTCCCATTGAGGTTAACGCCAAGTATTCTTCTTCTGATGGTATATCTTTGTCAGATCCCACTTTATACCGTACTATTGTTGGAAGCTTGGTTTATCTTACTATTACTCGTCCTGATATTGCATATGCTGTCCATATTGTCAGTCAGTTTGTTGCTTCTCCCACTACAGTTCATTGGGCCACTGTTCTTCGCATTTTGCGATATCTTCGAGGTATAGTTTTTCAGAGTCTTCTACTTCCATTCACCTCTTCCTTGGATCTGCGTGCATACTATGACTCTGATCATGGCAGTGATCCGACAGATCGCAAGTCTGTTACTGGTTTTTGTATCTTTTTGGGTGATTCTCTCATTTCTTGGAAGAGCAAGAAACAATCTATTGTTTCTCAATCTTCTACCGAAGTAGAATATCGTGCTATGGCCTCTACTACCAAAGAAGTTGTTTGGTTACGTTGGTTACTTGCAGATATGGGAGTTTTTCTTTCTCGTCCTACTCCTATGTATTGTGACAATAAGAGTGCTATTCAGATTGCTCACAACTCGATTTTCCATGAATAAACCAAGCACATCAAGATCGATTGTCACCTTACCCGTCATCATCTCAAGCATGGCTCCATCACTTTGCCATTTGTTTCCTTTTCTTCGCAGCTTGTAGATTTCTTTACCAAGTCGCATTCTATTTCCCGTTTTCGTTTTCTAGTTAGCAAACTCTCGATGCTTATCGCTGCTGCATCATGAGTTTGATGGGGGATGTTAATAAATATTATTTTATTTATTTACTTATTAAGGGTAGAATAGTCTTTCCAGCTTATCCTATATATAGTTTATTTGTAATTACGTTTCATTAAGACTTTGTATTACTTTTCATTATGCGCAAGGAACCCTATCCTCCTCCTCTTCTTTTGTTTCTTATTGTCCTTTGTGTTTGTCTATTTTATATTGTTTAACAAAAACTAGCTCAAATAAATGGTCCTCCTGAGCTTGCCTATGGTAATTATCCCTGTCAGTCGTCCAAAATTTCAATAGATTGTGTGTACCCAATATTTCTCATGGCCTAGCCTATACGCACGAGGGTATAAAATTATTATTGGCTTCAAGGATAGTTCTACTTTATTTTGATTGGAATCCTTTTGCAGAAATGCAAGCTATCGATCGTATGTGAAATTTATCAAGGTATGCCATCATTTCTAATCTAGCTTTCTTTGCAACGTGAAAACTTGCTTTCTGTCCACCTAATTTAAAATTGCGATCAGATGGTCCTTTATTGTTTCTTGAGGCTGAATAAACTGGTTAAATATCAACACTTTTCCATACCTCCAACGTTCTATGAAGAATCGATAGAATTTTACACAATGACATTTTGGCTCCAACTTTCTAAAATGCATTAAATTTAACATATAGTGAAGAAAATGATTAATTTTCCAATTTACATGTGACGAATCACTACAAGAAAAATAGTCTTTTACAACATCTAAACAACAACATTCATTAATTGCGTGTTGGTAAAAATGGATTGTCACAACAGTCCTTAAATGTATGTTGTTATTGGTTAACTCAATTGAGATTTGGCAAATCTCAAAGTTCGATGATTTGTTTAAAACATCTTGAAGTCTTCACATTGCAAATTATAAGCTATAGCGATTTCTCTTGAAAGAGTTGAAAGACCTAACATTTTGTTACTAAATCTCCTTACATATTTTGAAGAAATTCAAAGCGAAAATCTATTACTGGTATTGTCCAGTACATAGATCTGCACCACAAAATGGGTGAAAAATGTTTTATCGAGGAAATTATTTCAACTCTATGAAATTTGAATTCTTTCGATGTGAAAATCTTGAGCAATGTTTAAAATTATTCGTGAGGTTTTCTTTTAATTTTAGTCTCAAACTTTTAATTTTTAGTTGGAAGAGATTTTTTCGAACGATTTTAGTTCAATGTAAGTATTAAACTAAATAAAGTAGTTTGCCATCAGGACACCAGACGAAATATTTCAATTAAAATTTTGTCTTTTGGCAAGTTGATAGTCTTTTCAAACATATATTTCATCAACCATCTCTTCGAAGCTTGTATTCTGAATTCCTGCAGATGGTATCTTTTTATTCTCATTTTCTTTTGAGCAAGAATACAACACCAGCGCAGATAAACAATCTTTTGGAGCTTGCCTGTAGTACTTATATGCTTAGATTGTATGTGTACACTATTTTCATATGGCCTAGCCTATATGCACGGCTTACATCTTCCATTTCTACATATGGATCCTAATCAAAATCCAGTATAACTATCCTTGATGCCCCGATTAAGTTTATACCCTCAGAACAATACTTGGTTGAGGCAAGCTTTACGTTTACTTCACTCTGTGGCTAGTTAAATAAATTTGTCAAGGTCTACCTTCACTTCTGATCTAATTTCCTTGAAATGTGAAAAATGGCTTTCCTGCCACCTAATTAAAAATTGCATTCAGCGGGTCTTTTATTGTTTCTCGAGGTTGAATATACAGGTTAAATATCAGAACTTTTCATTCATGACGATTATGAGGTGAACAAGCACCATGAAGAATCTTTTTTTTCACACCTTCATTATGATTAACTTGAGATGCGTCCAATGCTTCAAGAATAATAAATGTGGGCCACACGACAAAATGTGTGAATAGTGTTTTATTAGTACTCTCTAGTTCACGTATTCATAATAGCATGTGGGCCACACGACAAAATGTGCGAATAGTGTTTTATCGAGGGCATCATTTCAACTCGACGAAATTTGAAATTTCCGATGTGCAAAGGTCGAGCAATATATAATTTTATTCGCAAGATTTTCTTTTAAATTTAGTCTCAAACTTTTTAATTTTTAGTATGAAGAGATTTTTTCGAACGATTTTATTTCAATGTAGGTACTAAACTAAATAAAGTTGTTTTCCATCAGGAAGCCTGTAACGCCCCAGATTTTCTCAACCCGGAGGATCACTAAAATAATCTCTAAAATTTTATTTGACGACTCCAAAATAATATTTCCCATGCCCTTGAAGGATTTTAAAAATTTAATTGTTGCGGAAAAAAGACAAGCGTGCAAGGGAAAATGAATTTTCTTCAGAATTTCATAGTTTTGTCTATACTGTGATAGGTGTCGCCACAATTTATTAGACCATCCAAACGAACTCAAAAAAAAAATATGAAATTTAAAATGTAGATACTTGGGACTGTATACTACAACATGTAAAAATTTCAAACTTTAGCTACGTCATTTGGTAGGCGAAAAATATAGCCAAAGATGCTTGAAAAACATTCCCGGGTACCTTAACGTAGCCCGTTCAAACGTCCAAAATAAATTCATCCGATGGAGTTTTTAAGTGATTCCAATTTCTGTTATTAGAACACAAATAGGGCTTTACATAGAAACTAAATTCACTCAAAAACTTCAACCGTAGAAAAAGTTATGATTTTTTGAAAAGGGAACAGTAAGCTGAAAAGTTTGAAAATGAATCCAAGACATTTCCAATTTAAAACTTTGAACGGAAATTAAACCAACATCTTGTCTTCCGTACATATTACATAATTAAATACTGAATCAAATACTTAAAATAGGTAATTACATCATAATTGACTCGATCATTTCGACGTCTAAACATAAACTATGTAAGACTTTTCATGACAAGCTCATTAGTCTACCGCCACCGCATCAACGCCGATCAGTTCAATCTGAAAAATTATTCGTCTGGGGGTGAGTATTTCATAAGAAACACCCAGTAGCAATACTTATGACATATGAAAAATTTTACTTAAACATGAATTTGACATGCCATGATTTTTGAAACGTACATCATATCATAAAAAAAGGGTAGCCGGCACCACATAACATCATCATCATCATCATCATACGTGATTTCTTTTAATCACAAACATGTTAAAGTGATTACTTTCAATCACTATCATAAGTTCCTTCATAAATAAGTTTGCATGACATTCAAATAACATCATAATTTTTCCAAAACATCATTTAAAATTGCAGTAAAAACATTAAGTAAACCTACCTTGTAAACGAGTTTTCGGTTGAGGATTTGATGAAGAAAACTATTTCTGCAGCTTTCCAAAAACCCAAAATCGAACACTATATAAATATATATGTATATAGGGAACTTTTGTGAATTAAAAATCAAGGTTAAGAACCTTCACTGGTGGTCGAAAACTGAACCGAAAGTGAGGGAGAAAATCTGGAAATTTGGGACTGGACAAATGCAGAAATATGGGGCTGTTTGCTGGACGAAATTCTGAGGGAGGAAGGAAGGTTTTTGCTTAACTTATGGACTGGTTTCTGGGCTGCAGTGTGGACGAAATTGAGGTGATAAAATTGGAGTGTTAAAGGAATTAAAAGCTGGAACTTATGGCTGATTGTGGGGGACCGAAACTGGAGTGCACAGGGGGAAATTTCTGGACTGTTTGCTGCTGATTTATGGAGCTCAATTGGGACTTCAGGGGGGCCGAATTCTGTAGGTAAAATGGGAGCTAAACAATTTGATTTGGTGGCTGAAACAATGAGGGAAAATCTGGGACTTAAGGGGCTGAAAATCTGGAGATAAAGGAGCACTTAGTGAGCAGTTTTTCGGTAGTTTTCATGGGGCAGTTGGCTGAAACTTTAGTGGGTTAAAATGGTGGAGCAATGAGGCTGAGGTGCGGTTTTCTTGAGGTGAAAAGGAAGGGGTTTGGCTGAGTTTTGAAATGGTTTCAGTGGTGCAGATCATGGGGGCCGAAAATGTGGTTGTGGGGAAGTTAGGAAGGCAGTTTTTCATCAAGGTTTAGGGGCTGTTTGGGAATGTTTTCTGGCAAGGAATAAAGGTCTGTTTGGAGGTGTTTTTCTGGCAAGAATAAGGGGCTATTTGGTGTTAATTACGGCGAAACTTTTTTGTGCTAAAAGCTTACTAATTTTGGCATCAAAAGGGGGCGGTTTCCTTTGCTGAAAATTGGACTAGTATAGGCCGAAATCGGTGTTAAAAATCTTTCCTTAGTATTTAATTTAAACAGTTGGCTTAAATTGAATCAACAAATTAAACCAAGGACATTTATTCGATGTAAGAAAATTTAACGAAGCTCGGTGATAAAATCATACTTCCTTTTTGTCAAATAAAAAGTTAAAGCAAATGCGCGCAACATTTAACGTCACTAAAAAAATATTTTAATATGTACTAGGGGTTTGTGGTGGCGCCAAAAGTAAAAAATTTATTTACTTAAAATTAAAAGCCGAAAAATATCCGGTTGTTACAAAGCCTCACCAAATATTTCAATTGAATTTGTGTATTTTGGTAGGTTGATAATCTTTTCGAACATATATTTAATCAATTAGATATCTCTTCAAAGCTCATATTTTGAATTCGTGCAGACGGTAATTTGATTCTCATTTTCTTTTGAGCATGAATACAACACTAGTGCAGATAAATGATCCTATATTCCTATTGAGCTTGCCTGTAGTGCTTATATCCTTAGAGTGTATGTGTACACTATTTTCTTATGGCCTAGCTTATATTGTAATGACGGGAAAAAAAAATTTCGGATTTTAAATTTCAAGAAAATAAATTTTTAACTTTTGGCGTCGCTGCGAATTTCCTAGTACGTTTTAAACATTTTTAGCCGTGGAAATTTTGTTGCATGTGGTTGCCTTGTTTTTATGTGATTAACATGGAATTTATTGAACCACCAAATACCAATTATTTCATAACAATTAAACACCCCAAACAACCCCTTATCTCATGCCAATTAATCACCGCAAACAGCCCGTTAGTCCATGCCAATTAAACACCCCAAACAGCCCTTAAAACCTAATGGAAAATGCGCACTTTGTACCCACTTTTAGTGAAATTTTATTCCTCACTCCATGATCAATTAACCACCCATTTTATCCTCCATTTAGTCCACCTCAACTCCAGCCAAACTGTCCCCATCTTCTCTACAAAAAACGGCCCCCAATCTGCCCCTTTAACCGTGAAGAAAATGGTCCTTATATTTCCCCATTATTTAAGCCAAAAAATAATAGACTTCCAACCCACAAAAAGTTCCCAATTTAGACCCACTAAATAACCTTTAATTCCCTTCATTTCAAATCACAAAAACAATCCAGCAATTCTCCATTTTTCCTCCATCAATTTCAGCCTTGGCAATAGGCTTTTAGCCTTGGTTTTTATCCAGAAGTTCAGTCCATTTCTCTTCAAGTTTCGGCCCCGAGCAGTATGCTTCTAACCCTTTGTTTTGTGTCACTTTTCCCCTCTTTTCAGTCCCCAAAATTTGAGCAACAAGGTCACTTTCCCCTTCAGCCATAATTCACCTTTCTCCAGCACAAAAGTCCCCATTTTCGGCCAACGGAAAATCAGATTTTACCCCCTCTTTACAGTCTCTTTTCGGCCCCAAAGTTATAGCACAAAGTTACAATTTTGTCACCTATTTTCCTCTATTTTCTGTCAAGAAATCCAGTTGCAACAGTGAGTATTCAACAGCCATTTTGTTCCACTTTCAATTCAACAAAAACGTTGTCTCAAGGTTGTTTTATTTACTACTCAAGTTATGAATTACAAAGTGATTTTGGGAAAATTATTACGTGAAATGAATGTCATGTTAATTATCTATGAAGGAACACTATGATTGATTGAAGGTAATCACATATGTATGTTAGTGATTGAAGAAAATGACACTTGAGTTCATGGGTGCCGGTTAGTGAACAATGTTGTTCCTATGTATATTTGAAATGATGGCATGTGCATTTGTATTTCTCCATAATTTTTCCCACATGTTAGAAAATTTCCTACTATGTGTTTGTTATGAAATACCCACCCTAAGTTTAACAAATTTTTAGATTGAGATGGTTGGCATTGGAGAGATTGCATAGGCTATAGGGATCACACAAGTATGCTTATTATTTTCTAATTAAGTTTTAGCATCCAGATGATCGAGTCATTTATGATATAAATACTGTAATTTAGATGTTGGTTTTACTGTATTTAATAATTTAAAGTACAAGCAAAATCGAGATTTCGATTTAGTTGTCGTTTCAAATTTTAAAAAGGAAATTGCCTTTTAATTTATGAGATTTCAGGTTTTGTCCCTAATTTGAAAAATCATAAATCTATGTTTATTTGGATTTTTTGCGTGAAATTAGTGGCTAAAGCCTTATATGTTTTCAAATAGCAGCAATTGGAATCACTCAAAAATTCTATCGTATGAATTTATTATGAATGTATTAGCTAGCTGCCTTAAGGCACCCGAGATGGTTTTTCAAGCAATTTTGGCCAACTTTTTCACCTACCAAATGACGTAGCTAAGGTCTGAAATTTTAACACTGTCTAGTCCAAGGTCCCAAGTATTTACAATTTAAATCTTGTAATTTTTGGGGTTCGTTTGGATGGTCAAATAAATTGTGGCAATACCTATTGCACTTTTTGGTAAAAGCCGAAAATGTTAGAAGTTATTTTCTTTCCCATACGCGCTTGTTACTTTCTGCATTAGTTAAATTTTTAAAATCATTGAAGGGCATGAGAAAACCTTTTTGGAGTCATCAAAGCTATTTAAAGATTATTTTAGTCACCCTATAGGTTGAAAAAATTCGGGGTATTACAACTCCGTATCATAGCGCGATTTTACTTTTCCGTAGACTCGAGTAAATTTTATATTTTTATTTTAATTTATATGGTCTTTATTTTATTATGTCAAGTTAAAAATTTAGAAGTTAAGATTTTAGAATTTAAGTGTCGCTACTCGCCATCGCCATGCTATTCCAGCTCTAAGGTAAAGAAAGTTTAATTAAATTTTTTTTATGTAGTTAAATATGATAAATGAAACTTATATTTATGAAATATTATATTTGCTTCATTTATGATAAAATGTTACGTTGAGTTAAAATTTTAATGTGGTCATAAATTTTTGTACCATAAATGTTTTGAAAATACGACTAAATTTTGTGAAAATTTATGTTAGTACTCATAATTTAATTAAAAGATGATACACTCTTCATAATTGGTATCTCAGACATGGTTCTTCTGAGTGAGTATTTTCTAGAACATGTCGATGTGGCATAGAATGATTACATACATTTTTCTTCGGATTCCAAGTGGTCGATTGGCCATCATATCGGCAACCATAGGAAGCACGTGTTAAAACGATGAACTATAGTTAAGTGGCAACCGATGCAGAGTCTATTGATCATCTGGTTGATTCACTGATTGGCCTGGGACAGCCGGTTAACATGGAGATTCTAAGAAACCTAGAAGAGGTCTACCACTTGAAAGTAGAGTATAATGTCTATTGTGAAGCACTCATTATATACTGGGATGAGTATAGTCTATATGGCAGTGGTCCCCACCCCATCCCTGAGCCAGCTCCAGTTCTTCATCCTACTCCAGAGTTGAGCCAGTGTCAGAGCCAGTTTTAGGGTTTGAGGCTGATCAAATTATTGAGGTTGAGGAAGACCGGAATGAGGATCTGGAGAAAGAGTCCAAGGCCAAGTCTTGTGTTACCTCGGATGACGATGCTTAGAGATAGTATAGTAGTAGTTAGATGTTTTTCTTTTGTCTGTATCTTAGTGTACATGTACAGTTACTTTACCGTTGTTTAGCGCTAGACTTTTTGCTCATTGTACCTCTTGAAGGATGATTTAAATATATAAAAGATATTATTTAAACTCTCCTTAGTTGATAACTGATAAGTACAATTTTGTACTTATTTGGGCTCACAAAAATGGACAATTATAAGTTCTTTTGGTTGTTTACAGTTTAATTGCATGTGTTTTCTTATCAATTTAGGAAATAATCAAAGTCAAGTATAAATGGGATGAAAAGAGAGCAAAATGAAGACAAGGGGACCTAATTGCTAAAGAAATGAAACTTCAGGGACTTGATATGCAAATACATAGGCGGGAAATTCAAATTCAGAACCAGGATAAACCATGCGATCGCATGGTGTTATCCTGGTGCGATCGCAAGAGGATGAAAAATCCAGCAGAATGCAACTCAGATGAACCATGCGATCGCAGCTATATCTGCCATGCGATCGCATAGGGTAATCGGGCAGAAATTTTGCAGAAATCTGTTTCAATTAGAATTCTACCGGTCCATATAACTTCAACAACCAAACACACGTTTGGAGGTCTTGGGGGAGGAGTATAAAAGGCAGAAGACAGACTTTTCGCGGGAGACGAATTTAAGAGGAACAAGATACAAGGCAAAAACGAAGATCAAGGGCGGAATCGAAGATTATCGAGCCGAGATCACGGGTTTTATTTTACTTTTTGTTTTAATTTCTCCGGACCATGATGAATTCAATTCTTCCTTTAATTGAAGAAATCATGTCCGGCTAATTTTCTTTATCTAGGATGAACGATAAAACCTCACGTTTTGATTAATTAAGCAGTTTTTCCCTTTTTAGTAATTAATTGCCGTGGATTGATTATTCTTTATTCAGTTTCTTTATTATTTTAATGCTTGCGCACCATTAGAATATATTGTGATCTGTATTGAAGTCGAGAGATTCAATATAGATTAAGCACGTGGTATTGAATAACATAGGGTCCAATAATAGATAGAGATTACTATTATGCCTTATGAAATCCATTTAGGCGATCTTGAGATTTTAATGCATATGTGTATGCTCGAAGCTTAATTAGAGATAATGAAGTTCGCATAACATATAGATTTGATTGACCATCGAGAGAGGCTTTCGATTAAATTAGGAACGCCGATTTTCAGTCCAAGTTAATTAAAAGCTAAAAAGTGATTAACAGATAATTGAGTAGAACGTGTCGGTGGGTTCGTGAATCCTAGTTTTTGTTAAACTTTAATTCGTTCTCATATTTCAAAGTTGCTTTTTATTGTGAATTTCAAGTTAATCAAAATAGTTAATTAGTTAGAATCTTAAGAATCAAGAATTGAATCTGTGTTAATTTCCATTGTTAAAATTTGAGTTGTGAAATTAATTGGTAATTGAGTATCTAGTCCTCGTGGGTTCGACACTTTATTTCATCATTATATTACTTGTCCACGATCCGTCCACTTGCGGGATATATATCGCACAACAATAACCCTTTAAGATATTTATATCATTGTATATGGTATTTATTTCGATAGATTACAAATTTTTTTTATTTTTTTATTCTAAAGAAAATGGCACTGACTACGCAAGAAAGAGCTATCCAGGATGTACAACTAGCAGTAGAAAATATGAGACGAGCATTGGTAGCTCAAATGGCACCTCTAGTGCTCAAGCCACTAATGGCGTCGCGGGCAACGCAAGTGCCCCAAGCTCATCAGGCACTACTGGCACATCACACAACTCCTGCCATACTAGTGATGGAGCAATTCTTATAGTACCGTCCTCTAAATTCGATGGTGCAAAGGATCCTCTTGCAGCCGATGAATGGTTGCGGACAATCAAGAAAATTTTTTGGCACATCACTTGTCTGGATACTCAAAAAGTCCTTTGCATAAATTTCATGCTAATTGGCCGATAGGTCACTAGTGAGAGTCAAAATCTTGCACCGTATTGAGAAAGTGCAAAATAATCTCTCGTGGGCCCAATTCAAGGTCGAACTAACAGAAAAATATTTTCTACTAGCTTTGCGAGATTATAAGAGTCATAGTTTCTACATTTGGTTCAGGAAAATATGGAAATCGTCGAGTGTGAGCAAAAAATTGAGGAACTATCGTGCTATGCTCTTTATTTGGTTAACCCTGGTCTAATAAAGGAAAGACGTTATCAAAAAGGGTTGTGTCCAAAGATCAAACAGATTGTTAGTTCCCATGAGCTTCCTACTTTTAGAGGCCCAAGACTATGTCCTCCTTGAGTTTAAAGGTTAGAGTTCAAGGAAAATAGAATGACTCGAAAAATAAAAAATAGTAGGATCAATAGAAATCAAAATTTGGGCCAGTTCGAAAGACAGAATCAAAGCCCAAACGAAGGACAGTCAAGCAATCCCAATTCTCAGTGCCCTAAGTGTAAGAAGAATCATAGTGGTGATTGTCACTTTGGCAAGAACATTTGCTATCGGTGTGGCAACTCAGGCCACTATGTGTCGCAATGTCAGGCAACACCGGCAAAGGTTAATGATCATGTAAACATAGAAAAAGCCAGGGTATTTACCATGACTCGTGAAGAGGCCGCCCAAAATCCGGACGTTATTATAAGTTTGTTATCTATCTCTAGCGTACCTGTTTACGTTCTTATTGATTCTGGAGAACGCACTCATTTATATATGTTAGAAAACTGATAGTGTACTAGAGGTTAGTATGCCATCAAGAGGAACTATAGATACGAATAAATTAGCTATCACAGTTCAGATAGATTTTTATGGGTCAGCTTTGTTAGCAAACCTGCATGTTATAATTATGAGAGATTTTGATGTCATCTTGAGAATGGATTGGTTGGGTAGTAATCGCACTACCATCGTATGTTTTGAGAATAAAGTAATCTTTTAAAGACCAGGAGATAAGGAGTTCAAATTTTATGGGTTAAACATTAAAGCACTTCCTCGCCTCATCTAGAAGTTGCTAAAGAAGAGAAATTGTCAAAGTTTTCTTGTTAATCTCACTATCACCTTATTTGAGGAACTATCTATGGATATTGTGCTAGTGGTTCAAGAGTATGCCGGTGTGTTTCCAGATGATCTACTAGGTATCCTGCCAAATAGGCAAGTGGAATTTACTATAGATCTAGTACCTAGAGTTGTACCCATGTCAAAGGCTATGTATCAGATGCCACCAAAAGAATTGCAAAAGTTAAAAATGAAATTGGAAGAGCTGCTAGATAAAGGATTTTATCAGACCAAGTGTTTCTTCATGGAGATCTCTAGTTCTCTTCGTAAAGAAAAATGATAAATCGATAAGAAGGGTACTTCAGTGTTTTCAAAGATCGACTTGAGGTCAGGCTATCATCAATTGAAGATCAGGCCATCGAATATATCGAAATCAAGATTCCAAACTCGCTATAGACATTTATAGATTTAATTAACCGAGTCTTTCATCAATACATAGATCGGTTCCTCATTGTATTCATCAATGACATCCTGATTTATTCCAGAAATTTCAACTAACATCAAGAGCACTTGAGAACATTATTGGAGACCTTACAGAGGGAAAGTTGTATGCCAAATTTAAGAAATGTGAATTTTAGCTGGACCGAATAGGAATCTTTTGTCATGTTGTGACCGCTAAGGGAATTGAAGTAGATCCATCAAAAGTTGAGGTCGTGTCAAATTGGTCGGCACCGTCGAATGTTGGAGAGATTAGAAGCTTTCTAGGTTTAGCCGACTATTATCGGCGTTTCATAGAAGGATTTTTTGAAATAGCTGGTCCTATGAACGGTTGACTCGAAAGGGTATGTTTGGTCCGAGAAATGTGAATGGATTTTTCAAGAGTTAAAGGACAAGCTAGCGTCTGCCCGAGTACTAGCTTTAGCTGAAGCTTCAGAAGGCTACATAATTTACAGTGATGCATCAAAGCGTTTGGGCTGTGTGTTGATACAACATGGAAAGGTGATAGCTTATGCTTCAAGACAGTTGAAGCAGTACGAGCAGAATTATCTGACACATGATCTTGAACTTGAGGCGGTAGTGCACGCTTTGAAATTTTGGCGTCAATACCTTTATAGAAGCAAGTACGATATTTACACCAACCACAAGGAGTTGAATATGAGGCAATAACAGTGGTTGGAATTAGAAAAGACTACGGCTACACTATCATGTACCATCAAGGTAAGGCAAATATAGTCGCAGATGCTCTAAAAAGAATGAATATGGGTAAGTTGTCTTCACTACAATTGACACAAGATTTAATGATGGCTCTAAATCTTGCAAAGGTTGGGTCTTTATACAATAGGCCTTGTTTGAGAATATGAGAATTTAAGTTTTAGCACCCCCGGTGTGGACATCGACATTGATAGCAAGTTTGATAGTAAAGTCGACACTCAGAAATAGAATTGTGGCAGCTCAAGAGGATGATCCTTTCTTGGAAAAGATTAGAACTGAAGTGAAAATCGAAAAGAGGAAAGAGTTTGAAATAATTGAGAACAAAGCTTTGATGTTCAAAGGTCGGATATGTGTGCCTAAGGATGAAGGTCTGAAAAATAAGATTTTATCTGAGACTCATTCCACTCCTTACGTCGCCCGTCCAGGAGAAACCAAAATGTATAAAGATTTACGTAACACATTTTGGTGGAAAACACGTGAAAGGAGTTATAGCTCGTTTTATGTCAAAATGTTCGGTGTGTCAACAATTGAAGCGGAGCATCAGAAGGATATACCGTAGTGGAAATTGGAGAAAATCGCAATAGATTTCGTTGTGGGTTTTCCTAGATCGGCAAGAGGCCATGATACTATCTGGGTTGTAGTAGACCATTTGACAAAATATGCTCATTTTCTGCCATTCGAATGAATTTCAGTTTGGAGAAGTTAGCACAGTTGTATGTCAAAGAAATTGTCCGACCTCATAGAGTACCAGCGTCCATTGTATTGAATTGAATTTCTGGAAAAGTCTTCAAGGAGCTTTGGGTACTAAATTGAAATTTAGCACAGCTTATCATTCTCATACTAACTGGCAATCAGAACGAACTCTTCAAATCCTTGAGGACAAGTTGAGAACATGCGTCATGGATTTGGGTGGCAAATGGGAAAGTCACCTACCGTTGGTGGAGTTCTCTTATAATAATAGTTTACAAGATACCATCGGCATTGCACCGTATAAGGCATTGTATGGTCGTCGATGTCGTTCGCCAATTTGTTGCGATGATGTTGGCAAAAGAAGAATTTTATGTCCAGAGTTTGTTGAGAAAACAGTGGAAGTGATAGATAATATATGGTCCAGAATTAAGACAGTTCAAGACCATCAGAAAAATTATGCCAACCAAAGAAGAAAAGAATTAGAGTTCAGAGAATGAAAATGTTTTTCTTAAGGTGGCCACTATGAAAGGAATTTTGCGTATTAGTAAGAAAGGAAAGTTGAGACCACGATTCATTGAACAATTTGAGATTCTTGAAAAATCTGGAAATGTGGTTTATCGTTTGGCATTGCCACTCGAGCTCTTGACAGTGTACGACATATTCTATGTTTTGATGTTAAGGAAGTACGTGCATGATCCTACGCCTGTGGTAAATTATGATTCGTTGGATTTAAGGAATGTTATGACTTATGAGTAAGCGCATGCGATGATTCTAGAGAGAAAAGTCCATGTTTTAAGAAATCGGAAGGTCTTTTAGTCAAGGTTCAGTGGGGAAAACACGAAGAGGATGGGGTCACTTGGGAAAGAGAAGAAGCTGTCTTAGCTAAGCACTCGAACCTTGTAAACCAAGTAAGTTAAATTTCAAGGAAGAAATTATTTTAAGTCGTAAACTAACTAAGTTAAATTTTGAGGAAGAAATTATTTTAAGTGGGAAAGGTTGTAGTGACCGAAAAAAAATTCGGCTTTTAAATTTGAAGAAAATAATTTTTTAACTGTCAGCATCAGTATGAACTTCCTAGTACATTTTAAACATTTTTAGTCGCAGAAATTTAGTTAAATGTCGTTTCCTTGCTTTTATGTGATGAACACGGAATTTTTTCAACCACCAGAAACAAATTATTTCATACCAATTAAACACCCCAAACAGTCCCTTATTTCATGCCAATTAAAAAACCCAAACAGTACCTAAAATCTAATGGAAACCGCCCACTTTGTACCCACTTTCAGTGAATTTTTCTTCCTCACTCCATGATCAATTAACCACCCATTTTCACTTCCATTTAGTCCACCTCAACTCCAGCCAAACTGACCCCATCTTCTCTTCAGAAACCCACCACCACCACCACCACCACCACCACCACCACCATTCAAATCTGCTCCTTTAACCGTGCAGAAAATGGTCCCTTAAGTGTTATATTTCCTCATTATTTCAGCCATAAAATCAGACTTCCAGCCCCCCAAAAGTCCCCAATTTCAGGCCCATTAAACACCTTTAATTTCCTTCATTTCAAATCACAAAAAGCACTCCAGCAATTCTCCATTTTTCCTCCATCAATTTCAGCCTCAGCACTATGATTTTAGCCTTGGTTTTTATCCAGATCTTAAGTCCCTTTCTCTTCAAGTTTCAGCTCCCAATAATACGCTTCTAACCCTTTGTTTTGTTTCACTTTTCCCCACTTTTTAGTCCACAAAATTCCACCAACAATGTCCCTTTCTTCTTCAGTCGTAAGTCACTTTTCTCCAGCACAAAAGTCCCCATTTTCAGCCAACAGAAAATCAGATTTTACCCCTTCTTTGCAGTTCATTTTCGGCCCCAAAGTTACAATTTTGTCACCTATTTCTCTCTCTTTTCTGTCAAGAACTCCTTCCGTAGTAGTGAGTATTCAAAAGCCATTTTGTTCTACTTTCAATTCAACAAAAACATTGTTTCAAGGTAGTTTTATTTACTACTCAAGTTATGATTTACAAAGTGATCTTGGGAAAATTATTACGTGAAACGAATGCCATGTTAATTATCTATGAAGGAACTTTATGATTGTGATTGAAGGTAATCACATATTGTTGTTAGTTGTGGAAGGAAATCACATTTATGTTCATGGGTACCGGTTACCAAACTATGTTGTTCCTATGTATGTTTGAAGTGATGGCATGTGCATTTATGTTTCCGTATAATTTTTCCCAAATGTTAGAGTGATTCTTATGGAATACTCACCCCAAGTTAAACAAATTTTCAAATTGAGATTGTTGGCATTGGCACGCCTTCGCTCCCTGCTCAACTAGTCAATGAATCAATAGTGGATATAGAAGAGTTCAAGGAGGTGTTCAATATGGTCGTGGTGTATTAATCCGAAGGTAACTACTTTGAGGGATTGGACCTATAACAAGGAAATTAAAAGAGGACACGCGTGTTCTAGTTCTGGTTATAGAGCTAGCGCCAGTGCCGGTTTTTGGAAGTGGAATCAGTGAACAAGCGATCACGAAGTATGATTATTATTTTCTAATTAAGTTTTGGCATCGAGATGGTCAAGAAATTAAAATTTGGAAATTGCCATGTTTGAAATTCTGAGATTTCAGCTTTATGTTCCTACTTTGAAAAATCATAACCCTCAGTGTATTTGGAATTATTGAGTGAAATCAGTGGATATGGAAAGCTTTATATGTTGTCTAAGGCACTAGAGACAGTTTTTAAGCAATTTTGGTTTAACTTTTTCACCTGCCAAATGACATAGCTAAGGTCTGAAATGTTAACATGGTCTAGTCCAAGTTCCCAAGTATTTACAGCTTTAAATCTTGTAATTTTTGGGGTACGTTTGGATGGTCAAATAAATTGTGGCGACACCTATTGCAGTTTTGGTAAAAGCCTAAAATGTTAGAAGTTATTTTATTTCCCATGCGCACTTGTTACTTTCTGCATTAGTTAAAATTTTAAAATCATTGAAGGGCACGGAAAAACCATTTTGCAGTCGTTAAAAACTATTTAAAAATTATTTTAGTGACCCTCCGAGTTGAGAAAATCTGAGGCGTTACATATATGCATGACTTACATCTTGCATTTCTACATATGGATCCTAATCAAAATCCTATATAACAATCGTTGATGCCCCATTTAAGTTTATACCCTTAGAACAATCCTTGGTTGAGGCAAGCTTTACTTATTAAAATGGCTTTACTGCCACCTAATTAAAAATTTCATTCAGCAGGTATTTTATTATACCTAGGTTAATATACAGATTATCACTTTTTCATTCTTGACAATGCTGAGGCGAAAAAGCACCACGAAGAATCTTGTTTTCACACCTTCATTAAGATTAAGATGAGATGCATCCAATGCTTCAAGAATAATAAATAGCATTGTGCACACCAACTTTAGTAGCTCCAACGGCCTAAAAAGCATTGAGTTTAATGTACAGTTAACAAAAAAATTAATTTCCTAATTTACTTATGAGGAATAAAGGTGAAAATAGAATGAGATTCACTAATCTCTCAATTTGATGATATTTTTTAATACACAATGAAGTCTGCACGTTGCAAATTATTGGCTATTGTGAAATCATTTGAAGTATTTGAGAGACATAAAATTTGGTTTCACGTTATATATGTTGAAAAAATTTATATCAAGATAACTTAGGGAAAAATTGACAATAACCCTACAATTTACAAATATGTTGAAAAATACCCTCAAATTTAGTTTTTTAAAATTTACCCAACAAACTAACTAACTTAATAAAAAATACCCTAAAACAACCTACAAACTATCACTCAGAGAAAATACCTAAAAAACACCAAATTCAACCCACAAATTCATTCCCCAACTGCCGAACTTGTGGAAACCCAAATTACAACAAAAATTCATCAAATTTGATGTTACCAAATCCCTACAAACTATAAATACCGATATCAGACCACGTGTTTTCATCAAATCCGAATAAAAAATCAAATTTGAGATAAACATCTAGCAGATTCTGAATTTTGTAGAAATTTTGAATAGAAGCTGATAATACATTAATGTATTAAATACAAGCTCAAAATTCGTTCAAAGATGCAAATGAGCTACCTTCATTCCAAAAGATTAGAATACTAAGAATTTGGTGGAGTATTCATGCCCATCGGTTCATTTTAAAGCAAATTTCCAGATATAAGGTAAGTAATATTTAATTATGTTTGAATTTTGATTTTGATTCTGAAATTTGTTGATTATGCTGATGATACAAATTTCTTGTTGATTTTCCCTTCAATTTTTTGTCGATAATTCTGTTTGTAGTGTTGCTGTCACTGGTTTTTTACTTGCAAAGAGAATTTGATATATGTTTTCATCCTGAAGTTTTATTGCACAAAAGAAAATTTTGTAGAATCTTATTAATTCCACTGCTTATAAGAGCTGCTTAATTACACTAATTTGCTTATGTATCTTACTATCAGATGTATGTTGCTTTTCCTTAGTTCAGTTTGGGCTATTAATGACAAGAATTTGTCCAAAGAGGTCAACATAAAAATCTTTAATTCCACATCTAATTGTTTGATTTTATAATTACTGTAATTACATACGACATATATGCAATGGAATTGTTCCACTTGCTTATTTTATTCATCTATGTGTTACTTGGTTTATTAAGAAGTTCTGTTTAATAATTTTATTAACACATATGTGGTTGTGTATTAAGAAGTAACACACGAGATTTATTGTGTGTTAAAATGCACATATTGCGCCTTTTCAACTTAGAGACATATTTTGGAAATGAGTTGTGTATTACAAAGCTTTTTGGTGCATGTTAAAATGAGTGACATATATAGTGCCTATCATATGTTTGGTGAAAGTTAAAATGAGTAACACATGTGTGTGTTATTATGTGTGTTACAATATGTGTTACATATAACATCAAATTTGTAGTAACACGTGTTACTACATGTGTTACTATATGTCACTTGCTTCATTAAAAGGTCACTTTAATAACTTCAGTAACATGGGTTCTACTATCTATTAAAATGCATTAATCAAGGCAATTTTCTTCATGTGGCTTTTTGGACTTGGAGACATATTTTACAAATGAGTAACATGTATATTACTGTATATTGCAAAGCTTTTTGGTGTATGTTAAAATGACTAACATATATAGTGTCTATCATGTGTTTGGGGCAAGTTAAAATGAGTAACACATGTGTGTTTTACTATATATGTTATTATATGTGTTACAATATGTGTTACATGTAGCATCAAATTTGTAGAAATACTTGCGTTACTATGTCACTTGTTTCATTAAAAGGTCAGGTTAATAACTTCAGTAACTGTCTACTAAAATGCATTAATCATGAAAATTTTCATCATGTGGCCTTTTGGACTTAGAGACATATTTTCCAAAAGAGTAACATGTATGTTACTGTATATTACAAAGTTTTTCGATACATGTTAAAATGAGAAACATATATAGTGCCTATCATTTGTTTGGTGCAAGTTAAAATGAGTAACACATTTTGTGTGTTACTATATGTGTTACAATATATGTTACATGTAGCATCAAATTTTTAGAAACACTTGTGTTACTATTTGTTACTTGCTTATTTAAAAGGTCATTTTAATAACTTCAGTAACACGTGTGTTACTCTGTATTTAAATACATTAATCATGGCAATTTTCATCATGTGACCTTTTGGACTTAGAGAAATATTTTGCAAATGAGTAACACGTATGTTATTGTATATTATAAAGCTTTTTGGTGCGTGTTAAAATGAGTAACATATATAGTGCTTATCATTTGTTTGGTGCAAGTTAAAATAAGTAACACATGCGTGTGTTATTTATATGTGTTACAATATGTGTTACATGTAGTAACACGTGTGTTACTACATGTGATACTTACTTGCTTTATTAAAAAGTTCAGTTTACTAACACCAATAACACATATCTTAATGTCTATTGAAAAGCATTAATCATGACAATTTTCATCATGTGGCCTTTTGGACTTAGATACATATTTTGCAAATGAGTAACACGTATCTTACTATATATTACATAGTTGTTTGGTGCATGTTAAAATGAGTAATATATATAGTGTCTATCATATGTTTGGTTCAAGTTAAAATGAGTAACACATGTGTGTTTTACTATATGTGTTAAAATATGTGTTACATATAGCCTCAAATTTTTAGTAACATGTGTGTTACTACATGTGTAACTATTTGTTACTTGCTTCATTAAAAGGTTAGTTTAATAACTTCAGTAACACATGTGAGTCTATTGAAATGCATTAATCTTGGCAATTTTCATCATATAGCTTTTTGGACTTAGAGACAAATTTTGCAAATGAGTAACACGTATGTTGCTATATATTACAATGCTTTTTGGTGCATGTTAAAATGAGTAACATGTATAGTGCCTATCATATATTTGGTTCAAGATAAAATGAGTAACACACACTGTTAGAATATGTGTTATATGTAGCATCAAATTTGTCGTAACACATGTATTACTACATGTGTTACTATATGTTACTAATAAATAACTTGTGTGTCTGAATTATGGCTGGAAAAGTGAATTATTATGAGGAAAACTTGAAAATTCAGTTACTAAGAAGTAACACACGTCTACTATGTTTCTTTATGCAAATTGTGATCATCTCAACATACTGTTATTGTTTGATTTTTTGCATGCATGGATTACATCAATATCTTCCTACATTATAGTGGTGAATGGAATGAAAACTATGAATACAAGAATATTAAGAAGGTTTGGATCTTAGTTCTTCTAGAATGCATATTCAATGCTTGTTGAAGAAATTTATTCAGAATTGGAGTTGAATCAAACAATATGAAGATAACAATTCAGTATCAAGTGAAGTATAGTAAGCCTTCGATAAAGATTAGAACTAATAAGTCACTGGTCTTGTATTTGGAATTGATGAGAAAAGACAAAGATTTTACAAGTTTTCTCTTATGCATCGATTTTTCAACAATAGTGTTGCAATAAATGCCATACGGAACAACTTTAAATTCAAGGTGAAAAAATCAGACAAAAAGATTTATGTCCTAAAATACATGGATTCCAGTTGTCAATGGTCTTTCAGAGCTTCAAATGTTGGAAAAACAGACAACTTCAAAATAAAGTACATTAGAAATGAACATGTATGTTTAATGGATATAATATTAGGATATCATTGACAAGCATCTAGTTCATTGGTAGGAAGTTGCATCTAGTGTATGTACATCTCTGCAAAAACTATTTACACTCCAGCTGACATAATAAATGACATGAGGAATGAGTATGGGATGTCACTAGGTTATAATAAAGCTTGGAGGGCTCTAGATCATACATTCGTGGAGTTGAGAAGTCATCCGAATGAATCATATAGAAAACTTCCTACATACTTGTACATGTTGAAAGTAACAAATCCAAAATCAATTACAAAACTAGAGATCGATGTGAACAATCGATTCAAGTACTGTTTCATGGCCTTAGGGACTTCTTTGCAAGGATGGAAGTATTGTAGACTAATTGATGGAACATTCTTAAAAGGGTATTGTGGTGGTACGTTATTCACAGCATGCACCCAAGACGCCAATAACAATATTTTTGTATTGGCTTTCGGAGTTGGAGACAATGAGAACAACAATTCATGGGAATGGTTTTTACAAATGTTGAAAGAATCTTATGGAGAACGGAAAGACTTGTGCATCATATCAGATAGGCACCAGAACATAGAAATGTTATACAGAAAGTATATCCGGATGCCATGCATGGTGTTTGTTCATACCATTTATTGTAAAATTTAAAAAAGACTATTGGCAAGGGTAAAAAAGACATAACATACCACTACAATGCAGCTACTAGAGCCTACACAAACACTAAATTTGACAACCACATAAGCCAACTTCAAAATTTGTTCTTCATGTAGGAAGAAGTTGGATATCATACATGGTCAAGAGCCCACATGAAAAAAATAGATATTCAACAATGACGTTAAATATAGTTGAGTCAGTCAATTCAGTTACGTAACAGGCCAAGAGTTTTCCTATGGAGTTTTTGTTGAAATTCTTGAGATGCCTTGTACAAAATTGGTTTTCCAAAAATTGGGAAGATGCACATGCAACATTTACTACACTTGCAACAAAATATGAACATATGATGCGGGAAAATTCAAGAGACGCAATCAAAATGAAGGTAACATCTAAAACATTCTTGATTCTTTTATTGTAACGTCAAATATGATGTCCATACAAAGTAACATACACTAAAAAGAATACAGTAACACACATGTTACTAAAGAAGAATAGCCATGATATATGACTTTTAACATACAGTAACATGTGGTACTCATTCATTAAACAACTCTTTCTTCATGTGACTGCAACTTGATTGTGATTTTTTTTTTTTATTTGTTCACTTTGAAAAATTTCCAAACTCTTACTTCTAGTTGATATGAGTAACACATATGTTATTGTATGTATATATATATAAGATTGTATCTTCATCTAGCCAAGTGCTACACCAAGTTAATGATAATATATCTTCCTATTTAGTGAACATGCACGAAAATACTTGCTCATGCAATAGATTTCAAATAGATGAGATTCCATGGAAACATGAACTATCAATAGTTGCAAACAAACATTTTAGTTCTTACAAATATTGCTCCAATTTCCACACAAAAGAGTCATACATGAACGCATACAAAGGGACAATCTTTCCAGTTGGTAAAATGTAAAGATTGGGTTGTACCGGATGATATTTCATTCAGCATTGTACTACCACCAATACCAACAAGAAAATCTGGAAGACCTAAAGAAAGTCGGTATCGATCGAAGAGAAAGGGGAAGCAAGTAACAAAATATGGGAAATGTAGAGCATATGAGTACAATCAAAGAACGTGCAATAACCCAACACCATTGAACCCGAAGAAAAAAAGAACTCTTTATGAATTTTTGAATATTTTTCTTTGAAGATTTTTAAATCAGATTGTTTGCTTTGAATCCCATTTCAAATTAGCAATGAGATGAATTTTGTGTCACTTGAATATTGCAGTTCATGTTTCTCCTTCATTCTTGGTTCATAGGGAATATATATTCTGTAGATATATGTATGGTAGCACATGAAATGCAAGAGTTCTTTTCTTAAATTGGTCGTGTAAATTTTTTCTAAAACGGGTTGTTTAGGCGAGTGCGTACTGCAGCAATCAATTTGGTTACAAGAGCTCCACACGTAAGCTACACAGCTACCTTCGAATCATTTAACTGTATTTGATGAGATGAGGAAATTTGTGCTTTAATGTACCATTCCACAAGTTTCATCCAATTTTGTATGATGATTATTGCCATTAGCTAATGTACCATTAATCTGGTTTGTGTATCTTCAATTTCATGAAAATGGTTTTCTTGTTTTTCCCACATAAATCCACAAAAATTAAGGTTTTCTATGAAGTAATAGAGCAAGAAATTCAAAATCATATTGTATTTGAAATCCAATGTGTATGCCAAGTTAGGTTAATATTGTGCATAAATGTGAATTAAAAGTCTTTGAAGTGGGAAGTAGTCATTATAAGTCTTCGTTTGTAAAATTATTCATTACAAGTTAACCTAGTTGTTGTCCATTTGAAACGGTGTTACACATTACAGATCATTACAAGTCTTCATTTTTAAATCAGGTTGTTTGCTTTGAATCTCATTTCAAATTAGCAATGAGATTAATGAAATCAAGTCGAGCATGACAATATTATTCTATATAAGTTTTTATCAGATGGCTTATGGATTCATTTTAGTGGCAGGCGTAGAGTATTTTTGCATTAAGACCAAATATGATCTTGATTGAATATAATTGACATAGATTTAATTGTGTTGAGGTCTGTAGCAGAATAATGCACTGAAAACAATGATTAGCTAGTGCAAGTCAAGACATTATTGTTATCAAAGATCTAAAATGGAATATTAATTAACAAGAACAACATTATTTACAAGGTCCTTTTCACTAGCTTGACTACAAAACTTCTCTTCATTTCAATTGTCTCATTTACCATTATAAAAAGGACATTTCTCCCGGTGTTCCCGCCTTCTCTGCCATCATTTTCCAAATAAGTCTTTTTGTAATGTTCATTTCCTATTAAGCGCTACAACTTTTCATACATCATTTCATTCTTAATCAATGTATGTTCTGCCATTCTAAGAATTCAAATTGAATTTACAATGACAGGATTTGAAATAGCGAATATTGGGTGTTGTGGCATAGGAACAATAGAAGTAGCATTTCTCTACAAATATACATGTTCAAATGTGTCTAAGTATGTTTTCTGGGAAAGTTTTCATCTCACAAAAAAAGCATACAGGCTTCTTGTCCATCAGATCCTCAAATTGCCTTACATGATCATCCACCATCGCCTGCAAGCCTCTTCAATTTCCTCAAGCATGTAGGCATGTTACTTGATTGTTTCTACCATTCCCTATACTTGTGTATATCTTGTATCTGCACTATTCAAAACTAAATAGCAGCCTTTACAATAATAAAGGCCATATAAAACATGTCATTCGGGATAACACGTGTTACCCAAATTTAAGCTAGGGTAACATGTATTTTACTTGTTAACACATATTTTTCAATTTTTCAAGATCATTTGACACTTGATCTTTGAAAAACCTGCGTTCTCAAAACCATAATCCACAAAAAAAAAAAATGACCAAATGAAAAAGATTCTTCAAACTGATAATAACAAATTCCATATAAATCATGTCATCTGGGATAACACATGTGTTACTTACATGAAGGAAAGCATAAAACCACTATGTTACTTCAAAAATACATCATATACAAATTACTGATTTGTGAATTTTCTACTCTACTCTACTCTATTCGAAACCTTTTCAACATCCGTATCGTAACCTTCATCCAATTTTTTCTTAGCGTATTTATAGAATTGGACAGCAACACCCTACAATATGGGGTAAAAAAGCCAAAATAAGTGATTACAAATCGAGAGAAATCGCGGATATCTTATCAAAATGCCACATAACTTTCAAGATGACTAAGCCAAACTTCATCAAGCTTAAATCTCATTGTCATTTCTTCCATTTTTTGGTGAGCAAAAAACTCAGCATATTTGATCACATATACGCCACAATCACCACTATAAAAAAACAAACAAACAAATAAGTTAATAAAACAGTTCCAAGACAATTTTGAAATTTAATTCAAACAATTAGATTTGTGAGGCATTTTATCCAATATATTACTAACCTTTGTTGTTGTTGAGATATTTTATCCAATATGTTAACAGTCAATTGATCAAGAGGATCCTTGCCATCGTATGGACTTCTATCTACAACACTGGAGGCCCTAGCATTATAAAAGACACTATGGAGTAGCAGATATGGACTGATTTCAGCGTATGGCTTCACCGATTGATGAACATGAAAGTCATGAATTATCTTACGATATGAATTATACACATTAAGGCATCGACGTTCGATATCAAAATCTAAGAGGATCCAATGTGCTTTATTTTCTATCAAAACATGAATTAGCACATGCTCAACATCCCACCCCACCATGATTTGTTACATCCTATTCGATGTTCTCAAACATATGGTAGAAGCGCTTAATGATTACCCACCACACTTGGAACATTCAAAATATTTTCCGAAATCATCCTAATGAAATAGTAAAACGCATAGTCGGTCATGGTCAAACGAATTTGTAATCTACTACGTTGCTTCACTATCGTCTGGAGTTAATAAAATGCAACATCAATACTCTGGAAAAAAAAAAACAACACCCAATGTAATGATAAAAAATAATAATTAGTTAACTTCCGAATGATAAATTACGATATAGAAAAATATAAATTACACTATATCTCCCAAGCACTCTTCGAGAGTCCGCAAGTCACAAAACCATTTCTTATTAGCAACCTCAAGTACTCCAAAGTCAAATGGTGGGTTTAGTATTTCGTTCTCATCATCTTCCTACAAACATAATACTCAGAAAAAAATTAAAAACAATCAGCTCATTACACAATAACTATTTGAAAGAAAGAAGATAACTTACTTATTCTTCTTGGACAACCCTCGATATACCATTCCTCAAAATCAACAACATCATTAATAGCAACAGCATTTAATTCGTCACTTAATGCATATTTAATAGTCCTTATCTCTCAAACTATTGCTTTATTTTTTGCTAACGATTCAAAATTCGAGGTATAAGGTGAACTACTACTAATTTCCTAAGCCTCTTCTTAGGTATATCGGGAGTACTATCATCTAGGTATATAGGGAGTACTATCATCGACTAGAATGTAATCATCATTAGCATCAACATCCTAAAAATAAGTTACATTATCAATTACATAAAAATTCAAGGGTCACAATTATTTGTGGATAAAAGTAACATATAATGTGAAAACTCTACCTCTTCATTTTTAGAAGTTGACAGATTTCTCATTTGAACAAGTTCATCAATCATTTTTAGGTCATGTTCAGTAAATTCCATATCATCTAGTTCAATTCATTAGCATTTGGTTCATCATCAATCCTTAAGTCAAAACTAGGACAAAAGTTCAGCAGATCAAACATACATTCGCTAAATTTTTTTTAGATTCTTCGCCTCCAACCTAAGAATACAAATAATCAAAACATAATACATTAAAGACAGCAACTCATAAACTCAAATTCAACGTCTTACAAATGCAATAAAAACATAATAAATTTATTATCTGTACCTCAAACCCAGTACCACTTTCATTGTTAGTTTTATCAACCTGAACTCGTTTCCATTTTAATCAAATTGAACCTGTAAAAATATACAACTCCTTTAGTTTCACAAATGTATGATGAAAGTAACATATGTGTTACTGATTTATAACAGACTAAAAAACCACAAGTTATTAGATGTACGTACCTCCCTCCCAACTCCAACATCTTTTGCTCATGATCCGATGGCATACTCAAATTGAACCTATACAAATAATTAACATAACAATATCAAGAAAAAAGAATAAAACACATGATATCAAACAATCCTTGAATAAAAATTTGTCAACTAGACAAAATTGAGGTTCATGATGGTATGGTGAGCCACGCAATAGGCAATGGCAAATCTTTCTTCCCATATGATTAGGCGGGGAAAGCTTTAAGCTTGTTTGCAAAAGCAAATGTTAGAGAACTCAATGAAATTCAATGTTCTTTGTTCTTTGTTCTTTGTAAAAATAGGTAAAAATGACACCATAGCTATTTTTACAAAATTACACATCCATGGTAACACAAATAGAAAAACATATAGTAACATATGTGTTACTATTTCCTTGCAATAGTAAAACAAGTGTTACCATTGAATATGAATCCTACCTTTTCAGTACATAGTAACATATGTGTTACTTATTGCATCATTCCATTTTTAATTAAAATGCACCCAAAAAAAGACAAAAAATTATTACATGTACCTCTATCTCAATTTTAGTCTCTTTCCTTGTACTCCAACATATACCATATGGTAAAATGAGAATGTTCATGCATTATTATAAATAGTAACATATATCATTGATTATTTTAACATCTACCAAAAACTATAAAAATACATGTAAATGATTTACCTTCCTCCCAAAATAAGTATCACCAGTATACAAAACAATCTGCAAGTCCAAAACATTATAAAAATGACCACTAGTTTCTTTTCCAAATTGATTTAGAAATTCTGCAAACATGCCTTGCACATTCCTATTTAAATTAATCATTTCCTTTCTCAAATCATTGTGCAAATAAATAATTTGAGCTTGATTTCTTTCCAATTCTTGCTGCTTGAATTCAATTTGTGATAAACAATTCATGACAACTTCGTTTAATTCACAACAACCCTTAAAAAAACGACATCATACAAAAGGAAAGCATAATTCATAATAAAATAAAATAAACTAGTGACTAAACTATAAAACATTGTCTCACCAGTCCTTTTTCACCAAGAACGGGCCTTGAAGAACTAGCACCACATTCGTTGGATGTCTGCTTGTTATAAAACAATCTCAAAACATATATCTCATTTTTCTCTTCATTGGTTGCCACAAATGAAAAAATCATTAGTTAAAAAAGTCAACTTCTCAACACAATAAAAATAAAGTAATAAGTAGTTACTTATTTCTAAACACTTAAACACTTCATCTTCCAGTTGTGGACCGGTCAAATGCACATCAGTTTCCCACTTCAACATGCGGGGAGAGGCCTCTATTACCATAGTACAAAATTTTCTATTAAGGCAAGCAATTGTCTCGTAGGCCCACAGTTGGAAGGAAAGTGGAAATCCGTTCAGCCAATAAGACCAAGAATATTTTTTACGAGACACACGCTTCTTATTTTCCAAACATAAAGCAGACTCGAAGGACTTAAGTGTGATTCGATAAAGATCCTCTCCTCAAGCAAAATCACCACACTCCAACCTATCAACCAACCTCATATGCCATTCATCAACCGATTTGTTATATGAAGTAGTGTACAAAAGAACATGATATTAGATAAAGCTTAGTCGACTTCACAACATTTTTGTCAGATACTTGGTCATTCAATCCCATGAATACTCGTTGAAGCTCAAAATTTGATATTTTTTGAAGACCAAAAATTACTTATCCTTTAAACGGTTCTTTCCTCAATCATATGTAGAAATGTACCCACGACTTGGAGTCCTACCGTAAGACAAAACTCATCCAATGAAAACCTAATACACTCTTCCCTGATTCTAAACCATAATTCATCATCATTGGGATGTTGAACATGCCTTAACAACAATGAATGGATCAATTGAGGCTGTAATATTAATCTTCTCATTTCTAGAAATGACCCAAAACAGCTGCCTTGAAACAGCTATTTTTCAACACTATTCAATTTATGGAAAATGTTTGCTATAACATCATCCATGTATTTATTACCAATTTACCCAATGCCCATGTCTTCGGGTTCGTTGTATAATCCCAATCCTGGGAAAAAAATATCATACGAGTCAGTACACATAACATAATGTTAATAATGTTAATAAAAAACACAAACAAATAGTATAGAGCATAGTTTTCATATTCGATAATTAACATGAAAATACGCACTCCTCAACACACCTCCAAAATGACCTAAACTATGTACAGAAACACAAAATATAGCATAGCTTTTATGAATGACCTAAACTCTGTACATCACACATTCAAATAGCTTAAAATGTAGCCACAATCGCCTAATGCAGGCAAAAAAATCCCATGAAGAACCTTACATTAAGGAAGCCATAGAAAAGCTAAACTACAAAAATCACTAAACAAAACTTGGAAAAATCACGTATAATAAAGACCTTAAGCTACAAATTAAAAAAAAAAAAAAAAAAAACACGCACACACACACACACACAATCATCAATAATGAAGAAAACTCATAAAAACTCAAAATACACAAAAAAGCAATAGATACGTTTGGTACATATAGGACTTCATATCCTCTTTTGATTTCTTCGATTTCTTCTTATGTCTTCGAGTTGTACTCAGTAGCCATTCTCTTCACCCTTGTAGATGCCATATTTATTTGTAACTCGATATTTACCAATTTTTGGGTTTTCACCATGGCTTGATTGAAGAACCGATTATGGAAATTGGAGATAAAGAAATTGTGAAAGATTGATGTTTATTTCGTGGTGTTGTTTTGCCGTAAACAGGCACCTTGATTGAAGAACCAATTATGGAAATTGGATTGAAGACATTGGAAAAGTTTGCTTTAGTTTGTGGTGTTGTGTTTTGCCCTAAATGGGTTATACCCTTTACACGATTTTGATAGAGTTTAGCACTACAAGAAGAGAGGTCAATAGCAGCGAAAAAAGTCGTCGATGAAGGATCAACTATCGTCCCTTTACATGTATAGAGACGACAAGGTCGTCGCTGAATGTCGGCGCAATAGATTAGTGCTTTTAGGGTGATAGCAACGACTAGTTCGTCACAACATTGTCATGGTCTATATCTCAAAATTAGAGAAAAAGAGACAACAATGTCGTCCCTGTTATCTGAAATAGTAGCAACATAAATGTCGTTGCAATTATCTTTTATATACAACATTTATTAGCAAAGACATTGTCGTTGCTATTTGTGTAAGATATATAGAGACGACGTTGTCATCGCTAATGTAAATTAATTTGTTTTATTTTAGCGGCGACATTTCGCCGCTAAAAACAATATAAATTTTTAAAAAAAAAATTATAATATTTTAAATAATACTTAAACAATTCTAAAAATCTACAGATCTCCCAAACCTCCTCCTCCTCCTCCTCCTCCTCCTCCTCCTCCTCCAGCACAACCCCCGGTATGCTATTCTTCAGAAGTTGAATTTTTCGCTCCATTCGGCGCAGCTGAGCCTCATACATAGCAAACCAAGAATCGTCATTTTGGAGGTCTCCGAAGAACTGATGGGATGTTCCTTGTGGGGTCTTCGATGCAGCAATCAAATCTAGGGAGGGAGAGGTGCCCTTCAGAACCCGTCCAACCCCACAGACGTGTCCTCGTCGTTCTTTGAGAACCTCATTTGCAATAGCACATTCGTCTAACGACGCGCCACTGGAGATGACCTGTGTCTGTTAAGTCTCCCTTAACTCAACAAGTTTATCTTGTTTAGTGAAAAAATAATAATAAATAATAATATCATGTCAGATAAAATTAAATTAACAACATTCAAAAATAGAAATTTGTCATCACGTAATCACCAGCTGCCTACGGGTCCTGGAAGGTGTGAAAAGTCCAAAACGACTCAATATTGCTCGACCACTGCTGGGTCTCGAGGTCTCGCTACAACAATTTAAGCGTGAAATTTAGTTAAACAACATGGTTATGTAATGCATTGAAGATTTCTAGAATGATATTGAAAAATTTACGTGTACATCATCGTAACGCGTGGCAGAGAAGCTCTTCGACCCCTACATGCTCGAGTATTTAGCCTTACCCCGATTGGCCATACTTTTGTGGACCGTTCCTGAAGAAATAAAAAATAATTGATTAGTAGAAAACTTTATAGTTATAAAAATATTAACATAAAAACATAAAAAGTAAATAAACAATACGTACCACAAAAGTAGAACTGGTGAAGAAGTCAATGCACTTCTGTCAGTCCTCGGCAGACATCTCGCCATATGGACGGCTCGGTCCATGCGCTTTCAAGTGATTATGCGCCTTGAGTTTGTAATCTTGATAATGATCGGTCACCAAGTGATCTACAGCGGTAGATATCGCCCGGTACTCGTCGGGCGACCGATCGCCCTGAAAATCGAAGTAGCTCTGCAACATAGGAAAAAAATTTCGTTAATGTATATTACATGGAACATATATTTATGGAATGCGCTAATGTAAAAACTACTGTAAGTCAATACCTCGATGATGCTACGTAATCGTGCTCGCTGCTCCTCTGGAACCTCTGTCTATGAAGGGTAGCAAGGAGGCATGGTCAATCTCACTTGGTTCCCAACCAAGTGCGTGAAATACTTCGTGTTATTCCCGATCGGCTGCATTGTGTGTTCGACATTGTCGACCGCGATGGGAAGTGACCTCTTTCCATTGGCCTGCCAAACCTTCTCAAGGTTAATGCCTCGAGAGATACCCTCCGCTTAGACGGGGGTCGTGAAAAAGAACAAATACGAACCGTATCATACAAAATTCAACGATGTTTGTAAAATACAAAAAATTTGGTTTTAATGAAAATTATTACCAAACTCGTAGGCCGAATCGAGCCGGCAAGGTGGCTGATGTGGATGATCGCCTGCACCATCATCTCCGTGCGACATCACGTCAGCCATACTAATACATGACAACAGCGAACATCAATTAGTGCAGAAAGGTCCTTACATTTAGTGAAATTGATCCCTAACTTTTATGTTACTAATGACTTTGTCCCTACACTTAGTTTTATTTCAAATAATCAACTACACTTTGTAATTTTGTGAAATTGATCCCTAACTTTTATATTACTGCTTAATTGGTCCCTGACTTAGTTTATTTCAAATAAGTCCCTAAACTTTTAGTTTATGTTATATTTGTAATAACTTTTATTTTGCTGATGAATTTGTCCCTAAACTTATTTTATTTCAAATAAGTCCCTAAAATTTGAGTTTTTGTTAAATTTGTAATAACTTTTATTTTATTGATGAATTGGTCCGTAACTTATTTTATTTCAAATAAGTCCCAACATTTTGAGTAACAACCAAAAATGATCCCCTAAATTTAATTTTACCTAATGAAATTAATCCCTAACTTCCCTAATTTACCAATTTCATCAAACAAATCCACGTTTAAGCTGAAACCATCCACAGTTAACACCTCATTCACAGATTGCAAAATTCAACCTCATTCAACATTCATCCAAAGTAAAATGAATTAATCATGTAATTATCAACCGAATACAACCTCATTAACAGACTACCAACAAATTAAAGCCAAAAAAATGAACAAAAATGATGCCGAAAATAGTCCCAAAATCAGTTCAACCGAAAGCAAAAATTAAACATGTAATTATCAACATTTTTTAATCAAAATAATTATCAAAAATGAAGCCAAAAACAGTCCCAAAATCAACTCAACCAAAAGCAAAAATTAGTCATGTATTTATCATGAAGCCGAAAAAAGTCCCAATTTTTTTTAAGAAAAGGTTTTTCATGATAAAATGACGGCAAAGAGAACGTACCTAGATGATGCTCAAGGTGGAAGGTAGACGATGGCGTTGGGAAGAAGGCGGCAGAGAGCACGGAGACACCAGAGGAAAACACATAGAGAAGCACCACAGTCCAAATATTGCAAAATGGGAAGATAAAGTGTTTTTTGCGTTTTTAAGAAGATTAACTCTGTAGCGATGACATATGTCATCATTATATTTTATCTTTTATTTCAATTTTTCCTCTTTTATTTGCAACTTAAGTCCTTCAAGTTTTACAAGGTTAGATATATAGGTCTTCATTACCATGTTTTTGTACAATTGCATTTCTTTTTGTCCTATATTCTATCCACAAATGTTGGAACTCTATCCAAACTCGCGTTTTGACCTATAGTAATGATAGTATGAACGAAAAACATTCAAGCCGAAAATAGCAACAACAACAAGAATAGAATTTTTATAAATTTTAGTAACGCACAACAACATTCAATCTGATTCACTATTATGATATGATTGATCCTCATCATCATCACTGTCGTCCTTATTGATTTCACTCGATGTTTTGTCATCCTCGTATTCTTCATGTGTGTCGTCTTCCACGTGAAGGATTTTCAATGTAGAAAATTTATTGTGCTTGGCTAGCAAGTATGAATTAATCATCCTTGAACACCTCTGCACTGATGTTAATACTAGTAACATCACACCTAAACCATTTGCATCGGAACAGAAAAACTAAAAAATAGAAAGTTGTGTTCGCGGAACACTAGCATCCTCATTTCTGTCTGGTCAGTTGAACCTTGTTCCTATGTCCTCGAAGTACCTCGAACAAAAAGTCAATACCTTGTCCACAACATACCCTTCAGCTATTGAACCCTCGGGCCAAGCTCAATTTTTGATGTAGTTCTTCAATTTCTTCAGGTATCGCTCGAATGGATACATCCATCTCATGTGCACCAGACCTCCAAAGATTGCCTCTTCTAGCAAATGCATTACGAGGTGAATCATGATTTCGAAGAAGGCTGGCGGAAAGATTCATTCCAACTTATAGAGGATGAGTACCAGGTGATCGTGGAAAGCCGTCATGTCACTAACTTTTAGTGTTCTTGCACAAAGATGTTTGAAGAACGTGCACAGTTCAATAATTGTAGTGAAAATAGTTTTATTCAAAAACGCCCGACATCCGACTGGCAATAACTGTTTCATGATAATTTGGCAATTGTGTAACTTCAACCCAATAATGTGGCTGTCATTAGGATCATTATTTTTCTGAAGATTAAAAGCGAAGCCATCTGAAAACTCAACCGATCGGATGAATTTACAAAAATTCTAACGATTTGTAGACGACATGGTGTAACATGCAGCAAGCTTTATATACCTATTCCCGTTTTTTATACAAGTGCAACTATCTTTTGATCCTTAATTGCATCAGATCGTGCCTGGCATTGACTGTGTCCTTTGATTTGAATGGATCGTCCAGAATTGTGCTGAGCAAGCTGTCACAAACATTCTTCTCTACGTGCATGACATCGATGTTATGTTTGAGCTCTATAGAAGACCAATACGGCAACTCATAGAAAATGCTCCTTTTTTTCCAATTCAGCACATTATCACTTCTTCTCTTTCTAGCATCCCCGTAGTTAGGATGCTTTCCTGGAATACTATGTCTCGCATGGCTTAACTGTGCTAAAATATATGTAGATGTTAACCAACGCGGAGGTGGTTGCCTTTCTGTCTTCCCTCGAAATCTAAATTGCTCCAAAAAAGATACCTGGACGATAGGAACTGACAGTGACCCAGATAAGCTATCTTACCTATCACACGGACTGAATGAGTCTCTTCGTTGCAAGTAGGACATGTCATCTACTCCTGACCGCTCCAACCCGACAAGCCACTTCTCGTTAGAAAATCGTTAACAGCCCACAACAACGCTGCACGCATTCTGAATATCGACCTGTTATTGGTTTCAACGTCACGCATTTCAATCCCATTGGCCTACAACTCATTCAACTCGTCCACTAATGGTCGTAAGAATACATCAATGTCCTTACCCGATGCTTTAGGATCAGGTATCAATAGAGTAAGCATGATGTATTCAGGCTTCTTGCATAACCAAGATGGCAAGTTGTAAACTGTTACAACTACTGGCCACATGTTATATGCCAGACTCATGTCACCGAATGGATTGAATCCGTCTGCGGCCAAACCTAACATGACATTCTGGATCTCACTTGCGAACAGTGGATGTTTCATGTCAAAATCCCGACTTGCCTTTTCATCAACGGAATGCTACATTTCATCATCATCCTTAGACCTTCCTATACTGTGCCACCACATGAGTTTTGCAGTATCCTTCATCGCGAACATACATTTTAGTCTGGGGCCAAGTAAAAAGAGTGCAACACCTTATGCAGAACATTCTTCCCGTTTACTTTCCCAAAAGTGTGTACCCAACGACTTTCTTGGAATATTGGACAAGTTTGTCTATTAGCATGCTCACCCTAAAACAGTACACAGTCGTTCTTGTAGGCATTGATAGATTTGTAACCCAAACCAAGCTTCGTCATCATCTTCTTACCTTCGTAGTGGGAGTACACAAGGATCATGTTTGGGAAAGTTAACTTCAGCAATTTTAAAAGATCATCGACAAACTTGTTTGTCCATTTGTTCACAACCTTAATATGCATCAACTTTACTAAAAAATGTAGGGACGAAAATGATGAAACTCCCAGGTATAGTTCTGAATGCAGAGCCTCAAACAATTTATCATAGTAACCATCAGTATTTGTACCAGCATGCTCATTACCGACTACGTCGTCCATGACATCTATTATCTCATCCTCCACACCAGCTCGTTCATTCTGTCTATACACATTCACAGTCTGAACCTCAGTCTTGCCATGATATATCCAGGTTACATAACTCTCCGCAAAACTATTACGAAATATGTTAGCCTCGAAATTTCTAATAGATATGTGCGACCGTTTAAACATTTTTCACACGGACATTTAATCTTTCCCATGTCATTTACGTATGGCTCGCCATGTTTATAAATACTTTCAAACTGTTCCAAAAATCTGCAAATTTTTTGCGATTTATAATTGTTGTCTAACTTTTATTAATGTCTATACTTGAAAAATGCTATATTTTCACAAATACAGTAAGGATAATAGACGAAGATGAAGAAATGAAATGTAAAGAAGATGATTATAGAGAAAAACGATGGACTTGGAAATATTTATGCTGACAAAAATGGAAATATTGCAGACATACATTACAGAAATACATGGATGGTGAGCTGAAAAAGGAGATTCTATAGTGGCGACAAATATCGTCTCTATAGATTAAATATGTCGTCGCTATACATAAAAATGGGTGCCAATTTTCCCACCAATATTGCGTTAGGTATATAACGACGACATATGTCGTCTCAATAGAGTTCATTTCAAATTACGAGGATAATCATGAATTATGTGAGTTCAAAAAATCATCTGTACATATATTGCAACGACATGTGTCGTCGCTATTGTCTATAATAAATTGGCGCTATTTTTTCCCACCATCTGGAAAGCATTTACCGACTACCTCTTTTGTCGTCGTTATATATTAAAAATAATTGCGACGACATATTTACTATAAAGACGACTTTGGTTGTCGGCATAGATTTTTAAGTTATAGCGATGACAAAGAAATGATGTCGCTATTGTGTACAACAAATAAAGGCGACAACACGTTGTCGCTATTAATGTTGCCGCTATAGTTACTTTTTCTTGTAGTGTAGGTGGGTGGGTGGGTGTGTTTTGTCCAATATACCATTAACTGGCTTAACTATAATATGGGTTAAATATCATTAAATTGTAACTAAAAAGGGTAAATATTGATATTGTTAAAAATAAGGTATATTTTAACTTTAAAAAAAGAAAGAAAGATGTATTCAAGCTAATTAACACAATAACTCATTAGTACTCTCTTGTTCATGTATTCAGAATAACATGTGGGCCACACGACAAAATGTGCTAATAATGTCTTATCGACGGCATCATTTCAACACCATGAAACTCGAATTTTCCGATGTGCAAAGGTCAAGCAATATACAATTTTATTCGTGAGGTTCTCTTTTAAATTTAGTCTCAAACTTCTAATTTTTAGAAGGAAGATATTTTTTCGAATGACTTTAGTTCAATGTGGGTATTAAATTAAATAAAATTGTTTTCTATCAGGAAGCGTAACAAATATTTCAATTAAATTTGTGTCTTTTGGTGGGTTGATAATCTTTTCGAACAAATATTGAACCAACCGTCTCTTCCAAGCTAGTATTTTGAATTCGTGCAGATGGTATCTGTTGATTCTCATTTTCTTTTGACCATGAATACAACACTAGGGCAGATAAATGATCTTTTTGAGCTTGCCTGTAGTACATGTATGCTTAGATTGTATGTGTACGCTATTTTCTTATGGCCTAGCCTATATGCACGGTTCACATCTTGCATTTCTACATATGGATCCTAATCAAAATCCAGTATAACTATCCTTGATGCCCCGATTAAGTTTATAACCTCAGAACAATGCTTGGTTGAGGCAAGTTTTATGTTTACTTCACTTTGTGGATCGTTAAATAAATTTATCAAGGTCTACCTTCGCTTCTGATCTAGCTTTCCTTGAAATGTGAAAAACGGCTTTCCTTCCACCTAATTAAAAATTGCATTCAGGATGTCTTTTATTATTTCTTGGGGTTAAATATACAGGTTAAATATCAGCACATTTACATTCATGACAATTCTGAGGCAAACAAAGCACCATGAAGAATCTTGTTTTGACACCTTCATTAGGATTTTGCACACCAGCTTTTCTATTTCCAACGGCCTAAAAAGTGTTGAGTTTAATATTAAGTTAACAAAAAGATTAAATTCCTAATTTACTTACGAGGAATTGAGGTGAAAATAGAATGAGATTCACATCTCTCAATTTGATGATATTTTTTAATCACAATGAAGTCTACACATTGCAAATTATTGGCTATAGTGAATTCATTTGAAAGATTTGAGCGACGTAAAATTTGGTATCTCGTTACATATGTTGAAAAAATTCATATCCATATAACTTATTAGTACTCTCCAGTTCACGTATTCAGAATAGCATGTGGGCCACGTCAAAATGTGCGAATAATATTTTATGGTGGGCATCATTTCAACTCCGCAAAATTTAAAATTTCCCGATATGCAAAGGTCGAGCAATATATAATTTTAGTCGTGATGTTTTCTTTTAAATTTAGTCTCAAACTTTTAATATTTTGTAGGAAGAGATTTTTTCGAACAATTTTAGTTCAATGTAAGCATTAAACTAAATCAAGTTGTTTTCCATCAGGAAGCCAAACCAAATATTTCGATTAAATTTGTGTCTTTTGATAGGTTGATAATCTTTTCGAACATATAATTAATCAACTATCTCTTCAAAGCTCGTATTTTGAATTCGTGCAGATGGTATCTTTTGATTCTCATTTTCTTTTGAGCAAGAATACAACACTAGCACAGATAAATGATCTTTTTGAGCTTGCATATACGTACATATATCCTTAGATTGTATGTGTACACTATTTTCTCATGGCCTAGCCTATATGCACGACTTACGACTTGCATTTCTACATATAGATCCTAATCAAAATCCAGTATAACCATACTTGATGCCCCGATTAAATTTATACCGTCAGAACAATACTTGGTTGAGGCAAGTTTACTTTTACTTCACTATGTGAATAATGGCTTTCCTGCCATGCATTCAACGAGTCTTTTATTACCAGCACTTTTTCATTTTTGACAGTGCTAAGGCGAACAAGCACCATGAAAAATCCTGTTTTCACACCTTCATTACGATTATGTTGAGATGTGTCCAATGCTTCATGAATAATAAATAGCTTTTTTCACACCAGCTTTTCTTACTCCAACGGCCTAAAAATCATTGAGTTTAATAGATTGTTAACAAAAAGATTAATTTCCTAATTTACTTATGAGGAATTGAGGTGAAAATAGAATGAGATTCATTTGAAAGAGTTGGAAATTATTGGGTACAGTGAATTCATTTGGAAGAGTTGAGCGACATAAAATTTGGTTTCTGGTTACATATGTTGAGAAAATTTGGAACAAAATAACTTATTTGTACTCTCCAGTTCATGTATTCAGAATAGCATGTGAGCCACACGACAAAATGTGCGAATAATGTTTTATCGAGGGCATCATTTGAACTCCACGAAATTTAAATTTTCCGATATATAATTTTGATTGTAAGGTTTTCTTTTAAATTTAGTTTCAAAATTTAAATTGTTAGTGAGAAGAGATTTTTCCGAGCAATTTTTGTTCAATGTAGGTATTAAACTAAATAAAGTTGTTTTCCACCAGGAAGCCTAACAAAATATTTCAATTAAATTTGTTTCTTTTGGTAGGTTGAGAATCCTTTCGAATTTCGAACATTTATTATAATCAACTATCTTTTCAACGCTCAGATTTTGAATTCTTGCAGATGGTATCTTTTGATTCTCATTTTCTTTTGAGCAAGAATACAACACTAGCGCAGATAAATGATCTTTGTGAGCTTGAATGTAGTACTTATATCCTTAGATTGTATGTTTACACTATTTTCTTATGGCCTAGACTATATGCACGACTTACATCTTGCATTTCTACATATGGATCCTAATCAAAATCCAGTATAACTATTCTTGATTCCCCGATCAAGTTTATACCCTCAAAACAGTACTTGGTTGAGGCAAGCTTTTCTTGTACTTCCCTCTGTGGATCGTTAAATAAATTTATCAAGGTCTACATTCGCTTCTTATCTAGGTTTTCTTGAAATGTGAAATATGGCTTTCCTGCCACCTAATTAAAAATTGCATTGAGCGGATCTTTTATTATTCATCGAGGTTGAATATACACGTTAAATATCAGCACTTTTTGATTCTTGACAATGCTGAGGCGAAAAAGCACCATGAAGAATCTTGTTTACACACTGTCCAATGCTTCAAGAATAATAAATAGCATTTTGCACACCCGCTTTTCTAGCTCCAACGGCCCTAAAAGCGTTAAGTTTAATATATAGTTAGTGTTGTGAAAATAATGTAATTGCAAGTGAACAATATCGCACACAATTAATAAAGTAGACTTATTGAATCCAGATTATCGTTCCCACGAAAACTATCCTATCTAGATACTAGTTCGATTAATCTTAAACCTAATTTATTGAAAACAATTTGAAATAACTTGATTTGAATGTTTAAACTATAACTATTAATTCTTAGAAAATAGTATGAATGCAAATATCAAGAATTTATCAAGAATGATGGTTAAAGGATTTGGATTCACGAGTTCACCATAGTTGTCATCTCTAATTTCTGCTCTCAAGATTTATTCCTAAAGTTGTATTTAGTCGACTTTACGAATTTAACCTAATTTACCTCTCTCGAGTTCAAATAAGTCCTATTTAATTAAGTCAATTATGAAGTTAGAATGGTCATTAATTAGATGCATTATTTCTCCTAAGAATTCAATTCAAGACCGCGACAACAATAAAAGTGTATCTCTACATTTTATCCAATTGCCAAATTTTACTACGTGGTCTAAATTAATAACTTACCTCTCAGTTTGTTATTATCCACAAATCAATGACAAATAATGGCCAATTATTTCAAGCATTATGAAAAGAAGTAAAATCAAAACATAATTAATTTATATTGCACCAAGAATTCTTCGTCTTCACATTCCAATCTTCAAGATCTTGGTCGTTCTTCATGTTCTTCGCCGTTCGTTCCTCCAAAATTCCTTTTTCTCTCTATTTTCTCCTATTTGTTTTATTGTTGAATATGGTATATGGAATAATGAATATAGTCTTCAATCTTCCCCTTTTTATATCTCCCAAAACTCTAATATAGTGTGGAGATCTTGTCCTCCAAGAATTACCAAATTAGTGTTTGACTAAAATAAGGAAACTAAAATTATGCGCTTAAGTCTCCGATTATTTTCTCGATAAGTCCTTCAACTTTTGGATGGTTGCGAGTTGGTCTCCATTTCCAAGTCTTCGTGCATTTTTAGCCCTTCTTTGCTCATTTTGCTATGTTTTTCTCAAATTCCATTTGAACTCGAGTTTCAACCTAAAATAATCAAATTGAGACATAATTAAGTAAAGATTTACATTAAGAATACAGACAATTGTCCATTTTTTATAGTTCTAATAAGTATAAATCGACACTTATCAAATTCTCCTAAACTTAAAGTTCACATTGTCCTCAATGTGACAAAAGAAAGCAAATCAAATAAAAAAAGTAAGAGTTAACCCGAATCAAAAAGTGTGGAGACAACATCGGACTTTCAGCTCATCAGTGAGCATCGGGAGCTGAGTCTTCGTGACACCTTTACTTTTGTACAATCCTAATGGAGAAGATTAAAATGTAAGAAATAAAGGCTTAAATTGCTATGAAGTGTCAAAAAAAAAAAAAATTGGGTTGCAAACAGCTAGGTACTGTTTGCCGCGAAAGGTCAACCATAATTTTTTTTTTTTTTTTTAAATCTGAAGGACAATGCTTAGCATAAGTTTAGAAAATATAAATTTGCTTAATTACTAAAAATCGTGAAATGTGCTCTAATTCCTAATGCAATTCAATAAACATATAAGAGATAGAGAAATGGGTTGCCTCCCATTAAGCACTTGATTTAGAGTTTAGAGGTTGACTTCTGGCAACTTTTACTCATGACAGCTTGAATTGGGCTTTGGAAGTCTTGCAGTGCTTGCAATTACCAGCTTTGCAAGATTTATCATTTGTTCTCCATGTTTAAAATCGACCCTTTTCATCTTTAATTGCTCCAACTAGTCTGCCTATATCCACATCTGGTTTGCACTTTTCTTGGCCAACTTTCACCAATTCATCAACTCTAAAACACTCTTCGAGTTCGATTGGTTGCTCGTGTACAGTGTATATACTGAATACTGCTCGTTCATCATCATGTACCCTCAAGATTAGCTCACATTTTTCAATATCAATAATGGCTCGACTCGTCACTAAGAATGGTCGGCCCAATATGACTAGCATAACCTGGTCCTCTTCGATATCAAGGACAATGGAGTCAACTGGAAAGATAAATTTATCCACCTTGGTGACCACGTCCTCAACCACACCCCGTAGGCGCTTGATTGATCTATCAGCAAGTTGCAGAGACACAGTTGTTGCTTTTACCTCTCCCAAACCTAATCTCTTGTAAACAGAAAGGGGCATCAAATTAACACTTGCGCCTAAATCACATAAAACACTAAAATTATAAAATTTTCCAACTGTGCAAGGTAATTTAAAACTCCCTGGATCTTTTAACTTGGGATGCAACTTATTTATCAGAATAGTGCTACACTCCTCAGTTAAAGCTACTGTCTCGTTTTTATCTGGTTTTCTTTTCTTGGACAATATTTTCTTCATAAATTTTAACTACAATGGCATCTACGCTAACACTTCTGCAAAAGGAATATTGATGTGCAGTATTGTGAAAACTTCAAGAAATTTCCAAACTGCTTGTCGAGCTTGTGCTTTTACAACCTCTGAAGAAATGGAATTGGTTGCACATAAGCTTCGACAGGAATTGGCGCCCTCACTTTTGATGTTTCAGCCAATTCCTTTGAAATTCCTCTTTTGATTTCGCATGTTGTTGTCCAGTTTCTTCTTCCTCAATTACCAAATGTTTGTCATTTTTCTCTAGTCTTTTCACGTGAATTTCTAGCAGTTGTACGCTGCTCCTAGTAGTGATTGCATTTACCTGTTCTTTTGGAATTGTCACTGTTTTGATAGGCAAAGTGCCTGATTTCCTATCTGACAATTGCAGGGCTAACTGGTCAATCTGAGTCCCTAATTTTTTGATAGACGCATGTTGATTTTGGCAGTTTGTATCCAGTCGCTCCAATACTTTATCAGTTTTCTACATATACTGTTGAAACATCTCCCCCAAATTTGGTTTTCTTTCTTGCTAAGCATTATTGGCATTGCCACTTTGTTGATTCTTAGACCGCCTAAAATTTGGCTGTTGCTTCCAACCCATATTGTATGTTTGTGTATATGGATTTTAATGATGATGTGTATTATTCTGCACAAAATTGACTTGTTCTAGAGAGACCAATAACATACAATCTGACGTCGAGTGGTTAGCCCCACAATTTTCGCACCTCATGCTTGCTTGGATTGCATTAACTCCTTGCGTTTGTGTTCTGACCAAGAGCTCCACCTACATTTTTAATGCAGCAAGTTGTGCATTAGTAGCTGATTAACTGTCATTGTCATGAATACCTACTACTTTTCTTAGATTGACGCGATCAGATGAAAACATGGTGTGTGTATTTTCAATCAACTCATATAGATCCCATGCTTCGTTGACATTTTTATTCGCAATAGACCTGTTTGCAGAGTAGTCCACTGTCAATTTGGATTGAGGAGATAGCCCATAGTAAAAAAATTGAGCTTGTTGGCCCTTTTTAATGTCATAGTTTGGACACTTTATGAGCAACTCCTTGAATCCGTCCCAAAATTTACGATACTTTTCCCCTCCATTTGCTGAAAAGTAGAGATTTCCAGCTTCATCTTGGCTAATTTAGTTGGAGAAAAATATTGGTTATAGAATTTTCTAGCTAAGTCATCCCACATGGTGATACTAGTGTGTAGTTCTGAGTCTAACCATTCTAATGCCCCATTCTAGGAAATAACCTCATTCTGATTGCATCATCATTTATCCCTTGAAACTAAAAGTTGTGGCATATCCGTAGAAATCTGGAAATATGAGTATTCAGGTTTTCATGTGCCTTTCCATAGAATTGCAAGTTATTGTTGAAGAGATTGATCAAATCGGCTCTCAATTGAAAGTCATGTCGACCAAAAGTACAATAGACTAAGTTTGAATGGTCAGGAACTGCTCCCGGAGTTAAGAACGGAACCGTTGGCATTAAAAAGGGCCAACAAGCTCAATATTTTTACTCTGTGCTATCTCCTTTGTATCTTGGATAGATGAGAAAAAGTTGAATATCTTGCACCAAGAATTCTTCGTCTTCACGTTCCAATCTTCAAGATCTTGGTCGTTATTCGTGTTCTTCGCTGTTCATTCCTCCAAAATTCTTTTTTGCTCTCCATTTTGTCCCTTTTTTAATTCTTGAATATGGTATATGGAATAATGAATATAGTCTTCAATCTTCCCCCTTTTATATCTCCCAAAATTCTAATATAGTGTAGAGATCTTGTCCCCCAAGAATTACCAAATTAGAGTTTGACTAAAATAAAAAAACTAAAATTCTGCACTTAAGTCTACGATTATTTGTACGATAAGTCCTTCAACTTTTGGATGTTTGCAAGTTGGTCTCCATTTCCAAGTCTTGTGCATTTTCAGTCCTTGTTTGCTCATTTTGCTTTGTTTTTCTCCAATTCTATTTGAACTCGGGTTTCAACGTAAAATAATCAAATCAACACATAATTAAGTAAAAATTCACATTAAGAATACATACAATTGTCTACTTTTGATAGTTCTAATAATTGTAAATCGACACTTATCAGTTAGCAAAATGATTCCTAATTTACTTATAAGGAATTGAGGTGAAAATAGGACGAGATTTACAAATCTATCAATTTGATGATATTTTTTAATCACAATGGACTCCACACATTGCAAATTATTGGCAATAGTTAATTCATTTGAAATATTTGAGCAACATAAAATTTGGTATCTTGTTACACATATTGAATAAATTCATATCAATATAACTGATTAGTACTCCCCAGTTCACATATTCAGAGTAGCATGTGGGCCACACAACAAAATGTGAGAATAATGTTTTATCGAGGGCATCATTCCAACTCCACAAAATTTGAATTTTCCGATGAGCAAAGGTAGAGCAATGTATAATTTTATTCGTGAGGTTTTCTTTTACATTTTCTCTCAAACTTTTAATTTTTTGTAGGAAGATATTTTTTCGAACAATTTCAGGTCAATGTAGGTATTAAACTAAATAAAGTTGTTTTCCAATAAGAAGCCAAACCAAAGATTTCAATTAAATTTGTGTCTTTTGGTAGGTAAAATAATCTTTTCAAACATATATTTAATTAACCATCTTTTCACTTTTCGAACATATATTTAATTAACCATTTCTTCAAAGCTTATATTTTAAACTAGTGAAGGTTTTATCTTTTGTTTCTCCTTTTCTTTTGAGCAAGAATACAACACTAGAGCAGATAAATGATCTTTTTGAGCTTGTTGATAGTACTTATATATGTAGATTGTATGTGTAAAAAAATTTCTTATGGCGTAGAATATATGCACGACTTACAGCTTGCATTTCTACATATGGATCCTAATCAAAATCCAGTATAACTTATGCGAGCCAAGAACCAACTTGCCAGGACTCGTTACATATTCTGGTGGGGCCAATAACGAGATCAAGAGCCAAGAAGATCAAGGATGTCATACAAGGTTTTGTTCGAGCTACGTGGGCCAAACCCAACACCCAAAGTGCAACACCAACCTTCAAAATGAGTATGACCAAGGAAGGGCCAACCTTAGTACATTTGATTCAAACTAAGGATCATATTAAAGGCATAATGGATGTTAGTAGAAGATTGGAGGGTTAAAATAAGCATGATTCAAAGTTTGGAGTCCAAAACGCGGAAGATTGGCATTTATGCCTAGGAAATGTGGGGCGATCGACCTACACCATTTTTCAAAACCAGTGGCCAAATATTTAGCCTGTTACACTGGGCGATCGCCCAGATCAAATTAAAGGCAATCCGAAATTTTTCGTATTTTTTTTCCTTTTCCAATTAGAAATCTAATTTTGTTATGTTTTTTAGTTGTTTTTGAATTAGACTAGGTTTTCATTGATTTTTGTATATATAAAAAACTCTCATTGTAGACAATTCACGATTTTGATTATTGAGAGATTAAATAAAAGTGAGATTCACTTTTCTTCCTTGTTCTTAATTTAACTAACCAAAACTTATCAAAGACTTTGTAAATCTATGTGGCATTCAAACTTGGTTTTTTGATTCAAAAAATCATTGGGTCAAGGTCTTGCAGCTTGATTTTAGCTTTCTTAGAGTTCATATCAATCTTTTTTGTGGGTTCCGAGATTTAATTATTCGCGGGTTCGCATCAGTTGATACCAGAGCTTTAGCTCTAAAATCAATTTCTATCTTTTCTTTTCTTTTTTTTTTCATCAATTTCATCTTGAGTCATATAAAAAAATAACAAAAACAAAAAATTCTCTTTCGTAATTCATCATATTGCATAAGAGTCTTTTTTATTTTTTCTTGATCAGATTCATCACATCGTAGAATCATTCAATATATATATATATATATTCTTTTCTTACACCAAAAATATTCAAGAATTGTTTGGGGCACGATCCATTTAGGCATCACAGCTAATTCTTTTCTCGTTCTTGCCTTGTGATAATTTATTTTATTAGTTTCTTGCGTTGGATAAAAAAAAAAAGCAAAAAGTCAAGAAACGCATTCTTTTGAGATTCTTGTGTTATATTTGACTAGAAACCCACACTCCATATTGTCATCTGATGGTTAAATATTCAAAAATTCTTGTTGTGATTTCTCTTCTTTAATCGTTCTCGTTGTCTTTTATGTTCTTCTTATTTTCTTGTTCTTGATCGTTGCGGAGACCGAATTCTTGATTGAGTTTAGTTAGTTGCTTATAGAACTTGGTAAGAAAAAAAACAAAGAGAGATAAAAGACAAGAATTGTGAGATTATTATTGAAAAAAAGCCAAATAGAATGAAACACAAGTGTAACACGTGAGGTTAATTTTTTATTTTATTTTATTTTACTAATTTCTATTTTTTTATCCCAAAATATCAAATAATGACAAAACAATACCTAGGGAAGAAAACAATCAATTATTTTTGCTAAAAGCCATGCAACAACAATTTGAGAGGATAAATATAGTGTTTGACGAGATGAGGGATAGAAATAAAGAGATGATGAGTAGGATGGATAAGTATGAAACGATGATTACAACCTTACTAAGGGAGCAACAACACGGGATCCCTAATGATAGGAGACATGATAGGTGTGATCATAACCCTATAGACGAATTTGACATGAGGATGACTATAATTATATGGCTGAGATGGGTAGGATGAAGCGTAGAGGAACATGAAAGGGCATCTAGAGGAGGAGACTATAGAGGCCACAATGGGGTAGATAGAAACTTGGGAATATAAAAATGAAAATACCTTCATTCCAAGGTAGGAATAACTCTGAAGCCTATTTAGAGTAGGAAATGAGGTTAGAATTAATATTTGATTGCCATATCTATTCGGAAGAGAAGAAGGTGAAATAAGCAGTAATTGAGTTCATAAACTATGCTATAATGTGGTGGGATTAATTTGTGACAAATATGATCAGAAATCATAAGAGGCTTGTAGAAACTTGGGGTGATTTAAAAGCCCTCATGAGGAGGAGATTTGTACACAGTCATTATTATACAGACCTCTATCAAAAATTGCAAAGCCTTACTCAAGGTTCAAAGAGTATAGAGGATTGCCATAAGGAGATTGAGGTGGCCATAATTAGGGCTAATGTTGAGGAGGATATGAATGCCACATTGGCTATGTTTTTAAATGGATTAAATAGTAATATAGCCAATGTAGTTGAATTACAACACTATGTGGAGTTGAAGGACATAGTGCACATAGCTATGAAGGTAGAGATGCAATTGAAAAGAAAATGGGCAGCAAGGTATTCTTTGGGATCTAACCATCATTGGAAACCAAAGTGGGATAATAATGATGAGAGTAATAGGGCTGTTTCAAAAGAGAAAACCGAACCACCGAAGGAAAATTTGGATGTAACTAGTAACAATAAACCCAAGTCAGATTTCCATCTTTATAAGAATAGAGATATCAAATATTTTAAATGTTTGGCTTCCGGACACATTGCGTCGCAATGCACAAACAAAAGGACAATGATTTTGCGTGATAATAGTGAAGTAGAAACTAAGGATGAGTGTATTAGTGATGTGATGCCTGCGTTGGAGGATGAGTGTGATAGTGACGTGATGCCTATTTCTTTAGTACAGGAATTTGAGGACGTGTTTCTTGAAGAAATGTCTAGTAGGTTACCACCTATTAGAGACATTGAATATCAAATTGAGTTTGTACCTGGAGCTGTTATTCCAAACCGAGCAGCTTATAGAAATAATATAGATGAGACAAATGAGCTTCAACAGTAACAAATTAAAAAGAAGATTAAACAATATACAGACAAAGCCAACAAAGACCGTACACTTATCTTTAAGCCTGGTGATTGAGTTTGGGTGCATATGAAGAAGGAAATATTTCCTGCCCGTAGATGGTCTAAGCTACATCCTATGGAGGATAGGTCATTTCAAGTCTTTCAGAGAATAAATGATAATACTATAAGCTTAACCTTCCATGTGAGTATAATATGTCAGCTATTTTTAATGTTTCTGATCTTTCTTCCTTTGATACAGGTAATGATTTGAGATCGAATTCTTTTGAAGAATGAGGTCTAAGCTACATCCTATGGATGATGGGTCATTTCAAGGCTTTTAGAGAATAAATGATAGCGTAATTTGCAGCCGTCGTCCCCAACCTTTGAACTTTTGGCATTTTTATCCTCATTCTTTATTTTTTGGTACCCATATCCTCAACATTTCTTACTTTGGCGACTGAAGTCCCCAACCTTTGAATTTTTGGCACTTTTATCCTCATTCTTCATTTTTTTGCACCCATATCCTCAACCTTTTTTAATTTGGTGGCTGAAATCCCCAACCTTTGAACTTTTGTATCATATTTTTTAATTTTTTAATTGAAACTTATGAAAAGTCTATTTAAAGCCAAGTTTTGTGAGTAATTTTGTCTATAAATGTTGGTTTATTTAAAAAAAACTTATTTTTAAAAATTTTAAGAGATTTTCTTTATTTTTTTGCACCCATATCTTCATTCTTCATTTTTTTGCACTCATATCCTCAAATGGAGCATTAATCAAAATATAGTTTTCTAAATAAAAATATTTATCTGAATAATACAATATTCAAAAAATAGGACTGGCCATCTACCTGAAAAAGGTAATGGGTCAAGGGTCAATGGTCAAAAAGTCGAACCAGGTCAAGCCAAGGTCGACCTTGTTTCAATTAAAAATTAATTTTGTACACCTATATCCTCATTCTTCATTTTTTTACACCCATGTCCCCATATGGAGTATTAATTAAAATATAGTTATCTAAATAAAACTATTTATCTAAATAATACAATATTCAGAAAATATGACTGGTCATCGACCCAAAAAAGGTAACGGGTCAAAGGTCAAAAGGTCAAACTGGGTCGACCTTGTTTCAATTTAAAAATTAAAAATTAATCTAAAAAATTCATAAAAATTTTAAAAATAAGTTTTTTTTAAATAAACCAACATTTATAGACAAAATTACTCACAAAATTTGACTTTAAATAGACTTTTCATAAGTTTCAATTAAAAAATTAAAAAATATGATACAAAAGTTCAAAGGTTTGGGACTTCAGCCACCAAATTGAGAAAGATTGAGGATATGAGTGCAAAAAAATGAAGAATGAGGATAAAAGTACCAAAAGTTCAAAGGTTGGGGACTTCAGCCACAAATTTAAGAAAGGTTGAGGATATGAGTGCCAAAAAATAAAGAATGAGGATAAAAGTGTCAAAAGTTCAAAGGTTGGGGACGGCGGCTGCAACCGGCTAGCTAGGACTCGTTACATATTCCGATAGGGCCAATAATGAGATCAAGAGCCAAGAAGATCAAGAACGCCATACAAGATTTTTTTCAAGCTATGTAGGCCGAAGTCGACACCCAAAGTGCAACATGACCAACCTTCAAAATGAGTATGACCAAGTAAAAGCCTACCTTACTACGTTTGATTTAAACTAAGGATCATATTAAAGGTATACTGGATGCTAGTGGAAGATTGGATGGCCAAAATAAGCATGATTCAAAGTTTGAAGACCAAAACACGGGAGATTGGAATTTATGCATGGGCAATGGCCCATGCAAAATGTGGGGTAATCATCCCACACCATTTTTCAAAACCAGTGGCTAAATGATCGCCCAGGCCAAGTATGAAGAAATCTGGATTTTTTCGTATTTTGTTTCCTTTTTCAATTAGAACTCTAATTTTGTTATATTTTTTAGTTATTTCTGAATTAGATTAGGTTCTGATTAATTTTTACATATATAAACAACTCTCATTGTAGACAATTCACAATTTTGATTATTGAGAGATTAAATAAAAGTGAGATTCACTTTTCTTTATTGTTTTTAATTACTAATCAAAATTTATCAAAGACTTTGCAAATTTTTGTAGCGTTCAAACTTGGTTCTTTGATTCAAGAAATCATCGAGTTAAAGTCTTGCGGCTTGATTTTAGCTTTCTTAGGATTCATATCAATCTTTCTTGTTGGTTCCGAGATTCAATTCTTCGCGGGTTCACATCAATAACTATCCTTGAAGCCCCAGTCAAGTTTACACCCTCAGAACAACACTTGGTTGAGGCAAGCATTAATTTTACTTCACCCTGGTGTTATGATTTGAACTCCAGAGAAGAGGAATTCCAAATTATAACCAACCAACAACTAAAATTTATAAGAAATGAGCTGAACTTTTCATTAAAGAGCTGATAATATCAGCAGAGAAGAACAATTACGGAAGAAAATGAAAAGAAAATGAAGAAGAAAGGGAACAAAAGCAAGAATTTCAGAAAAATGGTGGAAAAAGGAATCTGGAATTCTGTTATCAACAACTTGCCCTTTCTCTCTCCACAGATGCGTATATAAAACCCAAAATAGGCTAAGTCGTGTTTCTACCTATTACAACTTTAAAAAATGCAGAAATTAATTAAACTAATCCAGCTGAAGCCAAACGACGCCGTTTCCAGATTTTTGAATTTCAGTTAATTGCGGTTGGACCTCCTTCTTCTTCTTCCCCATTTCCAGCTACCAGCTTCCTGCTCCATTTCGGTTGGCTGTTCTTCTAATCCTCTTCTTTCTTCTTCATGACAACCCTCCTCCTTATCTAAACCTTGTCCCCAAGGTTTAAACGATGGATACTGCTGCTGTATTTCCTCCGAATCTTCCCAGGTTGCTTCTTCCTCCAACTGATTAACCCACTGTACTAACCATTTAACACCAGCCCTGCCTCCTTTCCTGAACATTCTAGCTTGGATGATCTTAAATGGATATTTATCTTCATATTGAGCGCTTATATCCGATGGTAAATCTGTTACATTTACAGCTTCACTCCCAATCTTTTTCTTGAGTAAGGATACATGAAAAATGGGATGGATTTTGGTACCCACTGGAAGTGCTAATCTGTAGGCAACCTCTCCAACTTTCTCTTCAACTTTGTAAGGGCCATAGTACTTTGGACTCAATTTCTGATTCTCTCTTCTTACCACGGTTTGTTGCTGATATGGGTGAAGTTTTAAGTAGACCCAATCTCCAACTAAGAATTGCCTCTCAGACCTCTTCTTATCAGCATAGTGCTTCATCCTTGCACTGGCTTGAGCTAGACACTCCTTCAGCTGCTTATTCATTCTATGTCTCTCATGTAATAATTCTTCAACAGCAGCTATGTTAGTTTGCTGATAGGGTCCCAATGCCAATTGAGGAGGAATGACACCATAGAGGGCCTCAAAAGGAGTTCTCTGAATGGCTGTATGATAGGTTGTGTTATACCACCATTCAGCCAAAGGGATCCACTTAGCCCAAGCCTTAGGTTTGCTATGAGTCATACATCTAAGGTACATCTCTAGGCACTGATTCAGCCTCTCAGTTTGCCCATCAGATTGAGGATGATATGCTGTAGTCAACTGTAATTTGGTGCCCAGCAGTTTAAACAACTCTTGCCAGAATGAGCTGGTAAAGATCCTATCCCTGTCTGAAACCATGGACTGAGGAAGACCATGTAATTTGCTAATATTGTCCAGGAATAACTGGGCCACCTTCTTTGCTGTAAAAGGGTGAGATAGTGTAATGAAGTGCCCATATTTTGTAAATCTATCTACAACCACCATTATAACATCTTTCCCTTCAGATTTAGGTAGCCCTTCTACAAAATCTAAAGAAATGTGACTCCAGGATTGTTGTGGGACTGGCAAAGGCTGAAGGAGACCTGGGTAAGGAGTATGTTCTCCCTTACATCTTTGACACACATCACATTGTAAAACTTCCTTCTTTATATCTCCTGTCATGCCTATCCAAAAGAAATTTTGTTTAGCCCTCTTGACACTTGCCTGCACTCCAGAGTGACCCCCATCTTGGGATGAATGAATACATTGTATCAACTTCCTCCTAATGTCTCCTCCACTGCCAATATATAGCTTGCCCTGGTGTTTAAGTACTCCATTGTAGTATTGGTAAGATGGATCTGCTTCTGGATCAATCACCAAGGATTGAATTTTTTCAGCTGCTAGATTGTCCCCTTCATAGCTGTGGATTACTTCTTGTACCCATGTAGGTGTTACTTGGGTTATAGCATTATACTCTCCTTCTTCTCTTCTGGACAGAGCATCTGCCACTACATTTTCCACTCCCCTTCTATATTGTATTTCATAATCCAAACCCATAAGTTTAGTGAGCCATTTCTGTTGCAATGGGATAGTGATCCTTTGTTCCAGTAGGTACTTCAATGACTAGTGATCTGTTTTAATCACAAAGTGGTGTCCCTCTAAATAGTGTCTCCATTTCATCACAGCAGTCACCAGAGCCAACAATTCTTTCTCATATATTGACATCCCCATGTTCCTTTGTCCCAAAGACTTACTGATATAAGACAGTGGCCTCCTATTCTGCATCAGAACAGCCCCTATTCCTCCATAGCAGGCATCAGTTTCTATGATGAAAGGCTGGCTGAAATCTGGTAGAGCAAGCACAGGAGTGGTACTCATGGCCATCTTGAGGTTATTAAAAGCTGTCTCAGCTGCTGCAGACCACAAGAAATTGTCCTTCTTTAAGAGATCAGTCAATGGTTTGGCCAAAGTTCCATATCCTTTCACAAACTTTCTATAATAGCCTGTTAACCCCAAAAACCCTCTTAGCTGCTTAAGGTTAGCTGGTGATGGCCATGACTGCATAGCTTCAACCTTTTTTGGATCTGCTGAAACCCCATGTTGATCAATTATGTGCCCCAAGTATTCTACTTTAGTTTGCCCAAAACTGCATTTGCTAAATTTGGCATACAACTGATGTTGTCTTAGTAACTGCAATACACTCCCCAAATGTTCCATATGACTGGCCATGTCCCTACTATATACCAGAATGTCATCAAAAAACACCAAAACATACCTCCTCAGCTGATCCATAAAGATCTCATTCATCAACCCTTGAAATGTAGCTGGTGCATTTGTCAACCCAAATGGCATTACTTTAAATTCATATAAGCCATGATGAGTTTTAAATGCTGTCTTGTAAACATCCTCAGTGTTCACCCTTATCTGGTGGTAGCCAGCCCTGAGATCTATTTTAGAGAAATACCTAGCACCATTCAATTCATCAATCAATTCATCAATAAGTGGCAGAGGGTATTTGTCCTTCACAGTTAGGTTGTTGAGTTGCCTGTAGTCTACACAAAATCTCCAGCTACCATCCTTCTTCTTTACTAACAACACTGGAGAAGCAAAGGGACTATTGCTAGTTTGAATCAGTCCAGAAGACAGCATCTCTTTCACCAGTTTTTCCACTTCAGTTTTCTGAATGAATGGGCATCTATAAGGCCTAATTTTGAAAGGTTGTGCCCCCTCCTTGAGTGGAATATGATGGTCATGGGTTCTAGCTGGTGGCAAACCTTTAGGTTCCTCAAATACATCACTAAAATCAGATATGATGGGCTTCAATTCTTCTGGAGTTTCTGTCAAATCTTCTCCTGAGATTGTACATAATTGCCCCATTACTCCATAATTTTGTTTAGCCATCAGGGATTTCATTTGTATCCCAGTAATCATGTCCAGGTTGCTGTTGGTGACTCCACTGCTCAATGTTACCTGACTCCCTTTATTAGCAAAACTAATACATCCCAGATTGAAATCAAAGGTCACTGGCCCAAATTGGCTAAGCCAGTTAACCCCTAACACCATGTCACTACCTCCCAATTTAAGTGATTTGAGTTTAAACTGAAACTCCATACCCTGCATTTGCCAACTCACTGGAGGATAGACTGACCTGCTTTCCAACTTTTGCCCATTAGCCACGGTTACCATCAATGGGTTGGACAGGTTATCTTGGTAACCCAAAGATCTACTCAGCCTCTCATCAATGAAGCTGTGGGTGCTCCCACTGTCTATTAGAATAGATATCTTCCTCCCTTTAATTTTTCCTGGTATCCTGATTGTCTTGTGCTGTATACTCCCTACTAGGGCATCAAGTGAGATTTGCATGATCTCTTCTTCTTCCTCCTCATTAGTTTCCCCCTTCTCCTTCCCCTCATCATCCCTATCCTCTTCCTCACTCTCCTCATTAACGACCATATAATTCAACATCCTGTTTTTACATATATGCCCTGGTGTGTATTTTTCATCACATCTAAAACAAAGTCCCAAGGCTCTTTTGGTTTGTATATCAGTAGGGGTAATGGTTTTGTATGGTAAGGTTGGCGATCTTTTTGGAGGTGGTTCAGGTGATTTTTGAGGGTCAGTTGGATTTTTGGGGTTGGGGATAAATCTGTTTGGTTTTTGGGTTTTACTCAAGGCTAAAATAGTGGTCTCTTGTAGTAGGGCAGTTTCAAATGCTTGTGTTAAGGTTGTGGGTTTAATCATCTTCACCATGGACTTAATCTCCCCCTTCAATCCACTGGTAAAGACACTAATATAGTAGGAGGTAGGTAGGTTAGGTAGTGATTGCATAGTTTGGGCTTTAAGATCCTCAAATCTCTCCATGTACTCAGCCACCCCTCCATACTGCCTGATCTTACAAAATGTTTCTATCACCTCTTCCCCAGTGATTTCAGCAAACCTTCTACATATCTCAGTCGTCAATACAGCCCAACTTGCATTTGGGTTACTAGATAGAAATCCATGGAACCATATATCAGCCCTACCCTTCAAATACATCTCAGCAATGCCTACTTTTAACTCCTCAGGCACTTGGTGAAGTTGGAAGTATTTGTTGGATTTCCTCACCCATTCTCTCGGGTTATCCCCTCCAAAGACTGGAAAATCAATCTTGGGTAATTTAGTGTAGCCCTTCTCTTCGTTAAATCCTCTCTGATTAGGGAAATTTCTGATTTCTCCTTCAGTCTCCTGAATCTCAGAACCACTGCTAGCACCCTCAACCTGCTTATTCCTTTGGTCATTTTGATTCACACTCATCTTAGCCATCATAGCTACCAGGGATTCATACTTAGAGTTTATATCCAGCAATACATCCTCCACCCTATCATGTTTACGACATAGATCCTTAAGGACTTTATCAGAGGAATCCATCTTACCAGCCAAGTTAGAATAAGCAAGACCCAGGTCACTGAGGTCCTTATCCATCTTCTTGAGGTGCTCCTCAGTCGCCTTTTGTCTAGTTTCCATGGTTGTGTCTCCAGAAATCTTTAAGGCTTTGATACCACTTGTTATGATTTGAACTCCAGAGAAGAGGAATTCCAAATTATAACCAACCAACAACTAAAATTTATAAGAAATGAGCTGAACTTTTCATTAAAGAGCTGATAATATCAGCAGAGAAGAACAATTACGGAAGAAAATGAAAAGAAAATGAAGAAGAAAGGGAACGAAAGCAAGAATTTCAGAAAAATGGTGGAAAAAGGAATCTGGAATTCTGTTATCAACAACTTGCCCTTTCTCTCTCCACAGATGCGTATATAAAACCCAAAATAGGCTAAGTCGTGTTTCTACCTATTACAACTTTAAAAAATGCAGAAATTAATTAAACTAATCCAGCTGAAGCCAAACGACGCCGTTTCCAGATTTTTGAATTTCAGTTAATTGCGGTTGGACCTCCTTCTTCTTCTTCCCCATTTCCAGCTACCAGCTTCCTGCTCCATTTCGGTTGGCTGTTCTTCTAATCCTCTTCTTTCTTCTTCATGACACCTGGCTCATTAAATAAATTTATCAAGGTGCTTATGATCTGGATTCTGGCTTTGCCTGAGATGTGAAAAATGGCTTTCGTGCCACCTAATTAAAAATTGCATTCAGGGGGTCATTTATTATTTCTCAAGGATGAATATACAGGTTAAATATCAGCACTTTTTCATTCTTGACAATCTTGAGGCGAACAAGCACTGTAAAGAATCTTGTTTTCACATCTTCAATAGGAATAAGTTGAGATGCGTCCTATGCTTCAAGAATAATAAATAGCATTTTGCACACCAACTTCTCTTGCTCCAAAGGCCTAAAAAGCGATGAGTTTAATATATAGTTAACATAAAGATTAATTTCCTAATTTACTTATGAGGAATTGAGGTGAAAATAGAATGAGATTCATAAATCTCTCAATTTGATGATATTTTTTTATTTATTCACAGTGATGTCTACACGTTGCAGATTATTGGCTAAAGTGAATTCATTTGAAAGACTTGAGCGACATAAAATTTAGTTTCTCGTCACATATGTTGAAGAAATTCATAGCAAAATAACTTATTAGTACTCTCCAAGTTCACGTATTCAGAATGGCATTTTGTCCACATGACAAAATGTGTGAACAATGTTTTATCGAGGGCATCATTTCAACTCCACGAAATTTTAATTTTCCAATGTGCAAAGGTCAACCAATATATAATTTTATTCGTGAGGTTTTCTTTTAAATTTCGTCTCAAACTTTTAATTTTTAGTAGGAAGAGATTTTTTCAAACGATTTTAATTCAATGTAGGTGTTAAACTAAATAAAGTTGTTTTCCATCAGGAAGCCTAACCAAATATTTCAATTAAATTTGAGTCTTTTGGTAGGTTGATAATCTTTTCGAACTTGTTTAATCAACCATCTATTTAAAGCTCGTATTTTAAATTCGTGCATATGGTATAAAGCGTCAAAGCTAGGCGCTTCATTCTAAAAGGCGTACAACGGTGCAGAGGAGGAAAAAAAGGGCGGTAGATGATAATGAGAAAAAGCCCGCGTCTGGAAGAGTTTAGTTGATAAGATTCACTCACATGAAGAATTCAAGTGAATTTGTTTTTGAGTTCAAAGAAGACGCCTCCAACTACTTAGGCTTATCTTTTGATTCTCATTTTCTTTTGGGCAAGAAAACAACACTAGCGCAGATAAATGATCTTTTTGATCTTTAGTACTTATATCTTGGATTGTATTTGTACAATATTTTCTTATGGCCTAGTCTATATGCACAACTTATAGCTTGCATTTCTACAAATGGATCCTAATCAAAACCCAGTATAACTATCCTTGAAGCCCCGAATAAGTTTATACCCGCAGACGAACACTTGGTTGTGGCAATCATTCATTTTACTTCACTCTATGGATCATTAAATAAATTTATGAAGGTCTACCTTTGCTTCTTATCTAGGTTTCCTTGAAATGTGAAAAATGGCTATCTTGCCACCTAATTAAAAATTACATTCAGCGAGTCTTTTATTATTTCTCGAGGTTGAATATACAGGATAAATATCAGCACTTTTTCATTCTTGACAATTATGAAGCACCATGAAGAATTTTGGTTTTGTTGGGAATTGAGACAAATTCCTTTATTGCCCACAAGATCCTTGTCCAAAGAAAAATAACGAAAAAACATAAAAATATTAAAGATAGAGAAAGATTTACGAACTATCAAAACTTTCACTATATGAAAAATTGTTACAATCATATATATTTCATCCACCCAAATTCCCAAGTATCTCAAGAAAAATAATAGCCTAAGCTTTACCGCACCCACCAATTTCTACTCTTTGTACAATCCACAAAGAAAACAAGAAAAATAATTATGATGTTAGGCTTACAATTTTTCTCTCAAAAACCCTCAAGCCACACCTACAAAAGAGAATAAACCACGTCAATTTAAAATTAACGTATGACCTAATTTTCTTCCGAGTTTCGACTGCCAAGGAGTCCAAGATTTGGAAACTTGTTCAATTTTAGTCGACCTCGATGTCTTCCAAGTTTCGACTACCAAAGTGTCCAAGATTTGAAAACTTGTTCAATTTTAATGGACCTAGATGTCTTCTATGTTTTGAATACCAAATTTTGAGAAAATATCCCAACAGTTTTCACACCTTCATTAGGATCAAGCTGAGATGCATCCTATGCTTCAAGAATAATAAATAGAATTTTGCACACCAGCTTTTCTTGCTTCAAAGGCCTAAAAAGCATTGAGTTTAATATATAGTTAACAAAATGCTTCATTCCAGTTTTTACTTAATGAGGAATTGAGATGAAAATAAAATGTGATTCACAAATCTCGTTACATATGTTGAAGAAATTTAGAGCAAAATAACTTTTAAGTATTCTCCAGTTCATGAATTGAGAATAGCATGTGGGCCAAACGACAAAATGTGTGAATAATGTTTTATTGAGGGCGTCATTTCAACTCCATGAAATTTGAATTTTCTGATGTACAAAGCTCGAGCAATATACATTAAAATGAAAGATCTTGCTATGCGATCATGATTTATTCTCATCCCTTATTTCCTTCAATTTACCCGTCTATTACATTGTAATTGTCCAAATCAAATCAATTTTATCAATTGTAATTACTAGATTTCTTTCTTTCACACTTTTGTAACTTTTGTATATATACCCATGTAATTCTTCTTCGACTGAAATATACAGAAAATTCACGAATCCACTTTTTCTCTCAAATACCAAATTTTACATGGTATCATAGCCAGGTTTTGAGAAACGATTTCCATTGCAACCATGGATGAAGTGACTAAGAAGGCAGAGATGACAACCACCGAATCGGACCAACTAGCCCTGCACTATTCTGACCATCCTGGTTTGGTCCTCGTCTCCAAATTACTAGATGGGAAGAACTATGGCCAATGGAGCCGCAGAATGCGAATAGCTCTAAGTGCCAAGAACAATCTCAGATTTATCACTGGGATAATCAATGCACCAGCAAAAACTGATGTCAAGTTTCCCATATAGAGCGCTATAACCATATGGTACTTTCATGGATTCTCAACTATGTTTACCCAGATATTGCTAGTAGTGTTATTTATGCAGAAACTACGATCGATGTGTGGAATGACCTACACAATAGGTTTTCTCAAGGGAATGACTCCTGGTTCTATCAAATTTGCCAGGAGATCATAGAACACCTACAGGGACATCAATCTGTCTCAATATATACTATATGAAGATGAAAGAACTTTAGGATGAATTGGCCTCCTACCATGGTACAATCACCTGCACTTGTGGGTGTCGAAAGGGTCTTGTTGAAAGGTAAGAAAATGAAAGGGTTATGCACTTCCTTGTGGGGCTGAATGATTCTTTCTCAACGGTTCGTGGATCCATACTCATGATGAACCCTCTACTCGACACCAAGAAGATCCATGCCCTTGTCTTGTAGCATTAGAGACAACTGATGTAGCCGCCAAGCGAGATATCTCTGGACAGCATGCTTCCCAATGGTCTGAGCCAAAACTGCAAAATCAATTAACTAGAAGCTCAAATCGATCGATTGGTGGAAGCCAAAAAGACCTACGCTACTCCCATTGCAACATGAATGGCCACACCATCGACCACTTCTACTTTATTCATGGTTTTCCTCCTGGACACAAGCTATATGGAAAAGATGTCAAACCAAGAGGAAAGAAGTTCACCAATTCTCTAATATTTTTGAATAAAGAAATGTTGGAGACTAAACAATTCACATCCAATGTGTATGACCAAATCACGGCTCTTCTTCGTAAGGATACTGGTAACACTAAATTCCTTATCAATACTTCCGGTACCTATTTCTCATCTACTTATACGAATTGCACATGGATAATAGATAGTGGCACCACCAATCATGTATCTAAAATTCCACCAATTACAAATTGATTTGCCTCCAAATTCACCTCTGTTCAATTACCAAATGGAGGACATGCAGAGATTAAACCCATTGGATCATGAAACTTTACAATAATATGACTATTGACAACATGCTACATCCTAAATTTCAAAGTGAATTTACTTTCCATTAGCAAACTTACACGATGTTTAAGTTACAATATGACATTCTACCCTGATTTTTGTGTGATGCGGGATTTAACTGCAAAGGGAATGATTGGACTAGGCAAGCACAGTAATGGGCTCTACTATCTCGCAGATAATCGGACCTCGCCTTCATCCAACAACATCCATCACACATCTAGCCTTTAGCATCAATGCCTCAGGTATCCTTCAACCACCCCACTTCAATTATTATCTAAAACTATTCCAGGTGTTGGGGACCACATAAAATCTATTCTTATTCTGGGGCTAGACATTTTCTAACTACCGTGGATGATTATTCTAGATACATTTGGATTTATCTCATGCGCTACAAATCTGAAACATACTCAATTGTTAAAAAAATTGTTTAGGTTAGAACACAATATAACCACAAGATTAGGTCCGATAATGGGGAAGAGTTTCTTTCCTTACAGGCCTTTTTCAATGGCAACGGTACTAATTTTCAAAGATATTGCACTTATACAGCTCAACAAAATGGGGTCGTAGAGCACAAGCACTGCCATCTTATAAATATAGCATGAGCATTACGTTTTCAAGCCAGTCTACCTTTAATATTTTAGAGATAACATGTTCAAACAGCTTGCTACCTCATTAATCGATTACCCACACCTCTCTTATAAAACAAAACACTATTTGAGCACTTACACAAAAGGCCACCCTCCCATTCCCACCTAAGAGTATACGGTTGCTTATGATTTGCAACAAATCTACAACCTACCCATAAGTTTGATAGTCGTGCACATCATTGTGTTTTTCTCAGATATCCACCGGGGCAAAAGAGATATTGTGTCTATGATTTAAATGATAGGAAATTCATTACCTCCCGAGATGTCATCTTCCATGAGACCACTTTCCTGTATTCCACCATTTATCATTCGGACCCAAATGACCTTTCCACGCTGCCATTACCCATAAACATCACCAATGACACATCCACACCTTACCCCAAATACAATTACCCAAATCCACCACAATACATCCCTCAAACACCATAGAATGAGCCTCAAAATGAACCCCACAAGATCAGTCATTTGAAACCACTTCCAAGATGGACACTTTTCCAACCGGTCATCCAAATAATTTTAACCGACTAACTTGACCATCTGAGACACTATCAGTTTCTGAAACAAGCTTCATCGATCGACCGAAAAGCTCTAACTAGTTTATTATAGAGGCAAAAACAGCTCCTCGAAATTCTACTCAGCGAATCTGTCCACCAACCTACCTACGAGACTACACAATTAACCATACTCGTCTCTTCTAGTTAAATCAAGCACGCATCACTTCCTGTTAAGCTATGATGCACTGATACGAATACGCATGTCTGATACGACACGTATTGAATACGTCGACACGCGATTTTTGAAATAATACTGACACCGATACGCCGCCGATACATCAATTAAATTTTTTTAATTTAATTTTTTTAATTTTATAGCCTAAAAAAAATAAAAATTTCTATAATTATTGCATAAAAAACAATACTAAAACATGATTAACTCATTTTAACATTAACAAACAAATAATTAGCCCATTTAAAATCTTGATCGGCTTATAAAGATTGACCTATTATTTATAAACCTTAAACAAATATCCGATGAAGTGTCCGATACGTGTCCGACACCGACACGCTGGTGGTGATGGAGTGTCCGTGCTTCTTAGCTGTTAAGATACATATCATATTCTAATCTTTTACATGCTCATCAAACTTTTTGTTTTAATGTGTTTCACTTGGTCGAACCAGAAACATATGAACAATATATGAACAGGCATTTACAGATCCCAAATGGATGGAGGCAATGGAGGCTGAAATCACAGCTCTTGAGGCAAACAAGACTTGGTCCCTTGCACCACTACCATTAGGTCACCATCCCATTGGTTTCAAATGGGTCTTCAAAATCAATTGTAACTCTAATGGCACCATTGAACGATACAAAGCTCATCTGGTTGCCAAGGGGTTTACTCAATGTGAAGGCATTGACTACACAAACATTTGCCCTTGTAGCCAAGCTTACTACTTTTCAGTGTTTCTTGCCATTAGATTGGTTCATGGTTGGGGACTCTATCAAATGGATGTCCAAAATGCCTTTTTACATGGGGGCCTTACTAAATAAGTATACATGCATCCCCATTCGGGTCTTCATCGACAGAGAGAGCCACTTGTATGTCGACTTCATAAGTATTTATATGGGATGAAGCAAGCCACACGATCTTGGTTCTACAAATTACTCACTGTCATCAACACATTTGGTTTTCAACAATCTCGGGGTGGTTATTCTCTCTTTACAAAAGGTGTGAGGAAACTCTTTTACAGCCATCCTCTTAAACATTGATGATATAATTATTACAGGGAGTGATCCCAATGTTATTAATGATGTAAAGATCTTCCTTGGGACTTGCTTCAAATTGAAGGATTTAGGGGCATTGAAATATTTGTTTGATCACTTTATAGGTGCTTCAGTATTTTCAAAAATTGACTTGTGGTCGGGCTGTCATCAACTGAAAATCAGGCCATTGGATATACCAAAGTCAGCATTTAGAATTTGCAATGAGCATTATGAATTTACAGTAAGGCCCTTTGGACTGACGAATGCTTCGGAGGTATTTATAGATTTAATGAATCGAGTATTTCATCAGTATTTAGATCAGTTCGTCATTGTATTCATCGATGACATCCTGATTTGTTCTAGAAATTCTGAGCAACATCAAGAGCATCTGATGACAGTATTAGAAACTTTGTAGAGGGAAAGGTTGTATGTTAAATTCCAGAAATGTAAATTTTGTGTACACCGAGTAGGGTTATTTAGTCATGTTGTGACAGCTAAGGGAATTGAAGTAGATCCAGCAAAAGTTTGCTTTGTCAAATTGGCTGGCACCTTCAAATGTTGGAAAAGTGAAAAGTTTTCTTGGTTTAGCATGTTATTATCGACATTTCATAGAAGGGTTTTCCAAAATAACTGATCATATGACGCAATTGGCATGAAAGGATGTTAAGTATGTTTGGTCCGAAAAATGTGAACGGAGTTTTGAAGAGTTTAAGGACAAGTTAGTATATGCACCAGTACTAGCTTTTTCCAAAGGTTCAGAAGGCTACTACGTGATTTACAGTTATGCATCAAAGCTCGGTTTAGGATGTGTGTTGATGCAACATAGAAAGGTAATAGATTATGCTTCAAGATAGTTTAAGCAGTATGACCAGAATTATCCGACACATGATCTTGAACATGCAGTGGTAGTTTACGCTTTGAAAATTTGGTGCCACTACCATTATGGAAACAATTGTGAGATTTACACCGATAATAAGAGTCTCGAGTACTTTTTTACCCAAAAGGAGTTGAATATGAGACAACGATGGTGGTTGGAATTAGTAAAAAAACTACAATTGCACTATCTTCGACAACGACGGGTAAGGCAAATATAGTCGCGGATGCTCTAAGAAGAAAGAATATGGGTCAGTTGTCTACACTGCAATCCACACAAGATAAATCAAGAACTTTGAGAATATGAAAATTGAAGGTTTAGCACCGCCACTACGAACATCGACATTGATATCAAGTCCGATAGTAAAGTCGACACTCAGAGATATAATTGTGGCAGCTCAGAAGGAAGATTCTTTCTTAGAAAAGATCTAGGCTGAATCGAAAAGAGGAAAGAGTTTGAAATAGTTGAGGTCAAAGCATTGATGTTCAAATGTCAGTTATGTGTGCCTAAGGATGAAGGTCTGAGAAATGAAATTTTATCTAAGACTCATTCCGCTCCGTACGTCGTACATCTAGAAGAAACCAAAATATATAAATATTTACGTAATACATTTGGTGGAGAACACGTGAAAGGAGTTGTAGCTCGTTTTATGTCAAAACGTTTGGTATGTCAACAAGTGAAGGCATTAGAGGACGTCAGGACAGTAAATCCAATGGATATACCGTAGTAGAAAGGGGAGAAAATCGCAATGGATTTCGTTTTGAGTTTTCCTAGATCGGCAAGAGTTCATGATGCCATCTGGGTTGTAGTAGACCATTTGACAAAATCTACGCATTTCTGCCAATTCGAATAAATTTCAGTTTCAAGCAGTTAGCACAGTTGTATGTCTAAGAATTTGTCCGACTTCATGGAGTACCAGCGTCCATTATATCAGAACGAGACTAGAGGTTTACCTCAAATTTCTAGAAAATTCTTCAAAGAGTTTGGGTACTAAATTGAAATTTAGCACAGCTTATCATCCTCAGACTAGCGAGCAATTAGAACGAACTATTCAAAACCTTAAGGATATGTTGAGAGCATCTGTCTTAGATTTAGGTGGTAATTGGAAAAGTCACCTACCGTTGGTGGAGTTCGCTTACAATAATAATTTCTAAGCTACCATCAACATGGCACCATATGAGGCAATGTATTGTCGTCGATGTCATTTGCCAATTTGTTGGGATGAAGTTGGCGAAAGAATAATTTTGGGCCTACAGTTGGTTGAGAAAACAGTGGAAGCGATAGATAAGATCAGGTCCAAATTAAGACAGCACAAGACCATCAGAAAAGTTATGATAATCAAAGAAGAAAATATTTAGAATTCAGGGTCAGCAAAAAACTTTTTCTAAAGGTGGCCCCTGTGAAAGGAATATTGCGTTTTCGTAAAAAATGAAAGTTGAGACCACGATTCATCAGCCCATTTGAGATTCTTGAGAAAAATATAAATGTGGCGTATCGTCTGGCATTGCCACCCGAGCTCTCGGCAATGCACGACGTATTCTATGTTTCAATGCTAAGGTAGTACGTGCATGATCATACGCATGTGGTAAATTATGAAACGTTGGAATTAAAGAACGAGATGACTTACAAGGAAGCATCTGTTGTGGTTCTAGATAGAAAAGTCCATGCTCTGAAAAACTGAGAGATCCCTTTAGTCAAGGTTAAGTGGGGTAGGCACGAGAAGGATGGGGTCACTTGGGAAAAAGAAGATATCATAGCTAAGTATCCGGACCTCGTAAACCAAGTAAGTTAAATTTCAAAGATGAAATTATTTTAAGTAGGGAAGGTTGTAGCGACCGTAAAAATTTTCATCTTTTAATTTCAAGAAAATAAAATTTTAACTTTCGACGTCGCTACGAACCTACTAGTACGTTCTAAATATTTTAATCGAGTTAATTTGTGCACGTGTTTACCTTTTATTTTTATGTGACAAAATTGAAATTTCATTAATCACATCAACTAATTTAATTTTTTTAACCCAATTTTTTTTTTCTCAAATAAATTTTGGATTAATAGTAAACTAATTGTTTAAATTTAAATAATAAAAAAAAAATCAACGGAAGTCTAACACTTCACGTCTAATCTTCAGTCCTTTTGTTCATCTTAGTTGCGACATTTTTCTCAACCATTTTTCATTTAGAATTACCTCATTTATCATACCCTTCTTCTGCTAGAAAATCATCTCCAAACAACCCCTTAATTCTCACCAAATAACCACACCAATCAACCCCTTAAACCCTGCAAATTGTTAACTCCAAACAACCCCTAAAGACTAAGGAAATAATCTCCCACTTCCTCTCCACATTGCAGCCACTCTTCCCTCTTGATCATCATTTCTTTACCCGCCATCTTCCCACTTATTGCAGCTATATTATCTCCAACTAAACTGCTGAAAAACATCTCCAATGTTCCTCTGAACTTGCTGAAAAACCATCACAAGTATTTACAGTTCAAATCTTGTAATTTTGGCATTGTCTTTAAGCCAAAAACATCAATCAGGGGCAGGCCATTCAAATTTTGTGGTAGAATTTGCCAATGTTCCTGAGGTAGAAACCATCAGGTTCATCTTCAAAGCCTCAAATATCGTCGTAAAATATGAGCCTCTATTGGCTGGAATTCGCCTTGCAAAAGAAATGCAGGTGAAGAGGCTGTCAGTAGGGCACTAATTCCTAATTGGTGGTATGCTAAGTTAACAGAAACTTCACCGTAATATAGAATGGGATAGCTTATTTAAAGCTGGTAAGAGAGGTTATCCCACGATTTGATAAATTTGAACTCATTCAAGTCCTAAGGGCCAACAATGACAATACTGATACCCTGTCTAAAGTGGCAGGTAGCATTGATTCAAAGCTCCTGATGCGAACCCACGAAGAATTGAATGCTCAGAACCCATAAAAGGTTTGATTTAAACCCCAAGAAAGCTAAAATCTGGTCGAAGAACTTGACCCGATGATTACTTGAATCAAAGAACCAAAGTTATAAACGCCACAAAAGAAATCTTTGATGAGTTTTAGGTTAATTCATTTAAGAACTCGGAAGAAAAGTAAATCCTTACATTTAATTAATCTATCAAAATAAAAGATCAAAGTTCTAATTGTTTACAATGAAAAGTACTTAAATAATAAAAAGTCCAATTCGAAAATATAACTAAAAACTAATCAAAATAGAGTTCTAAATGAAAAAGGAAACAAAAATATCAAAATTCCCAGATTTTTCCCTGTAAATGCTTGGGCGATCGCCCAGTGTAAGTCTAGGAGATTGCCCAAGTTTAAGCATTTCCATTCTGCGCCAAAAAAGTGACCTTGGGCGATCGCCCAAGGTTTTGCCTGGGCGAGCCCAAGCCATTTTTTGGCCTTCCTCGTTTTTAACCTCTAACTTTGTTTTATGCTTAATCTAGTCATCCAATCTTCCATTAGCCTCCGATGTGCCTTGAATATTGTATTTAGCTTAAGTCAAATGTACCAAAGGTCCATGGCTTGCATGGATCGCATCAGCTCCTCAAAGTGGTCCTGATCGAGCTCTTGGCCAGACCCTCGATCGAAGCCAACTCCAAAGTAGAGCCTCATGGATGGAGCCTATCTTTACTTTCTTGAAAGATCTGGCTCTGCCTAATGATAGAGAAGAGACTCGGAAGTTGAGAAGAATGGCCATCCACTTGGTTTTGCAAGATGACATCCTCTATAAAAGAGTGTTTTCCATGCCCCTTCTCAGATGTGTAAGTGGCGAAGAAACTAATTATGTCCTAAGGGAAATTAATGAAAGAATATGTGGTAACCACACTATAGGCTTGGCTCTAGCTCAAAAAGTCCTGAAATAAGGATATTTATGGCCTTCCATGAAAAGAGATGCCTCGCTTCACTTGTGGAAATGCTATAAATGTCAGTGCTATTCCAAGATTCCATACCAGCCTCATCAAGAGATGACCGCCGTAACCAGCCCCTAGCCCTTCACCAAATGGGGGATTGACTTTATAAGTCCCATGTCCAAAAGAAGAGGCAACACATGCTACGCTATAGTCTCCATTGATAACTTCACCAAGTAGGTCGAAGTTGAACCTGTGATGAAGATCATCGAGGCTAACACCTCCAAGTTTATTTAGAAAAACATCATCTGCAGGTTTGGAATTCTCCACTCCCTAGTGTTTGACAACAGTAGACAAATTGATAATAAGAAGATTCAAGGCTGTGCGAGGAGCTCAGCATTGCAAAGCACTTCTCTAGCCCACATCACCCCCATCAAGGCAACGGTCAAGTAGATGTTGTTAACAAGACTATCAAGTATACTCTCAAGCAAAATTATTAAGTATCTAAGGGAGCTTGGGAGGATGAACTGCCTCATGTCCTATGGGCGATCAGAACCACTACAAGGATAGTAATGGGGAAAACCTCCTTCTCCATGGCGTATGGGTTCAAGGACATGAGCCTAGTAGAGATAGGAATCTCTTTGCCTCATTGCCAGTTCTTCCACAAAATCACCAATAACGACATGATGCAAACAAAGTTGGACCTTTTAGATGAATGAATGGACAACTCCCAAATAAAATTGGCTGCATATCAAAGAAAAGTGACCCGATTCTTCAACAATAAAGTAAAGAAGTGAGCGTTTCACATTGACAACCTGGTCTACAGAGGGTGTTCTTATCCTCTAAAGAACCCAGGACCGGGATGCTGCGCCCTAATTGGGAAGGCCCTACCACGTCTTCAAAGAAGTCCACTCCAAGACGTACCAGATTGAAGATGTGGCTGGTAAGAATCAATCCCACCCCTGGAATGCTGAGCACCTACGCTAGTATTATCAGTATGCCCATTTTATCTAATTACCGAGGCTATAATCCTTGCCTATGTTGTTTAAGTTCCTAATGCTTAAGTTAAAACAAGTTTAGCCCCCTCTAAAGAAGAGGCTCTAGCTTGTAAAATATTTGATTAAGTATTTTTAGTTCGCAAGTGTTTCTTTTACTTGAAGACCTCTAAGAAAAGACGGCAACATTGAAAATATTTATAGGAGCTCGATATTTATCAATCAAAATTTAATTGAGTCATTTTTACTATTCTCTTGAAAGTAAACACTTGCATTTCATCAAGTCATTCCTTCTCTCCTAGCTCCATGGGAGAGAATTTAGCCTCCATAGAAGCGAGATCCAAATATAGGTACTCAGAACGAAGAGCATCGAGCACTTTTTGATGACTAATGCTTGCAAATTAGTTAGAGAAGTTGGGAATATGCCTCAGTATTATAAAGGTTGGCAGTCAACTCCATCTCAGAAAGGGAAGTTGGCAGTGAACTCCACCTTGGCTTTTCCTAACTTCTCTTCCAAACTCTTTTTCTCAGCCAAAAGATTGGTATACGTCCCCTCCATGTCCAGCTTTTCCTTTGCAAAAATTTCCAAGTCTGATTTCAACTTGACAACCTTTGCCTCCTTGGCTATCAGCTCCTCAGATAGCCTGACCACCTCCTTCTGGTGAGAGGAAGACTTTTCCATCAGCTTTTCTTCTCTTCAGTCGCCCTTTCGAGAATAGGCGATCTACTGGGCATTCAAGCTGTCATCCAGCCTCTTTGTCAACACTACAATACTGCCATCCACCTCCACCAACTCTTGTTGAAACTTCTCACTGCCATCTATAGAGGTCCCCCACCACCTTGTCTTTACTTCCGGTAGTAGCCTTATCCAATGCCACCACCCCCGTGGCTCTGATGGACAACTTTCTCTGCTTCAAATATGGGGGTAGACTATGGTATCCTCAATAACCTCAACTAATTTATCCCTATCCTCGAGAGATCTTTCTTTTTTCCAGGGCAATCTTGTCCCCTCTCATGGATTCCCCTCGCATGAGCCTCTGTAATGTAGGCCTAGGACGCTCCTAGAAAGACGTCTTCTACCTCTAGAGACCCGATGCCCCAGTCTTAAGCTTCTTTACTAAAGGCGTCTCCTCATATAGTATATATTCCTCCTTAACCAACTCGGACGCGAAACGCTTCACTTCTCTTGAGTGGCCTCTCGGCTAACCTCTTCAACAACGTATTTATATTGAACGTCTTCTGATGATCCAGGACGAAGTTCTTTCACCTTGGCATTTACCAGAAGTCCCAAGGTAGGCTTTGGGTGAACTCTCTTCTCAAGTTCAGCTGTAAACAAGGAAGAATTATAATCATCCCAAAAGTGATTAAATGTATCAATCCAATATTGGCTAAATAAACCGGCCCGCCAGAGACATACATTTCGAGGCCATCAACCCCAAATTGACTTAGTGGACCTCCTTGTTTAGAAGCAAGTCGTATTTTTTCTCCTCCAAGTGATGCCCGTAAATGACACGAAGCACGTCCACCTCCTCTTCAGATAGCTCGTAGCGATGTAGGACATCTACAAACAAAATAAATGGGTCAAAATTAAAAACATACAAAACCATTTACATCCACCTCATCGGTGTCACCACTAACTCCAACACCGTATACACAGGGTACATCCAAATTCAACTTCAAATCATCGACGACCCTCTGCCAATCTCCTAAAACCCATAACCAAGTCCACTTCCATTGCATGATGGAAGAAAGAAAATCCAACACCAAGGGCTTATGCAACCCCCATGGGCCAAAGTAGTACCAACCCACATCTTCCTCTTTGTCCTTCTGCTTTGGAAGTTCTTTTGACAGGTACGCCATCTAGAAGTTGTGCAACCGCATCTCGAAGCCAAAAGTATACCTCACCCAAATGAGAAGACTACCCACCATCTGGCTCTACCCATTGGAGGTCACTTGCGTGAAGCCAACCCATAGGTCCGAATAACCCTCCTAAAAAATTGACGAATGGAGAGCCTCATCCCAGCAACAACTAAGTGAAAATGCATCGGTGTGCATCTTTTCCTCGAAAAGAAAGCTCTCTCGTGTGGGTCAGGAACTATAAATTCAATGTTGGAAGGGACTCAGTACCTATTCTTAATTACCTCTAAATCTACATCTACTATAGTTGAGGCAACGTTCATAGCAGCCTATCTACCATTCACCGAGGCACTAGCTGACGCTGGCCCATTACCAACCACCTCCTTGACCTCAGGCATTGGCACTATGGTCAAATCTTCTCCATTTGAAATGTCAATGACCCAGATAGGCAACACATTTGATAATTATGGTGAAACTTCCATCAAGCTTGCCTCGCTCAACTCAACCAGATTCTCAGAACATTCACCATTGCCAGAATTGGTAGACATCTTTACTTTTGTGAAAGAGAACAAATTTAAAGGATGAAAGTAAGAAAGAATAGAGTTTTTGTATATATCTAAAACTAGGAAGGATAAAAAGAATGTAGCCAGAGTAATTGAAGTGTACCTTAAAAAATTTGATCACAAGAAAAAATCTGGGTTAAATACTTCAGATTAGAAGGCAACGTAAAGATTGGAAATGAAATATTCTTTCCTTTATAAAGGCAAAGGTCCTTTCACCATACACATTGGATCAAATCAAGATACATCTCAACCGTCTAGGTAGAGGCTCGATCCTAACCTTTGAATACGAACAGCCGTTTAACAGTCATCTCAACAGAGGCAAGGATGTCACTGTGCTTCCCACTCACGCGTGAAAAAGAGACGCCTCAGTAAACACATAGCCCTCCACATTTAAGCATAATAATTACCAACAGATGTCTATTCAGGACGTAAAACAAAATATTTTCCACTCCGTATAATTGTCAAAATAGTTACCACCTTGTCCATCTTCATCCAATATGAGGCCTCAGTATTGGAAAGGCCTTTATAAACAAGCCCTTTCCACCAAAGGAAATGCTTCTTCTCCCTTCATTGGGACTTAGTTTTTGTAGTTGCTTCATTCCCACACAAGGGCTTCACTTCTTCAATGAGTCACGGCACTAGCTGGAACTTAGGGAAATTTCAAATTTGTCAAAGCCGAATATCATGCCTCGTCTAGTATTGGAATAACGTCTACAAACAAGCCTCTTCACAAAAAAAAAAAAAAAAAAAAAAAGAATGCTTCTCCCTTCATTGGGACTCAATTTTTACAGTAGCGCCATTCCCACACATGAGTCTCATCTCTTCAGTGAGTCACAGCACCAGTTGGGACTTAGGCAAATTTCAGATTTGTTAAAGACAAATAACAAGCCTCGTCTAGAATTGGAAGGGCCTCTGCAAGCAAGCCTCTTTCCAACAAAAAGAATGATTCTCCATTCATTGGAACTCAATTTTTGCAGCATCGCCATTCCCACATAAGGGCCTCGCATCTTCAGTAAGTCACGGCATGAGCTGGGACTTAGAAGAGTTTCAAATTTATGACGCTTTATTTAAGACTAAGTTTTTTACACCTCAGCAATGTTTCTGGTACATAATGTCAAAATCCATGCCCCAACATAAATAACTGGCGCATGCATTTGGAAAACTGTTTATTTTGAATATCAATATAATAAACCATACAACACTACATACTCCAGCATCACTTTGGCTATAGCTAAAACCTTTCAAGGCATCATCTCCAAGTCCAGCACCTTACATAAATAACACAGGTCCTGAACTTGGAAGACTATTGTTACGTCTCAGTACCACATGGCACTCCACGTGAACTGGTCAAAGCCAAAGATGCCTATTGAAAGTGATAACATCATCTTCGAGGCTATTTCTTTTATTCCAACGATATCTGAGAAAATACGGTTGAGAGGGCGAAGCGGTCAAAGACTAACCCCGGTTGCGTGTTGAGTAAGCCTCTCCTGGCACTCTGCGGACCAAGCCTAGACAGACTGATGGGACAGCCTGCTAATACAGCTTGTCATAGTCATAGCTCCCTATTATACCACTGAAGGGACATCTCTATTAAACCCAGGACGTGACACCTTGTGACAAGAGGCTCTATAGGATTGTGCCACTTGTCACGCATCCAAAGTACCTTGCCGATTGGATTTGGCCTATAAATACCAAAGTCATTCCTACAAGGAAATGATGATGAAAACCTAGATAGAAAAACTATACTAAACAAAAAGTTTTCTACATTGATTAACTTAAGTGTTCTTCAAACCACATAAGGAATCCGGGGTCAGATACCCTCAAGCCACTTCCTCGGCCATAACATGTCTCTTCCACACTCAAATACCTTTTCTTCTTATACCCCCCGTGTATCATAGAGGTCCATAGGCCTACTTGGGTGTCCAAGTATGTTGGTAAAATACACATAAGGAAAAGAGGCGTGTAGATCTAGTTGGCAACTATTTTTGGAGGTTAACATATTGGCACGATTTGTAGGAAACCAGACATTTAACCACAAGCAAAACTTTACAAAAAGCATAGACCTCCTTAAACAAAGGAACTTCCAAAATGTCAAATGTGCCGATCTACGATACTATGTTAGTGAATTTCCTCTAAAATGGAGGACGGCAAATTCATGGGATAACACTATGAGCAAATTTTTTGGGTTTATTATTCTAAAAAATTGATTGCTATAAATTGAGAGATAATAAGGAACTAGGGCTTTTTGAATCTTCAATATTGGGTCTGATTCCATAAATAAATTTCAAACTACAACATTTAATATAGAAATGAGACCGTACAATAAATCTCTAATGTTTTCTTGTAACAACTCATTAAATTCCATGCAATTTACTACTAAAATCATGTCATTTAGTGTGAAACTAGGACACATATGTTGACTAACGGTTTAAACTTCCGTCAATTTTTTTTCCTTCTTTTAAAATATCATACGTAAATGTAAACATTATTTATTGGCCACTTGTTACCTTGAAAATGGTGAGCTCCACTAAGAGCATCTCCAATGCTAGACATCTTCTAAAAAGTCTATGTGGCAAGAGAGAGAAAAAAAATGAGGAGAGATATTGTAGAATGAGGAAAGAGAAAAAAAAAAGAAGAGAGAGATAGACACAATGTAGCAACATTTATTGTAGAAGGTGTCTAGCAAGCCTTCTAGAAATGGACATTCTTTTGAACAACCTTCTACAATAAATGATGCCACATTGGTTTTGTCCCCTCCACCTCATCGCCACATCATCTAGACATTCAAAATGGAAGCTACCATTGGAGATGCTCTAATGTGTTGGTCTACGGAATTGCAAGAGGAAAGAAGTAATAGATTGGCGGGAATGAGTGTTTTGTGGTGCAAAGCATATGGATATTCTCTAGAGATTGAAGTGCACTTATTGCTTTCGAGGAAAGCTAAATTATGTTCAGGCCTTGAACTATGTAAATCTTCCACCACTGTACATGAAATCCTAGCCGCTCAATAGTGTCTCTACCACCATGTTAAAAATGATCTTGGTCGCACAGTAGTGTGCAGGGGCGGATTTGTTAATGGGCGAGAGGGCCCAGGCCCCCTCTCAATTTAAAATTTTTCTAAGTCCAAGAAGTGGCTCAATCTAAGCAGGCTCCCTCTCAACTCCATAATTCTCAGATTGTCCAACGTATCCTCCTTCCCAGTTCCAGCTTCCCAATCTCAGCCCGTATTTCTTCATCATTTCTTCTTCTCAATTTTTGCAATTGATTCGGGCACAAAATTTCTCCTCGATTCAAGCATTCAGACTCAATCACTCCATCCCTCTCTGTCAAGCAATAAAATTGCAGAAAAGGAAGACATAAAGGAATCGAAGGACGGGTTATCTTCTTGCTTGGTTAGGGCTCGATTCATCACTTATTTGTTTTCATTACTTTATTTCTTATTTGATATGAGTTTGTTAACATTAATTTTTAATTTAAGTCTACTAAATATCTTAATTACACCATTAATTTTAAGGTAGGCAAACTTGAATTTTTAATGCACTTAAAGTGTTTGATAAAAATATTGATAGAAAAATGGGGTATTGGAATTGCAACCAGTAAAGTGTAAAGTAGTGATATTGTGATATTGATTAATTGAATATTGAATACTGGATATTGATTTACACATGTAAAAGTGATTGGTGAAGACTGAAGAGTAGGAAAATTCAAGGATTCGATTCAGACTAAAACATCTTCTATTTGTTTTTAGTCCCAACTTTTATAAAACATCATGTACGTATATTTTTATATAATGTATAGTAAAGCTATGCTGTGGCCTATGGGCTGTTCTTTTTTTTAAATTTTATAATTTTTTTCTTGTTGCAGACATGTGTCCTCATGTGAACATACACTGTGATGGATGTAAGCTGAAAGTGAAAAAATTCTTACAAAGAATTGAAGGTCCTCACTCTTTATTTTTTGTTACAGCATTTTGAACATTTTAAAACTTTTTTGTCCTGTTAACACTAGGCAAACACCTGTTTGAAGAACTATAGATAGTCACCTTTTTTTTTTTTTTTGTTGAAATGTTTGATCTTTTTGCCTCATTGGCATGTCTTTGATGTTTTAACTCATAGGGGTTTATCAAATCAACATTGTTACATTGATGCCTTTGATGTTTTAACATTGATGCATTGACATGTCTTTGATGTTTTAAATCACAGGAGTTCATTTTGATTTAGAAATGAAATTTGATGATCAAGCAAGTTTGGCTAAACTTATTTTTGAAAGTATGTTCTATGTGATTACCAAATGAGTTATTTCATTACATATATAACATTATATTTTTATTCCATTTCCTTTAAGAAATAGTGATAAAGAGATACTTCAATACAATATCGACTAATTCAACTTCAACTCCGGAGCTACCATTATCTCCAAATAGAAATGAGAAAAGTGAAAAACAATGTTGTAATGAGGTGAACTTGGAAAATCTTCCTACAGATCCAGGAGAGCGGCCACAAATTTCAGATTACCCTCTAAATATTCAAAACGAAGTTAGAAGAGCATATTTACAAAAAGGTCCTTGTCAACCTTCTGGTCATGATTTTTCTTACTCAATGCATGAGGACAAGTCAAGCCGATTTAACTCTAGTTGGTTTGAAGATGGTCGTACTTGGTTAGAATATAGCAAGAAAAAAGATGTTTTATTCTCTTTATATTGTTATTTGTTTAAACCACAGTAAGGAGAAAGAGAAGCGGCGATTCTTTTGTTGTCAAAGTGTTTCGAAATTGGAAGAAGAAAGATAAGTTACAAAAGCATGTTGGGGATTCAATTAGTGTTTACAATCAAGCTTTTAGAAGTTGTGAAGCTCTCATGAATAGAAAACAATATATTGAAACATTGTTTACCAAGCACACAGATCTAGAAAACTAAAGATCATACGCGTTTGATTGCATCGGTTGATAGTGTTAGGTTTCTTTTACGACAAGACTACCATTTCATGGGCATAATGAATCTGAAAATTCAAGCATTAGAGGTAATTTTCTTGAACTTTTGCAATAGTTAGGTGATCTTAATGAAGACATAAAGGCTGTTACTTTAAAGAATGCTCATGGGAGATGTCAAGTGGTTTCACCAAGTATTCAAAAAAATATATTTCAACTGAAATAGTTAATGCAATATTTAAGGATATGTGTGGTAATTATTTTTCTATTCTTATTGATGAATCTCGTGACTCGTCTTCAAATGAGCAGATGGCTATTGTGATACATTATATTGATGAAAAGGGTTTCATATTTGAGCGTTTCGTAGGTATCGAGCATATCGTTGATACTACAGCTCTCTCTCTCTCTCTCTCTCTCTCTCTCTCTCTTAAGGCTTCAATTGACAGTTTCTTTTCGAGACATAGTCTAAATATATCTCAATTGCGAGGACAAGGTTATGATGGAGCGAGTAATATGCAAGGTGAGTTCAATGGTCTTAAAACACTTATCTTAAAGGAGAATGAATGTGCTTTTTATATTCATTGTTTTGCTCACCAACTCCAATTAGCTCTTGTTGACGTTGCAAAGAAGCATGTTGAAGTCACTGATTTATTTACTGTGGTTGCTAATGTGGTAAATATTGTTGGATCATCATCCAAGCGTCGTGATATTCTTCGAGAATTACATGCTAATATTGTTATTGAAGCTTATAATAATGGTGAAATTTCAAGTGGAAAATGTCTTAATCAAGAAATCAATCTTAAGAGATCTAGTGATACACGTTGGAGCTCACAACATATCTCTTTAATCAGGTTGATTGGCATGTTTTCATATGTTGTTGAATTACTTGAGATAGTAATGGACAATGTTAAATTAAGCTCTGATCAAAGAAATGAAGCAAAACAAACACTGGTATCTATTCGGTCATTTAATTTTGTTTTTTGTCTACATTTGATGAAGATTGTATTGGAAATCTCAAGTGATATGTTACAAGCGTTGCAGAAAAAAGATCAAAACATTGTGAATGCTATGACTTTGGTAAGAATATGTAAAGAAAGATTGCAAATAATGAGGGATAGTGGTTGGAATCTCTTATTAGATGAAGTCTCTTCCTTTTGTGAGAAACATGATATTGATGTTTGTAATATGAATGATATATTTTGCCCTCCAGGACTCTATATACTGTCATTGATTTGCAGTTGCAAGAGTTAAACTGTCGTTTCAGTGAGACAAGCACCAAGTTACTTATTTGCTTGGCCTGTTTGGATCCAACTGATTCATTTTCAGCTTTTGATAAGTCCAAGTTGGTTCAACTTGCTAAATTTTATCCAAATGACTTCTCTACTGTACAACTTGTACTACTTGGTGATCAACTTGATAATTATATAATGAATTTGCGCTCCAATATAGAATTTTCAAATTTCAAAAGAATTAGTGGCCTTGCACGAAAGCTAGTTGAAACAAAAAAAGACAAGATTTACCATTTATTTTATTTGCTAATCAAATTGGTTATTCTTTTACCAGTTGCTACTGCCACCGTGGAAAGAGTGTTTTCAGCTTTGAATATTATCAAAGATCAATTGCAAAATCGGATCGGAGATTAATGGATGAATGACTGCATGATTGCATACATTGAGAAAGATGTTTTTGATAATATTTGTAATATTGATATTGTTAAACGATTTAAAAATATGAAAACTCGTCGTAGACAATTTTAATGTATTAGAAATTTTAAATGTTACTTTCTACGTGTAATTCAGTTTGAAATTTTTTGCTTATGTATTACGTAGTGCCCCCTCTTGAATAAAATCTTATATCCACCATTGGTAGTGTGAACATTTATGTATAAGGGCAAACTAGACTTTTCATAAGTCTGATTGGACATTTTTCATTAAATTAGGAAGACTAGACAATTTTGATGAACCACCTAAGAAAAGAATTTATATGGACTTTCTCCAAAATTAAATATCTTTCAATCAAATATAATCTGATCTCTTCTCTCTTTTTCTTTTAATATAAATATAATTTGATCATATTCCTAAAGTTTTCTGAAAATAATCTTTTTTTTAATTTATAGGGTAAATTATACTCACAGTCTCAATCCTTTCATGTTTGTATCAATTTTATTCACACATATCACACCCAACATTTCATTAATTTACACAGACAAACTCTTTTGACGAATTTGTGCTTAAATTAAACAAAGTAAAATAGAAATGAAATGAATAAAATGAAAAAATTGCAACAAAGTAAAATAGAAAAAAAAATGAAAAAATTGCAATTGGGGTCCCCCTACCCTTTCAAAAATGCAAGTAAATCTCGAACTTTTTTTTTTTTTTTTATAGATTTTCACCTATAATATAATCATGTGTCGTCAAGTCATGGCACCTACGTCCTTCAGTATATGTGCGCCGATCGCCGATCGCCGATCGGACCTCTAAAGTTTGGATAGATTTCGTCCAAAGGTCCATTAGTTAACAAAAACAATCAATCTCATTATCGAAATTTGATCAATTTAACAACGACAAAATAGTATATTCACAATTTTATTATTTAAATAATTAAAAATTTCCCCTAGTGTTAGACCCAAACGCCTGCGAGTTTGGGTCCAAAACTGGAGGGGGGAAATCCTTCCCCTCCCCCCAGAATGGTGGGTGGAGAAGACGTTGCTTTTTCTTTTTTTTTTTCTTCTTTGTTTCTTTTTTTTTAATTATTTTAAATAATAAAATGTGAAGAGATTATTTTTGTTCCTTGTTAAATTGATTAAATTTAGGTCACGGACTTGACTTTTTGTTAACTAGCAAACCTTTGCACAAAATCCGTCCAAACTACAAAGGTCGTTTCTGCTCACGTATACTAAGGGGTGTATGTGATTAGAATGACACAATTTTTATGATTTTAAGTGAAAAACTATATAAAATAAATAAATAAATAAATACAAATTTTGAGATTTATTTGCACTTTTGGAAAAAGTTAGGGACCCTAACTATAATTTTTCTATTATGATTCCCATTTTTTTTTTTTTAAGTTATGGACAAAATTGTCAAAAGGGATATGTCTGATTTAGTGAAAGATTGGAGATGATATGTGGTGAATAAAATTGAATGAGTATGAAATTACTATAAACTTGAAAAGTTGAGGATTGAAAATATAATTTATCCTAATTATATGACATGGTTTTTTTATGTCACTTGGAAGGCATAAACATAAAATCTTCAAATACAGTAAAAGAATAAAGACAAGTTTTGATTTACACGACATGATTCTTAGAAGTCACTTTATAGTCAATAAACAATATATTAATATTCTCGGCAAAACAAAGAGGATCTTTTCAATTAAGAATTGGACAAAACTATATGATTCTCCATTCTTGGCTTTAATATAAATCTTCTTTAGCTTTAGCATATATGTATTGTCCATTTTCTACGTTAAATTAAATATGTAATAAATTGTATTATATATTTTTTCTTTGATCTTATCTAATTTATTGTACTTAGTGCACAGATTTAAGGAAAAAATTAAAATTTTATCTATTATTTTTTGTATTTATACTTCTAGTACATTTGAACCGGCTTAAAAGTATGTTTTTTTCAACTTTTTTGAGCAATTCACGCACAAGTATAAGCTTAAATAAGCACCTTTAAAAATAAATAAATAAATATTTAAGCGGTGGACAAAAGTTGTATGGATAAGAGTTATCCAGATAATATGTTTATTATTATCTTATTTGATTAAACCATTATATCATTATTTTCTTCATTAAACAAAAAAACTAAATAAAAAAATTAAAAGAGAAAAAAAATGGTTGGAGCTGCAGTTGGTGCTGGCGATGGCAGGCGGGCGGGCTGTGGCCGAAAGACGTTAGCAGCAGTGGCTACGGCAGTGACGGTAGCAGTAGGGATGTCAACTGGTTGGGCTGCTAGGGCGGCCATTACCATCTCCACCCTGTCGGAAATTTTTGGAATACGATACGAGGATTAAAAAATCTATATTTACTACTGTTTAATTAATTAATTAATTAATATTATTTTTTATTTTTTAAATAAAAATATATCTTGGACAAATTCGGAGAATTTGAAGCAGGAACCGTGATTCCCCACCCTCGTCCCGATCTCAATTACTACTAGGGCGGGGTCGGGGTATTTTACCATCCCTAAGTGGCAGGCAGGTGACAACGATTATCTTAGGTTATGGATGTTGAAAAATAGATTTTCTTTTTTATATTATAAAGGGTACGTTTGTTTTTTTAAAAAAAATGAGTGAATCATTATCTAGATAAAAAATTGTCTCCTCTTTCTGAGGACAAAATTTATCTTCAATTTTTGCTAAAATTGTTATTCAGATAAAAATTTGTCGTGACATCACTTCCATCAAACAAATAAGATAAAATTTATCAATTATCTTTAACATTTGTTTATATAACAAACGAGCATTAAGTGCTAAACATGCCTTAGATCAGATAATAAAATTTTATTTTCGGGGCACGCAGTAATGAAGCATGATTCACGGAACAATAATGCTTCTTTAAGTGAAAAGGGGACAATGTGAGACTCAATAATAGCTGATCAAGTATATTGGGTATCCATTATGATAAAAAGGCTGATTAGTACAATTCTTTTGAGCTGGTGTGTTCGTTAGGTTTTTTTTATACAAACACAGGTGGCCAAATAAGTGCATTGCAACTATTTTTCATTTAATATTATACAAGAGTGTGAGAAAATAGACGTCTTAACTTACACCAGTTGAGAAAATAAAATAAAATAATTAAAAAAGTGTTTTTCGAAGTGTCATTAGATACAATCTAAATTGAAATTAAAACTAAGCAAAAACTTTTCAACAAAGTTTTGTTAGCATTAGGTAGACTAAATATATTCTAATCAAATGTAATGTAATGATATTCCTTAAATCTTCATGCACAACCTAAAATTAGAACTATGACTTGATTCTTAGAGGTCACCTAAAAGTGAAACCTAACTAGCATCTTCAAATGAAGCCTAAGATTGAAACACCCTTGATCTTCTGCCTACATGTGGACAAGATATCCTGCCTGTCAGCATATGAACAGGAGTTCATCATGCAAAATTGAAAATATGCTTTGATTTAAAAGACAAGATTATTAGACAACGCATTAAAAATAACAACAATCACATGGTATTCTAGGTATCCAAAAAAAAGAAGTGAGAATATATTTGATATGTAATATTATAAAATAATAAATAAGAGTTAAACATTTTTTTTTTAACGTATCGTCTAGTTCAACATTATAAAGATGCCGACGAAGATTTTTTTAATTGAAATTACAAAAACACTAGATGTGGACCATGATGCAAGTATTGTGCATAATAAAGATGTCACTTGTTGTGAATGAATAATTGCTACATTATTATTATTATTATTATCAATGCATTTATTTATATTATTTATTGGTATCTATGTTATTTACATGTTACTTTAATTGATTAAATAATGGATTTAAAAAAATAAGGATCAACGATATATTAATGACAAAGCGTTGTAATTGTGCGATATATTTAGTAGTATTTTATTCTTGGACTGTCATTGGATGTATGCATTTAGAGGTGGCAAGACCGGTCCGATCCACTAGCCGGCCCATATAACCTGGATTTTGAGTTGGGTAAACAAAATCGGGCCATATCCCATCTAACCCGTCGGCTAGTCAGGCTGGCCCAAATTTTTTTCCCTCCTTAGCACTAATCACTCATTTTGTGAATAGTTATAATACAAAATCCAAATAATATCAATCTAAAATGGCCTAAGCCCAAGCCTCCAATTTAAATTGTCTTTTTTTGAAACATTAGTCCAAGAATACCAAGTTCCAAAATAAAATTGTTTAAATTTAATTAAAATTTAGTTTAATTCAAGTTTCAATCCAAATTAGGTTTGATGTGACTAGTAAATTATTTATTTTAAATTTACTTATAAATAAAGTTTTTAATTTAAGCCAAACATGATTATATCTAAAAACAATAAGACTAGCATGCTTTTATTATTTATATTTTAAAAAAATATGTCAAGAAATAATTTACAATTAACCAAAAAAATATTATTATTTTGAAAAAAAAATTAATGTTTATCTATTGACTAATTCATGAGAGTCCTAATTTATAAATTAATCTCTCTAAAAATTTCAAAATATATATTGTTTAAATTTATCTAAGATTGTATTTGATGCAATGTATTATATTGTATAAAAAAATTATTTAAAAAAATAAATAAAATTAAGATCGGGTTGGTCTGATGGGCTGGACTGGACTAGGCCAGCATATTTCTAACTCGCACAAAACTGGGATGGACTGGCCAGTCTAGTTTCAAGTGTGGCCCTGCTCTGACTAGTCAGGCCGAGCCGGGCCGGGTCGACCCAACCCATTTGCTAGCTCTATATGCATTGATGAAACATTGATATCATTAGTGTAGATAAGCTAGCATATATTGCACTCATTTTCTTTGAAGAAAGTAGTTGATCGCAAATTAAAGTGTGGAACACTTGAAGTGAATATTTTGGTGCTTGTTATCAAAACTAGTTTACTGGATGACAAGCCGTAGTGATTCTATATAAATATCTTAGTGTCAATAGACCATCTCTCAATGATGGTTATGAAACTAATCATCATAAAACTTTATATGAACATTGTCACACTTTGATGGTGTTATGCGACTATATACAATAGTTACTAGTATGACACTTATTGGGAGAGAAATTAACGACATAAAGATTGGTAGATTATCAAGAATTGATTTATCACTGTTGGACAGTAAGAGATTATATCATGTAGCAACCGAATTTTTTTTATTTTTTTTATTTTCTTAAAATAAAATTTATTAATTTCACGTCGCTACGAACTTCTTATCGCGAGTTTAATTATTACGGTGACATCAAAAGTTTCACGTGTTCTACGAACTTAGAATATTTTTATTTTTTAAACGAGCATTGTTATATTTTGAAATGTGGTAAAATTTAAATTAATTGTCACATGTATTCGGAATTATTTTGCGTCGCCTTGTTTAGCTAAAAATTCCGGCCCTCTATTCTCGATTTTCTCAGTCAAAGCCCGACACGTTCTAGGACAAATCTTAGCCCTTAACATCACCTAGAAGTTGGCCCAATTACAGTCCAAAAACCGTCCCCCTTATTGCTTCCCAAAAATCCTTCAATAACCACGAAAAATATAGTATAATGTAGCTCATAATCACGAGTATATCTTAAGTACCTTAGTACTCTTACTATTCCTCTCCAGTGATCAATTCTTGGATTACTCGTGTATCTACTCAGTTTACTAAATGTATAGGGTATGTCTGGTCTTGTACAACTCATTAAGTACATTAGACTTCTGATAATTCTAGAGTACTATACTTGAGAGATACTCTCATCTTTGTTTTTTGATAGATACTAACTTGTATATATCAGTGTTCTAGCTATGTCAGAATCATCTTTGTTGAATTTCTCAATGTCCACATAATGTGACTGGCTTAGAACAAGTCCATCTAATGTTCTTGAAATTTTTATTACAAGTATCACATCAGCTAAACTCATATATTTAATGTTAAATCTTCAATTCAACATGTTTTTAGTGGATTTTATCATCTTAGCATCACTACAAACAATGACTATATCATCAACGTAAAGACATAAAATGACATAGTCATTTTCCGTGTCTTTTACTGACGTATTTCAAGATTTCACAAAACTGCAATTGCAAGTATTATCCTAATGGAGGTTATTCTCGTTACAAAAGAATATGTATCAAATTAATTAATGCATTCTCATTATCTATAACTTTTAATCACAAGCCTAGTCTTATACTTATCGATTGTTCAGTCTGCTTTCATTTTCTTCTTTAAAATCCATTTGTATCCTAGTAGTTTGCATCCCAGAGGAAGATTCACTATCTCCTATTTATGGTTTTGCAGAATAGAATCTATCTCACTTTTAATTGCCTCTTTCCATTGAGGTCCTTCTGAAGAGTTCGCGGCTTCTTTAAAGCTTTAATGTTCAATTTCTAGCATATAATTCAGAAAAACTGGACCAAAAGATTTTTCTATCATAGCTCTTTTTCTACGTGTTGGTTTAATCTCCTCTTCCTCTTCTTGTTCTTGGTCTGTTGTTTCATGTGTCCATTCAGATGAGCTTGCTTCCTCTTTAGATTTGTACAAAAATACATTTTCAAAAAATAAAGCATTTCCCGATTCCATTGTCGTGTTTTTGTATATGTCTGAGATTTTAGATTCATACACAAGAAATCGATAAGCACTATTATTATGCGCATAGCCAATAAAAATGCAATCAATAGTTTGCGGACCTATTTTCACCTTCTTTGGTGTAGGTACGGCCACTTTTGCTAGACACCCCACAATCATAAGTATTTGTAGGAAGGTTTCATTCTTTACCATAACTTATAGGGGCTCATTTCTTCTTTCTTTCGGGGTACCTAATTTAAAAGATAATTAGCTGACAATACAGATTTTCTCCCATATGTTCTGAGGCAAACCAAAACTTAATAAAATTGCACTCATCATTCTTTTTAAAGAACGATTTTTTGGTTTAGCAATACCACTTTGCTGGGGTGAATAAGGTGATGTTGTTTCATGTGTAATTTTGTATTGTGCACAGAATTCAGAAAATGGTGATTTGAACTCACCACCTCAGTCACTTCTTAACACATTAATCTTCTTTTTAAGTTGGTTCTCAATCTCATTTTTATAAAGAACTAATTTCTCTATACTTCGTCCTTACTTTTAAGTAGATACACATAACAGTATTTTGTACTATCATCAACAAAAGTAATGAAGTACTTGTTGCCACCTTTCGTTTGTACAGATTTTAAATCACATACGTCACTGTGAATTGAATCAAGTGGTTCTGTATTTCTTTTAATAGATTGAAATGACGATCTTTCAATTTTGCCTCAACACACATTTCACACATTTCACAATTGTGTTTAAAATCAATGTAGAATGCGAGTATAGAATTCAAGTTAATTAATCTACACAAAGTATCATAATTAACATGTCCTAGTCTACCATGCCACAAAATAGAATACTCAAGCAAGTAAGTAAAAGAATCATTCATTTTATCATTTTCGGTTTAACCGTCATTATATTGAGCTTAAAAAGCCCATCAGACATATAATATTTTCTAACAAACATTCCACTCTTAGACAAAATGACTTTATCTTACTCAAACACCATACGGAAACCATGCTTGTTCAGTAGCGACCCGGACACCAAATTCTTGTAGATTTAAGAACAAAAAGCACATTGTTGAGAGTCAACTCTTTTCCACACGTCATCTTCAAAACCACTTTGCATTGGCCTTTGATTTCAGATACAGTTGAATTTTTCATAAACATCTTCTTTCCATTTTCTGTTGCTTCAAAAGAACTGAATAGCTCTTTATCCGAGCATACATGTCTGGTAGCACCAGTGTCAATCCACCATTCCCTTGTGTTTGATCCCACCAAATTCACTTCAAAAATTACTGCAACGAAGTTTCATTTCAGACACATTGTGTGCGATATCATCAACCACATTTGCTTTTTTATTGTTTCTTCTTGGATATCTACACTCCGAAGATTTATGAACTACTCTGTCACAGTTGTAGCATTATCCTGGATATTTCTTATTGAAAACTCTCCATTTTGGACACAGTTTAGTCCCTTTCTTAGACAGCCCAAATCTATTGTTTGTCTTAAAACTTTGACCATGCTCCAAAAAATTTCCTTTAGTCTTTGGAGAACTGAACCCCTTCTCTTCAGAACCTCTGTTGTCTTTTTCAATTTGAAATCGTTCTTCAATGTTCATGTTCTTTCCCTTGTGCTTCAAGTAATTCTTGAAATCTTTCCAAGCCGAAGGCAACTTTTCAATCATTGATGCCACTTGGAAAGTTTCACTTATAACCATTTATTCGGCATAAATCTCATGCAAGATCATTTGAAGATTTTGTACTTGACTGAGCACGGTTATTGAGTCTACCATTTTATAATTCAAGAAGCGGCCAACAATGAATTTCTTAGCTCTTGCATTCTCGATTTTATATTTTCGATGTAAAGACTCCCATAATTCCTTCGTTGTTTTCACTTTACTATACACGTTGTATAGTGAATCTACCAAACCATTCATGACATAATTCCGGCCTTGTATATCTTCCTCACCCCGTTTTGAGTTTCAGAGCATCTTCAGTCAAAAATCTCGCAATATTCAAAGTGGTCAAGTAAAACAACATTTTTTGCTCCCACCTTTTGAAATTCAAGCCATTGAATTTCTCCATAATTAACCAGAACAGTAACATGACCAATTGGAGCTTGTGCCATAGTCTTGTTTCTAGTAGCCACAACTTCAGTTGTAGGATTAGTTGCCATTTCTAAAAACACCAAATAAATCAGAAAAATATGATGGAGAGATTAATGACAAAATGTTGACCTCACTAAGGGGTAAATTTCATTTTCACATTCGTGTACACAGATCGCGATCGCACATAAATTCTATGATTCGATGTGTAAATCGGTCCGAGATTTGTCCTCCCCCTGCCCCCTTCGGGTACGCGCAAGAGAGAGCATTTATACCACACAATATTACACGTGTAAATTGTAGCCATTTAATTATAGTCAACCTTTCATCATTTTTTCAATATAGGATAACCCATTTATTTTTTCCTTCAACTATTTTTCCAACTCTACTTTGAACTTCAATTTAATATATGATTTCGATATTCACGCGGAGGTGAATATGAATCTACTTTTATCTTCCACAATAAAAAAAGAAGTCTCACACAAATTCCGCCCAAACATAACATTACGTCACTAATTTTCCAACAACATCGTAGATTAACAATATTTTCCGAACACATGTCTAGACTTTCAACTTTTCTAAGAAGTACGCAGACAACTATGGTTGAAATAAGCATATTTTTTAGGAGCTTTTAAGCGGAATGAAATGTGCTCAAGTACCAACACATGCCCTTGAGTGGTAATTAAACATGCTCTCGATGAGATAATAAATTTTATTATAAATTTTTCTTATCATGTTTTTAGAATATTGTCTTTCATAAAACGTGTCTATGATTTCGGGACACGAAGTAGTGAAACATGATTCACAAAATAAGGTATCGTGTTCGATAATAATGTTTGTTTAAGTGAAAAAGGAACAATGTGCGACTCAATAATGGCTAATCAAGTACAATATATTGGATGGCCATTATTATAGCTGGGCATGATTAGAACAATTCTTTTGAGCTGGTGTGTTCGGTGGGCATCTACAGGTGTTTTATTACAAAAATAGGTGGCCAAATAAGTAAATTGCAACTATTTTTCATTTAGTATCTATTTAGTGGAGTTTAAAAATAATTTTTAAAAATTTAAAAAAAAAATTGGTAAAATATGTGATTCAAAAATTGATCAAAGTTATGAGTTCCACAAATATGTGGTTGAAATTGAATTTGAGAAAAAAAATAAAAAAAAAAAACAAACTAAACCAAACATGCTCTTAATATTATACAATAACGTGAAAAAAGACGTAGTAGATTAAACCCTTCAACAAAATTTTGATTTCTAGAGGTCACCAAAATGCAAAACCTATCTAAAATCTTCGAATAGAGCTTAAGAATTGCTTCGATTTAAAAGACATGATTCTTATGAGACACATTAAAGACAAGAAGAATCATGTAGTATATATTCTAGGTAAAATGAAAGTGAGCATATTTAGTACGTAATATCAGACAATATTATATATAACAATAGACAATATTTTAATATTTTTTTTTAAAAATATTTTTCTAAACGAGTGTTCTTTTTAATTGACCAAGAGTGACTTGACGAGGCATCAAAATATAATGTCCACCAAGTAGATTCTCCATTGATGGCTTTAATTAATAAATCATCTTTATGAAATGATATACAATTAGTATATATTGACTTTGTTTAAACATGCCTAAGATTTCAGGGCGCAAAGTTGTGAAACACGATTCACAAAAGTAAGGTATCTTATTCCACAACAATATTTGTTTATAATGGCAATAATGAAGTAATCAAGTATTTTATGTATTATTGTTGGGGCTGACTAGCACAATTTGTTTGAACTAGCTAGTGGGGTTGACATATTCGTCTACATCATAAAATAGATAGCAAATTATAAGTGGGATACAACCTTTCTTGACTTAATATTTGAATCTAATTGTGTTTAAAATTTATTTTTTGAAAAATTAAATTTTATTAAATAAAAAAGGAAAATTTGTAGCTAGAATTTTAAATCTTTCATAAAAGTAGAGTGAAGTTCCAAACCTTCTATTTTTAGTACCTCTATCTCGAACGTTTACAAAAATATGCAGCATAAAGACTTAAAAATTCTGTCCAAAAATTCGTCAGTTAACGAATTATGTAGCAATTGACCTTCCTTTGACTATTTTTAAGAAGGGCAAAAAAAAATTCTCCACATTTGCCCACTTAAAACCATTAAAACAAATAAATAAAGTGAAACAAAAAAAAAAAAAAAAAAAAAGAATTAACAAAGAAAATGCTTCATTTTCCCTACCAAGCCTCATTTTTAAAAATCATTTTTCATCTATTTTCTTTTTAACCTTTTTATATAAATTATGTATTCACTTGTTTACCATTTTAAAAGTGGGCAAATTCAATTCCCACCCTAACTAACGGAAAAGGTCATTACGCTACATCGTTTAGGATGATCGGTGCAAATATAGAAGTTTGGGATCCTAGCTGCACTTTTTTGAAAGGTTTGAACCCGACTGCAATTTTCCCTATAATTGTAACTTTCATAACAATCATTTTTGAATAATGAACTTAAAAATAAGTTGGCTTACTTTATGGAAAATAATATTTCTTGAATTGCACCAATTGAAAAAAAAAAGAAAAAAAATTTATTTTTGTCAAGATAGCTAGTCAAACTGATCAAACATATTTTTTATCCACACATTTTATCTGACCCACAACTTACAACCTATTTTTTATCCACACATTTATTTACAACTTATAATATAAACACTTAAAAAATAATTTCAACACTACCAAACAAGAGCTTGGTTGAACTTATAAAAAGTAGCATTAAAATTGAAAGCTAAAGGTAAAGGTTATGCAATTACTGTATTCTAAAGTTGAATTCAAATATATTTGTTCCGATTCTCCAAATTAGATTATGACATTTTAGTGATCTTTATATAGTACAATATCAAAATATTTTTTAACTAATATTCGATGTCTATAAATGAAAAGTAAAATATACAATAACGGTAACAAAAATGAATAATAGAAAAAATATTCAGAAATAAAGAATAAGAAATTTCTTGGTTTCCATGCTTTTAATCTACATTTAGATTTTACCGAGATTTGGATGGTTTTCGTCATTAAGATAAAAAAAAAAGTTGAGCATTAAAATGTTTCTTTTCAAAAGATTGAGGATCAACATGTTAAATGAGGAATAAAATAAGAGCCAGTGATGTAATTTTTCCTTTAACATTACATGTATACAATACATCGCTCAAGTCCATTGAATTCCTCTCCCCCCTCTCCCTCTCCCTCTCCCTCTCCCTCGAAATAATAGCAACATAGTCCTCATACTTTGACATGTGTTTCATCTTGGTCCACATTATTCAAATTTGTAGCATTTATGTTTCTAATATTTCATTTTAGTAGAACTTAGTACATGTTTCTTAGTGTTTAAAGTATTTTTAAGTACTTATAAATTGTGAATTACATAAAATATGTAAATAATAAGTGTGTTAGGAAATTATCAGTTCTACAAAATGTGTAAAATAAAAAAAAATTTTGACCAACTAAAATTATAATTTAAGCTTATATACTTAAACAAGCACTTAGCTGATCACCATTGGACATTTTAACAAACTCAAATTTTAGAAAAAAACAGTATTACCCTTCACTTAAATAAACAAAAGTTAAATAAAAATTTATTCTTCTTCTCCACTCTACCCCCCCCCCCCCCCCCCCTCTCCTGTCAAAACAACAACTATTGCTAATCTCCGCCAATCACTTTGACGTGGTGCTTGGGGAAGATAAATAATTTTTTCTTTCATTCTTGTATTTCATTTAATTTTTTTGTTTATTTTAAGATTTGAGCAAAATTGTCATTTTAATAAAATTTTAACTTGTTCACTACAAGTAAAGGTAAAACTATCTACTAAGGACTTGAGTGCTACTAAAATAAAAGAATGAGGATGTAAATGGTCCATTTTGAAGAATAGGACCAAGGTGCAACATGTGTTCAAGTTTGGCGACCTTCATTGCTAGAGTGTGAGCATTTTAATCGGAACCAGAACTGATCTAGTTCGAGTCAGTTTTTTGTTCTTGAATCGAACCGTGGTTACTCGACTGTAGTTTTTTTGTAAGTTTTTTAGTTTTTACAATTTATTCACCCTGGCCCAATAACCCGGTCCAACGTCGCGGTACAAAATATAAGAGTCAAACTGTCTAAGACCCAAACCAAAAATCCAAAATTCACCAACTATAAAACTAACTCAATTGACCCAATCTCAAATTTTCAATCGTTATTAGCTTAGAAATACAATACAAGCACTGTCATCACTCTCGCACTCTCGTTCAGTGCGATGACAAAGGCAAAGATCTTCTGTAGTCGTGACGAGTTCTCAATTTTGAGAGACAATTTTCTTTTTTCTAACCTTAGTTTATAGGCTTGCTAATTTAGTGCATACTCTTTTAGTTAATATTTATATGTTTTATAAATTATTTTAATATTTAATGTATTTTTAATGTTAATGGATTTGTAATTTTTAATTTTTTATCAAAATGTGTTGGTTAGTGTTATGCAATAAACCAAATTAATGACGTTGTTGTTGATTTTTTTTTTTCTTTTTTTTTACCATGTGATTTCCCTTGAATACTTTAAGGGAATAAATTAATTTTGGAAGTATAATATGTGTCAGATATACCAGGGAAATTGAGTAAATTTCTTGATGTTTGAATAAGAAAGTATTGAAACATGTATTTGGTAACATATTATATTTTTTTTATATTTGTACTGGATATTGAAAAATAAATATTATATAAAGTATATAGACTAATATGTAATAAATAAATGACTATTGTATGACAAATCATTATTTTAATTTAGAAATTTAAAGAAGTGACTGTTTATAAAATAAATATATATTTTAGTGACCACTGCTATAATTTTTGAATTTCAGTGACCAATGGTGAAATTAATCCTGTCATATCACGATTTTTTAAAAATAATATAATGAGTAGAGTACAATCGAATTTTAATTGACATTTTGGGGTTGAGATCGATTTCAATAATTACGTGAATTCAAATAATTCTATTTAATAAATATCAAAAATATAAATGATGATTCTGACTATTAAAATATCTAGTCGGACCCACTTGTCCACTGCTATTTTCTCTTTTCTTTCCAAAGACAAGACTCCCAGCTTTATTCAAATCTTTATTTTATTCTTTGCATTATTTTACTACGGATTCAGATTTGAAAGGGTACGGTCGTGTCGTCGGGTCTGACCCGGTTGGCTTGTTTGAATAAAAACAAACATGTGGAACGTGGACTGGCGTGCTCTGTGGGTCCGACTCTAATTTCTTAAACGGAATTATTTAGTACTGCAAATTTGTAGTTTAGTACTGCATATTTTAGTTTGTACGTTTCCGACAATGAAAGAGTGTTGTCGACCTACTGTATTCGTATGGGCTCAGATCTGCTGACAAACTGTACAACGTGCCAATGCACGTATTCATGCATTTCACGTGACTACACGATGTACCACTTCACTTTTTTTCCGCTTATCGAGAATAAGCACTTACAATAATGTTTTGAAAATTGATCCAGAATAAATAAAGAATCAATCTAATTGAAGTCGAATCGACAATAAAAAAATATAAAAAGTTTATAATAAATTGGTCATTTATTAACTTATTCTAAGAATATCTCCAATGTAACAATATAAATTGTTATATATGTGACCAATAAAATAAAAACAGAGAGAATAACATCTTCAATAGAAATTTGGATTGGAAAAATTGAAGTCTACATGTACAAAAGATATTGGTAGATAAATTTAAAAAATTAAATAATGAATTATTAATACACACTTCGATTGAGATAAATTATAAAAAATTGAATAAAAAATATTTAACACACATTTCGATATATTAATAAATAGAAGATATCTAGCAACCACACTGTCCATATTTTGAGATATCTTCCACTTTTTTCTTTGTCATATAAGTAATTTGGAGTGACGTGACACATTTTTTTAGTTCAATCCACGATTGCATTGGAGATGCTCTAAATCATTTCACTTTTCATTTTTTACTAGAATGATTCCCAATCTTCTTGAAAATCAATTGATCCAATATGACTTTCAAAACTTTACTTTCAAATCACAATACTTTCATATATTGCAAAACCTAGTTGGGTCAAAATAAATTAAGTGCTTGTTTGATTTAATTTAAAAATTCGCTAAATAATTATTAATTTTAACTATATATTTTATATGATCCGTAATTTTTATCGAGTTTTCAACACATTTTATTAACTTTTTGTTAATAGTTATTATTATATGTGTACATGTTTATATTTAATTATAATTTTCTCTTTTACTAGTTAACACTCTAGAATAATGATTTTTATACATTAATATTACATATGATTACGAAAAATTAAAATTTAAAACTTTATTATTAATGTTGCACAATCTTGTTATATCGAACAAGCACTCATAAATTATATCTTCTCTTCTTCTTGTTGTAGTTTGTTTTAATTGTATGGTGGACATTGATATTTATATAAATTCAAAATATCTATGTATTTACATAGCAAGTTTTTTATTGATAAGATGTTTTTAGATACGGGAGGTTTTACTAAAACTCTCCGTGTATTAGATTAAAAGAAGGGATCTAGATGTTTAAACAATTCCTAGGAGTTAGATTTGTCATTTATAGTTTGTAATTGACTAATAATTTTTATTCTTAGGAACTAAGCTCTGAGCTGTCTTGTCCTGTACTAGTTAATTAGACCTAGATCCTTAACATGGTTGCATAATGTAGCTTTTGTTTAGGCACCGAAATCCAACAATATAATGTCAATTAGAGTAGAGTTTAAATTAATTTATTCAATTATAAGATCGAGTTTTATATTATTATTTAGACGTGAACCTGGCTTCTAGAAGATCGTGGGGTACTTTCTTTTTGTAATACACATTTATTAAATTTCTAATTTGAAAGTTTGATCATGTGTTTGTTTACGTAATCCATTAGCAATCTTTATTCCGTGTTTGGCCAATCTTAAATAAAATTTTTCCTATGACTGATAATTTAATATCAATTTATTATCTATATTTATTTCATAGGACCACAACTTATAAGTACTTAAAAAATTATTTCAGTACTACCAAACATGTACTCGCACGTAAGAATACAAATAATTGTTTGTTTGGTTAAGTTTGATCAAACATATTTTTTATCTACACATTTTCTTAAACAACAAAAAAGATTTAAAAATTTGTGAGACAGGTTAACGAAAGCCACATGCCTAAAGAGCTAGACCCCTACACTGTTAAGTTGCTTGTTTAGATAAAGTCGAGATGATTTAAATACAATATACACTTCCAACTACACATATATTTGGTAGTGCTGAAACTTTTTTTCAAGTGCTAATATGTTTTATGTTTTATGGAATGTGTAGTTAATAAGTGAGTAGTAATTTACAAGTCTTACGAAATATATAAATAAAAATTACGTTTAATTAATTAACCATTTTAAATTATAATTTAAATTTAACCAAGCATAAACTAAAATATTTGTATTCGTTTAATTTGACAATATCAAATATGTTTAACAAGCTTTTTTCTCACATAATTTTAAATTATTAAACTGGTAAATTCCTACCTAGTCTAGGTGCAACGAAAACGTCCAAGAAATCACTTATTGGTATCATATGTAACTTGAAATAGGTGCATACTTCGTCCACACGTTAGATATTGTACCCCACATTAATACAATTTTTTTTTTCTTTTAACAATTCCAAATTAGAAATGTCAAGATAGATGTGCCGACAGGATCTACATAGACCCGCCCATGAAGGTTCGAGACTGCAGGTCAATCCGTGAACCAAGTGAGCGACTCACGTGCCACAAATGCTAAACCGCCATAGATTCAACAAGTTAACCCATAACTTTTTATAAAAAAAAAAAATTCAAACGTGGCAGAGAGTCGTTCAATGGCTCTCTTCCACTGATTAGACAAACCGCTGCATGCCTGCAAGGGCTTGTCAGGCTGTGCTGCATGTCTGCCTCATACAAGTAAATGTACATATTTATGTTATTGGGATAATATAAAACAAAAATATAGTGGATCATTCAATCAATTTATATTCTCTATTTTATCAAATTCGTATTTTATCAAGATAATTTAGATAGATTTATTTCTCACTCTGTTTTTCATCTTTGTTTAAAATTGGTGTTAACTTTGCTATAACCACTTAATTAATGTGTTAATTTCAAAATCCTTCGTTCATATGGTGATTCTCACACTAATATTTCTACCTATTACTTTTAAGATTGATATTTGACTTTATTAATTGTCATATGCGTTGAAGAATTATTACTATATTTTGTGTGTGAGAGACGAAGAAAACTGAATAACTGTGAATTTTAATTTGAGAATTGAGTTAATTGACGTTAATTACTCCATAAATTTAAAGATAATAAGATTTGGTTCCTAAAACTAGTTGATAAGATTTAGTTACAAATTGGTTTTTGAATGTAATTAGTTAAATTAAATGATTTTTTATGTTGACGTCGAAATCTGCACTATTCACGTGTCAACAGATCTCTAGCCAATCATTTGCCAACTTGTATATTATCTGCACACTATGACGATCGTTAGGCACCAAGATCACTGAAGAAAAAAGGTATGACGATCGTTGGTACTCTAAAAATCAAGTCAATTGCTGGAATATGCAAAGTGATGACAATATACGGGGGAATAATAAAAAGGGTGTGGGAATAACAAAGATGTAGAGATTTGAGCAGAGTTTTATGGTAAGAATAATGCGTAATTTAGAATAACCGGAAATATTGTATTTATAGCTTTAGAGTTCTAATTGATTTAGGGAAACAATCAATTAGATATTTTATTGGATCCTCATTCCTTATGGGATAAGAACAATCGTTTGGCAATGCAATTTCCTAGATTTCAGCATTTATTTGAGTTGATTCTTATTATCATGTTGCCTAATCTTTAGGAGACTAATATGTAGTTTTCTTGTTAGAATCCGTGTGCCAATCAAACAAAATCTCTCTTTAAATATATCTCTGATAATTCTGGAATATCACAATGTCGGCAGATTTGTGATGAATTCGGTTGCTGGCGAAGTACTCGGAGGTCGGCCATGAATGTCGAAGTTCTTTATAGGATTCGCTATACTTAATTCGAAGGTGCCAACGTGTTGCTGGACCTTTAATATATTTACAAGGCCATCATTCGATACGTGAGGCTTTTAAGAATCTGGAAAGCTTTCGCTGAGCTTACGAGGTCTAACTTGGATCTTCACTAGACCTTTATAGGATTTTTATGAGGCCTTTGCTGAATCTGGTGGTAACAATGTTAACATTAAAAGAAAAAATCTTATATAGTATAATTTAAAATTATAATATAAAAAAATAAAAAATAAAAAGGTAGGTAGAAGATCTAATTTTTCTTGAAAAAATATCCCATGACCAACAAAAATAATCAACGGTCATAATTTCTCTTACAAGTACAATTAACCTAAAAAAAGAGCAAAAGAAAGAAAGAAAATGTGCCGTGTGATTGACTATGACATGTGGTCCCCACTCTAACTGACCGGATTCCAAACCAAAATTTAATCCAGTTCAATTTGGAATATAAAATTCCAAAAACATATAGAAAACACCAAACACACATGACACAGATGAATAGGTACGTCAAAGAAAAGTCTTTCCCACGCTCCCACGTCACCATCATTGCTTTCATTCTTCCCACTATAAAATCCCTCCCATTTCTTGCCCCCCAAAATTCATCACATCTGCTACAATTTGCTATAAATTACTGGGATTTGTTGTCTATTTTATTGATATTATCTATGGAGAAGAAGAGAGTACGAGATGACTCGTTTGAGTTGGATGAAGAAACTAACTCGACAGAGGTGAAGAGGTTGAAGGAAGATCTTCTGGAAACTTTAGAGGATGAACCAGATTTTGTTTCAACTAATCTGGATCTGGAATCGTTCATGAGGAGTTTTCAGGACGAGATCGGTGGGTCCCCGCCGCTGGACGTGGTGGATCTGACGTCGGATTCCGGCGAGTCTCAGCCCGAGCTAGGGTACTTGTTAGAAGCTTCGGATGATGAGCTTGGGCTTCCGCCGTCGACGGCGTCGCCGAGTGTGGTGGAGAATGATGGGTTGACTGAGTTAGCACGGGTTGAGGCTGACTCGTCTGAACTCGGTCGCGGTTTTTGGGGATTTGATGGGGAATTCTCGAGTTATAACTCGTTGGAGTTCGGACTCGTTGAGTCGGAGAATTATAATAACAGTAACAGTGAATACGTAGAGCTAGATGGGTTGTTTGATTATTCGGATCTGGATTTCGGGTCGAATGATTTTGTATTCAGACCCGAAATCTCACCGGCCCAATAGGAACGGATTTTGGTTCCCCTATCTTTCTAGGCAAAGAATATTGTAAAGGTTTATTTATTTTTTTATTATCAAGGAAAAAGCAACGTCAAAATATACAATATTACGTTCTGGTCATTGAATATTGGGGTTAATTTCTTTTGAGTCCCTCAGGTTTGGGTCCCTACCAAAAATCGATTTACGTAAATTTTGTATTTGTGGTTTTGAAAATGGTGACAATATTTATTTTTACCTAGTTTCTTTTAACGTTGAATTATAATTTAAGATGATTATAATAGTCAAATGGGTAATTATATTTACACTTCAAAATTTATTTGTTGCACTACATTTTAATTGTATTTAAGGTCTTCAATCTTTATTTATTGTAATATTTATGTTATTAATTTTTTTTCGTCGTTCTTTTTATCTTAATCTTCTATTAATTAGCATATCTCGTCTTTAATAAAAGTCATGTTCAAGAAGTTTGTTTGTAAGTAGTAAAATTACTTATTTATCCATTATATATATATCTATACTATAATATAAGTGTCTATGGCATGTTTACTATTCATCCTTCAACCAACACGACGTCGTTTTTATGTAGTATTAGTCTTAATTTTGTTCAAATTTCACCATTTTGTCCTAATCTTTTGACACTTTTTGTATATTAAATTAATATATATGGCCGCATTTTTTGACTTCTTCATCTTTTCTTTTCTTTTATTTGTTTTAATATACATATATTAGCGTCTTTTAGCCGCAATTATTGACTTCTTATATATTATAGTCAATATATATTCATTTTTTCCTTAATAAGTCATCAAATTTGGTGCTTCTTTTATCCCCAGTTGCTATGGAGAACAAATGACGAAATACAATCGATTCTTAAAGGTTTTGCTAAATTTCATTTTCTCTAAACTGCAGTTTTTTTTTGTCCAACATAAATATTTGCTGCACTTTATACATTAAGTATTTTTACATAATTCCAGTTGGAGACGATATCCCTATGGGTTACCTAACCATTGGATTTGGTTTCACATAATTTCATGTTGTATAACTCAAGGTATGGATATTTTTGTAAACTGCGACAGTATGAATCCGAGAAACTGACTTAGATGTTTTGGTGATCATTTTAGTATGCCGAAATATGCCGTCGGACTATAAAATTTTTATATGTGGTAGCTACATGGGTATTCTACGTTCCTTGAAAATTTCATATTGTTCGGTGATCGTTTTCTATGTCAAATAAATTTTTTTTTCTCCATGACCGGGTGAATTGTTTCTCTAAATTGTCTTTCTGTTCACCAACTCAAAAATATGTTGTACCTTATATATTAGGTATTTTTACATAATTCCAGTTGGAGACGATAGCTCTATGGGTTACCTAACAATTGGCTTTGGTTTCACATGATTTCATGTTATATAACTAAAGTTATGGACAATTTTTTAAATTGCGATAGCATAAATCCGAGAAACTGTCTGTGATGTTTCGGTGAGCATTTTAGTGTGTCAAAACATGCCGTCGGATTATCAAATTTTTATATGTGTTAGCTACATGGGTATTCTACGTTCCGTGAAAATTTTATATTGTTCGGTAATCGTTTTCTATGTCAAATAAATATTTTTTGCTCTATGACTGGGTGAATTGTTTCTCGAAACTGCACTTTCTGTTGACCAACTCAAAAATATGCTACACCTTATATATTAAGTATTTTTACATAATTCCAGTGGGAGACGATAGCTCTATGGGTTACCTAACCATTGGCTTTGATTTCACATAATTTCATGGTATATAACTCAAGTTATGGACAATTTTGTAAACTACGACCGTATAAATCCGAGAAACTGCCTAGGGTGTTTCGGTGAGTATTTTAGTAAGCTGAAACATGCCGTCGGACTATCAAATTTTGATATGTGGTAGCTAAATGAGTATTCTATGTTCCCTGAAAATTTCATATTTTTCGGTTATTGTTTTCTATGTCAAACAAATTTTTTTTACTCCATGACCGGGTGAAGAAAATTTTGTAACAGTGCCCTTATTTTGAAATTTTTATTCACCTGGTCATGGAGTAAAAAAAATTTTTTTGACATAGAAAACGATCACCGAACAATACGAAATTTTCAAGGGACATAGAATACTCAGGTAGCTACCACATACCAAAAATTAGTAGTCCGACGACATGTTTAGGCATACTAAAATACTTACCGCGAAACCTCCTAGGCTGTTTTTCGGATTTATGCCGTCGGCGTGCCGGATTTGCTATTATAAACCAGTCAAAAAACTTTAAGTAGTTTAAATATCTTCTTAAAAATTTTTGGACCTTGGTTTTGTGGTAGTTTTAGTGGATTCCTATGTTTTGGTTACACGTTAATGATGTGAACTTGAAAGGTTTTGCTAAACTTCATGTTTTTCTAAGATACAGTTTCTGTTGTCCAACTCAAACATTTACTGCATTTTATATATTAAATATTTTTACATAATTCCAGTTGGAGACTATGGCCCTATGGGTTACCTAACCATTGGCATTGGTTTTACATAATTTCATGTTATATAACTCAATTTATAGACAATTTTGTAAACTGTGACAGCATAAATCTGAAAAACTAACTAGGATGTTTCGATTAGCATTTTAGTAAGTCGAAATATGCCTTCGGACTGTCAAATTTTGATATGTGGTAGCAACATGAGTATTCTATGTTCCCTGAAAATTTCATATTTTTCGGTGATCGTTTTCTATGTGAAATGAATTTTTGTTAATCCATGACTAAATGAAGTTTTAAAGTTTTTTTTTCCCACGTACGTGCAATGGAAAAGTGACTATTTAAGAATTTTTTTTTTTTTTTTTTGTAGGTGGACTTTTTCATGACAAATATAAAAACAAAAAAAAAAAAAAAAAAAAAAAAAAATTTCCCCACTTTGCCGATTAGGCAAAGTGGGGGAATTGTTTTTTAAATTTATCCCACTTTGCCGAGTAACTCGGCAAAGTGGGAAACATTAAATTTTTTTTTTTTTTTTTTTGTAATTTGCACTTTTAATCCACATTCTTTTCATTTTATAACAAATTTACCCATAACTTTTTTTGTTGGCTTTGGCCATCCCCGACTTTTAAATTTCGTTACAAATTTTATTTTGTCCACCTATTTAAATAATAAAAAAAAACAAATAACAACAAAATAAAATAAAAATGTATATGAAGTCCTACAACTTTTAAAAAGTAGCCCAATTTTATTTTGACATTTTTAAAAAAAAAACATTTTTTTAAATTTCTCGAGTTATTCGACATTTTTTTTTTTTTAACATTTTGTCGAGTTCCTCGAATTTAAAATATATATATATATATATATATATATTTTAAATTTGTTGAGTTACTCGACAAAAAAATAAAAATAAAAAAAATTTTTTTTTTTAAATTTGTCGAGTTACTTGTCAAAAAAAAATAAAAACATTTTTTTTTTAAAATTTTGTAGAGTTACTCGAATTTTTTAAAAAAAAAATATATATATATATATATATATATATATATATTTTTAAATCTTGTCAAGTTACTCGAATTTAAAAAAACAAAAAAAAATAATTTTTTTTAAAAATTATGTCGAGTTACTCGAATTTAAAATAAAAATTTTTAAAAATTTTTATCGAGTTACTCGAATTTAAAAAAAAAAAAATTTTTTTTAAAAATATTGTCGAGTTACTCGAATTTAAAAAAATATATATTTTTTTTAACTTTTGTCGAGTTACTCGAATTTTTAAAAAAATAAAAAAAAATATATATATTTTTTAACTTTGGTCGAGTTACTCGAATTTTTAAAAAAAAAAAAAAAATTTTAACTTTTGTCGAGTTACTCGAATTTTAAAAAAAAAAAAATTTTTTTCTTAACTTGTGTCGAGTTAATCGAATTTAAAAAAATATATATATATTTAACTTTTGTCGAGTAACTCGAATTTAAAAAAAAAATAATAATAATAATTTTACTTTTGTCGAGTAACTCGAATTTTAAAGAAAAAAAAAATTTTTTTTCACTTTTGTCGAGTAACTCGATTTAAAAAAAAAAAAAAATTTTTTTTTTTTTTTACTTTTGTCGAGTTACTCGACTTTAAAAAAAAAAAAAAAAAAAATTTTAACTTTTGTCGAGTAACTCGATTTTAAAAAAAAAAAAAATTTTTTTTTTTTTACTTTTGTCGAGTAACTCGATTTTAAAAAAAAAAAAAAAAAAAAAAATTTTAACTTTGGTCGAGTTACTCGAATTTTTTAAAAAAAAAAAAAATTTTAACTTTTGTCGAGTTACTCGAATTTTAAAAAAAAAAAAAAAAATTTCTTAACTTGTGTCGAGTTAATCGAATTTAAAAAAATATATATATTTAACTTTTGTCGAGTAACTCGAATTTTATAAAAAAAAAAAAAAAAAAAAAAAAATTTCACTTTTGTCGAGTAACTCGATTTAAATAAAAAAAAAAAAAAATTTTTTTTTTAACTTTTGTCGAGTTACTCGACTTTTAAAAAAAAATATATATATATATTTTTTTTTTACTTTTGTCGAGTAACTCGATTTTTAAAAAAAAAAAAAAAAAAAAAATTTTTTTGTTTTTACTTTTGTCGAGTTACTCGACTTTTAAAAAAAAAAAAATTTTTTTTTTTTACTTTTGTCGAGTTACTCGACTTTTTTTAAAAAAAATATATATATTTTTTGTCGAGTAACTCGACAAAAATTTTAAATTTTTTTTTTTTTTTTTTTTAAATTCGAAAAAGTTTGTCGAGTTACTATTCAACTCGACAAACTTTTTCGAGGTGAATAGTAACTCGAAAAAGTTACTGTTCATGGAAAAAAAATTTATTTATTTTATTTTTTTAAAAAATTCGAAAAAGTTTGTCGAGTTACTATTCAACTCGACAAAGTTTTTCGGGGTAAATAGTAACTCGAAAAAGTTACTGTTAATGGAAAAAAAAAAATTTTTTTTTATTTTAAAAAAATTCGAAAAAGTTTGTCGAGTTACTATTCAACTCGACAAAGTTTTACGTGGTGAATAGTAACTCGAAAATTTACTGTTCATAGAAAAAAAATTTTTTTTTTTTTTTTTTTAAATTCGAAAAAGTTTGTCGAGTTACTATTCAACTCGACAAACTTTTTCGAGGTGAATAGTAACTCGAAAAAGTTACTGTTCATGAAAAAAAATTATTTTTTTTTTTTTAAATTCGAAAAAGTTTGTCGAGTTACTATTCAACTCGACAAACTTTTACGAGGTGAATAGTAACTCGAAAAAGTTACTGTTTATGAAATTATTTTTTATTTTTTATTTTTTTATGGTGAGCTTTTACATTTGTAATTTTTTTTTTCAATGAAAAAAATCAACAACATATTTTATTTTTTGTAACTATTAATTATAACATTTTTACCAATAATGTTACAAATATTTTTTTATACTAATTGCTAAAATAAAATAAAATAAAATATATTGTATTAATTGATTATGATATATATTCTATTTTACTATATTCTAATAAATGAAACATTAAATAAAATTTTGTATATGCTTTATTTATCAAGTTACTTGACAAATCCAAATTTAAGACTCACGAGTTTCTTGAAAAATAACAGCACTAAATAAGAATAAAAAATTATTTAAATGTATGACATCATTTAAATAAAAAAGGGAAACAAAATAATGAAAATTTTAAATTTCGTTCGTTCATCGAGTAACTCCGGCAACTTGATTTTCAGTTTGTCGAAGTACTTGAGCTATTGAATAGATTGATTTCGTATCACATTTTTAATCGAGTAACTCGACAAACTTTATTTTGGGTTTATCGAGTTACTCGAGTAACTTCAACAATGCATATTGTTCATTTTTTAGTTTAGTTTTTTTATTTAAATTATGTACTACACTTAAATTTTTTTATTTTTTAGTTTTTTCATGTTATTTTTAAACCAACTCATGAATCTCAAATTTGGATTTGTCAAGTTACTAGATAAATTAGTCATAATAAAAGAATATATAATATATTGTATTAATTGATTATGATATATACTAAATTTATATGATATATATTTTATTTTGATATCTCCTAATAAATAATCAATTAAATACAAATATGTATGTCCTTCATTTATCAAATAAGTTAACAAATCCAAATTTCATGTCAACACGTTCCTCGAATAATAATATTACAACATTCAAATTAAACAAAATAGTCAATGTATTAAATAATTTCAATAAAAAAAGATTACAAAAATGAAAATTATGCATTTTATTATTGGCTTGAGTAACTCGGGAAACTCGATTTTAACTTTGGCGAGTTATGCTCTACAATGAATAATCAGTTCTTTTATATCAATAATATTTCATATTCTATAACTTAATATAATATGTTATAATAAAATAGCTATTATAAAATAAAATAAAATCTAAATAATAAAACAAAACAATATTTTACAATTTATTACTTAAGCAACTCGACAAATTGAAAATAAATTTTGTCGAGTTACTCTATAACCTACATGCTAAATACATATATTTTATATTATAGAAATTTTCTGTTTACAATAAAGAGAAACATAAAATATAATATACACAAGTCCACAAAATATCAAATATATAGAAAAACTATTTTACATAAATTCACACATTTATTTATAATATCTGTAAATCAATTATACTAAGTGAAATCTATAATTACTTATTCAGTTTATTTCACGAAAATATTCCTGTTTTATGATTTTTGCTTTTGTATCACATTTTTCATCGAGTAACTCGACAAACATGATTTTTAGTTTGGCGAGTTACTCGAGTAACTTCAACAATGCATATTTTTCATTTTTTTTTTGTTTTCTTTTTCTATTTAAATTATGTAATATACTTATAATTTCTGTAATAAATATTATTATAAATTATGTTAAAATACTTATTACAATTATTAATTAAAAAAAACACATTTATTTTCGTAATATAATTTGACATAATTATTCTAACAAAAAAAATCATTATTATAACAAATTTTTACTACAATTTATTTTCATAATTTATGATGAAATCTATTTTGTATGCATTTGTCATAACAAATTTATTATATTCACTAGATTATTATAATAATGTAATAATTGATTAATAATATATTACTACAAAATTGCTTTTATTATGCTATAAATTTATTATAACAATTTTTAGTTATAATATGTTATACTAATTGCTAAAATAAAATAAAATAAAATATATTGTATTAATTGATTATGATATATATTAAATTTATATGATATATATTCTATTTTACTATGTTCTAATAAATGATACTTTAAATAAAATTTTGTATATGCTTTATTTATCAACTTACTCGACAAATCCAACTTTGAGACTCACGAGTTTCTTGAAACATAACACCAATAAATAAGAATAAAGAATTATTTAATTGTATGACATACTTTAAATAAAAAAGGGAAACAAAATAATGGAAAATTTAGATTTCATTCGTTCGTCGAGTAACTCGGACAACTCGATTGTCAGTTTGTCGAGCTACTTGAGCTATTGAATAGATTAATTTCGTATCACAATTTTAATCGAGTAACTCGACAAACGTGATTTTGGGTTTGTCGAGTTACTCGAGTAACTTCAACAATGCATATTTCTCATTTTATAGTTTACTTTTTGTATTTAAATTATGTAATACACTTAAATTTTTTTATTTTTTAGTTTTTTCGTGTTATTTTTTAACCAACTCGTGGAACTCAAATTTAGATTTGTCGAGTTACTAGATAAATTAATCATAATAAAACAATATATGATATATTGTATTAATTGATTAAGATATATATTAAATTTATACAATATATATTTTATTTTGCTATATTCTAATAAATAATCATTTAAATACAATTATGTATGTGCTTCATTTATCAAATAAGTTAACAAATCCAAATTTCATGTTTACACGTTCCTCGAATAATAACATTACAATATTCAAATTAAACAAAATAGTCAATGTATTAAATAATTTAAATAAAATAAGCTTCAAAAAATAAAAATTATGCATTTCATTAGTTTCTTGAGTAACTCGGGAAACTCGATTTTAACTTTGTCGAGTTATGCTCTACAATGAATAATGAGTTCTTTTATATCAATAATATTTCATATTCTATAACCTAATATAATATGTAATAATAAATTAGCTATTATAAAAAAATTTATATATTATTTTAAATTAATATAATATATCATATCTAATTTTATGAAATATAAAAACACAGTGGAGTAAAATTTGTTATAATAATTATTTTTATTTATTACAATAATTATATGAAATTATATTATGGAAATCATTTTTTATTTATAATTACTATTTATAATATTCTTTATAACAAAATTTATATTAATATTCATGAAGACAATTTATAAATAAAAATTTAATAAATTTTATAACAATTTATAAAAAATTTATTTAATATCAATTTGTTATAATAAATTGATTACACTCATTAAATCATTATAATTAATTAATAATCTAATAGTACAAAATTAATTTTGTTATGTTATAAATTTATTATAATAATTGTTTATTGTAGTATGTAATAGTAATTTCTAAAAGAAAAGAAAATATAATATATTGTATTAGTTCATTATGATACATATTATATTTATATAATATTTACTTTATTATAATTTTCTGCTTACTATAGTCTATTATACTAAATAATACATTAAAATTATTTTGTTTTTTTTCTGTCTCCATCAATTAACTAGATCAAATGCTTGCCCAATATTTAAAATTTTCCATTCTATAGCTCGACAAACGTTTTCCACATAGATAGTCTTTTATTGTTAAAGGAAAATGTTAGTTTTTTTTTTTTTTTTTTTGTGAGCTTTTACATTTCTAATTTTTTTATAAATTAAAATTTGATTAGAGTAGGTGTAAACAAAAATTAATTATATTATGACCCTCTTTCTCTGTATATTTTTTCACTTTTTAATATTTAAAATTATTCACAAGGAAAAAGGGAGGATTTTTGTGCAGCTTTGAGAGTTCATGCGTGCATATCTAAGATGATTCAGTGTAAATGCTAAGAGTTGTATTATTTTTTGTCGCTGCTTTTGGAGAACTGATTATTAAGCTTATTAGATTATTAAACAAAAAGTTAGAATTTTTTAACTTAGCAAAGGCATGAGACAATTAGAAATAAAATCCCACCATTGGAACAACATAACTTTACAAAAATTAAATCCATTTTTTTTTTTTTTTTTTTTTGTTTCTCGAGTAATTTTTTTCCCTTTTTCCCCACTTTGCCTCATAACTCGGCAAATTAGTAAAAAAAAAAAAAACAAAAATTTTTTCTAAATAATTTTTTACTTTCTCCAGAAAGTAAAAAAAGAATAAAAATTTTGGTGGCTTCCAGAGAAAGCCACCAAAAAAAAAAAAATTACAAAACAAAAAAAAATTTGGTGGCTTTCTCGAGCAACTCGAGAAAGCCACCAAAAAAATAATTTTTTTTGTGGCTTTCTCGAGTTACTCGAGAAAGCCACCAAAATTTTTTTTTTTTTTTTTTTTTTTTTTTTTTTGTGGCTTTCTCGAGTAACTCGAGAAAGCCTTATTTAAATTTTTTTTTTTTTTTTTTTTTTTGTGGTTTCTCAAGTAACTCGAAAAGTCATTTGGAAATTTTTTTTTTTTAAAAAAAAATACTAATTTCTTCGAGTTTTAAGACAAAGTGGGGAAAAAGGTAAAAAAAAAAATTATTCAAAATTTCACTTAGTCATGGATTAAAAAAAATTCATTTGACATAGAAAACGATCACCGAAAAATATGAAAATTTCAAGGAACATAGAATATTCATGTAGCTATCACATATCAAAATTTGATACTCCGACGACATGTTTCGGCTTACTAAAATGCTTACCGAAACATCCTACTGGAATAAGGAGGAAAAAAATGAAAAAAAATCAACAATTAATGATAATGCTTAAACTTTTTGTTTTATGTTATAAACAAATTGTACACGCATAATTTGAAAAATAAATTTTTTAAGTCGATAACATTTAATTTTTATTTTTTTTCTAAATAATTTGATAACATTTTATGTTAAATTTGTTCTATAGATTTGTTGTGTAAACGTTTTATTCCAGTGTATAATAAATTGATTATTGTAATAAATTGACATAATTATTATAATAAATTTGCATTCCATTGTGTTATCATAATTGTTAAAATAAAATAAAATAAAATATATTATAATAATTTAATATATCGATCAGTTATAAGCCACCAACTGCAACTTTAAAAAACAAATGTTTTATTTACAATAAATTCATATTAAGTTTTATTATAATTATTAATTATACTAAAAATTGATTATTTTAATAAAATTTATATAATTAGTATAATAAATTGACATAATTATTATAATAAATTTGCATTCCACTGTGTTATTATAATTGTTAAAATAAAGTATATTATAATAATTTTATATCATATATAATTTATTATACAATGTTATAATAAATGATAGGGTAAAAAAACTATGCATGTGCTTAAATTATCAAAGAACTCGACAAACTGAAATTTGAGATTGCCGAGTTGCTCAATTATTTATATGAATAAAATGACACATACCACAAAGTCAAAAATAAAATTCAAAACTAATGTTGTCGAGTTGCTCGACAACAATTAAAAAAAATATTCAAAAGCAATGTTATCGAGTAACTTGAAAAAAAAAGAAAAAAAAAAAGACAAAAGCCCATGTCTCACCATTTGTCGAGAACTCGACAGACTCCAGTTACTCGACAAATTGGACAATTTGTCGAATTACTCGACAACATTTTTTTCCCCATTTGGCTTATTGTTTACTTTATTATAATTTTTATTATTTTTTATATTTTTTAATTATTTTACTGTTTACAAAAAAATGTAACTTCTTTGCAGATTTTTAGATTTGTTTTTCACTTTTATTATAAATATTATTTATAGATTATTTGAGATTAGTCATTTTGAATTTTGAATGAAATAATGGTAGCTTTCTCTAGCTTTGATTTTGACTATTGGAATTTGTTTTTTTTTTCCTGACGCCATTTTGTCGAACAACTCGACAAACTCCATTCCATGGAATTAATATATATTTTTTCATTTATCCCCTTCCCTGTCGAGTTACTCGACAAACTGGGGTTTGTCCCAGTTTGTCGAGCAACTCGACAAATTCGTTGGAGTCTCACAAAAAAAAACCTCCGTTCTGAATTAGATATTGAGAAAATTATGTGGACATGTATTCTCATCCACAATCAGATCGTCAAATATTTTTTTTTTTTAAGGAAAAAAATAGGAACCGCCGTTCTGAATTAGACATGTCATCCACTTTTGTCGCCGCCGCCATTTCTGTGTTAATTTTTCTTCCACCAAAACAAAGACCATACTCTTCTCCTTACAATTTACAAATCATACGAGTAAACCAAAATTGTTGATTTGCTGCGAAATAAACAATGCCCTGGTTAATGACCCAAAAGACATTTTATGGGACTATGAAGACCCATAAAATGAAGTTTGTCAGGTTCAAATCTCTTACACACACGTGCTTTGTTTGTTATCAGTCCATTAGGAATTGTAAATTGTAATTTTGTTTATAGTTGTTTGTTTGATCGTGAAATTTTCGGTAAATCCGTTCCAATTTTTTAATTTATTGAACGTTCCGTTCGATGAGGATACTTCTGGAGTTTTGAGCTTTAGTACACTCAAATTTGAATTCGTTTGTCTTTTTCACTGTTGGGGTCCTCCCTCATTTTACAGAAATTTTCCTTGCATTTGACCCAGGTTTTGTTGTTAATGGTGTAATTAATTTTTCTTTTGGTGATTTACGTGTGGGGTATGTGATTAATGTGTAAGTTTTCGAGTAAACCCAAGGTAACAATTCAAAGAATTATTAACATTTTCATAATCCTCTATTTCATATATGAAAAGGAATCAAAAAATCAAGAAATATGCCATTATTCTACAATTTTTATATCAAGTGTATATATATATATATATATATATTTAAATCTTGTCAAGTTACTCGAATTTAAAAAAACAAAAAAATTTTTTTTTTAAAAATTATGTCGAGTTACTCGAATTTAAAAAAAAAATTTTAAAAAATTTTATCGAGTTACTCGAATTTTAAAAAAAAAATTTTTTTTTTTAAAAATGTTGTCGTACTACTCGAATTTAAAAAAAAATTATTTTTTTAACTTTTGTCGAGTTACTCGAATTTTTAAAAAAATAAAAATATATATATATTTTTTAACTTTTGTCGAGTTACTTGAATTTTTAAAAAAAAAAAAAAATTTTTTTTTTTACTTTTGTTGAGTTACTCGAATTTAAAAAAAAAAAAAATTTTTTTTTCTTAACTTGTGTCGAGTTAATCGAATTTTCAAAAAAAAGAAAATTTTAACTTTTGTCGAATTACTCAAATTTAAAAAAAAAAATATTTTTTTTTTACTTTTGTCGAGTAACTCGAATTTTATAAAAAAAAAATATTTAACTTTTGTCGAGTTACTCGAATTTAAAAAAAAAAACAATAAAAAAAAAAGAAAATTTTAACTTTTGTCGAATTACTCAAATTTAAAAAAAAAAATAAATAAATAAATTTTTTTACTTTTATCGAGTAACTCGAAAAAAAAAATATATATTTTTTTATTTTTGTCGAGCAACTCGAATATATAATTTTTTTTTTTTTTTTTTTTTTTTTTTTTTTTTTTACTTTTGTCGAGTAACTCGAATTTATAAAAAAAAAAAAAAAATTTTTTTTTCTTTTTTTTTTACTTTTGTCGAGTTACTCGACTTTAAAAAAAAAAAAAAAATTTTGTCGAGTAACTCGACAAAAATTTAAAAAAATTTTTTTTTTTTTTTTTTAAAATTCGAAAAAGTTTGTCGAGTTACTATTCAACTCGACAAACTTTTTCGAGATGAATAGTAACTCGAAAAAGTTACTGTTCATGGAATTTTTTTTTTTTTTTAAAAATTCGAAAAATGTTGTCGAGTTACTATTTAACTCGACAAACTTTTTCGGGGTGAATAGTAGCTCGAAAAAGTTACTGTTCATGGAAAAAAATTTTTTTTTTTTTTATTTTTAAAATTCGAAAAAGTTTGTCGAGTTACTATTCAACTCGACAAACTTTTTCGAGGTGAATAGTAACTCGAAAAAGTTACTGTTCATGAAAAAAATATATATTTTTTTTTTAAATTTGAAAAAGTTTGTCGAGTTACTATTCAACTCGAAAAACTTTTACGAGGTGAATAGTAACTCGAAAAAGTTACTGTTCATGATTTTTTTTTTTTTATTTTTTATTTTTATGGTGAGCTTTTACATTTGTAATTTTTTTTTTCAATGAAAAAAATCAACAACATATTTTATTTTTTGTAACTATTAATTATAACATTCTTACCAATAATGTTACAAATATTTTTTTATACTAATTGCTAAAATAAAATAAAATAAAATATATTGTATTAATTTTTTTTTTCAATGAAAAAAATCAACAACATATTTTATTTTTTATAACTATTAATTATAACATTCTTACCAATAATGTTACTAATATTTTTTTATACTAATTGCTAAAATAAAATAAAATAAAAAATATTGTATTAATTAATTATGATATATATTAAATTTATATGATATATATTCTATTTTACTATATTCTAATAAATGAAACATTAAATAAAATTTTGTATATGCTTTATTTATCAAGTTACTCGACAAATCCAAATTTAAGACTCACGAGTTTCTTCAAAAATAATACCACTAAATAAGAATAAAAAATTATTTAAATGTATGACATCATTTAAATAAAAAAGGGAAACAAAATAATGAAAATTTTAAATTTCGTTCGTTCGTCGAGTAACTCCGACAACTCGATTTTCAGTTTGTCGAGCTACTTGAGCTATTGAATAGATTGATTTCGTATCACATTTTTAATTGAGTAAATCGACAAACTTGATTTTGGGTTTATCGAGTTACTCGAGTAACTTCAACAATGCATATTGTTCATTTTTTAGTTTAGTTTTTTTATTTAAATTATGTACTACACTTACATTTTTTTATTTTTAAGTTTTTTCATGTTATTTTTAAACCAACTTATGAATCTCAAATTTGGATTTGTCAAGTTACTAGATAAATTAGTCATAATAAAAGAATATATAATATATTGTATTAATTGATTATGATATATATTAAATTTATATGATATATATTTTATTTTGATATCTCCTAATAAATAATCAATTAAATACAAATATGTATGTCCTTCATTTATCAAATAAGTTAAAAAAAAAATTCAAAATTTCACTTAGTCATGGATTAAAAAAAATTCATTTGACATAGAAAACGATCACCGAAAAATATGAAATTTTCAAGGAACATAGAATACTCATGTAGGTACCACATATCAAAATTTGATACTTCGACGGCATGTTTCAGCTTACTAAAATGCTTACCGAAACATCCTACTGGAATAAGGAGGAAAAAAATGGAAAAAAAATCAACAATTAATGATAATACTTAAACTTTTTATTTTATGTTATAAACAAATTGTACACATGCAATTTGAAAAATAAATTTTTTAAGTCGATAACATTTGATTTTTATTTTTTTTTCTAAATAATTTGATAATATTTTATGTTAAATTTGTTCTATAGATTTGTTGTGTAAACGTTTTATTCCAGTGTATAATAAATTGATTATTGTAATAAATTGACATAATTATTATAATAAATTTGCATTCCACTGTGTTATCATAATTGTTAAAATAAAATAAAATATAATATATTATAATAATTTAATATATCGATCAGTTATAAGCCACCAACTGCAACTTTAAAAAACAAATGTTTTATTTACAATAAATTCATATTAAGTTTTATTATAATTATTAATTATACTAAAAATTGATTATTTTAATAAAATTTATATAATTAGTATAATAAATTGACATAATTATTATAATAAATTTGTATTCCACTGTGTTATTATAATTGTTAAAATAAAGTATATTATAATAATTTTATATCATATATAATTTATTATACAAGTTTACATTGGCAGCTTGGCCAACTGAATTTGTCATAAGATGCTTTGTTCCAAGGACTTGTAAGCATCAAGATTCAATTCATTGACCAATATATTTTTTTTTTATTTGTATGTGTGTGTGTTTGTCGAGTTGCTCGACAAACACACAAACATGAAGCCACTTTTTTTTTTAAAATTATAATTTGGGTGTGTGTTTGTCGAGTTGCTCGACAAACTTGACAAACACACACCCACACACATGAATAGCCCATTTTGACTTTACTTTTTTTTTTTTTTTTTCGATTTTAATTCAGTTTATCTTTGAATTGTAAGGTAAATTTTTTATATTTTTCAAATTTTTTTTTTACAAATTATTCTAAATAAATACCAAATATGTTTAAGAATCAATTTTTTTTTAACAACAAAAATAAGAGTGAATTAGGAAATAACTGTTTATGCCATCGACAACATTACTTTTGAAATTATTATTTTTATATAGTTTTATTGAGTGGTTAGACGTGGGCTTTTGTCTTTTTTTTCGAGTATATATAATATTATAATCTTAAATTTTTTCACTTTAGTTTTTTCGTCCAATACGTGGATGATAAGATGACTATGTACTTATATGTGGATGATGTAGAAAATTATTTGAACATCTCATTAATTTATTATTTGTATGGAAAATGTATATATTCCTACAATATTATAATAATATAAGAGCCTTAAATTTGTTAATGTTCAATTTTTCATCAAATACGCCGTCGTTTTACAACTATCGTTTATTTTTATTACCTACTTCAGTCACCCACTTTCTACCTTTTTACTTTCTTCCTTTTCTGAAGCCACTGTTTCTATTCCATTGGAGTTTAGAATTTAGCCGTCTTCGTCGTGTTTTCATACTTTCCATTGGAGCTTATAATTCAGACTGTTTTTGTCAAGTTCCTGTCAATGGTAGAATGATTTTTCAGTAATGTTTAATTGAGTTGTGTAAGTTGTTATTTGTCTGAAGCTTAAATTTCCTGAGCAATGTTTGAGGACAATCAATTACCCGAGTAATTGAATTTTAATTAGGATCAGTAATGGAGATTACATGCGTGGACTCGACAACCATATTAGTTGTCGAGTTACTGGACAACCAACATGGTTGTCGAGCTAACTCGACAACCTGGATGTCGAGTAACTCAACAACCATGTTGGTTGTCCAGTTACATTTGAGAACCAATGTCCATCCCTTTTACAATGATAGCTCGACAACCTGGATGTCGAGTAACTCGATAACCATGTTGGTTGTCAAGTTACTTTTGAGAACCAATGTCCATCCCTTTTACAATGATCATTAAGGCATGCTATTTCATCCTATATGAACACTTCTTCGAAGTTTAGATGTTCGAAAATATTTCACTAATAACGCTATGAATCATTACAATAATAAAGAACAACTAAATACATCAAGAAGTAAATGTTTTAGTTCTTAGATATAGCTTTCATAACAGCAACCCCATCCAGGATCTCTGCAGACCTGTAAGTATTCGAATGATCAGGTATCGTATACATACAAGTGCCAAATGGGGAAGAGGACTAAAAGCATGTTGCCAAATTTACTTACTGCAATACAGGGTGAAAAAGCATATTGGATTCCGGTGGCTCTAACTTCAAGTGCAGTGGCAGCTCCAATCCTCTTCACAAGTGTCGGATCTCTGATCCAAATTCAAATTATTATACATGTAAATATGAGAACATACACAACTAATTTAAGTAAGCGGCCAAAAACTTGAGAAATGAGAGGACTCTCAAGTTTCAACACTCATATTAATCTCATTAATTAAACAAGAGGTTAGCATAATCTTCAGAGAAAACGAGACAAAGACAGAGTTTCAGGTTCCATAAAGTATCTGGGGGATTTGGAAGTAGGACATAATTTGCATTCACTGTGTACTTCTATGTTCAATTTCAGCTAAGTTGTGACTTTATCATTTCTCCCCACCATAATTCTAGGAATATGGTGCAACTATTGAGCTAGAAGGAACACTAGATCTTAAATAAGTTGTGAGTTTTCACAAACATAATATAGGCAATTTTACACCCTAAAAACAGCACTATACCTATAAAAACCTTTGCATATTCTCATTTAAGTTAGTGTTAAACTTGCCTGGTGACCCCAAGTCCAACATTGTGAGGAAAAATAGTAGCCCTGTAGACATTGTTGTTGCCATGAACTGCATCAATCCCATAAATCATAGGAATTCCAAATCGGGTCGAAAGAGCACACTTTTGAAGTTCATTCACCATATTCACCCAAGTCTCAGCAGTGGCCTTAGGTGCTGGTACACTCCCCCCTCCACTCAATACACTCCCTGCCCATAATCAATACTTCTTTATAAACAAACAATATTCAAATTTCATATATAATTATATAGCATAAACATTTTATGAAAGTTATGTACCAATAAAATATTTCTTCATAACGTCAGGGAAGACATCTTTTCTCTCAATCTGAGTCATCTGTCCAATCTTTTCTTCAAGAGTCATTCTCCCCAGCAAATCCCTAATTCTAGCACTCAGTGACTTTATGGGGTCCCTGTATTTCAGGTACTCTCCTCTGTAACAGAAACTCGACAACCTGGATGGTTGCCGAGTAACTCGACAACCTGGATGTCGAGTAGTTGTCGAATTAGCTCGACAACCATTGGTTGCCGAGTAACTCGACAACCATGTCTGCAGAAAGATCATCTGCGCCTCTGATATTGGTCTGTCCTGCTCATTCAGTTGGTTCTCTGCAAGATCTATTCTCAACGCACAACAACTTTTCTTTTGATTCTGAGAAGGTTAGATACATACTTCATCGGATCATTGGTTCTCTAAATATTTTTGAAGCTTCCAGCGTTTTTATTTTGGCCTTGGCCTTTGCCTTTGCCTTTGTTGGGTTATTCTCTTCTTACGTGGCTTTTTTATTTTTTATTTTTTATTTTAGTTTATGGTATTTGGTTGTACCGAGAAAAGCGGACGTGAAAATGGTATTAATCTCTGATAAGAATTTACGGCGTGGCTGTGTTTTGTCCGTTTTACCCTTGGATAATAAAAAGGTAAAAGGGCAAAAGTAGTTGCGTGTAACATGGCTTCTAGGCTGGTTTTGTTCCTTATTTAATCCACCCCACCCCACCCCACCCCACCCCACCCCACCCTCTTCTTTTTTTTTTTTTTTTGTTTTTGTTTTCTTCATTCCCATTTCTTCACATCTATTCACAATTTCTTGTAAATTTTAGTAAAAATTGTATATTTGATCTACAACCTTTCAAAACGTTCAGAATATACTCTTAATTTTTTAAAATAGTACCAAATATCCTTAACGTTTGAATAAATAGACATGATAGGTCCTTTATGGCGAAACTATCCACTTTTGAAATAAACAAGAAAAAATAAAAAATTACGTTGATATAATGAGAGGAACGACGGTGGTGTTCTTAAAAGTTACGATATTTTTTTAAAAAAAAAAGATGAATGAATCTTTATCCAAATAAATATTTTTACTAATAATGTTATAAATTAAAATTTGATTAGAGTAGATGTAAACAAAAATTAATTATATTATGAATCTTTTTTCCTGTATATTTTTTCACTTTTTATTTAATATTCGATAATTTCGGAAGAATGTCAATTTATAGAAAATTGGAGATTTACTTTAAAATGGCAAAAACAATTCAAGATAAACTTTATTCTTGGATTGACTCCTCTTACAAAATGTGTAGCATTGTCAGATTGTGTGCCTTTTTATACGATGTTCAATGAATATGTTTATTCCAATATATGTATCTATCAATTACTACATTCATTTACTTAAATAATTCATGTAGCGAGTTTATTAAATTACTTAATTTTATGTGAACGTTACATGGCTTATTATAGAATTTTCAATGAACACATTTATCTCGATACATGTATCTTAGTATCTATCAATTACAACATTTATCTCTTTAAATAATTCATGTATGTAGCGATTACACGAAATTTTAATTTCATGTGTCTAATTATTAAAATATATAAATGGTCACTAATTATTCAAAATGAAAAAGTCCACATACCAAAAAAAAAAAAAATAATAATAATAATAATTTGAACAGTAACTTTTTCTAGTTACTATTTAACTTGAAAAAGTTTGTCGAGTTACTATTCAACTCGATAAACTTTTTCGAGGTGAATAGTAACTCGAAAAAGTTACTGTTCATGCAAGTTTTTTTTTTTTTTTTTTTTTTTTTTTTTTTTTTTTTATGGTGAGCTTTTACATTTCTAATTTTTTTTTCAATGAAAAAAATCAACAACATATTTTATTTTTTATAACTTTTAATTATAACATTCTTACTAATAATGTTATAAATTAAAATTTGATTAGAGTAGGTGTAATCAAAAATTAATTATATTATGACCCTCTTTTCTGTATATTTTTTCACTTTTTATTTAATATTCGATAATTTCAGAAGAATGTCAATTTATAGAAAATTTGAGATCTACTTTAAAATGGTAAAAACAATTCAAGATAAACTTTATTCTTGGATTGACTCCTCTTACAAAATGTGTAGCATTGTTAGATTGTGTGCCTTTTTATACGATGTTCAATGAATATGTTTATTCTAATATATGCATCTATCAATTACTACATTCATCTACTTAAATAATTCATGTAGCAAGTTTATTAAATCACTTAATTTTATGTGAACGTTACATGGCTTATTATAGAATTTTCAATGAACACATTTATCACAATACATGTATCTTAGTATCTATCAATTACAACATTTATCTCTTGAAATAATTCATGTATGTAGCGAGTACACGAAATTTTAATTTCATGTGTCTAATTATTAAAATATATAAATGGTCATTAATTATTCAAAATGAAAAAGTCCACATACCAAATATATATATATAATTTGAACAGTAACTTTTTCGAGTTACTATTTAACTCGAAAAAGTTACTGTTCATGCAAATTTTTTTTTTTTTAATGGTGAGCTTTTACATTTCTAATTTTTTTTTCAATGAAAAAAATCAACAACATATTTTATTTTTTATAACTTTTAATTATAACACTCTTACTAATAATGTTATAAATTAAAATTTGATTAGAGTAGGTGTAAACAAAAATTAATTATATTATGACCCTCTTTCCCTGTATATTTTTTCACTTTTTATTTAATATTCGATAATTTCGGAAGAATGTCAATTTATAGGAAATTTGAGATTTACTTTAAAATGGCAAAAACAATTCAAGGCAAACTTTTTTCTCGGATTGACTCCTGAAAGTTTTTTTTTTGTTTTGTTTTGTTTTTTTTTTTTAACTTTCCCGAGTTAGTCGAGAAAGTCAAAAAAATAATTTTTTTTTTTTTTTTTTTTGGGTTTCTCGAGTAACTCGAGAAATTCATTTGGGGAATTTTTTTTTTTTTAATACTAACTTTGTCGAGTTATGAGACAAAGTGGGAAAAAAAGGAAAAAACAAAAATTTCAAAATTTCACTTAGTCATAGATTAACAAAAATTCATTTGACATAGAAAACGATCACCGAAAAATATGAAATTTTTAGAGAATATAGAATACTCATATCATCCACTTTTGTCGCCGCCGCCATTTCTGTGTTAATTTTTCTTCCACCAAAACAAAGACCATACTCTTCTCCTTACAATTTACAAATCATACGAGTAAACCAAAATTGTTGATTTGCTGCGAAATAAACAGTGCCCTAGTTAATGACCCAAAACACATTTTATGGGACTATGAAGACCTATAAAATGAAGTTTGTCATGTTCAAATCTCTTACACACACGTGCTTTGTTTGTTATCAGTCCATTAGGAATTGTAAATTGTAATTTTGTTTATAGTTGTTTGTTTGATCGTGAAATTTTCGGTAAATCCGTTCCAATTTTTTTATTTATTGAACGTTCCGTTCGATGAGGATACTTCTGGAGTTTTGAGCTTTAGTACACTCAAATTTGAATTCGTTTGTCTTTTTCACTGTTGGGGTCCTCCCTCATTTTACAGATATTTTCCTTGCATTTGACCCAGGTTTTGTTGTTAATGGTGTAATTAATTTTTCTTTTAGTGATTTACGTGTGGAGTATGTGATTAATGTGTAAGTCTTCGAGTAAACCCAAGGTAACAATTCAAAGAATTATTAACATTTTCATAATCCTCTATTTCATATATGAAAAGGAATCAAAAAATCAAGAAATATGCCATTATTCTACAATTTTTATATCAAGTGTACTCAAGAAAAAAATATCAATATATTTTAAATAAATGGCCGAAAATTAGACAAAACATTTGAAGAAATTTTGACCTTTCTTTATTATTTGTTAATTATTTATTTTTTTGGTGTGTATGAGCAAATTGTACACAATTCGCTCTAAATTTGTTACATTTTTCAAATTTATTTAAAAATTTTAATTTCATATTTTTTTTTGGTCATTTCAATTACATTTAAAACTTAAAATTTTTTCCTATATTTGTCACTTACGTGCAACGCACGACTTTAAAACTAGTATATATATATATATATATAAAGAATAAATATAAGTGATAAAATATTTTTATCTTATTTTAAAACATGTAAAATAGAATATTTTAACAAAAATCATCATTAATGATTAGATGTGCTAATTAAAGATAAGAATTTGATGGAAAAAAAGTTGGGAATATAAGTATTATAATAGGTAAAGATTGAGGACTTTAAATTTAATTAAAATATAGTGCAACAAAGAAAAACAGTGGTGGCAATATAATCACCCTAGTCAAATATATATCTGGGTAAACAATATTTACTCTTTTAGGTTTGTAACAATTTCGTGTACATTCAATTTTATTTGTATTTATCATCTTCAATTTTATTTTATTTAATAATTTGTACATGTCATTTATTTTAATAATTTAACTCTTGACTTAAATAAATTAAAATAGACAACTCTCAATTTAAATAAATTTATAGAAAATGGGTTAATTATTTGTAAAAAGAAAATAGAAAATAAAAAATAGAATTATTGTTTACCTAGTGGGACGAGCCGAGGCTTGGCACCGGCTACTTTGAAAATAGGCAGAATTAAAATTGTACACGAACAAGATGTTACGTGTACAATATTTTTATTAAAATAAGTCAAAAAAATATCAAATATTAATGCAAAATAATACTTACTACAAATCTGAATAATTCATATTTAAAATTTTAAGTTCTTCGGTCATTATTCTGTCTACTTCGGCGTCATCCCAATCCTTTAGACACAGTAAGCTTTTTAAAATGCCGACTTTGAGTCTTGACATGAAATCAGATAGAACCCTGCCACTTATACTAAATGCAGCATCCGAAGCTATAGTTGAGACATAAGGTATTAGTAGATCACGTGCCATTTTTTAAAGAATTGTGTAATTACGTTGATTTTGTCTCCACCATCATAGTATATCAAATTTTTCTCTCTCTTTGTCATCTAAAATACTAAGCACGTCATGCACGAAATACTTAACTAACTCTTTAGGTGTATCACTAGAACGGAGAAAGGAAGAAGTAGAAGAAGAACCAACTGATTGTTGACCTTGACAACTCCTATGTGTACTCACGTAACTTAATAAGTCAATATCATTAGTTGATGACAAAGTACATGTTGGAACAGGGGGTCATACAACATTCGTACCGGTCTTTTAGATCTCATACATTTGACATAAAGTTTGTTCTAAATTACCACACGTTACTGAATTTTCGTAAGTTAAATTTTGTGAAATTGCTATTATTATTACTTTCGTACCCTCTAAATTAAGTTTAGAATCCATAATACATGCTAATGGAAATAGCATAGACAATTGTTTCCAATATTTTTTAAATTTAGCTTCCATGATAGGTATATTATCAAAAAATAGAACAAAATTCTTATACCTAGTAAAATTGTTAGCAATATAATAGAAATGATTTAAAACAATTGAAGTAGTTGGATAATATACACCAAAATAGAGATGGCAAATGGACCGGGCCGCTCGTCGGCCCGGTTCGTAGAAAGACGGGCCTGGTCCTGGACCGAGCCGTAAATTGACACACGGGTTGACCCGTGGATCCGGCTCGTGCCCATGGTCCACGGTCCAAATAGGACCAAATTGGTCTCTAGCTTTAAGTTGGGACCAAAAATTGTAATTAACAATTATATTTTCATATATATTTTTTTTAACTTTACAAAAAAAAAAAAAATTTCAAGTGGGTCCGCGGACTGGCCCGTGGTTCGGCCCGTGTGGCTCGCGGACCATGGGTCGGTCCGAACCCACATTTTTTACATGGGCCGAGCTCGGCCCGTGACAAGGGCCTAGCGGCACGGGTCGAGCAGGCCTAGCTCGGCCCATTGCCATCTCTACACCAAAACATGCAGTTGTTACGTCGTAAAAAACTTTCAAAATTTTTCTAACATAAGCACATATTTTCCTAGTCATATGATTCCAAATTATATTCTGAGCCGTGTGAGTGTCAGCTATTATAATGTACAGTAATACTGTAACGACTGGGATCTCTCTAGTCGGGATCTTACCCCTAGTCGATACTCATCCATACTGTCCGCTTTGGGAGGGCCTGAGCCCTCTTAACCCCTCACGGATTTCTATCTCGTCCCTAGTGATTCGAACCCAAGACCTCTACATATGAGGCACTTAAGTTGAAATTGGTACCAATTGGGCGACTCGCCGTGCAATTGGTAAATATCATCCATACGCCGTGCAAAATGGAGCATTCGACGGTTGACATCGTCATATGTGTAATTTATAGTCCGTTGTACCATTTGAGCGTATTGTTTGACACGACCAATGAGTCAATTTCAATACGCATATAGTCTATAGTGCGCTACATGGCCAGCTGCGTTCGGTGAATAAAACTCAAAACCCGACCCCACTCGGATAAATGGGTGAAAATTTGATGAAGGAGAAGATTAGTCTCGGCTTCCAGTACTAGAACTGGATTGTCTGCTGCTCGCCTGGCCATATGATTGCATATAGTCCATTTAGTAATAGGTGGTCGGGGGTCTTGGGCTCCCTCAGGCTTCTCATGCGGGAGTAAATGCACTCTATCTGATTGGAAAATGGCACTAATGAGACATGGAAACATGAGGGAGCGGCTAGACTCACACTATGATGCAAGATCAACAATGAAGCAGAAGGATGTGATTCGCCAAGTCAATTTTGTGTATGCTCGCAAGATGATATAAGAAACGGGCCCGAGATTCATTGAAGTCCGTGCGGTGGGAGGTGTGATCGATATTATGACACACAAAAATATGGAAGACTCGCAAGCTCTCGGTCAGCTGGTTGTGTAAAAATTTGGGCCCAATAATAGGCCATGCGTTTGCTCTTCTATAAAGAAATTGAGTCAATAGTGCCATGTCAAGCTCGGCCGGTACGTGCTCAATATCATTGGCGGTTAGCCCATAATAAATTTCTATCACGGCTGGGTTGAACTTAATCCACTTTCCACGAACCCAAGTTGTATACCTATGGTCTGTCTCAGGTTCCTCGATGGTATGATTGAGGTTGGCAATAAACTCTTTGACCAACAAACGGTAGGTCAAATGAGGTTTACCTGCTACCTTTTTCCAGCCACAAGAATTGATGAGATTCACTATCTCAGAGTAAGAGTAAAGGAAGTATGTCAGAATTATCTCCATTTCGGCCCATAAATTCTTCTTCATTAGCCACTTTTTGTAAATGTTATCTTCTTCTATACCCTGAAATCTTTGGCTACCTCCATTATCAACATGTTCTTCCACTTGTCGGCGTCGGTTAGATGATGAACTAACATTCTCTTTTTCCTTTTTTTTACGGTGGGTCTTTTCGTTTTGGTGGCATTGTACCTAATGGAAATAATTATATCATTAAACACCATAATGAACTAAAAGAATAAAAAAAATCCACCAAAATAAAATAAAAGTAGAGAATTTTCTTATTTCAAATTTAGGCCGAACACTACTTTTCACCATAGGAAAATTTGAAAAAATATTGAAATTTTCTCGAGCCATCTTCAGACACATGGTTCTACATAGATTGTTCTTGATCACGTTCAAAATTGAGGTAGAATAGATGTCATATGAGGCAGATGAAAGGGGGACGAAGTGGTGTCACAGAGCTGCCTGGTGCCTAACCATGGCGCCCTACTTTCGGGCTAAGTGGTTAGCTCGGTGTTCTAATGCCAATGTATTGAATTTATAACACAATAACAGTTCTACAGTAGTATCGAAGTTGACCAAATCAAGATTTCAACCATATGCACATGAGTTTCTTCTTAGGCATTAAATCGAACACTTGGAGGGCACCAATTTTTTTTCTAGAGTTTCAATGATTTGGGAATACGAATCTAAACCAAAAATTTATAGTGTAAAACACAACTTCAACAAACCAACATCTTCCTAATTCCATACTCCTCAATTAATCAAGATAAAATTGAAAAAAAAAAAAAAACTTGAAGCCAAAAAGCAAAAATGAGAGTGGAGGAATAAAGGTCATACCGTGGAGTGATTTCGCCAATATTGGAGGAAGTTGATGGGATGAAATGGAATGACAATTAATTGTGTTTAAGTGTTGATGAAGTGTGGTAAATCGAGAGATTTGGGTAGACCTCAACCGTGTGTGTGAGTGTTTGAACGTATGCATGAGTGAGGAGAGGTTAAAAAAAATATAGCTGTGTAAAATTTAAGTGCTGGGGTTTTAATACCAGCAGTAAACCTGGGCAATTACCTAGGCTAAACCCGGGCGATCACCTGGGCTATATGTTGGGCATTCTGCCCAGATGAATCATAATAGGGAGATCGCCCAGTTGAATAATAGGACGATCGCCCAGTTTACTAGATTCTTTTTTTTAAAATTCAAACTGAAAGTAAATGTATGTAGGCTAACTTAACATGTTAAACATTCAATATGTGCTAAAATGGATATGATGAACCTAAAAGAACAAAAATATGCTTAAAATTTATCCAAGTGCAAAAAATTTGAAAAACAAAAACGGTATGCCTAAAGTCAGAAACTTTAAACTATCCCAACGAAATTTACCTAAGTGCAAAAAAAAAAAATTGAAGCGGTATGCCTAAAGTCAAAAACTTAAAACTATCCCAACTAAATTTACCTAAGTGAAAAGAAGTTGAAAAACAAAAACGGTATGCCTAAAGTCAAAAACTTAAAACTATCCCAACTACATGTAATTGCAATTAATTATGATAAAAAAGTAGAAATGGATAGAAATATGGGTTTCCTCCCATCAAGCTCTCGATCTAGAGCTCGACTTTTTGGGTTGATTATTCCGGTGCTGCAAGATGAATGGTGGGCTTTTCTTTACAGAATCCACCATTCCAATAAATCTTCAATCGCTGCCCGTTGACTTTAAAGTGCATTTACTCTCATGGCTGATTTATACCGCCCCATATGGATAGACCTATGTGATTGTATAAGACCCGACCATCGAGACCTCAACTTGCCCGAAAAAAGCTTGAGGCAAGAATTATACAACAACACTTGCTGCCTAACCTCAAAATTTCTTTATTGAATATGCATATCATGCCACTTTTTGGTCCACTCCTTATACAATTTTGCATTCTCATAGGCTTCCAATCAAAACTCATCCATTTTATTCAATTGAAGAAGTCTCTTTTTACCGGCTGCCTTTAAATCAAAATTCAACTTCTTGACTGTCCAATATGCCCGGTACTCCAACTCAACTAGTAAATGGCACGCTTTTCCAAAAACTAGCTGATAGGAAGACATGACTAAATGAGTTTTGAAAGCTGTCCGGTAGGCCCATAAAGTGTCATATAGCTTCTTTGACCAATATTTTCTTGATGAACTCACCGTCACGTCAAGAATCCGCTTCTGGTTGGAGACTTCAACTTGCCCACTGGTTTGAGGATGATAGGGAGTAGCAATACGATGTCGAACGCCATATTTAGCCAATAAGGACTCAAAGTGACGAATGCAAAGATGTTTACCCCCCATCACTAATAATGACTCGAGGTGTGCCACAAAAGTGTAAATGCATTTTTTTAAGAAATCCATCACAACCCGCACATCATTGGTAGGCAATGCGACTGCTTCAACTTGTTTGGAGACGTAGTCAACAGCAAACAAAATGTATTGATTCAATGAAGAGGGAAATGGTCCCATGAAATAAATACACCATACATCAAAAAGCTCAATCTCAAGTATATTGTTTAGAGACATCTCATTCCTTTTCGAGATATTTCCCGTGTGCTGGCATAGATCACATCCCTTCACAAAAAGATATGCATCTTTGAAGAGAAAAAGCCAATAGAACCTAGACTGTAGAATTTTAGCAACTGTTTTAGGTGTGCCAAAGTGTCCACCGTAGGCTAAGGAGTGGCAATGCTCAAGTATCTGATGAAATTATTCTTCAGGAACACACCACCTAATTATTTGATATGGACCCTGTCTATAGAGAATGAGATCCTCCCAAAAATAGTGCTTCAAGTCAGAGAAGAATTTCTTCTTTTGATGACTTGAATAATTTGGCGGGATGATAGACTTGGCTAAGAAATTCACTATGTCTACAAACCATGGTGCTTTCTTCAAGCTAAAAATCTGTTTAACTGGGAATACCTCATTAATATCCATGGTCTCGATCTGCTCTTCCTGCTCAAGTCTGGATAAATGATCAGTTACTACATTCTTGCTTTTCTTCTTGTCTCTTATCTCTAAATCAAACTTTTGAAGAAGTAAAACCCATCTGATTAGCTTCGATTTTGTATCTTTCTTTGCCAAAAAATATTTCAAGGCAGCATTATCAGTGTAGAATATCCAGCAAGATATGATCATAATTTATCAAAGGCATAGATTACAGCCAAGAGCTCATTTTCAGTAGTGGCATAGTTGAGCTGTGCATTAGTCAAAGTTTTGCTAGCATAGTGTATCACATGAAATTTTTTATCTTTTCGCTGTCCCAACACTACTCCTACTGCATAATCACTTGCATCACACATTAATTCAAACGGTAAACTCCAATCTGGTGCAATTATCACAGGTGCTGAAATTAGTATCTCTTTTAGAGTGTTGAATGTCAATAAACACTCTTCAGAGAAGACGTAGGGCAAATTTCTGTGACCAGCAAAGTACACAACGGTACCCTCTTGAAACATAAAGTGACAATTTTCTCAGTTAAGAGCTAAATTTGTATCTTCACACCGCTGCAAAACCAGGTGTAAGTGCTCCAAGCACTCATCAAAGGATGAACCAAACACTGAGAAATCATCCATGAATATTTCGATGAATTTCTCTACCATATCAGAGAAGATGGCCATCATGCAAAGTTAAAAAGTGGCAGGAGCATTGCATAGACCAAAAAACATCCTACGGTAAGCAAAAGTACTATAGGGATACGTGGAGATGGTATTCTCTTGATCTTCAGGTGCTATTAAAATATGAATATATCCGAAGTATCCATCTAAAAAGCAGTAATAGAAATATCCAGCCAGTATTTCCAACATCTGATCAATAAATAGAAAGAGAAAGTGATCTTTCATAGTAGCTGTGTTGAGTTTGCGGTAGTCAATGCAAACTCTCCATCGCATGATTGTTCTGGTTGGAATCAATTCATTCTTTTCATTCTGAACCACAGTGGTACTTCTCTTCTTTGGCACTACTTGTACTAGGCTCACCCAAGCACTATCTGAGATTGGATAGATAATACATGCTTCTATTAGCTTCATGACCTCTGCTTTGACCACTTCTTTTATATTAGGATTCAACCTTCTCTGACTGTCAATACTTGGTTTAAAATCATCCTCCATGAAGATTTTATGCATGCAAAGTGTAGGGTTGATGCCCTTGATGTTAGCAATAGACCACCCAATAGCTATCTTGTGTTCTCGGAGCACTTGAAGTAACTTTACCTCTTCAAGCTCACTAATAGAATTAGTTATTATCACAGGCGGAGTAGAGGATTCTCCCAAGTAGGCATAACAGAGATGAGATGGCAACTGCTTGAGCTTTATTTTTGGAGGTTGTTGAACAAAAGGCAAATGTTTTATAGAACCCGTGCCCAATTCCTCAAAGTGTGGTCATTGTATATATGAAGGATTAGCTTCAAGATATCTTGCGCACATCTCAACCTCACTAGAATCAGTATGAGTGGATTGAGAATGCACAATACATGCCTCCAATGGATTATTGAGTTGAAAATTGTCAGAAGAGGAACCAACGACAACTAATTACCATCTTACCAGAAGAGGAACCAAGTCCACACTACCTGTCTTATACAAAGCAGAAAGTTCCTCAACCATAGCTTGCTGCAAAGTGGATCAAGAATTGCCTCATGATAGGAAGATGGCTTAGAGAGACAATGAACATAAGCTAAAAAGGAAGTAAAAGACGAAGAATAATAAGAATTAATAAAAACTTGGTAACTTTGTAGACTTACGAGTGCGTGTGGATTGACGTAGAGGTGGATCCACAATCTCAGACAGTATTTGGGAGACCATAGGAGAAGTGGGAGTTTCAGGTGTGCCAAAGACCAAATTGTCAATATCAGCAGAACTATTAGAGATCTTTTAAAAGGGATGTAGACGAATAAGATGAGAGTTAGTCAAGTCATGAATAGTGATGTAATAGAAAAGAAAGGTATATGCTCAAGGAACACAACATGATGAGACACATAAAATTTTTGAGTAACTGGATCAAAATAATGATACTCTTTTTTACCTTTTCTATAACCATGAAAGACACAAATAGTAGATAGAGAAGACAACTTGTTGCATTCTGTATGAAGAACGAAACAAGTGCAACCAAAAACTCGAAAGAAAGAATAAGTAGGAGTGGACCCATACAACTTTTCAAAACGTGATCGACCGAAAATACGAGAGGATGGAATTGTATTAATTAAAATAGTAGTAGTAAGAACGGCTTCATCAAAAAACTCACTACGAACTAAAGTAAACAACAAAATAGAACGAGCAGTTTCAACAATATACATATGTTTTCTTTCAACAACACCATTTTGTTCAAGAGTATCTCGACATGAAGTTAGGTGAATAGTGCCATATAAAAAAATAGCTCACAAAATTTATTAGAAGTATATTCTCAATCCAAAGCACACCTAAAACATTTGATAATAGGATAATGTTGAGTTTTGATGAGAGCATGAAAGACTTTGCACATGTTTGCCAATGCTTAAATTATAATTTTAGTTGGTCAAACTGATCAAACATACTTTTTATCCACACATTTCATAGGACTCAAAACTTACAAATCATATTTTATCCACACAAATCTCACAACTTATAATATAAGTGGTTAAAAAATAATTTCAACACTACCAAACATATGCTTTATATATTTCAAATAATTCATAATGATGTATTATTAGATAAACCCAACAATAACGAGTATAACCATCAACAAAGAAAACATAATATCGAGACTCTCCTTTTGTAACAACAAGACAAGGTCCCCATACATCATAGTGAATCAAATCAAATGGATAAGAGAAAATAGAAATACTTAGATTAAAAGGTAAATCAGAAAATTTGGCCAATTTAGATCCACTACAATAAAAAATATCATGAGTTTGCAAATGTCTTAAAGTCCCTATAGATGCCAAAAATCTTAAACAAGAGGTTGAAACATAACCAAGACGAGAATATCATAAATAAAAACTAGAAGACGAATGACTCAAACGAAAAGAAGACAAATTAACACTGGTTGCTACTTTAATTAGTACTTCTAGGTCATCCAAAATATATAGTCTCCCTTGCATATGGCCTGTTCCAATTAGCTTCTGAGACTGCAGATCTTGCACATAACAAGAAGAAGAGAAAATGGTGACTCAGGTACCTAAATCACAATTGACCAACTGAAGCAAGATTTAATGTAAGGTTCGGAATATCATAAATATTAGAGAGAGACAAGTGATGCACGACAACAAAAACAATACATACTAAAGGCATATGGGTGCCATCAGTAGTCATAACATAAATAAAAGTTGCAGGGCATACAAAAATAAATGATGAAGAATCTGGAGACATATGATGTGAAGCTCTAGAATCTAAGACCCATGCAGAAGATGACATACCTGAAGAACTAGGAAAAAACTTACCTATGGAAGAATAAACAGACATAGCACATGGTTGTAAGGAGAGAAACTTCTGAAATTTACTCAGCTAGAGTACTTGGATCAGTGAAATGGCTTGTGGGTAGTATGTTGTGACTGGTTACCAAACTTCCAAGATGAAGATTGATGCTGTAATTGATTATGTTGTCTCAACTTGGGTTATTGATTCTTACAATGACCATTTTGCTTACAGAAACTACACTCATCTAAAGCAACCCTCGTATAAGTTTTATTTTGATTATTAGATGGTGGTTTGGATGGTACTGCTAACACAAAAGGATTATGATTAGGAAGAATTCCCTTATCTGACTTAGACTTAAGACGTGTTTCTTTAGCCAATAACTCACTGACAACGGAATCAACATAAGGATGCGAAGAACGATGCAAAATTGAACCTCTAAATCTCTCAAAATCAATATGAAGTGTTATTAAAAGCTGCACCAACCGTTGCATCCTTTTATGAGCAATATATGCACCACATGCCCTTAATTTTGTCGATTTTGTAAGGGCCACTGATCTCAAATATCTGTTATAGCACAATAAAATTCTTGAATACTCATATTTTCTGATGAAGTGCTCGTATGTCGTAACAGAAACAAAAGTTGAAGGGCATACAAAAACAAATTATGAAGAATCTGGAGACATACGATGTGAAGCTCTAGAATCTAAGACCCATGTAGAAGATGACATACCTGAAGAACTAGGAAGAAACTGACCTATGGAAAAATAAGCAGACATATCATGTGGTTGTAAGGAGAGAAACTTCTGAAATTTGCTCAACCACAGTACTTGGATTAGTGAAAGGGCTTGTAGGCAGTATGTTGTGACTGGTTACCAACTTCCAAGCTGGAGATTGCTGCTGTAATTGATTCTGTTGTCTCAACTTGGGATACTGATTCTTGCAATGACCTTTTTGGTTACAAAACTGCACTCATCTAAAGCAACCCTCGTATAAGTCTTATTCTGATTATTTGATGGTAGTTTAGATGGTACTACTAACACAGAAGGAGTATGATTAGGATGAATTCCCTTATATGAGTTAGACTTAAGACATGTTTCTTTAGCTAATAACTCACTGACAACGGAATCAATATAAGGAAGTGAATAAAGATGCAAAATTGAACCTCTAAATCCTTCAAAATCACTACGAAGTACCATTAAAAGCTACACCAAATCTTGCATCCTTTTACGAGCATATATGCACCATATGCCCTTAATTTTGCCGATTTTGTAAGGCCAATTGATCTCAAATATCTGTTATAGAAGAATAAAATTCTTGAATACTCATAATTTTTTGATGAAGCTCGTATGTCATTCTTCAACTGATATTGTTTTACAAAATTTGACTGAGTGAATAACATGCAGATGAACTCAAACCTCTTTTGCTGTTTTATACTTAGCTAATTGTATACCTATGGAATGCTCAATGGAATTCTTAACCCAAGTAATAATTTTCACATTATTTGATTACTTGACATCTAACAAATTTTCACAATCATTATCTGAATTCTTAGGTTTCACAGATGTTCCACTAACATAGCTCTACATCTTCATACCCTTAAGAAAAATTATCATCATATAACTCCAATACGAAATAGTTCTTTCCATCCAACCGCACAGTCACATATTTAAGCGAATCATCTCGTTCACCCGTCATGATCAAATACCAAAAAAAAAAAAAAAAACAACAACAAAGAAATACCAGATTACGAGATACCAGATTGCAGAAACATGACAAAATCACCTAAATCACCATATTGCAGAAATTCAGATTGCGAAAGCTGTGTTTGAGATTAAACTTCCTTCATGAAACCTTGCTTTGATACCGTGTTAAACAATGAAAATAAGAGAGAAACACAAAAGGGAGGCTAAAATTTTATTAATATGATTGAATACAAAAGAAAGTGTGTATAGCCTAAAATTCAATGAGACTATATATAGTTAAAAAAAAAAAAAAAGGAAAATACTATTCTACCCTTAACTAATAATGAAAGGCAAAATAATCCTATATTAATTTCTTAATAGTTCCAATACTGGTGGTGGTGAATGGTGGCAGGCGGAGGTGGAAGAGGTGGGGGATTTTGTGTTGTATTTTGTAACTAGGATTAACACACTTTAACATGATATAACACAGTGTAAATTATAATTTCAAAAACTTAAATGCACTGTAATAGGATTTAGTACGGGGTGTAAGTTGCAATTTCAAAGAGTTACTTACACTGTAACATGATTAATACAGATTGTAAGTTACAATAATTGTAACTTATTAAATACATGATTTTCATTTGCCGTATATTTTTTTGAACACTCATGTATGTTGTAATTTTGTAATAATTATCAAAAATTAATATTTTTCAATTCCCCCTTTTTTGCCCTATTTATGTAGTTAACCCTATTTATTACTAATTAGCTTTATGCTCATAAACGTGCTGGTTCTAACAAAGTCTGATAAACCCATTAAGTCTCTTCTAACAAAGTTAATTAAAGTCCACAGTTATGTTATTAGCCTATAATTACACAAGCCCATTAAAAGGTTTAAGCATGTTGATCCATGAAAGGCTGGTTCTTGGGTGACTAGATTGTGATAAGTGGGTGAAGGAAATGAGTGTTGACTGTTTCATAAAGAATTTTGGCACGTTTCATTTAACTATTATAGGCATATATATACACATGCTCAAGTTTCAAATACTATGAAGTATTATATTATACGTTGATCTGACACTCGATTTTCTTGATGTCGCTGATTTAATTCTAGAATATTTTTCATAATAAAAAAATGAGATAAGTTCCTCAATTTTTAGATAAAATGAGTGTTATTATACATCCCAGCCTACACATAAAGAGTAATTACAAAAGGTAAATTTCAAAAATCTCCCTTCAAGTATATGACAAGTACATGCATGGACATTCACTTTAGTTTCAAAAATTACAGACACATCCACCCCTGAGATTTATTTTGAGTAATATGGGACCCCTTTCATTATTTTTAAAGGAAAAATGCCAAGTGTCTGAAATACTCTTAACTCTAAATATTTTTGGCTATGTTCACATTTTATGAATAATTTTTAAAGTTTTTCTTACAATGTTAGTGCTCCCAAAAATTGTACATGAGATTGCACAAGCTCGATCACGGGAATAAGTCCGAGGATGACCACAGGCACAACTTCTAGGTACGTAATACAAAGGCAACGAGGTGTGACCTCGTCGCTCCTTCGATGCTTAATTCAACGAATGTAGAGATAAACTATAAACGCGAGATTGTAAAATAAATTATGTAAAGTGTAAAACATATCTGAAAAATGAATAAGTGGTGTGTACTTATAGTAGTTTATGTTGTAATCATATGAGGATTAGGACACCTATAGATCGTGCATAATCTGATGTAGGAGTCCTTGTGGACCTAGGAGTTCTGGTATAATTATATGTTCTGGTTGAGATTGGAGTAGTCTTCCCTAATTCAGGTGTAATACAACTCTCAAAGTAAAGTCCAAGCAAAGTAAAGTCCAAGTAGGATTAAGTTGACATAGAGGCCATGCCTATATCTTTTGTCTAGATACTGCTTGAGTTTATACCTTGAATTGCGTGTAGGCCGATGAGGCACCTCGGACTAGAGAGGTCAGGCTATAAGCATCTCTTGGAAGACTTGTGAAGTGACATCGGGGTCAAGGGCCGCGAGAGGGCTGTTGTTGACCTAGGGTTATTAAGTAAGGATTGTAAGACCAATGGAAAAATTATGATCTATATTGAAGATCTACCACAGACCTCGAGAGGTAGATCTGAGGTCAATGTTATAAGAATTAATGTCCAAGGTCCAAATAGTTGGGTCAGACTTAATTACTTATTGGACCAAATTAATTAATTAGATTAATTAATTGGGCCCGTTTGTTGATGGGTTCTAGTTGGACTAGAACTAGGGCTAGGGTTAGCCCTACCTATATATACAAGGCCACAGCAGATTAATCATAAGTTGTTGTTGATCTTTAATTATTTGCTAGCACAAACAAAAGACAACCCAATCAATTTTCTCCCAAAAGGTTCCGCTTTCATTTGTTTTTGATCGTGGAAGTCCATATTTGTTTTTGCTGTGTGGATCACCATTGGAGGCTGGACAATTGGACAGCTATGGTATTGAAAATCGCACCTCCAGCCAATCAAATACTTAGATTCCATGGTGTTCATCAAGGTAAACTCCTATCACGAATTCTCTCTAAGTGCAAGGTTGATCCGGCTTAAAGGAATTGAACTTTTAATTTCCGCTGTGCATGTATACCTCAATTCCTTACAGTGGTATCCGAGCCTACCTTGTTACTTGTTAGAGTTCGTTAGTCTGCTTTGATGAATTAGATAAACAATTGTTATTATGATATTAATTTAATTTGAGTTTTGACAAAATATAAAATTTTGAATTTTGAAACAAAAGTCTGAAATTGGATTTTAGATTTTGTTTTGGAACGGGAAATTAGGCCGGACAGTACCACCGCCGGCGCATGGCGGTCGACGGTTGAAGGCGGGGACGCTACCTTTGGAAGGCAGCGGACACCGCCACGAGAACAGCTGTCGCCATTGCTTGTTCTCGCGGCAGCGACCCACGGCGAACCACAGCGCCGCTGCCTTGACGTGCATTGTCGAACAGCGCTGCTGTTCAACGCCCATTGGCAATGCGCGCTGGTGTCAGACACTGGAGTGCCACTGCAGATGTTTGAGGCACGGGTTTGTGCTGGCTGGGCGCCGTCTTGAAGAAAGTGGGTTTTGCAGAAACCCTAAACGAGTTTTTGCATCTTTGGAAATTGTGGGTAGGGGCCTCCCATGCAATTTTCAAAATTGCATAGGAAGCCCCCTAATTTCAAAAGGAGTTCAAATGGTCTCTTATGCAATTTCAAAAATTGCATAAGAAGGACTTATTCTTTTAAAATAAGAAAGGGGTTCTTTGTGCAATTTTGGAAATTGCATTGAATGACCTCTGTTTTTAAAAATTAAAAGGGACTACTATGTAATTTCAGAAATTGCACAATAAGTCCTTAAGTTTTAAAAGAAAAATAGGGTCTCAAATACAATTTTAATTTTTGAAAAATTTGTAATTATTAATTTATTTAATGTTGGTCAAATATTCAAAATTAAATTAAAATCGTTTTTAAACTATATTTTGAATTTCTGACCAGACTAAATTTTTACTTATTATTTTATAAAATTGTAATTTTGACTCTATAAAAGTGTCGTCTTCAATTTAGAGTATGACTTTAAATTGAGAGATAAAATAAATTTTAAAAATTTCCCATTATGAATAAAATTAATTGATTAATTGGATTAATTGATTATTTTTATTGTTAGAAAAATTAATTAATTAATTAGATTAATTATTTAATTCCGTCTAGTACGTTCCAAAATGTCTAAAAGGTTTAGACTTATACTATCAAAGCTGCAAATTTAAAAATTAATATATTTTTAATATTAGATATTAAAATAGATATTTAGTGGATGATTATGGACTCGACCCATGTGATTGATTGTATGGTTAATTATTTCTATTGATTGTTGGTTGGGCCTGCGAGCTTATTATTTAATTAATTGAGTTTTTGAACTCTTTATTTAATATGGACCTGCGTGTTCATTTATTTGGGCCTGCGTGCCAACTAGTATAGGATACATGTTGCAATTGGACCACAAGAAAGCAACTAGTATAGGATACAGGTTGCAGCAGGAGATGGAGATAATTGCATTAAGCATTCGATGAACGAATGCAACGTCCCTTAAGAATTGACCAACTAATCTTCTTTTTGGCTCAAGAAGATTAGATAGATAAAGTCCATAATCATCCACGCCTATAATTATGTATCATTAATTGCATGTTGGATGTTAGTTAATATACATAAATGTGATGAGACAAACCCCTATTTATCAAAATATTAAATTCGTATTAAATGGTTAATACAACGTGCCTTCCATTGTTATAGTGAAAAACCAGAGTTTATTATCGATGTCAGTTTGTTGAGTCACTCAAAGCTGCGCGCTTGTAGATATATTTATCACTATGAAACATTCGATGTTTCTGAACAATGGGTCGAATTTAACTAAAATTTTATTTTTTGTTGAGTCACTCAAGGAAATAGAATTTTAGGGGCACAATCAGGTAAACACATAAAATGTGTGTGACAATAAATTGTCTACTTGATGATCTAGGAGTCACATAGAGATGTGATTGATAAAAGTATCTACCTAGTTGTTTTATTAGGATTTGTTGAGTCACTCAAGGTTCTAATAAAACAAAAGGGATCCTAGCCCACTGGGAATCTAATCGGTTCTATTGATTAATGTTTGAGGGTCATTAATTCAATTTAAACAGTGAGAGTATAATTAATTTAATATAAGTCCATGTTAAATTAATTTTATGTATTTAATTAATTGCTCTGTCTTATTATTTAATTGTTGAATCATGAGTAACTATATAAGTTTGAGAGGCATATTAGATGCCAATATACATATCGTACCAAATTTTTTGGACTGGCATCACATTTTGAGAATTGTTCTCAAGCATAAAAAGAAAAATTTGATATGTTAATAAGCAGCCAATGCCGGAAGCTCCCATTGAGGAGACTACATCGGAGAACGTGCAGGCTTACAAAAAACACAGTGATTATAGTAACACTGCAACATGTGATGCTTGCAATATGTCACTTGAGTTAGAAAAGCAGCACGAGGGTATGGATGCATAGACCAAAATATATCATTTCAAGGAGTTGAATGATGTATAGTCACGGACTAAACAGTATGAGACATCCAAAAGGTTATGAAGAGGTATGATGGTATAAAGATCTTCAGTCAGTGCTCATGTACTGAAGATGATTGGTTGTATTGAAAAATTAAACCAACTGAGTTGTACCATGGACCACGAGCTAAGTGTTAACTTAGTTATGCAGTCCCCACCTAATAACTTTTCCCAGTTCATTATGAACTTCAATGTGAATAAGATTCAGTGTACCCTACTCGAGCTGTTAAACATGCTGAAAACTGTTAAGCCCAAAGGAATGGGTAAACTTTGGCCATTGATACCTCTAAGGACACTGAGAGGAAATCTACATGGACCCTTGAGAAAGGATCCAAGAAGGCCGAATCTGTTGAAAAACAGTTAAGCAAAGACGAATCCAAATCTGATGATCTGTGTTTTCAATGTGGAAACAAATGGCATTAGAAGTGGAACCATAAAGCATAAAAGAGATAAAACTAAAATACTCATATCTTTGGCATTGCATATTCGGTCATATAAATGAAAACGCATCACCAAGTTACATAAAGATGAATACTTGGATTCAAATGATTATGAATCATTTGATAAGTGTGAATCATGCTTGTTGGGGCAAAATGACCTAGACCCTCTTTTCTGGAAAGGGAGACACAGTTGCAGACATTTTTGGTCTTGTACATACTGATGTATATGGACAAATGTCTAAAGATGCTAAAGGTGGCTTTTCTTACTTTATCATATTTACATATGACCATTCTAGATATGGTTTTATATGCTTGATGGAATTCAAGAGTGAAGCCCTTGAAAAGTTCAAGGAATTCAAGCAAGAAGTAGAAAGGCAAACCGAGAAAAATATTTTAACACTTAGATTTGATCGAGGTGAATAATATTTGAAGGGTGAGTTTTTAGACTATCTATAAGAGAATGAGATTCTCTCACAGTGGACTCTACCTTATACATCAATACAAAATGGTGTATCTGAAAGACGAAACCGCATCTTATTTGATATGGTGCAATCAATGGTGAGTTACGCAGTTATTCCAAAATTGTTTTGGAGATATGCGCTTAACACTGCATGTTATACACTAAACCGTGTCCTAACTAAATCAGTCAATAAAACTCCATACGAGTTATGGAAAGGGAAAACTACCTAATCTTTCATACATGAAGGTTTAGGGATGCGACGCTTATGTGAAGTGCGTTGAATCAGATAAGCTATAAGCTAAATCTGATAATTATTTATTTGTGGGGGTATCCAAAAGAAAGTGTTGGATATTATTTCTATAATTCTATCGAGATGAAGGTCATCATATCGAGACTTGCTATATTCTTAGAGAAGACAATGGGAGCAATGTAGATCTTGAAGAAGTTCAAGAAACTACAAATAAAATTGACCAATTAGATATTCCAATGGCTGAGCTTGCATATGATGAAGTACAGATTGAGAAAGTGGGAACCACCAGTTCCCAAGGACACACCAGCTCTGCGTAAGTCGAGCAGAGTCATTCATTTTCTTTGAGATACGATTTCCTGATTACTAGTAATGTATTACTAATCGAGGAAGATGAACCTACTACTTACGTAGAATCGAAGTCAAGTGTTGACTCAAAGAGATGGCAGGAAGCCATGGAATCTGAGATGAACTCCATGTACGAAAACAAAGTTTGGACCTTGGTTGACCCACTTGAAAAGGTAAAACCTTTAGGCTGTAAATTGGTTTACAAGAAAAAAGGTCGACATGGATGGTAATGTTCATACTTACAAGGCAAGATTGGTTGCGAAGGGTTACAAGCAAAGACAAAGAATTGACTTTGACGAAACTTTCTCACCAGTAGCCATGTCTAAATCAATTCGGATTCTACTTGCAATAGCGGCATACTATGACTATGAGATATGGCAAATGGATGTTAAAACTGCATTCCTTAATGGGAATTTTAGTGAGGATGTGTACATGACACAACCAGAAGGTTTTGAATCTACAGAGCCAAACAAGATATGCAAGCTACATAAATCCATATATGGATTAAAGCAAGCCTCTCGGAGCTAGAATCTTCGTTTTGATGAGACAATCAAAATGTTTGATTTTAATAAAAAATAAAGATGAACCATGTGTGTATAAAAAGGTTAGTGGGAGTAAAGTCGTATTTCTAATTTTGTATGTGGATGACATACTATTATTAGGAAACGATGTCCCAATGCTAAAACCAGTAAAATTGTGGTTATAAAAAAAAATATTTCTCCATGAAAGATATGGAAGAGGCAGCGTACATTCTCGGAATAAAGATCTATAGAGTTTGATTTAAAAGAATGCTCAGCCAATCTCAATTTAAGTACATAGATAAAGTCTTGAGAAGATTTAGCATGGAAGAGTCCAAGAGAGGACTCTGTCCCATCGGGCATAGGATCTATCTCTCAAAAGAGATGTGTCCAAAGACACAAATTGAAAAGGATCGCATGGATAGAATTCTTTATGCATCAGCAATATGATCTATCATGTATGCCATGCTATGTACTCGACCGGATGTTTCATATGCTTTGAGTGTCATAAGCAGGTTCCAAGCGAACCCTGGCGAGAAACATTGGATCGTAGTCAAGAACATCCTTAAGTACTTAAGAAGGACTAAAGATATGTTCTTGGTGTATGGAGGAAGTAAACTTAGAGTTCAAGGTTATGTCGATGCCAGCTTTCAGTCTGATAAAGACGATAGCAAATCTCAATCTGGATATGTATTTACTCTAAATGGTGGTGCAGTCAGTTGGAAAAGTTCCAAATAAGAAACGACCACTGATTCAGCTATAGAAGCCAAATACATATAGCTACTTCAGAAGCAGTAAAAGAGACGGTCTGGATCAAGAAGTTCATTACTGAACTTGGAATAGTTCCTAGCATTGTTGATCAAATAATTTGTATTGCGATAACAATGGAGCCATCACATAAGCGAATGAACTAAGGTCTCATCAATGATCCAGATATACTTGAGGCAGTATCATCTCATTAGGGAGATAATCTTAAGAAATTATATAAAGATAGAACTTGTCCTAACATACGATAATGTAGCAGATCCTTTGACAAAGTTGTTGTCCCAGCACAAGCATGATTGTCATGCTAAATCTGATGGTATTAAGATACCTGAGTGATTGGATCTAGTTTGTATGTGGTATTTTGTGATATACTCTTTGTTAGACATTGAAATATGTGAACAAATTGATTAATTAAATATTTATCTACATTTTAAATGTCAGATCTGTTATTCTAAAATTTTATTATTTAAAATAATAGAGTCCGAAGAAAAGTTCATAATAACTTGTTAATCACAAGGTGTTGTGATTGTGAGATACAAGTTATAAATAACTTATTCTTGAAATATCTCTAGTCATAGTAATAATGAGGTACGGATATCATTATTGAGGATAGACTAGTATGTGTAGCATTTCTTTTTAAGAAAGTAGCTGATCTCACGAGCTAAGATGTAGAGGGACATCTGAATGAACACATGAATGCATTGTTATAAGAACATGATATTGGATGATCCGCCTAGAGATTCCACATAGATAACTATCCAAGCGTCAATGGTAAATCTCTAATGCGCGGTTGTAGATTTGGTCCTTTGACTTGAGGACATCATAGAATCTTATGTGAGGACCACTATACTTTGGCGAGCGTTTGATGGGGCTCGAAGATTTGAGTCACCAGGAAGACGTCGTATGGGTATAGTGAGAATCATATGAAGGTTGTGAATGTCCAATATGAAGATTTGTCACTCCTGGAAAGTAGGAGATTATAACCTGCATTTTGTCCACTTAAGTTGATATAAATTTCCTCGGCCGGGGTGGAGTTATGAGTTGAAAATGTTTCAATCATAACTAGATTAGATCAACATAGAGTTGAGGTGAATAATATAATTGGTTGAAATGAGATTGACGCTGAACCATATCTCTTAACCAATTGGGTTATATTGATGAAGGCATTATATTTCTACGGTAACCGCACATATATTAGTTCTGTCATACCACATGACATTTTCTTTCACATGGATTGCCTTGACACATTGCTATATGTCAATCTTGGACAGCGATGTGAATTGATCGATCTCGGTGAATCGATGAAAATATCACTCCATTTGCCATCGTGAAAGGGAACCTAATGGGTGACATACATAAAGTGAGAATTGAGCATCTGGAATTGGACCTTGTCCAAGTGGGAGATTGTAAGAATTAATGTCCAAGGTCCAAATAGTTGGGTCAGCCTTAATTACTTATTGGACCAAATTAATTAATTAGATTAATTAATTGGGCCCGTTTGTTGATGGGTTCTAGTTGGACTAGAACTAGGGCTAGGGTTAGCCCTACCTATATATACAAGGCCACAGTAGATTAATCATAAGTTGTTGTTGATCTTTAATTACTTGCTAGCACAAGCAAAAGACAACCCAATCAATTTTCTCCCAAAAGGTTTCGCTTTCATCTGTTCTTGATCGTGGAAGTCCAGATCTGTTCTTGCTGTGTGGATCACCATTAGAGGCTGGACAATTGGACAGCTATGGTATTGAAGATCGCACCTCCAGCCAATCAAATAATCAGATTCCACGGTGTTCATCAAGGTAAACTCCTATCATGAATTCTCTCTAAGTGCAAGGAATTGAACTTTTAATTTCTGCTGTGCATGTATATCTCAATTCCTTACAAATGTGACAGTGTTGGTGAAGGAGTCTTCTTTATAGCAACCTCGGGTTAAAGAGTCCACAAGATCGAGCAATTTTTCCCTAGGGAGAAGGATGGAAGCCTCGTGCACATGGAGTTCAAGGCTGAGTTTGGGGTAACAAATTTTGATCTTATCTGTGACCCCCTTACGTCCATGGTCGTAACCGAGCCTGAGACGCACGAATCTTCAAATTTGACGTGGTGTACACGCATTGACACTTTAATATGTTTTTGATACTTGAATTCATATGCTTAGTTTTGATCATTGCTCGTCACTTGTATTACTTTTTATGTTTAATGTAAGTTCGACGAGTTTACTAAGCACGGCTTAATTTGCTTGTATGGCTTAGGTGCGTGCCAATGGCAATGAAACATACATTCGTTGCATTACTAAGTCTCTTAGTGTGAAAAAATAAGTAAATTAGCCTAGGTCGTGCCTTTTGAAAAATTAAGAATTTTTTTTTTTTAAATAATGCCTAAATTATGAAATTGTACCAAGGAACATTCATGTTGATGTTTGGACATGTTTTGAAAAGTCGAAAACCATTTAGGTCAGAAATTAAACCAAACAGAAAGAAACGGAAGTTGGCAGTTGGGGAGCACTTGGTGCTACTGCCACAACCAAGCGACCGTGAGAGTAGAGGCCAAACTATTTGCTCCCTTCTCGCGGCCACCACATTATGGCGTGGTGCCCCCACTGTGCAGATTTTCATCTACATCGCATTGCTTTACGCCAACACTTGTTTGATCCACCAAATGGACTCGGATGACCTAGATTTTTTATTTTTTTACACAAAAACTCTAAAACTCATTCAAGTTCAAGATACTAAAATTTCAGAAACTAATTTGATCATTTAGTCATTCAACATATCATCCAATTTCATAAAATAATTATGTTCCCAGGTAAACCTATGTAGTATACAAGAAACATTATAGCTAACACTAGGACATCCGATTGAGGTGATTCCATGTTTTATGGACATAGAACTCATGGTTCTATCAAACCCAACTAGTCTTATCCAAAAACATGAAGAATTAAGTATGTAGTGACATTTTGAAAAACAGTCTCGAAGTTAGAATTTTGTGTTCTAACATATCTCATTACAAAACATATAATGGACTAACTTTTAACCAAGCAACAACAACTTATCAGTTCATATCATTCAAAAACATAAACATCCTCTTCATCGCAACATGATCAGTTACATAAAGTTTTAACCACCAGATTTTAACATATTCCAAAAATACACACAGGTCAAAATTCTTACCACATTGTCCAAATCATAACAAGACATCAACAAAACATTAAAACATAGTGGTGGAACCGTAAAATTAGTTAGGCACCTGTCTTTTTAGCTTTTCCTCATAACTTGGCCATCATCCAACCGATCCGCTACTCCTTTCTGGCCTTTAATCTATAGATTTGAAATATAGAAGGAGTGAGTATAAAAACTCCGCACGAACCTCATTTTTATGCACCCTTTTTGTCCAAAGCTTGTATATACACATAAAATACATGAATTCATACCGTAGATCATATCATGTAGTTGGATAACCGGCGAAATTCGTGATTCCAAAAAATTCCATTGCTCGTAGATACCTGTTATGGTCATATCATTACATTTCTTTCACTGCTTTACGAAAAACACATATAATACATATAACAAGCATCAAACAAAAAGGGAAACATACTACACAGTCCCCACCTTGTTTCTTTATCCTATAAATGAAAATCTTGTTTTTAAACCACCAAAATCCGACTTCTTTTACTTCCACAATTATCCCAAAGACCCTTCTTGCCTTTCTTTGTGCCTGTTTGTGTAAAATATGAGAAAAAATATATGTGGAGAAATCATTCTCTCTGTATATTGATGTAATAGTTATGTATAATGAATGGGGTTACAAGATATATATATATATACTAGTTTTAAAGCCGTGCGTTGCACGTAAGTGACAAATATAGAAAAAAATTTTAGGTTTTAAATGTAATTGAAATGACCAAAAAAATATATGAAATTAAAATTTTTAAACAAATTTGAAAAATGTAACAAATTTAGAGCGAATTGTGTACAATTTGCTCATACACACCAAAAAAATAAATAATTAACAAATAATAAAGAAAGGTCAAAATTTCTTCAAATGTTTTGTCTAATTTTCGGCCATTTATTTAAAATATATTGATATTTTTTTCTTGAGTACACTTGCTATAAAATTTGTAGAATAATGGCATATTTCTTGATTTTTTGATTCCTTTTCATATATGAAATAGAGGATTATGAAAATGTTAATAATTCTTTGAATTGTTACCTTGGGTTTACTCGAAGACTTACACATTAATCACATACCCCACACGTAAATCACTAAAAGAAAAATTAATTACACCATTAACAACAAAATCTGGGTCAAATGCAAGGAAAATATCTGTAAAATGAAGGAGGACCCCAACAGTGAAAAAGACAAACGAATTCAAATTTGAGTGTACTAAAGCTCAAAACTCCAGAAGTATCCTCATCGAACGGAACGTTTAATAAATTAAAAAATTGGAACGGATTTACCGAAAATTTTACGATCAAACAAACAACTATAAACAAAATTACAATTTACAATTCCTAATGGACTGATAACAAACAAAGCACGTGTGTGTAAGAGATTTGAACCTGACAAACTTCATTTTATGGGTCTTTATAGTCCCATAAAATGTCTTTTGGGTCATTAACCAGGGCACTGTTTATTTCGCAGCAAATCAACAATTTTGGTTTACTCGTATGATTTGTAAATTATAAGGAGAAGAGTATGGTCTTTGTTTTGGTGGAAGAAAAATTAACAAAGAAATGGCGGCGGCGACAAAAGTGGATGACATGTCTAATTCAGAACGGCGGTTCCTATTTTTTTCCTTAAAAAAAAAAAAATTTGACGATCTGATTGTGGATGAGAATACATGTTCACATAATTTTCTCAATATCTAATTCAAAACGGAGGTTTTTTTTTTTGTGAGACTCCAACGAATTTGTCGAGTTGCTCGACAAACTGGGACAAACCCCAGTTTGTCGAGTAACTCGACAGGGAAGGGGATAAATGAAAAAATATATATTAATTCCATGGAATGGAGTTTGTCGAGTTGTTCGACAAAATGGCGTCAGGGAAAATAAAAAAACAAATTCCAATAGTCAAAATCAAAGCTAGAGAAAACTACCATTATTTCATTCAAAATTCAAAATGACTAATCTCAAATAATCTATAAATAACATTTATAATAAAAGTGAAAAACAAATCTAAAAATCTGCAAAGAAGTTACATTTTTTTGTAAACAGTAAAATAATTAAAAAATATAAAAAATAATAAAAATTATAATAAAGTAAACAATAAGCCAAATGGGGGAAAAAAATGTTGTCGAGTAACTCGACAAATTGTCCAGTTTGTCGAGTAACTGGAGTCTGTCGAGTTCTCGACAAAGGGTGAGACATGGGCTTTTGTCTTTTTTTTTTTCTTTTTTTTTTCAAGTTACTCGATAACATTGCTTTTGAATATTTTTTTTAATTGTTGTCGAGCAACTCGACAACATTAGTTTTGAATTTTATTTTTGACTTTGTGGTATGTGTCATTTTATTCATATAAATAATTGAGCAACTCGGCAATCTCAAATTTCAGTTTGTCGAGTTCTTTGATAATTTAAGCACATGCATAGTTTTTTTACCCTATCATTTATTATAACATTGTATAATAAATTATATATGATATAAAATTATTATAATATACTTTATTTTAACAATTATAATAACACAGTGGAATGCAAATTTATTATAATAATTATGTCAATTTATTATACTAATTATATAAATTTTATTAAAATAATCAATTTTTAGTATAATTAATAATTATAATAAAACTTATTATGAATTTATTGTAAATAAAACATTTGTTTTTTAAAGTTGCAGTTGGTGGCTTATAACTGATCGATATATTAAATTATTATAATATATTATATTTTATTTTATTTTAACAATTATGATAACACAATGGAATGCAAATTTATTATAATAATTATGTCAATTTATTACAATAATCAATTTATTATACACTGGAATAAAACGTTTACACAACAAATCTATAGAACAAATTTAACATAAAATGTTATCAAATTATTTAGAAAAAAAAATAAAAATCAAATGTTATCGACTTAAAAAATTTATTTTTCAAATTGCATGTGTACAATTTGTTTATAACATAAAACAAAAAGTTTAAGCATTATCATTAATTGTTGATTTTTTTCCATTTTTTTCCTCCTTATTCCAGTAGGATGTTTCGGTAAGCATTTTAGTAAGCCGAAACATGTCGTCGGAGTATCAAATTTTGATATGTGGTAGCTACATGAATATTCTATGTTCCTTATAAATTTCATATTTTTCGGTGATCGTTTTCTATGTCAAATGAATTTTTTTTAATCCATGACTAAGTGAAATTTTGAATATTTTTTTTTTTATCTTTTTCCCCACTTTGTCTTAAAACTCGACGAAATTAGTATTTTTTTTAAAAAAAAAATTTCCCAAATGACTTTTCGAGTTACTTGAGAAACCCAAAAAAAAAAAAAAAAAAATTAAATAAGGCTTTCTCGAGTTACTCGAGAAAGCCACAAAAAAAAAAAAAAAAAAAAAAAAATTTGGTGGCTTTCTCTGGAAGCCACCAAAATTTTTATTTTTTTTTATTTTATTCTTTTTTTACTTTCTGGAGAAAGTCAAAAATTATTTAGAAAAAATTTTTGTTTTTTTTTTTTTAACTAATTTGCCGAGTTATGAGGCAAAGGGGGGAAAAAGGGAAAAAAAAATTCAAAACTTCGCTTATTCATGGATTAACAAAAATTCATCTATGTTCAATTTGCTTATAAGAAAAAAAAAATTAAATAGTACAAAATTAAATGAAAATCTATTTGGTACTAAATTATAGAAAAGAAAAACACACCAAAAAAATAATAAATAAAGGTCCAAATACGCTCGACAAATACATACCCAAATTAAAAAATTATAAAAATAAAAAAAAATAGTTTAAAATGGGCTAAAAAACCCCATTTTTATTGTTTGGGGGGGTGTATTTGTTAAAATACACATCCCCAATATTTAAAAAAAAAAAAATTAAAAGAGGTTAAAAATGGGCTTTTAGCCCATTTTGATTTTTAGTGGAGGAGTGGGTGTTTGTCGTGTAACTCGACAAACATCCAAATACATTTTAAAAAAATAAAAAAATAAATAAAAAAGCAAATTTAGGTGTACACACTAATATCAATGAAAATGGGCTTAACCTTTTAAGCCCATTTTGACTTTACAAATTTTTTTTTTATATAATTTTTTTTATTTTAATCCAGCAAACCTTTGAATTGTAAAGTAAATTTTTTATATTTTTTTTATAGATTATTCTAAATAAATGCTGCATATGTTTAAGAATCAAATTTATAAAAAAAAAATAGTGAATTAGAAATTAACCGTTCACGCCATCGACAAAATTATTTTTGAAATATTTTTGACTTTGTAGTATGTGGCATTTTATTCATATAAATAATTGAGCAACTCGGCAATCTCAAATTTCAGTTTGTCGAGTTCTTTGATAATTTAAGCACATGCATAGTTTTTTTACCCTATCATTTATTATAACATTTTATAATAAATTATATATGATATAAAATTATTATAATATACTTTATTTTAACAATTATAATAACACAGTGGAATGCAAATTTATTATAATAATTATGTCAATTTATTATACTAAGGGAAATTGGCGCAAATGGTCCCTAACGTTTACCATTAGTGAGAAAATGGTCCCTAACGTTTCATTTTTGGCAAAAAGGTCCCTAACCTATACATTTAGTTGCGCAATTGGTCCTTTTAGGTGCGCAAATGGTCCCTAGCACTGTTTTTTGTCTTTATTAGCAGGGGTAAAATTGTCAAGTCACATTTTTTTCAACCTTTCAATTGGCGCAAATGGTCCCTAATCTTAAGAAATTTGCAATTGGATTCCTAACCTTTAAAAAAGTGAAAATGAGTCCGATACTTTAATTTTTTTTATTAAAAATTAAAAAAAAACTAACAAATTGATAATATACTAAATTATTTTGAATATTTTATAAACTATTATAAAATAACCAAAATTGAAATTCATAATTATTAACAAATGCGCTAATTAAAATTATTTTATTATTATTAAGTAATCATATTATTTAAAATTCAAACTTTAATTTTATCGTTATAACAAAAGAAGAAAAATAAATTTGTCACAAATAAAATTTTTACTTATACTCAACCCAACTCGATTTTATACAGTCTCATATTTACTAGGCCAATCCAATTCGATTTTGAGCTACAAGATTATTGGACCAGTCCTATTTTAAATTTTAATTAATTTTTACATTCAAAAAAAAAAAAAATAAAGCAAAAAAAAAAAAAAGTTTCCACCAACCCCACCCCACCCCACCCCCAACCCAAAATACGAGCAGAAAGGGAGGGGATTTCTCCCCTCCCCGGTCGCCGTCGCCGGCGCCGGGGACGGCGACCAGGGAGGGGAGAAATCCCCTCCCTTTCTGCTCGCGCAACCAGGGGGGATTTCTCCCCCCTAGTTTCGCCGCGAATAGGGGGAAGAAATCCCCCCTATTTCGCTGCGACGGGGGGATCTCTCCCCTTCGTGTTTCGGCGAAACACGGGGGGAAGAGATCCCCCCCGTCGAAGCGAAATAGGGGGGATTTCTCCCCCCTATTCGCGGCGAAGTTGTGCGAGCAGAAAGGGAGGGGATTTCTCCCCTCCCCGGTCGCGGTCGCCGTCGACGGCGACGGCGACCGGGGAGGGGAGAAATCCCCTCCCTTTCTGCTCGTATTTTGGGTGGGGTGGGGTGGGGTGGGGTGGGGTGGGGTTAGGGGTGGGCGTGGGTTGGTTTGGTTCGGTTTTGAACCCAAACCGAAACCAAACCGACCAAATCGGTTTGGCCATTAACCCAAACCGAACCAAACCGCCGCTATTGATGAAACCGAACCAAACCGAACCGACCAATCTTGGTTCGGTTTGGTTCGGTTTGAGCGGTTTGGGCCTAATGTTTTGGGCTTGTATACAAAAAAAAAAAAAATTTAATTTTATAATTCTCATTTCAAATTTGCCTTACAACATACAACCTGTTATTAACAAAAATTTACAAAACATTTAAATATAACTCACATTTATAAAATAACATATTATTTACAACTTGTTTTTTGACATGTTATTTATAAAAATAATTTCCATTTTGAAATATAATCCTATATATTCGAATCAAAACCTAGTAAGTGGTAACAAGTTCATAATATAGTATGATCCAACAATCACAAATATTACAGTCATCCAACAATCACAAATATTACAGTTATCCAAAATTCTCATTTCAGGGGTTTTTTATCGGTTCGGTTTATAGCGGTTTGGTTCGGTTTTTTTTTCCCAAACCGAAACCAAACCAAACCGACTACATTTTTTAAAATCGTAAACCGAACCAAACCATCAGGGTGTGAAAAACCGAACCAAACCAACCCGATTCGGTTCGGTTCGGTCGGTTTGAGCGGTTTGGCGGTTTAAATGCCCACCCCTAGGTGGGGTGGGTGGAAACTTTTTTTTTTTTTTGCTTTATTTTTTTTTTTTTGAATGTAAAAATTAATTAAAATTTAAAATAGGACTGGTCCAATAACCTTGTAGCTCAAAATCGAATTGGATTGGCCTAGTAAATATGAGACTGTATAAAATCGAGTTGGGTTGAGTATAAGTAAAAATTTTATTTGTGACAAATTTATTTTTCTTCTTTTGTTGTAACGATAAAATTAAAGTTTGAATTTTAAATAATATGATTACTTAATAATAATAAAATAATTTTAATTAGCGCATTTGTTAATAATTATGAATTTCAATTTTGGTTATTTTATAATAGTTCATAAAATATTCAAAATAATTTAGTATATTATCAATTTGTTAGTTTTTTTTTTTAATTTTTAATAAAAAAAATTAAAGTATCGGACTCATTTTCACTTTTTTAAAGGTTAGGAATCCAATTGCAAATTTCTTAAGATTAGGGACCATTTGCGCCAATTGAAAGGTTGAAAAAAATGTGACTTGACAATTTTACCCCTGCTAATAAAGACAAAAAAACAGTGCTAGGGACCATTTGCGCACCTAAAAGGACCAATTGCGCAACTAAATGTATAGGTTAGGGACTTTTTTGCCAAAAATGAAACGTTAGGGACCATTTTCTCACTAATGGTAAACGTTAGGGACCATTTGCGCCAATTTCCCTTATACTAATTATATAAATTTTATTAAAATAATCAATTTTTAGTATAATTAATAATTATAATAAAACTTAATATGAATTTATTGTAAATAAAACTTTTGTTTTTAAAAGTTGGAGTTGGTGGCTTATAACTGATCGATATATTAAATTATTATAATATATTTTATTTTATTTTATTTTAAGAATTATGATAACACAGTGTCAAAAATTGATGTTGAGTAACTCGACCAATTTATTTTTTAATAAATTATTGTTGAATAACTTGACAAACCAAAGACATTAATTTTATTATAAAAAAAAAATATTTGTCGAGTAACTTGAAAAAAATCCAAAAAAATGGTCAAATTGGACTTTCAACAAAATTTAAATATTGGGGATGGTCAATAACATAAAAATAAAAATTATGGGTCAATTAGTTAAAAATTTAAAAAGTTGGGACCAAATGAACAATTTAAAAAAAAAAAAATTTTGAACTTTGTCGAATTACTGGACAAAGTTCTTGAATATTTTTTTTTTCCCACACTTTGTCGAGTAACTCGACAAAGTGGTAAATGATGAAAATTTTTTTTTATTATTATTTTTTGGCCACTTTGTCGAGTTCCTCGACAAAGTGGTAAAGTTGGAATTTTTTTTTTTCATTTTTTTATTTTGGCTTGCTCGATAAAGTGAGAAAGAGTTTGAAATATTTTTTTTTTTGGCTTACTCGACAAAGTAGGAAAGAGTTTGAATTATTATTATTATTTTTTTATTTACTCGACAAAGTCTTTGAAATAAATATTTTTTTTTATATTTTTTTTGTGTGAGCTTGTAGCTCAATTTTTTTTGTGATAAAAAATTATTTGACATAGAAAACGATTGCCGAACGATACGAAATTTTTAGGGGACATATAATACTCAGGTAGCTACCACATATTAAAAATTGGTAGTCCGACGGCATGTTTAGGCATACTAAAATGCTCACCGAAACCTCCTAGGCAGTTTTTTGAATTCATACCGTCAACAGTTTACAAAATTGTCCATAAATTGAGTTACATAACATAAAATTATGTAAAACCAAAGCCAATGGTTAGGCAACCCATAGGGCTATCGTCTCCAACTGGAAATATGTAAAAATACTTAATATATAAGGTGCATTAAATTTTTGAGTTGGACAACAGAAATTGCATCTTAGAAAAATATGAAGTTTAGCAAAACCTTTCAAGTTCACATCATTAACGTGTAACCAAAACATGGGTATCCACTAAAACTGCCACAAAACCAAGGTTCACAAAAGTTTAAAAAAGATATTTACACTACTTAAAGTTTATTGATTGGTTTATAATATCGATTCCGGCACGCCGACGGCATAAATCCGAAAAACTGTCTATGAGGTTTCGCGATGAGTATTTTAGTATACCTAAACATGCCGTCGGACTACCAATTTTTGATATGTGGTAGCTACCTGAGTATTCTATGTCCTCTGAAAATTTCGTATTGGTCGGTGATCGTTTTCTATGTCAAATAATTTTTTGTTACTGCAAAACCAGGTGAATAAAATTTTCAAAATAAGGGCACTGTTACAAAAATTTCTTCACCCGGTCATGGAGTAACAAAAATTTGTTTGACATAGAAAACGATAATCGAAAAATATGAAATTTTCAGGAAACATAGAATACTCATTTAGCTAACACATATAAAAAATTGATAGTCCGACGGCATGTTTCGGCTGACTAAAATGCTCACCGTAACACCCTAGGCAGTTTATCGGATTCATACGGTCGCAATTTACAAAATTGTCCATAACTTGAGTTTTATACCATGAATTTATGTGAAACCAAAGCCAATGGTTAGGTAACCCATAGAGCTATCGTTTTCAACTGGAGTTATGTAAAAATACTTAATATATAAGGTGCAGCATATTTTTGAGTTGGTCAACAGAAAGTGCAGTTTGGAAAAACAATTCACCCAATCATGGAGCAAAGAAAATTTTTTTGACATAGAAAACGATCACCGAACAATATGAAAATTTCAAGGAACGTAGAATACCCATGTAGCTACCACATATAAAAATTTGATAATCCGACGGCATGTTTTCACACATAAAATGTTCACCGAAACATCCAAGGCAGTTTCTCGGATTCATACTGTCGCACTTTACAAAAGTGTCCATAACTTGAGTTATATAACATGAAATTATGTTAAACCATAGCCAATGGTTAGGTAACCCGTAGGGATATTGTCTCCAAGTGGAATTATGTAAAAATACGTAATGTATAAGCTGCAGCAAATATTTAAGTTGGACAACAAAAACTGCATTTTAGAGAAAATGAAATTTACCAAAACCTTTAGAAATCAATTGTATTTCGTCCTTTGTTCCCCATAGCAACTGGAGATAAAAAAGCACCAAATTTGATGACTTATGAAGGGAAAAATGAATATATATTGACTATAATATATAAGAAGTCAATAATTGCGGCTAAAAGACACTAATATATGTATATTAAAACAAATAAAAGATAGAAAAAAATAAAAATCAAATGTTATCGACTTAAAAAATTTATTTTTCAACTTGCATGTGTACAATTTGTTTATAACATAAAACAAAAAGTTTAAGCATTATCATTAATTTATCTAGTAACTCGACAAATCTAAATTTGGGTTCCACGAGTTGGTTAAAAAATAACACGAAAAAACTAAAAAATAAAAAAATTTAAGTGTATTACATAATTTAAATACAAAAAGTAAACTATAAAATGAGAAATATGCATTGTTGAAGTTACTCGAGTAACTCGACAAACCCAAAATCACGTTTGTCGAGTTACTCGATTAAAATTGTGATACGAAATTAATCTATTCAATAGCTCAAGTAGCTCGACAAATTGACAATCGAGTTGCCCGAGTTACTCGACGAACGAATGAAATTTAAATTTTCCATTATTTTGTTTCCCTTTTTTATTTAAAGTATGTCATACAATTAAATAATTCTTTATTCTTATTTAGTGGTGTTACTTTTCAAGAAACTCGTGAGTCTCAAGGTTGGATTTGTAGAGTAAGTTGATAAATAAAGCATATACAAAATTTTATTTAATGTATCATTTATTAGAACATAGTAAAATAGAATATATATCATATAAATTTAATATATATCATAATCAATTAATATAATATATTTTATTTTATTTTATTTTAGCACTTAGTATAACATATTATAACTAAAAATTGTTATAATAAATTTATAGCATAATAAAAACAATTCTGTAGTAATATATTATTAATCAATTATTACATTATTATAATAATCTAGTGATTATAATAAATTTGTTATGACAAATGCATACAAAATAGATTTCATCATAAATTATGAAAATAAATTGTAGTAAAAATTTGTTATAATAATGAATTTTTTTGTTAGAATAATTATGTCAAATTATATTACGAAAATAAATGTGTTTTTTTAATTAATAATTGTAATAAGTATTTTAACATAATTTATAATAATATTTATTACAGAAATTATAAGTATATTACATAATTTAAATAGAAAAAGAAAACAAAAAAAAATGAAAAATATGCATTGTTAAAGTTACTCGAGTAACTCGCCAAACTAAAAATCATGTTTGTCGAGTTACTCGATGAAAAATGCGATACAAAAGCAAAAATCATAAAACAGGAATATTTTTGTGAAATAAATTGAATAAGTAATTATAGATTTCACTTAGTATAATTGATTTACAGATATTATAAATAAATGTGTGAATTTATGTAAAATAGTTTTTCTATATATTTGATATTTTGTGGACTTGTGTATATTATATTTTATGTTTTTCTTTATTGTAAACAGAAAATTTCTATAATATAAAATATATGTATTTAGCATGTAGGTTATAGAGTAACTCGACAAAATTTATTTTCAATTTGTCGAGTTGCTTAAGTAATAAATTGTAAAAGATTGTTTTGTTTTATGATTTAGATTTTATTTTATTTTATAATAGCTATTTTATTATAACATATTATATTAAGTTATAGAATATGAAATATTATTGATATAAAAGAACTGATTATTCATTGTAAAGCATAACTCGACAAAGTTAAAATCGAGTTTCCCGAGTTACTTGAGCCAATAATAAAATGCATAATTTTCATTTTTGCAATCTTTTTTTATTGAAATTATTTAATACATTGACTATTTTGTTTAATTTGAATGTTGTAATATTATTATTCGAGGAACGTATTGACATGAAATTTGGATTTGTTAACTTATTTGATAAATGAAGGACATACATATTTGTATTTAATTGATTATTTATTAGGAGATATCAAAATAAAATATATATCATATAAATTTAATATATATCATAATCAATTAATACAATATATTATATATTCTTTTATTATGACTAATTTATTTAGTAACTTGACAAATCCAAATTTGAAATTTATGAGCTGGTTTAAAAATAACATGAAAAAACTAAAAAATAAAAAAATTTAAGTGTAGTACATAATTTAAATAAAAAAAACTAAACTAAAAAATGAACAATATGCATTGTTGAAATTACTCGAGTAACTCGATAAACCCAAAATAAAGTTTGTCGAGTTACTCGATTAAAAATGTGATACGAAATCAATCTATTCAATAGCACAATTAGCTCGACAAACTGAAAATCGAGTTGCCGGAGTTACTCGACGAACGAACGAAATTTAAAATTTTCATTATTTTGTTTCCCTTTTTTATTTAAATGATGTCATACATTTAAATAATTTTTTATTCTTATTTAGTGCTGTTATTTTTCAAGAAACTCGTGAGTCTTAAATTTGGATTTGTCGATTAACTTGATAAATAAAGCATATACAAAATTTTATTTAATGTTTCATTTATTAGAATATAGTAAAATAGGATATATATCATAATCAATTAATACAATATATTTTATTTTATTTTATTTTAACAATTAGTATAAAAAAATATTAGTAACATTATTGGTAAGAATGTTATAATTAATAGTTATAAAAAATAAAATATGTTGTTGATTTTTTTCATTGAAAAAAAAAAATTAGAAATGTAAAAGTTCACCATATTATAAAAAAAAAAAAAAATTTCATGAACAGTAACTTTTTCGAGTTACTATTCACCTCGTAAAAGTTTGTCGAGTTGAATAGTAATTCGACAAACTTTTTCGAATTTTAAAAAAAAAAAATGTTTTTTTCATGAACAGTAACTTTTTCGAGTTACTATTCACCTCGAAAAAGTTTGTCGAGTTGAATAGTAACTCGACAAACTTTTTCGAATTTTTAAAAAAAAAAAAATAATTTTTTTTCATGAACAGTAACTTTTTCGAGTAACTATTCACCCCGAAAAAGTTTGTCGAGTTGAATAGTAACTCGACAAACTTTTTCGAATTTAAAAAAAAAAAAAAATTCATGAACAGTAACTTTTTCGAGTTACTATTCATCTCGAAAAAGTTTGTCGAGGTGAATAGTAACTCGACAAACTTTTTCGAATTTTTAAGAAAAAAAAAATTTTTGTCGAGTTACTCGACAAATTTTTTTTTTTTTTTTTTTTTTATAAATTCGAGTTACTCGACAAAAGTAAAAAAAAAAAAAAATTTTTTTTTTTATAAATTCGAGTTACTCGACAAAAGTAAAAAAACAAATTTTTTTTTTTAAAAAAAATTCGAGTTACTCGACAAAAGTAATTTTTTTTTTTTTTTTTAAATTTGAGTAATTCGACAAAAGTTAAAATTTTCTTTTTTTTTAAAATTCGATTAACTCGACACAAGTTAAGAAAAAAAAATGTTTTTTTTTTTTTAAAATTCGAGTAACTCGACAAAAGTTAAAATTTTTTTTTTTTTTTTTTTTAAAATTCGAGTAACTCGACAAAAGGTAAAAAAAATATATATATTTTTATTTTTTTAAAAATTCGAGTAACTCGACAAAAGTTAAAAAAAAATAATTTTTTTTAAAAATTCGAGTAACTCGATAAAAAATTTTTAAATTTTTTTTTTTAAATTCAAGTAACTCGACATAATTTTAAAAAAAAAAATATTTTTTTTTTGCTTTTTTAAATTCGAGTAACTTGACAAGATTTAAAAATATATATATATATATATATATTTAAAAAATTCGAGTAACTCTACAAAATTTTTAAAAAAAAATGTTTTTATTTTTTTTGGCTAGTAACTCAACAAATTTAAAAATTTTTTATTTTTTTTTTATTTTTTTGTCGAGTAACTCAACAACTTTAAATAAATAAATAAATATATATATATATATATATATATATATATATATATATATATATATATTTTGTTTTTTAAATTCGAGGAACTCGACAAAATGTAAAAAAAAAAAAATGTCGAATAACTCGAGAAATTTAAAAAAATATTTTTTTTAAAAATGTCAAAATAAAATTGGGCTACTTTTTAAAAGTTGTAGGACTTCATATACATTTTTATTTTATTTTGTTGTTATTTGTTTTTTTTTATTATTTAAAGAGGTGGACAAAATAAAATTTGAAACGAAATTTAAAAGTCGAGGATGGCCAAAGTCAAAAAAAAAAAGATTATGGGTAAATTTGTTATAAAATGAAAAGAATGTGGACTAAAAGTGCAAATTACACAAAAAAAAAAAAAATTTAATGTTTCCCACTTTGTCGAGTTACTCGGCAAAGTGGGAAAATTAAAATGTTTTTAATTTTCCCAGTTTGCCGAGTAACTCGACAAAGTGGGATAAATTAAAAAAAAAAAATTTCCCCCACTTTGCCTACTCGGCAAAGTGGGGAAATATTTTATTTTTTTTTTGTTTTTATATTTGTCATGAAAAAGTCCACCTACAAAAAAAAAAAAAAAAAAAAAAAAATTTTAAACAGTCACTTTTCCATTGCACGTACGTGGGAAAAAAAAACTTCAAAACTTCATTTAGTCATGGATTAACAAAAATTCATTTCACATAGAAAACGATCACTGAAAAATATGAAATTTTCAGGGAACATAGAATACTCATGTTGCTACCACATATCAAAATTTGACAGTCCGACGGCATATTTCGGCTTACTAAAATGCTAACCGAAACATCCTAGTTAGTTTTTCAGATTTATGCTGTCACAGTTTACAAAATTGTCTATAAATTGAGTTATATAACATGAAATTATGTAAAACCAATGCCAATGGTTAGGTAACCCATAGGGCTATCGTTTCCAACTGGAATTATGTAAAAATATTTAATATATAAGATGCAGTAAATGTTTGAGTTGGACAATAGAAACTGTATCTTAGAAAAACATGAAGTTTAGCAAAACCTTTCAAGTTCACATCATTAACGTGTAACCAAAACATAGGAATCCTCTAAAACTACCACAAAACCAAGGTCCAAAAAATTTTAAGAAGATATTTACACTACTTAAAGTTTTTTGATTGGTTTATAATAGCGAATCCGGCACGCCGACGGCATAAATCCGAAAAACAGCCTAGGAGGTTTCGCGGTAAGTATTTTAGTATGCCTAAACATGCCGTCGGACTACTAATTTTTGGTATGTGGTAGCTACCTGAGTATTCTATGTCCCTTGAAAATTTCGTATGGTTCGGTGATCGTTTTCTATGTCAAAAAATTTTTTGTTACTCCATGACCAGATGAATAAAAATTTCAAAATAAGGGCACTGTTACAAAAATTTCTTCACCCGGTCATGGAGTAACAAAAATTTGTTTGACATAGAAAACGATAACCGAAAAATATGAAATTTTCAGAGAACTTAGAATACCCATGTAGCTAACACATATAAAAATTTGATAATCCGACGGCATGTTTTGACACACTAAAATGCTCACCGAAACATCACATGCAGTTTCTCGGATTCATGCTGTCGCCGCAATTTAAGAAATTGTCCATAACTTGAGTTATATAATATGAAATCATGTGAAACCAAAGCCAATGGTTAGGTAACCCATAGAGCTATCGTCTCCAACTGGAATTATGTAAAAATACTTAATATATAAGGTACAACATATTTTTTAGTTGGTGAACAGAAAGACAATTTAGAGAAACAATTCACCCGGTGATGGAGTAAAAAAAATTTATTTGACATAGAAAACGATTACCGAACAATATGAAATTTTCAAGGAACGTAGAATACCCATGTAGCTACCACATATAAAAATTTTATAGTCCGACGGCATGTTTCAGCATACTAAAATGATCACCAAAACATCTAAGTCAGTTTCTCGGATTCATACTGTCGCAGTTTACAAAAATATCCATACCTTGAGTTATACAACATGAAATTATGTGAAACCAAATCCAATGGTTAGGTAACCCATAGGGATATTGTCTCCAACTGGAATTATGTAAAAATACTTAATGTATAAAATGCAGCAAATATTTATGTTGGACAAAAAAAAACTGCAGTTTAGAGAAAATGAAATTTAGCAAAACCTTTAAGAATCGATTGTATTTCGTCATCTGTTCTCCATAGCAACTGGGGATAAAAAAGCACCAAATTTGATGACTTATTAAGGAAAAAATGAATATATATTGACTATAATATATAAGAAGTCAATAATTGCGGCTAAAAGACACTAATATATGTATATTAAAACAAACAAAAGAAAAGAAAAGATGAAGAAGTCAAAAAATGCGGCCATATATATTAATTTAATATACAAAAAGTGTCAAAAGATTAGGACAAAATGGTGAGATTTGGACAAAATTAAGACTAATACTACATGAAAACGACGTCGCGTTGGTTGAAGGGTGAATAGTAAATATGCCATAGACACTTATATTATAGTATATATATATATATATATATATATATATATATATATATATATATATGCTAATAGAAACCTAATAAGGAAAGAAATAAAAAGAAAAAGAGTTCTACCTAGAATGGGAATATTACATATATGGTATCCTACTACATAGTATTTTAATGTAAACAGAATTCTAATACTCTCCTTCAAGTTGGAGCATGTATGTCAAGAGTGTCCAACTTGTGAGTGAAATTGTGAAATGCCTCCTTGCACAATGCTTTAGTAAATAAATCTGCAATCTGGTTGTTGCTTGGAACATAGGCAGTCTTGATCTCTCCCTTATCAATTCGTTCACGAACAATATGACAATCTATTTCAATGTGTTTTGTTCTTTCATGATATACTGGATTAGCGGCAATATGCATTGCTACTTGATTATCACAATATAATATTGCTGCTTGTGGATGATCTACACATAAGTTTGTCAGCAATTGTCTCAACCATATAAGCTCACATGTAATGGAAGCCATTGCCCTATACTCAGCTTCTGCTGAAGATTTGGACACAGTCGTTTGTTTCTTGCTTTTCTATGATATAAGTGTCTTTCCCAAAAATACACAATATCCTGTAACTGACTGTCGTGTAGTAATATCTCCGGCCCAATCTACATCATAAAATCCTGCTAGCTGCAATTTTCCACTTGATGGGAAATATAATCCTCGTCTTGGTACCCCTTTTAAGTATCGGAGCAATCGGTGAACTGCATCAAGATGGGGTTGTCTAGGTGTTTGCATAGAGGTGTCAAGACGGACGGGCCGACCGAACCGGCATCGGCACACCCGCCTTAACCCGGAACCGCAGGTTGGCCCGTGAACCGGGCGGGTTGTTCACGGGTTGAGAAGGCCAACCCGTGGGCCGTTCACGGGTCGAAGAGGCCAACCTGCGGGCCGGCCCGTGAACCGCTTTGATTTTAAAAAAAAAAAATAGGCAGAAAATTCAAACTTTCATATTTGAAATGATATTTAAAAAAAAGTTAAAAAACAAATGGCAAAGAGCCGTTTAAAGTGAAAGATGTGACAGATGCATTCACATTTTAGTCTTTAAATATATAAATAAAAAATAGAAATTGAATTAAAAAATTAACAAATGTGAATTTATCATTGTTATTTATTTTTTATTTAGTAATGTAACACATTTTTTGTTATATATGTAAATATTTTTTTTTGAATTACAATAAGTAACTAAAATTTTTTAATAATTTCAAAAAAAATTAATTTTTTATTCATATGGGCCGAACCGGATCGAACTGCGGCCCATATGGGCTCGACCCGTATGGGCCAATGGGTGGGTCGGGCTTTTGAAAAAATTTCGTGGGCTGGGCCGACCCGGCCCGCAACCCGCAGTGGCGCGGGCTTTTTCGAATGCAGGCCGTTATCGGGCCTCATCGTCGGCCCGCCTGACCCGGATTGACACATCTATGTCTGCATAAACTGATTGAGTGTATTGACTGAATATGAGATCTCTGGTCTGGTAATGGTGAGATAAATGAGCTTTCCTACCAACCGTCGATAGTATGTAGGATCTTTCAATAACTTTCCATCAGTCAAATTAAATTTCAATGACTACTCCATAGGAAATGCTGCAGGTTTTGATCCAAGTAATCCGGCTTCTTGAAGAATGTCAAGAGTATACTTCCTTTGGTTTATTGAAATCTCTGATATTGAGCGAGTAATTTCTATTCCAAGAAAGTATTTTAATGTGCCAAGGTCCTTCAACTTGAATTAGGATGCAAGGAATATTTTTGTAGTAGAGATTGCTTCTATATTGTTTCCTGTGACAATCATATTATCTACATATAATAAGACTGCCGTAAATGAATTACCATTGACCTTTGTAAAGAGTGAGTAATCTGCATGTGACTGTTTGAACCCAAACTGAATAATAGCAGATACAAAATTTTGAAACCAAGAATGAGATGCCTGTTTCAATCCATATAAAGATTTATGAAGTCGACATACAACTGGTGTCTCCCCCTGTCGACGAAATCCAGGAGATGGAGTCATATAGACTTCTTCATCAAGATCACCATAAAGAAAGACATTGTGTACATCTATCTGATGAAGTGTCCAGTCACGAATAGAGGCGATAGCAAGCAAGTATCTGACTGTAGTTAACTTTGCAAATGGAGCGAAAGTTTCATATAATCAATCCCTTCTCGTTGTGTAAACCCCTTTGCCACTAACCGTGCTTTGTAACGTTCAACTATACCGTCAGAATGAAATTTAATTTTGAACACCCACTTACAACCAATAGGATGAGAACTTGGAGGAAGTGGTACAAGTGACCAAGTATTGTTTTCTTCCAAGGCACGAATTTCATCATTCATAGCAGCGACCCATTTGGGATTCTGACATGCTGCCTCATATGTAGCTGGTTCAATGATATGAGAAATATTATATGTAAAAGCACAATGAATAGAATAAAGGTTACTATATGATACATACCTTGATATAGGGTGTCGAGGGCTGGATTTGACTGAAAGAACTCGGCTTGAGTAGGCAGAGTATGATTGACATAGTAATCTTTTAGGTGAAATGGGGTTTGAATTGATCTTGTGGATCGTCTAAGTTGGTCATCTAGAGAGTGAGAAGAGGTAGGTAGATCAATTGTGGTTGGACACTGCTCAACCGGTCGACCGGTAGGTGAATACAGTCGATCATTTAATCTCTCCGTTGAACCGAATGAGGTAACCGATCGACCGGTGGATCGATCGGTTGGACTCTCTGTTGAAGCGGACGAGTGAACCGATCGACCGTCTGGTCGACCGGTTGGTCCGGATGATAGTTCGGGATCTTCAGGTAAGTTATCCATTTATGCTATGTGTTGGTCCTCTAGGTTTGTGAAATATGATGTTTCAACATTTAGAGGCATAGATTGTGGCAATGGGATAAAGTTGGTTTCATCATGTTGTTGGAAAGTGTATGGAAATATATTTTCATGGAACACAACGTCTCGGGATACTACTAGCTTTTTGTCGGTTAGGTCATATAAGGTATATGCTTTTTGTCCTGAGGAGTATCCAAGGAACACACCGTTTGGCTTGTGTGTCAAATTTAGGGCTGGGTCTAAGATTGGTGGCAAAACATAGGCAACTATAGACACGTAAATGAAAATAAGGTGGTAGTTTCTTGTGCAATCTTTCGTAGGGTGTTTTGTGTGAGGCAACGGTGAAGGTATCCGGTTGATAAGGTAACAAGCTATTTTGATATGTTCCCCCCAAAATTTTAACGGAAGATTGGCTTGAAATTTAATGGCACGAGCCACATTAAGGAGGTGGCGGTGTTTTCTCTCTACCACTCCATTTTGTTGAGGGGTATAAGGACACGATCTATGAAAAATGGTACAATTTTCATCTAAGAATGTTTGCAAGTATAAGAACTCTTGGCCATTGTCAGATCTCAGGGGTTTTATAGTCAGGTTGTGTTGAGTTTTAACCCAAGTAAAGAAATTTTTAATTATACTTTGAGTTTCAGATTTGTGACGCATGAGGTGTACCCAAGTATAACAAGAAAAGTCATCAACAATTGTAAGGAAATATCTAGCACCAGAATAAGAATAAATTCTATGAAGTCTCCAAATATCACAACGAATCAAATCAAAGGGTTTATTTCTAGATATTTGACTGACTTTAAAGGGTAGTCTAGATTGTTTTGCCAGATGACAAATATCACAAATATCGTGGGAATCAAAACTAATACCTAAGATACTTTGTGCTAGGAATTGAAGAGGTGAGATTGAAGGGTGTCCAAGACGTTTATGCCATAGGTTGGTTGATCCACTGGTGTATGATGTATTTGTGGTTTTTGTGAAATGTAATATAGGTCGTTACTCTGCCTTCCCAAGCCAATCGTTTTCTTCGTAGTCAGATCCTTCATGACACAAAAATCAAGAAAAAATGTCACATAGCAACCTAACTCTCTAGTAAGTTTACTGATAGATAACAGATTAACTTTGAATTTGGGAACATGAAGCACATTATCAACAGTCATATTATTTTCAAAGTTAACTGTACCAATGGATTTAATAAAAGCATGACCCCCATTCGGTAATTGCATAGTTTTGTGCATTGGCATGAATTTATTCTCAAGAATCTCATCCTTCGTCACATGGTTAGTGGCCCCGCTATCAATAATCCATGAAATACTCAAAGGGGTAGTAGAGAGATTGATACCTGAGGTGTTAACACAAAGCTTGTCATTACCCGACTTGTTGTTTAGAAGTGTCATAATCTGTTCATATTCCTTGGTTGTGAGCATTTTGCCTTCCTCTGGGTCAGGTGTAGAAGCGGTAGTAGTGTTTGTGAAGCGTTTGTTTCGTGGCTTCACGTCTTTTCCATGAAACTTGTGCCCTGGAGGGAAGCCATGGATGAAATAGTAGGTATCAACGATGTGGCCAATCATCTTGCAGTAGGTGCACTGTTTCTGCCCAGTTTCGATCGAAACGGTTGACCGGTTGGACGAACCGGTCGACCGGTCTGACCAATTTTTGGTTAGCCGATTGTCACATTTTCGGTCCGATCTCCAATTGATTGAATTGATTGAATGTTGCCCTTCATGATCGGATTGCTGTAGAGCCATGAGATCCGATTGGGCAATCGTCGTCTCCATGGTATTTGTGCCATAATTGTTTCCATTAAGTGGATTAGAAATGAGGATAAGGCCGGGATGGTCGGATTGCTGTAGAGCCATGGGATCCGATTGGGCAATCGTCGTCTCTATAGTATTTGTGCCATAATTGTTTCCATCAAGTGGATTAGAAACGAGGATGAAGCCGGGATGATCGGATTGCTGTAGAGCCATGGGATCCGATTGGGCAATCGTCGTTTGTATGATTTTTCTATCATCGTTTGTGCGAAGCATCGTTGCTCAGAATCGTCGCTCTGATACCATGTAAAACATGAGAGAAATTATATGTGGAGAAATCATTCTCTCTGTATATTGATGTAATAGTTATGTATAATGAATGGGGTTACAAGATATATATATATATATATATATATATATATATGCTAATAGAAACCTAATAAGGAAAGAAATAAAAAGAAAAAGAGTTCTACCTAGAATAGGAATATTACATATATGGTATCCTACTACATAGTATTCTAATGTAAACAGAATTCTAATAGTTTGGTTTTGCAAAAATCAGTTTTTTAACAGATTTTGATAAAAATTGATGAAATGTGTGGTTGAAAAGCTGTAGGTCCCATGAAATATATGCTTAAAATTAATTGTTCATTTTGACTTTAGTTTTTTAGTAAAGTTTTAAGCAAAATCTAACAAACCCTTTATTTAAAAATGTGTACGAACAACAAAATAAAGAGGAAGAAAGAGAGTGGGGTTCAGATTTGAGGAGAAGGAGATGTTAAAAGTCAAGATAAAAATAGCTTTGAAAAATATCTACATGGTGATTCGAGCCTACGTTGTTTTTGTGAAATACCATGCCGATGACCATTGTGCTAAAAACCCAATTATTCATTAAGGAATTGAAACAAAATTCTTCTAAGTTTGCAATAACTTTATCTTTTGGGTTTTTAAATCAAACTTATGATTTGGGCTTATCATTTCTCACATGGGCGAGCCTCTTATGATCGTCTCTTAACATGCTAACAACTCTTAACATGCTAACAACAAACGAAGAAAATAAATTTTGAGACCTTACATCTTCCACACTTGAAAAGAATTTTGTCCTCGAACTTACCTTCGATGAGTCAAACAATGTTGGATACTTGGCATTGATTTCCACTTCCATCTACCAGGTAACTTCATCCATTCCGTGATGAAGCCACTGAACTTTGACCAACAGAATTTCCTTGGTTCTTAAATTATGGATTTTCCTATCCAATATGGAGATTGGAACTTCTTCTAGTTACCGTTGTCCTGATCATCATATTCTTCTTTTGAGTAAACTCCGTACAATCTCTGGCCATGTGACATGGTTTACCACACCGAAAGTGAACGTTCTTTACTATTAAACACTCTTTATGCTGCATTCCGCACTTAGAACATAGTGAAATAAGATTATATTTGTCCTTGGTAGCATCACCACCCTTGTTCGCCTTCTTATTTTACCAAATTCATTTCTCTTTGTCCTGATCATTCCACTTTTTTTTTTTGAGTGAACACTTACTCTGTGGATTGGCCTGATGCTGTTGATCTAAACCAGTCTTCTAAGCATACTTCTCAGCAGTGGCGGATCTAGGATTCATAAGTCATGGGGGCCAAAAAAAATTTTGGGGGGATCTTTGATGGGGGTTCGGGGGCAGCGCCCCCGAAAAATTTTTTTTTTGGACAATCTAATCAATCTACAAGTAAAATATAATAACCAAATTTAATTTACAAATTCACATCACAAATATCAATATACAAAGCAATCAAACAATCATTCATCTATTGACCACCCATCTCCATTTCAAAAACAAAAAGATATATCAAAGTTACGGTGTAACATTAATATATTATATTAAAAAACATTGCAAAGTTACTAATAAATTAGAAATATCTATTTTATTAAAAAAAAGAGTAGTCTTTCACACTTGTTAAGATGATTTTTGTGAGACTTCAATTTGACGATTTTGTGATTTCTCCCACCATTTTTAATCTTCCATTTTTCGACATGAGAGACACAAAGGGCTGAAGAAAATGGAGTTGGGAAAAAAAAAAAAAAATGTAAAAGTTGTGGACCATTTAATAAAATAAAATAAAAAAAAGTAAAAAAAAAAAAAAAATTTTGTCAAATGGGCGTGGGGGCCATGGACCCCATGGCCCCCAAGCCAAATCCGCCACTGCTTCTCAGACCTCTCTTTTGGTACCATATAACATGAGCTCGTTCCAACATTTTACGAAAAATAGTGAAACCATAGGACATTAGGATCATGCTGATGTCTAGATAAAACATTTCCTCAAACTTTTGATCTTGTTGGGTTCGATGTCCACCGGATGTAGAGCATACCTTGTCAACTGATCAAACTCTCTTTCATAATTTGTGGGGGATATATTGTCTTGCCTAAGCTATAGGAACTCTATCTCCTTGAAGTCACTTAAAGCTTGCGGGAAAAACTTCTCGGTGACCTCATCCTTGAGCTGACACCAAGTCAAAGTCAGCTGCTCTACCTCAATTCTAGTTCGGGACATTGACTCCCAAAAATGATTGGTTGCTCCAGTGAACATAAACTTTGTGCATTGAAGGAATGTGATAAATGCATTCAACTTTCATAGCCATTCATTAGCAGCTAATAGATCACCATTTTTACTGAAGAAATGTAGCTTATATCTCTTGAAAGTCTCTATAACTGAGGTGTTTGTCGGAGGATGTACATGATTGAATTGTGGGGCTGGTGCTTAGTTATGTCTTCCAAGCTCAAGTTTGCAACAAATCTCTTATCTATATGTTTTAATTATTGGGTCTTGCATCTTCCTTTAAAAAAGAAAGTAAAATCTTTCTATTAGACGCTTTACTGACATCAAAATAGAATTTAGATAATAGAAACCGCACAACTTTTATTCATAACACCAAACCACAACTTCATTGAAAACGAAGTTTTACATTTCATTCATGTTGACTTTTAAGACGAGAAAATACATATAAAATGAAAAATCTCTCCTACCTAGGCCATGTATAGGCTCTCCTCATCGTTGCTTCAATCCTTCTCTGAGTCCTCTTTTGGGTTTTCGTTATCCTCTCCTTTGATAGCCATAATTGGTTAGGTAATCTCATCTCCATCTATCGTCACACTAGAATCAGAACATAAATGTGAGATTACACTCCAATATCCAATGCTCTATGAGGGAATTTCAAAACTCCATAAACTCCAGGCCATGGAGGTTGCCCAATGGGACCACTGCTGTCATCTGTGCTAGGATCATCTTGCCAATGCGCTCTTCACTTGGTATGAAAGTGTCAAGTGGGTGTCTTATGGACTATCGTCCACTTATCTCATGACCTGCATTCATTGCCCTCATCTAATGTTCATGTACACTTCTAATGCGATATTCTACACTAAGAAAAAAAAATCTATTTCTAAGTCCAAATATGCTCAAATCATGATCTCCCAAGCGCTAACGACATTTATTCTTCTAGCAGGTTTTTTTCTCATAGCCATCTATCACCCACGATTATTCTAGCCCAAATACATAATGTTTAAAAGGCAAGTAATCTAATTCATTTCTCTTTTTTCTACATAATACAGTTAAACTTTTATTAACCGAACTTAAATATACGAAAACCATAACTTGAAAATTATAACAATACAAACATAACATTCAAAATATTTTATATACCTAGGTTAGGGATGTAGGAGATTGGTGGATGTGCATATTATCGAGGAGTATTATCGAGGAGAAGTCAAGTTCATTTCGTTTTACAATTTCTTTTGAACATAGGACACATAATTTGAAAAACTTTAGTAGAATCCTTTATTTTTATATTTATGTTGAAACAAATGTCCTACACATGATACTAAGTGCGTTCAAAAAAGAACTTATATAACCACATCTTGCACATAAACGTGGATCCACAATCAAACACATTTAAGTATAGAGAAACGACTCAATCAGGCTTTGATACCAAGTTGTAACACCTAACTCTTCGGCATGGAAAATAAGTAAACTAAGCTCAATTAAGCCTTTTGAAAAATTCTAGCATATTTTATTAAAACAATGCCTAAATTATGAAATCGTATCAAGGAACATTCATATTGACATTTTGACATGTTTTGGAAAGCCATAAACCATTTAGGTCGGAAACGAAACCAAAAAGAAAGAAACAAAAGTTAATAGTCGGAAACCATTTAGGTCCGATTGAGATGATACCAAGTTCTATGGACAGATAACTCATATGGCTAACAAACCCAACAAGGCTTGTCCTTAAACGAGAAGATTTCAGTACGTGGTGACATTTTTAAAAACAATGAGGAAGCTGGAAGTTTGTGTTCTAACATATCTAGGTCTTGTTTGATATAGATTTTTTGCAAGTTTATTTGATAAAAGTTGATAGAAATGTGTGGTTAAAAAGTGTGTAAAAGTTGTGGGTTGAATGAAATGTGCGGTCAAAAAATATGTTTGACCATTTGACCACCTTTTAGTAAAAAAACAAAAACAAAAAAAGAAAAAAAAAGCCAAATCAAACATGCTCCTAATTACAAAACATATAACTCAAAAACTTATAACCAAGCAACAACAACTTATCGATTCATATCATACAAAAACATAAACATCATCTTCATCACAACATGATCATCCACATTGTCCTTATTACATAACTCCAAATCATAACTTGACATCAACAAAACATTAAAATATACTGTTGCAGCCTTGAAATTAGTTTATACTTGTCTTTTTAGCTTCTCCTCATAACTTGGTCGACATCCAACCGATTTACTACTTCTTCCCAACCTTAATTGTAGATTTGAATCATAGGAGGAGTGAGTATAAAAACTCACTAGGAACCTCACTTTTGTGCACCATTTTTTTCAAATCTTGCATATTCACATAAAATATATGGTTAATTACACTAATGGTCTCCATTCTTTCAGGTTTGTAACGATTTCATCCCCATTCTTTTTTTAAGCAGATATGATCCCCATTTTTCTATTTATTCTCACAGATGGTCCCCAAATCACTATTTTTCACTATTCTAAAAATTCTATGACAATTTTACCCTTTGACTTAAATAAATTAAAATAATAAGAAAAAAAATACAATGAAAACATTGCAATTGGGCCCTTAACATTTTCAAAAGTACAAATAAATCCTAAATAATTTTATTTTATTCAAATAAGTGTTCTTCCCCAACTCAAAACAAATCACCCCACCCCACCCCACCCCACCCCACCCCACCCCATATCTATTACCCACTAAAGAATGAAGACAACCCTGTTGGTTTTTCTGACTTACTTAGGAAGTAATAATTAGGACACTGCCCACTTTATTGGGCCATATATAGCACTGCCACCACATTTAGTATGGGCTATTTTGTAAATAGGAAGCAAGAAATAAAGGAGGAAGAGCAGGCCTGCTTTGTTCTACAAATAATTCAAGTTCCTGTTGGGCTTTCCTCTGCCATCGACCATAGTGGGAATGACTTCATCTTGTTTAATTAAAATCCGATCAAAATGAACAGAAACTCAGTTAAATAGTAAACAACTGGATAAATGAAGAGCCATAATTCTTTGAATTTTAATGAGGGTGAATGGAGACTCGTTCCATGCAGACAAACTGGCAGAAGGAGAGAGGCCCTCTATTTTTTAGCTTGATGATATTTGTATGTGCTATTCTTTAAAATTATCTGTGAATTATGCTTAAGTAAATATATATTTTGTAAAGTTAAATTGGTTTGAAAACAATCTTGACAATGAGAGATTTCGAAATTGATTAATCATTTCAACAAAATTTATTCTACACTTTAGTGGGTAACCGTGGATGTAGACGTGGGGTGGGGTGGGAAAAGATGATTTGTTTTGAGTTGGAGAAGAACACTTATTTGAATAAAATAAAATTGTTTAGGATTTATTTGTACTTTTAAAAAGGTTAATGGCCCAATTGCAATATTTTATTGTATTTTTTTCTATTATTTTAATTTATTTAAGTCAATGGGTAAAATTGTCATAGAATTTTTAGAATAGTGAAAAATAGTGATTTGGGGACCATATGTGAGAATAAATAGAAGAATGAGGATGACATCTACTAAAAAAAGAATAGGGATGAAATCGTTATAAACTTGAAAAAATGGGGACCATTAGTGTAATTAACCCTAAAATATATGAATTCATATCATAGATTATATCACGTAGTTGGATTACCAGTGAAATTCATGATTCTGAAAAATCTCATTGCACATAGGTACCGATTATGGCCATATCATTACATTTCTTTCATTTATTTATGAAAAACACATTTAATACATGTACGTAAGCATGAAACAAAAAGAAAAACATCAGTGCACAGTTCCTACCTTGATTCTTGATCTGATAAACAGAATTCTTTTTTTTAAACCACAAAATCCAATATTTCTTTACTTCCACAATTATCTCGAAGAATTTTCTTGGATTTATTTCTTCAAAAATGTGTAAGAACAGAAAAATGAGAGAGAGAGAGAGAGAGAGAGAGAGAGAGAGAGAGAGAGAGAGGGGGGGGGGGGGGGGTTCAGATTTGAGGAGAAAGATAGGTGAAATTCTTGTAATCCATTTTTTCAATGAAAACTTCAAGGGAGAAGGGGGTTTGCACGATTGCAAGAATTAATTTTTCTTAATTGAATATTAAATTGGAGTTTAAAGAGTTTATAACTCTCAAAAAGTCAAGATAAAAAATATTTCTAAAAAACATTACATGGTGAATAGAACTTTGGTTGTTTATGTGAAATACTATGCAGATGATCATTGTGCTAACAACCCATTATTCGTTAAGAAATTGAAACAAAACTTTTGTATGCTTGTAATAACATTAGCTTTTGAGCTTTTAAACCAAACTTATGATTTGGACTAATTATTTCTTACGTGGTTGAACCTCTAAGGCTCATTTATTAATGGGCCAAACAACAAATCTAGATAAATAAATTATTGGACCTTACATGCACGACTTCGGTATACATCATAGCTGTAGCTTAAGTGCGCATCATGGAAATGGATTAGGTGTGTATTGGTAGAATGACGTGTGTGTGCCATGGGCACGACTTGCATATGTGCTCGAGACACTACTTGGTTGCATGCTCATAACACGACTTGAGTGCATGTTATGGGCATGCAATAGGCATGACTTGTCTGCATTCTTGGTACACGGCTTATGTGTGTATTGTGGGCACATGATTGGTGCTTGCTCAGGGCATAGTTTAGGCATGCAGCGTAGAACGACTTGTGTGCCCATAGCAAGACTTGATTGCATATCGTTAGCATGTCTTGGGTACGTGCTCGAAGACTTGGTTGCATTCTTGGAGAAAAGCTTAGGTGTGCACCATGGGCATGACTTGGTTGTGTGCTTGTAAATAATTTGTGCGCGGTCTAAGGGTTTGACTTGGGTGCGTGCTTAGGACACGATTTAGGTGTATGGAGTGAGCATTACTTGTTTGCGTGCTTGGAACATGCTTTGGATGCCTGCGCACCTTGGGCACGTCTTAAGTATGTGCTCGTGCACATAATGTGCACAACTTAGGTGCGTGCTTGGAGCACGACTTGGGTGTGTGAATGCTGAGGGTAGGCTTGGTTGTGTGCATGCTCTGGGTAAGGCTTATGTGCGAATCGTGGGCATGGCTTTCATGAGTGCTTGAGGTACTGCTTGGTTACTTGCTCGGAGCACAACTTAGGTGTACGCCATGGGCACGATTTAGGTGTGTGCCAAGGACAAACAATGGGCACAACTCGGTGCATGCTTGGTGCATGGATAGTGTACATATCTTGAGCATTGCTTGGGTACGTGCTAAGAACACGACTTGGATGTGCGCTTGAGCACAATTTAGGTGCCTATTGTGAGCATAACATAGGTGTGTTGCATAGGCACGACTTGGGTGTGTGCTCGAAAAAAAGGCTTCATTATGTGTGTGTCATGGGCACGACTTGGGTACATGTTTAGGATATGGCTTAACCGCATGCTTGGAGCACGCTTCGGTGTGAGCCATGGGCAGAACATGGTTGCGTGCTTGGGCACAACTTATTTGCGGGCTATGGGTTCGAATTGGTTCTTACTCAGGACACGACATAGAAACACGAGGTTGTCATGGCTTGGTTGGGTGCTTGGGGCACAACTTGGTTGCATGCTCGAAACATGGATTCAATGTGTGCACGCCATTGGCACAAGTGATGTGTGTGCTCGGAGTACAACTTGTGTTTGTGCCATAGGCACGACTTGCATATGTGCTTGGGGCATGACTTGGTTGCTTGTTCAGAGCATGGCTTGTGTCCATGCCATGATCACGTAAATGGGCAAGATTTGGTGTGTGTTCAGCCCACAACTTGTGTTCTTGCTGTGAACACAGATTAGGTACATGCTCGGAGCACAGCTTGGGTGTGTGTTGCAGCATGGTATAAAAACGCGTGTCTCAAAAACTCCTTTAATGTGGCTGTGGCATTTGTCCACATGGAAAACATTAATTGGGTAATTTGGATTCACACAGTATGCTTGTTTGAGTTAATCTCATCCATTGGTTTTAATCAATGGCTGAGATTATTCCTACGATTTTATTGTTAAAAAAGATTACACTTTCAGCATTAATTTACCTTTTGGCTGCTGATTTATTCATTCTTCACTATAGCAACAGTAGGAAATATACTGCATCTCTGTTCTTCTCTTATCTGGTTATCTTCTTGGCTAAAATTACTTATTCCTTTCTTCCTTATATGGTGACTGCATATATTGTTGTATGGTTTTTGTGGAAATAAGAACGGATTAATTTTGGGTTTAGTCTAAGGATCCAGTGAGACTTGTGCTCATGTTCTTGGAAGGTTTAGACTATGGTTCTAAGGCTATTTGTCTAAGCTATAGAAATATAAGGAGATTTGCTTGCAAGGAGATTTGAAGGTCGAATCCTTCATTCGACCGAGAAGAAACGGCATCCATGGACAAGGAGAGTTTTATGTTTCTTATTAATTCCTTGAATCTGAGATATTGTTAATATAGATTTCTAACATCATTTGGTTGATTACTTTAGGTTTTCTCAACAAAATTGATACCAGAGACCTAACTATTCTTGGGGAAGAAATCAAACGAGAAATTCGGATTTCGATTAGATAATAATAAATTCCGGCGCGTGGACTTCGGATTTGGGTTCACGGGGTAAAGGAATATCTCTGGCAATAGTGTATGTGTAGTTTTTTGAAACGCGTGAATGGGCTGTATAGTGATGTTGCTGGTTCTTCTTATTAATTTGGTCTTCTAATCTCCTGAAAAAACGAATAGTCATATTTGTTTGCTCGGTTTGTCCTCTAAACCTCCTTACTTTAAATTCTAATTTTATTAAGCGCTCTTGTGAAAATACGCTTATGTGATCAATTTTTTTTAGCATATGTATATTTCTGATTTGTTGATATATACAATAATAATATGTTCTGAAAATAGCTTATGTTATGATCATTTGGTTCAATTTGTTCTGAATCTGAAATAATTGCTTGCGATAGTTGATTCAAGCATTTTTGGACCTGTCATTGTTAAATGTTCTGGCATTCATTATCTTGAAAGAATAATTTCAGTAAAAATTCTAATTGTTGAATATGCGTGTGATAAGTTTCTTATGAGAAATTTATTTTTTTTAAAAATAAACCCATGTTTGATTCTAGTTTCAAAATGAATCAAATGTCAACGTCTAGAGTATTTTCTCTTTTTGCTGAACTGAAAATGGGTTCACGGATTGAATTAAACCAGTTTTATGGAAAGGGGGATTACTCTACATGGAAGCAAAAAAATGCGAGCTTTTCTGGTTCAACAAAGGATTTTTAAAGCCCTTGATGATCCAGAAACTTTTTCAGATGATTTGAAATCAAAACTGGATGAAATTAATGATATGAATGAAATTTCCTATAGTTGTATCATATTACATTTATCTGATAATATTGTTAGGCAAGTAAATAAATCAAGAACTGCTAGAGATCTTTGGAAAGCCTTAAATATGTTATTTTTTACTACAACATTGCCTAATAAGATTTACTTGCTTGAAAAGTTGTTTAGTTTTAAAATGGAGTCAAGTAAAGATATAGAAGCTAATTTGAGTGATTTTAGCATTATTGTAAAGAGCTTTGCAGATAATGATAATAAATTTGATGATGAAGATTTGGCTATAATTTTGATAAATTCTCTACCTGATTCGTATAAAGATGTAAGAAAGGCAATAAAGTATGCTAGGGACACTTTACCCAAGCTATTGTTATTGACGCCCTTAGGTCTAAAGAGTTAGAGGTGGGAAAGGAGTAAAAAAATGGAGTTAAAGAAGAGAGCATGTATGAGAGCGATCAAAATAATGGTCAAAATAAGAAGAATATGGGTAAGTCCAAGGGTAGGTCTAAGTCTAGAGACAAAAGCAATAAGAAGTGTTATCACTATAAAAAATTAGGACACTTTAAAAGGGATTTCTATGACCTTAAGAATAAGCAAAAAGATCATGATGTAGAACCACAAAATAAAGATGTGCAATAGCATTCTACAAAAAACGCCACCAATGAGACCAGAATTAAACCTTGAATGTATGTAATTTTGAACTTCCATTTCCCTACTTGCAATTAGAAATTTGAATTCAACGAGAACAATGTATTTCCAACTAATTGATTCACGTAAGAAACACCAGAAAACAAGAAACCAGAACCAGATTTTTTATGGTAGACCTGAAACCAAAACCACCGAAGCCAGACTTTACCAACCATCATCATACTTTAGGCCCCACGCCAAAAAATAGCACCCAAATCGTGGCGGACCTAAGTTTAGTCCCTACCGTTGTCATGACCTCCTCCACCGAATACGCAACCACCGGATGATTACCAATCGACTCGCCCATCTTGGGCGAGCAATTTGATGTCTCAATTGGCACCTAAGGGTTGGCGGTTGCTGATTTGCCAACAGGATAGATGCGTAGGTCCACCTAAACCCACGCCCAAGTGACCGGGTTTGACCCGGATAATTCTTTGAACGTGCCCACTTCAGTTACCCCTATTCCACCATCAGAGACTCAGCCCAGGGTGGCGCACCCTCCTCTGATGTCACACAGCACGAGCGAAGTGACATTAGCAGTGCACACAGTGCGCCTAGCATAGCGCCATCAGCCAGCCATGCACGCACCTCCAACTATTTTTTTCGACCCACTTTGTTTGCCTAATTTTCCAGTTCTGATTTCTCTGAGCCCACATGTTTTTATTTAGAAAGCTCAGTATGCGTTTAATATGGGTAGAAAAACTTATGTTGCTGCTGCTGTCAATGATATACAAAATATTTTTCCAGCTGAACGGAGTGTGAGAAAGTTATTTGCTTCATTCCTTCAGGCTTCTCTTGATTCTACCAGCCATCAGTTCGTGGCTAAGGAGCCTTATTTGCATCGTGGTGAGCTAGCCTTGGTTATTTCTTCTGACGACGAGGCTTCTCTTGCTGAGCTATTCAAGTTCACACTTGTTGGCAAATTTTCTCATCGCAAGCCCAAAATTGTGGAGGTATGTTCTAGTTTTTAAAAGTTTGGATTTTGTTTTTGAATTTAAACTTGGACTTATAGTTTACAAGCACATACTTATTCTCTTGACACATGAGGATGATTATAGTCGCTTGTTTTTTAAACAACTTTGGTTTATTGAGGGTTGCCCTATGCGTGTGCTAAAGTGGACTTGTGATTTTTATCTCGATGCTGAGACTCCAATTGCCCCATGTATGGATATTTTATCTTTTGTTACATGTTCATTTACATGCAAATGAATTTTTATTTGCTCTATCTAATATTTTTGGGGTGCCGTTGAGGATTGATGAGGCGACTGTCGATTTGTTGAGGCTTGGTGAAGCTAGGGTTTGTGTTGAGGTGAATCTGGAGCATAAGGTCCCATATAGTATTTGGATTGATCTGGATGAATCCTGTAGTTTTTGGCAGCCAATTGTATATGAGAGGTTGTCCCATTTTTGTGCTATATGTCGTCATATGAGCCATATTATCGATCATTGTAGGGTGTGGGCTACACTAGTGGATAATGTTGATACCTAAGCTTTTAAGCCTTTTGTTACTTCGACTCCTAAGCATGCTGTTGCTCCAGCTTTTAAGCCTGCTGTTGCTCTGGCTAGTAAGCATGTTGATGCTCATGTGCCTAGTGTTGATAGAACTGTGAAAGGTAAGAGAAAGTTGTTGTTGTTGAGGTTCTTAGATAGTGGGTCCCAGTTGCTAGTTCTTCAGTTGTTGCTATACTACCTCCAGTGGTTCATGTGGGACCCACCCTTCAGCTTACTCCTACTATTCCCATTATTGTGGCTTCAAAGACCTTTTATGATTCTATTTTTTCAAATCCAGTATTTGATCACATGATGTCCATCTCTCGTGAGTTTTCTATTTTGTCAGAGCCAGTACAGCCAGTTTTTGATATTGATCCACATGTTAGTCCACGCCTCAGTGATAATAAGAATGTAGAGGCTTCAATTCCTTCTGATACTACTAGTTCATTCAGCTATAGGTTTATCAACAGGGGCATTTTCACAAGATTTTTCTGATGACTAGGAAGCCGATGGTTTTACTGCAGTTCAGAGGAAGAAAAAATTGAAAGTTACTAATATTCTGTGCCCGATCAAACGGGTGACTCGTAGTCAGACAAGTGATTCGTCACATAGCCAGATTTTTTTATGAGTGCTATTATCTGGAATATGAGATGTGTGCGCAGTATTGCCACTCGTAGATGACTTAAGAAAATGGTTCGGCTTCATCAGGTGTATTTTTTGGTGGTGTTGGAGCCATTTGTTTTGAGGAATAACTTTGACTTTATCCGATGATTTCTCTCTTTTGATGTGGGCTTACAGAATGAGTCGGATAAGATTTGGTATTTTTGGAATTTGGGAACTTTTGTTACTTCGATTGTTGATCATCCCCAATTCCTTTACATTAAATTTGAGGATCATAGATTAGCCAGACTGTTATTTATTACTTCGGTCTATGCTTCTTACTTGTCGGTTGGACGTAGGGATTTATGGACAGGTCTTCACCAGATATTCCTTTCTGTGGATGGGCCGTGGCTAGGTGGAAGAGACTCTAATATGATCTCACAATGGTGAACGTATGGGTAGGAATACTCATGATAGATGCACTTCAAACTTCGCAGATATGATGATAGATTGTGGTTTGATAGATGCAGAGTATGTAGAAGTTAGTACACATGGACAAATTGGAGGGTTTGGAAGCATCTGGACATTTTTTGATTAACTCACTGGTTGCCTCATTTTTTTCTCAGTTTTTAGTTCGTCATCTGAACTAAAGCACTTCTGATAACTCACATCTTCTAATTCAGTGGTCTTCTAATGATGATTTGGGACCTCGTCCTAAGCTATAGAGAATTTGGAACTATTGACATACAAGGAAGCCATAGAGTGTCCTAAGTCCAAGAGCTGGATAGAATCCATGAAAGAAGAAATGGACTCCCTCATTAAAAATGAGATTTGGAAATTGGTTAACAAATTTGAAAGTCAAAGAGTGGTCCAATGTAAGTGGCTTTATAAAATCAAAGATGGTGTAAGCCCCCATGATCCACCTAGGTATAAAGCTAGATTAGTGGCTAGGGATTTTACCCAACTTGAGGGTGTTTATTACAATGAGGTGTTCTCACCTGTAGTCAAGTATAAAACAATAAGATAATTTTAGCTTTAGTTGCTCAATTCAATTGTGAATTAGAACAATTAGATGTTAAAACTGTTTTTCTTCATGGGAAGCTTGAGGAGGTCATTTATATGGTCCAACCTCAAGGGTTTGAAGTAAAAGGAAAATCTGAGAAGGTGTGCTTTCTTAAAAAATCATTATATGGACTTAAACAATCTCCTAGACAATGGTATAAGAAATTCGATGTTTATGTGATTAAACTTGGCTTTAGTATAAGTGAATATGATGCTTGTTTGTACTTTAAAAATCTAAAACATGGTTGTAATTTGTATTTACTGCTCTATGTTGGTGATATGTTGATTGTTTGTGACAATAAAATTGAAATAAGTAAAATGAAGCATCTTCTTAATGCTGAATTTGAAATGAAAGACCTAGGGACGACTAAAACAATTCTTAAGAATAGTTATAAAAAGAGATAGGAGTGTGAATAGGCTAACTATTACTCAAGAAAACTATCTTGACAAGATTATAACCAAGTTTGGTATGAAAAATGCTAAGTGTGTGAATGTTCCCTTAGCCGGTCATATGATTTTGTCTTCAATTCAATCTCCTAAGTCAGATGAAGAAAAGGAAGAAATGTTACACATTCCTTATGCTAATGCAATTGGTTCCGTAATGTATTCCATGATTACTACAAGACCGGACTTAGCTTATTTCATTAGTTTACTAAATAGGTTTATGTCTAACCCCGAGAAGCCTCATTGGGCTTGTTTAAAATGGTTGTTAAGATATATTGTAGGAATATTAAATGTAGGCTTGGTGTAAGAAAATACTTGTGATAAATTTGCTTTACATGGTTATGTTGATTCTGATTTTGCTGGTGATCTTGTTCAAAGAAATTCAACTACTGCATATTTCTTTACTTTGGGTGATTGTTGTATATCTTGAAAATCACAATTGCAATTCTTAGTTGCTTTGTCTAGCATTGAGGCTAAATATGTAGCTATAACAGAGGACGTGAAGGAATGTATGTAGTTAAAAGGCTTACTTCATGAATTATATATCTTGCATGACACTTTACACTTGCACCCTAATAGTCAAAGTGCTCTTATGTTGAGTAAAATCCCAGTTTATCATGAGAGATCTAAACTTATTGAAGTTAAGTATCTTTTTGTAAGAGAGAAATTAAATTTAGGTGAAGTTGAATTGATTAAAATATCAATTGATTGTAATTTAGCTGATATGGGTACGTAAGTATTATATGTTGTTAAATGTAAGTCTTGTTTGAAAAAATTGACTTGGGTTAGTTTCTTCCTTGGAGGTGAGGGCGATGACGAGACATTTATATAGCTAAATTAAAAGAAGAATAATCATTAAGCAACCAGAACAGTGGGCACGAGTTTATGATCCAAGGTGAAGACTCTAAAAACGTGTATCTCAAAAACCTGTTTAAGATGGATGTGGCATTTGTCCACATAGCTAACATTAATTAGGTAATTTGGATTCACCCGAATGTATGCTTGTTTAAGTTAATCTCAGCCATTGGTTTTAATCAATGGCTGAGATTATTCCTACGGTTTTATTGTTACAACATATTAGAGTTACAACATTACTTTACCTTTTGGTTGTTGATTTATTCATTCTTCACTATAGCAAAGGTAGGAAATATACAACATCTCTATTATTCTCTTCTCTGGTTATCTTCTTGGCCAAAATTACTTCTTTATTTCTTCCTTATATGGTGATTGCATATATTGGTATATAGATTCTGGTGGAAATAGGAACGGTTTGATTTTGGGTTTAGTCTAAGGATCCGGTGAGACTCGTGCTGTGTTCCTGGAAGGTTTAGGCCATGGTTCTTAGGCTATTTTTCTGAGTCCTAGAAATATAAGAAGATTTGCTTGCAAGTAGATATGAAGGTCGAATCCTTCATTCTACATAGAAGAAACAGTAGCCACAGACAAAGGGAGTTTTCTATTACTTATTAATTCTTTGAATCTAAGATATTGTTCGTATATATTTCTAACATCATTTTGTTGATTTCTTGTAGTTTTTCTCAACACTTGGCTTAGGTGTGTGCTCATGCACACCATGATAAGAATGCAAATTCACTAAAAGCTTTGGAATCATCAAACTCCTTCAATAACAACCTCTTTGAAACTAACATTTCCATATGTTCAACCTTGGCAAATGGAATTTCTTGTGCTACTTTATTCACTTCATATAATTCACCTCAAGCAGAAAATAAAAGTAGCTCTCTCCATTCAAGACAATTGAAGTCTTGATTTCCACTCTTTACCATTGGATTGAATTTTTTCAATATAATTTATTAAATAGAATTTAATATTTCCAGTTTCTACTTTATATATAAATTGTATTTAATCCTTTGTATTATGTGAGGAGTGTGCGACTATAAAACCAGAAGAAAATATCACAAACTTCTTCATCTTCATTTCTTGTGTTTTTCTTCATACATGGTATTAGAGCAAAAATTGGCTGAAAGCATTGGGCCAAAACTTGCTATCAATTTTTTTTTATCAATGTGTTAGCCTTTTATCCATCAAACTTATCTCTTCAAATCACTTATGGAAATCTTAGGTTCTTATTCTCATCAAAAGTCTTAGTCTTGAACATCATATTGAAGAAGATGCCGAGATTTCTCCTATATACATTGATTGTGATGGTTACATTAAAATTATAAATCCAGACTTTGTCACGTGGACAAACAACGATGGATTATCGATAACTTGTCTTATGGAGATGAAGACTGAAGATGTTGTAAGCATGGCTGTTGGGAGAGAATCTTTTCGGCAAATCTAGCTTACAGTTAGCAACAAAGTCTTCTAGCCACAAAAGAAAGAGAAATATGGTTGAAAGACAATATTAAAGAGTAAAATAGTTTGCTGAAAGGTTAACTTTTGTATTGCTATATGTATGACTTATATACAAAACTTCATGTACATTTTTATAGAATTAAATCAATCTAAAGCTGAATGTGAGGAGATTAATTGCAGGGAGTCAATTGCAAGATTGCAGTCCTAAATCATTGCTTGCACTAGTTGACTTGCCATGATCTTAGGAGAAGAATCTAAACACTAATTACAGTCCACATTCAGTCTGGGAATGTTGTTAACACTAGCCATTATGTAGGAGAAGAATTTGCTTCTCTATAATGCCCTCCACAAGATTGTACTCCCATTGGAGATACCAATCTTGGTTCGTAATGCAGCAAATTGTTATCTTGAAAGTGGCTTTGTTAGAGCATCAGCAACCTGGTCTTTTGTAGATATGTACGAGACATTGAAGGTTCCATTTGTCACATGATCACGAACAAAGTGGTAATCAATAGCTATATGTTTCATCCTTCAGTGAAAAATTAGGTTGACCAAAAGGTATGTGGCACCAATGTTATCACAGTCAATAGTTGGACGCATAGAAAGGGTCATGCCAAGTTCTCCAAGTAGATTTTTAAGCCACAATACTTCAGCCGCTGTAGAAGCAAGAGCAAGGTAATTTTTATTTGCGAAATGACCAAGATATAGCATTGCCACCAAGATAGAAAATATATGCAGTTGTAGATCGGAAATCATCTTTATTACATGCCCAATCAGCATCGGAGCAGTGAGAGTTAATGGTTGAGCTTTTTTGAGAAATAGGCCATGATGAATGGTATTCTTCAAATAACGAAGAAGACGTTTAGCTGCTGACCAATAAATTTTTGTGGGCTGATGCATAAATTGGGCTAGTCAATTTACTGTAAATGAAATATCCAGTCGAGTGAGGGTTAGGTAATGCAGTGCTCCAATTACACTCTTATACTGAGTAGCATCAGTTGGTGCAAAACCATCATGAATCATCAGCGGCTGAGTTGTTGAAATTGGTGTTGCAACCTCTTTTGCTCCTTTCATGTTGGTATTTGCAAGCAAATCCTTACTGTATTTATGTTGTGTAAGAAGAAGGCCATTAGGAGTTGGAACCACTTCAACACCAAGAAAGTAATGTAGATTTCCCAAATCTTTGACTAAGAATTTGTTTGAAAGCGCAGTCAGAAAATGACTAATAAAGTGTTCATTATTACCGGTAACAATTAAATCATCTACATAAACCAGAAAATATATTGTGATATCCATGCACTTGTAAATGAACAATGAAGTCACTTTTGGAGTTGGTGAATCCGAAGTCAAGCAAAAAACTCTTTAGCTCATTGTACCAAGCTCGAGGGGCTTGTTTGAGACCATAGATTGTTGTTTGTAGTTTGCATACATATAAAGGATGTGTTGAGTCAATGAAGCCATGAGGTTGTTGCATAAGCACATTTTCAGTGAGCGTCCCATGTAAAAATGCATTATTGATATCTAATTGTCGAATTTTCTTGCCATGGATAAGAGCAAGATAGAGTACCAAATGAATGGTTACGGGTTTAACAACAGGGCTAAAAGTCTCTCGACAATCTAACCCAGGCCTTTGGTGAAATCCTTTTGTGACAAGCCAAGCTTTGTACTGAGAAATTGTTCCATCTAGATTTCTCTTGATGCGAAAAACCCACTTACATCCAACTATATTTTGTGATGCATGTGGAGGAATGAGCTTCCAAGTGCCATTTTTTAACAAGGCATTCAATTCATCTGACATGGCTTGATGCCAATTTTAATCTTTAAGTACCTGAGATACACAACTTGGTTCAATAGACTCTGGTAAAAGATGTTTGGTTATAGTTTGATTTACTTGTTTGGGCTTAAAAATGTTGTTTTAGGACCTAGTTACCATGGTGTGGGTGCGAGTCATAGGGATAGTTGGAGATAATGGAGGTTGATTATGGGGTTGTTGTGAGGATAAAGGGGCGAGGGCACTACCTGTATCACAGACAAGTTGGCATGGATGTTGATGAAGTAGCAGCACTAGTAAAATCCAGACTAGAAGCTGGAAGGACGGGTGTAGGGACTTGCAATGTACCATATGGAACAACTGAGATAGGGAGAAATAATGCTACAAGAGATAAAGAAGAAGATGACCATTTCTGAAAGAGATATGATGGTAGAGAAATTTTTGAATGAGACTCAATGTTGGATGGAAAGATGTTCTCTACAAATTGAACGTGGCGAGATACATAAAGTTTTTAGGATTCAGTGTTAAAACATTTATATGCACTTTGATTTGTAGAATACTCCAAAACGATACATGGTTTTGATTTGGGCTCTAACTTATTTTTGGAATATGGTTTTAGCCACGGAAAACATAGGCAACCAAAGACACGTAATTTTGCGTAGTTTGGTGTGGTGTGAAATAGACTTTCAAATGGTGATTTGTATGCTAGAATGCTTATAGGCAGCCTGTTGTTCAAATAGGCAGCAGTCTGAATAGCATGTGGTCAAAATTTTAATAGAAGTGAAGTATTGTGAAGATGGGTTAGCCCTATTTCAACTACATGGATGTGATGTCTTTCAACAGAACCATTGTGTTCGGGGGTGTGAGGTGGGGTTTTGAGATGTTGAATGCCATGAGTTTTGAAAAATGATTTTAAGGCGTTATACTCACCACCACCGTCAGAGTACATTGTGATGATAAGAGTTTTGAAAAAAATTTCGACAATGGATTTGAACTGAGTAAAAACTGGGTAAACATTAGATTTGCGTCGTAAAGGGTATAGCAAGATATACTTGGTAAAATGATCTATGAAAATGACATAGTATGAAAGTCATCATTAGATAAAATAGGAAAAGGACCCACACATCAGTAAACACTAGATCAAGTGGTCTTCTACTTTGTAAGGAAGATCTTCTGAAAGGTAAACGATGACTTTTGTTACATTGACATGGCACACAATGAAAATCCAAAAAACAATTTAGATGATAATGAAACTCGATTAGACTGAGCTAAGTAATTTGTGATTTTGACAGAATGGTGACCAAGCCGATTGTGCCAAATCTGAGAAGATGCTTTTATTCCAACATAAGCAAAAGGTGGAGAATGAGTTGATGTTCTAGGTTGTATGGTACTTGGCAATTCATAAACATCTTGCTAATACTGATCACGAATTAGTGGTGCCTCTGTGCTTAGATTCTTCACAACAACAAAATTGGGAAAAATTTCAACAGAAGTTTGATTAGATTTACAGAAACGAAAAACAGAGATAAGATTCTTATTTATGGAGGGAACACACAAAACATTAGAGAGATTAGAATTATGAGAATTGTATGGTAGAGAGACTGGACGAGTGTGAGAAATTCCAAGGTTTGAACCATCTCCAATAACAAAATCATCTGGTTCTTCATATGTTTGCTGAAGGGAGAGGTTTTCAAGATCAGATGTCACATGGTGAGAAGCTGTCGAGTCCATGAGCCAGTTACCTTTGAGAGGAGAGTAGATAGTTGTATGTTTTGCTGTTGGAGTTGGTCGTAGATGAGGAAATAATTTGTAACACCGATTGGCCTCGTGTCCTCCTTTGCTACATAATTGACAAACTACTCGGACTGGAGTTGGAGCTTGATTGAAATTTCGCTGGAAGGAAAGATGGTGATTGCTTGTTTGAGGGGGCCTATGGTAATGGAAGAATACCATGAGATTGATGGTTTGTTTGCTTCCTATCGGTGTTAAAGTTGTTGGACTTATGCTTGTGTGAAGAATTGAAAGAGTTGATTCTGTGGGTGTAACTTACAGCAACAAAAAAAGATTCCGTTGGTACTTTCTTCAGGTCCTGTTCATATCCTGTGAGCTTGTATAGAGTTCATCAAACAAGATCGGAGTGTCATGGGTTTTGATAGTAGCAACAACTTCTTTAAATTCAGAACCAAGTCCACGAAGGACAATAATGAGCAGATCATCATCAGATTGTGGTGCACCAATTATAGCCAATTCGTCGGCAATGGCTTTAATACTAAGAAGAAAATCAGCAACAGGTTTTGAGCCACGTCTCATGGCTGCCAATTTGTCTCGGAGATGAACAATGTGAGAGTGTGACTTGTTGGCATAAAATTTTGCTAATTTCTCCCACGCAACATTGCTGGTTTTCGTTGATGAAACAAGAGGAATTACAGATTCAGACAATAAAGAAAAGATGGTGTGTAATATCAATTGGTCTTGTCACAACCACAAATTATAATCAGGGTTTGAGCTAGACTTTTCATCTGATTCAACAGTAGAAAAAGGACAGACATATGTGCCATCAAAAAAACAGAGGAGACCAAGACCAAGAAGGAAAGAATTAAATTGAGCATGCCATGAGGAGTAATTTGAAGGTGTTAATTTGAGAGGTAACTGAGCTGCATCGTTGATTGTGATAAGAGTACTTGTATTGGGTGGAGATGGATCTGAACTCTAGATGATAGGGGAAGATGCATTCATGAGAGTGATTGGCCATGAAGGAGGAAAAAAAAGAAGAAGAATAAAAGGTTGCTCGATAGTAGGGCTCTGATACCATAAAGAGTAGAATATTTTGCTGAAAGGTTAACTTTTGTATAGCTATATGTATGACTTATATACAAAACTTCAAGTACATATTTATAGAATGAAATCAATCCAAAGCTTAATGTGAGGAGATTAATTGCAGGGAATCAATTGCAAGATTGCAGTCCTAAATCATTGCTTGCACTATTTGCCATGATCTTAGGAGGAAAATCTGAACACTAATTACAGTCCACATTCAGTCCTAGAATGATGCTAACACTAGCCATTATGTAGGAGAAGAATCTGATTCTCTATTAAATATCTACTCATTGAAAAAAGGATGAAGGCATTTGTGATAGCCTTGTTGCTATTGGAAAACCTTTGACTTAAGAACTAAAATGTTTCAGATATGTTGTGCTCTTAGCCCTAAATATGCTGATTTTAAGAGTGCTATGGTCGCCAAACCTCCATTGCCATATTCCAATCAGTTCATTATTGCTCTTCAAAGCCATGGACTAACTATCAACGCTCAAAGGAAGAAGATAAAATTAAGTAAAAAGTGATCAACAATCTAAAATCGAGAAACTCTGATTAATTAAACTGTTAGGATATCACGACTTTACCATAGTTTATCTAGTTCAATTTAATTTCTCCAATTTTGACAATATAAACTCATGCAGTTGAACAAATTTACTTAACTTATTTGATAGTCTTTCCCGAATAAAATTAACACTACTTTTATACACGAATTTACTATATTTCTATGTGAACTAGAAAATTCAAACACGATCACACAAACCTTAAAAGTATAAATCTATCTCCTATAAAAATGTATCGTTTTCGTTATATTGGTGTAAACCTATAAATCACCTCTTGGTCTCATTACAATTTACAAATCATCAAATTACTAGCCAAATAATCAAAAGCATTAATCACAATAAGGAAGACAAGCAAGACGATATACTTAAGAGTCAAAATTTGAGAATTAAAATTAAACTATCACAATTAAGTTATAATGTTTGTCCTAACTAGAAATTTAGTTACTCATCATTGAATTACAAAAACACATAATAAAATTGGAAGACATCACCTGGTTTTGAATAATAAGAGGAAGAAAGAGGAAATTAATGAATAATTCCACTGCCATAACTTCGAAATTCAGTACTTCATCACATTCTTCGTCAATTTTTTCTTCAAACCTTTAGTGTAATTCTCGTGTTTTTTTGTGGATTTCTGAGCAAGATTATGTTAAATTTTGATCCAATTGATTTTGGCTGAAGTTGTTGTTCTCATGTCTATATAGTCGCATAAGAAAAAATACGTTTTTGCTTTATGAGATGCAACTTCATCTGGACCATCTATTTTGTGTGTTTCATTTGAGCCGTTGGATGTGGGTATTTAAGGTACCTTGTATGTAGAGGTGGCAAAGGGCCTAGCCGGGACCTTGTATGTAGATGTGGCAATGTCAGCTTAGCCTATTGCAACTGAGCTCGGCTCGTCCCAAAAAAAAAGGCACGATTCAGCCTACGAGCTCGTGGGCCGAACAAGCCGAGCTGAACTTTTATATTGTTTCAGATTTTATATTGTTTTGGATAATTTTTAAAATAAAAAAGAAAGAAAGTGAGAAATTTTTTCTGTTAAAAATTCAAAATTGAAAATTCTCCTCCTTTTTTGGGCTTGGAACCAGCTACTTTGAACGTAAGCGGAGTTAAAATTGTACACGAACAAGTTGTTATATATATAGTATTTTTTAAAATAAGACAAATAAATTATCAAATATGTACACAAATAATACTTACTACAAATTCAAGTATTCCATATTTAAATCTTCAAGTTCTTTGGACATCATCCCTATCCTTCAGACATAGTAAGCCTTCTAATATGTTGGATTTAAATCTTGACATGAAATCAGACAGAATCCTGCCACATGTACTAAAAGTAGACTCTGATGCTACAGTTGATACCGGAGGAACACGTGCCATTTTTGAAAGAATTGTGTGTTTACATTGATTTTGTCTTCACTATCGTAGTATATCAAAAAAATTTATCTCTTCATTATCTAAAATACTAAGCATGTTGTGCACGAAATACATAGCTAACTCTAAAGGTGCATCACTAGAACGGGAAAGGGAAGAAGCAGAAGAAGAACCACTATCATGTTATTCTAAATTACTACACATTAATAGATTCTCATACATTTATTTTTGTGAAATTGCCATTATTGTTGCTTTCGTACCCCCTAAGTTAAGTCTAGGATCCATAATACATGCTAATATAAATAACATAGACAACTCTTCTCAATATTTTCTAAATTTAGACTCCGTGATATATATAATATTAGAAAAAAGAGCAAAATTCTTATACATATTAAAATTGTTAGCAATATAACAAAAATGATTTAAAACTAGTGGAGTAGTTGGATAATATACACCTGAACATGCATTTGTTGCGTCGAAAAAAACTCTCAAATTTTTTTTAATATAAGCACATATTTCCTAGTCATATGTTTGTAAATCATATTCTGAGACGTGTAAATGTTGGCCATTATAATATGTAGGAATGTAATCTTTGTACCCTTCATAAGATTCAAGCATAAGATATGTTGAATTCTACCTATGGCCAACATCAGTGAAAAAATATTTTTCTTGGGGACAATGTATCTTTCAAGATTGGAGGTAGTGGAAAAAAATGCTTAATTTATGATGATACTCGATATTGATTATTAATATTATAGAAAAAAATCTATTATTAGTGATTGATTGCGTATTTTGTGACATGAATAGTCTTGCCGGCTAACGATAAAACTATTTATTTGAGTTTAGATTTAATCATGACTTGTGAACAGATTATTACTTTTGTTTAAATGTGAGACTACTTAACCATGCCTGTTAACGTGTTGCGTCGGCCAGTTACGATGATTTGTAGTTATGTTGGTACACTTAAATTGAAAATAATATGATACTTTTTGAAATTTAGAATCATCTGTATCTCGAACAAGTAACCAATAGAGTGAGTATGTGTGGTAGTTAAGCTGTGATGGTAGCTGTCTAGGTTGTGATTGATTCCATATATGTTATAAAAAATTGTGTAGAACACTTTAGATCAGTTAGAGGAAACTAAGTAATGACCAAATATTAGGAATCTAATCCCCTAGCATGAACTTATTGCACGCAAAGAACAAAGCTATTACTATTATATACCTCTTTTTGTAGCCTTTTTGACTCTAGTGATAAAGCCTTTTTTACTCTAATGATAAAGCCCATCGGCCTAAAGCTCGTTACATGAGTCATTTAGAAAGTTTAATGGATTGAGTTTTGCACATTATTAATATCTTATAACTCTTTTTGTAGCCTTTTTGACTTGAGTGAAAAGGTCCGTAGAGGTTTTTCAAAATTCGATGCCCTAAGGTTCTTAAGACCCAGGAGTCATCGACTCAAAGCTCGTTATATGAGTCATCTAGAAAGCTTAAGAGATTGAGTTTTGCACATAAGATTTATATTTAAAAAAATTAAAATTAAAATTAATTTTTTTTGCAAAGTAAATATGGGGATTAGATAACTAATGGGTTTGACTTACTTAGTAGAAACTTCTTTGTCAAAAGTGCTCAGAAATTGGAGAATCTTTATAAACCTAGGTTGTCATGATTATTAGCTTTCTTAACCAGCCTCGAGCAAGAAAAGAATGAGTAAACCATAACTTTAGACCCAAAATCTCGAGAATTGAAAGATGAAATCATTTTGGGAGCAAGTGTACCTTACGAGAGGGAAAGGAAAAGTTAACCAAATGGTTGTGCTATCACCACCATAGAAATTAAGTGGATCGGATTAACTGCTATCAAACACATATCAAGTATGTCTTAAGTAGAATCACGTTTGCAATAGTAAATGCCTGGACACTAGTCATGAATTATAAGTTGTTGAAAAAATCAGGAGCAATAACGGCAAGCTATTTATGTTGTGAATTGTGTGATTGTTTATTTCATGTTTGTGAGTGTTTGATAAGTGCAATTTTGTACTTATCTGAGCTCACAAAAAGGGACGATTATAAGTACAATCAATTTTTTTAGTATAATGGTGTGTTGTTTTTGTTCATTATAGGATAATAACCAAATTCAAGTGTCAATCAAACGAAAAGAAAGCAAACGGAAGAGAAAATGTCTTAATTGAACAGACAAAGAAACTTGAGGGACTTGTCATGCAATTATCAAAGAAAAAAACTAGGAACTGCAGCCAAGTTAATCATGCGATCACATGGTTAACCACGGTTACGATCGCAAGGCTCCAAGAAATTATGCAAAACGTAAATAAAAAAACCATGCGATTGTATGGATATTTCGGGCAGAACTTAAGTTGTTTCCTGATGAGATTAAAACTCTACAAAGTTCAGATTTATACAACTAACTAAGCCACGTTTTTGAGTGTTGGGGAAGGAGTATAAAAGACAGAATAGAGTACAAATCACGGGAGACGAATTTTGGGAATAAGATACAAAGGAAGAATTGAAGATCGAAGAACAAGATTGAAGATTCTTGAGCCGGGATCACGAATTTTATTTATTTATCTTTCTTCTTCTTTCTCCGGAACATGATGAATTCAATAATTATATTATTTTATGAAATCATGTCCGACTAATTTAATTATTGCTAGGATGAACGATGAAACCTCATGTTTTTAATTAATTAGAAGTTTTTCCGTTTTAGTAATTAATTGCTTTTGGATTGATTGTTCTTTATTCATTATTTCTATTATTTTAATGATTGATCACCATTAGAATATATTGTGATCTATATTGAAGTTGAGAGATTCAATATAGATTAAGTACGTGGTATTGAATAATATAGGGTCCAATAATAGATAGAAATTGCTATTATGATTTGTGAAATCCGGTTAGGTGTTCTTGAGATTTTAATGCATATGTTTATGTTCGAAGCTTAATTAGAGATAATTAGGTTCGCATATAGTATAGAATTGTTTGACCATCGAGAGATGCTTTTGATTATTTTAGGATTACCGATTTTCAATCCAAGGTAATTATAAGCTAAAGCGATTAAACGGATAATTGATTAAAAAATATATAGGTGGATTCGCAAATCCTTGTGTGGGTAAACTCGAATTCATTCTCACAAGTCTACTTTGATTGTTTGATAATTTAAATTTAATTAAATATAATTAAAATAGTTATAGAATAAAAAATAATAAACGAATATGTGTTCTTATTTTATAGTTAAAATTCGGATTATAAATTAATTGGTTAAATTGGTAGCTAAGTCCTCGTGGGTTCGACACTCTATTTCTTATTTTATTACTTGTAATGATCCGTCCACTTGCAGGATTGAAATCACACAACAAAAACTCTTAGTGTTTTTTTTACATTTTTGCACTACTTTATTGTTTATGTTTGGGTCTTGAGATCAGATCAAAATCATAACATATTATCCTCCCGCTTGAAGTCTGAGAATTCAGGTATTTATAGTGTATCCTCTCGATCTAAAAATTTGAGCATACGATAGTCCAAAAATATCCTTGATTTTCTATAGTTTGAATCCTAGCCACACTCTGATGTTTCTAGTATGGTGGCCGTGAAGGTGAAGCTTGTAGCTTGTGGCCGCATAGATGAAGTCAGGAAATTTTATGCTCTAGGAGGTCTCGCACGAACACGTATTCTACTCGTGGAGTTTTGTGGCTTATTTTTTCCTTGATTGTTTTTGCTTCGGTCTCGAATTTTTTCTCTTACATCTATCTTTAATTTACCAATCACGTCTTCTCACGTCACTTCTTATTATTGTTTTTTGTGTCTTATCCCTAAGCCTATGGTTAACCTAAAACAATGAAACAAAACACAAATTAATAGAAAAAAGAAGGATGCTTGACGATTGTAATGAATAAGTCTTTCATGCTACTCAAGGACTTGTTGCAACATCAAGCATTTGGCATCAAAGACTTGGTCATCCAAGTCAAAAAAATTTATAAGCTTTAAAATCTAGCAAATGTATCAATATTTCTAGTTGGATGACAAAGAAACCTAGAATTTGTATTTCTTGTCAACAACGCAAAAGTTGCAAACTCAATTTCAGTTTATCTAATGAAATTTCAATTTTTTATTTAGAAAAAATTCATACGGACTTCCTCCGTTTAGTTCTTCTAAGAAAAAACATTTTTTTTCACTATTAAGCTCTCTTTATCGACATTTGTACTACATTTTCTTGGTTATTTCTACACAAAAGGATAAGAATTTTCTGAATGCTTCTTAAAGTTTCAAGAATAGGTTGATGATCATCTTCAAAGGAAAATAAAAATTTTATAGTTAATGGAGGAGGAGAATTCTCTAATTTTTATTTGAATCATCTTGATCAATGTGGAATCTCTAACAAATTTATTGCCCTTATACTCCAGAACAGAATGGGATAGCTGAAATGAGCATTGACATATTTTCGAAATAGCTCTTACTATAATGTTTCATGCTTCCAGGGTTGAAGCTTTTCTAACAATCGTTTATTTAATCAACATTATGCCACTTTCCACTCTTGAATTGATAAGTCCGTTTCAAAAATTGGTCAGACTATCACCTTACTACAAAGGGCTGAGAACCTTTGGTCGTGGATATTTCAGGTTAAAATCACAGGACCCCTCATGCACATAGAAATCTTAGGGGCTCATGAACTGATATCTTACCTTAACCACCACTCCCCACGCATTACATAGACCACGATGACGTTGGTGATGTCGATGACCCCTTTGGTGGTCGACACCACGATAGGCCTTGCCATCCTTTTCGTAGTCCACATCCATCTTCGCACCATAGATACAACCCCAATGATAACACTGACTTCACTTGTAAAGTTAAAATTGAAGCACCCACATTGATGCGATCCAAAGTGCTAAAGACGATATTGAAGGCAAATCAGAGGCTAGTGGAAGTTTGGATGACCAAAATAAGCACAAAACAAAGTTTTGAGGTCAAAACCACGCGAGAGCCAAAAATAGCCTGGGCGATCGCCCAAGGCACCTATTCGAAAACAGAAACTTATCTCTAAGTCTAGACGATCGCCCAAACTTACACTAGGCGATCGTTCAGGCCAATTTCGGTGGAAATTCGATTTTTTGCAATTTTTGTTTCCTTTTTCGTTTAGAACTCTATTTTAATTAGTTTTTGTTATATTTTCTAATTAGATTAGGATTTCTTCAATGTTTACTATTTAAGAAATTTTCATTGTAAACAATCATAAGTTTTGTTTTTTAACAGATTAATTAAAAGTGAGGATTAACTTTTCTTCCGAGTTCTTAATTGAACTAATTTAAAACTCATCAAAGATTTCGCAAATCTTTGTGACGTTTGTAAGTCTGGTTCTTTGGTTCAAGTGATCATCGGGTCAAATTCTTGCGACTAGATTTTAGCTTTCTTGGGGTTTGGATCAATTCTTTTGTGGGTTCCATGATGCAATTTTTTGTGGGTACACATACATCAGTTGGTATCAGAGTTTTGGCTCTAAAATCAGGTTCTATCGTTTAATTTTTTGTTTCTATCAGATTCATCTTGAATCATATCAAAATATTCTTTTTTTGTTATTCATTTTCTTCCATAGAATCTTTTTATTTTCTTCTTGTTTAGATTCATCTTGAATTATATATATATATATATATATATATATATATATATATATATATATCTTTGCTTTGTGGTTTTTTTTTTTTTTTTTTTTTTATTTCTTGCGTTGAACCGCAAAAGTTAAAAAACTGAAAATTTCAAAAAATTTAAAGAAAAGTCAAGAAACACATTCTTTTGAAATTTTTGTGTTATATTATCATCCAGTGCTTTAATCTTATCCTTTCTATGAATTTTCTTCTTGTCATTTTTGTTATCTTTTAATTCCTTATTACTGTTCTTGAACGTTACGAAGGCCGAATTCCTTATTAAGTTTAGTTAGTTCTTTAGAAAACTTGACAAGAAACACAAAGAGAGATAAAAGGCGAGAGTGGTGAGATTATTATCAGGAAAAAGCCATAAAGAGTTAAACACGAGTACAAACACGTGAGGCAAATATTATTTTCTTCCTAATTTTTATTTTATTATCCTAAAATGTCCAGAAAAGAGAACCACCAATCCTTATTGTTAAGAGCCATGCAACAAGAATTTGAGAGGATGAACATGGTATTTGACGAGATGATGGATAACAATAAAGAGATGATGGGTATGATTGATAGGCATGACACGGTGCTTACAAACTTACTAAGGAAGAAACATAACAGGGTCCCTAATATTAGGAGACATGATAGGCATGATCATAATCCTAGGAGACATGATAGACATGATGGCTGAATTTAAGGATGAAGATTATTATAATTATTTGGCTGAGGTGAATAGGATGAGGCGTAGAAGAGATAGGCGTGAAAGGGCACCTAGAGGAGGAGACTATAGTGGCCACGATGGAGTAGATAGAAACCTTGGAAATATAAAAATGAAAATACTTTCCTGCCAAGGTAGGAATGACTATAAAGTCTATCTTAAGTGGAATAATAATAATGTGAGTGGTATGGCTGTTTCAAAGGAGACGACCGAACCACCTAAGGGACGAGATGAGGTAACTAGCAACAATATAATGGGGTTGTCGCGTGATAATGGGGTTGTGGAATCTAAGGATGCGTGTGATAATGATATGCTGCTTGAGTTAAAAGATGATGGTGTAGAATACGTTGTAGATGATGAAGCTCTAATTACGAGGCATGCTCTTCAGGCACAAATTAAAATAGAGAATTTAGAATAGTAGTTTGATTTAGATGTACAAGAAATAGTAACGAAGATTGAAAAAAGTCAACAAATAATTTTACTAGTACACAAAAAATCCCACTTTGTATTACGAAAAACTAACCAATCCCTCTCCAATTTGGCTATTTCTTTAGTGCAGGAATTGGAGGATGTATCTTCACATGAGATGTCTAGTAGGTTATCACCTATTCAAGACATTGCACATCAACTTCACTTTGTACTTGGAGTTATTCTTCCAAAACGACCAACCTATAGAAGCAATCCAGATGAGACGAATGAGCATTAAAGACATCAAATTAAAATCAACAAAGGCTGCATATTCATTTTTAAGCCTGGTGATTGGGTTAGGGTTCACATGATGACGGAAGACATTCTTCTCTCCTTTGATGCATGTGATGATTCGAGGTCAAATCCTTTTGAAGAATGAGGGAATGATGAGATCCAAAGTGCTAAGGACCATATTGAAGGCAAATTAGAAGCTAATAGAAGTTTGGAGGACCAAAATAAACACAAAATAAAGTTTGGAGGTCAAAACAATGCGGGACCCAAACGCCCAGGCAAAACCTTGGGCAATCGCCCAAGGCACTTTTTGAAAATAGAAACTTATTTCTAAGCCTGGGCTTACACTGGGTGATCGCCCAAGCCGATTTCAGTGGAAATCCAGTTTTTCGCAATTTTTGTTTCCTTTTTTGTTTAGAACTCTATTTTAATTAGTTTTAGTTATATTTTCTAATTAGATTAGGATTTCTTTAATGTTTACTATTTAAGCACTTTTCATTGTAAACAATCATAAGTTTTGTTTTTTGAGAGATTAATTAAAAGTGGGGATTCACTTTTCTTCCAAGTTCTTAATTGAACTAATTTAAAACTCATCAAAAATTTCGCAAACCTTTGTGGCGTTCATAACTATGGTTCTTTGGTTCAAGTGATCATCGGGTCAAGTTCTTGCGACTAAATTTTAGCTTTCTTGGTGTTCGGATCAATTTTTTTGTGGGTTCCAAGATTCAATTCTTCGTGGGTTCGCATCACACATTCTGTAGCCACCTTGAACTTGAGATGTTTCTCGATTGGCTTGATGTGCTCGAAGAATACTTTGACTAGTATGACATGAATGATATTCGATAAAATCCTGCAAGTGTACGGTATCACTAACAAGTAATAGTAAAAGTAAGTTAATGGATATTGTTCCCTACATTACACAAGGGTCGACTTCTAAAATGATATTTTTATTTCTTTATTTTTTAATATTTTTTTACTGATTGACGACTCTAACAACGCATTAAATAATTCAAATAACAAAGTTCAATTGCACCCACCTCCAAAAAATCATACATTATCCCCAATGTAAATAAACATGGAAAGAAAATATTGAGGATGAGGGTGTATTGAACATCCCAATCATTGGAGAAGCGGTGGTGAGTAGAGATTGAAATATCTGAAGAGCTGCGTCAGCAATCGTGGAGATCACCTCGTGATTCTATCTGTGGGATTCAGCCTCCTATTTTTTGTCTTTCCCGATCTCCCTAACTTTTGCTTCAAGCTTGGCATGTGATGTTCCCTAGACATAAGCTTGTCATAAATAGACTGCAAGACAAAGTTTGTGGTTGTTTGATGGAGGTCCCCGTCAATAGACTCCTCAGTGTGGAACAATTTTTATATTTGATTTTTTAAAAGCCAGTGTGGAACTGTTAGGATTTATAGTGCATGAAGTGGATTTTCCATCTCATGGTTTGATGGTGGTGATTTGTCCATGTGTGGGGTAGGTTTTTGGAGAAGATTGAGTTATTTTGTACTTTTTAAAATTTATGGAACTTTATTTATAATTTTATTTTATTTTTTTGTTATTTTTAACTTTTTTCTATTTTTGTTTATTTAAAGAGGAGGAAAAATCTGTCAAAATATGTCATTGGGGACGTGATTTGCATTTACTTGAAAGGTTGGAGATGTCTTGTCCTAAAAAAATTAGTTGGTGGTAGATTAGTAATAAATTTGAAAGGTTGGGGACCAAAATTGAAAATTACCCAAAAAATTAATAGTAAAATTAGATATGTCAAAGTGGACGGAGTTTCTTGAAACTTGAGCGACTTGAGTTGTTACAAAAAGGACCAAGGCTACGATCAAAAAAAAAAAAAAAAGGACCAAGGCATAGCGGGCATGCTACAAGTCGCGCGGGACCTACAAAATAAAAAAGGGCATAGTCCCCTATTGGCTAATGTATCATGCTTCGCATAGGCTTAGGGGTGTTAAGAGACAAAATCAAGCTAGCTCGGCTTATTGACATCAAAGCTTTTTAATTGTAGGATTGAGCTAGACCGACCAATTTTTCAAGGGTCCAGCTTGTAGACCCTATAAATTTTCCATTTTAAAATTGTTTAATTTAATTTTATATTTATACAACAAGATTTTTTATTCATAAAATTTTCAAAAGCCTATCCCTTGGTGTGGGGCCGTAGGCTGTAGTCCGCTGGGCTTGAACATCTTGCCTAGTTTGGCCCATTAAAGTCTTCAATTCGAGATGGCCCTATAAAACTATAGGGCCAAGATCATGCTCAAGCAGAGCTTTTACGTATCAAACCAATGGGCACCCATACATGTGCTGCAGCCAGCCTTTAATGTTCCAAGTTCAATTTTCCTTTTTTTTTTTTAACTTTTGGAGCACATTTAGTTTATAGATAAAACTGTTTATTTAGATAGATATTATCTGGATAATAGGTATCTGAATAACAAGTTTATTATTATCATATTTGGTTCAGCTAGATATAAGAATGGAAGAGTCAGTTCTTCATAAAAAAAGATAATTCTACTCTTATTTTTAATTAAACGAAAAAAATTAAAAATTAAAAGAGAAAAAAATGGGTGGAACGGTAGAAGGTGGCGACGGAGAATATCTTAAAATACGGATGTTCAAAAATAGATTTTTCCTATATTATAAAAAATATTATTATTTATCACTATTTGTGATTATCATTAGTTTATGTGGCAACTGTGCTGACATTGATTGATAGATACAATAAAATGTGAAATTACAAAACAAATTTTATTGGACTTACCATTTAATACTATATAAACTGATGATTATTACTTGTGGTGATACATAACATTAATCTATTACAAAGTTTACGTTCGTCTTTTAAAAGAAATTGTGACAAAAAATTTGTATTCCTCTTTGGAGCATATAATTCTTCTTATCTTTGGCTTAAATTGTTATTTGGATATAAGTGTATTCGAACATCAATTTCACCAACATAAAATAAGATAAATTTTATCTTTTATCTTTAACCATTAACCATATGAAGAAAACCTATAATTTCATTTATATAACAAAATTTTAGAAAGGTTTTTACACAAATAAGCTACTATTTGAAAACAATTACAGAAAAAAAAAAAAAAACAAACACACTTGTCCAATGGCCACAAGACACGTATCATGTGACCTTTATAATTCCTCCCCATCATGAGGAGGAGATCATTTTCCCATAAAAATATTAGTACAGCTATTTTGTTTATAATTAGTAATGCTATTTTTTAATTACATTTAATATCAAAACTAAAAGCTAAATAAACGACAATCATTGTAATTCTAGATTACAAGATCTTTAAATGGGATAACTCTTTCAATCATCCAAATATAACTTTGATATATCTGTTTGAAAAAAAAAATCTCCATCTTTACAAAAACGAAGTCACATGAATATTAATGAATTTTGTTGAAATAAAAAAAATATTCCCTACTCCAAATCACAACAAGGACACATTGTAACAATTTGTGGTACATATAGTAAAGCTCATAAAAATAACAGTTCAGCACTTCATGTTACATAACATTTTTGACAATTTGTTACATAAAAGGGCAAGAATTAGAAATTACACATGAATATATTTGCTACAATTGGTTATATATATGATACTATCAATTGTAACAGATAATTGTAATAGATAAAACCATAATTTGACACTTCATGTTATAGAACTGTTACATAAATCACATTTGTGACACATTATGAAATATTAATGTGGACAATTCTACACAAACACTATCACACATTTAACAACCCTATTGTAAGAATTAATGTCTAAGGTATAATTAATTGGGTCAGACTTAATTACTTATTGGACCAAATTAATTGGACCTGTTTGTTTATGGGTTCTAGTTGGACTAGACCTAGGGCTAGAGTTTAGCACCGCCTATAAATTAATAGGCACAACAAATTAAAGCCAGAAGTTGTTATTCATTAATTTCAAGCACAGGCAAAATACAACTTAATACAATTACTCTCAAAAGTTCTGCTTTGATCTGTTCTTGATTGTGGAAGCCCAGATCTATTCTTGCTGTGTGGATTACCATTGGAGGCTGGACAATTGGACAGCTGTGGTATTGAAAATCGCACCTCCAGCTTATCAAATAATCAAATTTCACGATATTCATCAAAAGTAAACTTCTATAATGAATTATATCTAAGTACAAGGTTGATTCAACTTTTAGGAATTGTAGATTTAATTTCTGTTGTGCATGTATACTTCAATTTTTTACAGTGGTATCAGAGCCTACCCTGTTATTTGTTAGAGTTTGTTATGCTGCTGCTTTGATGAATCAAACAATAATTGTCATTGGTGTATTAATTTGATTTGAGTTTTGACAGTTTAAAATAAAAATTGTGAATTTTGGGAAAAAGAAATTTGAAATTATTTTGAGTTTATTTGGAACAAATCAAATTGGCAAAAAAATCTGAATTTGCTTTAGATTACAACCGGCAGCGACGCTTCGACATTTTGGAAATCGCACCTATCAGAGATGGCGACCAGAATTGGTGAGTGGCATCAGCAACCTGCGACGACGCTGTTGAAGTCACCATCGTCGGAGGAAGGAACATTGTACAGTTTGCAAACAGCGATGTTCGTGTAGATGTTCACTTCCACTACACCGATCATTTTCGATGGTTAATACACGGTAGCCACCAGTGTTAGACACCTGAACGGCCACCACATGATGAAAGAAATTGTCACCGCTGATTTCTTACGGTGGCAATTGCTTCCTTGCGCAGAATAGGGTTTCTGCTTTGGTATTTTGGGGACGGGAGCTTCCTTTGAAATTTTGGGAATTGCATATGAAACCCCTCTAATTAAAAGACCCGTTGTTTTAAAATTTTAAGGGCTATATTAAGTCCTTAAACTTTTAAAAAAATAGGGTTTCATACGTAATTTTGTATATTCGGAAAATTTGTAATTATTAAATATTTTAATGCAGGTCAAATATTAAGTATTGACTAAAATTCTTTTTAAATCATATTTTGAAATTTTGACAAGATTAAATTTTGACTTTTACTTTGTAAAATCACAATTTTGACCATATACATATTTTGTCTCCAATTTAGGGTATGACTTTAGATTGGGAGATAAAATAAATTTTGAAGATCCCTTTATAAATAAAATTAATTGATTAATTGGATTGATTGATTAATTATATTGTTGAAAAAATTATTTAATTAATTAGATTAATTATTTAATTTCGTCTAGTCAATTCTAAAATGTTTAAAAAGTTTGGATTTACACTGTCAAAACTGCAAATTTAGAAATTAATATATTTTTAATATTAGATATTAAAATAGATGTTTAGTGGATGATTATGGACTCGACCCATGTGATTAGTTGTATGGTTAATTATTTCTCTTGATTGTTGGTTAGGACTACGAGCCTATTATTTAATTAAATGGGCATGTGAGCCTATTATTTATTTAATTTGAGTTTTTGAGCTATTTATTTGTTATGGGCCTGCGTGTCCATCAATCTGGGTCTACGTGCCAACTAGTATAAGATACATGTTGTAGTTGGGGCCACAAGAAAGCAACCAGTATAGGATACATGTTACAGTAGGAGATGGAGATGATTGCATTTAACATTTGATGAATGAATGCAACGTCCCTTAGGAATTGATCGACTAATCTTACTTTTGGCTCAGGAAGATTTGATAAATAAAGTCTATAATCATCCACTATTGTTATTATTATGTATGATTGATTGTATGTTAGCTGTTAGTAAATATACATAAACATGGTGAGACATACCACTCTTTATCAAAATATTAAATTCGTATTAAATAGTTAATACAACGTGCTTTCTATTGCAACATAACCTCAATAGTTCGAAAAAGGAGAGTTTTTCTCTCTCTAAAAATTTCTCTCTGACTTCTCTCTAGGCGGCGAAAAAGGAGAGTTTTTTCCTCATGGCTTTACCAACCACAAAACCACCCGATCCACCACCTTCTCTACAGGAAAACAACACCATTGACGACGGAAACACACCCCCAACAACATCTACTACAGAAATCAGACATATAGCAGCAGATTTGGGACAAAATAAATCAGTTTTGCATTGGGAATCGCGAGGCACGCATCCCAATGCACTCAATTCGACATCTTATGATCAGAATTTGGACATGGGACCATCACCAATGATCTCAGAAGCCCCAAAAACCCCCAGAATGGTGTCCCCAACGTCCAATTTGATCGGAATAAAGACCTTGGAAAACGTGCAGCAGATTTCAATTCGCGATCCTGTGGGCCCCACCAAGCTACACGCGCCTGACCCACAGTTAGGTAATGTTATTCCGACCACTCGACCAAAATTTTAGCCTGATCCGACCCCGGACGCGCCCGTGGGACCCATTTTTCAGACCGAACAGTCACTCAAAAAATAGGCCATATCTTCGTCTGTGGACCTCCAAATTGAAAACGCGCCACATTCCCAGAATCAGCATGAAATTATGCACCTTCTTGTAAAAAATCATCGAATTCTGACAAGGTTGGTTCCAGGGCCCCACACGGGAGGGCCCGCACGGGTGGCGCGTGGGACCCACGCGCCGGGGCCAAAAAAACATCTTGTTTGGCCAGTTAATCCACACCCAGATCCATCACCAGTTTTCCCACAGGAGGACCAGTCTGCACTTAATCAAGGTAGACAGACATATGCTTCAGCTGTTTCTGGTCGTCCTACACTTTCACAAGCAGAGCAGAATGAAAGGAAATCTTTTTCTGCTATTTTAGCTGCTCCACAGGCTTCAGTTATTCACTCTATTACGCATAGGCCACCTGGGCTACATCGAGGTGAGCCGTCATTTATTTTGACTGTGGAGGAAGAGGCAGCGCTTTCTGAGCCATTCAAGTTTACACTTGTTGGCAAATTCTCACATCGAAAGCCTACTATGGCAAAGGTGCGTGATTGCTTTCTGAAATTTGGATTCTGTGGTGATTATAGGCTTGGCTTGATAGATAGCAAGCATGTATTGATTCACTTGACGCATGAAAATGATTATAGTAGATTGTTTTTGCGTTCTTTATATTATATTGATGGGTGTCCTATGCGAGTCCTTAAATGGACATGTGACTTTGGACCTGATTGTGAAACCCCAATTGCTCCTGTTTGGTTGTCCTTCCCTTTATTACCTGTGCATATGCGATCCAAGGGTGTGATTTTTGCTTTGGCTAAGATTGTGGGTATACCTTTGCGTATTGATGAGGCTACTGCGGATTTGTTGAGACCTAGTGAGGCTAGGGTATGTGTGGAGGTTAACTTAGAACATAAGTTACCTGAGCGGATTTGGATTGATAGGGGTGATGGTCGGAGTTTTTGGCAGACTGTGGTATATGAGAAACCACCGTTATTTTGTTCTAAGTGTCGACATATGGGTCACTCTCTTGGTCAATGTCGAGCAGGTGGCTCACCTTTTGCTCCTTATCCCCCAGTTGTTCCATTGGGCCAGCCCCCTCCTAGTACTAGTTTGCCTCCTCCACTTACTCAGACTGTTTCTGCTCCTCCTGCTACTAGCACCGTTACTGAGATTACTGACAGGTCCAGAAAAGCTAAGGGTAAGGAAGTAGTTGTTGATCAGCCTCAACAGTGGGCCCCAGTACGCTCGAGAGCACAGCATAGACGAGGTGTTGATATCTCCACTTCTGTGGGCCCCGCCACTTCTCTTGCAGGCCATAGCGAAGGTTCTCGCTTTGGTGTTCTACAGTTGTTAGTTCTACTACTCTTGTTTCCACCATTTCTCAGACACAGCAGACTGTGGGCCCAGACTCGCGACATGTGGGACCCACTATTGATTTCTCGCATAGTATTCATATGGGCCCCTCTTTGGAGGCTCCTTTGCCTGCTGGACCCAGCCATCTCTCGATGGCCCCATCATACATTTCATCACTACTTCCTACTCCGATTCTCTCAGTTAGTCAGAGTCTGGATGTTTCTCGACCAGTAGACCCCGCCATATCACATGTGGGCCCCACCAGTGATCTTTTGCAGACATCAGCTTTTGCCTACGATTACTCATTGCATGATAGGCTATTGACTATTGCGGGCCCTACTGGCAGCCTCCCTCTCGCAGTGGACCACTATGCTGAGTCACGCTTAGTTATTGATCCTGTCTATGGTTCCTCATTGCATGATAGATCGGCTATCTCTGTGGGCCCCACCAGTACTTTGGCTCATTCAGAGTTCTTTGACCCTTTGCTTGACCATATGCTTGCTGCACCACGTGCTGGGGTATGTTTGGATGACACAATTGATTCTAATCCTAATACTAGCCCTCTCCTGGATTGCTGAGATAATGTCGAGGCTTCTATTCCATCTATTTCATCAGCAGTTCCCTCAGATACATCTTGTTCTGTTCAGATGGGTACACACCAACAAGGTCACTTTCGTAGGAGTTCACAGGATGACTTGACTGGTTTGGATGAGCGACAGGGGGCCGATGGTTTCTTTTCAGTCTTGAGTGGGGTCCCACATAGAGTTATTGCTCCTCTGCCTTCTAGACCGATCACTCGGAGTATGTCAGGTACTCATGGTTCCCTCTCTCAGTCTTTGTGATGTCAGTCCTCATATGGAATGTTAGGGGGGTGCGTGCTTCTAAGACTCGCAAGAGACTTAAGAAGCTTGTTCAGTTACATCGTATTTTTTTCCTCGCTCTTTTGGAGCCTTTTCTGTTTGAGGATAGCTTTGACTTTGTTCGTCGTTCTGTTGGGTTTGATATCGGTGTCCAGAACCAGTCGAGTAAGATTTGGTGTTTTTGGAATGTGGGGACGACTGTGTCTGTGATTGTGGATCATCCCCAGTTTCTTCATCTAATGATCGAGGATCTGAGATTGGCTAGACCTATCTTTTTATCGCCTGTGTATGCTTCATGTTCTGTTGTAGGACGCAGGGATTTATTTGAGGGACTTCACCAGGTTTCCCAGACTGTGGATGGCCCTTGGCTTGTGGGTGGTAACTTCAATGTCATTGCTCATGATGGTGAGCGGACAGGAGTCAGTACTCGTGATAGGGGGAAGACTGATTTTTGTGATATGATGATGGAGTGTGGATTAACTGATGCTGGATTTTCTGGTAGTCTTTATACTTGGCATAATAGGAGGGTGTGGAAGAGACTTGACAGGGTTTTGATGAGTCATGAGGCTGCATCCTTCTTTCGACAGTTTACAGTGAGGCATCTCAATCGGTCTACGTCTGATCATTCACCTTTGTTATTGAGTTGGGTTGAGGCTGAGGATGGGGGTGGGCCTAGGCCTTTTCGGTTCCTCAATGTTTGGTCCCGTCATCATGACTTTTTATCCTTTGTCTCTCAAAAGTGGTCATACCCGACTCAGTTTACAGGGATGGCTGCTCTCTGGGAGAAGTGCTTTAGGATGAAGCAGGGACTTCGTTGGTGGAGTAGAAATGTGTTTGGGGATATATTTCAGAGAATTAGAGATGCTGAGAGCAGGGTGGATGAGGCTGAGATGGAATATGATTTGGATCCATCACCTGCACATAGAGAACACTTACATCAGGTTCAGGCCCTACTGAACCGTGCTTTGTCTATTGAGGAAGGCTTCTGGAAACAGAAGGCTGGGACTCGTTGGATGTGCGAGGGAGAGCACAACACGAGGTAGTTTCATTCAGTGGTGCAGGGGCACCGCATGCGGGCCCGTATACATTCTATTAGATCTCAGACGGGAGAGACTTTGTCTGCACACGAGGAGATTCAGGGTTCAGCTGTTTCCTTTTTCCAGGACCTCCTTTCTGCTCCCGCCCAGGCAACTGACCAAATTTTACCAGATATTATCCCCTCTTTGGTTACTCAGGAGGATAATCAGGAGCTGAACCGACTTCCATCATTGGCTGAGGTTAGAGATGTAGTGTTCAGTATTGATGCAGATAGTGTGGCGGGTCCAGATGGGTTCACCTCTCATTTTTTTCAGCAGTGTTGGGAGATTGTCAAGGATGATGTTTTTCGTGCAGTTTTGGACTTTTTTGATGGTGGGCATCTGCCTAGGGGATTCTCTGCTACTTCTATAATCTTGCTTCCCAAGCGAGACAACGCTTGTCGATGGACAGAGTATCGACCGATTAGTCTTTGCACGGTGTTCAACAAGATTGTCACCAAGCTCCTGAACTCTCGCTTAAGTTTTGTTTTGCCTCGTATCATCTCTCCACAGCATAGTGGCTTTATTCAGGGGAGGCTGATTGGTGATAATGTCTTGTTGGCACAGGAGATGCTCCATACATTGGATACCCAGGCCCGTGGGGGCAATGTCATCCTTAAGCTAGATATGGCTAAGGCATATGACAGGTTAGACTGGGACTTCTTGATGACTGTGATGGAGAGATTTGGATTCGATTGGATGTGGAGGGATAGGATCAGGCATTGTATTTCTGAGTGCCATTTTTCTGTCTTGGTGAATGGCAGGCCTTGTGGTTTCTTCCCTTCCTCTCGTGGGCTGAGACAGGGGGATCCCATATCTCCTTCGTTGTTTATCATTGCAGCAGATTACTTCTCTCGGGGTCTCACTCAAGTTTTCCAGCAGTATCCATCGATGGCATATATTCATAGAGGTGACACTCTTGTCTCACATCTTTATTTTGCTGATGATATGATCATATTTGCCAATAGCCAAAGACAGTCAGTAAAGATAGTACTGCATTGTTTGGAGCACTATGAGAGGGTCTCTGGCCAGTTGGTGAATAGAGACAAGAGTGGTCTTATTGTGCCTAAGAGGGCACCTCCTTCTAGGATCAGATACTTGAGCACATTACTGGCTTTCGACGTCAGCAGCAGCCTATCACATACTTGGGCATACCCTTGTTTAAGGGGGCCCGAAAGACCTTCTTATATGATGATCTATTTCAGAAGGTCAAGAACAAGATCTCTGGATGGGCCTTTAGGCTGCTATCTCCTGGTGGCAGGATTACTTTACTGAGGTCTGTCCTTTCTTCCTTGCCTCTCTATCTTCTTCAGATTATGCAGCCTCCCAAGACAGTGTTGAAGAAGTTAGAGAGTACATTTGCTAGATTCTTGTGGGATTCTAAGGATCAGGCCCACCGTATGCATTGGAAGAGATGGAAGGATATTTGCCTTCCTACTAATGAGGGTGGTTTGGGCTTCAGAAGATTAGAGGACGTGGTCCATGCTTTCTCTTTGAAGCTCTGGTGGTTATTCAGATCACAGCAGTCACTTTGGGCTCAGTTTTTACTGGGCAAGTATTGCAGGGGCACCCATCCCCTTCTGGCACCCATATCACATTCTGCTTCTGCGGTTTGGAGGAGGCTAAAGGGGGTGGGACTCACAGCGGAGCCCCACATCGCGTGGCAGTTGGGTCAGGGGCATATATTCTTTTGGCACGACTGTTGGATGGGTGACATGACTTTAGCTCAAATGTTTCCTCATAGGGAGCATACCTCCGTCCAGGTAGTTGAGTTTTTTGATGATACTGGATGGGATATCGATAGACTCTTGTTGGTCCTTCCACATGATATAGCAATCCAGGTTGGAAGTCTACCGCTTTGTCCCGATGTTCTTGATAGACCTATGTGGAAAGACACCCCAGATGGTATGTTTTCTACCAAGTCGGCGTGGCAACTTGTTCGTACTGGGAGTACTCTTCAGGCCTTTTGTCGCATGATTTGGAGCCCGATCATCCCGCAGACTATCTCTTTCTTTTGTTGGCGATTGTGACAGGGTTTAGTGCCAGTGGATGTGATTATTCAGAGGAGGATCCGGGCCCACATGGCATCAATGTGTCAGTGCTGTTCAGAGATTGAGACCATCCAGCATGTCTTTATTGATAGCGCTGTGGCTCACCAGGTATGGCAGCACTTCTCAGCTATTTTTGGCATTCCCCTCAGGGTTGGAGAGATGCTACAGCATAGATTTCAGACTTGGAGGTTCTCAGGCCAGTTTGTCAGGAGTGGCCATATTCGTACTATCATCCATTTGCTGGTCTTTTGGTACATTTGGACAGCTAGGAATGATGCGAAGCATCGTAGGATTGGCATGGAGCCCAATCGTATCATCTGGCGGGTCTATCACTCTATTTCTTTACTGCATATAGGAAGACTCTTTCGATTTGTGCATTGGCGTGGGGACCTTGATCTTGCCCCACATTTTGGTTTTACTCTTACTTCTCCTACCCCCAGCCCCCCTACTTTGGTTTATTGGCGTGCCCCATTGGCTGGATCTACCAAAATCAATACTGATGGATGCGTCAGGGATCGATTTGCGAGTGGCGGGGGTGTTATCAGAGATCACACTGGGCGTTGTATCAGGGCCTTCTCTACTGGCTACGGAGACATACTTATTTTGGAGGCAGAGTTGAGAGCCATTTTACAGGACATTGAGCTTGCCCGACGGATGGGTCTTGTGGACTTATGGATTGAGACTGACTCTACACTCGCTGTTCATTGCATTTCACGTGGTGGGGGGCCGTGGGTGATTCAGTCAATACTCAGACGCATTCGACATCTTCTATCATTCGATCGAGACACAGTTTCCCATATTTTTCGAAAGGGAAACCAGGTCGCTGACTCTTTAGCTTCTGAGGGCTGGGACCAACGACATTATCAGGAGTATGGATCTTCAGACTTGCCTCGTCGTTCGCGTGGGCTACTTCAGATTGACAGATATGGCCTTCCATCAGTTAGAGGTCTTTAGTTTTTTGTTAGTTTAGTTTTCATTTGCTTTTGCTTTTGCTTTTCAGAATTATGCACCGGAAGTAGTATCTCTTTATTTGCTGTAGTTTGAGGAATTTTTTTTCATTCGTTGTATGCTTGGAGGTCAGGTTCATATCCCCCTCCTGTGTACTACCATTTTTATATAAATACAGTGGTAGGGGCATCCAAACCCCCACCAACCTGTCCTGGTAGAGGCCTAAAAACCATACTGGGACTGTGCTGGTGTGCTTCGAATAAAAAAAAAAAACGTGCTTTCTATTGTTATAATGAAAACCAGAGTCCATTATTGATGTCAGTTTGTTGAGTCATTCAAGGCTACTCGCTCATGGATATATTTATCACTATGGAACATTTGATGTTTCTGAACAATAGGTCGAATTTAACTAAAATTTTATTTTTTTGTTGAGTCACTCAAGGAAATAAATTTTATGGGCACAATCAAGTAAACACATAAGATGTGTACAACAATAAGTTGTCTACTTGATGATCTAGGAGTCACATATAGATGTGATTGATAAGAGTATCTACCTGAATGTTTTATTAGAATTTGTTGAGTCACTTAAGGTTCTAATAAAACAAAAGGGATCATAACCTACTGGAAATCTAACTAGTTCTATTGATTAATGTTTGAGGGTTATTAATTCAATTTAAATAGTGAGAGTACAATTAATTTAATATAAGTCCATAATTAAATTAATTTTTATATTTAATTAATTTGTTCTTCTTATTTCAGTATTGAATCATAAGTAACCACATGAATTTGAAAATTATATTGGATGCCAACAAACTTAACAGGCCAAATTTTTTGGATTGACACCACAATTTGAGAATTGTTCTCAAGCATGAAAAAATTGGATATGTCGTTGAACAACCAATGCCGGAAGCTCCTACTAAGGAAGCTATACTGGAGGAAGTGAATGCTTACAATAAACACAGCGATGATAATAATACTGCAACATATGTAATGCTTGCAGCTATGTCACCTGAGTTACAAAAGCAGCACGAGGGTATGGATGCTTATACCATTATAATTTATCTCAAGAGTTGTATGATAAATAATCACGCATTTAACGGTATGAGATATCCAAAAATTTATACAGATGTATGATGGCAAAAGGATCTTCAGTTAGTGCTCATGTACTGAAGATGATTGGTTATATTGAAAAAATAAACCAATTGGGTTATGCCATGGACCACGAGCTGAGTACTGACTTGGTTCTACAGTCACTGCCTGATAGCTTTTTGCAGTTCATCATGAACTTCAACATGAAAAAGAATGAATGTACCCTATCTGAGTTACTGAATATGCTAAAAAATGTTGATCCCAATATAAACAAAGGGAATAGACAAATTTTGGCCATTGACACCTTTAAGGGTACTAAGAGAAAATAAAAAAAGGACATTTCAGAAAGGATCGAAGAAGGCCAAATCTACTAGAAAACAATCAAAGCAGACAGGCAAAATCCAAGTCTGATGATTCGTGTTTTCAATGTGGAAACAAAAGACATTGGAAGAGGAACTGCAAAGCATACCTCGCCACCTTGAAGGGAAAGAAATCTACTGAGGCTTCTACTTCAGGTATCTTTTTCAAAATTAATTTATCTACTCTTTCAGCTTCTTGGGTATTAGTTATCGGATGTGGATCTCATATTTGCACAAATATGCAGGGGCTAAAGAATAATAGATTACTGCAAAAGGGAAAAGTAGACCTACGCATTGGGAATTAGATATCGGATGTGGATCTCATATTTGCACAAATATGCAGGGGCTAAAGAATAATAGATTACTGCAAAAGGGAAAAGTAGACCTACGCATTGGGAATGGAGTAAGAGTTGCTGCCTTAGCTGTAGGGACATACTTTTTACCATTGCCTTTGGGCCTTGTTTTAGAATGAAGAGGCTGCTATTACATTCTTGCAATTACTAAGAATATCATTTCTACTTCATGTTTGGACATGGATGGGTTTTCCTTTAAGATTAAGGATAAACGTTGTTTCTTTTATCTTGATGATGTGTTTTATGGATGTGGGAATTTTTTTAATGGCATCTATATTCTAGATTTGGAATGTCCTATAATGAGTATAGATAACAAAAGGCATAAAGGCGATAAAGTTAACAACTCATATTTTTGGCATTGCAAACTGGGTCATATAATTGAAAAACGCATCACCAAGTTACATAAAAATGAATACTTGGATTCAAAAGATTATAAATCATTTAATAGATGTGAGTCATGCCTGATGGGCAAAATGACCAAGACCCCATTTACAAGAAAATGAGTCAAGGCTGTAGACATTTTGGGACTCGTACATATTGATGTATGTGGACCAATGTCTACAGATGCTAGAGGTGGCTGTTTTTACTTCATCACGTTTACATATGACCATTCTAGATATGGTTTCATCCACTTGATGAAATTCAAGCACGAAGCATTTGAAAAGTTCAAAGAATTCAAGCAAGAAGTAGAAAGGCAAATAGGGAAAAATATTCTAACACTTAGATCTGATCAGAGTGGAGAATATTTGAAGGGTGAATTTGTAAACTATCTAAAATAGAATGAGATTCTCTTGTAGTGGACTCCAGCGTATACACCACAACTAAAATGGTTTATCTGAAAGGAGAAACCACATTTTACTTAATATGGTGCGATCAGTGATGAGCCGCAAAGTTTTTCCAAAATCGTTTTGGAGATATGTACTTAATACTGCATGTCACACACTAAACCGTGTCCCATCTAAATCGCTCGATAAAACTCTATACGAGTTATGGAAAGGAAAAAGATCCAATCTTTCATACATAAAGATTTGGGCTGCGATGCTTATGTGAAGCGCGTAGAATCAGACAAGTTAGAAGTTAAATCTGATAAATGTTTATTTGTAGGGTATCCAAAAGAAACTGTTGGATACTATTTCTACAATCTCATTGAGATGAAGGTCATCATATCGAAACATACCATATTCTTAGAGAAAGAGTTCATTCTAAGAGAGGCCATTGGGAGCAAAGTAAATCTTGAAGAGGTTCAACAAACCACAAATAAAATGGACCAATTAGATAAGCCAATGGTTGAGCCTGCATTTGATGAGGCACAGATTGGAAATGGAGAACCGTCAATCTCCGATGACACAGTAGCTCTCCGTAAGTCGAACAAGGTCATTCATCCTCCTTGGAGATTCGATCTCCTGATTACCAATGATGCATTGCTAATTGAGGAAGATAAACCCACTACATACGCAAAATCGAAGTCAAATGATGACGCACAGAGATGGTAGGAAGCCATGGATTTCGAAATGAACTCCATGTATGAAAACAAGGTTTGGACCTTGATTGACTCGCCTAAAGGGATAAAACCAATAGGCTGTAAATGGGTTTACAAGAAAAATGTCAACATGGATAGCAATGTTCATACTTATAAGGCAAGATTGGTTGCGAAGGGTTATAAGCAAAGACATAATTGATTTTGATGAACCAGTAGCCATATCTAAATCAATTCAAATTCTGCTTGCGATAACAGCATATTATGAGTATGAGATCTGGCAGATGGATGCCAAAACTGTATTCTTTAATGGAAATTTTAGGGAGGATGTGTATATGACACAACCCAATAGTTTTGAATCCACAGAGCCAAACAAGGTATGCAAACTACATAAATCCATATATAGATTAAAGCAAGCCTCTCGGAGCTGGAATCTTCGTTTTGATGAGACAATCAAAATATTTGATTTTATCAAGAATGAAGATGAACCATGTGTGTATAAAAAGGTTAGTGGGAGTAAAATCGTATTTCTAATTTTGTATGTAGATGACATACTATTATTAGGAAACGATGTCCCAATGCCAAAATCAGTAAATTTGTGGTTATCTAAAAATTTCTCCATGAAAGATATGGGAGAGGCAGCGTACATTCTCGGAATAAAGATCTATATAAATAGATCTAATAGAATGCTTGGCCTATCTCAATCTACGTACATAGATAAATCTTGAAAAGATTTAGCATGGAAGAATCCAAGAGAGGACTCTGTCCCCATCGAGTATGAGATCTATCTCTCAAAAGAGATGTGTCCAAAGATACAAATTGAAAGAGATCGCATGGATAGAATTCCTTATGCATCAGCAATATGATTTATCATGTATGACATGCTATGTACTTGACCAGATATTTCATATGCTTTGAGTGTCACAAGCAGGTTCCAAGCGAACCGAACCTTGGCGAGAAACATTGGATCATAGTCAAGAACATCATTAAGTACTTAAGAATAACTAAAGACATGTTCTTGCTGTATAGGAGAAACGAACTTAGAGTTCAAGGTTATATCGAGCCACCTTTCAGTCTAATAAAGACGATAGCAAATCTCAATCTAGATATGTATTTACTCTAAATGGTGGTGCAGTCAGTTGAAAAAATTCCAAACAAGAAATGACTGCTAATTCAACTACAGAAGCCGAATATATAGCTACTTCAGAAGCAGCAAAGGAAGTGATCTAGATCAAGAAGTTCATTTCAGAACTTGGAGTAGTTCCTAGTATTGTTGATCCAATATCTCTGTATTGCCATAACAATGGAGCCATCGCACAAGCGAATGAACTAGGTCTCATCAACGATCCAAGCATATATTGAGACGATATCATCTCATCAAGGAGATAATCCTGAGAAATGACATAAAGATAGAAAGAGTCCCAACTGACGACAATGTAGCAGATCCTTTGACAAAGCCGTTGTCCCAGCACAAACATGATAGTCATGCTAAATCTATTGGTATTAGATACACAAGTGATTAGATCTAGTTTGTATGGGACGTTCTATATACTCTTTGTTAGACATCAAAGTGTATGAACAATTTTATTAATTAAATATTTTGTCTACATTTTAATGGCAGATCTATCATTATTTAATTTTTATTATTATTATTTAAAATAATAGAGTTCGAAGAAAAGTTCATAATAACTTGTTAATCACAATGTGTTATGATTGTGAGATACAAATTATAAGTAATTTATTCTTGAAATACCCTTAGTCATAGTAATAATGAGGTACATATATCATTATTGCAGATAGATTAGCATGTGTTGTATTTCTTTTGAAGAAAGTAGCTGATCTCTCGAGCTAAGATATAGATGGACATTTGAATGAACATATGAATGCATTGTTATGAGAACATGACATTAGATGATCCGCCTAGAGATTCCACATAGATAACCATCCAAGCGTCAGTGGTAAATCTCTAATGGGCGGTAGTGGATTTGGTTATTTGACTTGAAGACATCATAGAATCTTATGTGAGGACCGCTATACTTTGGTGAGCTTTTGATGGGACTCGTAGATTATGAGTCACCAGGAAGACGTCGTACGGGTATAGTGAAAATCATATGAAAGTTGTGAATGTCCAATATGAGGATTCGTCACTCTTGGAAAGTAGGAGATTATAACCTAATTTTTGCCACTTAAGTTGATATAAATTTTTTCGGCTGGGGTGTAGTTATGAGTTGAAAATGTTTCAATCATAACTAGATTAGATCAACAAGAGTTAGGGTGAATAAAATAATTGGTTGAAATGAGATTGACGCTGATCCTTATCTCTTAACCAATTGTGTTATATTGATGAATGGATAGAGGCTGTTTGTTGCAGATTAAAATGTGGTTTTTGGTTTTTTTGGTGTTTTGACCAATTCATGCTAGCATGTGACGTGGAAAGTAAATATCTAAAATGACCAAAAAGGACCCTTGGTTTGAAATTGTAGCCGCACAAATTGACCAAATTAATGGTTGAAAAATGTGTCAGGGCACAATTTGACCTAAATAATGGCTGAAAAATGTGTCAGGCGATTCAATGTATCAATATCATTGTTCACATCCGGGCGATCGCTGTTGGTCTGTAGATGTTTACAGAATGCAAAATGGTCCATCTGTGCGATCGCCCAGAAATATACTGGGCAATCGCCCAGTGTATTTCCTTTACATTTTTTTGCCTTTTTTTTTTTTCGCTTCGATTCCTATGAATATAATTTCTACAAATTACCCAATTATGTAAGCAACTATTTAACCAATTTTTTGTCTATGCTGACAATTACACTACCGCATACTTTGCGCAATTTGATCCCGAAGTTGGTCCCATTCTGTGCTCCGCACATACGGAGCAAAGTTTCTAGCCGCTATTTCCTCTTCCTCATCTGGCAAATCAATCTCTCCTGCATCTACAACTTCATCCACAGTTTGGAATGCCTCGTCTACTTGACCTGTGCGACGCAGAAAATTGTGTATTGCCATTGTCGCTACTACGACAGCAGTCTGCTTCCGAAAACCGTAGTGAGGCATTCGATCAAGAATGTTCCACCTGGTCTTTAGGACACCAAACGCCCGCTCAATGATGTTTCTCAAGGACGAGTGATTGAAATTGAATCGCTCCTGCAGGTTCCGAAATTGTCTATGCCGACCGTTTGGTTCGGCTGGGAATTCTTGGAAATGATATCTAATGTCAGGCCCTTTATATGGCGCCATGTACCCGGGCCTATGTGCAAATCCTGAGTCCACAAGATAATATTTACCATTGGCAGGCTCCGAAAAATTAATATCTGGAAAGTGTATTGCCCTAGCCAATATTCTGCTGTCGTGTACGTTTCCAGTAGTGCCAGGTAAGACAAACGTGAAGCACATATTAAAGTCACATGCTGCTAATACATTTTGAGAGGGAAACCCCTTCCTTCCTATGAAGTGGAGTCGCTCGCTAGCTGGAAGCACAGCTTTCACGTGAGTGCCATCAATTGCCCCCAATACAATCCTATAATCGGTTGGCACATAGTTAATATGGAATTCATCGTCATACACTACATCAAAATATTTTGGTTCAATAATAACGCAACAATAGCATATTACTATACCTGGAAATACGGGTGCCGAGTAGGGGACGGTTTGTGTTCCGGGGGACTATCGTTGTAATTCGTGTTCGGTTTGATTATCTTAGCACCCATTTTAACAATTGCTCGCAACACCACACCGAAATAATGGTGAATTGTCTGTAGAGAGTGACCGAAAACTGTGCGGACTTGTATGTAACCTTTACCGTGTGCCAGTATAAACAAAAACATTCCAACTTGTTCGTAAATGTCTACGTCTTGACCACTCTGAAGTTCATATTCGTCTCGCAAAATATGTGTAAAGTGCACAAACATTGGTGGATACATTCGAAACTCACAAAAAGCGATATTTGGATCCTCTTCTAGGGCTGTGATCATAAACACGCGGCCATTCCGAGCATTTGGAAACCGTTGAATCTTACTCCTCGAACTTTCTATGTAATGCCGAATGAAGCTTCCAGCGGCACGACAATACATGAGCCATGTTAATGTATCACGCTCTAAATTTGCAATACTTTCTTCGTCTGAGCTGTCTGAATTGGAGTCAGATTCGTCATCGGAGTCTGAGTTGATATCAGAATGGATATCCAAGTCTTCATCCATGACTTCACAAGAAAAACCACGAATTCGAGTGTATATGTTTGGCAAGTAAAGAAAACATGCTAGATATAAATTGAACTCGGTGGTCTACATTCATGCAAACGGTAAATATGTTGACCATAATTATAGAATGAATTGGATCAATTATTGTGGCAAAAACATAAACTGTTAATCTATGTACTTTTTGTATGTATTGAATTCACTTTCAACTATTGCTATCTCAATTACGATGCAATTTCTTACAGCTGTACATGGCTTTTGTCAAATCACATAATATTTACACCTGACACTCTAAAATAATACATGAGTTATAGTGTACAACAAACACATACATCAATAATAGAACAATAATTAGAAATATTACCGTGTACTAGATATGGAAAATATCTTTTACATGAAAGCAGTCAGTCATTCCCTCACCTAAAGAACATGTTAAAAAATTGAAAATAATAGCCGGTACATGAAATAGGAACGTCTTCCCTAGTACGAAAACATCCAATTACTCAAACAAACGACAAGTTGAAGAATGAAAGTTTCAACCTGTCAGTCATCGAATGCACCTGCATTCTTAAGGCACCAAGACTTGAAATTGAATTTCAAGAACTTCATTTTAATTTGCAGAGTGCGAGAAGCTGCGTACGATGCTCGATGCCTTTTCTGTTCAAAAAACGATAAGGCAAACAAGTGAAGCTTTTCATCATCTTCCAGTACGCCAAAGCTCACCAACTCCTCCATGCACTCATCTATTGAGGGAGGCCTGGAATTTGATTTCATGTGGGCAGCGATCAACTCGTTGCCAATATTTGCCAGTTTCTCAACGGATTCAGATAATGCAGAACGGGAGTCAAGCTTCTTTTTTCCTTTCACGCCACCATAGGAACATTTCCTCTTTTCTCCACTATGCAATCCCGAAATGTCCATTGCAGACCCGCTACCTTGGAAATTCGACGGTGCGTGCTCATCACGCATCTCTGCATGTACAGGCAACTTGTCGCTATTCCCGACCATTTACAAAACTTCTTTATCATCGAATCCCTTTTTGGAGAGCTTGGTAGGGCTGACAGCATATTTCTCAGAGTCATATGCGTCACCGAAAAGCTGGCTGTACTTATGAAATATTTCCCCACAATCTCGACCACGAAATTTGACAAATTCCTTGTTAGCCTAGTCCAACATAAGCATGAATCAAAGTTATCAAATGAATCAGCAAAAATGTTTCGAAATAATTTTCTATTTTACATGCGATGCCAAAATATTCCATGTTACTATTTGCAAAAACCACCTATAATGAGCTACTATTATATTACCTGTATCTTTCGATCCCACCACCAATTGTCAGCAATTATTATATTCGTTTGATGATCGTATTCTATTCCCGTACAACATAGCAACTCGTGAAGTAGTTGGTATTCTCTGCGCATGCTAAACCAATGATTCTTCAATTGAGTGTGATTCCAATCCTTGCCGGCTTCGGTGTTAAACATTGAAACTAGCTGCTGCCATCTGGTCTTGGTGAAACACTTCCCTTGGCGATATCCTTGCGCAATCAAAAGTTCGCAACAGTTCACAAATATATGGTGAGTCTCGTCGTCCCATTTTGCAGATCGACGTTGATGCTTTTCTGTTTCCTACAACAATGGACCGTTTGTGAGAGTAAATTGAACTCATATATTGAATCGTCATAATAATATTTGTTAATTGCTCAGGTGAATACAATTGAAATCTATACATGTTCACATAAATTAGTTTTGAAATCAATACATGTTCACCTAAAGCAAAATCAAATGGACAAAAAAATTTCCATTAGTCAATTGAGAATTTTTTACACAGCACACACATGCTGCTTCGTCAAGGGCTACACAAGATGAGTACGCATTTTCATTTATCTTCAAACCATGTAAATTGAACCGGATATTTATCATGGACGAAGCCTAACTCCGATTCAACCGCAAGAAGTGAACACCCGAAGTCCATGTCATATATTTGGTTTGCATATAATATACAGCTCCTAAATGATATACTAATCAGTGCAATGGACGACCTTCATATCCATTTGGGTTGATTAAATAATTTTTGAAATCTAAAAATTAAATTGTTGGTTTGAGGAAAGATTGTTGAATAAAATTGCAAATGTTAGAGACATGGGTAGCATAAACTTCATCCACAGTTTGCAGCTAAACAATTACCAACACCACAGGAAACGAAAATGAGGAAAAAATGCGAGAAAAAAAGGCGCTTTTGTTGCAGATCGTGTACCATTTTTCGTGCTTCGAACGACATTATTTTGCCACAATCTCGTTGTATTCCTCGTTTGCTTAAGCGTCGGCGAAACACTGGTGGTGGAAGGACGCGATTTTTCCGGCGGTAGGTGATTAGCAGCACGGAGACAAGGAAAAAGGAAAACATGTTAATGGAGATTTGGTAGGGAAGAAATCAGGGAAGAAAGCAGAATCGATACATATACATACAAGGGCAATTTCGGAATTTTGAGATATAATATTATGGCTTTGGCTGTACTTTCACTGACTCCGGTGGGCCATAGTATTCTACAAAAATCTGATTACTATTGACAAACTAGTTTTTAATGGGTATCAAACAGGGCCATATTTCCACAGTAACCGCACTTATATTGGTTTTGTCATACACATGACATTTTCCTTCACATAGATTGTCTTGATACATTGCTAGATGTCAATCTTGGATGGCGAAGTGAATATATCGATCTACGTGAATTGATGAGAATATCACTGCATTGCCATCGTGAATGGGAACCTAATGGTCACACACATAAGAGGAGAATTGATTATCTGGATTTGGACCTTGTCCAAGTTTGAGATTTTAAGAATTAATGTCCAATGTCCAATTAATTGGGTCGGACTTAATTACTTATTGGACCAAATTAATAAATTAGATTAATTAATTGGGCCCGTTTGTTGATAGGTTCTAGTTGGACTAGACCTAGGGCTAGGGTTAGCGCTGCCTATAAATTAATATGCACAACAGATTAAAGTTAGACGTTGGTATTCATTACTTGGTAGTACAAGTAAAAGACAACTTAATAGAATTACTCTTAAAAGTTCTACTTTCATCTGTTATTGATCGTGGAAGTCCAGATATATTTTTGCTGTGTGGATTACCATTGGAGGCTGGACAATTAGACAATTGTGGTATTGAAGATCTCACCTCCAACTTATCAGATAATCAGATTTCATGATATTTATCAAATGTAAACTTTTATCAAGAATTCTATTTAAGTACAAGGTTTATCCGGCTTTTAAGAATTGTGGATTTAATTTTCACTGTTCATGTATACTTTAATTCCTTACACCTATAACTATCACTTGAAGACCATTTGTAATATTAACTGTTACAGATGTTATATGGACAACTACGAAAGAAAATAAATAACCGTAATTAAATTCACATTTACCAAACCTTTGATTTTTTGGGAGACTCTTTTGAGGTTGAATATTTCATGCGTCGGTGACTTGAAACTTTACAATCAGGTCGATTTGTTTATTCGATTACTCATTTTTCGACTTCGACCGAGATACGCGAGCACCACTTGGTATATCCAAACAAATAACATTATTTTTCTTCACAACCGACGATTCAACTTTAATTATAGACCTAGTAACCCTGTGATTTGGGGTATCCATTAATGCAATTTTTATTTTCAGATTATGAACTTCAAATTTCTAAAAAAGATGATAATGAAGTTCGATATGTTTTAGGGCTTTCACAATTAAATAATAGATGAGAAATTTAGGTATATTACTTCAAAATTGAAGATACTTGCAGTTTACATATTCTATTCAAAATAGAGTATGGCTGCAATTCAGGAATTCATCTTGGATTTTGTGTGTGACTATGTAGGAACGTGATAAAACTATTTTCCATATTTTTCAATCTATTTTAATCGAGGTTTTAAAATGCGTAAAGCGTGATGACGTTGCGAGGTGAAGTATCAAGAATTATATGCGAAGCTTAAGCGTCAAAATGCGTTTTCGAATTTTAATTTTTTTTAATGCTCAAATTTTAAATTTTAATAACATAGCCTACAATATACTGATTTATATTACAAAATATTGATTTAGATTACAAAATTACTGGCTTAGTTTAAAAAAATAAAAAATAAATGAATTTTCAAAATTAGATATACGTTGTACAATGAAAAACACATCACATTCAACGTGGTTCAAAGTTAAAATTAAAGGACTAATTTTAATAACTTGGCCTATTATAAAATAACAACCCAACATAATAATTTTCTAAAGTTAGTAAATTACAACTACCACATAGATAAACACAAATTACTCAATAATTTCCTACAATTTGATTACATACCAACATAGCTTAACTTTTGTCTAACTCTTTATCAGATTCTAAGTCAAGCTCTTCTTCTTCATCTAACTCATATTCTGTGTAATCTGATACAAAATTATTTTCGTTAGGCTCCCTTATTTCATCTTAAGCATTTCTAGCACCTCTTGTAGATTTAAAAATAGTTTATTTTGGTCAAATTTGGAAATAAATTTAAAAAGAGGCTTGCTTGCTATAATGCGTTTATTCTCGCATATTTGCATTTATTCTCTCATATTCACGCCTAGGTGGTAAAAAAAAAAGAGTTGACCGCATTTTTACGCACATACCCTCAATGCGACGTGTTTGCAAATGCACCGAGCTACCTAGACACGCCTTTTAGAACATTGATTTTAATTTAATATATTAAAAATATAAAATAAAATACAATATTTTTTTACAATAAATGACAATATTTACAATATTAAAATTATTTTTAAAAATATAAATATTGGGTGTAATTTCCACATTTATAAAAGATACTATCGGACCCACAAATCGACGCAGCCAAGCACTTTCAAATGTTGTATTTGATTCTGTGATAATTTTGTTACATACTTGATTTTATATTAAAGTTCAATAATTACTTTTCAACATTTTAAATTTTAAAAATAACAAATATAGCAAACATTAAAAAAATATAACAAGAAGTTATACAAAAGTAAAAAATAATATGTTTAGAATAAAAAAATTAAATAATATTTTTTAAATTATTTTATATTTTATAGTGTACGGTGAAACTATCCCACTTTATCCTGGCTGACTCTTTTGACAGTCCTATAAAAAATAGTTAAAATCCCGTTTTATGAGTCCTGATCTCCTGCCCACAGTGGACAGGAAATCCTTGCCCACATGCTGATTTGTCAGCATGTGGGCAGTTGATGTAAAAGTTACATTAATTTTTACATCAACTGCCCACATGCTGACAAATCAGCATGTGGACAAGGATTTCCTGTCCACTGTGGGTAGGAGCTCAGTTTCCCCGTTTTATATAGTAAATTTCTTTACTTTCCAATCCAGCTACAATGAATAAATGAAAACCTGGATATAAAAAAAAAATAAATAAATAAATGAAAACCCATCCATGAGATAAATGACTTCGAATCCAACTCTATTTGTTAGACCCCCCCCCCCCCCCCAACCTTCACCCCTTACGTTTTAATCTCACGCGCCCAATTCGCAACACTATAGTCAGACCCACGTGTCACCACGCCCACAAAATCGCGTATAAATTCACCAAGATAGTTAACGTCGACCAGTTCACAAAAATAATCAGCTAAACTTCTATAATTCTTCACTTTTTCTTGTCCTTGTTCTCCTCTTCACTTCTCTGTTGCTTTTCCTCTAACCGATCCAATAAAATTAAATATAAAGAAATGAAGATTTTCGTGAAGACTCTCAAGGGTTCCCATTTCGAAATTGAAGTGAAACCTGAAGACACGGTTCGATTTTTTTCTTGTTTTTTTTCCTGATATGAATTTGTGTTAATTAGATGCATATTCATGGATATAATTCTGTGTATGTTAATGGTTATTTATGGGTTTCGTGATTTTTGATTTTTGTATATCTGATGTTGGTGGGTATTTTTGTTTACATGTTAATCCGTGGAATTTAGACTTGGAAAATTTAGTGTAGTTACTGAAGTGATGACTTTTTAATTTTCACTGGGGTTCTGAACTCTATGATTTAATTGTTAAGCTATTTGTTATTTTCATTTTACTTAAGTTGTGAAATTGTAATGCCACGAGTTTTTATTCTCTTCCAATTTTGAAATTTGATGTCTGTCCTACTATTTTAATTCACAATAAAGTTACCAAGTCCAAAGTTTAATTTATGTTCGGTTCAGTTCCATGTGGCATACCGTGTGGGCTGGTCAAAGTCAAAGTTGCCAAGTGGAGGCGATGACATCAGCACCGATGGTATTCTTTTTATTCGGAGGATATTGGGGAAGAGAAGGCTGAGTGGATGAGGTGGTCAAGAGTCAAGACCGACTCAGTTGTATGTTGAAGACGCCTCTCCTGACACTATGTAGATGAGACCTGAAAAAATTGATGGGACAGCTTGCAGTCTGTCACAATTATAGTTACCTAGCATGAGGTTGAAAGAGACTTCTTCATTAAACCATCACATGACACCTAGGATGTGATGCGAGAATCCTTGAGATTGTGCTATTTGTCACACATTAAGAGACCTGGCCAATTGACTTTGGCTATATATACTAAAGTCATGTCCCAAAGAAAGGGATGATGAAATTCCAGATAGCAAAACTATATAAAACAAGCCATCTCCATTGATTAACCTAAGTGTTCTTCAACTCACTTAGGAAATATGTGGTTCAGAGGCCCTCAAGCCATTTCTAGACTCTAATATCTATCCTACTTTCTTTGTGGTTTACTATTTTGATCTAAAGGATGACGTGGCCATCCAAGTATGTTGGTAACATGGCCGGCCCTGGCCTTAGGCAGCCAGGCAACTGCCTAGGGCCCCCGGCCATGCGGGGCCCAATTTGGCCCAATTTTATTTTATTTTTATTTTTATTTTTTATTTTTTTACATAAAGATAAACCTATTTAAATATGAAATAAGTCTAAATAAAAAATAAATTCAAATCTAACATACATTATCCATCTTAATCTAGTTATTAAATTGTAGACCGTGCAATTTTCTCTTTAAACCTCATTTTAGACATTTTTATCTTGAATAAAAACGATTTTTGAAATTGTTAAGATTTGAAAAATAAATAAAAGGGCAAAGAATAAAGAACACAAGAATTATATAGTCCTATAAAAAATGATGATTTTTGTTTACAATAGATTAGTCATATATATAATAATACAATGAAAGTTTTCTAATTATAATGAAAGTTTTCTAATTATAATAACACAATTTGAATTAGATAGGTTTTGTATTACAAGTGCATGCCTTTAAGCTTTAGAATTGTATAATTTAATTCAGCATACTTTGGTTGGGTGTCATAAGACTAAATATAAAGTTGCCAACTTGGTTTGTTGCTCCACCAATCTTCCATTGGGAGCATGGCTTCTGAGGGTTGGATGCTTGGATCTGTGAATGAATGCTGGCGAGGCAATCCGTTGATCCTTAGTTTGTGCTCTAGAAATCTATAGGTTGCACGTTTGATCAATGGTAGATGAAGATGGTTGAGGCCGTTCAAAATTCTTGATGACAGTAAAAAAGCACATGTGGTTGGAGTTGAAAAAGAACATAATTTTGGTAATGTGTAAGGACACAATTTGGTTTGTTGGGGATGGGAGTGGGAGGAGACAGATGGTTACGAATCAATAATGGTGGGAACGAAAATGCAAAAGCTAAAAGAAAGAAGTTGGAATCTAGAGCATGCGATAATGAAAAGTCTATTTAGAGGAATCTCCTTCTGTAGTTCGTAGAATGGTGCTTGTTTTGAACCTAAGAAGTGCTAGAATGAGAGAGAGAATGCCAATGTTTATCGAGTAATTCGGAATATTTATTCTTTGGAGGAATGCATTTTTATGTAAATGATACAAGGAACAACTGAAGATATATAATAAGTTAGAATTATAGTAATATTGTGTTCCTTATTTATCTAGGAAGTAGTATGATAATAATTATTTAGTTTTATTCTTTAGATAGAATACTACTTGTATAAATATAGGATACTACTTGTATCAAGCTTAATGAATGAGTTATTAAGCCAATTTTCAATTTGGTATCAGAGATTTAAAGGGGAAAAAAACCCAAAACCCTAGTCGCAAATTTTGAGTTTAGTTGAATTGTGAGTTTACTTTTTTTTTTCCCTTGGCTACTATTTTGGATTTCTTTGGGCCTTAGTTTTTCTGCTTTGTGATTTGTTTGGTTTTGTGAAAATTCAAATCCTAGTTGACAAAATTGTCTCTCTAGTGACTATTCATGAAACCTCCTCTCCAATTCATATCAAATTGGAGGGGCTAATTATCGTATAAGGTCTAAGATTCTTGAGATGCATATTGCTGGTTGGAAAAAAAAGGGTTCTATCACATGACAAAAGGCCGCACTTGTACATAATCGATGAATGGGAGGCTAAAGATGCTTTAGTCAAGTCTTGGCTCATAAGTTCCATGACTGACAATTTGATGTCACATTTTGTACAATGTAGAAGAGCTAAGGAGGTTTAGGATGCAATCAGAAGAAGCTATCTTGATGTTTCTAACTCTTTACAGGTCTATGAAATGATGAAGAAGTCGTTTCAATTGTGTCAAAGTTGTTGCTCTCTTGCTGAATACTACAATGAACTAAACTTTATCTTTATGGAAATTGATTATTGGATGCCTAATGATATGATATGTAGAACTGATATTGAGAAACAGAGAAAGTGCATTGCAGAGGACAAGGTCTATGTGTTTCTAGTAGGTTTTGATCACATGTTGGATAATGTTAGTAGTTGTGTCTTAGCTACATCTCTTCTCCCAAGTCTGGAAGAGGCCTATTCACTACTACGTTGTGAAGTAAGTTACTATGGGGAAAGAGGTCTATTGTGAGGCTTTAGCTTTAGTTGCTCAGAAAAATAAGCCTTAGCCACCTATGGATCCTACACTCACTGTTGTAGTATTAGATACATAGTCGATGTTTGCTGAAAATTACATAAATACCAAGAGTGGTTCAAAATTAAGTAAGCTGAAAAGAAAGGTTGCATCTACTCACACTTCTCTATTTTATACTTCTAATATATCTCGAATATCCCCTTGTGAAGGTAATTCTTGTTTAGTTTTTATCTCTGCCACTGCTAATACTTAGGTTATTGATTCACGAGCTACTTATCATATGACTAGTAATTCTTCTCTATTTGATTCATTTATATCTTCACCTGTTTAGTCCGTCCAAGTTGCTAATGGGACTCTTGTACCAATTTTGAGGGCCGGGAATGTCTCACTCTCTCTCTCTCTCTCTCTCTCTCTATGAAATTTGTTCTCTTTGCACCTATTCTCTTTGATAACTTTGTCTCTGTTAGCAAAATCATCAAACATCTTAACTGTTTTGTAATACCAATTGTATATTTTCGGACAATCTAACAAAGATGACGATTGGCACTGATAGAGAAAAAAGAGGTGTATACTACTTGAAAAAGGCAAGGGAGTCACAGTCAGAATCTAGCAGTGGCTTCAAGTAGTAAGATAAACATTAGCTAGAGAGAAAATTATGTTATGGCACTGACGTTTAGGTCATCTGTCATTTTCTTATTTAGAATGTTTATTTTCGAAGTTGGTTTCTAAACAATTCTACTTTTGTTTTACGATGTGAGTAATGCATTAGTGCTAAGAATCATCGTTTATCTTTTAAAATCAGTTTCAATAAAAGTTTATTTCATTTTTCTTGTGTTTATACTGATATTTGGGGCCCTTATTTCTATTATGTCGTCGTCAGGTCATAAATACTTTAGATTTTTTATTGATGACTGTAATAGGGTGAGTTGGGAATATTCTATGATGCACGGATACGGATACGCGTGTCCGACACGATACGTGTCGGATACGTCGATACGCGATTTTCAAAAAAGTACCGACACGGACACGCTGTCGACACGTTGATTTTTTTTTATTTTTTTTTTTTTTAGCAAATAAAAATTTCAAATTTGTATACTTATTTTGTTTGAAGTAGGACACTTTGAATTTTTCAAATGAAGATTGCAAATGAAGGAGTTGAAGGTTTCCTTTCTTTTTTCTTTTCCGGTTGCTTCTGTGCGTTTTCTTTTTTTAACGTTGGTTCTCTGATTGTATATGGGAAATTGGGAATAGGATGACTGAATTCTTAAAAAAGGTGAAGCTTGTTGTATACGCCATTGGTTGAGGGCAAAATTGTACTTTGTCAATGGGTTTCTAAGTGGTTTGTACATTGTTATTTGAAAATTGTACTTTGTCATTAGTTGAGGGCAAAATTGTACTTTGTCAATTAAATTAATAATGGTCCAGCAGAGATTTCAGTCATTTGCAGCCTTCTTCCCGTTCCTCTGTTCCAAAATTGGGTTTCACTCCAAAAATACTCACAGTTGCATATCTCGCCGGAAAAGTGCAAATTGACGTCTGAGAAGCGCACAAAAATGAAATTAAATGAAAACCCACTTACATAAGTCTTCAAAAAGGTTAGTTTTTCGCTTTTTTTTTTTTAAACGACCAAGAATGAAGCCACCGGCGACGTGTCGGCTACGTGTCGGCGACGTATCCGTGTCCGATACGTGTCGGACACGGACACGTCGCCGCCGGGAGCGTGTCTGTGCTTCAGAGGGAATATTTGTTAAAATCTAAGAGTGATGTTATTTATAAAAATGATTGCCACATAATGTAATACACAAGTTCGGGTGTTTCAATGGTTGTGAATTTGTGAATCAATCTCTAAATTATTTTTTCACAAAACATAACATACTCCACTAGACAACGTGTGTCTAGACACCCCCAACACAACAGCATAGCAAAGCGTATAAACCCACATATCCTAGAAGTGGCTTGGGCGTTATTCTTTATTATGCATAAACATAAGTGTTTTTGGGCTGAAGTTGTCTTCTTTATAAATTGGATGCCTGCTTGTATAATTGACTATCAAACTCTATTGAAGATGTTGTCACGATTTCATTCTATCTTTTCTGCTCTAAATATTTGTCCTAAAGTGTTTGAAGTAAGAGGGAGTCTATAAATGAATTTTTCTCTTTTCTACAATCTAAAATTGAAGTTTGTAGTGAAACATCATCTAGATTGTTCCAAAAAAGTTATACAAAAAAAAAGTGGGGACTATTGTTGGCCTCCCTGTGAGACTGATAATAGTGCTCTCCAAACTTCGATACTCTCCTTTATGATACTTCTGTGTTATTGGATGACTCTTCCACAGTTAATTATGAGGTGCATGTTTCCCTTCTTATAACTTCAGCTCCAAATTCTGATTTAAACCCTGCAGTTTCTGAGACTGCTATCCTAAATCCACTAGTTCATAATCAAGATAGGAGATACATTATTCGCAATCGTAAAGAACCCTATAGGTTGTGATTCTCAATCTTCTTCTAATGCTTTTATCTCATATCTAATTTTATTTCTTATCATCATTTATCTAAAATACACCTAGCATTTATTCCTCAGTTGTCGTCTGTATCTATTCGTAATAATTTTCAAAAAGTTTTTGATGATCTTAAGTGGAAATCTGCCATGGTAGAAGAAATGAAAGCTTTTCAAAAGAATTCTACTATGGTCAATCTACCTCAGGAGAAGAAGACAGTGTGGTGTAAGTGGGTATTTTTAGTAAAGTACAAGTCAGATGCGACACTAAATAGATATAAGGTTAGGCTGGTTGCGAAAGATTATACACATACTTAAGGGATCGACTATCCGAAAACCTTTGTTTCGGTGGCAAAAATGAACACTGTTAGGATTATACTATCTCTAACAGTTAATCACGATTGGCTATTAAGACAATTTAATGTCAAGAATGCCTATCTCTAGAGTGATGTGATAGAAAAAGTGTATATAGATCCATATCCTGAATTTACACTCCAAGAGGTAAGGTATGTAAGTTGAAGAAAGCCTTGTATGATTTAAAACTGTCACCAAGAGCTTGGTTTGGTAGGTTGAGCTGCTCAATGAAGGAGTATAGTTTCAAGTAGGTTTTGGCAGATCACACTCTGTTCTATAAAAGAGATGATGATATAACTCTGCTTATTATTTATGTTGTTGACATGATTGCTACGAGCAATAACAGTAAAATAGAGAAATTTCAGAGCTATCTTGCTAAAGAATTAGAAATGATGGATTTGGGGACTCTAAAATACTTAAGAGATGATGATATAACTCTGCTTATTATTTATGTTGTTGACATGATTGCTACGAGCAATAACACTAAAATAGAGAAATTTCAGAGCTATCTTGCTAAAGAATTAGAAATGAAGGATTTGGGGACTCTAAAATACTTCTTGAGCATTGAGGTATCTCGATCCAAGCAAGGACTTTTTATCTCCCAATGAAAATATGTGCTAGATCTCTTGGCAAAATTGGTAACTCGGTCTGTGAGCCCGTAGACGCCCCATTTGAGGTGAACAATGTACTATGTATTTACTTGGATCAAATTCCTACAAACAAAGAGATTTCAAAAACTAGTAGGAAAGTTGATCTATTTGATTCATACGATTCCTGACTTGTCATATGTAGAAAGTGTTGTGGGTCAATTCATGCATAATCCAAGTGACCGGCATATGAACGCAATAAATCGTATTTTGGTATATTTAAAATTCTCTCCAGGCAAGAATATCATGTTTTCTAAACATGGACATCTATATATTGTGGGTTATACGGACTCTGATTTTGCTAGATCGAGATTAGATAGAAAGTCTATGTCAGGGTATATATAATTTGTTGGAGGCAATTAGGTAACTTGAAAGACTAAGAAACAGAATATAGTGTTACTGTTTAGTGCTGAGGTTGAATACCGTGCTTTTTATCATGCAACTACCGAGCTTACGTAGTTGAAGATTCTTCTTAATGAATTTGGGTTTGGTAAAAAAAATATCCATGGTGCTCTTATGTGATAGCTTAGCAATTATTGAAATTGTAAATAATTTGGTACGTCATAATCTAACCAAGCACGTTGAACTTGACAGGAACTACATCGAGGATAACTTTAATTATGGGAGTATAAATGTACCATGCATTAAGAGTGCAAACCAACTAGCTGATATTATGACCCATGCTATTGATAGTGGGCATTTTATATGTCACTATCTAAGTTGGGCATGTGTGATATCTATGCACCAACTTGAGGGGGAGAGTTAGAATTATAATAGTATTGTATTCCTTATTTACCTAGGAAGTAGTATAGTAATAATTGTTTAGTTTTCTTCTTTAGATACAATAGTACTTGCATAAATATAAGATACTTCTTGTATAAATATCAAGCTTCATGAATGAATAATTCAGTCAATTCTCATTTTAATATTTTGATTGAGGTCAGTGGTTACATGTTTCCTGAATTGGCTGCCAAATGTTTCAAATTATTCTATATCTTTTAGCTGTTCCTCAAATTTTATTGGTGGAATAATAGTCAATTCAATTTTCAAATTATGGGACTTTATTTTTGTTGAAATAATTAGTTTTATTCTACAGGTCGTAGATGTAAAAAAAACCATTGAAACTTGTCAGGGATCTGATGTTTATCCTGCGGCACAACAGATGCTTATCCACCAGGGAAAAGTTCTTAAAGATGGAACGACATTGGGAGAAAATAAAGTTGCTGAGAACAGTTTTGTTGTTGTCATGCTAACAAAGGTAAAAGTTGTTCCGTTGCTAGTTATTAGATCTTCTCGAGGACCTACCACTTCAAAGTGTTGACTTGCATCTAGATTTGTTTCCATATGCTTGATTTCTCTACTGTATTTCAAGTCTCTGTTGTTTCTTACAAGCGTTATATTTTTATACTGAAGACATTTAGCAGCAAAGTTTGGATTTTAGAAATAACTCCTTCATTGATTCTTTGACTTGTACCTTTAAAGAAACATTGGCTCACTATATTTTGAGTTTTGACTAGTTTCTTGATGACTATATTTTGAGTTTTGATGAGTTTCTTGATGACTTTATAGGTGAATTTCTGAATGTTATATTGGTTTAGCTGTGTCATCTAATTGGTTAATACTTGGTTCAACTAGTCAGCATGAAATATCTTCACACAATTGGGCCTAATTCTTTGTGGAAAGCTGAAACAATATATTTCTCCTACAAATAAAAAATATGCGACTTCCTACTATAACTGGATTTTACAGGACTTGATACAGTTTATTCTTAAAAAATAGTAAAGACTTCCTTGATTGATATATCAGCAGGTTTCAGGTCACTTTAGCACACTTTGAAGCCACAGCGTGGAACTCTCCATTATCAGAAGATGAATCACATAGGGACTTCAACTATCTTTAGTGGTGTTTTCATTAGTCTAGATGTATCTACACTACTTGAACTGGATCTTTTGTGTTACATTATAGTAGAGTGATCTGTGCATGTAAAATGAGAATAATAATTTATACATGCAAGCACCCCAAGGTGCCAAGGATAAGCATAAATAAAAGGCACACTCTTCGGCAAAGTTGATACATACTATATTTGAACCGACAAGTCTGTGTAATGCGAAATTTGTTCAGCTATATTGCAGCAATTCATAACGGTTACAACAATAATCTGTCAAGGTCACCCCTAATTTGATCAAAATTGGCATTGAAGGAATTTCACATTAAAAATGTAATTGGATTTCTTTAAGTAATCCAATTTCAGCAGGAAAAATATCAATCACAGAAAAATAAAATTTAGAATTCAGATACAAGATCTCAAAAAGCTCAACACTTGGTAAAAATTTTCGCCTCATTACTCTTTGTGCTCCATTGGAGAGCTTCTGTTGTCTTCAAATAATTTCATTAATTTGTTTTGCCTGAATTTTTTTTTAGAATAAGAGCTCATCAAGTGAAGGTTCAACCACATCAACTGCACCTGCTGTGAAGGTGATATATCCTATCGTATTTAATATTGTGTTGTTATTAATTTATTTGTCCACAATCTTTGATTGCTGTTTATATGATTTGGATTACCATTCTAGTGATATACCATCCTCTGATCTGATGGAATATCTTTTCTTGGTGCATTCACCAATTTAGCTGATCTAATTGGCACTTAAACCTCTACAGTGCAGAAGCTTCTAATATCCCTTTTTCCTGACATACTCTTTAGCTTCTAGCAAAATTTTCTTGAAATATGTACTAAGAATGAATATAAAATGAGTGAACTTGTTTATCTTTGTGAATTAATTTCTATATTGAGAAATAGAATAAAATTTCAACATTATCTTTTGAAGTCCGATAGTTGCATCAAGGATCTTCCTGAGAATGCCATTTAAAATGCATGTTCATTTCCCATCAGTGTCATGAAACATTTCTTATGGGCTTTACAATTTTTTGTTCTGGTATATGCATTTTCCAGAACTTTTGGAACATTGTTTACACTTGCATGGTTCACTGAGTGAAACTAGTGCTTGAATTTGCCTTTTATAAAGTGAATGCACTTTCCTTCTTCAAACTGTTGCCCAATATAGGCCCAAAAGAATTGTGTTATTTGATGTTCTCAGCTCAGAGAGTTATTGGTCGATGCTTATTCAATCACCAATGATAGTCCCTATTAGTTGACAATGAGAATTTTATTTTGCATGACTGAAACACATTTTACTTTACTTCAAAGGGAAATATATTAGAGAATTTTATATTTTATACCCTATGTTGCTTGGAGACGGTGCGGGTGTCCATACATGTACATATCTAGGAGTCGAATCTTTTTATTTTTCCCCCCCTAAAATCTAGGATTTGGGGATATATATATATATTATATTTGACTGCAAATTTAAAACAAATTAAATTGCAAATTTTAATACTTCATTTGGATACAAATTAGAAATCATTTTGAATCTAGTACCAAAATAACAATAACGGTATAAAGGATCCTCTTTTTATTTGAAGGATCGGACATGGATCCCATTTTGTTATCCTTGTCATATTGTGTCGACATTAGTACTTTTTCCAAAATGGCGAGTCTAAGCAACATAGGTTATACCTAATTATGTTACAGGAGTTGGTGTTAATTCAGTTGTCTAAAAGTGTTTCCCTCCTTTGTAGGCACAACTGACTAGTGCCACGCCTCCTACCTCAGCTCCGACATCAACAGCATCTCAAGCTCCTGCGGCGTGAGTTTTAGTTTACTTACCTATATAATGTGACCTAGGGTTTCTTTCTCAACACATAACGCTGTCTCCCTTCCTTTTAACTCTTTTATGGGTGTATGGAATTATTTCTTACTTTAATATGTTTCTTTCATAATTTTCTTTTCCTTGCAGACCTGCACCTGTACCGACTCCAGCATCCGTTCCCGTCCCCGTTCCCGTTCCTGCTCCTCCTGCTGCTGCTGCTTCTGACGTGTGAGCATCTCTTAAATGTGATTTTATGTGCATGATTTCTATGATGCAATATTCATAAGTAGTTTTGTGCTTCTTCATTCTTCTATTAATATTTATGGTTTTCCTGTGCTAGGTCGGATGTCTATGGCCAAGCAGCTTCCAGTCTAGTTGCTGGTAACAACCTTGAGGGTACGATCCAGCAGATTATTGATATGGGTGGAGGAACTTGGGACCGGGATACAGTTGTCCGAGCTCTTCGAGCTGCTTTCAACAACCCGGAGAGAGCTGTTGAATATTTATATTCTGTGAGTGTCAAATTTCTATATATAAGTGCATTTCCATTCTTCGCTTGTGAACTTTCATGTATACGAGCACTTAAATCATTCTTTAATTGTTTTGATATTCTCAAGGATTTCACAAGCAAGTAGGTTATACAACTGTGCTCAGCATTTTAATGACAACATTGCACTATCTGAGAAGTAAATCTTCAATTTGTTACGTAAGAGGTGGATGCAGAAATTTGTTATATCTTTTCTTCTTGGTGTTTTTCATAGGGTAGGAGTGAATGAAGGCCAAGATAAAATTATTTACTGGACAATAATTGCTTGTAGAAGTTTTTTATTTATTTCATCATTCAGAACTGATAAATCAAATAGGGTAATTAGCACATTTCGTCCATATTCTTTGATCTCATTGTGTGAAGCGTATCTATCGTTTGAATTTTGGCATCTAGGTCCTTAAATAAAATTTTCTTTGTGGAAAAGGTTCCTGCCATCCATATCTGTTAACATTTAGCGTTAAAATTATCAAAAGGGTTAATTAGCGCAAATAAATTTAAATGATATGGATGATTTGCGTAAAAAAGAGTAAACGATAGGAGGTTTTGCACACACAAACGTTTAAGTCAGATTTTGGATCATCTTCTTACAACAACTATAAAATTCTAAATAAAATCACATATATTGTAATTTTACACTTAAACATAGTGAATGAAACTCATACACATTACAAGAACTTGACACATCCAAACAAAATATATGCTGCCAAATATATTCTAAGCACTTCAATAAGCCATCTTACAACCAACCAACCCACACACAATAACTAAAACCACGTTCTAAAATTGAATAATTTCCTCTCTTTCTTCAAATTCAATAATTGTTCTTCAATCTAAGCAAATCATGTATTGTTTCCACTATAACACACTTTATCCCTATCGTTTGCAAAATATACTATGCAAAAATGCGCATATGGTGGGATACATTTATTTCGATGTATTAAGTTCTTGTAATGTTTATGAGTTTTATTCACTATGTTTAAGTGTAATATTACAATGTATGTAATTTTATTTGTTTGTGTGGAATTTTATAATTGTTGGAACAAGAAGACCCAAAATCTAGCTTTAAACGTTTGTGTGCATAAAATGTCCTATCGTTTGCTATTTTTTGTGCAAATAATCCCTATCATTTACATTTATTTGCGCTAATTAACTATTTTGATAATTTTAACGGCAACTGTTAACGGATATAGACGGCAAGGACCTTTTCTGCAAAGAAATGTTTATTTAGGGGCCCAGATGCCAAAATCTAAACGATAGGGATGCTTTGTACAATGAGAACAAACGATAGGGACGAAATGTGCTAATTACCTAATCAAATATTATGTAATGGTTATGAGCAAAAAATAATGTAATGATGAATCAAAATAAGTTTGACAAACTTCAATTTTAATATCAAAATAAAAATAATGAATCAATGATTGAAAATACTCAACAACAATAAAATTTTCCACTTTATAAAATGGGTCAAAAACATGTTAAATGGGCTGCTGAGATAGTTTAAAGTTACTCTTACAGGCTTTAAATGACTAGTTTATTTCATAATCTACATGCAGTAAACAGCTTGTGCTGGAGGGGAGTTTGTGTTGGTTGATGTAATCACTTGGATGCCTAAAGTTTAGTCCAAGTTCAATGAATGATCAATCTGTTACTTTTTTCGAATTTGTTCTCTTTCATTTGTTTCCATGTTATGTCTTGTAGTCTCTGGTCAGTATAAAATTTCTCTTGGCTAGTAATCTGTTGTCTACACTTGATATCTTAAAGGTGGAGATAGGATTAATGACTGAAGTCCAGTTAGATTAATTTATTAACTCAATCTTTCCCCTGAAAAAGAACCTCTGTTGCATCCTAGTGTGTGAAAGTTATTGTGGTTGATAAAAAAGTTGTATAGGCAAAGTCGAATACCATGACTAGTCACCAATATTCATCATTTATCAGAGCATAATATTACTGGACAGGGTGACACTAGAATATATCAAATTGCGCATGTTTCTGGAAAGTAGAGAGGAAAGTTTGGCCTAAATGCATATTTTGCCTGTGTACAACAAAGTACAGTAGCTTGAAAATCTGTTAAAATAACGTCATTTACTGGAATTTGATCATTAAAACTCTGTTAAATGATCTAGGATAAGTTCTTTTTTCTGATCTATTTTTTTTAGAGTAGATACTTCATAGTAATTCATCATGCTAAATAGAAAATGCAAAAGCTGATCATTGTCCGTGTCTTGCCCTTTGTAAGAACAGAAAAAGGATTTTGCAGGGAAACACTAGTCACTTCCCTCAGTTAAGTAACGCACTTTTTCTTTGACTTTGCACTATACACATTTAGGAAAATTATTCTTTCCTTGGGTTTTTTTTTTTCCCTGGATAAACTGCTTTGCTTTTCTGCTAGTGGTTGTAAAACTTCTTTCTTTACATTTCATCTCATGAACATAATGGTAACATAAGCATACATCTTCATTGTCCATTATTGTGTTGACACTACGTAAACAATTGGACCATGGTGGTCATATCTAACCACATTGCTAATTCCAATGCCTGTTAGTCTTCATAACTGTAACTTAAGCATATATCTTCATTGTCCATTATTGTGTTGACACTACGTAAACAATTGGACCACGGTGGTCATACCTAACCACATTGCTAATTCCATTGTCTGTTAGTCTTCATTTGGTACAAGGAACCTTTATTCCCATTCATATCTTGTCATTGCCACTATTATTGAAGCGATGTGTCTTTGAAATCTAAATATCAGGGTATCCCCGAATCAGCAGAAGTTCCACCTACAGCAGGAAATGCACCTAGCACTCAGGTGGCTAATGTGCCTTCTCAGCCTCAGCAAGCAGCACAACCTGCACCTGTACCTTCAACTGGACCCAATGCAAATCCTCTAGATCTTTTCCCACAGGTATGGTTTCATTGTCGTTGTCATTGGTGATTCATCCCATCGTGTATCTATTGAGTGGACTTAAATTTTCTTCTAACAAGGGTCTTCCTAGCATGGGTTCAAATGTTGGTGGTGCCAACACCCTAGATTTTCTACGCAACAGTCAGCAGGTACAACTTATGCTGTCTCTTAACATCCCTGAACACACACCTAGCCAACCCCCCCCCCCACCCCCACCCCCACACCCACCCCCACACCCACCCCCACAAACCACACACACACCAAATAAAAAAAAAACAGAAATAAAAAATAAATTAAAATTAAAAATAATTCTAATGACCGAGTAAAAAAGGAGATCCATTTTTCTTCAGACCTGGACATTTCATTTGTTGTTTCGTGTTTCAGTTCCAAGCCTTGCGAGCAATGGTGCAGGCCAACCCGCAAATATTGCAGGTTTTACCTTAACCTTCGTTGTTCTCTTTTTCTAGTTCACACTGATTATGTATGTTTCAGGCAAAGATCTTTGTCATTCTTGTATATGTTGACAGCCCATGCTTCAGGAGTTAGGAAAGCAAAATCCTAATTTAATGAGGCTGATTCAAGAGCATCAGGCTGATTTCCTTCGCCTTATCAATGAACCTGTTGAAGGCGGAGAGGGGTACTCTTACGTTTATTTTTGTTTCTGGAACGATTCTTTTTGTGTTAGTTGTGTGTGCCAGAGTGTTTCACATGTGGTTATGTCTTTGATGTGATATCAGTAACATACTAGGGCAGCTCGCTGAAGCTATGCCACAGGCTATAACAGTTACTCCTGAGGAACGTGAAGCCATAGAACGGGTAAGTGCAAGCCAAACTGTGACTTGATTACTAGTGTTTAGGTTGGGACTTGGGATTATCTTTCGAGATCATATCTTTTTCAAAGTGATTTGTGCTTGTCTTGTGCAAAGCTCATCATTGCAGCAGGCAAAAGGAAGGTGCATACTCCTTCACTAAGTCAGGACCAAAATGTACAGGGGATGAGGAGCAAGCAATTCCTGTATTAGGTTAATAGTATTTTACGATTACAAGACATAAGTGGCCTCATCTATTAGTACTCTAGGTTGTCGTTTAGATCAAATGTGTACTGCTTGAAACTTATCATCATCTAGTACTGGTTTTGGTGAACGTGCTGTCGAGGGGTCATTTTTGTGTCTCCTCTTTAGTAATCAGGGTAGTTATCCTTATTCAATGGTAAGATTTTTCCAGTGTCTTTGTTGTAATGGCTTGAAAAAACGAAACGTTTTTTCGTATTTGAGATTATGGCTGCATTCATCTGGCCTTTCATGGTAGATGGAATTGCAAAAGCATTGTGCAGTGATTGGGACCTTTTTGTCTTTGTTGTAAGCACATCGGGTCTCTGTTAATGCATTTTGTTGTAGGCTCCTGTTTGATTCTATTGCGCGCTTATTTTCTAATTTTTACTGCAAATGTAAAATATTCTCTTTGTTCATGTTAGTGAAACCTGGTGATGCAAATTTTGTCATGCCAATGATTATGCTATTTATTTCGCTCCATTCTTTTCCAGCTCGAAGCAATGGGGTTTGAACGAGCACTTGTTTTGGAGGTGTTCTTTGCCTGCAACAAGGATGAAGAGCTTGCTGCAAACTACCTCTTAGATCATATCCACGAGTTTGAAGAATGATGACACTATGTGTTGATGGACTGTCTCTTCGTTGTATACCTTTTCACCTTTTCTTTCTCGTTAAATAATTTGTAATTTTCTTTTCTTTTTCGAGTGCGTGTACTGAATTTCCCATCTTCATCTGGAGTTTATATGATGACTACTGGTGGGGAGAGGACATGAACGTTCAGAAATGTAATTAGTTTCATCATGCCTCGACTTGTGTCTTTTGAGTATCTCTTTATTAAAATTAAAAATCTATTTACACATAATAATTTTTTCATGGTTTTTGTTTTTCTATTGAAGATTAAAGTTTAATAGGGATTGAAGTACTGAGTAGTGATATAGCACCCACAGTGAGTACTAATTATGGTGTTCACTGTGCACGGGCATCACTATGTTAGTCACTTTTTAAAAAATTATTGATAAATTTTTTGAACTTTTAAAAAGTGATCAAAGTGGTGATGTCACGTGGACAGTGGGCACTATAATAGTGCCCACGGAGGGTGCTATATCACCACTTTGCAAAATAAAAAGAAAAGAAACAAAGCCATGGGATAGCATGTGATCATGAACATATCGTATCCTACTCTCGACTTTAAGGAAGATTATGATTTGTAGTTGCCTTGATCAAGGATCTTCCACATTAGAAACTCCTTTAAGTTAGAAGATTTGGAGATGTCTCGTAATAGTTTTCATAAGGAAACTGTGCGCTGGTACCTTGAGGCTTATACATGTCTTCGTACCTCACTTGTATCTCTGTTTAAAGTCGAACTGTTAGTTGATATATTATTTGATTGGTCACTCCACGAAGATACTGTGAACTAGAAAAGGAAGTGGAAATTAAATTTAGTTTCTAGCCTGCATAGTTCATCTTATTTTTTCGTCATCGCTTACTTCTTTTCCATCAAAAAAAAGATTGTTGTCCGAGATAGTTAAAGTCCTTGTCACAAATATTCATCTCTTAAATCCTTACCCTCAGTATTCAAAATCATAAAATACACATTATCTTCAGCCCATTCTACCTTTTGCTAAGGAATTAGTACTAGCCTCCCAGCCAGCTTCAATAGCATGTTTTTGTACTTCATACGACATCTGATAATGGAGTATTGCTTCATATGAAGTACTCACTTGAATTGCTCTGGTAATCTCTAGTTGAACTTTCAGATTATTGAAGACATATGTGGAAGCCTTCTTGTAGAAGGAGGTGGATCATTTGTTCTACTTCGGTGGGAGAAACTAAGTACTATTGAAGTCAGGAACTAGTGCTAATTTCTTAGCACTGGTCGAATGGGATGGTGGTAAGGCGTGTTTTATGATTTTGGATATTTAAGAGGGGAATGTTGGTGATAAATGTACGGTGAAATCTTACAAGCGTACGTGTTCGTTGACAAGTAATATTAAAAGTGAGTAAAAGAGTATCGTTCCCACAAGGACTATGATTTTTATTTACTTAAATTAAATCAATTCTAATTTAATTTGAATAAACACAATAAATTTTTGGTATCTGTGATTTTCTATAAAACTAGACTAACTGAGCTCAATGAATGAAAGTTACGTAGTGATTTTAAATAAAAACACAGATAGACAAATTATACTAGAAATCCGACTCCACCCTTTATATTTATTTTAATCCCCGAATCCACACTTCCCAATCCAATTTATGCATAAATTGACAATTGCTAATCCTAAATTATCTAATAATCTCTTTCGATTATAATTAAACCTATTTTCATATACGGTCTAAGATATTCCTATTTCAAATTCGAATATATAAAAACGCATTTAATATCAATAGTATCTAATTTAATTGCACCAAACATATGAAATTATTCCTAATTTTTATATGACTTAGTGTTTAAAACTATAATGAGCTAATCTATTTTGAACCTTTCGGAAACGAAAATAAATCACAAATACGATACAATGATCAATCATTTAAATGAACATTTAAATCATGGCATAAATCAAAATAACATATATTGGGATTAAGAAAGAGAATTCATGAATTAAAAGAATATTAAAATGTTTACATCTTCATACAAAGCATAAAGAAATTAGCATATCATTCTCCAATTACAAAAACGAGAATTAAATAAAGAATTCATCACCTGTATTATTGGAGTTTTTTTTTAGTCAACACTCCATCACATCTCCAGTGTGGTTGTCAGGTCACCACCAAGAAAGGATGGAGGGTTCGGATACCCCAACCATATATAAATAACTCATAAAAAATACATAGGAGGGGGGCATAAAACTCAACTTCCAATCAGAAGAGCTAAATCAACTAAATATATGAATAAATAATAAAGCAATAAATAAGGAGGTATTACCTCCCAAACAATAAGTCCTAAAAAATCTATAACCTGGATTATTGGATTAGAAGAAGAAACATGAAAATCTGGATTTAACTAGGTTGAAAGTCTTCAAAAGAGATGGCCAACAAATCTCAACTTCTTCCTTGCTTTTTTTCTTGCTAACAATTTGTCGGATGATGAAATCTCATCCCAAAATTTGTGTTTTTGTCCTTGTTTTTCTCTAAGGTTTTTTGTCCCTTTTTCTCTCTAAGAATCCTACTTTTATATCATCTATTTAGGGTTCAAAAACATCCACCAGAGTCCAAGAACAATCTGCCAAAAATAGCCCACGGGCAGACGGAAATTCTGCCCACAAGCCATCCGCTCGAGCGGATAAAGAGGGGAAATTCCTCCATCTTGCCTCGCTTGAGCAAGCGGACTGCTTGCTCGAGCGGATAGAGAGGGGAATCTCCACTCTCCTAGCTCACTCGAGCCGCCAGAGAGGGTGACTCTTCCCGTCTCAGCCCCTCCGTTTGCCTTCGTTTGATTCCGGTCGACTCGGGTTGGCCCTGGTTCTTTCTTGGTAATACATTCAAGTGTTCGGCTGAATTCTATTAGTCTTTCCCATGCCACAATCCGTGATCTAGCTTCATTTCACCTCTTTACTACTAATAATCTACATTGTCCCTAAATATATGAATATTGATAGAATTAGCGCAATAGACACTTCATTTTAATCGAGATATTTATTAAATGTTAAATCAAAAGAAGCTAAATAATAGTATAAAATACCCTTATCAAACCTCCAAACTTAAACTTTTGCCATAGTCCCGAGGAAAAAAAATACTAAGGCTTGAATGCATATGATTGTAGTGATTGTGTAAGTCGATGAAAAAAATTTGCCATTCACTTCAGGATAACATCCTTGGGTTCAATTTACGAAATATGCCTCAATAGTTCTAGTTAAAAGATTTTAAAAAATTATCCAATGTTTGACTTGTGTGTATGTGTGGGGGGGGGGGGGGGGGGGGATAGTTATTTCCAATCATTGCTCTAATTCAAACAAGGTTATGCGAACAAATGAGTTTTAAGTCTCTTCCACCTCGACCCTCGATGCTCATGTTATCCCTTATCCTCTCGTGAATTTTTCATCACATTGAAGAATCTATCATTTCTTCTCGAAGATTTTCAACTAAGGTTAAACCCACATAAATTAAAAATAACTCATAAACTTTTTCAAAAATAAATTTAACCCCAACTTTTTATTATTTTAAGTGTAAATCTGTAAAAAAAAAAAAAAATAATTTAGGACTTATTTGTATTTTTGAAAAGGTTTATGAGTTATTTTTAATTTATTTAAGTTGGAGGTTAAATTGTCAAAAAAGGTTTTGGGTCATATATGTTAGGATTAGAAGGTTATGGGACTTTTCAACACTGGAAGATTAGGGACTTTTGCTGCAAATTTTCCTTTACTTTTTAAATAAAAAATTTTCCACCGTCAACTTTCACATACATTTGGACGGAAATTGATGAAAAGACCATTGCTGTCAAAAATATTTGAAATAGGGGCTAAACTGTCAAAAATAAAACAATAGGTCTTCAACCCACAGTAAGTGTAAAAGTCAGGGACCATTTGTGCAAAAAAGCCAAAAAATCCCTGTGTTAACTCTGATTTTAACAAACTTCAAAATCGATCACGACAACTTCAGTCCACTTTGTCCAAATCAATCATTCATCCCACCCTGCCCCACCTCTACCACTACCTCAACATCTCCCTTCCTTTTGTTAGAATAAAATTATTTAATAAAGCTTTAGACCTTCATCTATTATATTTAATTAATTTTGGATTTGATATTTAATCCTATAACTTATATATAATTATATGATTAATATTCATTATTATATTGTAAATCTCATTTATAACTCATTAACAGTATCATTATTATTTTTTGTTTTTTAAAACATTATCATTTGTATTACAATTAATATGAAGTTAAATTGTGAGTTACAATAATATATAGAGAGGCCAAATGTACACAAGAAGAAAACTCATATTCACATACTGCACAAGTGTACATGATAGGATATATTGTTATGAGATTTTGGAAGTTTTATCTTAGAGTCATATTGAGCTATTAATACATGTAGAAATAGAAGTAAATATTTTCGACTCTATGAAGTGTTCTTATATCTCTTATTTTTTTTATGTAATTAGTTGTTATTGAATTATATTTATTAATTTCATTACTTGATTTTTATTTTCTAAAAAATATATAATCAATTAGTGTTCTAAAAAGCGTAAAGCGTAGCTAGATGTGGAAGCTGAGCTTCAAACTTTTTGGACCTAAGCGAGACTTAGGCGAGTGAGAGATAAAGGCAAGGTGAAGGCAAAGCGTGATGAATGGCTAGGCGTAGAAGCCGAGCCTCAAGTTTAGGCAAAGCTTAGACGCCGCCTATGCAGACTTTTTAGAACAGTGACACAAATCATGTTTTAACCAACGTCTCTTCATTATCGAACTAAATTTAGAAAGATTTTGTGATTGGCAGATGAAAAGATCATAGCATTAGGCAGTCTTCAATTGTGACCAGAAACCAATTTTAAATTGAAAATGTATTATTATGAGACATGTGGCATGTTGCTACCAACAATTGATTCTGGAGATCAATGTCAAGCAATGTAGGACAAACATACTTTTCCTTAGTCTTTGATACAATGAACCTTTGTCGAATAAGTTGGTCCAAACCCAAACCTAGAGCAAGAGATAGGCGATACGAATGTTCTAGTAGCGGGTGTCGGTTTCTGGAAGTGGAATCAATTTCATCCCAACAAGGCAAAACTTGATCTATATACTAAATGACACCTTCATACAATCCACTTTACGTAATTTATCTAAATCTCTGTTTGGTTTTGTTAAAAAAATGATAAAAATTTGAGTAAAATTCAATAATTAATTTTAATTACACATAAAAACGCACTAAATGTTATTAAGATTTTTGACAGAATTATTTTCTACCCTACTTTGGCTTAATACATACAGATATCAATTTAAATTTCAAGAAAAATTAATAAATTAATTAAGTAGGAATAACAATGAAATTAATTTAATGCGCAATTAGGGTAGCAACTTTTTTCTTGGTTTAAAGTATTATTTGTTTTTTTCTTGTTTGAATGAAAAGTTTGTTGTTTATGTCATTTTTTATGATAAACGGTAAGAGTATAATAAATAAATCAATATAAAATTGGAAAATCTATTTAAGTGGCAGAATAAACTAATATCATATGTTCACCTTTCAAGAAATTGAAATCTAGTTTATGTGGTTATTATAGTGAATAAAATAAAATAAACATTAATAGTTCAAATTGATAAAATATAGTCCAAAATTCAAAGAATATTCAACTGTAGTGATGAAAATGTTGGGAAAATTGTCCAAAATGGAGCCAAAAAAAAAAAGTATATTTTTTAAAGAAAAATGTCTAACAACTGAAAATGAAAGAAAATTTTGTAAAATATTGCAATCATCCATCATGTATTAAAGTAGTTAATTTGCTCTTGTAGTACATGACATAGAGGAAATATTTTATGTCTAGCATATTAGGATTTTCCTGCTCTCTTTGTAGTATGCAGAAAGGGAATAATAATTGTGAGCATGGTAAAACTTACATGATTATTCTTCATATGATGCTTAAGAGTTCTGGTGAGCAAGAATTCTATATTATCATAATAATTTTTTATATAGTAGAGTCTTATTGTTTTTGACATTCAGTGATTTTTTTTTTTTTTTATTTCAGAGTTTTCCACATGCCTTAGTTTTGTTTTCTCCATATATTTTACTTTTCTTTCATCCTAAAATATCTCTCAATAAGGTGTTCAAAAATAGCTAGTAGAAATCATAGATAATTTTTTTTGGATAAATAGCAGTAGAGTCCCAAATTTTTAATGAGCACATCGGTATGTAATCTTTAAAAAACATGCAAACAATGTCGTTCTATTAGGAAAATCATTAATTTGATTATTAAATGCTCATTTTTCTTAAAATAACCAATCTATTTTTTTTTTTTTTAAACTAAAACAATAAAATTAAAAAAGAAACACAAAAAAGATAGGGGTATTTTCTTAAAAGGCCTAGTCAAACAACTCAAGTCTTTTTGAGCCCTAATTTATTCTTCATATCTTTTTAAAGCCTCTTTTGTGGAAAAAGTCTATAATACCCTTACTATATTTTTATAATAACCGAAATACTATTGACACCAAAGATCCAAAAATCCTCAGCGTTGATCTCACTCCGTTAACAATGTGAAGTTGCTAAATTGAAGAAACCCTACTCTCTCCAATTTCTCCACTGTAATCTTGAGTTTCTTTCTTCATTTTATGTGGGCGAAAAGAAAGACTTGCCACTATTTGTTGTTGCCGCAGGGAGAATTACTTTTCACTCCATTTGTTGTTACAAATTCGTCATTGATAATATTTTCTCCTCTCTTTCATTATTTCATATGTACATGCCATTCTTTTGTGTCTGTTCGAAATGGGTGTTGAGAAATGTTATTCATCTGAAATAGTAGAATTGAGGAAGAAGCTATATTAGCTGTGCTTTTTGGAACATTTGAAACTACTGTGGAACGTTTTAAACTAAACGACGGTGGTTGTTATAAGATGACCATCGGTTGTTTTAAACAAAGAAACACATTTTGAAATACAATATTTGATTTTTTGAGAAACAATGTTTTTTGAAGATTAAGTAATCAAAGTTTTAATGAATTGCAGGAATGGAGTCACCATTATGGATCGTTGTATTTTATTTTGGTGAGTTTGTTAAGGATAATCAGGGAAAGTGAAATTGGAAACGGATTGATAGTCATGTTGTGGATGGACTTGAAATTGTTACTGAGATTTCATATAAAGAGATGTATGGTAAACTATTGGACCTGTGCAACGTTGACTCTTCCTTGCATAAATTGGAGATGATGTTTCTTCTACCTGGTCATACAATGTTTGCGGAGCCAATCCAGATTACATTAAACAAACTTCGTGGAGAGTTTTCCAAGAGGCATAAATGTAACAGGTGCGGAGCAACCGGACACAACTGTCTAAGATGTAGACACCAGATTTCAATTGGTGACAGTAGAGCAAAAAAGTAGTGCAGGTCTATGATTTTTTTAATTTTTTTCTATGAACAACAAATGTGAACGTAATATATTTGATTTATCGTTAAATTGAATGCAGATGTTGTGTTTATGTTGTTTATCTTTATTTTGGACTGCAGATGTTGTGTTTTTTAGCTGCTTACTATCCCTTCTGTATGTAAAAAATAATATAACAACACCAGTCATTTTAAACAACCATCGACCTTTAGTACATAACAAATTGTGTTGTTTTGAACGACCCTAGACGTTTTTGGTAAAGTTGACGAACAAATGAATTGAACATGTTGTGAAACGTATACTATTATTGAAAACCATGAACGACGTTTAGTGTGTTAATATAGACAAACTTAACAAGTACAGCTGTTTTAAACAACCAATAACGTTTAATATAGAATGACAGTTGTTTTTAAACAACCACCGACGTTTAGTATATAACGACTACAGTTGTTTTAAACGTCTATAGAAGTTTTTCAAAAAAAAAAAAAGAACCCTTCAATGATGTACAATCAATTGTCTATTACTTCGATCGTCGAACTCGATCGTGTTGATAATATAGTTATATATTACTTCAATCGTCGAACTCGATCGTGTCGATCATATAGTTGTACATTACTTTGATCGTCGAACTAATTTAGAGTTGTTGTCAAATTAATTTCAAAATTAGGGGTTATTTGTGTAGTTGTTTCAGAAAGGGTATGTTTGGTAAAGTTGATTTTGAACTTAGGGTTTTTTTTAGGTAAAATCACATTATCTCAATGCTTGGAAAGTTGTGGGTTCCAAACATTTGTTGACATTCTTGTAAGAAAGTTGTCCCAAACACACTTTTATGATGAACGACAGTGACTGGTCTACAATATTCTCAGTTGTACAAGTTTACAACCTACAGATAGGAACTGCTCTACGGATGATCAAATTAATGATGACTTGAATCCCATGACAACGATTTTTCCTATGCTTCTGAAGAAAATCAACATTGTCATCAATGCTCTAGCAATAGAACGGATAACGACAACCTTGAAACAATCCAACTCGTAAGTTTCATATGACATTAAGCAACTACTCAACTGCGATCATCTATTTTAATTTGCACTATTAATTTCCAACTTCGAAATTGTGTTGCATGGGTGATTGTGGTGTTTACGCCATCAAATACATAAAATTCTTGAGTATCAGCAGACAAGCAGAGCTAGTTAACGGATTCCACAAGCGGAAGTGGAGGAGAAAACTGGCTGTTGAATTATACACCCTTGATTGTACCCCATCAAAATAATTTCTTATTTATTTTGATCTATTTTTTGCTCTGTTTAATGATGTTGATATCAGGGTAGGACAGTTGCAAACGTTGTTTAAGATGTAAATTTTATGTTGATAACATACTGAAACGACTGTAGTAGTTTATAAACGATGGCGGTAGTTTTAGAATAACAATAGTAGTTCAAAAACATGTGTTGTTGTTTTAAAACTCCTCAATGCGTTTTAAACACCAATACTTGTTTTAGACTTTTGTGAACTAACTTTGGCAGATCATTTTGTAAGTTTTATGTACTTATGAGATTACAACTTTTGTTGGTTAATTAATATTGTGTTTGGGATTCAATTTGTCAATGAGATTCTACATAATTTTTATTTTACGTTATATCACGTGTTTATTGTCATTACACATTTTTCACTACGACCATAATTGTGTGAAACTTTAATAAGAAATTGATGTTACTATTATCATTGAAAACTGATAATACATCCATTCAAACAAAAATGTAAAACAAAACTAAAATTTCATCGATGCCAAAATACTTTAAAAAAAATAAAAATACAATACAACAAAACCAACGTAAACATAATTTCTTCAAAACAATAAAAAAAGAAAAATTGTAACAACCATTCCAATCAAACTTCACAAACGACCAACACAAGTCATCTTCTCCCTGACTGCTTAATCCCCTTCCTCTAAACCCGACTGCTCAATCTTGTCCTCTATGCCATCAATCTTCAAATAGCGAACGTAGACTTCATTAAAATACTCATAAGGGTACAAAAACATGTCAAACAAAGCTTCTACTTTCCAATGTACAACAATATTTGGTGGGTATTCCTGAACTTTCCATTGACGTTCATGCTTATCAGAAAAGACATCAAATATGCGCTCGTCTAACTGCACCTTAACTATAGCCAGTGAAATATGGGGGTTGAAGAAAAAAAATATCAAAATGAACCCTAACACCAATGGACACTCTTATACCACATTGTCAAGGCGGTTTTCATGTGCGAGAGATGGACAAATTATGTAGCATTGAAATAATTCTGGTGCCTCCGTGTAAGCAAACGGAGTTGATGCTCCCTGGGGTTGAATTGGTTAGAGAAGAGGTTTGTTACTTGCCATCGGTACGATAGAAGTAGACCACAAGAAAATACCAATAGTAGCAAGTAATGATAAAATAATTGGAAAACATGCGTAACTTATAGCACATAATAGAGTATACAAAGAGTCATTAACATAGCAAGAAGGGAAAAAGCCCCAGTCTCAGGATGATCAATCGAATTATTCTTTACCAAAAAATTTTAACACAACGGGAATGTGAAAAGCTTTAGTGTCTCATTGGCGATTCGATTTATTTTACTGTCATATGTTCAATTCGATTTATTTACTGCCATATGTTTAGATGTTAAAAAATTAGCATGGTCGTTCTAAAACGACGACTGTCGTTCCATGACGAATTGATGCAGTTTCACAGATCGTTCTACACATCTGGGTTTTCCATAAACCACACATTCAACAGATATCCAGCATCAGAGGCAATTGCATATAGCTAACATTACTCATGAAGTTCTGACTTAGATCATCGGTAAACAGTAAAAAAAATAAAAACTTTACATAGCTTCTGGAAAAATCAATAACAAATAAAGAGTGTACATCAACCATACAAATTAGTATTTCATTCTTCTCTACGCCTCGAGGATTCACGAAAATATTGTCGAATTTGAACATTAATGCCGTTGCAATTTTTCCTCTTCTTTGAATGGGCCTAACGTCGTGAGGAAAGACGGACATTAAGTGGATGGAGATGAAAGATAGGAATTAAAATCAAGTTGAAAGTAGGGGTAAAATGGAAAAACACAAACTAAACAATTTCTTCTTCTTCTTTTTTTTTTTTTTTTGCCTTAATTCTGGTCAAAGGCCTCAAAAGTCTATTGATTCTTTTGAAAGGCCATTTGAGGTGATTCCCACAAAAAGATAAGAAGATCAAACCAAAAATTTGCAACCAATATCTCGCCAGCCCCATTTTTCTCAATTTAAACCATACCTACACCTTTCTCTCTCTAATAGCTCTACAACCAGAAGGACAGGAAGTTAGGCTGGCCACCAGCAACCAACCAACCAGTGCTATTTACTGAAAAAAATGGAAAAATTCTCACTCCACCCATGGCCAAAAGGGGAAAATTTTCACCTCCCCAACTAACCCCACGCAACTCCAACCCAAAAGTGCCACCAACCGCCACCCACCAATGTAATTTTCTATTCAGTGTAATTATATGTTTTGCTATTTCGCACCATAGCCTCTCTATTTCTTGCTTAACACCATTTCAAATCTATTTTGAAAGTGGAGTGAGTTGGTGTAGACTGCACTGGCCGGTGCTGTGGAGATGGAAATAGAATTATTGGATTGATTAATTAGTCGAAAATTTCGCTGATATTTTTTTATTTACAAATATGGGAAGAGGTGGTGAGGTGGATATGTAAAAGTAGCAATGAGAACAAGGTGGGGGAGAGTGGCAGTGGTGGGGCAAAGTTTTTTAAAGGTTAGGACATGGGTACTAGAAATTGTAGGTTGAAGATCCCACCGTCACCAGATTCAAATGTTTGAGACCTCTAGTATTATTTACCTTAAATTTTTTTTATCAATCAATAAATAATTAGATTCGCATTATATCTATTCAAAATTCTTCATATAGAGGTTTAACTGAATTATCCTTATGGCGTGATTAATTCCAAAATATCTAGATGGACTGCAACTGTTTTGAATCTACGTTTATTAATCTTCGTGTTTCAAACTCCCAAATCTTCTTTGATATTCTTCAAGTCACTGACTGCCAGGTAATTGGACACCAATAAACTAAATTTAGAATCTAGAACTAGACTAACTTCTTGACTACAATCACACAAGATGAATGAGAAAAAATAATTTCTCTATCTCTCTCTCTCAGTATTGGTGTTGTCCAGAGCAGTTCCTTAGCCCTGGTCGACCATCCCAAGGTAAACTCATAGGGTTTGTTTTTCCTTGTCATGTTATGACTAGAAATCCTGCTTTGCCATTTTTGCATGTGCAGTTCTGAACTTTCATAACTAGTACAATTATGTCCAGAAATTTTATAAAGCTATCAAAAGGACTTGATCGAACGTGTATAATTGAAGCTCCATTATTAAGCCACATTCATGCCAATCTAGGATCTTAGAGTGTAATTATTAGTTTTCGGTCACTTCATTAATGGGGAAAAATTGCACCCTCAAATTATATAAAATCATGGTAAATGTTATGAAATTAAAAGAATAAGAGACAAATATAAGAGATGGAAATGAATTGTATAAATTTATTATAATTATGGACCCATATTTATAGAGTTCCAAAAAGAATTACAAAATAATTTAAATACAGGCAAATAAGGCTTTTCTAATTATCATGATAAGACTAAGTAATCATCAATAATTAACCCATAATTTTACAACACTCTATATTTGACTATTTCTACAATAACTACTGTTAAAAAAAATTGTTTCACGAAAATCCAGTGGGACAAAATTTCAAACAAAAGGAAAAAATATTACAGTTAATTATTCAAATTTTGGAGTATTAAGAAAATATTGTCTCATTAAAACATTGCCATGAAAACCCAATAAGACAAAACATGGACTAAATAAAACGAGTACAGCTACTCCATTGATGTTAATCAATGAAGATCTTTAAGTCGACGCATCCTAATCTCATGCACCAATTTCTTAAATGTAGATGTTGGCAATGTTTTAGTGAATAAGTCAGTCAAATTGTCACTTGAGCAAATTTGTTTAACATCGATGTTACTATTCTTCTAAAGCTAATGTGTATAGAAGAATTTTGGAGAAATATGTTTTGTCATATTCCCTTTGATGAAGTCTCATTTGAGTTGTGCAATACAATTTGTATTGTTTTTATACAATACTGTTGGATTATCGTTTGTTGAAACTAATCTGAATGTTTCTTTGATATGATGGGTCATATTTCTTCAGCATGTACATTATCGACTTGCTTCGTAGATTATAATAATTTCAGAATGAATTGAAGATGTTTCTGTCAAAGTTTGCTTCACAAATCTACATGATATAGTCGTTCCTCTATGTGTAAACACATATCATATTTGTGATTTAGCTTTATGTTGATTGAATAGATAACATGTACCTACATATCTAACTAAAGAAGATCCTAATTTTTGTGAATAAAATAATCTCAAGTCAATAGTACCTTTTAGGTAACGAAAAATATGTTTAACATCATTTCAATGTCTCTGAGTGGGTGCAAAACTATATCATACAATGAGATTTACAAAAATAGCTATGTTCAGTCGAGTACAATTTGCAAGAAACGCTAATACTCCAATTGCACTTAAGTATGGTATTTCAAGTCCAGGAATTTTTTTTCCCATCATCAAGTGGGAAAAATGGATCTTTTTCACATCAAGTGATCAAACGAACATAGGCGATGCCAATTGATGTGCTTTATCCATATAAAATTGTTTTAAAACATTTTATGTATAATAAGATTAAAGAATAAATAATCCTTCTGAGAAATGTTTATTTTGCAATCCAATACATAATTTTGTTTTTCCCAAATTTTTTATCTCAAATTTATTTTCTAAATAATCTGCAGTTTTGTTGAGCTCTTTAAGAGTTCATATAAGATTTAAAAATCATCAACATAAACTGTCACAATTGCAAATCCAATATATGTTTCCTTTATGAAAACACATGGGCATATATCGTCGTTTTTATAATGTTCTTTCAACAAATATTTGCTAAAGTGATTATACCACATTTTCTCAGAGTGTTTTAATCCATATAACGATCTTTGCAGTTTCATTAAGAACATAGTTCTGGGGAATTAATCATTTGCTTTATGCACATTAAATCTTTCAGGGATCTTCGTGTATATGTCACTATCAAATGAACCATATAGATAATCAGTTACTATGTCCATAAGGCGCATATCGAGCATTTGTAACACAATCAAACTTATTAAAAATCTAAAATGTGATGGTGTCCATTACGGGTGAATATGTTTCTTCATACTCCATCATGTCTTTGTGAGAAATCTTGGGCAACGAGTTGGGTTTTGTGTCTAATAATTTCATTGTGTTCATTCATCTTTCTTACAAAGACTCATTTATATCCTACTTGAATTACATATTCAAGAGTTCGAACTACATGTCCAAATACTTTATGTTTTTCTAAAGAATTCAACTCTGCTTGTATGACTTCTTTCCATTTTAGCCAATCATTTCTATTTTGACAATCTGTAATAGATTGTGTTTCAGAATTCTCATTTTTCAAGATATCAAGTGTTGCATTATAGACGAAGATATTGTCCATTAAAATATTATTTCTTTCCCATAATTTATGAAATAATAAATAATTTATTGAAATCTCACTATTTTCGAACACTTGTGGTTATATAGAAATCACAATATTTGATTGATCAATCTTTTCCATTATTATTTCATTTAAAGTTTTTAGTAGGTTTTTCTCTTGTACTTTTTTTCTTTCGAGCTACAGAATCTTTGGCAGCAATTGGTCGACACGCTTCTGGCGTATTTGACATTCATTTTCTATAGTAGATTGTCCTACAGAGACATCAATTTTTGCAAGAGTATTTTCTGTTGGTACATTTGACTTTGTTACTTTTTTTGTATCAACTTAGGTAATTGGGTTGTAGCTCTTTGTAAGTGAATAATTTTCTCAACCTCTTGCTCATATTGATTACTACGGAAATTGAAATGAGATAGAGTTTTTCCATTCTAATAAATTTTACCTTGTTTTTCAGAGTTTTGCCCCTCCCAAAGTTGGAAAAGTCATTTCATCAAAATGATAATCTGTAAAACGTGCAGTAAATAAATTATTCGATAAAGGTTCAAGGTACCTTTTATAAATGGTGAATCAAAACCAACATAAATTAAAAGTATTCATTAGGGACCCATTTTGGTACGTTGTGGGGATGAAATTGGAACTTGGACAGCACAACCAAAAACTCGTATATGAAAATATTAAGTTCGTGGCCAAATGTAAATTCTAAAGGTGTGAGTATTCATAATACATAGTTGGTCTTATACGAACCAATGACGCAGCATGTAATATAGCATGGCTCCAAATAGAAGTTAGAGATTTATTTTCATAAGTAATGTCTTAGCAATATATTGAAAACGTTTGATAAATGTCTCTGTTAAAATATTTTGTGTATAAGCATGTGCATTCGAATTTTCAATGAAAATCTTGATTGACATACAATAATCATTAAATCATCTAAACTCACAAGCCTTATCGAGACGTATTGTCTTGATTTATTAATCAGAAAATTGAGCTCGTAATTTTATGATTTGAGTAAGTAGTCTAGCAAAAATTATATTTCTATTAGAAAGTAAGAAGACATATGACCATCTACTAGAACAATCAACTAATATCATAAAATAACAAAATGGTCCACATGATGGGTATATCGGCCCACATATATCTCAATGAATTCTTTCTAAGAAAGTTGGAGATTCAACATGAACATTTATAGTAGATGGTCTAATGACTAACTTACCTTGTGAACAAGTAATACATGGATAATTATCAGGTAAAAAAATCTTCTAGTTCTTTAGAGGATGTCCATGTAAGTTATTAATTATTTGGCGCATCATTATTGTCCCCGAGTGTCCAAGTCAATCATGTCAAAAAAAATTTGGTTTAACGAACTTCGGGTTCGTGACATTGTTTGATTCAATTATTGTTATTAATGTATACATGCCAGATGAGAGTACCACGAGTTTTTTTATCTGCTTTTGGCCAGATACAACAAAAGTTATGCAAATATATTAATTGTTATTTTCTTGCATCGTCTCAATGTGGTATCCATTGATGTGGATATCTTTAAAACTAAACAAATTTCTTCTGTATTTACTAGAATAAAGTGGATCATCGATACACAATTTTTTATTATTTTTTAATATAACACTAGCTTTTCCAGAGCCTTCAAAGATATTCGATACATCTCATATCATATTTACATTATTTTATGCTAATATTAAGGGCTTGTTCGGTAGAGTTTTTTTGGAGAAAAAATGGATTTTTTTGGCTACTTTTTGACTTTTTGACTTTTTTTATAGTGTAAAAAGGGTTGAAAAGTCAAAAATTGTAGGCAAAAAAATATATTTTTTGGGAAAAAAACTCTACCGAACATGCTCTAAGTTCAAAAAATATTTTTGTTTTGAAGAATTTTATGAGTAGTTGCACTATCAACTAAACACATATCATGACAATTCATTATGAATCTATAAATATGACCAAATAGATATTTAAATTGTTTTTGGGTTGATTATTCTTTATTCATTCTTTCTAATATTTTAATGCTTGATCACCATTAGAATGTTTTGTGATCTTTATTGAAGTCGAGAGATTCAATATGGATAAGCACGCGGTTTTGAACAACATTGGGTCTAATAATAGATAGAAATCACTATTATGCCTTATGAAATTCATTTATGTGTTGTTGAGATTTTAATGCATATTTTTGTGTTCGAAACTTAATTAGAGATAATTAGGTTCGCATATCGATATAGAATTGATTGACCATCGAGAGAGGCTTTTGATTATTATAGGATCACCGATTTTTAATATAGAATAATTATAAGCTAAATCGATTAAATAGATAATTGATTAAGGAACGTGTAGGTGAATTGATTAAGGAACGTGTAGTGTCAATAAAACTTGAATCGTTCTCAATAATTTATTTTGTTTGCTTGATAATTTAGATTTAATTAAATAAGTAGAATAATTTTGGAATTAAAATCAAAACGAATATGTGTTCTTTACATTGTTAAAACTCGAACTATAAATTAATTGGTTAATTGATAATTAGTCCTCATGGGTTCGACACATTTCACATTACTTTATTACTTGTTAATAATCCGTCCACTTGCGGGATTAAAATCACACAACATTTATCTAAGTATCATGATAAGACTAAGTAGTCATCAATAATTATCCTATAATTTTAAAACAGCAACAATATTATTTAAAGTCCTTGCAATTACATCCTCTTGACTTCTCATCTTAATGTCTTATCCCGCTAGAGAGTAAATAATTAGATTTGGATTAAAATAACCGTTTCGCTTTCTAACTATTTTCTCACTTAATTTCACATTTTCTTTAACAATTTTTTTTTGTGATCGAATCACATAATTGATTTAGTCATTGCTAAATATGGAGCTCAATTTTAAAATGTCTCTGATGAAAATATTTAAGTAGACTCACTCACCCATGTAACTGGGTAACATTTTACAAACGTGAATACGTGCTTACAACTTCACTTACCCCAAGTCCTCAACATACAATTGATTTCACTCGTTGGTACATTAAAAGACAATTTTACGAATAGCTACCACTATCCCAGTACGAATTAAGTTAATCTATAAGACAATCACGTATAGTTTAATTATTTGCATGATCAAGGTATAGAAATTAAACTATAAAATTGGTCATGTCCAATAAACTTGGGAGTGGAATAGTGCATTACTCCCGAAGTCCATTCGCCATGATCAAGGCAAATCATGTACCTCAATTGGTATAGTAACATACCCTACATCCTTGTTAGAATAAAATGTCGACTTTTATTCATCCGTTTAAGAAAAATCAATTCTCGGTCTAACACATGAGTCATTTCGATCTGTACTTCTCTACGCAAGCATCTAAGTTATGTTACCACAAAGTAATCGAAGGCACTTAATTGCATACTAAGTAATCATAAATGCAATAAACATTAAAATGACAAAAAAAAAATAAATAAACAATTTTTATTTAACGATAAATCAGAATGTCAAATATTACAGTGTAGTCCTAACATTATTGGGCACTGTCCCAACATAAAGATCTTGTGGGAGAATAGTTGAATTAGTGTCAATTCCTAACATAAAATAAACAAAAAAAAAAATGCATAAATATGGAAAAGTTACAGTGGCGTCCCTTAACTATAAAATTCGTGTAAATGGTGGTTTCCAACCAATTTGGTATTTATGTCTCTAACGTTTAATTTTGTAGCACCTTGAAGATTATGCCATTTTGTATTATAATAAAACAATCGTAAGCATTGCTCAACTACAAAACATACAATTTAAAAAATAGAATCAATATAATTAGATTGCTCTCATACAAGATGTTGAAAAATAGCTTGTAGAAATCATAGATAAAAAACTTTTTATCAACAGTTTGCAAATCTAGGATTTGACTAAATAATTAGATTTACATTATAACTATTCTAAATTAATCACATAGGGTTTAGTTGAATTACTCTTGTTAGCATGATTAATTCTGACTCTATACTTCTGGCTACAATGCAACTGCTTCCAATATAAGTTCTTGAATCTTCCAGCTTTAAACCTCCAAGTCTTATTTGGTATTCTTCAAAGTACTGACTAGAGGGGTGAGTAAATAACGACCACTAACTTTCTCCTACAAGTACTTTAGTTCAGGAGTTATTCTGTGTTTCGTTAGAATACATACTGTCTACTAGGAATTGAGCTCCAACGTGAATCTACATGAGTATAAATGCAATATTATACAAGTCGAAGGCTTCACATTTAATTCGAGTAGAATGGACAACATCTCGTCTCATTTCAAAAGCAACATGAAGATCAACCAACATATTTCACATAAGATACCTCTTACCCACATATTGAATAAAGATACATAAGCAAATTTCACTTAAGTAAAGAACATCACATAGGCATAAATATACCATATTGCATGTAAGGAACGTAAACATATTTCACTCACATATGTTCTTGTATTTACTCAAAACTTAACCTTTCATATATAATAAATCAACTCAAACATATAAATACACTCCACATATGCATAAAGTACCCTATTGCATGGAGGTCAAGTAGATATATTTTACTCAGAACTTAAGTTCTAGTGGTAAATCAAGTACAACATACAAATATACTTCATTAGGGATCGGAATCCCTTTACATTTAAGGTAGTAACCATTTATCATAAAGTAGAGGTCTTGAGTTTGAATCGCTAGGGACACGAATCAAATTCACATTGGAGCCAATCTTGTGGACAATATGTAAGATAATGATGCATGGAATAACGCTTGAGCAAAAGAATTGTAGAGAAAAGTCTTGGTCTTGGTCATTACATAGTGGGCACCAAGGAACAAAAACTAGAATCTAGATTTGGACAAACTTTTAGACTGAAATCACACAAGGCAAACAAGAAAACTCAATTTCTCTGTGTGTGTTTGTTGATCACGATAATTCCCTAGGTCTTTGTTTTCCCTTTCATGTTCTATCCAGAATTCTTATTTTGTTATTTTTACACGTGATCAGTAGTGCAATTAAATCGAAGACTTTTAAAGATGCTATCAAAAGGGAATCGAGAAGACCTATATACTTTAAGCTCTAATAGTAAGCCACAATCAGGTCGATCTAGGACTTTAAATTATAATTATTAGTTTCCGCTCACTTCACTAAGAGTGAAAAAAATACACTCTCAATTTATATAAAATTACAAAAGAAATATTTGTATATTCCCTACAATTACATCACCTAGACTTGCCCTCCTAATGTCTTATCTCTGTCGAACAACGAATCGGGGTTAAAATAACTATTTTACCATTCTAATTATTTTCTCACTCAAGCTCGTATTTTCTTCAACACTAGCTTTGTGATTGTTGGATAATCCGTTTTTTACATTATTGAAGAATCTGGTTTTTGGCATACTTAATTATAATTTATTTATTGATATGAGCCAATTAGGATTCAATGATTATCTAGTAGTTGTTTGAAAATTGGAAACCGTAATGCTATATTTATCTCAATCTATTTAACAGTTTTAGTTATTCTAAAACTCTTATCCCTTATCAGATAAAATAAGTGATTAAGTAAATTGCATGTTTAAGCATTCTAATTAAACTAGGTTTCTAAGTAGATAAAATATTGAACTATTATATTTTTATTTATCTACTTAAATGAAAATAAATAACTAGATTTATTTTCATATTCTTGTGATATCTCACCTTATCTTTTATAAAGTCTATTTAAACTTAAAAACTTCTAAGTCATTAAGCTTAGATAAACTTCTTGTGTTATAAATAAGACATGTGGTATTCCAAAAATGCTATGGACTTTGAAAGTAAAGATACTCAAGCATCTAAGAGCAAATCATTTATGAGTTGAGAGTTCAAAGAAATATTCAAAAGTCATATCCCGATCAAAATTCTATTTTTGAGAACGACTCTGAGAAACTGAGCGTAGAAGAAATCCATTGTGAGAGAGAACGGCATTACGGCGGCAAGATAAGGACTGAGTCTTTATTCTGATTTGTAGAAACAATCCGGAGACACTCGTGGAATTGACCAAGATCAAGACCGAAGTACTTGACTGCATTCCTTGACTAGTTGAAGAAGATATAAAATAGGGAAGTTTTATTATTGTTTTTAACTAAGTTTTAATTTTTGTAAATTGCTGATAAAGTTTTAGATTAGGTCTAAAATTATAATTTCAAAAAGCTGAGACATGTGTAACTTGTTCTAAAATAGTGAATTTATTGCATGGGGGCCCGTGGATATTTCCCTTAGAGGTTTACCATGCTATATCTGGTGTTAATCAATATTTTAATCGTCTTATATAATAACTATCTCGAAACTGCAAAAACGTTCAGTAAAATGTTATGACGTTCAACAAACTTTCATCAACATCAGAATATTAAAGTGAACGTTGTGTTTTAAAAAAAAATATTTACAGACTTTCAGTAACAACCTATTCAACCCCCTTCTAAGTTGATTGTTACCTAGATTTAAAACTAACAATTGGTATCAAAGCGGGTTCACTTCTAGAAAGTGAGATCCTATGAATATAGGTATGGACAGTGCTTCTTTTTTACCACCAGTCTTGGATGGAACGAACTATAACTATTGGAAAATCCGTATGACTGTTTACATTCAAGCTCTAGATGAAAAATCATGGCATTCTATCATTAGAGGATGTAGTCCTCCCACTATCATTGAAAATGATATTGAAATAGAAAAACCATGTGAACAATGGGTTATTACTGATTTCAATAATGCTAGTTGGAATAGCAAAGCCTTGAATGCTATTTTTTGTTTTATAAATGCTAATCAATTCAGACTAATATCTAATTGCAGGATAGCAAAGGAAGCTTAGGAGATCTTACAAATCACACATGAAAGAACATCTAAGGTGAAATCATCTAAACTACAAATGCTCACCACAGAGTTTGAAAACCTATGCATGACAGACGATGAAGTATTTAAAGATTTTTATGATCGGCTGTATGACATATCAAATCAAGCACATTCTCTTGGAGAAAAATATTCAGAGTCAAAATTGGTCATAAAGGTCTTACGATCTTTACCAAATAAGTTTCACTCCAAGGTGACCGCAATTGAAGAAAACAAGGACATAGACGAAATCAAAATTGAAGAGTTGGTTAGGTCATTAATGACTTATAAACTAAATATTGGCACACGAAAGAAAGAAAAAGCTACATGCATAGCATTTCGAGTTGAGGAAGAAAAAGATGAATGCGATGATAGTGATTCAGATCTTGATATTGCATTAGTTACCAAACAGTTTGGAAATTTTTTGAAACGATCTCAAAGATATAAATCAACAAAAAATCAATGATCATACAGAAAGAAATATCCTGACCAAAATAGACAGAGTTCATCAAATCCTTTAAAGAAAATAGAAAATCGCATCTAGTGCCATACCTGTGAAGGATATGGTCACATTGCCTCTGAATGTGCTAACAATAAAAAGAAAACTTTTGGTAAAAAGGCCATGAATGTAACTTGGAGCGAGGACGAAGAATCAACCGATGATCAATCAGGAGATGGGGAAGTTTCTAATACTTAAGATATTTTATTTATAGCATGATTCTGAATTATCTGGTCTTTTTCATGAATGTTCTGACATAGAACCAAATGTTGGAGCTGATGACGTTACGGTTAACCTAAAGGCTTTAACTACTGTATCCACCAAAGAACAGAATTTCTCCAATGATAAAATAACTCATTTCAAAATATTGTTGGTTGATAAAAAAAAAAAAAACAATTGTGTGATTTGCAGGAAAAATTAAAACAAAGTAGGGAAGCAAACCAACAATTGACCATTGGAGTTGCTCGATTGAACGAGGTGCTGAGCTATGGGAGAACTACCAATATCAGACATGGGTTAGGATAGACTCAGCATGGAAAAGATCAAGAAGCAAAGAAAATCACATTTGTCAAAGGAACAGGTTCTGATATTCCAGATAACGTTCTGATGTCCACTAAATCTGTAATCAACAATCAGATGTTGAAAGAATCGAGAATTACAGAAATTGTTGACAAGGTAACCAAAGGTGAATCTAAGGATAACATACTCTCATCTCCTACTTGTCCAACATGTGGTAAGATAGAACAAAAGCATGCTAACATATCAAATCATCCACCTAAGCACAAGAAAACTATCTGGAGAACTATGATGAACTTGAGAAACCTTTTACCAAATAAAAAAGTCAAACTAAAATCCGACAAATATGATCGAAGAAAACTGACTTGAACTGTTATCTGGTTGATTTGGCAGTCCATGCATTTGTGACTAATTCTTGGTATTTCGATAGTGGATGCTCTAGGCATATGACAGGAAATCAATCACTCTTGTCTGATTTTAAAAACTATTTTGGGAGTCAAACCGTCACGTTTGGTGATGGTGTAAAAGGTAAAGTAATTGGGACTGGATCTAAATAATTAAAGGCTCACCACCTTTAACAAATGTTCTTCTTGTTGAAGGCCTAAAAGCAAACCTAATTAGTATGGGACAAATTTGTGATGATGATCTTACTGTTATTTTTAACCAAAAAACATACACGGTTGTAAACAGTAAAGATATCTGTTTGTTGACAGGAACTAGAGCTAGTGATAGATGCTATTTACTTTATCATAGTCTTTCATGTCTTGTAGCTAAAACTGATTCCACAGAACTATGGCATCAATGCTTGGAGCACCTTAATTACAAAGATCTATTAAGATTAAGCCAAGGTAATGCTGTAAGAGGAATACCAAAATTGAAGGACAAACTTGAAGGTAAATGTGGCCCATGTCAACTTGGTAAGTAAACTAGATGATCACATAAATAGAACAACTATCTGGCCACCTCAAATATCCTTGAATTAATACATATAGATCTAATGGGACCCATGCAAGTCGAAAGCATCGGTGGAAAAATGTACATTCTTGTGTGTATTGATGACTTCTCTAGATATATCTGGGTTAGCTTCTTAAAAGTAAAATCTGACACATTTGAAAGATTCAAAATTGTATATGCTAAACTGACCATTGAAAAGGATAACCATGGACAAAAAATTGGTAGAATTAGGAGTGACCATGGCAAAGAATTTGAGAATACTAGTTTTTCTGACTTCTGTGAAAATAATGGTATCTTTCATGAATTTTCAGCCCCTAAGACACCAGAACAAAATGGGGTAGTTGAAAGAAAAAATAGAACTCTTCAAGAAATGGCCAAGGTAATGCTGAACAATAGAAAATTACCTGTAAAATTGTGGGTTGAGGCAGTCAGTACTGCTTGTTATGTTTTGAACAGGGTTACCATTAGGACAAGTACATCTCAAACACCTTATGAAATTTGGAAATGCAGAAAACTTAATCTTAAGTATTTTCCCACTTTTGGTAGCAAATGTTATATCCTAAATGATCGTGAACAAATAGGAAAAATGGATCCTAAAAGTGATGAATGGATATTTTTGGGGTATTCTGAAAATAGTCGGGCTTACCGGGTCTACAACATGCATACTCAAAACATAATTGAATCAATAAATGTTGTAGTAGACGATACTAATGATTTTACTGAGTATTCATAGGAACAAGTCATTCAGACACTGTCAGAAAAATCTGAGGCAAGAAGCGAACATCAGAACATTGGAAAAGAAACTGACGCAACTCAAAACATTCTTTCAGACATTGCCAAAACTAATGCAAGTAAGCAGACAGAAGAAACAAAACAGAATAATACTAGAGCTGATAGTACACACATATTCGAAGATTAGAGCACCCGAAGGCAACCAGCTACCTGGATACAAAAAGCACACCCTACAACTAATGCCGTCGGGAATTGGGATAACGGTATGGTGACTCGAAGGAAAGCTTCAAATGAGATAAGTCATGTGTGTTATATTTCTCATGTTGAACCAAAAAATGTGAAAGGGCTTTAGAAGATGAATCATGGGTGTTAGCCATGCAAGAGGAACTTAACTAATTTGAAAGAAATAAGGTTTGGAATTTAGTCCCTCGACCAAATGATGCAAATGTGATAGGAACTAAGTGGGTTTATAAAAACAAATCTGATGAATATGGAACTATACTTAGGAACAAAGCCCGCTTAGTGGCCCAGGGATATAGTCAAATTGAAGGATTAGACTTTGAAGAAACATTTGCTCCTGTTGCTAGATTAGAGTCTATAAGTATTTTACTTGCTATTGCATGCCAAATGAAATTTAAACTATTTCAAATGGATGTCAAAAGTGCGTTTTTAAATGGCTATTTTAATGAGGAAGTTTATGTTGAACAACCTAAAAGTTTTGTAGATCCCCATTTTTCAAACCGTGTGTATAAACTTGAAAAAGCTATTTATGGTTTAAAACAAGCTCCACGAGCTTGGTATGAACGTCTAACTACTTATCTTATTGAAAAGGGGTACAAAAGAGGAGGAGTCGACAGAACTGTTTTTATCAAACACTTAAATGTTGGTATAATTGTTACTCAAATTTACGTCGATGACATTATTTTTGGCTCAACCTCAGAAAAACAATTTATTGATCTCATAAACTTAATGAAAAAGAAATTTGAGATGAGCATGGTAGGAGAACTAACATTTTTTCTTGGTTTGCAGGTTAAGCAAATAGGCAATGATATTTTCATATCTCAATCAAGATATGCAAAAAATCTTATCAAAAAATTTGGTCTTGATAACTCCAAACCAATGAGAACACCTATGGCCACAAATTTAAAAATCACCGAAGATGAAAATGGTACAAATGTTGATTCTAGTCTCTATCGCAGCATGATTGGAAGCTTATTATATTTGACTGCTAGTCAACTTGATATTGCTTTTAGTGTAGGAGTTTGTGCTAGATATCAAGCAAAACCAAAAGAGTCACATGTGGCTGCTGTAAAAAGAATAATTCGATATGTTCATGCCACTGTTGATTATGGTTTGCTTTACTCAAGTGATACTAACTCTCATTTAGCTGGTTTTAGTGATGCTGACAAGGCAAGTAATATTGATGATAGGAAAAGTACCACAGGAGGACGTTTCTATCTGGGAAACGATCTCATAGCCTGGCTTAGTAAAAAACAGAATTCCATCTCACTATCTACAGCCGAAGTAGAATACATCGCAGCAGGTAGTTGTTGTACACAATTATTATGGATGAAGCAAATGTTGGATGATTACGGTATCAAACAAAACTCTATCACTATGTTTTGCGATAATACTAGTGCCATAAGTTTATCAAAAAATCATGTTCAACATTCAAGAACGAAACACATAGATATTATGCACCATTTCATTAGAGATTTAGTAGAGAGTAAAATTATCACAATCAAACACATACGGACTGAAAATTAACTAGCTGACTTATTTACTAAAGCTCTGGATACTAATAGATTCAAAAATCTAAGAAAAGCTTTAGGGATATGTATCCTTGTCTAAATGTGTTGCTTTTGTTCATAAAAAAAAATAATAAAAAAAATTAAAAATATTAAAAATATATATAATAAAAATATTTTTATATATTTACACATATTCTTGAGTTAATTATGCAAGAAATACTGATTTTCCTATGTATTATTGCTTTTATCATAAAATTTAAAAATATAGTTTGAATCTCCGTATATCTCTTGTTTATGCACTTTATAGATGTCGAAATTGGGTTGATAATTTTCTGACAAATTATGTATTCTACCATCTGATTTACTGACTAAATATGGATTGAAGACTTGTGGTCAGTATCTATGTCTTTCGGCACCTTAATATTCTGTCCTGTTAAACAAGCTGGTATATTTGAAGGAGGGCTACTTTTCTCTGGATGATGAGAAGCCATCCTTGATAATATAAAAAAAATCATGAGCAAAGGGCTGCCGTCTTGAAAGTATGAAAGTCACTTCTTATATACTTAACTGGCTATGCAAACACAAAATAAATGTGTAAATTCTTCAAATTAAAGAAAAGAAAAGAAAAGAAAAGAAAAGGCCAGAGTTGAAAAAAAAATAAAAAAAAAATATTTCACTTACGCTTAGCAGGTCAAATATTTTCCTCATAAAAAGACAATTAAAGATGATGGTTGGTTTGAAACTCTATTCTATAAAAGGTTATGTGATTTAGAGGGTGGTGCTGATGTGTCTCGATATTATTGATCTTATTTTGATTATTTATTCACACACTATACTCCTCTTCATGATTAATATATGGGATTTTGAATTATATTAACAATTTTCTATGATCAGGACTAACTTGAAAGATGGTTAGGATTTCTTCAAAGTTGCTCATGAATTTTGCACTTATATTTAAAACAAAAAAAAACCATTATTTTTATTTTTATTTTATTAATTATTTGTTTATTTTTTTTTGCATTCAAATTATTTTCGAATTAGAAGTCTTGTTTTCATGTCCCACTTTAAAAAGTGTCCATTCTTAAAAATAGTCATTTCTTAAAAAGAGTTTATTTTCATTCATTTAGCAAATATGTTCTTATATCTTCTTCTTCCTCTTTTCTTTTCAAAACCCTAAACCCCAAATTTCACTTGTAAATTTCTTGATTTCTCTTGATATAACTTGATCTTGCAAGAGTGTTTAGGAAATAATCAATGGCAAGGTCAAAAACCACCACTCACCACCCACCACCCGGAGATTCGCTGTAGTCGTCGTGGCGCCGCCTCTGCAACAACCACAGCTGTTCCTCCGGCGTCCACACCACCACTGGCACCAATGGTTTCGCCTCCACCGTCTGCAGCACCTGCTTTGCTGCTGCCACTGGCTCCATCTTCTTCGATTCCTCAATCAACAGTCGCCGCCAGTGAAGTTCCTTCCACCGCCTCCATTCTCACGCAAGTCATGAGTCAGGGAGAGCTTGATGAGGACACGGGGTCTGATCATGGAACTGGGTCTCAATCTGGCAGTGAGTCTGAAGACAGTTCGAGGGAGTCTCCACAGACTGAGCATCTTGAAGAAGAACAACAAAAATTGGGCTCAGATTTTGCAGATGAAAATGTTGAAGAAGAAGAAAAGTCCACGAATGAGAAAGATGATAACTTAAGTGCTGACGAATCTGTCCCTGTCAGGCTCTCACGCGTACAGAAGGGCAAACAGAAAATTGAATGTTGCTGATATTCTCACTGAACATCAGAACGTTGGGCACCCATCCTCCGATGTTCCAACTTCAGCTACCCATCCTCAATTGTTTGAACAAAGCTTGCTCCGTAAAGGTAACCACGTCTTCACTCCTATAAATTACAAATTTGGGACTCTTGATGCACATGCTCAATTTCACAAATTTATTTTAAATCGGGATTTTGTGATGGAATTTAATGTCAAAGAGGATGTCCTTAGAGAGGCTGGTCTTGTTGAATTAATTGAGCATTGGGGTATACAAAAATTGTTGGGTTGGACTGGGAGACCTTGTAAAACATTGATCAAAGAATTCTTGGCTAATATTTCTCGACAGATTAAACACTCGGGTAATAATTTTAGGTGGTCAGTCTATGTTAGGGGTCGGCTAGTACCATTTAGTCCTTCCAATCTTCGTCGTTGGCTTGGATTATCACCCATTACTGAAGGAATGGATGGTGAATTTGAAGTAGCCACTGATACTTTGGCCTTAGAACTTACTGGAAATTCTTGGTCTACGGGAAAAATGACTGCCGCTTTGCTAACTCCTAAGTATAAAGTGCTTCACAAAATTGCCTTGCACAACATTGATCCAATCCAGCATAGGTCAAACATTGGGATGGATAAGGTTGAGTTTCTGTACAAACTGGGCACCCTCTACCCGTTGGATATTGCAACAATTATTTTTGACAAAATTGTGTTTGTGACGACCTGTCAAGCATACTCTAGGATGTTGCCTTTTCTTGGTTTACTTCATGCCTATCTCCAGCATCACAAAGTTCCTATACTTCAGGGTGACACTTTCACCGCACAAATTTCGGTCCTTCGTCCTTCAAAGAAAGTCACTAAGAGACCAACTCCTCCTGCATGACCAACCCTTTTTGAAGATCACACCAGTTCTCTTGAAACTCAGGTGAGGGATTTAACTTCTTTTGTCAATACACTATCTGATAATTTTGAGCGTCATCACAGATTCATAGGGTCTTTACTTGTGGCCTTGGCCGAGCGGATTGGAACTCATATTCTAGAAGAACATCAAGATGCTGCCATGAATCCTCTTCAAAATCCTGATATTAGTCTTGATGGCACTCAACATCCTGACATTGGTCTTGAGAATTCTCCACCTACTGACTTTGATGCTGACATATCTCCACATCAAGATGTTGCTCCTACGCTTTCGTCCACCAAGCGCAAGAAGAGAACCAGACTGGTGGTTCGAAAAAGAGGATCCGCAAGAGCACTTCATAGAGTGGGTAACACTAAGTATTTTGTGGTTGGTTATTTTCTCCATTTTGCTTTCGTTTTTGCTTTGGCCATTCTTTATTACAAAAAGAGGGAGTAGTAAGTAGTAGTACTTTACTTTAATATTTTTGCTTAATTAGGAATTGCTTTAAATTAAATTCCTTGCATTTGACTTCAGTAATTAGGATTTATTACCTTTAATGAATTTCATGTTCTTGAATCTAATTTGACTACTTTCTCACCTCAAAAACAACTTGATATAAGTTTTGTAATTAAGAGATGCCAAAGGGGGAGATTGTTGGAGAATCCGTTTTTGAGATTATTGAAGAATTCGGTTTTTGGCATATTTAATTATAATTTATTTATTGATATGAGCCAATTAGGATTCAATGATTATCTAGTAGTTATTTGAAAATTGAAAACTGTATTGCTATATTTATTTCAATCTATTTATCAGTTTTAGTTATTCTAAAAGTCTTGTCCCTTATCAGATAAAATAAGTGATTGAGTAAATTGAATGTTTAAGCATTTTAATTAAACTAGGTTTCTAAGTAGATAAGATATTGAAATATTATCTTTTTATTTATCTACTTAAATGAAAATAAATAACTAGATTTATTTTCATATTCTTGTGATATCTCACCTTATCTTTTATAAAGTCTATTTAAACTTAAAGACTTCTAAGTCATTAAGCTTAGATAAACTTCTTGTGTTATAAATAAGACAGGTAGTATTCCAAAAACGCTATGGACTTTGAAAGAAAAGATACTCAAGCATCTAAGAGCAAATCATTTATGAGTTGAGAGTTCAAAGAAATATTCAAAAGTCCTAACCCGATCAAAATTCTATTTTTGAGAACGGCTCTGAAAAACTGAGCGTACAAGAAATCCATTGTGAGAGAGAACGGCATTTCGGCGGCAAGATAAGGACTGGGTCCTTATTCCGATTTGTGGAAACAATCCGAGGACACTCGTGGAATGGACCAAGATCAAGACCAAAATACTTGACTGCATTCTTTGACTAGTTGAAGAAGATATTAAACAGGGGAGTTTTATTATTTTTCTTAACTAAGTTTCACTTTTTGTAAATTGCTGATAATGTTTTAGATTAGGTCTAAAATTGTAATTTCAAAAAACTGAGACGTGTGTAACCTGTTCTAAAATAGTGGATTTATTTACTCGTGGCATGGGGGTCCGTGGATGTTTCCCTTAGGGGTTTACCACACTATATCTGGTGTTAATCAATATTTTAATCGCCTTATGTAATAAATGTCTCGAAACTGCAAAAACGTTCAGTGAAATATTCTGACATTCAACAAACTTTCATCAACATCGAAACATTAAAGTGAACGTTGTGTTTTAAAAAAAAAATATATTTACAGACTTTCAGTAACAACCTATTCAACTAGGTTGAATGTTATCTAGATTTAAAACTAACAGTGATCAATCACAAAATTGGTTTGGCCTTCGCAAATACTTATTTCAAATTTAAACAATCTTAGAAGAAAAATACTTAAGCAGACTTATTTATCCATTGGACTCGGTGACGATTTCCAAACGCAAATATATGCTTACTACTTCGTTTGCCCTAAGTTCCAATGTATCGAGGTATTTGATCATATATATTGATCTCACTCATTGGTACATCAAAGACATTCGAGCTTACTAATAATAATCACTATCTTGTTTGGTAATCCATAAGGCAATCACGTGGTTCTGTCATTGTATAGAAATTAAACTACATACACTAGTCTCGTCCAATAAACTTTGAAGTTTACTAGTTTCATTACTCTCGAAGTACATTTTTCATAGTCAAGAAAAAATGCCTATTAACGTTTAAAAGCGTAAACAAATAAGCAATATTTATTTAACGACAAACCGAAATGTCAAATATTAAAGTGTTGTCCTAACACTATTGGACATGGACACATATCCCAATATAAAGAGTTTATGGACAGATAAAGGAATTGGTTTCAATTCTCAATAAAAGAATAAATATACAAAATGCATAAATATGGAAAAGTTAGAGCGGAGTCCCTGACTTATGAAATTTGTGTAAATGGGACTCCAACCAATCCAATTTGGTATTTATGTCTCTAACCTTTTATTTTGTCCACATTGAAGATTATGCCATTTTTGTGAAAAATAAAAATTAACTAAGCTTGTAAAGACTTTGATTGACATTTTTTAAGTGACTAATTTTATAAATTCTATTAATTTTTATCGATTTTATATATTTTAATAGACTTCCATAGACTTTTATAGATTTTTTTTTTTTAAAATTTTGGAAGACTTTTCTAGACTTTTACAAACGTTTATATACTTTTATTTTTTCAATTAAATCTTGAATATAAAATATAATATCCTACAATTAAAAAAAAGTTGTCGTAGGAAAAAAGTTTAGCAATAATTTATTTATTTTCATATTATTAAATTCATAAAACAAAATTTGAATTTAAAATGTTCTATTTATTTGCAACAAGTAAAATACCTCAAAAGTCAATTACATAAATTGTTATCTAACTTTCTTTTTTCTTTTGGGTAAGACTATTAACTTCCAAATGAATTGTGGATGAATTCAAAAAAAAATGTATGGTATGCGACTTCTTTTGAAAATATTTTCCAACAAAATGAATACAGAGAAAAATATTAATATTTTTTTTCATAAAGAATATTATCGTTAAAGGAAAAAGAAGAAAGATTTAAAAAAATAGTTAAGAGAATATTGTGAAAAAACAAAAAAATATTAATCTTTTTTTTCTAAGAAAAATTATTGATAATTAATCTTGACTCTAGAGTTCGTACAATGAAAAAGAAAAGAGAAATCTTGCATAAAGAAAAAAAAAATCATAAAATGAAAATATTTTTTTCTTGTTCTCACTCTTTCTCAAAAACTAGTTGTTGCAAAAATTATTCTTTAACTTGTCTGCCATAGTAGTAAAGAATCGTTTCTATTTTACCATTTGAATAGATCTTGCAAGTACAAAACACAATCTATTAATCAGAATTATTGTGGTCTTCTTTGCATCTTGGAAGCGGTCCATGGACAAATCATTTGCACATCATAATTTGGTGGACACAAAGTAAAGAAAGAAAAATTGACAAGATTTATTTGAAGTTAACAAATTTAACACAAATATGTATACTATCCACTAGATCCACTAGATCCACTAGATCCATTGTTGAACAAACTCCACGTGGTTCAAATCAGTCATCCATCTCAACCCACCCCCACTAACTATTTCACTATCAAACTGAAAATAGAAAGAGTATGTGATTGGGAAATGAAAAGAGGATGTCATTAGTTGGTCTTGGATTATGACTAGAAAGTCTTTATTAAATTGACTGGCTAGGCTTGAGAATGTAAATGAGACGTGGTGTTGCTACAGACAATTGATTTTGCAGACTAACATACTTTTGTATAGTCGATAATATTATGAACTTTTGTTGTGCCATCTCTCACGTCACTTTTAACTGGCATTCAACTCAATTAGATACTATCGTATAGTCTATAAAATTCTGCAGACCAACGTGTTACGGTCATAAATGATTGAGTACGTTGTTGTGAGAATAATATGATTACAAGTGTATAATATTGCAAATAAATAATAAAATAGATCTATTGAGTCCGTATTATCGTTCTCACGAAAACTATTTTATTTAGATATTAGTTAGATTAATTTTAATGCTAATTTATTTAAAACAATTTGAAATAATTTGATTTAAATATTTAAAGTAGAACTATGAATTTAAAGAAATAATATAAGAACGTATGTGAAAGCAAATAAAAAGAATTTAGAAAAGAATGATGGTTAAGCATTTGGACAAACGAATTCACTATAGTTGTCATCTCTAATTTCTCCTCTCAAGATTTATTCTTAATATTGTATTCGGTCGAATTCACGAATTTAACCTAATTTACATCTCTCGAGTTCAAATTAGTTCTATCTAATTAAGTTAACTTAGGCATTCATAATGGTCCTTAATTAGATGCATTAAATCGCCTAAGAATTCAATTCAGACCGCAGCAATAATAAAAGCGTATCTCTACCTTTTATCCAATTGTCGAATTTTAATACGTGATATAGATTAATAATTTACTTCTCAGTTTATTACAATCTACAAAATCAATGAAATAATGGCCAATTATTCAAAGTATTAAGAGAAGAAGTAAAATCAAATACTTAAACAATTTATAAATCAAAACTTGAAAGTCGAAATTAAAGAATTAAAACTAGGCTACATCGTTCATATAAACTTTAAATCTAGCTACTCATGATTCGGGAGAAAGAAAGCGTTAAAAGATTTGAATACATAACCGGATTTTGAATAAAAGAGAAAAATATGTTGAATATCTTGCACCAAGATATCTTGATCTCCGCGTCCCAATCTTCTTGATCTTGGTCGTTCTTCGTTTTCCTCCCCGTTCTTTTCTCCGTCTTCTCTCATGTTCTCCAAAGAATTAACATTCTTTTCTTTTGACCTAGGTTAGGTCTTTACATAGTGTTTTACTAATTTTACAACTCATATATGTCAAAAGACGAAAAAGACCGGATTAGAATTAAAAATAAGCCAAAAATAGTCTAGATGCATCTGCCGCACATTTCAGCGGTCAACTGCAGTTTGACCACGGTAATTGGTATAAAAATTACCAACTTTGGTTCCAATCACCAAATTCCACACTTGGTCCTCCAAGGTTCAACATAGTTATGGTTTGGTCCTTTTTCATAATTTGTCCTTTTGTTCTCTTTAGTCTTCTTATTTGTATCCCAAGTCCTTCAACTTTAGATTTTGTCCTATTTAGTCCTCTAATATCTTCTATCATTTCAATTTAGTCCTCTTTTATTTGCAACCCAAGTCCTTTAATTTTTAGATATTTGCAAGTTGTTCCCCATATCTAAGTCTTCGTACGCCTTCAGTCTTTTTTCGCCTATTTTGCTTTGTTTTTCTCCAATTTCATTCGAACTCGGGTTTTGACCTAAAATAATTAAATCGACACACAATTAAGTATAAAATCACTTAAAACTACTCACAATCGTCCACTTTTGATGGTCCAGAGAAGTGTAAAACCACACTTATCAAATACCCCCAAACTTGAATATTTGTTCGTCCTCGAATATGACTATTTACTTAAATAATCAAACAAATAATATTAAAATATACTATAATAGATAGCTTGCCGTATTTGCCTCATGTTTTTGAAACAACTCAATCAAATCATAAAATATTTCTAAATTATGTTACCAAAATCAATTTTTACTTATCCGATACTCGATTGATATATGTGTGTGCGCATAGTCAATCCAATCAACATAAACATTTAGGTTGGTAACATACCGCCCCTTAATGGTCAAATATTTCATTTCTCTCTCGTAAGAATACACACTCCCATGTTGATATTCATTCTCTCACCTTGGGTATTAACTCTAAAGTTGTCTTCAAAACACTTATTTTTTTACCGCTCAAAAATTGGTTAAGTCTAGCCAATACAGTTACTATCTAGATCTGTGAAGATTCTCCCTTTATTGAATGCTTCAATCATCAAGTTTTCACTAGGTAAGTCAAACACACTAGTCATCTACATCCCCAAGTTATGCGCACAAAGGCTCAATCTTACTTTCGTTTCTTTTTTTTAAATCATCATATGTGCAAGACCTCACTCCCTTAAGCTTTTTATATGACCCTTGTAGCGAGCTTTAGGCCGATGGCTCCCATGTCTGATAGACCTTGGGGCACCGAGTTTTGAGAACTCCTACGGACTTTATCACTCGAGTCAAATAGGCTACGAAGAGATGTATAAGATACTACAAGTACAATGCCTTTCTTTTTTTTCTTTTTGCAAGATAAATAAGTGGAGATTAGATTCCTAGTATCCGGTCAATACCTAGATTCCACATGGTAGCCAAATACACTCCACACAACTATTACTCAAGCACGGAATCGACACCTATCTATTGGTTTAACTACCCCCAAACTATCATTTCAACTGGTTAGGTAATTGAGTTGTCAATTGGTGGTCTTGGTTTCACAACTTAAGTTCACTATTCTTTCATTGTACTCTATTTAATACACCAACCAAAGGTAGTGATATTCAAGACTATTGTGCTTACACTTAATCATATCTCACATGGATAAGTATAGTATATATAAACAGTTTAAGTAGTATCACCAAGTCATAATTCATGAATAGATAATAATTTCAAATAATACAATCATAAGCCTGTAAGGCTATCCAACATACAAGCACACAAATGATTTTTTTTCTCACAACACACACACACACACATAACAATAATGAAAATAATAAAGTCTCACCTCCAAACTTAGAATCCACATTGTTCTCAATGTGACAAAAGAAGTAAAATAAATAAATAAAAAAAAAAGTTAACCCGAATCGAAAGACATGGAGACAACGTCGGTCTTTCAGTTGATCAGTATGTATTGTAATTGGAATGACGATGTGTAGCCTGAAATGAAAAAAATATAAAAAATTAAATGTAATCATTTACTAAAAATTGGGAAACGTGCTCTAATTCTTAATACAGTCTAAACATATAAGGGATAGAAAAAATGGGTTGCCTCCTATTAAGCGCTCGATTTATAGTCTAGAGTTCGACTTATTGTATGGTTGCTTTACGGCACTTTAAATAGTACTTTGGAGGACTTACTTTGCTTGTATTTATTAACTTTACACCAATTTTCATTTATGATTAAAAAATTTAACTTGCGCATCTCAAATAAATATAATTGTAGTTTAGCAACTTGCTTGAACACCACTATGAAAACTTCAATTTCTTCATCGGCCTTGATCACAAAATCAATTTTAGAATAAATATGGGAGTCGGAGAATTGCTTGATAAGTGTAATATCATTGAATGTAAATTTTTTATTTTGCTCATTTAGGATGAACTTCTCTTTTTCCACATACTCTTCTTTTTTTGATTTTGCATCTTACTTTCTAGCTTCTTCTTCTTCAATTGCCAACTGTTTGTCCTTTTTCTCTAGCATTTTCACGTAAATTTCTGGTAGTTGTACATCGCTCCTAGTAGTGATTTCATTTACATGTTCTTTTGGATTTGTCACTGTATTGCTAAGCAAAGTGCCTGGTTTCCTATTTGACAATTGCAGGGCTAACTGGCCAATCTGAGTATTTAATTTTCTGATCGACGCATGTTGATTTTGACAGTTTGTGTCTAGCCGCTCAAATACTTTATCAGTTTTCTGCATATATTGTTAGAACATCTCTTCCAAACTTAATCATCTTTCTTGCTGAGCATTATAGGCAAGTCCACTTTGTTGATTCTCAGACCACCTAAAATTTGAGAGTTGCTTTCAACCTGGATTGTATGTTTGTGAATATGGATTATGCTACTGATGTGCATTATTCTGCACAAAATATTTTACTTGTTCTGAAGAAGCCAATAACATAAAATCTGATGTCGAGTGATTAGCCCCACAATTTTCGCACATGATTGTTGCTTGGATGACATTCATTCCTTGCGTCTGTATTCTGACCAAGAGCTCCACCTGCTTTGTCAATGCATCAAGTTGTGCATTAGTAGCATCTGCCATTTGAAAGAAATAAATAAAGAAGAAAGAAAATAGTAATAATAACAATAATAAAAGAAATCAATAATAATAATAATAAAATTAAAAAATAAATAAATAAAACCAACACTAATGATTAATCTAAACTAATATTAAATAAGAATAGTCTCCGGCAACGGCGCCAAAAACTTATTGTGAAAATAATATGATTGCAAGTATACAATATCACAAACAAGTAATAAAGTGGACTTATTGAGTTTGGATTATCGTTCCCACGAAAACTATCTTATTTAGATACTAGACGCATTTTCCGCACATTTCCGCGGTCAACCGTAGTTTGACCGCGGCAAATAGTATAAAAATTACCAAATTTGGTTCCAATCACCAAATTGCACACTTGGTCCTCCAAAGTTCAACATATATATGATTTGGTCCTTTTTTCATAATTTGTCTTTTTGTCCTCTTTAGTCTTCTTATTTATATCCCAAGTCCTTTAACTTTGAATTTTGTCTTCTTTAGTCATTTAATTTCTTCTTTCATTTCAATTTAGTCCTCTTTTATTTGCAACCCAAGTCTTTCAACTTTTGAATATTTGCAAGTTGGTCCCATATCAAGTCTTCGTACGCCTTCAGTCTGTTTTCGCCTATTTTACTTTTTTTCTCTCTAATTCTATTCGAACTCGGATTTTGATCTAAAACAATTAAATCAACACACAATTAAGTAGAAAATCACTTAAAAGTACTCATAATTGTCCACTTTTGATGGTCCACATAAGTGTAAAACCACACTTATCATATGTAAATGTCGAAAGAATATGTTACTTACCAATTTGTTCGAAATATCATAGGTTGGTGACGTCCAGTGCCACCCCCACGTCCACCCCCACCGCTACGCCCACGCCCACGCCTACCCAAGTAATTAATGAGTGGATGCACAAAAGAGCTTCTTTCTGTTTAATTTTTTTTTTTTTTAATACTCTTACATGAATATTAGAGCTTTTTACACACATAACCATGACTAGTTTCTTTGCCTACATTGGTGTTGAGGTCAATATCTTAAACACATTATCAAAATTTGATTTCAAAATGTAACAAAAAAACGTGTCATTTTATTAATTAATTAATGTTTCCATTGTTAGCACTTTCGGTCTTGCTTGTGGCATTATTGTACCATGTTTTGTTCCTTGGTTGGGTCAAAATTGAACTCATTTTAGTAGTGGGATTACACATCATTTTTATATTACACAAGTCACCAATTGATAATTAAATGAATTGTGTTTGGCATCCGCATATGTTTCTTATTTTTTTTTTATTTTTTATTTTTTTATATCCAGGTATCCCAGTTTACACCAGACTATGTCCTGGACCACCCATCCCCGGCCCCTCAGTGATAGGTGGAAGTAAATCGCGGTATATGCCCAATTTGACTAAGGTTCGTGCACACTTTATACTCCTGGCTCCAAGGGAGCCTTCTTCCATGGATATTACATCACCAAGCTGCTCCACCCATAATTGAATATTACATCACTCAGCTGCTCCATCCAAGAATCGAACTCCCCACCCTGAGGTTGCGAGCCCCGCAATGCTCGTCCTTTGCCAACTTGGCTGTGCCCCGAGGGGCATATGTTTCTTATTTTGTAGTATGGAAGAGAGAGATACATTTATTTTTTTCCATCCAATTTCGTATTACCTATTATCCCACAAATTATTGTTTGATAGCTACTTTCACTTCTTTAAAGTGAATAATTAATAACGATGATGAGGCTTTAGGTATATACGTTACTCTAATATCTAATCTATTGTATAAAAATCTGCCCTACCTAAAAATAATGTAATCCAATATATACCAGAAGGGGTATCGATGATTGCAACTGCACTCTTTTCCACGCGACTTGCAGAAAATTAATTTCTAATTAATGATGCTATATTTAAGACGTTCCGGTGGAATCGTGTTCCAATTATTTATTTGATTGAATCCGAATCATCTATTTTTCATGTGACTTCGTGTATTACAAAAGTATTGTGTAATCTCACTATTAAAAATGCCACAAGCAAGACGAAAATGCTAAGAGTATTTCCAATGTTGTTTTTTATTTTGAATGTCTAGTTGAAGTAGTGATGAGATGGAGTGGACAATACTGATGTGGCAACATTTATTGTAGATAGCTGTCCAACAAGCTGTCTATTTTTAGACATTCTGTTAGACTCCTTCCACCAATTTTTTCGTTAAATTGTATCTATCTCTCTTATCTATTTTTTCTTTCTCTTTCCTCCTTCCACTTCCCTCTTCTCATTTCTTTTATCTCTCTTACCACATAGATTTTTTTACAAGATGTAGCATTGGAGATACTCTAAGAATGGCAACATTCGCATTCTTTGTCACCATTTGTGATCTAATTTTTGTTTTTAAAAGTAGGAGTAGAGGTGACAAAACTGGTCCAGCTTGTGACAAGGCCCATATAACCCATGTTTTGGGTTGGACTGGCCATGTCTAGCCCGGCAGGCCAGTCGGGCTGGCCCGTAATTTTATTTTATTTTATTTTTCTTTAACACTAATAACTTATTTTGTGAATAGTCTCAATACATAATCTAAATAATATTAATCTAAAATGGTCTAAGCCCAAGTCTCCAACTTAAATTGTCTTTTTTTTGAAACATTAGTCCAAGAATCCCAAGCTCCAATATAAAATTGTTTAGATTTAATTAAAATTTAGTTTAATTCAAATTTCAATACAAATTATTTTGGTGTGACAAGTAAATTATTTATTTTAAATTTACTTATAAGTAAACTTTTTAATTTAAGCCAAATATGCTCATATATCAAAGCAATAAGAATAGCATGCTTTTACTATTTATATTTTTTTTAAAAGTGTCAAGAAATAGTTTACAATTAACCAACAAATATTATTATTTTAAAAGAAAATTGATGTTTATGTATTGACTAATACATGAGAGTCCCAATTTTATAAATTAACCTTTTTAAAATCTCAAAATATATATTGTCTAAGTTTATCTAAAATTGTATTTGACACAATATATTAGATTGTATAAAAAATTTATTTTAAAATAAAATAAAATTAAGACCGAGTTGGCCCAATGGGCTGGGCTAGACTGGACTGGGCGAGCATAGTTTTGGTCTACAAAAAACTGGGCTGGACTGGCCTAGTTCAATTTTAAGTGTGGCCCTATTCTGGCGGTCAGGGCCAGCCCGACCCGACTCATTTGCCAGCTCTAAGTAGTAGGATAACGAACAAAACAATAGATAGCAACTAAAAATCAATCGAAAGAAAGGTTTGAACTCGATGTAAAATCGCTGTCATAAAACGATATTTGCCGCCAACGAGATGAGTGCTTGAAGACTTTATTGACAAATATTTTGTAGGAGTAAACGAACCTTGCATCCAAGTTCAAATCAAACAATAAAAACTTGAATAAGAACTTGAAGAAACATTTTATGAAATATGAGTTTAATATTTGATTTGGATGTAAGTTTGTCTATTTGATGTTAATGATATCTTTTTCAACATAGAAACCATCCATATATATAGAATATCAAGTCCAATGTATGAATATATACCAAAAACAAACCAAAAAGGTGCCAAAATCATTCAAAATATTGTAAAAAACGGTCACAGAAAATTTGTATTGAGCAACAACAAGGCTTTTGTAGCCTTAAAATGAAAATGTTGCTCCATTTTTTCTTTTTTGAGTTTTGATCTCGTGTTTTTCCACCTACTTGATATCCTCACATAGATGTTTGATTAATCCAAATCACTTCTCATTATATGTTGAACAATATTACAACAATTCCCCACTTGTTCAATTATATAATGAGCTCAAACTCAAATTGATTTTGCATATCTTTTGAATTGATAGCTCCTTAGTGTTTGTTTGATTCCCATTAAAATGGGTTTTTTGTTTTGGGTTATTTGATCAATCTTCAAACAACTGACAAAGGGTGAAATAACAGCCTTTTTATGACCAAAATGTCCCCTCGTGTTTGATTGAAGAAACCTCCCAAAAAAGCTATGAAATTGCGTATGAATTTCCCCATATTATGTGGGTCAAAAATTGCGGCTCAGAGAGACATTTTGGTCATAAAAAGGATGTTGTTCACCGTTTGTCAGTTGTTTACAGATTGGTCAAATAATCCAAAAAAAAAAAAAAAAAAACCCCCATTTTAATGGGAATCAAACAAGCACTTAATAGCATAAAAAATCCAATAATCCAACAGTACTACATCTAAATAGCATCCAAAAGTGAAACAAAAACTAAAAATCAACACTAAAAATCCACATACTAGAAGTTCCAACCTTAGATGAATTACGTTGAAGGACTTTCCTGCAATAATTACATTTTGAATTTTCTCTCCCATTAATCTTAGTTAAATGCAACCAAATTGATGAACTTGTTTTTATGTTCTTTTTAGTTCCAACTCTATTGATATTCATCTACAACAAGTCAAAATGACAACAATCAATTATTTTATGATTTTATCAACAAAAAATAAATAAAAATCAGAACAACGGAAAATTAATAATCTAAAAACTTTGCACAAACTGAACCAAAAATAGAAATTTAATATTTTCACACAAACATAATATCTGAAAATAAAAAAACAATCTGCAATTTACAAAAAATGGTAATTGAAGATTTACCTCCATTTTAGCTTATAGGTTGAAAATTTTGAAAAATAAATAAATAAAAGGTAACAAACAAATATAAGTGGAAATGTTGAATAAAAGGTAAAAAAAAAAAAAAAAACTGAATTTTTTTGAATACCGACTGCGGCGACTACTGGTGCCATTGTTGACTCGAATGGTGCAGGTTTGGTTCACCTCTTTTCCTTAATCTCTCTATTTGGCTATTTTGTGGCTGAATAATGAAAATTAGGAATTTAGATTTTAGGGTTTCACTCTCAGAAGACTTGAGACATCTTTGGTGTTTCTTTCATCCTTTACATTGCCCGTGAAATAAATTAGTCTCAGACAAACTTGAGAGTTGAGACATATCCTTTAGGCCAGTGGGTAATGGACTAATGGGACATGTATAAATTATAAATGGGTTTTTCCTTTGGGCTTTGGGAGTAATGAGTAAATGTGATAATTTGGTAAAGAAAAATATGAAAAGTAAAAGTAAAAAAAAAATACAAATGTGAAAAGTAAAAAAAAAAAGAATAAAAAAAATTAAATTTTTGATTCTCAACCGGGTATCTAGAACTGGTTCCTAAGAACCGAGAACTAGTCCAGAACCGCTAGTCCTTGGCTATTTAGAACTGATCATGCCATAAAGAAATAGACTCAACAACATAATTCAAATTGATAGTTTTATTAATATCATCGTCGACAATACAAAGTTTGACCATTCCATCCCTAGAATAGCATTTTCCAACAACTACACAATTTTGAGAAAGTACAAATTTGCCCGATTCATATACGGTCTTAATTCTCGGTTTTTCTGACAAATCCCCACTTAAAAGATTTCTATTAATAGCCGGTACATGTAAAACATTTATTAATGTGATCTTGTTGCTAGATGTGAAATGTAAGTCCGCGCTTCCTTTGCTAACAATTTTGGATTGAACTTCATTAACCATTTGAATGTGTTCATCATCCAACTCTTGATAGGTTTTGAAGAAAGACCTATCGTAGCAAACATGTATGGTGGAACAAGTATCATACCTCCATCCTCGAACTTTTTCTTTGAAGGCATTGGCAATGCTCATAGTAGCAACAATATTGTAGGTGTCAATGGAGTTCACTTTGCATGTTTTTTTGATTGTTTGGGATTCATACACTCTCGGGCATAATGTTCGAGTTTGCCACACACATAACAAGAAACCTTGGGTTTTTTCTTGTTCTTGTTATTTTTGTTGGAGTGTGAGAATTTCCTCTTCATAGAATCTTTGTTTGATTTGTCAGCTTGATCCACATCATAGGCTTTGGAAGTACCCTCATGAGAATGTTCATTCCCATCTCGTGCTTTTGGCTCTTCCTCAATTTCGAAAATATTTTTGAATTCCTTCTAAAGAATAATCCTCAAAAATGTGAAGAATTTTCTTCCTATAACCTTTCTATGATGACGGAAATAAAGATGGAAACTTAGCAATAATTGCACAAACTTGGAAAATTTTAGGAATTTCAGTCTCACGGACTTTATTTTGTTGACAATAACTTGCAAGTCATGTACTTGTCCTAACAAAGACATGTTATCCAAAAATCAAAATATTTAGAAATCAAAAACATTTTGGTACATTCCTCCACGACCTTATATTTATTTTCCAATGCATTCCATATCTTCCTTGCTAAAATGGTGTTTGTGTAGATATCATAAAGGTGATCCGAGAGAGTATTCAAGATATGTCATATGCATATAAACTCGTCTTTTTGTCTCTTCTTCCTTTCTGCCCTTATTGCATTAGTATCACCTAAGTTTGGTCCTCGCAATGGTGCCAAATTTGGATCCCAAATTTAAATTATCTTCAAAGTGGTGAGAAGGAATTTCAATTTGTCCTTCCATCTGGCAAACTTAGTCCCATCGAATCTATTAAGCTTCACAAGGTCTTGATTGATCATTTTGATTGTCTCTATAGTAGTCTCGTTCTCCATCTTTTATATCATTTGAGATTGTTGTTAAAACTAGGAGGATGAAGGACAAAACAATAGATAGCAACTAAAAATCGAGCAAAAGAATGGTTTGAACAAGATATAGAATTGTTGTCCTCAAACGATATTTGTCTCTACCGAGATGAGTGCTTAAATGCTTTATTGGAAAATAGTTTGCAGGAGTAACCCAAGTCCAAATCAAACAATAAGAACTTGAAGAACACTTTATGAAATTTGACTTTAATCTTTGATTTGGTTGTAAGTTTGTGTATTTGATGTTAATGATATCTTCAATCTTTTCCAACATCAAAAATATCCATATATGTAGAATATCAAGTCCAATGCACGAATATGTGCCAAAAATAAATGAAAAGTTGCCAAAACCATTCAAAACGTTGCAAAAAATGGTCACAGAAAATTTGTATCGGGCATGCCAGTACAAAACGGCAATTGCCTAGTACAACAATAAGGCTTCTGCAGCCATAAAATGTGGCTGGGCAACTAAAAAAGTTGCTCCATTTTTATGTTTTTTCGGGTTTTGATTTGGGTGCTTTTCTACATATTTGATATCCTCACATAGATATTTGATTAATCCAAATCACTTCTCATTAAATGTTGAACAATATTACAAAACTTTTGATATTATTTTAAGTTATTTACTACAATACCAACTGTAGGCAAAGAAACTAGTCATGATCACTTAATAATTTAAGAGATGGTATTTTTCTCTCATGTAAGATCAGCTCTAATGTTCGAGTAAGAATATCAACAAAATTATTGAAGAGAAAGAAGGATCTTTCGTGCACCTAAACAATCAATATTGAGGAAATACTTATGTCAGATCCTCCCTATATCTCCTTACCGAACTTGTGTAGGTAGATGTTGACTAGTACAACTGATAGTAATACACTGTGTGGGATGGGTTTAGAGGATCAGAAACACTATGTGGGACGGAATAACATGTCTGTCAAAGTTTAAATTACAATATAAACTAGTCAAAAATATATTTTATCCACACATTTTGCAATACTCATAATTTACTACTCACTTATTATCCACACATTCAATAATACCAACAAATTATAAACACTTAAAAAATAATTGAATATCTACGACCAAAACTGTCAAATGCCGAACCACCCATCTTCGGAATATTTATGTTGGTTTTGTTGGGTGGATCGCTTAGTTTGTTAACGAATCTATCAAAATAGATCTATTGTAAGTAAATATTTGGTCAATATGAGATTCTCTCTTAGTTCAGTGCAGTCTCAGTTATTCGAAACCTATGATCTTTCTCGCCTATTTTTTAGTGACCTACTTATTTGAGCATTTACGTACCCAACCTTTTTTAGTTTTGTAGCACCTTGGTCCCAGTCGACGAATGTTATCCTAGTGCGTCCTGTTTCCTACAATTTGAGAAGGATATTTGTTTCAGTTTTTGCACGGATGAATATCAATTGAATTTGTTAAGATTATTTTCTCAAAATTTTCATCAATAAGATGGTTAAAAATCGAAGAAAAACATAAGGGCCATGAAATTACACCATGTATATTTGCAATGAAGCAGGTGAACTTTCAATGCTAGCTGTTACATGGCGACAGGTGACACAATTTTAGCAATCAGAAATAAATGTATATGTATAGTGACCTTGCTCGTCTCTTTAGTCTTTAGTCATTTTCTATTCACCTCTCTTAGACACCACGTGTTGCTCTAGCTCATGGTAGGTTTCTCTCTATTTCTCTAATATTAATAACACATAAAATATAGTCTTGAAATAATTCGAGTCGAAAAAATTCACCATCTCTCCTTGAGAAAAATTTGGTGTCCTAGTCTTGAAATAATTCGAGCAATTGTCTTGCAATACAAAGCATATATTTTTTTTTTTCCAAAAGTGTTAGCATCGTCGTCACAAATGAATAGATGAATAGAACTGATTTGTAAACCAAACTTCAAACCAGAAATAAGAAATGCAAAATTTTAGGAGAAAAATTTCGAGAAAGTTGGATGATTATTGCAAAGGTCATCGCTTTCCAAAGGGATGCAATTTTTTAGGAGGTGTTCTATGAAAATATGTAAAAAGAACTATTAAAATAAGATTAAAAAACTCTTGGATCAGAAGTCTTTTAAATTAAAAGACATAACCATGAATACATTCCTTTCAAAATTGAGGACAATTTCTCCCTTCAAACCTTTCTATTTTCTAACAATATACACGTAGGTATGTATGTAGGTAGGATGGCCCTAATTTCATTTTAAACAAATTTAAACTTCAATTTACCAAAAATAATATATATGAAAGTCCTTATTCTCATTTGAAGCCATAATCTGTATAATTAGGAACATGCTATATGTAGACTCTCAATTACACCATCACTTACACCATGTGATACGTCAAAAACTAGTTGGGTGAAATCATTATTTATTTGGTCAAATAAATAAAGTGATCCAATCATTATTTGACACATCCCTATGGTGTAAGTGATGGTGTACATTTTGTGTGTACAACTAGTTTTTTCCGTATAATTAATGTCATAAGAAAGTATCATTTATAAAAGCTGTCAGTGACAGATTACAGTCACTAAGTGTAGGTTAAAAAATAGATGCTGCATGCCTATGAATACCAGAGTTTTGGGAGCCATTTAGAGATACCAGTGCCAGAATTATTATAGAGATGGAAATGATGGAGAAAGGTCATCATGTTGAAAAGAAAAAGGGTGGCCTTATCACTATGCCATTCATCTTCGGTAAGCTTTGTACTTGAAATTCCGCAACACCAAGTGAACGTTCTCTCATGTTAAGGGTGAAACATTATATATCTTTGTATTTTCTTTGTTTGTTTTTCAATTTTCATTACGTTTGATATTACTCAAAGGGATCGTAGGTAATCCCGAACACTACGTTTTCGTGCAGCAAACGAGATATGCGAGAAGTTGGCAGTGATTGGTTTTAGTACAAACATGATCAGCTATTTAACAAGCCAGCTACATCTACCACTGACTAAAGCAGCCAATACTCTGACAAACTTTGGCGGGACTGCAGCCTTGACGCCGTTGCTTGGGGCATTTGTGGCCGATGCCTTTGCCGGAAGGTTTTGGACCATAGCAATTGCTTCCATTATATACCAAATAGTTAAGTTTCTCTTCTTTTGCAGACAAGGGAAGATACCATTGAGTTGCATGTTATAGAACACAAATACACATGAGAATCTATTATTTTCAAATGTTTTGACATAGACTTATTTTTTCTATGCTTGATACCTCATTGGAAAATATTACCATCTTAATGTTTTTCTCTGATAAATTCGTAACAAATACATATACAACTAAACAATTTTGATGCACATATACAATAAAAATTGTGCATGTAACCTTCAACATTTTTCACCAAGCTAATTACATTAATTACACTAATTGAGTAACGAGGAGCATAAAACTGTTGAATACACAATTTAAATAAATTAACTCGTCCAGTCTGATTGTCTCTAACACTTGAGCTTTAAGATGAGGGATTCGACAGTGTATCAGACCCAACAAGGATACTCGTTTCATGCGTGTCCATCAGTTATTTACGGAAATTCTGCACATGTGACACTTTGATGAAACGAATAAATCCGAGGTGGTTCAATAAAACAGTCATCAATTTCTTTGTTCATAAAATGTGAACTTTTCCTTAAAACTTTCTTGTTTCTTCTCCTTTTTCACTTCCTTTTAACCTGTTTTAGCTAATCATTGTATGTATCTATTATAACTTATTTCCTGATCATCAGGGGATGATTAGCTTAACAATATCAGCAGTGCTGCCTAAACTAAGGCCACCCCCTTGTCACTCCAATGAAGTTTGCCAAGAAGCTGATTCCGGCCAACTCGCTCTCCTCTATATGTCACTTCTTCTAACAGCATTAGGTTCCGGGGGCATTCGGCCCTGCGTCGTCTCATTTGGGGCCGACCAATTCGACGAGTCGGATCCTAAGCAGAGGACCACAACATGGAAATTCTTCAACTGGTACTATTTCTGCATGGGAGCATCAGGTCTGGTGGCAGTGACAGTACTTGTTTACATTCAAGATAATATTGGATGGGGGTGGGGCCTTGGTATACCCACGTCTGCAATGGCTCTTTCGATAATTGCATTTGGGTTCGGGTATCCTCTGTATCGAAAACTGGATCCTGCCGGCAGCCCCTTTACGCGGCTGCTGCAAGTGTGTGTGGCGGCATACAGGAAGCGCAAGGTGGCGATGGTTTCGGATGCTAAATTGCTGTATGAAAATGGGGAACTTGATGCTGCTATATCTATTGATGGGAAGCTTATCCATACTGAAAACTTGAAGTAAGTCCTTTTTGTTTTTTTAATCTTAATTCTGTTTTGAAAAGAAATTTCTCTCAACTAATTAAAATCTTCGTACTTTATTTAAATCCTTTTGAATTAATTCTTGAATCCATGATTTATTTTTATTTTTTTATGAGTGATTATGTGGTTCTTTCTCAACATAAAAATCCCATTTGTTAAATCTACAAATAAATTTTTAAACTCAGCCGAACATGGCCAGATGCGTAGTTTTTGCCTCGCGTGGACCACGAGCTTCAATTGTCTACCATGACTTAGCTAAAAAGTCATGCCAAAGCTTGGGTCGTATAAAAGGTGGGTTGAAACGTGTCGACATGGACGATGCCTTACACTTTTATTACAAGCAGCCTAAGGCAGAAATCTCTATCATCATTAAAGTGGTCACCACACTGGGAGAAATCCCATGTATCAATGGTTTGCACTTTGCACACGTATACTTATCGGGATTTAGGTACTTTTAGCTAAAGACCATTCATTTCCATTTCCCATATATGGTGTATAAGCTCTCTCGTACCGTTGTTTCTTTTTCACAAGCGAACAAATGCATAGATGTAAATTATATGACGCTTTAGCCATTCATCTATGTATGCTTAGCGTGATTCCTAGACGAATCCTTACTCTTTGTTACTATTAGAGTTGCAAGACTTGGAAACTTTCATGAAACATTCTGGCATGCGACTTTCATTATATGTGAAAGGGAGAAGAGGGGGGACCCCTCCATGAATTACTAGAAGAAATTGATTCCTCTTTCTCTAAGTATTTTAGCAGGATTTTGCAAACGTTTAGAGGTTACTAAAAGCAATATGATTCTGCTTCCAAATTTCTCTTGTAAAGCAACCATTACCGTCTATTTAGTTCATATTATTAGACAATGGTAATTAAAACAAACTCATAAGTTAGTTAGTGCTTGTTTGATATCCATTTTAATGAGTTTTTTTGGGTTAGTCAAAGTTTGATAAGTCAAAAGTTTGGTTAGTCAAAAGCTATATTCCAAAATTGCCCCTTTTTTGGGTAAAAAATTGCACTCCTTTTCCAAGCAACAAGGTCATTTCACTCCTTTGGTAAAAAAAATGAGAAACTAAAAACCCATTAAAATTCATACCAAACAAGCACTTAATTGGTCCATGATTTTCATTTTATTCATCAGGAAATTTACTAAGTCATTTTGTATGTTGCACAGATTCTTGGACAAGGCCGCCATTGTGACAAAGGAAGACAATATCAAAGCACCCAACCCATGGAAACTAAACACAGTTCACCGAGTTGAAGAACTAAAATCACTAATTCGTATGGGCCCAATATGGGCAGCTGGAATTCCTCTTATCACAGCCTCTGCACAACAAGGCACATTTTCACTCCAACAAGCCAAAACCATGGATAGACACCTCACAAAATCCTTCCAAATCCCTGCTGCGTCAATATCTGTCTTCACACAAATATCAATGCTGTCGACAATTGTTTTCTATGACCGTGTATTCGTCCCTGTCATTCGTCGATTCACGGGGCTGGAGCGTGGGATCTCGTTCCTTACACGAATGGCAATTGGCTTTTTCATTTCATTACTAGCCACATTTGTTGCTGGTTTCATGGAAGTTAAGCGTAAACAAGTCGCATTAGAGTACGGACTAATCGACAACCCCCACACCATAATCCCGATTTCAGTTTTCTGGCTAATGCCACAGTATTGCCTACACGGAATAGCAGAAGCCTTCATGTCCATCGGACACCTCGAGTTTTTCTATGATCAGGCTCCGGAAAGTATGAGGAGCACTGCCACAGCCTTGTTCTGGTTGTCAATTTCAGCAGGGAACTACATGAGTACTCTTATGGTTAGCCTTGTGCACAAGTACAGCTCAGGACATGGGGGATCAAATTGGCTGCCCAACACAAATTTGAACAGGGGGAAGCTAGAGTATTTCTACTGGTTGATCACACTGTTGCAATTCGTCAATTTGATTTACTATCTATTTTGTGCTAAATTCTACACTCTCAAGCCAATTCGGGTTCACAAGGGAGAAGATGATCAACTCAAAGAAGACGTAATCGAGCTAACTAGCCGTGTCTGATGACATACATGCTTGGTGTTTGTTATGTACTAAGGTAGTAGGCAGAATCTGTGTTTTAATTTTGTTAAACTCTAATTATATAATTAGTTGGTTAATTGATCGTTAGTCATCGTGGGTTCGACACTTTTCACATCACTTTATTACTTGTAACTGATCCGTCCACTTGCAGGATCAAAATCTACAACAGTAAGCATTGTACCCACTAACTATAGATGTTGCACATCCATTTACAAAGCCCTTATCCTAGGATAAAATGAGTGTCATGTTAAATCATTATGTATTAGATACATGAATGATTGAATCTAGTGCGGTGAGAGGTTGTTAGTATTATGCCCAAGATCCAATAGTTGTGAGGGAATAATTACTGTATTATTATTATTATAATAATAAATGCCTATATATCATTTGATAAATAACATTTGTGTTATTTACTTATTCAATTCGTTAATTGATTAAACTAATGGATTTGAAGAATAAGTACTCGTAACAAATTAATCACAAAAGAGATGTGATAGTGAGATATATGTCGTGGTATTTTTCTTGCACTATCTTAAGTCGTATGCATTAATGAGATAAGAATATCACTAGTGCAAATAGACGAGCACATATTGCACACTTTTCTTTTGAAGAAAGTAGTTGATCTTACGAACTAATGCGTGGGACACTTGGAGTGAATATATATGGATGCTTGTTATCTGAACAAGTTCTTCGTATCACCTGCTATAAAGATTCTACATAGATAATTATCTTAGTATCAAACGACGGTTATGAAACAGATAATTTAACTTGAGATCATCATGCATGTAATCTTATGTGTAGACTTTCACACTTTGATGGTGTTAAATGTGACTCCATTCGGGAATCACATGAAGAAAGGGATTTATCACTCTTGTATAGCAATAGATTATATCCTTTCGTTCATTGTCTCAAGTATCGATACACCAATTCCTTAGCCAGTGTAGAGTTATGATTTGAAAAATATTTTTAAATATACACTCAGTAAATCGATTACTTAAAGTGACTAAAAACATAATTGGTAAAATGAGATTTACACATTTTATATCCATCTCCAATTGAGATATAGCTGATAAAATGAATTTTATTTCATGTTAATTGGACATGAAATATCTTGTCATACCACATGACATTTTTCTTTACATGAGTTGATTTGACACATTGCTAAATGACATTTAATATGAATTAATTAATTGGTAAATTAATGAATAAGTTAAATTGGATTTGAAATTATTCTTATCATGATTTGATGAAGATAATAATTAAATTATTTGATGTCGTGGATGGAACCTAATGGGTTACACACAAAAACGGTGAGAGTTGAAAGATCAAAATAGAATTTAATTAAATTATAAATGTAAAATATTTGTAGATTTAATTAATTGTCTACGTGGACTTTAAATACTAGGTCTACTTAATTAATGGGATTAACTAATCGAGGGTATAGATATTGTTTTAAAAAAAATAAGTAATTTGTGTAATAAAACTAATCAGTATATAATTAACAAAATAAATAATAGAGTTAGAAATGGCTGGCCTTAGAGAGTCGTGAAAGTCGCTGTCCTAAAGTCGTGTGGCCTTCCCTTCGTGCGGGTATTGTCAGCACTACACGGCTCCAAGATAAAACCCTTTTAGCTCACAGCCGATTCTCCTTCTATGGGCACGACCAAATGGAGATAAGAACGAGCCTTTTAACTAGTTGCCAAAAAACAAGAAAATAAGTATAGTGTAGAGAGTATTTTTTCTAATCTTGTTGTCTTGTGTTGTGTCTAAAAACATGAAAACTACACCCCTTTTATAGTAGAAAATCAACCCCCCACTTTGATGAAAATTTATGTCATTCAAATTGGTTTTAATCATGAAATTAAGGAGTTTTGAATTTGTTTAAAAACTGAAAATTAAAATTAAAACTGAAATTAAATCAATTAATTTGGATGTTTAAATCTTTAGGTTACAACAGTCCTCCACAAGAATTAAACATTCAAACAAATAAAATATATATATGTGGTAACATTATACTGTGCAATAGGTGTAGGTGTCTTCAGGACTTGAACCTCACTTAGTGATAACAATTTCCATTTGAGGGAGCCATAATGGACCAAGCCTTGAATTAGGTCCCTTTGTCCAAATTTCAATTGCCCCACACACAGTATTGAATTAGGCTCAGTTCATAGCGGGTAGCGCTGTTAATGGCCATGCGCTCTTATCTTGATTCTAGTAAGAGTCTCTAGAGAATAGCCCAATCCCATAGCCACGGCCTCATGGCAATTCTTACATAGGTGAGTCCTCCAGGGGCACGTGTGACCCGCACCTCGCGAGAGTATTCCCGCCTCGGTACTCATTCATGGTTAAACCCTTCCTAACATCACATAATATAGCACTATCACCATATGGATGAGCACAAATAATATAGTGCTATCTTAAGTCACACAGTACAGGTTGTTTCTACCCATTGAACCTTCTTCATGGGATCTCCAATCACAAAGGTTGGGTTACTCCCGTAGGTGACTCCCTTGTGGGCTTAAGCCCATCTCCCTCGATGATTCATCAACACCTTTTTTGTGTAAACCCTTTGTTAAGTTGTCTGCCAAATTCTTCTCAGATCTTACAAAATTTAGAGAAATCACACTTCTCTTTAATAAAGCCTTAACTGACTTATGCCTTGCTTGTATATGTCTATTTACATTCTTATTCGAATGAGATTGATTTACAAGTTCTATTACAGATTTACAGTCACAATGTATAGAGATAGCTGGAATTGGTTTACTTATTAAAGGTATGTCTAGTAATAGATCTCTTAACCATTCAGCATTGGTACAAGTAGTATCTAATGCTATTAATTCCGATTCTAGAGTATTTCTCGATATAATAGTTTGTCTTTTTGAACCCCAACATATAGCCGCACCACCTAACATAAATACATATCCAGTAGTAGACTTAATATCTACATTGTCAGTTATCCAATTTGCATCACTATATCCTTCAACCACATTTGAAAAATTTTTATAACATATAGAATAATATAATGTACCTCGAATATATTTAAGAACTCTTTCTAGTGCATACCAATGTTCCTTATTTGGATTGTTCGTATGCCTACTAAGTCTCCCAACAGCAAATGATATATCTGGTCTTGTCCTATTTGCTATATACAACAAAGACCCAATTAATTGAGAATACTTCAATTGTGAAACTGGTTCACCTAAATTCTTTTTCAAGTGCACATTTGAATCATATGGAGTAGATACTTACTTAATATCATAATACCCAAACATTTTTAACATCTTTTCGATAGCACTTGACTGATTCAAAAGAATTCCTTCAGATGTTTTCCTTAATTCCATTCCTAAAATTATATGAGCTTCTCCCAAATCTTTCATCTCAAAATTTTTAAACAAATATTTCTTCACATCATTAACAACACTTATATTTGTCCCAAATATTAATATGTCATCTACATATAAACAAAGTATCACATGCTCATTATTATATTCCTTTCAATACACACACTTGTCATGTCCATTGACCTTAAATCCATATCCTAGTATAACTTTGTTGAACTTTTCATGCCATTGTTTAGGAGCTTGTTTTAACCCATATAAAGACTTCATCAATTTACATACCTTATGTTCTTGTCCTTTAACTTTATAACCCTCTGGTTGATCCATATATATTTCTTCATTTAAGTCACCATTCAAAAATGCAGTCTTAACATCCATTTGATGAATAATCAACTTATGAACACTAGCTAATGCTAACATAGTCCTAATAGAAGGTTAACCGTCTTCCAACATATTCACTTGATCTTTTTGAGATTTAAACATAGGCTTGTACTCCTTAGTTTTCCTGAAGTAACAGTCTTGCGCCACGTGATTCGTCCTTCCACACACAAAACATGGCTTTGATTCTCCTTTTCCTTTGCCTTTGCCATCCCTAGTGTAATTATTCTTTGGCTGGAAATTTTTCTTATTACGGTGAAAGTTCTTCTTGAACCTAATATTTTGAGACTTGAACTGTTTTGAAGAATTAGTAGAATTTTTAAAATTTTCAACCAAATTTGCCTTAGCCTTCATCCCATCACCTTGGCTTAAAACCTTTCTATGTTGTTCTTCTACTCTCAAAGAATTAAAAACTTGGTTTAATGTCATAATCCCTTGCTTATGTCTAAGACCTTTAGCAAAGTCCGACCAAGAGGGTGGAAGTTTATCTATAAGGCACGACACCTTATAATCTTCACTAAAATTTGAACCCTTCTCTTCCACAAGTCGTAACAAATCTTGAAATTCATGAATTTGTTCATTAATAGATTTTCCATCAACCATAAAATATTTATTAAAGGTTGATGCATTAAACCTATTTACGCCAGCATCATCAATTCCATATTCATCCTCTAAAGTTTTCCAAAGCTCTTTAGAACCAGTGATATTTTGATAAATATCATAAAGCCTATCGGAAAGAGCACTAAGAATTCGATTATGACAATGGAATTCTATTTGATCGGAGTTAAACCATGATGTGGACACTCCACTATCATTGGTTTTTTCTATGGCAGAAATTAATCCAAGAACAATCAACCAATATTTCATTTGTTTTTTCCATCTCTTAAATTTTTTTCCATCAAAATTTTCAGGCTTAGCACTAATTGTATCTTCACGAGATGCCATTTTTTACGCTAGGAATTACTAAGGCAAAGAAGAGAAAACTGTATAGATATAAGTTTGTCATTATAACAAGTAACTTATTTAAAGTAATGTGTATAACAACAATAATAAATATCACAATCAAGCCAATGAAATATGTAGTTAAAGCAAAATTAAAGTTTCAAATAAAACCATAACATCCACTAGGAAATTAAAGAACAATTCTAAATGGAAAATAAAATATTTATTAATTTCTAGTGATAAAATATTAGTAGCACTTAAATTGAAAATGAAATTTAAAAATTCAATTAAGTGCAAACCTAAATGAGTTACTAGTGAATTAAAGCACACTAAATTGAAAAAAAAAAACTTAAACACATGTCATTTTTTTTTCTTAATCTAATCAAAGAGTAATGTAAACAAAAATTAATAATTTGAACAATACAAAAATGTTCAAGTCTACAAAACTATTTAGTTATACAAGTATCTTTTATATACTAAACAATAAAAATTAACTTAATAACAAGATATCTTCTTTTCAAACAAAAGCACTAAGTTATTAAAATAAAATATATGCTTAACTTAAAATATTGACGGAAGTGCAATATTGTCAATGAAAAGAAAGTTTATATAAGTTTTCACAATAAAGTTTATGCAGTAAAGCAATTAAAATTTTTTCAACATTCTAAAAATTGATGACTTATCTAAAATGAATTTTACTACACAAATCACCACACACGACTTTAGATTGTTTTAAAAAAAAAATAAGTAATTTGTGTAATAAAACTAATCAGTATATAATTAACAAAATAAATAATAGAGTTAGAAATGGCTGGCCTTAGAGAGTCGCGAAAGTCGCTGTCCTAAAGTTGTGTGGCCTTCCCTTCGTGCGGGTATTGTCAGCACTACACGGCTCCAAGATAAAACCCTTTTAGCTCACAGTCGATTCTCCTTCTATGGGCACGACCAAATGGAGATAAAAACGAGCCTTTTAACTAGTTGCCAAAAAACAAGAAAATAAGTATAGTGTAGAGAGTATTTTTTCTAATCTTGTTGCCTTGTGTTGTGTCTAAAAACATGAAAACTACACCCCTTTTATAGTAGAAAATCAACCCCCCACTTTGATGAAAATTTATGTCATTCAAATTAGTTTTAATCATGAAATTAAGGAGTTTTGAATTTGTTTAAAAACTGAAAATTAAAATTAAAACTGAAATTAAATCAATTAATTTAGATGTTTAAATCTTTAGGTTACAACAGATATTGGTTGTGCTAATTGGGGTTAAGTTGAGTTCATCTAACTAATAGCCTATATATACATTTGTCAGGGCTGTAATTGGGCTTAAGTTGAGATTTACAAGCTTCATCCAACTAATAGCCTATATATATATATACATTTGTTAGGGTTGAGAATCATAAGTCAATTTGCTAGCACAAAAATTCAGACTCTCAACCCTCGTACACCATAGTAATTGTCTATCTCTTTCTCTGTGTATTGTGAACACATAATTTTTTATCTTCAACTCCGTCTATGTGGATTATTGTTATAGGCAATATGCTTGGACAACTATGGTTGATTGAGATCTGGATTGCTATGTGCAGAAATTTAAGTTCAGAGATATTGTTTCTTCCCTAGGTAACAATTTTCTACCCGGATCACTTTAAGCATCAAAGCTGTTCTGATGAATGGAAATTAATTTTTAAATTTTCATTGTGCATAGTTAATTTCCAATATATACTTCATATTCGGTGAAATTCTGCAAGCGTATATGTTCGTTGACAAGTAATACTAAATGTGAGTAAAAGAGAATCGTTCATACGAAGATTTAGATTTTAGCTTATTTCGATCAATTCGAGCTTAAATCGAATATATACAATAAATTATCGAATGAAGTGAACTACGCCTCTATTGTGGCTATGATTTAAACTACGAAAAAATATGATTTTCGGAGAAAAATCAAGTATATGAGTCATGCTAGGAATTCGACTCCACTAATAGTATCTATTTTAATTCCCAAAATCTCACTTCTAATCCAATGTTATTCAATAATATATTCATAATAGAATTAGACGTATTTTCATAGACGACCCAAAATATTTCAATTTTGAATTCTAGTATATATATACAAACGTATTTAATATCAAGATTATCAAATTCGATTGCACAAATTATAAAAGATTATGCCTAACTCCTATATGACTTTGTGTTGGTTACAACAATGAGCTAAACCTACTTTGAACCGAAGCAAAATAAGTTACAAATACATTCAAACGGAAATTAAAACATTGATACCAATCAACCAAACAAAAATCAAAATTAGAAAAGAGAATTCTTGAATTAAAATATTAACTAACGGTTTACATCATCATCTAGAGTATAAATAATTTAGCCTATTATATTGGAATTGCAAAAACACATAAATAATTAAAAGTACGTCACCCGGATTCTTCGAAAATGGAACAATCTTCTTCTTCTTCTTAATTGAAAACAAAGAATATCAAAGTTAATGTGAAGTCTCCAAGAGAAATCATATGTTTTAGCCTTCTTTTTGTCTCCAATTTTTGATCCATTGTTTTCTCTTTGTTTTTCTATTTATTGCCCTCAAATTTGGGTTGAAAATCATGTCCCCAAGTCCACAAAACATGCAGAAAATAGGTCCCAAAGGGCATAAACTTCTATTTTCTGCCCCTCCGCTCAAGCAAACTGAACATCATTTTTTTGTCCCCTAGCTCGTTCGAGCAATCCATCTGGTCGCTTGAGCACCCAATTTCTACTCTACAGGCCCGGTCGAGCGGCCCTAGAGTGGCTCTGTCGATAACTGTTTTTTAAATGGCCATAACTTCTCGTAGAAAACTCTAAATTGCGATCCGTAAAAAGTGTTGTTGGACTCTTATTCAATTATCTTTCAAATAGTACATCATTTGTCTTGTGGAGATTTTTTTTTACCAAACTTTTTGCTTTAATTTACCCATATGTTGCAGTCGTAGGTTTCTCAAATTTGCTTCATCAACTTTTGGGTGTTTGCTCCTTCACTTCAACTCTTTATTATAACTTCAAAGCACCTTAAACTTCTAGATTTTATTTATATATCATCTTCCAATTGTTGGTTCGTGATATTCACTTGAAAACCTCAATTTCTTCTCATTTACTTACCGGTTTCACCAATGTGAATCGAGTTCAGGGATATCGTGATACAATTCCAATATAAACGAAAGGAGAGTAGATATTGACTATAAAACACTTATAACTATATGAAAACTATTTATTAAAGAGTCAATATAAGTGCACAAATTACACTTATCATTCACTTTTATGAAACCAACAACAAACGTGGCTAGTAATGAAATGAGAAAGCCAATTGCTATTTCAGTAAGGAACGAATTTCCCCGTTTAAGCCCTGTAAATAGACGTAGACAAATACTCCATCATGGAAAATGATTATCGATAACATTTGTGTTTGTATGAAGACTGTCATTACTGCATAACGGAATTTGAAAGGATTTTGTGAGGTGTTTGTCCATGGTTTTGGCTTATTGGAGGGAAAATGTGCCTAATTGGCCAAAAGCTGTGCTAAGGGGAACTGTAGCTGCCCACATTAGTTCTTCAACAAGGTGGACTCTATTCAGCTTCCATGTAGGTGATTTGATATTGTCTTCTTTTGTCACCATGGCAGCCTTGTCCAATAATCTTTACAACATAAGACATGATTTTAGTGAATTTTGACATTGTATCCCAAGGGAGAAAAAAAAATGTATACTTGAGACTTAAGTAATTTTTTTTTATCTTTTTTAGAAAACCAATTGTCTTTAAATATGAACCAACAAAAAGTTTATGGCTGCTTTGTAAGAGAATATTGGAAGCAGAATCATATTTCTTTTAGTGACGTTTAAATAGTAGCAAATCCTACTAAAATACTTTGAGACGAAGGTTATTAGATTCTTCTAATAATCTGTGGAATATACCCCTCCCCCTTCCCAGTTCTTTCCTCCATGATCCAAATTGCTGACGGAATGTTTTTTAAAGTTTCATGGCCTCACGATTCTAATAGAAAGAAACATTAATGATTTAGCATGTATAAGGATATCCACTAAGCATCTATGGCTGAATAGTCATTGGAAAAATCAAGCTCAAGTGATAAGTTGTAAGACACTTGTAAGCATGAATTATTTGGTTCATTAGGGGCTCCAATTTTTTGCTCAAGTCTTTGTTAGAGTGTTATACTTTTAGCCAGTCAAAACAAAATAGGAATTTGTTAGATCAAGCCAAACTACACATACATTACTGTTATGTCTCGTTACATACGTGGCAGGAAGAGGCCCACAAGAGTGCGTGGAAGATAGAAAAGGTAGGGATGCTATAACCAATTGAGACGCAATACCATGACCAAGTCGAATAGGCTCGTCCAAGCCTTCACCGATTCTCTTATTAGGCGAAGTAATTAGAAAAGATTACCAGTCAACGAGAAACATGGCATACTTCGCCATAGCTTCGCCATATCCATTACCTTCATGACTTCGAAGGTCTTTGTTTGGAACATTACAAAGGGTCATACTATGACAATGAGAAAATGATAACTACTTAACCTAATGATCGTGGATAACAAAATGTCCCCAGGGCCACGTGGAGATTAACAAAATAGCCCATGGGTCACGTGGAGAATCTCCTCATGGTAGAGTTAGTTACAAAAGAGCATGTGAGGATAACTATCACAAGAATAATGTCACAGAGATGGCTAGAACAATAGTCAACTGTCACCTGTCTTGGAATCATCTAGGCTAGAATTACAAGTCTTCCAGTGAAGGCACGACATGTGGCAACAAAAGTAAAAAAGACTAAAAAGCCCAAAGGCTTGAGATCTACAAATAGCTTTTAGAAAATAAAAAAACGGAGAGATTATTAGAAAACATTAGCCAAATTCTTGTTATTTGAATTTTCAATCCTTACTTAACGGCAATTGACAAGGTTGAGTTATACATTCAAATGAGGAGGTGGGTAAGGACTTGTTAGCTTCAACTTTTTGAGATCAACAAGTTGGTATCGTCTATAGGAAACGTGCAGTTTCTACAAGGTAAAGAAACCACCGACAAAAAGTTTCCAAGTGATTCACTTTTAAAAAGAAAATTGCATGTTCATAAATTTGGTCGAAACAATGAGTGACTTAAAGGGAAAAGTAGGAGAGAATGAATTTTAGAAGGGTGAGCATCTGCATGTTAGTGATATCAATCCGAAGAAACATCGTGACAGAATTCCAGTTCTAGCAACTAGTGAGGGAGTAGAGATGTTCTGCAAAAAGTGTAATCGGAGACAGAAGAAGAAATCCATTGCAAAGACTGTATCAACTTTGACCAAGCAAGTCCAAATGTTAGTAGAAAAAATTAGGCAAAGAGTACACAAGCCTGAGGCCAACCAAAAGATGATCAGGAATTCAGGGCCCAGATCCTAGCGGCTAACCATTTTCGGCCAATAAGTGACCAATGTAATTCTAAGCGTTACCAATCCACTAAACTGCCCAGATAGTGAGAGCGTTGACCTACACGATCCGTCAGTGTCTTTTATAGATTATGTGACGATGCAGATTCTCATCAAAGAAAGGCCCGTGTGTTCGAAGGACGAAAGGTGGAGTCAATCCCCATGAGAGCGCTATATATTCTTGATTATTATTATGAGGACGAAGAAAACATCCCCCACAAGGTCCTTCAAGCTAGATAATGACGATGAATACCTTTCTTTCTCTTAAGAGATCTAGAATGTCCCCATTATTCCAGGTTTTATAAGGCCCAAGCTCAAGAAATATATTGGACAGGGCAACTGCATGTATCACCTTGCTAAAAAATGCCTCGTCCATCTTGAAATGCCAAGCTTTCCATATGACCTTGATCGGGCCGACTAAGAGATAGTACCTAAAGCTAAAGTCCAGCTCCATCAGAAGCTGGCCTCAGCTGAAAGAAGCATTTATGAGTGCTTTCGTGGACCATACTCTAGGCGAAGCCCTGCTACGAGATTGAATAACTTTAAGCAATGGTTGCGCAAAATTATGAAGAATAGCTAATTTAACAAGTTCTAGAATAAACTCATTGTTGTTGAATCCATATACGATGAGAAGGCGCTAGATACTCTATGGAACAGCTTGAGGATGGAGATCATATTCTAGAGACATCAGAAACAAAATAAATTAGACATATAACCATCTAATAGACCTAATCATGGTAGAAATACAGATTGATGAAACTATTGAGAATAGAATAAAGCATGAAAGAAAAATGGGGTGATATCCCAGGATGTGCCAAAAGTTCCATTTCAGTGGCAAAATCATTCTTGTAGGGCATCTAAGTCTAAACATCATGATTACAAGGCAGAAGTAAACGAGTTTGCTCCTGTGCGAGGCAAGCCCACAGGCGTGGCTTTCATTCTCCGTCAAGGTCTAAATTCTACAGAGTACATCAGTTTGTGAGCCATGATACTGAAGAATGCCCAAAGGTTAGGGACACAATTGATAGAATGATAGAATAGCGTTCAAGCCACGCGAGAGGACTCAGTCGAGACATACCTCACAAACCTGAGCCCCAAATTATTCATATCAGAGAAGTCAAAGCATGTGTACAAATGAAAGGACTATTGACTTGCCATACAGATGTCCCAACACTACACCTAAGAAGGTCGAAAGTCCTTCATCCACCAACTCAACCTTCCCTCGGGGAAATCAACACTATAGTGGGTAGACCCATCATTGGGTGGATCTATATTGAAGGGACAAGTAACAATTTCTAGAAAAGTTATATAAGGATAGCCAAGAAGTCAGTACTGGAGAACTATAGGGTGCAGAGAGAGGCGAAGCAGAAAGGGCCAACCATATCATTCAATGATGACGACAAAGTGGGTATTGATTACCTACACTGTAATGCCCTTGTAATATAGGTGGTAATCACTCACAACATTGTCAAATGGATGTTTTTCGATACTGGGAGTTTTGTGAATGTCCTCTTTAGCGATGCCTTCAACCAAATAGAAGTGGATCACACGTAGACGCCCATGTCTGATTCTTTGTATGGCTTTACCCGATGGAAGTTGATAAGTTGCTGGAAAATGGGTTCATTCGTGAGGCCCACATTTGCATCTGGGTGTGCAACCCCCATCTGATACCCAGGAGCAATGGTTTAAATAAAGCTTGTCCCAAAGACAGTTTTCCTATGCCCTGGATTGATCAGCTCGTTGACGCTACGGCAGGTCACAAACTCTTAAGTTTCATAGATATGTATTCAGGATACAACCGATACCTATGATCGGGCCTGGCGAGGAGCATACTTCTTTCATAATAGATCGAGGCCTATACTTTTATAAGGTAATGCCATTCGGTTTAAAAAATACAATTGCAGCATACCAAAGGCTTGTAAATAAAATGTTTGCTTGTCAAATTGGAAAGACTATGGAAGTATATGTCGATGATATATTAGTGAAAATCTTCAGAGCCGTTGATCACCTTAAACACCTAGGCGAGATGTTCAGGATTTTCCAAAAGTACCATATAAAATTGAATCCTCTAAAGCATGCTTTCGAGGTCATATCGGGAAAGTTCCTAAGGTATATGGTTAATCAGCAAGGTATAGAGGTCAATCCTTAGAAAATATGAGCATTACTAGATATGTAATCCCCCAAAGCCAAATGAGGTGCAAAGCTTCATGGAGAGGGCCGCTACTCTGAGTAGATTTATCTCGAAAGCAACTGACAAATGTTTTCTCTTCTTTTAGGTTATCAAAGCTGGGAAAAGACTTGATTTGATGGAGGATTGTAAGGTTGCCTTCGATGAGTTAAAAAAATATCTTGGGAGAGCTCTCATCCTATCCAATGTAACCTTTCAGATTGATTTTAAGGCTACTAACAATGTAGCAGTGTATGAGGCCCTCCTAGTTGGCCTTCGTTTGGCTAAGGAGATAAACACTAGTGAAATTGAAATTTTTAGTGATTCTCAATTGGTAGTAAGTCAAGTAAGTGGGAAATTTGTAGCAAGAGATAAAAACACACCTCTTTATTTTGTAATATTCAAAGATCAACTATTAAACTTCAAAAAGTTTGAATTAACACAGATTCTGAGGATAGAAAGCAGTTTTGCTGACGCCCCTGTCAAAGCTAGCAAGCTCCCAAGATGCAGAACTATTCAAGACTGTCCCAGTCAAACTCCTCTCCCATCCCTCCATTTTTGAAATAAGCAGGATAGATCATATGGGTCGAGGGACCAAATCTTTGATCCAATAAAGAACATGCTATCTGAAGGAGCAAAATTTTCTAGAAGATAGAGAGTCCCAGAAGATTTGTCTCCAAGACGACCTCGACTGCCTCTATTCCCTCCACCTTAGATCGCAGGGCCTCGTTCTCAAAACCCTACTTGGTGTTCGTCGAACATGGCCTGTAGATCCTCGGCAAGCTTCTTGGACTTAGCTATACTTTTTCGAGCTTGCCAGAGAAACTGGTCAAGTTACTTTAAAGCTCGTTGTCTAGGATGAAGCCTCGGGCAATGTTCATCATCACCATTGTTATTAGCTATTTTAGTGACGTCTACTTAGTTGTCTTCTCCCACCAAGGAGAGCAAATTTTGTAAACACAAGTCACTGTCACCGCCGTCAATGAAGCAAGCATCTCCAACAGAGTCAGGTCGAGTTTATCCTTGAGAAAAGCAATATTTATACAGTTGACGCCGTTGACCTTAACTTGGATGAAGGTCTGGCATCAAGGAGCTCCTAAGACAATCCCATTCTTCTATGTGCCTAGTTCGTAAAACATCCCTCAATAGGCCGTCACCTGTCGTCAGGGCCGACACCCTCTTTCTTTCACAACCATCGGGTTCTTTAGTTACAATCTCCTTCTCCTTATCTTTTGAAGCATTATTTTGGAAGGACGAAAGGAAAGGACCACGAGAAAAAAGTAGAGGCAGATGTAGGAAGAGGCAGAGGCAAAGGTACAGTTGATTGCCAAGGCTCCTGAAGTCGCTATCAAATGCACGAACTTTAGCCCACTTCACTCATAGAGGCCCTTGCTCACTCCTTGAGATCGAAGGCTTCCTAGAAACTGTAAAGACAAGAAAAAAGATTAAGTTAAGAATCATGTAAAGAAACAAAAGTCTCTAATATAAACATACCATGTTCCCCAAAATGTCGAGGAACATTGACATACGGCGGAGGATCTAAAGGCCAAAACTCCAAATCTCTCTCGACAAAAAAGAAAGCTTCATTCTAGTGCAGAACTTTAATGGACATTGGCAGCTATTTTCCATTTTTGCCCTGCCTTCATAGACATCTTATACCACCCTCAGACCTATAGGACCTATAAATTGTCTCGATTACCTATGTCGGTATATCCCCTCCAACTTGAGCTACCCTCTACAAAATGAAGGCCGTCACCATCTAACCCTACCCATTCGACTTGATTTGGTATAGAGCGAGGTGAAACTCTCAGAAAATATTGTGGAAGAATGGGTATGGAAAAGGAGAAGGCCTTGCTACATTTCCGGCTCGTAAATAGCATTACAACATTCTAAATGATCGTCAGCCCACTTGTAAGATCAAGGTGCGCGGAGTTGAACTATAGCTAGAATAAACAAACCTCACGACCTCCAAGTCCATCTCATTTATTGTATTCTAGACCACGGATCCAGTATTGGCTAAAGAGGTGAGCTGTTAGTCCAATTAATGAGCCGTGAAGCATCCCTCATATCCAGAGAAAACCTTATTCCAGAGACCCTTCATTTTGTATTATCTTCTTTCACTTTGGTCTCTTCAACCTCATCTCCATGCTCCGACAAAGGTAGAACCTCGATCATAATTTTAAAATCCATCTGAACGTCTCCTAACTGAGTTCTGGGAGTCATCATTGTCAGAAGTCATTTATTTTTTATGATTTTAGGTCAGATTAAGGATAAGTTGTAAGAGTTATTTGGTTTGGGGTGTTGCCGGAGGAGAAAGTACGGCGCCAGTGGGAGTAGGAATTTGTATAAAGAAAGAAAAAATGTGGAGATAACTATCTCTGCATCGTAACCATTGATTCCAACCCTAAAGATCTGGGTCGTTCCAAAGAAGGATAAGTGTCGAGCAATTGTAAAAGGGCATGAGCTTAAAAGGTAAAAATTAAAAATCTAGAGGCGCACGCATGCTATACGCGCTTTCACGCCTGTACAAATGCAGGCGACAATAATGACAAGCTATTGTTTCGAATTACGAAATGCACATCCTATCATTACTTGCCCTAATTACATGTCTTTTCAGTTTCAAAAAATGACACTAGTTCAGATACCTCCACGTGGAGCCCCCACCATCACAACTTTCACAAATACCCAAGTAAAAGTCTTCACCTGATATGAATAAACAAGCTCCAAACTTGGGAGACAATATACATAGATGGAGGCCTTTTATGTGCGTAAATTCCTCACAGTGTTCGCCATACCCACATGTGCCCATCATAAAAGGCCTTTGTCTTTGATGTAGTACAAAATGTTCAAAAAAATGAGAGATTTCATAAGTCATACATGTAATATGAATAATAGACTCAGACTTGGGAGACTATTTTTACCACCTAGATTTAACGAATACACCACATCAGCCGTGTGTCCCAGCGTGGGCAAACATGACATCCACTCATGTCATGTGTGGAACAGTGGAAGTTGTGCTCCAATTTTTTACTAAAGGCCCTCACTAGTCCTCATGTTGTTGAACAAATCTCCAAAATGGCCTTCGGAATTGGCCCCATCTCTGCGTCAACGGTTCTCTTATCTCCACGAAGATCCTCTAGGCAATTCGATATGTTATTCGGAGTCCCAAATACAATTAGAAGAAAAATAATATAGGGAAAGATTTATCCTTGATTAACAAGATAACTAATACAAAGAAACCCTCGTGTCAATCCCTAGAATCCAGTAGTTCTATCTTGGGGATTGACAAAGTTCAGGAATAAAATCTGGTAAATCACAGTAAATGTGGAATCAACCTTATCCCCATAAGAAAATAGAATTCAATAAGGTAACTAACTAATTACTGTCCTTAATCGGCTAGAACTTCTTTCCTATAAATATTTGTCTCATCTTTATTCAAGGTATGCATTATTCGTTAACCAAAAACTCTTGTCAAATCTCTGTCTGCCAGTCCCTCCCATACTCGTATTTTCTCTCATATAATCTCGTACCAATAGTTGACTTGATCATCGGGGAACCAACGATTGTAGGCTTCTTTTTCGCTGGTGATGTAGATTCCTAACGGTTGTCCAAGTGTGTAGGTAACATACATACTGGCAAAGTAGTGATTGGAGATCTATTGACACTTGGATAGTACGGTTTTGGAAGTAAACAAAACTTAAGAATTCATGTTAAACATTTAAAGAGACTCTAATAACATTAATGGAAATTAAACAGAAATATATAGCGAAAATTTAAACATTTAATTCCCTAAGCATGATCAACTTTGATGTTATAACATCATTTAGGATAGAAAATCGTTATCTCTTAACTCATAGTGCATAAACTAATTTCTCTTGATCAACAACAATTCCTTCACTACAGATCTTGATATATTATGCAACGAAGCAATCTCATAATAAAATAAATTATGCGACGAACATGACCTATTATAAAATGTATATTACTACAAGCATGTTTTGTTGCAAAATAGAATAGGTAACAAATATTATACTTTTAAAATAGCATTCGTAACAAACATTTCTCCTTACAATTTTTATTTTTTTGGAATAAACTTTGTGACGTCTATGTATTGCAACAACATTATGGTGAAAAATATGTTGTTGCTATTTCATACTTGTTGTGGCAACAAAAAATGTTGCAAGTTTTATGTGACGAGTGACTGATAGTTGTCACAGAATACATTCTATAGTGCTTATAGCGTGACAATGCCCGCAACAAACAGCTTGTTGTTGCTAAATTATTTTTGCAACAAAATCTCTATTTAAGCGACAACATTTTTTTTTCAAAATGGGTACTTTTTTGTAGTGATACCACATCAGCACAAGTATTCTGCCTCTAATAGTAATCCACACGAGAGAGATGAAACATAAAATTCCTACACAAGGAATTAAGGGGTGGGCAAGTTATAGTGTATACATTAAGGTTTTGAGAATTATTTTTGTGCTAGAAAAAATCTATATTGTTCAACCCTAATGTTGGATTATATATATCACTACAAGAAAAATGGCTCTTAACAATGCCAAAATGCGTTGCAATAGGGATTTAGCAACGCACATCCATATGTTGCGTCCCACGATGTTTCTGAAAAATAGATAGCTATGTTGAGTGTTGATGTTGGTTGCTAAAGATTCAAAGTGAGTTGTCATTAATATTTTAGCAACACACAAACATGTTCTAACAACGTGTATTGGCATGTTGTAATTTGTCATACAAGATATGGCTAAGTATCAAATTTAGACATGATACAAGGTTTGAACCAAAATCTAGCAAAACACGTATTGGAAGTTTCTTTTATTATACTATTGAGAAAGCTTGTATTTCATTTAAACCAAAGGCATAAATCAAAATAGCACTGTTCTCATGTCCACAGTGGGCAAGAATTACCTTGCCCACTATGGACGTGGCATGCTTTGTCACAAATTTAATCTAGCATGGAAAAAAGCCACATTATACAAATATACCCACCCCACCCCACCCCACCCAACCCAACCCAACCCAACCCAACCCAACCCATAACAATCAGCCCCTCACACTTTCTTTCTACTTCGACAATTTGGGCATCCTGTTACCAGCGCATTCACGTGGTGCCAATTCCCAGAGCACCTCGTGTACGTTGGAACCACGACTCTTATTGTTCATTCCCCTCTCTCTCTCTCTCTCTCTCTCTCTCTCTCTCTCTCTCTCTCTGATTTCACCACAGTTGGTGCCCTACATCGAAAACCACCAACTCCTACCTCTGACCCACCACTGTACAATAGCCCGACATCCCAAAATTCATATTCTAGATCTCATTCTTCTTCATCTCACAATCTCAAATCAAGCTTTGAAATACACTCTCAAGAAGAAGAAGAATAAGGGGGGGAAAAATACAAGTTAAGCTTCAGATGTCTGATATGAGATGAAGGAAAAAAGTAGTTGCATGGTATATTTTCAATTGATTCTTTTGGTTTTGCTACCTTTGTTGTTGTTGTTACCATCTCTAGGTGCTGCTCATGTAACTTACAACAAAGTCGTCAGTAGCAATGGTACTCTCACTGATTCTGAAGCTCATTACATCAAGCAGTGGCAGCTCTTGTACTACAGAGATAAGTTAGGTGATAGAGGTGAAAAAGTGACGATTGACGCTTCACTTGCCTTTGAAAATCCAAGGCTAAGAAATGCATACATTGCATTACATGCTTTGAAACAAGCCATTCTCTCAGAACCCCAAAATCTTACTGCGAATTGGGTCACCAAATTACCAAAATAGATAGAGCGTGTGAGGGACTGATTGTTATGGATGGGTGGGTGGGTGGGTGGGTGGGTGGGTGTTGAGTTATGGGGTTGGATGGGTATATTGATATGACGTGGCCGTTTGTCGTGCTGGATTAAATTTGTGACAAAACATGCCACATCCACAGTGGGATGTGGCAGGAGAACGGTACTATAAATCAAAAAATACAAAAAATGAAAATAAATAATCAATAACCAACTTAAGAAGTCAACAACAAACTTATGAATTAAAATCACCGAACTAACCCAAATGAAGCAAAAATCACTTACCAACCAAAGTGGCGGCAAAAACCAGTTGCCAACATGACGAATATCATTTTCTCTTTCTGTAAACAACCCATTTCGAAATTCTTATCAAATTCCAAGAATAAATCAGATTAAAGAAATATAGTAAACCCAAAATTTCAATTGATTAGCAGAATTAGAGAAACGTGGTGGGAAGTCCTTTAAGAGTTTCAACCAACATCGTAAACTCAAATATCTATATGAGATTGACGATGCTCCAAAATGTCATCAATAAATTGGCTTGGCTTTGGTTAATAGTTCAGTTATTGTTCAGAGCCCAAACAGTGAGGGAGTAGAAAGAGAATAGGGTTTTACACATATTGATATAGAGAAAGGGAGAACGATGTATAAATTTGGTTATAGGTTGGAGCGAAAAATTAGTTTTTTGCAAGTTATGGGTTGGGTATTTTTAAGGGTTAATTACACTAATGGTCCACATTCTTTTAGGTTTGTAACAATTTCATTTTCATTCAATTTTTAGCAGATATCATCCTCATCCTTTCATTTATTCGCACGCACAGATGGTCACCAAATCACTATTTTGACAATTCTTTGACAATTTTGCCCCTTGACTTAAATAAATTAAAATGATAGAAAAAAATAAAATGAAAACATTGCAATTGGGCCCTTAATATTTTCAAAAGTACAAATAAATCTTTAACTATTTTATTTTATAAAGATAGATGTTCTTCCCCCAACAAAAAAATGTCATCTTTTCCAACCCAACCCACCCCCAGGCACATACTTCGTACTGCAAAATACATGGGTTGATACTCATATCTCAGAGGTAAAAATTCTTCTTGATTTGCTCAAAGCTTTGAGTATGTCTACTCTTGGAGTTATGGATGGTTCTAATTTTTTCTTCCCATGGTTTTTATGCTTTTGTGAAATTACTTCATAAATTTCATTTCGTTTGAGCATATTTTGAGTGGCCATAATATTATTGATTATAGACCTGGTTCCAGTTTCTTATACATTTCATGTAAAAGGAAAATTGAGTGATCCTGTTTAATGAGTTACTTTTTTTAGATAGAGTTCAATTCGAAGTGGGACTGGGAAACCATTATTACATTCAATTCAAAAGCGAGTGAAAGTCCAAGTCATCAGACTGGATAATTGTAGATGATGGGAAAATTGATGTTGGCTTCTTCAAATTTTCTGGCTCATATGCTGGGCGTAGTTTTTCAACTAAAAGCTCCATTTCAGCTTCTACCGACTCTTTCCTGAAGGATGGGATGAAATTGCCTAGTTTTGAGTTTGACGCATTCGAAGGATCTGCAAATTTTATTAAGAAAATGGAAATGACCCAATCTGAGGTGTCTGGAACTTCTCCACCTCTAGAGGGTTCAGTTGGCTCTGATAAGCCATGGATTAGTTTGAAACTCAAAAAGCGGACTTATTTTGAGAACAGCGTTGCTGGGAGCAATGTTGAGAGCATAACCACTTCTGTAATGCCTACTTTATCTACCACTACAATGAAGAAAACTAAATCATATGGTCAAAATGTGCATATTCCATATTGTCAAGTAGGGTAGGGGTGGGGTGGGGTGGGGTGGGGGTAGGAAAAGATGATTCATTTTTAGTTGGGAAGAACACTTATCTGAATAAAATAAAATAGTTTTGAATTTATTTTTACTTTTGAAAAGGTTAAAGGCTCAATTGCAATACTTTCATTGTATTTTCTTTTTCTATCATTTTAATTTATTTAAGTCAATATAAAAAATTGTCAAAGAATTGTCAAAATAGTGAAAAATAGTGATTTGGGGACTATCTGTGCAAATAAATGAAAGGATGATGATGATATCTGATAAAAAAATTGAATAGAGATGAAATCGTTACAAACTTGAAACAATGAGGACCATTAGTTTAATTAACTCTATTTTTAAAAGGCTTAAATAAACGGCTGTTGTTTAAATAAAGTGGGATCCTAACTAGCAACGAGTTTCTATATTTATTACCAACGTGATATATTTAATGTTAAAAGTACATGTTTTAACGATGTGCGACGAACATTGCTAAATACGCATTATATTCACTTTTTATTTAACAATTGTCATCGCTTATTGTTAAAGGTAAATAGTATATAAACTTTTTTGCAACAGATTGTGAAAGTTACAAAATGATACATTAGCAATATGCATTTAAGTACTTTTGTAAAATTTCAATTGAGTTAATCAATAACAACATATATTTAATTATTGTTGTGAAAAACTCTTTTTAGCAATAACCAATTAACTAATGTTGTTATTTAACGTAAAAAAGCTACTTTTCTTATAGGGGAAAGGATATAATTGTACTAACTATTTCATCTTTAGATCCTTAATTACTTTCAGATTGGCTAAGCTTTCCACCCTATTTTTCATTAGTACGTGGTTTGGCTCGATTTCTCACTCTTAAGTTTATATTTTGTTTCATTTTTCTATATTAACAAATACTCCATGATGGTAATATGTGTACAAACAAGTTGTACACTAAATTTATTATTATTTTTTTAAATTCGTTTTCAACTACATATTTTATGTGACTTACAATTTTTATCAATTTTTCAACCATACAATTCACCAACATTTTTCAAAATATTCTAAAAAACAACTTTTAAAGTTCATCAAACATACACTCAATGTCTTCAACAAAATATCTAATATATATTGAATATTGTAATTATTAATTATGAACAAGTTTCTGCTAAAGGAAGTAACTCCAATTTATATCATGTTGGTGAAATTTAAAATCTTAGGCAGACATCTAGGTGTAGTTTAATTAAAAAATTATTGATACTTGTCCTAAATTTCAATGCACGCCATTTATCATATTCCATTTTATATGATTATATGTACACTCTCAATTACACCATCACTTACACCATATGATATGTCAAATACCAGTTGAGTGAAATCATTATTTATTTGGCCAAATAAATAAAGTGATCCAATCATTATTTGACACATTTCATGGTGTAAGTGATGGTGTACATTTTAAGTGTACAACTAGCATTTTCCAATATTTATTTCCATTTGTGTCATGTCAAATTCATTTACATGTGGACCCCATGAACATAAATTCACAGCTCATAATCGAGCGTACATGCATAATGCATTAATATTAAAACATGCTCTATCTATCATCTATGGACAATCATTGAATAGCTAGTTTTAATGAGAATTATTACCAAAAATGAAAGTAGTATATATATATATATATATATATATATATATATATATATATATATATATATATATATATCATGACTATAATATAAGTGTCTATGGTATGTTTACTATTCACCCTTCAACCAACGCGACGTCGTTTTGATGTAGTTTTAGTCTTCATTTTGTCCAAATCTCATTATTAGTACTATAAGTTTGTTTAACTTGTTAACAAGGCTGCCTTTGTTGACTTTTCTTCATTTTATGGGAGCTGTCATTTTTCCAAAGCTTTTTACCTTTTTATTTATTATTTGTTTAAATCATTTGATTTGTTTTCTGTAGACATGCGCAACTTTTGTTGACTTTGTATCTTGCTTTGTTTTAGTAGTTTATTTCCTTCGTTGTCGAGACTGGAAAATATTTCTTTAGTTTAGTTATCGAGTGATTCGAACATATTTATTGTCCGGTATTTTATCATGTGATTATTGTTCGATCACTTGACTTAGGAGATTTTTTTATTATTAGATGTGGTTTCTGTTGTTCTTCATTTCATAAACATATTCCATTTTGTATTTATATTAATTGTTAAATTTTATGTTTTGGTTATTGTTTTTTGTATGTATATATTTTTTTTACTCTAGCATTTATGATTAGATTGTCTATTAAATTATATATGATGTATAATTATTTTATGTTATATGAAATTATGATTATTGGTTATAAAAATTATTACTTTTTTCCTGTTGGACATTTTCATGATTTAATATAAAAATAAAATAAACATTTTTTTTCCCGACTTTGCTCATGCAAAATTATTATTGTTATTTTTTTTTTATAGACAATTTGATGACAAAATAAAAAAATAAATTAATTGTTTTAAATTTTTCCCACTTTGTCATTGTAATTTTGTATTTATATTAATTGTTAAATTTTATGTTTTTGTTATTGTTTTTTGCATGTAGGTAATTTGATAATTTAGTATTTTCAATTTTGAATATTTTTATTTTATTGATAATTTAGGTGTCTATATATTTTTTTGACTCTAGCATTTATCATAAGATTTTATATTAAATTATATGTGATATAAAATTACTTTGTATTGTATGATATTGTGATTATTGATTGTAAAAATTATATTATTATTTTATAGGTGGACATTTTCATGACAGAATATAAAAAAATTATTTTAAATAATTTTTTCTCCATTTTGCTAATGCAAAATTATTATTATTAATTATTTTTTTTTGACAATTTCATGACAAAATATAAAATTCAAAAATAAAAAATTCTCTTTTTTTTTTTAATTTTCTCCACTTTGCCGAGTAACTCAGCAAGGTAGGAAAAATAAAAACATTTTCTTTATCCTACTTTATCGAGTAACTCGGAATAGTTGGAGACCTTGGAAATAATTCTTTTTTTAACATTTTTTTATTTTTTTGGACTTTTAGGAATTTATTTATTATTTTTTTTTTTTTTGCAGTTTTAGTCCACATCCTTTTCCTTTTATAACAAATTTCTTATTATTAATTTTTTTCCCTCATCTCTGACGTTTAAACTTTTATTTATATTTAATTTGGCTAGGTTTTTTAATTAAAAACAAAAAAACTAATAATAAGAAAATAAAATTAAAATGTACATTAAGTCTTGCAACTTTTAAAAAGTAGTCTAATTTTTTTTTCATAAATTTTCCTTTTTTTAAATTATTATTATTTTTTTTTTCATTTTTTTCACTTTGTCGAGTCAATCGGCAAAGTGGAAATATTAAAAAATATTTAGTTATTCTAGATTGGCGATTGTTAAATTTTATGTTTTGGTTATTGTTTTTTGCATGTAAGTAATTTGATAATTTAGTATTTTCAACTTTGAATTTTTTTGTTTCATTAATAATTTAGGCGTTTATATATTTTAAATAAAAAAAGTAAAAAAGATAATCAAAAATATACATTATTAAAGTGACACGAGTACCTCGACAAAGCCCAAATCTTCTTTACCGAGTTACTCGATTTAAAATATCACACAAAATGAATCTATTCAATAGCTAAAGCAACTCGATAAACTGAAAATCGAGTTGCTTGAGTTAATCCATAAATGAAAGAAATTTGACATTTTCATTATATTGTGTTTCTTTATTATTTAAATTATTTAATACATTTAAATAATTCTTCATTGTTATTTTGTGGTATTATTTTTCAGGCACTTCGTGAGGCTGAAATTTAGATATGCTAACTAACTTCATAAATAAAGTATATATAAAATTTTATTTAACCTATCATTTATTAGAATATAGTCAAAAAGAATATATATAATATAAATTTAATATATATCATAATTCATTAATACAATATATTAATAATTTTTTAATTTTAGCAAGTACTATAAGATATTATAAAAAAATAACTATAATAAATTTATAGTATAATAAAAAGTTTTTTGTATCAATATATTATTAATTAATTACTGCATTACTATAATAATTTACTAATTATAATCAATTTATTATAACAATTTTATATGAAATAAATGTTTTATAAATTTTTTTCAAATGTACTGCATATTTATTTACAAGTTTTTTCAGAAATATGAATTCAAATTTTGCTATAAAGAATATTAAAATAAGTCTAATAAATAAAAAAAAAATTATAGCACATTTTTGATACACCATGTTTTTACTTTTCAGAACATGAAATATAACATATTATCTCAATTTAAAATAATATAAAATTATTTTATATGATAGGTTTTAAGATTCACGAGTTGGTTAAAAAATAACATGACAAAATTAAAAAATAAAAAAATATTAAGTATATTACATAATATAAATAAAAAAAAGTAAAGCAACAAATACAAAAGATGTATTGTTGCAATTACTCGAGTAACTCGACAAACCTAAAAGCACGTTTGTCGAGTTACTCGATGCAAAATTGTGATACAAAATAAATCTTTCTTATAGCTAAAGTAACTTGGCAAAATGAAAATCAAGTTCCTTGACTTACTGGACAAACCAATGAAACTTAAATTTTTCATTATTTGCTTTTCTTTTTTAATTTATATAATGTAATACACAATAAAATTAATTCTGTATTAATATATTATTAATTAATTACTACATTATTATAATAATTTAGTAATTATACTAAATTTTTTATAATAAATTTATATTAAATAATTTTTTCACTAATTTATTATAAAATGTATTATGTATATATTTATAAGTCTTTTTGTGAATATGAATATAAATTTTGTTAAAAAGAACATTAGAATAAGTGTAATAAATAAAAATCAATCTTATAACACATTCTTACTACAATATTTTTTATTTTTCAAAAAATCAAATATAATATAATATCTTAATTTAAAATAATATATAATTATTTTATATAATAGCTATTTTATTATAATATATTATATAAAGTTATAGCATATGATTGCCTAATTTATAACAAAATTTATATTCATTTTTATCAAAATTAATTATTATTCACTTAATTTCATATTATAATTATTACTATAATATTAATTGCTAAAATAGAAGAATATATAATACATAGCATTACTTCATTATAATGTATATTTTATTTTACTATATTCTAATATTTGATCAATGAAATAAAATTATGTCTATTTATTTGACTTATTGTAATATTATTTATAACAAAATTTGTATTCGTATTTATTAAAAAACTTATAAATAAATATGCAGTACATTTTTTAATAATTTATAAAACATTTATTTATAAATTTTGTTATAAAAAATATTAGAATAAGTCTAATAAATAAAAAATAATAATATCACACATTTTTACTACAATGTGTTTTTATTTTTGAAAACACTAAATATAATATATTATTTCACTTTAAAATAATATATAATTATCTCATATAATCGCTATTTTATTATAATATATTATATGAAGTTATAGAATATCAAATATTATTCATGCAATATACTGATTCATTGTATTGCAATTTTTAAGTTACTCGAGTAACTCGATAAACCTTACAGCAAGTTTGTCGAGTTACTCGATTAAAAATAGGACACGAAATAAATGTGTTAAATACCTTCAGCAACTCGACAAACTCAAAATCGATTTACCCGAGTTACTTGACAAACAAAAGTTAGTAAAAATGTTTATTAATTTATTTTGTTTTTTATTAATTTGTTTTGTTTTGTTTTTTATTAAAATAAACTAAGAGAATATATTTTTTTTTTATTTTTATTTCTTTACCCATTAGTATAACATATTATAACTAAAAAACTGTTATAACAAATTTATAGGAAAACATAAGAAATCTGTTGTAAAATATTATTAATTCATTATTACATTATTATAATAATGTAGTATTTAACATAAATTTAGTATAAGAATTTCATATTAACTAGATTTTATTCTGAATTATGAAAATACATTTTAGTAAAATTTGTTATAATAAAGAATTTAATTATGATCAATTTATGTAAGAACTTCACAAATCCAATTTTCAGGTTTACGATTTCGTTAAAAAATAACGTGAAAAAACAAAAAAAATAAAGAAATTTAAGTAGACTAAATATCTTAAATAAAAAAAGTAAAAAACAAAATCAAAAGTGTGTACTATTAAAGTGACTCGAGTAACTCGACAAAGCTCAAATCTTGTTTGCCGAGTTACTCAATTTAAAATATCACATCAAATGAATCTATTCAATAGCTAAAGCAACTCGATAAACTGAAAATCGAGTTGGTTGAGTTAATCGATAAATGAAAGAAATTTAACATTTTCATTATATTGTGTTTCTTTATTATTTAAATTATTTAATACATTTAAATAATTCTTCATTGTTATGTTGTGGTATTATTTCTCAAGCACTTCGTGAGGCTCAAATTTGAATATGCTAAGTAACTTCATAAATAAAGTATATAAAAAATGTTATTTAACCTATCATTTATTAGAATATAGTCAAAAATAATATATATAATATAAATATAATATATATCATAATTCATTAATACAATATACTAACAATTTTTTTATTTTAGCAAATGCTATAAGAAATTATAAAAAAATAACTATAATAAATTTATAGTATAATAAAAACATTTTTGTATCAATATATTATTAGTTAATTACTGCATTATTATAATAATTTAGTAATTATAATCAATTTATTATAACAATTTTATATGAAAGAAATCAGTATTATAACACATTGTTACTACAATATGTTTTTATTTTTTAAAAAATGAAATATAATATAATATCTTAATTTAAAATAATATATAATTATTTTATATAATAGCTATTTTAGTATAATACATTATATGAAGTTATAGCATATGATTGCCTAATTTATAACAAAATTTATATTCATTTTTATCAAAATTAATTCTTATTTAGTTAATTTTCTATTCTAATTATTATTATAATATTAATTGCTAAAATAAAACAATATATAATACACAGCATTACTTGATTACAATATATATTTTATTTTACTATATTCTAATAATTCATCAATGAAATAAAACTATGTGTATTTATTTGACTTATTCTAATATTGTTTATAACAAAATTTATATTCATATTTATGAAAAAACTTATAAATAAATATGCAATCCATTTATTAATAATTTATAAAATATTTATTTATAAATTTTGTTATAAAAAATATTAGAATAAGTCTAATAACTTAAAAAAAATAGCATAACACATTTTTACTACAATGTGTTTTTTTTTTTTTGGAACAAAGTAAATTTAATATATTATTTCACTTTAAAATAATATATAATTATTTTATATTGTCAATATTTTATTATAATATATTATATGAAGTTATAGGATATCAAATATTATTCATGCAACGTACTGATTCATTGTATTGCATTCTTCAACTTACTCGAGTAACTCGATAAACCTAATAGCACGTTTGTCGAGTTACTCGATTAAAAATGAGAGACAAAATGACTCTATTAAATACCTTAATCAACTCGGCAAACTCAAAATCGAGTTACCCGAGTTACTTGATGAACAAAATTAATTAAAAATGTTTATTAATTTGTTTTGAATGAAGTAAGAAAATATATTTTCTTTTTATTTTTATTTTTTTACCCATTAGTATAACATATTATAACTAAAAAACTGTTATAACAAATTTATAGGAACAAAAAATAAATATGTAGTAAAATATTATTAATAAATTATTATATTATTATAATAGTGTAGTGTTCAACATAAATTTAGTATAAGAATTTCATATTAACTAGATTTCATTCTGATTTATCAAAATAAATTTTAGTAAAATTTGTTATAATAATGATTTTAATTATGATCAATTTATATAAGAACTTCACAAATCCGATTTTGAGGTTCGCGACTTCGTTAAAAAATAACATGAAAAAACAAAAAAATGAAGAAATTTAAGTGGACTATATATTTTAAATAAAAAAAGTAAAAAAGAAAATCAAAAATATGCATAATTAAAGTGACTCGAGTACCTCGACAAAGCCCAAATCTTCTTTACCGAGTTACTCGATTTAAAATATCACACAAAATGAATCTATTCAATAGCTAAAGCAACTCGATAAACTGAAGATCGAGTTGCTTGAGTTAATCCATAAATGAAAGAAATTTGACATTTTCATTATATTGTGTTTCTTTATTATTTAAATTATTTAATACATTTAAATAATTCTTCATTGTTATTTTGTGGTATTATTTTTCAAGCACTTCGTGAGGCTGAAATTTAGATATGCTGAGTAACTTCATAAATAAAGTATATATAAAATTTTATTTAACCTATTATTTATTAGAATATAGTCAAAAAGACTATATATAATATAAACTTAATGTATATCATAATTCATTAATACAATATATTAATAATTTTTTAATTTTAGCAAGTACTATAAGATATTATAAAAAAATAACTATAATAAATTTATAGTATAATAAAAAGTTTTTTGTATCAATATATTATTAATTAATTACTGCATTATTATAATAATTTACTAATTATAATCAATTTATTATAACAATTTTATATGAAAGAAATGTTTTATAAATTTTTTTCAAATGTACTGCATATTTATTTACAAGTTTTTTCAGAAATATGAATTCAAATTTTGCTATAAAGAATATTACAATAAGTCTAATAAATAAAAAAAAATATTATAGCATATTTTTGATACACCATGTTTTTACTTTTCAGAAAATGAAATATAACATATTATCTCAATTTAAAATAATATAAAATTATTTTATATGATAGCTTTTAAGATTCACGAGTTGGTTAAAAAATAACATGACAAAATTAAAAAAGAAAAAAATATTAAGTATATTACATAATATAAATACAAAAAAGTAAAGCAACAAATACAAAATATGTATTGTTGCAATTACTCGAGTAACTCGACAAACCTAAAAGTACGTTTGTCGAGTTACTCGATGCAAAATTGTGATACAAAATAAATCTTTCTTATAGCTAAAGTAACTTGACAAAATGAAAATCAAGTTCCTTGACTTACTGGACAAACCAATGAAACTTAAATTTTTCATTATTTGCTTTTCTTTTTTAATTTATATAATGTAATACACAATAAAATTAATTCTGTATTAATATATTATTAATTAATTACTACATTATTATAATAATTTAGTAATTATACTAAATTTTTTATAATAAATTTATATTAAATAATTTTTTCACTAATTTATTATAAAATGTATTATGTATATATTTATAAGTCTTTTTGTGAATATGAATATAAATTTTGTTAAAAAGAACATTAGAATAAGTGTAATAAATAAAAATCAATCTTATAACACATTCTTACTACAATATTTTTTATTTTTCAAAAAATCAAATATAATATAATATCTTAATTTAAAATAATATATAATTATTTTATATAATAGCTATTTTATTATAATAAATTATATAAAGTTATAGCATATGATTGCCTAATTTATAACAAAATTTATATTCATTTTTATCAAAATTAATTATTATTCACTTAATTTCATATTATAATTATTACTATAATATTAATTGCTAAAATAGAAGAATATATAATACATAGCATTACTTCATTATAATGTATATTTTATTTTACTATATTCTAATATTTGATCAATGAAATAAAATTATGTCTATTTATTTGACTTATTGTAATATTATTTATAACAAAATTTGTATTCGTATTTATTAAAAAACTTATAAATAAATATGCAGTACATTTTTTAATAATTTATAAAACATTTATTTATAAATTTTGTTATAAAAAATATTAGAATAAGTCTAATAAATAAAAAATAATAATATCACACATTTTTACTACAATGTGTTTTTATTTTTGAAAACACTAAATGTAATATATTATTTCACTTTAAAATAATATATAATTATCTCATATAATCGCTATTTTATTATAATATATTATATGAAGTTATAGAATATCAAATATTATTCATGCAATCTACTGATTCATTGTATTCAAATCTTCAAGTTACTCGAGTAACTCGATAAACCTTACAGCAAGTTTGTCGAGTTACTCGATTAAAAATAGGACACAAAATAAATGTGTTAAATACCTTCAGCAACTCGACAAACTCAAAATCGATTTACCCGAGTTACTTGACAAACAAAAGTAAGTAAAAATGTTTATTAATTTATTTTGTTTTTTATTAATTTGTTTTGTTTTGTTTTTTATTAAAATAAACTAAGAGAATATATTTTATTTTTATTTTTATTTCTTTACCCATTAGTATAACATATTATAACTAAAAAACTGTTATAACAAATTTATAGGAAAACATAAGAAATCTATTGTAAAATATTATTAATTCATTATTACATTATTATAATAATGTAGTATTTAACATAAATTTAGTATAAGAATTTCATATTAACTAGATTTTATTCTGAATTATGAAAATACATTTTAGTAAAATTTGTTATAATAACGAATTTAATTATGATCAATTTATGTAAGAACTTCACAAATCCAATATTCAGGTTTACGATTTCGTTAAAAAATAACGTGAAAAAACAAAAAAATTAAAGAAATTTAAGTAGACTAAATATCTTAAATAAAAAAAGTAAAAAACAAAATCAAAAGTGTGTACTATTAAAGTGACTCGAGTAACTCGACAAAACTCAAATCTTGTTTGCTGAGTTACTCAATTTAAAATATCACATCAAATGAATCTATTCAATAGCTAAAGCAACTCGATAAACTGAAAATCGAGTTGGTTGAATTAATCGATAAATGAAAGAAATTTAACATTTTCATTATATTGTGTTTCTTTATTATTTAAATTATTTAATACATTTAAATAATTCTTCATTGTTATTTTGTGGTATTATTTCTCAAGCACTTCGTGAGGCTCAAATTTGAATATGCTAAGTAACTTCATAAATAAAGTATATAAAAAATGTTATTTAACCTATCATTTATTAGAATATAGTCAAAAATAATATATATAATATAAATATAATATATATCATAATTCATTAATACAATATATTAATAATTTTTTTATTTTAGCAAATACTATAAGAAATTATAAAAAAATAACTATAATAAATTTATAGTATAATAAAAACATTTTTGTATCAATATATTATTAATTAATTACTACATTATTATAATAATTTAGTAATTATAATCAATTTATTATAACAATTTTATATGAAAGAAATCATCTATAAATTATTTTCAAATGTACTGCATATTTATTTATAAATTTTTTCATAAATATGAATACAAATTTTGCTATAAAGAATATTACAATAAGTGTAATAAATAAAAATAACTATTATAACACATTTTTCGTACACTATGTTTTTATTTTTGAAAATATCAAATATAACATATTATCTGAATTTAAAATAATATAAAATTATGTTATATGATAGCTTTTAAGATCCACGAGTTAGTTAAAAAATAACATGACAAAATTAACAAATACAAAAATATTAAGTGCATTACATAATGTAAATAAATAAAAATAAAGTAACAAATACAATAGATGGATTGTTGAAATTACTCAAGTAACTCGACAAACCTAAAAGCACGTTTGTCGAGTTACTCGATGCAAAAATGTAATACAAAATAAATATTTTTTATAGCTAAAGTAACTTGGCAGAATGAAAATCAAGTTCCTTGACTTACTGGATAAACCAATCAAACTTAAAATTTTCATTATTTTCTTTTCTTTTTAAATTTATATAATGTAACACACAATAAAATGAATTCTGTATTCATATATTATTAATTAATTACTACATTATTATAATAATTTAGTAATTATAATCAATTGTTTATAATAAATTTATATTAAATAATTTTTTTAATAATTTATTATAAAATGTATTATGTGTGTATTTATAAGTCTTTTTCTAAATATGAATATAAATTTTGTTATACAGAATATTAGAGTAAGTGTAATAAATAAAAATCAGTATTATAACACATTGTTACTACAATATGTTTTCATTTTTTAAAAAATGAAATATAATATAATATCTTCATTTAAAATAATATATAATTATTTTATATAATAGCTATTTTATTATAATACATTATATGAAGTTATAGCATATGATTGCCTAATTTATAACAAAATTTATATTCATTTTTATCAAAATTAATTCTTATTTAGTTAATTTTCTATTCTAATTATTATTATAATATTAATTGCTAAAATAAAACAATATATAATACACAGCATTACTTGATTACAATATATATTTTATTTTACTATATTCTAATAATTCATCAATGAAATAAAACTATGTGTATTTATTTGACTTATTCTAATATTGTTTATAACAAAATTTATATTCATATTTATGAAAAAACTTATAAATAAATATGCAATCCATTTATTAATAATTTATAAAATATTTATTTATAAATTTTGTTATAAAAAATATTAGAATAAGTTTAATAAATTAAAAAAAATAGCATAACACATTTTTACTACAATGTGTTTTTTTTTTTGGAACAAAGTAAATATAATATATTATTTCACTTTAAAATAATATATAATTATTTTATATTGTCAATATTTTATTATAATATATTATATGAAGTTATAGGATATCAAATATTATTCATGCAACGTACTGATTCATTGTATTGCATTCTTCAACTTACTAGAGTAACTAAATAAACCTAATAGCACGTTTGTCGAGTTACTCGATTAAAAATGAGACACAAAATAACTCTATTAAATACCTTAATCAACTCGACAAACTCAAAATCGAGTTACCCGCGTTACTTGACGAACAAAATTAAGTAAAAATGTTTATTAATTTGTTTTGAATGAAGTAAGAAAATATATTTTCTTTTCATTTTTATTTTTTTACCCATTAGTATAACATATTATAACTTAAAAACTGTTATAAAAAATTTATAGGAACAAAAAATAAATCTGTAGTAAAATATTATTAATAAATTATTATATTATTATAATAGTGTAGTGTTTAACATAAATTTAGTATAAGAATTTCATATTAACTAGATTTCATTCTGATTTATCAAAATAAATTTTAGTAAAATTTGTTATAATAATGATTTTAATTATGATCAATTTATATAAGAACTTCACAAATCCGATTTTGAGGTTCGCGACTTTGTTAAAAAATAACATGAAAAAACAAAAAAATGAAGAAATTTAAGTGGACTATATATTTTAAAGAAAAAAGTAAAAAAGAAAATCAAAAATATGCATAATTAAAGTCACTCGAGTACCTCGAGAAAGCCCAAATCTTCTTTACCGAGTTACTCGATTTAAAATATCACACAAAATGAATCTATTCAATAGCTAAAGCAACTCGATAAACTGAAAATCGAGTTGCTTGAGTTAATCCATAAATGAAAGAAATTTGACATTTTCATTATATTGTGTTTCTTTATTATTTAAATTATTTAATACATTTAAATAATTCTTTATTGTTATTTTGTGGTATTATTTTTCAAGCACTTTGTGAGGCTGAAATTTAGATATGCTGAGTAACTTCATAAATAAAGTATATATAAAATTTTATTTAACCTATTATTTATTAGAATATAGTCAAAAAGAATATATATAATATAAATTTAATGTATATCATAATTCATTAATACAATATATTAATAATTTTTTAATTTTAGGAAGTACTATAAGATATTATAAAAAAATAACTATAATAAATTTATAGTATAATAAAAAGTTTTTTGTATCAATATATTATTAATTAATTACTGCATTATTATAATAATTTACTAATTATAATCAATTTATTATAACAATTTTATATGAAAGAAATGTTTTATAAATTTTTTTCAAATGTACTGCATATTTATTTACAAGTTTTTTCAGAAATATGAATTCAAATTTTGCTATAAAGAATATTACAATAAGTCTAATAAATAAAAAAAATATTATAGCACATTTTTGATACACCATGTTTTTACTTTTCAGAAAATGAAATATAACATATTATCTCAATTTAAAATAATATAAAATTATTTTATATGATAGCTTTTAAGATTCACGAGTTGGTTAAAAAATAACATGACAAAATTAAAAAAGAAAAAAATATTAAGTATATTACATAATATAAATAAAAAAAATTAAAGCAACAAATACAAAAGATGTATTGTTGCAATTACTCGAGTAACTCGACCAACCTAAAAGCACGTTTGTCGAGTTACTCGATGCAAAAATGTGATACAAAATAAATCTTTCTTATAGCTAAAGTAACTTGGCAAAATGAAAATCAAGTTCCTTGACTTACTGGACAAACCAATAAAACTTAAATTTTTTATTATTTGCTTTTCTTTTTTAATTTATATAATGTAATACACAATAAAATTAATTCTGTATTAATATATTATTAATTAATTACTACATTATTATAATAATTTAGTAATTATACTAAATTTTTTATAATAAATTTATATTAAATAATTTTTTCACTAATTTATTATAAAATGTATTATGTATATATTTATAAGTCTTTTTGTGAATATGAATATAAATTTTGTTAAAAAGAACATTAGAATAAGTGTAATAAATAAAAATCAATCTTGTAACACATTCTTACTACAATATGTTTTTATTTTTGAAAAAATCAAATATAATATAATATCTTAATTTAAAATAATATATAATTATTTTATATAATAGCTATTTTATTATAATATATTATATAAAGTTATAGCATATGATTGCCTAATTTATAACAAAATTTATATTCATTTTTATCAAAATAAATTATTATTCACTTAATTTCGTATTATAATTATTACTATAATATTAATAGCTAAAATAGAAAAATATATAATACATAGCATTACTTCATTATAATGTATATTTTATTTTACTATATTCTAATATTTGATCAATGAAATAAAATTATGTCTATTTATTTGACTTATTGTAATATTGTTTATAACAAAATTTGTATTCGTATTTTTATGGGGTTTTAGCAATTTATTTATTTATTTAATTGTTTGTAATTTTTACTTTTACTTTATATCATTTTCATTTCATAACAACTTTAAGCATGACCTTTTATTTTTTTTGCCCATCCCCGACCTTTATATTTTGTTACAGATTTTAGTTTGATTTTGTTGAATAACTCTAACAAAAATAAAAAAAATTAATATTCCATCAAAATTTATCAACTAACTCGATTTTATTTTTACTGGATTTTCATGAAAACATAAACAAAAATTAGAACATCAACAAATGAGAAATTATATATATATATGTATTTTTTTATAAATATCAGGCATTTCATTTTGTAGTCATTATATCATTTCTAATGTAATGATCAGCTTTCATTATTGTTAATAATGATTGTCAAATTTAGTATGAATTTCTGCTGTTCGTGTAAGTTGTTTTCTCGATGAACTCGACAAAATGAAATGTCGTTTCTCGATTTTCTCGAGTAATTAGCTGTCAATATTTCTACATAAATTTTTGTGTTTGTTGCATTTTGCAATTATTATATTGTATAATCTTGTTTCTCACAGTAGCCGCAATGTTTGACTTCAAAATCTGTGTATAATATCTGGTCTTCATTTTCTATTGGATGCATATTTTTGTATTTTAGTAAATATTTCCAACTTACGAGATAATTAAGAAAAATTATTAAACTTAATTTATTCAAAATGTTACCATATTATTAACACGTGTACGCATTTAGAAATTATAACTTACTTAGTTTTCAGTTTTTTTCATTTCTTTGTCCTTATCTTTGTACTTATTATTAATAACATATATAATTTTATGTACATCTAAACCATGCACTTATTATAAATATACGATATTATTTTGGCAGTATTATTTTATATATTTCCTTTGTTTTATTTGTATCAGACATATATAGACAGTTTTTGCTTCTTTTCTATTTTCTTTGTTCTTAGCCTTGTTATCTTATTTCTACTCTCATCAAACCTTAGAATTTTGTTGATTTACTCTTTTTCTTACTCGAAATCATTGTAGTTTCTTACTTATATTTGAAATCATAATTCTCATCTCCTTTCTTCACCTATTGAGTTTGAGTATAGATTGTAGAAGATCTTATATTCATTTTTTTGATTTGATCAGTTCTTCATCAGTGGGTTTATACCAAGTTCCTAACTTCAATTTATAGGTATGTAATTATTCATTGATAGAAATTTGAAATTAATTATTTTTTGTGTTCTTTGGTTTATTTTTTCATTATATCTTTATTAATAAGTATTTTTTTTATATCATGTATTTACATGTTATAGTTGAATATTACAATTTTAAGCAATACAATTTTTTTCCTTGTTGGTTATTACATGTATGTACTAATCTTATTCATATTTGTCTTAATAATGTTTATAGTATATTTTTTTTTTCTACATTGAATGAGACTAATTTTTATATTTATTATATGATAAAATATATTAGATGACAGGTGAAAAAATTGTTGACTCAAATAAAGAACAACAAAAGAAGAAAAGAAGACAGATGTATGCTGAGCATACACAATATAAATCTAACAAGAAGATTCAAAAAACAAGGATTCAGTTACTTGAAGATGTTGAGTTGAACGATGTCAATTCAATAGGTAGTTTGCAATTATCTGGTGAGCTAAAGTTTTTTTGGTTTTTATGTTTTTTCCCGTTATGCACAATTTTTTCCCATTTATTTATTTATGTTGTTTTCATTTGTCATATTTTTTATAGCTCAAGAATTGAATGAAGATGGACATGAAATTTCTTTCATTGACTCTAACAATTTAGAAGATGGTGGTATAGAAAGCAATATTTATTATGAAGAACATGAAAATCAAAATCATGAATTCCAATTAACTCCCTGTATTTCAAATATTACTATGAAACATGTACCCACAGAAACTTATGTATTACGTACTCCAACAAATTGTATTCACTGTTTTGCAAAAAAATTTGAAAAAGAAAGTAAAGGTTTTTGTTGTACTGATGGAAAAATTAAATTGCATATCAATTGTTCTCCCTCTATTTTATATGATTTATATACTTCAAAGTACAGATGAAGCATTGGATTTTAAAAATAATGTGCGAAATTATAATAACCATTTTGCTTTTACCTCTTTTGGAGTGAAGTTTGATAAAGATTTATCTAAATCTACTAACTACAAAGGTATTTACACTTTTAGAGTTCAAGGACAAGTATACCATTATATAAATCCAATTCTAAACATTGATAGTAATCCATCATATTTACAGTTATATTTTTATGATACAAACAACGAAATACAAAATAGATTAAATACATGTATCAATTTCTCATCATCTTTACTACATATATTAGTAAATATATTAGAGATTAATCCATATTCTAGATTTTTTCGTTCCTTAGGTGATATTGAAAATCTTCAAACTTGCAAAATACAAATTAGATGTGATGCTGGTCTTGATCAAAGAATATATAATGCACCTTCTACATCTGAAGTGGCTGCAGTTTGGGTTGATGAGGACCCATCTGCAGACATAAGATATCGTGATATATCAATTTATTGTCACTCTAATAATTCACATAGAATACATTATTATTATGGATGTTATGATTCCCTACAGTACCCATTATTATTTCCCTTCGGTGAGACTGGTTGGCATGAAGGTATTGAAAAGGCAAAAAATAATACAGTTGATATTTATAGTACAAATGAGAATTCCGTTTCTACTGAAAACATGAGTTGTGCAGCTGATATAATAGAGAAAGAAAAAAAAGGTAAAGAATTACTAATGTGTTTCTTCATTTAAACTCATTCAATTTAGAATTTCTTTTCATTAAATTTGTTTGCATTTTTCTATTCTGCAGTTCACAAGAAGAATAAGAAAGGTTTACAAGTATCTTGCCGTGAATACTATTGCTTCAAATTACAGGTACGTGATACACAAAACAATGTTTTACTTCATGCTGGTAGACTTCTACAACAATATGTAGTAGATATGTATGTTAAACTTGAAACAAGTCGATTAGATTATTTTCGTCAAAATCAAAGCGAAATTCGTGCTGAATTATATCAAGGAGTTGTAGATAGTGTAGAAAATGGTCAAAATAGAGGTGCACAAATTGGTCGTCGGATTATTTTACCTTCTTCTTTTGTTGGAGGTCCTAGAGATATGAAAAAAAGATATATGGATGCAATGGCATTAGTACAAAAATTTGGTAAACCTGATTTATTTTTAACATTGACATGTAACCCAAATTGGGTAGAAATAAAACAAGAGTTAAGGCATAATGATATAGGACAGAATAGACCAGATTTGACTGCTAGAATATTCAAAGCTAAATTAGAAGAACTTAAAGTTGATCTATTTAAGCACCAAATCTTTGGGCCTGTTGCTGCATATATTTATGTTGTAGAATTCCAAAAACGAGGACTTCCACATGCTCATTTCTTGCTTATCTTACAAAACAATGCGAAAATTAATAATATTGATAGAGTTGATTCTATTGTATCATGTGAAATTCCAGACAAAGTAAAATATCCTCACCTTCATTCTATTGTTGTTAAACATATGATGCATGGTCCATGTGGTCATTTGAATCCCCATAATGTTTGTATGGATAGAAATGGTCATTGTAAGAATAAATATCCAAAGGAATATATTTCAAATACTTCTATTGGCCATAATTCTTATCCAACTTATAGACGATTGAATGATAAACGATCATTTATGATTCGAGGACATTTATTAGACAATAGATGAGTTGTACCTTACAATCCATATTTGTGTGCAAAGTTTGATTGCCATATTAATGTGGAAATATGTTCAACAGTTAAAGCTGTTAAATACCTCTATAAATATGTGTATAAAGGCTATGATCGTGTAAGTATTTCAATTAGTAATACTAATAATGAAAATCCTATTGATGAAATTGAGATATATCAAAATGGTCGTTGGATTTCTCCACCTGAAGCAATGTGGAGAATATATGGATTTGTTTTGTATGAAATGTCTCCCTCAGTTATCTCATTACAATTACATCTTGAAAATAACCACTTGATAACATATAGAGATTATGAAAATTTAGAAACAGTAATCAATAATGAATCTAGACAACGCACAATGTTAACTGAATTTTTTCATATGAATGTTTCAAATGAACTTGCAAAAACATTATTATATAAAGATTTTCCAAAATTTTTTGTATGGAATGGCCAAGGGAAAATATGGTGTCGAAGGAAGAAAGGAAATGTTATTGGTAGAATAGTTACATCTACTATAACTGAAGGAGAAATATATTATTTACGTATTTTATTAAATCATATTAAAGGAGCAACTTCATTTCAAAATTTAAAATTAGTTAATGGTGTTTATTTGTCTTCTTTTCGTGAAACGGCTATGGCACTTGGTTTATTACAAGACAATAATTATTGTCAGTTTTGTTTAGATGAAGCTATTAATTATCAAATGCCTTCTTCTCTTCGTAGATTATTTGCTACCATACTCATTCTATGTTCTCCTAATAATCCAGATGTATTATGGAAAAAATTTCGCCTATTTTTATGTGAAGATTATTTATCTAATAGTATGTCCATTGCAAATGCTGAAATAAAAGCACTACATGAAATCAATTCTATATTAGAAGCAAATAATAAAAATATAAATGATTATCATCTTGTACCTTTTCAAATATATATGGAACAAGAAGACATATTAGCTAAGATTATTAATGAAGAATTAAACAATGTTATTCATGCTGACAATACTATGTATGCAAATAACTTGAATGAATATCAAAAAATTTCCTATGACAAAATTCTTTCAGATGTATATAGTAATACAAGTCGTTTGTATTTTATAGATGGACCTGGTGGAACTGGTAAAACTTATTTATATAAAGCTTTGCTCTCTACAATTAGATCTAAAAATCTTATAGGTTTAGCAACTGCTTCCTCAGGTGTTGCAGCTGCTTTATTACCTGGTGGACGAACAGCACATTCACGGTTTAAGATACCACTTGAAATAAATCACAATATGACATGTTCTGTTAGTAAGCAATCTGCTTTAGCAAGTTTCTTTAGATTGACAAATTTGATTATTTGGGATGAAGCACCAATGGTTCACCGTTATGCAATAGAGGCTGTAGATAGAATGCTAAGAGATGTTAATGATTCTATATTACCATTTGGAGGGAAGGTTGTTGTTTTAGGAGGTGATTTTCGACAAGTATTACCAGTAGTTCAAAAGGGAAATAAAGAAGTTATCATTGGATCAAGTTTAGTGTATTCATACTTATGGCCAAATTTCATATAATTACAGTTGGTGCAAAATATGAGAGCTCAATTAGACCCATACTTTTCTAAATTACTGCTCGATATAGGCAATGGAATTCAACCTAGGCATACCTGTAATATGATTACATTACCAGATGAAATAGCTATACCCTTTGATAACAAGATAGTTTCTCTAAAAGAATTGATCGAAAGTGTTTATCCAAACTTACAAAATTATACCAATGAATTAGATAAGATGATTAATCGAGTTATTTTAACTCCTACAAATAATGCTGTTGATGAAATAAATAATATTGTACTTAATCAAATTGCTGGTGAAAATGTTATATATTATAGCTTTGATGAAACATTAGAAAAAAATGAACAAAGTATTCATGAAGATTTTCTTAATACACTAACTCCAAATGGTATACCACCTCATGAACTTGTATTGAAACAAAATTGTCCTGTTATGTTATTAAGAAATATTAATCCATCTGAAGGATTATGTAATGGCACTAGATTAATTTGTCGTGCATTTGAGCGTAATGTTATTCATGCTGAAATATCTGTTGGAGAGTGGCGTGGGAAGAAAGTTTTTTTACCTAGAATTCCATTTATTCCACTTGAAAGTGATAAGAGTACATTTCCTTTTAAAAGAACGCAATTTTCAATTCGTGCTTGTTTTGCAATGACAATAAATAAAGCTCAAGGTCAAACACTAGATTATGTGGGACTATATCTTCCTGAACCTGTATTTTCTCATGGTCAACTTTATGTTGCATTATCTAGAGCAAAAACAAGTAAATCTATAAAAGCATTAATTATACCAAATGATAAATTTAAAAATCATTTTTGTTGTACAAAGAATGTAGTTTATACAGAAATATTAGCAATTGTGCATTCATAGTGTTTTAATTATTATTATGCATATTTTTTTTTTAATTAGGGGATTTTTACTTTTTAAACAATAGTTTAAATTGTATTCTTGAAGTGTATTCTATGTGTTCTTTGAAGAACACTTGTATAAATCTGTGACATGAATGATATTGCAGTGAATATTGATGAAGTATATTCTATGTGTTCTTTGAATATTACTTCTAACAAGCTTTCACATGAATTATATTCCAGTCAATAAAGAGCCAGTGTATTCTTACATTCCAATTGGTGAAGGATATTGTATAAAACTTTGAAGAAAATATATACAGAGCATTTAAATTATTTATACTGTAGTGAATGAATGGTCAGTCTGTTCAGATGTATAATGCTATAGTTATGTATGGTTTGTAACAGCATCAATTTATAATCCAAAATAATAAAATTCATCATTTGATTTAGATAGTTTTTGAATTTTATTTTACTATTATCTGTTTTTTTTTTTTTTTTGTCTTCAAATATTATACTACAAATAGTGAAGATTTATCAATGATTATTTTTTTTTAATTTTACATTATGAATAATTTAATAAAAATTTAATAATATATTTATGCTAAATTTAGACCAACTTTTGACCGTTTATTTTTAACAAAGTAAAACATCTTTTATTATTGTATTTTTATTTTGCTAATATTTAATATGTTTATATTCGTATTATAGATATACTAAATATTATATATCACGTTCATACAAATAATGAATTTATGAAATATGATTAGTATAAAAAATTTTTTTTCATTGCTATTAATACAATTTGTAATGATGCTTATATATTAAACTCTAAAAAGCTATATTAGTCTCTATTAAATTTATTTGTATAATAGATATAGTTATAAAGTGTATTTGATAACCAACATAATTATATGAAAAAAAATTCATATAAAATACATTACGTTTATCGAATTTGAATTTTTAAAGTTTAAAACTAAATTTATCTTATTCATGATTTTATGAAACGTAATCGATTTTCTAAGAATGTAGTATTGATTTAGGTAAATGAATAAATGGAATACAAAATTTAACAAACAAAAATTTAAAGTACAAATATTTAAATATTTAATGTTATCAATTTATATTTCTTTTGCCATTGAACGCGTTTTTATACATATGTTATAAAGTCATTAGCTATTAACAATATAAATTTTTTTTAATATTCTATATGACTTTTTTTCCTCTATATTTAAATGAACACAAATCAATAGTTGTAACTAAAAAATATCTAAGTATAATTTATTGCTTACTTTCATTGAATTCAGACAAATTAATACAATAGACTATAGATTACTACTTAGTCTACTCTTATATATAATCATACCTAATACAAGTAATAATTCAGATCATAAATGTACAAATATCTTTTTATTGTACACATGTCAACATCATCTTTAATCTATTCATTTTCACCATACACGTATGAAAATTGTATATACATTAACGTATATTAATATCTTCAAGTTGTGCTTCACCTCGTTATTCCCAATTCGAGTTTCATATCCTCATCTCCAATTCTTGCTTTGCTTTCCACGCATCATTTAATGCTAGACGGCTGGTCTGTATCTCCTTGAAGACACGCAATACGTAATAAATGCTGGACCCTATCTTATCTTCTATTAATTGAAAGAAGGACTGCCTCTTCTTTCATGTTTGTAACAATTTGATCCCAATTCGCTCTTCTATTTTAAATATGATTCCTATTTTCCTATTTATAGTCACAAATGGTCCTAACATCACTATTTCTCACGCATCTAAGAATTCTTGACTAATTTTAACTTTAACTTAACTTCATTAAAATAATAGAAACATTTACAGTATAAACATTGTGATTGAACACTTTAATTTTTTTGCATTCTACATAAATCCTAAATAATTTTTTTTTTTTTTACTTATCGAAAAGATTTTTGTGTTTTCTGGTTTATCTATAAATTACTAATTTAAAGCTTACTTTATTATACATTTCCTTACCTATTGTTTTATTATAGTTTCATCCATTCATCTCATAATCTCTAACAGTGTAATCTTTCAGCTTAGAAAATAATAACTTCGAATCTACTCAAGTCTCATATATGTTTGAACTCTAATGAATAATATTTTTCTTCTGTTGTAGTAGTTACTTATTTTCATTGTATATTACTAAGTAAAGCAAATTTCATATTCACAATTTAACCATCAATTATTTATTTTTTTATTTACTCTTAATTTTATAGGTTATATTTTCTTGCTCGATACACAAAAATACTTAAATGTATAATAACTAATTATACTTATTAAAATCTTAATAAACTTTTTTAACTCAATAATAAATTTTTGCTATTACATAATTTTAAATAATATACATTATAATAATAAAATTTTCTTTATTTCAATTTGATCAATTTGCCTTTACTATAATTTAACATAATAGTAGAAATACTGACATAAAATTTTTGAGTGCTTATATTAATATTTTGGAATCTTCAAATCTATTATAAGTATAATCAGCACTTTATTTAAACTAATTGGGGCTGAGTAGGATGAAGTGAGGACAACTATGAATGAGTTTTTATGGCATCATTATTGGGGCCCACATCATTTATTAATTACGGCGTCATAAGGCAAGCATCAATCAGGACAAAAAATTTAGACCCCTATTGAGTAAACATATCCTTACTATTGGCATAATAGATACTATATACCTCTCTATATATACATTAGTTCTGATTACAAACCAAACACAACAAACATTCTATATTAGCATTTATCAACAAGTCTTTAATTCTCAATATTTGTATCCTCGTACTCCTCTTTCAGATTTGAAGTACAACTTCATACTATATTTCATTATATACTCTTACAATTCATTATTAGTATAAATATTATTTCACTTTGATAACTTATTTATAGTCTTTAATTTATATTTGACATTTTCTACAGGATCAAACAATGGATAAACAGTACAAATTAATACCAAATATTGCTCCCAACGATACAAACTGGACGGCAAAAATCATTGTTGTGGAAAAATCGTTTCCACGAGTAGCTCAACGAAGCCCAACAAAATATCAAAATATGGTATTTATGGATCCTGAGGTATATTACTTTAATCTATTATTTATGTGCCTTGATTTATTTCATTTTAGCCACATAAAATTTTTAAAAAATTTTTTTCGCCTTTAATATGTTATAGCTTTAAATTGTCTTATTTGATATTCAAAAATAATATCTAGCCAAAATTATATATATGTTTATACAAAATATCTAATTTAAATGTATGGTATTATACAGAAAAATAGAGTCCATGCAACTATTTATGATGCGAACATCTCGGCATATGAAGACAAGCTATTACTTGGCAAAACATATCTTGTCTCAAATGCAAATGTTAAATTTACAAAGCCTGAGTATCAAGCTTCGATGGGCAACATACAATGGACAATATCTGGTCGAACAAGAGTCGAAGAAGTGAATGAAGACCACAGTGTTTTAATATCTTCTACATATAATTTTGTTCCTTTCGACAAATTGGAACCTTATATGGACTCAAATTCTGATATAAGTACTTGTTCCTATTTCACAAGAAAACGAACATGTTTCTTTTTATACATTCCATTGTATTCATAACAAATTTCATTTGTCCTAATTTCTTATTTTTATCCTTTAGGTATTATTGGAGTTGCAATTGATGTCAAACCTAAAAGGCTGGTGCAAACTAGGTTTGAAACACAAACATCTATTCAAGATGTAGTTCTCATCGACACAAGGTTTATATATATATAGCTATATTATTTTCATCTATAAATATATATTCCAATAATTATAATATTATTCAAGAAATTCATATACCACTTTCTCATATATTTTTTGTGTTTCTATACTAACTTCAACACTGTGTTGCTAACAATGTGGGATAATTTTGTGGAGAAGGAGTGTCGTTTCATTGCTGACAACTTGAGCACAAAACAAATCATCATTGGAAACCATTTAAAAGTGACATCTTTCAGTGGTAATATATTGTCAATAATTTTATAAATCATCAATCGAATATTACAAAATTTGTAGGCAATCTTAGATCTTCCAATAAATATATCTATATCTTTATTTCATGCACAGGTCTTTCAATTTCAACCAAGGCCAACAGCATTTTCTCCTTCAATGCCCACTTAGAACAAGTGATTGAGCTTACTTCTTGGTAAAAATATATTTTTTTATTATATTTTTTTCAAATATATATATATATACATGTGTATACATTGCTAATATTTTTAAACATTGTGCAAGGGTTGAAACAAATTCGGACAAGTTAGATGAGATGATCTTGACAAAGATATATTCATCCTCGGCAACAAAGAATCTTTCCAGTCCAGACATAAAGAATATCACAAAGATTGAACATATTCCAAATTTGTTATCTGGAGTAAGCCTAATCTTATTTAAAATATTATATAGAAATTTTTTTTTCATTATTGCATAATATTTATACAATTTATCTTCAACAATAGCTAACAGGATATGCATATTTCTGGGTTCACGCACGTGCATACGTGAGAGTTTTCAAACAATCCTTTTGGTACATGTCATGCAATACTTGCAAGAAAATATCAAGTGCTGATTTGAATGAAACATACGAATGCGTTTTCTGCAAATTTTCTCATGCAATTGCAGTACCAAGGTATAATATTGTTTACAAATCATTTATCGTTTATAATTATTTACACATGCAACATTTTTTATATTTTAGGGCACGTGTATATCTGGAACTTGAAGACTCCACATGCTCATTATCTGGGACTATGATTGGAGATACAGCAGAAAAATTCTTACAATACACAGCCCAACAACTAATGGACAGTGGATCACAAGTCTTGGAAAAAATTAGAATCACATTGGAGGAAGCACAATTTTTTTATGTTAAAGGAATGAAGAAAAATGTCCTCGACAATGAATACAAGTATGACATTATCTTCCTTAATGAATCAGTTCCTTCGATGTCGATCAGTTCTACAAGTACAAGATCAAGGAGTAACAAAGGGAAAGATGTAGCATATACCGCTGACACACCAATGCCTCTTCAAGGGCAAACATTTCCAAGTGCAGTGAAACAACTTAATTTCTCTTCTTCACCTGGGCCTAAATCCAAGAAGAGAAAAATTGAAGAACATCCAATCTCATCTGAGACTGAAGTCATCCCAGAGAAATTGCCTACGCCAAGAGCAGAGAGAAATACACGACTTTCGAAAGAGAAAGACAACATTTAAAAACAAATAATATCATTGTATGCATTATCAACTTTTTCCAATACTTTGAATGAATATTAGGTTTTTTTATGTAATATTTCTAAAGTTTTGTCCTTTCTAGATACAAGCTTTTTCTAATGTACTATATTGATGTAAATTATATTTAACAAATCTATATATTTTGTATTTTTATGTCTTTTTATTTTGACTATTAACTTTTTATTATTAGATATGTATACTTATTAATAATAATAAACAAAATACAAAAAAAATAAAAATAAAACAATTTAAGTGGAATACATATTTTAAATACAAAAAGTAGACAAAAAAATTACAAATATGCATTGTTGAAGTTACTCAAGTAACTCAACAAACCAAAAATCATGTTTATCGAGTTACTCAATTAAAATTGACACGTAAAATCAATCTATTCAATAATTGAAGCAACTCAATAAACTGAAAATCGAGTTTATTAAGTTACTCCATGAACGAATGAAATTTAACATTCTCATTATCTTGTGGCACTTTATTATTTAAATTATTTACTAACTTTAGGTAATTCTTCATTCTTATTTGTGGTATTATTTTTGAAGAACCTCGTGAGGCACAAATTAGGATATGTTGAGTAACTTTATAAATAAAATATATAAAAAATGTTATTTAACCTATCATTTATTACAATATAATCAAAAAGAATATATATAATATAAATTTAATACATATCATAGTACATTAATACAATATATTAATAATTTTTCTATTTTAGTAAGTACTATAAGATATTATACAAAAATCACTATAATAAATTTATAGTATAATAAAAACATTTTTTGTATCAATATATTATTAATTAATTACTACATTATTATAATAATTTAGTAATTATAATCAATTTATTATAACAATTTTATATCAAAAAAATGTTTTATAAATTATTTTAAAATGTACTGCATATTTATTTATAAGTTTTTTCATAAATATGAATACAAATTTTGCTATAAAGAATATTACAATAAGTCTAATAAATAAAAATAAATATTATAGTACATTTTTACTTCACTGTGTTTTTATTTTTCAAAAAATCAAATATAACATATTATCTCAATTTGAAATAATATAAAATTATTTTATATGGTAGCTTTTGAGATTCACGAGTTCGTTAAAAAATAACATGACAAAATTAAAAAATAAAATAATATTAAGTGTATTACGTAATATAAATAAAAAAAAGTAAAGTAACAAATACAAAAGATCTATTGTTGAAATTGCTCGAGTACCTCAACAAACGTAAAAGCACGTTTGTCGAGTTACTCGATGCAAAAATGTAATACAAAATAAATATTTTTTATACCTAAAGTAACTTGGCAAAATGAAAATCAAGTTCCTTGACTTACTGGACAAACCAATGAAACTTAAAATTTTCGTTATTTTCTTTTCTTTTTTAATTTATATAATGTAACACACAATAAAAGTAATTCTGTATGAATATATTATTAATTAATTACTACATTATTATAATAATTTAGTAATTAAAATCAACTTTTTATAGTAAATTTATATTAAATAATTTTTTAAATAATTTATTATAAAATGTATTATGTATGTATTTATAAGTCTTTTTCTAAATATAAATATAAATTTTGTTATACAGAATATTAGAATAAGTGTAATAAATAAAAATCAGTATTATAACACATTGTTACTACAATATATTTTTATTTTTTAAAAAATCAAATATAATATAATATCTTAATTTAAAATAATATATAATTATTTTATATAATAGCTATTTTATTATAATACATTATATGAAGTTATAGCATATGATTGCCTAATTTATAATAAAATTTATATTCATTTTTATTAAAATTAATTCTTATTTAGTTAATTTTCTATTCTGATTATTATTATAATATTAATTGCTAAAATAAAACAATATATAATACACAGCATTACTTGATTACAATATATATTTTATTTTACTATATTCTAATAATTCATCAATGAAATAAAACTATGTATATTTATTTGACTTCTTCTAATATTCTTTATAACAAAATTTATATTCATATTTATGAAAAAACTTATAAATAAATATGCAATCCATTTATTAATAATTTATAAAATATTTATTTATAAATTTTGTTATAAAAAATATTAGAATAAGTCTAATAAATTAAAAAAAATAGCATAAAACATTTTTACTACAATGTGTTTTTTTTTTGGAACAAAGTAAATATAATATATTATTTCACTTTAAAATAATATATAATTATTTTATGTTGTCAATATTTTATTATAATATATTATATGAAGTTATAGGATATCAAATATTATTCATGCAACGTACTGATTCATTGTATTGCATTCTTCAAGTTACTCGAGTAACTCGATAAACCTAAGAGCAAGTTTGTCGAGTTACTCGATTAAAAATGGGACATAAAATGACTCTATTAAATACCTTAATCAACTCGACAAACTCAAAATCGAGTTACCCAAGTTACTTGACAAACAAAAGTAAGTAAAAATGTTTATTAATTTGTTTTGTTTTGTTTGTTATTAAAATGAAGTAAGAAAATATATTTTCTTTTTATTTTTATTTCTTTACCCATTAGTATAACATATTATAACTAAAAAACTGTTATAACAAATTTATAGGAACAAAAAATAAATCTGTAGTAAAATATTATTAATAAATTATTATATTATTATAATAGTGTAGTGTTCAACATAAATTTAGTATAAGAATTTCATATTAACTAGATTTCATTCTGAATTATCAAAATAAATTTTAGTAAAATTTGTTGTAATAATGATTTTTATTATGATCAATTTATATAAGAACTTCACAAATCCGATTTTGAGGTTCGCGACTTCGTTAAAAAATAACATGAAAAAACAAAAAAATGAAGAAATTTAATTGGACTATATATTTTAAATAAAAAAAGTAAAAAAGAAAATCAAAAATATACATTATTAAAGTGACACGAGTACCTCGACAAAGCCCAAATCTTCTTCACCGAGTTACTCGATTTAAAATATCACACAAAATGAATCTATTCAATAGCTAAAGCAACTCGATAAACTGAAAATCGAGTTGCTTGAGTTAATCCATAAATGAAAAAAATTTGACATTTTCATTATATTGTGTTTCTTTATTATTTAAATTATTTAATACATTTAAATAATTCTTCATTGTTATTTTGTGGTATTATTTTTCAGGCACTTCGTGAGGCTGAAATTTAGATATGCTAAGTAATAAATTTTAGTAAAATTTGTTATAATAATGATTTTAATTATGATCAATTTATATAAGAACTTCACAAATCCGATTTTGAGGTTCGCGACTTCGTTAAAAAATAACATGAAAAAACAAAAAAATGAAGAAATTTAAGTGGACTATATATTTTAAATAAAAAAAGTAAAAAAGAAAATCAAAAATATGCATAATTAAAGTGACTCGAGTACCTCAACAAAGCCCAAATCTTCTTTACCGAGTTACTCGATTTAAAATATCACACAAAATGAATCTATTCAATAGCTAAAGCAACTCGATAAACTGAAGATCGAGTTGCTTGAGTTAATCCATAAATGAAAGAAATTTGACATTTTCATTATATTGTGTTTCTTTATTATTTAAATTATTTAATACATTTAAATAATTCTTCATTGTTATTTTGTGATATTATTTTTCAAGCACTTCGTGAGGCTAAAATTTAGATATGCTGAGTAACTTCATAAATAAAGTATATATAAAATTTTATTTAACCTATTATTTATTAGAATATAGTCAAAAAGAATATATATAATATAAATTTAATGTATATCATAATTCATTAATACAATATATTAATAATTTTTTAATTTTAGCAAGTACTATAAGATATTATAAAAAAATAACTATAATAAATTTATAGTATAATAAAAAGTTTTTTGTATCAATATATTATTAATTAATTACTGCATTACTATAATAATTTACTAATTATAATCAATTTATTATAACAATTTTATATGAAATAAATGTTTTATAAATTTTTTTCAAATGTACTGCATATTTATTTACAAGTTTTTTCAGAAATATGAATTCAAATTTTGCTATAAAGAATATTACAATAAGTCTAATAAATAAAAAAAAAAATTATAGCACATTTTTGATACACCATGTTTTTACTTTTCAGAACATGAAATATAACATATTATCTCAATTTAAAATAATATAAAATTATTTTATATGATAGCTTTTAAGATTCACGAGTTGGTTAAAAAATAACATGACAAAATTAAAAAAGAAAAAAATATTAAGTATATTACATAATATAAATAAAAAAAAGTAAAGCAACAAATACAAAAGATGTATTGTTGCAATTACTCGAGTAACTCGACAAACCTAAAAGCACGTTTGTCGAGTTACTCGATGCAAAAATGTGATACAAAATAAATCTTTCTTATAGCTAAAGTAACTTGGCAAAATGAAAATCAAGTTCCTTGACTTACTGGACAAACCAATTAAACTTAAATTTTTCATTATTTGCTTTTCTTTTTTAATTTATATAATGTAATACACAATAAAATTAATTCTGTATTAATATATTATTAATTAATTACTACATTATTATAATAATTTAGTAATTATACTAATTTTTTTATAATAAATTTATATTAAATAATTTTTTCACTAATTTATTATAAAATGTATTATGTATATATTTATAAGTCTTTTTGTGAATATGAATATAAATTTTGTTAAAAAGAACATTAGAATAAGTGTAATAAATAAAAATCAATCTTATAACACATTCTTACTACAATATGTTTTTATTTTTGAAAAAATCAAATATAATATAATATCTTCATTTAAAATAATATATAATTATTTTATATAATAGCTATTTTATTATAATATATTATATAAAGTTATAGCATATGATTGCCTAATTTATAACAAAATTTATATTCATTTTTATCAAAATAAATTATTATTCACTTAATTTCGTATTATAATTATTACTATAATATTAATAGCTAAAATAGAAGAATATATAATACATAGCATTACTTCATTATAATGTATATTTTATTTTACTATATTCTAATATTTGATCAATGAAATAAAATTATGTCTATTTATTTGACTTATTGTAATATTGTTTATAACAAAATTTGTATTCATATTTACTAAAAAACTTATAAATAAATATGCAGTACATTTTTTAATAATTTATAAAACATTTATTTATAAATTTTGTTATAAAAAATATTAGAATAAGTCTAATAAATAAAAAATAATAATATAACACATTTTTACTACAGTGTGTTTTTATTTTTGAAAAAACTAAATATAATATATTATTTCACTTTAAAATAATATATAATTATCTCATATAATCGCTATTTTATTATAATATATTATATGAAGTTATAGAATATAAAATATTATTCATGCAACGTACCGATTCATTGTATTGCAATCTTCAAGTTACTCGAGTAACTCGATAAACCTTACAGCAAGTTTGTCGAGTTACCCGATTAAACATAGGACACGAAATAAATCTGTTAAATACCTTCAGCAACTCGACAAACTCAAAATCGATTTACCCGAGTTACTTGACAAACAAAAGTAAGTAAAAATGTTTATTAATTTATTTTGTTTTTTATTAATTTGTTTTGTTTTGTTTTTTATTAAAATAAACTAAGAGAATATATTTTATTTTTATTTTTATTTCTTTACCCATTAGTATAACATATTATAACTAAAAAACTGTTATAACAAATTTATAGGAAAACATAAGAAATCTGTTGTAAAATATTATTAATTCATTATTATATTATTATAATAATGTAGTATTTAACATAAATTTAGTATAAGAATTTCATATTAACTAGATTTTATTCTGAATTATGAAAATACATTTTAGTAAAATTTGTTATAATAACGAATTTAATTATGATCAATTTATGTAAGAACTTCACAAATCCAATTTTCAGGTTTACGACTTCGTTAAAAAATAACGTGAAAAAACAAAAAAAATAAAGAAATTTAAGTAGACTACATATCTTAAATAAAAAAAGTAAAAAACAAAATCAAAAGTGTGTACTATTAAAGTGACTCGAGTAACTCGACAAAGCTCAAATCTTGTTTGCCGAGTTACTCGATTTAAAATATCACATCAAATGAATCTATTTAATAGCTAAAGCAACTCGATAAACTGAAAATCGAGTTGGTTGACTTAATCGATAAATGAAAGAAATTTAACATTTTCATTATATTGTGTTTCTTTATTATTTAAATTATTTAATACATTTAAATAATTCTTCATTGTTATTTTGTGGTATTATTTCTCAAGCACTTCGTGAGGCTCAAATTTGAATATGGTAAGTAACTTCATAAATAAAGTATATAAAAAATGTTATTTAACCTATCATTTATTAGAATATAGTCAAAAATAATATATATAATATAAATATAATATATATCATAATTCATTAATACAATATATTATTAATTTTTTTATTTTAGCAAATACTATAAGAAATTATAAAAAAATAACTATAATAAATTTATAGTATAATAAAAACTTTTTTGTATCAATATATTATTAATTAATTACTACATTATTATAATAATTTAGTAATTATAATCAATTTATTATAACAATTTTATATGAAAGAAATCATCTATAAATTATTTTCAAATGTACTGCATATTTATTTATAAATTTTTTCATAAATATGAATACAAATTTTGCTATAAAGAATATTACAATAAGTGTAATAAATAAAAATAACTATTATAACACATTTTTCGTACACTATGTTTTTATTTTTGAAAATATCAAATATAACATATTATCTGAATTTAAAATAATATAAAATTATGTTATATGATAGCTTTTAAGATTCACGAGTTAGTTAAAAAATAACATGACAAAATTAACAAATACAAAAATATTAAGTGTATTACATAATGTAAATAAATAAAAATAAAGTAACAAATACAATAGATGGATTGTTGAAATTACTCGAGTAACTCGACAAACCTAAAAGCACGTTTGTCGAGTTACTCGATGCAAAAATGTAATACAAAATAAATATTTTTTATAGCTAAAGTAACTTGGCAGAATGAAAATCAAGTTCCTTGACTTACTGGATAAACCAATCAAACTTAAAATTTTCATTATTTTCTTTTCTTTTTAAATTTATATAATGTAACACACAATAAAATGAATTCTGTATTCATATATTATTAATTAATTACTACATTATTATAATAATTTAGTAATTATAATCAATTTTTTATAATAAATTTATATTAAATAATTTTTTTAATAATTTATTATAAAATGTATTATGTATGTATTTATAAGTCTTTTTCTAAATATGAATATAAATTTTGTTATAGAGAATATTAGAATAAGTGTAATAAATAAAAATCTATATTATAACATATTGTTACTACAATATGTTTTTATTTTTTAAAAAATCAAATATAATGTAATATCTTAATTTAAAATAATATATAATTATTTTATATAATAGCTATTTTATTATAATATATTATATAAAGTTATAGCATATGATTGCCTAATTTATAACAAAATTTATTTTCATTTTTATCAGAATTCATTATTATTCACTTAATTTCGTATTATAATTATTACTACAATATTAATTGCTAAAATAGAAGAATATATAATACATAACATTCCTTGATTACAATGTATATTTTATTTTACTATATTATAATATTTGATCAATGAAATAAAATTATGTTTATTTATTTGACTTATTATAATATTCTTTATAACAAAATTTGTATTCGTATATATTAAAAAATTATAAATAAATATAAAGTACATTTTTTAATAATTTATAAAACATTTATTTATAAATTTTGTTATAAAAAATATTAGAATAAGTCTAATAAATAAAAAATAATAATATAACACATTTTTACTACAATGTTTTTTTATTTTTGAAAAAACTAAATATAATATATTATTTCACTTTAAAATAATATATAATTATTTTATATAATCGCTATTTTATTATAATATATTATATGAAGTTATACGATATCAAATATTATTCATGCAACGTACTGATTCATTGTATTGCCTTCTTCAAGTTGCTCGAGCAACTCGATAAACCTTAGAGCAAGTTTGTCGAGTTACTCGATTAAAAATAAGACACGAAATAAATCTATTAAATACCTTAAGCAACTCGACAAACTCAAAATCGATTTAACCAAGTTACTTGACAAACAAAAGTGAGTCAAAATGTTTATTAATTTGTTTTGTTTTTTATTAATTTGTTTTGTTTTGTTTTTTATTAAAATAAACTAAGAAAATATTTTTTTTTTTTATTTTCATGTCCTTACCCATTAGTATAACATATTATAACTAAAAAACTGTTACAACAAATTTATAGGAAAACAAAAAAAATCTGTTGTAAAATATTATTAATTAATTATTATATTATTATAATAATGTAGTATTTAACATAAATTTAGTATAAGAATTTCATATTAACTAGATTTCATTCTGAATTATGAAAATAAATTTTAGTAAAATTTATAAAAATAATGAATTTAATTATAATGAATTTATGTAGGAACTTCATCAATCCAATTTTGAGGTTCACGACTTCGTTAAAAAATAACATTAAAAAACTAAAAAATAAAGAAATTTAAGTGGCCTACATATTTTAAATAAAAAAAAGAAAAAACAAAATCAAAATTATGCATTATTCAAATAACTCGAGTAACTCGACAAAGCCAAAATCTTGTTTGTCGAGTTACTTGATTTAAAATATCACACGAAATGAATCTATTCAATAGGTAAAGCAGCTCGATAAACTGAAAATCGAGTTGATTGAGTTCATCCATGAATGAAAGAAATTTAACATTTTTATAATATAAATTTTATTTTGCTATATTCTAATAAATAATCAATTAAATAAAAAAATGTAAGTACTTCATTTATCAAATAAGTTAACAATTTATTTCACAAAAATATTCATGTTTTATGATTTTTGCTTTCATATCACATGTTTCATCGAGTAACTCGACAAACATGATTTTTAGTTTGTCGAGTTACTCGAGTAACCTTAACAATGCATATTTTTCATTTTTTTTGTTTTCTTTTTCTATTTAAATTATCTATTATACTTATAATTTCTGTAATAAATATTATTATAAATTAGGTCAAAATACATACTACAATTATTAATTTAAAAAATACACATTTATTTTCGTAGTATAGTTCAAATAATTATTGTAACAAAAAAAGTTCTTGTCATAACAAATTTTTACTACAATTTATTTTCATAATTCATGATGAAATCTATTTAGTAGAAATGTGTCATAAAAAATTTATTTTAATCACTAAATTTTCATAATAATGTGATAATTGATTAATGATATATTACTAAAAAATTGCTTTTACTATGCTATAAATTTATTATAACAATTTTTATTTATAACATATTACACTAATTACTAAAATAAAATACAATAAAATATATTCTATTAACTCGTTCTCATATATACTAAATTTATATGATATATATTCTATTTTACTATGTTCTAATAAATCATGCATTAAATAAAATTTTATATGTGCAATATTTATCAATTTGCTCGACAAATCCAACTGTTAGCCTCACGAGTTTCTTCAAAAATAATACCACTGAATAACAATAAAAAATTATTTAAATATATGACAAATTTAAATCAAAAAGACAAACAAAATAATAAAAATTATAAATTTTATTCCTTCGTCCAGTAACTCGGGCAAATCGATTATGAGTTCATCAAGCTACTTGACGTATTGAATACATTAATTTGATATGACAATTATAATCGGGTAACTCGACAAACATGATTTTCTGTTTGTCGAGTTACTCGATTAACTTTAACAGTGCATATTTTCCATTTTATACTTTATTTTATGTATTTACAACTCAAATTTATATTTCTCAAATTACTACATAAATTAATCATAATAAAACAATATATAATATATTCTATTGATTAACTATCATATATATTAAATTTTTATAATATATATTTTATTTTGCTATACTCTAATAAATAATCAATTAAATAAAAAAATGTATGTATTTCATTTATCAAATAAGTTAACAATTTATTTCACAAAAATATTCCTGTTTTATGATTTTTGGTCTTATATCACATTTTTCATCGAGTAACTCGACAAACATGGTTTTTAGTTTGTCGAGTTACTCGAATAACCTTAACAATGCATATTTTTCATTTTTTTTGTTTTCTTTTTCTATTTAAATTATGTACTATAATTATAATTCCTGTAATATATATTATTATAAATTACGTCAAAATACATACTACAATTATTAATTTATAGAAATGTGTCATAAAAAATTTATTTTAATCACTACATTTTCATAATAATGTAATAATTGATTAATAATATATTACTAAAAAATTGCTTTTACTATGCTATAAATTTATTATAACAATTTTTATTTATAACATATTATACTAACTGCTAAAATAAAATACAATAAAATATATTCTATGAACTGATTCTAATATATACTAGATTTATATAATATATATTCTATTTGACTATTTTCTAATAAATCATGCACTAAATAAAATTTTCACATTTTCCATCAAACAAATCGACAGATGTAATTTTTTGTTTCTCAAATTACTCCACTAACTTCAACAGTACATATTTTTCATTTTTTGGGCTTTCCTTTTTTATTTAAATTATGTACTGTATTTATAATTTCTATAATAAATATTATTATAAATTACATTAAAAGATTTATTATAATTACTCAATAAAAAAAACACATTTATTTTCATTATCTAATTTGACGTTTTTATTCTAACAAAAAATTTCATTATTGTAATAAATTTTTACTACAATTTATTTTCATAACACGCCCACATAAGAATAAAAAAGTTTTTAGATGTATTACATAATCTAAAAAAAAAAAAAAGAACATAATCAAAGTTTTAAATTTCCTTCATTCGTCCAGTAACTCAAAAAATCCAATTTTCAGTTTATCGAGTTACCTAAATTGTTTACTAAATATATTTTCTATCACACTTTTGATCACGTTACCCAACAATGGCAACAAACATGATTTTGTATTTTTCAAGATACTCAAACAACTTCACCAACGCATATATTTCATTTTTCAGTTTAATTTTTTTATTTACATTATCTAATACATGTAAGTTTTATTCTTTTTTTGATTCCTCATCTTATTCTTTAACAAACTCATCAATCTCAATCTTAATATAATATCTTATACTAAAATAGCTATTATAATAAACATTTATATTTTATTTTAAATTAATATAATATATCGTCTCTAACTTTATTAACTAATATTTATATATTAGTTAATATTTTTCTTTATTTTAAATCATTTCCTATTGTTTCCCTACACATGCATAACTTTGCTTCACTTTCTATCTTATTTCGTTTTAGTTGTTTTTTCTCTTTCCTTTCAAGCTTGGAAATTATTATTTTTTGCTGTCTATCAAGTCAAATTTTATTAATATCAAATTTGATATTATATCGTATCAATAAACTATTCTCGACATACAATTTTTCCTATAGATTTCACTGACGTGCAACGCACGGCCTTAAAACTAGTATATATATATATATATATATATATATATATATATATATATATATATATATATATATATATATATATTCGTATATTCATATATTAAGGGTATGTTTGATTTTGATTAAAATAAGAATTTTTTAGAAAAGTTGATAAAATATGTAATTAAAAAATTTTAGGTTCATAAAATGTGTGGTTAAAATTAATTATTGGCTTGACTTCAACTTTTTAGTAAAATTTTAATTAAAAAGAAACGGACCATAAATGTCTAGTTTTTAACCATTTTTTTACCTCTAAATTATTTACAGTTCCTAATGTAATCCCACTTTTTTTTAATTTATTTATCTCCAACCTCCTTTTTTGGTAATTCAGTACTAAACCATACTTTTTATTATTATTATTATTATTATTATCTTGTGAAAAGAGTACTAAGCCATACTAATGAGGCAGAAAAGAAAGGAAAAATGCCATCAACACTATTAATTATAACTGGTTATATAATTTATTTAGTTTTAGTATTTTCTGTAATTTACTTTTAGCACCACTTTTTAAATTTTTATTAATTCTAGTAGTGTCAGCATTTTTTGAAACATTTTAAAAATTAAATCTCTACCCATGTCCAGAATTTTTTATTTATTTTTACACGAAACACATGCCAATTTCGTAATAATTAATGTTTAAATTAGAATGGAATAGAGATTATTTCATTAAAAAAATTAATATATTTGTACCGTTGATAACTTGCTTTCTGTAAAAAATTAAAAAATAAATAAAGAAAAATGTTTAGTCTTTTAGAATGATTTAATAAAGATGATGACAAAATAAAATATATAGGGTAAATAGCACAAAACGTCCCTACCTATTGAGGGTATTATGGAAAACGTCCCTACCTTCAAAATTTTGGCATTTTTCACCCTTACCTACTGGATTTCCTGCGCAAAACGTCCTTCATTCCAAAAATCAGCCATTAACTTAGGGGTAAATTAGTCCAACCACTTTTTTCACATATATATTACTTCTTTTAAAATTGGAGGGCTTTCCATGCAATTTTCAAAATTGCATGGTAGGCCCCCGTCCCCAAATCTGAAAAGCTGAAACCAAACCATGGCACCTTTAATTTTAAAAACCAAGTGATAAAATATAGCATTAAAGTTGAAAAAAATTATAGATCTGCGAACTTTCCTAGCTGCTGAGCTCGTTGAAAAAAATACCTCGAGTTTTTCTATAAATCATCTGTATTTTCATTCCATTTTAGACTAGGTGATTGAACAATTTTCTGCAATGGATCGTCGACTCTTCGAGGCAGTGGTAAAGGGGGATGTTTCAGACCTTCACAGTTTAATGGAAGAGGATGAAAACATCATTAAACAAATAGTCCCAGGATCGTTGAACACAGTACTGCACCTGGCTGCAAGATTCGGACACGAGGAAATGGCGTCTGAGATCATAAAATCGTGTCCGGAGATGGTTTCATCGGAAAATGGAGAGCTGGAAACACCTTTACATGAAGCATGTAGAGAAGGGCATTTGGAGATCATCAAACTGATGCTGGAAACTGATAATTTTATTGTTTACAAACTGGTGCCATGGTTTCCACTGGTTTCAGCTTTTAGGTTTGGGGACGGGGGCCTGTTATGCAATTTTGGAAATTGCATGGGAAGCCCCCCAATTTTAAAAGAAGTAATATATATGTGAAAAAAGTGGTTGGACTAATTTACCCCTAAGTTAATGGCTGATTTTTGGAGTGAATGATGTTTTGCGCAGGAAATCCAGTAGGTAAGGGTGAAAAATGCCAAAATTTTGAAGGTAATGACGTTTTGTTTTGGAAATCCAGTAGGTAAGGGTGAAAATGCCAAAATTTTGAAGGTATGGACGTTTTCCACAATACCCTTAATAGGTAGGGACGTTTTGTGCTATTTACCCAAATATATATATATATATATATATATATATATATATATATATATATATTAAATAAAGGAATCAAATTTAAAAAATTTGTGACTTGATCGATTTAATTCATCAATCCTCTCCTCTAAAATGTTAAACATTATTCGATGTATTTAGTTGTAATGGGTCTTAATGTCTGTTTTTATATAGCTTCATTTAGTTACGTTTTATTTAATTTTTGTATTTCATATTCCTAACACTTGAGTCTGTTAAGTTTAAGAAACAAAATTACTTTAATTTTGGTCCAAAAGTGTAATAAAATTGGCTTAAATAATTTTTAAGTTTGGAATTTGTTTCTGTTTTTCTAGTCAAATTTTTTATCGAATTTTGTTTAACTTGACAAAAATATTATGAAGAAGTAAAAAATTTGTGTGAAAAGAGGAAATAAATTAATTTCAAAAAGATAGTTTCAAATTTGATCTAAAATCAAAAGGGTAAAATGAGAAAAGTTTATTTGGTTTCTTTACGGTGTAAAATTCTTTGTACTTTTTTATTTATGTGCGAAAACTAGTCCATTTTGAATGGTGGTAATTAGACCATTAAATCCTCATATGTTAAGGACACAAATTTTTTGTACCAAGAAAATCAAAAATAAAATGACAAGAGACGAAGAGTTGGTTAATTCGAGAAAACTCAGAACTTTTAAAGCAATGGTTTTTGAGAAACCAATATACTCCCAAATACAAACACTACGTTTGTAGAATATATACATGACTCCAATAACTATTTTAACCACTTGTACTAAAATAATAAATAATTTAAAAACAACTTTTCCTAAAATTAAAATTAAGTTCGTAAGTATAAATCTTTAACTTATCAGTTAAGCTATTTTGCCCACGTATTAAAAATTTACTTATAACTAAGTTTAAATAAATATTTTTTTTGTTGGTCTAAATTCGTGACAAGTAAGTTACTTATATTTATTTATAAGTAACCTCTGCAGGAACAAAACATCACAGTCCCACGTTAAAAATAAGAAAAAAAATTGCCAATATATTACTGTATTACTGTATAGAAGTTATTATAGTTGGTAATAAAAGTACTGAAACATCACAGTCTATTTAAAGTCACCTTTAAGAAAATATTAAACCATTCATTGTTGCTAAATCTGAAATTCTACTGGCCTTGATTTTTCCGTACTCTTTCGGATGTTTAAGGTGTACTATACGTGCAAGCGGCATTATCAGGGATGAAATTTAATTTTTGGTACAGCCAAAACAAGTAGATGTTTATTTTCTAGCCTTTCATTATCAAAAATTGTAAGTATGTACATAGAAATTGCTGTGTTCATGTTGTGAACAATATCGTACACAAGTAATAAAGTGAATATATTGAGTTCAGATTATTGTTCCTACAAAGACTATTCTATTTATATACTAGTTTAATTAATCTTAATCCTAATCTGTTTAAAACACTTTAAAATAAATTGATTTGAATGTTTAAACTATAACTATCAATTTAAGAAAATATTATAATAACTTACATAAAAGCAAATATCAAGAATTATTCAAGAATGATGGTTGAAGAATTTGGATTCAATAGTTCATCATACTTGTCATCTCTAATTCCTCCTCTCAAAATTTATTCCTAATGTTGTATTCGGTCGAATTCATAAATTTAACCTAATTTATCTCTCTCGAGTTCAAATTAATCATATCTAATTAAGTCAACTTATAAAGTCAGAATGGTCCTTAATTAGATATATTAAATTATCTAAGAATTCAATTCAAGACCGCAACAATAATAAAAGTGTGTATCTCTACCTTTTTATCCAATTGTTGGATTTTACTACGTGGTCTAAATTAATAATTTACTTCTCAGTTCATTGCAATCCACAAAATCAATGAAATAATGGCTAATTATTCAAAGCATTAAGAAAAGTAGTAAATTCAAAACATAAATAATTTATAAGCAAAACTTGAGAGTCGAAAATAAAGAATTAAACTAGGTTACAGCGTTCATCCAAACTAAATATTTAGCTACTCATAAGTCGGTAGAAAAATAATATGGAAAATTCGGAATACATAACCAGATCTTGAATAAAAAAGGAGAAGACGTTGAATATCTTGTACCGAGAATTATTTGTCTTTAATTCCAATCTTCAATCTCGCTGTCGTTCTTCGTCTCTTTCTTTATCTATTTCTCAATGATTCAACAACCGTATTTTGACATAGGCTAGGTCTTTATATAGTTCCAATACTCTCCGACTTGTTTTTAAATAAAAAAGGACTAAAACACCCTTAGTTTGTATTTATGAAAATTCAAAAAAACATCTCGTGGGCCGCGGTCAGGCCGCAGTTTACAAATCGCGGCTAATGCCCCAGCCACGGTTTGCAAATCGCGGCTGAACCGTGGTTCACAGCAACCAGTAATTGCATTTTGGTCCTTCTACTTTCAATAGTCTGTATTTTAGTCATTGAATTTCTTTTTTTTTTTTCATTTTAGTTCTCTTTTATTTGTAGTCCAAGTCCTTCATCTTTTGAATGTTTGCAAGTTGGTCCCTACTTTCAAGTCTTCATGTATTTTTAGTCTTTCTTTGCCTATTTTGCCTTGTTTCTCTCTAATTCCATTCGAACTCGGGTTTCAATCTAAAATAATCAAATCAATACACAATTAAGTAAATATTCACTTAAGAGTATATATAATTGTCCACTTTTGATATTACAGATAAGCGTAAAATTGACACTTATCAAATACCCTCCAAACTTGAACATTTGTTCGTCCTCGAACATGAATATTTACTTAAACAATCAAAAAAATAATATTAAAATTTACAATCAACATAAGCTTCTAGGTTGGTAATATTCCGTCCCCCAATGGTCAAATATTTTCTTTGTCTCTCGCAAGAATACACAATCCTGTATTGATATTCAATCTTTCATTCTGGGTGTTAACTCTAGGTTGCCCTCAAAACACTTATTCTTTTACCGCTCAAAATTTGGTTAGGTCTAGCCAATACAGTTGCTATCTAGATCTGTGATGATTCTCCTTTATTGAATGCTTCGACCATCAAACTTCCACTAGGTATGTCAAACTCACTGATTATCTAAATTCCCAAGTTATGCGCACAAATGCTCAATCTTGCTTTTACTACTTCTTCTTCTATTTTTAATTTATATATATATATATATATATATATATATATATATATATATCTATCTATCTTATGTATAAGACTTTACTCCCTATATATCTATCTTATGTATAAGACTTTACTCCCTTAAGCTTTCTAGACGACCCTTGTAGCGAGCTTTAGGCCGATAGCTCCTAGGTTTGATAGACCTTAGGTCATCAAGGTTTGAGAACCCCAACGGACTTTATCACTCGAGTCAACTAGGCTACGAAGAGAGGTATAAGATAATACAAGTGCAATGCCTTTCATTTTTTTGTGCAAGATAAATAAGAGGAGATTAGATTCCACATGGTAGCAAAATACATTCCATACAAAGATTACTCATGCACGAAATCAACACCTATCTAAATACCTTCCATATTAGTTTAACTACATCTAAACTATCCTTTCAACTAGTTAGGTAATTGGATTGTCAATAGGTGGTTTTGGTTTTCACAACTTATATTCATTATTCTTTCATTGTATTCTATTCAATATACCAACCAAACGTAGTGATATTCATGACTATTTTGCTCACACTAAATCATATCTCACACGGATAAGTATAGTATATAAAAAACAGCTTAAGTAGCATCACTGAGTCATAATTCATGAATTGATAATAGTTTCAAATAGATATCATCATTAACCGGCAAGGCTATCCAACATACAAGCACACAAATAAATATATGTATTTTTTATTTTTTTTTCGTCACACAAAAAAATAACCCAAAAAAATCAAAAATAACCAAAATAATTAAAGTCACCCCCAAATTTAAAATATACATTGTCCTCAATGAGATAAAAGGAAGCAAAATAAATAAAAAAAGAAGGAGTAAACTCGATTCAGTATGCATGGAGACTGCTGTGGAGTTTCATCTGATCAACAAGCATCGAGAGATGGGGGTGGAAAGTGATGCTGATTGAGGCATCCAAACATTGCAAGTAATTCGTGATGCCAACCACGTTGGAGCTTGTCTATTGATCGTAGGGTAGCAAAGAGTTCCTCTTGTCCATCCCGTAGGCGTTGAAGTTCAACTGTATGAATTTGCAAAGTGGTTTGGACAGAATCTAAGACTGGCCCAAAGTTCAGTCTACCTCGGCATCAAATCCACTGAGGTAATATTGGGGCATCTGACTCGACGAGCTCATCCACATTGGCTGGAAAGTCTTCTTCATCATCCTACTCCTCCATTTCTGCTGCCAGCATTCGCTCATTAGCATGGCAGTGGACATGTCCAACAGAATGTCTCACAGACCGAAGGTGGAGAATATGAGTTTTTGTTTTGTCCTTTCCAAACAATTGCATTGGAACCTTAGTTTGTTTGCAAATAACGGAGATGAGACAATGGAAGAATAGTTTGGTCTGGCTCTTCGGGTTGGAAGCAAGGTCCGTGACAATGTTGAAAATGTGTTTCCCGAAATTGAAGTCATGTCCAGTTGCCAACCGATAAAGCATTGTCATCCTAGTTGGATAAATTTCTGTCAAGTGAGTAGTGGGAGCAATGTTGGAGGCCATGAAGGTGTGGAGGAAGAGGAGCTCATCGCACATGTTGCCATGACGGACAACATTACTCTGTGGCCAAGGCTTAGGATTGTCGATGGGATAGATAACACGGGCGACATCATTCCAATTAGTGATAGCGAGTGCTTCAGAGCTTTCTTCGACACCATAAAAGTGTCCTATGACACTGAGGCTGAAAGGGACCCAAACCCCTCTAACATACGTTTTATATGCGTGTTCTTCCTCCTCATCAGTTATATGGAGGTTGAAGTTCGCTATGAATTCCCGCACCATCTCCATATAAACACTGTGTGGCTTAGAGCAAAGTCAAGTCCATCCCTTGTCATGCATGATGGTGAAAAGTGTAGTATGGGATAGACTTTCTAAATCTACATCTCTTTCTCTCTCTGCGATTACAGTCTATGTGGAGAAGATGGCCGCTAGTCGCGCTGCCTTTTCGTTGACTTAAGGCTCATAGGAAAGGGCCACAGTACGAGCTCTTTTATGGACGTTGGATCCTTCCGCTACTTCATTTTCCTTCCTTGAGGGAGCCGATTTTGATCTATGAGGTATGTTGTATGTGAAAGTACCTAAAAGGAAATAGAAATGAAGTGTGAGATGACGAATATATAAGAGTGATGCCAAAGTATCGCTAAAGTGAAGGTAATTGTATCCCAAAATAATAAATGAAGAATAAGCTTAATGAAAGCTAGACAAGATATGTTAAAACTCCAACTTGCAATAACGAATGCACTATAACCAACTACTCCAATTCATTCAAGTAAGATATCCATACCTCCAATATAAAGTAAAATCTCAAAACATTGAAGTAAAGCAAAGAGTTTAAAATAAATATGCTCAAAACTTTAATGGGACATTGTATCAAACACTTGGGGAGCATAGCGCAAAAGAACTATAAAGCATACATATGGAGGGAAACAAGACATCCACATTCTATATCAAAGTTGCATAATAAACAACATCATCATGTCATCCACCTAGTACATTCCCAACTCCATTCTAAACTAAAGAATTCAAATAAGGTCAATTAAAATAAAGAATTTATGGTTAGCCAAATTTATGTCTTGTGCAATCCAAATGGATGAGATGAAGAGGTGGTAATGAAAGCCCAAATTTCTATGAATCTTTGGCCTTTGTTGAAGAAACTTAACAATGTCGAATGATTTTTGAAAGAGTGGGAAGATGATTTTTTGGGGTTGGAGAGTTAAAAATGGTCAAAAATGAAAGTTAGGGGGGTTAGAATAACCCTCCCAATCTGACCGTGTGCGGGCCTCGGTATGCAAACCGTGGCCCAGCCGCAGCAAACGTTGAGCACGGTTTACTGCGGTTTGACCTCATCAAACCGTAAGCAAATTTTTTATTTTTTTTATTTTTAAGACAACGATGTTTTTCCTCAATGAAAAACAAAATAAATGTGCTTAATTACTAAAAATTGGGAAACGTGTTCTAGTTTCTAATGTAGTCCTAAAATTCTATATGCAAAATAATAAATAGATAAGGGATAGAAAAATGGGTTGTCCCCCATTAAGCGCTCGATTTAGATTCTAGAGCTCGACTTTTGGCAGCTTTCATTCTGGTATAGCAATATCAATGGTGGATTTTGCCATTGGGAAATCCTCCACATAGTGCTTCACTCATTGGCCATTAACTTTAAAATTTCCTTTAGTCGGATGAGTCAATTCAACTGTCTCATAGGGAAAACTTTAGCAATTGTGAATGGTCCTGACCACTTCGATCTCAATTTTCCAGGAAAACGCTTTAGTCTTGAATTGTACAACAGAACTTGATCCCCAACCTAGAATACCCGCTGTCGGATGTGTTTATCATGCCAGTTCTTAGTATGTTCTTTATAGATCACTGAATTATCATAGGCATCCATCCTAAATTCATTCAGCTCATTCAATTGCAGAAGTCTAGTTTCACCGGCCTTTTCCAAATTCATGTTTAACTACTTGAGTGCCCAATATGCTTTGTGCTTGAATTCGACTAGTAGATGGCAAGCTTTTCCAAACACCAAACGGTAAGGAGACATTCTAATAGGTATTTTAAAAGCTGTATGGTACGTCCATAGTGCATCATCAAGCATCTTTGACCAATCTTTTTGGGTAGAATTTATAGTTAGCTCAAGGATCCGTTTTAATTGTCTGTTCGATATCTCCACTTGCCCACTAGTTTGTGAATGATAAGCTGTGACTACTCGGTACTGCACATCATATTTGTTGATGACTGACTTAAATAAGTGATTCTAAAAATAAGTACCACCATTGCTGATAATAGCTCAGAGAGCTCCATATCTGTTGAATATATACTTCTTGATGAACCCGACTACCATTGTTGCATCATTAGTCGGTAACGCTTTTGCTTCTACCCATTTGGACACATAATCAACCACTACAATAATGTACTTGTTTGAATAAGACGGTGGAAACTGTCCCATGAAGTCAATGCTCCAAACATCAAATAATTCCACCTTAAGTATGTTGTTTAACGGCATTTCATGACGAGCTGAGATGTTACTTGTTCGTTGGCATCGATCACAAGATCTACAAAAAGTGTGCACGTCATTGAATAATGTTGACCAGCAAAAACCACACTGTAAAACTTTAGCAGCTGTTTTGGTTGGACAAAAATGACCACCATAAGCTGAGGAGTGGACCCATGCTAGTATCAGTTTCATCTATTCTTCTGGTGCACATCTCTTGATGATCTAATCTGGGCCTCTCCTGTATAGATAAGGCTCATCCCAAAAGTAAAATTTAACTTCATGGAGAAACTTTTTCTTCTACTGATAATAGAATTCTGATGGGATAATTTGACTAACCAAATAATTGACCAAGTCAGCATACCATGGTGCATTCCCAATCTGCAAGATTTGTTCGTCTAGAAACACTTTATTTATTTCAACATTATCAACTGCATCTGCCTCATCCAACCCAGATAAGTGATTTGCCACCTGATTTTGTCTCATTTTTATCACATATTTAAATGTCAAATTCTTGTAACAACAATATCCACTGAATCAATCTAGGCTTCGCGTCCTTCTTCCTAAACAAATATTTAAGAGTTGCATGGTCAGTGTAAACAATTACCTTTGACTCAATGAGATATGAACAAAATTTGTCAAAGGCAAAAACCACATCGAGCATCTCTTTTTTAGTTGTTGCATAATTGATCTGTACATCTGTTATTGTCCTATTTGCATAGTATATGACATGATGATTTTTGTCTCTGCATTGCCCAAGTACTGCGCCTACTCTATAGTCACTAACATCACACATTAGCTCAAATGGTAGACTCCAATTTGGTAAAACTATAATTGGTACAGTTATCAATTTTTCCTTCAGAGTGTTAAAAGCAGTGAAGCACTCATCAGAAAAGTTGAACAATGCATTTTTCTCCAATAGGCTAATAAGAGGCTTTGTGATTTTCGAAAAATCACCAATGAACCTCCTGTAAAATCTTGCATGTCCAAGAAAACTTCTAATACACTTCACTGAATTTGGTGGCTACAATTTCTCAATCAACTGTATTTTTGCTTTGTCGACTTCTATTTCTTGAGCTGAAATCCAGTGCCCTAAAACTATTCATTCTTTCACCATAAAGTGACATTTCTCCCAATTGAGTACTAGATTAGTTTCTTCACACCATTTTAATACTTTAGATAGTTTCGTTAAGAATACATCAAAAGAATCTCCAAAAACTGAGAAATTATCCATAAATACCTCGATGTATTACTCTACCATGTCAGTAAATATGGCCATCATGCAACGTTGAAAAGTGGTAGGTGCGTTACATAATCTAAAGGGTATTCTTTTAAATGCAAAGGTCCCGTAGGGACATGTGAAAGTAGTCTTCTCCTGGTCCTCTGGAGCAATGGTAATCTGATTGTATCCTAAATATCCATCTAAGAAGCAATAATGGAAGTGCCCAGCAAACCTTTCCAACATCTAATCAATAAAAGGTAAAAGAAAGTGATATTTCCTTGTGGCATTATTCAGCTTTCGGTAGTCAATGCATACTCTCCAACATGTGACAGGTCGTGTCGAAATAAGCTCATTTTTATCATTATTTTCAACCGTAATTCCTTCCTTTTAGGCACTACATGGACCGGACGTACCCAAAAAATGTCTGAGATTGGGTAAATAATTCTTTCATCTAATAATTTCATCACATCAGCCCTGACTACTTCTTTCAAAGTAGGATTCAATCTTCGTTGACTCTCCACTGATGCCTTAAAATTTTCCTCCATAAGGATTTTATCCATACACAAAGAAGGACTGGTGCTTCAAATATCTGTAATAGTCCATCCAATGGTTGTTTTATGTTTCTTCAGTATTCTGAGCAATTTTTCTTCCTCCAATTATGTCATGTCATTAGCAATTATTACTGGAAGAGTAATAGAGTTACCTAGGTATGCATATCGGAGGTGAGATGGCAATGGCTTCAGCTCAAGATCATGAGCCTTATCTATTGATGGTACTGGTCTGTGTGGACTCTCACCAAGTGGTTTAAAAAATCTATTTCTCTTGTAAGAACTAGTGGAGATGCTTTTAGTTGCATGGCTCGTGTTTGCATAGCTGGATGTTCTGATTTAGTTGATTCGGAACACACCATAAAAATTTGCAAGTTCATCTATTCTGTCCCAAAAGTGTCTGCAACTAATATGTCCACCACATCTACTTGAAAACAAGAATATGAAGAAACAGGATACTTCATAACCTTTAAAAACATTGAATATAACATGTTCATTGTTCACTCTAAGAATCATTTTTCCTTTACAAACATCAATTAGCGCTCTCTCTATAGCTAAAAATGGTCTTCCAAGAATGATGGGGATATTGTTGTCCTCCTCCATATCAAGAATAATGAAGTCTACTGGAAATATGAACTTATTGACTTTTACCAAGACATCATCAATGATACCCCAAGGATGCTTGATAGATCGATCCGCTAGTTGCAATGAGACATTGGTCGGTTTTGCTTCTCCCAGTCCTAGTTTTCTGTACACAGATAAAGGCATAAGATTAATACTTACACCCAAATCACACAATGCATGATCAAAATAATTATAACCAATAGAGCAAGGGATAGTGAAGCTCCCTAGATCTTTTAATTTAGGTGGAAGTTTTTTTTGAAGAATTGCACTACACTCTTCTGTCAGACAAATTGTTTCATGCTCTTTCAACTTTCATTTTATTAGAAAGAATATCCTTCATGAATTTTGCGTAGTTGGGCATCTGTGCTAATGCGTCGGTGAATGGTATATTGATATAAAGTTTTCTAAAAACTTCAAGAAATTTTACAAATTGTTTGTCAAGCTTGTACTTCTGCAATCTCTGAAGAAAAGGGATTGGTGGCACATAAGCTTTAATAGGAAATGTTGCCTTGGCTTTGGATGATTCTGCAGATTCTTTTGAATCTCCTTCTTGTGATTGCTCTGACTGTTTCTTAACAACCTCTTCCTCAACTGCTAACTGTTTGTTCTGTTTATCTGTTCATTTCACGTGAATTTTTGGAAATTGTACCCCACTTCTCATAAAGATTGCTGATACTTACTCTTTTGGATTTGTTACAGTATTACTAGAAAGAGTCCTTAGAATTCTATCTGATAGTTGTAAGGCCAATTGTCCAATCTGAGTTTCTAATTTTCTGATATAAGCTTGTTGATTCTGATAATTTGTATCATATCATTTCATAATTTTCTCAGTTTTTTGCATATACTGTTAGAAAATCTCTCCCAAAATTGGTATTCTCTCTTGCTGAGAATTGTTGGCAATACCACTGTTCTGATTATCAGACCACCTAAAATTTAGGTGTTGCTTCTTACTCGAATTGTATATTTGTGAGTAAGGGTTATACTGTTGACGAGTATTATTCTGTACAAAATTCACCTATTTATCTGGAGAGGTCAATAACATACAATCTGATGTCGAGTGGTTAGCCCCACAGTTTTTGCACATCATGGTTGCTTGGATTGCATTCACTCATTGCGTTTATGTTCTGACCAAGAGCTTCACCTGCTTTGTCAATGTAGCAAGTTGTGAATTAGTAGCTGATTGACCGTCAATCTTATATATACATGCTACTTTCCTTGGAGTGGTACGATCAGATGAAAACATGGTATGCGTGTTTGCAATAAGCTCATATAAATCCATTGCTTCGTTTACATTTTTATTCGCAATAGACCCATTTACAGACGAGTCTACTGTTGATTTGGACTGAGGAGATAGGTCAGAGTAAAAATATTGAGCTTGTTGGCCCTTTTTAATGCTATGGTTTGGACATTTTATGAGCAATTCTTTGAATCTGTCCCAAGCTTCATGATATCTTTCTCCATCCAGTTGCTAAAAAGTAAAAATTTCTAGCTTTATCTTTGCTACTTTAGCTAGTGAAAAATACTTGTTGCAGAATTTTCTAGTCAAGTCATCCAAAGTGGTGATACTAGCATGTGGTTCTGAGTCTAACCATTCTAGAGCCCAATCCCTCAACGTATATGGAAATAACCAAAGTCTGATGGCATCTTCATTCACTCCTTGGAATTGAAAGTTACGGCCATATGAATCTGAAGAGATGAGTATTCTGGTTTTCATTTACATTTCCATAGAACTGCAGGGTTATTGCTGAAGAGATTAATCAGATCGACCCTTAATTGAAAGTCGTTCTGACCAAAAGCTGGATAGACTATGCTTGAATGATCAGGAGCTACTGCCGGAGTTAAGAACTGAGCTATTAGCATATTTCCATCGTCATTTTCTTCTTCTTCTTCTTCTTCATGTAGCTGAATTTGCTGAGCTGTCAATCGGGCTGCTTCTATAGCGGCTGCTTTTGCAGCCTCTTGTTCAGCTTCTCTTCTTACTTGTGCATCTGCCATTTGAATTTATTGCTGATCTTTCTGTTTTTGGTTGTGTTCTTTGCGTCTTCATCTGAAAGTACATTCAATCTCAGAATCAAAAATCTTAAGATTTCCGCCTTGTATACGAAGCATGCAATAAACACTCTTTTCTCTAGTCTATAAAAAAGAGTAACAAGATAAAAATCAAATTAACTATAAACTAGTATTAAATAAGAATAGTTCACAGCAACGGCGCCAAAAATTTGTTGTGAAAATTATGTAATTGCAAGTGAACAATATCGCACACAAATAATAAAGTAGACATATTGAGTCCGGATTATCGTTCTCACAAAGACTATCCTATTTATATACTAGTTCAATTAATCTTAATCATAATCTGTTTAAAACACTTTAAAATAAATTGATTTCAATGTTTAAACTATAACTATCAATTTAAGAAAACAATATAATAACTTATGTAAAAACAAATATCAAGAATTATTCAAGAATGACGGTTGAAGAATTTAGATTCACGAGTTCACCATAGTTGTCATATTTAATTCCTCGTCTCAAGATTTATTCTTAATGTTGTATTCGGTCGAATTCAAAAATTTAGCCTAATTTACATTTCTTGAGTTCAAATTAGTCATATCTAATTAAATCAACTTATAAAGTCAGAATGGTCTTAAATTAGATGCATTAAATCGCCTAAGAATTCAATTCAAGACCACGACGATAATAAAAGCATATCTCTACATTTTATCCAATTATCGAATTTTACTATGTGGTCTTGATTAATAATTTACTTCTCGATTCATTACAGTCCACAAAATCAATGAAATAATGGCCAATTATTCAAAGCATTAATAAAAGTAGTAAATTCTAAACACAAATAATTAATAAGTAAAACTTGAGAGTCGAAAATAAAGAATTAAACTAGGCTACATTGTTCATCCAAATTAAATATTTAACTACTTATAATTCGGTAGAAAAGCAATATGGAAAGTTCAGAATACATAACTGGATCTTGAATAAAACAAGAGAAGACGTTGAATATCTTGCACCAAGAATTATTTGTCTTCAAGTTCCAATCTTCAATCTCGCCGTCATTCTTCATCTCTTTCTCTATCTCTTTCTCAATGATTCAACAACCGTATTTTGACCTTGGTTAGGTCTTTATATAGTTCCATACTCTCTGACTTGTTTTTAAATCAAAAAGGAATAAAATGCCCTTAGTTTGTATTTAGGAAAATTCAGAAAAACATCTCGTGGGCCGCAGTCGGGCCTCAATTCACAGCAATCGATAATTGTGCTTTGGTCCTTCTACTTTCAATAGTCTGTATTTTAGTCCTTGGATTTTTTCTTTCCTTTCAATTTACTCTTATTTTATTTACAGCCCAAGACCTTTATCTTTTGAATGTTTGCAAGTTGGTCTCCACTTTCAAGTCTTCATGCATTTACAGTCTTTCTTTACCTATTTTGCCTTATTTCTCTCCAATTCTATTCGAACTCGGGCTTAACTTAAAATAATCAAATTAACACACAATTAAGTAAAGATTCACTTAAGAGTATTTACAATTGTCCACTTTTGATACTACATATAAGCGTCAGTCCATGTTAATATATTTGTGTGCATTGATTAATAAAAGGACGTGCTTTAAGAAAAAAGAGCTGGTTTCAATAAAGTATTATCAAAGCTTATAATAATTTTTTACATAAGATTTATGCCCTTTGGGACAAAACCTATACACCCAAACACATGTATTGGAAATGATAAGTGTAAAAGTTACTTTTATTTTTATCCATAATCTTACCAATTGTTAGATTCTTTGATTATATTTCAACATATTTTACTTGTTTCTCGTGTTAGGGAAACATCTCCAAGTTTAGGAAATTTACAAGGAAAAGGTGCAAAGATGAATGTCATACGTTAGAACACAAATGGACACTTTAGAGTGCCAAGATGTGAAGCAATGACTTATATGTGGAAATAATATATTATTGAAAAACTTATTGAGTCACGAGTTGATAAGTGTAATTTGTACACTTATTTAGATTCTCAAATGAAAAATTTTGTTATTATTTGAGGGTGGATTTCTATTGATTTAATTAAGGTCTGTTTCAAATCAATTAATATTTTGCTAAAAAAACTAAAGACAAAGTCAACAATTAATTTTAATCACACATTTCATGGACCCACAAATTTTTTCAACTTTTTAACCACACATTTTACAAACTTTTATCAACTTTTACAAAAAATCTTATTTTAATCAAAATCAAACACACCCTTACTGTGTTTTTGTTGTTTTAGGATTGCTATTGATTTAAATGTGTTCTTGTTGTTTTAGGACAAAACCCGTAGATTGGAATACATTGATGCTAAAGAAAGGAATAACAAGAAGAAACAATGTGTTTTGGAGCAACAGTGAAAACCGATTCCCATAAGTCAAAGGATATGAAAAACGGATAAAAATGTGAAATTTCATCTAAGGTGTGTACTCTAGAGAGGACAAAAATCCCGCTCAAGCTCAAGCAGAAGAGATGACTAGCATTGGCCTTCATTGTCCGCTCAAGTAAATGAATAGCCCACTCGAGCGGAACATGGTAGAAAATGTAGGGTTTGTCCACTCGAGTAGCAGACTCGTAGTGGTTCACAATTTTTCCCTAGTTAAGGCTCTTCAAGGGACGGCTTTGTCTAATTTTACACACGAATTTTAGACTCTCAACCCTCAAATATAAGTATGAGAACTCTTGCACATTAAAAAGTAGAACATTCTTGGAGAGAAAGAGAGATGCTTACAGCTTACCCCATTCCAAACCTAGGGGTTTCAAATTTAATCTCCTATTATTGTTTTCTTATCTTCTTTTTCCATATCCCATTGATGTATCTTGAATTCAATACGTACAACGATGATTAACTAATTTTATTAGCTAGTGTGGAAAATGTAACCTTGTTTTAATAGTTTAATTTCAATTTTCGTATTTTCACTCTTAAGTATATTTTTGTGTTGTGTTCTCCTTATTGTGTGTGCTTTTATATTTTAGGTCAATTTATGAATGATTTTTGAATAGTAATGAAACATAAATGTGAATTATGTGTTTAGATTTTAATAAAGAAAATCACAAATTTTGATAATAGATAAAAATATACTCTTATGATTTGTGTGATCATGTGTGGATTTCATAACTTCTAATTCACTTTTACTCATCGTAGTTCACATAGGAATATGGTGAATTCGTGTATAATGTAGTTTTGATTTTACTAGAGAGAAACTATAAAATAAGATAGGGGATTCAATCATCAGAATTTGAGAGTCCTAAAACTTTTACTTCCATCTAATTTTCTTAAGTTAAGATGTGATCACCATTTAGTCTGCTTTCATTATTTTTAGTTAAAACAATCAACCAACTTCAAAGATATTAACTGTTCAAATTAAGCTAAAAATAAATTTATTTGATATTTGATAACAAAGTTTTCGTGAGAACAATAATCAATTCACAATTATTTTATTACTTGTTCGATATCATACACTTGAGAATTAAACCAACTCTTACCGATCCTAACAATCATCAACTTTTTTATCATTATAGACTTTGGAGCTTTATTTCTAATGAATTAAGTGGGATGGATGTCTTGGCACTTGGGTAGACTTTCATTTAAAAAAATCAAAAAAACAAAAAAAAACAAAACAAAACAACAACAACAACAACAACAAAACGGAATTAATTATATACCCTAATCTAAAGTATGTTGTAACGACTACGGACTTTTCCATACGATCCTCTCGATATGGGCTATTATGTGCATCATTAACTTACGTACTGTCTGCTAAGGGTTTCGCCCCATAATGGATTACTTTCACGTCTCCAACGAATCGAACCCATGACATTCCCTTTAGGAGAAACTTAAGTGGAATGCTGGAAGCGCTATGGACGCGAAAGAAATCTATTATGGGGCGAAACCCCCAATGGATAGTACATAAGTTAATGGCGCACGGAATAGCCCATAGGCAAAAGGGTCGTAGGGGAAAGTCCGTTGGTTTTTTTTTTTTTTTTTGTCTTTTCTTTGATCACTTTTAAGATAGCTCATAATTCATAAGATCTATGCTTGACTATAACTTGTGCAGATATCCATGGTGCAATATGTTAATAAATTTATCATATAAAAATTAATTAAAGTTAGAATTATGATCTTAAAAATAAACATAAATGAAAGTATACTTTGATTTCATGTTTTGATTTAACGCTAGATGAAGTTTTCATGCCAGTCTCGTTTTATGTGGTTTTCTTTGCATTTCAAAAATCAATTGTGGACCTTTATAAAGTGGTTGCAACTTTAGTTTTATTGTTTGATTTTACTTATTATACTTGTAAATTTTTATTAAGAATATTTAACGTTTATGTATGTTTTAATATTTAATAGAATCCTATTATTCTCGGTCTCATCCAATGATCCAATCTACAAGAGCTTTACAACAATCCGAGTCAAAATTACAATCCTAACAACCTTGCTTTTGCGACTATTTAAGACCCTCCATGGTACAACTTTATTACAACAACTCCTCCTAAAATTGTTTTCTCTGTGTAAGCCTATACAAATTGTCAATATTTTTTTCCTCTCGTTATCTCCACAGAATTTGTTGTCACATTTATGTCTCATTTATTGTCAAATATTCATACCTCAATGTGTTTAGAGCTTCCAAAGATATCAAACATCACCTCAACTTTGGAACATGCGTAACTCTTGTTAATAATAGTGTCTCTCTATTAAACATTTTTACCTTCATAGTATGCTTACCCTTATCTTCAATTCCACATTATTAGCCATTATAACATTACGATCCTCACATGGCTTGTATGTATCAAACTACTCCTTGTGCACACACATATGGTATAAAGATTGAGAATTCAAAATGCACAAGTCGGGTAGAGTTTTGTAATATGTAAGAGAATAAAGATCACTATCACAATAGATGCCATCGTTTGACAAGTGTAATGTGTACACTTATCTCAACTCCTTAATGAAGAGTTTTGTATAGTTCTAAGTGTTTTAGAGTCTATTACTATTACATTTTAGTCATTTTTATACTTGTAGGACGAAATCATCGAGCTCGAGTCACATTGATGAAATATAAGAAGAAATTGAGATTTTGAAGTGAGCATCAAGAACCCAACAATGAAGCATGAGAAAGAGGATAAAATCAAGAAGTAGGGTGGGTTTGAGTGATAATAAAGAGCTGAAGTGAAAGAACAAACACCTGAAAGTCGAAGAAGTAAATTGAGAAAACTAAGACCAGGGAATGTGGAGAAAATAGAATACAAAGTTTTGTACAAAATTATACACAAGGCAAATGATATACCATTGAAAAGATCATTGAATTATGAGTCCAACATTTTTTACATATCACAATTCACAGTTTCTTACAAGAAGTTATGGTCGTTGGAATATGAGTTGTTGAGGAAGCTCTCTGTCTACTAGAGCGGACCTTAAATTGGAATTCAGAATGCTTCTATCTACTCGTGTGGGCAGGAAGCCCCCTCAGCAGACAACCCATAAATCTCCATCGTGTAATTCCAATTGCTGCTATTAGATAACATATAAGGCTTTCCATACCCACTAGTTTTACTCAGAAACCCTAAATACACAGAGTTATGATTTTTCAAACTTTGGACTGGAAATTGAAATTCCATAATTTAATTCTACTTTAAAAATTGAAACGGAAATTAAACCGACATCTCATTTTTTCTTGTACTTTTACATGATTAAATAATGTAAAATCAACATCTAAATTATAGTATTTACATCATAATTGACTCGACCATCTCAATGTCAAAACTTAATTAAACACTAATAGACATACTTCGTGATCGTTAGCCTACATCATCGCGTTGCCACCAAGTATATCAATCTGAAGAGTAAATAACTTGGGGGCATGAGTATTTCATAAGAAGCACTCAGTAGAAACATGTACTAACATGTGAGAAAAATATATGAAATTAAATTGCGACATACCAAACATTTAAAACGTACATAGGAACACATTTGATAACCGGCACCGCATGAAACTTAAAAGTGATTACCTTCAATCACTAACAATACATATATATGATTACCTTCAATCACAATCATAACGTTTTGACATTGACATTAAGAATGACAATCAAATTACAATTTATTTTCTCTATTTAAAATTATGGAACTAAATTTTGGTAGTGCAAGAAATAACCTCAAAACGAATTTCAGTTGAAGTTGATGGTGGAAAAAGTCATTGCACTTCTCAAAGAAAAACAACCTACACGCTTGCCCTTTTTTATTTACGTATTATTGTTCACCAAAGTGTGTGATTTAGGAGAAATATTGGAATGGAACAAAAGAAGAAAAAAGAAAGATGAAATTTGGGAAAGGAAATAGGACTTTTCTTCCTGTTTTCTGGGGCCGAAAAATTGAGAGGCAAGTGAGGGGTTTGACTAGTAAATTAGCTGAGGAAAAGATAGGGATTTAGAGCTTTTTCTAGAAGTTTGGGCTGAGAAATTCGTGTGCAAAAAAAAAAGGAACTACTGGGAATTTTAGCTAAAACTGGAACAAGATAAGCTTCCAGAATCCAAGATAAAAAATGATCTTACTCCAGATCTTTATAAGATACTCAAACTAGTCCAAATGATATGTGCTTATAGGTGAAAATCCGGATGAGACTATAACTGAGATTGAGTTACGTGATGTACCATTCCTTAAGAATGATTTTCATAGCAGAGAATAAATTAAAAAGGGAGAACATTTATTTTAATTAGATGATAGAGCTACATTCAAAGAATCAGTTGAAGTGCAAGAAGAGGCGCTTTCAATTTCTGATTCAAGTGGGAGCAAATTGTCTTCAAGTGACAGGGTCATGACGGACTTCCACTTCATAAGAGTACTAGGAAAAGTATACCTAAACGTCATTTTGAGATTGAAGGGCAAGCTTTTCTAGTATCTCCAGAGGATGATAAAAATCCTAAATCCGTGCATGAAGCTCTATCAATCCCTTCGAAAGAAAAGTGGAAGAAAATAATGGAATAGGAGATGGAGTCTATGAAATCCAATCAAGTCTGGGACTTGGTTGATCTTCTATCTAGTCAGAAAGCTATTAGAAACAAATGGGTTCTCAAGATAAAGCGAACGGATGATGGGTCTATAGAAATATATAAGAAAACTTTTTAACCGATGGTGAGATTTACCTCTATTTGCCTACTCCTAGCTATAGTGGCACGTTTCAACATAGAAATACATTAGATGGATGTTAAGACTGCTTTTCTCAATAGAGAATTAGATGAAGAGATCTTCGTAGAACATCTAGTCGGTTTCATTGTAAAGGACCAAGATAACAAAGTTTGTAAATTGTGAAGATCTATTTATCGTCTAAAGTAGTCATCTAGACAGTAGTACTTGAGATTTAACGAGGCTATTATCATGTACAACTTTGTTAACAATAAATATCATTGTATTTATATGAAAAGGTATGAGGGAAGATTTGTGATTCTATTTTTTTTACGTAGATGATAACTTATTCGCTGAGAATGATAAGGAGTATGTTGAGACTGTTAATAGTTGTCTTCAAATTTTGAAATGAAGGACATGAGTGAAGCAGATTATATGCTTAGTGTTAAAATACAGAGAGATCATTCTAAGAGACTTCTTTCTCTGTTACAAGATCTATATATAAGGAAGATTCTTGAAGATTTCAAAATTGAGAATATCTTCACATGTTCCGTAGGACTCCTGAAGAAGAAGAATAAGAAATGTCTAGAGTACCATACTCTAGTGCTATTGGAAGTTTGATGCTGTGATGTGTACTCGCTCAGAAAGTTTTTATGTCGTTGGTCTGGTCAGCAGGTATGAGTCTAATCCTAGAAGAAAACACTGGAAAATAGTAAAAAAAAAGATATTAAGATACCTAACCGTTACTGCTGATTAATCCATATGCTATCAAGAAAATGATTTGTGCTTAAAGGGATACACAGATGCTGACTAGGGTGAAGGCCTTGATGAGTTCAAGTCAACTTCTAGCTATGCATTCTTACTTAATAATGGTACCATCTCTTGGAATAGCAAGAATTGGACATGCATTTTCTTGTCTACAATAGAGACAATTTGACAATATAGAGAATTAGTGGCTTTTGCTTTAGCAATATAAAAAGTTGTTTGGTAAAAGAAATTCTTTCAGCATCTAAGAGTCCTTAGTGGTGATGTGGGATCCATGTTAATTTATTGTGATAGTTAGGTTGTTATTGTATATACAAAGGATCCCAAGTATCACAGCAGAACCAAATACATTGATACAAAATGTAATTTTGGAAGAGACATCAAAACAAAGAAAGAAATGACTTTGCAGCACATTTCTATGCATAATATGGTAGCTGATCCATTTACTAAACCTATACCAAGAGATATCTTTGACTCATGTTAAATATCTAGAATTGTGTAGAATTTAGTTGTGTATCTTGTAAACTCTTGAATGTCCATTAATGAACAATGCTTGAGTTCATACATTATGTATACTCTATTGTTGAGATTACTAGATGATTGATTTATATGCACGCATAAAATATGTCGAATAGGTTGAGATTGACTCACTCACACAAGCAATCGCCTCAGATAATTTTAAGTTGTGTTGGTATGAGACAAAGTGATCAAGTTGAGATTACTATAAGTAGTCAAAATAGATTCCAATGTATGTTAGACCTATTTAGTATCCAGATCGAATTCTTGATTGTGTTTAATTCGAACAATGAATATAAAGAGAATTCTAGTTAGGTATGCAGGAGTACATGAACTAAGATCTGTACGGTGTGTTTTAATTTGTAGACAATGACATATGCCCTAAGAAATGGAGAGAACACCGTAGCATGTGTTTTTATACCACGTGTGCTTTGACGGACAATGGAAAATGAAAGAATAAATCTCTGTGTCTTCATTGTGTGAGACACCGATGTTTATATAACCTCATAGATATCCTTATGACTTTGATCGTTTCTCAAAATTTTAAAAGCCCATCAACACATTGGCACTCTTGAACCAAGTACAGTGACATTCATGGCCGACCCTGGGAGCCTTGCCAGCAATCGTATCCATCACAGATCTACAGACATTGTGATATTTCAGAATGACCAGAAATAAATTCAAAGAAAGATTGTGTTTGATCAGCACACGGATTCTCATAAGGAAACTAAATATCAATCTCCTAAAAATTAGGTAACATGATAATGGGAATCAACTCAAATAAAGGATAAAATCTGGGAGATTGCATTGACAACCAATTATCCTTATCTCATAAGGAATGAGAATCCAATCAGATAGCTAATTGATTGTTTTCATAAATCATTTATCACTCTGGGGCTATAAATAAGACATATCCGGTTGTTCTAAGGTACACATTATTCTCACCCTTAAACTTTGCTCAAATTTCTTCCTACTTGTCTCTCTCACACCCAAATCCTATTATCCGTATATTGTTATCTCTTACATATCCCGGAAGTTGACTTGATCGTCAGAGTTCCCGATGATCGCCGGACCTTTTTTACTCGGTGATCTTGGTGCCTAACGGTCGTCTTAGTATGCAGGTAATATACAGGTTGGAAGAAGATTCACTGGAGATTTGTTGACAAGTGGATAGTGCAGATTCTGACGTCAACACATCCTGAATAGGTTTATAGTGATGTGAGCTCTGAAATATACTCGTTGGTCACACGATCTATTTGCCTGTATGAATATTGTGAGATAGATCTTTAGTTGTCACGTATTGTTCGAGTCAAACCCATCATGTGTTGGTAAATGGGTCATGGACTGCCAATGTGGACTGAGCCGACCCGCAAGAATGGATTGGAGAGAGTAGTTTGAAGTTGGAATTCAAACCTATAACTTCATGTAACCTCCATCAGCTCTATAACTCCCCTTAACATGTCTTGCACAAATGTAGAGATGGTGTGGCTAAAAATGGTGGAAATTCGTATGTGAAAATACACTAAAATTGGGAAAGTGCCTATAACCATAGTTTTGAAGAAAAATCTCAAACTTTAGCACTTAGATTGTGGACAATTAACTATTTTCATTTGTCATCAAGTTTGGTCAAATGAGTATCAATCTAATTTAAAACAGAAGGCACGTGATCCAATTTCTAATTTTGGGTTTTAAAGTAAGTTCTACCACCTTTGTTCTCAGTAGAAGCATGCTATAGGATTTACATTTCCTTTTTCTTTTATCCTCTCTTTCCTCCATCACTTGCTCTATTTTCATTTACTTATGGCAACCTAGTGCTCTCTTCTAAGTTGTGAGATTAAATCTCTTCAATTGGTGCCTCATTGTCATATTTACAACACTAGTCCTCATGTTTTAATTTTTTTTCTACCATATACTACAAAACTTCCAAATATTTCCTTATATCTGCTTCTTCCTTTTTAGTCAAAGCTCATTTAATGAAATCAAATCAAATCAAAGAAACTCAATTATCAATTTGAGTAGAATACCAAATACTTTCTCTTTTTCATTTTAATAAAAACGAGCTATCTTGAGGACACTTCAATTTAGTCTCATAATACTGGACTGATTTCTCTACAATAGCATCCCATATTTTGTTGATAAATTAGTGCATTATTTATATTCTGGCAATTTAAACATGTGTATGCAAACGAGAAAAATAATCACTTACAGAAATATAGAAAAATAAATAATTACATTCAGTAGAGGAAAGCGTAGCACTCTTTCTCCTTAAGATGAAATTACCACACACACGTGCTTACGATTTCTCGGCACACGTCTCCTAAGATAGAACAACCATTTATCGTAATAGTATCACTCCAAATTATGAGAACAACGAACCAAACAACATTTTGTTCACTCTTTAAATAAAAACTAGACTTGGACTTTATAAATAAATTATTTATAGACTAAATTGATTTGTTCAAAAACTGCAAAAATATTTGGTTGGAAGTGAAGTGAGTAAATTTACAATCATAATGAGTCTATATATAACATTTGAAAAAGTTGAGTCTCAAAATATACAACTTTATAGAAAGGCGTGTCTAAAAAGACATGTCTGGTTTGAAATCACTGTTCAAAAGGACATGTCTCTAAGATAAAAAGATGGTGGCTGTTTAAAAAAAATGTGACCAAAAAGACGTAATTTTTTCATGTATTTAAGCGATTTACTTTGGTCCTCAATTTCTCATTCACCCAAAATTGATTTTGAGCAACTAATATATACTACATTAATCTACTCGTGGAGTAAAAAATGTTTAGCCTTATAACTCTCGTATTCGACGAAAGAGTCCAGCTTAAATAATTTGTTAAAGTTGGTCAAAAGTAACATTGCTAAACCAATTTCCTAACATATTTCATTTGCTGTTGAGAGAAGCACGTAAGTTTGGCCTTTCTCGAGCATCATGTAATTAACAAGCCAAGCTATGATAATAGCATTCTTAGACTCCAGCTATTGAAAAGCAATGTTTGCCACTGATTTGGCCAAAATTTATTCTGTATAAACATCTTAAGATGATTGTCACCTTTGAAGAAAATTTAGGTCATTTAGTTTATGGGATCGAATCTGGAGGGGAAGATTGTCACTAGACTATTGGAAAGGCCTTTGAGATGTTTCGGTGGTATGCGCGGATGAAGTGTCTCGAGAAACCTCCAGCTTGGTGCACACTGAAACCAAAAAAAATAAAAAATAAACAAAAAAATAAACAAACAAACAAACAAAAATCAAAATTGTATTCGCATTTAAGAGCATGTTGTTTGACTAACTTATAAGCCCAAATTACAGCCAAACATGTAACTTAATTTATAAGTTGACTTAAATTGAGAATAAGCCATAAGTCATGCACATCCAACTTATCAACTTCTAAGTACGATTGACTGATAAAATAACTAATTTACCATCACAAACATGAATTTAATTAAATTCTATGAGGACATCTCAATAATTTGACAAAAACGAAAAATCTTATAAGAAAAGTTGGACCATCTAAACATATGTGTTTATTGCACTTATAAGCACATGGACTCCAATTATATGACTTCTCAATAATGTACTTATTTTACTTATAAGATAACTCTAACTTATAAACCACAACCAAACATGCTTAAATAAGAGCCTAGCTATCTGATATCATGTTGGAACACAAGGTACTCTCTGATTTTTTGAATGATAAAAATGTACAATTTCCTAGTGTAAAAAGAAAAATTCAAAAACAGAAGTCACAATAACAAAAGGAAACTTGTTTTGTACCTTTTTGGTACGTGCTAACAATTAAAAGATTACTCAGACGATGTGTAATGGACAAGACCTCTTGAGACATTGTTTCAACAAGTGATGTTTGAATTAAAAGATTATATTATGCAACTTGCCTCCAAGGAGCGCAAGCACACGAAGTTACAAGATTCGTAAATAAAAAGTAAAAGACTTCAAAGTAAACTCACATATTTGTTTGTGAGATAGTTGATCTTCTTCTTTTTCCTCCATTGCCTCATCTTATTTATACATTGATCACCATTTGCACAATTCTCGTCCATGACTAACCATTATTTCATAACACTTCTTCTGATTAACTTTTCATAAATGTCATATCTCATAACTTCCCATAACTTCCCATGACTTTCCTAATGCATTTTCCATCAACTAACGGTTACTTTGGATCATGGGCCACGTATAAAACCGCTTCATTCCCTACGCGATGCAGTTATCACTTCATTTGCACAAACCCTGCTTCTCTTCGCTCTATCGTCCAGACGTTTGCAAGTTTTTGGGCGATTCTTATCTTGGCAATTCGCTTAAACTCTATATTTGGACCTCCTGTTTTGGGCCTTTGTTTTAAGTCTTTATTTTGAGAATATTTTGTGTGTCAACAATTACCTCCTAATATGGCCTAATTAACGTTAATCATTAATTTTGCCATATTCAAAGCTTTACACATTTTCCCACGTCTTTTGAAATTCCAAAAAGGACAAAATCCCTTGGCTTCCTTCTTTTGACGGCTCTGACGTGCACCCCCTTTTTTGGCAATAAATTCGCCACGTTGCCCTTCTATAAAACATCACTATTCATTCTTCTTCTTCACACCTCCAATTCTTTTACCATTTTACTAAGAAGAAACTATTGATATTTTTGCCCTTACTTTACAATGGCAACAACAAATTCCATTTCTTTTGAAGATTTTCAAGCTGTTCTTTATCAACCCTTCGTCAATCATGCTTGTTTACTACCAACATATACTCGAAATCATGAGTTTCATTTAGGCCCAGCATTTAACGTTGCTGACACTGTTGGGCGTTCTCCTGTCACCTAGATTTTTCCTACATCCTATACCTTCCCTTTTTTTGAGCCACTTCCATTACTTTCACTTTGTGGTGCTAGAATACGTACTTGGCCCAAATTAGATACCAATTTTCATGCTTGGCATAGACGTATGGTTTGTCATTTCCCTACTAGAGAGCTTTTTGATTAAGCCATAATTTTGGACCTTTTGGAGCTCACTCTAGATATCCTTGCTTTTGACCCCACTTTATTCTCCATCGTCCTATGCTTTTGGGCTTCTGATTATAACACTTTTGTTTTTCCTCTAGGCCCAATGTCTGTCACCCTTAGGGACATTAGTGCTTTAAAACTAATCTACCTCCAATTGGGACCACTATTTCACCCGCAATGGTTGTTACCCATACGCCTTCCTCAATCAAGAAGTAATTTTTTGGCTCTTATAAGCAACTTTTAACACTTCGCAGTAATACTGTAGCTGAGACTAATCATGTTGAACGTGTGGCCTTCATCCATTACTAGTTGTGTAAGTTTGTTATCTGTGTTCCCAGTATTAAACCTTCCATAGGTTACTTATCTATTTCCAACGAAATCGCCCACGACAAACTTTTAAATCTTGGCTCTTTCATCCTGGCTGGTGTTTATAGAGCCATGGCCACCCTCTAAGACCAACTACGATATTCAGCTTCTCCTACTGGTAGTGGGCCTCTTTAGCTCGCCCAACTATGGCTTAGGACGTATTTCTCTTATTTTGGCGTTACTTCATCAGCCACTCACCCAGTTGGATGTTACGGGTTGGTGGTCAACCAACTTAGCCCAACAACTCAATCCAGTAGGGATATTTTAACTTATTTTTATACTTTAACTCTTTACCTTCTTACTTCCCATTTTCTTCACATCAAATTCATTTGTACGTTCAACCCCCTTCAAACTTTAATGAGGTAGAAGCCTCTGTATCTATTTGGGCTCAGTTTTTGGTTGGGAGAGAGTTGTTCCATGGTTTGATCACTGGAACGAACGCGAACGTTGGAGTTGAAGTTTATGCTCCTCAATTCTTTGCTCGTCAATTTGTGTTCAGCCAGACTTGGCCAATTCCTCCTTGTTATTCAAACAATCTTAAGGAGAGTTTTTATACCATTACCTGAGACGATGCAAGAATTATTGAGAGCCGCAACAATTCTCTAATGACTGGTTTTTCTCTCGTGCCTTTCAATCCTACATTTACTACTCACTCTCTTTTCAATGAATTTTGGCCCAATGTTAGGCGTAGGTTTTTTGTTTCCATCGTTCATTTTATGTTTCACACTCTTGAATCCAATCTTCTTTCAAAGTCTCCTAGAAGGACCTCTTCTTCCTATACGCTTAGTTCTAAAAAGGGTGTTGTATCTCCTTCGACAGAACCTCAATCAGTTCCATCTCATCAAACTGGTCCAAATAGAACTTTGGGAAATAAATGGCCAAGCCCTCGTCAGGCTTACGATTCAGATGAATGAGAAAATCTGACTCTTGTCAGAAAGAAGGTATTACGTTTATAATCATCGATGATTATTCTTTATTTTATGTATTTCTGCATATGTTTGACATACTAACCTAACATTTGTTTCTATCAGAGGGCATCTATCTCTTCTCCTGTTGCTTCATAGTAGCCAATCATCCTTGATTCTTCAATGATTCCTGTCACTGAAGAGCCTCAAAGTTCAGAATTGCCTGCTCAAACGACTGAGAGAACTCCATCTTTCTCCGTTGAAGGGTTTGGCTATAGGCATTTACACTCTCCAAGCCAATATGCTCGTTCAATAGTTCTAGAGCCAGAAGGTAGTACCCTTTATAATACCATATTTTTGTGTATACGAATCTTTCATATTTGACCCTTGCTTTCTCAACAGCTCCTATTGAGATTCCCATGATAGAAGAACCTTCTCGTCCGACTAACAAGGAGAAAGCTCATGTATCGCTTGAAAGACATTCTCAAGTTGACGCCTTTCCCAGTTTGTCCAAAGAAATGCCATTTTCAATTAAAGTTGCCGATGAGGTAATTCTTTTCATCTCTTTCACATCGTTGTAATGACAACAGTAGGATTGACATATACTGCTCTTTCTTCACAGGATGCTGACTCTATCTTGTGATCCATTCAAGCATTATTTACATCTTGGGAACAAGTCCAAGCAAGTTCTGTCCCTCACTCTTCTTCTGCAACTTACCCTTCAAGTTCTTCTATTCTTATAAGTGAGGACATGAATGCTCTAAAGAGGGCTGTGTTAGCTTATATCTCCTTCATGGATAAGGATATATCCAAAGCGAGTGCTTACAGTCAAAAGAAATTGCTTGTGCACCTTAGTGAAGATCTGGCTGGCGCTCTCAAATGCCCTTGAACTTTTACCTTTCATTAAATTGACTTTGAAAGGGAACCATCAAGAGGTGAGCCTTTTACTGTCTGAGAATGTAGAGTTGAGGGCTAAGAAAATAAGTTTCGTTCAGACTATGGCTGAAAATGAATCTTTGAATATTGACATTAATTTGACCAAATCCAACTTGAACGAGCTTTTTCTGAGGTAATGATTGAAGATTCTTTGTTGATTAGTCTGGAATGTGAGATGAAGGAACTTCAAGCTAAGATTGATGATTGCAAGATGAGGCTGGCAGCCAAAAATTGTAATGCTTCTCTAGAGATTGAGCGAACTAAAGGTTTGATGGCGCGCTATTCAAAAGTGATAGCGGATGACTCTAAAGTAGTTATGGAGACATTGTCTACTATTGACACCCGTCAGTGCTCTGAATGGTCAGAACTCAAGAACCAAATGCGGTCTATACTAGATGAGCTAGATGGAGTAGATCAATAATATTTCCAACATAGTACAAAGGTTGATGTGATATAAGATTGGACGATGATGTCCTAAATTTTTGCAATGTTTATGATCTTTAATGTTTTCAATGGAACAATTTATTCTTTGGCTTACGTGAATTCATATTTTAAACGTCTAGTCGTTCACTTTCCCATACAAATGGAACGTATTTCTTTAGGTATCTGCCATTAATAGATGTTACATGTTTTGTACCATCTAAATCCTCCAAATGTTAAGCTCCATTGGGAAATACACTTTCTACCTTATACGGACCTTTCCAATTGAGCGACCATTTTCCATATTTTGGGTTCTTACTATCCAAAGGCAATATAGTTTTCCAAACTAACTCACATATCTTAAAACATTTCCCCATAACTTTCTTGTTATAATACTTGGCCATTTTTTACTTTTGAATTTGTAGTCTATCTAGGACGTTTAGCTTTATTTCGTCCAGTTTTAACAAACTTTGGGCTAAAGCTTCTGTATGTTGTTCACTGCTCAAATTATTTTGTAAGGCCACTCTAATTGATAGTACATTAATTTTCATAGGCAACACTACCTCTTGTCCATAAGTAAGTTGAAATGGAGTAATCCTCGTACTTGAATGTGGAGACGTCTTATATGCCCACAAAGCTTTGTTCAAACATTCAAGAAATTTCCTAGTGTTTTTCCCTATCATCTTCCTCATAATGTTCTTTACGATCTTATTTGAAGATTATGCTTGGCCATTGGACTGGGCATAATAAGGAGGAGAATTTACCAACTTAAAATCGAATTTGTCCAAGAGGTTCTATGATCTACCATTAAGGTTTACGGTATTCCAAACCTATAAATTATATGATCTTGGATGAATTTGATGACCTCCCATTGAGATATCTCTTTTAATGGGATGGCCTCTACCCATTTAGTGAAAACATTTGTAGCCACTATAATGAATGTGTGTTATTTAGACAAAGGGTGTATATTTTTCCTATCAAATCTATGGCCCAACCTCTAAATGGCCAAGGTTTTATGATAGGTGTCATTTCTCTTGCTGCTACCCTTTGAATTGGTCAATGCTTTTGACATGCTAAACAGATCTTGGCATACTAGGTGCATAGTTTGCCCATCTTTGGCCAAACATATCTACTTCTAATGATTAACCATCTCATTTTTTGGCTAGCTTGGTAAGCCCCACATATTCTTTCGTGCACTTCTGCCATTATTATTTTGGCATCGACCAAATTGACACATTTTAACTAAACTCCATCTGCGCGTTTCTTATACAAGTCTCTATTTATTAATACATAATTTAGGGCGCACAACTTAATTTTCCTCCCACTCTTTTTGCTAGGTTTATCTAGAAATTCTGTTATTTCTCTCTCTCTCTCTCTCTCTCTCTCTCCCCAAATATTTATGTCTTCTATGCAATGGATGCCAAATATTTTTTCCATTCGTTGTACTACATGCATTATCATTCCATATTCACACACATATTCCAATTTCAATATCTTGGAGTATCCTGAGGCCATTTGTGCCAATTCATTTGCTAAATTTTTATATATTCTATTTACATATTGAAGCTCAACTTGGTCAAACTCTTCCAGCAACTCTTGGGAGATTTCATACAAGCTTATAACAGAGCTACTTTGGCATTTAAATGTGCCACTCAGTTGGTTAATTACTACCTGAGAATCACCTTTAACGACCACATTTTTAACTCCCACCTCTAGTAATAACTCTAGGTCCACTATAAGCGCTTAATATTTGGCTTGATTATTGGTGCATAAATCATCCAGTGTAAAGAAAAAATGATAATTTACACCAAAAGCATCTATTAATGCTACTCTTACTCATGCTCCTTTGGCTGTTTTTGAACCATCAAAATATAACGTCCATGGTTTTACTTCGCACAAATCAGTGTCTAGTTCCATTTCATTTGGAACATTGACACATGGATTATCGGCTAAAATATCAGCCAATGCCTGATTTTTTATGGCGTTTTGTGGGATATGTTGAATTTTGAATTTAAATAGAGCGAAAGTCCAAAGATCAATCCTCTGATTCAAAATAGGGTGAGAAAACATGTACTTGATTAGATTTACTTTGCACACTAAATACACAGTCACAGGCCGTAGATATATCCTTAAATTTGTACATGTAAAATAAAGGGATAAACATAACTTTTCTATAGCCGTATAATTACATTCACATTTGGTCAACTGTCTACTGAGATAATAGACTACCCTTTTTTCACCCAATTGGTGTTCCTGAGCAACCATACCAGCTATAGACTCTTGCTCGGCCGATATATATATCTTCATTGGCCGTCCCTGAATATGTGACACCAAGACTAGAGGATTTGACAAGTAAGTTTTTAGGCTGTCAAAAGCCTTTTGATGTTCTTCATTCTAGACGAATTCGTCCTGACCCCTGAGCTTCAAGAGAGGCAAAAATGATTTCCTTTACTCTGTACAATTGGAGATAAAACGTCTTAAAAAATTGACTTGTCCCAAAAGATGAAACGTCTTAAAAATTGACTTGTCCCAAAAATCTTTGCAGCTCTTTTTTATTGTTAAGTGATTTGGCCTCTAGAATGGCCTTTGCTCTATTTTTATCAACCTCAATTTTTCTTTTGTGTACCAAGATACCTATGAAGTTTCCTGCATTGACACCAAATGTACATTTGAAAAGGTTCAACTTCAATTTATATTGTCTTATTCGCTCAAATGAGCATTTCAATTGGCAAAGATGATCGTCCTCTTTAAGTGATTTGTTTACTATATCATCCACATATACTTCAATAAATTCGCCAATCATGTCATGAAAGATTAAATTCATCGTCCTTTGATAAGTGGCCCTAGCATTTTTTAGGCCGAAAGGCATTACTTAACACCCCAATGCACATGGGCATCTAAAAGTGGTTTTAAGTATATCTTCTTCGACTATATATATTTGATTATACCCAGAATACTCATCCACGAAGGAGTACATTACGTATCCCACGACAAAATCGACTAGAGAATATATCGTTGGCATTGGGTATACATCTTTGGGAGTGGCTATATTTAGATTTTTAAAAAATGTACACACATTTCTTTTTCCATTTTTCTTTATCACAAGCACTATATTAGACAACCATTTCATGTATCTGGCTGTTTTTGTAAAATCCACTTTCAACAATCGCTCAATTTTCTTTTTTACTTTTGGTAACACATTGGGTGCAAAATGTCTAGGTGGTTGTTTATGAGATTTAAAACTTGGTTTAGTGGGCAACCATCAGGAGATTTCATGCAATTTGAGGAAGAAAATGAGATCCATGGCAAAGAAATATTGCAGGTAAGCATATCCAACGAAGTTGAAGTAGAGAAAAATAATGAAAAAGTAGAAGTAAATGCAAATGAAAGGGTTGTATTTAAAATCCTGTCAATAAAATTGACTAAGCATCTCAGGCCCTTGTACGTAAAAGCCTTGGTTAATGGTATCCCAGTTGCCAAAGTTCTCATTGATAATGGGGCAGCCATAAATACAATTCCTTGCAGGATGATAAAAAAGTTTACGAAGTCAGAGAGCGACATGATCCCAACGAGAATAATTCTGACCAGCTTCAATGGATTAGCTAATTCGACCAAAGGGGTAATGCATTTGGATATAACAGTGAGAAGTACAATAAGGACCATGGTTTTCTTTATAATAGATGGTCCTACTAGTTACAATATACTGTTAGGGAGAGATTGGATACATGGGAGTCGGTGTGTCCCTTCCTCGCTCCATCAATTCTTGGTTTTTTGGAACGATAAAGGTAAATCAGAAGTCGTGTAAACTGATCACATGCCTTTTCTCGCAGAAGCTAATTTAGTAGAACGATACATGTATGAAGGAGATTATAGGCCAATTAGAGTAATTCAAGAAGGAGAAGAAATACAAATAGTAGTGCAGAGCAAAAAGCCATCTTCAATGGACGCACTCACATAGTTATTCGACCAATGAGGCCAAATATAGTAGCCTTTGAAGAGCTAATAATTGGAAAGAAGATAGTCATAGAGAATTAATGAAGAGACAATTACAAAAGAATTTGGCTGAAATTATGGATTTTGAAGCTAGATTGATAGCTTATAATAAAGAATGTAAGTAAAAAGTTAAAGGAGAAAAAGCGATGATGCTATTAAGGGACAAACTGGCTGTGCTCGGCCTGGAACATGAGCTACGGAGCAAAATCAACAAGGCGGATTGTTTAGAAGAATGAGTTTTTGCAAAGGAATTGTAGGGCGACTTGGAGAAGATTGCAAAGCCAGGATACGTGCAAGTACAAGACCACTTGACAAGGATAAATCTTAGTGGTGAATGAGAAGATCTTCTGACCTTCATCAGCCAGTTACTCGACAAAGAGGTAAGTGTTAAATTAATCTCTTTGTTGAAAGAATATAAGGATTGTTTTGCTTGGGAATATAAACAAATGCCTGGTTTAGAGAGAAATCTGGTAGAGCATAGATTTCCCAACTTGTGGGTGGAAGCACTATTTTGGGAGGTGACCCATACTTCTGAGCCCGATGCACCCTCTTCTTTTTTGTAGGCATTCCGTACAAAACATAATAATCAAATGATCTCCCAAATGGTTCGCCCAACAATCCTACTACTGGATTGTCTTCTTGGTATAGCTGCCTAAGTAGATTATTGTATGAAATTCTCCTCATTTTTCACTCTGCTTCTAAATCAATTTCTTCTTCTATGTATGTCATCCCATCATATTCTTCTTCATCATTGCTATGAGTGAATTGATTCCTAGCAGATTTACCTTCTCCACACTCTAACGTATGAACTGCTTCTTCATTTTCTTCCATTATCTCTTCGTCATGTTCCTTATTCTTAAACTCGTTGGCCAATAAATAGTTATTAGCCATAACTAGGGACATAGTGCCAAATTGAATAGTGATCAATTGTCCATCATCATCATCATCCTCATCCTGATTTCCATGCTCAAACATTGATTTTCCAACACAATTTCCTTTGAACGGCTCTTCTTTTGACGCTTCCATATCTTCTTCCCCTCCAGGACATTTTGATTTGCCACATTGCTCTCAGTTGTAGCTCTCGAACGCTCTACGCCATGTTGTTGTCTCATCATTTGTCCATATTTTTTTTGAAAACATCTTTGCTGGGTTCTTGTCATTTCATTGGATAGAATCATCCTTTCCACTCTAAAATTGTACGAATGCCATACATTCGGGTGTTGAGGTTGTGGTCTGAACATTTTGATACCCTGAAAAGAGCCATGTTGCCTCCCATAGAATGGTTTTACTTGCTCCCTAAGTGGATGAAAATTAGTGGTGTTAGCTGGGTGAGTTTGTTGTTCATATGCGCCCACACTCTCTATGATATTGTCAATCTCCTTTTGGCACCTAGCACATAAAATCATTTCATCGCTTACCACCGTATTTCCTTTCAAACGCTCAAAGGTGCTGGGACATGGTTTGTCATTGCCATTGTCAGTTACTAATTTGAATCTTGGGAAACCTAATTTGTCCATATTTGGGATAACCATGTCGACGTCTATTGGATGCGGGAATGGATTTTTGCCCACTGCCATATTTTTCTTTCACTCAAAGGTGATTCGTCCTGATTCAATAGCATCCTGCAAGATATGACGAAGAATCAAACAACTCTTAGTCGTGTGAGACCATGAATTATGCCATTTACAATATTTTTTACCCTTGATTTGCTTAGGATTTGCCAGTTTATGCCTCTTGCTTAGCCTTATTTGCTTATCTTTATATAACCGGTCAAATATTACGCCAGCTTTTGTTATATCAAATGAGAACGTCCTAGCCTTTTTATTCTCTTCTTTTGCAGGCTCGTTCTTTATAGGCATTTCTAATTTAGCCATTATCGGACACGCATACATGTCTCCCTTCATCAATTCGGCCATATATACTTTGGCTTCAGCTTGATCTTGATTAATGTCAACAACATGCATATCAAAATTCGGATCTTTTTAATAGGTCCCTTTACTAGAATTTTTCATTTGTTCTTCTTCTCTTAACAATCGCTTATATCTTATAACGCTCGTGCTAAGTTGAAACAGATTGGAGAATTCTCTATCTCGGAACTTCTTTTTTAGATCAAAATTCAAACAACTTTGAGCGATCCTTACAAATTCTTTTTCGGATAAAGGTACGAAACATTTATTTATGGCCAATTTAAATCTTTGAAAGAAAGACTCGGCCCATTCATTTGGCATTTGATGCAAGTTTGCTAAATCTACCAAAGTGACTTTAGATTTAGTTTTGTAAAACTGGGCGTGAAATAATTGCTCTAACTGTTGCCAAGTTTGGACAGAATTTACTAGCAAATTAATGAACCACGAAAAAGCTATCCTAGTTAGTGAATTTGGAAATAATCTCATCTTGTGGAAGTTAGTAACTTCACCACATTGCAACATGAAACGCCCTACATGTTCCAAAGTGGTCACTTCTCCTAAACCAGTGGAAAAAAAAATTTCAGGTACCTTATACTCTCTAGGCCATGAATATGCTTGATCTACCCAATCTGGGTAAGGCTTTTTGTACGTAGGCCGAATTATTGGCCGTATTTCAATAGCCAACTGATCTTTCATAATTTCCACAACCTGGTCTCTCAAAATAGCTTTGGGATCAAAAGGGTCTCCTACGGGTTGGTGTACGTAAGGGACTGCATGAGGCCTTACAATATTTGGCCCTATGTTTGGTACGAAGGAGCCATTATTTGGCCTATTGTTGCCATTGATATGTTGGTTTCCTCCCCCCCAACGAATTTTGATACCTGTAGCATTTTGTCCATATATTGAACGTTTTCTCTTATGTTGGGACTACCCTCCATGTTAGATGTCCCAGCACTCCCTAAATTGGTCGTAGCTGGTCCCATGTGAGGTGTTTCAACTCTTTGACTCATGTTTACAATTGGCAAACCATTGCCTACAAGACTTCTGGTTTGGAAATGATTTCTTATGCCCAAAGGATTCGATTGACATATTTGGTTTACCATTTTGCTCATGAGTTCATTCAACATACTCAATTGTTTAGCCATATGGTCATAATGATTGTTTCCATTTTGAGTGAGTTTTTCTACAACATGAATGTTTTGTAGACTTATCTGTTCAACAATATCTTGCGTGAGTTCACCCAACAATGTACGCATGGTGCGGTGACTTAATTTGGTCATTGGCTTATAACGACTAGCATTTGGTCTTTCTATCTCTAGGGTTCTTTGTTGACCCTCAAATTTCTCGATCATAGAATGGACAAACTGTTGGTTGGCTGGCTCCTTGCTAGAATTCTTTTGAGGCATGATGCTTCCAATCTTTCTAACACCAAATGTCCCACTGGGCATGCCAAATTGTTTGGCACGTTTTTGGTATGTGCTAACAATTAAAAGATTAATCAGACGATGTGTAAGGGACGAGACCTCTTGAGACAATATCTCAACAAGTGGTGTTTGAATTGAAATATTATATTATGTAACTTACCTCCAAGGGGCACAAGCACACGAAGTCACAAGATTCGTAAATAAAGAGTAAAAAACTTCAAAGTAAATTCACATATTTGTTTGTGAGATAGTTGTTCTTCTTCTTTTTTCCCTCCATTGCCTCGTCTTATTTATATATTGATCACCATTTGTACAATTCTTGCCCATGATTGACTATTATCTCATAGCACTTATTCTAAGTAACTTCCCATAACTTCTCTAATGCATTTTCCATCAACTAACGGTTACTTTGGATCATGGGCCACGTATAAAACCACTTCATTCTTTGCGCGATGTAGTTATCATTTCATTTGCCCAAACCCTGCTCCTCTTCGCTCTATCATTCAGACCTTTGTACGTTTTGGACGATTCTTATCTTGGCAATTCGATCAAACTCTATGTTTAGGTCTTCAGTTTTGGGCCTTTGTTTAAACCTTTACTTTGAGAATATTTTGTGTGTCAACAAAACGTTTGTAACTATTTTGATATATTCATGTGGAACTTAAAGAAAAAAACTATTAAATCATAGAAAAGGACATCATTCATTCAATAAATTTATTTGGCTTTAATGTGTATCTATCATGGTCATGTAACAAGGAAATTTGTAGTTTACCCATTGATACTATTGGGACAAGAAATTAAAAATTATGTACCAAAAAGTATTTTTATCAGTCTTGTCCAAAAGGAGCCCAACTAATTACTTGTCAACACAATGGGTAGTTGGGTAATACTCTGTCCCTAGGGCCGTACCCGATCACCAAGGCCATGTAGGGCTTCATGCATCCCCTACCCGATCTTTTGGATGGATAGAGTGGGTTTTTCCTACCCCGCCACAAGGTTGGGTAGGAAGGAATTTCTCCTACCAGACACCACAAGGTTGGGTAAGGAGGGATTTCTCCTACCAGGCCATAAGGCCGGGTATGGAGGGATTTCTGCTACCAGGCCATAAGGCCGGGTATGGAGGGTTTCTCCTACCCCGCCACAAGGCCGAGTAGAAAGGGTTTTCTCCTACCCGACCACAAGACCAGGTAGAAAGGGTTTTCTCCCTATCTGACCAAGTCTGGGTAGGGAAGGTTTTTCCTACTCGTCCACAAGACCGAGTAGTGAGGGTTTTTCTTACCCCGCCATATGACAGAGTATGAAGGATTTTTTACCTACCCTACAACAAGGTCAGGTATGGAGGGTTTCCCCCTTCTACCCAGCCACAAGGCCGCTTGAGGAGTCTATCCTACCAGGCTTTGTGGTGGGGTAAGATGGTGGCATATCTTAACCGACCTCAAGAATTCAACGTCACTCTTGGACCGCATGGACAGGTAAGGCACAATTTTACCATCCAGCCATAGGTTAGGTAGGATAAGATCGCATTCCACCGGCCACCAAGGCCTTATTTTTCCAAGTGGAGTGTGTGGTCGAGTAAGACCCTCGCCTTTGCGCATAGATCCGATGTCCGAAAACATGACAAGTATCTAAAGATTTTATTATCACAGTACTAAGCCAGCGAGCTAATCCTATATCCAACGTTCAAGATTTCAACCCGTGCTCAAAAATCCTTGCGCCACCTCATCAAGATCATCTCATATAAAGTAATGATCCCAAAGTATTGAATTTAAGGAATTATTCTCCACCACACCAAATAACCAATTGGAAAGAGTTTTCCGCCTTCTTTTTTTAGGTTATTAAAGCATTGGATCCACATATCCTGTCTTCGTAATACATCTTTTGGTTACTTCAGTTTCGTAGGTAACATCACTCATCATTACATTGATGAATCTAATATTAACAAATTCCTTGACATTATAGTTTCAACTTTTTTAAGACAAAAATGATGGATTCTAACCCTTATTTTCCTATAGAAAATAAAAGCTTTTAGTACTATAAGTCCCCCAAAGTTCTTTTTATCCCAACTAGAGCTCTTTTCCAAGAAATTGTACGGACAAAGTGAAAAACAGAATGTTTTCTTACTTGATATATGAAAGATGATATAACACTCATGATGAGTAATGATTATGGTACCCACTTGACACGTGGTATCACTACCTTGGTTGCTTTTTAAAAAAAAAGTTTATAACTTTTTAAGAAGTGAACAATGTGAAGATGATACGTGTTAAGTGGGTGGCCCTGATCTCCGACCCCTTGTGGGCAGGAGTACTTGGCCCACCTGCTGACACCTCAGCAGGTGGGCCGTCCGTGCATGATTACTTTATAATGCATAGACGGCCCACCTGCTGACACGGCCCACCTGCTGACACCTTCAACAAGTGGGCCAAATACTCCTATCTACAAAGAGCAGGAGATCAGCCCCGGTTAAATGGGTAATATAATTATTATCCACCATAGATGATATATCATTACTCATGGTAAGAATAGACCAGTTCTAGCTAGTGCAGAAATAATGGACCTTGTTAAGTAACGATACTATTAATTCTAATATTCTTCTGAAAGAAAATAATTAGACTAATAATAGGCTGCCAATTAAAGGATGAGACAATGCAATCACCGTGTTTTTTTCCCCACATATAAATGCATTTAAAAGCAATAACAAGTGGTCCTAAATTTCTATGGCAGAATATGATTGCTATTTCCTTTTTTTGTTGGGGTAGAGTACAGTCGGGAGCTGTATTAAATCTTCCATCCCTATTAGTGCTTGTTTGTCTTGGATTAAAAACTGTTTTTTGAACAGTTAGTCAATTTTTTTGTCTCCAGGGGCCCACCAATGTCCATACTTTTACACAAAAAAGCAATAATTATCACTTTCTTTTCTTTTTTGCCCCTATTTGTATATGTATGTATTTGTTGCCTTAGATGTAATTTCAAGCGAAGAAATTTTCGGTCAATTGTTGCGGCTGTCCAGGTCATTTTAGTCATTGAAGAAATTATCTTTTCATAGGTCAAAAGCAAAAAAACCAATTTGAAGAAAAAACTGTTTTTAAACGGAAACTTAATAGTCTACGACTACATAGCTTTCTGTGACTACATAGCTCTCTGTGTCTACATTTCTCTCTGTCTCCCTCTTTCCCTCTCAAACACACAGATAACAGTTTTTTTTCAAATGGGTCGGTCACCATGCTGCGACAAAGGGGGTTTGAAGAAAGGACCATGGACACCTGGGGAAGACCAAAAGCTGTTGGCTTACATTGAAGAACATGGCCATGGAAGCTGGCGTGCCCTACCGGCAAAAGCTGGTAATGTACATTACATATAGAGAACTTTTATTTTTGTCTAGCTTAAACTTCAAGACAGGTGGTTTTATTGACTAACAACTCTCTGTTGGTGCGGACCATATATATATATATATATATATATATATATATATATTCAGGGCTTCAGAGATGTGGGAAAAGCTGCAGATTAAGGTGGACAAATTATTTAAGGCCTGATATCAAGAGAGGAAAGTTCACTTCACAAGAAGAACAGACCATTGTTCAGCTTCATGCTCTCCTCGGAAACAGGTTAAAGTAATCTGTTAAAGCTACTCTATAGAAGGATTTAGCGGTTAATATTCATTTAACAAACGGGTTTTTAACCCATCAAACCTTCCTACTTTACTCGAGCTTGGGATGTATGGATTTACAACCATTTCGTATAAATGACTAAAATGTTTTTGTGTTATGATTGCCTTTTCACTCAATTATTATTCTTACGTACAGCACCTGAAATCAGAGACAATGCAGTGAATTTCGCCAAGCATATAATTTGCTTCAGTGTCTTGATTTATCTCCTGCAGCAAATTGTGTTCTCAATTTCAACTTTAAACCGGTTCAGTACTGTTAAATTTAGCGTGACGTTAAAAGTTTTCAACTAATTTGTTTTTGTATTGTTTTAGATGGTCAACCATTGCAAGTCACATACCAAAGAGAACTGATAATGAGATAAAGAACTACTGGAACACACATCTAAAGAAGAGATTAACCAAGATGGGAATAGATCCAATGACTCATAAGCCCAACAACCACACTCTCGGCTCTGGTCAATCCAAGGATGCTGCAAACATCAGCCACATGGCTCAGTGGGAGAGTGCTCGACTTGAAGCCGAAGCAAGGTTAGTTCGCGAGTCGAAACTCGTTTGCAACCCTTACCATTCTCAGCTCCAAAGCAAAGCCATGGCGCTACGGCCATCAGTACCACCAGGTCGACCGCAGTGTTTGGATGTACTAAAAGTCTGGCGAGGCGAATGGACAAAGCCAAGAAAAGAGTATGTAACAATTGTTAGCAGTTCTTTTAACCAGCAAAACACTACCTTAAACTTCTCAGAGAATATTTTCACTGTTCCTTCTGTTGGATTTGATGAGGAACATTCATCCATAACAGCCATTAATTGCATCCATAATTTGAGTCCGTATGAAGTTCATGGGACCAGCTTAAAAGAAGAAAATATTCAAAATAACAACTTTCCCGGGGTCGAGAGCAGAATGGAGAATTCAATTGATTCTACTAATTATATTGCAGACTCTTTAAGGCTTCCAATATTAATGGAGGGGTTTACAGATATTTTGGCAGACTCTGATAATGGTGTTGGAAGCTGTGGTGGAGATTTTGACGAGAATAAGAATTATTGGAACAGCTTGCTGAAGTTGGTGACTTCGCCTGTGGGTTCTCCAGTGTTCTAAAAACAAATTTCGGTACACGTTTAGTACGATAGTATTAGACTTTATTAAGAAATGTCTTATTAATTTGTGTGTTAGTACATCAAGTGTAGTTACATGAATATTGTTGTATGTATATGCCTAGCTGTTGGGTAAGAGCTGATTTTTATATAAAATTTAAGTAAGTAAATGTCTTCCTTATTTAATGGTTTAGAGTTTCATAAATTATCTAGTTTTCTCGTTATACAGATTTATAAAAATTGTAAACGTGTCAAGTTTTTTATTGAATTCAAGATACATATGAGAAGATGTATTGAAGATCAAATTTAGAAAACTGTGTGTTAATAGTTGAAGCCTACATATAAGATAGTTCAGTATAACGTTAAAACATACAAAGATGTTAATTTAGTTGAGACTATTCAACTTATAAGATTAATTGAGTATCTTACTTCACTTCACAATCACCATCTATATGTGACTGTGTTTTCTTAAATTTTAGAAAGTTTGTGGTCCAACAAGGTCTATCTAAATCAAGTGAAAAGAAGACAATGGAACTGTCCTTTAATACTTTAGGCTAGACTATGATGCTTATATAATTAATACTAGAAAGTGAAGGGCATAAAATGCTTTTTGTCGGATAAGTTTTGCTGTTTCTTTCAATCGTGGTCCTGGGCTGATTCATATGTTGTGCACAAGTTCAAGATTAAATTTCAGAGAAATAAAAAAGACAGTTTCAGGTATTTTGTACCAAACAATTTCTAAAGCAGTGATAAGAAAATATTTGTACATTCTTTTAAATGAAATATACGATTCAAGTTAATCCACACTACTGTATCGAGTCATTGACCTGTTCAAATTGAAAAATTGTGGTTGTTGGGTTGGTTTGAAAAACGGCCACTTTTGAGATATAATTAATTGTAGTTATTCAAGTGATCAAGTTTGAACTATCTTTATCCATGTGTTTTAAAGATGGTGATAATCTATTAGAATTTTACTTAGAGTAAGGCTCTATCCTATATTTGGTTATATCTAATATATCTAACCGAAACTAAATGATGAGGGAAAAAGAGTCCAGCAGCTACCAAAACTACCCACGTACCCCACGTCTTTAGCTCTGCTGGCTGGTTACTGCTTTGTAGTTTTCCAATTGAATTGGTTCTTTTCTTGCTATTTGTTGAGTCTTCTAGTGACCTAAGAATGGCGTATTATCTTCCTATAATTTCTTTGTGAAATTTTTTTTGTACGTTGGTTGAGATTGTGATATACTTAGTGTGAAATTATAGTTTAATATGAGCGTTGGTATATATGAAAAATTCATCTCTTTGTGTCTATTATTTTTCTTAGTTTTAATTTTAATTCATTTTCTTTCACTAAACACGATTTTGTATTTGTTAATTCACAACAAATTGGTATTAGAGCTTGGGTTGTATGGTAAGATTAGAAATCAAAAGAGGAGAAATTTTTTAGGGTGATTTATTCAAAAAAAACCTAGTCTGAAAACCTTCGTTGGAGGCTAACCAGTCAGAGTTAACATGCGTGGGTAGTACCGTTGGACTCTTGACATTGAGGCGAAGCTCCCTGGCCGGCACGTGAGGCGTGTGGACGACTATAGTGGTGGCACGTGAAGGCCACGTGCAGAGCTGTTGGTGGTGCATGGAGGCACGTGCGACAGCGACTGAACTCCAAGCAAAAAGCAGATTGTTCCTCGTGAAATTTCGAACCTACATGTGGTGTTGGTTCATTCTAGTGTCCAGTGTGATGAAATATGGACACTTTTGCCCTTGGTAGTTCTTTTGTGATTACTGTTTCTGCAGGTTCTGAGTGGACCTCTAATTAAAATTAATAATTCGCATCTCTTTGGTAACAACTAATCCTTATTTATTTCAGTTGAAAATAGCTACCTTGCCAGTAGCAAACTGCTATTAACTGTTTGAGATTACGTGTTGAAAATAGCTATCTTGCAAGTAGCAAACTGTTTTGCTGTTTAATTGCCGTTTTGTGGTTTGTTTTTCTGTCTGAAATTTATTTTTTTGGTATAATTATTTGTTAATTATATTATTTTGCTTCGTGTTGCTTAAACTAATATTTAATAAATCTCCAAGACTTGCTGTTCTATATGTCCCTTGATCTGAGAACATGATTCTCACGAAATCCTGTGGAATATATGACAAAGGATATTTGTGACCATTATTTGCAAGATTACTATTTTTTTGCATAGTTTACTTATTTTTATTGTGGCTGTGTGTTATAATTTGTTTGAGTTTTATCTGTGTGAATTTATTTGATTTGTTAAAAATGACAACTCATAATTTTGACTTGGGTGTATTTAATGGAAAAGGAGATTTTTCAATCTGGCAACAAAAAAATAAAGGAAATTTTGGTTTAACAAAAAATTTCTAAAGCTATAGATAATTCTTTTGCTATAACTTTTACTGATGAACAGAAAATTGAATTTGACAAGCTAGCTTACACTTCAATAATTTTACACTTGTCTTATGCTGTTTTGAGAAAAGTTGGTAAACTTGATTCCACACAAAAACTTTGATTAAAGTTATAAAAGCTGTATATGTCAAAATCTACTCCTAATTAAAAAATAAAAATAAAAAAAAAAAAAAATTGCTTGAAAGATTCTTTAGTTTTAAAATTGACTATTCTAAAGATCTAGATGATAATTTGGATATATTTAACAAATTGGTTTAAGATATTGTTAATTATGGTGAAATTGTGTCTAATGAATATAAAGTAATTATTTTGATAAATGTTATACCTGAAACTTATAGAGAGGTTAAAAGTACTATTTAGTATGGAAGAGACACGTTAACACCTGAAATTATTGTCGATTATTTGAGAAGTAAAGAGTTAGAATTAAAAGTTGAAAGAATTAAAAAAAAAAAAAAAAAGATAGAGGAGTCCATATGGTATGAGGTAGATTTCAATACAGGCAGGGTGAGAATCAGAGAATCAAAATAGTAGTGAGAGTGGTAAAAACAAGAGTAAGGGAAAATCTAGATCAAAGTCTGGGTGAAAAGTAAAAAAATATTGTGGTTGTAGTAAGTCAGTCACTTTATAAAATATTGTTATAAAGAAAAAAAACAAACAGAAAGAAAGAAAGTGAGAGAAATTAAATGAATTTGGTATCTTCTAATTCTGATTTGGAACCCAGTTGGGTTTATGTTTTAATAAACTCTGTTGATGACTCTACTGAATTAAATTTATATGAGAAATCTCATCTGCATGAATGGATACTTGACTCTGGTACATCTTTTCATGTCATATCACATAGAGAGTGTTTGAAATTTTGCATGAAAGTTATTTAGGTCATGTTATTATGTGTAACAATTTAACATGTAAAGTTGTTGGAATTTATGATATTTCTGTTAAATTTAATAATAGTTGTGTGCTCACTTTAAAGGGAGTCAGATATATTCCTGAAATGACTAAGAATTTAATTACAGTGGGTGAATTAGAAGAAATTGGTTTAATTGGTAAAATTGAAAACAAGATACTAAAAATGACCAAATAAGCTCTTGTAATTTGTAAATGTATGAAAAGAAACGGTATCTATGTCACTGTAGGAGAACTAATTAAAAATTCAAGTTTTTCAGTATCTTCTGCCAACACAAATAATACACACAAGTGACACGGTAGATTAGCTCATGTGAGCAATAAATAGCTTAAGCTCCTTAATGAAAAATGTGTTTTTGGTAAAGATTGTGTGTTTAATATGCCTTTACGTGACCATTGTGTGCTTGGTAAACAACATAAACTGTCTTTCTCTTCGGGTGTTCATAAAACAAATAGAATTCTTGACTATGTGCGTTCTGATTTGTGAGGTCCTGCAGTAATCCTATTTTGGGTGGGAAAAGATGTTTTCTATGTATTATTGATGACTATTTAGGATAATATTGGTTTTTCTTTTAAAAGGTAAATCGGCTACGTTTGATAGTTTTAATAATTGGAGAAAACAGATTGAAAATATAACTGGTAAAAAGATAAAATTTCTTAGGACTGATAATTGATTAGAATTTTACAATGCTGAATTTGATAGAATGTGTGTTGAAATGGAATAACAAGATATAAAAATGTTTCTTACACTCCTCAACAAAATGGGGTAGCTGAAAGGATGAATAGAACACTGCTTGATAAAGTAGATGCATGATAATTAGCTCTAATATCAGTAAATTATTTTGGGATGAAGCTGTAATTACTGTTTGTTATTTAATTAATATTATTCCGTCTACTCCTTTGAATGGTAATACTCTTCATGAAAAATGGTATGGTAAATGTATTGACTATTCTATGCTTCATACTTTTGGCCGTGCTACTTTTTCTCATCAAAGTGAGCAAAAGATTGAACCTAGAGCTAAGAAATGTGTTTTCTTAGGTTATCCCGATGGTTTGAAGGGATATAGGTTGAGGGATAGAAGCCAGAAGGGGAAAGGTGGCGAAGTCATAGTGAGTAAAGATATTACATTAAATGATTTTGAAATGCCTTGTTTAGGACCTAATTTAGGAAAATTAGGTGAAGATCAACAAGAGGGTGATAGTAGATAGTTGGAGACTATTAAAGTTAGTACACATATCCCTAGTACCTCTAGTGAGGTGGAGGTTCAGCAACCCGGGAGAGTGATATAGGTGAGACTATTGTTGAGGAATATTTAGATGAGGAAGATTCTTTAAGAGATTATCAATTGACAAGAGATAGAGTGAGAAGACCTCGTAGAGAGCCTTAGAGATTTGGGTATGAGTCAGAGGTAGCATTCGCTTATGCTAGTTTGAAGAATTAGTCGATAGGGAGCCAAGATCATATCAGGAGGCTTTTAAGAAAGATCGATCAAATGAGTAGTTAAAGACAATGAAAGAGGAGATGAGTTCTCAATGGAAAATCAAACTTGGGATTTAGTTCCTACACTTAAAAACAATCTTTAGTAGGTTGTAAGTGGTTTTTTAAGGTCAAAGAGGGTACCACTAAGGATGAATTTTAAGGTTTAAAGTTAGGTTAGTAGCTAAGGAGTTCACACAAATGGAGGGAGTAGATTATAATGAAATTTTCTCGTCGGTTGTTAAGTATACTACAATTGGATTCATGCTTGCATTAGTTGCTTATTTTGATTGGGAACTTAAACAATTTGATGTGAAAACTGCTTTTTTACATGGCAAACATGAAGAATTTTTTTTCATAAATCAACCTCAAGGTTTTGAAGATAAGTTAAAATATGATCATGTGTGTCACCTTAAAAGATCGTTGTATGGCTTAAAACAATACCCTAGGCAGTAATACAAAATGTTTGATTCGTTTGCTCTTTCTATTGATTTCAATAAAAGTAAATTTGATCATTGTTATATTATCATCATAATAATAATGACTTGTGTGTTTCTTTTATTATATGTGGATGATATGTTGTTGATTGGATTATCTATTATCTTAATTAATAAGATAAAAATTGTCATATGTGGAGAATTTGATATGAAAGACCTAGGTAAAGCAAAACGAATCCTAGGTATGGACTTCGTTTCAAAAAAATACGCCGCCTGGGGCTGAAAGGGATAGATCAAATTTGTGGTTGCAATTGCATCAAACATCTATGTGTTAAAAGTGTTGAAAATTTTTGGCATGAATAAGAGTAAACATGTTACTTTACCTTTGGCAAATCATTTTGTTTTGTCTAAAGATCAATCTCCAGTAAGTGATGAAGATGTTGAATACATGAATAGAATTCCTTACTCTAATGTAATAGGTTCTATTATGTATTTGATGATGTGCACTAGGCCTGATCTTGCCTATGATGTGAGTACACTTAGTAGGTTCATGTTAAATCTAGGTTTAGATCATTGAGAAGTACTTAAGTGGGTGCTAAGATATTTGAGGAGATCTAGTGATACATGCTTATTATTTAAAAATAAATCTAATGGTGTTATGTTAAAGAGTTTTGTTGATATTGATTATGCAGGTGACAGACAATAGAAAGTCTATTACTTCTTATGTGTTTACTTTATGTGATTCTTGTGTGAGTTGAAAATCTCAATTGCAGCATTTATTTGCTTTTATCCACTACAGAATCAGAAGCTACGAAAGAGTCTTTGAGGCTTAAAGGTCTTCTAAATGAATTGCGTGTTTTAGAAGGTAATGTAATTGTGTTCTTTGACAGTTAATCAGCTATATATCTATGTAAAAATCACGTTTTTCATAAACGCACTAAGCATATAGATATTTGAATGCATTTCATTTGAGATATTGTATCACATGGAATTGTTAACCTTGAAAAGGTACTCTCTCCATTTAATTCCTCTCTCCATTTAATTCCTCTAATATGGGTACAAAAGTGTTGCCCTTTATAAAATTCAAGAGTTGTTTAAATCTCTTGAATGTTGACAACGTTAGTGAATTTTCAATTTTATGAGTTCTCTTTCTGATTAAATCACTAATTTTTATTTTCTTGTTTAGGTAATAGGAGGGGTACAAGAATGGATTCTTTGGCACCAAAGGTGGAGAATTGTTGGATATATTGTGCCAAACAATCCCCAAGGCAGTGATTAGAAAAATATTCATACATAATTAGGCTTGTGCCTTAAATGAAATATACGATCCAAGTTAATCCAACACTAGTGTATTGAGTCATTGACCAGTTTAAATTGGAGAATCGAGATTGTTGGGTTAGTTTAGATAACGGTCACTTTTGAGGTGTAACCAATTGTAGTTGCTCAAGTGATCGAGTTTGAACTGTCTTTATCCATGTATTTTGAAGGTAGTGGTCATCTATTAGAGTTTTATTAAAACTCTATCATATATTTGGTTATATACAATATATCTAACATAAACAAAAGGGTGTGGGAAAAAGAGTCCAACAACTAACTATAACTATCCACCCCACGTCTTTGGCTTTGCTAGCTGGTTACTGCTTTGTGGTTTTCCAATTGAATTGGTTCTTTCCTTGCCATTTGTTGAGTCTTACCGTGACCTAAAAATGGCGTATTCTTTTCCTATAATTGCTTCGTGAGATTTTTCTTTGTGCATTGGTTGACATTGTGACACACTTAGTGTAAGATTAGAGTTTAATCTGATCCTTAGTAGATATGAAAAATTCATCTCTTTGTGTCCATTATTTTTCTTAGTTTTAGTTTTAGTTTTGATTCATTCTCTTTCACAAAAAAATGATTTTGTGTTTGTTAATTCACACAGAGATGAAGACTGCAGAACCTACATGATTCAGAATTTGACCTAATGATAGAGGCGAGAAGAATTTTATTAAACTAACTTGCTGCTACGAGACCTTAAGATCCATTTATTTCTTCTCCTTAGTTGCCATGGAATCTGGCGCTTTGTAGCTTTCTAAATTGTCCAGAGGCTGAGCTTTAGAATGACTATTGACCTGAAAAAAGATGGGAATCTCGTCCCTCGTCCCACTCCGGTGTAAGATTAAATTAGTAAGAACAAGCATATTGTTAGGAAATAATAAGTTTTTAATATTCTTTTTAATGATGCAATTTTAAATTAACAGAAAATAAAGGACTTACTTGCAATTTGAAAAGAAATAAAATTAGATCGAGGCAAGATTTTGACTTTTTGTCCTTAAAATTTTTTTTCCTACACAGGTGCCTACGGTTGAATGACAATCCTCTCCCAAGATACAAAGATCTCCTTGTGATAGTAGCACTTCAAATCACAAGCGAACTGGAACTAGTTTGTGAATAGGGACTGAATGCATAATATTGTAAAGTACAGGGCATAAAATTAAAGATTGAAAATATGAAGTGTTAATTCTGCAGAAAAATAAATGTATTTAGAATAAGAAAAAAGTTATGTTCGAAAAGATACAACTCAAATAAAAGTCATGTCTAAAAGGATATGTCATTTTTCGACAATTTTTGTCTTGAACATGCCTATATGTATGAAATGGACCGTTCTGGACAATTTCAAGAGACACGTGTCACAATTTGAAAGGTCTGAAAATAATAAAATAAATTATTGTTCTATTTTACCCAAAAGAATATATATAACCTTGGCCAAAGCCCAATTATCAATGACTCGAACCCCGACCTACGACACATGACCCGGTGGGCGATCCGCGCATGTGAGCTTTGGTCTCCTTCAAAGACTAGTTGTACTCCTTGGGGTCCAAACCCAAGTCTCAAAGTTTATCATTTTTCCAAAGTTGGACAAAGTTTAAACTTCATCTCTTCCACTTCCAAAACTCATTTTGTCCAATTTTATAACCTTACTTTTCGATTAAATTTCTCATTCATCCAGAAATAATTTTTAATATCTAAATATACTACAAACATCTACTCACAGAGTATTGTCCTGTTTAAAATGAATTGTTAGACCTACTTAATATTTGGTCAAAGATTGGTAAAAACCATCTATTAAAATATATTTCCAACATATATAAATGTAAATACATTAAAGTTTAATAATGAAAATGTTTCTCTAACATTATCATTTTTCCAAAGTTGGACAAAGTTTAAACTTCATCTCTTCCACTTCCAAAACTCATTTCGTCCAATTTTATAACCTTACTTTTCGATTAAATTTCTCATCCATCTAGAAATACTTTTTAATAACTAAATATACTACAAACATCTACTCACAGAGTATTGTCCTGTTTAAAATGAATTGTCAAACCTACTTAATATTTGGTTAAAGATTGGTAAAAACCATCTATTAAAATATATTTCCAACACATATAATTGTAAATATGGTAAAGTTTAATAATGAAAATATTTCTCTAACATTTTTCCTTGGAGGAGGGAAGGTTATATATAGATCTTGTGCATGATGACATGTCCAAAAACGATTATGTATGAAGAAGATAGGTATCCTTAGGGTTTCTTGATTTTAAGGCCTGAGTCTACAGAATAGGGTATTTGGATCTTATCTGGTGGTTAACTTTACTGTCGATAAGATAGATCGCTTTTGAAAAGGCAACAATCGTATCCTGGTGTGTTGGTCACATAGTTGAAAGGTCTTTCTTCTGCGACCCTAAAAATCGACCATTTATAGTCATGTATGTGTTTAAATAGCTGCGCAGTTGACTCAGTAGATCGATCATGCACCCCGATAACTCTCGAAATTCAATCGCATTTCTAATAGGTCAATCAAAAGATCTTTTTTCCGAGCACTTCACATAAGAGTAATAGCAACAAAATTTCATGAGGAAAATATTGAGTTTTTTTCCTTTCTACACCTATATGGAGTTTTATCGACTGACTTTGGTGGTACATGATTAATTTTACAAGATGTAGTATTCAGTGCATATCCACATAATGACTTTGAAAGCTCCGCTTGGCTCATCATTGATCCCACCATACGTAATAGTGTGTGATTCCTCTTCTCAAAGACACCATTATGTTGTGATGTATATGGCGGAGTCTACTCGAGAGAAGCTCATTCTCTTTGAGTTAATTTTGAAATTTACCACTTAAATATTCTTTATCTCGATCAGATTTTAGTGTTAAAATATATTTTTGTGTTTGTTTTTGTACTTCATTTTGGAATTCTTGAACTTTTCAAAAGTTTCGTATTTAAACTTCATCAGATAAACAAAATCATATCTAGAATGATCATCAGTGAATGTGATGAAATAAGACACGGTAAATCATCAGGTCTTTTATTCTTTCTAGTAAAAGGTAATTTGAACATTTTTCCTAGTAGTCTAGATTTGCATGTCTCATATATGAATATAAGTATATATCCTTATGTAACTTAGATACGCATTTCTCATTCGAATCACCAAGTTTTCAATGCTAGAGATGAGTGTTGTTTAGATTATCCACTCTATGCATTTTGTTTTCTATACTGAATTTTTTTATTTTCAGATTTAGAACGTAGATTCCATTGTTAACTGTTCCATTACCATAACAAATACCATTAATAAATAAAGAACAACTATTACTTTTATTATTAATGAAAAAAACTCTTCATGTCAAAACACGAATCATAAATATTATTCTTCATAAGAACATAACATAATAGCAATTCTCTAATTCTAAAATTAAACCAAAAGACAAAGGTAAATAATAAGTCCATACAACTAATTTAGCAACTCTCGCTCCATTTTCCAAGCGTTTATCGATAATAAGCTTTTATTGATCTCTCTCTTTCTATGTATCCTATTATGCTTTAGTCCTACATATCTGTTCAAATATGAGATTCACATTCAGTATCCAATACCGAATAAGCTCAAGAAATAAACAAACTATCATCAATAACAAATATAAATGAAGTAAAAGCTTCAGTAAGCTTCTTCTCCTTTGAAGAGTCAAGATAAGCCTTACAATTCTACTACCAATGTCCAACCTTCCACAACAGTGGCACTTGTCGTTAGTCTTGGGATCATCCTTTTCACCCTTTGTAGTTTTATTGTCTTCTTTAGCCTTTTTGGTTGCCTTCTAGTGCCCTTCTTAGGCTTTCTTTTCTTGATTGCCTAAGGAGCGTCAACAGCCAAGACTTGCCCTTTATCTTTCTTAATGATGGACTAACAATCTTAAGCATATACAAGATTCTAATTATTTGGCATCCAGTTTGTTTTGGTGACATTTTATCATGAATTGTCAATAGCTTTCAGGCAATGATTGCATAACTAAGTCAACACTTGAATTTTTATCCAATTCAACTTTTAGTTGGCGTAGTTTTCAATGTACCCAATCATCTTAAGAACATAGATATTTACTAAATATCTCTCTGCAGATGTTTCATAATGCTCAAACCTTGATTATTCAACAAACAACTCTTTGACGTGAATAATCATAGAATAATCACCCTTGGAAACTGACACATGATGTTTCGTAATGCTCAAACCTTAATTATTCAACAAACAACTCTTTGAGGTGAATAATCATAGGATAATCACCCTTGGACAAAATGTTGTTTTTGTTAATCACCCATGGACTAATGTTGTTTATGTAACTCACATGACATCGAACCAAGCATTATGCATGTTGCTCTATCATTATTGTCTTTATTCTAATTATAAAGAGTGTCCTCTTTATCAGTCACAACTTCTTTAGGTACTCTCAAATTACCATAGTAGTCTAAGAAATTTTTTGTAGTTAGTTTGTCAGCATCAAGTATGTGTTGGCTTCCAAAATCAAGTATACGATATTGTCAAACAAAAAGTAAAATGGACTTTAAGAGTCTGGAATGTCGATCCAATGAGGACTTGATACCACTATTAATTTCAATTAATTGAGCGCTACATGAATTTGAAACCAAACAACATCAAAGGAATATTTAGTTTGATTGTATCTACAAGCTAAATTACTTCTAATCTAATTCCTACTTTAAGGTTGTTCACAAGATAAAGAATTGTTTTGTTTTATAAAATAGATCGATTAAACGAATGTCGGGACTATGAACCAACAATAATTATCATGCTCAATTCCAACTACGAAGTCATGATCATCTATTCACCTTGTTTTAACAATCAAATTTCACATTATCATTTCATATTCTTCCTCAAGCAATACCAAACATACCCAATTAAGTAAGCACACTATATCTCTCTGTAAATTTTAACCTAACCGAGCACGTTACACTCAATTATAAACGATTGCACAAACTATAAGTATGTATCTCTATTTCTTGTGTAAATTCGTGTTTACTATCGCAGTACTTAATATATTGGTGAATAACTTTTCATTTTCATCACAAATCCAGAAACATAATCATAAACTGGCTTGATTCATGAAAAGACAATATAAAACATGATAGAAAATTAATCCAATATAAGCTTTAGAGTCAAGCCTTAATGACTAAAATTAAACAATCAGCAATGTCTACATCATTCATCCCAACACAGAATTTTAGCTATGTACGATATTGTTCGAATAAAACTAATATATTTCAATAGAATACATCAACGAGTTCAATAGATAGAGAAGAAAAAGTAGAGAAGCTAAACTTGCACCAAGCCTTGATATTCAACCCTTGAAATCTTCTACAAAATCTTGATCTCCGCTTGCGTTTTTCTCAAGTTCTCTATTTAATCTTGTGTTTTCTATCTCCTTTGCCCAACAACCTCTTTGACCTATATTAGGTCATTCTATAATTTTTGTTCTCATTTGAAATTCATGCCCCCCGGGCGCGAAACAACAAAATTTCCCATGCTTAATAACATATTTTTGGACTTTTTCTCAGATGGGCCGAGGTAGGGTAGTTGCCCTATTTTTTTGCTTTGCACTATTAAATTTCCATTTCAGTCCTCGATTTTTCAAAATAATTTGATTTGGTCCCCACTTGAACTTTTCGTTCATGTTTTGTCCTTTTGCTTTAAATGCCCCACAATCTGTGTATTCACCCGTAACAAAGATATCCATATCCAATTAAGTAGTAATCGGCTGAAATTAAAGATATATATCAAATTTATTAACAAAGATATATGTGTAAAGTACTTTTATCAAATACCACCAAACTTCTTTTGTTCGTCTCGAGCAAGACTATCTACTTAACACACAAGCACACATACAAAAGCATTTTTTTTCTTTTTATTATTATTAGATAGCTTGCCATGTTTGCCTTAGATCTGAAACTGCTCAACTCATGTTGTTAAATACTTCTACCACCACCATTTCATTAATTCAATGTTCAACTAGTGCACGTGCATTCAATCCAACAGCCACAAGGTTGGTTCTATCCCGAACCTCAATGGTCAAGTTTTTCCTTTTTCATGAGTGTTTCAACCGAAAAAATTCTACTAGGCAAATCAAACACACTGGTTATCTAAACATCACAAGTACAAGCACAATGTTACCATCTTGCTGTTCTTTTTTTTTTTTTATCATCATTTTATGTGTGCATCCTCACTTTATTAAGCTTTTGTAGATGATCCATGTAACGAGCTTTAGAATGATGGCTCTCACATTTTTATGACCTTAGAGCACCAAGTTTTGAGAAATTTTAAGAGCTTTATTACTCAAGTCAAAAAGGCTACGAAGAGAAACATAAGAGACAGCGAGTGCAATGTCCTTGTGCAGGATAAAAAAGAACTATACGGGGATTAGATCACTAGTATCGAGTCATCACCTAGCTTCTATTTGTTAGCTAAAAACACTCCACGCCAATATTAAACAAGTAGAAATCAATAGAATCCTACATGGCTACTTCAACAGCTCACCCACAACCAAACTATTATTTTTCTTGGTTAGTTACTTGATTTGTTTTTTTTTAGCATCCTAGGTCTACAATCAAATTAACCAACCAAAACTTACGAGCTACCTTGACTAATTTGCATAAATAAGCATAGAATAAATAATATCAGAAAAATAGCAATATTTAGTCACTAATCATGAATCATAAACAGTTACTAAAGTTAGTCATCACTGGCTGACAAGACTATCCACTTCTAACACTAACAAAAGCAATTTTTTTAACACGTAATATAAACAACACACACAAACATAACAAAAATAATAAATTCATCAACTGCACCCCTAAACTTAAAGTACACATTGTCCTTAATGTGATTAAAAGAGGCATATAAGTCGACAGTACAACATCAACGCAGATTGAATCCTCATTTGCAAGAGATAGTCTGAGCTGAAGTTTTAACTACTCGATGCCAGTATCATCTATCCAATTTCAGATAGCACTTGAGTAAGCCCGGTCCACGTGGTTCTTAAGAAAGAGAAAATTACGGTTATGATAATATTGAGCTTATACCAATCAGATTGACTACCAGATGGCGAGTTTGTATTGACCATAGAAAGTTGAATGATGCTACTCAAAAAGATCATTTTTCTCTACCATTCATTGATCAGATGTTGAAACGATTGACAAGTCATTCTCATTATTCCTTTCTTGATGGGTATTCAAGCTACAATCAGATTCATATAGTCCTAGAAGATCAAGAGAAGACAACATTTACTTGCTCTTACATCACATTTGCATATAGGCGTATGCCATTTGGCGTATGCAACGCTCCTGCCACATTTCAACGTTGTATGATATCCATTTTCTTAGATATGGTCAAAAAATTTAATGAAGTATTCATGGATGATTTTTTAGTTTTTAGATCATTATTCGATGAATGCCTAAAAAATTTGACCCTGGTACTTCAGCGTTGCAAGAAAATAAACTTGGTACTTAACTGGGAAAAGTGTCAATTTATAGTCCAAAAAGGGATTGTGTTAGGACACAGGATTTTAACTAAAGGCATTGAGGTCGACAAAGCAAAGATTCAAGTTATAGAGAAACTTCCTCCCCCGACAACAGTTAAAGAAATTCGATCTTTTATGGGACATGCAGAGTTCTATAGACGGGTTTATAATAAAATATTTAAAAATAACTAAACCTTTGTGCAGTTTGTTAGAAAAAGAAGTCAAATTTAACTTTTCCATAGACTGTCTTAGAGTTTTCAACACTCTTAAAGAAAGCCTAATTCTAGCACCAATGATTATGGTCCCTGATTGGGATCTACCATTCAAACTCATGTGAGATGCAAGTGATTTTGCCATAGGGACGATTTTGGGACAGCAAAGAGAAAAGTCATACATGTCATATATTACGCCAGTCGAACTCTCAATGACGCTCAAATGAATATGCCTCTACAGAAAAGAAACTACCAGCGGTAGTATTTGCATTTAAAAATTTTGATCTTACCTCATTGGATCAAAAGTGATAGTGCATACGAACCACGTAGCATTGAAATATCTCTTTGCTAAAAAGTATGTGAAACCAAGGCTGATTCGGTGGATATTACTTCTTCAAAAATTTAGAAATTCAAGATAAAAAGGGAATGTGGTAGCCGACCACTTGTCAAGAATAAAGAAGTCAGAAGAGAATGAAGAAGATGGAATAAATGAAAAATTTACAAACGAGTAGATTTTTGAGATAGAGCAGTCAGAAAAAGAAGAAAGTTCACCGTAGTATGCCGATTATGTGAATTACCTTGCAAGCAATATCGTGCCACCTGATTATGATCACCAACGTTGAAAAAAGTTCTTTTCGAAACTTAAATACTACTTTTGGGAGGATCCTATTCTCTATAGAATGGGTGCAGATCAAGTAATTCGAAAGTGTATACCTGAAGAAGAAATAGAAACTGTCTTGGAGCAATATCATTCTTCACCATACGGAGGCCATTTTGGTGCTATTAAGATAGCAGCCAAAGTCTTACAATCTGGGTTTTGTTAGCCAACATTATTCAAGGATGCTTACAGTTTGGTAAAAAAGTGTGACAGGTGCCAAAGGACGGGGAAACATATCCTAAAAGCAAGAAATGCCCCTTCGAAATATTTTAGAGATTGAACTATTTGATGTATGTGGAATCTACTTTATGGGACTATTTCCACACTCAATCTCAAATTCCTACATTTTAGTGGCCGTGGGCTACGTTTCAAAATGGGTAGAACCTGTAGCCTTACTGACTAATGATGGCTGATAAGTACGTTTTATGCACTTATTTTGGCCTTTTAATTAATCATTTATGTCGTCATATAATTGCTTTTCTACTTAATCTAGTTTATTATTGTTTTATTTCAGTTTTGGACTTGTTGGTAAACAATTGGAGAAATTTGAGCGAAAAGAGCAATGACTTAGAAGATATCTCATAAGTTCGAGGACTCAATTGCACTCAACCCAAAGTTGAGAGGCCAAATTAGAGATTATGTAAAGTTGAAGGACCAAATGAGATGTTATGAAAAGAAGGAGGACTGAAATGACCAAGACCTAAAACTGAAGGACCAAAACGCAAAACTTGGAAAAGCCACAAGCTGGGCGATCGCCCGGCTTAAGGCTGGGCGAGCACCCAGCAACCAATGCAAGAAGCAGAACCTAATTAGCTGATCGCCCAGGCCAATTCCGGCTGCAGAATTTTTGTTTTATTTTCTTTCCTTTTTTGAGTTCCAATTCAACTAGGAAACGTTTTGAACGAATTTTTAAGTCTTCTTAGAATATTTTGTGGGACAATAAAGGTAGTATAAATATAAGTTATTAACTCATAACGAGGGTTAGATTTTTTGGGAGCAAATCAAGAGAAGACATCAAGAGAACAAGAGATCAAGACCTCCTCGACTATCAATTATTGTTTTTCTAGTTTTCTTTAGCCAAGGTAGACGATGAAACCTTATTTTAATTAAGTGATTATTTTGTTATTCGTTTAATTCCTTTTTAGAGCTTTAACGTTTATGGTTCGTTCTTGATTAGATTAATTAAATAAAATTTCTTCCATCTTAAATATCATGTATTTTTGATAGTTAGAGATTGATTTAATTAATTCATGCTTGGTGCTTAAACATGTCTATTAATTTCTTTTGAGTTTCCGTGATCTTTTGATTCAAATTGGGATACATAGAATGCTTAGGAGAACTTTGATTCTTTGTTTTCTTTCAATTGAACTTGATACGGGGAACGCTTAAGTAATTTATGTTTGAAGCTTAAGAGGAGCCTATATTTGATTTTCTTCTTCTGGACTTAATTGATAAATCTTTAGGGTCGACAATAGATTGAGTTCGTATTGTCGTACGTGTTTTTCTTGAGAATTAATGAATGATTGGATGGTTGCTAAGTTAAATAATGGTGGATTCTGAAACCTTGGTGTTTTACACAACTTGAATAATCCATTCATCTTTTTATCATATTTCTTTAGTCTTTTGGTTAAACAATTTCAACAACAAAACTCTTCAACTCAACTAGCCTAGGATAACAGTTAATTTGGATTAAATTACACCTTCCTCATAGCAGTCTCTGTGGAATCGACCTCATTTTTACTTATCTATATTCCAAGAGATTCGTACACTTACGAGTTAATTAAAATTTGACATCAAGTTTTTGGCGCCGTTGTCGGGGACTGCGTCTGAAGGTTAATTTAATTTTAGTTAATTTTATTCTTGACTAGTTATAATTTAGGGTTTTATTTGTTTCTTGTTATTTTATTAAAAACATAAAAAAAAAAAGGATTTTCATTTTGCTTGCTTGGTCGTAGATGTTTGGATATTAAGCTAGAACCTCTAGATAGTGAGATAGAAAGAACCTTTCACCAGAGATCTCGACCTACCAACTTAGATAAGATTGGAGGAACCGAAGCAGGAGTAGTTATGAGGGATGAAATTGAGGAGAGACCTTTCAGGGACTATTTTAGTCCATTAGCTAACTTGAGCACCTCATGCATACAATACCCTCAGGTCACAGCTAGGAATTTTGAGCTTAAACCGAGTGTGCTTAACTGTCTTCCATCTTTCTATGGTTTAGATAGTGAAGAACCTTATAATCATTTGATTGACTTTTATGTTGTATGTGAGATATTTAAATATGAGAATGTTTCTCATGATAATGTTAAACTTCGTCTGTTTCCCTTCACTCTGAAAGATAGATCTAGATCATGGTTTAATACACTACCTGCAAATAGTATTACTTCTTGGGAACAAATGGTTGCTAAATTTTTGAATAAATACTTTCCTGTTCACAAAACTAATGCTATTCGCAGGAAAATTTCAGAGTTTGTGCAAAGAGACGATGAGCCATTCTATGAAACTTGGGAGAGATTCAACGGGCTTCTCATGAAATGTCCATATCATGGCTATGAAAAATGGCATTTATGCCAATACTTTTTGGAGGGATTGCTACCACATATTCAAGAATGGTTGATGGCCACAAGCGGTGGAGAGCTTATGTCTAAGAATGCTACAAAGATCTGGACCTTCTTTCAAAAGCAAGCTGACAATTCACAACAGCGGAGCCAATCCTCTAGAACTGAACCAAAGAAAATGGGTATCTATGAAATTCGCAGCAGTGAACCTAGCTCAGAAATCAAGGAAGTCAAATGCATGATAGAGGACATTTCTCGCAAATTGACCTCATTGACAGCCAATAGTCCTACAGAACCAGAAGCAGGTGCTGAGCAAGCTAATGCCCTCAACATGATGAGGAAGCCTCCTTACAATCCTTACTCCAACACCTATAACCCAGGTTGGAGGGACCACTCCAATTTTTCTTAGTCACAGGGTAGTCAACAGGATAACACAGCAGGTTAAGCCCCTCAGCAGCCTACTAGACAGTTCAACCAAAACTTCTCACAGCCTAAACCATGGGAGGAGGCAATTCAAAACTTGACAAAAGCTACACAAGCTGCTTTGGAGCATCAGAATCACACCATCACTGAGTTCAAGAAGGAAGTGTGCACTAGCCAGAACTCACAGGCACAATCCATTTCCAATATGGAGAACATGATGGGGCAACTGGCTTCATCAGTACAACAGCTGGCAACAACCATTGAAAAAGGTAAATTCCCAAGTCAGCCATTTCCTAATCCTAAAGGGATGCACAATATTGGGACAGATTCAAGTAACCAACATGAAGAGGCTAAAGCCATCATGACTTTGAGACGGGGCAAACTGGTTGACAACAAAGTGGATCTTTCAAAGCAAAACACACCTCAACTAATTTCTCCAGGTAATACCTCAACTGATGATTCAGTCCAAGAAGCTCACAAAGAAGACAATGAGCCATCTTACATCCCAAAAGCCCCATTTTCTCAGAGGCTGACAAAGGTAAAGTAAGGTAATTCTATCAATGACATGATGGACATCTTCAAGCAGGTAAGCATAAATATCCCTTTACTTGATGCTATTAAGCAAGTTCCTGCCTATGCTAAATTTTTGAAGGATCTATGTACTAAAAAGAGACAATTACATGTACGTAAAAAGGCATTTTTAACTGAACAGGTTAGCTCAATAATTCAAAGCAATACCCCTCCTAAATTTAAAGATCCAGGTTGTCCTACTATCTCTTGCATCATAGGAAACCATAAAATTGAGAAGGCATTGTTAGATTTAGGAGCTAGTGTCAATATTCTTCCTTACTCTGTGTACATGCAACTTGGACTAGGCGAATTAAAACCAACATCCGTTATTTTACAACTTGCTAATAGATCTGTGAAAGTACCTCGTGGCATTGTTGAGGATGTTTTGATACAGGTTGATAAATTTTATTTTCTTGTTGATTTTATTGTACTTGATACTCAACCTGTTCGAGACTCCACCAAGCATATTCTTGTGATTTTTGGTCGTCCTTTTCTAGCAACATCTAATGCTGTAATTAATTGCAGGAATGGAGTCATGCAGCTGTCCTTTGGCAACATGACAATTGAATTGAATGTCTTCAATGTCAACAAGCAACCATATGACAACGAGGATGTTGCTGATGTTGATATGATAGAAGCATTGGTTGATGACTCTTGTATTTCAACTAATTTTGATGATGCGTTAATGATGTGTCTAACCCATTTTGGTACAGATTTTGATGTTGCTGGTGCTATAGATAAGGTAAACACTTTGCTTGAGTCAACACCTGTCATGGATACAAGTAAGTGGAGACAGAAAATTGTGCCACTTCCACTAAGTGAGAAGAAGAACATCCCATCAGTTCAACAACCGCCGAAATTAGAGCTCAAAGCATTGCCTGACACCTTGCAATATGCATTTTTAGGGGAGGCTGACACTTTACCTGTAATAATCTCTTCTGCCCTTGATGATGCACAAAAAGGTAAGTTGTTAGGTGTTTTAACTGAACATAAAGAGGCGCTAGGTTGGACCATTGCTGATATAATAGGTATAAATCCTGTAGATTGCATGCACTATATTCATCTTGAGGAAAATTCTAGGTCCACTAGAGAGATGCAACGTAGGTTAAATCCTAACATGAAAGATGTGGTGAGAACTGAAGTGCTTAAGTTGTTAGATGCTGGAATTATCTATCCTATTTCTGATAGCAAATGGGTAAGTCCTGTGCATGTTGTCCCAAAAAAATCAGGTATCACTGTAGTTACTAATGCGAACAATGAATTGGTTCCAACTAGAGTAACTACAGGATGGCGTGTGTGCATTGACTATAGGAAATTGAACTTAGTCACTAGAAAAGATCACTTCCCTCTTCCATTCATTGATCAAATGCTTGATGGACTAGCAGGGCATGATTATTACTGTTTCTTAGATGATTATTCGGGTTACAATCAAATTCCCATAGCTCCAGAAGATCAAGAGAAAACTACTTTCACTTGTCCTTTTGGAACCTTTGCATATAGACGAATGCCGTTTGGTTTGTGTAATGCACCTGCTACCTTTCAAAGATGCATGCTTAGTATATTTTCTGACATGGTTGAGAGGTTTCTTGAGGTGTTTATGGATGATTTTTCTGTGTATGGAGACTCGTTTGATGATTGTTTGCGCCATCTAACTTTAGTTTTGCAGAGATGTGAGGAAAAGAATTTAGTACTAAATTGGGAAAAATGTCACTTCATGGTGAAACAAGGTATTGTTCTTGGCCACATTATTTCTAGCAATGGTATTGAGGTTGACAAAGCCAAGGTTGATCTTATCTCCAATCTTCCACCTCCAAAATCAGTGAAAGAAGTAAGATCTTTCCTTGGGCATGCGGGTTTTTATAGACGTTTCATTCAAGATTTTAGTAAAATCTCTAGACCCTTATGCAATTTACTTGTTAAGGATGTACCTTTTATCTTTAATGATTCGTGCTTAGAAGCTTTTGAACATCTTAAGAAAGTATTGACCACTACACCTGTTATTCGACCACCTGATTGGACTTTACCTTTTGAACTTATGTGTGATGCATCTGATTATGCTATAGGAGCAGTTTTAGGACAGAGATTAGATAGGTTACCTTTTGTTATTTACTATGCTAGTAGAACTCTTAACGATGCACAATTGAATTATTCTACTACAGAGAAAGAAATGCTAGAAGTTGTATTTGCATTAGATAAATTTCGATCTTATCTTGTAGGGTGTAAAGTAATTATTTTTTCTGACCATGCTGCCCTCAAATATCTTCTCACTAAGAAAGATGCTAAACCTAGATTGATTAGGTGGGTCTTGTTTTTGCAAGAATTTGATATTGACTTTAGGGACAAAAAGGGTTCTGAAAATGTTGTGGCTGACCACTTATCTCGAATTGTGCTTGACTCTGTGCAGGATAAACTACCATTTAATGAGTTGTTTCCAGATGAACAACTCATGAATATTGATGTTGTGTCTTGGTTTGTTGATATTGTTAATTATTTTGTTACAGGCAAAATTCCAGAACATTGGACTAAACAGGATAGAACTAAGTTCCTAGCTGAAGTGAGGAATTTCTTTTGGGACGATCCTTATTTGTTTAAATATTGTGCTGATCAAATTATAAGGAGATGTGTCCCAGAAAGTGAATTCAACAGTGTTCTCTCCTTTTGTCATGACCAAGCTTGTGGGGGCCACTTCAGTGCTAAAAAGACTACTGCTAAAATCTTACAATGTGGTTTTTATTGGCCTACTCTCTTTCGTGACACTCATGTTTTCTGTTCTGCATGTGACAGGTGTCAACGCATGGAAAGCATTTCAAAAAGAAATATGATGCCACTTAATCCTATCCTCATAGTTGAGATTTTCGATGTCTGGGGGATTGATTTTATGGGACCCTTTCCTCCATCTTTTGGTTATCTTTACATATTAGTAGGTGTCGATTATGTTTCCAAGTGGGTCGAGGCAAGTCCTTGTAGGACCAATGATCACAAAAGCGTCGTGGCATTTTTGAAAAGCAATATTTTCTCTCGCTTTGGCACTCCACGAGCCATTATCAGTGATGGGGGATCTCATTTTTGCAATAAACATTTTCAAACCCTTCTAGCAAAATACTCCATCACACATAAGGTTGCCACCCCATATCATCCACAAACTAGTGGTCAGGTTGAGGTCTCAAATCGAGAAATAAAACATATTTTGGAGAAAACAGTTTGACCTGATAGAAAAGATTGGTCTCTATGACTCACTGATGCATTATGGGCATATAGGACAGCTTTTAAAACACCCATTGGCATATCCCCTTATAGATTGGTGTATGGGAAAGCCTGTCACCTTCCAGTTGAGTTAGAGCATCGTACTTATTGGGCCATTAAGAAATTCAATTTTGATATGCAGGAAGCAGGATCCACAAGGAAATTGCAGGTAGCCGAACTTGAGGAAATTTGAAACGATGCTTATGAGAATGCTAACGTTTAATGAGAGGCAACCCATTTTTCTACCTTTTTATTTCAATTTCCATATCATTTTAGTTTTAGGATTTCAATAAACATTTTTTGCACGTTTTAGTTGTTTAGGACTTAAAGTATGCTTTATCAATTTTTAGGTTACTAGGAAAAATAATCATCATAACCCTTTCCCCAATTTTTCTTGGGCATCATGAACTTTATAGTGTAATGAGCAAGTTGTTTAAATTTGGTGTCAATCAAAGTTCATTTGATAGGGGACGAAAGGGGGATGAAGATAGCAGCAAAAATTAAAATTTTGGGCAGCAGGTCGTGCATAGGTTGCGACATGCATGACCTGCAGAAACATTTTGCAACTTACACTGCGGTATGACCACGAGATAGGCCGGTTGGTTAAAACCGTCCCTCTTCCCTCATTTGTTCATTAAGTTTTCAAAATTTTCCCTAAAATCCTCCTACCCTTACCCTCAATTTCATACAAACTTCCAAATATTTGAATAGAAACATACATTACATCTAGATTCAAGAAAGTTCAACTCTTATTTCATTTCAAATTCGGATCTTGGAAGGTAAGTATGGGATAACACTTATTATTTTGGAAATTTTGTGCTTTACCTATAGAATTTGCTTGTTGATGGTGTATGGGCTACATTTAGGACATGGATTGATGTGCTTTGACGTGGGTTTTGAAGTGTGAAAATTTGGATTTGCTCAACATACTCATATTTGTGATTTTAGGTTTGATTTAACTATGCCCTCAAGGTGTTTGCTAGAATGACCCAACCAAATATTTAAGTGCAACATGAAAAGTTATTTTGGGAGGTTATTATACCAAGTAGGAAAAAATTACTCGAACAATGTTTACACTGCTTTATAGACAAATTGACATAATTGACATTAGCAAACTAACACCACTATGCCACAAACACTTAGAACTTACACTCTTGTTTTTCACTTGAACTCATCATGATTGATGCCTTACACTTCAATGTGCATTAGGTACCTTTAAACATTCATCATGCCACCAAAAGCCCGAAACACGACAACCTTAAGATAGGGAAATGAGATTGTTGAAGGCTCAAATGTCAATACAAAACATATTTAATGGAACACGTCGAGGAGAGAGCTAAAACCATTGCCAAATGGACTCCTCACCCAGAAATGGAGGTAGATCTAGCAAGCATCGACTCTTTCGGTGTCACTGAAAATGTAATGGCAAAGGGATGAACCAAACTCTGTGCTACACCATACAAAATCTACACACCAGTGGTGCGAAAATGTTTGGCCAACTTCAACCCAAACATTTAAAAATGTGGAAAATGAAGAAGATGATCACTTCTTTATAACATATGTCTGGGGCGTGTGGGTTCAATTTAGCCCTGCGGACATCTAAAAATATTTTGGGATGGAGGCCAAGATGGATAGACCATATAACGAGGATTGGAATGATGTGGCTCGATTTAGCTTCAAATCAGACATGCTACAACAATGGCCATACTGCAACACGGTAAAACACAGTGAGTTGAACGCTAAACTTAAACTATTCCACTATATCCTTGCCTACAACATTGTTTCCTCATCTCACAAGACACAAATTCACCACCCTCAGATGCAGTTGATCTATTGATTTGCCAAAGAGCATGACTTGAACTTAGGAGAATTGATTTTTAATGCAATAATTGAGAATGCACGAGCAACAAGTGAAAAGAAAAAGATCTATTTCCCGTGCCTTATTTTGGCACTTTAAAAAAAAAAAAAAAAAAAGGGTCCAGATAATGCCATCAAAGATTGAGAAAAATCAAACCTCTGACCATTAGCCATACTACCCCACAGCAGTCCCACAATCAAATGGCATATCACCGGAATGTTGCGAGACTTGCACATGAAGAGGATGATGTAGATGACAAAGAGGAGATGATGGCACAAGAGAAACACCCAACGATGAGACCTCCACCTAGACGAAGACTGGAAGGGGTCAATTTTGGACCGGTTCTATAGTCCATTCAGGCTCAGTTACAGTGGGACCAAGAAGAAAATTTCCTACAAATCAAATTGTTGCATAAAGGGCATAATAAAATACGAGCTTCACTGTAGGCCCAAGATGAGACCTGCGCCCGTGAGCATAAGGCGGTGATGGTGATATCTTCCCACCTCTGGCAGCCACAAGCTTCCCCACCACTTCTAGATGATATGTTAGCAAAAAACAATCAAAGTTCACCACACCTCTACAAGAAGTATAGTAAACTTTTCTCTTTTATTTCTTTTCTTTACATAGAGACAATGTAGTGTCTAAGTTGAGGAGTGTACTCTGTTTCTGTGTGTTGCATTTATTTTAAATGATTGTGAGTGATATGATGTTATCTGCTTATCGAGTCTGTTAAGTTTAATATATTTAGAGTCTGTAGTTTTAAAAAAATTATTGCATGCTTGCGTGATGTTTGATAGCCTTGCTGGCTTATGATAATGAAACTCATATTAGAAAGTGTAATCAATTTATGACTGCTGATTAAGTGATGCTACATATGCTTATATCGTGTAATTACTTATCCATGTGAGACTTAAATATCTTTGAGCACTATAGTCACAACTTTCGTTATACAAGTTGGCCATATTTGTGTAATTGTGAGAGTTAGGTTGCCAAGTTATGAATATATCATATACCACATAAATCAAAAATATCATATGACCATGTGTGAGACTGTTTGGGAATGGTAGAGCTGGTGAGAGTAATTATTTAGAAATAAGTTGATTCCATGCATGTTAAATATTGGTGTAGAGTGTTGTGGCTAACAAAATGAAGGTAGGTGATGACCTAATGTTAGAAATCTAGACCTCACATATAAACTCTTGCACGCAAAGGACTTGGCAATGGCTCTATCTTATACCTTTGTTCGTAGCCTTTTTTACTCGAGTGATAAAGCTCGTAGGGGTTCTAAAAATTTGGTGTCCTAAGGTTTGTAAAATTTGTGAACCATCGGCCTAAAGCTCGTTACAAGGGTCATCTAGAGAGCTTAAGAGACTGAAGTTTACACATAAGATCATTAAAAAAAATAAAAAATAAAAATTTGCAAAGACAGCAAAATTGTCTTAGGCGGAGTTAACATAAAGATTTAGACTACTAACGGGTTTGAATTGCCTAGTTGAAACTTGAAGGTCGGAGAACTTAAATCTAAGGAGAATTATCATATTTTAAAGTAATTACTTTTATTGGTTAGACTCAACCAAACTTGAGAAGAAAAATAATGAGTGATTTGATAGCAACCTTAGAATTAACACCCCGGGTGAAAAAAAAATCAATTTTGAAGGTGCATCTCACGAGAGAGAGAGAGAAAATATTTGACCATTGAGAGTTGGGAAGAAACCAACTTAGAGCTTCATGACAATGGGTGTAACTATATACACACACATACACCGGTCAAATATCAAATAAGTTAAAAATTAGTTTTGGTGGCATTATTTATAAGTTTTTCATGAATTGTTGAATAGTTTCAAATCCTGAGGCAGCATGCTATCTAACGAATCTAGTTTTTTTTTCCTGTTTTATTTTATTCTGTGTGTATTGAGTAGATAATCTTGCTTGGGACGAACAAGAGTTTTAAGTTTGAGAGCATTTGATAAGTGTATTTTATAGTCTTATTTATACTTGTAAAGTTATTATATATTCACTATATGAGTATTTTTTATTTAAATGAGTTCAATTATTGTATGTGTACGTACAAAATCTAATTTGGATGATTTTAGAACGAAAAAGAATAGTTTGAAACTTAATTAACGCTTAATCGGATGCCAAAAACATAAGTTGAAACTATTATAAAGCAACTGTGATGAATTCAAAAGTTTCGGGAGCGAAAATCAGATTTCTAAAAGTTTAGGGACTAATTTGTACAATTTTGAATAGTTGAAAGTCCACTTTTGCTTTTGAAGATTTAAGAAGATTGAGGTCCAATTAGAGTGTATTTGGAAGCTTTTGGATTGATTCGAAAAGATTTAAAGAAGAAATGACCAAAACCGTACATCATAAACCAAATTGGAGACCAAATTGTAAGTTTCAAAAATGGTCACACCTAGGTGGTGCAACCTAGGTGCGGTAGTGAAAACTTTCTGGAGGTCGCACTTAGGTATCAAAGTGCACAATGCATTCTGATACCTAAGTGCGACCTAGGTGCGATCGACGCTGAAGGAAAGTCATAAGTGCGGTTTTCCAAAGTTAAATGGGATTAGGACTCTCTTAAGACACAACTTTAAAGACTTCCCAAGTATTATAAAAAGACCTCTTATAGGTCTTTTGAAAGGGTTACGGAATTGAAGAGAAGAATCAAATATCAAGAAACGGATTGAAAATTCTTGGATCGAAATCACGGGTTGTATTTCTATTTTCTTCTTTTTCTTCCGAAACATGATTAATTCAAATCTTGTACTCTTTTACGAAATCATGTCTGATTAAATTACTTATTACTAGGATAAACGATGAAACTCCACGTTTTTAATTAATTAGAAGTTTTTCGTTTTAGTAATTAATTGCATGTGGGTTGATTATTCTTTATTCATTTTTTCTAATATTTTAATGTTTGATCACCATTAGAATGTTTTGTGATCTTTATTGAAGTTGAGAGATTCAATCTAGATAAACACACGATATTGAATAACATATGGTCCAATAATATATAAAAATTACTATTATGCATTATGAAATCTGTTTAGGGTGTTCTTGTGATTTAAATGCTTATTTTTATGTTCGAAACTTAATTAGAGATAATTAAGTTTGTATATCGATGTAGAATTGATTAACCATCGAAAGAAACTTTTGATTATTATAGTATCACCGATTTTCAATACTGGGTAATTATAAGATAAAGTGATTAAGGAATGTGTAGGTGGATTCGCGAATCCTAGTACTAGTAAAATTTGAATTTATTCTTAAAAATTAATTTTGATTCAGCGATAATTTAGATTTAATTAAATTTAAGTAGAATAACTTTATGATTGAATTTATAAAAGAATCTGTGTTCTTATATTGTAAAACTCAAAACATATATTAATTAGTTAATTTGCTGTTAGTCCTCAAGAGTTTGACACTTTTTACATCATTATATTACTTGTTTACGTTCCGTTTAATTGCGGAATTAAAATCTACAACTGTATACAGAAAAAAGGAACCACAAGTTAAAAGAGTGGCCAACTCTCTACAGGTGTCTCGCGGTCGCGCATTTCCCTCTCATTTCCATCCTGTCTATTCTTATTCGACGTAAATCCTTAAATTTGGTAAATTTCTGATGAGTATTATATGTTTACGTCATATTTAATTATATTTTGAAAAAAAAAAACAAAATTTAGAAGAAATTTTCAAAGTGTCGACCAAAGTTAGATTGTTCTTTTATGCACTATTATTATTATATTTAAATCTACAAATGTCATGGACCCAAGTGACGTTCTGGGCTTGTAGAACTCAGGGTATTACACCATGGTATCATAGCCTGGTTTAGTCGATTCTCTACAATAAAAATTGTTTGATCTATGAAGTAAATTATTTATTTTGTTATGTGAATAGCATTAATAACTTGTACATATAGTATCATTAAAGTTATAGGCATTTGAAATTTCATTTTTCATCATTCAAGAAAAGAATGATTGTATGTGAAACATTATATTTTTATTCATGAAAAAAATAAAAATCTATAAAATCCATAAAAATATGTGAAAGTCTAGAAAAATCGTTCAAAATAAAAGTCTATAAAAATATATGGAAATCTATTAATTAAAACCAATAAAAGTCAATAAAAAATAATAAAAGCCAGTAAATCTTGATAAGTGCATTTTGTGCCTTTATTCGAACCTTTAAACTAAGCTTTTATTCCGTCATTTTACTGAATTTTTACTTAATTTAGTATTTTATTCTTCATATTTCAGTTTTGGACCTATTTAATAGCAATTGGAGAAGAATGAATGAAAAGAGTAATAAATTGGAAGATATTTCAAAAGAATGAGGATCCAATTGCACTCAATTGAAAGTTGAAGGACGAAATTGGAGATTATTGAAAGTTGAAGGACCAAATTGGATGTTATGAGAAGATGGATGACTAACTCAAATAGAATGAAAAGTTGGAGGACTAGAATGACCAATATCAAAAGTTGAAGGACAAACACCGCAGATATAAAGGAAATCAAGCAGGGCAAGCCCTAGGCTTATAGCTGGGCGAGCGCCCAGCAACCCAAAACAACAACAGAAAGCAAATCAGCATACCTGAGCGATCGCCCAGGCTAAAATCCGGCCAGTGTTTTTTTTCTTTTATTTTGTTTCCTTTTTGAGTTCTAAAGCAATTAGATAACTTTTTGGACGCGATTTTCATAATATTTTTGGGATATTTTAGGGCACAATTAGGTAACTATATATATATGAGTTATTAACTCATAACTAAAGGAAATTTCGGAAAGCCGAATTTGGAGAGAAGAACGGGAGACAAATCAAGAACGAAGATCAAGATTCATCCTTTCAATATTAAAACAAAGATCAAGTTCAATATTTTATCTTCCAATTATTTTCTTCTTATCCGGGTGATGAACTCTATATTTTCATCTCTTCGTTATTTTCTTTTACTTAGTATGTTAGGTTAATTATTTTAGTGCTAGAATCATGGTGAAACTTGTACCATGATCCTTTAATTGTTTGAACCTAGTTTTTGATATTTAAGCATGTTTTAATTGTTGAATAATTGGTATTGATTTTCTCTTCATCTACAATTATATGCGCAATAGTTGTATGATTTTTATGGCTTGTTTTACCTTCGAGAGATGGAAAATAGGTTATACATAGAATCAATTGTCGTAGAATCCAACAAGGGATGGAGATATACCGCTATACTTTACATGATCTCTAAGTATTCTCAAATTCTAATGCATTCTTGTATGTTCACATTCGTCATAGAAATATAATCGGGTCGCATATAAGAATATGTTTAATTCTACTCGAGAGAGATTGTTAAATTAAATTAGGAATATTGATCTTCATAAGTGAATCATGTTATCAAATTTAATAGGTCGGGTTAAAGGTAATTGATATAAGTGGAATCGAGATCCTAGTACGCTTTTCTTTTCTTTTCTTTTCTTTTCCAATTTTGAAGTAATTCTTCTTTAATTTAATCTCTTGTTTGTTTGAATTATAATTAGTTCATTAATTTTAGTTCATATTTTAATTAGTTTAAGAAACAAATTTTCAAAGTTAATTTGATTCGGTTAAGGTTAATTAAATTGAATTGAACTATCTAAATCTTCGTGGGAACGATACTTGGACTCAATATCCACTTTATTACTTGAGCGATCCGTGCACTTGCGGAACTATTAAATACATAAAATCGCTGACAAGTTTTTGACGCCGTTGCCGAGGATTTAGTTTTAGTTCTTTTCAGTTATATTAGCACTAATTCAAACTTTATTATTAATTTTTTTATTATATATTTTTTTAGTTTATTTCAGTGTTGTCTTCTCGTTTCATACCACAAACACAAGATGGAAGACCAGGAGATTGATGAAGACAATATGCTAGTTGGAGACTTTTTGACTCCACAGATCATCCAAAGACAATCTATCATTGATGAGAACAACATGCTTGTTGAAGATTTCTATGCAATGCACTAAACTAATATGGTGAGATATGATGCAATTTCTGATATTGATAAAGACAACATGCTTTTTGGATATTTCCTTGCAATGCAGCAGCCCAATATAACGAGATATGAGGCTACTTCTGAGATTAATGAGGATAACATGCTTGTTGGAGAATTCATCGTAGATCATCCAAATTTCTCTTGGAAGGATAATTACAATAATATCAAACTACAAGGTCCTCAGTTTCAGCAGCCAGCAAAGAAAACTTCACTTAAAGACATTCTCGGTAAATTCATCGAGAAAACTAATCAGTTCATGAGACAGTCAGAGATTAATTTTCAAAATCAAAGCACTTCAATAAAAAATTTGAAAATACAAATGGGTAAGATGGCAGTTGCTATATCAGCCAGAGTACTAACTACGTTGCCAAGCAATACAGAGGTGAATCCCAAGAAAAGTATAACAGCTATTACTACCAAAAATGAGGTTTAATTACCAGAAATCTATGTAAAAAGGCCAGTTGCAAATAAAGAAAAGATATTGTTCACTGATGAGGAGCACGTGGAACAGACTGAACAAACAACAGATATTAAAGAGAGTTCAAATACACCACAGATTAAGGCAACCGTTCCTATCAAACTATCTGAACTTCCATTATCATTTCCTCAGAGATTACAAAAGAATGAGTTAGACAAGCAATTCTCAAACTCTTCCATATATTCTAAAATTGATTTTGTAATCAAGGTCGATGAAGAAGTTGAAATTTTCGTGGTTGTATTCGAGAATCCTATTTTTATGGGGAGCACAAATTCAAAATTTTGAGAATAAATGAAAAATGGTGCAAAGTCAATAGATACAAGCAAAACAAGTCCTCAAAAGCATTATACAAAGTGCTGTGAGCAATCAGACAATAAGTCAAGCTAATGACTATAAATAAGTGCTTAATAGGAGGCAACCCATTTTCTAACCATTTTATTTACTTGCTTTATATATAGTAGTTTTAATTAGTTTAAATAGTTTATTAGTTTTTATTTCATTTATCTATGCCCTTAAAAAGCTTTACTATGTCAATCGCAGGATGTCCTACTTCGCAAGAGTCCCAGCTCCATATCTGATTCCACTTCAACCGAACCTTCAACCAGCCAGATCTATCTTCTTAATATCTATCTCCAAGGAGTAACTGACATTTTTTCTCCTTTATTTGCTTTATTTTGCTATTACATTGGGGACAATGTAATGTTTTAGTTTGGGGGTGGGTTAAGTATCAGAATACTTAATTATTTTAAATTTGCTTATTATTCGGGTCTATATAACTATTAAAAAAAATTCATTTTCGTTTTTTTTTAGATTTTTTTTATTTTTTTGTCTTTCAAAAAAAAACATATAAAAAAAATTTAGCTATTGTTGAATATCTTACCGCCAATGATAATACTTGTTTGAATTTAAGTACGTTTTTAGTTAGAATATTAGACAACACTTTAACTCGTACTTTTACTTGAATACTTATCTATGCTAGACTAGATTTGAAGTACGTAGCCACTATTGACTTATCACTTATTGGAAACATGACCTGAGTGTATGTGTTGATATTATTGACTTAGATCATTGTGAAAAATTTTCGTTCCTAAATTCTTATACTAGTAACCAAACTGTTTGAGAACAGTTTGGGGTGTTAAAGTTAGTACATATTTTTGTGGAATTTTGATAGTTTGGATTTTCTGGATCTCATCTTTGGTTGAATAGGTTGTAGTCAAGGAATCTAAATCGAGCACTACTCACTGCTAAAAAAATTTAAAAAATTAAAAATTAAAAAAAATAAAATATCTGACTCGAGCAATTAAGCCTGTTTGGGTATTTTAAAACCTAGTGCCCTAAAGTCATCTGACTTCGGAGTCATCGGCCCAAAGCTCGTTACATGAGTCACAAAAAAAAATTTACATTTTTACTTCTCTTATTGCCTGTGGGACTCGAGCAATTAAGTCTGTTATGGTATTTCAAAACCTGGTGCCCTATGATCATCTGACTTGGGAGTTATCGGCCTAAAGCTCGCTACAAGGATCACATAGAAAGCTAGTGAAAGAGAAGTATTGTACAATATGTAAGATCGTTTATATTGGTTAAATAAAATAAAAAGAGTTAAAGTGTTCGATAAGGATTGCTAGGTTAGAACATAAAAGACTGAAGATGAGAATTTAGAAATCACTCACCATCTTAGTTCTGAGAATACAAGTTCTAATTTTTACCACTTTATTTGAAAAAATAATGTATTGATCAGTATGAACCAAATTTGTTAGAACACCTCGGGATTGGAGAGAAAAGCATAAGAAGTGTGATATTTTACAAGAGGTGTAAGAAATAAATGACTACAAAGGGTTCGGAATTGTAAAAAATATCAACAACACAATATTGGTCATGATCTAATACATGTATAAGTTCAATTTTTGGCTACTCACACACTCACTAAAGGTCGAGCATTGGATAAGTAAAAATTTTTTGTGTTGTTTGATCTCTTTCTAAACGTGTTATTTTATTTTTCAAACTTGAGTCATATGGTAAGAAATTCAACATTAATTCATTTCTTGTTAATTCTTTTAACTTAGTTTAAATTGTTAGTTTAATTTTATTTTTGTTCGATGATGAACAAATGTTTAGTTTGGAGTGTTTGATAAGTGCATTTTGTACACTTATTCGGACCTTTAAACTAAGTGTTTATTTCGTCATTTTACTGAATTTTTACTTAATTTGGTATTTTATTCTTCATATTTCAGTTTTGGATCTGTTTAATAGCAATTGGAGAAGAATGAATGAAAAGAGCAATAAATTGGAAGATTTTTCGAAAGAATGAGGATCCAATTGCACTCAATTGAAAGTTGAAGGACCAAATTAGAAATTATTGAAAATTGAAGGACCAAATTGGATGTTATGAGAAGACGGAGGATTAACTCATATAGAATGAAAAGTTGGAGGACTAGAATGACCAATATCAAAAGTTGAAGGACAAACGCTGCAGATACAAAGGAAATCAAGCTGGGCGATCGCCCGGGAATGGCCTGGGCGATCCCCTAGGCTAAAATCCGGCCAGCGTTTTTTTTCTTTTATTTTGTTTACTTTTTGAGTTCTAAAACAATTAGGTAACTTTTTGGACGCAATTTTCATAATATTTTAGGGATATTTTAGGGCACAATTAGGTAACTATATATATAAGTTATTAACTCATAACTGAAGAGTATTTCGGAGAGCCGAATTTGGAGAGAAGAACGGGAGACAAATTAAGAACGAAGATCAAGATTCATCCTTTCAAGAATAAAACGAAGATCAAGTTTAATATTTTATCTCCCAATTATTTTCTTCTTATCCGAGTGATGAACTCCATATTTTCATTTCTTCTTTATTTTTTTCTTCTTAGTATATTATTTTAGTGCTAGGATCATGATGAAACTTGTATCATGATCCTTTAATTGTTTGAACCTATTTTTTGATATTTAAGCATGTTTTAATTGTTGAATAATTGGTATTGATTTTCTCTTCATCTACAATTATATGCGCAATAGTTGTATGATTCTTGTGGCTTGTTTTACTTTCGAGATATGTAAAATAGGTTATATATAGTATCAATTGTCGTAGAGTCCGATAGGGGATGGAGATATACCGCTATACTTTATGTGATCTCTAAGTATTCACAAATTCTAATGCATTCTTGTATCCATCCATAAATGAGTACATTATGTATCTAGTAGTGAAATCAACTAAAGATTCTACTGTTGACATTGGATATACATCTTTAGGTGTTGCTACATTTAGATTTCTAAAATCTATGCACATCCTTGTTTTACCATTCTTTTTTAGCACAGGTACAATATTAGACAATCATTCAACATATCTGGTCATTCTAATAAAACCTGCTTTTAGCAATCGCTTAATTTCTTTCTTCACTTCGGTTAGCACATTGGGTGCAAAGCGTCTAGGTTGTTGTTTATGAGGCTTAAAATTTAGTTTGGTGGGCAATCTATGCTCTACTACGTTTTTATCTAAACCAAGCATTTGTTCATATTCCTAAGCAAAACAATCTTTATATTATTTCAACAAAGAGATTAATTTATTACTTACCTCTTTGTCGAGTGATTGGCTAATAATAGTTGGAAGATCATCTCCTTCGTCACTAATATTTATCTTTGTCAAGGTGTCTTGCGCTTGAGCATACCCTGGCTCTGTAATCTTCATCAAATTATCTTCCAAGTTCTTGTAGAAATTTCTTCTTCCAATCAATCCACCTTATTGATTTCATTTTGTAGACTCTTTTTCAGGCCGAGTACAACCAGTTTGTCCTTCAATAATACCAATGTTTTTCTCCTTTTACTTTTTCTTAAAATTCTTCATTATAAGCCATTAATTTGGCTTTAAAGGCCATAATTTCAACCAAATTCTTTTGTGATTAACCCTTCATCATATCTTCTTCATCATATTTTTGCCAATTAATGGCTCCTCAAAGGCCAATATATTTGGCCTCATTTGAGTGAATAGTTCAGTGAGAGCTTCCACCGAAAATGGCTCATCGCTCTGCGCTATTATTTGTTTTTCTTCTTCTTCTTGAACCACTCTAATTGGCCTATAATCTCCTTCGTACATGAATTGTTCTACTAAGTTAGCTTCTTAAACAAAAGGCCGGTGATCGACTTGCACGACCTCTATCTCATCTTTATCGTTCTAAAAAATCAAGTATTGATGAAGCGATGAAGGGACACACCGATTTCCATGTATCCAATCTCTCCATAGCAGTACGTTGTAACTAGTAGGACCATCTATTATGAAGAAAACTATGGTCCTTGTTGTACTCTCTACCATTATATCCAAAGGCATTACCCATTTGGCCGAAGTAGCTCTTCTGTTGAAGCTAGTCAAAATTACCTCCGTTGGGATTATGTCGCTCTTAGATTTTGCAAACCTTTTTGTCATTCTGTAGGGAATTGTGTTTATGGCTGCCCCATTATCAATGAGCATTTTGGCTATTGGAATGCCATTAACCAAGGCTTTTACATACAATGGCCTTAGATGTTTAGTCAACTTCAATTATGGTTTCTTGAATATGACCTTTTCCTTTGCATCTATTTCTACTTTTTGCTTATCTTTCCCCAAATCATTTTCGCTTGATACATTCACCTGCAAAAATTTCTCACTCTGAACCTCATTTGCTTCCTCAAATTGCATGAAATCTTCTAATGGCTCTTTCCAACCTGTGGGTAGGGCATTATTTCTAGGAGTGACCTATATTTCTCAGCATGAGGTACTCTTTTCTTCTTTTTGGGTGTTCCATGTAAGACATAGTAGTCATATGATCATCCAGATGGTTCGCCCAACAAATCTACTACTGGATTGTCTTCTTAGTATAGCTGCTTGAGTAGATTGTAGTACGAAACTCTCATTATTCTTCGCTATGCTTCTAAATCAATCTCTTCATCTATGTTTGTCATCCAATCATCTTCTTCCTCACTATTGCCATGAGAGACTTGACCCCATTAGATGTACCTTCTCCACATTCTAACACATAAGCTACCTCTTCAGTTTCTTCCGTTATCACCTCGTCACTTTCATTGTTCTTAAATTTTTTGACCAATAAATAATTACTAGCCATCACTGGGGGCAAAGTGTCAAACTGAATGGTGATTAATCACCCAGAATCATCATCATCTTCATCTTTCTTTCTATGCTCAAACCTTGATTTCCCAACGCATTCCTTTTCTAGTGACTCTTTTGTTGACTCCTTTATATTCTCTTCCTCTTTGTCCTCAATGACATTTTGATTCATCACTTTAATCTCACTTGTGGCTTTAGAACGTTCTAAGCCCTGCTGTTGTTTCATCATTTGCCCATAATTTCTTTGAAAACGTCTATGTTGGGTTCTTGTCATTTTATTGAATGGAACCGCTCTTCCTACTCTATGATTGTATGAATGCCACATATTTGGGCGATGAGGTTCTAGCCTGTACGTCTTGACGCCCTGAAATGAGCCATACTGCCTTCCATAGAATGGTTTTATTTGCCTTCCAAATGGCTGGAAATTAGGAGTGTTAGCTGGACGAGTTTGTTGTCTATATGCTCCTACTTTTTCTGTGGCTTTGCCAACTTCTTTTTGGCACCTAGCACATATACTCTCTTTTTCTTTGAACACAGCCTTTCCTTTCAAACGATCAAAGGCATTGGGACGTGGTTCGTCCTCTCTATTGTCAACTACTAACTTGAATTTTGGGAGACTAAGCTTGCCAAAATTTGGGCTGACCATATTAACACCTATTGGCTGTGGAAATGGATCTTCGTCCATGGCCATCTTATTCTTTGATTCAAAGGTGATTCGCCCTGACTCAATGGCATCATGCAACACATGAAGAAGAACCAAGTAGCTATTAGTTATGTGAGACCACGCATTATGCCATTTACTATATTTTTTACCCTTAATTTGCTCAGGATTTTGCAATTTATGCTTATCGCTCAGTTTTATTTGTTTATCTTTATATAACCGATCAAATATTACATCGGCTTTTGTTATTTCAAATGAGAATGTTCTAACATTTTATTTTCTTCTTTTGTTGGCTCATTCTTAATAGGCACTTCCAACTTGGTCAATATAGGGCACGCATAAGCATCTCCTTTGACCAATTCAGCTAGATATACTTCAATTTTGACCTGATCTTGACTAGTGTCAATAGCGTGGATGTTAAAATTTAGGTCTCTATAATAGGTTCGAGAATTCTTCATTTGTTCCTTCTCTCTTAACAATCACTCATATCTTATCACATTCACGCAAAGTTGAAAGAAATCGGGGAATTTCCTATCTTAGAACTTCTACTTTAAATCAAAATTTAAACAACTTTGAGCGATTTTGACAAACTCTTTTGCAGACAAAAGAACAAAACACTTGCTCTTAGCCGTTTTAAGCCTTTGAAGAAAGGATTCAGCCAATTTATTTGGCATTTGACGCAAATTTGCTAAATATGCCAAAGTGACTTTTGATTCAATTTTGTAAAATTGGGTGTGAAATAATTGTTCCAATTGTTGCCAAGTTTGGACAAAATTTGCTAGCAAGTTAATGAACCATGAAAAAGCTACCTCATTTAGTGAATTTGGGAATAGTCTCATCTTGGAGAAGTTAGTAACCTCGCCACATTGCAACATGAAATGCCTTCATGTTCCAAGGTGGATACTTCTAGTGAACAAAGAAAATTTGGTCACCTTATAACCTCTAGGTCAGGGATACGCTTGATCTATCCAATCTGGGTAAAACTTTTTGTACGTTGGCTGAATCACTGATCATATTCCAAAAGCCAACTGAGCCGATATGATTTCCATAATTTGATCTCTCAATATGGCATTGGAATAAAAAAGAACTCATATGGGTTGATGTACGTACAGCATTGCTTGAGGCATAAGAAGGTTTGGCCCTATATTGGACATGAACGCGCCATTATTTGGCCCATTATTGCCATTGATATATGGATTCTCTCCCATCGTTAACACGTGTAGCATTTTGTCCTATATATTGAACGTTTTCTCTTATATTAGGGCTACCCCCCACCCCCCACGTTAGATGTTCCAGCACCCCCTAAGTTGGATGTGAATGGTCCCATGTGAGGTGTTTTTACTTATTAACTCGTGTTTATAATTGGTAAGCCATTACCTACAAGACTTTTGGGTGAAAGTGATTTTCCACGCCCAAAAGATTTGATTGGCACACTTGGCCTATCATTTTGTTTATAAGTTCATTCAACAGACTCAATTGTTTGGCCATATTGTCATAATGATTGTTTCCATTTTGAGTGAGTCTTTCTACATTATAAGTGTTTTGTAGACATACATGTTCAACAATGTCTTGCATGAATTCATCCAGTAATGTACGCATGGTACAGGAGCTCAACTCCGTCATTGACTCATAACGACTAGCATTTGGTCTTTCCACATCCAGGGTACCTTGTTGACCCTCAAATTGCTCAATTACAGAGTGGACAGATTGTTGGTTTACTGGCTCCTTGACGGAATTATTTTGAGGAATGATGATTCAAGTCTTTCTAACACCAAATGTCCCACCGGGCGTGCTAAATTGTTTCATATTTTTTTGGTTCGTGCTAACAATTGAAGGATTACTCAGACAATATATAAGAAACGATGCCTTTTGAGATAATGTCCCAACAAGGGGTGTTTGAATTAAAAGACTATATTACACAACTTGCCTCCAATAGACGCAAGCACACGAAATTGCAGGTTGGTAAATAGAAAGCAAAAAACATCAAACATAAATTAACATGTATCTTTGTGAGAGAGTTGTTATGTCCTTTCTTTCAGTTGTTTTGCCTCATTTATACATTGATCACTATTTGCGCAATTTCTGCTCATAACTAACCACTACTTCATAGCATTTTTTCTAAAATAACTTCCCATAATTTTTCATAACTGCAAAAATGTCTTTTCCATTTAACTAATGGTTACTTTGGATTATGGGCCATGTGTAAAACTGCTCCATTAGCTACAATTATTTCTTCATTCGCCCAAGTCTTGTCCCATTTCGCTCTATCGTTCAAACTTTTACAAGCTTGGGCAATTCTGGGCCTCATCCTAATAATTCGTTCAAGCTTCATGTTTGGGCCTCTGAACATTTGTTTTAGGCTTTTATGTTGGGAATATTTTATGTATCAACAACTACATGTAATCATACTTAGAACTCATTTGGTGAAATTTAAAATTTTGTTACAAAATTGAAATAAAAGTCAATAATTAATTTTAACCACATATTTCACAGGATCCACAATTTTATTAACTTTTTAGCCACACATTTCATCAATTTTTTATTAAAATCTGTTTAAAAATTTTACTACACAAGCATTTATTTTTTTTAAAAAAAATCACGTTAAGGAAATTTGTCGTTATATCCAAATAAGGAAAATTGATGTGTCAAATAATGATCAAATTAGAACAAAAAAGAGATGCAAAATGACACCTTGACCAACAATATCATAACACATTTTACACACACTCAAAAAGATTGTGATGGATCATTATTGATAGTTGTTTCAATTCAAATTTCACCAAGTGTGCACACAATTTGTAGCCAAGGCTGTTTGATCTCCTGCCCTTTGTGGGCAGCCCTTGTAGCCATATCATCAGCAATATATTTGGCTGATTTTTAATGTACAAGACTGTTGGTCCCCAATTTTCTTACCTTAAGATTACTTGCCATTAGTTTTTTATTTTATTTTTCAATCAAAAAAAATTCTTTTAATTTTATCCGTGTATCCTGTATATAATTGTTAAAAGAATATTTTAATTCAAACTAATATACAGCTATTTTGATATTGTCAAAATTTACTTAGTTGTCAAAATATATATATATATATATATATATATATATATATATATATATATATATATATATGCGTTGCTACATGCGTTGCACGTTCGTGAAAAATGTAAAAATCAACAATGTTGTCAAGCTTTGTACATAAATTTAGAAAAATATATTTAATTTTTTTTTCCTTCGTAAATTGACCAAATTATTACCTAAAACAATATTTTCAATTTTTTTTAAGTGACTCGAATTATAATAATTAAACAGGTTTACAAAACAAAAAGTTAGCCACAATAAAGTATGATATAGAGAAATATTAAATAATTGTGTACAATTTTCTTATAACATCAAATTAAAAAAAAAAAAAATTGTTGAAAACTTGAATAAACATTTGGACGAATGTGTGAATAGTAAAAGAAAAAAAATTAAAGAAAAACATAATAGCATTTATTTAGAATAATTTGTAACTTAAAAGGTAAAATAAAAAAAATTAGTAAAAAATTGAATGAAAATTAAGTGTTAAAGAAAAAAAAATAAAAAAAATAAATTAAAGAAATTTTGTTAATCAAAATGGCTAATTGGCACACTATAAATAAATAAAAAATAAAAAAAGTAAAAAGCACACAAACATCATAATAACATAATAAAATAAAAAAAATGAAAATGGACCAAAGCCCAACATCAACAAAAAAATAGGCAAAAGCCCAGCATGCACCATGTGTCAATCAAAAAAAAAAAAAAAAAACACAAAAACATTCCATTGTTGTCGTGTTACAGTAACTCGACAACATTGAAAAAAAAAATCAAATATGTAATTTGACAACATTAAAAAAAACATTCAAATGTTTTCGAGTGGAAAAAAAAATTCAAATTATGTGTAATTCAACAACATTTAAAAAAAAAACATTTCAATGTTGTTGAGTCACTTGACAACATTGGGAAAAAAATCAAAGTGTAACTCGATAACATTTAAAAAGAAAAAAACATTCAAATATTGTCAAGTTACATGACAGCATTAAAAAAAATCAAAAAGGTTTCATTTGGATGTGCAAGTAATTCTTAAGAGAAATCTGTAAAGCTTCAGATGATAAAATAAAAATATTAGTATATTCAATTGCACTAATTCTTCGCCTACTTACTCACAACAATTTTAGTTTACATGAAACAAAATGTTAAAGAATGGAATCAAAGACAGCCATGGATGATAACTAAAAGTGAAGCCATTTGATAACTTCACAAATAAGAACTTGTAGTTAATAAGAGATTTAATCTATAAAAATTAAGAGATTTGATAAGTTCTAGAAATAAGAACTTGCAGATAAATTCTAAAAATATGAATTTACATATATAACTTAAATTGGAATCCAACTCCAGACAAATAAAAACTTATTACAAATAATCAAATTTATGTAAAATAATCTGTAAATAATCTATAAACTTATAGATAACTTACTTTACACTGGAATTCTAAAGTCCTCCAATAATTTGTAAACTTAAAAGGTAAAATAAAAAAAAATAGTAAAAAATTGAATAAAAATTAGGTGTAAATGAAAAGCAAATAAGAAAAAAAATTAAAGAATTTTTTTTTAATCAAAATGGCTAATTGGCACACACTACAATAAATAAATAAAAAATAAAATAAAAAGCACACAAAACCATAATAATAATAATAATAATAATAATAATAATAATAATAATAATAATAATAAAAAAACTCAAAATAGGCCAAAGCCCAGCATAAAAAAAATAAAAAAAAAAATCATTCCATTGTTGTCAAGTTACAACAATGGAAAAAAGAAATAAAAAAACTCAAAATGGGCCATCACAAAAAAAGAAAAAATAAAAGGAAAAAAAAAACAACATTCCATTGTTGTCGAGGACAACAATAGGGGAAAAAAAATTTCCAATGGGGAAAAAATGTTCAAATGTTGTCGAGCTACTCGACAATATTGGGAAAAAAAATCAAATGTGTAACTCGACAACATTTAAAAAAAAACATTCATAGGGGAAAAAATTAAATATGTAACTCGACAACATTTAAAAAAAAAAATATTCAAATGTTGTTCAGTTACTCGACAATATTGAAAAGAAAAATAAAAAAAAAATTTATTTGGATGTGCAAGTAATTATTAAGAGAGATCCGCAAAGTTTCTGAGATATTAGTATATTCAATTGTATTAATTCGCCTACTTACTCACAACAACGATTTTAGTTTACTTGAAAACAAAACAAAATGTTAAATAAGTGAATTAATAAGAGATTTAATCTATGAAAATTAAGAGATTTGATAAGTTCTAGAAATAATAACTTACAGATAAAATCTAAAAATATGAACTTACATTGAACTTACATATATAACTTAGACATGAATCCAAGTCTAAACAAATAAAAACTTATTACAGATAATCAAATTTATGTAAAATAATCTATAAACTTATAAATAACTTACTTTACACTGGAATTCTAAAGTCCTCCAATAATTTGTAAACTTAAAAGGTAAAATAAAAAAAATAGTAAAAAATTGAATGAAAATTAGATGTAAAAGAAAAATAAATAAGAAAAAAAATTTAAGAAAATTTTTTTTAAATCAAAATAGCTAATTGGCACACACTACAATAAATAAATAAAGAATAAAAAAAAGTAAAAAAACACACAAAATCATAATAATAATAATAATAATAATAACTTAAAAAAAAAAGGGCAAAGTTGACAAGAACCCTACTTTTTGTAAAAAAGTTGAATAATACCTCTTTTTTTAATTTTTCAAAAAATACCTTATTTTCATGGTTTGATTTAAAAATTACCTCATTTTATTAAAAACAATATTTTAAATTATGATGATGATGTGGCATTTATTTTAAATTAAATTATGATTATGAGTTGGCATGATGATGTGGCATTTATTTATTTTATGGTAGTCCATGTACTTTATATAATATTCATTTTAGTCTTTATATTTTAAATTATATTTCAATTAAGTCATCTAAAAATTACATCATAGGTCCTTAATATTTTATATTTTTACACTTTAGTCCCTAAATTTTTAATTATCTTTCAGTTAAGTCCTCTAAAAATTGCATCTTGGGCCCTTCAACTTTTTACATCTTTACACTTTGGTCCCCAAATTTTTAATTATTTTTCAGTTAAGTGCTCTAAAAATTGTATCTTAGGTCATTCAACTTTATACATATTCAAAGTTTGGTCCTTCAAATCCTTGATTTTAGTGACCAAAATAATTGTCAATTTAGTGGTCAAAATAAGTGTACTTTCAATTAAATATTTGAATTTACACTTGAATTTTCACGAGTAACATGTGTCATTTCATCATTTTCATTGAAATTAATACTTTATAATTTACTCATTTTATTATTTTTTAAAAAATATATTATTTTCATTTAAAATTAATATTTTAATTTTTCATTGAAAAACAATATTTTTTAATGGGTAATTCCTCATATTTCATTAAAATCAATATTTTACCATTTCTCTATTTTTATAAATTTTTTAAAAATACATTATTTTCATTTAAAATCAATATTTTAATTTTTTATTTTAAAATAATATTTTTTAATGGGTAACATATATGTTACTATATATGTTACTTTCTCATATTTCATTAAAATCAATATTTTACCATTTCTCTATTTTTATAAATTTTTTAAAAATAAATTATTTTCATTTAAAATCAATATTTCAATTTTTTATTTTAAAATAATATTTTTATACCAGTAACATATATGTTACTATGTGTTACTTGCTCATTTGCAATAAAATCAATATTTTATAATTATTTAAAAAATTCGTTATATTTCTTTAAAATTAATATTTCAATTTTTTTATTTTAAAACAACATTTTTACACGGATAACGTAAATGTTACTTCCTTATATTTCATTAAAATCAATATTTTACTATTTCTCTATTTTTATAAATTTTTTAAAAATACATTATTTTCATTTGAAATCAATATTTCAAATTTTCATTTAAAACAACATTTTTATACTAGTAACATATATGTTATTATGTGTTACTTGCTCATTTGTAATAAAATCAATACTTTATAATTATTTAAAAATACGTTATTTTTCTTTAAAATTAATATTTCAATTTTTTTATTTTAAAACAACATTTTTACACATGTAACATATATGTTTTTACATGTTACTTCCTCATTTTTTATTAAAATCAATATTTTACCATTTCTCTACTTTTATAATTTTTTTAAAAATACATTATTTTCATTTAAAATCAATATTTCAAATTTTCATTTTAAAAAAATATTTTTATACTTGTTACATACATGTTACTACTATGTGTTACTTGCTCATTTGCAATAAAATCAATATTTTATAATTATTTAAAAAATACGTTATTTTTCTTTAAAATTAATATTTCAATTTTTTTGTTTGTTTTAAAACAATTTTTTTACATGGGTAACATATATGTTACTTCCTCATTTTTCATTAAAATCAATATTTTACTATTTCTCTATTTTTATAAATTTTTGAAAAATACATTCTTTACATTTAAAATTAATATTTCAATTTTTCATTTAAAAACAATATTTTTATACTAGTAACATATATGTTACTATGTGTTACTTGCTCATTTACAATTGTTATTTTATAATTTATATTCTTATAAATGTTTTTAAAAAATACATTAATTTCGTCTAAAATCAAATATTTTTATTTTTTATTTTTGAAAACAATACTTTTACGCGGGTAATATATATGTTACCATATTTGATAACCTATGTTACTTCCTCAATTTCATTAAAATCAATTTCTAGTAAATTATATCCTTCTATAATTTTATGAATTATGAATTATTTTAAATAGAAATAATATATTTAATTTATTCATTTTTAATATCAACAATTTGACACGGGTAACACATATGTTACCACATGTGTTACCATATGTTACTCCTCAATTTTTATACAATTGCTATTTTATAATTTATATTCATGTAAATGTATTTAAAAATACATTAATTTCGTCTACAATCAGATATTTCCAATTTTTATTTTTAAAAACAATACTTTTACGCGGGTAACATATATGTTAACATATTTGTTAATCTATGTTACTTCCTCAATTTCATTAAAATCAATTTTTAGCAAATTATATCCTTGTATAATTTTCTGAATTATGAATTATGTTGAATAAAAACAATATATTAAATTTATTCACTTTTAATATCAACAATTTCACAGGTAACTACCCTATGTTACTTCATAATTTTTAATACAATTGCTATTTTATAATTTAATTTCTTGTAAATGTTTTTAAAAAATATATCAATTTTGTCTAAAATCAAATATTTCTAATTTTAATTTTTTTTAAAAATAATTTTACGCGGGTAACATATATGTTACTGTATTTGTTAACATATATTACTTCCTCAATTTCATTAAAATCAATTTTTAGCAAATTATGTCCTTCTACAATTTTTTGAATTACGAATTATATTAAACAAAAATAATATATTTAATTTTTTCACTTTTAAAAACAACTATTTGACACACTTCCTCATTTACAATACAATTGCTATTTTATAATTTATATTTTTGTAAATGTTTTTAAAAAATACATTAATTTCTTCTAAAATCAAATATTTCCAATTTTCATTTTTGAAAACAATACTTTTACGCGGGTAACATATATGTTACCATATTTGTTAACCTATGTTACTTCCTCAATTTCATTAAAATCAATTTTTAGCAAATTATATCTTTCTATAATTTTCTGAATTATGAATTATGTTAAATAAAAATAATATATTTAATTTATTCACTTTTAATATCAACAATTTCACAGGTAACACATATGTTACCGCGTGTGTTAACATCCTCATTTTTATTAAAATAAATATTTTACAATTTATCTCTTTTTATAATTTTTGAAAAATATATTATGTTCATTTAAAATCAAATTTTCAATTTTTTCATTTGGAAACATATTTCAACACGTGCAACACATGTGTTACCATATTTGTTACCCTTTGTCACTTCCCAATTTTTATTAAAATCAACATTTTATCATCTATCTCCTTTTATAGTTTATAAAAATACATTATTGAAATTTAAAATCCATTTTTCATTTGAAAACAAAATTTGACAGATGTAATATATGTGTTACCATTATCAATTGTCTTTCACCATCCCCAACCAAAACTAGATCTGCAATCACTATATACAACCATAATCACCTTAACTACAAATGGGGTAATACATGTATTACCTTAATTTAAATTATGGTAACACAAAGTAACATATGCGTTACTATCACCGCATCTTTCCCCACTATTACCACCATCTACAACCAATGAGCAATTCCACAACTCCACCACATGTGGTCCCCACCAACAATCCAATCATCACCATCAACATCAATTGCCATAAACTACAACCATCAAGTCCAACCACCTCCAATAAATTCATCATCCCAAAATCACCACATTTTTGTAGGGTAACATAAGGTTTTATGTTACTTCCTTATTTTAATTAAAATCAATATTTAATAATTCATCTCTTTTTATAATTATTTAAAAAATACATTATTTTCATTTGAAAACAATGCTTGTACATGGGTAACATATGTGTTATCCTATATTACTTTCTCATTTTCTTTAAAATCAATATTTGATAATTTTTTCTCATTTTATAAGTTTTTAAAAATTAAAATCAATATTTAAAATTTTTTAATTTGAAAACAACATATTTACTCAAGTTTACATATTAGTTACCACTACCACTCGCCTTATCTTATCACCACCAACACTACAATCGGATTCAAATCCGCTACCACCATCAACGACCAAATCACCTGTTTCAAACTGGTAACACATGTGTTACTTTTATGGTAGCATGTGTTACCACTACCACGACTAATTTAAATTATGGTAACAAACGTGTTACTCTAGTTTGAATTACTTGTTATCCTAATTTAAATTACAGTAACACATGTGTTACCACCACCACTATCTTTCTTCACCGCACAGCTCCAGCACCAGTACCAACACTGCTCTACCTAAATTATGGTAATACATGTGTTATTTGTAAGGTAACACGTGTGTTACCATCACCACTGTCTTTCCCCGCTACCAATATTGCTTTACCATCACCACGACTAGTAAGGTACACATAGTATGTTACTCAATTTGAAACTCTAATAGTAACACATGTTATTAAAAAAGAATAACTATGATTCATGCTTTTTTAATATAATAACATTGCTTTAACTGTGATTTTTTTAATAACTATTTCCAATGATAAAAACTTTTGCCAGTGTCCAGTGATATCAGATTATCAAGTGATAATAACAATGATATTGTGATGATAAAGACCATAAATTCTCAAATATATACTAAAATTCTGATAAAATTACTGCCAAGCTTATGTAAAAAAAAATTAAGTAATGTTAGATTAAGAAATTAAGTCAAGCCAAATTGAGTGTTCGTTTCTCATTGCATTACAATGAACAAATACATTTGGTGTGATCAGTTTTCTTATTCAATTCAAAGCGCTTTTGCTTCCACCTTATGTCTATGAATTCAATTAATATAGAGAATGGAATAGAACAAATACCTGAACATTACCAATCAGTGCGAAAATACGAATCAGAAAATCAGTACATAGAAGCTTATGCTCAACAGATTTCTCGAATGATTTGGAGCGATTCATCTCTCACGAACTCTATCAACATTTTCTCGTTCCTCAAAGTTTTCTTCCCAATGATTACTCATCTTCGTTCTATTTCCAAATGTAGATATCTTCCTCTTCGACCTTTTGGAATTAACGTCTATTTCAAGCTCAATATTAACATATTGACTTTTTGATTTCACCATTTTCAAATTGAGATGAAGAAATTTTGATTGTATTAACAGTGATTAAGAAAATTCGAACCGAAGATGAAGAAACTCTTAAACTGAGATGAAGAAATTTTGATTTCGATCTAAAGATGAAGAAATTTCGAACTGAGATGAAGAAATATTAGAAGAAATTTTGATTTAGATTTGAAAGTAAATGAATATTGATTTTTGGAAAAGGGATTTTTGCTTTCTGTTGCAAGAGGTTTCTGTTGCAAATGGATGGGTGTGGGGGTTTGTGCGTGTGGGTGGGTGTACAGATGCCTTGGGGCGTGGGGTAGGTCTGGTTATTTACTAATTAGTCCTTATAAAACTATAGGTAAAATTGTTAACAAAATTATTAAAGAAGGGTAAAAATTAAAAAGTACAAATTGAGAGTATATTTCAAATTTTTTCAAAAAAAAGAGTACTGTAGCTAATTATCCCAAAAAAAAAAATCAAAATGGCACAAAGCCCAGCATCACCAAAAAAAAAAAAAAAAAAATCGAGTACAATGGGAAAAAGAAATAAAAAACTCAAATTGGGCCAAAGCCCAGCATCACAAAAAAGGTAAAAAAAAACCAACATTCCATTAATGGAAAAAAAATTTTACAATGTTGTCAAATTACAGTAACTCGACAATATTAGAAAAAAAAACATTCTTGTTGATTTACTAGACAATATTAGGAAAAATAAAATCAAATGTATAACTCGACAATATTTTTTAAAAAATATTTCAATGTTGTCGAGTTATTCGACAACATTGGAAAAAAAATCAGATGTGTAACTTGACAACATTTTAAAAAAAAAAATAAAAAAAAAATCATTTGGATGTAAAAGTAATTCTTAAGAGAGATCCGTAAAACTTCTGAGATATTAGCATATTCAATTGCACTAATTCGTCTACTTACCCACAACGATTTTAATTTACTTGAAAACAAAATAAAATGTTAAAGAAGTGAATTAATAAGAGATTTAATCTATAAAAATTAAGAGATTTGATAAGTTCTAGAAATAATAGCTTACAGATATATTCTAAAAATATGAACTTACATATATAACTTAGACTAATATCCAAGTCCAGACAAATAAAAACTTATTACAGATAATCAGATTTATGTAAAATAATCTATAAAATTAGTTTATAGATAACTTACTTTACACTGGAATTCTAAAGTCCTCCAATAATTTGTAAACTTAAAAGGTAAAATAAAAAAAAAATAGTAAAAAATTGAATGAAAATTAGATGTAAAAGAAAAATAAATAAGAAAAACAATTAAAGAAATTTATTTTGTTTTATCAAAATGGCTAATTGGTACACACTACAATAAATAAATAAAGAATAAAAAAAAGTAAAAAGCACACAAAACCATAATAATAATAATAATAAAACTCAAAATGGGCGAATGCCCATCATCACAAAAAAAAATAATAAAAAACATTACATTGTTGACGAGTTAGGAAAAATAAATAAATAACTCAAAATGAGTTAAAGCCCAGCATCACAAAAAATAGGGGGAAAAAATATTCCAATGTTTTCGAGTTACTATAACTCGACAACATTGGAAAAAAAATTCCAATATTATCGAGTAACTCGAAAACATTGGGAAAAAAATATTCAAATGTTGTTGAGTTACTCAACAACATTGGGAAAAAAAATCAAATGTGTAACTCAGCAACATTTAAAAAAAATTTCAATGTTGTCGAGTTGGGGGAAAAAAATCAAATATATAACTCGGCAACATTTAAAAAAAACATTCAAATGGGGAAAAAATTAAATGTGTAACTTGACAACACTTAAAAAAAAAAAAATTCAAATGTTGTCGAGTTACATTGAAAAAAAAAATCAAAAAGGTTTCCACCATCCTCTTTAAATAATAGTAACCAGTGCCAAAGTAATGAAATTGACTCCAAATATTTGACAAAAATAGCACTTTCTGGATAGAGTTACAAATATAGCACCACTGTAACAATTTTTGAATACAAATTGGAACAAATGAGTGAAAATGGCAAAATTAAACCTCAAAATCCTTAACCCACACTTATACATTCCAAGTTTAGTATTTTGAATTGCATAAACACCATAAAATCAATTATTAGAGCTTTATTTTACAATCCATATTCAAATTTCTAAAATTTCTAAGAACCTCAACATAACTTTTCTTCTATCCAAAATTTGTTTAAATTAAAACATAAATATACACTAAAAACATCCAAAATACAATGTAATTAGTTAAATCTATTGTTGGCGTACATAAATAAAGGACCAAAAAGAGGCCCAAGTGAATTTATATGTGGGCCCAAGATGTCGCCCAAGTTTATTAAACGCCCTAGACTTAGGCGAGGCCAAAGAAGGTACCTAGTTGAAACTACAGGCCCATGATGTCACCCAAGCATATAGGCCCAGAATAGGTGTCGCCCAGGCCTAATGAACGCCCAGGATTTGGGCGAATGGAACGATTATTCACCTTGTGAAGTAATAATGGTTATTAAACAATTTTCTTTTCCCCCTTATCAAATCCCCACGTCTAACGATCCAAGAAGTTACAAACAGTTGAATCATAAACTGCAGTAGTATGCAACAAATTAGCCATTATAGAGGGAGTGGGTAGTTATTGGGTGATGAGCAGTTCTTGATGCAAGATTGAAGGAAACCGTTTGGTAAAGTATAAAAGAAAGAAGATTGAATGGAAAAAGCAGATCAATCACTCTCAAAAACAGATAAATGTGTAATTTCATTCCCTTTCAGTTTTAAGCATTTATTTGCATTATATTCCACTGTGCTTGTATCCCTTGGAGGCATTTTGTTTCGTCCTTTCATCTTTCTTTATAGTAGTAATCTTCATAAATAAAACACCTCTTATTGGGATTTTGTCTCAAAAGGTTTAGCGTCCCTTACACATCGCCTGAATTTATCTTTTTAATTGTTAGCAAAGTTCATTTCTGTGCTAAACAATTTGGCATGCCCGATGGGACCTTTGGTGTTAAAAGATACAGGAAAGTGAAACAATATGCCTCATAAGAATTCAGATAAGGAGCCAGCAAAGCAACGAGTCCAATCTGTGATCGAGCGGTATGAGGAACATTAGAATACTCCAGGAACAGTGGGACAAAATCAAAGTTGTTATGAATCAATGACAGAATTGAGTCCACGCGCCATGCGCGCATTGCTTGATGAACTTACACAAGACGTCGTTGGACAGGTAAGTCTGCAAAATGTTCATGATATGGAAAAGTTTATCCAAAATAAAAATGTACACTACGACAACATAGCCAAACAATTAGGCACTTTAAACGAACTTATGAATAAGTTAGTGGGCCAAATGTGCCAACCAAATTTGCCAAGTATAGGAAATCATTTCCAAGCCAGAACGATCGTAGGGCATAACTCCCCAACATTGAATCCAAATCAAGGAATAGAAATGCCTTTTATACCGTCAACGTCGAATGCAGGAGGAGGCGGAATAGCAAATTTAGGTGGTCATAATATTGGGTCTTCTAACTTGGGGAGTAGCCCGAATGCAAGAGAAAACATCCAAAATATTGGACAAAATGCCACACGCGTTAACGAGGGGGCAAATGTTCAAGTGAATGACAATAATGCTTTAAATAATGGTAATTTTGCCACAAATCCAGAGCCAAATAATAGGCCTCAAATGATGCCACATGTGAACCAACCTATAGGTGTCCTATATGATCCCAATGTGGTTTTGAGAAACCAAATTGCAGAGATAATGCAAGATCAGATGGTCGTCGGGATGCGTCCTTTTATTAGGCCGGCCTATAGGAAGCCATATCCCGATTGGATAGACCAAGCATATCCATGGCCTAGAGGATATAAAGTGCCAGAATTCTCATTGTTCAAGGGCTTGGGAGAGGTCTCGACGTTGGAACATATTGGGCGATTTATATTACAATGTGGCGAAGTAACGGATTATCACAAAATGAGGTTGTTTCCTAGTTCGTTAATAGGAATAGCTTTCTCATGCTTCATTAATTTGCTAGCAAATTCTGTTCAGACATGGCAACAATTGGAACAGTTGTTTCACGCTCAATTTTATAAAACCGAAACTGAAGTTACTTTGGCCAATTTGGCGAATTTATGCCAAATGCCAACTGAATGGATGAAAGTTTTTCTTCAAAGGTTTAAAACTGCTAGGAGCAAATGTTTTGTGCATTTACCTGAAAAGGAATTTGTTAAAATCGCTCAAAGTTGTTTAAGTTTTGACTTAAAAAAGAAATTTCATGATAAGGAGTTTTCGGACCTTTTTCAATTAACGGCCAACGTGATTAGGTATGAACGTTTAATAAGAAAAGATGAACAAATGAAAAATTCTAGTAAAGGAACTTACTATAGAGACCCGAACTTTGATGTTCATATTGTAGACGAACATTATGATCAAATTGAAATATGTCTGGCCGAATTGGTTAAAGGAGATGCGTATGCTTGTCCTTTGGTGATCAATTCAGGAATAATGGTAAAAAATGAGCCTATGAGAGATACAAAAAAAAAAGGTTAAAGTGTTCTTATTTGATATAACCAAAGCTGATACTATATTTGATAGATTGTATAAGGACAAACAAATAAAATTGAGCGATAAGCACAAATTGTCAAATCCTGAGCAAATTAAGGATAAGAAATATTGTAAGTGGCACAATGCATGGTCTCATACGAGTAATAATTGTTTGGTTTTCCGTCATGTGTTACAGGATGCCATCGAATCAGGATGAATCACTTTTGAAGCTAAGAAGAAGATGGTAGTGGATGAGAATCATTTTCCGCGGCCACTTGGAGTGAATATGATAACTGGTTTCAAAAGTGGTTTACCTAAGTTCAAATTGGTAGTAGATAACGGAGACGATGATCCTGAACAACATCTTAGTGTATTCATACGTCTCAAAGGAAAAGAAGTTAAAAGAAACGAAAGAGTTTTGTGTGCTAGATGTAGCAGAGAAGTAAATGAGAATGTAGAAAAAACAGGAGTATGGGGACGTCACCATCGTCCTCACATGGCCCCAAATTTTCAGCCTATTCAAAGGCGAAATGTACCATTTTATGGAAGGCCTCCTTTCGAGAGACAATTCAGGCCGATGCACGAATGTAGACTGATGCACGACGGTAGACCAATGCTCGACGGTAGAACGTTCAAACCACAACCTCATCAATCAAATGTATGGCATTTATTTCAATATAGTGCAGGAAGGATGATACCCTTTGATGAAATGACCAGGACGCAACAAAGATGTCATCAAAAGAATTATGGACGAATGATGAGGCAACAACAAGGGATAGTACATCCTAAAATGCCTTATTTGTCCAAGGCAACTAATAAAGAAGGTCTCGAAGATGAGAAAGAAGACGATATGGGCGATTCGATGGAAGGATTACCATAAAGTTCTTTTGGTAAGTTGAAATTTGAACGACATAAAAAAGATAAAAATGAAGACGACCCAGGGCAATCCATTACCATTCAATTTGGTACATTGCCCCCAGTTTTGGCTAATAATAATTTACTGGCCAACGAGTTTAAAAGTAAAGAAGATGAGGAGACAAAAGAAAATGATGAAGAGGAAGCATACACGTTAGAATGAGGAGAATGAATTGGTCAAACCTCTCGAAACATATGTGAGGAAGAAGAAGATGATGGTATAACTGATATTGAAGAAGAAATTGACATGGAGACAGAAAGAAGAAGAAGGAGAGTCTCATATAACAATCTACTGAAACAACTGTATCAAGAATGTGTCCGAGAAGTGGATTTGTTGGGTGAATCGTCTGGGCGACCCTTTGATTATTACGTATTATATGGGACACCTAAGAGAAAAGTGAGGGTACCACGCTTTGAAAAATATGGATCACCTCCAACGATATTGACACCTCCTACAGGTTGGGTAAGTGGAGAGAAAATACAAGAGGAGAGCGATATAGAAGTTCAAAAGGCAGAAACAGGAGATCAGTGTGAAATATTGCACGTAAATTTGGTGCAGGAAGTTGACTCAAGAGACGACAAGCAAAAAGTAGAGATAGAGGCCACTACCAGTAGGAGATGCATTAGTTCTAAGCTGATACTAAAGGTAAGACATACCTCTATAGAAAGCAGCCAAAAATAAGGAACAAATGTTCAAAGACCTACCATGTGCCAGTTCATGGGCAATGGACAAATAGGCCATAGAGGGTTTAAGACTATGCACACAGAGAATATACCTACACAGCCAAACCTGAAGGAAAGCCACACGCTCTGTATGAGTAGGTTCTTTGCCAGAATTGTCATAGAACTCTTGCATGCCTGAATAGGAGTCAGTGTACCTCTTGTCAAACTTTGGAGCAATGGAAGATATCAGAATGGCAGGAGAAATAGTATCACCCAAAGGTGGGAGGTTAACCAAGGCACCAACATCCCTCAAGGTAATTGACATTGGGCCAAGAGGAAAAATGAAAGTATTATACTCAGAAGACCAAAAACTTAAAGCGATTGAAAAAAGTACAGGATCGTAGAGTGGAGGACGTGTAGCAATTTCCAAAAGGTCGGAAATCTTAGCACGATCAAAAATTGCTTTCGTGGCGCTGTGTTTCATCATACGTGCATGCTAAAGATGGAAAGTGGTATCAGCTTTGGGCCAGGTACGAATACTTTTTTCACGAATTGTTTTTAAGGAAAATGGGTCCAAGAAAGGAGGTTCTTGGGTGCAAGGGAAGAGCTGGGCCACAGCTACTCGCCCAATAGAATCCGCATTTTTGAACGATGGACCCAAATAGAACTCATTTAAATCAGGTCAAGATGGTAAAAGGCATGATGGGTTTACGTAAGGTTTGGTCAGGAGGTCTTGGAAATCTTCAAAGCTAATACGATTTTCTGAAGGATTCTTTGAAGTAGCCATTTACCGCGAATTGAAAAATTTCAAGGATGGTGAAAGTTCGAATGCGTGAATATGAATCAAGAAGAAGATGAACAGTATCCTTTTATAGAAGAAGAAAGAGGCAGCGACGTGATGGGAGCAGAACGTGGTTATTGGTGCAATATAGTGGCGTCTTTTTTGGGTTTATATAAGTCGTGCCTTTTTTAGGCTATTGAAATTGAAACGCCGTTACGTTTTACAAAAGATGAAGCGCCACTAAGTGAATATGGTCAACTAATAAGTGGTGATATTAATCTAGCCATATTGGGGGATAACTGTTGGCGTGCAGAAATAGAGGCCCAAGTAAATTTATCTGTGGGCCCAAGATGTCGCCCAAGTTTATTAAACGCCCTAGATTTGGGCGAGACCAAAGAAGGTACCCAGTTGAAACTACAGGCCCAGGATGTCACCCAAGCATATAGGCCAAGAATAAGTGTCGCCCAAGCCTAACGAACGCCCATGATTTGGGTGAATGGAACGATTATTCACCTTGTGAAGTAATGGTTATTAAACAGTTTTCTTTTCCCTCTTATCAAATCCCCACGTCTCACGATCCAAGAAGTTACAAACGGTTGAATCATAAACTGCAGTAGTGTGCTACAAATTAGCCATTATGGAGGGAGTGGGTAGTTATTGGGCGATGAGCAGTTCTTGATGCAAGATTAAAGGAAACCATTTAGTAAAGTATAAAAGAAAGAAGATTGAACGGAAAAAGCAGATCAATCACTCTAAAAAACAGAGAAATATGTAATTTCGTTCCCTTTCAGTTTTAAGCATTTATTTGCATTATATTCCAGTGTGCTTGTGCCCCTTAGAGGCGTTTTGCTTCGTCCTTTAATCTTTCTTTATAGTTGTTATCTTCATAAATAAAACACCCCTTGTTGGGACTTTGTCTCAAAAGGTTTAGCGTCCCTTACACACCGTCTGAATCTATCTTTTTAATTGTTAGCAAAGTTTATTATGCGCTAAACATCTATATACAAATTTAAAAATTGAAATCTCTATTCAAAATCATTTGAGAAAAGACATGAAGAACATTCCTTAGTTTAGAATTTGAGACATTGATTCTTGATTCCAACTTCAGTGGCTTTGTTTCTGACCCGGGATCTGTAAGGAATTGTGGATATTTTGGGAAATTCTTGGCAGCTAGGCAGCTAATTTGGGGGAGGAGAGAGAGAGAGAGATGAATTTGTACAAAAATTGCAGCTGTTTGCATTGTTAAAACGGTGTCGTATTGGATGAAATACCTACAGAAAAAATTTAAGACTCTTATATTATTGTAAAGATATATATATATATATATATATATATATAAATTTCAAAAGTAATGTTGTTGAGTTGCTCGACAATATTGGGAAAAAATATTCAAAAGGAAAAAAATAAAAACAAAGACAAAAGCCCATGTCTCACCACATAAAAAGAAAGAAAGAAAAAAAAAAGGGAAGTAAAAGGCAAAAAAAATGCAACTAAAAGAACTAATAAAAATAAATAAACAAACTTTCAAAAGCAATGTTGTCGAGTAGCTCGACAACAATGAAAAAAAAAAAAAAGTGGAAGTCAAAAATTGCGGCTAAAAAGAAATAATAAAAAAAATTCAAAAACAAAAAAAAAGGTCAACAAAAGCTGATTTTTTAATAATGTAATGAAAATTTGTAGAACAAAAGGGTGAGATTTGGACGAAATTAGGAATAATAAAACACTTAAACTACGTCGTATTGGTTGAATGATGAATAGTAAATAGCTGATAGACACTTATATTATAGTAAGGATATATATATAAATAAAAATTTATTTATGGTTAATAGTATATATATATATATATATTGATAGATGTTATTTTTGGTATACACTATTAACCATAAATAAATTTTTAACTTTTTTTTCTTAGTCGTTCCAAGCATAGTCGAATTTAACATCATAAGTTTATTTTTGAGGGGCTTTTTGAGAGCCCAAAAGCTCTACTTTGAGGTCGAAAGCATTTTGTATTAAAAATATGGTTGTTTGGTTGTGGTCGAAGAAGTGCTTATTGACCCAAAAAAATTAATTTTAGAGAAGCTTATATGAAAAGCTTAAATAAAAAAAATTATATTTACAATTTTATCGCTAACATTTTAATAAAATGTCAAATACATCCAAATTAAACCTTACACATTAAGGCTTGGTTTGGTATTGATGTGCTTTTAAGGGAATCAATATGTTGTGCTTAAGAAAAAATCAGTTGTGAGAAGAATCAGTTAAATATTTGGTAAATTTTTATTTCAGAAATGCTTTGTAATTCAAAATCAGCATACAAAAGTGATTTATTGTTTTACATGTATATAATTACTAAAATAAATATTGATTATAATGATGTCTTTTAATACTATTATTATTATCACTAGTAATATTGTAAAATTTATCAAATATTTTTCTAAGATAATGTATTCATTATATTTATTTTCAAATAAAAAAATAATTAATATCTATTAAATTTCAAAATTTATAAAATTATAAAATAAAAGTATAGTCCATATAATAGAACATGAATTAATTTAATTAATTAGGGTTAAAATTAATATTTTAATTATAAATTATTGGAGGAGTTAAAAGTAGAATATGAAAATTTACTTTTTTTATGCTTTTCAAAATCTATTGTCATATAGTGTAGATTCTTCTATAATTAATTTTTTAAAAAAATTTAACAAACACTAAACAATAAGAAATTGAGTCTAAAATCAATCTCAAACACATCCTAATATATTTTTCGTATGTTAATATGTTAAATTACATTTTAGAAATGAAATTTAATTAGATGACACAAGAAATTAAGGTATTCATACTTTTTTTTTTGATATCTTATATGTTAATGTTGTTGACGTCTGAACCTGCACTAGTCCACGTGCCAACAGATCTCCAGTCACTCCTCTGCCAGCTCGTATGTTACCTGCACACTAGGACGACCGTTAGGCACCAAGATCTCCGGAGAAAAAGGGTCCGGCGATCGTTGGCACTCCGACGATCAAGTCAACAGCCGGTATATGAAGGATACGCGGGGGCGGGAACAGAAGAGGGGTGTGGGAGAGACAAGCAGGTAGAGGAGTGACTGGAGATCTGTTGGCACGTGGACTAGTGCAGGTTCAGACGTCAACAGATTGGCGCCGTCTGTGGAAAACGAGAAGCCTTACACGACCGAGTGCTTTTGGTAAAGCGTGTCTTCTACCCAAAGAAGCATGACGTCCGAACAGTCCACAGAAGAAGAGGTGGAGTCCCACCATACCAACCTGCGACAGGAGAGCGTTCATGACTTACAGAATGTTACCCGTCGCAGAAAGAGAAGACATCAGAAGAAACGGACGATGGAGCAGGAGAACCAGGACCTCAAGATAGACAACGCCCGGATGAAGGCCACGCTTGAACTGTTGGAGAATCAATCCCTCCAACATGGACCCAAGCGCAGCCGTGCCCGGAGGAGTCCCTCACCCACTGGTTCGCTAGACAGCCATGGTTCCCGAGAGGAACCCCCTGTTTCTGACGACCGGAACCTTCAGAATCCGGCTCCGAAGCCTCCGCAGGACGGCCACAAAGGGAGACCCTTCCCTGTACGAGAGAGCCATCATGTTCCTGCAGCTAGCGTGTTTGACAGGATGGGAGTAGGGTCTTCGATCGCGCCCTCGCACAGCAGGCGCAACGAGCATAGCGAAGCCCGTACGGAGAAGAAGAAGGACCCGAAGAATTAAGAAAAGACCGAAGACGAAAAGGAAAGGCTGGAGTGTTATGAGGACGATGACGACGAGAATCTACCTTTCACCAACTACATGAAGGCAATGGAGGTGCCGGCCAACTTCCGAATGCCTATCATGGACAAGTATAATGGGAGAGGTGATCCCACGGACCACATAAACACCTACAAGACAAAACTCCAGGGCCAATCCCCCGCAGTAAAGGGTTGGAACTTCCATACCACGCTTACGGGTGATGCGAAGAGGTGGTACAACAAGCTAAGACCCGGGAGCATCCGAAGTTGGCCACAACTCAAGAGGGAGTTCGTCAACGCCTTCATTGGCAACCGGACGATGATCGCCGACATCGCCCAACTTAATGATATCCGGCAAAAGGAGGGAGAAACCGTCAAAAGCTACTTTAAACGATTCAGCAACATCATCAACAAGATCGAAACGGTGACCAACGAGAAGGCCCTGGATGCGTTGATAACAGGGCTCCACATGCGAACCCCCTTCTGGAGAGACGTCCAAAATAGTCAGCCGAAAGTCTACAGCCAGCTGGTGGACATGATACAACGCGAAATCCAATCAGAAGAAACGATCGAGAACAGAGAAAGAGCTGAAAGGGAGAGAGGAGATCGATACAGGAGGGAGGGGCGTCGCTCCCCAGAACCTCGGTTTTCCCGCTTTCAGAGAAGGCGTTTCCCAGAACCCACCCACAGCCATTACCAGAGGTTCAATCAAACAGAGGTAGCCCCAGTCCCACGGGCACCAGTAGCGGCCCCCTTACCCACGGAGGCCCCACCCAAGTTCTGTCGTATACACAGGACCAGGGTGCATAATACGGAAGACTGCCCAGATGTAAGGGAGTTGATCAACCGCGGGAACCACGGGCCAGGCGAGAGGGATCAAGCGGCGCGAGGACGACGAGGACAGCCCACACAAGGGTGAAGGCCCCCCCCCTCAGCGCCACAATGAGGGACCTCGTCGCGAAGGAGAAAGGAACGAGGGGAATAGGGACCAACCGAGGGCCGAGAGGCCCCAAGGAGCCCCGCCTGTCTGAGAGATAAATACCATCTTTGGAGGACCGTACGTCAGAGGAAGCACGATGAACTCACGGCGTAACTATGCGAAGGCTGCCAAGGGGGAACCCCTGGAGAGTTGGCAGGTACACGGACATCGGCCTAGAATACCGCCATTCTCATTCACTGAGGATGACGAATTCGGGATTCATTACCCGCATTGCGATGCTCTAGTGGTACGTGCCATTGTCGCTAGGAACGGCCTAGGCCGGATACTGGTTGACGACGGAAGTGCCGTGAACATCCTATTCGGTAATACGTTCGACCAGATGGACGTGGATCACAAGCCAACGGCCATTGCCGAGCCGTTGTTTGGTTCTACCGGGGACAGTCTCGTCCCACGGGGAAGGATTACCCTGGTGATAGATTTCAGGGAACCGCCTTGCCACCTCCGGAAATACATGGAATTCTTAATAGTGGACACCCGCTCGGCCTACCACGGGGTTCTTGGTGGGCCCACGCTGAAGGACTTGCAGGCAGTTACGTCCATACACCACTTGGCGATGAAATTCCCGACTCCCGGAGGGGTAGCAAAGATCCGCGGTAATCAGACGGAGGCACGGGCATGCTACATGAACGTGTTACGAAAGGCTACCAAGCGCGAGGATATCACCCCAGCCACAACAACTTGAAACCCTGCCAACGGCATTTCTGTTTTGTCTTTTTCCTGCATTGTTTTGATCTCTTTAGAGACTTTTCCCTTTTGTCGGACGCCGGGAAGCTAGGCGCCGTTCAATAAATATTCGTCTTTTATGCAACCAACGCATTCCCTAAACGGAGAGCAACAACACGGCAGCGAGGGAGTGTGGTTCGCGGCCAACTCCACTAACTCGCTGGGTAAATATTTTACGCGTAAGAAAGCAATTACGAAGTACACGGCAGCGAGGGAGTATGGTTTGCGGCCAACTCCATTAACTCGCTGGGTAAATATTTTACGCGTAAGAAAGCAATTACAAAGTACTCAGCAGCGAGGGAGTGTGGTTCGCGGCCAACTCCATTAACTCGCTGGGTAAACATTTTACGCGTAAGAAAGCAAGTACGAAAACACGGCAGCGAGGGAGTGTGGTTCGCGGCCAACTCCATTAACTCGCTGGGTAAACATTTTACGCGTGAGAAAGCAAGTACGAAAATACGACAGCGGAGGAGTGTGGTTCGCGGCCAACTCCATTAACTCGCTGGGTAAATATTTTACGCGTAAGCAAGCAATTACAAAGCATCCGACAGCGAGGGAGTGTGGTTCGCGGCCAGCTCTGTCAACTCGCTGGGTAAACATTTTACGCGTATGTATGCAACTATGGTCCATTTGATAACGAGAAAAATTGATCGTGACTCGCGAGCCACCCCGCGCTACTAGAGACGCTATTTGTGACCTTGGATCTGTGCCCATAATTCCGTAAGAAGCACTAAACGCCGACGAGACCCGTAGCAAACATGCAATTCAGGGGCATGATAAGGACACGCACACGCGAACATGAAAATAACTCGGCATCCTATTTATTTCATACGATACACAATACAAGAGAAGGTATAACTACAATATGTTCTGAAAACCCCGCTGCCTCTCCGGGTCAGCACATAAATGGATCTGCTAAACCTATCCCCCGATCCCTGCTGGTCCTGCCCAGGTTGGGGAACCTGATTTCACCATAATAGGAAGTCTCCCAAGCCATGTATGAGTTAATTTGATGGCTTATTAGGTCACTACTCAAAAAATGCTGTTGATGCCTTTTTTTTGGCAGCGGGAGACCTCTCCCCTGGTCCCGTCAGCCGTTCAGAGGAAGGTCGGGCTAAGGCTGCTAAGCCTAAACCCCCACCCCGGACGTTTGGTCCCCTGAACGTTGATTGGCATATCCTTTGGTCCTCTGAACGTTGATTCTTAGATTAACGGGCATTTTGGATGCCAGCCCTCCAGCCGTGTCACCATCACCCGTTTTCTATCTCTGTCTCGATCACACGATAATGACAGGTTGTGTGCAGCAGTTCCACGATAGGAGAGTCTGATTGGGCTCACATTCTATTTATATAGGACTACGTTGGGAAAAAGTGTAAATGCAATGAATAAATACGGTTATAACAAGGAACCTGGAATGACGCACGGACGTTCTACCTCCCCAAGGCATTGAAGACACCAACTCTCTGGGTTCCACCAGATATCTGCGTCATCAATAATGGGGGAATGATTCCCAAAATCTACAGAATCTTCCCCCCCACGCGCACAGAATCGAATCGTCGGACAAACAAAAGCTCGAATCCAATTCTGTTTTTCAATTAATTCAGGCATAGAAACTTAAAGAATACAAAATATAAGTGCCCTGCCGCCTCTTTAAGGGTCAGCACATTGCGGGCCTCCCTCCGTTGGAGGAGATATCTGATCGCCTACGGTACCAGGCTCGGCATCAGGGACCTGAGCCTCGGCAGTGCCCTGTCGAAGGAAGGAGAGGTCCCATTCTGGGTGAACCTCCATGATGCTCTCCACCAATTGCTCGCCTCCAGCTGTCATCAAACGCTGGGCAAGGTCCTGATACTCAGGCGTCTCCACAAACGCATCCTGGTAAGCCTCCACCGCCTTGCCCTGGCAACCGCGCATTCGGCCCGGACCCTATCCAGTTCCAGCCTCGTATCCGCTAACAACTTGTCCTCCTCCGCGACGAGGGTCTCCATCCTATTAGTCGCATGGGCAAGGGATTCCTCGGCGGCAAGTACCCGATCCTCTGCCAACTTTTGGGCCTCTTCAGCACGCTTCTGCGCCTCTTCGGCACTCTTCCGAAGCTCCTCGGCTCTCTTTTGAGAGGCCTCGGTAGCCCGCTTTTGCTCCTGGGCGTCCTTCAGGCACTCTTTCGAGGCTTTCAATTCGATCTCATATTTCTCCTTGATGGCCGCCTCCCTACCTACAGAGGCGTCGAGCTTGAATCGAAGTCTCCCTCTTTCGGACTCCAACTGCGCCTTCTCGAGCTGAAAAGCTTTCAGCTCCTCGGACAGCTTGGCAGACTTGGCCCCCTCCTCGTGGCGCTGGCCGTCATAACTTTTCACAATACTGAACAGCTCTTTACTCAGCACCAGGCCCCGTATCAGGTTCATCTCCGCCATCTTCAGCCGCTCCCGTACGGTGGCCCCCTCGGCAGTCTTCTCCCATTTCTGGGTCCAGTACTTGTGCACGCTGGCCGCTATCATCGCTGGATCGGCCGGGAGCATCTCCAGAACGGAAGTCTCCAGCTCCTCCTGGCATTGGGTTGTCCAGACTGGGCTCCCTTGGTCGGGCGAGGGGCCAGTTTTCTTTAAACCCTCGGTTCGCCCCGACTTACGGACATCTCCCATAAATCCCCCTTCAGAGGCGGGGGCCTTCCTCTTTCGCACGGGAGCATCACCCACATCCTCGGCAATGCCTTTTCCTTTGTCCTTGGCTGGGATGCGGCCAGGAGACGGGTCAGTTGCCGAGGGAGAAGGGGGAGGAGGAGGAACGAACTGATTGGGGGCGGGCTCTGGTAGCACAGTGGTTGGTATACCCTGCGATGGCCCGGGTGCCTCCCGGGCAGGCACTTGTGCGGAGGACCCCTCGCCGCTGGCAGGGCGGGCAAGGTGAAGTGTGGGCACGCTTCTGAACCTAAAAGTTGTTAAGAACATGCGTTGGAAAACGGAGCGCCCGGATCATTCCACGCCAGAGTATCAGAACACCGAAGCAAGTGAGACTTACACATTAGTCCACAGCTGGCCAAAAGCTTATCGTCTCTCAAGAGATTCCCAAGGCTCCGGAACTCGCTACTGAGGGATCGAACCTTATCCCACTTCAACCTCAGCTCTCCTTGGCTTCTCTTCGGGATCAGTGGTTTCCCGCAATCTGCAACAAGAAATAAATGCATCAAGTCAGGAATCATAATCAGAATTTCATATGACTGTGGGGGGTTATACCAAGATCCCCAAAGTGTCGAGGGATGGACACGTGCAGAAGAGGGTCCTCGGGCGTAAATTCCCAATCTCCGCCAACGAAGATGAACCTCTCTTTCCAGTTGTGCACCTTGTTGGGACTGTCAGTGGCCGTCCTCCATTTCTGACCCGGCCGGAAAGATATATTATACCAGCCGGCGGACTGACAGGGTCGATGTATGGACTCAAACTCCCTGGGAAACAAGTCTCCTCCAGCCTTGGCAACGCTCCACAAAATATAGGAGGCTACCATCTGCCCCCAGCCATTTGGTGTTATTTGACAGGGAGCCAGATTCCAGTCCCTCAACACTTGGCGAAAGAAAGGGTGCATGAGTAGGTGAAGGCCTTGCTGCATAGCAGGCTCGTAAACCGCCACATACCCTTCGGGCGGATGGTCGGCACGCTCTTCTAGGCTAGGGGCTCGGAGCGTCACGGACGAAGGAATATCGTAGGACAACCGTATGTCCTCCAACTCAGCCTCCGTGATCCTCGACTGAGCCATAGACGCTTCGGTTGCCGACCGTTTCAACTCCTCGTCCAGAGCCCTCGCAGCCAGAGCATCCTTCTTGTCCAGCGATCTCCTCATTTCAGGCACCCCGGCGCCCGACTTCTCCTTCACCACTACCTCTCCCGCCGGCACGGGAGGACTGAGCTCTCTCTCACTCGTCGACGGAGCCGACGGATTTGCAGCCAGGGGCTCCGGATTCACCCCTCATGCGGCTCCAGGAGAAGAAGACGACGTGGAGGCCGACAAAGAAACACTCCCAATGATACTAGGGTTTGTGGGAGCGTCGGACGGATTCTGTGAGTCGTCGCCTTCAGAGGACATTTGGCCGTACCCAAGTAATGAAATCGTATTGTGGCTACGAAAATAAACAATTCATACAAGTTTCTACCGCTGTCTGAACGCTTACCTCGACTTTACGGCTCAAATGGCACACCAGCATCAAGCGTCCTGGCTATCGGCAGGAAAGCTACAGTAAACACGGCGGTAGGAGGAAGGTGTAACTCTGGGGTGGAGGCCTGGCTTTATATAGGCGCATTCACTCATCCACCGTGCTGATCCCAAGCGTTCAATCAGGGCATACGGACTGTCGACGCGTGTCTTCAATGGTATAGCAGGCGGGAAAACGAAACCTACGCATTTAATGATTCGGGGGCGCACGCGCTCCACGCGCGCCCCTTTCACGCGACCGCATTTAATGCACGCACTCCCTCACTCATGATTACCTGACCAGAGAGTGACAGACATGATAGACAAAATCACGCCATCAGAAAGCACGTCAGCATTGGCCTGTCCCCTTTAAGCCCTCACCCGTCATAAATGTTCGGCCTCGGACTTGGGGGACTATACTGAGTAGGACGAATTATTACTCCCTACCGAACCACCTTAAGAACACATTTTCCGCGAGACACATTCCTGCGAGGCACGACCTCATTCTGTTTATCCTCAAAAGTACCACGCATGTCATAAATAATAGGCTTGGACTTGGGGGACTATTGTTACCGCACGATTACGATATGGCCGCCACGTCAGCCAAAGCCCCATCTAAGCCCAGTAAGGGCCCAGTTCGCATTCTGTCAAGAACTCTATTTGGACCCTGCTGGGGGCCCGTAACGCGCTTGGGCCTTCGGCGGCTAGGAATCCGCAAGTTACATAAAGGGTTTCGGCGCCCTCATGCGAACCATAGGGCCTCGTCAGGCCTCGCATCATTCGTAACCAGGGTACGACTCGATATGCCAGGCAGCCAAAGAAGTAATTAAAGGAAGATCGCGTTGATTTGGTGCATGGATTCTCACAAGGAAACCGGATCGCAATCTCTCAAAATCATGCAACGTGATAAGCTCAAAAAAGGAAGATAATCTCGGATATCTTTATCACATAAGGAAGGAGGATCTGATTGAGTATCAAATTAATTTGTCTCCTAAATCAATTAGATCTCTCGCACTATAAAAACAACGCCTCCGATTGTTCCAAGGTACGACTTTTTACGCTTACGAATCCCACCCTAAACTCTGCTCAAATCTCTGCCTGCTTGTCTCTCCCACACCCCTCTTTTGTTTCCGCCCCCGCGTATCCTTCATATACCAGCTGTTGACTTGATCGTCGGAGTGCCAACGATCGCCGGACCCTTTTTCTCCGAAGATCTTGGTGTCTAACGGTCGTCCTAGTGTGCAGGTAACATACGAGATGGCAGAGGAGTGACTGGAGATCTGTTGGCACGTGGACTAGTGCAGGTTCAGAGGTCAACAAATGTGTCATGTGTTAATGTATTTTATAATATAAATTTTAAATAATACGATTTATACTAATAGAATTGTGCCATAATAATTTAATTAAAATATTTAACATTAGATATTTTATAAGATATAAAACAATTAAATATTACTTATAAAAAAATAATAGATATGTAATAAATGAAAAATGAGAATTCATAAATCAAAAGTATTTTTTTATTTATGTTTCCAAACAGTCAAATCAATTTATATTTATAATATTTTTTAATTGACCTTTAAACAATCGACGGTATTTTAGTAACGATTATTATAAAAATAATTTTACTAATAAAAATCGTACACATAACAATCGTGTCAAATATACTTAAAAGATGTCATAAATCACTACATCAAGTAAGGAAAATTAATGTGTGTCAAATAATAATCAAACTAGGATTGAAAAGGGATGCAAATGACACCTTGACCAACAATATCACAACACATTTTACACACTTGTGATAGTGGAAAAAATTCATTAATGTTGTGTCACAATTTGATATGGTACAAGTATTCAACACAATTTTTGGCCAAGTCAATATCAAAATATTTGGTTGATTTTGATTGTTAAAAAATGTTGCCACTTGTTGAGCACATCTAATCTACAAAAAGAAGAAAAGCTATATTATTTTTATCTTTAAATGGGACCAAAAATTGGGTGTAATTAAATGATTGGTCTGTTTCTTAGACTTTATTTCTTAGTCAAACTTTATTAGTTTGGTTGTTGCTAATTAATTATGGTATGAAAATCCACTTTGTATTGAAATGAAACCACTATGATGCATTCTTTAGCATATTATCTTGGTTAATGGAGTTTAAACTAATTCTAATTGTCTTTTGTAGTATTATTAAGTGAGTAAGAACAAATTTTTTTGAACAAGTCAAGGTTATATAATTAACTTATGATGGTTATATTGATACCACATTATTTCAGAAATATTCTATATTTTAATTGCATTAAAGATTACTAACATTTATTCGTTATCGCATATTTATTTCTAATTTTTAATCATCACATTCTTATTTTTAATCTTTCATTAATTAGTAAATCATGTCCCAAATGACAATTTTCATCCAAAGAGCACTTTAAAATGAAAGATAAATATTTAGTCACTATTTTTTTTTTTAAGTAAAAAATACAATGGGCAAAAAAGTCTTTTTAATCTCTTTTAATGGATTTTTTTACAAAAATTGTTATGAGGAACAAAGTATACTAATTAATTGAATGTTTAAGATAAAAATACGATAAAAAAAGTTAGAGATATAAGTGTGACAATGAGTAAAAGTTATGGACCTTTTATATAATTAAAATATAGTGCACTTGTAAAAAAATGTAGTATCAATATATTTAATCTTAATTTATATCTTTTAAAAACAAATTTGAATTCAATTTGTTTAAAGCCCACTAAAATTAACTCGAATAATTGGCAAGAAAAAAATTTAAGTCGATATTTGCTCTTTCTTTACCATCAACTAAATTTGATCAAATTAAATCTCATCCAAAATTGATTTGTGTATAGAAGTATAAATTCGATCTTGATGGACGAGCACAATTAAATTTTTAGGACTTGACACGCCAGAAAAATGCGAGTTCTAACGCAATGCACAGAACCCAAGCAATTCTTTGAATTTTGCATTGAGCCCAAACCTCTATACATTTGGCTCGGAGTCTTACCACGTCTTTCAGTTTTTTCAAATTAATAAGACACGCGTTGTAAAGAATTAACGTGTACATATATATCGAAAATTGAATATGTAATTCTTTTAAGTCGGATCAACTTTGTACTTAGATAAAATTTGTGATAGAAATTTATTTTGATAAATACCGTAAAATCTGGTTATCTGATTAGCTAGAGGTACAATCTTCAATATTACAGTTGTCTAATTGTCCAACCTTCAATGATAATCCACACAGCAAAAACAGATTTAGATTTCCACGATCAAGAACATATGAAAATAGAATTTTGGGAGTAATTGTATTGGGTTATGTTTCTTGCTTGTATTAGCAAGTAATGATGACCGATTAACTAAATTTATTGTGGCATTTGTATTTATAGAAGGTGCTAACTCTAACCTTAGTTCTAGTCCTACTAGAATTTTATTAGTCCACAATTGACGGACCTAATCTGGTCCAATAAGTAATTAAGTCCGATCCAACTAATTAGACATTGGACATTAATTTTTACAAATGCCACATGTTAAGTCTTTTCGAGTCTAAATAATTTGACCTTCGTTTTTGTACCAACGTAGCATAGATTAACGATTCAAAAATGCAGCTTACGGCTATTTTGCTTGATTTCGTGACATAACACTGTCGATCAATTGTTGAAATAAAGACATGAAATGACATTTTGTGAGAACCCGAATTTTTAAGCTCACTTTTTTATGGAATATTTGACTGTTGATAACATTATAAGACAAATAAATTAGAAATTGTCTTTAAAGATCAAAAAACTTTAACACATATTTGGTAGAGTTTAAATAAACTTTTTTTTTTACTCTCATTTTCAACCATATATTACTTGGACCTATAATTTTTATCAACTTCTCAACCACATATTTCATTATTTTTTATCAAAATCTCTTTAAAAAATTACTTTTAAACTCCATCAACTAGGCACTTAATTACTAATTTCTTTGAATATGAGATGTTAATTATTTTTACGGAAAACTTGACCAGAGCCAAACATTTAGTAAAAAGAAAAAAAAAATTGAAAAATACCTCATTTTCATTATTTGTTTTAAAAAATACTGCATTTTCATTAAAATCAATATTTTATAATTCAATAAAAAAAATACATTATTTTCATTTAAAATCCATATTTCAATTTTTCATTATCTAAAATTATATTAATTTTTTTTTTTAAAAATCAATAGTTATGTTTTTCATTATCTAAAATTATATTATTTTTATCTAAAAATATATTATTATTATTATTATCTAAAAATATCATATTTGTATACTATTTCAAATATAATAGTAATTATAATTATATTTTACAATTTATTTTATTTGATAATTGTTTTAAAAATATATATTTTTCATTTTTTCATTCGAAAAATAATATTTTTATATGAGTAATATATATGTTATTTCATCATTTTTATTAAAATCAATACTTTAAAATTTATCTCATTTTATAATTTAAAATCGATATTTCAATTTTTCATTTTATTTTATTAATTAAAATCAATATTTCAATTTTTCATTGAAAAAAGTAATATATATGTTACCATATGTTACTTCCTCATTTTTCATTAAAATCAATATTTTACAATTTCTCTCTTTTTATAATTTTTTTAAAAACTTTATATATTCATTTAAAATCAATTTTTCAATTTTTTAATTGAAAACAACATTGGTAACATATATGTTATTTACTCATTTGATTAAAATCAATATTTTACACTTTATGTCATTTTATTAATTTTTTAAAAAATACATTATTTTTAAATTTAAAATTAATATTTTAATTTTTCATTTAAAAGCAATATTTTTACACTGGTAACATATATTTTACTTCCTCATTTGCGATAAAATCAATATTTTATAATTATTTTAAAAATACGTTATTTTTCTTTTAAATCAATCTTACAATTTTTCATTTGAAAACAATATTTTTACATGGGTAACATATGTGTTACTTTATCTTACTTCCCCATTTTCATTAAAATCAATATTTGATAATTCATCTCTTTTTATAATTATTTAAAAAAAATACATTATTTTCATTTAAAATCAATGCTTTAATTTTTCATTTGAAAGCAATATTTTTACATAAGTAACATATGTGTTACTCTATATTACTCTCTTATTTTCATTAAAATCAATATTCGATAATTTATCTTATTTTGTAAGTCTTTAAAAATTAAAATCAATAATTTAATTTTTTTCATTTGAAATAACATTTTTATACAAATTATATATTAGTTACCATTACCAATTACATTCCACCACTACCACTCGCATTATTCCATCATCACCACCACCACAATCGGATTCAGATCTACTACTACCATCAACAACCAAATCACCACCACCAAAACTGGGTAACACATGTGCTACTTGTATTGTAACACGTGTTACCACCACCACTACCACCACTAATTTAAATTCCGGTAATACACACGTTACCCTGATTTAAATCACGTGTTATCCTAATTTAAATTAGAGTAATACACGTGTTACCATCACCATCTTTCTCCACCACCGCACAGCTCGAGCACCACCAATACCAACACTGCTCCACCACTACCACTAATATAAATTATGGTAGCACATGTGTTGTCCTAATTTAAATTAGGTAACACGTGTGTTACTATTACCAACACTGCTTTACCACTACCACGACCACTAAGGTACACATGGTACACTTCATATTTTTTCCACTTCGAAATTTTATATAGTAACACATATGATACCATATATAGTAACACACATATTATTAAAGAAAAGAAATATAATTCATGTCTTTTTAATATAAATAAAATGTATTACTCAATATAACATGCACCGAAAAATATATAGTAACACATGCGTACCATCACTAACATTGTTCCACCACCACCACCACCAAGGTACACTTGGTGTGTTACTCAATTCAAAACTTTATATTGTAACATATATTATAACACATTAAGTAACGCATATGTTACTAAAGAGGAATAACTATGTTTCATGCATTTTTAATACGTAGTAACATGTGTATATTAAACTTTATAGACCACATATAACATAACATGTTATCGAAGGCAATAAATTACCTTAACATGCTCATTATATTAAAAAATTAACAAGCACGAAGCAAGTAACGATAACAAGTTAGACACACTAAGGTACACATGATATGTTACTCACTTCGAAACTTTAGTAATATATATAATAACATATACAGTAACACATATGTTACTAAAGAGAAAGAACTATAATTCATGCCTTTTTAATACATAGTAACATATGTGTTACTCAATTCTACATGCGCTGTAAAACATATAGTAACACATATAGTAACACACATGTTACTAAAAATGAATAATCATGATAATACACACTAACATATGTTTATTAAATTTTATATAACACATGTAACATATCATGTTACCGAATGCAATAAACTACTTTAATATTGCAATTATTAAAAAAAAAAAAAAAAACAACAACAACAACACCAACAGTAACAAAGTGTAAACAGCAATACAAGTTAGACAAACTAAAGTACACATGGTATGTAATTCAAACTAAGAAACCATCCTCTTTTCATGAGTATTAATCAATTTTTCTCTCTTAGCAAAAACAATTCTCTCTTCATTTACTTTCATCATTTTGGAACTTTCAAAGTAATATTTTGGAGGAATAACTTAAATGAGTACACAAAAACTAACTAATTCTTAAAATGCTGCTATCAGCTTAGTATGAACATAAAGTGTGCAAGAATCATGTTTTCTCATAATGCATAAATATGAAACACAAACAAAGATTCTCTCTAATACAAAAAATATAATATAACTAAGTCATAAGTAACAAATCATGTAGCCATATATTTTCCATGTTGAAAACTACATTTTTGCAGTCTGATAAAATGCCAACAGACTATGTAGTGGAGGACCTATGAAGGGACAAGTGGGTGCAATTGCACCCAGTGGACCTTGCGTTGTCCCCAATTGGGCTGGACCGCTGCAAATTGAAAAAAAAAAAATCTATTTTTTTGGTCTTTATTTATCAAATTTTCAGTCTACAATTAGACCTATTTTTACACGCAACATATCAGATCTGTTATCTAATATCTGCACTTCCCAAATCCCAATTTCCATTTTCTTCAATTCTTAAATCAAACATTGAAACCCTTCACGACTTCACCCTTGACTCCATGCCACGTCGCCACCATGGGACCACTGACCAGTTGATCACTATTGTCCACTAGACCACCACTCCAATCGGCAATCCCTAAACTCCAAAGTCGAACAGCATTACAGAAGATAAGCAAAAGTAATCTTTTTTTAAATTTGTATTAAGTGGGTGTTTCTTAGATATCCAAATTGGACTTTGATTCTTTGAATGACACTCTTCTCACTTTCTAGTTTCTACATTCTTGGGCTAATGCCTAATGGGCTTCTACTATATGCACTGTTTTAAAAAAACTCGTCTAAGCTTGAAGCTTGGCCACACCTAACCATGCTTTACACTTTTTAGAACATTGACTATATGTATATAAATTAATTTTTGCTGCATATAAAATATCAAGAATCAGATTATTATATTACTCTTGTGATGTTCAATTGTTCAAAAATGGAAAAACACAACACAAACACAAAAATTTGGTGAAAAAAATTATTTAAGTAATTAACTTACAATAAATTTGGATTGTAATTTGTAAAATCAATCCTCTATAGTCTAGAGGCCATTCCAAAAATGAGAAGATTTTTGCATATTCAAAATGGTATTAACTATTAAATTTAATTAGCATTGAGGAATGCAAATAAATTTGTTTGATTTGTAGGAAGAAATTTGTTCAATATTTTAACTGAGAAGATTGAAATTTGTTTGATTTGTAGGAAGAAATTGAGAGATATTTTAAGTTAATGATCGATTTTCGGATAAGTAGTGAGTTACTTCTTTATTTAGCATGACAAAGACAAATTAATTTGTCTTGCTAAGTATTTTCCTGAAGATTTTTAAAAAATAGAGCTCATGGTACTTGACGATTAGCTTCAAACTTATATTGTTGATATGCACTCTAGCAAAGAGTTTGACAAGTTACTGGGACTTTGTGAACTTGCAAAGAAGTTGGTTGTGATGGAAAAAAAAAAGTGTACTCGTTAGTTTACCTGCTTATGACTTTGGCATTAACTCTTCTAGTGCTACTACCACAGTTGAAATAATATTTTCTACTATGAACATTGTGAAGAATCGACTGCATAATCAGATTGGAGATGAATGGATGAATGATAGCTTAATTGTGTATGTTGAAAAAGATGTATTTAATAGAATTGACAATGAAACCATTATATGGCGTTATCAAAGTATGAAAATCCATAGGAAACAATTTACATTTTTAATATTGTCTTTATTGTCTTATTTGAAAATATTTTTCCCAAGATTCTATCTACCACCTATTGAACCAAAATACTAGGTCCGCCCCTAAGACCATGCCAGCAGGTAATATGACATGTTTTTGAACTCCCACCATTTTGTCATTTTGTCATTTGGGGCAAAGCACTTCCAGGTCTAGCAATTGCAATTTATTATATATATTAGAAATGAAAGCAACCCAAGCTCCCAAGCTCCTCAGGCATCTTCATATATATTAGTTTACAAATGTATGGCTATTTAGTAAATGTTCAACATGTAACAATGAAACAACAAGAATTTTTTATGTAGGAACATGGTGCACATGAGGAGCATTAAAGGTAAATATAATTTAAATAATATCCTTTTATAACTACTTAAGCTTTTAAAAGTAATTCAAAATGACATCAAAGCCGAGAAAAGTCCTTCACTCAAGTTTTTATCCACCAGCGATGACTTAGTGATGGCAACAGGGTGGAACCGACTTGGCCCTCCTCGTCCCTACCCCGGCCCCGGCCCGATCCGATCCCTACTTAAAGATGGGCAGAGAACTCTCCTCTGTTGACCTATGGTTAACTTTAAACCTTAATGTTTTGATTATAACAAACAAATTGGTTATGTTTTCTAACATTCTATTTTCAAGAAAAATTCAAAGCGCTACATATCGAACTCTCATGCAATGACAAGTTCAAAGTCAAAATCAATACAAGAGTTCAAGCATCTCAAGATCCGCCGAAATTCAATATTCAAAGATCAAGATTGAAGAATAGATTTTTAGATAAAATTGTAAAGGTATTAACTCTTTAATTCTTAGCAATTAAATGAACGAAAGCTCAAAAATATTTTTTATCACTTGTATAAAAATAGTTTGATCAAAGCCAAAAATCAGATTTTCAAAATTGTGGAAACGGACAATCCGTTTGGTAAACCGGTTGAACCGGTCGACCGTTTGAACGTCTTTTTTTCAAAAAGTGTCCGTTCTGATTTTTTACAGTTCAACGGCTAGTTCTGACCAATCTGACTGGTCAACCGTTTGGTCATCCGTTTGGTCAAAAAGTGACGAAAATTCATCTCTATAAATACCACTTCATTTATTATCATTCAACAACACTAATAAGAGTATTTATAGAGAGAATCATATTGAAAAACTTTATTCAAAGCTTCATTGTATTTATATCTTCAATATCTCTATTTGAAAAACTTTGTTTGATTAAATCAAACTTTTGGTTCATCTTTCTCAACAAAGTTTTCTTCTAACACTTGAGCTTTCCTCATCCATTGCTATTCATTAAAGTGTTAGTCTCTCTTAGAACTAAACTTGTATCTATCATTCATCTAAAGAGAAATACTCAAATCAATCTCTTTATATATTTGGGTCATATTGAGGTCCCTTGAAAAGCTCAATATTGTATAAGGATCGGTGCTCCTTATTTGTAAGTCACCGGATACATTGTAAGGGTTTGAATTGCACCATAAGTCAATCAAAATAGTGGAAAGGTCGTGCTCGTGTTGGAGAGCTTGGTAACGGGGGACGTAGATCATTGGTTGGATCGAACCTTCATAAAAATCGTTTGCACTCTCTCTTCTCTTTTATTTACTTATATTGTGCTTATATTTTTGTAAATCAATTTTTATTTCTTAAATATCATTTTTGAGAATATTTTTCGAAAAAGTTTGAGAAAACTAATTCACCCCCCTCTTGGTTAGTTATTCTTGGGCTATCAATTGGTATCAGAGCAAGGTGCTCATTTTTTTGAAGATTACACAATCTTGTGTAATGGCTAACCAAAATTTTCAAAACCTTGAGGGTCACTCTACAAATCGTCATCCCTTCTTTAATGGCTCCCACTACAATTATTGGAAAACTAGAATGATGATTTATATTCAATCAATTGATTATAACATTTGGGAAGTCATCGAGTTTGGTCCATATGTGCCTACTAAAATTATCAAAGTTGATGATAAACCGGACCAAACTATTCCTAAGCCTAGAGAAGAATATGATGAAGAGGATAAAAAAAAAATTGTCTTTGAATGCTAAAGCCAAAAATTTATTTTATTGTGCTTTAGACAAAAATGAGTTTAATCGTATTAGCACATGTGATTCCGCATATGATATTTGGCATGCATTAAAGATAACTCACTTAGGTACCAACAAGGTTAAAGAAACCAAAATAAATCTTTTGACAAAAGATTTCGAAATTTTTTTTATGAAACAAGATGAACCTATTGTTGATATGATTACTCGTTTCACCAATATTATTAATGGTCTTAAGGGCTTTGATCGAAAGTTTACTAACGGTGAACTTGTGAGCAAAATGCTTAGGTCTTTATTGGAAGATTGGAACTTCTTGAGGATGTTGATAGAGAATACAAAAGATATCAACACTTATCCATTGGATGAGCTATATGGAACATTGATGACGTATGAGCTCAACAATGCCGAAACAAAGGAGAAAACAAGGAGAAGCAAAGAAGAGATGAAGGAGCTTCCCAAGAAGCAAATTGCTTTGAAATCAACAAATGATGAAGGATCATCCAACACAAACATGAGTGATGAAGAACTTGATGACTTAGTTCTTCTTGTCAAGAAATGGAAAGGATTTCGAAACAATAGGCGATTTCAAAAGAAAGAAGATAAAAGTGAAGAAAAGAACAAAAAGATTATATACTATGATTGTGACAAACCCCGTTACAAGAGGACCGATTGCCCAAACAAGAAGAAGTTCATCAAAAAGAAAGCACTTCAAGCTACATAGGATGATAGTGATGAAGATGATCAAGAAGAAAATGAAATTCAAGAAGAAATCACTAATATGTGCTTCATGGCTATTGAGGATGAGGTAAGTACAAATAACAATGACTCTTACATTGACTTATCTACCTCTTATGATGAAATTCTTGAAGAATTTGAGAAACTTATGTCAAAATACTCTATTCTTAACAATAAGCACTCTTTGTTGAAAAATGTAGTCAAGAAGTTTTTTATTGCTCAAAAGAACTTTGAAAAAGAGAAAGATGATCATAAGTCCTTAATTAAAGAAAATATTTTATTGAAAGAAAAAGTGGTTGATTTAACAAGCATTGTTCACAAATTTACCCAAGGAAAGAAAAATTTTGAATTAATGCTTGGTGAGTAAAAATGTGTGTTTAACAAAAGAGGAATTGGATATAAACCTCTCTTGAAACAAAAATCTCTTGAAACCATTTTTGTAAAATCATCCAATTTTTCTCAACAAAACATCACATGTAGTTTTTGCAAGAAAGATGGTCATGTTGCTTATAATTGTTTAACTAAAAAGAAACTATATTTTGAAAGGAAACACAAGTGGATAAAAGAATCCACAAGCACTAACTATCAAGAACCCAAACTTATGTGGGTACCAAAAATCAAAAATTAAAATTATTTTTGTAGGTACCACAAAAAGTCAAGAGCAATTGGTTCTTGGATAGTGGTTGTTTGAAACACATGACGGGGGATCGGTCATTACTATCAAATTTCAAAAGAAAAGATGGAGGTCATGTGACTTTTGGAGACAATGCCAAAGGAAAAATCATAGGCATTGGAAATATTGGTAATCGTTCTTCTCCCTCCATTGAAAATGTTTTATTAGTTGATAACATCAAACATAACTTACTTAGTATAAGTCAATTGTGTGATAAAGGTTATCTCATTAAATTTGATTCTTCAAATTGCCTCATTAAGGATGCTATATCTAAAGAGGTATTGTTCATGGGGAGCCGAAGTAAAGATGTTTACATCATATCTATTGAATTTGAACTTGAAAAGGAAATAAAATGTCTTTCAAGTATAAAGGATGATTCTTGGTTATGGCATAGGAGATTAGGTCATGTTAGCATGGACTTACTTTCAAAAATCTCCAAAAATAACTTTGTAAAAGGATTGCCAAATATAAAGTTTGAAAAAGATAAAATTTATGATGCTTGTCAATTTGGAAAACAAGTAAAGAGTTCTTTCAAACTTAAACAACACTCTTCTACTTCAAGACATTTACAACTTCTCTACATGGACTTATTTGGACCTTCTAGAACCGCTAGTTTAAGTAGAAAACATTATGCATTTGTTATTGTTGATGATTTTTCAAGATTTACTTGGTTCATTTTCTTGAATTTAAAAGATGAAGCCTTAAATACATTTAAACATTTTTGCAAAAGAGTCCAAAATGAAAAAGGATACACCATTACCACAATTAGGAGTGATCATAGTGGAGAATTTGAAAATATAGTATTTGATGAGTTTTGCAAATCCAATGGATATGAACATAATTTCTCGGCTCCTAAAACTCCTCAACAAAATAGTGTAGTAGAAAGGAAGAATCGAACATTGCAAGAAATGGCTCGGACCATGTTGAATGAAAATAATTTACCAAAATACTTTTGGGCCGAAGCCGTAAACACTTCATGCTATATCTTAAATAGTGTTTTGTTGAGTCGAAAGAAAACCAAAACTCCTTATGAGCTTTGGAAAAATAGAATTCCTAATATCGGATATTTTAAAGTTTTTGGTTGCAAGTGCTTTATATTAAACACAAAAGAAAATTTGGAAAAATTTGATCCAAAATCCGATATTGAAATTTTTCTTGGATATTCATCTACTAGCAAAGCTTTTAGAGTTTTTAACAAAAGAACTTTAGTAGTTGAAGAATCTATGCATGTTGTTTTTGATGAAACTAACTCCATTGAGCAAGGAAAAGTCATTGATGATGAAGATTTGGAAATCCCATTTGAGCAACTAAGTGTTCAAAAATCAAGACAAAGGGAATCCAAATAACCTTGAAATACAACATGAGGAGGAAACGATTATGCAACAAAATGAAGAAGAACCTCATGAAGATCTCAACACTTCATCATTACCAAAAGAATGGAGGTTTGTCCCACTCTCACCCAAAAGATCTCATCATTGGTGATCCATCAAAAGAGGTAAGTACAAGAAATTCTTCTAGAAACTTTCATAACAATTGTGCATTTCTTTCACAAATCGAGCCAAAGAATTTTAAAGAAGCCGAGTTTGATGAATTTTGGATTCTAACTATGCAAGATGAACTAAATCAATTTGAAAGAAATCATGTTTGGGATTTAGTTGCTAGACCAAATTCACAAACCGTAATTGGCACAAAAATAGGTTTTTCGAAATAAACGAGATAAAAATGGTATAATTGTGCGTAACAAAGCTAGATTAGTGGCTCAAGGTTACAATCAAGAAGAAGGTATTGATTTCAAAGAAACTTTTGCCCTGGTTGCTAGATTAGAGTCAATTCGTATGCTTCTTGCTTTTGCTTGTCATAAGAATTTTACTATATTTCAAATGGATGTCAAAAGTACATTTTTGAATGGAGTCATTCAAGAATAAGTTTTTGTTGAGCAACCACCCGGTTTTAAAAATCATAAGTATCCGGACAAAGTTTTCAAACTTAGAAAAGTCCTTTATGGTTTAAAAAAAGCTCCTAGAAAATGGTATGAGAGATTAAGTAAATTTCTCTTATCAAATGGCTTTTTAATGGGTAAAGCGGATACAACATTATTTATAAAAACTAAAAAGAATGATATGATAGTTGTTCAAATTTATGTTGACGATATCATTTTTTGTGCTACTAACATTTTCCTATGTGAAGAATTTTCTAAGTGCATGAGTAGGAAATTTGAGATGAGCATGATGGGTGAACTCAAGTTCTTTCTTGGTCTTCAAATCAAACAAACTAATGATGGAATATTCATTAGTCAAACCAAGTATATCTTGGATATGCTCAAAAAGTTTGAAATGGAAGAATTGAAGCCTATGAACACTCCAATGAGCTCATCAATCAAACTAGATAAAGATGAGCATGGTACTCCGTTGATACAACAAAATATCGAGGTATGATCGGATCTCTTCTTTATTTAACCGCTAGTAGACCCGATATTATGTTTAGTGTATGCTTATGTGCTAGATATCAATCTAATCCTAAGAATTCCCATCTTAGTGCCGTAAAACGCATTTTTTGTTATCTTAGTTGAACTAGATCTTTAGGTCTTTGGTATCCCAAAGAAACTCATTTTGATTTACTTAGCTACTCCAATGCCGATTGGGCCGGTTACACAATTGATCGTAAAAGTACTAGTGGAACGTGCCATTTTCTAGGCTTTGCTTTAGTTTCATGGTTTAGTAAGAAACAAAATTCCGTTGTCTTGTCAACCGCCGAAGCCGAGTATATCTCCGCCGCTAGTTGTTGTGCTCAAATCCTATGGATGAAGCAAACTCTAAATGATTATCACATTTCATTTGACAAAGTTCTTATTATGTGTGATAATACTAGTGCGATCAACTTATCTAAAAACTCCGTTTTGCATTCTCGTACCAAGCACATCGAGATTAGACATCATTTCCTACGAGACCATGCACAAAAGGGAGATATAACTTTGGAGCTTGTAAACACCGAAAAATAATTGGCCGATATTCTCACAAAACCTTTAGCACTCGAAAGATTTTCATACATTCGATGAAATTTAGGTATAATTGATGAATGTGAAATATGTGGCTAAATCTTTATGTTTCCTTTAATTGATTGCATTTTATATGACAAAAATGTTTTAAAATCATTTGTCAAAGGACCAAATCAATGATTTTGGTACAATTTGTGAAAATCTGCCCAACCAGACGTCCATTTGAGGTTAAACGGATGACCAAACTAAATCATCCGGTGTATCATCCCTCTAAGCAGAGACTTTTGTCAAAATTGAAATGTTTAACCAGTTGACTGTTTCATGTGAACGGACGTCTGTATGATTTTACACGGACGACCGCATATCATCCGTCTGATCATCCGTCTGAACAGAAAGTTGAATATCAAAACATTCAGTCCAAACGGTCAACCGTCTTAGTCTTCCGGTCGTCCGTCTCAGCGGAAATCAGGGTTTTAAGTTGGAAATTTTTCAAATTTCTTCATTCCAACTTCGCGCGAATTTACGTTTTTCACTCCCAATCTCTTCCCATTCATCAAATCTCTCTAAAATTCTTCAAATTTGTGATTAAAATCAAAAACCCATATCAATTCCTTTTTTTCAAACCGCAAAATCCCTAATTTTTATCTACGGAATCATCCCATTCCATCCCAAACGGACGATCCTAACCCTAGCCTCCAAATCCATTTCCAACAACATGCCTCGAATGAAAATGGCAGCCAAACGACCTCGGAGGGAAAGGCAACCATCTCCATCCTCTTTCTCCTCCGAAGAGGATCCTCAATCCAAACGGGTTGAACGATGTCCCGTCCTCATGGGTAAGAACGTCGATTTTGCTTCTTTCACACACGATGCACCATCATTCAATGTCGAAAATCTTTTTATGGGTATGGGGTGGGTTCCTCTTCTTACTCTAAATGAAAATGTCTACCCCCCCATTGTCAAAGAATTTTACAAAAACATGGTTTATTCTCCGGGGTTGGGTATTTTATCCTTTGTTCGGGACAAACGAATTAAGATCACTCAAGATCTTATTTGTTCAATCCTTCATCTTGAGGATGGTGGTATGCGTCTCTATACCACCAAGACAATTCCTCACACCGCCGAGTATGATCCGATCGACGCATGTTATAACGTCACCGGCAAGCATTTTGAGGCTGTCGTACGTCTTGGCTCAAATCAACTTACTCTTCCATGTCGTGTCCTCCATAACATCATCGCCCACATAATTGTCCTCGAAAGGGTCATTTGGATGAAGTTAACCATTTTGATGTTTTTGTGCTCGACTCTATCCTCCGAGGGCGTAAGCTCGATTTTTCATACATTATGATCCAACACATGCACTGCGTTCTTAGCGGCACTAGATCTAAGGCGCTTCCTTACGGGATGATTCTCACTAAAATTTTTCAACACTTTGACATCTCATTTCGTGATACGGTGACCCTCCTTCCTAAAGCCACCTACACTATCAATATTCTTACGCTCAAACGAATGAGAATTTTCAAAGAAAACGGTCAATGGGTGGCAAAGTTAAAGGGGTTTGATGAAGAGTCGGGACCCTCCACTCTATCCTTCGAGGGGGAAGATATTGACGAAGATGCTCCTCCTCCGTCCCCACCGCGACAAAGATCTCAACGGCCGTCGTCCTTCACCTCCAGCCACAACGAGGACCAATTTACTTTACTACATGGACGGATCGACTCACTTTTCTCTTTGGTCGAGAGTCTACACCATACCATGGGGACTCTCCAACATTCGGTTGCCGACATGACAACATTACTCCGAGATCTTCATTCCCGTCTTGATGTTGTGCTTCCCCCGCATCCGCCACCGGAGACCTAGTTTATTTTTTGTTGTTTTTGTATCTATGTTTTTGAAATCAATCCTATGTTCTAGCTTTCATTGATGTATCTTGGCACTATGCTTGTTCTTAAATTTTAATTCTATCAATGAATGGCATATTTTGTTTCATTTAGGGGGAATATATTTTAAACCTTAATATTTTGCCTTTGCCTTTTTGTTTATGCCAAAAGAAGGAAAATAAATATGTGATGTATGTAGAATTTGGAAAATATGTGATGTATGTAGAATTTGGCAAATATGTGATGTGTATGTAGAATTTGAAAATATATGTGATGTGATGAAATTGACAAATCAAATGAAATTGATATTATGTAATACAAACTCATCAAATCATATTTACTTGAAAAAGAAATGGGGAATATACATGATTAATTCTATTTCATTATTCTATATTCTCACATTGTTTGTCATAATCAAAAAGGGGGAAATTGTTGACCTATGGTTAACTTTAAACCTTAATGTTTTGATTATAACAAACAAATTGGTTATGTTTTCTAACATTCTATTTTCAAGCAAAATTCAAAGCGCTACAAATCGAATTCTCATACAATGACAAGTTCAAAATCAAAATCAATACAAGAGTTCAAGCATCTCAAGATCTGCCGAAATTCAAGATTCAAAGATCAAGATTGAAGAATAGATTTTTAGATAAAATTGTAAAGGTATTAACTCTTTAATTCTTAGCAATTAAATGAACGAAAGCTCAAAAATATTTTTTATCACTTGTATAAAAATAGTTTGATCAAAGCCAAAAATCAGATTTTCAAAACTGTGGAAACGGACAATCCGTTTGGTAAACCGGTTAAACTGGTCGACCGTTTGACTTGAACCGGTCGACTGTTTGAACGTCTTTTTTCAAAAAGTGTCCGTTCTGATTTTCTACAGTTCAACGGCTAGTTCTGACCAATCTGACCGGTCGACCGTTTGGTCAAAAAGTGACGAAAATTCATCTCTATAAATACCACTTCATTTATTATCATTCAACAACACTAATAAGAGCATTTATAGAGAAAATCATATTGAAAAACTTCATTCAAAGCTTCATTGCATTTATATCTTCAATATCTCTATTTGAAAAAACTTTGTTTGATTAAATCAAACTTTTGGTTCATCTTTCTCAACAAAGTTTTCTTCTAACACTTGAGCTTTCCTCATCTATTGCTATTCATTAAAGTGTTAGTCTTTCTTAGAACTAAACTTGTATCTATCATTCATCTAGAGAGAAATACTCAAATCAATCTCTATATATATTTGGGTCATATTGAGGTCCCTTGAAAAGCTCAATATTGTATAAGGATCGGTGCTCCTTGTTTGTAAGTCACCGGATACATTGTAAGGGTTTAGATTGCACCATAAGTCAATCAAAATAGTGGAAAGGCCGTGCTCGTGTTGGAGAGCTTGGTAATGGGGGACGTATATCATTGGTTGGATCGAACCTCTATAAAAATCGTTTGCACTCTCTCTTCTCTTTTATTTACTTATATTGTGCTTATATTTTTGTGAATCAATTTTTATTTCTTAAATATCATTTTTGAGAATATTTTTCGAAAAAGTTTGAGAAAACCAATTCACTCCCCTCTTGGTTAGTTATTCTTGGGCTATCATCCTCCCCCGTTTATTTCTCCATTAATTTTGTTTTAATTTTAATATTAAATTAAATTATTAAAAAATAAACACTTGAATATTAATATATTAAAATATATAATAAAATTACATTATTTATAGACAATTCTTTTTTAATATGAAGGATATTTTTCGATGTGGGACAAAATGTAATATCTTAGTAAAATTCTAATACTTAAAAAGTAAATATATAGAATGAATCCCACATCGGATTCTTTTAATAAGTATGTTGAACGAGAAGTATATAAAATAGAGTGGTGGACAAATATATCATTAAATAAATAATGGATTTTCTATTTTCGATGGACTGTGAAGTGGATTTGTGGTCTTCCAATTAATATATTTAACTCATTAGTTCTTTTTTTATATTTCTATTTATTTATTAATATATAATTATAATTATAATAATAATTTTAAAAAATTATTTAATTGAACTGGGGCGGGGACTTTTGCCCCCAGCTCCGGCTCGATTCCCCGATTAATCGAAGATTCCCTACCCTGATGGAGGGGAAGATTTCGATATCCGTGTTGGATTGCCATCCATGTGATAACTACGTTGTTGGGCTTATGAAAACAATGAATGAGGCTCAAATGTGAGTGGCATGATGAAGGCACAAATAATGAAAATTCACCCCTCTTAAATATATTAAACTTGGGAAAATTTTGGGCCGGTCACTGTTAACGTCAAGGTGGGCTGAAAAGTCATATCATATAATCTTAATTCAACTAAAGTCATACTTTATTACTAAAAGACCAATATGCCCTCCAATTGTAAAAACTGTCATTTAAACACGTAAAAACCAACAAAATCATTTCAATGCCTGTTTACAAACTCCTTCATTTACTTTTAACAATTTTCATCTTCTTCTTGTATTTGATTCTTCTCACCATAACCTGTAACTGCATACAAACAATTCGAAAGCTGATATTTCAATGGCGAAGATATTGTTTTATTTTTTATTTTTTAATAAAGTAACCATTTTCGGTTAAAAATAATCATTCAAATATTGAGATATTGTTCAAATTGAAACATGTGCAATGCAGTTAATGAATGGAGTTTGGATGAACTGATTCAACTAGTTTTTGATAATGTAGTTGTTGTGAGTTAGAGTTTTATGTTAGATCATGTAAAATGCTTGATACTGTTTCAATAGATGTGTTTCAATATATGATACTGTTTCTAATGATAGTGAAATTTATTGATTTTTTTTCTTTGTTTTTAATGATAGTGAGTAATTATTCTTTCTTCATCTTGGCATTGCTCTGGTGAAGTATGTGTTTGCTTTTAAGGGACTCAGATACCTTGGAAGAGCTTTAATTTGCAGCAAAAAAATGTACATTAATCCGTGATACTGTTTTAGAAGATTTGTGATACTGTTTTGAAAAAAAAAAATTAAAGATTGTCATTTTAAGCTAAAGAGACGACATCAAACGGGTAAAATCCATCATACGCAGTGGCAAAGCGACTGGACTTGACCGTCTCGTCGAGACCATTCCGAAAACATATTATAATTAAAATTCTGAGCACGTGTGCAAATTCTATGATCATTTCTATTGTAATACTGTTTTTTGTGATACTATTTTGCATAATACAGTATCAAACAACACACATGACTATGATATCATGCTTTTATCTTTGATACTGTTTAATTAGTCATATGTTTTGTTTGATACTGTATTATGCAAAACAGTATCATAGATTAAAACATGGATTAAAACAATATCAATTTATATTAATGCACATTACCTAAACAAAACATTATCATGGATTAAAAGTAAGACATTCAAACAGTATCATAGGATTAAAACAGTATCATGGATTAAAACAATATCAAAAGATACTGTTTTATCTATGATACTGTGAATTGGTATACTTATATCATGTTTTTATCTGTGATACTGTTTTATTATGATAATGTTTCAACCTATGATACTGTATTAAAACAGTATCATTACTTCAACCATTAAAATATCTTGTGCTTAGTTTTATGATACTATTTTAGCTGTGATACTGTTTTATTTAGATAATGTGAATTGGTATACTTATATCATATTTTTATTTGTGATACTGTTTTAATATATGATAATGTTATTGAGTGCAAGTAGTATCAATGGTCTTATAATACTAATGGAGTATTTTAAGAACAGTTTAATTACTTCAAACAGTATCAATGGACTTGAACAACATATTTTCATGTATAACATTTATCTGGGATACTGTTTTAGAGGATGTATGATACTGTTTTGACAATAAAATTAAATATTATCATTTTAAGCTAAAGAGATGACTTCAAACGGGTAAAATCTATCGTACGTAGTGGCAAATAAACTGGTCTTGACCGTCTCGTCGAGACAATTTCGAAAACATATTATAATAAAAATTCTGAGTTCGTATGCGAATTCTATGACATTTCTATTATGATAATATTTTGTGATACTGTTTTGGTATGTATGATACTGTTTTGACAAGAAAAAATAAAGATTGACATTTTAAGTTAAAGAGACGACTTCAAATGGCTAAAATCCATCTTATGCAGTGGCAAAGCCACTGATCTTGACCGGCTCGTCGAGACCATTCCGAAAACATATTATAATAAAAATTCTGAGCACGTGTGCGAATTCTATATTCATTTCTATTGTGATACTGTTTTCTATGATACTGTTTTATATAATACAGTATCAAGCTACACTCTGATTATGGTATTGAATCAACATATTTCACTTCTCTTTATTTTTCCCAATTCAATCAAATGGTGGAGCATTATCACCTATCTTTGTTCTATATCTTCATTCTTTTTCACATACAATTCAATTCTTTTCAAAATCCAATTACTAACCAAACCATTTGTGTATGTGAAGCAAGTGAATGTGTACAATCCATTGTTGCCCCTCTGCCTCAATATCCACCACCGCCGGCGAGACCAGAATTAAATATTGAATGAATGTAATTTTGAACTTCTATTTCCTTGTTTGCAATTAGAAATTGGAATTCAACCAGAACAAAGTATTCCAACTAATTGATTCACGTAAGAAACATCAGAAAACCAGAATGTAGGAAACACCAGAAAACCAGAAACCAGAAACCAGAACCAAGTTTTTTATGGTAGACCCGGACTTCACCATGGGCGAATCACCTTCGATCACCTTCGTCGCACTCATACCCAGCCTCACGCCATTAAATTCAGGCCCCCACGCCAAAAAACAGCACCTAAATCGCAGCTGACCTAGGTTCAGCATCTAAATCGCCACCGTGACCTCTTCCACCGAACGCGCAACCACCGGACAGTCACCGATCAACTTGCCCATGCCTAAATGACTGATGGAGGTTTGTAGATGTAGAAGAAGACATCAATGTTTTTGTAGGGTAATTTTGGAATTAATTTAAAATATTGCTTAAAATATGACTTAATTACAATTTTAAAAAATGTCTTGACCTAATTTGAAACAAGTCATGTACAAGTGACTTATAGGCAATTTTCCCATTAAACTTTAAGAAAATTTGATCATTTAGTTAGGAGAATAATTTTCCAGAATTCCTTTTTCACATGTCAGATATTGATACTGTCATACATATCAAAAATTTGGAAGATGGAAATAGATTACAAGAATCCAACAAATATATATGTATTTTAAAACCAAAGTTACCAATATCTTTTATAATAAAAATCTTCAATGTCAAAAGCTCTAATATTCACAAGATGTAAAAATTTCATCTATGCTATCATACAAGTACATAAATTTTACAATAAAATAGTCATTATCAACATCTACAAAATTATAGAGATTTGAATAATAAATGAAATAGTTATAAAACTCTAACAAAAAATATAAAAAATAAAAATACAATAAAGCAAATCAGGACATGCATTCGTGCATATTGTCGTTCTTCAACAGAATTTTTAGATTTTTTATTCCTCATGCTTGGATTTCCAGACCTAGAAGCCAGCTTCCTCTTCAACCTTTTACGATTAATATCTATTTGAAGCTCAATGTTGAGGAATTTGCTTCGTGTTTTTACCATTTCAAACTCAATTAAAAAATTAGAATGAAACAAACTAATTGATGAAAGAAAAGCTGCGATTTATTTTTGGAAACCACATTTGGGAGATTTTTGGGGTTTTGGTGGAAAGAACGTTTCTCATTTGTCGTGTGGGCATGGGTATGAGTGTGGGGTAAATGGGTTTTTGACAATGTTGCCGTTATAGTAAAAGGTAAATTTATTTTAAAAATTTATTAAAAAAAGGTAAATAATGAAAATTAAAAAGTGAGGGTATATATCAACTCTTTTGATAAAAGAAAAAGGGTACTGGACCAGATTTCACTTATTTTTATTGTTACTCGTAATCCAAGAACATCTAACTAAGAGGGGGTGAATTTGATTTTACAAACATTTTCGTAAAACAATTTCAAGATAATAAACATAAGAGATAAAAATTAAGCAAGTAAAAATATAAGTACAATAAAAGTAAACAAAAGGGTAGAGAGAGTGTAAATGATATTTTTATGGAGGTTCGATCCAACCAATGATTTACGTCTCCCGTTATCAAGCTCTCCATCACAAGCACGGCCTTTCCACTATCTTGATTGACTTATGGTGCAATTAAAACCCTTACAATGTTTCTAGTGACTTACAAATAATGAGCACCGATCCTTATACAATGTTAAACTTTAAAGGGACCTCAATATAACCTAAAAATATGAAGAAATAGATTTGAAATAGTACTTCTCTCTTAACAAATGATAGATACAAGTTTAGTACTAAGAGAGACTAACACTTCAATGAATAACAATAAATGAAAAACTCAAGTGTTAGAAAAAACCTTTAATGATGATGATGATTCAAAAGTTTGATTTGATCAATCAAAGTTTTTCAATGATAATAAATGAAGGACAATTTATAGAAATGAACTTTCAGAGTTTTTTGCCAAAATGGATGATAAAACGGTCGACCTAAAACATGTCGGATGACCAAAAATAGCCGTTGGAACAGTAAAAATCAGAACGGTCACTTTTTAAAAAGAGATGGTCAAACGGTCGACCGGTTCACTAGACGGATGATTGGATTAATTTTTTCAAAAATTTTTAAAAAATAAATTTTTGACTTTGATAAAAATATTTTATGCAAGTGATATCAACATTGTTTTTGGGCATAAAATAGTTTTTGAGCTTTCGTCTATTTAATGATAAAGATCAAATAATTAGTACATTTACAATTTTATCTAGAAATCTAATCTTCGATCTTGAATTCTTGAACTCTTGTTTTGATTAACTTTGATTTTGATTTATTTGAGAGTTCGATTTGTAATAAAGTCTTGATCTTGACAATGATTGGTAGCGTTTTGAATATTACTTGCAAATTGATTATTAGTAAACAATACTAATTTATTTGATATAATCAAAATATTAAAATTAAAGTTAACCATAGGTCAGTAGTTACTTGCTTTTAAAACAGCCCAAAGTAGGGGATTTAGGAATCCAAACTTATTCGATACGAAGTTTCAAGAAATTTGATGAATTCTCACTTGTGAATAAGAACAACTTATGTCACGAGATGGTTACTAGAATTAGGTATAGAAGTAATTACTATATTAGCCAAAGGGTGTCGCTTTATAGATAGTGAGTAATGATTGTTTTTATATATCGTTGAAATTATTTATCATTGAATATCGAGTTTACCTCGGCTACAAGTTTTGTATTTTCTTGTTTTGGCATTAATAACCGGGATCTTGCATTCATTTAGCAACGGGCTAATTTTATTGGCGTCATTGAAAATTTAGTGAAATTATAAAATAGTTATTGAATTTATAAAGTTTCAGTACTCAGTTATTGAAGTATACTAACGCATTTATCAGTAGTTATTCTGTTAAATTTTCAACGTGAATTGATAACGTATCATTGTTAATTGTCTCAGTGGCACACAATCAGTCAATATTTGACAAAAATTGATACCATGTGGACTTAATGTACTAAAAATAATAAATTCAAACTACAAGTGATGCACCTAAAATATGAGGACTTAATTACAATTTTTAGACAATATCTAAATCAGGTCCCCAAACCTCGATTTTACCCCAAAAATGATCTCAAACCCTAATTTTCCCCCCTTTTGTTTAAATCGGGGTGTGCAAATGGTTTGGAGATTTGATTTAGATATTGTCTAAAAATTGCAGCTATATCCTCATATTTTAGATGCATCCTTTGTGGTATAAATTTGTTGTTATTAGTAAATTAAGTTCAAATAGCGTCAATTTTTGCCAAATGTCGATTTATTATGAGTTGCGTGGATACTAAACGATAACACGTCATTAATTCACGCTATAAATTTAACAGAGTGGTCGTTGGTGAATGCGTTAGTATATTTCAGTAATCGGTATTGAAACTTTGTAACTTCAGCGACTGTTTATAATTTTATTGAAACTTTAGTGACCGTCAATGAAATTAACCCATTTAGTAACTTAAGCATGGAACTCAATTAATTAATCATAATGATGTCATTTGTTTTCTTCATGAGTTGTTCATCAAACTTGGACAATAAAACTTCTATATATTTTTTAAATCAACCAATAGGAAACCCGAAACAGCTACTTAATTAAATTAATTATTCATATTACTAGAAAGTGCATGATTGACATGTAATTAGAGGCTATTAAATGGCGTTTTTCTTTCCTAATTCAGGATTATGTCTAATTTAAGATCTGATTATTAAATGACCGACACATTGTCACGGGTCTATGGTGCATGACAATGAAAATTCAATTAAAGACAAATTTCAATTAATATCTTCACCAATTTGCACCTTAATTGGGCGGTTAGTTCATTTGTCTAACATTATTGACTGACGAAAAATTATTTAATTTGATTCGGTTAAGATTAAATGACTACTTGTTTGGTAATTAAAATATAAGAAAATATTTGAATTCTCCGTGATATTCAAATTTGTTTCGATTAGTTAGAACTAGTTTTTCACTTGTGTAATGCACGAATTTGTGTTTTGTGATAATCATATCTATAAACAAATATAAAAATGAATTTGTTATAATCCGTCAAATGCAAAAACATTATATAAATAACAATATATTACATAATGTTATTTCAATAAAAATTTAAAATTCAACATAACTAATTTAAATTCTGAAAACTTATTTGAAGACAACATTTGTAAACACGAAATATTATTCAATTGCTACCAAACAACTTAGTCTCATCAACGTCCGGTGCATTCAATAATTCACCAAAATGCTTGAATACATAAATTTGAGATGGAAAACTATCATCCCCAATTTTTATACTTCGGCATAAAATTGAGCTTATACTTGTGATTGGTGGCTTTGAACTTCATATTATTGTACCCAATCACAAAATTCATCATCACATATAAAAGTTCCTCGCAGATCAATGACTTAAATATTTTAATCAAACTGCGTTTTACACTTGCATGAATTCTTCCACCCTAAAAATAAAGTAATTATTACATCAATGTAAAACACAAAGAGTCCAGATGTGAAATAATTATGATAGTTTTGTTCTAATACCCACGGTGGGCATTGTTATAATGCCCACCGGAACACTTGTCCAACAAGTGTTGGATGAGTGTATGCCCACCTGGACATTTGTCCAACAAGTGTTGGATGAGTGTAATGATTTACTTTACACTCATCCAACACTTGTTAGACAAGTGTTCTGATGGGCATTATAACAATGCCCACCGTGAGCATTAGAATTGAAGTGATAATTATAATACATTAGGAAATGAATATTTATTTTGTGGTGCATGGGAAACACCAAGCACGGTTTTTACATTCATTAAATGCAAAATAAATTTACTTGGGAAAAATACAAAATTAATAGTTGACTTTATTGTTATTTGCCACTTGGCAAAATTCTATCAAGACTATATAATACTAGTTTTGGCCACGTGCGTTGCACGTTTGTAAAAAATGTAGTGAAAAGTTTTAGGGTGAAACGATACGAACCTTTTATAAAATTATTTCTAAAATAAAATAAAAATTAAAAATAGGTCAATGTTCAATGTTCATTGTTAAAAAAAAAAAATTAAAGAAAAAAAATTTTGTCAAAAAATAAAAAATAAAAAAAATTAAAGAATTTTTTTTTTTTTAGGTTGTGGACATATCCGAACGATTTTAAAACAATAAGGACCTTTCATGCAATTATTCCTTTAAAAAAAAAAGAACAGTAAAATATTGTTCATGAAATTCATTGTCAAGATGTCTCGGCAATGAATTTCATTGCCGAGACATCTCGGCAGTGAACAGTATTTTACTGTTCACAATTGTGCTTTCTTTTTTTTTTTTTTTTTTAAAGAAAATGAGTTTAAAAAAAAATTGATGAACAGTAAAATAAATTTCATTGCCTAGAATTTTACTGTTCAAGGTTTTTTTTTTCTTTTATAATGTGACAACATTATAAAAAATAAAACATTCAATTTGCTTAATATAAAATAAAAAAGATTAATAAAAAAATTGAATGAAATTCATTGCCGAGACATCTCGGCATTGAACTATTAGGTCTATGCTATATTATTCAATTAATAAAAATGTATTCCAATTTCATTGAATATATATAATATGGCATTGCTCATACTGCACCACCACTCTAATTGAATAATATTTCTCTAATTAAGCGTAATTTGGTGAACATACATTTAGGATAATATATAGAAATCGTTAATTATCAAATTATTTATATTAAAATCTACTTATTTATTTTAATATAAGTAGCTTGCTCAAAAGTAAAATTTAAAAATGAAACACTTGCATGCTTGATGGCATATTTCAACTATTTTAAAACAATAGAGACCTTTTGTGCAATTATTTTTTTTAAAAAAAAAAAAAAAAATCTATTCATTTGGCAATCGATTGATTGCCAATTGGGCTCAATTAGTTTGCCAATTAGCCCAATTGGCAATCAATTGATTGCCGAGCCATCTCAGCAATCAATTTGATTGTCGAGTCGGGCACTTATTCTTACCCTTTTTTTTTAATTGTGTCAAAGAAAATGGACTTAAAAAAAATTTTGGTGAACAGTAAAATAAAGATCATTGCCGAAAATTTTATTTTTCACGTTTTTTTTTAATGTGGCAACATTATAAAAACATTCAATTTGCTTAAGATAAAAAAAAAAGATTAATAAAAAAATTGAATGAAAATGTGTAAAAAAAATAAAAACATTCAATTTGCCACCAAGATTTCACAGTGGATGGATTTATACATTACCTGAAATTCTTGAATGACATTTTTTAACAATAAACATCTCAACTTTCTTTCAATTTTTTGGGCTATATAAGCATTACCAAATCCCAACAATTTACAACCATGTTAACAACCAATGATAGTTGCCAAATTGCTCGACAACCAAGACCAAGTTGGTTGCCGAGCAACTCGGCAACCAAAAATGGTTGCCGAGGTTTCTCGGCAACCATTTTTGTTTGCCGAGATACTCATTACCAGGTTAAGTAGATACTGCATGAAAAGACAAGAAAAAATACTGTATTATTAAAATGTTTTGTAGACATTATTGGACAGATAAATTTTATTGATGATTTAGTTGAGAAAATTAATTACTTTAATTAATATGCCTCATATTTTTGAAACGTGTGTGTTAAGCTCAATAATAGTACTTAAAGTGATAATTAGTTTATATTACTATTAGGTCTATGCTATATTATTCAATTAATAAAAATGTATTCCAATTTCATTGAATATATATAATATGGCATTGCTCATACTGCACCACTCTAATTGAATAATGTTTCTCTAATTAACCGTAATTTGGTGAACATACATTTAGGATAGTATATAGAAATCGTTAAACATATAAACAAAATAAGTAACATGCATATTTATTATCAAATTATTTATATTAAAACCTACTTATTTATTTTAATATAAGTAGCTTGCTCAAAAGTAAAATTTAAAAATGAAACACTTACATACTTGATAGCATATTCTAACTATTTCAAAACAATAAGGACCTTTTGTGCAATTATTAAAAAAAAAAAAAAAAAAAAACTATTCATTTGGCAATCAAATGATTGCCGAGCTGGGAATTTTTTTTTTTTTTTTTTGTGTGTGTGTCAAAGAAAATGGATTTAAAAAGATACTCATTACCAAGTTAAGTGGATATTGCATGAAAGGGCAAGAAAAAAGACTGTATTATTAAAATGTTTTGTAGACATTATTGGACAAATAAATTTTATTGATGATTTAGTTGAGAAAATTAATTACTTTAATTAATATGCCTCATATTTTTGAAACGTGTGTGTTAAGCTCAATAATAGTACTTAAAGTGATAATTAGTTTATATTACTATTAGGTCTATGCTATATTATTCAATTAATAAAAATGTATTCCAATTTCATTGAATATATATAATATGGCATTGCTCATACTGTACCACTCTAATTGAATAATGTTTCTCTAATTAAACATAATTTGGTGAACATACATTTAGGATAATATATAGAAATCGTTAAACATATAAACAAAATAAGTAACATGCATATTTATTATCAAATTATTTATATTAAAATCTACTTATTTATTTTAATGTAAGTAGCTTGCTCAAAAGTAAAATTTAAAAATGAAACACTTGCATGCTTGATGGCATATTCCAACTATTTTAAAACAATAAGAACCTTTTGTGCAATTATTCTTTTAAAAACAAAAACAAAAAAAAAAAAACAAAAAATATTCATTTGGCAATCAATTGATTGCCAATTGGGCTCAATTTGAGCCCAATTGGCAATCAAATGATTGCCGACCCATCTTGGCAATCAATTGCCGAGATGGCTCGGCAATCAATTTGATTGCCGAGCTGGGAAATTTTATTTTATTTTATTTTATTTTATTTTATTTTATTATTATTATTTTTTAATTGTGTCAAAGAAAATAGATTTAAAAAGATACTCGTTACTAGGTTAAGTGGATACTGCATGAAAGGACAAGAAAAAAGACTGTATTATTAAAATATTTTGTAGACATTATTGGACAGATAAATTTTATTGATGATTTAGTTGAGAAAATTAATTACTTTAATTAATATGCCTCATATTTTTGAAACGTGTGTGTTAAGCTCAATAGTACTTAAAGTGATAATTAGTTTATATTACTATTAGGTCTATGCTATATTATTCAATTAATATAAATGTATTCCAATTTCGTTGAATATATATAATATGGTACTCTAATTGAATAATGTTTCTCTAATTAAGCGTAATTTGGTGAACATACATTTAGGATAATATATAAAAATCGTTAAACATATAAACAAAATAAGTAACATGCATATTTATTATCAAATTATTTATATTAAAATCTACTTATTTATTTTAATGTAAGTAGCTTGCTCAAAAGTAAAATTTAAAAATGAAACACTTGCATGCTTGATGGCATATTCCAACTATTTTAAAACAATAGGGACCTTTTGTGCAATTATTCTTTAAAAAAAAAAAATTAACTATTCATTTGGCAATCAATTTGATTGCCAATTGGGCTCAATATTCCAACTATTTTAAAACAATAGGGACCTTTTGTGCAATTATTCTTTTAAAAAAAAATAAAAAAATTAACTATTCATTTGGCAATCAATTGATTGCCAATTGGGCTCAAGTTGAGCCCAATTGGCAATCAAATTGATTGCCGAGCCATCTCGGCAATTGATTGCCGAGATGGGAACTTTTTTTTTTTTTCTTAAATTGTGTCAAAGAAAATGGATTTAAAAAGATACTCATTATCAGGTTAAGTGGATACTGTATGAAAGGACAAGAAAAAAGACTGTATTATTAAAATGTTTTGTAGACATTATTGGACAGATAAATTTTATTGATGATTTAGTTGAGAAAATTAATTACTTTAATTAATATGCCTCATATTTTTCAAACGTGTGTGTTAAGCTCAATAATAGTACTTCAAGTGATAATTAGTTTATATTACTATTATTCAATTAATAAAAATGTATTCCAATTTCATTGAATATATATAATATGGCATTGCTCATACTGCACCACTCTAATTGAATAATGTTTCTCTAATTAAGCGTAATTTGGTGAACATATATTTAGGATAATATATGGAAATCGTTAAACATATAAACAAAATAAGTAACATGCATGTTTATTATCAAATTATTTATATTAAAATCTACTTATTTATTTTAATGTAAGTAGCTTGCTCAAAAGTAAAATTTAAAAATGAAACACTTGCATGCTTGATGGCATATTCCAACTATTTTAAAACAATAGGGACCTTTTGTGCAATTATTCTTTTAAAAAAAAAAAAAAAGTAATCATTTGGCAATCAATTGATTGCCGAGCCATCTCGGCAATTGATTGCCGAGCCGGGCACCTATTATTATTTTTTTTTCTTTTTTCTTTTTTTTTATTTTTTAATTGTGCCATCTCGGCAATCAATTGATTGCCGAGATTTTGATAAGCAAATGTTGGGCACCAAAGTGTTTCATTAATAATCAGATATGTGTATATACTAACCTCCGCGTGCACTAAACCTAGAAATAGATTGTCAATGACCAAGATGAAGATCTGGTTTTGAATTATCCACGTCGAACGCATAAAACGAACACCAACATTAAAATGATAAACTGAACTCAATGGACTATCTAGCCCACTGAATGTCAAATGATCAGTGTTTGATAAACCAAGTGTAGCAATCCATTTCTTGAAAAACCGAAACGTTGAAAATCCATTAAAAGATAGAAGTGTGTGCCATTTTCAAGATTGGGTCAAATTTGCCTTAACTGACACTATGAATAGATTTTAAATGCAAAAGCATTAATTTCATCTCCACAAATAGAATAGGGAAACAGCTGGGAATCATCTTCTCACACATACTTGATTGCCGAGCCATCTCGGCAATCAATTTGATTGCCGAGATGGCTCGGCAATCAAGTATTTTACTTTTTTTTTTTTAAAGTATTAAACGATTATTTGCTGTTAAATGTGTTTATGTGCATCGATTTATTTATTTATTAATGTTGCAGAGAAGAGGAAATCGCCAATGCAAATAGCAACTTATGAGTATTTGAGAGGAAACATATTGGATGTGTTTCCAGAATATAAGAAAGATACAGATGATCATCTCTCAAAAGCTGTAAGTTAAAAACATTAAGTTTGTGTTTTTTTCTTTTTGGTGTAAATGCATAGATAATTGATTGCCGAGATGGCTCGGCAATCAAGTATTTTACTTTTTTTTTTTTTTTTAGTATTAAACGATTATTTGCTGTTAAATGTGTTTATGTGCATCGATTTATTTATTTATTAATGTTGCAGAGAAGAGGAAATCGCCAATGCAAAGAGCAACTTATGAGTATTTGAGAGGAAACATATTGGATGTGTTTCCAGAAAATAAGAAAGATGCAGAGTATCATCTCTCAAAAGCTATAAGTTAAAAACATTAAGTTTGTGTTTTTTTCTTTTTGGTGTAAATGCATAGATAATTGATTGCCGAGATGGCTCGGCAATCAAGTATTTTACTTTTTTTTTTTTTTTTTAGTATTAAACGATTATTTGCTGTTAAATGTGTTTATGTGCATCGATTTATTTATTTATTAATGTTGCAGAGAAGAGGAAATCGGCAATGCAAAGAGCAACTTATGAGTATTTGAGAGGAAACATATTGGATGTGTTTCCAGAATATAAGAAAGATGCAGAGGATCATCTCTCAAAAGCTGTCTTCCTGAGGCTCAGGTTCTTCATGCATACCTTCCATCTCCTCCTCAATCAAATCTCCCTCTGCCTCTCCAACAACTGGTTGCCGAGGTTGCTCGTCAACCAATCTTTGGTTGCCGAACAACTTCGGCAACCAAAGATGGTTGCCGAGCAATCTCGGCAACCAGGTGTAGTTAAAAAAAATTTTTTTTTTTTCCCTTAGAGCAATCTCGGCAACCATGTAGGAAAATGAATAAACACTCATTTTGTATACTGGTGGCTAAGGAATATATATTTGGCTCAGCTTCCTGTATGATTTTCATATCCTTTGAGAGTTTTTACAATTTTTAGGTCCAGTTCTTTGATCTTAAAATTGTTGTTCAAGTTTAGAAAATATGAAACATGTTAACAACCAATGATGGTTGCCAAATTGCTTGGCAACCAAGACCAAGCTGGTTGCCGAGTTGCTCGATAACCTAAAATGGTTGCCGAGATACTCATTACCAGGATAAGTTAAAATATTTTGTAGACATTATTGGACAGATAAATTTTATTAATAAACCAAACAGATTATTAGTATAAATCATACATATACACACACACATATATATACAGAGAGACGCACTGTTGCAAATTTGAATCGTTTTTCCAATTTCTCCCGTGAGTTCTATTCTTAGCTTCTGTTTTTATGCATACATATGTATGTAATTTTGCCTGTACATCTGGTGTATGTATAAATGATTGAAGCATGGAAAAAGTTTTAATTTTTGGTTATTGATTCATTCTTCTTACTGTATTTTTTAAAAAGTCTGAGCTTTAATTGATTTCGTTTATTAATGCAATTCCAGGGTTCATCTCAGCTTTGATTGAGAGAGAGAAAAGATTTTTTTGGGTGAAATGTTGGACAAAGTAAAAAATTGTGGCTGACTTTATTGTGAAAACGGTGTCGTTATAGTTGTAAAAAGAAGTTCAAAAACGACGGCGTGTAGGACGAAAATGTGAACAGTAAAAAATTTAAGGCTCTTATATTATTGTAAGGATATATATAGATATAGATATAGATTACTTTTGTAATAATATAATTGCGTAACTACTATAGAAAATTTGCATTTTAATTATGTCTTTGTATTTTCATAGATAGGCACGTCTTTTGAGTGTGATATCTTGACCCAATGCACTTTATAATTCCTAATAATTATACTACTAAAAATTATATAGAAAATAAAAATATATTGCCATGCCAAAATATATGTTGGACTATATAACACCGACAATTTTTTTTTTCCCACGCGTTTCTTCTTTAACCATGCTTAGCATACTCGTTTTGATGTTGATAAGATTATACAAGCTTTTTTTAAGATAAAGAAGAGATTCAAGTTTGTCACTGTATGAATAGCTAAAAATACATTATTAGTTAATAGTTTCAATTTAAATAAGAAATCGATACTATTCATGTTCTTAATTGTTATTCTCTACGTCTTAAAAAATTAGACTTGCTTCTATTTTCACATATATTAAGAAAATATAGTTATTACAGTTGTAATAATAAATTTTATTAAAAATTTTTTTCGTTCATACTTTGTTGATAACCAGAAATATTAAATATGTGCATATTAAGGAACTAACAAATTAACTATACTCTCAATAAAGAAAATAGCTTATAATTTGAAATGGATGAAAAATGAAAATAAATCTATTTTTTTTGGGACGAAGTGAATATATACTCTAATATTAAACATTTAAAATAATCGAAAGAGTATCTCCAATGCTCCAGTAACTTGAAAAAAGGGTGTGAAATATCTCGTTCTCCCTCCGGTGTGAGAATTAATGTCTTTTTAAAGAGAGAAGTATTGCAAGTATTGAAGCTATGAATATGAGAATGAATCTTGAGAAAGTACCTTGGGATCATTTCCTATATATAAGAGATGACATTTGTTACGTCCCAATCCCACGTGGGTAGGAAAATTCCACTTGGGCTCTACGTGTGCGGGGTCAAAGTCAACCGAGGCTGTTTGTGCCGAGGAGGTTAGACAACCGAGGCTATTTGTACCGAGGAAGTTAGACAATTGAGGCTATCAAAGTCCGACCCTGATTGCGTGTTAACTTCTCCCTGATAAACTGTAAGTCAGACCCAAAAAGACTGATGGGACAGCGTGTAAAAGGTAACTTGTCACCATCATAGCCAATTAGGTTACGACTGAAAGAGACTCTCGCATTAATGACAATGATGTGACACCCAAAACGTGACTCTAGAGCTCTCCCGATCGAGCCACATGTCACAAATCAAAGGGAGGACAATTTAATAGAATTTGCCTATAAATACCCAACTCATTTCCACAAGAAGGGATGTTAAATTTCATTACTCTCACAAGAAATACCAAATCCTCTATACTAATTATTCTTCAAGTATCATAACCACCTGAGAAATAGTTAGTTAGGGGTCCTCAAGCCATTACCTCTACCATAGTGCATTTTTTTTATTACCTTTTGTTACCTACCCACCCGGTCCTATGCTTAACTACGTGGTTGAATAAACCACGTGGCAGTCCAAGCAACAAGAGAAATACACATAGGAAGAGGAGGCGTGGGGTTCTTGTTGATAACCATTTTTGGAGGTCAACAGATTGGCGCCGTCTGTGGGAAACCAACACTCAACCACGAGTGAAACGTGATCAAAAGCCTAAACCTCTTTGAACAAATGAGTTTTCTTGAAGAAAGGATGCTACGCAAGTACTAATTGGAGCTAACATAGGTCCTTCTGAGAAGAGGCACCGACATTTGATTATTTCTAAATCAAGTTCCGATTGTTTGCTTGTTTGAGGCTTCTAAGAAAAGGCACTCGAAAACTATACATACGAGCTTATTTAACTTGATTAATGGTTTAAAATTCCTAGAGCATGGGTTGTATCTCGTTGGAGCTTAGGTGACACTTCTAAGAAGAGGCACCGGTATTTGATTAATTATAAATCAAGTTTCAATCGTTTGCTTGTTTGAGGCTTCTAAGAAGAGGCACTCCAAAACTATACATACAAGCTTATCGAACTTGATTAATGGTTTAAAATTCCTAAGGCATGGGTTGTATCTCGTTGGAGCTTAGGTGACACCTCTGAGAAGAGGCACCAGTATTTGATTATTTATAAATCAAGTTTTGATTGTTTGCTTGTTTGAGGCTTCTAAGAAGAGGCACTCGAAAACTATACATACGAGCTTATCCAACTTGATTAATGGTTTAAAATTCCTAAGGCATGGCTTGTATCTCATTGGAGCTTAGGTGACACCTATGAGAAGAGGCACTGGCATTTGATTATTTATAAATCAAGTTTTGATGGTTTGTTTGTTTGAGGCTTCTAAAAGAGGCACTGGCATTATAGAAGCGCCTAGTCTATCGTTCAGTCATTTGATTTGGAAACGCAACCCCAGAAAAGAGGCACTAATGACTAATCAAGTTTAGGGTAAAAATCTTCTCGTAAACCTCTCCGAAGAGGTACTAGCGGCATATTGGAAGGGCTTCAGCAAAGAAGCTTCCTTATTTCGGACTTAGTTTTTGCAGATGCACCATACCCACACAAGGGCATAGCCTCTTCATTAAGGCATGGCACCAGTTGGGAAAATCCCAATATCTTGCCTCATCCGATATTGGAAGGGCCTCTGCAAAGAAGCTCCCTTATTCGGGACTTAGTTTTTGCAGACGCATCATACCCACACAAGGGCCTAGCCTCTTCATTAAGACATGGCACTAGTTGAGAAAATCTCAATATCGTGACTCATCCGATATTGGAAGGGCCTCTACAAAGAAGCTCCCTTATTTGGGACTTAGTTTTTACAGACGTGCCATACCCACACAAGGGCCTAGCCTCTTCATTAAGGCATCTCACCAGCTGGAAAAATTCCAATACTGTGCCTCATCCGATATTGGAATGACCTCTGCAAACAAGCTCCCTTATTTGGGACTAAGGCTCCTCCGCAGCAAGCCTCTCTATCTTTGGAGACGGGCTTCTGTTACCAAGCTTCTCCCACTTGGAAAGAGGCTCTTCTGCAGCAAGCCTCTCCAACTTTGGAGACTCGCTTCTACTACTTAGCCTCTTCCACTTGAGACTAAGCTCTTCCGCAGAAAGTGTCTCTAACTTTGGAGACTCGCTTCTGCTACCTAGTCTCTCCCACTTGGGACTAGGCTCTTCCACAGCAAGTGTCTCCAACTTTGGAGACTCGTTTCTGCTACCTAGCCTATCCCACTTGGGACTAGGCTCTTCTGCAACAAGCCTCTTCAACTTTGGAGACTTGCTTTTGCTACTTAGCCTCTTCCATTTGGAACTAGGCTCTTCAGCAGCAAGCGTGTCCAACTTTGGTGACTCGTTTATGCCATCTAGCCTCTTCTACTTGGGACTAGGCTATTCCGCAGAAAACGTCTCCAACTTTGGAGACTCGCTTCTGCTATCTAGCCTCTCCCACTTGGGATTAGGCTCTTCTGTAGCAAGCCTCTCCAACATTGGAGACTCGCTTTTGCTACATAGCCTCTTCCACTTGGGACTTAGCTTTTCTGTCGCAAGCCTCTCCAAAGCTATGGAGATCGCTTAGCACAACCTCTACTCTTTGAATTTCTCACCCACTCCGAGCTCCGCACCTCACATAAATGAGAGGTCCTGAACTTGGAGGACTATTGTTACGCCCCAATCCCACGTGGGCAGGAAAATCCCACTTGGGTTCCACGTGTGCGCAGTCAAAGTCAACCGATGCTGTTTGTGTAGAGGAGGTTAGACAACCGAGGCTATTTATACCAAGGAAGTTAGACAACCGAGACTATCAAAGTCTGACCCTGATTGTATATTAACTTCTCCCTGACACACTGTAAGTCAGACCTGAAAAGGCTGATGGGACAGCCTGCAAAAGGTAGCTTGTCACCATCATAGCCTCTTAGGTTACAACTGAAAGAGACTTCCGCATTAATATAAATGATGTGACACCCAAGACGTGACTCTAGAGCTCTCCCAATCGAGCCACGTGTCACGAATCAAAGGAAGGACAATTTAATAGAATTTGCCTATAAATACCCAATTCATTTCCACAAGAAGGGATGTTAAATTTCATTACTCTTACAAGAAATACCAAATCCTCTATACTAATTATTCTTCAAGTATCATAACCACTTGGGAAATAGTTAGTTATGGGTCCTCAAGCCATTACCTCTACCATAGTGCGTTTTTCTCTTTACTTTGTTACCTATCCACCCGGTCCTAGACTTAACTACGTGGTTGAATAAACCACGTGGCAGTCCAAGCAAGAAGAGAAATACACATAGGAAGAGGAGGTGTGAGAATTCTATTTATAGCCATTTTTGGAGGTTAACAACTTTTATGATGTGAGATCTTCAAATGCTTGTTAGGGTTTGGGATAAACTTGTCATAAACTTGTTCGGGCACTTGTCACATCATTGGACGTTGAACATAGGGTAAACTTGCCATAATATAAAGGCATAATGATCTTCCACACTTGTCACGTATTTGGGCATTGGATCTAGGGTAAACCCATTATCCTTTCTATTAACATGAAATACTTCAAAGAATATATTTATGGTGCATGGATATATGGATATGGATTTTGGATAACATGAGGAAAGCCTTTTGCCCATTTTGGTGTAAGATGTTCGATCCACAAATGACGTGCACGGGACTATCAAGTAGTTGGGTGCTACTCAATCACCTATGTGGTTAGATTCTATCCTATCACACACTTAGAGGTGGCAAATGAGTCGAGTGGTTGGGGCTCGCTGACTCGATCCATCTTGACTAGAAAACGGGTCGAGCCGAGTCTACTAGAAAACGGGTCGAGCCGAGCTCCACCTCTACGCACACCCATTGAGGATAAAGGTGGTGTGTTCTACCTGACCACACCCATCCACAAGTGGTGACGGTAGTTGGGTTCTACCCAACAATTTCCTCCATGGGGTAAAGGTGGGCAGATTCTACCCGACCACCCCCATAGTTAGTGAGGGTGGTCAGGTTTTAATTTGATCTTCTTGTATGATTTTTTTATTCTTATTTCGTATGAATCAAGAATTAATCAATTGTGTGTAAATTGTTCGATAAAAGAAGATTATAGAAAAAGTGTGTTGTTACCATTTAAGTTGTGGTGGATGTGTGAATAAAAAGTGGTTGTAAGTTGTGGGTCCCATGAAATGTATGGATGAAAATTATATTTGACCAATTTGACCTGCTGAAATTATAATTTGAGCTTTGCCAAACATATAAGTTTAGTAGTGTGAAAATTATTTTTAAATATTTATAAGTTTTAGGCCTTATTAAATATGTTAATAATAAGTAAATAGTAAGTTGTGAATTTTACGAAATGTGTAAATAAAAAATATATTTGACTAATTTGATCAACTTAAATTATAATTTAAGTTTTACCAAACATGCACTAAGAATAGCTCGTATTTTGCCTTTTGTTGTAATGTCTCATTGTATAAATTCTGATTGTATGAAGTTAAATACATATATTATTATTTTATAATATTATAATATTAAAAATAAGTATTGTTTTCTTCGCATACAAGAAACAATGAAGCCATCCTTAAACTGTTAAGCACGACCATTATTGCACATTTAATAAATTAAATTAAATTATTTATATTATATATTTAGAATACAAAACTATGTTACCTACATCTCCAACCGTCACAAAGGAATGGAGTTTAGGGAATACACGTATCATGATTCTGAATGGACACGTCGCAGTATAAACAAGAGTCAGAGGGCAGCAATATTTTGGTGAAAGAAAAAGCAGCAACCGAATCTGATTTCGAACGACCGAATCTAAGCCACTGTTTTTGCCCTTTCCAATTTGGTCTTCTTTTGTATATGTTATTTATGGAAGTCATTATTAGGAATCACTGCCACTCAACTTCACGGGTTGTCAACTTCTTATGCATAAAGCACGTTTGACTTATACGTTAGAACGTGTTGAATTTTAATGTCACTCACTACTGGAAAATTAGTGGAAATGAGTGATGTTATGTCATGTTTTTTTGTGTAGAATTTATTGTGAAAGGTAAAAGTACATTCGTATTTTCTTCTGTAAGAATATCAAAATTATATATTTATTTGACAAAATTAATGTTCGAGTGAATGAAAAATTAAAACTCAAATTGAAGTTAGAAAAATAGTTGAAGGAGAAATAAGTGGATTATACCACTTTAAAAAAATAATGAAATGTCACTACAAGAAATTTATGTTCCGCATACAAAATAAATTTGTAGGAAAATGTTCTTTTTTGTGGGGAAAAACCTTTCTCGACGAAAATTTTTTGTAGGGGTGTTTGTGGAGAAAACATCGTAGGGGAAAGGTATAAGACGACAAATGGTAGAAATTTGTGGGCTAAAGTCTCTCTCTACAAATCCTTTAGAGACGAACACTATTTGTTATCTAAGTTCTTTCTTGACAAAATTATTCGTCTGCTAAAGTTATTTTAGCCCACAAAACAGGTTTTGTAGGCACAAGGCAAAAATTATTTTATAGACTAAATCATACTTTTCTCTACAAATAAATTTCTCCCAAACACCACCTCCCCACCTCTGCAATCTCATAAACAATGGAAAAATTAGAATTCCTATGTGAATTGTGTATATATACTAAAGTATGTTACTTTTATTTAGACTTGGATGGTGCTTTATATTAATCACTAAAACCAAAAACAAAACAATAAGCCAACTCTACTTCTATTATCACAATTAAAACTCCCACTTTTTTTCATAAAATCTTAATTTTATTGGCTAAATGTGAAAAAATGAAATTTCAAGGGCATAGAGACGAACATGTGTGAAAGAGACGGTGACAGCATGACTGGTTGATGGTGAGCGGCGTGGTAGATTGGTTGGCAGTGGTGGCTACGGCAGCTGATTCAGAGATAAGAAGAATGAGGAACGAAGAGGGAAGATGAGGGGAAAATTGGAAGGGGGAAGAGGGAAAAATTTCTGGCAAAAGTTTTAAGGTTTTGTTAATTTTTAATTTTAATTATATTTCTTTTTACTATTTATTATAAATGTCGTGAACTAAAAATACCTAAAAAAACCCGGGAATTTTTTCCACTAAACATTACTTTGCAAATTATTCTTCTCTTTTGTTGGCAAAAGATATGCTTTGCCCGACTAATTTTTTTGTCGGGACAAATAAATATGTTTGTGGGCACAAATTATCACACTTTTGAAAATTTCAGAACAAATCATAACCCTACAAAAAAACGAGTTTGTGGAGAAAAGTTAATTCCGCAGACAAATTGAGATTTGTCTGCGGAAATTTTGTAGGGAAATTATATATTTCTTGTAGTGTGTTGACTAGTATTTAAATATTTACAATTTACAAATCTGTAATATTGTATGGCATAGAGGCTCTCTCTTGCGCACGCCCGCAGGGGGTGCAAATCACGGACCGATTTACACATCGAACTACAGAACTCATGTGCGAGTGCAACCTGCATACATGAATATCAAACCAAAATCGGCCCCTTATAGGAGTCTACATTTTGTCATTTTTTTCCTCAATTTAATTGTTAATTTATTTCCAGGCCTTCCAACTTCTCTATTGATTTTCTGAATGTTGTTAATCATGTATTAATTCTATAACACTTGAAAACACCTGAAACTTACCTGTTTATGGTGAGATTGAAAGGTCACCTGGGAGCTTATATAAACATGTCCGAATTTCCACAATCTACACACAATGTTCTACTCTCCTCGTTTCCTCGTTTATAGTCCAGAAAAAAAATCTAGTGTTCTGCTTAATCCGATTTTTTTCATATACGTCCAATACTTGGTGATATATTCTGTCCTGAGTTCAGTTCGTCAGAGCAAAAAGTTCATGTGCTAAACTTGTTGATGCTTCTACCGTTGTATCGTGGGAGACATACGTCCAATATTTCTTAAGCACATACAATGAGGAGACGAATATGTTTTAAGGACACAGTGAATACACAGACCTCGGTTTGCTTCATATTGTGTTCTCTTAAAATATTGTTTATTATTCTATAGTTGTTGTTCATCTATAATCATGTTCTGTTTTTAATTAAAATAATAATTATATTATATTATTGTGTATATTTGACTAACAATCTTAAACAAATTCGAAAAAAAAAATTCAAGTTGTTTTCTACCTACATTTTATTTGAAAAATATTAATTTTTTGTTTCATGTTTCAGAAATGGTATCTGATCCTACATCTAGAGTTGTGGCTACTGAAAATCAAACTGTGGCTACTGTGCCAAGTCCATTTGTGAACCAGACTATGGCACAAGTGCCAAGTTTTGTTGTGACCCAAACTGCAGCTCTAACTAGTCATGTGACTATTTCGGTTAATCATGGAAAAAAATTAGAGAAACCCAATGGATTGAATTTCAAAAAGTGACAGCAAAAAATGGTGTTTTATCTGACCACCTTGAATCTTGTGAGATTCTTGATTGAAGATGATTTGAAACTCAAACAAGGTGAGAGAGACATACAAGCTGTTATCGCGGTTGATGCTTGTAAACATTCTTATTTCCTATGCCGGAATTATGTCATGAATGATTTGGCAGATTCATTATACAACGTGTATAGTACAATGAAAACGGCGAAGGATATGAGAGTCTCTAGACTGAAAATATAAAACCGATGATACAGGGGCTAGTAAATTCATTGTCGGCTGCTTCTTGTATTGTAAAATGGTGGACTCAAAAATCTTAATTAGTCAACTAACAAGAACTTTAAGTGATCTTGCATGAGATTCATGCTGATGGGATGATTTTGAGTGAAACTTTCCAAGTGGCAACAATGATTGAAAAATTGCATTCGGCTTGGAAAGATTTCAAGAATTAGCTGAAGCATAAGCGAAAGAAAATGAACACTGAAGAACTGATTGTCAGACTTCGAATTGAAGAAGACAACAAAGGTTCTGAAAAAAAGGGGTTCAATCATCTAATAGCAAAAACAAATGTTGTAGAGCATAGTCAAAGTTCTAAAACAAAAAAGAACAAGTATGGGTTGTTTGAGAAAGGGACGAAACTGGGTCCAAAATGGGGAGTTTCCAAAAATAAATTTTTAGGAAAATACTACAATTGTGGCAAAGTATGTCATAAATCTTCGAAGTGTAGATTGCCAAGAAACAATAAAAAAGAAGCAAATGTGGTTGATGACATCGTACATGATGTGTCTAAAATGAATCTCGTTGCAGTAATTTCATAAGTGAATCTGGTGGGATCAAACCCAAGAGAATGGTAGACTGACACCAGTACATGTTTGCTTGGATAAAGAGATGTTTAGTTCTTTCGAAACAATTGAGAATGGGGAGAAATTTGTTCTTTATAAGAATGAGATTGAGAATCAACTTAACAAGAAGATTAAGGTGTTAAGAAGTGACCGAGATGGTGAGTATGAATCACTATTTGTTGAATTCTATGCACAACAAAGAATTTACACATGAAACCACAACACCTTATTCACCCCCATCAAAATGGTATTGCTGAATGGAAAAATCGTACCTTAAAAGAAATGATGAATGCAATGTTATTAAGTTTTAGTTTACCTTAGAACATGTGGGGGAAGATGTATTGTCAACTTATTATCTTTTAAATAAGGTACTCCAAAAGAAAGAGGAAATGAGCCCATATGAATTATGGAAATGAAGGAAGCCTTCCACAAATACTTACGAGTATGGGGGTGTCTAGCAAAAGTGGTCGTACCTACACCAAAGAAGATGAAAATATGTCATAAAACTGTTGATTGTATTTTCATTGGTTATGCGCATAATAGTAATGCTTATCGGTTTCTTGTGTATGAATCTAAAATCTCAGACATACACAAAAACATGATAATAGAATCAAGAAATACTTTTTTTTTTAAAAATGTATGTTTGTACAGATCCAAAGAGGGAGCAAGCTCCTCTAAACGGCCACATGAAACAAACCAAGAGCAAAAAGAGGAAGAGGAGATTGAACTAAGACGTAACAAAAGAGCTAGAATAGAAATATCTTTTGGTCTAGATTTTGACTTATATGCTAGAAATTGAATTTCAAAGATTTAAAGAAGTTGTGAACTCTTCATAAGGACATCAATAGAAAGAAGCAATTAAAAGTGAGATATATTATATTCTGCAAAACCATACATGGGAGCTAGTACATTTTCCTCTGGGATGCAAACCACTAGGATACAAATGAATTTTCAAGAAAAAAATGAAATCAGATGGAACAATCGACAAATATATGGCTAGACTTGTGATTAAATGTTACAGACAATGAAAAGGCCTTTATTACTTTGATACATATTCTCATGTAACGGGAATAACCTCCATTAGGATGATACTTACGATTGCAGCTTTGCAAAAATCTTGAAATATATCAAATGGATGTGAAAAATGCTTTTTTTAATGAAAATTTAGATGAAGAAATCTACATGGAACAACCTGAATTTTTTTGCACCAGGGCAGGAAAATAAAGTCTGTAAATTAGTGATGTCATTGTATGGCTTGAAACAAGCACCAAAACAATGGCATGAAAATTTTGATAATGTCATGATGAAATGTGGATTTAAAATCAATGAATGTAACAAATGCATTTATGCAAAAGACACGAAAATTGGCTATGTCAGTTTATGTCTTTACGTTGATGATATGCTCATTGTTGGTAGTGGTGCTAAGATGATTAAATCCACTAAAAACATGTTGAATTCAATATTTAACATGAAAGATATAGGTTTAGCTGAAGTGATACTTGGAGTAAAAATTTCAAGAACATCAGATGAACTTGTTCTAAGTTAGTCACATTATGTGGACAAAATTCTTGAGAAATTCAACAAAGATGATTCTAGCATAGCTAAAACACCGTTAAATACAAGTCAACATCTATAAAAAAACAGAGGTGAGAGTATCTCCAAGGTAAAGAGAGTACTCTATAATTATCGGAAGTCTAATGTATTTAATGAATTGTACAAGACAAGACATAACCTATATAGTTAGTAAACTGGGTAGGTACACGAGTAATCCATTATCTGTTATAAAAGACTCGAATACTACAAGTGAATTTGTTTTCACACTAAGAGATGAAGCTATTTCATAGAAATTCTCCAAAAAGACGGTTATAGCTAGATCCACTATGGAATATGAGTTTATTGTCCTAGACAAGTGTGGTGAAGAGGCTGAATGGCTACGCCAATTCTTAGAGGATATTTCGAGATGGCCAAAGACTGTACCAGCAATTTACATACATTGTGATAGTTAATCTACAATTGGAAGGGCACATAGCAACATGTATAATGGCAAGTCTAGACACATACGTCGTAGACATAATACAATCAGACAACTCTCAACTAGAGTTATTTCTGTTGAATATGTGAAGTCGAAGGATAACCTTGCGGATCTACTAACTAAAAGGTTAAATAGAGAGTTGGTTAGAAAGTTATTGAGAAAAATGGGACTTAAGTGTTTGAAAGAATTAGTTGATACAATAGAAACTCAGCTCCTAGTAGACTAGAGACCTAAGATCTAGGTTCAAAGGGACAACCTAATCATAAAGACTTAATCAGATCATTGTGGGAGTTCTTTCCTGTCCATTCTTATGATGTAACAGTAATGCATGTGGGTAACAGGACAATCAACAGGATTTTAATGATTCTTATGCGTCGAAAATTCAAGTGGAGTACTACGGATTATTCTTAATTAAGAAATCATCTATGTGAGAGAGAAGTGGTGTCCCTTCTAAGAGAAATGTGTATGGCTCAATTCTCAGAAACTTTTACAGAACCAGGCGTATGTTCATGACCACAAACGAACATAACAATGAGAATTGAATTATGTTAGGAAGAATCCCGTGTGATGTATATCATCGTTTACACTAAGGACAGAACAGTTCAAAGACATCGCGTCTAATGGTCAGCTAGTAAAATAAATGTACTTTCATAAAGAAATGTTCAAAGGGTAGTACCTACATTTTCTATGCAGGTTTCAACCGTTGAATTTTATCACCAAGTCTTCCGTTTCTCTGTCAATTTCTATTCATGTAGGGGATTGTTGAAAAATTAGTGATGTTATGCCATTTTGGGCATAATTTTATGTAGGACCCATTTTTTCATTGTAGAAGATAAAAATAGATTCATGTTCTCTTCTGCGAGTAGGGATGGCAATTTAACCCGATCCCCGTCCCCCGCCCCGTTTAACATTTAATTGCTGATTTATGTTCAGACCTTCCAACTTCTCAATTGAATGTTGTTAATGTTGTGTTAATTCAGGTGTTAATTTTGTAATACCTGAAACTTACTTGTGTATGGTGGAATTGAAAGGTCACCCGGGAGCTTATATAAATAGGTCTAAATTTTCACAATCTACACACAATTTTCTACTCTCCTTGTTTTTTCGTTTACAGTCCAGGAAAAAATCTAGTGTTCTGCTCAATCTGTTTTTTTTTCATATACTTCTAGTACTTGGTGATTTATTCGGTCATGAGTTCAATTTGTCAGAGCAAAAGTTCTTGTGCTAAACTTGATAATGCTTCTATCATTGTATCATGGGAGAAACGTCCAATATTTCTTAAGCACTTACGATGAGGGAGCGAATCTATTTTAAAGACACTGTAAATACACATGCATCGATTTGCTTCATCTTGTATTCTCTTAAAATATTGTTTCTTATTCTGCAGCTATTATTTATTTGTAATCATGTTCTGTTTTTAATTAAAATAATAATTATATTGTATTATTGTGTATATTTGGCAAACAGTCACTCCGTTGTTTATTTATTTTTTTAACTAAACTTAATGTTGTAATTATATTTGGACGTTAAAAATTGACGATAATATTATGTTAGTCACTTTTTTGTCAACTTCTTGCGATGTTTTATTTTCATATTTTGTTGTCATGATTTAATTAGGTTGTATATTTAGTTCGAAGCGTAAGACACATCACATTGTATCAATTTGTAACTTCTATGTAGAATTGGAACGTTAAGTTTATTATCAGAGCTTAACATATTAGATTGCCATCAAGTTTTAACGTCTATGTAAGATTAAAACATTAAGTTTATTAACATAAGTTAATGGAATGATTAACATTAAATGTAAATTGAAGTTAATTTTTTTTCATTGTGATGAAATAAAGTTGAGTGACTCAATTAAAATTCATTAACAGTTTAGTGCACGTAAAATTATACCTGCTACTAATCCACTAAGATGGAAAGAAAAATAATATTTAAATTTTTTTTATTATATTATCTTTTTAGCTCAATAGTGCATAACGATTATATTATTGGCAAAATCGCATCAAGTTATTTTGAGTAATAAATTGATCGTCAACTTTTAAAAGGAAATTAGTCATATCTTGTATTATAGTTGTATAATTAGTCTATAATCACAAATATAGTTCAAGTTTATGCTAAATCCTCATGTGACTTTCATGTATTTAAATTTATGAAGTTATGTTTTACTTTTCGAGTTTGACTGTGGTTGTGTAATGTTTTTGTGGCAAAGTGAAAATTTATCGATGACTTGAAATTTTTATACAATTAGAGACTATGATAAAAGGGTTGGGATGAAATTTCTCCTTCAACAATATTATACTTTCTACCCGTTAAGGGTATGACCTATTTCAATAAATCTCAATCACATCCTTAGAATTATAGTATTTCCAGGGGGTTAACTAAATAAATGATCACTGAACTATAACATGTGCTACTACTGAATAATTGAACTTTTAAATGTATCTCAATCGTCATTGAATGTTACGCTGTATTACCATCCATCACCGAAAAAAATTTCAACCCAGCAACTTGAAGAATTTGTACACGTGGAGGACAGAGTGACTATGTGGCATGTTGAGACTGTAACTAAAGCCATGTCAGCAAAACGTACTTTCATTAACTGAACTCAAAAATATTTTTTCCTTATTAAACACACTTATTCTGAATATAAAAGTGAAATTGAATGAATGAAACTTAAAAAAAAAAAAAAAACCAATTGAAAATTGTCAACAACATTTTCCCCCAAATCTCCAAATATGGAAAACCCTAATTTTGCTATCATTTCAATCGACAAAGATGGCCCAAAGAAAGCAACAATGGATCACAACACCACAAAACAGAAACGTCAAATTTGGACACAAAGGGACGACAAGAAGGTATGTAAAGCATCCATAAACTTTAAGATATTGCATTCTTGGCGTGCAAAACCGACTAATAAATGGATTATTTTGATTTTTGAAAATGAGGACCACCCCGGTGTAAAAAAAATACTTGGTTTCATGAAAAAGTATTTTTTTATTGGTTCTTTTCACTGTCCTGAAAAAAGTTGGTTTTACAAAAAAAAATATAATTATTAATGTTTGTGTAATCAATTTACGAAAACCCTACTTTTGTTGTAGACACATGCACTAATATTCATAACCAAAATGAAGATGATATAGACTCTGAGTGATTCAAAAAATGAGGTTGATGATGGTGATTTCCAAATTGATAGCAATGCATTTGAACGAGTGGAGTTTGGACTTAATCAGGGTGTTGGTGAAGAAGTTGATGTTAAGTGTGATGTAGATTTAGACAAGTCATACATACCATTTTCTAAAGAACTGGAGACTGATTAGTCATTCGGGAAAGAAAACAACTTTAGTTTTCCAGAATTTTTTGCTAAAAAATACTTGATGAATCCTACATTAGAAATTGGGCAGCCCTTTAGGAATATTGAAGAATTCAAAAGTGCAGTACGAAATTGTAGTGTGATTAGTCGGTGTAATGTGAGATTTAAAGTGAATACCAAAGAACGAGTACAAGGAGTTTGTAAACTAGTTTGTATATGGAAGATGTGGACATCGTGGAACAAGAAAAAAAGATGTGTGCAAATCAAGTCATATATTCCTACCCACACATGTAGTAGAGACAGTTCGAATAGGTACTGCATGTCTGAAAAGTATTTAGAGAGGTTCAAGGTTGATCTAGATTGGAAAACAAAAAAACTCATTAGGACTTTGAAATAAGATTTGATGTTGAAAATAATAGGGTTATGGCATGGTGGAATATGAGATACGTTAGGTTGTTGATAGAGGGGTCTGACGAGCATCAATTTGGGTTACTACGTTCGTATGCAGCTGTTCTGAGGACTAATCCGAGATCTATGGTTATAATTGTAGTATACGATTCCAAGTTTCAAGGGATATACATGTGTTTGGAGGCTAGTAAGAAAGGTTTCATTCGAGGTTGTAGGAAATTGTTGGGAATAGATGGGTATTTTTTAAAGAGCAGCTTCATGGGGTAGTTACTATCAACTGTTAGGCTTGATGCTAAGGACTGTATATACTCCATTGCCTATGTCGTTGTGGAGAAAGAGAATACAGCTACCTGGCGTTGGTTCTTTAGTCACCTAGTTGAAGATTTAGGCATTGATAGTGGTAATGAATAGACATTCATGAGTGATAGGCAAAAGGGGTTACTCAACGTGATTGTTGGGAAGTATCCTGAGGTTGAGCACCGATTTTGTGTTAGACACATGTACACCAACTTCTTTAGGAAAGACTTCAAGGAAAAAACTCTTAAGGATTACTTGTGGAGGGCTGCAAAATCGACCGTGGTGGTTGATTACTCATATTGGATGGAGGAGACTAAGAAGATATCGGGAGACGCATATAAATGGTTAAAGGATAGGCCTCCGACACAGTAGAGTAAGTCCCACTTCTCTACTAAGACCAAGAGTGACATAGTGTTGAGCAACTTATGTGAGTGCTTCAACAAAATCATCTTAGTCAATCGAGAGAAATTCATTCTTACCATGTTGGTTGATATACAAACTAGCTTCATGAAGATGATTCAAATTAGGAGGGGCAAAATGAGGAAATTGAAAGGTCCCTTGTGTCCTAAAATTCAAAAAAAGATGGCCAAAAGTGTTGAAATGGCAGATGACTGTTAGGTTGATTGGTCGGGGGTCCTCAATATCTTGTCACATGTTCAACAGGAGCTTTTGTTGTTGATTTGACCAGCAGATTGTGCTTGGAGAAGGTAGAAATTGACTGGTATTCCATGTTTCCATGCATATGCTGCAATCAAAGTACTTCGACTGGATCCTGTGGAATTTGTGCATGAATGGTATAAGGTAGAAACTTATTTGATGTGTTACGAGAACAATGTGAATCCCATCAATAGAAAGAAGCTTTGGCACGTGCATGATGAACTCCCAATCAAGGCCCCTGGTTGGACTGTACCTAAGAGAGAGAGAAAACAAAAAAAAAAAAAAAAGCATAGGCAAATAGAAGAAGATGTCATTTCATACACGGAGAGTGCTTCAAAAAAGAAAAGAAAAGGTGTAATGGAAATTACTTGTGGTTTTTGTGGACTAACTGGCCACAACAATGGATACCACTTAAGGTAATATAGAGTTAAGGTCATTTCAGATTTAATGTAGAACATATTACATTGATAAGCTCATCATTTCATTGTTTTGCTGCATTTTATGTAGGATTGGTATGCAACTGATGAATTCAATCTAAAACTAGATAGCTCAAGTCAGACAATGCGTAGGAATGTAGTGTATATTATTTTATTTGATTTATATATTTATTTTTAGAAAATCAATGCTTTATGACGGCTATTTTGTTCTATTTTGCTTCAAATTGAAGCACATTTATTTATGTAAGTGCTTTTAATATTTCAGACATCATTTTCAATAGTGATATTTTGTTCTATATTTATTCAATTTCAAGCCTATTAACTTAAGTGAGTGCTTCAATTGTCTTAGAAAAATCAGTGCATCAAAGTTGCTTAATCACTGCAAATGCAAATCTTTTTATTTAATGCATATAATTTTAGTTTTGTCCAATCAAGGTCGCTTAAGTTATTCTTTTTTTTTTTTTTGGTCCAAGATGAAGCTGGTTCCTCAGAGATCTAAGAATGTGCAAATCAATCAGGATCCACCTCCACCATTAGACTTCCAATTCATGCCTACACCTGGTATTAGCTTGCCAGCTGCAGTAAATGGCCCACTGCCTGTTGCACTAGGTAGTTCAATGATGGACAAATTGAAAGGAGTTATAGATGCTGAGGTCATTCATCTTCAAGTAGATGCTGAGGCCATTCATGTTCAAACAGATGTAATATCAGTGGAGAATATGGTGGAAGATCTAGAATAGCTTTAAGCCCAAGACAATTTAAAAAAGAGGGCAGGGAGGGTCAGAAACAAAAAGATTGTGAGCAATGTAGTTTCATTTGTTGCACCAAGATTAAAGAAGAAGTGACTTAGTTAATGTTGTTTATTTTTGTTGTGTAAATTTAACATTTGCAAAAAACACTAAGTTTTGTTATTACAATTTCCATGTTCTTTCGCCTTTGGAATACTTGAGAGAGCTTTTTCTAACTTATGTTCATATAATACTAAGTAGTGGGTGCTTCTTTTCGGTACATTGCATTGTGATTCATATTGTTCATTATAGTTATCTTTTTCATTCCACATGAGAACAAACATCAACTTCAATTACCAACTCAAAATAGCAACATTACATTTCAATTACTAACTCAAAAGAAAAACATTACAAGAGACCATAATTCAATGGCATTGCACTAAGCTCAACCAATATGCAAAACACGATACACAAACACCATAATTCAATTACAAGTGACCAGCACATCATCTTCAATTCAAAACAACATGCAGAGATTTAACCCTACAAAAGACTTAACCCTACAACGTTCAATGAGCTAAACACCAACACAAACTATAACACTACATAAACTAAGTACAACCTCAACAAATGCTCAAATTAGCATTTTGTCAAAAACTACACAAACCACTTGACTACTTTTAACCACGTTAACCCACTCTACCAAAGTTGCAAATATAACAAAAATAAGAACAGCTCAAAATCCAAACTTACGCAATTTGCGTTCCACAACCGACTTCTTTCCTTTCTCATTGTTGTTAGAATTCTGTAGGAGTCCATTAATAATAGACTTACAACGCGGGTAAGGAGGTGGATGAACCCATCCAAGAAAATCACATACATCTGGGCGCCCATAATACCTGTAACTAGAAAACCTTCTACTGGGATTGTTCTCGATCCACGAAGTTTTAACAATTGGAATTTTTCCACAATGGCACAATTTGCCTTATGCACTTTGAGAAGAAGAAGAAGATTGCTGCATCGTCAATCCAATTTTTAGGGATTAGGATTTCTGGTTTGGGTCTTTTGTGATTTGAAATTAGATAGTTTTGGAGAAAACAATTTATGAATGAGGAAAAAAACATTTTTGAGTTGAGTTAATGAAAGTGCGTTTTGCTGAGAATGCTTTAGTTAACGCTCTCAACATGTCACATAGTCACTCCGTCATCCACGTGTGTACATCTGTCAAGTTGTTGGGACGAAATAATTTTTCAACGATGAATGGATAATACGACGTAATGTCCAGTGACCATTGAGATACATTTGAAAGTTCAGTTATTAAGTAGTAGAGCGAGTTATATTTAAGTGACCATTCATTTAATTAACCCCATTTCCAAGAGCTTTTTTTATTTTTAAAAAGCATCTTGTAATTTAACTTTAAAAGGGAAATTTTATAACATACCAACATACTTTTTATTTTTAGCCCAAATAACTATTTATTACTTTTTCTTATTTTTTAGTTAATATATTTTTAGATGTCAATTACTAAAATATTTATAATTCGAATAACCAAGAAGTGAAGAATTGCAACTTACAATTTATAAAATTTTATCATTATAAAATACAAATAGAGAATGTGTTTGAAAGTTAATTTTAAGAATTGACTCTTTAATTAATAAAGAACATTTTTACTTTTAAAGAGTTTCTTGAAGTATCTCCAAGAGTATTCTTTATTTTAAAGAACATATTTGTCAATATAACATATTCAAGAATTTTTAAAAATAAATAGTGAAACATTTTATATAAGTCCAACAACTCTATATATTTATTTTTTATTTTGCTTTTTTTCCATAAAAAATTACGACCTCATTTTTTAAATCAATAATAAAAGAAGTGGGAGTAAATATTAAAATTATTAGTTAATACACAGTGATGTAATGCATAGAGAATTGCAAAAATAATAAATGAATACATTAAATGTTTCATATTGTGAATGAGTTTGCCTCTCAAGTCTAGTACCAACACTTGGAGAGTCAAATAAATTTTTTATTTTAATTTTTGAATATAAAGAGTTTCTTGAATTTCTAAAAAGATGTTGACTCTCTAAAAATAAAAATAAAAATTATTGCTTGTAATGTGTAAGTTTATCAAATTATATTTTTTATATTTTATAAAAATTGCAATTTATTAAAGAATTATTATTCATACATTTCATAACATTTATAACTTATAAATACTTAAAAAATAATTTGAACATCGTCAAACATGCACTTAGGCTAATAAACAGCCTTTTGGAGTTGTTGTTAGGGTTCTATTTTGCAATTAAATTTTAATGTTCTCATAGTTACTAAATATAAATTTTATACATATCATGTATAAAAATGCCACCTTTTATATCTCAACGTGAATTCTTTTCAAGAAACACAAATTTGTTTCTCAAAATGACCAGAGAAATTTAGTCATTAATTAGAAATATATGTTAACTAAAAAAATCAACTGATTTGAAAGAATATGAAGTATTTAATATGTATTCAAAATAAAAGGACCAAAAAGTAAATAAATAGATATATTGAGTACCAAAATCGAAATTAATTTGTTTTCAATATGATTCACCTAGCTGTAAACACTTTGGGCATCTTCCGTTATTTAGAATACACGTAGCACATTCAATAAATGGACCATCCTATTAATTAAATTAATTCAAAAATTGCATGCTGCACGATCATTGGTCCGCGCGTGTCATCAAACTTTTGAAGAAAATATCTAATACCTCCGGACAATGACGTGTACCAATTATGATAAAAAAATTAAAAAGATTAATCAAAAAGCAAAAAGAAAAAAAAAAGCCAAAAGTGGGTCCCACCTCACGAGCCCAAAGATATATATTTGCCATATCACTGACCTCCACGTTCCACTATGGATTATCACTTTCCACCTCGGTTTAAGCTTCTCATGAAAATATTATATGCCACTCTCAAATATATGTTATCTTGGACTATTTTTACAATAAAAATTTTATATGTTATAAAATAAATAGATAAAAAAAAAATTTTATGCACAATATTTAATATATTCACACTTGTTAAATTAATTTATTTAATAATATGTACAAATTTTATTAAAGAATAACTAAAAAGACATATAATTGAAAAAACAAATTTATGCTATAGGAAAATATCTAATACCCACTGTGGACATTAGATCACACCGCTAGACTATGTTCTCATTTGTCCCCAGGGGTATAGGCGAGTTGGTAAGGCATGAGGTGACGTGGGGAGAAATTCTCCGACAACGCAGGTTCAATTCTCGTGTGGAACAGATTTTCACTGAAATATTGTAGGAGTCTGTCCTGGGAGTTGGCCTGTTGGTTCTCTCCCTCAGATCTCTGCCGCTCGTGCACATCTCTCAATTTACAACCCGCTTGGTCAAGAGGTCTCTGATACAGGTGGAAAGTTTTGCCTTCGAAACTTTCTTTGCGAAACTTTCTTTTTGACTATGTTCTCACTTGTTTGTTGCCTTACATATTTTTTAACAACTCCATATATTTTTGTTATAAAATAAAAAGACTTGAACATAGTATAAATCAGGTGACATTCAATTTGAGATGGCATCAAATAGGGTCGGTGGGTAACAACGCGGTACATACAATCAAGTTGTCAAATTTTTAAAGAAATATTAAGACTAGACTCTCCAAACTTTTACGCGGTGTAATTATGAGTCTCTAATTTTGAAAAATGAAGTTCTGAATCTTTAACTTATTTAAATATGTCATGCAACCGAATACCATCAACATGTACATAAAAAATGATTGCGATTTTTTTTTTTTATTTGATAAAATTTTTTTGTAAATTATAAGTAATGTGCACTATAGAATATGTAGATGAAAATTGTGGTTTTACAGAATATGTAAACAAAAATGAAGTTTGACCAATTTAGAAGTGTTTATAAATACCCTAAAACATGCTAACTTGAGAGAAATGTTAAGTAGTTTGATGATTTTGTTGGAAATTGAGACCAATTCATTTATTACTCACAAGATCCTTGTTAGAAAAAGATAACAAAACAGAAAATATATAAAATATAGAAAAAAGATTTATGGACGGTCAAATCTTTCACTATATGAAAAATTGTTACAATTATATAGATTTCACTCACCTAAATTCCAAAGTATCTCAAGAAAAATAATATCATAAGTTTTACCACATCCACCAATTTCTACTATTTGTACAACTCACAAAGAGAACAAGAAAAACAACAAGGATGCTAGGCTTACAAATTTTCTTTCAAAATACCCTCAAGTCACATCTACAACACATCAATTTATAGTTAACATATGACCTAATTTTTTTCCAAGTTTCGATTGCCAAAGAGTCTAAGATTTGAAAATTTATTCAATTTTAGTCGACTTAAATGTCTTACAAATTTTGAAAAAATATCCCAACATGTTTACCCTTCTACTTTTAAGTCAGGTAAAAATTGCGTGCAATTTTATTATTTAAATTGATAGTTTCAATCATATATAAACTCAAATTTATAGATGTAAATAAGTTGAAGACCAGAACCCACAAGATTGGAGACCATAATCTGACTAAGCATTTGTTTAGTTTTACTTAAAAAGGTTGAAGAATATGTTTGATAAAAATTTGTGTAGATTATAAGCAGTGAATTTGACGAAATATGTAGATAAAAAATAAATAAAAGTTGTGGATCGTATAAATATAGTCAAAATTAAGTGCTTGTTTGGTAGAGATTAAAATAGATTTATTTATTTATTTTTTGAATTAGTAAACCATCTTTCAAAATGGAGGTTCACCTTGAGTTAAAATTACAAACAAAATTTCAAAAATTATGATTGAATAATGAATAGTTGCATCTCGTCAAAGATAAATAAATTAAAAAACTCATTTTAATCCTTATCAAATAAGTAATAAATATAAGAATTGATTTTAACTGCACCAAAAATCTATAAATTTTATCTAACCTCTCGACGAAGACATTAATAAACTTTTATCCAAAATTTATCATAAACTTTGTCAGCCCCGACCGTATTTTTCCAAATTTTAATGCGGTGAGGTAAATGCACAGGCGGCAGATGTCAACTCCACGTCCCCACTCTCACGCCCACTCCTGGCCTCATCCCACTCTATATGATGGTGCCCTCTTTCTCCAATTCAATGTTCTGTTTTTGCGCCACCGCCATCAGCCATTACAACCACCACTTTCTCACTCCGTATCCTTGTTCCGCCATTCTCCACCACGAAATCCACTTTTAATTATTGCCAGAGAGAGATAGAGGAAATGGAGAGAAATTGAGACAAGCAATGGAGGCTAATAATTACGTTGTTGCGCCATTCGTTCTGAAGACGTATCAAATGGTGAATGATCCCACGACGAATGGAATTATTACATGGGGAAGGGGCAACAATAGTTTTCTTGTTGTAGATCCTTTGGATTTTTCACACAGGATTTTGCCGGAGTACTTCAAGCACAACAATTTCTCAAGCTTTATTCGTCAGCTCAATACCTATGTGAGTCAATACTTTGCGAATTGTAGTAATTTTAAATCATTATGTCAGCAATTTTATCATTTTCTTATCGTTGTGTCAATAATTTTCAATAAAAATGTGAATTATCGTGGACATTTAACTAATTACAAAAATGTTTGTTCTATTGGTAAGAATAACTTTTGCTCTGCCTATTTGCCAATTTCCAGAAAGCAGTTTTTTTTTTTTTTTCTTTTTTGCTTTTTGAATTTTCTCTTTGCCGATTATGTTCTGATAAAGCTCAGAGTGGATGAACATGTTGATATCTGGTGTGCAGAGTCAGCCTTTCAGCTCCACTTGTCTTTGTATTGGCAGTTTAAATTAATAAATTTGTAAAATCTACTTGTATTTAAATTTTTAGACGAGATAGTTTGAGGTGGGATTCAAGTTTTGCAGTCACCCATTTGAAAAATTGTGCACGTAATTGGCCTTGATGAAAAGTAAATTGCTGTGAACGGACGTGTTGAAGGCAATTTAAATAAATTTGTCTCGTCATTCAAACTCTTAGACATAGGTGGTTGAATAGTTTACAGAATAGAAGTGGAGGAGCCTTCGTCTCTCTCTTTTTTTTTTTTTTACTGTTATTTTTGGGACAATAAGCTTTAGTCTCTGCCTGTGGGAGATCTCTTTAATTCACAAATCCCTAGTCTTTGCTTATTCCGTTGATTAAAACAATTTCTTGGCGAATATATTGTTGAGCAATTTTTGGAAAGATTAATTAGTTGACTTCAGCATATGCAGCTTCAATAATTTGTACAACGTAATCTCAACTCAATTGTAGCGTTAAATGTAAAACATATTACTCCATAACTGTGTTTTTGAGTATCATCAGTCTCAGTTCTCACCCGAGTTCTAATGCATCAGGGTTTCAAAAAGGTGGATCCAGACAGGTGGGAGTTTGCAAATGAATGGTTTCTACGAGGGCAGACTCATTTGTTGAAGAATATTTCGAGGAGAAAGCATGCTAATAAACACTATGTTTCACATCTTAAACACGAAGAAAATGAAGATGAGGAGCTATTTATGGAAATTGCAAAGTTAAAGCAAGAACAGAAGACCTTAGAACAAGAGCTTGAAAGCATGAATAAAAGGCTAGAAGAAACAGAGAGGAGACCACAACAAATGATGACTTTCTTATACAAAGTTGTCCAAGATCCAGAGATTTTACCTCGCATGAATCTCGAAAAGGAAAAAATGAAAAGATTGACTTGTAATAATGGTGAAAAGAAGAGAAGGCTCATTTCATCTTCAGCTACTTCATCACATTCTTTATCAGGAATGGATTTGTCAAGCTTTTCTGTCAAGACTGAATACGAACATGAAGGTGCTGCACAAGAAGAAATATCAAAAGTATTCTTCCCTGATGCAAACTTGGATGTCGATAAGGGTTATCAGTCTTCTTCATCACTGGAGGCATCATCCCCCGAGTGGTTGCACCAGAGACCAGTTATTGGTATGCCTGTTATCAAGCAAGAACCTGAGAATTGTGCCAGCATTTTTAGTTCTTCAACGATAGGTACATCTGGCGGAAACAGTGGTTTCGTAGTTGCACCACCAGTTGATGGTATTGCTTGGTATAATAACAGGGTTGGAATGGACTCAAGTTACCCTGAAGGGGTATTGGATGGGGTGGATTCTAGTCCACCGGCGCCTTATCCTTTCTCTCTGTTTGGTGATGGTCTTTAGACTTAATAGTTATTCTATTTCCCCTTTTTGGTGTAACGAAAGTTCCTTGTGTATGTAGTCTACATGTACTTCCACATTTCATATGTATTTTTTTATATATATGTAAATATTTGTCATAATCACCTTGCGTAATTTCAATATAAATAATAAGTTTCGGTTAGATCGTTACACTATGTTAGTTGGCCGTGCCTTATGTTGTATTGTATTATACTTTATTTTACAATGTGGGAGCAGCGCAATGAAGTATCAGATGTGTGCGTGTAGAAATAGATTTCATCTTGAGCGTAGTGCATAAATGCATCGCCTGCTACCTGTCCATTCTTGAAGTGCGTATTGGTATGCAGTATTAGATTATACTGTTGATGAGGTTTCTCTTATTAGTTACATGTTACTCCGCAACATTTGGCCATTGTGAATTTGCATATTCATTCAACTTTGTTTGGATTCCTTGAAAAGACGTCGTTTCCGACTGTAATAGCAACAACTTTCTATATCTTCAAACTTCCCTTTGTGACAAGAAAAGGATGCTTTACAAGGTTTGCAGGTAGTACAACAAATGAAAAGATTCTTCCTTTAACAACATTTATGCTTGTATAATAAAAAGAGGACATGAAGATAAACAAAATCAAGACATCCTCTGATGAAGGCATCTCAACCTTGACAAGAATCAGGTTCCTTCGTTGAAACATAAGTCTTTACACACACTTTTATTCTTATTCTTAACCATATAGAACCTGTCATTAACTCATGATATTTAACTGAAAAAAGGTTCCATTTTCCCACTTTTTCTCAATCACTTTTCGCTACAAAAATTAACCCAATTATTGATCTGGGAACTTCTGAGTTTACGAGTTTCATGTCAGGACAGGCAAGGATTCTAACCTAGTATTATTATCTTTGTTCATTTTCACATTCTCCTGATATCATTAAGTTTTTCTGAATACTTTCTAGTGTCGAGAAATATGTTAATCAGTCTCTAAATGTATTCAAGAATCGCGCACGACTGCTAATAATGGTCATGGAATCGTGTCTTGAAAAGTTTTCATGAAGGATACACCTATTTGTGAAAATTTTCAGTATACAATGACATAAACCAGATTCTAACTCAATATGAATATTTGAATTCCTTTTGAGAAAACAGGTCTGCATGGTGATGAGGATTAATCTTGACTGCAATTGTTGTTGCAGAAAAATGAGAAGAATCCTTCTCAAAATGAAAGGTAATCAAAGTCATGTTAAAGAATTGCTTACACCAAATATTTTCTTTTGATCGCCAATTAATAAATTGCTTTTTTTCATTTCATGATTGAAGAAATTGAGACGCACTTGATCGAGAAGCAACAATACAGAGTAAGCGTCTGTGGAAGGTTTAATCCAGCAGATGCAGCGATAAAAATAAGGAAAAAGATGAAGCGCAGAGTCGAGATTCTGGAAATTCAAGAATTCAGTAATGTAGATGGACATACAGAACAAATGCCGCCCCACGTTCCAGGCCATATCCTAGCACAGCATGCATAGAATTTTATGAACTTAGAAGTCCATCGTAGCACATTAAAACTTGTGTAAATATTCCAAGACAGAATGAAAGAAAGAGATAGTGAATGATCCATTAGTTTCCAAAATGTAGTTGTAAATATATTTGATTAGATGATTTCTGAATTCTCTGTGCAGCTGCAGTTTATAAATAGATCCATCCCATTACATAATGCATTCAAATCTTTGTTTGATTGTGTTTAAGAACCAACATTTACAAACTAATCATAATGATTTGTCTTCATAATTTTCCCTTGACGATATCAGAGCTTAATGTTCGGTACTAAGCATAGCCATTCTCATCTGATCAATTTGACACGCTTTTTTTTGGGTGCGATCTCCTTGGTTTCATTGATAGATCCATTGTAAGGAATTGATGCGTAAACATGCACAGCGGAAATTAAAAGTTCAATTTCTTTAAGCCCGGATCAACCTTGTACTTAGATAGGATTCGTGATAGAATATTACCTTTGATGAATGTCTTGAATCTGATTATCTGATTGGCTGAAGGTGCGATCTTCAATACCACAGCTGTCCAATTGTCCAGCCTCCAATGGTGATCCACACAGCAAGAACAGATCTGAACTCCACAATCAAGAACAGATGAAAGCGGAATTTTGGGAGAATTTGATTGGGTTGTCTTTTGCTTGTGCTAGCAAGTAATGGAAAAACAACTCTTGTGTTTAATCTGTTGTGGCCTTGTATATATAGGTAGGGCTAACCCTAGCCCTAGTTCTAGTCCAACTAGAACCCATCAACAAACGGGCCGAATTAATTAATCTAATTAATTATTTTGGTCCATTAAGTAATTAAGTCCGACCCAACTATTTGGACCTTGGACACATTAATTCTTACAATCTCCCACTTGGACAAGGTCCAATTCCAGATGCTCAATTCTCACTTTATGTGTGTGACCCATTAGGTTCCCTTTCACGATGGCAAACGTAGTGATATTCTAATCGATTCACCAAGATCGATCAATTCACTTCGCCGTCCAAGATTGACATCTAGCAATGTGTCAAAGCAATCCATGTGAAGGAAAATGTCATGTGGTATGACAGAACCAATACATGTACGGTTACCGTGGAAATATAATCTCTTCATCAATATAACCCAATTGGTTAAGAGATATGGATCAGCGTCAATCTCATTTCAACCAATTATGTTATTCACCTCAACTCTTCGTTGATCTAATCTAGTTATGATTGAAACATTTTCAACTCATAACTCCACCCCGGCCGAGGAAATTTATATCAACTTAAGTGGGCAAAATGCAGGTTATAATCTCCTACTTTCCAGGAGTGACGAATCCTCATATTGGACACTCACAACCTTCATATGATTCTCACTATACCCGTACGACGTCTTCCTGGTGACTCAAATCTTAGAGCCCCATCAAACGCTCGCCAAAGTACAGTGGTCCTCATATAAGATTCTATGATGTCCTCAAGTCAAAGGACCAAATCCACAACCGCGCATTAGAGATTTACCACTGACGCTTGGATAGTTATCCATGTGGAATCTCTAGGCGGATCATCCAATGTCATGTTCTCATAACAATGCATTCATGTGTTCATTCAGATGTCCCTCTACATCTTAGCTCGTGAGATCAGCTACTTTCTTTAAAAAAAAAATGCAACACATGCTAGTCTATCCGCAATAATGATATCCGTATCTCATTATTACTATGACTAGGGATATTTCAAGAATAAGTTATTTATAACTTGTATCTCACAATCACAACACCTTGTGATTAACAAGTTACAATGAACTTTTCTTCGGACTCTATTAATTTAAATAACAATAATAAAATTTAAATAATAATAGATCTGCCATTAAAATGTAGACAAAATATTTAATTAATAAAATTATTCATACACTTCGATGTCTAACAAAGAGTATATAAAACGTCCCATACAAACTAGATCCAATCACTCATGTATCTAATACCAATAGATTTAGCATGACTATCATGCTTGTGCTGGGACAACGGCTTTGTCAAAGGATCTGCTACATTGTCATCAGTTGGGACTCTTTCTATCTTTATGTCATTTCTCAGGATTATCTCCCTAATGAGATGATATCGCCTCAATATATGCTTGGATCGTTGATGAGACCTGGGTTCCTTCGCTTGTGCGATGGCTCCATTGTTATCGCAATACAAAGATATTGGATCAACAATGCTAGGAACTACTCCAAGTTCTGAAATGAACTTCTTGATCCAGACTGCTTCCTTTGCTGCTTCTGAAGCAGCAATATATTCGGCTTCTGTAGTTGAATCAGCAGTCGTTTCTTGTTTGGAACTTTTCCAACTGATTGCACCACCATTTAGAGTAAATACATATCCAGATTGAGATTTGCTATCGTCTTTATCAGACTGAAAGCTGGCATCGGCATAACCTTGAACTCTAAGTTCATTTCCTCCATACACCAAGAACATATCTTTAGTCCTTCTTAAGTACTTAAGGATGTTCTTGACTGCAATCCAATGTTTCTCGCCAGGGTTCGCTTGGAACCTGCTTGTGACACTCAAAGCATATGAAACATCTGGTCGAGTACATAGCATGGCATACATGATAGATCCTATTGCTGATGCATAAGGAATTCTATCCATGCGATCCTTTTCAATTTGTGTCTTTGGACACATCTCTTTTGAGAGATAGATCCCATGCCCGATAGGACAGAGTCCTCTCTTGGACTCTTCCATGCTAAATCTTCTCAAGACTTTATCTATGTACGTAGATTGAGATAGGCCGAGCATTCTTTTAGATCTATCTCTATAGATCTTTATTCCGAGAATGTATGCCGCCTCTCCCATATCTTTCATGGAGAAATTTTTGGATAACCACAATTTTACTGATTTTAGCATTGGGACATCGTTTCCTAGTAATAGTATGTCATCCACATACAAAATTAGAAATACGACTTTACTCCCACTAACCTTTTTATACACACATGGTTCATCTTCATTTTTGATAAAATCAAACATTTTGATTGTCTCATCAAAACGAAGATTCCAGCTCCGAGAGGCTTGCTTTAATCCATATATGGATTTATGTAGCTTGCATATCTTGTTTGGCTCTGTAGATTCAAAACCTTCTGGTTGTGTCATGTACACATCCTCACTAAGATTCCCATTAAGGAATGCGGTTTTAACATCCATTTGCCATATCTCATAGTCATAATATGCTGCTATTGCAAGCAGAATCCGAATTGATTTAGACATGGCTACTGGTGAGAAAGTTTCGTCAAAGTCAATTCCTTGTCTTTGCTTGTAACCTTTCGCAACCAATCTTGCCTTGTAAGTATGAACATTACCATCCATGTCGACCTTTTTCTTGTAAACCCATTTACAGCCTATTGGTTTTACCCCTTCAGGCGGGTCAATCAAGGTCCAAACCTTGTTTTCATACATGGAGTTCATTTCGGATTCCATGGCTTCCTGCCATCTCTTTGAGTCAACATTTGACTTCGATTCTGCGTAAGTAGTGGGTTCATCTTCCTCGATTAGCAATGCATCATTGGTAATTAAGAGATCGTATCTCCTAGGATGACGAATGACCCTACTCGACTTTCGTAGAGCTGCTGTGTCCTCGGGGACTAAAGGTTCCCCATTTTCAATCTGTGCCTCATCAAATGCAGGCTCAGCCATTGATTCATCTAATTGGTCGATTTTATTAGTGGTTTGTTGAACTTCTTCAAGATCTACTTTGCTCCCACTGCCCTCTCTTAGAATGAACTCTTTCTCTAAGAATATAGCATGTTTCGATATGATGACCTTCATCTCGATGGGATTGTAGAAATAGTATCCAACAGTTTCTTTTGGATACCCCACAAATAAACATTTATCAGATTTAGCTTCTAGCTTGTCTGATTCTACACGCTTCACATAAGCGTCGCAGCCCCAAATCTTTATGTATGAAAGATTGGGCCTTTTTCCTTTCCATAACTCGTATGGAGTTTTATCGACCGATTTAGATGGGACACGATTTAGTGTGTGACATGCAGTGTTAAGTGCATATCTCCAAAACGATTTTGGGAGAACTGCGCGGCTCATCATTGATCGCACCATATCTAGCAAGGTGCGGTTTCTCCTTTCTGATACACCATTTAGTTGTGGTGTATACGGTGGAGTCCACTGCGAGAGAATCCCATTCTCTTTTAGATGGTCTAAAAACTCACCCTTCAAATATTCTCCACCTCGATCAGATCTAAGTGTTAGAATATTTTTTCCAGTTTGCCTTTCTACTTCTTGCTTGAATTCCTTGAACTTTTCAAAGGCTTCGTGCTTGAATTTCATCAAATAGATGAAACCATATCTAGAATGGTCATCTGTAAACGTGATGAAGTAAGAAAAGCCACCTCTAGCATCTGTAGACATTGGTCCACATACATCAGTATGTACTAGTCCCAAAATGTCTGCAGCCCTGACTCCTTTTCCAGTAAATGGGGTCTTGGTCATTTTGCCCATTAGGCATGACTCACATCTATCAAATGATTCATAATCATTTGAATCCAAGTATCCATCTTTATGTAACTTGGTGATGCGTTTTTCATTTATATGACCTAGTCTGCAATGCCAAAGGTATGAGTTGTTAACCTTATTGCCTTTATGTCTTTTGTTGTCTATACTCATTATAGGACATTCCAAGTCTAGAATATAGATGCCATTAAAAAAATTCCCACATCCATAAAACACATCATCAAGATATAAAGAACAACATTTATCCTTAATCTTAATGAAAAACCCATCCATGTCCAAACATGAAATAGAAATGATGTTCTTAGTAATAGCAGGAATGTAATAGCATTCTCTTAATTCTAAAACAAGGCCCGAAGGCAACGGTAAAAAGTATGTCCCTACAGCCAAGGCAGCAACTCTTGCTCCATTCCCAACGCGTAGGTCTACTTCTCCCTTTTGCAGTAATCTACTGTTCTTTAGCCCCTGCATATTTGTGCAAATATGAGATCCACATCCGGTATCTAATACCCAAGAAGCTGAAGGAGTAGATAAATTAATTTCAATGAAAAAGATACCTGAAGTAGAAGCCTCAGTAGACTTCTTTCCCTTCAAGGTAGCGAGGTATGCCTTGCAGTTCCTCTTCCAATGTCCTTTGTTTCCACAGTGAAAACAAGGATCATCAGACTTGGATTTTGTCTTGTCTGCTTTGACTGTTTTTCCAGCAGATTTGGCCTTCTTGGATCCTTTCTGAAAGGTCCTTTTTGATTTCCTCTTAGTGCCCTTAGAGGTATCAATAGCCAAAATTTGTCCCTTCCCTTTGTTTATATTGGGCTCAACAGTCTTTAGCATGTTCAGCAACTCAGACAGGGTACATTGAATCTTATTCATGTTGAAGTTCATGATGAACTGCGAAAAGCTATCAGGCAGGGACTGTAGAACCAAGTCAATACTCAGCTCGTGGTCCATGGCATAACCCAATTGGTTTATTTTTTCAATATAACCAATCATTTTCAGTACATGAGCACTGACTGAAGATCCTTCTGCCATCATACATCTGTATAACTTTTTGGATGTCTCATACCGTTCAGTGCGTGACTGTTCATCATACAACTCTTTGAGATGAATTATAATGGTATAAGCATCCATACCCTCGTGCTGCTTTTGTAACTCAGGTGACATAGCTGCAAGCATCACACATGTTGCAGTATTTTCGTCATCGCTGTGTTTATTATAAGCCTGCACTTCCTCCGGCGTAGCCTCCTCAGTAGGAGCTTCCGGCATAGGTTGCTCAACGACATATCCAATTTTTTCATGCTTGAGAACAATTCTCAAATTGCGGTGCCAATCCAGAAAATTTGGCCCGGTAAGTTTGTTGGCATCCAATATGCCTCTCAAATTCATGTGGTTACTCATGATTCAATACTGAAATAACAAGACAGAAAATTAATTAAATATAGAAAATTAATTTAATTATGGACTTGTATTAAATTAATTGTACTCCCACTGTTTAAATTGAATTAATGACCCTCAAACATTAATCAATAGAACCGGTCAGATTCCCAGTGGGCTAGGATCCCTTTTGTTTTATTAGAACCTTGAGTGACTCAACAAATCCTAGTAAAACATCCAGGTAGATACTTCTATCAATCACATCTCTATGTGACTCCTAGATCATCAAGTAGACAACTTATTGTCGCACACATTTTATGTGTTTACTTGATTGTGCCCCTAAAATTCTATTTCCTTGAGTAACTCAACAAAAAATAAAATTTTAGTTAAATTCGACCCATTGTTCAGAAACATCAAATGTTTCATAGTAATAAACATATCCATGAGCGAGCAGCCTTGAGTGACTCAACAAACTGACATCGATAATGAACTCTGGTTTTTCACTATAACAATAGAAGGCACGTTGTATTAACCATTTAATACGAATTTAATATTTTTGATAAAGAGGGGTTTGTCTCATCATAATTATGTATATATATTAATCAACATCTAACATGCAATAAATCATACATAATAATAAGCGTGGATGATTATGGACTTTATCTATCTAATCTTCTTGAGCCAAAAAGAAGATTAGTTGGTCAATTCCTAAGGGACATTGCATTCGTTCATCGAATGCTAAATGCAATCATCTCCATCTTCTACTGCAACCTGTATCCTATACTAGTTGGCACGCAGGCCCTGATCAATGGACACGCAGGCCCATAATAAATAAATAACTCGAAAATATAATTAAATAAATAATAGGCTCACAGGCCCATTTAATTAAATAATAGGCTCGCAGGCCCAACCAATAAGCAACAAGAATAATTAACCATACAACCAATCACATGGGTCGAGTCCATAATCATCCACTAAACATCCATTTTAATATCTAATATTATAAATATATTAATTTCTAAATTTGCAGCTTTGACAGTATAAGTCTAAACCTTTTAGACACTTTGAAACAGACTAGACGGAATTAAATAATTAATCTAATTAATTACTTAATTTTTCAATAATAAAATTAATCAATTAATCCAATTAATCAATTAATTTTATTCATAAAAGGGATTTTCAAAATTTATTTTATCTCCTAATTTAAAGTCATACTTTAGTTGAATATAAAATTTATATAGGGTCAGAATTACAATTTTACAAAGTAATAAGTTAAAGTTTAATATGGTCAAAAAATTCAAAATATAGTTTAAAAACGATTTTAATTTAATTTTTGAATATTTGACCAACATTAAAATAATTAATAATTACAATTTTTCCAAAAATTAAAATTGTATTTGAGACCCTACTTTTCTTTAAAGTTTGAGGACTTAATGTGCAATTTCTAAAATTGCAAAGTCACTCCCATAAAAGTTTAAAACAGTAGGTCTTTAAATGCAATTTCTAAAACTGCACATAAGACCCCGCTTTTATTTTAAAACAGTTGGCCTTCTTGTGCAATTTCTGAAATTGCACGGAAGGTCCCTTTTCAATTTTAAAACACCTGTCCTTCCTATGCAATTTCAAAAATTGCATAGGAAGCCCATTTAAAATATTTTGAAATAAGGGGCTTCTCATGCAATTTCTGAAATTGCAATGAGGCCCCCGTCCCCATTCTCAAAAAACATTGCAGAAACCCTAGCGGGTTGTTTGTGCGGCGTCAGCGGCGTCCTCTTCAAGGCGGCGCCGGCACAACTCGGCGCCGCAAACAACTGCAGTAGCACGCCGGTGTCTAACACCGGCGTGCAGTGCCACTGCGCGTCGAACAGCAGCGCTGTTCGACGCTGCATGTGAAGGCAGCGCCGCTGCTGCTAGCAGCGGCGCTGTGGTTCGCTGCCGCGAGAACAAGCGGTGGCGACCGCTGTTCTGGCGGCGGAGTTCGCTGCCTTTGGGACTCCGCCTCTGGTTGCCATCTCCGGCAGCGGACTTCCAAAGTGCCGCTGCCGGTCGCCATCTTCGTCCTTTTTTTTTTTTTTTTTTAATCCAAAAATAAAAATAAAATCTAAATCAAATTCAGATTTTAAAAAATTCATAATTTTATTTACTGTCAAAACTCAAATCAAATTAATATGCCAATAACGATTATTGTTCAATTTATCAAAGCAATCTAACGAACTCTAACAAGTAACAAGATAGGCTCTGATACCACTGTAAGGAATTGATGCGTAAACATGCACAGCGGAAATTAAAAGTTCAATTCCTTTAAGCCCGGATCAACCTTGTACTTAGATAGGATTCGTGATAGAATATTACCTTTGATGAATGTCTTGAATCTGATTATCTGATTGGCTGAAGGTGCGATCTTCAATACCACAGCTGTCTAATTGTCCAGCCTCCAATGGTGATCCACACAGCAAGAACAGATCTGAACTCCACAATCAAGAACAGATGAAAGCGGAATTTTGGGAGAATTTGATTGGGTTGTCTTTTGCTTGTGCTAGCAAGTAATGGAAAAACAACTCTTGTGTTTAATCTGTTGTGGCCTTGTATATATAGGTAGGGCTAACCCTAGCCCTAGTTCTAGTCCAACTAGAACCTATCAACAAACGGGCCGAATTAATTAATCTAATTAATTATTTTGGTCCATTAAGTAATTAAGTCCGACCCAACTATTTGGACCTTGGACACATTAATTCTTACATCCATGACATGTCCAACCTGAAACTATCGACATTGATTGAGAAGTCACACCAAATTCTGATTGTATGTTGTGGTTGCGGCAAGATAATTTTTATTTCAAGCTATTACGGGCTCTTGTTGGAATCAAGTGATACACAGATTATCTCTAGAAAAATTCTCTCTGACTTCGCTCTAAAACCCAAGTTTCCGTTATTGAGGAATGTTCCGAATGCCTTGATAATATGCAGTGATGCAAGGGTAAGGGTTGTGTTTTAGATTATAATAGAGCAACTTCTCAAGTATAAAGAAGTGAAATAATTCAAATCGAATTATCTATTAACCGAGAAAAATAAATTAACTTTTATTTAGTTCTATATTATGGTAGAATTTAATTATCCAAATTGTACTAGTGTTGTGATATTGACCACCTAGCCTTATAAACACATGATAAGTGTAATTTTTACACTTATCTCAACCCTTAAATGAAGGCTTTTGATAGTATTTGAGTGCGTTGAAGTTGATTACTGTTGGTTTAAATATGTTTTCGTGATTGTAGGACAAGACACTAGACTTAGAGGTGTTGAGGAAAACAAAGTGAAAAACGAGAAGATAATTTGTGTTTCGAAGTGAAAATTAAGAGTCGAGATGAAGAGTGTTGTCAAATTTTAAATAACTCGAAGGCATATAAATCTATTGAAGGTTAAAAAAATAGCAATGATATCGAACTCACAAGGACTACCATCAAGAAAATCTAATTTAATCTGAATTAACTGTTATTCGAAGTTAGTTGAGTCAAAACGAGTGTTTGAGTGAATTTAAACTAAAGATTAATTAAATTATTGCTAGAAAGTCAAATTGAAGATTCAAGAGATTTGAATTACCAAGGTTTTGGAATCCACCACTATTTAACATAGCAATTATCCAATTAAGGATTAATTTCCAAAATCGAACGAGAGTTCGAAATCAATCTATTGCTATCTCAAGAAATTAATTAATTAAGTCCAAAATAAGAAAATCTAATATAGGTTGCTTTGTTCTTAAATTACTTAAAGCGTTTCCCATATCAAATCGAATTCAAATAAAAACAAAAAATCAAAGATTTCGTATTCTAAGTATTTTATGCAAGATAACGAAAAATCAAAAGAAATCATGAAACATGTTCAAGAACGAAGCACTAATTAATTAAACCAATTAACTATAAAAAATACGTGATATTTAAGATGAAAGAATATCCATTTTAATTAATCCAATGTTGTGGAAAATTATATAATTGCAAGTGTACAATATCGCAAATAAGTAATATAGTGGACCTACTGAGCCCGAATTATCGTTCATACGAAAACTATCTTATTTAGATATTAGCTCAATTAATTTTAGTCATAATCTATTAAAAACAATTTGAAATAAAGTTGATTTGAATATTTAAACTATAACTATTAATTCTAGAAAACAATGTAATAACTTATGTGAAAGCAAGTATCAAGAATTTAGAAAATATGGTTATTAAAGCGTTTCGAATTCATCATAGTTGTCATCTCTAATTTCTCATCTCAAGATTTTTTTCCTAATGTTGTATTCGGTTGAATTCACGAATTTAACATAATTTACCCATCTCGAATTCAATTTAGTCATATCTAATTAAGTCAACTTATGAAGTCAGAATGGTCCTTAATGAGATGCATTAAATCTCCTAAAAATTCAATTCAAGACTGCGACAATAACAAAAGTGTATATACATTCTATCCAATTGTCGAATTTTACTACGTAGTCTAGATTAATAATTTACCTCTCGATTTGTTACAATCCACGATTCAATGACAAATAATGGCCAATTATTTCAAGCATTAAGAAAGGAAGTAAAATCAAAACATAGTTAATTTATAAGCAAAACTTGAGAGTTGAAAATAAAGATTAAACTAGGTCACGTCGTTCATCCAAACTTTAAATTTAGCTACTCAAAATTCTAGAGAAAGAAAAGATGAAGAGATTTGAATACATAACTGGATATTGAATAAAAGATGAGAATAAGTTGAATATCTTGCACCAAGAATTCTTCGTCTAAAGTTCACTTTAAATGTACTCTTCTAACATTTTGAGATAAAAAATCAGCAATTAATCTATTACAATCAATCTGGTCTAACCCACGTTTTTCAATAGACACCATCGTCAATCCTTTAAGTCTATCTTGTGACATTATTGATCGAATATAAGATTTTAGCAACTTAAACTTTGAGAAACTTCTCTCTTCAGATGTAACTGTAACTGGTATTGTTAATAATATCTTGTCAGCAATCCATACATTCGAAAAATAATTATCCATTGTCTTTATATAGTCCAACACCTCGATTCCTTTTTTATGGTCTTTATTGGTAAACATCTCACAAATTTGAGTTCTAAAAATAAGTCTTGCCCATAAATATCAGAATCCACGTCGTACTTAAAAAATTCTTCAAGATCGTCACACGAACGCTTCAAACAATCATTATCTGCAGAATGTAATTGTTTTAAATCCAATAAAAATCCAAAAGTTTCTTCATATTTTTGATGTTGTTCAAACCTACATTTAAACGAAAAAAGCTCTTGATCAACTATATATAAGAAATATTCAACTCTAAAAGATTCTTAGTTGAATGTGTGATCTCATCATTGGCATTTTCATCAAATTGCTTATTTCTACGAATAATACACATTTCATGAAATGTAGGTTCCATTTCTATTTGATCAGCTATTTCTTTAGCAGTAAATATGTCAGATTCAAATCCAATTTCTCTATAGGTTTCAAAAAGGAAATGAATGCTTTCAAGTGACTAATAGAAACATCAATAATCATATCCTTACTTTGCAATATTTTGCTCACTCTATTAATAGCAAACAATATATTATACTAGATAACAATGCTAAACAAAAACTCAAAATTTATGAAGTCAGATGACAAATTTTTAGCATCTCTAAATGTCATCACATGTTTCTATCAAGTGAGTTAAAGCAAGTTTTATTTGTAGAATTTGGAATCTTATTGCTTTCAACTCTATTTTCTCAACTTGTTTGTGATAGTGGTTTAAGTGTCAAGTCTTCCACATTATCTTGCAAAACTTTCCATCGTTTTGTAGAAGATGAAAACAATGCATACAAGCATTGTACCACTCTTAAAAAAGATCTTGCCTTTATACAAGAACTTGCCATATCACACAATACAAGATTAAGACTATGACAACCACATGGCGTGTAAAAAGCCCTTAGATTTATTTCTAATACTCTTTTTTGCACATTTTTATGTTTTTCTTTCATATTAGAACTATTATCATAACCTTGACCTCTTAAATTACTTATATCAAGCTGAAGTATTTGTAGAACATCTAGCAATTCACCAAACAATCATTCCCCAAATATATCATCTATGTTAATGTATCCTAGAAAGAACTCTTGTACCTTAACTGGACTTCTTAAGACATATACACAATGAATTATAAGAAATATTTGTTCTTTATAACTTATATCAGGTGTACAATCAAGTATAATAGAAAAGTACTTTGCTTCTCTAATTTTTCTTATGATTGCACTTTTGATCTCACCTGCCAACATTGTATGAATTCATTTTGAATTTTATGACTAAGTTAATGATAGTGAATTTTCTTCTCTTAAATACGATGGACGTGTTCTTTTATTACTGGATTAAATTCAGCGATCATTTCAATTATTTCTAAAAAATTCTCATTGTCTTCTTCATAAATTTTTTCATTGTTTCCACGAAATGCCAAATTTTTTTACTAAGAAAGCTAAAACTAACAATTATTCTCAGAAAAACTTGTCTCCAATGTTCTCTATTTTTCTTTTTTCTTTTTTTATGTCCAGACAAATATTTCCTAGAAGACATAATATGGCAATCCAACTATAAAAATAAGATATGATTAAATATAAAACTTGTGAGGAACAATAAAACCTGATTAATTTGGAGAGAACTCTAATATGCAAAAAATTAACAATAAAAGGTAATAATTTATTTACTTACAAATTTTATTTTCAAAGCATAAAATTATTAATTAGTGGCTTCAAATCAAAATTCAGCATAAGAAAAGGCTCTGATAAAATCACAAAAACATTATAGAATTATTTTCAAAGCATAAAAAATATTATATACATCAAACAAATGGCAACTTGCAAACAAAATCACTGAATTTGGTGCATCAAAACTTATTCTGGCAAGCATTATATAAATATAATGCTTAATCATGAATTTGATGCATCAAAACTTGTCTAAGTAAGCATTTTTATAAATATAATGTATAAAATACATTATTCACATTATTAATTAATCTTAAATTTGGTCTTTGGTGCATCCGTGCAATATTCTGAATTTGCAAACATTATATAAATATAATTAGAAAAAACAAAGTCTAATTCTAAATTTGGTGCAAAATACTGAAAATTTCTCCAATAAAATTGGGCAAATCGCTAATGGCAACACGACCACCCATAAATATAATCCATTTTCCATCAATTTCAAATTTCAGTAAAAACATAATACTTGACATCATATTTACCCTGGGCTTGGGAGATTGAGGCACGGTAGACCATAGAGTCACAGACCTGAAAAAGTGAGATGACATCTTCTCTTTATCTCTTTCTCTCAATCAACACTCTACTAGCCGTGTCTTTTGAGTTCTATGGGTGATTGTAAGGGACTAAGGGTAGGTTATATTTTTGGACAATTGTGCTGAAATTTTCATTTGGACTTTTCAAATCTAATAGACTGATTTTTTTTTTTTTTTTAAAAAAAAAAGGGCCACAATTTAAGAGGCCATGCAATGGTTGGGCCTAGGCCGGCTATATATATATGGGAAATTTTCATCAATAAGCCATATTATGTTAAATTTTATATAAATACTGTTACATTGTTTTAATTACATGAATACTGGGTAGAGCTAGGAATTATTCCATTTATTATTTTATTCCAAAACTAATTAATTGTGATTAACAACCGCCACTTTTCACTCCACATAACCATATTAATTAGGAATCTATATTTGGCTAAAAATCATAATGAGTCCTAATCTTTTAAACCTCTCTCTTCCATTAAAAAAAACTGCATTCATCTACAATAACTGCAAACCGTCTCTCTGCATCTCCAGTCCGGCAATAACATTCACTAATCCGGTAAGATTTAACAAGGATGCTGTTCTTTTCGTTTCCTGTATTCTGTCATGTTACAAATAAGAATTTATATGTGTTACCATTCATTTTCGTTTCCTTCTGTGTCATTAGACATGTGGATTTCATTGTTATCATTTCCGCCTCACTATTGATGTTACAACTTCCATTGGCCATTTTCAAAACATCATATAAAAACAATGTTACAAAAGATTTTGCTGTGTTTCAGATGTTAATATGATGCAGGCGCTAGTATAAATGCTTTTCAATATACCAAAGGATGATACATATAACTGTTACATAGCATCTATTAATAATATGTTGCACTCAATTTCAATTAATCTGTTACTAATCTATTGCAAGTGTTGCTACAAATATTTGTAACGGTGCATCTGTTAAAAATATGTTACAATCGATGTTACAAATAATGATACAGTTTATATGTTATTAATTTGTTGCAAGAGGTGTTACAAAATCTGTTTCATGGACTATGTTATTAATCTGTTGCAATTGATGCTACAAATATATGTAACATTGCATCTGTTAAAAATAGGTTGCAATCGTTGATACAACTTATAGTCCAGTTTATATGTTATTAATTTGTTGCAAGTGGTGTTACAAAATCTGTTTCATGGACTATGTTATTAATCTGTTGCAATTGATGCTACAAATATATGTAACATTGCATCTGTTAAAAATAGGTTGCAATCGTTGATACAACTTATGGTCCAGTTTCTATGATATTAATTTGTTGCAAGAGGTGTTACAAAATCTGTTTTATGGACTTTGTTATTAATCTGTTGCAATTGTTGCTGGAAATAGCTGTAACATTGCATCTGTTAGAAATAGGTTGCAATCGTTGATACAACTTATGGTCCAGTTTCTATTATATTAATTTGTTGCAAGAGGTGTTACAAAATCTGTTTCATGGACTTTGTTATTAATCTGTTGCAATTGTTGCTGGAAATAGCTGTAACATTGCATCTGTTAAAAATAGGTTGCAATCATTGATACAACTTATGGTCCAGTTTCTAGATATTAATTTGTTGCAAGAGGTGTTACAAAATCTGTTTCATGGACTTTGTTATTAATCTGTTGCAATTGTTGCTGGAAATAGTTGTAACATTGCATCTGTCAAAAATAAGTTGCAAACGTTGATACAAATTATGGTCCAATTTGATTGTCATAAGATGCATCATCTATGTTACTAATTGGTTTATTCTCATGATATTAACAGATATGGATACCATAAATATTTTTATCAATTGCAATGGAGAAAGTACAGGAATTATTGTTCCAACTTGTTGTACTTATATAGAACTCGTTCATTTGATAACGTCAGTATTGAAGCTTGACAACCGTAGAATTGCAGTTTCCATACAATATGAAGTAGTTGGGTGCCTGTCTTCTATGAAGATAACTAATGACAACACATTGAAGTTCTATTTTGAGCTTAAAAGAAAGGATCAGAATCTAACGAGTTACCCACTGCAAATTGATGTTACATCTTCGTTGGATACCATACCTTCAATATACACTTGGGATATTTCGGGTGATCATGACATGGAAGGACTAGAGCAACAAAACATAAATCATCATTCAATAACTAGTTACTTAAGTAACAGCTTGTGCTATGTAGATAGATTTGCTTCAAGTGTATGTGAAACAATCCCAAATTTGCCAGAGGTTGAAATTCAGGATGACAACATTGTTATTGGGTACCCCGACTTAAACGGCATTTCAGCAGGGAGGATTTTTAGGGACAAGGATGTGTTAAAGAAGACTATATCCCTATATGCTATTCAAAACAATTTTCAGTATAAGGTGTACAGATCTGACAAAGAAGAATATGTCCTCAAATGTCTCGATGATAATTGCATGTGGCATTTTCGGGCTTCTAAACTGTGCGACGCTGATTTATTCAAGATACGATATATTAGAAATGGACATAACTGCTCAATGGATTACATTATGGGAGATCATAGACAGGCAACAAGTTCTTTATTGGCAGATTGCATTAAACACAAATATATGGATGCTAAAACTATCTACACTCCCAGGGACATCATCAACGATGCTTCAAAGACATACGGTGTGACGTTGAGTTATGGGAAGGCATGGAGGGCGCGTGAATCAGCATTGGAGAAAATAGTTGGAGAGCCAGAAGAGTCGTACAACAAGCTCCAAAGTTTTTTTTATACATATTGAGTTTAAAAAATCCAGGGACAATAACACAGACTAAGACAAATGCAGAAAATCAATTTGAATATATGTTCATGGCATTGGGAGCATCTATCCAAGGTTGGAAACACTATAAACCAGTAGTCGTTGTCGACGCAACATTTTTAACTGGGCGTTACGGTGGAACACTTTTCACCGCTTGTACACATGATGCAAACTACAATATATTTGTTCTCGCATTCGGGATAGGTGATGCCGAGAACGACAATGCATGGGAATGGTTCCTAATGAATTTCAGGGAAGCTTACGGAGAACGAGATGAGATGTGCATAATATCAGACAGACATAAAAGCATAGAAAATGCAATTGATCAAGTATACCCAAACATAATGCATGGATTTTGTTCTTACCATTTGTTGCAAAACCTGAAAAGGCGATTGGAAAGGTAGCAAAACACATTACAAAGCCATTTAATGCTGCTGCTAGAGCATACACAATTTCTGAAATTGAGTACCAAATGAAACAATTAGACAAGGTCCATGGTGAGATCCTACCATATCTAGTAAGAACACTTCTATCTTATTATTATAAGCATATATGTGTGTCAAAAATTTTTAATCTAATATGTCGTTTCTTATATAGGAAGAAAAAGTCGGATTCTATAGGTGGTCAAGAGCACATTCGCCAATCAACCGGTATTCTACGATGACTTCTAATATTGTTGAGTCAGTGAACGCTGTTACAAAGTCAGTGAAGAATTATCCAATCGTGACATTGCTAGAATGTTTGAGGAACATCTTGCAAGACTGGTTGTACAAAAATCGTAATAAGGCACATTCCACCTTCACTAGATTGGCAACAAAAAATGAGAATATGTTAAGGGCAAACTCAAAACATGCACTAAAATTGAAGGTAATGTTTTCTTTCCTTTGAGACACCTGTTTCGTAACTTATTTTATTTTGTTTTCTATTTAAAATTGCAAACTTTTTCCATTAAACAGGTATCCGGTTCAAGCGACGTTCTATATCAAGTTAGCGATGAGAACACACAACCTTCAGTCGACATGGATAAATGCTATTGCACATGTAACAGGTTCCAGTTTGACGGGATACCGTGCAAACATGCTTTGTCAGTTATTAACAAATACGGAATGCCAACATATAAATATTGTTCTTCCTACCACACCAAAGAAGCTTATATTGTAGCATATGATGGCAACATTGTACCACTCAGTGAACGGACCAATTGGATAGTGCTAAAAAATGTAGAGGAAGTTGTTATTGTAGCACCTAATCCATCTAGAAAACCTGGAAGACCTAAACAAAAGAGGTATAGGTCAGCAGGGGAACGAAATTATGTGACAAAGTGTAAGAGATGTGGACGACACAGCCACAATAAAAGGACGTGCAATCATCCAATGGGGATGCTAAATCATTCAACAAAGAAGAGGTGATTCAATAAACTACATATCCAATTGGCGCAATTAATTGATACTCGGACTTGGGTTATGATTTCATATACAATATTTTATGTCGAATTTTCAGGGTTAACTTAATAAATTACACTTATATCATATTGGTTCTCTTCATTTTGGCAATGGTCGGCTCTGCTTATATCATTGTTGTAATGCCTTAATTTACATTTTAATTGAAAATTCTTGAAGGTGACGCAATCAATTGATAATCCTAATACTTAAATTTGTTCAAATGAAATTAAATTATGATGTGTTATTTCTTACTTGAGCAATCATTTTAAAGGTTCAAATGGAGTTATTGACTCTTAGATGTTAAATTTGGTTAATTACTGTATGGTGTTTTACCGTCTGGGGTGCCAATCTGAGGACACCAATCTTATTGACTCAAGAATGCATTTTCAATAATGTCTAGCTTGCTGTTGAAATTTTCCAAAACCAAATGCAACCATGATATGTTTATGGTAATCACAACAAATTGTGAAATAATACTGATTCAAAACATATGAAGAATGTAATATAAGCAAGTTAAAAAGACAGAGAATTAAATCTGCTATTTTTAAAAAATAACCCCAATACGTTAAAAACCATAACTGCTTATAGCCAAATCTACAATTAGAAAATAAGAAACATGCTAAAAATAGACATTTATATCATCGGTGTAACATTGTTAATACCCAAAAAATGACATAGCACCAGTGTGTTAGACAAAAATATGCTAATCTAATTGAAATAATCTAAATAAGCTGTCTAACTATTTGCAAAACCACGTAGCAAATAAAAATAAAAACCATAATCGACAACTAGGGGCTAAGTTAATCAAAATCATCTCTATTCTAGCAAAACACGCAATGCAATTGGTTATTTCTTTTTAGCTGCCTTTCTTGCTTTCCTTTCCCTCCTCAAAATGAAATTAGGATCAGATTCGTAGCCCTCGTTAATCTTGTGCACACCATGATTATATAGTTGCGATGCCAGGTACGTCCTCTCACTTGTAGCATCAAAAGGATTGGGCATGCTTTGCATATTATCTTTCATAAAGAACTCCACATACTTTATTACAAAGACACCGCAGTCGGTCCTTCAGACATTACAAACCAAATTTGATAAATAATATGGTTAACTACTTGATGAATAATATTGAAAGAATTATAACACCTTCTATTAAACACTAACCCGTTACTATGTTGAGGAATGTCATGAACAATGTTAACAACTAGTGGTTCAATACGTTGTATACCATCCACATTCATAGGTTGCCAGACATTAATATTGGACATCAAGTGAGGGATAACAAAAGCAAACGGTTGAACGTCTGCAATGACTTCTCTGTCTCTAATCGTATCCAAGCATGAGTTGTAAACATTAATACACCTATTTCGAATATCCATGTGCCCAAGAATCCAATGTGCACGAACACCCATCCTTATGGGCATCAAAACATGATCAACCTCTGTCCAAGGTGTGTTACAATGCATGTATTCCCCCAATGGATATTCTAATAGAGATACTTGTCTAGCAAGAGCACTAGAATTCTCAACTACAGCAGGATAAATTCTCCTTATCATGCTACCAAAAAATGAGTCAGTTGTAGTAACCTTCATTGTAATGTCCTTGTTGAATGTGGCCGTCTTTCTAAGATAGTAAAAACATATATCTACATGCTGTAAAAAAAATAAAAGGCTTTACTTACGAATCTAATCGCTGATTCTGTGAAATTACATGCTAATAACATATATAGTTTCCTGACAAAATATAGTTAATAACTTACCGTGTCTTTTAGTGATTCGGCCGAATCGCGAAGCTCGTACCACCATGTCTTGTCACTGACTTCAAATGGACCAAAAACAAATGGGGGATTGATTTTGATCTTCCGTAGCAAAAATTTCCTCTTTCTGCACAATAGTTTAAAATGTTTAATATAAGCGTGCAACTAAAACATTATTTATAAAATCAAGGATATCATCTTACATAATGTCAGGTTTGTAACCATCATAGAACCAATCTTCAAATGAACGAACATCCTCAATGAAGGGCTGAACCAATTCCATTTTAAATGCACATGCGTCAAATCGAAAACTCGATGTTGACTCTCTTACAGGTTGCCTCCCATCAAGGTAAGGTGACTTGATTAAAATACCAGGTTTTCTTTGCCTCTTCAATGGTATTTCTGTTGCAGTGTCATCAATAAGAAGATCTGTACCCTCACTTTCAACTTTTTTGGTAACATTGTAAGGAAACAAAAGACAATGTTATCAAACTTTATATTTATAATTATATCATATTGGAAAATGAAAGAAAAAAAAAAGATTGATATTATACCTCAATAGTATCCGAGATTTTCGACTTTTCAGCACTCTTAATAATCTCCTCTACCATTTCCATCACATCGTCTATGTAGAACTTGTCATCAAGAAGGTCGGAAAAATTTTGTTGGTCTTCAAGTCCAGAACTGATGCCAATTTTGAGAGATTTATATATAACCATTTGTCCTAGAGTAGCCTCAGACGAACACTTTCCATCAAGTTTTGCCTTCAACTCTTCAAGAAATGCACTGATCTTGTCATCAACAGATCTTTGTATTGCCCTGACTTCAAATTTCAAATCAATTTGCTGAGAAATTATTTGATCTTGCTGCAACCGTATATCGCTCATTAACTTGTGCAATTTTTCAGTATAGCAGTTCCGTTCATCCTATTGACAAGCCTATAACAATTAATATGGAACTTCAAGAATATAAACAAAAAATACACAACACTAAATCATATATAAATCAAACTAGTACAGATCTTACCTCTCTCAGTTTAGAAGTGGAATTGTTGGCTTTCTTTGATTCATTGCAAGCCCGAAATGGATCGAGGTTCAAAGTTTTCGGCAATCTAACTGGAGGATCAACAAAATCATCATCATCGACATCTTCAATGTTCGGAGCATCCCTATTGTTTTGAAATAGTCCAGATAGGTATGGGGCACGTCTCTTCTCTTCGTCGGGATCAATTACACGTATCTCCAACTGCATATTTGCAAGGAAAAGTAACATGTTATGACATTCACAAGAATAAAATAAGTTAAACAAATCATAAATTAATTATTTAACAAATACATATCTTGATCATTAACAGTGTATAAAAAGTATTAAACTGAATTAACTTACATCAGCCAGATCAAAGTTGAGTTTCTCAAGTTGAGAAGCAGTGACACGTGTAGCAGAATTTGTCTAGTTTAATATACGAGGCCAATTGTAGTCTATCCTTTTGCATATCTTCCCATCTATTGATGGCAACGACTCATAAATCCAGGATTGAAACGCCAACGGAAACCCATATAGCCTATACGTGAAAATTTCCTTCTTCGTCGTCTCGTCAAATGTACGCTTCGTCATTGCAATTTTCAGATAACTGAAGGTGTTTTTGAATAAATCCTTCCCCCACGCATATGTCTCAATATCCTCAGACTCAATGAGGCTAAAGGTGGCATCATTTACTTGTTTCTTGTACGGAGTGGTGAAGAGAAACGAAGTTATAAGGTAAAGCATTCCAATTTTCACCACGTCTTCATCAGCCGAAGTCATGGGTATACTCATAAAAACATCCTCAACATCTTTTCTGTATATACATTTCAGATGACTGAAATATCTTTGCCTCAATACCGGCCTCCCTGTTTTCATTTTGGACAGATCGTCAACACCAATGCACTTCAAACCAGTAATAACACAAAACTCCTCTACCTAGAATCTCAACAGTTTCCCTGATATTTTGAACCACATTTCATATTTCTTTGGCTGCTTAACCTCTATCAATAACATCTTATGTATCAACTGGTGTTGAAGATGTAACTCCTTAAGATCAAGGAAGTTCCCAAAACATGATATACCAAAAAAATCTTTCTGTGCCTCACTCATCATACTGTTCAAATTCAGAATTACATCCGGTGGCGCAGAAACCATTATTCTCGAACCAAGCCTTTCATTTGGGTGTATAATATAATCCCATTCCTGAAATTATATATTAAATAGATTAGGTAATGTAAAAAACTTTTTCACTTTATGAATACATTTCACATTTACAGGATGCGTTGGACATATGAATTTGACAGACAGCAACAACTTGGGGTAACAATTAATTGGCCTTGGTAACATCAACTGCAACAAATGATTTTGGCATCAGATATGATCTATGATTCGGTAGCACACGATTTTACCAAATACAAATTAGACACAGCCAATAACATGCCATTACTTGAAGAACCAATCTTAATATATATGAGTAATCATAATCAAAGCACTTCAACAACCAGCAGGACAAACAAAAATGACATCATTCTTCAAAAGCTATTGCAACAGATTACAATGTCAATTCAACATTTCATCAAAATCCATTGTAATGCCTGTTTTCAACTTTCAATGAGCATATTTATAACATCAACTGCAACATATGATTTGTCTCTGGTTTTGATTTTGAAACATACATTGCAAAATCTAAATTCACCCAACCTTGACCCATGCATGTATTTTACAGATATACCACATAAATTTAATACGAACAATATAAGGTTTAACTTAGATAAAAACAGGAATATGATTTATCTTACAGATTAAATTTCTCAATTTCTACTCGCTATAGTAAAAATAAAATTACCTGCGCTTCATAGACTTGGGGATTTTTAATCTTGCCGGAACTACCATTCTGGCCAACATTGTCGAACATAGGTTTGTCTATTTTTTCATTTTTATGCATTCCTTTCGAAGAACCCGAACCCAATCGCCTGTGACCTGCTTCATCATGTGGATTCTTGTTTTTCTCGAAGATTGAACCTTTGGTAGGAGTGGGCGTGTCAAGGAAAATTACTTTCTGCTTGGAATGAAATGGAGGCTTCTTCACAATGTCAGGCGAATCCTTCTTTGCCGCCAATCGAGTCATTCTGCGTGTAGGAGTATCCATGTTGGTATTCTTGACCGGCGCCTAATATATCTTCAGATTGGGGGTTAGGGTTTTACATGGTGACAGAACCCTATAGATTATAGAGATAAGAGTATGGCGTAAAAATCGAGGATGTGGGTGTCTTGAAGATGTATATGGAAGATGACTATGGAATTATCTAACTCCCGGTTTTCTCTCTCCCTCTGTCTGCGATTTTAATGGGGCAGGGTATTGTGTTTCCTTTTTGAATGATATAATGTTAAAATATATATATTAATATATAAATATTACCCAGTAATTTTAGAATAAAAACACAAGAAAGGTAAATTTGAAAATAATTTGTATTCACATAGTAATAGATGTAATTTCCTCTATATATTACTGAGAGAGAGAGAGAGAGAGAGAGAGATTTATAATTAATTGGTGTATTGGCCACAAATAATATTATTTTATTAATTATCTAGCAAAATTATCACACTTAGCAATTCCAAAGTTGAAAGAAAATGTACCCTTTTCAGTTTTAAGTTGCCCACCTAGAACCTGATTTTGGGACCTGTAACTAGCTAAGAGCATCTCTAATAGGCTCTTTAAATATAAGATTTTCTCTATTTTAAAGAGTTACTTTAAAATTATATTTTAACAGACTCTATAAATTAATTTTTTAAAATAGAGAGTGTGTTTGACTCTCCAAACTCTCTATAATTAAATGCATTCAAAGAATTTCAATGTATACAAAATAAAATAGAAAAAATGGGATAAAATCATATAATAGTTAAGAAAGAGGCATGTTAAAAGAAAATAAATGAAAAAATAATAAATACTTATTGAAAGAAGTAAAATAAAGTGTTAAAGATAAAGATATTGTTGGAGCACTTAAAAAATTTTACTCTCTAAATTTATAGATACTTTTTATAAATAGAGAGACTATTTGATATGCTCTAAATATTTTATGTGTTTAACTTCACTTCAAAGATATCGCAACATGCTTTGCAACACAATATTAGTCGTAAAATATGGACAACTATAATGGTCATGAGACCAACTTAAAATTAGGCTGTCCAAGTATATTCAAATGGGTCTCAAATTTCCAGAAATTTCAACTTCGGTCCTTGAGCTCAACTTTTGGCCTTCGTTCAATTGAGTCCTAAACATTTTACAACTTTTAATTAGAGTTCAATTTAGTTGCTAATATAATTTATCACGTCCAAATTATTTTCCAATTATTTCTTGGCCTAAAATTAGTTAACAATGCCTCGATTTCTTTAGGACATTTAATAAATTTTATCCTAATAGTTTTATTCTCTCTTTACTACGAATTTTCGGGACGTTACACTTGTCATCCTTTTCTATCACTCCCACGATCTTGTTTCAAAGGAACCTTTTTTCAAATTTTCAAAATAAGATATTAAAGAGTTCACTTCATATTTAAACTTTGCAATGGCTGGGATATTCTCAAGGTCAAAGCCTCAATTGGCAAAGGTAAGTTTAGCTCTTTAGGCTTTTGATTTTAAATGTAATTTTATAGTTTTGTTACTTGATGTGTTACGACTTCTATAGAATGGCTATTTCTCCATTGTAAGTGGATTTGGAAATCCCTTCAAAGTGGATGAAACCACATCCAAAATATCTAAGATTAGTGTGACTAGAATTTGCATCGAAACTGTATGCAGATAATGACTTTAATTTGTTGCAAGGGTTTGTCTAGAAAATTGTTTAATTTTTTTTTTATTTTTCTTCTCGTTTAGGTCATATTAAAGAAGATTGTTTAGTTTTGAAGGAGAAGAAAGTTGAGTCGTTTATTTAAATAGTGAAAGTTAGAATTTAGGAAAACTTGATAATGAAAAACATTTTTGGTGCAGCTCGTTTCTATTTATATACCACTATGGAATCTTTTACAACTAGCAAAATGAATACAAGAAGGAAATAAGACAACACCTAAATTTATATCCTTAAAAACTAGGAACAACAATGGGATGCATTTAACAAATTATGTTATACACATTAGACCACTAAGCACATCAGGTGGGTAGTAGATTATCATTTATGCACAGCAAGAGGGTAGCAGCTGATCATCTTGATACTTTAACACCCTCTCTTAAGCTGGAGCACATTTCTGTGACACCAAGCTTGTCTTTAAGATATAGAAATCTTGATTGTGGGAGTGATTTAGTTAACAAATTAGCAATTTGATCAATCGAAGGAATATAGCAAATCTGCAATTTTTTTTTTTCAAGTACTTTGTCTCTCACAAAAGGTATATCGAGCTATATGTGTTTGATTCAAGCATGATAGACTGGATTAGAAGCTAAAGCACTAGCACTGGGATTATCACACCATAGTATAGGAATTGCATCTCCACATAACCTCAACTCTTTAAGCAATGATTCAATCTATGTAATTTCAGCAATTGCTTGTGCTAGAGCCATGCACTCAGATTTAGTACTTGACCTGGATACCACTTGTTGCTTTTTAGACGACCAATCTACTAATGTATCTCCTAAATATATACAATATCCAACAGTTGAGCGTCTGTAATCAGGATAAGAAGCCCAGTCAACATCAGCAAAGCCAACTACATTGAGTCTGTCACATTGTTGGATTAACAATCCTTGTTTAGTTTTTCCCTTCTAAAAATCATCTTTAGTACCCTCCAATGTATATCTGTTGGTGTTTGCAGAAATTGATTTTAACTTGTTGATTGCATAAGATAAATCAAGTCTTGTATGTGCTAGATATTGTAAACCTCCAATTACAATCTTGTACAAAGTTGGACTGATCATTTATTTGCCCTCATTTTTGGACAGATGTTTACCTAATGTCATAGGGGTAGCACGGGGTTTTACATTCTAAAATCCAAACCTTTTTAGTAAGTCCATAATATACTTAATTTGAGTGAGATAAAGGCCACAATCATATCTTTTAACCACAACTCCTAAGAACTGATGTAATTCTCCCATATCCTTTAGAGCAAAACTTTTGTTTAGCTTATAGATACAACTTTGTAACATCACTTTATCATTTCTTGTTATCATAATGTCATCCACATAAACCAATACAAAATTCACTTGCTTTTGATTCATGTGAAAAAACAAGGAGTTACCAGCTTTGGACTGCACAACTTCCAGTCTATCAAGGTTTTCTTCAGCTTCTTATACCATGCGCTAGGTTCCTGCCTCAATCTATAAAGTGCTTTTCAAGTTTGCATACAAAGGTAGGATTTGTTTTATCAACAAAAGCTTCTAGTTGTTTGAGATATACTTCTTCTTGCAACTTCCCATTTAGAAAAGTATTGTTTACATCAACTTGTCTAATGATCCAATTTCTTGAAACTGCAAGAGTGAGGATTACTCTTAGTGTTGAAAATTTTATTACTGGACTAAAAGTTTCATAGAAGTCTATTCCTGCAGTTTGTAAAAAACTTTTTGCCACCAATCTTGCCTTGTATTTTTGTATCTTTCCTTTGGGGTTATACTTGATCTTAAATACCCATTTACTTCTTATGACCTTTTGATGAGCTGAAGGTGGAACTAATTTCTAAGTTTTGTTTTTAATAAGAACGTTGTAGTCTTCATTCATTGCCCTTTTCCAGTTTTTATCCATCAAAGCCTTTAAAATTGTAAAAGGTTCAAACACTTATTGGTCATCACATAACTGATGTTCTCTTGCATTAGCCATGTAGGTTTTAGGCTTAAAAATACCATCTTTACCTTTGGTAATCATGGGGTGTTTTGTTATCATTTGCTTAGAACTTCTATTCCATTGAGGCAACTCTTCATCCATTCTCATATGTTCAATTTGACCAGACCTACTGACATTGAGGTACTGAATTAGCATCACTACTCAACACATCAATCTCTATATTATCATTAAGATCTGACAATGCATTTTCATCAACATTTGTTTCATCAACACACTGTGTAATCTGTCTGTTGGTTGAGTTGCATCAGGATGAATTGAACCAAATTATTTAGACCTTGTGATATTACTGTTTGATTGATTATAGAATGGGAGATACTAAATGAAAATATCTGAGGTTTGAGGTGTTGAACGTTTGTTTAAAAAGCCTGATTTAAAAGGAAAATCATATTCATTGAAAACTACATGTCTAGATATTTAGATTTTTCCAGTTGGGCTCAAACATTTGTAACATTTGTGTGAATTACTAAAACCATGAAACAAATGCTTAATAGAATAAAAATTGAACTTGTGTTCATGATATGTCCTAAGGCAAGAAAAACATGCACATCCAAAGGTTTTAAGTTTTTTGAAATCAAAGTTTTCACTATAGAGAAGCTAATGGGGTGATTTCATCTTATGTACAAATGTAGGTAGTAAGTTTCCATTTGGAATGATTCTCACCAATAAGCCAAAGGCATTTTAGCTTGAGCTAAAAGAGTTAAACGTGTCTCAATTACATGTCTATCATTTTTCTCAGCTCTACCATTTTGAACTGATGTATAAGGGCACAAGACTCATTTCTATACCCGATTCTTCCATGAAACCAGATAATGCTCTAAATTCACCACCCCAATCAGATTGTAAAGTCTTAATTTTCCTGTCAAACTTATTTTCTACTAGTCTTTTGAGTTGAAGAAACATGTGTCTCAGACTCATGCCTCAAAGGGTAAATCCAAGTGAACATATTGTAGTGATCAATGAATAAGATGTAGTATTTAAAACCAAATGCAGAGTTTATGGGTGCAGGACCCCAGACATATGTGTGGATTAGCTTAAGAGGACAAATATCATTTGATTGAGAAACTTTAAAAGGTAGAGCATGAGATTTACCACACTGACAAACATCACGAAACTCAGTAATTATATTATCATCATCATTTTCATTACAGGACTTGAGGACCTAAGTTATGACATGAATAGCAGGATGACCAAGTCTCAAATGCCACATTTTAAAACTAAACTCTGTTGACTTAAAGCTATTTGAAGAATCAATAGAACTGGTCTTGGATAGAAACACTGAGCTGTTCATCTTGTTTGAGTGATTTGACTCTTGATGGTATGATTTCCGGACTTGATTTGAGATGTCAAATTGATACAACCCATCCTTAAGCTTCCATCACAGTAGAATTTTCTTCATCTGTTTGTCCCTTACCAAAAAAAATCAACATGAAACTCCATAAATACATTATTATCAGAAGTTAACTGAGAAACGATGTTCAAATCTTTCTTAATTATGGACACAAGAGAACTATCTTTCAAAGTATTTAAATGTGTAGTACCAATGTGTAAAACACTCAGCATATTGCCATTTCCAACTGTGAGTTTTTGTTTACCACCATACTTATGTGCCTTTTAATCATGTTCTCTTGCCTTGCAGTCACATGGTTACTAGCAGCAGAGTCTGCAAACCAGGTTAGATCTACCATGGTGTTGGGTGAAGCTACCAAAGCAGTGAGACTTGAATGATTACTTTGATGTTGCTGATCTAGTATGTTGCCCAAATACCTTTCATCATAACGATTATAGTACCAGGCTGCTGAGTGATTGCTCATACCACATATTTGACAAGGGCTTTTGTTTTCACCTGATCTACATCATCTACCCCTATTCCTTCCACTTCTTGAACTGTTATTTTTGTTGCCCATATACCTTTCATTATAACGTTTATAGTACCAGACTACTGAGTAATTTCTCACACCATAAATTTGACAAGGGCTTTTATTTTTACTTGATCTACCTCCTCTATCTATGTTCATTCCATCTCCATAGTTTGACATTTCTTCTCTCTAATTTGTAGAATTTGGCCTCTGAACAAAGTTAGCTGAAGTTTGGCTCAGATTGACTGATGAGAGTCTACATTTTATAGCATTCAGATGTTCAATTCTACTCTCATAAGTCATGAGTAGAGATTGCAGTTCAAACCAGAAGACATACTTCCTACTGTTTATCTCGACTACTATTAGGGTATACTTTTCATACAAGCCTGCTAAGACTTGTGTAACTAGATCAGTGTGAGAAATGGCCTTGCTTGCAATTTCAAGATAGTCTACAAGTTTCTTGACAACATTGAGATACTGATCAATGCTCATAGACCCTTTTCTGGTTTTCTCAAGTTCACCAATGAGAAAGGTTACCCTAGATTTGTTCATAACTCCAAAACTTTCTTGGACAACATTCCAAAGCTTAAAAGAACTGGAGAATCCCATAACTCTCACTACAATCTCATGTGTCAGAGAAAAATAGAGCAATCCCATCAACAGTTATCCTATACTTAGGATTTTGAGTCATCTCTACAGTTTCTCCAACTCCATTGATTGTTTGAGTGGTTAAGAATTCAAATGGACACTCACTTGTTCATGAAAGGAATCCTTCTAAGTTGTGCCCTTTAATTATGGGCATGACCATATTCTTCTACATAAAAAAATTGTTCGTATCAAGTTTAACAGGTGGTGTTTGAGTGAGACTAGCCCCAAAAAGAGACACTTGATTTTTTCCCAGCAATAGAGGTATCACTTAGCTATTTCGTACATATTGTGTGGCAGTGATGCTTTCATCAGAACCAGCACTTGCCATTTTGAATGCTCTAATACCAAGTTAGAATTTAGGAAAGCTTGATAATGGAAAACTTTCTTGCTGCACAACAAGTGCAGCTCGTTTCTATTTATATAACACCGTGGAATCTTTTACGACCATCAAAATGAATACAAGAAGGAAATAAGAAATAAATAAATTAACTAATAGAAGATCAATACCTAAATTCATATCCCTAAAAACTAGGAACGTCAATGGGAAGCATTTAACAAATTCTGTTATACACAGTAGACCACTAAGCACGACAAGTGGTTATCAGATTATTATTTATGCATAGAATGTGGTTAATGTGGTAGCAATTGATCATCTTGATACTTTAACATTGAAAAAACAATGGTGGTAGCTATAGTGGTTGTTGTTGGTAGAGACGGTGTGAGAGAAGAAGATTTGGACAATGTGACGATAGCGATGATCGGCAAAGCCATTGTGTTGAGACGTGTGAGATGGTGTGATGAGATTAGTAATGCCATCATAAAAGAGGTAAGAGGTAAGTGAGAGATATTCACCCCCTTATTGTTAAATAGAGTGACGATGGATGTGTTGATATATTTTTCAACCAATGGTTTGAACGTTCTAAACATGATAGAAACGTCGGATTTTGGCTAAAAGGATATAATCAAATGTACTTAGAAAAAAGATAGACAAAAGTAATGTAATATTTATATCCATCAATTGAATAAATAGAAGACGTCTATACATCAGAGAGCACAACTTCAACTGGCCTATGACTCTTAAAAGACGATTTAGAGAAAGGTAACCTATGACTCTTTAAACCATAGAATCTAAGGTACTAGATGACAAAGACACGAACTTGGATGAGACTAAAAATTTGAGAATTGTATTAGAAGGGTAAACTAATTAGTTATGCCAGTTCATTGAAGAAGCATGAATACTGGAAAAATAGAGGATACGCATGGTACATTCAATCAAAACATTGTTAGTAGAACAAAATTGAGATATAGAAATCAAGTTACGTTGTGTAGACGGGACACAATGAACATTCAATAATAGGGAAGATTTGGTATGTGTGGAAAGATAAGTGGAACTAGTGTGTGTAATAGATAAAATGTTACCATAACCAATCATCATGGAGTCATTTCCCGGGTAAAGGAAATGCAACAAAAGGTTCTCAAGATCCAAGTGATCTGGTGAGAGGCCCTAGAGTCCATGAGCCTATAGTTAGATAGACACGTGGCATGTGTTGTATAATGAGCACTAGGAGAACAATCACTACTTTACTAATATGGTTGATAAATGGGATATTATGAGAACGATGGATGGTAAGAAGTGGGGATGGCCAAATATGGATGGGCGAGGCAAGTGTGAATATCCCAAAGTTCTCTCTGTAGAATCTCGGTACGTCGCATGTCATCTTAATTCAAGCGGGTCAATTAGTGCAGGACTAAAACGTCGTTCTCAAAATCTTAAATTATTTACCATGCTAGTAACGAGTTTCTTATTCCATGGTTTATTAGAAGAATCAATGAATTCTTAAAACTAGGTATCTAAGTCTCCAAATTTGATTTTTAAAGCTTTAGTGTTGCATTAGAACCACTACTTCTTGTTTGTTAGTCCACATTCTTAGTCTAAATTCATACATCTATAAAATACAATTATAAATGAAATAAACTCACATATGTCACTAAGAAACAACTCATTTATATTATGACGTGAGTCCTAGATTTCGCTTCCATTTAGTTAAGTTATAATAAGGAAAAAAAAATTTTGACTTGTTTATTAGGCAACATGTCCCTGAACACCAAAGCAAATCAACAATATCTCGAATGGATGTAAAAACTTCTAAATTTTATACCATGTGCTCCTAAGTCATCCAACTATAACATATCAAAATTCTATAATTTTTTCACGTACTACAAAGACTTCACATAGATGGGTAAAGTGTGTAGCAAAAGGGTTCAAAGCTACGACTCAGTACTATAATTCCAATCATAGTTGAAAAAACCAAACGACTTCATAAAATTTTAAAATTTGAGGAAACACTTATGATATATCATGCTAAAATTTAAAAATTCATAGATAGGCATCCAAAAATCACTCATAAAATCATATAAGGCAGATCAAGACTAGAATTGTCCATTGTTAACAAAACAGGCACAACTCACTCCATGATCACCCTATTGAAGTGTTTACAAGTCTCGAAGGCAATAAATTTGTCAAGCTATCAAGCCCAATTGATTTCACATCGAAATTCAGAATACACAACCCATGTGTTCATTCGAAGTCATACATGCTTGGAGGAAATTGTGAACATATTCTCTATTTAAATTTATATTCATTCAAACATCATTTATCAACGTATAGATTGGTTTCTAGCATAGGAAACCTATAAAGAATGTTATTAAATATCAAAGAAGAATATAAATTCATAACGTCAATCAATCTCTTTAAAATTCAGTAACAATTAAAAAGTCAAAACTTATCAAAATGTCCATTAAAACCTTGCAAATCTTCTTTATTTTCAAGGCTTCTCCACTCCATCATCAAAGCCTCCATCCATGACCCCAAATTTTAACGTATAAGAGAAGGTGATGAATGAGTTTTGGAAAACTCAATAGAAATACAAAATCTTATGTGCAATCTCAATTCAAAGTGAAGTCATACCACATTCTATAAATCCGAGGCTCAAGGGTTCAAGACTTATAATTCTTTCTTTGTTCAATTGTTGAAGGACCAAACCATATTCTTTCTTTTTGGTATATTCTAATGCAGAATAACCTTATTTCTTGTCCATTCCAAATGTAGAATAAACTTCTTGCTACCTGGATGACCATGAATTCTCAAAATATGATTCTTTAGCATAACAATTATACCATAAGCATGCAACTCGAAAGGGGATGAATATATGTATTCCTACCTTGGAAAAATAATGGAAGAATTTGGTTTCAAGTCTTGGAAAAAAATCAGCCGCCTTTTAATATTTATTTCTTCTTCCTTATTGTTTTTCTTCTATTATTGCTCTTTTCTTTCTTGTTTCTTACTTTGCCTAAGAGGAAATTTGGGCGTGTGTGTGTTGTGGCCGAGAGAGAGAGAGAGTGAATGAGGGAGGGAAATGAGAGAGAGGGAGAGAGAGAGAGATGAGGGAAATGGAGACTGAAATTGGGGTCTTTGGAGATGGGTTTTTGAATGTTTTCCCTAATTTGGTCTTATTTCTTGAGTAAGTGAATGATGGGAATATGGAAACTTTCTTTTTTGTACCTTGGTAAAATTCAAATTGATGGGAATAAATTTGAACTTAATTATAGGATTATGTCTTAATTTTTGGAAATCTCCACGAATCCATAAATTTATAATTGCTTATTTAAAATAAGTTATTTTTTAATTCTTTTCCAATTTATTCTTCTATAAAATAAATTTAAAACATATTGAGAACAATAAAAAAATAATTAACTCCAAATAAGTTTAATTGTGGTTTCTTTCTCATTATTGGGATTTGATTGGACCTCTACTCGACTTGGTCTTTCTAGTGACATGTAATTATATTCAAGTTCTGAATAAAATTATAAATTTAAACCTTAAAAATTCGGGGTGCTACAGCCACCATGGTTGAGAGAGAGAAGATGGATGGATAATAGGTGGCGGATGAAGTGGAAAAACTCCACTGGGAAGAAGACTTCATCAAGAAGCAGAATTGCCTTGAACACTACAAACAGGCAACACGAATTTGACCCACAAGAGGAGGGTGACTAGGAAGAGTTTTGTTGGTCGTGGGTTGGGCGAGGGTCAGGTTGTTTGTGAGCTACAAGGACGGATGTAGGAACATAGATGTTATTCTCGGCTAGATGTTGAAGATGGACTTCAAATTTGAGGAGTTTTTCATGGACCTCGTCAAAGGAAATAGATGTTTCACGAGCTCAAACAACGAATGATATGTCTTTGTAATCATTAGGAAGTTCGTCAAGTATTTTTGGAGTGAGGTTTTTGCAGTATGGAGTCAATAATAGCGAGTTTATCTGCCTTGCTTTTTCTAATTGGAGATATTAGATAATTGTATTGGAACCTCTGGTGAGATTTGATAGTTGACTCTTAGGCTGCATAATTCTACCACGTGAAGGTTTTGCGTATATTGTAGCTAATGTGGTCCATGTATCACGTGATGTTTTGGACGAGGCGATGAACGGAATGAGAGTTGGAAATAGGAAGCAGACTATTGCATTGAGAATAAATTGATCTTGTCGAATCTACATGGGAAAGGCAGGGTTTTGTGATATGATGCCATTGTCTTGAACTGTCGGGAGAGGACATTGATACAATGAAACCTATAATGTCGTAGAAAATTCTGTGGAACTGAAGACGCCAAGAAGGGTAATTATTGGTTGTCAGCTTGAGAAGAGCTTGAGCAGCGATATTGAAGGAGATGATGGAAGTCGAAGATGGTAGAAGTGGCGAGTGTTTTGGCTACATTAGCAACTAAGTTGTTGCCGACTTTCTGGAAGGCAAGTTCAGCATCGAGCCATGTTTGATTTCTAGGATCGAGCCATGTTTGATTTTACTTTAAAAAAAAGTCAAAAATAACAATTAATTACGACCGTATGGAGTTTCTCCACCCAAAAATTCACTATACGTCTGTGTTCATCCTATCTAATTTTTTTTTTCAATTTCTACAATTTCCTCCTCAATTCTCTTTCTCTTCAGTATTATTCTTCAAATATTTTTTTATCAACCTCAATAGTATTCCTCCTATCAATCTTCATTTATTTTTCTTTGATCGAATTCCACCGATAAGCAATATACTAGTTTTAACTATATATAAAAGTTACATTTATTTTTTCACTTTTCAAACACACATTTTTATTCATTCTTAGCAATATGAAACAGATATTTTATGGGTTAAATTAATGAATGGCCATGGGTTAAATTAATGAATGGCCACCGATCTTTGTTCAGGTTACTACTTACTCACCTTTCTTTAAGGGTGTGTTTGATTCCTTTCATTTTCCATGGAAAATGAAAATTTTCCACCCATTTTCCAGCTTTGGTCTGTTTGATTGGCAAAATTTTTCATAGAAAATGCATTTTTTCACCTATTTTCCATCTTTCGTTTGATTGGAACTTTTGTTTTTTCATGAAATTTTTTTTTCCATATTTTCCACTTTTGGCCATATTTTCTTTGTTTTCAAGGAAAATATTTTTCTTTGTGGGATAGGAGAATTTATTTTCCATAGAAAATTTGTTAACCTTTTCCAACCCATTTATTTTTCATGGAAAATTTGTTAACATTTTCCAATCCAAATTTTCTTGGTAATTCATTTCCATGGAAAATATTTTCTTTCCACCCAAATTTTCCACTTGCAATCAAACACAACCTAATAGGTTACCTAATGCTCACCCAACTTATCAAACGTTTTCTCATCCATCACTCTTAAGCAAACCATTAATCAATTCAGAAGGAAGTGGCCACGTGGCGAACGGAATGTTCAAGTGGCAATAATACAGCGTTAAGTTGGCCACCTCAGCAAAACGCTACTTTTCCACACATGATTTTGAACAAATATTACCCATTTCATCTTCTTTATTTATACGATCTATGCAAAAATAAAAAGCTCCAAATCGCCCAAGAACCTTAATTGTTGCCTACAAATCAGATTGACGCTAGGAAGTGAACCCATTTATTGATATCACTTCAACACCCCATAGTGCAATGGAGAATTCATCGGTCACTTCCGAAATCTCGGACGCGCCAGTGTGCTATTTTGGGCAATTCTCTGTGACAAGGACTTCGTGGACGGAGAATAATCCAAGAAGGAGGTTCCGAGGTTACACATTCTATGGAAGACTAGATGTTTGTGATTATTTCTCTTGGGTGGATCCACCTCCCTATCCACGGTACAAAGGTAGTTATCAATGGGCTTTTACGGAAGGCAACCAACAACGGAAATGGGAGAAATGAAGATGCATCAAATTTCCTTGGGCGTGTTTATGCTCGGTGCTGTCATTTACAAATGTGTAATGTGAAATGCTGTATGGTTGCCATGGCTTTTGTGTTTGTAAAAATGCTTCAAAAAAGAGTAATCTGAAATGCTATGATGATGTGGTATAATGTGATGGTTTTTGTGTTTGTAAAATGGTTTTAGAGCAATGTGTAATTTCATGGTTGCTGTGGTTCAATGCAATGGTGAAGACTTTTTTTTTATCTCAATTGTTTTTATTGTTGTTTTCACAGTTGCTATGGTTGAATGTATCGTAAAGAACAATGTTTATATAGTTGTTTTCATTAGTTACATATGTTTTGATTGTTGGTTTCAAAGAGCAATATTTGTATTGATGTCAGTTAATTTGATCTGTATATGGCAATGAGCAGTGAATGTGAATTCACAGCAGGCTTGAAGCTTGAAAGTCATTTAATCAATAGCCATAATCAGTTACATTCAGAGGTTGAAGTTATTACCAGGAACAAATAATGTTCAACAACAGCAACATCCATAAAATTACATCTTCAAAATAACAGGAACAAATAATGTTCAACAACAGCCTCAAGAACAGAGCTGTGAACCAAAATTCACGGCAGCAACCAGTTTTTTTTATTTTTGACATCCAACTCATTAACAATAATGAATTTGTGATACAGGTACACGAATATATATACATTGAAATGATCAAGAGTAGGGCATTCCAAAATGAACCTTTCATTAACCAAAATTAACGAGACTAAGCTATACATCAGATTTGCTTTTGATTAATGCAGTGAACTTGACAAAACATTTAGAAGGTGTACAAAAACACACCCGGCCAACCTTAATAATCCACGATTTACATATGCAGGCAACAACATTCAGCTAATGTACAAAACAGATCAATCAAAAGTGTGAAACAAAAAAATTTGTACTCTATGATCCTCCAGTTCTGTCAAACACAACAGACCAAGCTTCAAAATCAGTCATTTTCATGTGTTGACCTCACAGAAGCATCCACAACCGGTCCATTGTTGTCGAACACAGCAGCATTTGATTGTACAAAGCCTAGAGTTGGCATAAAATAGAATTCAGCTGGTGGAGGTTGGTCTTGAGAAGATGATTTAGTATTCTTCTTCGATCTCCTTGCTTGTAGTTTACTCTATTAGTAATACCATTAAATAGATACCATTAGTTAGAATAATTTGATCATACCACAGAAACTAAAATGACCAATTTGTACTTATCCCTATTTGATATTTGCTTGTATTCTGACTCTCCAGTAATGGTTCGACTTGGTAAGCCGACAAATCCTACAAGTACACCATGTATGTAAATCACTTGTATGTAAATTGTAAAAAATCACTTGTATGTAAATTTTTATACAAATCTCAGAAGATACTTCATGTGGTGCATCTGCGTTGTCGTGGTATCGCTTGTTATGCCCTGTTAACCCACAGACACTACATGTCATGACCACACTTCCTTTCTTTTTCATTTTAGTAGTACCTTGAGATTATGTCATAATATCTTCGTCTTGCTGGCTTCATCTCTAGTTCTGCCTCTGACTACGTTTTGGCAAGATCCACCAGGTGGTTTTATAGGTTCTCTATCCAATTGAGGCCATAGTTTTTTTTTTTTCCATTTATCGGCATTACTAGATTCTCATAGCATCTCAAATAGGTATTCACCTTATAACATTCGTGAACGTAGTTCAATGGATCACCCATGTAGTCCATGATTGCAGCACATGCATGCCCACAAGGTATCCCAGTAAAATCCCACCTTCTACAAGCACATGTTCTAGTATGAATATCAACCATGAACTCACCATCTTTTCCCTTGACATACCATTGCGATCCACCATTCCACTCAACCTCATTGTTCCCTGCCATCTCAATATGTGTCATGAGTTTTTTAACAATTTTGGGACATATATTAGACCCGGCTTTCATCATCTTATCTCTTCGACTTTGTATCCTCTTCATAAAACCAATATGCATGTCAATCAACATTGTAACAATTGATTTCTCTCTGTCTTCTAAAACAACGTTGTTGAACCACTCACACAAATTGTTAAGTAATAAATCACTCTTAACATAAGTCAAAAAATGTGACTTACTCCATTGCTTTGCCGGCCTTTTCATTAACCAATCGTATCCAGCAATACTCTCATGTTTAAGCTTATCCATCCAAAACAAATAATAAGCAACAGTGGTAGATTTTGTAGCTCTCCATAGGTACTCTTTTAAGGCCAACTCTTTGAAGTCAGTCCTAAAGAAATTAGTGTACATGTGCCTTACACAAAACATATGTTCTAGATACATGTCATCAATTATATTTTGCAACCCTTTTTGCCGATCGCTCATGAATGTCCATTCTCGACTGTTAATAATCCCCAAGTCATCACCCAAATTGCTGACAAACCATAGCCATGTAGCTGTGTTCTCCTTCTCAACTATAGCAAATGCAACTGGATAAATAGAGTCATTAGCATCAAGTGCTATTGCTGTCAATATTTGACCCCAAACGTCCCCTTCAAAAAAACAACCATCCAACCTTAGTAGTTGCCTACAACCTGCTTTGAATCTCAACTTGCATGCAACTAGGCATATATAAATTCCCTGAAATTTGGACTCATAAATGGCAATCCCGGATTTGTCCTATCCAACTCATGAGCATATGACCAAAGCAGTCCAAACTGGTGCTCATCACCCCCCCCCCCTCCTCTCCCTCAATCAATATCCTAGCCAACCTCCTAGCCCTCCAAGCAGTAACTTTGTTAATGCTCAGTTTCAAATCATCCTTCACTGCCTTTCTGATCAGTTTTGTTTTCCATTGAAGGTCTACCCTGAATGTGTCTAAATACCTCTCAGCAACATATTTAGCAGTGCAATGCCTATTCATCCTATCTCTAACGCATGTGCGGGTGTGATTGTATGATTTAACCTACACACAATTCAACTTTTTATTCAATGAGGCCCAAATCCTCCACTTACAACCCAATTTGCAAATTGCCTGTGCCCTTCTATCATCGTTTGGCCTGAACCTAAAGTTGCACCTACTCACTACCCCATAATTTCTGATTGCTTTTTTGAACAACTCCATGTCCTTAAACGTTTTCCCAACTTCAAACTTAGGATCAAACATCTCTACTTCTGGAACAAAATTAAGAAACCTATAATTGTTCTTCTCACCAGATGAATAATCAGTATGTAATTCCTCCGACGATGGATAATATGTGTCATCATCCAACTCTAACTCTACATTACCTTTTGCTAGATGTGCTTCTTCAACTGGACTATCCTTTCAGGAGCATTTCTGTCAAATTCAAACTCTCCATCATTCACATCATCGTCGGAGTCACAAAACTGCACATGAGGAACGACGACTTCATCTTCCTCATTTTCTCCCCCATTGCTGGCTTCTGCAATATAGACATTTCACAAATCATTTTCAACAGAAAAATACAAATGTATTCTGTAATGTACTACATGAACAATACAGATAAATAATGTAATATTAGATTTTACCTCCATGTTCTTGTTCCGTGTCTGCCTCCAATAACAACTCTTTAGCGAATAATGCGGTGTCCATTTACTTTGATCGTAGGACACTTGTGTGATGTGTCTTACAAATCGCAGACAAAACACTTTTTTTCACTACGGCATTATCTAAGTGATGGTAACTGATTTGTAGGCAACAATTAGGGTTCTTGGGCGATTTGGGGCTTTCCAATTTGGGGCTTTTTATTTTGGCATAGATCACAGAAGTGAAGAAGATGAAATAGGTAATATTTGTTCAAAATCGTGTATGGAAAGTAGCGTTTTGCTGAGGTGGCCAACTTAACGCTGTATTATTGCCACTTGGACATTCCGTTCGCCACATGGGCACTTTCGTCTGAATTGACTAACGTTTTGCTTAAGAGTGATAGATGAGAAACGTTTGATAAGTTGGGAGAGCATTGGGTAACATATTAAAGAAGGGTGAGTAAGTAGTTACCTGAATAAAGATCGGTGGCCATTCATTAATTTGTCAGCTTGAGAAGAGCTTGAGCAGCGATATTGAAGGAGATGATGGAAGTCGAAGATGGTAGAAGTGGCGAGTGTTTTGGCTACATTAGCAACCAAGTTGTTGCCGACTTTAATGGGAATGCAAGTTCAGTATCGAGCCATGTTTGATTTCTAGGATCAAGTCATGTTTGATTTTACTTAAAAAAAAAAGTCAAAAATAACAATTAATTACGACCGTATGGAGTTTCTCCACCCAAAAATTCATTATACGTCTGTGTTCATCATCTCTAATTTTGTTTTTTCAATTTCCACAATTTCCTCCCCAAATTCTCTCTCTTCAGCATTATTCTCCAAAAAATTTTTTTATAAACCTCAATAGTATTTCTCCTACCGATCTTTATTTTTTTTTTTTTTGATCGAATTTTATCGATAAATAATATACTAGTTTTAACTATATATAAAGTTATATTTATTTTTTCACTTTTCAAACCCACATTTTTATTCATTCTTAGCAATATCAAACAGATACTTTACCCAATATGGAAATATAAAAATCTCCCAAAATATCAATACCCAACGCTAGAGATTTTCTTAAATTTTTTATTCGATTTTTTTGCTTTTCTCCACCAATCGTTAATGGCAACCGACTCAATAAACTCAAGCATCGTAAGCACCGCCGCTCCTCCTCCCCCGACGACTCCAAGGACCTCAAACGCCGCAAGCACCGCCACCGTCACCACCACCGGAGCAAGAGAGAGAAAGAAGAAATAACAAAAACAGACCCCGGCAAAGGCGAGGATGTGGTTAGGAATGGTGCGATGGGTGAAGTTGTTGTCTCCAACGGATGGGGTTTTGTTGGGGTGGATTATGATATGGAGGAAGGGGAGATTGTGGATGATGACGTGAATAATGGTGATGGTAATAATGGGGAATTTGAGAGGAAGAAGAAGAAATTTGATTCAGATGTGGAGTTGGGGGAATTCGAAACTGATGGACACGATTCTACATACATGGTGTGTTCCGAGATTCCTCTTGCTTTTACTTTTTCCTACTTTCGTTTGTTTTTGAAATGTGGGTTTTTAATTTTATACTTGTCTCGCTGAGAAGAAAATTGTCATGAAACTGATGTTTGTTTAATTTATGTACATATACATCACTTAATCTATCAACACTAGCTAAAGAAGTATGAAAAATTTATTCTTGCTCCATCAATTCCTCCTAGGCGAAGATAACTCGGTTCTGACAAGAAACTTAGATATATCACTCATATACGGTAGGATCACTTGCTTCAAGTCTTCTTCGGTTATTCTAGTGCTTTGGCCATAAGGTTTGCTCAACCTATTTGACTACCTCACTAACATAAAGACCATCATTATATTGATTCTTAAACCCCTTAAATCCTATTATTGAAGTTAATGTTCCTTCATGTATAATTTGGAAAACAGTGGTATTAATTTGTTTATCAGAAGGAAAGGAAATGCCAACTATTTTGTTATGCATCGAATACATAACATTAACAATATTTCGACGCAATCTTTGATGTTTTAAGATAGGGGTTGATATGTTGTGTTCAAGGTCGATTTGGTCTAGCCCTGGTCAATTTGAACTGGTGCAGTGTCAGATTTGACGAATCTGGTTGATCGAACTGGGGATATTGGTTGACCATATCTTTTGGTAGAAAAGAGAAGACCTTTTAACAGTAAGTATTAAGACATATTACACAAAATAACCTAAAAGCAAAGTATTTTTTGCTATGTTCACTGTGAGAAGACCTCTAAAAAAATCCCTCATAGACAATCAAGTTGAAATTTGGGGTCCATTTTACTTTAAACTTACAAATACACACGCGCACCTATATGATATCTGGCTCGGAATTCTTTGACTCACATCTCAATAATAAATAATTATTAATTCTATGTATGCTGTTGAGTGGGCAAGATTCAACTTACATCTGTATTTATGAGTATCTGTGTTTATATGTGTCGACAGTCATGCACAATAATAAAAATCTAAGCCTTAATTTGGAGTCAGCTATATGAAATATTTTCCCCCACTTTGTTTGGTTTATTGCTAGATCTAGTGGAAGATCCAAATCAACTAGATTCACCAATGCAACATGCTACTATTAGGGGACATTCCAATAAAATGTGTATTAGGATTCATGCCATAAGATGCGACGAAGTCTGACATCGACTCTCAAGCTACTGCTACCTTCCACCTTTACCCAGATTTGGGAATGACTATGAACAAAACATAGGTAGAGTTTCATCTACACTGGTACACACAACCTTAAATACAAATGATTTGCAATGAAGAACAATCATGAATAAGCACAGATATGCTTCCATGAAAGTTGAGACGGGCAAAGTTCCACTCAAACCTATATACATACATATATATATATACATATATATATATATATATATATATATATATATATATATATATGTGTGTGTGTGTGTGTGTGTGTGTGTGTGTGTGTGTTTCTATGTTTGATTTGATGCTAAAATCGTAAACTGGGGTAAAATTATCCAGATTTGTTCTAGACAGATACACAAATTTGACACTTTATTTATTTTATCCAATTGGGAAAAATTATTAACTAATTATTTCTTTTTATTCAAAATGAAAATTTGCATTTCATAATGTTGACCAATGCAGTAAGTTTTTCAATAAGAACAAATTGCAATTACTTTAAGTGGTTATTTTTTACTCAATTGTCCAAACAATGGGATTCTGCCATATTAAAGTTTAAGTTACCATTATTTCCCTTCTAAGAACATGGTTGAAAGGTTTCTCTTTTCAACCACACATAGGCTTGTCAGCAGCCAAACAACACATTGTGTAGATTTTATCATTTTTATCTTAGTTGGTATGGGTCATTAATGGTTTTCATCACTTATGGTAAATGCATGAACTTTCTTATAAATATTTTAGTTGCACTACACAGACATAAGAATTTGAATTTAGTATGGAGCTATGCACTCCACTATCACATTTTATTCCCGGCAAAGTTGTCCCCAAGTGTTTCCAGAAGACTGAACTGACGGCTTTCAAATTGATTTGTAAGAGTTGGTTAAATGTTTCTAACCTTTTGCTTTTATTGTTTAATTTTTTTTGTTGTTGTTGGGGATCAGTTACATTTAGTTTTTTCTTTTCTATTAATTGTTTTGCAGGGCATTAATGAAGACAATGTTGAAAGAGTCTATAGAAATTCAAGTATGTTTCGAGAGGACAATCTGGACAGGGAAGAGAATAGTGAGATGGGTAGGGAAAGAAAGTCTAGTCTCAAGGATTTTGCGAATGGAAATTACAAATACAAATACCACAGAGACAACCCTAGGCATCATAATGGAGATGGCTCTCTTGTTGAAAGTAGTAGCAAGAAGATGATTAATTATGAAGATGAAAATGAGCACAGTGGCCAGAGGAAGTCTGTATCATCTCAGAAGAGGCACAGAGAGGATGTTTTCTCGCCCTCTCGTGATAAATACCGGGAAGAGGGTGATGGTAGGGATGTGTCGAAGTCACCTGGTGAGTCTAGGGGAAGCTCTCTGTCCCAAAGCATTCATGGGGAGGCTTCTGACGCTGGTAGACAAGTCATGCAGGATGATGCATATTATATCGACAGTAAACATAGGAGTGATTCAGATGATGAAAGGATGAGTGTGTACAACAGGGATTACCGACATGGTAGGAGAGATGTTGTAAGAGATAAAGAAAGGGAGCATAGTTCTAGCAGACACAATGAGGGAGTGGACAGGCATCATAGCAAGGAGAATCGTAATAGATATAGAGAGGGCAGGGATAGGGAGAGGGATAGAGCAAGAGAGAAAGAGAGGGAGAGAAAGAATGCCAAGGAGAGACAGAGGACCAGACTGCAGGATGGAGATAGGACTGTGAAGGGGGAGGGATAGGGAGAAGGACAAAGAAAGAGAAAGGGGAAGTGAGAGGGAGAATGAAAGGGTCAGGGTGAGCGAGAGAGATAGAGAGAGGATTAAGGAGAACAGCAGAAATAGAAATAGGGACAGGGATAGAGATAGTGATAGGTTAAATAGGCGCCATAGATATGATGTTGAGGATGTATATGGTGAGCGAGATAGGTTTAATGATTCCATGCATCGAAGAAATTCTAAAACTGACCACGGAGGGAGATTGAGTAGAAACGATCCAGGAAATGCCAGCTCTAAAAGTAATCCACCTGAGACGGATAGTGAGAATCTTGGGAGGTAATTTTTTTTCTTCTTAGACTAATTAGTCAAACTTGAGGATTCTTTGTGATGGTTCTTACATAGTTCATGATGGTTGCAGAGAAGACAATGATCAGGACGAGTATCAAGAAAGGATAGCAATGCAACTTGCAGAACAGGAGGAAGATGAACTTGAGAGAATTAGGGAGGAAAGCAGAAAGCGAAGGCAAGCTATTCTTGAGAAATATAAAAATCAATCATTGCAGCAACAACACGAAACTCATTCAAAAGATATTGGTAATATTCTCAAATTATATTTTTTGAATTATGATAACATTTCCCATTTTCATGGATTATGATTCTTGATAAGTTGGGGCCTTTTGAGGTTCTAGTTTTATAGCTGGCTCTTGCAATTGAGCTCTTCCGTTGTGGAACACAAGCCATCTATCTTCGGGAAAGTAGTTTCTCATTTGGTGTTGAATTTTTTTTTGGAGGGGGAAAAAAAGAAATAGAAGTGTGGCATTCTGTTCAGTATATCATTTCTACCCGTTGGAGCATCATGATGAAGTTTAGTTAGTACTGCCTCATGGATATTTCTTTTGGGATCTATGTCCTTTTTTGGTGTCTATTAATAGATTTTGCCAATGCTTTCTTTCATTTATCAGTTAAGGAGCATGATCAAGTGGCAGCTGCTGATGTTCCAGAAAACTTCGAGGGTCATGCTGAACGTGAGGATGCTTATGTTGCTAACCCATCATTTTCCATTGGGAAATCTCCTTCGCAAAATGGGCTTTCTGCTTTTGAGAGGGTTCCTGGAACTGGTGGACTTGGAGAGGGGACTCATCAGGTGTGTCAACTTCCCCTGGCGTTTTTATAGATTTTGTTATGCATTTATATTCTCTCTTCTAGTCAGCAATGATGGACTTCTCATGCTTATTTTTGGCTTAATCTTAGATGCTTTTGTTTTTGGGTTTTTTCATTGGACTATGTTGACCCACAAATGGCTCTGGTTATGCTGAATAATTTCTTCTTTATGTGATGGGTTTCTTTGAGGGTGATAATTGATTTGTTTATGAAACACTGCAGAGTGAGACATCTGATGACATGTTTTATGATGATATTTTTGGAGAGTCCCCTGCTGGAATTCATAAAAAAGTAAGTCTCATGTGCAAACCTGTTATTACATTTATTATATGTTATGTTTAAGCTTTCTATTTCTATTGACTGTCATAGTGATTGTTTAACATCCTTCAGTCCATTATAGTCTATATTAACCATCTCATCTAAAAGCTCAAGTTCTTAGAGAGGGGCCTTGTGTTTTCATTTAATTTATATCTTGTCTTCAATACGCCCTCTCACATGCACATCGAATTCATTTATTTGTCATAATGCGTGCATAATAGGTGGTGGCAACACTTGAACCCAAGTCTTTTGCCCAATTTTGATGCCATGTTAACCATTTCATCTTAAAACTCAAGCTATTAGAGAGGGCCATTTTTTTTCTTTTAAATCTTGTCTTCAACTGTGTATCTCTTTGCTCATGACATTTTTCTCTTGCCTTGGTTTTTGTATATACTCAAGTCTCTTTGAGTTCATTCTTGCATGTGGTGGATATTTTAGTTTGTTCATTGATATTATTCTGGATATATTAGCCTATTGTGCCATGTCTTGTTAGATTCACAGTTATCCTTCATTTTCATGTGAAAGTAGTGTGCATTAAGTCCTTTTTGTGAATTCTCGTTGTCCAGGGAAAAGAAGGTTTAGGAGTTGAAAGGAGTGGGCTACATGACAATTGGGATGATGCAGAAGGATACTATGGTAAGTGTCTCATAAATCTTATTTTACTACACGTCCTTTCCCATATTGGTGCTTGTTCATGGCAGTGGATGAATTTATTATAGTACCTATTCCTTTGTTTCATTGGACTTGACATGAATCCGGGAGGAATGCAGCGTATATTGTAACGACCACGGATTTTTCCCTACAAGCCTTTCGCCCCGGAGCTATTCCGTGCGTTGTTAGCTTACGTACTTTCCACTAGAGGTTGGACTCCAAACTGGATTTTTTTCGCGTCTCCAGTGATTCGGACCATTGACCTCCCATTAAGGAGATAAGTTGCCCTTAATGAGAGGTCAATGGTTCGAATCGCCATACCAACTTAAGTTCTCCTTAATGGGAGGTCGATGTTTCGAATCGCTAGGGATGCGAAAGAAATTCAGTTTGGAGCCCAACCTCCAGTGGACAGTACGTAAGCTAATGGTGCACGAAATAGCTCCTGGGCGAAAGGCCTGTAGCGGAAAGTCCGTGGTCGTTACATATATAACCTTAGCAAGTATTACTGCAATTGTTTTTTTCTCAAGGATATAATTCTACAACTTTCGACGATTAATTCATCTCTGCAAGGAAAAACATTTATCCTTGAGAGTAGTGTTGTGTTTTTTATCTAGTTGTTTCTGTCATTAACTTTGTTCTTCTTGTGGTCATGCTTTGTGTATTAAGGTTACCGATTTGGAGAAATAATTGATGGTCGGTACGAAGTTATTGCTGCTCATGGGAAAGGTGTCTTTTCTGCTGTAGTTCGTGCAAAAGATCTGAAGGCTAAACCAGGTGATCATGAAGAAGTAGCTATAAAAATCATACGTAATAATGAAACAATGTGAGCATTTCTGGGTTTTCCTAATCTTTTTGGTGCTGATACTGGCTTTTTTGGGTATTCTTATGTGACTCTGTATATCTAATCTTATTTCTTGTTATCTTGTATAGGTACAAGGCTGGTATGGAAGAGTTGATCGTACTAAAGAAGCTAGTTGGTGCAGACCCTGAGGACAAGCGTCATTGTGTTCGTTATCTTTCTAACTTCAAGTACCGGAATCATCTGTGTTTAGTTTTTGAATCTCTTCATATGAATTTGCGTGAGGTTCTGAAGAAATTTGGTCGTAATATTGGTCTGAAGCTTACTGCTGTGAGAGCATATTCGAAGCAACTCTTCATTGCACTGAAACATCTAAAAAATTGTGGAGTTCTTCATTCTGATATTAAGCCGGATAACATGCTGGTATGCAGTCTACTACTACTCTCTTGGTTTTCTCTTCTTTTATGTGTTCCGTTCACCTTTTAATGTTGATACCCTTTATTGATTGTTAAATTTTAATTTTCACGCTTTTCCCTCCTTAGGTGAATGAAGCCAAAAATGTGCTGAAGCTTTGTGACTTAGGTAGTGCCATGTTTGCTGGAAAAAATGAAATCACTCCATACCTTGTGAGCCGTTTTTATCGTGCCCCAGAGATAAGTAAGCATAGTATTTTAAGCTTCTTCTGTTCAAAATGTTAATTTTCCTATTGGTTGTTTTAAATCAAAGCCTTTATACTTGCTCCTTTTCAATGTTAATAACGTGTTTTCTTCTACCAGAGTTGGGCAATTAAGTCATTGGTTTAATCTTACTGCAGTTCTGGGTCTGCCTTATCATCATCCCATGGATATTTGGTCTGTTGGTTGCTGTTTATTTGAGCTTTATACTGGGAAGGTTCTGTTTCCTGGTACTACAAACAATGACATGCTTCGCCTTCAAATGGAGTTGAAAGGCCCATTCCCAAAGAAGATGCTTCGAAAGGTCTGAAATACTGTCTGATTTGCTTGGTCAACCTATTCACTTCCTTCCTCCCACTCTCCCATCTTTCCACTATTATTTTTTCATTCTTCCTGTCTTCCAATTTAGTGGTTTAAGTTCCCAGCTCAAATATGCACATCTTTATAGGCTAATTGCATAGCCAACTTGACTTTGTTACTGCAATGCATTAGAGTCGATCAACTTCGTATGGCTTGCTTTATAGCTGTTTAATTTTCTATTCTTTTTTGCAGGGAGCATTCACAGACCAGCATTTTGATCAGGATATGAATTTCCTTGCAATAGAGGAGGACCCTGTCACAAAGAAGGTAGATGCGGTTAACTTATTACTGGGTTTTTTTTTTCTGTTGATAATTGAAACTCCAGTTGTTTGTACAAGTCTATATGGTGTTCTTCATTTTTTTATTGAATTCTTACTTTGTTCTTGCAGGCAATAAGGAGGCTGATTCATAATGTCAAGCCAAAGGATATTGTTACATTGATTTCAGGCTCTCTTGGTGAGGATCCAAAGATGTTAGCTAACTTCAGAGATCTCCTGGAAAATATTTTTTGTATTAGATCCAGAAAAGAGGATTGAGGTATCACAAGCCTTAAGCCATCCATTCATCACGGGCAAGTGAACAATGATGCTGATTTTTCTGACTAAAGAAATGTTGTTGCACTACATTCTAGTACATTTTGATATGATCTCAAATTATTCTCCGTTATCTAATCATTCATCTGTGTCTTGTCTTCTCTGTGGTCGCGCAAGAGATTTGAAGATAGTGGTTTGCACGGTTGACATATGCAGAGATGATATTTGTGTGGGAGAGACCTCTAACTGGCAGTTCTTTCATTGGATTGTTTTCTGTTTATACTGTAAGATAACTTGCCGAAGATATTTCCTCCTTTTGTACTAATTGTATATAGTGATGCATTGAGCTCACTATATACTTTCATATTCTCTTATATTCTTTTAACATATCATTTTCTCTTATATTCTTCAATTCGTATCTAGAGCTCGATTCCTGCAACTGTATTTCCTAGCACATGTGCCAGAAATATAATGAAATTAGTATGATGAATTACATGGTTCTGTAATATAATTGTGTTTCAAGACCGTCTATGGGACGACTTTCTTTTCATTTCCCTCTTTTACATATCTTATTATGCAGATGGTGTGGTTTTAATCAGAGATGCTACGATTACTATTGCGAAACTAGTGATTCTCACCCCTTGTCTTATTATTTATTTCTTTTCGTTTCTATATTCTACCTGTAATCTTTTTGGGTCCTGGAGAGTCTAATGTAATTTTTCATTCAGGATATCTACCAGTGCTATGAGGAAACCATTCCGTGGTTTAGGTGCTTAAAAACACTATGGAGAAGGTACTTGGTTTGTTCACTAGGAGTTTATTGCGATCACATGCCATGATTTTGTGTCTGCTATATTGCTTATTCAGCATTTGGTGCTTGGTTGTTTATACTTTGTGTTGGTAACCCTGAGAGAAATAACACTCCTGTACTTCATCAAACCTATATTGGACTGCTTATAGTACTGTTTGCAATAAAGAAATGCCGTCCTTTTCCTTGTTTTCTTTTTCCTGTGTCATTATTTATGTCCACAGAACGTTTGAGCGCCGTTTACTTTGATATTGTGATTAGGTTTTGGAATCATTGTACTTTCTTTGAATCCCTAGTTATTACTTCTATTACTTAGTAGTTTGTTCTTTGCTCTCACTCTCTCTCCCTGTGTTTGTATTTCAGTTTGTGTATGCCCATATTTGATAATGTTTCTTTGCATCTAATCCATGTTTTTTAATTCTGGAGGAATACATGCCTGGGGATTTTCGGATGCAGCTTTGGAGTGAAAATATTTCAGTGAGTGACCCTCCTTATATTTGTTGTGAAGAGAATTGCTACTAAATTTATTGAAGAGATTAGGCAAGATGTGCATTTTCCTTGTGTTTATAGGGTTCAGCCCTCGTGCTTCCACCAACTCCAGTAAGTATCCTTGTTTCAGTTTGTCCTGCATTGGCTACCTTTAGATGAACTGGGCTTATGATTCAAGCTAGATGTCGTGACCATGTTTTCTTTTATGTTTCCCTACTCCAGTCCCTTTTGTTTATTTACTACTCTTGTCCGTTCCAGTTATTTTGCAAGATGGTAATGGAGTTGGCATAAATTTTTTTATGGTAATCGCATGATCTCTATGTTGTGATTAAATTTCGTATGGCACTATTGTCTTACTGGAACAATGCGTTACCTAAGTAAATGTTTACACTTCCCTGCCATATTACTCTCCACTTGTTTTCTGAGGCTGTAGTTTGTTGGTTATGATTATTACCTACTTGCATTTGCATGATCTCGATTGTTGACTTTAATGGCAATGTTAAGGCCCAACTGAAAGACATTAGGGCCAAGCTGCAAAGGGTAATGAAAGTTTCAACTACGGAAGAGAAATGTGTGGATGTGTCCACGCATTTCTGAGTTGACCAATTTGTTTTCAACCATTTAATTAGAATGGATTATTGGAAGAAAATTGTTTAGTAAAGTCGTTCTTTTAGGGCACGTTTGGACGTGTGATGCCCCGAATATTATGACTCAAGTACTACTAAATCTTGCTACATAAAGTCTTAAAGATGAAGTTAAAGATGAAAACACAACTTAAAAAAACTTAAATATTTAGAAAACAAGAATATTCAATCAAAGTCCTAAAATATTATTAAATCTCATAGCAAATCAATCCCGTCCCCAATACAAATACTTTTAACTAATAAAAGCCAACCCACCATCAAACACTTATTAGATATAATTAAAAAGTCCAAATTTTCAAAAAGCAAGAAAACTTTGTTGTGGGCTTTTCTTTAGTCTGCTTTCATCCTTCTGTCGTCATGAACCACTTAATTTCCTGAAGGGGGGAAAGGAATATGGGGTGAGATAAACTTAAGTAAACATGTGCAAGCAAATTTAACCCATGTGCTTCAATTAGTGGATACCCCATAACTTAACTTACAAGTGGAGAACGTAAAACTAAAGCCAATTCTTCGTAAGCTCGTATTTCATGCGTAGTACTACAACATCTAATCCATTTTAACATAACTTATAGGACCCATATCATAGATAATATAAAATGATATCCACATAAATAGAACATGAAGAAAACTCGCAATTTACCAAATGCAAGCATGTTTACCTTTGTAGATAACTTGAAAATCGAACAAAGAAAGGTTGAAGAAAATAATTCTTGAATTCCTTGAAGAAATCTTGAGAAAAGCTTGAAAACTCTCAAACTAAAACCTTTCTTTTACATTTTTTTTTTCTTCTCTATTTACCTGGTGTGTGTGTGTGTATGGGGATAGACTAGGGTTTTGCTAATATAGTACAATTTGGTGAGAATATATTACTTTTTATGCAAGAAATAATTATTTTCTTATCAAATATATATATATATATATCAAGCCATATAATTTCCTTCCATGTAATAATTACTTTTCATGCAAGAGACATAAATATCTGTAAAATAAACATGCAAGAAATGATATTTCCTTCAAATATATATAAATACACATATATACACAGCGAAACATGCTAAAGAATTTTCAAGTTTCCTAATTTTCCATTTATTTCCTTCCTTTCCTTAAAAGACCTTTTTAACATGTTTGAAAAATATATTTTCCTCCTACAAATGCTATTCTCGATTACTGTTCAACGGGCCCAAAATCTGAAAATTTTGAAACATGCAGTTAGGTCCTGCAACTATTGACACGTATACAATATGGTCCCTAAACGTTAGGACTATTTCTATTAGGTCCTAATTTGGAAACTAACATCTAGTAGCGCATATTTAGGTGTTATAATCTACCCCTTTAAAAATAAATTTCGCACCATCCATTGAAGGTACAACGGGATTTGAGTTATGAAGAAGTACTACTATGCATTATAGCTCATAAGATTCAGAAGCTTCTGAACAAGGAAATTCCACTGGTTAAAGTTTTGTAGCATCACCACTCAATTGAAGAACCTACTTGGGAAGAGGAGATGCAGACTAAGTATCCCCAGATCTTCGATGTCAACTAAGTTAAATTTTGAGGACGAAAATTTAATTTAAGGTGGGTAGATTAATACACCCTTAATATTGGTACTAGCCACTAATTTCGATTTAGGACCTAATAGCAAATGTTTGAAAGTTTAAGGACCCAATTGTATACCTGCCCGCAGTTGAGGAACCAAACTGAAATTTGTAGAAATGGCAGATTTTGGGTCCCCATGAACAGTCGGGAACAGTGTTTTAGGAGGAAAAGATATTTATTAGTATCTCTAAAATATCGTTAAGGGAAGAAAGAGAAATTGAGAAATTGAGAAATTTGGGATTCTTGTCTTGCAAGATATTTGACTTACATGCATGTATATATATACTAACGAAACATGATTTCTTGCATATGAATGAATATATTAGCATATATTTTAAGATCTATAATAAAGGAAATAATTGTTGTTGCATGAAAAGAAATTCAAATAAGTGAAAATTTCCAATTAAAGAACAAAACCTAATTGTTCCCTATTTATACCCCATAAACGCCCCCCCATCCCATCCCCCTGGTCCCCCATTATTTGAGAGAAAATAGAGAGGAAAAAAGTTTGGTTTTGAGGGTTTTCAAGGAAGTCCAAGACCCCTCTCTCTTCCTACTTTTCATTGTTTCATTTCAAGCTCTCCGTAAAGGTAAACATGCTTGCACGTGGATATATTTTATGTTGATTTGGGTCCTATATGATAAGTTGAATAGGACCGGGGTTTGTTGTAATACGGGCCTACAAAGAATTGGCTACAATTTCTTGTTATTTATATATGGAACCAAAGTTTTCTGTGTTAAAAAATTTTCCAAACTCTATATTGAAAATGTTGGTATTGTCTGATAAGTATGAATTGATAGCAAACTAAACATTCGATTCAAGATAGTGGTTAATAATCTGATTGTAATCAAGGTAAATTATGTTCTCTTTCAATATGTGAAGTAGTATTATTTGCAAGTTTGATCAACTTATATGAATTTATCTATCTACAAGAGGAATTGGGCCCAGATCTAATGTTCCATTTTTGGTATTCCCTTATTTGTCTCTCCAATAAAATCTTGACACATCACTATAGTTTTGAGGTGTCAAAATTTTAGATCACTGCAATTTTTTTGGTGTCACCTCTAAAACTTTTGACACCTCAAAATTGTAGTGATGTGTCAAGATTTTATTGGGGGGGACAGCTAAAATGGGACAGCAGATCTAGCCTTGACCCCACACCACTACCCGTTTTGATGGCTGGGGAGGTAAAGAAATGAAATAGAGTCCTTACCGGGTGTGTTGTCTTTGCTTAAAGTCTGAGTTGTTCCTTATTGTTTTCTGTACCGGGTGATGCCACAGAATCCACATTAGCATCATAATATACCTGCTTTGCTGCTATTTCCCCTTGATATGGTAAGAAGAATAAGGTGAACCTTTTTCTGCATTGATCTCATTGTATGTGTATAGCTTAGATAACATGCCCAGTGGACTGCCTTTACAACCGAGCCTTGTGTCTTAAATGATAATTTTGCAGTGGCAGTTAACATTCTAGATAGGATTGTTGATTAGTCGATGCTATCACCTCTGGTTCTGTGTTTAACAATCCCATGTCGGTACCTTTTGAGGATTCTTGCATTTTAATACCTATGTTTCTATGAGAGGATTCACTTTCCGTACATGTTTGCTGTAGGTACGATTTTTTATGATATTTTCAATGTGATATTAGTCTTAAGAAAACTTTTTGCCATACAATGGGGCCAATCTATTCTACAGGGCCAATAGTCATACTTACAGGCACAGCACCAGCCTGAGCTTCGTTGCATTGCCTTCAAGTGCTGAAGTGCTGAAGGTTAGTGGATGATTCTAGAATATTGTAACTCTGGGAGATTTTTCTCTAGAAAGTACATTGGATTATCCTTCTTGTTAATATTTGTGTAATATTTATCACAGTAATAAGATTGTTTAAAGTTAGGAACAAAATTGTTTGTCAAAGACAATGTCCTCCATGCATAATGTGATGAAAAGGGCAATGCCTCATTTGCATTTTGTTTTCTACATTGAATTCTTGCTTATATATTATACGCTTAAAACGTTGAGAAATTAAAGATGTGTTGTGCCTCATTTCTTACTAATGTGTGAAAAATGACATACATTTAACTATTTAAGCAATTTTGACAATAAAATAATTCAATTGCACTTACAAATTTAACAAAATTATTGAATAGTTTCTAACCATAACATTATTGAAACGTTGCGGAGGACACTACCGAAAGAGAAAAAAGAAAAATAGAACGGGACGAGTTTGTCACAAGCCCCAATGGTTGGTGATTATTTGTGCAATTTTCCCCTAAATATATTTAATGATGAAAGTTATTTAAAAGTAATGTTTATTAATATTAGATTGAAGTGACGGAAATATGTTCAGTTTTATTTAAAATTTTAAAATTTTAAAATATATTGAGAAAATTGAATCACAGCTAATCCGTTGAGTTTGGAAAAATAGAACCCGTAAAATAAAGATAAGGAAATGCCACTTCACTTAAAAAAAATTAGTTTTTGTACAAACAGTCTGACCTCAATTAGACTCCGAATCAAACATTTGACAAGCCCGCCCTCGCTAAGTGTAGACACAGACATAAAATTTTGGGTAAAAAATACTTAGGTTTTCATCCCTTACAGTTTATCGTATTTTTATCCACATTCACTTTTATTTGCATTTTTCATTTCTAACTTTTAATTAATTTGCACAGACGGTATTTGAACATATTTACTGTTAAAGTGACTGAAAAAGACAATATTACCCTCAAAAAGGAAAAAGAAAAAAAGAATAGATATAAATAGAAATAAAAAAGAGCATCAATCTTCACCATACTCACCCCTCAAGCTCCAGGACCCCACCCACCCTGTTCCCCAAATCCAACCCGAACATGCACCACCACATTCTCTGCACATCATCACCACCACTTAAAGGTAGGCGTGGTTCTATTTAGTTCGATTCTGAAAAGAATCGAATTGAAATTAAAAATCAATGTTTATTTTCTAACTGGACCATTGGTTCTATCTAAAATTATAGAATTGAACGAAATGGCTCTAGTTTGGTTTAGTTCGGTTCCATAACCAATTTTTTTAAAATAATGATACAAATTACAATACAAATTTATGTCGCTAAAGATTAATTGATTTTGATTTGAAAAATAAAATAGGATTTGAGGAACATGATTTTGATTTATTAGGAACTAAAAATGTGTCTAAACTTAATTGTCTAATACTCTGATTTAAATTAATTGATTTTTGTATAAAAGAATTAAAAAATTTGGTAAATCATTTGATTGAGTAAGACGATTAGCAACATGCAACAACACTTTTAATAATTAAAACGTAAAAATAATAATAATAATTAACAAATTAGAACCGGTTCAAGTTCTTGGTTGTGCGTCAAGAACCGGGTGGATCTTGACTCTAGAAATCAAAACTGTTTGATACTTACGTAGAACTGAATCGAACCACTATTCGTTTCGATTCTTTTGCCAAATCCTACAACCACCGTCAAATCAACACATACAATCGTAGATCTACGGCTGTGATCGATGGAAAAATCATACACTTCCATCCTCATTTCCAAATTTGTGTATATATCTATATCTATATGTCCAAATCTGTATATGTAGATATACCCGCCTTTTGCAGCCCTCCAAATTTTACCAAAAAATTGGCCCACTGTCTCTCCACTTGTCTCTTTAAATTGAACACCCATGCCCACAACTTCTAAAGCAGTAGAAATGTGGAATCTGAACTATTCATCGGATCGAAAGATGGATGAAAAATTTGATGGCCAAAAGGATTAACGAGTCGGATCTGAATGGAACTTGAGCTCACCATCGTCGTAGCCCAGTGTCCCGTAGCTTGGAGTGGTGGTTGGCGATTTTCATGCTTCGCATGGTGGGTGTTGGTTTGGGGCTTGGTTGTGGGTGGGTGGGTGGGGTTATTGAAGAATTTTTTTCTTATTTTTGCGTCGTATTTTTTTTGTCTTTTTGTTTATTTAATTTTGAAGGCAATATTGTCTTTTTGAATCACTTTTAACCAATGTTCCAAAAAAACGAAAAGTGTGACTATACGTGAAGGTCAAGTTTTAAGCATTTCGAGTCTGGACGAGGCCTAGGTGAAAGCAAGACAAAGACAAAACGAGGACAAAGCGTAAGGCGTAACTAGGCATATAGGCTGCACTTCACGTCTAGACAGATTCTAGGTGAAACTTAGGCAGATTTTTTAGAACATTACTTTTAACGGTAGATGTGAATGGATTTCACAAGTGGAGAATATTTGTGTGAATTAATTAAATGTTGAAAATGATAAGTATAAATTAAATTAAATAGAGATAAAAATGCAACAAACTGACATGCTTGTGAGTTTTTTTTTCACCGATTTTGAATAGTATTATTTATGAGAAGTTAAAAAAATCGGTGATTGTTAGCTTTTTGGAGTACTGGTTTTGGGACTTAGGTGGTCTAAAAACCACCCCTAATTTGGGATGTATTTCTCAATCTCCAAATCGATAATTTTTTACTTTTTTGTCAAATTATCTTCTAATTGTACTATCTCTAAAATAATTATTTTTAAATCTTCTCTAAACCTAAAATACATACTTCATTCTTCATCTTTTCTTCGAATGCACATTTTGCCTATTATTTTCAAACACTAATTTTTTTATGTGATATTTAATCATTTTTGAAATTTTTTTGTAGTCGAATATATATTTTACATTTAAAATTTCTACATATTTCATATTGTTTATACATACCTATATTTTTCAACATGTAATTATATATGTAATTTTATTATTTTAAAAAAATTTCAGAACTGTTTATTGATAAACTCCCTAGCATGTATTTGATTATTTTAAGAATTGCAACTAAAACTACTTAAAATCGAATTCCTCATAAACACCCAAAATCGGTATTTTAAAATTTTTCTTACTACACTTTAGCAAAGTTTCTTACAAAACATAAAAAAATTAAAGAAAAATATTGCTTAAAAATAGTTATATTTATTACGAGGAGTTCTCCGCTACTGGAAGAAAAACGTACTTAGACATCGTGTATCACTACATCTTCAATTTCTTCCTCCACAAATCATCTCCTCCAAATTTTGATAACCGCTTCAATTTATCTCCCACAACCAATCATCAACAAAATTTGTTCACCTCCTCAATCAATCATCTCCCTCCACTGATTTGGATCGAGGTCTACAAGCCGTAACCAACATTCTCAACTACAATCATGTCTAAAATATGTTCACCGCTTTAATACATCATCATAATTGTTGACCACTAAAATCGAAGCTAACAAATCATTGTCCACCTCATTGCTTGACTGAGTAACTCAACCCTTTATAAGTTGTCGTCTCAAAAAGCAAGAATTTGGCTAAGGTTTATAATTGTTTTCTGCTTCTTGTAATTTAATTGAAACTATTTATAGGTGTTATAAGCCTTTGGGATTTCCGGTCTTTTTCTCTTTTTCTACTACGTGTCGCCCACTTATTGGAAGGCTCATAATTTTGGAAGATTATATGACACATAGCAGTAGGATATTGCTTCAACCATCTCTTTCTCTAGATTTGGTGGTTGTTTTCTTCACATGGCTTTTTTTGAACTGACTTTGCCACGTGGAGATCCACCATGTGGTCCCAAGGATATTTTGTTATCTGAAATCAGCCGGTGGTGTTACGGCTATGCTCGTATCCTTCGCTGAATAGGTTTCTTTAGATGACGAAGGTGAAATAGATATGCCAGAGTTGGACCTAAGTAGCTAACTGGTTGGTTATTAAATTCGATGCATTCGCCTAACTGAGGGATACGCGAAAGTTTTGGTTAAGCGAGTCAATGAGACTTTGTTCAATTTCTTTCGTCTAGTCGTTTAAGTCCCTTACCTTCTTTTTTTCCTTATCTAGTAAAAGATAAAAAGAAGGTAGGCGAAGTTAACGGGATAGGTGAGCATCTTGTTTCGAATTCTCGACTAATTTTTCCCGAAAGAATATATTGTGCGAGGTATAACAATAGTCCCCGAAGTCTGAGCCTAAATATCCATATTGGGTTACCAACATTGTTAAGGCAAACCTTTTGAAGTTCCTACCTCGCACAAACTTCATCCTTCGTACTCCATATATACAAATATAATATTAGTCCCCGAAGTCCGAATCTAAATATTCATATTGGACTACGGACTTTGTTAAAGGCGAAGCTTTTGACTTGATATTCATACGCTCTACTTGCCAAGGTAGTGGGACACGTGCCTGCTTCCTCTACATAGTAGTAATAGTACAGGCATTATTGTTGCACTATGATTTTTGCCTATAATGTGTGCATTTGGCATGTGTATTGAAAACGATCACCTATCATGATTGCAGCCGTCATTTGTTTGATCGGTGCTTATCCTTTACGCGTCTGAGGTCATGTGCATCTCACATGTAGCATCTAACACATTCATTTGAAATATGTGTTGCCACCATTTCAATTTCAACGGTTAAGATAGATCAAACATTTAAAGGCTCAGATCATGTCGTGGATGATCTAAAGGTCTTATTTACTTGGAATAAATTATAAATAGAGTCATCATCCTCTTACAAACGCTTCTTACCCTTTACATCAGCTCTCATTTAGACTTAACGCAAATACGCCCTCTGCTTTTTCTGCTTCTCTGGTGGTGTCCCTTGCCGTTCTTCCTTTATTCTAGGTAAATTTCTGTCATTTATTCTAATTCTTATTCTAAAAGAAAAATGTCTTCTCAAATTGATTCCCAAAGTCCATCCGTTGGGAGTAGAGGTCAGTGTTCAGAACCAGATTGTCCTTCCCAGACCTCTAGTTCGTCTGTGAAGGTTATAACTCTCAATGTCTTGCCAAGTTTAGATGTAGGACCTTTGATCGAAATTTTAACAATAGGGGACATATATCGAATGAGATCTGGTGGGAGATTTGGGAAAACAGATCTTCATCTAGTAGACAAACCCATAGCTCATGGGTCTAACCAAGAGGGAGGGGGGGATGATGGAGTATTCCAGGCTAGCAAGATTTTTTCATCTATTAAAACAAACGAACAGCTCGCCCAAATCCGAAGCCTTTATAATATTCCCGAAAATATAGAATTTGTTGACGTTGGAAAGTGGTTTTTACTGATTCCTAGCCAACTTGAAGGTTAAGTATTGAGGTCGGTTATGACCGTAGTAAGTGGCAGATAGGTAAATATACGTAAGAAGACCTGATTGTCTGTATTTTTGTAAGAGTGCTCTTATTCAGCTGTTGAATGTCCCCCATTAATGACATTTATTTCTTCTATTTATAGGAGAACATGTCATGATTATGTATTCTTTCAATGCTAATCTAGGCATTAAATGGCCAACCTATGCATTTAATGTTTACAAGACATTCCCTTTATAGGTATTTAATATCAAACGGCGCCTGTCAGACAAATATGCTGCTGATGTGACAGTGACATGATAGGACGGGATCCGAGCTGGTTCTTCGTCCGAGGTCCAAACTGAGATGACCTTTTCACCGTAGGATCCGAACTAGATCTCGTCGAGCCCGGACCGAAGTCAATCAAAGGCTTTATAATTGATCCAGGCTGGCTGTTCTGACACCAGGGGTGGACAACCCAGGTCGGTCGACAACAATTGCCCCCAAGACCTGCTTTGAAATTAATCAAAGGTGGTTTTTTTTTTTTAAATTAGTATTTCAGCTCGGACGCATTTCGATTTGGTTTCCAACACCTGGTGCAGCGCCCCTGACAATTCATCTTCTTAGTTGACACATGGAACAAATCCAGCGGGACGTCAGACTTTTGCGTGGCTCGAGGAGGCGCTTTAATGAGGCGTCATCATTGCTGCATTGATGGCGCTATCCCTTGGTCTTCCTTCCCTATAAATAAGGAGGATGAAATTCATTTGGAGCCGTTGCCTAAAAACCTTCCTCTCTGAGTTTTTGTTGCTTTAGCTGAGTTCCAGAACGGTAACATTCGTCCGATCTAAGAGTCACCGCGGTCAAAAACGGTCAGTACCCTTTTCTTTCTCTCTCACGTTATTCCTTTCCTTTCTTTGTTTCTTTAAGTATACGGGGTAGGATGTCGAGCGAGCTCGGTAGCGAAAGCGGGAGAGAGGCCATGTCTTGGGGTAGAGGTCAGGAAGAAGAAGTGGAGTCCAGTTCAGGAAGGACGATAGGGGGAATGGATGGGGATGAGATTCTTAGTCCAGCTCCGATAACTGCTGTTCCTCCCCAAACTAGATCGTCCCCTCAGGCCGAGACGAGTGGCGAGAGGAATGTTGGGCCTGAGACTTTAGGTCGGGAGGAGGCCGCTATTGAGTCAGGGTTTAGGACGGCCCCAGTTTGGAAGTGTAAGTTCTTCCCTTCCGAGGTTAACGTGAAACAGCTTAGGGAATGGCACCATGCTTATAGGGTTCCAGATGACATAGAGTTCTACATCCCTGGTCCCGATGACCGGGCTGACGACCCGCCACCGGGCTGCGTGGCTTTGAACCAGGCCGTGCTGGCAGTCGGACTTCGACTTCATTTTCCTAGAATAGTTAGGAAATTTCTGAGGGACTGGGGAATAGCCCCAACCCAACTCTGCCCCAACGGGTGGAGGATCATGATTGGTTTCTTCATTCTGTGGGACCAGCTCGGTTACCCTCGCCCTTCAGCCATGGAGTTCAATAGCTTGTACTCCTTTAAGTCGGATGGGAAGAAGTCGGGCTGGTGGTACGCTTCGGTCAAGGCGAAGACCGGGGGTAGTGTAATAACTCAGACCCCGGACTCTATTAAGAATTGGAAGAAGTTCTGATTCTTCGTCCGAGGTCCTTGGCAGTTCTCGGTGAATGACACCAGACCCGACCTGAGTATCTCAGTTCGTTATCACGCCCTGAGTAAGCGTGCTTCTTCCTTTGTTCAGTACGGTTGTAATTAACTTGACCCACAATTGTAGCACTGACCTGCCTTTATTTACTTGGTCTTCCAGGGTATACTTCTCAAGATCCCACACCTGAGTTTTCAGAAAGGGCTCGGAGGGCTCGAGGTATTAGTGAGACTCTCCGATCTAGCAGTGTACTAATCACCGAGGAGAATCTGATATCAGCTCGGCTTTCACCGCCCCAGTACCCGTGAGTTATTCCGATCTTGGTACTGTGCTTTATAAAAAATTTCTTAGCTCTGACATCGGCTTTTGCAGATCACTCCGGAGGAAAGATGAAGGACATATCTGCCTTGTTGAAGAAGAAGAGCCAGACCGGTAAAGGGAAGAAGAAGATCTCCGCTGGGGGTCACGAGCCTTCAGTTCGACAGAGGGTGCAACCAGATGCCCCTCCTCCGCACAATGTCAGTCCAACACAGAGTATCGAGGTCGTGACTTCTCTTCCGGCTCATGGAGGGCCTTCTTCTTCTCAGAACGTTCGTCCTTCCCCTTCATCGCCTCGGATTCCGGTCAACTACTTGGGGTCGACTCCAGCAAAAGATGAAGAATTCTTGAGGCTTCGTGGCGCTCTTCCCAAGCCGGTTTGGGATTATATAAGGTCGAACTCACCGACGAGGGAGGAGATAGTCGGGCTTCCTCTATCCACCAGGAGAGCGGTCAGGACGATTGCGAAGTGCTGGACTCCAGTTCAGCAGAAGTATCTGGATACAATGGGGGTAGTGGACTCCGTGGTGGCCGCCTCTGTCAATACTTCGAGGGCTGCCATTCAACTTGCGGCGGCCTCCGAAAAGATGGGTAGGCTCATGGCTGACGTCCAAGTCATGAGGGAGGAAGGGCTCAAGGTTCTGGCCGATCTTGAGGAGGAGAAGAAAAGGCAGGCCACCACCGAGGATATTCTTTTGAAACGGGAGGAGGAGCTGAGAGCCAAGGAGGTCGAGCTAGGAGCTTTGATGGCTGAGCTGGAAAGTGAAAAGAAAGATAAAGCAGCGTTGCAGCGGGAGCTCGAGGCCAAGAGGGAGAATCAGGCCGAACTCAAAAGCGCAGCCGTGGCCGAGTTCAAGTCCTCTGATGCATATATGGCCGATCAAGAGATGGTCTACTTTTTGACCATGGAGGAGCTGATTGATGCAGCTGTGTAGAAGCGTCCAGACTGGGATGTACAGTTTCTTAAGGACGAACTGGCTAAGCTGAAGGCGAAATCCACACTCAATCCTCCGTCGCCAGAGGAAGCAGGCCAGGCTCAGTCCAGCACGGACGAATGAGCTCTTGTTGTTGTAAAAATTTTCTTTATGTTCTGTGTATTTGCAATGTGTCGAACTGAACCATTAATGAAAATTCTCGTTCTGTGTACTTATTCATATTTTCTTGATGAAGTAATTTTAGTACTGACTTTGAGTTTTAACTTCTGACTTTGATGTTAACCTCTGACCTCGAAATCTTTACTTTCTGACTTCTGGTGTTGTCTTTGGTACATGGGCGAGCTGAAACTTAAGAAAAATTAACGTTTTGGGAGATAGGTCGACTAGCGATGTGTTCAGGACCGACCTGAAATGTATATTGATTTAGATGGGTGGATGCTCCCAAGTTTGTAGCTCGGACCATGTGTTGGTATTTAGGTCGGTCATTTTTCATTTTCATTTTTTTTTTTTGGGAAATGTAGTTCGGTCGCTTGGACGAACTGTAATCCTTGAAAAAAAAACTTATGTCCTTATGGTAGAGGGACTTTGGTTTTTGTTGTTGTTGGCGTAGCACTTACGTCATCCAACGCGGGTCCCAGTTTTGTAGGACTCTTGTTAGGTTGGATTCATGCCTAGACTTGTAAGTCTTTTTATAAAACATTTGTTATTTTATAAAAGCATGAAATTTTTACAAGATGGAAGCCATAGCTTCTATTTGACGAAAGTAGATCATGCCCGTGGGCTTTTGTAGATATGTTTCATTGGTAGTACCTCTTGAGGTGTTCAGCATTCTATAGGTGCGCGAGTGATAGACCTTCTGTATCGCGAAGTTCGTAAGCTCCATTCTTTAGGACAGTGACAATCTTGTAGGGTCCTTCCCAGTTCGGAGCAATTGTTCCGGCTTGGTTTTCTTTTGTTGCTAAGGAGACCTTTCTTAGGACTAAGTCCCCGGCTTTGAATCTTCGTTCTTTGACTTTGCTGTTGTAATACCTCGCGCTTCTTTGCTTGTAAATTGTGTTTTTCAATTCTACCTCCAACCGTTTTTCCTCAAGTAGGTCTAGCTCGGCTCTCATAATATCATCGTTGCAATCTTCACTAAAAGTTCGAACTCTATATGATGGTAGCTCAAGCTCCACAGGGATGACGGCCTCAGCTCCAAAGGCTAGTGAGAAAGGCGTTTCTCCTATGCTTGACCGGCATGTCGTTCGATAGGACCATAGCACGCTTGGAAGCTCTTCTGCCCAGGCTCCTTTTAGTTCATCCAAGCGTGTTTTCAAGGTGTGTTTGATGATTTTGTTTATGGCCTCGACCTGACCGTTGGCCTGGGAGTGATTTGGAGTGGAGAAGTGTTTTCTGATATTCAGTTCGTCGCAGAATGACCTGAGTTTGGAGTTATCGAACTGCTTGCCATTGTCCGTAATGATCGAGTATGGGACTCCAAATCTACAGACGATCGATTTCCATATGAAGTCTGTGGTTTTCTGTTCCGTTATCCTTGCAAGCGGTTCTGCTTCTGCCCACTTGGTGAAGTAGTCTACAGCGACTATGGCGTATTTAGTCCCACCTTTTTCCGTTGGCATGGGTCCGATCAGATCAATCCCCCATTTTGAGAACGGCCACGAGCTAAGGATTGAGGTCAGTCCTTCCGGGTGAGCACGAATGGTGGGGCCGAACCTCTGGCACTTGTCGCACTTTCTGGTAAATTCGATGGCGTCTTTCTTTAGTGATGGCCAGAAATATCCCTGCCTTAAGATTTTGAGCGCTAATGACTGCCCCCCAGCATGGTTGCCGCATACTCCTTCGTGAACTTCGTTGAGGGCATACTTGGCTTCGTTTTCTTTCAAACACCTTAGTAGGGAGAGCGAGAAGCCCTTTTTGAATAGGACGTCGTCAATGATTGTATACCTAGCTGCTCTGATCCGTAATTTTCTCGCCTCGGTGTTATCCGGGGGAACCTTGGCATTCTTTAAGAATTGGATGATCTCGTCCGTCCAGCTAGGTTTAAGTTCGGACATGGTGAGGCTGAGCTCGGGCTGAATAATTGCTGGACTGCTGACTCTCCCAATTGGGATGTTCTCCAATTCCACTATACCCTCACTGGTAGCGAGTCGTGCTAGAGCGTCGGCAAGGCTGTTCTGAGTTCTCGGGATTTGTCTGACCACGACGGTGTTGAATGATTTGAGTTCTTGTTCCACTATCTGGGAGTAAGACGCCATCCTCTCGTCCTTGGTTTGATAGGACCTATTGATTTGATTGACTACTAGCTGGGAGTCGCTGTATACGAGCAGTTTGAGTGCTCCCATACCTCTTGCAAACCTTAGGCCGGCGATTAAGGCCTCGTATTCAGCCACGTTGTTAGAGGTATGAAAATCAAACCGCAAGGATTGACAAAGTGGTTCCATGTCTGGACTCATCAGGACCACTCCAGTTCCTGCGCGTGTTTCGGTTGACGATCCATCTACGAAGAGAGTCCAGCATTCTTCTTGTTTGGCACTTGGCCTTGTGTCCGAGCTGAACTCGACAACGAAGTCAGCTAGAGCTTGACCTTTGATTGAAGTCCGGGGTTTGAAGTGGAGCTCGAACTGTCCGAGCTCTACTGCCCATTTCACAAGTCGTCCAGATGTGTCTCAGGGGATAGTTTGACGGAACCTCTACTGGATGTTGTAAGAAATATGGTCTGAGCTTCCTTGTAGACATGATGAGGGCATATGCCAGCTTTTCCATTGGGCTATATCTGAGCTCTGCATCATGTAGAGCCTGGCTGACGTAATACACCGGGCGTTGGATTCCTTCATCCGATCTGATCAAAACCGAGCTGATTGAGTGCTGTGAGACCGCTAGGTAGAGGGTAAGTACCTCCCCATCCACAGGTTTAAATAACAACGGAGGTTGTACTAGTTACTTTTTCAGTTCTACGAAGGCTAGCTGGCATGCCTCACTCCACTTGAGCTGTTTGGCGCCTCGTAGAGCGTCAAAGAAGGGTTTGCACTTGTCGGTTGATTTTGAAACAAAACGACTGAGTGCTGCTATTCGTCCAGTTAGGCTTTGTACCTCCTTGATTTTGGTATGAGGTCTCATTTCCTGAAGAGCTCTAATATTCTCTGGATTGGCCTCAATGCCCCTCTGGTGGACCATGTAGCCCAAGAATTTTCCCGATCCCACGCCGAATGAACATTTGGTAGGATTGAGCTTCATCTTATACTTTCTTAGTACAGAGAACATTTCAGCAAGGTGTTGGATGTGATCTGTCGCCTTAGTGCTTTTGACAAGCATATCGTCAACGTATATCTCCATGGTTTTTCCAATGAGCTTGGAAAACATTGAGTTGACCAGCCGTTGATAAGTTGCTCCGACGTTTTTCAGTCCGAAAGGCATAACTCGATAGCAGTACAAACCTCGGTCAGTAATGAAAGAGGTATTCTCTTGATCACTTTCGTGCATTGCTATTTGATTGTATCCGGAGTATGCGTCCATAAAGCTCAGCAGCTCATGTCCGGATGTGGCATCCACCATTTGGTCTATTCGAGGGAGTGGAAAGCTATCCTTAGGACATGCTTTGTTCAGGTCGGTGAAGTCGATGCATACTCTCCAAGACTCGTTGCTCTTTTTTACTAAGACGGGGTTGGCCACCCATCGAGGGTAAAGTGATTCTCTGATAAAGCCACATTTGAGTAGCTTGTCGACTTCTTTGGCGAGGGCTTCATACCTTTCTGGGTTAAGAGGACGTCGGCGCTGTTGCTTTGGTTTGACGTCTGGGCTTGTGTTTAGTCTGTGGCATGAGATTTTGGGGTCTATCCCCTCCATGTCTGCATGTTCCCAAGCGAAGACGTCAGTGTTGCTTTTTAGGAAGGCCGTGAGTTGGGACTTTACTGATTCATTGAGTTCTTTTTCGATGCGGAGGACTTTCTCAGGATGACTGAGGCTGACCTCTATCAGTTCTAGCTCTTCTACCGGTTCGGCCTGTCTCTCCTGTAGGTCTGACCTGGGGTCGAGACGGCCTAGTTCTTCCACCTGGTCTTTCTTCGGTTCATCCATATTCGACCTATGTGCCGGGAGTTCGAGCTCTTCCTGGAGCATGTCTACTTCCACTCGGGGGAAGGTGATGTTGCAGCTTCTTGCCACTAGCTGACTTCCTCGTACTATTCCCACACCGTAGGAAGTGGGGAATTTGATAGCATAGTGGTAGATGGATGCGGCTGCTTTAAGTTCGTGCAGTATTGGTCGTCCTAGAATAGCATTGTAATTAGACGGGAGGTCTACAATTACAAAATCTACGATGATCCTCCTGTGGCAGAGAGGTAGTCCGAGCTCGACTACGAGTACGATTTGTCCTTTCGGAGTTACGTAGTCCCCAGTGAATCCTTGTAGAGGCTTAGGAAAAGGCCTGACATGTCGGGCGTCAATTTCCATTTGCTTGAATGTTCTCAGATATAGAACATTCACAGAGCTTCCGTCGTCTACTAGTGTTCGATGAATATCAATTCCAGATACCGGCATGGTGATAACGAGTGCGTCCGAGTATGGTTGCAGTACATGGGACGCGTCTTCTTCGGAGAAAGAGAACTTCTCTTCGTCTGGGTTAGCTATGACGCCTGACAGCACTTGGTAGCTGGTATGAGATTCCCTGGAAAGCTTGCGGCACTGTATTCTGGATCCTTCCAGGTACTGACTTCCTCCTACTATCATGTGAATCTCGCCTCGTCCTTGCTGAGGTTGAGGTGAAGGTGGTAGTTCTGTCCGGTCTTGCGGACGGAGTGGCTCGCCTCCTCCAGATGGCCGTGCTAGGAACTCTTTTTGGTGGCCCCGCCTAATGAGGCTCTCTATTCTCCCTTTCAAGTCTCGGCAGTCGTCGGTGTCGTACCCGGCAGACCGGTGATATCTGCAATATTTCTTCTGGTTGAGCTCGGATGGGTGCGCCTTCATGGGAGTGGGCTTCTTGAGGATGTCCTTGTCTTTTGTTTTCATTAGGACATTCTCAAGCGAAGTATTCAGGATGTAATATCCCTGGAACCTTGGTGGGGCTGGTCTAGTCCGACCTGGATGCTGGAAGTCCAGTCCTTTCTTTGGGTTTTCTTTCTTCTCTGGTTTGAGGTCTTTCTCTTTGCCCTTAACGTTGTCTCTCTGGTCGGACCTATCATTTTCCTGGTCCGAGGTGGCCTCCTCGGCACTGATGTGCTTTTCAGCTCTAGCCAGGAATTCTTGGTATGTTGCTGGTCCATCCTCATGGACAGACCACCAGAATCGAGTTTTTGTTCGCAACCCTGACAAGACTGCCATTAGAGCGGCGTCGTCGGAAATTTTATCTACCTCCACTATCCTCTTGCTGAATCGGTCCATGTAGGACCTCAACGATTCAGTTCGGCCTTGTTTGATGCTAACAAGGCGTTCTTTCAGAGTGGATCGAGTTCTTGCCCCCATGAAGGTGGAGACGAATTGGCTTGACAGGTCATTCCAACCCTGGATGGAGCGCTGTGGTAATTTTTTGAACCACCTCATCGCCCTGTTCCCGAAGGTAAGAGGAAAAGCTCGGCACATGATTGCGTCACTGGCTCCTTGGAGTTCCATCCAGGAGGTGTATCTGTCGAGATGGCCAACAAGATCATTGCCATCCTCGTAACTAGTTAACTGTGGCATTTTTAACTTTTCTAGCAGGGGCTTTGCCAAGATATCCTCCGTGAATGGGGAGTGTCTGTCGGTGGCGTATTCTTCTGGGGCATCCTTTTGTTTTGCTTCCAGTTCGGCCAGGTGCTGCTTCATTAGTTCGAGCTCGTCTGGGGTGTTTTGCACACTTGATGCCGCCACGGACGAGGCTCCTTCCTTTCTTTGCACCTTCGGCCCCTGTGGGGTTCGGGGGGGTTGACCTAGACGATCGAAGACGCTGGTTGAACGCTGTGTGGTAGCTTTCTTGGAAGGATTAGAGTTAATACTTTTTCCTCCCTTGCTCTCTGATGAGCTCCTATCGCCAAAATCTAGTCTTCTTTTTACGCGGCGATCTTCGGATTTGTCACGTGCTGGGGACTCTGCTTCTGAGCCGGAAATTTATTTTGTGGTAGCTTGGTTCTTCTCAAGCCGTTCGATAGCTCGAGTTAGGTATTCAAGCTTCTGTAGAACTGCATCCTTTTCAGGTGCGTGCGGCTAAGCTGAAGTTTCTCCTTGTTGTCTGCGACGGAAGACTTGGGGAAGATTAACATGTTGGCTTCGGGTCCTTCCGTGGCTACGAATCCTGGAGTCGTGACTACGGCTCATGTTGGGGTCTTTTTGTGGGTTAAAGTGTTTAGGTATGATGATTTAAGTGGGTTTGTGGGATATCGGAGGTTCGCCCTCCTTCTAGCGCCAAACTGTTGACGTTGGAAAGTGGTTTTTACTGATTCCTAGCCAACTTGAAGGTTAAGTATTGAGGTCGGTTATGACCGTAGTAAGTGGCAGATAAGTAAATATACGTAGGAAGACCTGATTAGATAGGTAAATATACGTAGGAAGACCTGATTGTCTGTATTTTTGTAAGAGTGCTCTTATTCAGCTGTTGAATGTCCCCCATTAATGACATTTATTTCTTCTATTTATAGGAGAACATGTCATGATTATGTATTCTTTCAATGCTAATCTAGGCATTAAATGGCCAACCTATGCATTTAATGTTTACAAGACATTCCCTTTATAGGCATTTAATATCAAACGGCGCCTGTCAGACAAATATGCTGCTAATGTGACAGTGACATGATAGGACGGGATCCGAGCTGGTTCTTCGTCCGAGGTCCGAACTGAGATGACCTTTTCACCGTAGGATCCGAACTAGATCTCGTCGAGCCCGGACCGAAGTCAATCAAAGGCTTTATAATTGATCCAGGCTGGCTGTTCTGACACCAGGGGTGGACAACCCAGGTCGGTCGACAACAGAATTAATTCTCCCTCGACCCTACCAAATCGCCGATAGACCTCCCATTGACTGCATAGCAGTTCACGCCCTGTCTATGGAGTCGGACCTTTGCCTGACTTTTCACCATTTCTTTCGAGAGCTTCTTAGCGAATATAGGTTAGTTCTCACACAGTTAGGTCTGAATAGTTGGGCTGTCATGACAGCCTCCTTCCTCTTATAAAAGAAGGTTGGCCTAGACGACGAGCTAACGTATGAGGCATTTCGCTTCTTCTACCATCCCATACAGGCCCAAGAGAAACCCTCAACCCGGCTATTATTACTTCATACTCCGATCCAAATCGACCCCAAAACTAGTGTGGAGACTCCAAACAATAGTAAATGACGGGAAAGAGTCATTCTTTTTCATAAGTGGGAACTGGGAGTTGCAGCCAGCAAACTAAACCACGAGTCTCCATGCCTCGCTTCTATGGCAATCTCCGTGAGTCCCACCCCTTCTCTCTCTTCTTTTTTTAAAACGAACTTTGGGTCGATAGTTTTCTCTTCTATCTCTTCATTTTTTATTCTAATTATCTTTAATTTTTATCTTTATCAGGCAAAGATAGAAGATCTCAATTAACAGATGATTAGATAGCGAGCCTCTTTCGTCAGATCAAGGGCCCTATATCGGATAATACGCATCTGACGAGAGAGACGAAAGTGATATTACATGCAATACAGATATCAACAACACCAACTTAGAAATGGCTCTTCGTAAGTCATTTATTATTATTTATTTCTATCGTCATTTACCCTTTTTCTTCTTCTTTTTTTTTTTTTTTTTTACATTTCATCTACCTTGTGCAGCCAGAATTTACTTCGCTCGCGCCAAGAAGAACCCGTCTGCAACTTCTGAAGCTTCCCTCAGGGTTGTCCAGATGAAACTTCCATTGAAGGCGAAGAGCCCGAATAAGTTGTAATAAGAAAGCCTTCGCCAAATACTGGTAGGCTTGCTGCTGAGGAAGTTGGGGCAAAAGCAAAAAGAAAGTTGAGGAGCCTCCACAAAAGGTGAAGCATGCCTCTGTCCTTCATCTCGGACAAGTAAGTCGGGGACGTCGGTAGGAGAGGTTCTTTGGTCAGCCCTGTGAAGAAACAAAAGACCTCTTCCTCTTTTGGATCCTCACTGGCGGATCTATTTCAAAGCCGTCCAGAGAGTGTGCAGACCTCGATAGTGAATTTTCTCCCTGTTTTTTGTTTCGTGCGTGCATTGCCCTTTTCCGATCTTTCAATCAGACGTGGGAGAATTTCTCAGAGATGATGACGGTTCGTTAGAGGTCGCACCCTGCCGAGAGTCATTATGCAAGATTAGAATTGGAAATGCAATAATTTGTCGACGACGGTGGAGCGTTATGGGTGCGAAGTGGAAGACTATAAGAAGAAGGTTCATGATCTGACGTCTCTTGCCGAGCGCCTCGAATCCTAGGTAGAGAGGCGTACGAAGAAAATTGAGGCCTATAAAAAAGATCTTGAGGTTGAAAGGCTAAGTGTTGATGTTCACCGTCTTGTAACTGATCTTGAGGCCTCTCGTGCTCAGGCTGAAGAGAAAGAAGAGAAGCTCCAACGTGAGCTTGATAAGAAGAAGAAAAAATAAACATGTTCTACATCCAGCAGAAGTTGTGGGAAGAGGGTCTTGCCCTGAAGAACAAGGAGCTGGAAAAAATGGAAGCCCAGGGTCTCACCTTAGCTGAGATGACAACGAGGGTAGAGGCCCTTTAGAAGGAGTTGTTGAACTTCAGAGATTCTGCGAGAAGGCAAATCTTTGAAGATGGTAAGCAGGTTAGAGGGACAGAGCTTGTGGACTTAAACAAGGACGAGCATCCTAACTTCAATTTTGATTTCTTTTTTTAGGAAGGAGAGACTGTTGCGCTTGCTCTTCCCCTTGCTGACAATGATGCCGAAGCTCTTAAGCAACCAACTATTTCTAAGATGAACACTTCAGTTTCTCGTACTCAAGACACAGACCCTTCTGTTTTCGAAAATCTGCAAGATTTGTAGAAGGATCTTTCTATTTGTATTTTTTGTTTGTAATAGCCTTTGGTTCAATGAAATTTTCTTTCCAAGTATTTCCTCTCGTGTCGCTCATTCCAACCATTAATGTGATAGACATAATTCTTCTATGCATAATAGTTCGTAATGCAACATTTAAGAAATCAAAGCGTCGACTGAAGTAAAGCGTCATTAATGGCTCGTCTAAAATTGAAACAAACAAATCATCATTGACGACTCGTTTATAGTGACATTCGGACTTTGACGTTTAAGAGATAAGCGTGATGGTTCGTCTAGTGCAAACAAAACGCTTTTACCTTGTTAAAAATGTTTTTACGCTTCAACTTAATAGGCTTGTAATTAATGCGGGATATCGTAACTTTACTAGTTTGTTGAAAGATGAGACAAGATTTGGCATTGCTCTAACCATTTCACAAAGCCACAATGACTTTTGACACTTTAAAGATAAATGGTAAAGGACTTCGCTCAAAGATCCGAATACCATCATTTGAGATTGCCTTTAGTTCATCTGATGATAACACTAGGCAATCGGGTAGTTTTAGACGAGAATTGGTCTGGTCAAGGTCCCAACGTTCGTGTTTCATCGTGACTAATGGTAGGTAGTTATTAAGTGGTAATTGGTCCAATCAAGGTCCCAACTCCGCTACCTCCAATTTTCATCAGAATAATCAATTAACTTGTTGTCTAACTTATGGGCAAAAAGGACAAAAAGGCTTTTCATTGATTCATGTCTACGAAAATCTACCACAACACATCACCTTTGGTAGTACAATCTTTTGTAAACATAAAGTAACATTTTAAATCATCGGTAATACTTTCGCAGATGCTGAACATTCTATGGATTCTTTATAAGTTCTCCTTCACTATTAACGAGCCTATAGGTTCCAAGGGTAATGACTTCGTCCATAGTGTATAGTCCTTCCCAATTGGCACCCAATGTTCTAGCTCCAGATTCTTTGTTGGTTTGGAAAACCTTTTTTAAGACAAGGTCTTCAACTCTGAAAGATCTGAGGCAAATCTTTGAGTTGTAATACTTGGCCATCTTCTTTTGATAGGCCGCTAGTTTCAATTGGAAAGATTCCCACTTTTCTTCCACTAGATCATTCTCCATTCTCATAGCCTCATTGTTTTGTTCTTCATTGAAGTACAATATTTGGGAATAAGGCACACCAACTTTAACTGGGATCATAGCTTCGGCACCATAAGCCATTATGAAAGGTATTTTCCCAGTTGGTATGTCCATAAGATTTGTGACAAATCATATGTCCATGTTCTTTTCGCACTGTCTAGCTTTCTCCTCAAAATGTCCTTGAGAATTTTATTTACAGCTTCTACTTGGCAATTGGCTTGTGGATAATAGAGAGTAGATAAATGTTTGTGGATGCCCAGCTCGTCACATATCTTTTGTAACTTTCCACCTTTAAATCGTGTACCGTTGTCTGATACGAGCGACTGTGGTAGTCTGAACCTGCATATGATATTTTTCTACATGAATTTACAGGTGTTAGCTTCAGTGATTTTAGACAATGGTTTTGCCTCAACCCATTCGGTAAAATAATCGATTGCTACTATGGTAAATTTAGTATTTGTCCTGCTTCGAGGTAGCAAACCAATGAAATCAATTCCCCATTTGGCAAAAGGCCAGGAGCTAGACATTGTGGTGATTTCTTACACATGTTACCTCGGTATAGTGGCGAACTTTTGATATTTGTCACATTTTTGAACGAATTCGAAAGAGTCTTTTCGCATGGTGGGCTAATAGTAACCTTGTTTCAGTGCCTTTTGTGCGAGAGAGCGACCCTAGTCATGATTACCATACATGCCCCCATGAATTTCTTGAATTATATATGTAGCTTCGTTTTCTCCAACACACCTTAATAAGGGTGAGGTATATCCTCGTTTGTATAAAACTTTATCAATAAGAACATACTTAGCAGATTTCAAACGGATCTTTCTGTCTTCATCCTTCTCAGTAGGGAGCTTCTGCTCGTTCAAGTAATCCACTATTTCTTGTGTACAAGGAGTCACTCCTTCGACGTATAGGGTCTCACCAACCTTCTCTAAAATAAAGGGACTGGGAGCAACTCGACAAGGACAATTTTGAATAGCTCAGTATCTTGCGAGCTTGTAAGCTTCGACATAGCATCGACGAACGAGTTGTCAGTCCTTAGAATCTACGTTAGTTCGTATTTTTCAAAGTTTAATAATTGGTCTTTAGCTTTCATGAGATAAGTAGCCATATTTTTATCTATGGCTACGAATTTACTAGTTAGTTGACTTACCGAGATTTCGTTGTCAACTAGCATACATTTGACAGTATTTCAAGCAATTACCACTTAGATTACTAGAGCATCGCAACGAGGATAGTGGACATTAGCCTTTTCTTCATCTCCGAAAGTTATAGTGGGAGTTTGCGGCTTCGTCTCTCTTCGAACCCAATAGTTCTCCAGCATAGGCCTATTTGCTGCCCTTATATAATTCCTTTGTGCATTGTTACTAGCTCCTCCAATGTGGGGACCCCCGATGATAGGTTTGTCCAAGATGGTATTAATTTCTCGAACGGGAGGCTATATTGTATGGGATTACACATTCAGTCTTCCTTGATTGGCCTGTTGTGGCCCTTGGGGCGTCGGACGGTAACCACCACCCCTCGCCCTTATGCCACGCCCTCGGTTGTATGTATAGTTCGTCGCCTATGGTTGCGAAGGCTGTCCATCTGACTTCTTCCAGTAGGCCGGTATTTGTTTTCCACCATTCTGTCGATTATGACCCTTACATCATGGCACTCCTCCGTGTCATGGCTCTTTAATTGGTGTATTATGCAGAATTTAGACAAAGGCGGGGGTGCGGATGTCTTGCTTGGAGCTTTATTTCTTCTGGGGATGACTTCGTTTACTTCCGCCTTATACCCTTGATTCTGAGGTCCCGTATGTCGACATTGGTCATTCTATCTTGGGAACACGCCCTTCGTACCTCATTTGGCCATCATCCATATATCACTTTCATGCTTTTTTCTGTTTTCGATTGTCTCCTCTGTCTGAATCTCCCTTTTAATGAGGTCCACTAACTGATTGTATGTCTGAGATCTTTTGTTTCGAACATCTCGCTAAAAAATAGTCTCCATCTTCAGCCCATTTCCATAAGACATCCAATGCCTTTTCATATGATATAGACTCTACTACGATTACTCATTGTAGAAGGTGTTGAAATAGCTCTTAACAACTTTGCTTAGTCCTTGCTTGATGTCATTTAGCCTTATGGCAGGGACTTCGCCTAAGGCGTGGCCCACGAAAGCACTTATGAAAGCTTTTTTCAGTTGTGGCCATCTTCGTATAGAGCCAGGCTTCAACTGTGAGTACCACCTCTTAGTCGGCCTTGTCACCTTGCCAATCGAAGACATTGGCGGACCTTGTGGGTCTTCGCTCTCGCTCCTTGCGGATCAATAGGCTGATAAAGCCTAGTGTCCCGAGGATCATTATAAGAGTGGAAGTGGGAGTGACTTGCTATTGGGGCCCTAACTTCGACCCCACTTCTTTCTTCAGTCCCTTAATGGCTACTATTAGATATGGTCTTTACTATTCAGTCCCTTAATCTGTTTTCTTGCACTAACATCTAGACTTGCTTAGCTATATTAGATATGGTCTTTGCTATAGACATCTTCTTATGTTGCCTGTTTCGCTTTTTTCTTGGAACTTCTTCCTCCTTACTGGCTACTACGTCTGGCACTATCCTCCGGGTGCTCACTTTGCCTTTCCAACTCGTTCTTGCCTATTTTCTCTTCCAAGTCACTCATTCTTTCAGAGGTTTGCACAACGAGAATTCTTAATTTTCTTCGAGCATTTAAAAACTTTCACCTGAGGTTTTTGAATTTCGTGGAAAACCGTGCATTTTCCACATATGACGCCAATTTGTTGACCACTAAAATCGAAGCCAACAAATCTTTGTCCACCTCATTGCTTGAATGAATAACTTAACCCTCTATAATTTGTCTTCTAAAGATTGAGAATTCAAAGAGCAAGAATTTGACTAAGGTTTATAATTGTTCTCTGCTTCTTGTGATTTAATTGGGACTATTTATAAGTGTTGCAAGCCTTATGGTTTTCCTGTCTTTTTCTTTTTCTTTTTTCCACGTGTCGCCCTTTTATTGGAAGACTCATAATTCTGGAAGATTCTATGACACGACATTAGGATATTGCTCAAGCTATCTCTTTTTCTAGATTTGGTGGTTGCTATCTTTACATGGCCTTTTTGCAACTGACTTTGCAACGTAGAGATTCACCATATGGTCTGTTATCTGAAATTAGCAGGTGGTGTGACGGCTATGCTCGTATCCTTCGCCGAACAAGTTTCTTTAGATGACGAAGTTAAAATGGATATGCCAGAATTAGACCTAAGTAGTTAGCTAGTTGGTTCTTAAATCCTATGCCAGATAGGCGAAAGTTTTGGTTAAGCGAGTCGAGGAGAGTTTGTTCAATTTTCTTCGTCTAGTCGTTTAGTCGTTTGAGTCTTCTACCTTTTTTTCCTTATCTAGTTGACGATTGAAGGAAGGTAGGCGAAGTTAACCGACTTGGCGAGAATAGTATTTCGGATTTTCGACTAATTTGTCTCGAAATATTATATTTTGTGAAGTATAATTACGAGCGTAGGGAGTTTTCTCCTCTACGAAAAGAAAAAAGTACTTAAACGTCCGCGTGTCACTACGTCTTTAATTTCTCATTCACAAAATCTTCTCTACAAATCGCTTCAACCCATCTCTGTCAGCCGATCATTTTTAAAATCTGCTCACATTCTCCATCCACCTCCTTCAATCAATCATCTCTAAAATCTATTTACCACTTCAATTTATCATCATCATAATAAAACTTAAGATCAAATCGCATTGCAAGAAAGCGATATAATAATTACTGTTCTAAAAAGCTCGCATAAGCTTCGCCTAGGCTTGAAGTTCGGCCTCTATGCCTAGCCACGCTTCACGCTTAGCCCTCGTCTTTTCTTTGTCTTGCTCTCGCCTATACTTCGCCTAAGTTCGAAAAGTTTGAAACTCAATCTCTACGCTTAGTCACACTTTACATTTTTTAGAACATTAATAATAATAATAATAATAATAAGTTAGGAGCATATGTTTAGGCAATAGGGGTATAGTAGTATTTTAATCGACACCGTTCGAGTACATGAAAACACAGGTTTTTTCGAACAGAGAAGTTCGTAAATTTCTGTTTCAGTCTCTCACACACACCCAGCCTTCAAATCTGTGGATCATTGCCTCCGGTAATTCTCTGCTCTCTCTCTACACTACATATACACGATATATACGTACGTATATACGAATATCAACTCCTTTTTTGTTTTAATTTTTGAGAATTTAAATTCTTCGTTGTGGTCGAGATCTTAGGTTTTTCCAACTGGGTAGCAGTTTCCCGTTGCTTTATTTTGTTTTTCGCTGAAGAAATTTAGAAATTCCATTTAGTCGGATGATGCATCAAATTTGCTCGACTCAATCTCGGCGTTCAAGCTGTTTTATCATTTTTTCCATTTTCCATTTTTAACAAGTAATGAAATCTGAGATTCGTATCCTGCAGAAGTTTTCTTAAAAGCAAAAAGCAGTTTTTCAGTTTTTTCCCAGGACTAAGCTCTTTCTGGAAATTCATACTAATTTTCGTCAGATGGGTATATAAATCAAGGTTTTGAGGATTTTGGAATGCGATTCTTGAGCTTTATTTTTTCATTTTGGGAGATCCGTATTTTTTTTTTGTTTTTACAACAGATTCTAACATAATTTGTGTGTTCAAGATTTTGGGCTCTGAAATTCTTCTCACTATTTTCCCATAAAATAATTATCTGTTTTCATTATGATTTTCAAGATGTTGAATTTTTTTCATTTTATGTATGAAATTTCGTCTTTTCTGTTGTTTCATTGAACTTGAAATGCTCTTACTGTAGAAATTAAACATGCCCCTTTATATTTTCCATTGAAGCTCAATTACAGCTCAGCAAATTTGTTTGAGACGCAATGTCGATGGTGGATGAGCCACTGTATCCAATAGCAGTACTTATAGATGAGCTAAAGAATGACGATGTGCAACTGCGGTTGAACTCTATACGTAAACTATCCACCATTGCACGCGCTCTAGGGGAGGACAGGACACGGAAGGAGTTGATCCCATTTTTAAGTGAGAACAATGACGACGATGATGAGGTGTTGCTTGCGATGGCCGAAGAACTGGGTGTGTTTATTCCGTACATTGGAGGGGTGGAGCATGCTCATGTGTTGCTCCCACCTTTGGAAACCCTTTGCACTGTAGAGGAGACTTGCGTGAGGGACAAATCTGTGGAGTCATTATGTAGAATTGGATTACAGATGAGGGAGAATGATTTGGTTGATTGGTTTATCCCTCTTGTGAAGGTTAGATAAATAACTCATGTTTTTTTCATTATGCATGGTGCTCTTTCCACAACTTTATCTCTGTTAGGTGTCAAGTAGGAAGCTTCTGGTACAATTTGGGAAAATCCTGCCACTTTGATGACAAATCGTTATATTATTATGTGATGTATGCTAGAGAGTCCTGGCAAACTGTTCACATTTAGGTCTGAAGTGTAAGAAGCAAATAACTGGAAACTCGTATTGTCTTCCTCTAGATATTGCCTCAAATAGAGAACATGAAACTCTTAAGATGCCTTTTTTGCATATACGTGCACACGTTTATGTGTATTTCCTTATCAAGTTTTATGTGTAACTTCTTTGGTGAAGCATCTAGTATTGCCATTTCATAGCTCTTTTATTTTCTTATTTATTTATCTTTTATGCTTGGACGTGGTGTAATTCCGGTTTATAGAGGCTGGCAGCTGGTGAGTGGTTTACAGCTAGAGTTTCTGCTTGTGGAGTGTTTCATGTTGCTTACCCCAGTGCCCCAGATGTGTTAAAGACAGAACTAAGGTCAATATATAGCCAATTGTGTCAAGATGATATGCCAATGGTGAGAAGGGCTGCTGCAACTAACTTGGGGAAATTTGCCGCGACCATTGAAGCTTCTTATCTCAAGAATGATATCATGTCGATGTTTGAGGATCTTACACAGGATGGTAATTAAATTTTCAGTTCCTGCTTCGCATGATTTTTTAGTTACAAATTACAACTGACGAAGATATTGTCAGCTGAGCAATAGAAGGTGTGTCTGAGCTACATGTATTTGAGTTTGCTTTATAAGTGGTAGTTAACGTGGTTAACTGAACTGCTTAAACATTTGAAATTTGATCCAAGAGGAATGGGAAACATGACTATTGCAGATACAGACACTGACATGTAAATTTATTCCAGTTAAGTTGCGCATGCACTTATTAAGGACCTTGTCAAAGCTTGCAGGTTGCCTTGGGGTTTCCCCTTCTTTTCGTTTGTTTTCAATTTTTATGGAATTTGGGATGCAGTTGTTGTGAGAACCTATGCAAGCGTTAAGGGAAGCTATAGTCCTTCGAGAATTATATTTCTCATTCGTGACAACAATCTAGCAATGAAACGAACGTGACGAAAAGGATTCAAGTATCGTACCTCAAGATTTAATATCGCCCAAGGCGCCTCGTATGAGACATTCATTAAGATCCTTGAAGCTTATGCTTTAAGTGCTTATTTGCCATAGCTTAACTTAGAATTTAAGTTGATCAAACTAGTCAAACATATTTTTTATCTACACATTTCTTAGGACCTACAACTCATTACCTATTTATTATCCACACATTCTATAGGACCCACAACTTATAAACACTTAAAAATTAATTTTAGCATCACCAAACATGCCCTAAGTGCCCTTTGTCTAGGCTGACACCTCAATTTACGGAAGGGGCACGCCTCAGTACATAAGTCTCAAGGTGACCGATAGATGCACTCTTTAGTCCTACCCTTCCAGATTTCATTTTATCAACCACAGCTTTTTGGGCTGATTTCATGGCTCAGCGTCATCTTATTGAGTTTTTTAAAACACAAGCCAACCCCAAAAGGTAAAAGAAATTTTTGTTGACTAGAGAATTCTCGGTCTTTAGATAAACAAAAAACTTGGAAAAGCTAATTTTAGTTATGGGCGAACAGCAGAAATTAAACTTACAGATGGTAGATTCATCCCTTCTGCCCTAGCCCTCTACTCCCACAATTGAAGTACCCCAAGTGAAGTAGCAACCTCTAGGTGGTAGGCCACTGGTGTCAAGCGACTGGTGACATGCAACTTCACTCTTCTTTTTCTTTATATTTTCTTGTTTGTGTTTGTGTTTTTGTATTATTTTATCTTGAAACAAAATTTTATAGTCAGTAGTCCATTTGTTTTATGGTTTTAGTTCTAGTTGTGGATTAAATTACTAGTTTGTTAATCTATTATTTTCTATTTTGGTAATCATTTTATTTTTTAGTTGAAAATTGGACTTCTAATTTTGTTGAAATGTTTTTTATGGATTCTTTAGATGAATTTGTTTATTAGGGATATAATTTTCTATTTTTAGAATTATTTTAGTGGTTATGTCGAGGCTTAAGCTTCAAGTGCCTCAATGCTTTTGCCTCACCTCACGGGGACCAATGCATTGATACTGAATTTAGCATTTTTAAACATGGTCTCTTAGAACATTTTATTAAGGACACCTGATAGATACGAGGCGGACATGTGAAGGGAATGTAGAAGACACCAAGGACACACACTACTTTTATGGCTCAAAATGTACTTTTAGTTAGAGATAAATGATTGGAAATATTTCTAGCTTTTGGTAGCAAGGAAGCTAAAAGAGGATAGCATTTAACAGGATTTTGGAAAAAAGGATTTTTAAAGTGAGTTAATTACCCAACACCTCTGGCACCTTGAGTCTTTTAGCTACTTATGATGTGCTCTGATAAACTATATCAGCTATTCCTTGTTCTTTTCTCAAGCAACGCAATAAAAAACCACCTACTCAATTTAATCTATCATTATAAACATGTTTAAATCTTGGATTAAGTTTTTCAGCTATTAAATTTTGAATGACGTGCTATAAAATATAAATGTTTTATTCAACATGTCCTCAGAGTGTCGTGCCCTACTCTTTCCTGAAAATGCTCGGCTACTGTGTCCATCTCACATATTCATTGTGATTTAACATTTTATTAGATGATCAAGGATGTGGTCTAGAGATGAGATTGACCCCTGAATCGTACATTAATGGAAGCCACTTCAATTGGGGCAATATTGTGATAGCAGAGGCTCTCTGCTCTAGTTGAGCGAGCCGTGGATCATAAATGACGAGCCTTAATTTAGTTGATCTCCCACCGAACTATAAATAAATATGTGAGTGGTAATGAAATAGAAAAGTTGGTTGCTGAGCTAATATGAACTTCATTGATTCTCTTTTCAGATCAAGATTCTGTTCGCTTACTAGCTGTTGAGGGCTGTGCCGCTCTTGGAAAGTTGTTGGAGCCTCAAGATTGTGTTGCACATATCCTTCCTGTAATTGTCAATTTTTCGCAGGTACACTTCAGACAGTGTAGATTTTGCATTGTTGTAGTTCTTGTAGTTGGACCTGCTTTCTGAGATTATCATTGTAGCCAGTTTTAGAGACCTGTTGTAGTTTCTTTATGAGGTTTCTTGTTCTCTAGGTATTTGAGTGGATAATTTGTTGTTAATCCACCAATGTTTTCTTGGAAATGTTGTGATCATCTTGTATATACATTCTGTTATTATCTTGTTACTCTTTTTTGCCGAAACAATATCAATATCTGTCTTTGACAAGTTCATGCGAGGAAATATTCCCACAAAAAAGAAGAGTTCTTTGCATTTGAAAACTGAAGGAAATTAACAATTGAAGCTGAATTTTGTTACCTTTTCTTTTATCTTGTTGCATATTCAGTTTTAGTAATAGTACTGAACATTAGTGTATGTCTTTGTTACTTGAACAGTGGGAGCGATAATTAAATTAGAACCTGCTCATTACATGTACTTGCAGACAGTTGCATTTTATATGAGTAGTATCAATGTTTTGAAAAGTGGTTGAACACCTTAGGTGAGATTTTCACCATACGTCTCAAAAGCTATGCCTTAATGTTGCTCCTTGGCTTACAGAGGTGCAAGCCTCAAGGTGAGCCTCAGGGCAGTGGGGTGTGCACTTGTTTATCTTGTCTGTGCTGTGCTATTTATAATGGTCTACCCCTTTTGGGTTGTTTTTTTAATAGGCTATAATGTTTTAAGGGGGGTCCTTCTACTATTTTAAACATAAGCTAAATCTAATACTAGAAAATAAGGGAATTCGAGAAGGCCCAAGCAACCTACAATTGCTGTTCCCATTGCAAGCTTTTGGCAGCAGAAGGCCGATGATAAGAGATCTTTGTCACGTAACTTCACTCTTTTCTATCTTTTGTAGTTTTCTGTTGTCCTTCTGTTTTTGTTTTTATTAGCTATGGGGAAGGGAAAGGGGAAGGCACCGTGGAAAATTGAGAATGCGGAAAATGAATGTGAAGAAACTGATAATCACGAGGATGATGGGGAATCAAATATGCTGATTCTCAAAAAGATCCAAGTCTTTGCCTTTTTCTAATACTAGCAGTGGATTTAAATAGGGAATCAAATATGCCGATGATTCTCATAAAGATCAAAGCTTTGGCTTTTTTCTAATTCTAGTAGTAGATTAGAACTGGGAATTAAATGTGATGATGATTCTCATAAAGATCCGGACTTTGGCTTTGTTCTAATTCTAATTGAAGATTACAATTTTGTTATGTAATTACCATTTTGACGATTTATTATTTGCTACTTTATGTATCAATTTTGTGTTTGTTTGAAAGTTAGACTTTTATTTTTGTTAATTTGTTTTATTATGGACTTGTAAGAGAGTTTATGTTTTATTATGAGCATATTTTCGAATTATTTTATAGCTTTGTGCTGTTTTGAGACTTAGGCCTTAATATGCCTCAAGGCTAATGCCTCTATGCCGTGGAGACTCAAAAGAATAGTAGAAAATAATTATTAAAAGAGGATTTAGATACGCTGTTAGCCTGTTAGACTAATTCAAGAGTTAAGTAACTGGTGGTTTCTGAAGAAGTTTTTCCTAGCGTGGCAGGAATGCATTATGGAAAGCTTTTGGTGTTCACACTTTGTAGGTTGGTATGTAAGCTACACTTTGCGTGTAATACAACTGGCTCTCCTTTGAAGTACAGACCTTAAAATGACTCCCCTAACTATGTGAAGTATATATGCAGTTGACCCTTTAAAAAACCTAATACACCAATTTTTTAAAGTAAAAAAAAGTCCTGGCTCACCTTTTCTGAGGCTGGCAAAAATACTCGTTGCTTTCTGGGTAAATTTACCCGGGGCATACATCTGAAGGGTTGTGGCAACATCTGGGGCATAAATAAATGTCTTATTGTTTGTCCTTGTAATTTGGTGTTCCCTACTGACATCGTACTCTTAAAATTATTCAATTGTAGAGTAATACATTGCCCCCAATAACATCACAATAACTTATTGAATGGAAAATCATTGTTGAAGATGTAATAAGATCAAATTGTCATTTTTTACCAACATTATTGGATATATTTTTACTAGTTTAGGTTATTCTATAGTTCATTTCTTTTTTTCCCCCAAAGTTAGCTTAGAACCGCAAAAAAATGTAAAATCTCATTCCCTTATGGCTTGCCATGGAAGAGGTGAAATGTTTTGCTTACTATTTTGTCCTTTAAAACACTGGAAATCTTAAACCTTCCTGATAGTAACTCTACTTTACAAGCCCTTCCATTACGTTCTCTTGGCTTGCACCACGTTATGCAAATTGATACAGGGAAGATAGCAAGCCAACCTTATTGCATTATTTTCTATTCTCTAGTTGATTTCAGTGATTGCCAATAACATCAAGTGACAACTTAATGATGCTTCATGAGTCATATATAGTTCTGCGATGATCATTTAGATTTCCTGGAGTGATGGGTCATTTTGGCTTGTATGACTGTGGAATGACTCTTACATTATTCTCTTTTTTGGTTTCTCCTTTACATCACCTGTTGTAGTATTTGGAATTGTACTTTTTTCGATAGAAATAATTATATTCTGCTCTTGAATTTTGAAACATTTTTAACCTATCGAAAGGGGAGTTAGCAAGGGAACAGCAATATTAAGCGCATGTTTGGTAGTGCTGAAATTATTTTTTAAGTGCTTATATTTTAAGTTGGTGAATGTGTGGATAAAAAGTGGGTTGTAAGTTGTGGGTCTATTAAATGTGTATATAAAAAGTATGTTTGACCAGTTTGACCAGCTGAATTTATAATTTAAGCATTACCAAACACATGCTTAACATGGTCTGTATGGTTATATTCAGGACAAGTCCTGGAGGGTTCGCTACATGGTTGCAAACCAGTTGTATGAGCTTTGTGAAGCTGCGGGACCTGAATCTACTAGGTAATTGTTTATATCTGGCTTCAATTTGCTATGCCTTCTACTCATATGATATTGTATTGAATGGCTGTTCAAATTCTGGTTAGAATTCTGTTCGATGGCTAGAATTATATCCATCTGCCTTAACACACAGGCTAAGTTATAAAAATCTAATCTTTTGTTCCTTGCTTTGTTTTATTTGTGTTATCTCATGTAATATGGACATGAATTTGAGAAATGGACGTGTCATGGTTTAGGCTAGTAGACGCGAAATGTTATAAAATTTAAATTTTACACCACGAGCCACTAAATTGGTAAATATGTATATGCTTGTACATGATTGTTGTATAATATATTGGTGGTGTTTATAGTATTCCGTTATTTGATATGTTTACCCACAAGTTGTCGTCATGTAAATATGTGTGCCTACAATTTGCCATGATTTGAATATGTGTGCCCACAATTTTCTTGTATTTGAATAAGTGAACTTGCAATTTGCCAATATTTGGGGAAGTTGTACTATAAACTCTTAATATTATTCGCTTCTTGTGTGCTAATGCTAGTAATTCATGTATCCTCTTAATGGGATCTTTGTTATGTTACTTTTGATTGTGATATTGAGGATGAATGTTCACCTGATCCTGTCAGGACCTAACATTTTAATTTGGTTACATATAAAGTTATATAGAGGTGTCTGATAGATGCCTGAAATATAAAGTCTTACGTGTATGGACTTTGTCATCAGAATGTTGGACGTGTCCAATAATGTGCAGGGGTATCAGCGTTCAACACGTTCTTGGGACTGTCCATGCTATCTTGTCTTAATGCCTGGCATCAATTTAATATGGTTGTAAATTAACTATTTTAGGTTCAAGGATGCATATTAACGATCACTATCCACTTTTATTTTCCTTTTTTATCTCATGGTATAAGTGATCATCATAGATGATTTCTGACTATAATATGTTTCAAGGATGGATTTGGTTCCTGCTTATGTACGCCTCCTTCGAGATAATGAAGCAGAAGTACGCATAGCTGCTGCTGGAAAAGTTACCAAATTCTGTCGGATTCTTAATCCTGAACTTGCTATTCAGCATATTCTTCCCTGTGTGAAGGTATGAAATCTACGTTACATGGGCTTGGTACTGGTGTTGATTGTGTGCGTCTCTGGGGTCAGGTTTCTCACAAATCTACCATTATTTGCATGAAATCAAGGATCTCTATGTCATATGCTTCTTGATTATTTGGCATCTAAAATGGGTATTTGATCCTGAAGAGAATGCTCCATGTAACATAGATACATATGAAATAAAATTTTCGTGGAACAAAGTTTAATTTACCTATTGGTGAATAATATATTGTTCAAATGATGTGCTCTTTCCTTTCACTATCTTATTATCAGAGGTAACATCTTGTAGGAATTGTCATCGGATTCTTCACAACATGTTAGGTCTGCTTTGGCTTCCGTTATAATGGGAATGGCTCCCGTGTTAGGAAAGGTAAGAACAACTTCCTTGGTATTCTATGCTGTATAGTTAAGGGGACTATTGTTGGCAACTTGGCATAGTTATTAGATTCCTACATGCTTATCTGTGATTGCAAATTATGTATGTCTAGAGAAGAGAACTACCCAATGGAATAAATTGACAAGCAACATGGTAGTCATTTCCATATGCTATAATGCCCCAAGTCTTAATGCTTGGAACTTTATTGAAAACATACATTCATTTCATAATTATACACTTGGCGCAGACTAGTACACTTGAACCTTAGGCGAGCCCACATAATTTTTTTATAAAATTAATTAAAAATTGAAATTCCCGTCATAAAATACAAATTTTATCAATTCGCCACATGATAAGGAAAAAATGGACGGAGATGGAAATAGCAACCGTCGAGGACAACGCAGCCACGCGCCATGGGTGTGCCTGTGTGGGCAGGGCAAAGGTTTTCTGCCCCCTTTAGTAGCCGTGTGCCAAAGTGAGATCGCGAGGCATTGCCTCGCCGGAGCAATTTTCTGTCTGCCTTGTGCCTTCACTTTTATCCCCGATTTTCTTCGGTTTGACACAAAACCTCATTCTATGACTTAGTGTTATAATTCCTATATGCTTTGCTCCTTCTATCAACATCGAATTTCGTAAAAGTAGGGACGAAGGATGGAATTTAGCTAACGGACTTCACCGCCACAATAGATTCTCAAAACGCACAGGTTGACGCTAACAATTATTTGACCCACCAAACATACTCATAAAATCACGAAATTTATGCCTTAGAATGTCAGCTGACTGATCATTGGAACAAGTGGCAATAGGGTTTTCTTTGATTGAGCGAAGCCCTTAACATAAACCTAACACAAAGCAGCTGCAGGTCTGCAAAGTCCAGAACAGAATGAAAACCTAAATCAAATAGCTATGACACCCAGAAAACCATAACGTCTATGAAACCACGTAATGGACACTGATTTTATTGCTATTGAATAATTGAGATTATATACAGAGATGTCAGTTTGTTCTAGGAAACTATGTATTCTATCTAGGCATAATCTAGGGTCACTTACATCTTCTAAGAGCATCTCTAAGAGACTTTCTATTTATAAAGAGCATCTTTTGCAATTTAGAGAGTAAAATTTTTGAAGTTCTGTAAGAGCCTCTTTATTTTTAGCACTTTATTTTACTTCTCTCAATAAGTATTTATTATTTTTTTCCTATATTTTATTTTGACATGCTTCCCTCATAATTATTATATGATTTTCTTTCATTTTTCTCTATTTTATTTTGTAAATACTCTTTAATTTAGTCAACATATGAATATTGAAAATTGGAATTCTTTGAATGCATTTAATTATAGGGAGTTGGTTTGGAGCCAAACCCACTATCCATTTTAAAAGGTTGATTTGGAGACTCTCTTGGAGCATAATTTTAAGGGTTGATTTTTTAAAATAGAGAGCATTTTATGTTATAAAGAGCCTCTTGGAGATACTCTAATGTCCTACCAAATCTGTCTGGGCATAATTCTAGGGTCATAACAGCCTACATATTAATATAATTACTACAATTAAGGGCATAAATTTATAAAAGGAAAGATTCAATTTATACAAAACCGTAGAGAGATTTTCGAGATTAGGGAATTAAAATGTTGAAATTTCAACAATGCGTATCATATATATTTGTAAGAATCGTTTAATGCACCTATATTGTGGTTGTGGAACCATATGTTGCCAGTCACATTTAGACTTGTCTCTTGATGTGCATACTTGGTATCCGAGGAAAACACAAGTTCTATTGGCTCTCAAACTGGTCTTTGATGTTATTTGAAAAAAAAAGGAAAAAGAAAAGAAAAGAGAACTTGTCTTAGATGTCCGCATGACTCTCTTGGACAAAAGTGGTAGCATAACTATTGGCTTCATATCTGGAGATGGGGTTTGGTGTGAGTGGTGGTGGGGTGGGGACTTGATTTATTACTGTTGTTACTGCTCCCATCGCTATTTGGGGAAGTCGTGGCAGATGGACTCCTCTCTTCCTTCAGTGAAGATCAGTTTTTCACTTATTTTTATCTTAAATGGCAATTGAAATTTGTTATGGAAATATGTGAAGGTTATTACTCATCCATAGTCTCATCATCCTATTGTGTTTTTCACCATCTACATTTTTTTTAGTGGGACTGTCATGATTGCAGCGGGTTTTTGTAACATATAGTTTTATGGTTGATGCAGGATGCAACAATTGAACAACTTCTTCCAATATTTCTTTCCCTTTTGAAGGATGAATTTCCTGATGTACGCCTCAATATTATTAGCAAACTGGATCAAGTCAATCAGGTTTGTGGATTTTTGAGATGTGGGACCTTGTTCCATTCAGCTGTTTTTTGTTCAATTACGTCTTTTCCAACCTATTATTACTTGAACCCCCTTATTGATTTTTTATCATCTGTAGCTTATGCAACTCCTATTTTATTATTGGTCTTTCTGCACTTCACTCTTATGGATGCAAGATGATTATTCTTAGTGGTGAAGTTAGAACTTCTTAATCTTGCAGGTTATTGGAATTGATTTGCTATCCCAATCTTTATTACCAGCTATTGTTGAGCTAGCAGAGGATAGGCATTGGAGGGTTCGCCTTGCGATCATAGAGTATATACCTTTATTGGCTAGTCAATTGGGTGTAGGATTTTTTGATGATAAGCTTGGTGCCCTTTGCATGCAGTGGCTACAGGACAAGGTTGGTGTTTCTCTGATGATTTACTAGTAGGACTGTAGTCTTACAAAATATGATTTAGTACCATCTGCAGTTTGGTTATACTTTCATCTTTACTTGCTGTTAATTAGAGTACCTTTAAAAGCTACCCCCTTGCACCAAAAAAAAAAAAAAAAAAAGAACCATTTCATAGCAGCTGTCAGTTTATGTCTATGTTGTGTGATCTTTCTTTTGTTTCATTGATGAAGTTCAGAAAAATCTGTTAATAAGGCAAAAGAAGTATGGATGCACATTCTATTTTCTCCAAAAGTAATCAATGCCTTTGTACATGAACACTATAAATGAAACACATCTTTTTCTATTCTCTTTTTCTCTGTCAAGCATCTATCTTCTTTCCCATTTCATACTTAGCTTTCATTATTGTGGTGAAAGAACAAATATCTTTTCCTTCCCTTTATCTTTGCCATCTCATTCCCCTTTTCATCTGTTGATGCACGTTGAGGGGAAAAATGTGTTCAAATGAAGAAGAATTCATTGTGCCTAACATTTGGTTGTCAATGCAGGTTTACTCTATTCGAGATGCTGCTGCTAATAATTTGAAACGCCTTGCTGAAGAATTTGGTCCAGAGTGGGCAATGCAGCACATAGTTCCTCAGGTTTGTTGATGATGCTATTAGAAAGCTTCCCCCTTCATTGTGCTTGACTATTTGGGTTAGAAATACTAAACCTTTCAAATAACCTTACTGCCGATATAGCTACCCTTATCTTTTTTCACATAGATTTAGTCAAAGGAGTTATGCAGATTATAGTTTTCAGCTTCTTAATTAATGTAGGAGAAGAACACCTTTCAGTATACCAGGAGAAAGTTGATGTTATCCACAAGATGACAGAAGGGTTACCAGTTGTTGATAATAACTATAGTGGCGGGAGGAAAAGATTGTTGTTAGATGGTTTAAGATTGTTGTTTGGGATTTAAGATATTTCTTTCAAAGAGAAACACTTGTGAGGGTCTTACAGTGATGGAAGGAGGAAATTCCTCCTTCAAGTAAATTAAAAGAACAGTGGAAGAAGCATGGATGTCGAAAAGAAAAGGAGACTGCTTTCCAACCTTTCCAATTAGATTCAAAGTACCATTTTAGAATGAATAGACTTATGTATATATGAAGTGAAGAATACAAGGGATGGCCACCAACTTTATATTGATAAATTATTTTTTTCTACCCAAAATGGCCATTGTTAGTAAAAAAAAATAATGACACACTTTTTAACTGCTAGGTCTCTTTCATTAGACATAAGGTAGGCTAGTCTTTGGGCTCTAACATTTCTGCTAGTCTTTGGGCTCTGACATTTGTTCCTGCAATTCATTGATACTATTCCGCTAATCAGTATCCACTATATAAGTGATGTGTTAGCTGAAATGCTTCCTTGGACAGAGATTTGATTTAATATATCTTTGAAGTCGGATAGACTCACTTCTTAGCTTCTTGAAATCACACTTGCTCCTTTAAGACTAGGTGAAAGACTAAATTTTCATTACTCATCCACCAAATTGCCTCTGAATCATTTTCTTTAGGAAGTTATGTAATAGAACTCTTTGAATCCTGTGCTACATGTCAATTTTATCACAGTTATATAGCATATGGTCCTTTTGAATGTTTAGTAGGGGACAAGATGAGATGCAAACCTCATCATTGTTCGACTACAAAATTTGTAGGTATTTTGGTCCATGGTTGATTGAGCTTGTTAATTTAATTGCCAGTTCAGAAGTTCAGCTTCAGCTATAGTTAAAATCTTTCTAGTAAATAGGCCAGAACCCCGTCTCAGTGATCTTGTGGCAGCTACTTGAAAGTTTTAACGTGAGATCCACAACTATTTAGATTTACCTTGCTGGTTGTATTAATGCATTTGCATGGTTATTGTGAAAGACGGTGGCTGTAACTTCCTCCTTTCCCCTTTGTCAAAGTGATCAAGCTGAATGAGAGCAGAAGGATTGAGTGTGTCTGCAAATGTCAAAAACTTTCCATGTCGTTGGGACATTCATTTTTAATCTTTTCGGTTTGTTGCTTTTTTCTCTTTTTCTGGATCAATGAAATTCTCTGTCCATCTGCCATGCAGGTTTTAGACATGATTAAAAATCCGCATTATTTGTATCGGATGACTGTTCTTAGTGCAATTTCATTACTTGCCCCTGTCATGGGGTCCGAGATAACATGTTCTCAGCTGTTGCCTGTGGTTGTTACTGCATCAAAGGACCGGTAGTTCTGTTTTCTGGTATTTCATTTGTTTAATGTTTTTTGGTTTATTTAAAATTCATTACATTTATGTTATTTCACAGAGTGCCCAACATTAAATTTAATGTGGCCAAGGTGTTGCAGTCCCTTATTCCCATCGTTGATCAACCGGTGCGTTTAGTTTCTTCATCTCTTCTTTTTATTTGACATACAAATGACATGTAGTTCCAGTTGCTCGCATGCTTTTCGCCATTGATTTCAACTTGTACATGGTTATTATTTCTCTTTTTTCCTTTGCATTTTTACCCTTTCTACTGGCTAAAGTTTCTTGTTCCTCTAAAGGTGGTGGAGAAATCCATACGACCCTGTTTGGTAGAGCTTGCCGAGGACCCTGATGTTGATGTCCGGTTTTTCGCCAATCAAGCACTTCAGTCAATTGATAGTGTCATGATGTCGAGCTAGACGAGTTCCTTCCATGGAGAGTTTATTGCTGAAGTTCTTCTAGAATGCCTTTTTTGTTTGGTTCTTCGACAACCTATTTGATTGAAAAACCTCATTTTTTACCTATCCTTGTTGATGTGGCAAGTAGTTATCAGTGTACGTTTGTTGGCTCTGAAATAATTTACTTGTAAAATGTTTGTATGTTTATGAAAAGTTAGTATTCACTCTCTAATATTCTGTTGTTTTGATATTAATCTCTATCTTGCATATTCATTAAATATTCAATGCGTCAAGGAGCGGGATGGGACCATATAACCTCCAAAATATAGGCAGGCGAGTCTAAGAAAGGAAAATTTGCAGGTATGTAACTTAATAGTGTAGTATTCCCATAACAAGCATCTATAACTAGACTAAGAATTACTATGTAAAATGACACGATGACAAGGGTTTATATGCCTAATTGAATATCAAGTGTTAATATAGTGTATATAAATATTAGAGCTCCAGCATCGCGTCTAGGGTGATTTTCTCGTTGGTTTCATTTTGGATGCAAATTTATAACGTACCCCTTATTGGCGATAGTGAACATTGTGCTCGAAAGTGTGGGTACCCCTGATCGGGGCTTTGGAGGAGGTGGACACAGATAGCACGGTGATGAGAATAAGGGTTAGAAGTAGAATTGATGTGACATAACCTTTAAAGAGGGGTATTCGGATACACGTGGATGAACAAATCATTGATATTCAATTCATTTAATGAGGCGTTAGTTTGAATTAAAAAGAAATGCAAAAGATGGAAAAGACTGGGCTAAAATGAACCCAAGTCCCGGTTGCCAGACTCAGTTGCCAGTTATGGGTGGACCTTCGGGGAGAGGAAAACTAAAATCGGACTTGTATGAATGAACTGTTTTGAATTCGAAGGGAGGGGATACATTAGAGGTGGATAGGATGAATGGTCGAGATTGCTCTGTGAATGGTGGGTGGAGGCGGACAGATAGGGAATAAAGAAAGGAAGCTAGGGGGAGGTAGTTAGGAGATGATGCATTCGGGTCTGAAAGGAAGGCTGGATATAGGTGATGGATTTAGTGGCGAGTTCTGTGACACTAATGAGTTGCTTAAGCTAGAACATGCAAGAAGGGGAGGGGAGGAATCCTTGCACGATAAAGACATTGAGGGATATTATCTGTAGTGCATCCCACAATCTATTTTTTGTGTCCGAAACTAGATTATGTGGTGAGAGAGCAAGGAACTATAAATATAAATTAGGTTTTGACAATTGCTTCGTGGTCGATAGCGAAGGCTGGATAGGGTGTTAAAACTTTTATAGAATGGGGCTGTTTTACTGGTTTTTATGGCAATCCGAGGAGAAAAACTTCGGTAGGATGTTCATATAATCTTACGTGGTACGCCTCACTACTTAAATATGACATGTGACTTTTATGTCCTATTTGATTTTTCTCTATTTACTTTGTTTTAACTTACCCACTCAAATGATGACACTTGTCAATTGTGTAAAATTTAATTTAATTTATTTCTTTCTCTTAATAATTTTTGAAATTTAATTCTTAATATTATGTTAGTCTTATTCTTTATCTGAATGTTATTTGGGCATCAAGTTCTCGCTAAAGATTTCAGTTAAACACCTAAATTACGTTTGAAATATCTAAACTTAATATTCAATAAATTAATGATTTTAGATATTAATAAGAGCATGTTTGGCTGCCTTTTTTTCAAGTCCAAAATCTATTTTTTGTTTGTTTGGTGGGCCACTAATCAGAATAAACAAATTGAGTGCAGGGAACACTCAACATTAATGTGACATGACATTTATCTCAATTCCCAAAATACCCTTAGACATCAAAAATTTCTTCAATTGTTTTCTCCAATAAAGGACATTTATGTCATTACAGAAAATATAGGATGATGTCATTGGAGACAAAAGTCTTTTTGGCAGAATTTTTTATTTAATATTGGCCCCACGTAATGCAAGAAAAAATGGATTTGTGTAAAAATCCATACCGAACAAACACTAAATTTCTTCGAAGTCAAATATAATAATTCAATACTGATTAATTTTTTTATTTTTTTGAGTTCAAAGAAAATTACTAGTGTTAATACAAAACAATAAAACCTCAAATACTTGAACATAAAAGCATAACCTCATTATGAGAAAATGAAATATGTCACACGGTAGCTCGTAATAGAATATGTTCTCCTAAGGTTTTGTATTTTGACAATGCCCACAAAATTTTAAAATTTACACATTTTTATGTATGGTTTACATATGCCCGAGTCAACTCCATTATATCGTCACATATTCCATTTTTTTTTATAATGAGGTTCTACTTTTATATTCAAGTATTTGTAATTTTACTGTTTTGTATTAATACTAATGAATATTCTTTGATCTTAAAAGAAAGAAAAAAACAATTGGTATTGAATTATTAGATTTGACATTGAAGAATGTTATTAATATTTAAAATTATTAATTTATTGAATATTAAGTTTAGAGCTTTCAAACATAATTTAGGTGTTCAACTGAAATCTTTAGCGAGAACTTGATGCCAAAATAACTTTCGGATAAAAAATAAGACTAAGATAATACTAAAAAATTAATTTACCAAAAAACAAGAGAGAGAATTTAATTTGAGTGGGTAAGTTGAAAAAAAGTAGATAGAGAAAAATAAAATAGAACATAAAAGTTACATGTCATCGTTTAAGTGATTAGGCGTACGACGTAAGATTATATAAGCGTTCTACCAAAGTTTTTTTTCCAATCCGAGGGCAGAGGATAGACGGTTTTCTTGGGTCCTCTTGTGTACATTACATTCTCAGTTCTCTTTACCATGGGTGTGTGCCGTGTGGAGGTGATTTAAATGAAACAATGTTAGAATCGGAGAAGTTGGGTGTTGTTAATGGAATTTCGATTAGTTCTGTCGGATTGTGCGCTCAATGATTTGAGGTTCTCTGGTCCGATTTATACATGGAACAATAAGCGGGGTCATCGGTCAGCAAATCTACATGAGGGTTTAGACAAATTTTTCTATAATGAAGAGTGGTAGAATTTATTCAGTATCGGGAGTTGATCACCTCAACTTTTGCCAATCAGACCACAAACCAATATGTGAGAATGGTTCAGTAATACACATGTCACAATCTTATTGGGCAAATTGGTTTGTCAATGTGGACCATTTGATATATTAGATGGTCATGATGTAACATGAATCTAATATGCTTTGTCTCTTTCTTTTGATTAGAGTTGGAAGGAAAAAACAATACATTTGACATTGTATCTCTTTCTCCTTTCAAGAGAAGTTGGATTGAGTTGTTAAAATTCTTGGTTACTTCCAGCGGGTTTCTTGGTGAAATTCAGTTTCTTTTCCTTCGGGGTGCATGATGGTAATCCTAGTAGCATAAATATGAGCCCACAATTTCAAACAAGACAAATGAGCAACAATAGTGGTTTCTTCTTCATGTTGTATTTTCACATTAAAGAAATGAGTTGAAATGATTTTCTTTATATTTTAACATTGTAATATTGTTAAACTCAACACAATATTATTGCACTTGGAGAGGAGGGTTGGAGTTGGGGGAGGGAGATGGAGAATCAGGCAAGAACCTTTTGCACGATTATAAGGGCGACTGAAGTTGTGTAGTTAGGTGCTTGGGGGGTGGGGCAAGGCAAATTTTGGGTGGTGGTAAGTGATAAGTGTGATTTTACACTTATTTAGACCGTTAAAGTGGACCAATGTGAGCATTTAAGTGTAATTTTATTTATTTATGAGTTTATTTTGTTATTGTAGGTCAAAACCCGATTTTGGTGGTGTTTGGAGCAAAATTGGCGAAAATTGAAAGAAAAATATAAGTATGGGGACCAACTTACAAATGTATAAATTTTGAAGGACATGTAATGCAAATATATGAGAGCATAATTGAAATAAATGTTTATTTTGGAGGGCTCAATTGACAGTGATGTAAAGTTCAGGGGTTTGCTATGCAAATAAATGAGGACTAACATGCAAAATGATGATGAATTTGGCCCACGCGATTGCCTAGGCAAAGCCCATTACGATCGTGGACCATTGAAATTATAAGCAGATGTCCAATTTCTCCTTCCATGCAGTCGTGGGTCATTGGCCCATGCGATCGCATGAGCTTTTCATGCTTTTCGGCCCAGCAAATTATTTTTCTTTTCTCATGTGTTTGAGTTTTTTTTGGACACAAATTGAGGCACAGATTTAGAGTAATTGTTGGCCATATAAAAACATATTATTAGGGAAGAATAAAGGGAGTTCCATATCATAACATAACATAAATATTTAGAGGAACTCTACATTAAAGACATCAAATTCTTGGAAGAAAAATTACAAGAAATCATTGGAATTTTGGATTATTTTGAAGAAGAAGTCCAAGATCGTTGAAGAGATTCAAGATTAAGGGTTATATAAACTTTTATTCTAAATTATCCGGGTTATGTATTCACTTTTTATCTTGTATTTTCTTAATCAAAATTTGATAGACTAAACATTTATGACTAGGATTTTGATGAAACCTTGTTAACTCTTTAATCTAATAAATTGCTCGTTTTTATTCTTGATTTTGGGTTAATTGTTTATTATTTATTAATTCTGTTTTGATACTTGATCACTATTAAAACGTGTTTGTGATTTATATTATTTTTGAGAGATTAAGTATAAATTAGCACATGGTAATAAACAACATAGAGTCCTATAATTGATAATCTATGTCATTATACTTTATGAAATCGTTATGTGATGATTTTTGTGAATTAATGCATGCTTACGTGTTCGAAATTTAATTAGAGATAATTATGTTCATATATAAGTATAGAATCGATTGACTATCGAGATAGGCTATTGATTAAAATTGGATCATTGATTTTCAACATAGATATCTAAGTTCTTAATTTTATTGATTATTTGTTATTGAATTAACGTTATCCTAAAATTTGGCCAATTTTAGGATACTTCTTGGAATTTGTGTTAATGCCGAGAGGTGCTACATGTGTCTAGCTCAAATAACAAACGACATTAAGTTCAATAGGATATAGATATATACTTCTATGCTTGGTGCAATCTTTGGTGGTTTTCTAATTTTGTGTTGTGTTCTTTATCTATGAGAATTGATTTAATTTGTATCGAGAGAGCAAATTAACATATAAGGAATACCTATTGTCAACATAAATCAAGAATTGAGTATAAATAAGCAATTAAGGGTAAAATAGATTAGCAATGGTAGATTCGGAATTCTAGTACTCTTCGTGATTTGATTAATTCCAAGTTTTGTATAATTTTAATTACTTATTTTTGTAGATAATTAGATTTAGTTAGAATTGAATTTAAATAACCGATTGTTGTTTTTTTTGAATTAGAGTTAGTATTAATTAAAGTGTAAGACGTAGAAAATTCAGTTCTTGTGGGTTCGATACTCTATTTATCATCATATTTCTTGTTAACGATCTGTCTACTTGTGGGATTAAAATCGACAATAGTAGGAGGTGCTGAAAAAGAAATGGGCCAATCTGCAAGGTCTGTATGTATTTGTTGAGAGTGCACAATTAATAAAAGCAAATAAAATCATTTGAATGAGAGTTGGCATTTGTCATTTTGGGAGGAAATGTTTGGAAATAGAGGTCTAGAAGGAGAGAGACAGGAACACGAAATATTTCCACTTAAAGGCCTCAAGTAGGCAGAGCAAAAATGCAATATGGCGATTACATGATGGGGAGGAAAAAGTATCGATTGTTCTGGAGGGTTATTTTGGGTCGATTTTTAGAAGTTGGTAGCCTTCTGTTGAGGAATTAGAGGCGGGTTCGACTGGGATAAGTACTAGATTGTTGGTAGAGGATATTGATTGGCTTGAAAAGCTTTTTTCGGGAAGGAAATTTTGGCTGACTTCAAGACCGACTAGTGGTTCCACGTGCTATTTTTTTCAAGAACACTGGGCCTTGGTGGGAGATTTGGTGACAGAGGCGTGCTTGCATATGCTAAATGATAAGTGTGATTTTACACTTATCTAAGTCGTCAAAAGTAGACCATTGTGAGTACTTTTGAGTATAATTTTTTACTTAATTATGTGTTGATTTTGTTATTGTAAGTCGAAACCTGAGCTTGGTGGTGCTTTGAGCAAAATTGGCAAAAATGACTATATTAAAAGAAAAGTAGAAGTATGGGGACCAACCTGCAAATGTTTAAATGTTTAAGGAACTAGAATGCAAATATATGAGGGCATAATTGAAATAAAAGTTTAATTTAGAGGGCTCAATTGACAATGATGTAAAGATAATGAGCTTATCGTGCAAATAAATAAGGACTAAGATGCAAAGTGAAGATGAACTTTGGCCATGTTATTTAGTGCTAGGATTACGATGAATCTTGTAGTTTAAATTCTTCTATTTAGAAACTTGGTTTTTGACGATTTATGTCAATATAGTTTTGAATAATTAATTTTGATTTATTTGGATATACAATTATATACGTAGTAATTGTATGATTATTGTGGTTTGTTTTATTATCGATAGATCGAAAGTATGCTAGACATTATTTTAATTATCTTAAAATTCGATAGGGGATAGAAATATACCGCTATACTTTATGTGATATTTAATTATCTATAGAAATTTAATACATTCGTTTGTATTCACATTCATCATAGAGATATAGTTGAGTCATACTTATGAATAATTTTAATTTTATTCGAGAAAAACTGTTAAACAATCTAGGAATATTGATCGTCATAACTAATTTACTTTGTCAAAATCAAGAATCAAGATAGAGGAATTAACAACTATAAGTGGATTCGGGATCCTAGTAAAGTTAAAGTAATTTTCATCAATCTAATTTTTACTTATTTGAATTATAATTATTTAATTGTTCTTAGTTTATATTTTAATTATTTTTTAATCACCAAACCTTCAAAAGTTATCATATTCGGTTAATGTTAGTATAATTGCAACTGAATTATCTTAATTTTTGTGAGAACGATACTTGAACTCATAATCTATTTTATTACTTGTGCGATCCGTACACTTGCAGAATTGTTAAACACATAAAATCGTTGACAAGTTTTTGGTGTCGTTACCGGGATTTAGTTTTAGTTCTTTTCAGTTATATTAGTACTAATTCGAACTTTATTTATTTGCTTAATTAATTATTAATTTATTTAGTTATTTTAGGGTCTGAATTGTTTCTCTTCAGACCATTGCGTGCGAAGTGTGAGACACGAGTCCCTAATTTCAATTGATCCAGAGATCCAACACACTTTTCATCGTAGGTAGAAAGAGGCAAGAAAGACACACAAAAAATACGAAAAATAGCAAGACAAGATGAATAACAACGAGATCACTTGGGCAAGATAGGAGAATGATGAAGACAATATCGCTAGTTGGAGACATTTTGACTCCACAGTTCATCCAGAGCCAATCTAGCATTGTCTACCCACTTTTTGGGCAGCCGAACTTTTAGTTGAAGACTAATGTAATTCATCTATTTCAGAATAGACATCAATTCATTGGCAGGACCGATGAGAATCTACATATACATGTTTCACAATTCTTAGAAATGTGCCAACAATTCAAATATCAAGGAATCCCAGACGATGCCATCCAACTACATTTGTTCTCACATACTCTCTAGGACAAAGCTCTTGAGTGGCTGGACTCACTACCAATATAGCGTAACTACCTGGAATGATCTAGCCCAAAATTTGTGCACAAAAGTTTTTCCACGAGCTAAGGTTTCGAAGTTGAAGCATGATACATTCACATTTCAACAATCAGAAACAGAATCTTTTGATGAAGCGTGGAACATATTGAAAAATATGCTATGGAAGTGTCCTCATCATGGCGTTGGCAAGGGCCAACAGATTCAATATTTTTATGCTGGGCTACTCCCTTCATTTAAAAGCATGATCTACTCTTCATCTAACGACTCTTTATCTACCAAAACTGTTGTTGAAGCTTTAGAGCTTTTTGAAAGAGTAGCTACCACCACTACCATGTGGGCATCAGATAGAGTCATACATAAGAAAAATGCAGGGGTACATGAAGTAGACACTATCACAGTGTTATCAGCAAAAATAGATTCTTTGGCACACAAAGTGGAGAGCATGTCACAATCGGTCTATGCTAAGCAAATGAAGAAATCAACTTGTGAAGAGTGTGGGGCAAATCACAGCACATCAAAATGCCCTATTCTATCACAGCAACCCGAGCAAGTTGAATATGTTCAAGGTGGTCAATACCCACAAAGTAGCCCATTCTCCAATACATTTAATCAAGGATGGCGTAATCATCCAAATTTTTTCTGGAGGGATAATCGGAATAACAACAGACCGCATGTTTCTCAGTTTTAGCAGCCAAAAAAGAAAGTTTCATTAGAAGACATTCTCGATAAATTCATTGAGAAAACTGAACAGTACATGAACAAGGCAGAGAATACTCTTCAAAATCAATGCACTTCAATAAAACATTTGGAAACACAGATGGGTCAGATGGCAGTTGCTATGTTGAGTAGACCACATGGTACATTGCCAAGCAACACCAAGGTCAATCCCAGAGAGCAAGTACATACAATAACTACTAGAAGTGGGGTTCAGTTACCAGAAATCCATGTAAAGAGACCAGTTGCAAATAAAGAAAAGGTACCTTGCATTGATGAGGAGCATGTGGAACAGACTAAGACAACCATTTCTATCAAACCATATGAACTTCCCATCCATTTTCCACAAAGGTTAAATCCAAAGAAGAAGAAGCATGATCAGCAATGTACACAATTTCTAGATCATCTAAGGAAGCTTTATATAAACATACCATTTGTGGAAGCCCTGACTCAAATGCCCAACTACGCCAAGTAATTGAGATAACTGCTTTCAAATAAGAAAACATTGGCAGAAGCGGATATAGTACAACTTACAGGAGAAGTAAATGCTATAGTGGATAAGCAACTACCAAGTAAAATAAATGATCCAGGAAGCTTCACAATTCCAATTACCATCGGTAATCTCGTGATTGACAAGGCATTATGTGATCTTGGTGCAAGTATAAATTTAATGCCTCTTTCTATTTTGAGGCGATTAGGAATTGGTGAAGCTAAACCTGTAAAATTCAATCTTCAGTTAGCTGACCGATCTATAAAAAAGCCATTTGAAATAGTGGAAGATGTGGTGATGAGAGTGAGAAAGTTATTATTTTCCATTGACTTCGTTGTTCTTGATATGCCTGAGGATGCAGAAACTCCTATTATCTTGGGCCGGCCCTTCTTAGCTACTTCAGATGCTTTCATTGATGTTTCATGAGGTGTATTGATATTGAGAGTTCAACATGAATGGGATGTATTTTATATGATGGGTAGAGTCGTGGTACCACCACCTCTTTCTTATTGGACATGATATCAGGTTGAAACCTTGAAGAAATTCAAGAACAACTTCTTTAAAAAGTTTTGGAAAATGAAGCCACTAATACAGGTGAATGACAAAGGTAAACATATTGTTCAGATGCAAGAAGTTGACATTGGAGAACATATGGTTGAAGCTGAAGAAGTCATCCTTGAGGCACAGGGTAGAGCTGTTAAATGGAAAATAAGGGACAAGCCATAAAAGATGGAGAAGAAAATCAAAAAATTATTGGAGAGTGACACATTTGATAATCTCGAGATCCCTTCTTCTTCTACTTGAGCAACCGGACAATAAGTCAAGCTAATGACTATAAATAAGTGCTTAATGGGAGACAACCCATCTTTCTATCCATTTCTACTTTTTCATTGTAATTATTTGCAGTTACATGTAGTTGGGATAGTTTTAAGTTTTTGACTTTAGGCATACCGTTTTTGTTTTTTCATATTTTTTGCACTTAGGTAAATTTTAAGCATATTTTTGTTCTTTTAGGTTGATCGTATCCAATTTAGCATGTATCGAATGTTTAACATGTTAAGTGAGCCTACATATATTTAGTTTTAGTTTGAATTTTTTGAGAAAAAAAAAAACCAAAAAAAAAAGTGTGAACTCCGGTTTGGTAGCCTGGGCGAACACCCAAGCCATCAGACCGGGCATTTGCCCATCACGCTGTAGGTAAACCTGCATCATATTTGCTGCATTGGGCGTTCGTCTAGGTTAACACTAGGCGTTCGCCCAGGTTTTAAAAAAATAATTCCTTAAGGGGCGTCGCCCCCTTCTATTTTCCAAAATCCCAACACCTTCTCTTTCTTAAACCCAAAAGGAAACAAAGCTCCTCCTCCCTCATCTCAATCTTCAACTCACACACTAATTCACTTATACTTTATCAAATTTTGGTTGAATCTCCATTGCTCCACTCACATTGGCAAAGTATATCTAGAAATGTATGAATTTTTTTCTTCCTCCATCTTCATTATACTTTTAGCTTTAATTTTTGTCGAATTCTTATGATCAATTGGAGGCGTTTCGGCTTAGGTAGATGATGACTTCATGGTTTTGTGTTTTGAGTCGAAATTTTTTTAGGCAAAATTCAAGGTCCCAGTTCATTTAAATTCAACTAACAATAAGGTGTCTTCTAAGTGTTCGACGAAATGACTAAGTGGGAATTCTTGTGAATTTAGGGCTAGCATTGCATTAGTAATCATTGATACACATTTAGGCTTATTAAATGTCCATGCTTTCATTGGAATTACATTAGACAATTCACCAAAACAATTAGCCCCATATTAGGACGTTATGGTTAGCCACAGGCAGCCCTCTGGCCCCAATTTCGTCCCCCTCTCGTCTGTCCCAAATAACCTCTGTTCGACCTCAAATTTGAACATGGTACAGACCAATCTATGTAGTTAAATGTTTCTGAAGATGGCTAAGGAAAACTTCACTATTTCCTCATTTTACCCATTTGTGAAAATCCTTGGTCGGTTTGGTTCTATAACAATAAATGGACTTTCTTTTTGGTAATTTAAGGATGTACACCACATTTTCTTCACATATTACACATCCACCATTTACAGTACGCCTTTTCTTCTGAGCATGACACGATTCTTATATGAATACTTCTATTCATCCTTTCTAATCCTTTTTAGTCCAATTATAATAGTTTGGGGGTGATTTCCATTTTGTGCTACTTTCTATTTCTCTACTGTTACACTCATATTTTTCCACGGTACGCAATGCTGCCCAAACGCAAAGCTACTGTTCAAGAGAAAGGAAAAAGGAAGGTGAGCGGACCTTCTACTCGGACTAGACATGTCGAAGAGCTACCTGATGATGGGGACATAAATCAAAGCGCATTATAAAAATAATTGGGCACCAAACAAATGTCACAAAGAACGCTAAGTAACGAGGGATAAATTCTCAAACCATTTATTGGAACAAGTAATCCAGCACTGTGGGTGGCACTAGGTGGCAGGTGCTTAGCATGCCGCATACCCTACTCTAGTTAGAGAATTGTTTGCAAACTTCAACTGGGATATTGATGTCCCGGAGTCTCTCCATAGACATAAGACCTGGGTGTGGGGTCAGTGGATATGATTAAGCCCCACTACGATCGAACGGTATTATAGTCTCACACGCACTGGGCTAGATCATCTTCCCACTCCGCAAGAACATGACATGGCATTGGTGGCCAGATTTTTATATGGTAGAGATGATGCTTGGCCATTTGACACTTATCGGTTCATGCATGATAAGCTTACCAGGGAGTTACGAATCTTACATATCTTTATCAATTCCAACATCAATCCCACCAGATAGAGGACGAGATTTAATGAGCACCAAGCCTTACTGTTATTTGAGCGACTCTGCAAGTTAGACTTGGAAGCTCATATCTTTGAGTTCATCAAAGAATTAGCTACTAAGGTAGACTCCCAGCGCATTATTCAATTTTCTTGTCTTATCAGCAGAATCTGTCTAACTCCAGAAAGTCGAACGCCCTGCATCTTTATTAAATGCTCGCAGTGTCAAAAATTCAGAGACCAACATAGCAGCCGGAGGTAATAGAGTATTGCCTATCCCAGCAGTGGATGAGGATGAGGATTATCATGATCAGGCACCTCCAGCACTGTCGCCAGCTCCAGCTGCCAGTTTGGACTTCAGCATTCAATTAGCACAACTATTGGCAGTTCAGACAGAGATGAGTATAGCAATTGGCAACATACAGAGCGCATTTTTACACATACAACAGACCCAGATGGCTATGCATAGTGACTTGCGCTCTGTGAACAGTCAAGTGAGGGATTTGCAGCACGCTGACGCTCGAACTCGATAAGGCCAGCGTACCTTAGATTACCAGTGCCATGCAATGCACAATCAGATGAGTCAGATTGAGAGCCGTATGGAGACTATTGATAAAAATGTCGCGTAGTTATCGAGAACCGTCTCCAGGATTTCAGAGACTATTGAATCCTTTCGACCTTCCACTTCAGTTGGACTGCTCTACCAGCTAGATCCATCTTCTTTACAATTACCCTCGGTAACTACCTGATCTTTCTTTTATTTTTGCTCTAATTTGCTCTTACATTGGGGACAATGTAATGTTTTCATTTGGGGGTGGGTTAAGTATCATGATACTTAATTGATTTTGAATTTGCTTATTACTCGAGTTTGTATAACTACTATATTTTGTGAAAATAATAATAATAATAAAAAATAAATAAATAAAAAATTTATTTTAATAGTTTATTTGTCTAGTTATTGTTGAACATTTTACTGTCAATGATGATATTTGTTTGAAGTTGAGTACATTTTTAGTTAGAATATTAGACAATACTTATCCATGTTAGAATGTGTTCTTACTTGAATACTTATCAATGTTAGACTAGATTAATGGAGCACGTAGCCACTATTGACTTATCACTTGTTGAAAACATGACTTGAGTGTATGTGTTGATATTATTGGCTTAGGATTATTGTGAAAAATTTCGTTCCTAAATTCTTAGACTAGTAACCAAACTGTTTGAGAACATTTTGGGGGGGGGGGTGCTAAAGTGTTTGTAGAATTTTGATAGTTGGATTTTCTGGATCTCATCTTTGGTTGAATATGTTGTAGTCAAGTAATCTAAATTGAGCACTACTTACTACTGATAAAAAATAAAATAAAATATTTGACTAGAGCAATTATTCCTGTTAGGATATTTTAAAACATAGTGCCCTATGGTCATCTGACTTGGAAGTCATCGGCCCAAAGCTCGTCGCTACATGGGTCATTATAATTTTTTTTACATCTTTACTTTTCTTATAGCCTGTGGGATTCAAGTAATTAAGTGTGTTAGGGTATTTTAAAACCTGGTGCCCTATGGTCATCTGACTTGGGAGTCAAGCTTGCTGTACGGGTCACATAGAAAGCTTAAGAGAGAGAAGTATTGCATAGAATGTAAGACTGTTCATTTTAATTAAATAAAATAAAAAAAGTTAGAATTGCTCAGTAAGGATTGCTAGGTTAGGACATCAGAGAGTGAAGATGAGAATTTAAAAATCACTCACCATCTTAGTTATAAAAATATAAGTTTCTAATTTTTACCACTTTATTTAAAAAAGCATTGTATTAATCAATAAGAACCAAATTCGCTAGAACACTTTGGGATTGGAGAGAAAATCATTAGAAGTGTGATAAATTACGAGAGGTGTAAAGAATAAATAACTACAACAAAGGGTTCGAGATTGTAAAAATATCAACAACACAATATTGGTCGTGGTCTAATACAGGTGTAAGTTCAATATCTGGCTATTCACACACTCACAAAAGGTTGAGCATCGGATAAGTAAAAAATTAATTGTTTTGTTTAATATATTTCTAAAAGTGCTGCTTTAAATTCGAACCTAAGGCATATGGTAAGAAATTTAACATTAGCTCAATTCCTATTAATTCTTTTAGCTTAGTCTAAATTTGTAGTTTAATTTTATTTTATTTTTGTTGGAGGACGAACAAATGTTTAGTTTGGGGGTGTTCGATAAGTGCATTCTGTGCACTTATTCAGGCCTTTAAACTAAGCTTTTGAAGGACCATTTTGGAGGCTATTGGAAGATTTGAGAACTAAAATGACCAAAATCTAAGTTGGAGGATCACAGGCGCAGATGTGAAGAAAATAGAGTAGTGTATGATAAGGGTATTTTATACACGTATTTAACTTCTTTTGATTTAACCTTTAGCTATACATATCTCGATTAAAATGAAACATTTATTGCACTAATTCGATCAATATTCGTATATTTAGGGACCACGCAGATAATTGGAGACGAAGAGGTGAAATGAAGCTAAAATCACGGATTGGGGCATGTGAAAGACTAATGAAATTTTTCAGTGCACTTGAATATATTACCAAGAGAAGACTAAAGCCAACCCGAGTAAACCAGAACCAAAACGAAGGCAAACGGATGAGGCAGGAGCGGAGAAACCCCCCTATCTGCCCGCTCGAGCGGACAATATGCTTGCTTGAGCGAGGCAAGAGAAAAGAATTTTTCCCTCTCTGTCTGTTTGAGCGGACGGCCTACGGGCAGGCTTTATGTCTGCTCATGGGTTATTTTTGGCAGCATAATCTTGGACTCTTGGGAGATTGTTGTGTGATTTAAATCCCACAAGTGGACGGATCGTTGACAAGTAATATAGTAACAAATAGAGTGTCGAACCCACGAGGACCAGATATCAATTCAACCAATTAATTTATACTTCAAATTCTAACAATAAAATGAAACACAGATTTAATTTTGATGTTTGACTCTAATCTAATTTAACTATTTTAAGTAAATTGAAATTAACAATAAGCAACTGTGAAAGATGAGAACGAATTAAAGTTTACCAACACTAGGATTCACAAATCCATCGACACGTTTTATAATCAATTATCTGTTAATCACTTTTTAGCTTTTAATTACCTTACAGTGAAAATCGGCGTTCCTAAATTAATCGAAATCCTCTCTCGATGGTCAATCAATTCTATATGTTATGCGAATCTAATTATCTCTAATTAAGCTTCGAACATAAACACATGGATTAAAATCTCAAGAACACTTACATGGATTTCATAAAGCATAATAGTAATCTCTATCTATTATTGGACCCTATGTTATTCAATACCACGTGCTTAATCTATATTGAATCTCTTGACTTCAATACAGATCACAATATATTCTAATGGTGATCAAGCATTAAAATAGTATAAAAACTGAATAAAGAATAATCAACCCACGGGCAGTTAATTACTAAAAAGGAAAACCTTCTAATTAATTAAAAACACGAGGTTTCATCGTTCATCCTAGAAAAAGTAAATTAGCCGGACATAATTTCATCAATTATTGCAATAATTGAGTTCATCATGATCCAGAGAAAGAAAAACAAAAAGTAAAATAAAACCCGTGATCCCAGCTCGATGATCTTCGATTCCATGCCTTGATCTTCGTCTCTTGCTTTGTATCTTGTTCTCTCAAAAAATCGTCCTCCGCGAGATGTCTATTCCCCGCCTTTTATACTCTTCTCCCAACTCTCCCAAAACGTGGTTGAGGAAGTTGGAACAATATAGGCTTGATAGTGTTTCATTTCTATCAGGAAACTGCCTAAATTCTGCCGCGTTTAACCTTGCGATCGCATGGTGTAACACTTTGCGATCGCATGGTTCAAGTGGTTAAGGTTCTGCAGTTTATTTTTCTTTTGTACGATCGCAGCCATTACTAACCATGCGATCGCATGGTTAGTTTATTTGAATTCCTGGTTCATTCCTTTGGTATTTGCATGTCAAGCCCCTCACGTCTCTTTATCTGTTCAATTAAGTCCTCTTTTCTTCTGTTTGTGCTCTTTTTCGTCTTTTCGTCAGATTGATACTTGAATTTGATTATTTCCTAAAATGATAAGAAAACAACATGCAATTAAACTAAAAACAACTAAGAGTACTCATAATCGCCCCTTTTTGTGAGCCCAGATAAGTACAAAATTGTACTTATCAAATACCCCCAAACTTGAACTATTATTCGTCCTCGAATAAACTAGCTAAAAACAATCTTGCACTTAATGAAATAAGCAATAATAAAGTTCACAATATAAATAGCTGCCGTTCTTGCTTCAGGTTTTGCAAAATGAAAAGCTTATAATTCATGACGAGTGTTCAGGTTATACAGTTGTAAACGTGATTCTACTTAAAACATACTTGAGACGTGTTTGAGAGCAATTCATCTGATCAACTTAAATTCTATGGTGGTGATAGCCCAACCACTTGGTCAATTGTTCCTTTCCCTCTCGTAAGGTACACTTCCCCCAAAATAATTGTTTTCTCTCAAATTTCCGAGATTTTTGGGTCTAAGGTTGTTTACATTCTTTTCTTTCTAGAGGCTGGTTGAGAAAGCTGATGATTGTGACAACCTAGGTTTATGAAGATTCTCCAATTTATGAGCACTCTTGACCAGAAATTTTCTACTAAGTAAGTCAAACTCATTAGTCATCTAATCCTCATGTTTACTTTGCAAAGAATTTTATCATTTTTTTTAAATCTTATGTGCAGAACTCAGTCCATTAAGCTTTTTAAATGACTCATGTAACGAGCTTTAGGTCGATGACTCCCAAGTCTTTTGAACTTTAGGACATCGAATTTTGAGAAACTCCTACAGGCCTTTTCACTCAAGTCAAATAGGCTATGAAAAGAGTTATAAGATATTAATAGGGTGCCAAACTCATTCCATTAAGCTTTCTAGATGACTCATGTAACGAGCTTTAGGTCGATGACTTTATCACTCGAGTCAAAAATGCTACGAAAAGAGTTATATAATAATAATAATATTGTTCTTTGCATGCAATAAGTTTATGCTAGGGGATTAGATTTCTAACATTCGGTCATTACTTAGTTTCCTCTAACTGGTCTAAAGTGCTCTACACAATTTTGTTTTTCGACATACATGGAATCAAACATAACCTAGATAGCCACCATCACAGCTTACTCACTACAATCACTCACTTTATTGGTTACTTAGTTGAGATACAGATAATTTTAAGGTTTAGAGGAGATCCTATTGTTTTCAACTTAAGTGCACCAGCATAGCTACATATCATCGTCATTGGCCGACACAACATGATATCAGATATGATTAAATGGTCTCACATTTAAACAAAAATATACTATGTTCACAAGTCACGATTTAAAGCTAAAATTAAATGAAAAGTTGCATCATTAGCCGACAAGGCTATTCATACCACATAAACCTGCAAACAATATAAATTTTTTTTTTTACTAAAATGAAACTAAGTTAAAGATCTAAAACGAACTAACTCAAAAATCAAATATCAAATATCACGAATTTTTCAATTAAGCAAATTTTCATTAACCATCCCCAAACTAGAAACGTACATTGTCCCCAATGTCATGCAAAAATAGATAAACACATAAAAATTTTAGGAACTTCTTGGAGGTGGATCTGAGGGTGCCGGTAGAAGGAGTGTGGAAGGATCAATCGGTGGAGGAGCTGGCATGGGTGTTGGGCGGCAGATCTGGTCATGGATGTCATCAAGCTTGCCCGCACATCTGTCTAGCCTTCTCTTGACCTGGTCGCAGTCAGCTCGAATCCGACTCTGTTCTAGGAAGACTGACTCTGGGTAAACTCCATAGACATCTAAGTGTGTCTGACTGCATCCACTCGAGATTGCAACGTCGTCAACTCCTGCTGCCTGTACGTAGCTCAGTCCGGGTAGCGATAATGAGCCGTGTCTGCTCAGCCTGACCCTCCAGTATGCGATGTAGCATGGATGCTATGTCTCCAGGTGGTGCGGCTGGCTGGGGTACAACTGGCTGCTCATCTGGAGAATGCTCGTCTACGACTGGGGCAGCCTCCACAGCTCGTGCAGTGACCCGTCTCGCATTCTCCAAACCAAAGCGGTTGATAGGTCCCTTTGCTTTCAATACCGGCTCCGCAGGTGAGATCGGAACTCCCGTTGCCTCACAGATACCACTGATCAGAGCTAGGAAGATGGCTGTGTGCCTCTTGTCCGTCTGGAAGCCCAGCATGCTGATCAGGGTGTAGATATAGTTTCCTAGGTTGATCTTCCTCCCATGAGCCAGATGGTATAACAGTCGAGCCCTAGCATCATTGATGGTATTACGATGCCTGGTCGGGTCGATGTTGTGGCTCACAAATACATTCAGGATGAGAAGGAAGTCTGTCAACTTGCTGTGCTCGAAGTCCCTCCCGGGTAGTGGCCATGCATCTGCTCTGCCATATAAAAATTGGGCCACCTCACCCATATCCTGAATGGAGGGCAGATGGTGAATATCTTCAGTGGATAGGCCATAGAAGTCATTGATGACCCTCGGGGTAAACATGAACCATGTGCCTCGTACCCATGTCTGCCCATAGTGCTCCGTCCCTTGAATGTCGATCTCTTGGTTGGAATTTGTGTAGAACTCATGGACGAGTTGGGAGTAAATCGTATGCGGTGTATCAGCCACCTTGGACCATCTGCAGATATCAATGAGATTAAATAGCTCGGAGTGAGGGAAGTTGTCCAAGTGCAATCTCCGCTCTCCCCAAATGGTCCAATGGCTAATGACCTTGGTGAATCTTTCCTTGTGCTCCTTGGAAAGATAATGGCGGGAGTCGGTGGTCTCGACACATGCCCTCTTCGATGTGCTGCCGGTTGCCTTCTTCTTTCCTTTTTCGGCGGCGGTCGGGGGTCGATTTGGAGCCATAATCTACAAAATGAACAAAAATACGTTAGATGTGAAAGAGAACATATATGGTTCAAGACATCACCCCCAAACTAGTTGAAACATTAGGTAAAAATTTTCGAAAAACGTGATAGACTAGGCTACTTCGTGTATCGAGAAATCGACCTAAGAATTTGCAAAATTGAAACGGACAAGGGTGGCATGAAAGTGTATGATATGGTCTACGACATAGTCAAATTTCACATGATTTCGAGGTCATTTGGGCCAAATGGATGGTGGACGAAGGTGCTAACGGAGGCAGGCTGCTGTGACATGCCTGTGGGCTGCCATGGTAGGGTCGCAGGCCTTATGTCTACGGTTGGAATTATCTCGATATAAAAATGTGCCTAAGTCGAGGTGAATGCTCCTAGACGATGACATTAGGTCAATGAGATAGCCTAAGGTCTAGTTTCCATCAATTTTGGCCAAAAATGTGGATGGCACATTTCATCAAACACTATGTATGCAATGCTTGACCTTCAAGAGTTTGAATAAAATGGGGGAATCATCAAAGCCAAAAAATTTCCTCAACCTAATCAACTAAACCCAATCACAAATATATACCCCTTTCGATTCAAGCCTAAACTAATCACCTTTAACTCCACATTGATCAAGAAGCATGAATATAAAGCAAAAATGAAGAAAAGTCCGAAAATTTAACAACTAAAATTGGGAATGTACCTTACTTCGTGGATTTAGATGTGTAGGAAGGCTTGATTGTGTGGAATTGAAGTCCAAGGAAGTTTGTTTGGTGTTTGGAGATCAAGGAGTTGAGAGAGATCGGATTTTTTAAGTAAAAGTTTTGATTTTGAAATGAAAGGTCGATTCCCGGTTTTAAGTATTCTGGTAGCCCATGCGATCGCATGGAATTAATGTCCTGCGATCGCATGAACGCCTAATTCTGGGCAGAATGTAATCTGCCCAGTCTATGCGATCGCAATGGTTTGAACCATGCGATCGCAATGGTTTGAACCATGCGATCGCATAGTTCTACACCCTGTTTCAATTTTTTTTTAATTGAAACATAACTGTAAAACCAGTATAAACATGCATATGCAAAATGACAATGATAAAAGCCTCGAAACCTAAGAATTAAAAACCTATTCCAAACTTAAAAACCTTCAACGTGCAAAAACGTGATTAAACACCTAAAACTGAAATAATGCCGAAAATGTAAATAAAAGGGAGAAAAATGGGTTGCCTCCCATTGAGCGCTTGTTTAAAGTCTTTATCTCGACTTTGTCGCGGTGATCACTCCGGATTGCTCAAAGCGGTAAATGACTTTTCTTTCGAAAAGTCACTCTCCAAGTATTGTTTTAATCTTTGTCCGTTTACTTTGAACCTGTCATTCGTGTCATGAGCCACTTTTACCGTTCCAAGTGGGTAGACTTTCACTACCGTGAATGGCCCGGACCACCTTGAACGCAGTTTCCCCGGAAATAGCTTGAGTCGAGAGTTGAATAAGAGAACTTTTTGTCCCGCCACAAACTGCCATTTTTGAATATTTTTGTCATGCCAATTCTTGGTTTTCTCTTTATACAGTTTGGCATTTTCATAGGCCTCGAACTTGAATTCTTCCATTTCGTTCAACTGAAGCAGTCTTTTCTCACCGGCTTCTTTCAAGTCAAAATTCAACTTCCGCAATGCCCAGTAGGCTAAGTGCTCCAACTCAACCGGTAAATGGCACGCCTTCCCAAAAACTAGGCAATAAGGTGACATTCCAATTGGTGTTTTGAATGCAGTTCGATATGCCCAAAGGGCATCATCCAGTTTTCTCGACCAATCTTTTCTCGATGTACTCACCGTAAGCTCTAAGATCCTTTTCAACTCCCAGTTGGAGATTTTCACCTGGCCACTAGTTTGTGGATGGTATGGAGTAGCCACACGGTGCTTCACACCGTATTTTGCCAAAAGATTGTCAAACTGTCTATTGCAAAAATGCTTACTTCCGTCACTTATGATTGCCCGAGGAGTCCCGAAACGCGTGAAAGTATTCTTTTTGAGAAAATTCACCACCACCTTGCCATCATTGGTTGGTAAGGCTACAGCTTCTACCCATTTAGACACATAATCCACAGCCACCAAAATGTAGGAATTTGAGAATGATGGTGGGAATGGTCCTATAAAGTCAACACCCCACACATCGAAAAGTTCAACCTCTAGAATGCTTCGTAGGGGCATTTCCTGCTTTTGAGATATGTTTCCCGTCCTTTGGAACCTGTCACATTTTTTTACCAGACTGTAGGCATCCTTGAATAAATGATTCCGAGCTGCTAAAAGAAAACCGTGACTCGGACACTTTCTGAGCAGTTGCTTGAATCTTTCCCATGCCTCGTGAAAGTTTTCCAACTCAGATTGTTGGAAATTGGAAATTTCATATTTTAATCTGTTCACTCTGGTTAGAGAAAAGTATTTCAGTGTGAACTTTTGGATCAGATCACCCCAAGTTGTGATGCTCCCAGTGAATCTAACAATTCTCGAGCTTTATCTTTCAATGTGTGTGGAAAGAGCCTCATCTTCAGTGCCTCTTCATTAACACCTTGGTATTTGAAATTGCCACAGAATTCATCGAAACGAGAAATGTGGTAATGAGGGTTTTTATCTACCATCCCGTAGAACGGCAGATTGTTCGAGAACAAGTTGATCACATCTGGCCTCAACTGAAAGTTGTCGTGTCCATAAGGCGGATATATTATACTGGACCGATATTCAACAATCGGTGGCATCATATATTCACCCACAAGAATATCTCGCTCCTTAACTTCAACAGGTCGAGCTATTGGTGCTTGATTATTTCTGCCATTTGCAGGTAATGGATTCTGGATTCGGTTATCCTCCATTGTGTCTTGCTGCTGTTGTTTCTTTTCTCTTTTTTCACGTTGTCGTCGGTGGAAGGTCCGTTCAATTTCTGGATCTAAATCAAATAGATCAAGATCTTTTGTACGGCGCATACACACTTAACACCTGAAAATTTAGAAAATAGATAAAATTCAGCAGTATCACGAAGAATTGAAAATATAAATAAAAATAAATAATACTAAAAAGAATTGTTAAAAGCCAAATTATAAATTAACGTATCAATTAATAAAACTAGTCCCCGGCAACGGCGCCAAAAACTTGTTGTGCGATTTAAATCCTGCAAGTGGACGGATCGTTGACAAGTAATATAGTAACAAATAGAGTGTCGAACCCACGAGGACCAGATATTAATTCAACCAATTAATTTATACTTCAAATTCTAACAATAAAACGAAACACAGATTTAATTTTGATGTTTGACTCTAAACTAATTTAATTATTTTAAGTAAATTGAAATTAACAATAAGCAACTGTTAAACATGAGAACGAATTAAAGTTTACCAACACTAGGATTCACAAATCCACCGACACGTTTTATAATCAATTATCTGTAATCACTTTTTAGCTTTTAATTACCTTAGATTGAAAATCGGCGTTCCTAAATTAATCGAAAGCCTCTCTCGATGGTCAATCAATTCTATATGTTATGCTAACCTAATTATCTCTAATTAATCTTTAAACATAAACACATGAATTAAAATCTCAAGAACACTTACATGGATTTCATAAAGCATAATAGTAATCTCTATCTATTGTTGGACCCTATGTTATTCAATACCACGTGCTTAATCTATATTGAATCTCTCGACTTCAATACATATCACAATATATTCTAATGGTGATCAAGCAATAAAATAATATAAAAACTGAATAAAGAATAATCAACCCACGGACAATTAATTACTAAAAAGGAAAAGCTTCTAATTAATTAAAAACGCGAGGTTTCATCGTTCATCCTAGAAAAAGTAAATTATCCGGACATGATTTCATCAATTATTGCAATAATTGAGTTCATCATAATCCGGAGAAAGAAAAACAAAAAGTAAAATAAAACCCGTGATCCCGGCTCGATGATCTTCGATTCCGTGCCTTGATCTTCGTCTTTTGCTTTGTATCTTGTTCTCTAAAAAATTCGTCCCCCACGAGATGTCTATTTCCCACCTTTTATACTCTTCTCCCAACTCTCCCAAAACGTGGTTGAGGAAGTTGGATCAATATAGGCTTGATAGTGTTTCAATTCTATCAAGAAATTGCCTAAATTCTGCCGTGTATAACCTTGCGATCGCATGGTGTAACACCTTGCGATCGCATGGTTCAAGTGGTTAAGGTTCTGCAGTTTATTTTCCTTTTGTACGATCGTAGCCATTACTAACCATGCGATCGCATGGTTAGTTTATTTGAATTCCTGGTTAATTCCTTTGGTATTTGCATGTCAAGCCCCTCACGTCTCTTTATCTGTTCAATTAAGTCCTCTTTTCTTCTGTTTGCGCTCTTTTTCATCTTTTCGTCAGATTGATACTTGAATTTGATTATTTCCTAAAATGATAAGAAAACAACATGCAATTAAACTGAAAACAACTAAGAGTACTCATAATCGTCTTTTTTTATGAGCCTAGATAAGTACAAAATTGTACTTATCAGAGATCCTTTTTGAAACCTAAATAGAAGATATAAAAGGAGATTCCGAGGGAGAAAATGGGTTGAAAAACCTTATAGAAAAAGAGGACGAAAACACAAAACTTGTCATCGGAAATTTCTTCATCCAACAATTGGTTAGCAAGAAAGAAAGCAAGGAAGAACCAGATTTGTGTGGCATCTCGTTTGAAGACTTTCATCCAAGTTAAATCCAAATTTTCATACTTCTTCTTGTAATCCAATAATCTGGGTGATGAATTCTCTATTTAATTCTCTTTTTTGCAATCGAACAATGATAGGCTAATTTCTTTATGCTATAGATGAAGATGTAAACCTTTTTATGTTCGTTTAATTTATGAATTCTTTTTTTTAATCCTAATTTATGATATTTTGATTTATGCCATGAATTGAAGGTCCGTTTAAATGCTTGATCACCGTTTGAACGTGTTTGTGATTTATTTTAGTTTTCGAAAGGTTCAAAATAAATTAGTTCATTATGGTTTTAAACACTAAGTCCTATAGAGACTAGGAATAATTTCCTATACTTGGTGCAATCAAATTAGATAATATTGTTATTGAAAGCATTTTTGTATATTCGAACTCAAAATAGGAATATTTTTGGACATATATAAAAATAGGTCTAATTCTGCTCGAAAGAGATTATTAGATAACTTAGGATTGTCGATTGTCAATTTAAGAATAAATTGGATTGGGAAGTGTGAATTCGGGGATTAAAATGAATATAAAAGGTAGAGTCGGATTCCTAACATAATTTGTCTATCTGTGTTTTTACTCAAAATTATTAAGCAACTTTCATTTATTGAGCTAAGTTAGTCTAGTTTTCCAATAAAACCACAACAATCAAAATCCATTGTGTTTATTCAAGTTAAGTTAGAATTAATTTAATTTAAGTTATTAGAAATCACAGTCCTCGTGAGAATGATAATTTTTTACTCATTTGTATTATTACTTGTCAACGATCCCGTACGCTTGCGGGATTTCACCGAACACTGTCCAACAATAGAGAAGAAATAACATCACTGGGCGATTGCCCATGCTATTTTGCTGTGCGGAGATTTTCTTTCCTTTTTGAATTCTAATCTAGTTAGGAAACTTTTGGCTCACAAATTTAAGGATTTTTTTGGATCTTTTGGGGGCAGAATTAGGGAACTATAAATATGGATGAAAAACTCATAGTCGCGTGTTGAATTTCGGGAGAAAAACAATAGACAAAAATTCCAAATGGAGATCAAGATTTACTCTTTCAAGAATTCAACGAAGATCAAGATCAAGTGTATGTAGTAACTCCTGTGCAAGGATGACCTTATCCCCAATGAGCCATCCCAAGATGAATCCACTCTTAGGAGCTGAGATGATCTGAGGTAGTAAAGTACTTAGTTGCTAATTCATCAACTTCATAATCAACTTATTAAATACTGTACATAAGCTGATAAGACGAAACTCTGACCACCTACATACATTATCTCGCTTTGGAAGTAAGACAATAGAAGTAGCTGCAAAACTTCTAGGTAGGTGCCCTTCAGCAAAGAAGTCCAAAACTGCCTGAAACATATCATCTGATACTATGTCCCAACAAACCTGAAAAAAATGAGATGAAAACCCATCTAACCCAACGACACTGTCTGGATCAATACTGAAAATAGCCTCTCGCACATCAGTCAAAGTAGGAGTCTGATTAAGCTACAAATTATCCTCATCGGACACCAATCTAGGTATAATACCAGGTCGAATAGGGTCGATAGACTAAGGAGGAGTCGACAGAAGTTCCTGGAAGAAAGATACTACTGAAGGCTAAATCATCTCATGAGACTCAAACACCTCACCCGAATTTGAAGTAATAGACCGACTCCTAGCTCGAATACGTCGTCCTTGAACTATAGAATATAAGTATTGGGTGTTATGATCACCCTCACAAGTCCAACGTTCCCTGCTTTTTGTTTCCAAAAGGCCCCCTCAATAGATAAATTATGGTTTAAAACTGCCTGAGTCTGATGTAAAGTATTATGATGAGAAAGAGAAGGATCTCTGTCATGGTCTAACTCTGCCTCATCTACCCTACACTCTGCATCCCTAACATTCTAAAAAATATCACAAAATACATGTCGATTCCACCAACAAGGTCCCTGTTTGAGCCTAAAAGCCTTATCCTAGAGAGCGACCATTCTCGTAAGATGGGTAGAAAATGACCACTTCTGAGTTACAAAGTCCAAAAAATTGTGATGCCTAGACCAAAATTGAGGAATCGAAAAGGACGAGGCTCCAAATCATCACCAGAAGACCATTGAATCAGAAGATGTGAACGATCAGAAGTGATTCAGTTCTGATGATGAACCGAAAACCAAGTACAAAATAAGGTAAACAGTTAGTTAATCAAAACTTTGTCCAGACGCTTCCAAACCTTCACATTTTTCCATGTATACTAACTTCCAGAATACCATGCACCTGTCAAACCACAATCCATCATCATATCTGCAAAGTCTGAAGTGCTCCTATCACGAGTATTCCTACCAGTACACTCACCATTGTGAGCATCACATTAATGCCTTCCCCAACTAGCCACAGCCCATCCATAGAAAGGGATATCTGGTGAAGACCCACCCATAATTCCCTACGTCCAACCGAAGAGCAAGAAGCATAGACCGGAGTAATAAACAACGGTCTGGCCAATCTAGGATCCTCAATTTTAATGTGAAAGAATTGGGGATGATCAACAATCGAAGTAACAGTAGTCTCTAAATTCCAAAAATACCAAATCTTATCCAACTCATTCTGTAAGCCTACATCAAAAGAGAGAAATCTTCGAATAAAATTTTAAGTTCTTTCTCAAAACAAACAGCTCCAACACCACCAAACAATACACCTGATGAAGTCGGACCAATTTCTTAAGTCGTCTACGAGTGGAAATACTGTGCACACATCTCACATTCTAAATGATAACACTCATAAAAAAGACTGACTACGTGACGAAACACTTATCTGACTACGAGTCATTTGTATGATCAGGCGTGGGATATCAGTAACTTTTAGATTTTTTTCCTCTAAACTATAGTAAAACTATCGGCCTCCTGCCACTCATTTAAACTAAGTCATTAGAAGAATTTCTATGAAAATGCCCCTGCTGATGAACCTCTAGTTGAATAGAAATAGCAGTGTCGGAAGGAATCGAAGCCTCTACATTCTGATTACTACTGTGGCATGGACTGACATATGGATCAATGTCAAAAATTGGCTGCACTGGCTCTGTCAAACTAGGAAACTCATGAGGGGCTGACAACATGTGATCTAATAGTTTATCAAAAAAACTAGGATCATGAAAGGGATTTGAAGCCACAATTGTAGAAATAGTAGGAGTAGGCTGAAGGGTGGGTCCCACATGAACCACTGGAGGTGGTATATCAACAACTGAAGAAGAACCAGCAACTGGGAACCTCAACAACAATTTCATTCCCCTTACCCTTTCATGCCCTATCGACAATAGACACTAGAGCATCAACAGGCTTATTAGCCAGAACAACAATATGTTTAGAAGCCAGAGCAACATCAGGCTTAGGAGTCAGAGTAACAAAAGGCTTATAAGCCTGGGTAATAACAATATCCACTTGTGTAGCCCCCACCCTACAATGATCAATAATATGGCCCATATGACGGCATTTAGCACAAAATGGGACAACCTCTCATATACAATAGGCTGCCAAAAATTATGGGATTCGCCCCGATCTATCCAAATCCTATATGGGAACTTATGCTCCAAATTCACCTCAACACAAACCCTGACTTTCAACAAATCAACAGTCGCCTCATCAATCATCAACGGTACTCCAACAATTTTAGGTAAAGCAAATAAAAATTCCTTTGCATGTAAATGAACATGCAATAAAGGAAATATATCCATACAGGGACAATGAGGGTCTCAACATCAGGATGAAAATCAAAGTGGTTTTAAAAATAAACGACTAAAATCATCCTCGTGTGTCAATTGAATCAATATGTACTTGTAATCTATAAGCCCAAGTTTAAAATCACCGCAAAATCAAAACTTCTGAAAACTAGAGCGTACCTCCACCATTTTGGGCTTATGATGAGAAAACTTGCCAACAAGTGTGAGCTTGAATGGCTCAGCGAAAGAAGCCTCATCGTCAGAAGAAATAACCAAGGCTAGCTCACCACAATGCAAATAAGGCTTCTTAGCCATGAACTGATGACAAGATGAATCAGGAGAAGCCTGAAGGACAGAAGCAAATAACTTTCTCATACTCTGTTCAGCCGGAGAAATATTCTGTCTATTAGTAACAGCAGCATCATAAGTTTTTCTACCCATATTCAATGCAGACTGAGCTTCTTGAGGAAAAACATGTGGGCCCCCTGAGCAATCAGAGTTGAAACAGTAGGCAAACGAAAGAGGACGAAAAAACCAGATGATGGCACATGGGTGGCAGCCTGCTGGCGTTGCCCAAGCGTGGACACCATGCGCGTTGTGTGCTCAAGTGGCGTACCACGTGCTAGAAATGGTGCACGGGGTGTGCTAAGATCAGATGCAGCTAGGAGACCGGAGGGGAATAGAAGTCCTTCTCACGAAATGGGCGATAGCAGAAGAAGCGCCAACCTAGTCTTACCTTTTGGTGCAAGACCGTCTAAGGTAGCCATGGGGTTGGACCCGGTTGCACGCGTCTGACCAGGTGGCAAATCTGCAAGAGCCATCCCTAGGGCACCAAATGAACCACCAATCTGGTCGCCCATGGATGGCGCGCTGACCGGAGATGGTCCGGTGGAAGCGCGTTCGGTGTAGGAGGGCGTGGGGCCTGTTTGTGGTGGCGTGAGGCTAGATGTGGGTTGGAGATTGGTTGACAAGATGTGGCCGACCACTTGGGAGTCCGGGTCTGGCGGTTTGGGGCTAGAGTCAAGGTCATGTGTGGCTGTGAGGTGTGAATCGCCCATTGGGTGAAAATTCAAGGACTACACGTGCAATTTTTTTGTTGTTTTGACCATAATTAGATATTTCTTACCCATTTAAACCATACATAGTTAAGGATATAGGCATGTGAAATTTTTAAATTGTTCACCATTCCGCGTTAAAGATAAATATGTGTCCTATGTGAATATTAAATATAATTTAAGGAAAATATAGTACTTTATGGCACTACATTTCCATCGGTCGAATCCATTCTATGAGCCATATACGTAATTGGGGTAAGAAAATTGTTATTTTCAAAAAGTTATGACTTTTTCAAAGTTATTATTTTTGAAAGTTACAAGTTGCGTATTCCATGTTTAGACATTATTTTTCAAGCAAGTCTAAAATATTATTTATGACGTGAAAATATTGTGGGTAATAGATGGCTAGAACCAAACAGACTGCTAGGAAAACCATGACAATGAACCACCTAAGCTATCGTGAGGCCATCATAAGGGCATACAAGAATTTTGATATAGACTTCGTCAGCTTCGAGCTTGAGATGCGTATAGGCATGGTGATCAAGAACGAGATGTTGACACTAATTCCTCCAGGATAGCCGAATGAGTTTGGTTACGAGGACCTATGCTACACTGTCATCAATTATTGGGAGGCTTACATTGAAGTCTGAAGATGCAATTTCCACTTTCTCTCTTAATTCGGCGGTGACTTGATACGGTGAAGTAACTCAACCCATGAGGACTAATGCGAAGGAAGAAGATGAAATCCTAGAAGAAGACTCCGAAAGCGATGAGTAGAGTATAGAGATAAGAAAATTTAGAGATTGTTGATTTCCTTAAGTGTTTTATTTAGGTAGTTTTCCTCTCGCATTGAATGAGTCATTGAGCTATGACATGTACTTTTCTTTAGTCTGTGACTTACGGCTTGGGTTATTTAATAATAATTGCAGGATTGCCTTTATTCAAATGTTTGGTTGTTGGTAACCTAATAGAATAAATTTATTTATATTTAAAGAAAATGACACTACCAAATCAAACCACTTTGATAAGGGATTTGCTACAAGTGGTACAAAAGCATGGCTTACAAAACCAGACACTGTCCCCATAACCATCTCCTCCAGGTACACTGTCTTACACACTAGTTATTGAGTTATTCTAAAGGTACAAACCCCCTACCATCGACGTCAAATCTAATCCATTGGTAGCCGAAGATGACTTTAGGAGCTAGAAAGTATTTTTTGGATCACAGTTTGCACAAACGCACAAAAAGTTCAACGTGCAAAATTTATGTTCATTGGTAGGGGTGGGCACGAGTTGGGTTGGGTCAGTTTTAGAGCCAACCCGAAACCCATACCGACTTGATTGATTTAGGTTATGTCCAACCCAAACTGAATGGGTCAGTATCATTTAACCAATTAGGTCGGGTCGGGTTTGGACTTCGACCCATTCGATTTGGGCCGGTTCGGTTTCTAAGATAGTTTGGGCTTTGGCCCAAAATATTGGAGATTAGTCAAAGTTCGATAAGTAAAAGTTAATTATAAAAAGTTTAGGGACTGAGTTGAACTCTTTTTGAACTTGAGGATGACCAATTTAGTAGCCTTAAAAGGGCCAAACATGTGCCAAAAACATGAAGTAGGGACTAAATCATTTAATTTTGAAAGTTGGGAGACCAAATTGGTAATAAAGATAAAATCGGGCGGGTCGGGTTTTGGTTGAGTTGAGTGGCTAACCCGATCTGATTTCCTTGTTACACTATTTCAACCCAAACTAGATTGCTTATTAGTGAAAAAAGGACTCAAATCGACCTGAATCTAGTCAAGTCGGTTGGTTTTTGAGTTATTTAGTCACTCCTACTCACTGGAGCGGCAAGTCATTGGTGGGAATCAACATCTCGAGCCAAGATTAGAGCAACTTGCTTAGACTTGGACTCATCAATGAAGAAGTGATGGAGAAGAATTTTCCGCAAGTCTTGAGAGATTCAAGGAGTCATATTTTCTGTGACTTAGCCTAAGAAGCGTGTCACTCACCGAGTACGAGCAAAAATTCGAGCAACTCTTCAGGTATGCCCCAAACCTGGTCGACACCGAAACCACGAAGACTATAGGAATATTTTTTTTATTTTTATTTTTAGGGGCTTAGTCCTATTTTGAAAATAATTCAATTAGTGATACATACAAAAATATTCAGGTGCTATTTTTGAAAATAAGAAAGTTAGGCTGCCAAAAGTGAAAAATAGATGCGCAATCATTATGCGGATGCTGGGCAATATGGATAGGAACGTCTGCAAGGCACACAATAATATGGATACTTACGAACAATTCAGAACGAACAGAATTTCACCAAGTGGTGCAATAATGGCCATATAATATTTTAATGAAAATTTAAAATGCCATTTATGCCTCTCACTACCCTCATAAATAGTGTGCCCTTTTCATTTGAAAATCACACATTCACCAAAAAGGTCCTTATATAAGCTACGTGCTTGGTTGAGAAATGTAATTTTCCTTCATATAGCATTTTTAATATTTTTTAGATGAAAAAAAAATTAGTAAAAAGACCATATAAGTGATCCCACCGAAGTAGTGCAGTCAAAGCAAAATTTCGACCCTAGGTACTAGGGGCGTCTTTGGACGAAATCCATCGAAACTCTAAAGGTTTTCTGACACACATATACTAAGGGACGTAGGTGTTAGGATTAGAAGATTTGGGATATGATGAAACATTTTTTATTGTTTTAATTGAAGAACTGTAAAAAAATAAAAGGATGAAGGATTTTTTTATACTTTTGAAAATGTTAGGAACCCAACTAAAATTTTTGTCATTTTATTTTTCCATTTTTTTTTTTTTTTTTGGTTTTAGCTTATTTATGTTAGGAGAAAAATCATCAAAATGGACGATCTGCATGAATTACTGAAAGGTTGATAATGATACGTGAGTTTAAAATTAAATGTATATGAAATTGTTATAAACTTGAAAGGATTGGACAGAGTGTAATTTACCCTAAATATATTTGATTAGCAAAAAATTTATATTTAGTTTTCTATTTCATTTTTTTTATATGACTAAATATTATTTTTTAGCTTTTGAAAACTAATAAAGATATTAATAACTGAACAATTAATTGGATAATATAGATGCTTGAAAACACAATATATGGTTAATATAGATGCCTGAAAACACAATATGTGCTCCAACTCGCCTTCCTAACTTCAAACCCCCCAGATTCTTTACCAGTAAAACTCTAACCTCCCCATAAATTGGTTATATCAATGTTTAGGCTGGAAGGCAGATCATTGGCAAAACTTACAAATAAAGGAGCTCGGGGTCGTGATATGCTTTTGGTCTACCTAATTAAAAATTTTAATTTTTGCAATATTATTCATAGTCGCTTACTATCGGTAGTGAGCCTACGTGGCAAATTACTCAATTGGAGTAATTGTTCATGGTTGCTAACTATAAACATGCCACTCTCTTAGAGTAATTTTTCATAGTTGCTAACTATAAACTGTTGGGTAGTATGCCCATATAGTATAGTTTTTGCTGTAATAAAATAACAATTTTATGATAAATAAAAGTTTGTTCTTTTCATTTATTATTATTACATTTGTTTAATATTGAGTATGTAAACAAAGTGCCAATGATCACTTGTGATAATATAAGTTGGATACTTGCGTTGAGAAGTATAGTGTGATACAACTTATATTTTGATCATCAATAAAATTGTTCACAACTAATGTATAAGGGTTGGCGCCTTGTACCGGAAGGTTGTAGTGTTGACTATTTAATCATTCGAGTTTGTGATTTGTCCTTATTGTAGAAATAGATTAATGGTGACACTAGTACACTAAGAGTATATTGAACGGACCACGTGTCGAATTTAATTATATAGCATGACCGTGCGAATAATTAAATTTCACTTGATTACCGAGTATTTCATCTAAATCCATTGACAGAATTGTGTATATCTTTTCGTTAGTTTGATGGTTCTTTGATTCACCATTGGGTGAGATCAATTTATTTGATCAAATATCTCGGTGAGTTGGGAGCTTGAGAATAAGTGAAGTAGAGAACACGAATTCGTGTCGGGAACTGTCACCCTGAAAAATGGGTCGAGTGACAACTTAAGTATTTTCTGTTGAACGGTTATAAATCTAAGTTCAGTGTTTAGCGACTGCTAAATTTCGACATCTGTGAATTAGTTCACAGGACAGTTGAAGAAAATGTAACTTAAAGTTAGTGAGAATAATTAAAGGGGCAAAACGGTCATTTATGCTCATACTTAATTATCGGATCTCAGACAGGGATGAATTACATATACAGTAGGTCAGAGGAAAATATTACAGCTTGTGTAATTTTATATATTCTGAGAGTACAGTCTCTTGCCTTTAGTGGAAAAAGCAAAAGACTAATAATTAGATTGAGGGATCTAGGGTCGACTAGACGGAATCTAATTATTGGAGCTTGGAAAATATATGTCCGATCAGGTCCCTGTGGTAGCTCTATAAAGTTTTGGACTTAATCACAGTTACTATAAAAGTTTTAGACTTAATTGTAATTGTAATATAAGTTCACGGATTACACGTGTAATTAAATCAATCCTAAACTAATTGGACTTGGATGCAATCAGGACTCTTGTCGTTGTTTACAATCAGATCACTTGCCGTTATTTATATCACATTGCTTGTGATGTAAATTCAATCCAATTCATTCCAATTGATTCAATCAAGAAAACAAAAGAAATTTAGCTTCTCAGTTTTCTAGATCTGACCAATCCAGAAATTAGTTTTGTTTTTGATTAAAATTAAAAGGTGCCCACACGCCGGTGTAATTCAGACTTGGGAGAATACCATAGAAGGCTTGAACGTTGGGAGCACTAAGTTCGTGAATCAAAAGCAGCAAGTTCGTGAATCAGATCCAGATCAATATCGTTTATCGATTCAGGTATAATACTAATTCATTAGTATTTTAATTATAATAAATACGTGAACGCCTAGCAAAGATTCTGGTTTTATTGAATTAAAGAAATTTTTTATTTTCTGGCTAATTCTCGTGCCAGTTTCCAACATAAACAATATTACTCAATTGGAGGAAATAATTATTCTAATTAATCAGTAAGGCCATATAAGCTCGTTACTAGTAGTGACTACTGAGCGACTATGAACAACATTAATCTTAAAATATATACCGAGTGTACTAGTTCTAATAATTATAGACTCATTTGGGCTATTGTTTCAACTTTGTAGAAAACCAATAACACATCATTGGTATGGCATGGAGAGCTCTGCAAATAAAATATTAACTATGAATTTTATTTTTTTAGTTAATGATTTAAAAAGACTGGGGTACACACTAAGTCCTCTGAATTAAATAGAAAATAGAATAATTAAATTAATTTCATTTTTTTAATCAAATTTAGCAAAACAAAGATATAAAAAAGAACACACGAATCTTATATATATATGTATATAACTAGAATTGATCTAGGTTATTCATTTTAATTCTCAGACTTAGATTTTTTTTCAAGTTGCGAAGTTAAGATTACATGTCATGTCTTCTATTTAATGATATATTAATTTTTCAATTCAAAACTGAATTTCTTTTTATTTTCTATAAAATCCACCTATGTCTAGATGTTTTGGTGGGGGGGGGGGGTGGTTTTAGATTGACCGCTAGCTCGTCTGTTAATAGAAAAAAATTAGTACAAGATGAGGCGAACATGCTAAGCTTACTTCCAGAATTACAAGGACAAGAAGAGATATAGAGTTACAAAAAGTTAAAAAGGTAGGAGTAAAACCCAACTACAAAAGCTTGAAACAAAATTACATCGAAGAGACCAACCACCACCAAAATACAATACACCAAGCATTGAGCCACTACATAAAAACTAAAACAAAAAACAAAAAACACAAAATTGTAAGACAATTACAACAAACACCAAGCACTCTATAAACACAGAGTGTAGGAAAGCATAATAGATATCGATAGCAACAAACAGAAATACCGAGCACCAAATAATGAATTGCAACAAAGCAACAAATCACTAGATAGTGATAAACAAATAACAAACATTAAGCAACAATACCAAGCAGGTAGCATTACATCAAGCATCTAGCAGTAACATGTAATTTATTGAAACAGTTATCAACAAAATTCTGAACTATACAAAATTACAAGTTGCAACAAATACAAAATTATAAGAAGACGGAAGTACATTAACATTTTCTTCTTATTCATTAACATCCAAGCATGGCGACGCAAGCATACAAATTATTGTTAAGGATAAGTCATTATCCTTGGATGAAGATTTTAGACTGGGTTAGCTGGATCGCGATCACAACCAAAGGATAAAATAGAATCTAAAGATATAGCTACAATTGTTGTAATCTGAATTTTTTAATTGTAATCTTATCATTTGTTCAACTATAAATACATTTACTCTAAATGAATGAAATACAATAGAAATTTTTCTTTCTACATTGATTTCTCTCTACATGATATCAAAGCAGGTCAACACTTCCACGAGTTCACAATAAAATATTTTCAATGCCAAGACCATCTCATTCTACATGACGTTATAACCTCTCTTCTAGAACCCATTATTTTTCTCATTGCATTTGCCACCACTTTCCGATAAGTCTTTACCCGTCTTGATCGCATCTTCTCCGAACGGTCCCAATCTTATTTATCCATTTTAAAGATAAGTTATCCCAATTATCCCGTAGAACCCAACCAGTTACTGAATATCTTCTCAAAATAAAACCTTGACTAACGAACTATCAATCATTGGTACTCCATCCATTGATACTGACCTACTCATCTAATGTACTCGTGGCTTTTGTCCTGCGTACAAGGAAATTGTCGCTGCACTTCGTACCCAAGACTCATATGTTCCATTTGAGGGTTGTTTGACAAACTCATTGATTATGAGACATACCTTCATGAAAATGAGTCCTTGTATATCAATCCTGCTCGATGTGTTCACTTCACTCAGTTTGCTCCTTCAACATACAGATGATCCTACAGTCATGGATCAAACTTCAATGGCTCTCGACCTCGGAGATCGCCCCCCTCTGAAGTCCCGGGACTCTTGCCCACCCCCTTACAACTGGTTGTCCAGCCTTTACCCTATCAAGGTCCTTCTTATGATACCTCATCTCCAGCTGTTATCTGCTAATATTGTCGCATAAAAAGACCCGAAGCTAACCGTTGTTACAAACTATTTTCCTACCTCTGTCCCTCCAAGCCTTCGGCCAACCATGCGACACTTCACCTGTTAGAAATTAAGTCTATATTCTTTAATTACATATTAGTAATTAAAGAATCTATATATCATGCTAAATTACCAAGTACAATTAATTCAGCAAAATACATGTTTCCACTGGTGTTGAAATCGAGAGAATGGGATCTTCCGCAGTCTAATCACCTCAATAATGCTCAATAGAATCTTTGTATATAATGGTGTAGAAGAGAAGAACAAAAGTTGTGATTGACTCGGGGACCATAACCCTTATTTATTATATTCTATACACTCTAGTCCAATTAGAAGTCCATCAATCCTAATTGGATTAGGATCCGATCTCTACACATTACAAAGCCCGTACTCAGTTTAGATATTTCTAGGGCTCAATCGACATATCACTTAATAGCTCTATTAATCAGATAGCCCATATAGTTACAATACAATTTGTAGCCCATTATAGAGATAAATAATCCAACAATCTTCTACTTGAGCTACATATGTTATCAAAAACAATTATATCTTAAAATTTATGTGTACACTTAAATTGATATCGTGCCTTGAAACATCTCTGTAATTACAATCTGGTCCATCTACTAAATCAGCATGAGATCAAATCGGTCTTCATCACATTAATCGGTAACTAAACCCATCAATGGTCATCATACCAACATATTCAATGACATAGATCGAGTATGGATGTGTAGCATGAAAATTACATGCAATGTGATTTTAACACATGTCTATTTCCAACTGGTCCTACTTTATTTATTAGTGAGATCATACCAAAGATTTCCAATCTTAATGTTAAACCACAAATGGAAAGACCAAATTCAGAGATTGGTTAAAAACCATTATACTTTATTCTGCAGAAAATAATCATAAAGTGTGTCTACTACAAAAAAAAAAGATCAAAATACAAACTCCCACTAAACCATTACATCATCAAATAATACAACACCCATATGTATGTTCGTGAAACACCTTGGGCGGTAAACCCTTAGCAAGTGGATCCGCAATTATGGAGTTTGTGCTAATATGCTCTATAGACACCTAACTAGTCTGACTTGTCTCTTTAACAATAAGAAACTTGATGTCTATGTACTTCAACTTCATATAGTTTCTATTGTTGTTTGAATATAGCACAATCGATTTATTGTCACAATATAATGTCAGTGGTCTTTCAATACCATCCACAACACGCAGCCCAGTGACAAAATTTTGCAGCCATATCCTATGATTATAGGCCTCATAATAGGCTATGAACTTAGCTGCTATGGTGGATGGAGCTATGAGCGTCTTCTTAACACTCTTCCAGGATATGGCTCATCCATCCAGCAAATAGATATTGCCCAATGTGGATCTCTTACTGTATTGGCATCCAGCAAAATCGAAATCAGAATACCTAATGATATCCAAATGATCTGACTTCCAAAAGGTAAGCATGAAATATTTTATTTTCTGTATATAGCGCATAACCCTTTTGGCTACTTTCCAATGATCCATCCCAGGGTTACTTTAAATATCTACCTAATAATCCCACTATGAACGCTATATCCGGATGCGTACATAGTTGAATATGCATATGACTCCCTATAGCCGAATCATAAGAAATCTTTTACATTTCTTTCACCTCAACCTCATTCTTGGGGCATTGACTAAGGCTCAACTTATTTTCTTTAGCAATTGGTGTATCTCCTGGTCTACAATCTTTCATGCCGAATATGCTAAGTACCTTTTCGATATAGCTATTTTGTTATAACCTAATGATATCCCGAGAGCGATCTTGATGCATCTGTATGCCAAATACAAAAGAGGCGTCCCCAACATCTTTCATTTCAAAATTCTTAGTTAGAAATCTCTTGGTTTTGTACAATATGCCTATATCACTACTAGTTAGCAGTATATCATCGACATATAATACCAGGAAGATATATTTACTCTCACTAAACTTATGGTACACACAATCATCAATTATTTTTACCTCAAATCTGAACGAGTTAATGACTTGATGGAATTTGTGAAACCATTGACAGGAAGCTTGCTTGAGACCATAGATGGATTTCTTCAATTTACAGACCATTCACTTTGGATCACATGATACAAAGTTTTCTAGCTGCACCATATATATCGTTTCCTCAATATCACCATTGAGAAATGTAGTCTTTACATCTATCTGATGTAGCTCCAAATTAAAATGAGCTACTAATGCCATTATTATCCTAAAAGAGTCTTTCAATGAAACTGGAGAAAAAGTCTCTTTATAATCAATGCCTTCTTTTTGAGTGAATCCCTTGGCAACAAGACGAGCCTTATATCTCAAAATTGTCTTTTGAATCCCTCTTGGTCTTAAATATCCATTTATAACCAATAGGCTTCGAACCTTCAGGCAATTTGACGAGATCCCAAATGTCATTGTCTTTAATAGATATCATCTCATCTTCCATGGCATCAATCAACTTTTGAGAATTAGAACTCTGTTTTGGCTTGATGGAAGTTGATTGGATCATCTTCCACCATTCCTATGTCATCCAGAAATGCCATTATCCTTTCTCTAGTAGATTTTCGCAATGGCATTTGTTCTTGAGGTTGTTGAGTTTACTCATCAGGAGTAACAACTTCATTTTGGATAAGAAAGTTGTTAACATTGTCTTGATAATCCGGATTTGCTTCTTGAATAATGTTAGTAATCTGATCATTGTCAATAGTGATAACAGGAAGAAAAACAATTTTCTCTTTAAAGATGTTGTTCTTAACCTTATATTTCCCTCCAAACTCAACATCCTCAAATAATTTTGTATTGCTAGTCTTGAAAAAGGACCTAGTCGAGGGATTATAGAATTTATAACCTCTGGACTGTTACAGGTATCCAACAAAATAGCAGCTTACAGTTTTTGAGTCCGGTTTCTTTTCACATGGCCTGTAAGGCTTCGCTTCAGCTGGACATCTCCAAGTGTGCAAGTGCCTTTGTTACCACACAATTTTGGTAAGGCCTCCACGTCAGCAAAGGCCCAGTAAAGGTCTTGGATAGGCCTAATGCAGGCCTTGCTAAAGCCTTATAGGCCCAATGAGGACCTTCTAGATTCATAAAGGTCCCATAGGCCTGGACAAGGCCTCAGGAGCCCAGCAAGGGCATCGTAAAATCTCAGAAGGCCTCGGAGGCCCATCGGGCATCGTAGCATTCCTGGATCAGAGTATTGCGAAGCCCTTGAAGGTCTTCAACACTCACGGCTGACCCAGAGAACCTCACCGGGCTTTGTATTTATCATAACTAGCAGGCAGCACGATATTTTATAATGACCAGAGAAGTAATTAAAGACAGATTGTGTTTAATTGGCACACGAATTCTCATAAGGAAACCAAATCCCAATCTCTTAAAGATTAGGCAACTTGATGAATTCGAATAAGGACGGTAATTTAGGAGATTATCTTGACAGCCAATCATCCCTATCCCATAAGGAAAGAAGATCCGATTAGATGTCTAATTGATTGTTTTCTGAATAAATTAGAACTCTTGTGCTATAAATACGACGTCTCTAGTTATTCTAAGGTATGCTCTTTTTATTCTTGAATCTCACCCCTAAACTCCGTTCAAATCTCCGCCTGCTTGTCCCTTCCACACTCCATTACATTCATCTCCCGTATATTACTCTATATACCGACAGTTGACTTGATCGTCGGAGTACCAACGATCGTCAGACCCTTTTTTTTTGAGAGATCTTGGTGCCTAACGATTGTCCAAGTGTGTAGGTAACATACATGTTGGCAGAGGAGTGATTTCAGATATGTTAACATGTGGATGGTACAGGTTCTGACGTCAACAGATTGGCACCGTATGTGGAAATTGAAAAACGTTACACAACCTAAAACTTGTGGTAAAAACATATTTTCTACCAGGAAGAGCATGACAACTGAACACTCCATAGAAGAAGAAGTTGAATCCCTCCATACTGACTTGCGGCAGGAAAGCGTTCAAGATCTCCAAAACGTTGCCTGTCGTAAGAGAAGAAGACAATGACAAAAGTAGATGATTGAACAGGAGAACCAGGACCTGAAGCTGGACAATGCCCAGATGAAGGCAGCACTGGAACTATTGGAGAATCAATCCTTCCAGTATGGATCCAAGTGTAGTCGTGCCCAGAGAAGCCCTTCAAGGTCCGGCTCAATGGAAAGTCACCGATCTCATGATGACCCGCCCGTTTCAAATGGTCGGAACCCTCGAAACATCGTTACGAAGCCCTCACAAGACGATCAGAGAGGAGACCTCTTCCAACATGGAAAAACTGGCCCGCTCCTGCTGCTAGCGTGTTTGATAGGTTGGGGGTGGGATTTTCCATAGCGCCACCCCTACCAGCACACAACAGGCGCAGTGAGCACAGTGAGGCCCGTACAGAAAGGAGAAAGGACCCAAAACAAAGTTACGCAAGGCCTGAGGAGGATAAGGAGATGCTGGAATGCTATGAGGATGATGACGACGAGAATCTTCTATTCACCAATTACATGAAGGCCATGGAGATACCCGCAAACTTTCGAATGGCTCCCGCAAACTTTCGAATGCCTCTTATGGACAAATACAATGGGAGAGGAGATCCCATGGATCATATCAACATATATAAGACGAAGCTCCAAGGCCATTCGCCCACAGTGAAGTGTCAAAATTTTCACACCACACTCACATCTGATGCGAAAAGGTGGTATAACAAGCTGAAACCAGAAAGCATCTGGAGTTGGCCTCAGCTCAAAAGAGAGTTCATTAATGCCTTTATTGGAAACTGAATGATGATAACTGATATCGCTCAACTCCACGACATTCGGCAGAAGGAATGAGAAATCGTCAAAAGTTATTTCAAGAGGTTTAGTAACGTCATCAACAAGATTGAGACTGTAATCGATGAAAAAGTCCTGGATGCACTTGTGAATGGACTTCACATATGCACTCCCTTCTGGAGAGATGTCCAGAACAGTCAACCAAAGACTTATAGTCAGCTGGTAGACTTGGTCCAGTGCGAAATCCAGTCAGAAGAGACGATTGAAAACAAGAAGAAAGCTGAAAGGGAAAGGAGAGACCGCTACAGAAGAGAGGGACGACGCTCTTCTGAACTTCGTTTCAACCGCTTTCAGAGAAAGTCCAATTAGAAGTCCATCAATCCTAATTGGATTAGGATCTGGTCTCTACACATTACAAAGCCCGTACTCAGTTTAGATGTTTCTAGGGCCCAATCAACTGATCACTTATTAGCCATATAATTGCAATAAAATATGTAGCCCATTATAGACATAAATAATCCAACATCACCCGCCTGCCGATAACTAGATTGTTGGATCCAGAGCCTTGCACCACATTGCCTCTAGTGTCTCTAATTTTTCACTTCATTAGGAATATGATGGCTCCGATGTTATCACTCATGGAAATGGTACATCTATTTCAATCTCCCATACTGATTCCATCATTCTTTCTCTCAACTTTATTCTTTCAATTTTACTTTGTGTTCCTAGTATTAAGAAAAATATAATCTCTATGTCACAATTTTGTAAATCAAGTTCCACCTTGATTGAATTTTCCACCACTCTTTTATTGTGAGATTTGCAAATCGAAAATCATCTCATTCGCGGTCAAAACACTGATGACATTTATGAATGGCAAGTCTCCTCCCCTCTTCCAGTCTCTCAGATATTCAGTCTGCTGGTTATATACAATCCAGAGCTGATTACTCTCTGTTCACCAGGAGACAAGGCAAGTCCTTCACTGCTCTCTTGATATATGTTGATGATATTTTAATTATCAAAAATGATCCTGCAAGTATTGATGCAATCATGAAATTTCTTCGAAGTCATTTTCATCTTAAAGATCTTGGGGACTTGAAATATTTCATTGGTATTGGGATTTCTGCTTCTAGAAATGAGATTTTCATTTCCTAACGTAAATATGCATTAGAAATCATTAAGGATGCAGGGTTGATGGGGGCAGCTCCTGTTGACATCCTTATGGAGCGATGATTAAAATTTTCTGACTAGAGTGACTTGCTCAAAGATCTAAGTCGTTACAGAAGGCTGGTCGGGAAATTAATATACCTAACTATTTCAAGACCAAACATCACGTATTCTGTACATGTATTAAGCATGTTCATGCATCAGTCTCGAAAACTTCATATGGAAGTAGCTCTCCGTGTTGTACGTTATCTAAAAAATGCAACTGGCCAAGGTTTGTTTTTCTCTTCAAAGAGTAATTTCATATTGCGAGCCTATTGCGATTTAGATTGGGCAGGCTGTCCAATTACTAGAAGATCTACCACAGGTTATTGTGTTTTTCTTGAACCTTCGCTTGTTTCATGGAGATCGAAATGACAGAAGGCAGTCTCTCTTTCTTCAGCTGAAATAGAGTATCGTGCAATGACAGGTGCTTGTTGTGAGTTAACATGGCTTCGTTACCTTCTCAGAGATTTAGGAGTGCTACATCAGATGCTGCTCTACTGTATTGTGATAATAAAGCAGCACTGCACATTGCAGCAAATCCTATTTGTCATTAACGAACTCGACAAATTGAGATGGATTGCCAATATGTCAGAGAAAAAATCCAAGATGGATCTGTTGCTACAGAGTTTGTAAGTTCTACACATCAATTGGCGGATGTCCCAACCAAAGCTTTGGGAAATGAGATTTTCACTCCTATGATTCGCAAGTTGGGAGTTCAAGATATCCACTCTCCAACTTGAGGAGGAGTGTTAAGGAATCTAATCTTGCATATCTTCCATATTGCATATCTTCCATATTGAGATATACAAGATTTGTAATTATATTCCTTGTTTATATTTGTAATTATATTCCTTGATTATAGCTTGTATACCTTTGCTGTAGCTTAATTGTAAGATAGTTGCCTTTTAATTAGAGTTTACTTACTGTATATATACAGTGAGCCATGTATCAATGAAGAATCATTCCAGCCAAATCTATTTTCTTTCAACAGAAACCCCATGCCTCATCTTCCTATGTGTATTTCCCTCCACACTTGGACTGCCACGTGGTTTATTCAACATAGTAGGTGAGTTTAGTAATGAATGGATATGATAATCAAGTGAGGGAAGGATACGCCATGGTAGAGGTAATGGCTTAAGGGCCCTAACAAATCAATTCCAAAGTGATTATGAACACTTAAAGTTTTAATTAGTATAGATGACTTGTGTTTTCTGTATGGGTTTAGTATTTATAGGTGAATTCTAATTGATTGTCCCCCTTCGATGTGCGACATGTGGCTCAATCCGGAGAGTCCTTGGTCTACATCTTGGGCGTCACATCATTGAATTTAATGAGGAGGTCCCTTTAAGTTGCACACTATGATTGTGACAAGCCGCATTGGTAGGTTGCCCCATTAGTCTTTTCAAGTTTGACTTGCAGATTGGTAGGGCAGGCTTCCTCAACACGCAATCAAGATCGGACTTTGATAGCCTCATTTCCCCGACCTCCTTGGCAAACAGTCTCTTCCTCTTATTCCTATCTTTCCAAACCTCATCGGCATAAAGGGTGACATCCTCGGAGAAGAAGGTGAGTCTACTAGGCATGTTTGACTTTGATCCTGCCCGCGTGGAGCGCCATGTGGGATTGGGGTGTAACAGCTCCAATAATGGACTCCAAAACCCTTTAAAGGAATACTTAAGATCCAGGTACAGCTAATTAATCACATCGTTGACTTTTATGGACGTAAAAGAACTGCGACCCCAAATGAAGCTTTCGAAAAGTATCTGCAATAAATAGTTTCCCTAAGGATTCAAAAAGGGATAAGTGATGCTGAAATTTATCTTTCATCTATGGGCTCTGCTCTTCTCTTCTCTAATATTAAAACTTAGTTTGTTTATTTTACATTTGGGTTGTTCTAAGGGATGTTTTCATTTTAGGGTAGAGATTTATTTGTTTTAAATCTTTTTTGTGATTTTCTTTCAATGTTGAAGCATTATGTTACTATGGAAACTAGTTTTTCCAATGGAGTTGCATCCACTTCTATTGTGGTGTCAGATATATATTGACCATTTTCACTAGCTTGAACTTCGTTATCACTTCTTCTCTTGATTCAATTGTTGAAACTGATGATGAACACTACCACAAAATGAACAAATTACAGTGGAAGCTTTGTGATTCAAATATTCCTATATAATATAATTGATCACAAGCAATATAGTTGACGACTACAGAATATAATCTCAACAAAATGAATAACTGCGCATGTAAAAGACTTGATTACCTTCGTGGACTGTTGGAAAACAGCTTTGTTAGATCTGGTCAATTCAAATATTTCTATCTTTTGCAATCACATGCTAGATGTTAAATGTTCCAATTAATACATAAAGCTTGATTAATTCTAGATCTAATTCTTTCTTTTTTTTTTCTTTGTGCGCAATTTTGCACTGATCTTTATATATACGAGCTTTCTTGGATTTCACATGCTTTTTACCTTCAGGTCTTTTCTGGTAACTCCAAATTATTGACTACAAATGTTAGTGTGCACCAAATCCAAAAATCTAAAACCCAAAACTCAAGAAGTGAGAAATTTGAGGTAAAATACAATAAATCAGTCTATCTGTGTGTGAACTATTCGCACGCCTAGGGCATCTGTATAGCCATAGGCATCAACCCCCAGGTCAATGTATAGACATAAGTTGTTTCCTTATACTCCTGTTGTGCCTAGGATTGTATTTTGGTCTTTTTCACAAGTGTAGTCCCTGAACTTCCATTGCATGTACAATTAAGTACAAGTCTTTTGAGGAGCTACTAAAAGAACTAGTTAAGACTTGTATAATTAAGGTCCAATAATTAGGATCTGCCTAGTCCCCATAGGGCTAACCGGACCAATTATTAATTTTTGCTTTTCACATACTAATTTGGTACCCCATCAGATATCGTATAATTAGAATTGGGCTAAACATTTTTTTACCCCTATTCAACGCGATGATTTCACGACCAGAATAAATGCGTGGCCATGTTTTGCAAACCAATCTTGTTGCATCATATAGATGTTAACGTCTAGATGGCTGTTATGAAGTGTCTTCTTGATGTCCATCTTCCATACTTTATATTCAAAGTATACATCAATGGATCATAAGAGAATACAAATAGAATTAAGAGGCGAGGTCTATTCATTATCCACGTATCTTCTTTTTAGGCGAAACCATTAGCCACTAGCCTGGCCTAAAAATCTCAACCTTCTTGTCCACTCCCCTCTCCCTCTTGTAGACCTACTTGCAGCCTATGTTTTTAAATTGTTGAGGTGCATCTACAATCTCGTAGACATTATTAGAATACATGGATTTCATCTTCTTGGTCATGCTTTTCTTCACGAATTTGTATGTGTCCCCATCATCCATGGCTTCCTTGTATAAAGTTGGTCATTCTCTTGCTCTCTTGAAATTGTCATATAGGAATCCCAATGAGCAATTACCTTGTGGGTTTTCTGAAGATTATCTGACTCCGTCTTAGCGATGGTGGTTCTTGGACTATGGTTTTTATTGGAGGTATTTCCTCTATGTTTCGAGGTAGTACTTGTTAAGGCTCAATGCTCTCATTCAGTACTAGAACAAACTATTACTGTTAATTTTTTTCCTTATTTCACTATAAAATAAGAGAATTATAAAAAGAAAAAGAAAAAGAAACACCATAGTAGATTAGGCATGAGTGGGATTGCCAACCCAATCAGCATCAAAGTAGGCTTTTAACGTAAGAGAAGACGGTATAGAACTTAACTCCTTATGAATAGAGTTCATTTGCTATAGTGTAAAATATGATGATCAGCAACAAAATGCATAGTTCGAGAAGCTGACATAAATTGAGTAAATACAGGAACAACGTATGCTATTTCACAACACATAAATATAAGATAAACCAAACTTCCAACCAAATATCGATAAAGACTGGGATTTACTAGATACACGTCATCACTCAAGGTATCACGAAATAATACATATGAGGCATTTTTAGCTCAAGACATGTAGTATCATATACCATAAAAAGAGACTTCTACTCCTAACAAGTAGCAAAGTAGGCCAAGATATTTCGCATCAAACTACCATCAAGGTCACAACTTGTAATTATCATATCATCTACGTAAATGAGAAAAAGAATATGGCCTTAATCAATTTTACAAATAAATAGAACACGATAACATAAACTTGACGAAAAGTCGAATTGGTGAATTGTGTTGATGAATTTTTTCAACGTGCACGACAAGCATGTTTAAGACCATATAGTGTCCATCAAAGATGAAAAAAATTTATAGTGGATGTCCACAGTGGCGGATCTAGGGTTGAAGTTCAGCTAGGGCGGATGTTGACTGGTCAACGATCAAATATTGACCGTTGACCAGTCAACGGCCGATGCTTGTGAAAAAATAATGTGAAAATATTTTTAATAAATACGTAACTTATCAAGGAACAAGAAAATCATATAATAGTGAAATATAATTCGATACAAGCCGTAATAATGCTAAAAAGTGTTTAGTACAACTCCAATTTCAATTTGTGAGACTAGATAACTGCATTCTCCAAGGTCGCATAGTTTGAAACCGTTTCAAGATCGCCTCATTCTCTAGCTTCAGGTTTTCTTTGAGGTTGAAAAAAACTTTTCATGTCTAATGTCTTGTCTATAGACTGTAAATTAGTTACTCAACGGTTCAAGACTTCAAGTAATCAAATTACGAAAATTATTCCCCAATCAAATTATTCAATCCCAAGTTCCAACTCAAATTATTCAGCCAACTAAAACATTTAACACAAACACAACATAAAATTATTCACCACTCAAATTATTCAATCCCATTCCCAGGCCAGATACAGATTCCAAGTCCCAACAGGCAGCAAGCATGAAGAAACATTCAACAGCAAAAACATTTAGGCAACACAACTTATGCAACTTATAAATTTTACATAAAAATTATAAATTCATAAGCAATAATCAATATAAGTCAATAAGTCAAATAATAGAATAGAAACTAATAACTAATAACTAACTAATATTAATTAACCATAAACTATTAACTACAATATTAATTAACCGTTTAACTTAATGGACTAATAAAATATAAGCATATTACCAATTAACCATAATAAGTTAAAAACAAATTACAAAACATTAAACAATCAAGCACTATGCACAAGATTCAAAAAGTCAAATATTAAAACTTTTATACTTTCTTCAACTTCAGGTTGGGTTCTGCCTTCTTCAGCTTCGGGTTGGGTTCTTCAGCCTTTCTTCAACCTTTCTACAATCAGGAGCACTACGCACAGCTTCCAAAACCTTTCTTCAGCTTCTGCCGTTCAGCCCAAGGTTGGGTTCTGCTTTCACTTTCAGGTGTGTGTCACAGACTCACATATTTCTTACTTAATTCCACCGGAATCGTAGTAGTTCCTCACTTTCAGGCGTGTGTCACAGACTCGGCTTCCCTTGCACCATTTTTTTGCAAAATTCCAGCACGAGTGGACGCGGAGTCTCGCCGTGTGACCCTTCCGCCCCTGGATGTCCACACCTCGGTGGATTTTGTATGTATAACTCCTCTAAAAGATCACCATTGAGGAATATATTTTTACATCCATTTGATAGTTTTTACTATTCCACTATAACCACTTCTAAAACGCTTCGAGTTGAGGTAATGCGAGCCTAAAGAACAAAGGTCTCCTAATAATCATTCTCACATTCTTGGGTAAATTTGTATGCACTAATCCAACCTTATAGCATTCCGTATAGCTATCTAATCAGGTCTTAGTTTTTAAGATCCATTTACGTCCAACAATGTATTTGCCACATGAAATGTCAACCAAATCCCTAGTGTGAGTATTAGATAAGGTATGTGACTCTTTTGACATTGCTTGCTTCCAAAGATGATTATGTACTTGCTTCATGACACATATGAGGTTTATATAAGGATGCTTCAATGGAAAAGTAGTTATAATCATGAAGATGACAAGGCAATTTACTTACTCGAGTAGATCGACATGGGATTAGACTTAGAATTAGAAGAAGAATATGTATTCGGAAGAGATCCGTTATGGGTTGGCATTATATGGTCTTGATCAACCTTGTACTTAGATAGAATTCGTGATAGAAGTTTATCTTGATGAATACCATAGAATATACTTTTCTGATTAGCTAGAGGTATGTTCTTCAATACCACACATGTCCAATTGTCTAGCCTCTAATGGTAATCAACACAGCAAGAACATATTTGGACTTCTACGATCAAGAACAAATGAAAGTAGAATTTTGGGAGTAATTGTATTGGCTTCTGTCTATAGCATGTACTAGCAAGTAATGAAGACAATTTCACTTGATTCTCTTCATCTCATAAGGTGTTGTGTGCACTAACCCTAGTTCTAGTCCTACTAGAATTTTGTGTTTTAGTCTTACTAGAACTTTGTTAACTCACAACTAAAGGACCCAATTAATTAATCTAATTAATTAATTAGGTCCAACCCAAGTAATTGGACCTTGAACATTAATTCTTACAATCTCCCATTTGGACAATGTCTAACTTTAGATGCTCAATTCTCGTCTTTTGTGTGTGACCTATTATGTTCCCATTCACGATGACAAAGACAGTGATATTCTCAATGATTCACCTAGATCGATCAGTTCACTTCGCCGTCAGATTGACATATAGCAATGTGTCAAGGCAATCCAGATGAATGGAAATGTCACATGGTATGACAAAATCAATATATGTGCAGTTACCGTACAAATATAATCCTTCATCAATATAACCCAATCGGTTAAGGGATATGGATCAACGCCAATCTTATTTCAACCAATTATATTATTCACATCAACTATTCGTTGATCTAATTTTGTTATGATTGAAACATTTTCAACTCACAACTCCACCTCGGTCGAGAAAATTTATATCAAATGATGAATTTTCATGTTGGACATTCACAACCTTCAAATGATTCTCACAATGTCATCCTGGTGACTCATAATCTTAGAGCCTCATCAAGCGCTCACCAAAGTATAGCGGTCCTCATATAAGATTATATGATGTCCTCGAGTCAAAGGACCAAATCCACTACTACACATTAGAGATTTACCACTGACGCTTAGATAGTTATCCATGTGGAATCTCTAAGCGGGTTATCCAATGTCAAGTTCTCATAACAATACATTCATGTGTTCATTTATATGTCCCTCTATATCTTAGCTCTTGAGATCAGCTACTTTCTTCAAAAAAATGCAACACATGCTAGTCTATCAGCAATAATGATATTTGTATCTCATTATTACTATAACCAGTGATATTTTAAGAATAAGTTATTTATAACTTATATCTCACAATCACAACACCTTGTGATTAACAAGTTATTATTAACTTTTTTTTGGAATATATTATTTTAATTAATAAAATTTAAAAATAATAGATATGCCATTAAAATGTAGACAATGATTTAATTAATCAATTTGTTCATACACATCAATGTCCAACAAAGTGTATATCACAAAATGTTCCATACAAATTAGATCTAATCACTCAGATATCTTAATACCATCAGATCTAGCATGACCATCATGCTTGTGCTAGGACAACAAAGTTGTCAAAAGATCTGCTACATTATCGTATGCTAGGACCCATTCTATATTTACGTCATTTCTTAAGATTATCTCTCTGATGAGATGATATCGCCTCAATATATGCTTGGATCGTTGATGAGATATGGGTTCATTCGCTTGTACGATGACTCCATTGTTATCTCAAGATATTGGATCAACAATGTTAGGAACTACTCCAAGTTCAAAAATGAACTTATTGATCCAAACCGCTTCCTTTACTGCTTCTAAAGCAGCTATTTATTCAGCTTCTGTAGTTGAATCAGTGGTCGTATCTTGTTTGAAACTTTTCCAACCTATCGCACCACCATTTAGAGCTCCAACTCTAAATTTATCATTTTATTATCGTTCAAAAATAAAGAACACATAATGTGTAAATTATTTTTTACACATTATTAAATAAAAAATATAATAAAATTGGTTCAATGTCTTAAAATTATATACGTCATTTTATTTATTTATTTAATTTAGTTTTTATTCAAGTTTTTCACATCACATATGAATTACATATACTTAAAGCACAATAATTTTACATTTTTCTTTTATGAAAAATTTAACTGACAAGACTGTAGTGATATTTAATATGTAAAATTAAATATTATTTAATAAATGTACGAGACCCATTTGCACCATTTGTAAATGTTAGGGGTCTAATTGCAATTTTATCTAATTAAAACTAAGGGCAACAAAAGGCATATTCGTCTTTTTCATCAAATAAGGACCAATTGCTCACCAAAACACATAGGTTAGGGAGTTTTATGCCAAAAAATAATGTTAGGGACCATTTGCACACTAATAAGAGAAGTGAGAAGAAACAATTTTAATGATAATGCACACGAGGATATTTCATAGTTACTAATCCATCTTTCATTAATATTATTTTGTTCCTTAAAACTATAAATTATTATAATTTTATACTTTAATATTCAATTTATTTACACTAATACAATTATCATTAAATATGTATCCATAAATTACTACATTTATCTTCTTGCATAATTTTTGTATGTAGCTAGTATATGAATCCACTTAATTTCAAATGTCTAATTAATAAAACACATAAATGACTATTAAAATTCTCAAAATAGATGAATGCATAATTAAATTAAATTTATGTTTCAATAGGTACTAGCCAAATGTGTGTCGCACATTAGTTTTTAATTTTTTTAAAGTTGTGTAAAGGTGTTATTTTTTAATAATTGATCAATACTATGCATAACATATAAATAAATCAAATAATAAATAACGAACTTTCAAACTTTCAAGCACGGAGTAACATTCAACATGATTAGAAAAGTGCGGTCATCAATTAATATAGGACCTAAATATTTCTTTTGTCTTTAAATTGTAGAATAGAAAATGCACTGGCATTTCACATTCACATTGAGAAATCAAATCATGTTGTCTACGTCATAGATGTCCACTTTGATAAAGTAGTGCTTATTTTTCTTAATCTTTCAAGAGGAATACCAAATAATAAAGGAGCTTCTGGCACTCAAACAACATGAAAAAGAAAATCCTATCTAAACTTGAAAAGAACTACTACTACTCCGTGTTTATACGTCGTCATCACTGATATAGCCACCATGCACTCTAGAAACCTTTCGCTATGGGGCCTCACCGAACATGTCTTCGTACCTGTCCTCTTAGTCCGTAGAATGAATGAAATATGAAAAATACGAAAAGAGAATGATTTTAATTGTGAGAGATAGATTGAGAGATATTGATTGCATTTTATAGTTGATGATTGAAGTTTGAATTTGTGTTTAAAGAAATAAATACGTATAAAATATGAAAAGACTCATTATCATAAATGGATACGTTTAATTAGAAGTCAACGTTTACAACTAAATAAATTGAATAGATTAGTAAAACGGTTCAATCAATGTACGATTTTTAATAAAATAATGTTTAAATGTTTTCATTAAATAAATAAATGAAATACGTATTAGAAAACGAAAAGTAAATAGTATCGTCCAAAATATAATTCTCATATGATAATTAATATATTATAGATTAACAAGTTGCAGCTTATTTTATGATTAATGAAAACCAATAATTTTGATTAATCAATGACCAATTGGATTAATTAATGACTGAAGACAAGTTGTGCATGTTTTGTCCCCTTCCTAACATTGAAAACGGATATTTATATCTTATTAATTAATGACCAATTGGATTAATTATTAGTTGACTTGGAGAGATTATCCCACTTTCGTCAAGGCGTTTACATTGGTGCACCAAAATTTCCTCATAGCGTTCCATTGTCCATTGATAAGATTTCGCAGGCCCTAAAATTTTCCACTCTTCTGTATTCTAAATTCTTGCACTAGCTGTTGAAGAAGATTTTGGACTTACATCAAGATTTGCAGATCTAGTAGAAATATGAAGAAAGATGCATCAGCATGAACAAAGAGTAACAATTAATGTAAGCTCCCTTGAAACAAAAAATGCATTTTGCAGCTCTCTTTACTCTCTATGATCTTCGTTTGTTATTTGAAGCCAAACATGCATCTATACCTTGATCTTTCGTTTTAGATTCTCAATCATATAAAGACTCCTTTTTGGTTAGAGAACAGAGTGAGGACCTCATATATAGGGCATCATTTTAGGACCCAATAGCTCCAATAATGGACCCCAAAACCCTCTAAAGGAATACTTGAGATCCAGGTACAGCCAATTAATCACATCGTTGACTTTTATGGACGTAAAAGAATTGTGTGAAATTACCCCAAATGAAGCGAAAAGTATCTGTAAGAAATAGTTTTCCTAAGGATTTAAAATTGGAAAAGTGATGCTGAAATTTATCTTTCATCTGCTACAGTTGGGCTCTGCTCTCCTCTCCTCTTCTCTTCTCTTCTCTTCTCTTCTCTTCTCTTCTCTAATATTAAAATTTAGTTTGTTTATTTTACATTTGGGTTGTTTTAGGGGATGTTTTTCATTTTAGGGTAGAGATTTATTTGTTTCAAATCTTTTGTGTGAATTTCTTTGCATGTTGAAGCATTTTGTTACTATGGAAACTAGTTTTTCCAATGGAGTTGCATCCAATTGTGTTGTAGTGTCAGACATATATTGACCATATTTTCACTAGCTTGAAGTCGGCCGTTTAGAGCTCGTTTGGTCTAGTTTATAAGTTAATATATTTGACTAAAAATAGTTTATTTGATCAAAAATTTTCTGACATACTTAAGTTAGATAAGGAAATTCGAATACTTAAAAATCAAATACTGTAAATTAAATATTTAAAATATCGTAACTCGATCATCTCGACGTCAAAATTTATGCTCGCTAGTCTACGCCATCTCATCAACATTAATAAATTCTATCTGAAATTTTTTTCGTTTTGGAGTGAATATTTCATAAAAAACACTCAATAGCAATACATATTAACATGTGAAAAAATATACAGAAGTATAAATACTACATGCCATCATTTTTAAACGTATATGGGAACACATAAATTGGTAACCGGCACCATTAACTTAAATGTGATTTTCTTCTATCACCATCATGCATATGTGATTATCTTCAATTGCAATCATAATGTTCCTTCGTAAATAATTTTCACGACATTTATTTTTTTCAAACATCATTAAAAAAATCATTGCAAAGTAGTAAGTAAAACTATCTCTAAAAATAGTTTTCAGTTGAAGTTGTGATAGACAAAAACTTGTTTCTGCAGCTTCCAAAATCAAAACCCGCACGCTTGCCTTTTTGGTGAAATTAAAAAAAAAAAAAAAAAATATATATATATATATATATATATATATATATATATATATATATAGAAATTATGGTAGACTTGAGGGGAAAAGTATGTTATGTTTTTGCAGAAAAATGTGAAGAAGAAGCAAAACTAACACTCCTGTTGGGGGTCGAAATTTGAGTAGCAAAAGGAGAGAATAAGGACCATTAAGTTGGCTGATAATGGACAGAATTTTAGGAGATTATGGGGATGGTTTCTTGTTGTTAGAGGGGCAATTTTTGGGAGTGCTGGACATGCAGTTTATTGGCTAAAAAAATGAGAAGAAAATACCAGGATGATTGGGTTGAATTCTTGAGTAAAAAGAAAGAAATGTTAGACCTTTTTGTGATTAAAAAATGGAGGGAGAGAGAGAGACTATGGAGGCTGAAAATTGGGATCCTCTTGTTTGGGTGGATAAAAATGGCTGAAAATGGGGCTGCTGGCGGGATGGTTTTTAGATCATGGGGAGGTAGTTTTGGTGTGCATGGGGGTGGTTTGTTTGCTAATGGAAGAGCTGTTTGGTTGGTGCAAAATAGTAGAAGTTAAAGGATTGTTTGACTAAGTTTTTGGGTGGTTTTTAAGGTGTTGTTTGGGTGGGGTTATTGGTTGAATTTTGAAGTCGAAAAGTAAATCGAGTTTTGGCTAAAAAATCGAATAAATTGCCTGAATTTTTAATTAGACCCGGAGAATCAAAATAATAATTTATACTAGCTGGAATTAATTTTATACCACGTAAAATTTTATAACTTACCAAAACTAAAAAATTGAACAAAGTTCATTTTTAAATTAATATTCAATATTCGTCAAACTTAAAATATAAAGCAAACATGTGCAACATATAGCGTGACAAAATTTAAAATATAGTCGGAGATTCATATCGATGCCAAAAGTAATATTTTATTTATTTGAGATTAAAAACGGAAATTTTTTTATAGTTACAATGGCAACTCGACTCCGCTTCTTGTGGTAATTGCAATTATTTGCTCTTTTGGATTAATCTCGATATTGCTTGGCAATGTGTCTGGTTGTCGCTTGGTCAATAGTTTAGCCAACTGCCCAAGTCTTTATTGAGCTTTCTTGGATCCCACATGCTTTTTACTGAGCAAGTCTTTTCTGGTATACTCCAAATTAATGACTACGAATGTGAGTGTGCACCATATCAAAAAATCTATAACCCAAAACTCGAGAAATGAGAAATTTGAGGTAAAATACAATAAATCAGTCTCTGTGTGTGTGAACAATTCGCACCTAGGGCATGTGTATAGCCATAGGCATCAATCCTCAGGTCTATGTATAGACATAGATCGTTTCCTCATACTCCTATTGTGCCTAGGATTGTATTTTGGCCTTTTTCACAAGTGCAGTCCCTGAACTTCCATTGCATGTACAATTAAGTACAAGTCTTTAAGGAGCTACTAAAGAAACCCGATAAGACCTGTATAATCAAGCTCCAATAATTAGGATCTGCTTAGTTCCCACGGGGCTAATCGTGCCAATTATAAATTTTTGCTTATCACACTAATTTGGTACCCTATCAGATATCGTATAATTAGAATTGGGCTAAACTTCTTTGACCCCTATTCAACACGATGATTCACGATTAGAATAAGTGCCCATTATCTGGCTTATATTCGGATTATTATCATCTACAATGATTCACGACTAGAACAATTAATTTTTTGTCATGTATTCTCTTATAAACATCGGGTTTGTCAAAGTTCTAAACAAAACTATAAGTTTTGATCACCTTGTCGAATATTTTGGTCCAAGACTTGGACACTTGCTAAAGTCCACAGATGGACATTTGCAATTTGCAGGCTTTAGTCTTGTGGCCATGTTTTACGAACCCGTCTTGTTGCATCATATAGATGTTTTCGTCTAGGTGGCTGTTCTGAAATGTCTTCTTGATGTCCATCTTCCATACTTCGTATTCAAACTATACTTCAATGGATAAGAAAATACAAATAGACTTAAGCATGTCAACAGGCGAGGTCTATTCATTATCAATATCTTCTTTTTAGACAAAACCGTTAGCCGCTAGCCTTGCCTTAATGTCTCAACCTTCTTATCCATTCCCATCTCCCTCTTGTAGACCCACTTGCAGTCTATGTGTTTAACTCCTTCATAGGAGCATGTACAATCTCGTAGACATTATTAGAATATACATGAATTCCATCCTCGTGTTCATTGCTTTTCTTCACGAATTTGTATGTGTCCCTATCATCCATCTCTTCCTTGTATAAAGTTGGTCATTCTCTTGCTCTCTTGAGATTGTGTTGGAATAAAACGGGTCGTCCATGTGGGTTGACCCAACCCAAATTGCATGAAAATGTTTTTGGTGGGAAGAGTTAAGGTTCGAATTTGAAACTTAACTTTCCACCACATGTAACTTCCATCAACCCCACTACTCAATATAATCTCTGCATATAGAAGTAATTTTTTCGTGCATGGCATAGAGAGATAGTGAAGATTACATGAAGGTGGTGGTTTGACAAATAACTCAAAGAAAATTTGGTTCTTAGATTGTGGAAATTAAACTCTTTCATATTGATTGAGTTTTGGACCAAAGATAAGCATTTTGATCACATAGTAAACAAGTATACAAGGCGAGCGATTCAACCTCTTGATCTTGGATTTTCAAGTAAGTTCTACTATTTTTGTATTCAGTAGAAGCATGTCATATGATATTACATTGGTATCAGAACCTTTTAAGGTTGTTTCCTTGCATGTTAATGTATTGAAAATGTTTTGGTATGCAAATAAATGCAAGAAATCGGAATTCATACCATTTGTTAAAGTTTGAACACACTTTAATGGCAAATTATGAAATACTCAACATTAATTTGTGAAATTTATACCATTTATTCATATCATGATGTAGAACATTTCTACAAAATTTAACATAGTTTGGATTTATATTTCAAGAGAAAATTGAAACCTAGCTAAAATAATCGAAACTTCATAACATGATCGTTTTTTGTTTGATGTTTTTCGTGTTATAAAATTGGTATGGTTAAAAAGGTATTTTCATGAGCTTTCCAACGGTATAAAGAACTCCTAATTTGGACTTAAAACGAAAGAGTTATTATAATTTAAATTTTCAACCAATTTGCTCAAAATTCTGCAATTTTAAGCAGATGATGATCAATGATTTTCATTTACTCACTCTCCGTCCATTATGTTGTTGTCCCAAACACTACATTATGTATGTTATTTGTGAAATCTGACCACACAGATGAATTCAAAACGTCTAAATTAAAGGAACGGAACCCAAGAAGTTATCGAAAACTTTCCATAAGGTGGCGAGTGTAGTACACTCTCCGACTGCCGAGAGTGGAGAAGAGTTCTTTAATAAAATAAAAATTAAAAATCTGTTTTTTAAGAAAGTTGACGTGCAAAGATCATTCGGAATGTTTGAAAATTGCATATTGGTCCCCTTGATATTTTTGGAATTTCTAATTGGATCCTTGAATTTTTTTTTTGGGAAAAAAGGGGCAGATTTTGTTTTGGCGCATGCGAGTGCGTGAGGGACTTTTCTGCAATTTTGAAATTTTTAGAATGGCCCCCATAATATTTTGAATTTATTATTTGAGTTCAATATGATTTTTTTCTTATGAAAATATTTTTTATGTATTTATGTTTAGAGAAAATTTATTTATAAATACATAATAATTATTTTCTATGTGAGTTAAAATTCTGAAAGTTTTATATTAAATTCAAAATATTTGATTGAAGGTTTTGTTTCTTAGTGGGAGTTTTCAAGACGCTCCTATATTATTGTTTTTTTAAAGTATAATTTTATTTAAAAAAAGGATTTAAGTCAGAAAATTATGATTTTGGTGTCAAATTTTTCTGATTTTAAATAGAATAATATTGTGCGTTCTTGAGTAGTGTGAGTCTTAATTTGGTCATGTGATCCATTTGATTCGTTCTCGTCTTCCCGTGCTTAATCAAATATGGTTGGATTGAGGCACACTTTTAGTATCCTTGGAAGGAAGGCTAAAAGATTACAGGCTAAAAAACATGTTGAAAAGCTACGAGCTTGTCAAAATCGTGAAATGGATTCAAGACATAACCTAGTACAATATGTAAAGTATCTCGAAATGATGCGCCTAGAAGTAGTTCATCTTAGACAATACATTTGTGAGGAGAAGAAAGTGTATCAAGTCATCTTTCAATAACTCGTAGTTATATTTAGAATAATTGGATATAACCGCATGTATAAATATGACATTTTTTATGTTTAGTGCATACGTTCAAAATGTCTTGTTTACATAGTACATGTTTAATTGATTTATTCAGTGGAAATTCTAAGGTCGGATGAGTTAATGTAATTATCACCTAGAATTATTGTTTTTGTATCATAAATTAATTTTTATGATAATGAAACATTAGGATAATAGATGATGGTTGGGAATTTAGTGAACTTTCGACTCTATGCCTAGTGTTAAATTATCATAAAATTTAATTTGTATGAGTGCAAAATGACACGTGTGCATATATGAACATTTATATGATTGTCGCTAAAATTTTGACAGATCATGGCATCTAAGAATGTCATTGCTGACCTAAATAAGAGTGACAATTGAATGGCGATAACTATAACACTTGGCACCATAAAATTTGGTATGTGCTGGAGGAATAGGATTGCCTTGAGGGCATTAACCACGTGATGGAAGACCCAGGTGTGGGTCAGACTGCTCAACAGAGAAGGGATCATGAAACTTACCAAGCATGGAAAAAGAAAAATTACATTACATTGGGATTTTGGTAAGTTCAATTGTGGATTATCTCATTCACGATTGTGAGCAATTTCTAACTGCCCATGATACCTGGGTATATCTGAGAGAGAAATATGGTGGTACTAGCGTGACTAGGCTCAAACAGTTGACTATTAAGTTTGACACTTATAAAAAGCCTTATGATCATAATATCAAACAACATGTGAGAATTATGTTTACCATGATCAGGGTACTGAAGTCAGCTGGTCATATTCTCTCTGATGAGCAACAAGCTCAGGCTTTGATTTGCTCTCTTCCTGATAATTGAGAACATCTGAAAGTCAATCTGACTCATAATGATAGCATCAAAACTTTTGTTGATGCTGCCCTCCATGTTGAACTAGAGGATGAGCGGCTTGGAGCAACTAAATCTCTAGGGCGTGCTTTTATAGCTGAGTTTAGTTCAGGCAAAGCTTCGGGCTTTAAGCGTAAGAAGAACTGGAACAAAGGCAGGAAAGAAAAAAGAAAAGAGACTGGACAGGGACCTAAAAAGAACAAGTCAAAACGCAATAAAAAAGGAAAATGGTTTGGTAAAAAGAAAGACAAGAGCAAGCTGAAATGCTACAACTGTCAAGTGCTTAGTCACTTTGCTCGGGATTACCTTGAGCAAAAGAAGGTAGCTCTTGTTAATACTTCTTTTAGTGTTGTTTATGTCTCTAGCACTGTTTTGCTTACTGAATCTTATCCTATGTGGATTGTAGACTCAGGAGCGACAGACCATATAACTAGGGATAGAGAGGCGTTTGTGGAGTTACGTTGATTTCCCGTTGGTACAAGATGGATATATGTCGGCAACGACGATAGAGTGGAGGTCAAAGGAACCGGTACTTGCAAGTTGCATTTGTGTGGTGGCAGTACTATTCTCCTTCATGATGTCATGTTTGTACCAGGTCCAGGAATATGACGGAACTTAATTTCAGTTACTGTTCTTTTAAGATTAGGTTTCAGTTTGAATTTTAGTGGTACTTTTGTTCGTATTAGCAATGGTGATGTGTATTCTGGATCTGGATATTTATCTGGTGGTTTTCTAGTGTTGGATTGTGAACTAAGTGTCCAAACACTTATAACTATTATGTTAATCATTGTTTTTCTATGAATGTATCCTCTTCTAAAGATGTGAGTGTTGATACATGTGTATGGCATGCTAGATTAGGGCATATTAGGCAAGAGAGAATGAATTGGTTGGCTAAAGAGGGCTTACTGAGTTCAATCTCTAAGGTTTCATTGTCTACTTATGAGCATTATCTAGTAGGAAAAACAATACAAAAATCATTCGGTAAAGCTTTAAGAGCTGAACTTACATTGCAATTAGTCCATTTAGATATATGTGGTCATATGAATGTGAGGGCAAGACATGGAGCCTCTTATTTTATTACTCTTATAGATGATTTCAGGCGATATGGTTATGTCTATTTGATTTCTCATAAGTCGGATGCATTAGAATGCTTTAGACGATTTTTAAATGTGGTAAAAAATCAAATAGACAGAAAGATGAAAGTCTTAATAACTAACCGATGGTGTGAATATCTATCTAATGAGTTCAAAGAACTATGTAATGATAAAGGAATTATTAGGCAGTTAACTGTTCCTAATACACCACAACAAAATGGTATTGCTGAGAGAAGGAATATGACATTGCTTGAAATGGTGAGGTCCATGATGGCGCAAGCTAACTTATCTATTTCCTTTTGGGGAGATGCTTTATTAACTGTGACCTATATCTTTAATAGAATTTTCTCAAAATCGATACCTACAACACCGTATCAGCTTTGGACAGGTAGATCACCTGATTTAAGTTGTCTTAGACCCTGGGGTTTAACTGGATACATCCATGATTCCTCAAGAAAATTTGGAAAGTTGGGTCCAAAAGTTACGAAATGTATCTTTATAAGATACTCAGACCAGTCCAAATGATATCTGTTTCTAGGTGAAAATCAAGATGGGACTATAACTGAGGTAGAGTCACGCGATGTGACATTTCTTGAGCATGATTTTCCTAGCAGAGGAGGAATTAAAAAGGGAGAACCTTTATTTGAATTAGATGATAGTGCTGTCTTCGATAAATCGATTGAGGTGCAAAAAGAGGCACTTTCACCTTCTGATCCAAGTGGGAAAGGAGAAAATTGTCTCAAGTGACAAGGTCACTACGGAGCTTCCACTTCGTAAGAGTACTAGGAAAAGTATGCCTAACAGTCATTTCGATTTTTTAGTATCTCCAGAAGACGATGAAGAGATTTGATCTGTTCATGAAGCTCTATCTGGCCTTGCAAATGAAAAGTGGAAGAAATCAATGGAAGAGGAGATGGAGTCTATGAAATCTAATCAAATGTGGGACTTGGTTGATCTTTTGTCTGGTCAGAAAGCCATTGAGAACAAATGGATTCTCAAGATAAAGCGAAGGGCTAATGGGTCCATAGAGAGGTATAAAGCTCGCTTGGTGGCAAAATGTTATACCCAACAAGAGGGTATAGATTATGAAGAAACCTTTTTTTACCAATAGTGAGATTTTCTTCTGTTCACCTGCTTTTAGCTATAGTGGTGCGTTTAGATTTAGAATTACATCAAATGGACGTAAAGACTACTTTTCTCAATAGAGAATTGGATGAAGAAACCTACATGCAACAACCAGTAGGTTTCGTCAAACAAGGTCAAGAGAATGAAGTTTGTAAATTGCAAAGATCAATATATGGCCTAAAACAGTCTTCAAGACAGTGGTACTTGAGATTTGACAAAGTGGTAATCTCATATAACTTCGTTACGATGGATGAAGATCACTGTATTTATGTGAAAAGGTCCAATAGAAAATTTGTAATTTTATCTCTTTACGTAGGTGATATTTTATTAGCTGGGAATAATAAGGAGTATGTTGAGACCGTTAAGAAATGGTTGTCTTCTAATTTTGAAATGAAGGACATGGGTGAAGCAGATTACATACTTGGTGTTAAAATCCATAGAGATCATTCTAAGAGACTTCTTTCTCTGTCATAAGAGCCATATATAAGGAAGGTTCTTGAACATTTCAAAATGGAGAATTGCAACCCAATTGGTACTCCTATATCTAAAGGCGAAACTCTAAGTCTACACATATACCCTAAGACTCCTGAAGAAAAACAAGAAATGTCCAGAGTAGCCTACTCTAGTGCGGTTGGGAATTTAATGTACGCTATGATGTGTACTTGCCCAGATATTTGTTATGTCGTTGGTCTCGTCAGCAGGTATCAATATAATCCTGGAAGAGGACACTGGAAAAGCAGTCAATAGGATATTGAGATACTTGAAAGGTACTGCTGATTATTCCTTATATTATCAAGGAAACGATTTCTGCTTAAAAGGATACACAGATGCTGACTGGGGTGGAGACCTAGATGAGCGCAAGTCAACTACTGGATATGCATTCTTGCTTAATAATGGCGCAATCTTTTGGAGTAGCAAGAAACAAACATGCATTTCTTTGTCTACAATGGAGGCAGAATTTGTAGCTTGTGCTTCAGCAATACAAGAAGCTATTAGGTTAAAAAGATTCTTTCAGCATCTAAGAGTCCTTAGTGGTGATATGGGACCTACATTGATTTATTGTGATAGTCAAGTTGCTATTGCATATACAAAAGATCCACAGTATCACAGCAAAACCAAACATATTGATACAAAATATAATTTTGTAAGAGACATCATAGCAAAGAAAGAAGTAACTTTGCTGTACATTTCTATGCATAATATGGTAGCTGATCCATTTACCAAACCGATACCTAGAGATGTCTTTATGACTCATGTCAAATCTCTAAGATTGCGTAGAATTTAGTTACATATAATGTAAACTCTTGAATGTTTTAATGAACAATGTTTTGAGTTCATATATTATGTGTAATCTATTGTTGTGATTAATAGATGATTGATTTTTATGGGAACTTCAATGAGCAATTACCTTGTGGGTTTTCTGAAGATTATCTGACTCCGTCTTAGTGATGGTGGTTGCTGGACTGTGGTTTTTATTGGATGTATTTCCTCTATGTTACGAGGTAGTATTTTCTAAGGATCAATGCTCTCCTTCATTACTAGAACAAGCTATTATTGTTAATTTGTTCCTTATTTCACTGTAACATAAGAGAATTATAAAAATAAAAAGAAAAAGAAACACCATAATAGATTACATATGAGTGGGATTGCCAACTCAATCAGCATCAGAGTAGACTTGTAACTTAAGAGAAGACGGAGTAGATAACTAAACCCCTTATGAATAGAGTTCATTTGATATGGAGTAAAATATGATGAGCAGCAACAAAACGCATAATTCGAGAAGTTGACATAAATTGAGTAACTACATGAACAACGTATGCTATTTTGCAACACATAAATATAAGATAAACCAAACTTCCAACCAAATATCGATAAAGACTTGGATTTGCTAGAGACACGGTCGTCACTGATCAAGGTAATACGAAATAATAAATCTGAGGCATATTTAGCTCGAGACATGTAGTATGATATACAATAAAAAGAGACTTCTACTCCTAACAAATAGCAAAATAGGCCAAGATATTTTGCATCAAACTACCATCAAGGTCAGCACTTGTAATAATCATATCATCTACATAAATGAGAAAAAGAATATGGCCTTTATCAATTTTACAAATAAATAGAACACAATAACATAAACATGAAGAAAAGTCGAACTGGTGAATTATGTGTTGGAAATTGGTTTAAATATGTCAAGAAATTAACTAAGTGTTAAAAACAACGAAAGTGACTCCATGTCAACTTGGCCAAATATACAAGACTTGACCCAATCCGTTTAGGCAAATTAGTTTGCCACTTCGACGCTTCGGGAAAAGTGGATCGACCTGCCCGGTCAGGTCGCGGGGTTCAGATTTATCTGCATGTATAAAAGGGTATATTTGGCATCTCGAAATCAATATCGAATGAATGAGAAATTACGGAAAAAGACAATTTTGGGTCAAAATTTTGACCATGCGATCGCATGGGTTTTTCCACCTGCGATCGCAATCTGCCTAAATTTTAAGCAAAAACGTTTTTGGGTCCTTCCATGCGATCGCAGGAGTCAAAGCCTTGCATGGTTAAATTGGATCAAGTTCTGTTCTGAATTTTGTACCTTGCGATCGCAGATTGGTCGCAGATTGGTAAAACCATGCGATCGCATAAGTTTGCGTGAACAGACATGTCCTTTTGAAGTATTGCACGATTTGGTTCTTTACCTTTTCGTTTTCAACCGATCCTTAACGTTAAATAGGACTTTCTGGACGTCCAAAAACAGAGATTTTGATACAGAAAACATTTTGCATAACATCCATTCATAATTCCTTACTTCTTGAATAAAAAATTCTTGCATTTGTTGCTTGAATTTCTGGTTTTCATTTTCATTTCATCTTTTGGAGTACAAAACCGATTTCCAGTTCATTGTGCTTGTGGTTTGAAGTGCTTCAACCACAAGTAGGAAGCCGTTGTATCTTGGGAGTCAATTTTCATATACCGTAGGCACCTTTGCGGGGCGAAATTGACTTAAGAACAAAGAGTTCAACTCTTGCCTCGGCTTAATTTTCATCCATCATTCGATTTGATTGCTTTGAAGTCATTTCCACATAAATCCACCAACATTATGTTGCTGAAGTTTTCAAGCATGCACGACAAGCATGTTTAAGACAATATAGTGTCCATCAAAGACGACAAAATTTTTCTAGTGGAAGTTCATACCTCGGTGGACTTTGTATGTATGACCCCTCTAAATGATCACCATTGAAGAATATAATTTTACATCCATTTGACATAGTTTTCACTATTCCACTACAACCACTTCTAAAACGCTTCAAATTGAGGTAATGCGAGCCTCAGGAGCAAAGGTCTCCTAATAATCATTCTTACATTCTTGAGCAAAGTTATATGCACTAATCCAACCTTATAGCATTCCATATAGCTATCTAATCAGGTCTTAGTTTTGAAGATCCATTTACAATCAACAATGTATTTGCCACATGAAATGTCAACCAAATCCTTAGTGTGAGTATTAGATAATATGTGACTCTTTTGTCATTGCTTGCTTCTAAAGATGACTATGTACTTACTTCATGACATATATGAGGTTTATATAAGGATGCTACAATGGAAAAGTAGTGATAATCATGAAGATGAAAAGGCAATTTACTTAATCGAGTAGATCGACATGGGAGATTAGACTTAGAATAAGAAGTAGAATAGGTATTCGGGAGAGATCCGTTATGGGTTGGTATTATATAGTCTTGAGTACAACTTGCATGAAATGTAGAAAGAAAATGATGTATAGGAGTATATTAAACAATTTTTCACTAGAGGTAGGAGGGAGTAATTTTATCAATGGATCAGAAAGAAAGTCATCCAAGGGACATACAGACAATTGGAACTTGAAAAGTGAAGAAAACATTTAATATTTCCATGTAGGCGCTAGTGAGAAGATATGTTGTGGATTGTTAAGGATGGAACGTGAATAATAATACATAGTGTAGTAAGAGTAGATTCTTTCCAGAAGCGTTTGAGAAAAGAAGCTGAGGTAAGAGTAGAATATTTTGATATTTTCTATCAGTCCTACCATTTTGTTGAGACTATTATAGGACACGGACGAGAATAGTACCACGGCATTTTCTGTAGAAAGCATTTTAATTGCTCGAGAGTATTGAGTCTTAATTTACTTAGAATTAAAATAAATTTTTTTTTTGAAATAATGTTCTATTAGATAAAACCACATATAACATGAACAATCATACACTAAATCAAATGGGTAATGTTAAATAGACTCGCTTTTATTGAAAGGAATATCATGATTCTTTGCAACTCGACAAGACATGCAATCTACTTTGATCATCTTTAACAGAACTTAAAATAACTCTGGAAACTAATGGATGCAATTCTAATAACGATATATGTCCAAGACAAGATTTTCAAGTTTTGGATGTACACAAATATCACAGGCACAACAAATGGATGAGAAGATGCAAATAAGTGAGTTCAAACATATGACCAACTTTATGGATGGTCGCAAGTATCTGCCTCATTCGCGGATCATGCATAGGACAACCGTTACACTAAAAGTTTAAGTTAAGACCAAGATCATATCATTTACCAATTAAATGAGATTACGTGTAAGTTTGAGAACCATAAATGTGTCAAGTAGAGATAAAAGTTAACACAGATTATATATCATGCATTTTAGAATTATAATGGGTTCATGGGAGATATATATTTGTGATTTGAAGATAGTGGGATCAGATTTCATGGGATATCATTAGGAAAAGTCAAAGAACCAAGGTTTAAATGTCCTCTAGAGTGTTAAGGTCAACCTTTTGAGAAGGGTTTCAAGCATACATGGAGTAGTACTATTGGATTAATCCTCATTGACACCATTTTCAACATTCTCGAATATGGTGACTAGGTATATGACTATAGTGACATGAGACCTTGCATTAAATTCTTGCACTAATTGAAGAATTGCATCAAGAATTGCAGATCTAGTAGAAATATGAAGAAAGAAACATCAGCTTGAACAAAGAGTAACAATTAATGTAAGCTCCCTTTTCTCTCTATGAACTTCATTTTTGGAAAGTTGATTTTTCATTTTAGATTCTCAATCAAAGACTTCTTTGAGAACAGAGTGAGGACCTCATTTTAGGACTCAATAGCTCCAAAAACCTCTAGAGTGGATCCACTTGTGTTGTATTGTCAGATATTGACAATTTACACTATCTTGAATTCGACAATTTAATGATCTTCGTTATCACTTCTTCTCTTGATTCAATTGTCGAAACTGAAAATGAACACCGCAAGAAAATGAATAAATTGCAGTGGAAGCTTTGTGATTCAATTCCTATAGAATGTAATTGATCACCGGCAATATAGTTAACGACTATGGAGTATAAATCAAACATCTCAACACTATGAATAATTACGCACGTGAAAAACTTGATTACCTTTGTGGATTGTTGGAAAAATGTTTGTTAAATCTCGTCAATTCAAAATATTTCTAACTTTTTTGGAAACACATGATAGATGGTTAATAAATGTTTAAAATGTTCCAATTAGTACGTAAAGTGTGATTAATTCTAAATCTATTTTTTTTTTTTTTTTGGTGCGCAATTCTGCACCGATCTTAAATATACGAGCTTTCTTGGATTTCACATGCTTTTAACATTCAAGTCTTTTAACTACGCATGTGAGTGTCCACCAAATTGAAAAACCTAAAACCTAACACTCAAGAAGTAAGCAATTTGCACCTCATTTCAAAGCATGTTATAGAATAGAGGAAATTATAGTTAATGTCTATTTAGATGTGGTAGTTTTGAAAAATAGTAACTTTTGAAAACAAGTTGAAAAATTGTTATTTTGAAAAATATATCTCCAAACAATTAATTAAATACTCAATATATCCTAGTTAAAACCTCCTCGTGCTACCACCTCCGCAACACCATATGCCACCAACTAACCCATCCCAATTAAATTACTTTTTTGATTGATTAATGTAGATTATACAAGAATAAAAATTCAATAGATTTTGTGCTAGATTAGTTTGGTTATTTTTAGATTTGAAAATATGTTGAATATAATTACTCAAAAAACTATTGGAAGATATTGGGTTCATGAATTAATGTCTGGTTGAAGAAGAATAATGCAAAAATGAGAAAAGCGAACAAAATGGGCTAAGTAATTGTTGCAGCCTCAAGTTGTCGAACGACGGCTTGAACTGTCTAGAGGAGGAAGGAAGAAGAAAGAAAACAACCAGACAATTCAACTTTCTTTTGACAAAAAATATACATGACTTTTTGCACAATTTTTGCAAATGAGCTTTTGCATTTGTTTAGATTTTTAAATTTTGTTAAAATAGAATATTTGGATACAAACCATCATAAGAACCCGATGTGTTATTTAATGAAAGATTGAGGATAAAAATTCGTCAAAAAAAAGTGGGGACATAAGTGTGACAATAAGCAAAGATCAATGAGGATTTTAATGCAATTAAAGAGTTGTGCAATTAAAAAAATAGTGTTAATCACGACCGTATGGAGTTTTATTTGTTACAAGAAGAAAAAAACAGTATGTGTGTCACACTGTCACTACTTCTTCAATTTTATCTCTTCCAAAATTTATTGTTCAATCATCTTCCTCAAGAGGCCATCTCCAAATCTGCTCATCTTCTGATTTCATCCCCCTCAATCGATCATCTCCATTCACTGATCATCTCCAAAATCAGTTCACCGCCTCAATCCATTATCATAACAGAATTTACGGTTGGATCCCACTGCAAAAAAGCGGTATACTAGTATTAAATTGTTCAAACTATAACATCATATTCATAATTAAGAGAATAGGGAGTTGAATATGGTATATTTAGTGCTATTAAAAAGTGGTGGAATAAGAGAAATCTGTGGGGGAATATACTCATTTATGCTTAAAATCAAAGAGAAAGGGAGCTGAGTGTGGTATATTCATTTCTGCAGATGATCATTTGAAACATCTCTAGGGGCTTGACTTCTGCTGCTGATCTTGTGAAACCTCTGCAGTGCCTATAGAACCATATGGAGTTGACTTCTTCTGGTGATGTCACGAAACTTCTAGAGTACCTAGACAACTGCAGGGGCTTGATTTCTACTGTTGATCATGCAGAAATTCCTACTGATCATCAAATTAACACCCTTAAAGTGGATCTAAGGTTTTTAAGAACATATTTCAACTGGATGGAAGGAAAGGACGGCATTTGGTCGTTTGGGAAGAAAATCAGAGATTTTGTGCAGAATGCTGCATCAGAAGTTCACTCACTTTGTGTTAAACCAACAACGGATGGAAGCATGACCAGAGACTTGGGACTATTTGTTTCTAATATGATAGAAGAGATGATGGACTATAAGCAAACAATAAAATCACAGTATACTTGGATCCCTTCAGAGTCACGGTTGGATGCTCCCATGACGAAAATAATTTTGAAGGAATTGATTGATTCTGTCCTAGAGAATCTGAAGGATCTCCAAAGCTGTGAAACCGATTTGATTGTATCGCTGAAAAAACACATTGAAGCCCTTGAAGTGAAGCTAACGTGTTTGAGAAATTTATTGAGTTGGCTGGTAGACCAGAGAGATTCCAAGGATGGCGTAAAAAAGGATAAGTTGACTAGCCTTTTAACTCGTATGGGAGTTGTTATTGACAATGCAGCGTGTTGGTCATACTTCTGTTCAGTTAATGAAGTGGATCAAATTGCACATCTAAAATGTAATGCGTCTTATCTGTTACGGATGATTAATCATATTGAGCCAGATGTCAAAGACGTGTGTTGAATTTCTTAAGGATTCAGAGTCAACACAGTCCGATACTCTACCAGCAGATCTACAGACAGTGGTATCCATTGACTCTCTCCTTGAAAATCTGATGCAGCTACTAAACTGCAATTCCACTTTTATGATTCCTTTGAAGGATAAAATTGCAATACTTCATCAGGATCTCGGATTTATGAGAGCCTTGCTTATGGATCCTCCACCAAAAAAACATGACAAGGATGAGGAGGATAAATTCACGAAAATTATTGAAGCTTTGATTAATGATGCAAAATTCGTCATTCCCTCGTTTTATGCAGACGAAATGAAAGAAGAGACAGCAAATGAAATGAAGCTTGTGCTTTCTTCTTTTCCAGATAAGTTTAAACTCATCAAGTTGCAGGTCAGAGAGAAATATATCGAAGTACCAAGGAAATCACAATCCAAGTTATTCGGGACTGATGAACTGCGCTTTATTGACTTGGTCTTGAACAATCTGGACGAGTTGGTCAACTTTAGCGCAGATTCAATTGTTTCCTTAAAGCATCAAGTTGAAACAGTCCATTGCGAACTAATGGTTCTGAAACTGCAACTCAAGGACATCATAGAGAACTGCAATAAGCATGAACTGGCAGATCTTATGGAACATGTAATAGATATGACCCACGAGGCAGAATCTGTCATCAACTCCTATGTGGTCGGAGACGGTCCTTTATGGTATCAGATGCTAAATATTTCTAATCTTTTAGAGGAGTTTAACCTTGTTAAGACTGAGCTCGCAGAGATTTTGAACAATAAAAGGTGCGACAACACAGTGCATAATATTCAGAAGCCTACCCCTCTTGTGACATCACAGGCTCATACAGTAACAACTGAAGTAGTTGTGGTTGGATTCGAAGACCAAGCAGAAAAAATTATAGAGCAACTTACTAGAGGATCAACACAGCTAGATATAGTCTCAATTGTGGGCATGCCTGGTCTTGGCAAAACAACTCTGGCCAGAAAGGTATATAACGATCCTTTAGTTTCCAATCACTTCTATATACGTGCATGGTGTTGTGTTTCTCAAGCATATCAGAAGAGAGGGCTATTGCTTGACATTTTAAGTCAAGTTGTTGAGGTCACTGATCGAATGCATAAAATGAGTGAGGAAGATTTAGCTGACAAACTGTACAAAGGTCTAAAGGGTAGGAAGTATCTTATCGTCATGGATGACATGTGGAACATCGATGTATGGGATGACTTGAGGAGATATTTCCCAAACGATCACAATGGAAGCAGAATTACGATCACAAGTCGAAACCACGAAGTAGCTGTGCAAGCTAAATCACATAGCTCTCCTCATTTGCTCAGATTTTTCTCTGAAGGAGAAAGTTGGAAATTATTACAAGAAAAGCTATTTCAGAAAGAAAGCTGTCCAATGGAACTGGTGGAAGTTGGAAAGCAAATAGCAAAAAATTGCAAAGGTCTACCCCTCTATGTTGTTTTAATAGCCGGAATTCTTGCAATGATGGACAAGAAGATAGATCGGTGGAAACAAGTTGCTGCAAATTTGAGTACGTTCAGAGTTAGTGACTCAGAGCAGTGTCACGACATATTAGGACTGAGTTACAAGCATCTACCCGATCATCTAAGACCCTGCTTTCTATATTTTGGAGCATTTGCAGAGGACAAAGAAGTTCCAGTTCGCAAGTTGTTACGGTTGTGGGTAGCTGAAGGATTTATTCAGAAAAGTGAGGTGAAGGGTCCAGACGATGTAGCAGAAGATTACCTGATGGATCTAGTTGGTCGAAGCCTAGTAATGGTTACCAAAACAAGATCAAAAGGAGGGGTCAAAACTTGTCATGTTCATGATTTGTTGCACGATTTGTGCTTGGCAAAAGCCAAAGAAGAGAAGTTTTTGAAGCTGATGAATGGGCACAATGAGCTTTATGCTCCTTATTTGTGTGGTTTAGATGATAATGCCAGTTATCATTTATTTAATTCTTCAGTTCCTCCGCAACGTCGGCTATGCATTCATAGTGTGCGTACAGATTTTGCTGAATGGAGGCCCTCTGACAAACATGTCCGCTCTCTACTGTTTTTTGCTACTTCTGAAGAGCGTTTCTCATCAGTGCTATATACTTATAATTTCTCATTCATTTTCTACGGCTTGAAACTTCTCAAAGTGCTGGATATCAGCTGCATTAGTATGCGTACCTTTCCTAGCGAAATAGAGCTTCTGGTTTATTTGAGGTACTTGGCAGTTAGAGGTGAAATGAATTCTATACAATCATCTATAGTCAACCTTTCAAACCTTGAAACTCTTTATGTGAAAGGAGTAAGAGGTGAAGTTGAATTGCCAGATACTATATGGGAGATGGTAAACTTAAGACATGTGCTCATAGATGACCGTGCTTCTATAAGATTGCTTATTAGAAGGAACTCACTCCAAATGCATAACTTAACAACACTTGGTACACCATCTGTTTTTAATGATAAAGATACCGAGGAGATCATAAGAGGATTTCCAAATCTTCGGAAATTTAAATGCATCTTTATGGAATCATGGGATTCGATTAGCAACTGCAACCGATTTCCAGCATTGGACTTTCTGAATCAACTTGAATCGCTGAAGATCTCTTATTATGGTAAGGTGAGAAATCCGTGCAAATTTATGTTCCCCTCAAATCTGAAGAAATTGACTCTGACAAAGTTTCGTCTACCATGGAATGAAATCTCACAAATTGGGAGACTACCAAACCTCGAGGTTCTTAAATTATTATTTAAATCGTTCGACGGGAAAAGGTGGGACATGAAAGATGAGGAGTTCCTGAACCTGAAATATTTGAAATTAGACAATCTAGATATTGCACAATGGAATGCCTCAAGTGATCATTTTCCCTGTCTTGAGCGACTAGTATTGCTTAGATGCAAGCAACTTGAGGAGCTACCTTCTTGTTTAGGGGATATTCCTACTTTACAGGTAATTGAGATGCAGTGGTGCAGCCCTTCTGCTGCTGAATCAGCCCGGAAAATTCAAGAAAATCAGAAGGATATGGGAAATGACGAGGACTTCAACGTCCTAATCAAAAACTGCTAATTGACTTCCACTTCATCATTGCATGGGGAATAGGAGCATATGATAATGTAAGCAATCTGAGCTACTTGGATTCCTGATTTTGTGATCTTTTTAACGTGCTTATTTCGAATTCAACTTGGAATTTATTTTGTTATTCTGGTATCGCAATCTAAACTACTATTTATTTTGGTACGTGAAGATATCTTAACTACTTATTTTGTCTAAAATAGTAATTCATGTTTGGCAAGTCAGTGTATAACGTTTTTATTCTGCTGGTACACCCACTTTATTCCATGAAAAAGTACCCGTAAAACATTAAAGAGATTGGGATCCCAGGGTGTTGAACAACCTTGTTTAATCTGTTAGAGATGTGACACATGCATTTATTTAAATTAATTTATCAACACGCTCCATCGTGTGCATAGATGATTCATTGTTTTTTAATAAAAAGTGTCACACGTGCATAATTTTCATAAGTGGATGGTGGCGAGAAGACTTTTACTTGCTTTGAAACCTTTAATGTATGCTCTAATACGCAGCTGTGCAGGGATTGGAATGTTAATGTATGTATAATATTTGGACTCTAAACTTGGATCCATTGCCATTTATTTTACAAAAACTCATAATTCTCTTCAGCCTCCATTTCTTTTTTTTTTTTTTTTTTTTTCAATTATACTTTTTCTTTCGACTCAATTTTTGCATAAAATAGGATGTTTTAATCTCCCTTAGCCATTCCACTTGTTAATCTAGTGATTATTTTACTTCTTTCAATGATGATTATCTTTTTGAATGATTTTGGCATCAACACAAGAAAACAATGCAGGGTAGTTTGTGCGTGCATTTACTGTTTTCAGTGCAAGTGCCTCACATCTATAAAGCTAGTTTTCTGGTTGCATCTATTATTTCCATTAACTGTACATTTATGTTAGGAACAATCAAGCCGAACCATTGGTAGCTGAAGGCAGACTAGAGATGGCGATCTTCTGTGAAACCATGATCTCCACTCAGTTCACGTATTCATCAAGCATGGTGGCGTTCCAGTTGATCATCTGTCATTTGATCAATTGATTCTAAGTAATTTCTCTCGATTGAAGTGAAGTAGCAGGTGTCTTGTGTTGTTGTTCTATAAAAGCACGTGATGTTGATCTATGAACTTTAATAATTACATGTATGTGTTACTTGTTGTATGTTCCTTGTGGTGGAGGATGCAATAAACGAAATTTCATGCCAATATGTTTTTCATTATGCTATGGTTGACATTGGAAAGATACATGAGTGATTTTATGAAATCAAATAATTTGTTAATCCATTTAAATAGTATGTTATTACATGGGTGAATCCATAATTGTTTTTGTAATTGATAAACTTCTATTCTTGAAAAACACCAAGAAAAATCTTAAAATCTTGCGGAGTCTGAGAGCCATTTGGAAACGTATGGATGACGATATAAGTTGTGTTCGTTGCGTTTTTCTTGTAAAATATGAGATATAAATGTATAAAATATGAGAGAAAATATGTGTGGAGAAATAATTCTCTATATTAATTCAATTGAATAAATACTTATTAAAAGGTAGAAGACCTTATTTATAGGGTTACAATAGTTTTAAAAGGAAATATTGTGTAATAACCATACAATCAACTATAAAGAAAAATATTCTTATACATTAGAAAAAATATCAAATAGAATAATTCCACGATCTTTTCATATCTTCTACATCCCTCCTCAAACTCAATATGGTGTTGTAGAAATCAATTTGAGTTTGAAAATTAAATTGATCCACTGGTAGTATGGTGTATTTGTGGTAGATTCGGAGTATATGATACTTTCGATAATATCTGGATGTACCGAATTAAGTATCCAGGACAGCACCATGTGATTACTCCGTTACCATATAGAATACTTCTCATCTTTTGCTTCTAGTGCTGTGATATTTCCATTAATGAAGCCAATTTTATTCTTGGCAATTAGGGCAATTCTCATACCCTACTCCATTGTCCATAATTGTTTTCATCAAATGGTTTAGAAACGGAGATTCAGCTGGGATGATCGGATTGCTGTAGAGTTAATGGATCTGATTGGGCAATCGTCGTTTCTATGGTGTTTGTGCCAGACATCGTTGCTTAGAATCGTCGCTCTGATACCATGTAAAATATGAGATATAAATGTATAAAATATGAGAGAAAATATGTGTGGATAAATAATTTTCTGTATTGATTCAATTGAATGAATACTTATTACAAGATAGAAAACCTTATTTATATGGTTACAATAATCCTAAAAGAAAAGATTATGTAATAACCACACAATCAACTATAAAGAAAAGTATTATCATACATTAGGAAAAATATCAAATAAAATAATACCACGATATTTTCATATCTTCAACAGGAATGAAGAGCACGCTCCAAAAGCTACGTTGATACTAACCACAAGAATGGGATCGGAAATCTGTGTGGAGTGGTACAATGCCAATATGCAATAAAGACTAATATTCTGCTTTGCGTTATCAAATTTTCATTAAGAGTTTGTTCGAAATTGCTAAAAAGGGGAAATCGAAATGACGTGGTTTCCAATGGTAATATAAAATCGAAATGACGTGGTTTCCAATGGTAATATAAAAATAGAGAATTTTGAAATGTACTCAAAAGTAAAGAGTAGATTGGAAATATGATAATTTTTTATATCATTTACAAATATGTCATTTTTTAGATGTAAAATTTCAAATATACCATTTTGTAAAAATGATCACTTTTTTGTGTTGTTAAGATTTAATGGTAATTGACAGTGATAAAATAGCTTCTAAGAGAAGCCATTAGCCCAAATGGGAACCAATTTGTTTCCCATTTTGTCGATATCGACGAAAATTTGGTTCTCATTTGTACATCAACAAAATGGGCGCTGATGAACGCAATTTTAGTATACATGTTACTCATTTATCTTATTTTGTTAGTAATCATTTATTGATAAAAGTACTAATTAATGTCTTATTTGAATTAGGACATATTGTGACAATTATGAAGATTTGTAGACCAAGATGAAAGTTTTTAAAAGTATGAGACCACACTTAAAGCTTTGGAGCAAAAAAGATTGAACATGCAATTAAAACATGAAATGGGGACCAAAGAATATACATATGGAAACTTGGAGGACTAAGTCTGCAATATTGGAATTGGAATCAATCTTTTGGCAGAATTTATTTGACCGCGGCAACGCGTTTGCATCTAGTTTAGTGATTTTTTGGCTTATTTTCAACTCTAAGTTGGAGCCTTTTCCGTCTTGTTACGTAGACGAGTTTCAAGAGTAGTAAAATACTATATAAAAACCGAATTTAGGTCAAATTAAGAGAAGAAGACAACGAGAAACAAGATAGAAGAATCACGTTGAAGAAGAGTTTTTGAAAGAATTCTTCTCCTTCACCATGCCGAGTTCTATCAATTCTTTTATTTTTAATTTAATTATCTTTTTCTAATTTTCTTGAGCTAAGGTAGACGATGAAAACCTTGTTTAAACAAAGTGACTATTTTGTTATTCGTTTAATTCTGTTTTAGTGTTTTAACTTTCATGGTTCGTTCTTGTTGGATTAAGTAAATAAAATCTCTTTCATCTTAAATATCATGTATTCTTGGTAGTTAGAAATTGATTATTCGTGCTTGGTGCTTAAACGTGTTCTATTAATTTATTTTGATTTACATTATCTTTTTATCGATTTGGGATACATAAAATGCTTAGAAAACTTTTGATTCTTTGTTTTTTTAATTGAATTTGATATGGAGAATGCTTAAGTAATTTAAGTTTGAAGCAAAGGGGAGCTGATATTGAATTTTCTTCTTTTGGATTTAATTGATAAATATTTTAGAACGATAATATATTGATTTCGAGTTGTCATTTATTTTTAGAATTGATCAATAATTGAATAATTTCTAAGTTAAATAATGATGGATTCCGAAACCTTGGTACTTTAAACCACTTGAACCTTCAACTCAATTTTTAGCATAATTAATTAGTCTTTAAGTTAAATTATTTCAACTAAATTCATTTCGACCCAACTAGCCTAGAATAACAGTTAATTCGAATTAAATTAGACTTTATTCATTGCAATCTCTGTGGGATTGACCTCGTTACTAATTTTTTATATTCCAATAGATTCGTACACTTGTGAGTTATTTAAAATTTGACATCAAGTTTTTGGCGCCGTTGTCGTGGACTGCGTCAGAAAGTTAATTTAGTCTTAATTAATTTTAGTTGACTAGTTATAATTTATGATTTTATTTATTTATTTATTTTTAATAAAAACAAAAATATTTATAGTGCATGCTTGGTCGAAGATTTCTAAAAATTAAGCTAAAACCTCTAAATAGTGAAATTGAAAGAATTGTTCACCAACGAAAACGAGCTACAATTTTAGATAAAATTGAAGGAACCGAAGTAATAATCGCTATGAATGATGAAATTGAAGAGAGACCTTTTAGGGACTATTTTAGTCTGTTAGCTAATTTTAGCACCTCATGTATACAATACTCACAAGTAGCTGCTAGGAATTTTGAGCTAAATCTGAGTGTGCTTAATTGTCTTCTATCTTTCTATGGTTTAGTTAGTGAAGAACCCTATAATCATCTGAAAGATTTCTATGATGTATGTGAAACATTTAAATATGAGAATGTTTCTCATGATAATATTAAACTTCGTCTGTTTCCTTTTTCTCTGAAAAATAAATCTGGATCATGGTTTAATACGTTACTTGCCAATATTATTACATCTTGGGAACAAATGGTTGCTAAATTTTTGAATAAATATTTTCCTGTTCATAAGACTAATGCTATTCGTAGGAAAATTTCAGAGTTTTTGCAGAAAGAAGATAAACCATTCTATGAAATTTGGGAGAGATTTAATGAGCTCCTTATGAAATGTCCACATCATGGAAAAATGGCACGTATGCCAATATTTTTAGGAAGGGTTACTACCACATATTCAAGAGTGATTGATGGCCATAAGTGGTGGAGAGCTAATGTCCAAAAATGCAACAGAAATTTGGAGCTTCTTTTAAAAGCAGGCTGACAATTCACAATAGTAGAGTCGATCTTCTCGGACTGAACCAAAGAAAAGAGGAATCTATGAGATTCGAAGTAGTGAACCTAGCTCAGAAATCAAAGAAGTCAAAGACATGATAGAAGATATTTCCCGCAAGTTAACCTCGTTGACAGCCAATAATTACACTGAGCCAGATGCATGTTCTGATCAAGCGAATGCCCTCAACATGATGAGAAAACCATCTCACAATTCCAACACATATGACCCAGGATGGAGAGATCATCCAAATTTTTCTTGGTCACAAGGTGTTCAATAGGATAGTACGACAGGTCAAGTCCATCAGCAAAATACCAGACAATTTAATCAAAAAATTTCACAGCCAAAACCATGGGATGAGACAAAAAATTGACAAAAGCTATACAAGCTGCATTAGATCACCAGAATCACACCATTACAGAGTTTAAAAATGAAGTACGAACTAGCCAAAACTCACATGCACAATCCATCCCCAATATGGAAAACATGATGGGACAACTTGCCTCATTAGTCCAACAGTTGGCAACAACCATTGAGAAAGGAAAGTTTCCAAGTCAACTACTTCCTAATCCTAAATAAGTTCACAACATTGAGACTAATTCAAGCAACCAACAGAGGGAGGCTAAATCTATCATGACTCTAAGACGTGGCAAATTGTTTGACAACCAAGTGGAAATTTCAAAAAGAAATACATCTCAACCAGTTTCTCCAAGTAATGCACCAACTGATGATTCAGTTCAAGAAACTCCTACACAAAACAATCAATCATCTTACATTCCAAAAGCTCCATTTCCTCATAGGCTAACAAAAGTGAAGCAAGGTATTGCAATCAATGATATCATGGAAATCTTCAAGCAGGTAAGTATAAATATCCCTCTACATGATGCTATTAAGCAAGTTCCTGCTTATGCTAAATTCTTGAAGGACTTATGTACGAAAAAGAGACAATTACATGTGTGCAAAAAGACATTTTTAACTGAACAAGTTAGCTCTATAATTCAAAGCAACACCCCTCCAAAATTTAAAGATCTTAGTTGTCCTACTATCTCATGCATCATAGGAAACCATAAGATTGAGAAAGCTTTGCTAGATTTAGGAGCTAGTGTTAATGTTTATCCTTACTCTGTGTATATGCAACTTGGACTAGGCGAGTTAAAACCAACATATGTGATTTTACAACTTGCTGATAGATCTGTGAATGTCCCCCACGGAATTGTAGAAAATGTTTTGATACAGGTTGATAAGTTTTATTTTTCTGTTGATTTTATTGTACTTGATACTCAACCGGTACGAGATTCTACAAAACATATTCCTGTAATTTTTGGTCATCCTTTTATTGCAACATCTAATGTTATTATTAATTGCAGGAATGGAGTTATGCAGCTATCTTTTGATAATATGGCAATAGAATTGAATGTTTTTAATGTCAACAAGCAACCATATGACAATGAGGATGTTGCTGATGTTGATATGATATAAGCATTAGTTGATGATTCTTTTGTTTCTACTAATTGTGATGATGCTTTAACAATGTGTTTAACTCCTTTTGGTTCATATTTTGATGTTAATAGTGATATAAATGAAGTGAATACTTTGCTTGAGTCAACACCTTTCATGAATACAACTAAGGGGAAACATAAAATTTAGCCACTTCTAATAAGTGAGAATAAGAACATCCAATCAGTTCAACAACAACCAAAATTAGAGCTTAAAGCATTTCCTGACATTCTACAATATGCATTATTGGGAGAGGTAGACACTTTACCGGTAATTATCTCTTCTTCCCTTGATGATGCACAAAAAGGTAAGTTGTTAAGTATTTTGACTAAACATAAAGAAGCACTAGGATGGACCATTGCTGATATCATAGATATAAATCCAGTAGATTGTATAAATTATATCCATCTTGAGGAAAATTCTAGGTCTACTAGAGAGATGCAACATAGGTTAAATCCTAACATGAAAGAGGTGGTAAGAATTGAAGTACTTAAATTGTTAGATGATAGGATTATTTATCCTATTTCTGATAGCACGTGGGTAAGTCCAGTATATGTTGTCCCAAAAAAATTAGGTATCACAGTAGTTACTAATACAAACAATGAATTGGTTCTAACTAGAATAACTTCAAGTTGGCGTGTTTGCATTCATTACAGAAAATTGAATTCAGTCACTAGAAAAGATAACTTTCCTATTCCATTCATTGATCAAATGCTTGATAGTAGAGGTGGCAAAATTGGCCCGGCCCGCGCCCAACTTTTTGGGTTGGGTTGGCCCTAGCCCAAATAAAACTGGGCCAAGATGGCCCGGTCCATCTAACCGGCCCGATTTTGACTTTTTGATTTTTTTGATTTTTTTTTTGCTCCTTAATACTAATCACTCATTTTGTGAATAGCCCCAATACATAATTCAAATAATATCAAACTAAAATTATTTAAGCCAAAGTCACCAATAAACATTAGTCCAAAAATCTCAAGATCCAACATAAAATTGTTTAGATTTAATTAAAATTTAGTTTAATTTAAGTTTCAATCCAAAATATATTTGGTGTGACAAGTAAATTATTTATTTTAAATTTACTTATAAGTAAATTTTTTAATTTAAGTCAAACATGCTTATATCTCAAAACAATAAGACTAGAATGCTTTTAATAATTGTATTTTTTTTTAAAAAGTGTCTAAAAATAGTTTACAATTAACAAAAAATACTTATTATTTTGAAAGAAAATTGACGTTTATCTATTAACTAATACATGAGAGCTCCAATTTTATAAATTAATCTCATTAAAAATCTCAAAATATATAATCTAAATTTATCTAAGATTGTATTTGATGTAATGTATTAGATTGTATAAAAAATTTATTTAAAAAAAATTAAGAAGTTGGGCCAATGGGCTGGATTGCGCTAACATATTTCTGGCCCATACAAAACTGGGCTGGGCCAGCCCAGTCCAATTTCATGTGTGGTCTTGCTCTGACGGGTTGAGCTGGCCCAATCCAGCCCATTTGCCAGCTCTACTTGATAGGCTTGCATGTCATGATTATTACTGTTTTCTAGATGGTTATTCTGGCTATAATCAAATTCCCATAGCTCTAGAAGATCAAGAGAAAACTATTTTCTCTTGTCATTTTGGAACTTTTGCATATAGAAGAATGTCATTTAGGTTTGTGTAATGCACCTGCTACTTTTCAAATATGTATGCTTAGTATTTTTTCTGACATGGTTGAGAGGTTTCTTGAAGTGTTCATGGATGATTTTTCTGTATATGGAGATTCGTTTGATGAATGTTTGCGCCATCCAACTTTAGTATTGCAGAGATGCGAGGACAAGAACTTAGTTTGGAAAAAAATGTCACTTCATGGTGAAACAAGGTATTGTTCTTGGTCACATTATTTCTAGTAGTGGTATTGAAGTTGACAAGGCCAAAGTGAATCTTATCTCCAATCTTCCACCTCCAAAATCAGTGAAAGAAGTAAGATCTTTCCTTGGTCATGCTGGTTTATATAGAAGATTCATTCAAGATTTTAGTAAAATCTCTAGACCCTTATTCAATTTACTTGTTAAGGATGCACCTTTTGTCTTTAATGAATTTTTTTTAGAAGCGTTTGAAAGACTTAAGAAATTGTTGACCACTACACATATCATTCGACCACCTGATTGGGATTTGCCTTTTGAACTCATGTGTGATGCATCTGATTGTGCTATAGGAGCAGTTTTAAGACAGAGATTAGATCAGTTGTCTTCTGCTATTTACTATACTAGTAGGACTCTTAACGATGCACAATTGAATTATTCTACTAAAGAGAAAAAAATGCTAGTAGTTGTATTTGCATTAGATAAATTTCGATCATATCTTGTAGGGTGTAAAATAATTAATTTTTTTGACCATGCTGCCCTCAAATATCTTCTCACTAAGAAAGGTGCTAAACCAAGGTTGATTTGGTGGATTTTTCTTTTACAAGAATTTGATATTGAGATTAGAGATAAAAAAAGGTTCTGAAAATGTTGTAGCTGACCACTTATCTCGTATTGTGCTTGACTCTGTACAGGAAAAACTACCATTAAATGAGTTGTTTTCAGATGAACAACTTATGAATATTGATATTGTACATTGGTTTGCTGACATAGTTAATTATCTTGTTACAGGTAAAAATCCAAAACATTGGACTAAATAAGATAGAACTAAGTTCTTAGCTGAAGTGAAGAACTTCTTTTGGGATGATCCTTATTTGTTTAAATACCGTGCTGATCAAATTATAAGGAGATGTGTCCCAGAAAGTGAATTCCACAGTGTTATCTCTTTTTGTCATGACCAAGCTTGTAGACACCATTTCAGTGCTAAAAAGACTACTGCCAAAATTTTACAATATGGTATTTATTGGCCTACTCTTTTTCGCGACACTTATATTTTTTGTTCTTCGTGTGACATGTGTCAATGCATGGAAAGTATTTCAAAAAGAAACATGATGCCGCTTGATCCTATTCTCGTAATTGAGATCTTTGACGTATGTGAGATCGATTTCATGAGACATTTTCTCCCATCATTTAGCTATCTTTACATATTGGTTGGTGTTGATTATGTTTCCAAGTGGGCCGAGGCAATTTCATGTAGGACCAATGATATCAAAAGTGTGGTGGCATTTTTTAAGAGCAATATTTTCTCTCGCTTTGGCACTCCACGGGCCATAATCAGTGATGGTGGATCTTATTTCTGCAATAAACATTTTCAAACCTTGTTAGAAAAGTACTCCATCACACACAAGGTTGCAATCCCATATTACCCACAAACTAGCGGTCAGGTGGAGGTTTCAAATCGAGAGATAAAGTACATTTTGGAGAAGACAGTTCGTCCTGATAGAAAGGATTGGTCTCCACGACTTACTGATGTATTGTGGGCATATAGAACAACTTTCAAAACACCCATTGGAATGTCTCCTTATAGACTGGTGTATGGGAAAGCCTCCCACTTACCGGTTGAGCTTGAGCATCGGGCTTATTAGGCTATTAAGAAATTCAATTTTGATTTGTAGGAAGATGGGTCAAAAAGAAAATTATAGCGGCAGAACTTGAGGAGATTCAGAACGATGCTTATGAGAATGCAAATATCTACAAGCAAAGAATGAAAGTCTTTCATGACAAGCACATAGTAAGAAAATCGTTCACTCCAGGTTAGAAAGTACTTTTATACAATTCTCGTTTGCATTTATTTCTAGGTACGTTACGTTCTAGATGGTCAGGCCTTTTTATTGTTCGTATAGTTTATCCCCATGGAGCAATTGAGGTTGAAAACTCCAAAAATGGTGATATTTTCAAAGTTAATGGCCAAAGATTAAACCCATATTTGGAGTTCAACTCTTGAGAGGGGGATGAAGAAATTGATTTGAGTGAACCTATCTACCCACCTTAAAAAAATAAAAAAACTAAAAAAAAAATGAAAATATTAAAAAAAAAAAAAAACAAATGTGTTTTCTCTCAGTAGGAATACGTGGTGGTACAACTGGTCCAGGTACATTCTTTTCAACTTCTCTTTTGTCTCTCTTTATTCATATATACTAATTATATCCGTATGCACTTACCTGACTTGTATAATTTGGAACATTGAGGACAATGTCTAGAATAGATTTGGGGATAAGGTGTTTAAAAAATTAAGGCACTGCGCATGAACTTTGAAAATTGGATGAAATGAGAACTTTTAAATTTTAGTACTTGTATTACCTTTGACTTGGAGTATTGTGACACCTTGTTTCTCAGTTTTGTATGTTGATGTTAATCACAAGTGTGAAAAGAAAAGTTCGACGAGTGAAAGTGATTAAACAATTGAATAGAATTTACATGTTAAATAAAACATTCAAGTGAGTCTTGAGCCTTATATCTTCTTGGAGAGAACCTTCTTTCTACCTAATGTTTACATTCACTATGGTCAGTTTTCTTGATTTTTTCTAGATATCACTGCACTTCAAAGCCCGTAAGATTAGTGTCGTTAGATGAATAATTTGCTCTCTAGAAAGTGATAGTAAGGCCATCTTTGATGTGTTTGAGCCTTTCTAGCCTACCAAATGAACATTAACCACTATCAGCCAGTTTGTAGCCTTATGTAAAAAAAAAAAAAGAAAATCCTTGATTTTTTCTTTGTTAGCCAATTATCCCTGCCCAGAGCCAATCCACGTTCATAATGTAATCCATATTTCATATCCTTTTTATGATTGAGAACGTAGAGATAAATTTTTATTAAAGGGTGGTGCCAAAAAAAAATTGTGAGGGGTGAAAGAAGAAGAAAAAGAAGGAAAAAAAAATCAGAAGATGAGGATGAAGGGTATGAAGTGAAAGAGTCAAAGTAAAAAAAAATAGTATCTCTTATGAAAAATATATAAAAAGAAAAAGAGTTGAAAAACGTGCACTCGCTACATATGGTGCAATTGCAAAAAAAAAAAAAGAGGTTATTTGAAAATTGTTTTGTGAGAGGGAAAAAAAAGTGGGAGAAAATACACAATAATCCTTTATCTTTAAAAAAATCTCTATTGTTCTCTTACTCATACTTTTTTTTCCACTTATCCCATTGTTTGTTTAGCCCTGTCCCGAGTCTACATTACAACCAAATAAAAGTCTCTCTTGATTTTAGAGAATAAATGTTTGAAGTCGATGCTAGTACTATGGGCGTAGGGGTTAATGATATTTGGAAGAAGAAAAAAATTTGACTTTACTTGTCTACTAATATCTGAGAGATTGTACTTACTTCTAAATCATGGACAAGTTTTTCCTTTACATGCACATCTTGGGGGGTGAGTGTGATACTATTTTTATTCAACGCCGCTCACTTTACCATGTTATTTGAGCACATACAAATTGGAATTATTTTCTTATGAGAGTAATGTTCTTTCATACATATTGTGAGATTTGGGGATTGACATGGTACTCTTAAAAATTATTTGGTTACTGTAACTTTGATAGCTAATCTGATTGTACAAGTGTATTAACTGATATATGTGAATTGATAGATGTGGAAGTGATATTTCTCTAAAACTTTGATAATACTTGTACTTTTATCCATTAGTTGTTATTGGTTTGATTGATAAAGTGAATGCAAGATGCCTTGAAAAAAATAAAAATAAAGAAACAATATGAATAAATAGTATTTTTATCTCAATTTTTGCTCGACAACTAGCAAAATCTAGGTTTGGGAGTATTATCAAAAACTTGATGTTAAATTTTAAATAACTCGCAAGTGTACGAATCTATTGGAATATAGAAAAGTAGTAATGAGGTTTATCCCACAAAGACTGCAATGAAGAAAGTCTAATTTAATTCGAATTAACTATTATTCTAGGCTAGTTGGGTCGAAATGAGTTTAGTTGAAATAATTTAACTTAAAGACTAATTAAGTATGCTAAAAATTGAGTTGAAGGTTCAAGTGGTTTAAAGTACTAAGGTTTCGTAATCCAACATTGTTTAACTAGCAATTATCCAATTATTAATCAATTCTAAAAATAAATGACAACTCGAAATCAATTTATTGTCGTCCTAAAATATTTATCAATTAAATCCAAAAGAAGAAAATCCAATATCAGCTCCCATCTGCTTCAAACTTAAATTACTTAAGCATTCCTCGTATCAAATTCAAGTAAAAGAAAACAAAGAATCAAAGGTTCCTAAGTATTCTATGTATCCCAAAGAAAACAAAGAATCAAAGGTTCCTAAGCATTCTATGTATCCCAAATCGATAAAAAGATAACGGAAAATCAAAAAAAATTAATAGAACACGTTTAAGAACCAAGCATGAATTAATTAAATCAATTTCTAATTATTAAGAATACATTATATTTAAGATGAAAAATATTTTATTTACTTAAACCAACAAGAACGAACCATGAAAGTTAAAGCTCTAAACCGGAATTAAACGAATAACAAAATAATTACTTTGTTTAAACAAAGTTTTATCGTCTACCTTGGTTCAAGAAAATTAGAAGAACATAATTAAATTAAAAATAAAATAATTGATAGAACCTGACATGGATTGAAGGAGAAGAAATCTTTCAAAAACTCTCATTCGACGTGGTTCTTCTCTCTTGTTTCTTACCATCTTCCTCTCTTAATTTGACCTAAATTCGGTCTTTATATAATTTTACTACTTTTGAAACCCGTCTACGTAAAAAGACGGAAAAGGTCCCGACTTAGAATTGAAAATAAGCCAAAAAATCACCAAACCGAATGCAAACGCGCACAACCGTTATTTAATCAATTGCTGCAGTGAAACCGCGGTTGACTGTGGCAAACATAATAAATTCTGCCAAAAGATTGATTCCAATGCCAATATTGCAGACTAGTCCTCCAAGTTTCCATATGTATATTCTCTGGTCCTCACTTCATGTTTTAATTGCAAGTTCAATCATTTTTACTCCAAAGCTTTAAGTTTGGTCCCATACTTTCAAAAACTTCCATCTTCGTCCACAAATCTTCATAGTTGTTCACAATAAGTCCTAATTCAAATAAGACATTAATTAGTACTTTGATCAATGAATAATTACTAGCAAAATATGATAAACGGGTAACATGTATACTAAAATTGAGCTTATCATGCGCTCATTCTATTTTGTCGATATCTTTTGTCGATGATATCGACAAAATGATGGTCAATTTTGTCAACGAAGAGACGGGTTTTGTGCTCTCTTTTTTGCATGTTTTCGACCAAATTTCATTCTCCAACAACAAATTATATCAAAAAATTTGGTAAATTAAACTCGATATCTAATACATATCAAATTAAAGTTTCAAGTAATCTACATAAAAAATACATTAATTTTCTCATTTTAATAGCTTATAACTGATTTCAAAATTTTCTAATCGGTCGACTTCTTCAAATTGCTGAAAAACCAATAACAGATCTGACTATATATTTGAATTTGAGATAAGAATGAGAGAATTCGGCCACAAAAATAATAAAGAAGAGTGAGAAATGGAGCTTATGGCAACGGCAATGGTAGAGGAAATGAAAAGAGAGTGTGTTTAATTTAGAGAGAAATAGTGAGTTTGGAATTCAGTTGGTAATCTAAAAGTAATTTTGTCTAAAGTTTTTAAATTTGGTCAATTTATCAAATGTTATAAAAAAATAGAGATATTTCAAAATACAGTTGTGGATTTAGGATTTAATATTTTGTCAAATTCCCTCTATAAAAATTCACCACAATTTAGGTTTTCCCACCAATTTCTGACATTGTGCAATGAATGTGCACATGAGAAGGAGCAAAATTACCTTTGTTTCCCTTGTTGAATTTTTAGGCAACAAGGGGGGATGAGTAAAAAATGCACCAGTCTTTGAAGAGGCAGTGTGGTCCATTGGGATATCAAATCAAGGTGAAAGTGGAATTCCAAAGTTTTTTTAGAAGGAGATATTTGTTGGAAGTCAGATATGCATAATGGTGGACTAGTATATGAATGTTATACTGTAAATTTGAAAAATTATAAAAAATCTTTAAAATAGCAGATTTAATCAAATTCAGACAGACACTATATTTCACTACTGCCATTGGTAGGTGGATAGAGATGAGTAATGGTGGAAGTTGAGGCTAGGGGTTAGAATTGGTTGGAGGGCTAATGATGGCACTAGGTAGACATGTCCATCCAGATAGGTCGAGCCGGGTCTGCCAACCTACGCATGATCTCGGTAACAGGTCGCATTAGAAAATAGCCCACCCGTTGCGAGCCGGTCAACCCAACCAACGAATTTTGAACGCAAACTCGTCTCACCCGTTGGCCCATCCAGGTCGAGCCCATGTAGATCACGGTTTGACTCAGTTTGGCCTATTGAAATAAAAAAGGTTTTTTTTTTTTTTTTTTTAAATTACTAAATACAAAATAAACACAAAATTTATTTTATTTTATTAATTGATTGTTTGCACATCTGCGAGGTTGCAGGCACGCAATCTTGTCCCATTCGTGGCAGAGAGCCGTCTTTTTTTTTTTTTTTTTTTTAAATTATTTTAAAAAATTTACCTGCTAACTAGTAACATGCTGGACCGCCTAAGCCCGCTGTTCAACAATAGTGGCCCGTGAACTACTCGCTTGGTTCACAAGTTGGCCCACGGTCCAGGCCATCATGGGAGGGCCTAGGCGGGCCTAGTCTGCCCGTCCATCTTGACATATCTAGTGGTGGTTGGTGGCGACATGGGCTTGGGAACCAATCTTTTGGTAGACTGGTGGGTTGCTCATGAGGGACTGCTTTCGGGTACAAAAATGAAAGATCGAGGTTTTAAATGCCAAGAGGTAATAGGTTTGAGATTTGTTTGCACAAATATGATAACTTAGGGACTTCCTCTGCAATTTTCCATTTCCTACTTCAGCAAATTTCTTGGGTTTTTGACTCGTTAGCAATCATCTATGCAAAAAAATCTCTTTTATTCAACTTGATTTCCATCATATTCTAATTATGAATATGTTGATATTAAAATATATCCAATATTAGTCTAATTAATCTTATTGTATTCCAATTTTAGCTATGTTACTTCCTCCAAACATGAAATTAATTTAATGATAAGTTGTTTAGAAAATAATGACACGATTCTTAAAACAATTATCAATGGTCGAAATCTCATTGCAACTCAAGAAATTTCGTCCTACTAGTGATGAGTTACTTGGCAACTAATGCTAGTTATTATCATTGGGGTTCGACAACCAATTTTTGTTGATGACGAAGCCAGTAATTAGTTGTCGTTGGTTTCCGATGGTCAACTATCAGAGTTGGCGACTAGAGGTTTGATGTTTTTGTCGACGAAAATAGAGGGCCAATATTTGGTAAAATTTACAATAAACAAGATTTTAACTTCTTTTTATTTTGGACATAATTGTTGAATCTATTTTACCAAATATACATTAATAATATGTCTAGTATACTGGATTGAATACTACAATGCTATTGTAATCTCGAGGGAAAAAAAAAAGATGGATTTTTTTTTTTATTAAATATTTATCAGCTCAATAGCAATTTGGTTAATTTTCGAAGTGCCCTTAAAACGTACAGGAAAAAAAGGACCATGATGCAACTCTCATTAATCGAGATGGAATATAGGTTACTGGGTATTAATATTCAATTGCAGTTTTCCTTCATGAAAATAATACTCCTAATTCCTGAGCAGGTTTTGTACTTCAACTTAAATCCCTAACTTCTATGTAGTGTTATTTAAATCCTTAAGTAACCATATTTTACAATATAACTCCAAACAAATTTATTTACTTAAATTAAGTTCTACTTTGACTACTTGACTTGGACTTGACCAAAATTTCAATGACATTGACTAAATAAATTTTGACGTTGACTAATTTAAAACGGGTCGTAACACTGACATTAGAATGGCATATAAAATTTATTATTTAATGTTGAAATGTATACATGATACTTCAACCATTAAAGAAGTTTAATGAATATTGATATTAATGTATGTCACTTTAAAAACAAAAAGTGACACAATATGTCACTTTTAGAACAAAAAGTGACACAATATTACTTCTTCACACGTATTAGTTTCTCTATTCAAAATAGCTTTAATTTTTGTTCTTCGCTTTTGTATAGGTACTAAAATTATAATGGTATGTAATTTTATTATTTAACACTAAAATGTATACATGATACTTCAACCATTAAAACCATTAAAGATGTTTGATGATTATTGATATTACAATGTCACTTTTAGAACAAAAAGTGACACAATGGCACTTCTTCGTCATACAAATTCCTAATTTGGCTATTAAAATGTATAGATGATTTCCATTTAACTGTAATGTTTCTATCAGATATAGTTCCACCATCTCTGTTTATTCAACAGTTGAAAAAAATGATCCCAATAATCATGTTTTATCACTTTTGACATGAATAATATGTCACTTCTATACGAAATGATATGTACCTAGATTCTTTGCAAAGAAACTTTCAAAACCTACACTATTAATCCCATATACATGAAATTACATTCACCATATACATGACATTTACACAAAACATGTAGTCCTAGTTATCTCATCTTATAAAAAAATTGTTTATGTTAGTCCCATCTTCAGAAAAAAAAATTTCAAGCATCCTCAAACATCATTTGACACCCAATCTTTATTAGCATCGTAATTCTCCACCTGCTTCTTCTTGGCATACACATACAAATGAGTGACAAACTATTTTCTGAACCTGTGCAATGTTGAATGTCTTTGGCATCTCTTTCAACATTTCATTGATGAAATATTTGTCGTACTTAATCATATGAATCCCACAATCACCACTGCAACAACAAAAAAAAAATGCTAATAAACCAAGAATTGAAGGCGGGGACATACATTTTTGTCTATCCAACATATAGAAAGTCAAATTATTAGAAAGTAAATAACCCATTCTTTTGCTTTGGTAGTTTTGGAACCACGTTTACAACCAATGGTTTTAGTGCCTCTTGTTCTAGAATGTGTTTTCTCTCAAAGAACACAGTGTAAACAAGAAGATGAGGAATCATAACTAAAAATGGTTGAATGACTTGAAGTACAACAAGCTTCTTGACAATCGTATTGTAGGAATTACATACTTTCAAACACATATCCTTGATACCAAAATGGCATAGAATCCAAGAGCTAAGTTAAACATCCTCCAAGGCATAAGTACATGGTCAACATCACACCAACTTGTGTTGTAAGGCATGTACAATCCAATTGGTTATGAGATGAGAGAAGTTTACTTCACAAGGACAGATGGGTCTCTCAAAAAATCATCATACAAATCCCTAACTTAACTGTCGAAAGCAAAGTCCGTAGTTATAGCCTTGATGTTTATCCCATGTCCATACCTTAATATCTTCTACAGATAATAAAAGCACACATCCATATGCAACAAACAAGTTTATAAAAGAATTAGCAGTGTAGTAATAGATTATATACATAAATTTTAAACCAAACAACTAACGAACAAAAAACTTATTTGTCATCTAAAGCCTCATTAGTTGTCACTAATTCATACTGCCGCATTTTAGAAAAAATTAGAAAATCGCTAAAGTAGAAGGACGAATAGCAATTCTCATCATTGAATGCTTATTCCTGTAACGCCCCTAGAGTTTAGAATTTTAATTGGTGGCCACATATCCATCCAAAGTCCAATAATAATAAACGACCAAGTCCACTAGAGAAAATATCCAACGATTTTTTAGATTAATTAATTATAATTATTTTCTAAAAAGACAAGAATTGTAAGATATTTTAATTTGTGGTAATTGTACCATATCAAAGACTTATCAAATTCTAAATAGGTAAGTTCCTTGATATGCATGCAAGATAATGAAAAAAAGCCCAAAATCCTCAAATTCATCCCTTCCTCTCCCTCCCCATTCCCTTTCTCCTTTCCCTTACACACACTTAAAGCATATTTTACAAGAAAAGAAAATAAGAAAAGAGAAGAAGAAGAAGAAGAAGGAAAGATGAGAGATTTTTCAAAAGTAAGGTAGAAATATCTATATGCAAGTTGATTTAATCTCTATTTGTGCATTGAAATTGTATGTATAACCTATGCTAAAGAAATGAATTTTGTGGCCATCCGGATATGAATGTGGTTTATTCCATTGGAATAAACAACAAATGATGTCCATCCTATTTTGGATGTATAAGAACGAATGTTTATGGTTTAAAATCTCTTGGGATTAAATCTAAGAATGAATTTGGGGTTTCGACCATTGAGCTCACTGGAAATTGAAGTTTGCATGATTTATTTACATTAATTGCAATATATAAATTGAGATTTGTATTATTATGCTGATATTCTTATTGATTTTTCCCAAACTCATTCTTCTCCCATTCATAGATTGATTGTAGGTTTGGATGGAGGCTTGATGATGAAGGGATTAAGCCATTGGAAAAGACTTTGGGTCAAGAAGACGAATAAATGGCAGTTTTCATTAGAGGATGTTTAAATGGTTTAATGTTGACCGAGATGAAAATTGTCCAGAATTTGCAGCTTGCAAGTCCAATTTGAAATGAACGTCCAAAATGTTGGACTTAAGATTTTGGGATAAAATTTGGTAGAATTGACGAACTGTCAATTTCGGTCCTTTGAAACTTGGAATCCCCTTGTTCGGAAGTCTACAGAGCAAGATATGCAAGTTTTGGTAATGATGGACAGTTCTACTCGGAAATCTGCCTTTCATGTTTTGGAAGTTATTTTGGAGACTTTACAAATTTTATTAAATTCTGAATTTTGGATATGAGTTAATACATTATGTTGTGTTTTATCTCTGAAAATATTATAATTTTTCAAGGTCTTTTGATAGGGGAAATTGGGATTAAAACTGAGTATTGAAAGCTGTCTAGTTTCTGCTTTTCGTGTACTTTGTAACCTCTTTAGATGACCTTAACCACTTCTTAAAATCGGGAAATTTTAGTATGTGTTAGTAGGATAGGTTATTGTTATTTGGTTAAAACTTCATTAGTTTTTGTGACCGTTGGCTTGCTTGTTTTATGCATAAGAAATCAAAGGGAAGTAAACTTATGTCACAATTAAGTTAACTAGAAGTTTCGACTTTAAATAAAACCATTAAAGGTTGTTAACTTCAACTTGAAGTCCTTATAGTTGATAAGTCATATTTGTAAACTTTTAGAATAACATCTAGAATTCTGTATTTTTAGTTTACTTTCAAGCTTTAAAATTTAAGAATAGGAGAGTCGTGCTGGATCCTCGTAGATGGGGTTTTGGGGCGTCATAGCTTGGTATTAGATCCCAGAGTTTTAAATTGGTTCTGTAGACTAAGAAAAATTTAGAAACTAATAGAGAACAAATAAAGTCATAAAAAAACATTTTGACTCTCGAGTCGGCCTCTGTCCGCTCGAGTGAACAATATTCACTGTAAAAAAAAAATATTTCATTTTCTCCTAATGTGTATATAATGAAATATATGATGAGTTCATTATTTACCGAAATATGTTACGTCATTACATAAAAGTTTGTATTCTATCGGTGATTGAGAAAGTTGAAGATGGAAGGGTTCCCCATGGCTATCTTATTTCATCTGACGGCTACCATCCTCAATCCCTCAAGTATGATTTTACTTGAGACAAGAAAGAATTATTTCAAGTCTTCTAGCATTATTTTTTTTTAAAGTTGAGTTTGCATAAAATTATTTTTGCAATCAAGAGAATGCTATATATTTTGCTTGAAAGTTTCTTAAATTTTGATTGGACTTTTGTTGGACTAGACTTAGGACAGAATGGCTAGAATGCGGCATACTGCTAGAAAGTCTACCAGTTTACCATGTAACCTAGGGCTACGAGCTTTAGCAAAACAAGCCCAGAAGAATTTTGATTCAGACCTTTACCTACCTCAACACATTGAGAAATTCCTTCTTTTGTAGTGAAAGGCAACGAGTCATGGAAATAGAATTGGTAATGTTGAGGCTATCAATCTTGTTTTGCGTACCTTTACCCCATCTGGAGTAGAGATGCGTAATATGATTGAAGACGAAATGTTGAAAAAAGACCCAAACCATATCGATGTCGAGACATTTTGCTAATACGACCGGAAATTTGAACAATTTTCAAAGTATGTTCCTCACATTGTTGATACTGAAGCTAAAAAAATCAAAAGGTTTGAGCAAGGATTGAGCACGAATATAAGCTTAATTCTCCTATCCGATAGTGGAGTGAACAGTTTGCTCATCAAAATAAGGATTTTCCTGGGAAGATAAAGTGGAGTGGACAGGACGAAGGAAAAGGAAAATGGCAAGAAAAGAAGCCGAATACCGGATCCAACAACGTCAAGCCAAGAGCCTACACTCCTCCCTGCCCAAAATGTAACAAAACTCACCTAGGAGAGTGCTTTTTTGGGAAAAATGTATGTTACCGGTGTGGAAAACTGGGCCACATGATCAGCAGTACTTCAGAAACCAAGAGAAGATAAGTTTTGTTTCACAAAGACGAAAAGGTCAGGTAAAGGAAAATCTTTTAGTACCTCAGGTAAATCACAACCAAAGGTAACTGTTGAAGACATAGAGGTGATACGGGAATTTCTCGACGTGTTTCTCGAAGATCTACCATGAATTCTGTCAAACAGGCAACTAGAGTTCACGATTGACTTAGTTCCTGGAATGGCACCGATGTCTAAAGAACCTTATAGAATGGCACCGAAGTAATTACAAGAACTAAAGTCTCAACTTCAAGAATTGTTGGATATAGGCCTTATCCGACCAAGTGTGTCACCGTGAGGAGCACCAGTTCTTTTTGTGAAGAAGAATGATGGGTTGATGAGAATGTGCATTGACTATCGAGAATTAAATCACTTGACGATAAAGAATAAGTGCCCTTTTCCAAGGATTGAAGATTTGTTTGACCAACTGAAAGGATCAAAAGTGTGCTCTAAGATTGACTTGAGATTCGGGTGCCATCAATTGACGATTAAGGCTAGTGACATACCAAAAACAGCTTTTCGAACTCGTTATGAGCATTACGAGTTTGTGGTTATGCCTTTCAGCTTAACCAATGCACCAGCAATGTTCATGGACCTAATGAACAGAGTGTTTCATGAATTCTTCGACAAGTTTGTCATAGTTTTCATCGATGACTTCTTGGTATACTCTGAAAAATCGTGAACAACATGAAGAACACCTCAAAATAGTGTTGGAGATATTAAGAAATGAGAACTTGTATGCCAAATTTAAGAAGTGCGAATTTTGGCTAAATCGAGTAGGTTTGCTTAGGCACGTAGTTACGGCCCAAGGGATTGAAGTCGACCCGGCCAAAGTAGAAGCAGTAATGAATTGGAATCGACCAACCAATGTTGGAAAAGTGCGTAGTTTATTAGGGTTAGCTGGTTATTATCGAAGATTTATATAAGGTTTCTCTATAAATTGCTAGATCATTGACTCAGTTAACCATGAAAGGAGTAAAGTTTCAGTGGGATGACAAATGTGAACAAATTTTTCAAGAACTTAAGCAACGTTTAGTCACAGCTCTAGTACTGGTAGTACCAAAAGGATCGGAAGGATTTGTAATTTATAGTGATGCATCCAAACTAGGTTTGGGATGTGTGCTTATGCAGAATGGGAGAGTGATCGCCTATGCTTCAAGACAACTAAAACCGTATGAACAAAATTATCCAACGCACAACCTAGAATTGGCTGCAGTAGTTCACGCCTTGAAGATATGGCGTCACTATCTGTATGGTGGCAAGTGTGATATTTATACGAACCATAAGAGTCTATAGTATTTCTTCACCTAGAAGGAGTTAAATATGAGACAACGAAGATGGTTGGAGTTAGTGAAGGACTACGAATGTGCAATCTATTATCACCCAGGTAAAGCCAACGTCATGACTGGTGCCTTAAGTAGAAAGACAGTAGGGCAGTTGACATCGATACTTACAGTGCAAGAGCAAATAGTATGGGACTTCGAAAGGCTGAAGTTAGAAGTTTTAGCACCATCGGGTCAAATTGATACAAGAATAACGTCCTTGATGATTCAACCTACTCTTAGAGATCGAATTCGAGAGGCACAAATTAAAGACCATTTTCTGATCAAAGCCGAAGTTGGTATAGATAAATGCAAGGATTTTAGTTTGAATACAGACAGTGCACTCATGTTCAAAGGAAGATTATGTGTACACAATGATGAGAAATTGAAAAAATAAATTTTGGAGGAAGCTCACTCAACTCCTTACACAGCACATCCTGGAGGAACGAAGATGTATCATGACCTCCAAAACACCTTTTGGTGGAAAAACATGAAGAGAGGTATAGGATTGTTTGTGGAAAAATGTTTAGTCTATCAACAAGTCAAAGCAGAACATCAAAGGCCATCAGCGCCGTTGAATCCATTAAAAATACCAGAATAGAAGTGGGAACACATAAAGATGGACTTCGTAGGTTTTCCAAACTCATCAAGAGATTACAACGCCATTTAGGTAATAGTGGACCAATTGACCAAGTCGGCTCATTTCTTACCAGTAAAGATGACTTTCAACATGGATCAATGAGCACAACTATACTTCATAGAGGTTGTCAGGTTGCAAGGAACCCCTTTATCAATAGTATCAAATAGGATTCGAGGTTTACATCAAAATTTTGGAAGAGTTTGCAGACAGTCTTAGGCACCACGCTTAACTTTAGTACGACATATCATCCTTAGATCGATGGACAATCCGATCGAACTATTCAAATTTTAGAAGACATGCTTCGGGCATGCGTTTTGGACTTAGGCAGCAACTGGGAGTCCCACTTGCCATTAGTGTAGTTTGCCTACAACAACAACTTTCAAGCTACGATAGGGATGGCCCCATATGAGGCACTTTATGGCAGGAAATGTAGATCTCCAGTACATTGGGATGAAGTTGGAGAAAAGAGAGTATTAGGCCCTAAATCGTTGAACAAACAATTCAGGCTATTGATATAATAAGAGCTAGAATAAAAGCTACCCAGGACCGACAGAAACGTTGTGCAGATAAGAGAAGGAATGTTTTGGAATTCGAAGTTGGCGAAAAGGTTTTCCTCAAAGTAACACCAAGGCGTTCTCCGTTTCGGTAAGAAAAGAAAATTAAGACCTAGGTTCATCGGACCTTTTGAAATACTTGACAGAATTGGTAATGTCGCTTACCGTCTCGCTTTACCTCTAGAACTCTCAACGATGCATAATGTCTTCAATGTGTCTATGATCAGAAAATATGTTCATTACCCCGGACACGTGGTTGACTACCAGTCTTTGGAAATGTAAAAGGATCTAACCTATGAGGAGACCCCAATCCATATTTCAGATCAAAAGTTCATGTTTTGAGAATCAAGAAATGCCGTTAGTCAAAGTTCAATGATGAAATCATGGAGTGGACGAGGCCATTTGGGAGAAACAAGAAGTGATCAAAGCCAAGTACCCCTCGTTGTTTCCATCATAATGTAAATTTCAAAGACGAATTTTTTGTAAGGAATAGAGGATGTAACACCCTGAAAATTTAGAATTTTAATTCGGGCTAAGTAAAATTCTTAGCAAGTATTAGTGGCCACATGTCTATCCAAAGTCCAAACGTGACCCAAGTCCACTAGAGTAATATCCAACGATTTTTGAGATTTATTAATTAAATTAATTATAATTATTTTCTAAAAAAGGCAAGAATTGTAAGATATTTTAATTTATGGTAATTGCACCATATCAAAGACTTACCAAATTCCAAATAGTTAAGTTCTTTGATATGCATGCAAGAGAATGGAAAGAGCCCAAAATTCTCAAATTCATCCATTTCTTCCCCCTTCAACCCCCTCCCTCCCAAAAAAAAAAAAAAAACTGGCCCCTCTCCTTTCCACTTTCCCTTACACACACTTAAGCATATTTTACAAAGAAAGAAATGAAGAAGGAAAGAAGAAGAAGAAGAAAAAGAATGAAAAAAGAGAGGTTCTTCAAAAGTTTTTCATTTGCAAGGTAGGAATATCTATATGCAAGTTGATTTATCCCTATTTGTGTATTGAAATTGTATGTATAATCCATGCAAAAGAAATGAATTTTGTGGCCATCCGGATATGAATGTGGTTTATTCCATTGGAATGAACAAGAAATGATGTCCATCCTATTTTGGATGTATATGAACGAATGTTTATGGTTTTAAATCTCTCGGGTTTAAACCTAAGAATGAATTTGGGGTTTCGACCCTTATGCTCACCGGAAATTGAAGTTTGCATGATTTATTTACATTAATTGCAATATATAAATTGGGATTTGCATTATTATGAATAAATTCCTATTGGGTTTTTCCAAACTCACACTTCTCCCATTCATAAATTGATTGTAGGGTTGGATGGAGGCTCGATGATGAAGGGATTAAGCCATGGGAAAAGACTTTGGTCAAGAAGATGAATAAATGGCATTTTGCTTTATGATGTTATGAATTTTGAAATTTGTATATTATGAGATGATTTTTGATATGAATGTTAGTTGTTAAATTGTTATAAACTTGCTCGGGGGTTCTATGAAATGATTATTTTAATTTTGTTGAGTATTAGAGGATGTTTAAATGGTTTAATGTTGTCCGAGATGAAAACTGTCTAGAATTTCCAACTTGTAAGTCCAGTTTCAAACAGACGTCCAGAATGGTAGACTTTAGGTTTTGGGATAACATTTGGTGGGATTGATGATCTATCATTTTCGATCCTTTGAAACTTGGAATAACCATGTTCGGATGTCTGTAGAGCAAGATATGCAAGTTTTGGTAATGATGGACAATTCTACTCGAGAATCTGTCTTTTATTAAATTTTGAATTTTGGATATGAGTTAATACATTATGTGGTGTTTTATCTATGAAAACATTAGAATTTTTCTAGGTCTTTTGATAGGGAAAAATTGGGATTAAAACTGAGTATTGAAAGCTGTCTAGTTTCTGCTTTTTGTGTACTTTGTACCCTCTTTAGATGACCTTAACCATTTCCTAAAATTGTGAAATTTTAGTATGTGTTAGTAGGATAAGTTATAGTTATTTGGTTAAATCTTCATAAGTTTTTGTGATTGTTGGGTCGCTCATTTTATGCATAAAAAATTAAAGGGTAGTAAACTTATGTCGCAATTATGTTAAATAGAAGTTTCGGCTTTAAAGACAGTCATTAAAAGTTGTTAACCTCAACTTTAAATTCCTTATAGTTGATAAGTCACATTTGTAAACTTTTAGAATAACATCTAGAATTCTGCATTTTTAGTTTACTTTCGGGCTTTAAAATATAAGAATAAGAGACGTGTCGGAGTCTCGTAGAAGAAGTTTTGGGGTGTCACAATTCATGTATTACAAAAATGAGAGGCCACATGCAATTACCCTTGTACAAGAATTGTAAAATGCTGTGATTTTAATCTAATTAAAACAAACTTATAATAAAAAGTGATATACTGTGTCACTTTTTCATGCTTATGGTAAAAATTATCATACTGTGTCACTTTTTTATTAAAAATGACATGCGGTGTAACATACTTATTTTTCATGACCAACCCTTTCTTGTACCCTCAAATGCTTCAACATTAGGTCCGTATGGAGGGCAAAACCTATCCTTGAATGCAAAATTACCCTTCACCACATGCTACGTAGTACTCACCATAGAATCATATTCATTAACCAGGGGGACTGAAGAAGTGCGACATGTTTTTTTGCCTCTTTAAAGGCGTATCCAGAGTAACTTCATCATCAGTCTACATGTGCAAAAATATTAAAAAATGTCAATTTATATTGTGCAGAAACACAAAAATAAGTTATTCGGAGGAAAAATACTCGAACAAGCAATTGCCTTTTCAAGCTTATATTTAGATAAAACAGCAGCGGCTGCAATCTCATCAACTTTTTGCCAATCCTCATTTTCAATTCAACCTCATCATTTACTACAATCCACAAGTTTTAGACGATGATGCACAAAGGAACTAAACAACAAATATCATAAACGTTAAAAAGATCAAATTGTGTTGTGCACAAACACATATAGGAAAATAAAAAATAAAAATAAAATGTGAAAAATATATCTTGATGCATTTTTTGGCTAAACTAAGTGCCGCAATATGCAATCTTTCAGTCCTCTTCATTTAATTCAACATTATCATTAAAATTTATTAAATCTTGATCAATTGTTGGTGGAAAAATAGGCTGAATCAAAAACAAAAAAGTCACATTATATAGAGCACAAAAACAAAAAGTAAATCTCAAATTAAAACTACAATAAATTTGGAATTGAATAATACCTTTTGAACCATAGTTTCAACTGGCCTCTCAATACACTTTCCAGTCATATCAAACACAATACACAATGAATAACTAGGACATACATTTACATTCTTTTTCATGTCCCCTATCATATCATCGGCTATATTTTTGCACCATATAGACAAAATAAAATAAAATAAAATAAAATAAAAGGTCATGTACATATCTAGATAAAAAGTGACAACATCTCCAAAAAGTAACGTATATCTAAAAAAGTGAAATACATCTTCTAAAAAGTGACCCACATCTTCTAAAGAGAATATAATTCCAAACATTATATATATAGTTGTCTCCAAACCAACTTTGTCATCCCGTGTTTAATTTCTCTCAACATTCTTTAAAAAAATAAATAAAAGTGACAAAATGATCTAAAAAGTGACATAGATCTAAAAAGTACATCTCCAAAAACAAGTGACATACATCTAAAAATGTGACAAAAAGATAAAAAAATGTGACATACCTTCAAAATTTCTAGGTCATTCACTTTAGTTTCAACATTTTCCACCAGTTCTAAAATTTCTTCATTCGATTTCACTTTCTCTTCAAGTTATCTTATTTGTTTCTCAATTTCAATGTTAAATTGAACTTTGAATTCAAGCTCTTCCAATCGATGCTAAATTTCTTCGTTTGATTGTATTTTGACTCTATATGTGCCAGACGTTCCAAAATCATATCATTTGGTTCAACTTTCACCTTAATCTCCTCCAAACATTTCAAAATTTATTTGTTTGATCGAAATTTCATCTCAATCTCCACCAAACATTTCAAAATTTCTTCATTTGATTTTGAATCTCTGAAAATACAAAAAGCAAAGGGAAACAAATCATAAGAAACAATAAACAAAAATGACATAGAAAGCATAAAAAGGTAAATAAATGTTCACAAACCTCAATTATCTTCTCTTTCTGCAACCTTGAAGAGCTGCCATGGCCAACTCATAGTTCTTGGGCTGCAATCAACAGCTTCGACTAATGACTAATAGGATGCTCAAAGTCATCATAATCAACATCCCCTTGCCCTTGAGACTTGCAATTCACAAACAAACCATTAGTGTATACCTCATCCTTATCTACGTCAGTTGGCCTAACAACATTGACTTCTTACTTTAAAACACGTATTCATGAATTTTAAATAACAAACAATGATGAAAAATGTAAAGAAAAATAGCATAAATAATAAATATAACTTATTTTAAGCAAGGAAAAAACACAATTGTTCAATTGTAAGGGCGTCACATGCATGTTGGAACTCCAACTCAAAATCCGAGGAGGCAATCTATTGTACTTCATACAAAAATTTTCCCAACTATTGCAGAATAGTCTTGTATATCCAAACTTGAAAAGCAAGGACAAAGCCATTAAGCCTATACTTCAAAAATTTCTTTGAAGGATCTAACTTCATGATCCTCTTTGTCAATGCATACATCAAGGTCAAACTATGTAGTTCATTACCTCATGGAAAAGATTACATATCATCTGACTCAACAAGTCTAAAAAATAAATCATCGACACATATATTATGGTATGATGCATGAAATAAGAATTATGAAACTAGATAAATAATACTAACATCATTGTCTACTTTATCAGATGACAACTCTTTAAACACTTTTTCAACAAACTCTATTGAAATACTATCAAACTTCTGGAAATATTAGTCCTTAATCGTACTACTACTTAGTTGGTACTTGGTAAAATCACCGTTACTCATGCACCAAAGATAAGACATTAGACAAAACTTTTCAATAGAAAATATGACCAGTTTCTCGCTGATGTTGAACCACAATTAATTTATGTTTGATTGCTTTACATGTCTTAACAACAATTGGTGAACCAACTGAGCTTGAATCACAATTTCTTTCAAATCAATGTACTGTTCAAAGCATGTCTTCTTAACATTTTCTTTTGAGTATTAGTACACATGTCATTCAAGTATTTGATAACTATGTGTGGTGAGTAGAAATTCATTTTGCCAGGAGACCAATAGTCCCGGGGAATCAACCGCTCCTAGTCTTGCCAAAAAAACAAAAAACAAAAACAAAAATGGTTGGTCAAATAATAGTTTTATAGAATAACATATATTAATGAATTTTGACACGCTCTATCTCTTTTTAAGTAAAAGGTCAAACATTATTAAAGAAAGTGACAGGCTCTATCACTTTTTAAAGAAATGTCACACATACATTTTCTCATGAATGTTGTATTGATGCTCGAAATATGAAAAGCACAAAACAGTTAACATTCCATCTCACAAAACACTTATTATACCATCTATTTATATACAACTAAAACCCATCTCTAATTGCTCATCTCATTCAAGGCAAATATTAAGGATAAATATTTAAATAGATATGCAATTGGACTTTGCAGAAAAGTGACATTTGAAGAAACTGTTTAGTTTTGCATGTTCAAATATTTGAACGACAAATTTTACTGATAAACAAAAATAGTTAGTCAAATAATAGTTTTATAGAACTAAAATATATTTTTAAAAAAGTGACATGCTATGTCACTTTTTAAGTAAAAGGTAACATATTATTAAAGAAAGTAACCTTATTCCAAATGCATGTTATCTTTTTGATCCACATAAAGTTAAATCACAAATAGAATATATGTTTTCCCGTGGAGGAACAGATATATAATGAAAATCTATGAAGCAAACCTTGACAACATCTTCAAAACATTATGAAATTATTGCAATCTATTAAGCAAGTTGAGAATGTGCATGGTTGAGGAACGTGACCCATAATATCCAAGCATCATGCAGATTAGCTTCAATAAGAGATAGTCAAATAATATGTATGAAGACAATGCATTTTGTATAGCACAACTTAAAGGAGGCAACATCAAATTGGACAGGACAAATCATATTTCTCCAAAATAATTCTATGCAAGCTTCAGAAGAATGGTGACATCAATGTTTAACAAATTTGCTCAAGTGACAATTTGGCCGACTTATTCACAAAAGCATTGTTGACATCCACATTCAAGAAATTGGTGCACGGGATTGAGATGCGTCGACTCGAAGATCATCAATGATTAACATCAGTAGAGTAGCTATACTATGTTTTCTTAGTCCATATTTTGTCTCATTGATCTTCAATGATTGGAAGAGAGTCAAGAGAAAAAGAGGGGAAAATGACCAAAATTGCATCTGAAGTCCTTTTTTCTTTTGGGATCTTTACACTTTGGTCCCCAACAACGGATTTCATGCAATATTGGTCTTTTGTTGTCCTTTTTCACTTGAATCTCTTCCAATCACCTTTCAAACTTGGGTTATCACCTAAAAAATCAAAATAATACACAAATAAATAGAAAAACACTTAAAAGAACTCATAATTTATCACTTTTAAGGATAAGATAAGTGCAAAACCCGTACTTATCACACTCCCAAACTTGCATCTTTGTTTGTCCTCAAACAAAAATTATCTACAAACACCATTCAAGCACAGAAGCACAACCAAACCATAAAAAGACCACAAACACGTAAAAGGTTAGAAAGTTTGCCACCTGGCCATGATCTTTTGAAACTTGCTTATAATTTATGAAAAGTCTACAATAATGCTACTACAAAAGAAACTTTTCAACTTAATCCATGTTAGATATGTGTGCGCGCGCATAGTCTCTTTGAATAATTGGAAAACACTAGTTGGTGAATACCTGACCCTCAATGGTCAAAATTTTCTTTCCCTCTCATGGAATGCACTCTCCCAAACTTGATATTTTCTCTCTAACTCGGATTGTCAATTCAATGGTTTCTCTCAAATCACTCAATCTTTCTTGCCCAAGTTTGGTTGGGCTTAGCCAAGGATAGTACCTACTTAGGCTTGTGAGTATTCTCCCAAAATTTGAGTAGTTCAACAATCAAGTTTTCTCTAAGTAATTCAAACCCACTAGTCATCAAAATCTAGAAAAGTAGTCATAATTGCTCAAACTTGCATGATTTGCAATAAAAATTTCATGAACTTGTTTTTTTTATCTTGTAAATGCAACCTCACTCTCATAAGTTTTCTATTTAACCCATGTAGTGAGTTTTAGGTCAGTATCTCCCCGTTATTAAAAGTTACCAAAGGATATAGGGATTTGAGATACCCCAACGGATTTAATCACTCGAGTAAAAAAGGATACGAAGTGAGGCAAAATATTAAGTAAAAGTAAAGCCATCTTGAGCACAACCAACAAAGTTTTAAAAGGGGATTAGATTCACAGCATGTGGTCATTACCAAGTTTCCACTAGCTAGCCAAAACTGCTCCACACACATGTTCAACAAGCACGGACTCAACAAAATCTTGAATAGATACATCATGGCTCAACCATTCCAAACTATTCTTTCTATTGGAAAATTTTAAAGAGATGTAATATAGGGCATTGGGAAATAACCTACAAGTTCCACGAACAACGAATTGAAAAACAAGTGCAACCAACAATTGCATAGGATAAACATCATGACTATAGTGCTAAAAAAGTGTCTAGCATGGAATAAGTAAATTGATCAAAAACCACAAGTAACATTTATGTATACAATCTATGAATCACATAAATTTCAACAAACTTACAACATTAGTCGGCAAGGCTATCTAACATGCATAACACAAAAACAAAATCCCTAGCCCCAAACTTAAAATGTACATTGTCATCAATGTAAAGGTAAGAATTAAAAAGAGAAAATGAATGAGTACTCACTGGGAGTGGTTTGGTTGGTGATGGAAACTTCAAGTTGAATGGCAGCTTTGTCTGGACTTATTGAGATTGTTGGATGCTGCCTACTTCTTTTTGTGGACTTGTTGCTGTTAGACCTCTCATTTAGCACTTCTTTATAGTCATTAGCTAGACCTTTTGCAGTTGATCAGGCAGGATTGGTGAGATAGATAGTTGACTTTCCATTGACAAAGTCAACACTCCAATAATACTTCAACATTTGACCATTTACTGTAATTTTTCTCTCGCTTGCATCCTCAACCTCCATAGCCCCATATGGATACACTCTCTTAATTTTGAATGGTCCCGACCACTTGGAGCGTAACATTCCTAGAAAAAGCTTGAACCAATAATTAAATAGTAGAACTTGTATAGAATTGGGCCCCTTCGGTAGAGAATTGAGCTGGAAATTAAAGAGTATAACTTTCCTATAACTTTTTGGTTATATGATAAGGGGCCCTACTGCAGAGAATTGGAACAACCCAAAAAAATGTTTGATATCTGCAAAAACAAAAACAAAATCTTTTGATGGCTATAAAATTCTAGTGGAATGATGTTGCTGGCTAGGAAGTTAACAATATCTACATGCCATGGTGCTTTCTCAACCGCAAAGATTTGCTCATCAGAAAATTCTTCATTTATCTCTCCACTGTGAGACTTTTCCCCATCTAGATAAGTAGTCAGCTACCACATTATCACTCTCATTTTTATCTCAGATATCCGAATCAAACTCTTGCATTAGAAGTATCCATTTGATGAGTCAAGACTTAGCATTCTTCTTTGCAAAAAAATGTCTCAAAGCAGCACAATATGTATAGAGAATCCCCTTTGATCCAACAAGATAGGAATGAAACTTATTGAAAGCAAAAATCACTACAAGAAGCTCATTTTCTGTGGTGGCATAGTTTAGTTGAGCATCAATCAAGTCCGATTGGCATAATGAATTACATGAAAAAATTTATCCTTACGCTACCCCAACTGAAAAATCACTAGCATCACACATTAGCTCAAAGATAGACTCCAATCAGGTATAACCAATACCGCAAACTTTACTTTAAGAGTGTTGAAAGCATGCAAACACTATTTAGAAAAGTGAAAAGGGGTATCCTTCTCCAAAAGGTTGCAAAGTAGTTTCATGATTCTAGATAAGTTCTTTTCAAAGCGCCGATAGAAGCCTGCATGCCTAAGAAAACTTTGAATCTCCTTTATTGATGTTGGAGGTGGAAATTTCTCAATTTTGAACCTCAATTCCCTTAGCTAGAATTAGATATTCCAATGCAATTCTTTCCTGGGCCATGAAATGGAACTTCTCCCAATTGAGGACAAGATCGGTTTCCTCACATCGTTGCAAGACCAAAGATAAATGATGAAGACGCTCAACAAAAGATGATCCAAAGAATGGGAAATCAGCCATGAAGACCTCAATGTATATCTCCACCATGTTAAAAAATATAGACATTATACAACACTGAAAAGTAGCTGGAGCATTGCATAGGCCGAACGTCATCCTTCTATAAGCACATGTGCCGTAGGGACAGGTGAAGGTGGTCTTTTCCTGACCTTTTAGAGCTATTAGAATCTGATTATATTTAGAATATCTATTGTGGAAATAATAGTATGAATGCCCAGCTAACCTCTCCAACATTTGATCAATGAAAGGCAAAGAAAAATGATCATTTCGAGTTGCATTATTGAGTTTGAGATAATCAACACAAACTCGCCATCTCATAACTGTCCTGGTCAGGATAAGATTATTAGGCATCAATACAAACTCGCCATCTCTTGGGCACTACTTGAACTAAACTGATCCAAGTTCTATCTGATATAGGATAGATGATCCCTGTATCTAAAAGCTTTATCACCTCGACCTTGACTACCTCTTGCAATGTTGGATTCAATCTTTTTTTACATTGCACTGATGGCTTAAAATCATCTTCCATGAGAATCTTGTACAAACAAACTATAGTACTAATGCCTTTGATAACTGATATAGACAATCCTATTGCAGTTTGATGCTCTCGAGAAACTTGTAGTAGCTTTTCCTTTTCCAACTCACTAATTGAGTTTGCAATAATAACTAAAAGTGTAGAATCATCATCCAAAAGCATAACGTAAGTACGATGGCAATTTTTTAAGCTCTAACTTTGGAGGTTTTTCAAGAAAGGGTGGTAGCTTTGTTGACTTTGCCCCGACCTCTTGGAAATGTGGTTGCCATTTATAAGCTGGATGTACCTTTAATTGTTGCATTGTGAGTTTGGTTTCTTCTAAATCAGATGTCTCGGTGAAAGAATGCACCAAACTTGTCTCAAGTAGATCTTGAGGATGATCTATTGTAAAAGATTATACCATCAATCTGGCTAGCACATCTGTAACAACTACGGACTTTCCTCTACAGGCCTTTCGCCCAGGGACTATTTCATATGCCGTTAACTTACGTACTGTCCACTGGAAGTTGGAATCCAAACTGGATTTCTTTCACATTCCCAGCGATTCGAACCATTAACAAGCATTCCACTTAGGTTTCCCTTAATGGGAAGTCAATGGTTCGAATCGCTGGGGACGCAAAAAAAATCCAGTTTGGAGTCCAACCTCCAGTGGATAGTACGTAAGTTAACAACGCACGTAATAGCCCCTGGGCAAAAGGTGTGAGTGGAAAATGGGGCGTGAGGGACCGGCGCACCCGGCGAATGATAATGTATAATGTATAATGTTTAATATTTAATGTTTAACCACTTTGCGGTACTACCCGTAGATGGAACGGGTTCCAAATAATAATAGCCCACTGCATTCTGATTGGATAGGCGATACACAAAAGTGAGCTCACAATGTTAAAGTTTTTAAAGGATAAGAAAAGATGGGATACATATTCTAGGAAACTACATGAAACTAATGCATATCATAAGCATACATTATCACGTGCATGAGGTTTGCTTACTGGGCATTAGCTCATTTCATATTCTCCCCTTTTCAGATGATGAGAGCTAGATGATTCGAGACGACTGTTGGGGCGAGACGGACTCAGTATTATTTAAATCCAAGTTCTATTTTGTTATTATTTCAAAACTAAGATGTCGTAGGCCAATTGGTATTATTGGAATACTATTGCCCAATTGGTACTAGCATTGCACTTAAGTTCTCCTTAATGGGAGGTCAAGGGTTCGAATATTTGGAGACACGAAAGACATCCAGTTTGGAGCCCAACCTCTAGTGGATAGTACGTAAGTTAATGGCACACGAAATAGCCCCTAGGCAAAAGGTTGTAGGGAAAATTTCGTGGTCGTTACACTATCAGCATTCCACTTAAGTTCCCCTTAATGGGAGGTCAAGAGTTTGAATCACTGGAGACATGAAAGAAATCCAGTTTGGAACCTAACCTCCAGTGGACAGTATGTAAGTTAACAGCGCATGGAATAGCTCCTAGGCGAAAGGCCTATAGGAGAAAGTACGTGGTCGTTACAAAAAACGACAGTACTTTAGTTAACGGCGCACAGAATAGCCCCTGGGCGAAAGGTATGTAGGGAAAAGTTCATGGTCGTTACAACATCAATCCTGAAACAACTATTAGAATCCATTGGATACATGACTGGCTTGAAGACATTGAATATCACTTCTTCATCATTTAATCTCAATAGCATCTGGTCTTCATAAATATCAATAAAATCTCTTCTAGTAGCCAAAAATGGTTTGTCCAATATTAGAGAAATGTCTTTGTCTTCTTCCATGACCAGAATGATGAAGTCAACAAGGAAAATAAAATTTTCAACTTTCACTTGGATATCATCAATGATTCTCCTAGGATATTTGATTGAGAGGTCAGCTAACTATAGAGAAATTGTTGCTTCTTTTGCCTCTCCCAAGCCTAATCTCCTATGGACAGAAAATGGTATCAAGTTAAGACTTACACCTAAATCAAAAAGTGTTTTATCAAAATCAACGTCACCAATGCTATAAGGAATAGTAAAACTTGTTGGATCTTTAAGCTTAGGTAGCAATTTGTTCTGCAAGATAGCACTACACTCATCGATCAACATCACTGTCTCGTGCTCTTCTAGCTTCATCTTGTTAGGTATGATTTCTTTCTTAAACTTTGCATAGCTAGGAATTTGGTGTACACGCAGACCCAACTCCAACATGTATCATATACTAGTTGGCATGCAGGCCAGATTGATGGACACGCAGACCCATAATAAATAAATAGCTCGAAAACTCAAATTAAATAAATAATAGACTCGCAGGCCTAACCAACAATCAACATAAATAATTAAACATATAACAAATCACATGAGTCGAGTCCATAATCATCCACTAAACATCTATTTTAATATCTAATATTAAAAAATATGTTAATTTCTAAATTTGAAACTTTGACATTATAAGTCTAAACCTTTTAGGCATTTCAGAACAGACTAGACGGAAATAAATAATTAATCTAATTAATTAATTAATTTTCAACAACAAAATTAAGTAATTAATCAAATTAATCAATTAATTTTATTCATAAAGGGGAATTTGAAAATTTATTCTATCTCCCAATTTAAAGTCATCCTAAATTGGAGGCAAATTTTGTATAGGGTCAAAATTGTAATTTTATAAAATAAAGTCAAAATTTAATCTGGTAAAAAATTAAAAATATAGTTTAAAAAGAATTTTAGTCAATACTGAATATTTGACCGACATTAAAAATTAAATAATTACAATTTTTCTAAAAAAATATAAAATTACATTTAAGACTCTTTTCTTAGAAAATAAAATTTGAGGACTTGTTGTGCAATTTTTGAAATTACATAGTAGTCCCTTTTAATTTTTAAACACAGTGAGTCCTTCCTTCGCAATTTCCAAAATTGCAAGAAGGCCCCAACTAAATCTTTTGAAATTAGGGGGCTTCTTATACAATTTTCCTCTTTCCCAATAAGAAAAAACCAAAAGAAACCCTACAGCAAAGCGGCGCCGTAAATCTGGTAGTGATCGCGTCGGTGTCTAACACCGGCGGCCACCGCAATTTAGCGTGGAACAATAGCAAAACCTGTTATTCAAAATGGCCCAGCGCACGACTGCGAGAGCAGTGACACGGTGCCACCGTTAATCTTCGAGTTGTCCGCTGCCTTAAAAGGCAATGGACCGTCCATTGGTCGCTATTTCCGGCGTTGGCCGACTTCCAAAGCACGGCCGCCGGTCCCCAACTACTCCCCTCTTTTCTTTTTTCTTTTTTTTCGATGACCCATTCCGATTAAATCCAAAACTAATTTCATATTTTTCGTTTAAAAAACTAAAACGTTATTTTAATGTCAAAACTCAAATCAAATTAATTTACGAATAACAATTATTGTTCGATTCATCAAATCAATCTTACGAACTCTAACAAGTAATAAGGTAGCTAGGCTCTGATACCACTGTAATGAATTGACGTTTATATGCACAGCAAAAATTAAATATACAATTTCTATAAGTTAGATCAACCTTGTACTTAGATAGAATTCATGATAGAAGTTTACCTTGATGAACACCGTGAAATCTGATTATCTGATTAGCTGGAGGTGCGATATTCAATAACACAGTTGTCCAATTGTCAAACCTCCAATGGTAATCCACACAGCAAGAAAAAATCTGGACTTCCACGATCAAGAACAGATGAAAGTTGAACTTTTTGGGAGTAATTGTATTGGATTGTCTTTTGTTTGTGCTAGCAAGTAATGAATACTAACTTCTAAACTTAATATGTTGTTCCTTTTAATTTATAGGTTGCGTTAACCTTAAGTTAGCCAACAACAAATGGGCCCGATTAATTAATCTAATTAATTAATTTGGTCCAATAAGTAATTAAGTTTGACCCAACTAATTGAACCTTGGAGACTAATTCTTACACCAACTACGTTTAGTAGATGATTCCACTATTTTCACCCGGTCAAAGGCTTAGGACTGCGATACAATTTTGGGTCTCTTGGAGTTTTACGATGATGCTTCTAGACAAAAAGTAAATATGGAGAAGTCTAGTCTCACTTTTAGCCTGAATGTTTCAACTAGGGACAAAAAATTTATCATAGCAAAATTAGGTCTTTAGAATGATCGGGAACATAGTACTCTCCCGAGGTTTTCAATGGTGGTAGGTAGGATAAGAATAGGGTGTTTTGTGCCATCAAGGAGAGAGTATGGAAAAGGGTTCAAAGTTGGAGAGTAAACATGTTCTCTGCTGCGAGACAATAGGTTTTAATTAAAGTTGTTCTGCAATCAATACCTACATATCTTATGAACATTTTTAAAGTCCACGTCTCATTGTGTAATCAATTGAGAGCAATTGTTCAGAAAAATTGCATGGGAAAAGTAGAAAGATCTGTGTCACACTAAAGTTGAAGGTCAATTGGGTTTCAAGGATTTTATGCATTTCAGGTAAGGAATTGATTAAACATAAGTATAATCCAGATCAATATTGTACTTAGATAGAATTCGTGATAGAAATATACCTTGATGAACACCATGAAATCTGATAATCTGATTAGCTAGAGGTACAATCTTCATTACCACAGCTGTCCAATTATAGGTGGACCTTTGAGCCGAAAAATAAGTCGGGCTTTGGCTAAGAAATTCAAAAATAAAGGGCAAAGATTTTGAAATAAACAAGGCGAACCAAAATAATAATTCACGCTAGCTGAAATTTATTTTTCATACAACTTGAAATTTAAAAGCTTTCCAAAACTCAAAATAGAATGAGGTTCGTTTTCGAATTAATATTCCACATTCGTAAACATAAAATTTAAAACAAATGTGCGGAAAATTTAACGCGACAAAAATATTTAAAATGTAGTAGGGGTTTTGTAGCGATGCCGAAATTAATTAATTTATTTTTATTTGAGATTAAAAGCTGAAAAATTCTCAGTCGTTACATTAGAAGATCGTATCTCTGAAAAGGATGAAGGGCCATGCTCAACTTACACGGAGATGGCATGTCCTCGAGGACTGGCAATTTTCCGTTGTCAATTTGTGCCTCAATGCATGATTACCCATTGGCTCGCCTGATTATTCAATTTCATTTGTGATTTCTTAAATCTCTTCAAGATCTACTTTGTTGTCATTGTCCTCTCTTAGAATGAATTCTTTATCTAAGAATACAACATATTTCGATATGATTACCTTCATCTCGACGAGATTGTAGAAGTAGTATCTAGCAGTTTCTTTTGGATACCCTACAAAGAGACATTTATTGGACTCAACTCATAGCTTGTCCGATTCAACGCATTTCACATAAGCGTCGCAACCCCCGATCTTCATATATGAAAGATTGGGCATTTTCTCTCTCTTTAACTCGTATGGCGTTTTATCAATTGATTTAGATGGGACACGATTTAGTGTGTGACATGAAGTGTTGAGTACATAACTAGTAGTTTCTTTTAGATAGTTTAAATACTCGTCCTTCAAATATTTTCCACATTGATCAGATCTAAGTATCAAAATATTTTTCCCACTTTGTCTTTCTACTTTTTGCTTGAATTCCCTGAACTTTTTAAGGACTTAATTTTTGAATTTCATCAAGTGGATGAAACTATTTATCTGTAAATGTGATAAAGTAAAGAAAAGCCACCTCTTATATCTGTAGACATTGGTCTACATATATCAGTATGTACAATACTTAAAATATCTGCAACTCTAACTCCCTTTCCAGAAAAGGTCTTGGTCATATTGCCCACCAAAAATGACTCGCATTTATCAAATGAATCAAAATTATAAATATCCATCTTTATGTAACTTGGAGTGATGTGTCTGCAATACCAAAGAAATGAGTTGTTAATTCTATCACATTTATGACAATTGCTTATTTTTTATATTATGATATATTATTACAACCTACAAAAATTGTAATTAAAATATATGTGTTAACTGCAACAAACTGCTCTTTAATTTTATATTTGGTTCTTTACATGGCTGAATATCACTTTGACATGTTTGTAAGCTAATATAGAAAGTAATAACCAAATATTACAAGTAATTTCTAAACACATTATAATTAACGATAATTAACATTTAGGCAGGCATGCAGATCATTACTGAAACTAACAATAGAACAAAATTGGTCAGATGTGATTTTTAATGACATTATCCACGCAGAAATATCATTGAACAACATGCTAGAAAACAAGGCTTTCTTCCGCAGATCCTTCAAGTCTGGCAAATGATGAAGCATATTCATTCGAATTTAAGAGGTGGTAATTTCCATACGTTGATGATCATTATCAAAGCACTAGGACAAGTATACCTCATGTTGATACACCTTCGTGAGCACGAGTTCCTTCATGAACAACTATATGTTGCACTTTCACGGGGAGCTTCAACATAGACGACGAAAATCTTGATTAAATCATTAAATATGAAAAATAAAGATATGAGATGTTGACAAATAAAAAATATTATAATATAAAGAAGTATTACTATAATAACATTGCAGGTTTGTATATATTCACAACATATAAGTTCCATATTTCTACTAGAAGTTTTAGTCCATGTCTTTTGTTTGAATTATTATATGACTGTTAACAACCATAAATATTAATAGGGAAAATTACGATCTCTACCTATTTACATTTTAAAAATTGAAATAGATTAGTAAATTTAATATTTTAAAAAATACTGACTAACCTATAAAATTTATACTTAAATACTGGAATTATAATTTTAAAATATTTTATTAATTCCAAAATTAAAAGGACATGTAATCGGAAAGACCTTAAATTAAAAAACCAATATGCAATCTACCATATTAATTGAAGCAAATTTATCCATTAAAATAACTAAATCATATATTTATCACAGAATTGGATGACAAAAGCATTTCTATCGGCCGAAGAACGAAAATCTTTCATCTCTCCAATATTTGCTAGAATAGATAAAATACTTAACTAGTACCTTATATTATTTTATTCGTTTATGTGAAAATTTGAGTGTAAAGTCAATGATTTAATTGAAAATACACTTATTGACCACTAAAATTACACTTATTTGAGTCACTAAAATCAAGGATTTGGGGGACTAAAGTTTGAAGATGTATAAAGTTGAAGGACCTAAGATGCAATTTTTTAGAGGACTTAACTGAAAGATAATTGAAAATTTAGAAATCAAAGTGTAAAGATGTAAAAAGTTGAAGGATTTAAGATGCAATTTTTAGAGGACTTAACTGAAAGATAGTTGAAAATTTGGGGACCAAAGTGTAAAGATGTAAAAGATTAAGGACCTAAGATATAATTTTTGAAGGACTTAATTGAAATATAGGGACAAATGAATATTATATAAAGTACATGGACTATTATGCAATAAATAAATACCACATCATCATGCTACATCACCATTTTAAATTATAAATTTAATGAAGTGACCATTAGTGAAATAATTTCTAACTTCAATGACCACCACTGAAACTTTTGAACTTCAGTGACCATTTTGTAATTTGAAGATAAATTCAGTGACCGTTGATGAAATTAACCCGCTTTTAAAAGAATCAGATTTCGCTGTGTTGCTTAAAGAATCAGTTATAGCAAAATTCAGATAAGTGTTTCATAAACTTTTGTTTCAACATTGTTGTTTGTTTTAAAATCAGTATTTGATCATTTGGTAAACAAAAGTGATATTTTGCTGTGGCCGTATAAATTTAATAAAATATGCATTGATTATAATAATGTTATATTTTTATTATAGTGTAAACTTTATTTTTATTTTTATAATAATATTTGATATTATTAAATATTTTTCCAAGACAATTTATTTGCCATAATTATTTTAAAAGAAAAATAATAAACATGTTTTAAATTTCAAAATTTTTAAAATTACAAAATAAAATATAATTCTATAATACAAGAATTAATTAAATTTAAATTTAAATTATATTTGGAGATGCATTATAATTAGAATATTAATAAACATATGACATAAAATGAATTAATTTAATTAATTAGGACTAAAATTGGTATTTTAATAAGATACAGTAGAAAAACAAAAAATAGAATCTTAGAATCTATTATTTTGTTGCTTCTCAAAATTTGTTGCGAGAAAGTGCAAATTCTTTAATAATAACTTTTTGAAAATTTACCTAACGTCTAAAATAACTTTTGATTATTTGGTACGACTATTTTGAGTAGAGCTTTTACCAATAGAGCTTTTGGTAGTAGAGCTTATAGTAGTAGAGTTTTTGTTAAAAAACTATTGACTATTTGGATATGAATCCAAAAAGGCAATAAGTACTATGAATATTAAATTTAGTATTTGGTTGCATAACTATAAAAGTATTTTTGTATAAATTTTACATTTATTTGATTAAACAGTAAGAGTCCCGTTCTCCTGCCCACGGTGGGCAGGAGAAATTGTGCCCACTGCTGATGTGGCACTGCCACATCAATAGTGAATTTGACAAAAATTAAAATGCCAAAAATGTGTATATACATTGTCTATATCTCTCTCACACCCCCCCAACACCCCACCCCATTCCACCCCATTCTCCCTTCCTCTCCCAAATCCCTCACGCGCCCAATTTCTCTCCTCTCAAACTCACAGCCCCCATTCCACACCCCCATTTCTCTTTTTCCCATTTGTGCCCTAAATTTCCTCCCATTTGTGCCTTAAATTTAAGCAGCTGGAGAATAGGTGGGTTCGCTGGCGTTGGTTCACTGTGAGGATGGTGGTGGGTTCGCCGGCGTTGGAAGATAAGCAGAGGAAAATGGGTGGGTTCGCCGGTGTTGGTTCGCTGGGTTCACCGTGAGGATGTCGGTGGGTTGTTTGTGTTGCAGAAAAGGAGGAGACACCGGCAGATATGGAAGATAAGCAGTTGGTTCACTGGGTTCACTGTGAGGATGTCGGTGGGTTGTTTGTGTTGCAGAAAAGGAGGAGACACCGGCAGATATGGAAGATAAGTAGTTGGTGGCCGGACATTGATAAATTTGGAAGATAAGTAGAGAAAAATGGGTGGGTTCGCCGGTGTTGGTTCGCTGCGTGGGTTTACCGTGAGGATGGCGGTGGGCTGTGTGTGTTAGAGCTAAGAGGAGGGGTTGAGAAACCTGTGGAGGTGGAGGAGAGACCGGCAAAGCTAGAAGTAAAAATGGAGGGGGAGAAACGGAAGCGGCGACCGACGACCGGCGGTGGATTTAAAAAACTAGCACCTGTAAATGGGTAAAAAAACCAACTCGCGGAGTGCCGGTAGGCCACTGAGGTTTGTAGCCAAGTACTTTGCATTTGTTGTGGTGGCGATGGCGGTGCGACGGCGACGGCACCGTGAGAGTGGTGGTGCATTGACAGTTGTGGGATCTGACAATAGGGAGGGGGGGTGGGGTGGGGTGGGAGAGATCTAGACAATGTATATACACATTTTTGACATTTAATTTTTGTCAGATTCACTGCTGATGTGGCAGTGGGCACAATTTCTCCTGCCCACCGTGGGCAGGAGAACGGGACTCTAAACAGTAATTAATTATTATACATTTTATATTATTTGTTTTGAAATAAATAATTTTATTATATCCTATAATAACTATTAAAATTAATATATTAATTTAATTATAATAACATGGTTATTTTAGTATATTTGACTAAACAGTAATTAATTATTTAATTCAAACATATTATGTATAATTTGTATTATATTATTTAACACGCCAATACATATTTTTCACTTTATATAAATATATGAAGTGAGAAGTTGACATAAGTAGTTAATGTGGTAAATAAATTAATATCTTTTTTATGTATTAATGGTAATTTTGTTAATTTTCAAGTTCATTAAATTTTAATTACACTTTTTCGTAAAAACTCAATTAGAGTTTTTTAGAGAAGCTTAATTTGAGCTTCTCTAAAATAGCTTTTTAAAGCGGTTATTTAGTCGAAAAGTACTTATTGACTCTAACCAAACACCAGCAAAAATAATTAAAAGCACTTTTACTCTTTAAGAAGTATTTTTAATATTCAAAAAAGCCCTTGCAAACACACTATTATTAGTCTCCGCTGTAAAAACATTGTTCATAGAACTTCCAACTTCCAAGGCACAACAATAGTTACTATAGACTTGTTTGGTAAAGTTTAAAACAATTTTTTTTTTCAAATTTTTTTAATCAAATATTTTATAGGATTTATAATTTTTTCAACTTTTCAACTATACATTTCATTAAATTTATTTAAATTTTTTTTAAAAATTACTTTTAAACTGTACCAAACAAACAAAGAGTGTACCAGTTCTAGTTCATTTATAATTTAATTTAATTAACAAGTTGCAGCCTATTTTATGATTAATCAATGACCAGCTGTACATGCTTTTCGCCTTCCTAACATTGAAAACGAATATTTATATCTTATTAATTAATGACCAATTGGATTAATTAGTGGGCAAATTCAACAAATGCATACTAAACTTTAATTGAGTTTCTACTTAATTACTGAACTTTAAAATGTATTTCAATGGCCACCAAACTTTCAATTGATTTTTATTTAGCCACTGAACTTTAAAATGTATCTTAATGACTACCCAACTTTCAACCAAGTTTTTCATATATCACCCATTACTCATTCGCTTGCAATATCTAACGAAATATCCTACGTGGCAAACGATCTTTCGATAGTGTAATAATATTGTTATCAACAAAAATGCACTAATCAAACAAGCCTAATTTGCATGAATTTGGTTGAAAAAAACTAAAAACGTTTTCAATTTCTTTGAAATATGACGTATTTAAGTATTGTACTTTTACTAATTGAGAGATATTTAATAATATTAATATACTATATTGACGAAATATGACGTATTTGAGTAGTGCACTTTTACTGATTGAGAGACATTTAATAATATTACTATGCTATATTGAAAGAGCTTTTGCCACGTAGGACATTTCGTCAGGTATTGCAAGCGAATGATTAACGGGTGATATATGAGAAACTTAGTTGAAAGTTGGGTGGCCATTGAGATACCTTTTAGAGTTCGATGGCTAAATAGAAATCAGTTGAAAGTTGGGTGGCTATTGAGATACCTTTTAAAGTTCAGTGGTTAAGTAGAAACTTAATTAAAGTTCGGTGGCTATTGGTTGAATTTACCCATTTAATTAGTTGACTTGGATGCAACAAATTGTGAATAATATATCCTCCGAATTCAATCACTCCAAAACTGAAGTGTTACTCTTCTGTATTCTAAATTCTTGCACTGGCTGTTGAATTATTGCATCAAGATTTGCAGGTAGAAATATGAAGAAAGAAGCATCAACTTGAACAAAGAGTAACAATTCATGTAAGCTCCCTTACATTTCTTATTTGTTATTTGAAACCAAAAATGCATTTTGCAGCTCTCTTTATTCTCTATGAACTTCATTTTTGGAGAGTTGATCTTTCATTTTAGATTCTCATTCATATAAAGACTCCGTTAGATTTACTAAGATCCAAATACGAGGTTAGAGAACAGAGTGGAGACCTCATTTTAGGACCCAAAAGCTCCAATGATGGACTCCAAAAACCTCTAGAGGGATACTTGAGATCGAGGAGTCTTGGTTGGATCCCTCCAATTTGTATCTACTGAAATTAATCACATCGTTGACTTTCAAAAAGGGAGAAGTGATGCTGAAATTTATCTTTCATCAGTGTGGGCTCTGCTCTCCTCTAATACTAGTATACCACTTACTTGGTGAAATCCGATCGTAGAAGTTTGCTCTCGTTGAAGAATAATATATTGGAAATTGATAGTAATTTTACTTTTGACCAATTATTTAAGCGGGACCGTTAGTTGAGTAGGAGAATTATAAGGTCATACGTGTCCTACTACGCGCGAGTAGATTCACATAGTATATTTAGTTGCTCGAATCAATTTCGGGTTAATGAAAAATTAAGGCCCAAAGTGAATCACTTAAATACACGAATATTGTTAAACAATATGATTAAAATATTGCAAAATATTCTAAAATCTATTTGGATAAAAAGTCGTGTCTTTTTAGACATGCTATTTCTTAACAGTCGCATCTTTTCATCTTAAAGACATGTCTTTTCTTTTTTGACATGTGCTTTCTAATAAGACATTTGGACCTGTCTTTTTATGAAGTTGTGTCTTTTGATACACAACTTTTCAGGTATTATAAATAGGCCCTTTATAATTGTAAATAAAATCGCTTTACTTTCAACCAAATGTATCTACACTTTGGAACAAATTATTTTAGTATAGAAATAATTTTTGCATAAAGTCCAAGTCAGGTTTTCATTTTTGAGAGTGAACAAAATGCTTTTCGGTTCGTTGCTATAGTAATTTAAAGTGCTACTATTACAAGAGGTCGTTGTATCTTGGAAGCCGTGTGTTGAGAAACCGTAAGCACTTGTACGGGGAAATTTCGTTTTAAGGAGAAATAGTCAAAACTCTTTTTTCGACCAAATCTAATTCTTTATTTCTCGATATATCTGTAAGTTGTCATTTTGCTCATTATACATAGACGTGATTAAATTATCAGAATATAAATAATGTACCAATTTTACTATCAATCTTAACACGAAATCTGTTCCTTATTGCATATTATATTCTGTAGTGAAATATTAATCTATGTGCATATAATGAACTCACGTGTTGAAGGAATTTTTTTTTTTCATTAATATCTTTTGGTTGCCATGAATGAAATCTAAGAATATGACTTACTATATGCATAGATTCTTAAATTGAATGTTAGAGTTTCAGTCTACATCATAATTGTGAAATGTAATACAATATACATTAACTTTGCTCCTCAATTATTCATTATTGTATTAATATTTCTCGATGCTGCGTTTTGTTCAAATATCATAATGCAACTATAATAATTGTATTTTTTTTGCGGTGATGAATCGGTTCATGCGTTTCTATTTTTTAAATCAATTATATTTAATGTGTACTGATTAATGTACATTTTAAATATAATATTAAGTCAGAAACAAAGATATAAATTGCTTAATAGCACTTGCATGAGATAGTTGAAATTGGTTTGAATTTTCTGGAATAAAGAAACAGTGTCGGCCTTGAGATTTAGGGGGCCTTGGACAAAAATTTAAATGGGGTCTTTAATAAATTAAAATGTTTTAAAATGTAAATTTTTGACAAACTTATAAGCAAAAAAAAGGTATATTTTTCAAAAAATAGTTGGAATTTGTGTACGGTATTTGTATTTGCTTAAGTAAGGTTGTTTTTCGAGATATTACCTTCGTAATTAGGTTGTCCTAGTATTTTGTTGTAATTAGGAAACTTTTATTGGATTGTTACATATAAGACTAATATCTTGTGTTCTTTATTTTTCGTCTTTTATTCATTGTTTCAATCCTAACAATTTGGAAAATCGTTTAAAATCAAGATAAAGATTTCTATGTATAGAGATTTAAACAGAAAATTGCACTATCTACAATTTAAATACTAGATTAAAGTAGATAATGTAGGTTAGATTATGACTTGTTTTCTAAGTAGGCTGGTTTTTTTTTTTTTTTTTTTAAATAAAAAATAAAAATAAAAATGGCCAAAAATTTTGGGCCCTAATGGTTGGGGACCCTAAGCCCTGTAAAGAAAATCGGTGAAACAGTGTGACTTCCTTGAAGATTATTTATTCTTTGAGGAAGTTAATGCCCAATTGCCTATGGGTGACAATATAAGAGGTTATATCTCGGTGGAGAAGAATATTTTGAATTGACTTCTTTCTTTGAAGCACCGCTTGTGTCCAATGGTGGCGGTTGGTGGCTACGCCTCTGGTAGAAACTAAAATTATTTCAAATGGAAGGGGTGCTGACTTGGTTTGTAAATATGGTATTTTAATGCTGGTCTTTGTAGACTTATGTATGAACCGTACTTTAAAAGAGTTGACGAACAAAATGAATAACTACGCTCGTAAAAGATTTGATTACCTTTGTGGAATGTTGGAAAAAAGGTTTTTCCGATCAGGTCAATTCAAAATATTTCTATATTTTGCAAACACATGCTAGATGTTCAAGACATCTTTTAAACGTTTCAATTAATACATAAAGCGTGATTAATTATAGATCTAATTCATTTGTTTTTTCTGTGCACGATTCTACACCGATCTTTAAATACATGAGCTATCTTGGATTCCACATGTTTTTAAACTTCAAGTTTTTTATAGTATTCTCCAAAGTATTGACTAAGCATGTGAGAGTGCACCAAATCCAAAAACCTAAAACCCAAACCTCAAGAAGTGAGAAATTTGAGTAAAAAGACAATAAATCAGTCTATCTCTATATATATATACAATTTGACGCCTCTGTAGTAGGTATCAACCCTAGATCTAGGATTGTATTTTGGCCTTTTTCACAAGTGTAGTCCATGAACTTCCATTGCATGTACAATTAAGTACAAGTCTTTTAAGGAGCTACTAAAAGAACCCGATAAGACCTGTGTAATCCAAGTTCCCTAGAGTTGTCAAAAGGGCTGGGTCGGGCCGACCGGCCTGCCAGAGCAGGGCCACACTTGAAACTAGACTGGGGCTGGCCCGGCCCAGTTTTGTGCGGACCAGAAATATGCAGGCATAGCCCAGCCCATCAGGCTAACCCAATCTTAATTTTAATTTTTTATTTTTTTTAAATAAATTTTTTATACAATCTAATACATTGCATCAAATACAATCTTAATTGTCATGTTCAATTTGATGTACCAAATTACGTCAACAATATAGAGTATTAATCATTAATACATCCACAAACACAAGACACAATTTGATATAGAATTAATATTGATAACTTTTCAAGAACTAAAAGGGCCAAATTAAAGTTAGCTTTTGTTCTAAATTTTTCAATGCCTCGTAGCATGAAACACGATAATCTTTCTTAATTAACTCTATGTGCTAATAGAGAATATATATATATATATATATATATATATATATATATATATATATTTTGAGATTTTTAAAGAGATTAATTTATAAAATTGGGACTCTTGTTAATCAATAGATAAACAACATTTTTCATTCAAAATAATAATATTTTTTTGTTAGTTATAAACTATTTCTTGACACATTTTTTTAAAACATAAATAGTAAAAGAATGTTATTCTTATTGTTTTGAGATTTAAGCATGTTTGTCTTAAATTAAAAAGTTTACTTATAAGTAAATTTAAAATAAATAATTTACTTGTCACACCATACATAATTTGGATTAAAACTTGAATTAAACTAAATTTTAATTAAATTTAAACAAATTTATGTTGGAGCTTGGATTCTTGGACTAATGTTTCAAAAAAAGAAGATTTAAGTTAGAGACTTGGGCTTAGGCCATTCTAGATTGATATTATTTGGATTATGTATTGGGACTATACACAAAATAAGTGATTAGAGTCAATAAACAAAAATAAATAAATAAATAAATATTTGTGACGACTAACCCAACAGGCTAGTCAGGCCGGGGCCATATAGGCCCGATTTTGTTTGGGCTAGGTCCAGTCCAACCCAATATTCGAGTTTTGCCACCTCTAAAGTTCCCTCCATTAATTGAGCATTGATCTCTGCCTAGTAACCACGGACTAAGAGGACCATTTATTAATCTCTACTTATTTTAACACCCCTTCCCCTCCTACTCATATAATTAGAACTGGGATAAATTACCGTTTTGCCCCATCTAGTTATGTATTTCAGTGGACTTCTTTGACCTTATTCAACGCGATAATTTCACGACGAGAATAAATGCCCATTACTCCGCTCATTCTTGGATTAGGATATGGGTGGTTATATTCACACTACAATTTATTATAAATGCACCCAATTTTAATTGTATTTAAGATCTTCAACTTTTGTTATTATTACAATTATGTTCTTAACTTTTCGTCATCGAATTCTTATCTTCAACTTTTATTATTTAGCACATTTCATCATTGATGATGGTTTATGTCGAGATATTTTGTTTACGTGCTTTGAAATAAGGAAAAAATATTTTATCGTACTTTTGTATATATTGTTTTTTTAAAAATATGACGGACAAATAAGTATTTTTACGAATTCTCAACAAATATTTTTTACAGAAACTGTTATCAAACACAAGTGTTCTAATTAATGAAAAGTTGAAGATAAAAATAAGATAGAAAAAGTTGGGGACATGAGTGCTATAATGTTAAAAGATTAAGAATGTTAAATGTAAATAAAATGTAGTGCAAAAAATAAAAAATGTTGTGTGAATATAATTACCCTTAGGATATCTACATATAGTACTCGGAAAATTACTTTTTGGTCCTCTATTATCTTATAAACATAGGATTTATCGAAGTTCTGAACAAAACCATATTTCTTGATCACCTCGTCGAATCTTTTAGTTTATGGGCTTTGACTTTCTTGCTAAACTACATTTCATTGATAAGTGACAAAATTTAACTTGATTAATATAAAATATTCAATGCTAAAATAATTTAATTTATACTTAAATGGAGAGAAAATGAAGTTAATTTATATTAATTTTTTGGAGTTTTAACATAAGATTTAATTTTGAGATTATGGTATATTCATAATTGTGAGTTTATATGGTGCAAGCTTAATTAAGTTTGTATCAGATTAAAGCGCGTTTCTTCAGTACACGAGTTTGATTGGTGTTAACGTTTTACACCTGATGATGACAAGTGGACTAATATGCATCGTTGGATGCTGGGGAAGGAAAGAGGCGTATAATACACTCTTTGGCAGCACTATTCACACACAGTCTGTGAGGTTTGCACCCATTTGATCAACCGAACTCTCTCCCTTCTCTGTTATGTTCTTTCATCTCCTTCTTTCTGGGATTATCGATCTTGGGTGATCAATAATGGATATTTTCTGAAAGATAATCACTCCCTGAGTGATTAGTTGTTCTGTAGAAGTTATTAGGTTTTGTGTAACCTTCGGTGAACAGTAACTTTAGGTTGGGTGTATTCTTGAGTGAGTTCTTGGCTGATCTTGTATTCTTGAGTGTTGAGTGAGTTCTTGGATGATCTAAGGAATGGAGTGACCTCTGGCTATGAGTGATATGCTATGCCTGTAAAACAAGCTCCTAAATCCGATGATATACATGCTGTGACAGGTTCTTTGAGTTGATGCTAAAAGGGAGTGGATCTACTTATTGTTGATAGTTTTTCGTTTTCTGTTTTCTTCTTTGCTATTTTCAGATTTTGGTTTTCTGTACTTATTTTGGATCTGTACTAATTCTTGGATCTGTGACAATAATTCAGAGAATAGGGAGCTGAATATGGTAATATTTAGTGCAATTAAAATTTAGTGTTGCATGGGAATATATGCATTTATGCTTAAAATCACGAAGAAAGGGAGCTGAATATGGTATATTCATTTCTGCAGATGATCAACATGGACTTGACTTCTTCTTGTGATGTTACGAAACTTCTGGAGTACCTAGACAACTGCAGGGGCTTGATTTCTACTGTTGATCATGCAGAAATTCCTATTGATCATCAAATCCACACCCTTAAAGTGGATCTAAGGTTTTTCAGAACATATTTCAAGTGGGGGGACAGCAATTGGACTGATGGGAAGTGTTGGGAGTCTACAGACGTTCTAAACATACATCTCATATCATCACACAAAGCAATTAAGAAATATGTAAAGAAAACAGAGCAAGAACACATGATTTGTTTTGCCGGTTAGGCAGGCAGTTCGACCAAGGTCTAATCTGCCTTTGAGGCTCCCAAATAGGATTACGGCCTCTCTGCACTAAGAAGAATAACCAGTGTTCAATATACAACAAGAATTAACCCTCCGACTGCAACCACAACCACAGACAACCCTTTCACCAACACAATCAAACTCCTATACAGAACTCTCCTCACGTTTACTGTTCACTCATAAGAACATAAACCAGAACCCTCTTACAAACATCACTCAGAGAGTGAATTAAAGAAAGTAAAAAGAAGAGAAGGAGAATCGGTGTTCATCGCAGCCAGAAAGAGATCAGTCTCGAATCGTCCTAGAAATGAAGGGTTGAAGCCCTTTTATGTAAGCCACCAACGGATCAGATTTCTTCAAGTGATCCAACGGTCCAGCCAACTTTCAGAGATAAAATGTTGATAATAGCATAAGGCGCATTTCCAACTTAATTGGTAAAAGAACGATTATACAAAATTACCAACATTCTCCACCATTTTGTATATCACAGTCACAGCTTCAAAAGAACAAAGTGTGCAGAGAGAGAACATAATCACCCTTGATCATTGCCTCCAGTACCTGCAATATCAAAGTTTACCCTTTATCAATATTTAATAAACTCAGACAGTTCATAAATTTGTTCAATGGAAGTACCTTAGTTCCCATGTCAGCAGGATTCACATCAGTATGAATCTTATCAAGTTGAATCACATTGTTGGCAACTATATCACGAATGAAGTGTAATTTTATATCTATGTGCTTAGTGCGTTCATGAAACACGGGATTTTTACATAGATGAATTGCACTTTGAGAATCAGAAAATAGAGTAGCAGGTTGATTTAAATAACCAATTTCATTTAACAAACCTTGAAGCCAAATTGCTTCTTTCACAGCTTCAGTAACAGCAATGTATTCTGATTCAGTAGTAGATAAAGCAACAATAGATTGTAATTGAGACTTCCAACTTATACAAGAATCACATAAGGTAAACATATAACAGGTAGTTGATCTTCTTTTATCTCTATCACTAGCAAAGTCAGCATCAACAAATCCTCTAAGTCTAATTCCTTCATGACTTTTATTGAAGATTAGGCCTAACTCTCTAGACCCCTTTAGATATCTTATAAGCCATTTTAAAGCTTCCCAGTGCTCTAACCCAGGGTTAGACATATATCTGCTTAAGGAGCTAATAGCATGAGCAACATCAGGCCTAGTGCAAACCATAGTGTACATGACAGAACCTACAGCATTGGAGAAGGGAACATTTTCCATTTCAGCTTCTTCTTCATCACACGAAGGACAAAGATCCTTGCTGAGCTTAAAGTGATTTCCTAAAGGGACAGAAGTGACTTTAGCATTTTTCAGACCAAACTTATCTACAATCCTATCAATATAATCAGTCTGATTTAGAGATAAGGTGTGTGTTCTTCTATTTCTAATGATATTCATACCAAGAATTTTCTTAGCATTTCCAAGATCCTTCATATCAAACTTAGAATTTAAAGCATTTTTAATTCTATCAATATCTTCAAATGAAGGACCACACAGCAACATATCATCAACATATAACAAAAGATAAACAGGTAAAGAACTTGAGCTTTGCAATCTGAAATACATACAATGATCATATTCACTCCTATTGAAACCTAAAGATAAAACAAAGGAATCAAATTTCTTATACCATTGCCTAGGAGCCTGTTTCAGGCCATATAGGGATTTCTTCAACAAACACACCATATCAGCATTGTGAGTATCAATAAAGCCTTCAGGCTGGGACATATAGATTGTTTCTTCAAGATCACCATGAAGAAAAGCAATTTTTACATCTAATTGTTCTAATTCCCAGCCTAAGTGAGCAGTGAGCGCAAGCATAACTCTAATTGTAGTATATTTCACTACTGGGGAGAAGATCTCATGATAATCAACTCCCTCCCTTTGAGTAAAGCCCCTAGCAACAAGTCTAGCCTTATACCTAGCTTGTTCATTTAAGGAAGTTCCAGGTTTTACTTTGAACAACCACTTGCAATCAACTAAGGACATATTATTAACCTTAGGAACTAATTTCCAAGTGTTATTCTTATGTAAAGAGGCTATCTCATATTTCATTGCACTAATCCACTTCTCAGATTGATCACTTTCTATAGCTTCTTGATAGGTTTTTGGTTCAGTATCAAGAAGTTCATGCATGGAGAGTAAGGCAGCAGAAACACACTCAGAATATCCTAATCTGTTGGGGGGTCTTGTTTGTCTTCTAATTCTATCTCTAGTGAGTTGGTAATCAGCTAAAGAATTTGGGTCTACACCATTGTTTCAAAGTTACTATCATCAGGTTGTATTTCTTCAGTATCATCTAAGATTTGATCAGGCTCCACCTGATCAGGGACACCATCATTTCTGGTAGTAACAGCAGGTGAGGTAAGCTCCACCTGATCAGAGTTACTATTGGAATTGGAAGTTTCAGACTGAGGAGAAATGCCTTTGCTTAAACAAGGCATGTCATCTTCATTAAAAATGACATCTCTAATGATGATAACTTTGAAACCATGATCCTCTTTATCCCAAAGCCTATAACCCTTAACACCATCAGCATACCCTAAGAAAACACACTTCTTAGACCTAGGTTCTAACTTTCCTATGTTTTGATGTGCAAAGGCAGCACATCCAAAGACCTTTAAAGTGTTATAGTTAGCAACCTTGCCAGACAGTTTTTCAACTGGAGTTTTTCCATCAATGGCAGAAGAGGGGAATCTATTTATCAGGTAGCAAGCTGTCATAACAGCTTCCCCCCAGAACATCTGAGTCAGACCAGAGCTAGATAACATACATCTGACTCTTTCAAGGAGTGTCTTATTCATCCTTTCAGCTACCCCATTTTGTTGGGGTGTGTGCCTAACAGTTTTATGTCTTAGAATACCATTTTCACTATAGAATTGATCAAATTCAGTATTACAGTATTCTAGACCATTATCAATCCTAAGGACCTTAACCTTACCCCCAATTTGATTTTCTATTAAAACTTTCCAGTTTTTGAACTTTAGAAAAGCATCAGACTTTTGTTTTAATAAGAAAATCCAAACCATCCTTGAATAATCATCTACAATAGACATGAAATATCTATTACCCATATGAGTGGGCTTGCTAACAGGTCCCCATAAATCAGAGTGAAGATATTCTAAAGGAGCCTTAGACTTATGAGTTCCAGTAGCAAACTTCAACCTATGCTGTTTTCCTATAAGGCAGTGATCACAAAAAATGAATAGGATTTATGGAATCATTCCCAAAAATGCCTTGAGACTTTAGAATTTGGAGACCCTTCAGACTTATGTGTCCAAGCCTTTTATGCCAAAGGTTGCTGTTATCAATGCTTGGGACAATCATAGCAGCTCCAGTACCTAAGACTGGTTCTGCTTTGATAACATAAAGGCCATTTCTAATGAAGCCTTTCATGTGCATTAAAGAACCCTTAAACATTTTCATTTGATCTCCATCAAACTTACCAGACCAACCACATTTGGCTAAGGAAGCAACAGAAATGAGATTTCTGGTTAAACTAGGAACATACCTAACATTCTCAAATTTGTACACAATTCCAGTGTCCAGTTTTAGAATGATGCTTCCTATACCTTTGACTTTACAGGACATACTATTTCCCATAAGGACCTGACCCAGGTCTTTTTCTATCAGAGAGTTAAACCACTCCTTTTTATGTGTCATGTGGAAGGTACACCCTGAATCTAATATCCACTCCCGTGGATAATCACTTGTAGAAGTTACATAAACTTCTGCAAGGTTCTTAGAAACTTCAGCAACATTCCCCTGTTCTGAAGCTTTTTCTTTCAACTCATTTTTTCTCTTGTAACAGTCTTTAATGAAATGACCAGTCTTACCACACCCATAACACTTTCTACCCTTTGCCCTGGACTTGGATCTTGACTTAGACTTAGATCTATCCTTCTTACTGGGCTTATCCTGCTGATAGTCCCTAATGTTACTCCTTCCTCTAACAGTTAACCCCTCACCATCAATCTTGGTGGACTTTAACTCTAACTCTCTACTCTTAAGGGAATTGACAACTATCTCAGGGGTTAGAACATCTCTACCATACTTAATAGCATTTTTAATCTCTCTAGCAGATTCAGGAAGAGAATTTAAGAGAATGATGGCTCTATAATCATCAGGGACTTTATCCCCAGTGTTTTCAATATCTTGGACAATCTTATTGAACATATCAAGACTTTCATCAAGATCCTTTGAGGGATCAATTTTAAAACAAAACAGTTGTTCTAAAAGAAACATTTTATTTGGTAGAGACTTGATCAAATATAGTTCAGTAAGTTTGTCCCACAGAGCTTTAGCAGAATGCAATTTTCCTACCTTTCTAAGCTCAGAATCAGAGAGGTGTAAAATAATGGAGGTATATGCAAGTTCATCAGCTTCATTCTTTTGATCCTCAGTATAGGAATCAGGATATTTTCCATCTAAAGCTCTGGCAACTTTCTGTTGCACTAATATGGCTTCCATTTTTTTGTTGCCAAATTGGAAAGTCACCTTTTCCATTAAAAAGTTCCAATTGAAATTTTGTGGAAGTCATATTGGTGTTACAGAACTCAAGAAAGCTAGATAAAACAACTTAACACAAAAGTCAAGGAAGTTTTCAAATACAGGCAGAACTTCAAGAAAACTTAACAAAGCAACTTAACACAACAGTCAAGAAAGTTTTCACCGGACAGACTGATCCTCAAGAAAAGCTTAACAGAATGCAATAAAGATGATGCAAGAACCCCCAAGGATAATTGTGAGCTCCAAGATTCAGGCCCTTCACGAGAGCACAGACATGAAAGCCCAACAATTTCCTCCTAATTCTATGTACTGAGAATCCCACCCAGATGCAGATGTTTGAAGAAATATAGACAGATATTTTTCACAAAAGGAAACAGCACAGAGATTTTATTAAAAATCAAATATTTAGATTCGAACAAGAAACAAGAACTTTCACACAGAAAGAAACAACTAATTTGCCCTAGGGTTTTTCCCAGGGCTCTAATACCACTATTGGGAGTCTACAGACGTTCTAAACATACATCTCATATCATCACACGAAGCAATTAAGAAATATGTAAAGAAAACAGAGCAATAACACATGATTTGTTTTGTCGGTTAGGCAGGCAGTTCGACCAAGGTCTAATCTGCCTTTGAGGCTCCCAAATGGGATTACGGCCTCTCTGCACTAAGAAGAATAACCAGTGTTCAATATACAACAAGAATCAACCCTCCGACTGCAACCACAACCACAGACAACCCTTTCACGAACACAATCAAACTCCTATACAGAACTCTCCTCACGTTTACTGTTCACTCATAAGAACATAAACCAGAACCCTCTTACAAACATCACTCAAAGAGTGAATTAAAGAAAGTAAAAAGAAGAGAAGGAGAATCGGTGTTCATCGCAGCCAGAAAGAGATCAGTCTCGAATCGCCCTAGAAATGAAGGGTTGAAGCCCTTTTATGTAAGCCACCAACGGATCAGATTTCTTCAAGTGATCCAACGGTCCAGCCAACTTTCAGAGATAACATGTTGATAATAGCATAAGGCGCATTTCCAACTTAATTGGTAGAAGAACGATTATACAAAATTACCAACAGGAAGGATATCAGAGATTATGTGCAGAATGCTGCATCAGAACTTCACTCACTTTGTCTTGAACCAACAACGGATGGAAGCATGACCAGAGACTTGGGACTCTTTGTTTCTAATATGATAGAAAAGATGAAGGACTATAAGAAAACCGTAAGTTCAAACTATTCTTGGATAGATTTAAATTCGGGATATAATCCTCTCATGACAAAAGAAAGTTTGAAGGAATTGGTTGATTCTGTCCTAGAGAATCTGAAGCATCTCCAGATCTGTGAAACCGATTTGACTGTATCCGTGAAGAAACAAATTGAAGCCCTTGAAGAGAAGGTAACGTTTGTGAGAAATTTCCTGAGTTGGCTGGTTGACCAGAGAGATTCCAAGGATGGCATTCAGAATGAAAAATTGACTAGCCTTTTAACTCATATAGAATCAGTTATTCTCAGGGCAGTGTTTTTGTCATACTTCTGTTTCGTCCATGAAGTGGATGAAACTGTGCACCTCAAGTGTAACATCTCTTATATGGTATGGATGATTAAGCAAATTGAGCCAGAGGTGAAAGAGATAAGTGTGGGATTTCTAAAGGATTCAGAGTTAACACAATCCGATACTCTACCAGAAGATCTTCAGAAAGTGGTATCCATTGACTCTCTCCTAGACAATCTGATGCAGCTACTAAACTGTAATTCAAGTTTTATAGTTCCTTTAAAGTATAAAATTGCAATACTTCATCAGGATCTCAGATTTATGAGGGCCTTGCTTATGGATCCTCCACCTAGAAAACATGATGAGGATGAGGAGGATAAACTCGAGAAAATTATTGAAGATTTGATGAATGACACAAAATCAGTCATTCCCTCGTTTTATGCGGAAAATGAAAGAAGAGACAACAAATGAAATGAATCTTGTGCTTTCTTCTTTTCTAGATAAGTTTAAACTCATCAAGTCGCAGGTGAGAGATAATTATATCGAAGTACCAAGGAAATCACAATTCATGTTCTTCGGGACTGATGAACTGGGCTTTATTGACTTGGTCTTAAAGAATCTAGACGAGTTGCTCAACTATAGCGCAGATTCAATTGTTTCCTTAGAGCATCCAGTTGAAACAGTCCATGGCGAGCTAGTGGTTCTGAAACTGCAACTCAAGTACATCATAGAGAACTGCAATAAGCATGAACTGGCTGATCTTATGGAACATGTAATAGATGTGACTCACGAGGCAGAACACGTCATCAACTCCCATGTGGTCGGATATGTTCCTTTATGGTATCAGATGCTAAAGATTTCTGATCTTTTGGAGGAGTTTAACCTTGTTAAGACTGAGCTCGCAGAGATTTTGAACAATAAAAGGTGCGACAACACAGTGCATAATATTCAGAAGACTACCCGTCTTGTGTTATCACAGGCTCATACAGTAACAACTGAAGAAGTTGTGGTTGGATTCAAAGACCAAGCAGAAAAAATTATAGAGCAACTTACTAGAGCATCAACACAGCTAGATATAGTCTCAATTGTGGGCATGCCTGGTCTTGGCAAAACAACTCTGGCCAGAAAAGTATATAACGATCCTTTAGTTTCCAATCACTTCTATATACGTGCATGGTGTTGTGTTTCTCAAGCATATCAAAAGAGAGGGCTATTGCTTGACATTTTAAGTCAAGTTGTTGAGATCACTGATCGAATGCATAAAATGAGTGAGGAAGATTTAGCTGACAAACTGTACAAAGGTCTAAAGGGAAGTAAGTATCTTATCTTCATGGATGACATGTGGAACATCGATGTATGGGATGACTTGAGAAGATATTTCCCAAACGATCACAATGGAAGCAGGATTATGATCACAAGTCGAATCCACGAAGTAGCTTTGCAAGCTAAATCACATAGTTTTCCTCATTTGCTAAGATTGTTCTCTGAAGAAGAAAGTTGGAAATTATTACAGGAAAAGCTATTTCAGAAAGAAAGCTGTCCAATGGAACTGGTGGAAGTTGGAAAGCAAATAGCAAAAAATTGCAAAGGTCTACCCCTCTCTGTTGTTTTAATAGCCGGAATTCTTGCTAGGATGGAAAAGAAGATAGATCGGTGGAAACATGTTGCTGCAAATTTGAGTACGTTCAGAGTTAGTGACTCGAAGCAGTGTCACGACATATTAGAACTGAGTTACAAGAATCTACCCAATCATCTAAGACCCTGCTTTCTTTATTTTGGAGCATTTGCAGAGGACAGAAAAGTTCCAGTTCGCAAGTTGTTACGGTTGTGGGTAGCTGAAGGATTTATTCAGAAAAGTGAGATGATGGGTCCAGAGGATGTAGGAGAAGATTACCTGATGGATTTAGTTGGTCGAAGCCTAGTTATGGTTACCAAAACAAGATCCAAGGGAGGGGTCAAAACATGCCGTGTTCATGATTTGTTGCACGATTTATGCTTGGCAAAGGCTAAGGAAGAGAAATTTTTGCAGAGGATAAATGGGCACAATGAGCTTTATGCTCCTTACTTAGGTGGTTCAGATGATAATTTCAGTAATCATTCATTTTACTCTTCAGCTCCTGAGCAACCTCGGTTATGCATTCATAGTGTGCGTAAAGATTTTGCTGAATGGAAGCCTTATCACAAACATGTCCGCTCTCTACTGTTTTTTGCTACTGCTGAAGAGCATTTTGTAACAATGCTAGATCCTTATAATTTCTCATTCATTTTCTACAGCTTGAAACTTCTCAAAGTGCTGGATATCAGCTGCATTAGTATGCATACTTTTCCTAGAGAAATAGAGCTTCTGGTTTATTTGAGGTACTTGGCATTTCGAGGTGAAATGAATTCTATCCCATCTTCTATAGTCAACCTTACAAACCTTGGAACTCTTTTTGTGAAAGGAGTGAGAGGTGAAGTTATATTGCCAGATACTATATGGGAGATGGTAAACTTAAGACATGTGCTCATAGAAGACCGTGCTTCAATAAGATTGCTTATTAAGAGGAACAGACAGATACTCCAAATGCATAACTTAACAACACTTGGTACTGTTGGGTAGTATGCCCATATAGTATAGTTTTTGCTGTAATAAAATAACAATTTTATGATAAATAGAAGTTTGTTCTTTTTATTTATTATTATTGCATTTGTTTAATATTGAGTATGTAAACAAAGTGCCAATGATCACTTGTGATAATATAAGTTGGATACTTGTGTTGAGAAGTATAGTGTGATACAACTTATATTTTGATCATCAATAAAATTGTTCACAACTAATGTATAAGGGTTGGCGCCTTGTACCGGAAGGTTGTAGTGTTGACTATTTAATCATTCGGGTTTGCGATTTGTCCTTATCGCAGAAATAGATTAATGGTGACACTATTACACTAAGAGTGTATTGAACGGACCACGTGTCGAATTTAATTATAAAGCATGACCGTGCGAATAATTAAATTCCACTTGATCACCGAGTATTTTATCTAAATCCCTTGACAGGATTGTGTATATCTTTTCGTTAGTTTAATAGTTCTTTGATTCACCAATGGGTGAGATCAATTTAATTGATCAAATATCTCGGTGAGTTGGGAGCTTGAGAATGAGCGAAGTAGAGAACACGAATTCGTGTCGGGAACTGTCACCCTGAAAAATGGGTCGAGTGACAACTTAAGTATTTTCTGTTGAACGGTTATAAATCTGAACTCAGTGTTTAGCGACGGCTAAACTTCGACATCTGTGATTAGTTCACAGGACCGTTGAAGAAAATGTAACTTAAAGTTAGTGAGAATAATTAGAGGGGCAAAACGGTCATTTATGCTCATACCTAATTATCGGATCTCAGACAGAAATGAAATATATATACGGTAGGTCAGAGGAAAATATTACAGCTTCTGTAATTTTATATATTCCGAGAGTGCAGTCTCTTGCCTTTAGTAGAAAAAACAAAAGACTAATAATTAGATTGAGGGGTCTAGGGTCGACTAGACGGAATCTAATTATTGGAGCTTGGAAAATATATGTCCGATCAGGTCCCTGTGGTAGCTCTATAAAGTTTTGGACTTAATCACAATTACTATAAAAGTTTTGGACTTAATTGTAATTGTAATATAAGTTCAGGGATTACACGTGTAATTAAATCAATCCTAAACTAATTGGACTTGGATGCAATCAGGACTCTTGTCGTTGTTTGCAATCAGATCACTTGCCGTTATTTATATCACATTGCTTGTGATGTAAATTCATTCCAATTGATTCAATCAAGAAAAGAGAAGAAATTAAGTTTCTCAGTTTTATAGATCTGACCAGTCCAGAAATTAGTTTTAGTTTTTGGTTAAAATTAAAAGGGTGCCCACACGCCGGTGTAATCCAGACTTGGGAGAATACCATAGAAGGCTTGAATGTTGGAAGCACCAAGTTCGTGAATCAGATCCAAATCAATATCGATTATCGATTCAGGTATAATACTAATCCATTAGTATTTTAATTATAATAAATACGTGAACATCTAGCAAAGATCCTGGTTTTATGAATTAAAGAAATTTTTTGTTTTCTGACTAATTCTCGTGCCAGTTTCCAACAGGTACACCATCTGTTTTTAATGATGAAGATACGGAGGAGATCATAAGAGGATTTCAGAATCTTCGGAAATTTAAATGCATATTTACGGAATCATGGGATTCGATTATTAACTGCAACCAATTTCCAGCATTGGACTTTCTGGATAAACTTGAATCGCTGAAGATCTCTTATTATGGTAAAGTGAGAAATCCATGCAAATTTATGTTCCCGTCAAATCTGAAGAAATTGACTTTGACAAAGTTTCGTCTTCCATGGAATGAAATTTCACAAATTGGGAGACTACCAAACCTCGAGGTTCTTAAATTATTATTTAAATCCTTCGAGGGGAAAAGGTGGGATATGAAAGATGAGGAGTTCCTTAACCTGAAATATTTGAAATTCGACAATCTAGATATTGCACAATGGAATGCCTCAAGTGATCATTTTCCCTATCTTGAACGGCTAGTGTTGCTTAGATGCAAGCAACTTGAGGAGCTACCTTCTTGTTTAGGGGATGTTCCTACTTTACAGGTAATTGAGATGCAGTGGTGCAGCCCTTCTTCTGCTGAATCAGCCAGGCAAATTCAAGAAAATCAGAAAGACATGGGAAATGAGGACTTGAAGGTCCTAATCAAAACTTGCTAATTGACTTCCACTGCATCATTGCATGGGGAATAGGAGCATATGATAATGTAAGCAATCTAAACTACTTGGATTCCTCTTGTGATTTTTATTTTTTATTTTATTTTTACGTGTTTATTTCAAATTCAACTTGAATCCTAGTGGAATTTATTTTGTTATTCTGGTTTGGCAATCTAAACTACTTTTCATTTTGTTACATGGAAGAAATCTAAACTACTTATATTTTGTTTTAAGTAGTAACTCACCTTTGGCAAGCCATTTTTCTATTGAATCACTGGCCTTGAAAATGCAAGCAGATTACTTCTACTCCATAACATTCCTAAAAATTTAAAGAGATTGGGATCCCAGGGTGTTGAACCACCTTGTTTAAGTTGTTAGAGATGTGACACATTTATTTATTTATTTCAATTAAGTTATCAACACGCCCCATCATGTGCATGGATGATTATTTTTTTAATTGAAGTCGTGACACGTTCATTTATTTATTTCATTTTTTTTTTAAACCCAAGACTTTTACTTGCTTCGAAACCATGTTGAACCTTCTCGTCTCAAAGCTTAAGCTATAAAAAGGGAAAACATTTATTATTATTAAATTTTGTATTCAAAAAACACGGAAAGACGTAGTAACCTAGCCAAAAAAAAAAAATTGCACCATTTCCCAGAGTTCTCTCTATGTTCATCCTCACAAGAGATCTTAATGTTATAAGCTTCCTCACACAAATTGACTAGTTTCTGATAGAACTAACCGAAGTAAATTTGGATCCATTGCCATTTATTTTACAAAAACATCATAATTCTCCTCAGCCTCCATCATTATTTCAATTTTACTTTTTTCTTTCGACTCAATTTTTGCTTAAAATAGGAATCTTTTAATCTTCCTTCCTAGTTTTACGAATCAAAGCCAGTCCATTTGTTAATCCAGTGATTCTGTTACTTCTGTCAACAATGATTATCTTTCTGAATGATTTTGGCATCAACACATGAAAACAATGCAGTGTATAGTTTGTGCGTGCATTTGCTGTTTTCAGCGCAAATGCCTTAGACATCTATAAAGCTTGTTTTCTTGTTGCATCTACTGTTTCCATTGACTGTACATTTATGCATGTTAGGAACAATCAAGCCGAACCATTGGTAGCTGAAGGCAGACTAGAGATGGCGATTTTATGTCAAAACATGATTGTATTATTCAAGTTCTTGACTCTTCCAATCTCTACTCAGTTCTGTCATTTGATCTAAGTAATTTCTCTCAGTTGAAGTAGTGAAGTAGCAGGTGTCTTGTGGTGTTGTTTTATAAAAGCACATGATGTTGATCCGTGAATTTGAATAATTACATGTATCTGTTATCTGTTTGTTGTATGTTCGTTGTGGTGGAAGATGCAATAAACGAAATTTCATGCCAATATGTTTTTCATTATGTTATGGTTAACATTGAAAGATAATTAGTAATTTTATGAAATTAACAGGTCCTACAACTTACAACTCACTTTTTATCTATACATTCACCAACAACTTAAAATATAAGCACTTAAAAAATATTTTCAGCACTACCAAACATACGCTAAATAAATTGTTAGTCCATTTAAATAGTATTTTATTACATGGGTGAATCTATAATTGTTATTGTGATTGTAATAAACTTCTATTCTTCAAAAACACCAAGAAAAATGTGGCCAGAAAAGTGGAATTCTATTGAGCTGTCAAATTAAGGTGAAAGTGGAATTGCAAAGTTTTGTTTTAGAAGGAGATATTTGTTGGAAGTTAGATATACATAATGGTGGACCCAGTATATGAATATTATAATGTAAATTTGAAAATTATAAAAAAAAATCTTCAAAATAGCAGATTTTAATCAAATGACACTAAATTTCACTATTGCCATTGGTGGGTCGATAGACGGGAGTAATGGTGGAAGTGGGTAGAATTAGTTGGAGGGCTAATGATGGCGGTGGGTGGTGGCGTCATGGGCTGGGGAACTGACCTTGTGGCAGACTGGTGGGTTGCTCATGAGGGACTGCTTCGGGTACAAAAATGAAAGATTGAGATTTTAAATGCCAAGAGGTAATAGGTTCGAGATTTGTTTGTACAAATATGATAACATAGGGACTTCCTCTGCAAATTTTCCATTTCCTACTCTGGCAAATTTCTTGGATGTTTGACTCGTTAGCATACATATATCATGTATGCTCAAAAGTCTCTTTTATTCAACTTGATTTCCATCATATTCTAAATATGAATATGTTATTGATATTAAAATATATCCAATATTAGTTTAATTAATCTCATTGTATTTCAATTTTGGATAAGTTATTTGTTGGTCCCAGATTGACCCAACCAGCACCAAAGAAGCGTAAAATCAAAGATTAAAGAACACATAGATTTTTTTTACCCTAAGGTCCAAATGTTCAACCGCGGATGGTCTATATCACCCATTGAGCATTTACTAAAGAATAACGCTCAAAGATATACTAGCACCAAGAATAAAGGTTCGAAATACTTAAAGACCGAAAAACACACTATTAGAACTCTTCTTTAGAACACAAAGCCCTAACTTCAAACTTTCTCTTCTAAATAGTTACCGTTCATGGAAGAAAACATTCCCTACCCCTTTTACAAAACACTAAGTTTTGAGTAAGAAGAAAGCGGAAAAGAGAAGAGGAAGAGGGTTCAAACTCTTTTGAACTAGAGAGAAAACAAGAACATAATCTGTATTTTTTCATTCTAACCAGACGAAGAGGCATCCAGATATTGTATCAAATGAATGAGGCACCATTAGGTAAGTAAAAAGCTAGAGTCATCCAAGGGTCTATTTGATACCAAGTGTCAACATCTCTGAGAAGGCTTCCACTAACTTAAAAGCTCATGTATGCAAAAACTTCAGATGCTAAAACACGACTTCAAAAAATTCTTGGTCAGCAAAATTTGTTAATCATAATTCTTGATTAACAATCTCCACCTTCGATTCAATTTTGATACCAAAGTGCATTTTAAGGCTACCAAACTTCAGTTTCATTTGGCTCATTTTTTCATAATAGATCACCCAATATCAACTTTCAGAAATTGTAAACAATTTCTAAACTTATTTAAAGGTAGAACTTTTGTACCCATATCTAGATTTATCTTTGTTGAAATCTTACCAATTTTAATTGTTCTCTTTTCAACAATATCTCTAATAAAATAAAATTTAACATCAACATGTTTGGTTCTATCATGAAAGACAAGATTTCTTGTTAAATGTATGGCACTTCAACTATCAGGGTACAAGAAAACATCATCATTTATAAAACCGATTTCATTTAGCAGACATTTTAGACACACACCTTCTTTTACATAATCCGTAGCTGTAATGTATTCAGCTTCAGTGGAAGAAGAGCTACAAGTTTTTGGAGTTAGGATTTTCAACTTATACAAGTATTACACAGAGTATAAACATAAGAGGTAGTGGATTTTCTACTAGCGAAATTTGAATCTACATAACCTCTTTATAACGAATATTCTTTTAATTTTCTAAAGGTTAATCCCAAGTCTGAAGTTCCTTTCAAATATTTGAAAACCCATTTCATTCCCTCCCAGTGAGTCTCACCAGGATTTTCCATGTATCTACTGAGGATACTAATAGCATGAGCAAGATCAGGTCTAATACTGACCATAAGATACATAATATACACAATAGCATTTGCATATGGAACCATTTCTATCCTTTTGAAATCATCTTCAGAACTTGGGGATTGATCTTTAGAAAATTTAAAATGATTTTCCAAAGGCAAGGAAACAAGTTTCGATTCAGCTAAAGAAAAAATTTCAAGTATTTTCAAAACACAAGGTTGCTGATTTAAAACTAAACTACCATTTAATATGTCTTTTCTTATATACATTCCCAAAATTTTCATTGTTTTCCCTAAATCTTTCATTTCAAAATCAATTTTTAACTTTCCTTTAATTTCAAAATTTCTTTCCTTTTCTGATCCAGCAATGAGCATGTCATCAACATATAATAGGAGATAGATGGATATTGGACCTCCATTTCCTTTAAAAAAATAATAGGGATCTTTTTAAAATCAAGACTTTGGATATAAGAGTCAAATATCTTATACTATTGTATGGGGGCTTGTTTTAAGCCATGCATTGATTTTTGAAGAAGACATACTAAATCCTTTTTATCAGATTTTTCAAAACCTTGAGGCAATCTAAATTTCCATAGAGAAAAGTAGTTTTAACATCAAATTGGTCTAACTCTCAATTAAATTGAGTAACTAAAGCAAGGAAAATTCTGATAGAGGTGTATTTCACAACAGGAGAGAATATTTCATTATAATATATGCCATGTCCTTGGTTAAATCCTTTTGCAACAAGTCTGGCTTTAAACTTTACATCATCTTCCTATTTCTCTCCCACTTTTATTTTGTACACCCATTTAGACCTTATTATCTTCTGATTTTTAGGTATTTCTACCAAAATCCAAGTCTTGTTCTTAAGAAGAGACTGGATTTCATTCTTTATAGTCATATTCCAATTCTTTGACTCTCTAGTATTAATAGCATGTTCATAAGACTTTGGTTCAAGGTCAAGTAAACTTTGAATGGTCAAGGCAGGCACAAAATTAGGATTATCATACCTTATAGGATGCCTAATTTGCCTCATTTCTCTATCTCTTGCTAATTGGTAATCATTTAAGGGATTAGGGTTTTCTTCTAAAGTTTCTCCACCTTCTTCCTGGTGGTCTGGGTCAGTTTCTTCTTAAGGAATGTCTTGATTATTATCTAGATGAGGTTGCTCCACCTAAATTTGGATAGTGATAGAGGATTTTGTAACTAAAGACTCATCAGACCCCAAATTATTGACATTTTGGTTTACTCTAGTATCTAAACAAGGCATACGATCCTCCTTATAGATGACATTTATGCTAATGATGACTTTGAAACCATTTTGCTCTCTTACCCAAAGTATGTATCCCTTCATAAACTCCAGATACCCAACAAAAACACATTTTACTGATATGAGCTCAAGTTTACATTCACTTGGGTTAGCAAAAGCTGCACACCCAAAGATTTTTTAGATGAGAATAACTAATAAGGTGTTTAGACCAGACTTCTTCAAGAACTTTAAAATCAATTGAATTGGAAGGACATCTATTAATTAAAGAAGTATCAATTTTAACAGCCCCACTCCAAAATATTTTTGGAAGACCTGAACTAACAAGCATGCATCTTACCTATGAATAATAGTTCTATTCATTCTTTCAGCAACACCATTTTGTTGAGCTGTATAGGTGACAGTTTTATGTCCAAGTATCCCACATTCTTTAGAAAAGGAATCAAACTATATTACAAAATTCAAGGCCATTATCTGTTCTCAGAGTTTTTATTCTTTTTCCAGTTTGATTTTCAATGAGCAATTTCCATCGTTTAAAAGCCACAAAAGTATCATATTTAAGTTTCAACAAATGAGTTCAACTTTTTCTTGAAAAATATCAATTATTAGTAAGAAAACCTTAAAACAAGTGAAAGTATTCACATAAGCAGGACCCCATAAAGCATGCAAATAATTCAAAATTGTAGAGGATTTATGAAGTCCAGTGGAAAAAATGAGTTATCTTTGTTTTCCCAAAACACATGGTTCACAAAAAAGCAAATTTTCAATTTTATCATCATCTAAGACACAGTCTTTTTAATTGTTGTAAACCACTGTCATTTATATGACCCAACCTCTTATGCCATAAATGAGACTAATCAAATTGAGAAACATAAGAAGTAGTGCCTTTATGAAATATGGGTTATGCAATTATATAGTAAATTCAATTTCTCTTGGGGACAACAATAATTTCAACAGCATGATTATCAAAAAAATTGGTAAAACCATTTTTAATTCTTACATCATTGTTTGAATCATCAAGAATACTTAAAGAAATTAAATTTCTTTTCAAATCAGGAACATATCTTAGTTTATTCAAAATCAAGAGTTTTCCAGTTTCAAGTTTTAAAATGATTTTACCAATACCTTTTAATTGACCACAAAAATTGTTTCCTATAACAACATGGCCACTATTTATTTCAAAAAGGTCAGTAAACCATTCTTTTATGGGACACATGTGAAAAGTACAGCCAGAGTCAAGAATCCATTCTTGATTGTTGTACTTAGATGAAACCACATAAACTTCACCATTTTGAGCAGCTTCTTTATAAGTAACAACAACTCTTCCATCTTCATATTGTTTTTATTTTTGATCAGCAATTCTTTTAAAACAATCTTTTATGAAATGTTCAGTTTTGTGGAGTTTTACCACAGTAATGACATTTCTTACCTTTAGCACTTGTTTTAGATTTTGATTTTCCTTTCCATTTACATTTTTCATCAGAATTCGTTTTCTTGTTGTTATTATTCCATTCCTTTGGTTACTACTAGTCTTATGAAAAGAGTTGTTCTTAGCCATTAGACTTTCACCATGATTATTATCTTTCCCTTGAGTCTTGAGCTCTAGCTCTTTATTTCTTATGGAACTTGTGATTATAGCGAAGGTCAAGTCTTCTCTACCATACTCAAGGGCATTTTTCAGGTCTTTATATCTTTCTTCTAAGGAATTTAACAAGGCCACATTTAACAGTTCTGGAGAAACCTTTTCCCCTGACCCTTCAAGATCCTTAGTTATTTTTTTAAATGTGTCCAGATTTAATTCTAAATCTTAAGATTGATCAAACTTGAAGGCAGCTGCTTATAAAGATAGCACTTATTTTGCAAATTTTTTATTTTATACAATTCAGAAAGTCTATTCCATAAAAAAACTGCTATATTTAGAGATGGCAAACTAATTTGTCCCCGACCTGCCCCGATTACTAACGGGGCGGAGATGAGAATCATGGTCTCTACCCCGAATTCTTCGAATCGGCCCCAAATGCTTTTATTTTATTTTATTTTTATTTTTTAAAATTTTAAATTGTATGTAAAAAATAAAAATTAATTAATTAATTAATTAAACAGGACTGTAAATGGAAAATTTTCTATACCCGTCCGTCCTTATCCCAACCCTACTTTCCAAAAATCCCTGACGGGGCAGAGATGGTAATGGCCACCCCAACCCCACCCCACCCCACCCCACCCCACCCCGTCGTGTTGCCATCCCTAGTTGTATTTGTTTTCTCAACTTCTCTCATCACATTGTCAGAAAGATGAAGAAAAATAAAACTCTAAGCAAGTTCATCTTGTTCCTTTATTTTACTTTCATCTAGATTATCAGGCCATGTCTCATCTATGGCTTTAGCACATTTTTATTATAAAAGAATAGCCTTCATTTTTAGGCTCTAGATATTAACGTCTCTTTTGCCATCCCAATAGTTAACTTCGACTTTAGTTGTTGTAGCCATTTTCTTGTTAAAAAGAAAAGGACAAAAAAAATACAAACCAAAGAAAAGGAAAAAATTTGAACTTAAACGACAAAAAAAATTTTGGCTTTTAATTTCAAGTAAATAATTTTTTTACTTTCGGCATCGTTACGAACCTCCTAGTACATTTTTTCATATTTTTGTCACGTTAAATTTTGCGTACGTTTGCTTTGAATTTTAAGTTTTACGAATGTGCAATATTAATTTGAAAACGAACATTATTCTATTTGAGTTTTGATAAGTTTTTTAAATTTCAAGTTGTATGAAAAATAAATTTTGGTTAGCATGAATTATTATTTTGGCTCGCCTTGTTTAGTTCATTCTCTCACCCTGGTGTTAACTCTAAAGTTGCCCTCAAAACACTTATTCTTTTACTGTTCAAAATTTGGTTAGTTCTAGCCAATACAGTACTATTTAGATCTGTGATGATTCTCACTTTATTGAGTGCTTCGACCATCAAGTTTCCACTAAGTAAGTCAAACTCACTAGTCATCTACCTCTCCAAGTTATGCACACAAATGTTCAATCTTATATATATATATATATATATATATATATATATATATATATATATATATATACACATATAAATTATGTGTCCTCACTCCCTTAAGCTTTCTAGATGACCCTTGTAGCGAACTTTAGGTAGATGGCTCCCAGGTCTAATAGACTAGCACCGAGTTTTGAGAACCCCAACGGATTTTATCACTCGAGTCAACTAGGCTACGAAGAGAGGTATAAGATAATGCAATTGCAATGCCTTTCACATTTTTTTTGTGCAAGATAAATAAGGGGGTGATTAGATTTATAGCATCCGGTCAATACCTAGATTCCATATAGTAGCCAAATATATTCCACACAACTATTAATCATGCATGGAATCAACACCTATCTAGACAGTTTCTGCATTGGTTTAACCAACCCCAAACTATCCTTTCAACTGGTTAGATAATTGAGTTGTCAATTGATAGTTTTGGTTTTCACAACTTAGGTTCACTATTCTTTCATTGTATTCTATTCAATATACCAACCAAACGTAATGATATTAATGACTACTGTGCTTATACTTAATCATATCTGAATCGATAACAGTTTCAAATATATATCATCATTAACCGGTAAGGCTATCCAACATACAAGCACACAAATAAAATAATAAATTTTTTTTACAGCATATAAAAAAATAACGAAAATAATAAAGTCACCACAAGCTTAAAATTCACATTGTCCCCAATGTGATAAAATAAAGCAAAATAAATGAAAAAGGAAAGAGTTAACCTGAATCAAAAGGCGTGGAGACAATGTCGAACTTTTAGCTGATCAGTGTGCATTGGGATTGGAATGACGATGTGTAGTCTGAAATAAAAAAAAAAATTAAAGGTACTCATTTACTAAAAATGGGGAAACGTGCTCTACTTCCTAATGCAGTCCTAAAATTCTACATACAATACAATAAAACATATAAGAGATAGAAAAATGTGTTGCCTCCCATTAAGCGCTCGATTTATAATCTAGAGCTCGACTTATTTGCAAGTATCATTTGTGGAGGCTTGAATTGGACTTTGGAAGTCTTGCATTGTTCGCAATTACCAATTTTGCACGATTTATCATTTGCTCTCCATATTTTAAATCAGTATTTTTCATCTTTAATTGTTGCAACTAGTCCACATGTCTCTGGTTTGTAGTTTTCTTTGCCAATTTTCACCACTTCATCAACTCTAAAACATTCTTTGAGGTCGACTGGTTGCTCGGGTATGGTGTACATACTGAATACTATTCGTTCATTATGTACCCTCAAGATTAGCTCACCTTTTTCAACATCAATAAGGGCTTGACTCTTCGCTAAGAATGGTGATCCCAATATGACTGGCATATTCCGGTCCTCTTCGATATCAAGGACAATGAAGTCAACCGGAAAGAAAAACTTATCCACATTGATTAGCACGTCCTCAACCACACTCCATGGGTACTTGATTGACCTATCAGCAAGATGTAGAGACACAGTTGTTGCTTTAACATCTCCCAAACCTAATCTCCTGTAGACAGAAAGGGGCATCAAATTTACACTTGCACTTAAATCACATAAATCATTAAAATTATAAAAAATTTCAATTGTGCAAGGTAATTTAAAATCTCCTGGATCTTTTAACTCAGGGGCAACTTATTTAGCAGAATAGAGCTACACTCCTCAGTTAAAGTTATTGTCTCGTATTCGTCTAGTTTTCTCTTCTTGGACAACATTTCCTTCATAAATTTTAAATATAGTGGTATCTGGGCTAACGCTTCAGCGAAAGGAATGTTGATGTGCAGTTTCTTAAAAACTTCAAGAAATTTTTCAAACTGCTTGTTGAGCTTGTGCTTTTGTAACCTCTGAAGAAATAGAATTGGTAGCACATAAGCTTTGATAGGAATTGGTGCCCTCACTTTTGACGATTCAGCAGATTCTTTCGAAACTTCTTCTTTTGATTTCACATGTTGTTGTTCAATTTCATCTTCTTCAATTATCAACTGTTCATTATTTTTCTCTGGTCTTTTCACGTGAATTTCTGGCAGTTGTACTCCGCTCTTAGTAGTGATTGCATTTACCTGATTTTTTGGATTTGTTACTATATTGCTAGGCAAAGTGCCTAGTTTCGTATCTGACAATTGCAGGGCTAACTGGCCAATATGAGTCTCTAATTTTCTGATAGACGCTTGTCGATTTTGATTGTTTGTATCCAGCTACTCCAATACTTTATCAGTTTTCTACATATACTGTTGGAACATCTCTCCCAAAATTGGTTCTCTTTCTTGCGGAGCATTATAGGCATGGCCACTTTGTTGATTCTAAGACTACTTAAAAGTTGGGTGTTGTTTCCAACCCAGATTGTATTTTTGTGAATATGGATTATACTGTTGATGTGTATTATTCTGCACAAAATTGACCTGTTCTAGAGAGGACAATAACATACAATCTGACGTCGAGTGGTTAGCCCTATAGTTTTCTCACATGATGGTTGCTTGGAGTACATTCACTCTTTGCGTTTGTGTCTGACCAAGAGTTCCACTTGTTTTGTCAATGCAACAAGTTGTGCATTCGTAGCTGATAGACAGTTAATCTCATGTACAACTGCTACTCTTCTTGGAGTGGTACGATCAGATGAAAACATGGTATGTGTGTTTGTAATCAGCTCATATAGATCCATTGCGTTGTTGACATTTTTATTCACAATGGACCCGCTTGCAGGTGAGTCTACTGTTGATTTGGACTGAGGAGATAGCCCAAAGTAAAAATATTGAGCTTGTTGGCCCTTTTTAATGCCATGGTTTGGACATTTTCTAAGCATCTCCTTGAATCTGTCCCAAGCTTCAAGATACATTTCTCCATCCAGTTATTGAAAAGTAGAAATTTCTAGCTTCATCTTGGCTACTTTAGCTGGTGAAAAGTACTTGTTGCAGAACTTTCTGGCTAAGTCATCCTAGATGGTGATACTAGCATGTGGTTCTGAGTCTAACCATTCTAGGGCCCCATCCCTCAATGTATAAGGAAATAACCGAAGTCTGATCGCACCTTCATTCACTCCTTGAAACTGAAAGTTACTGTACATCCGTAGGAATCTGGAGAGATGAGTATTCGGGTTTTCAATCGCCTTTCTATAGAACTTAAGGTTATCGCTGAAGAGATTAATCAGATCGGCCCTTAATTGAAAGTTGTTCTGACCAAAAGTTGGATAGACTATGCTTGAACGATCAGGAGCTGCTGCCGTAGTTAAGAACTGAGCTATTGGCATGTTCTCATCTTCATCATCTCTTCTTCTTCATGCTGCTGAATTTGCTGAGCTGCCAATCGGGATGCTTCTAAGAGCAGCCTCTTGTTCAGCTTCTCTTCTAAATTGTGCATATGTCATTTGAATTTGTTGATGATCTTTCTGTTTTTGGTTGTGTTCTTTGCGTCTTCGTATGAAAGTACGTTCAATCCCAGGATCGAAAGTCTTAAAATTACCCCCTTGTGTACGGAGCATGCAACTAACACATTTTCTGTAGTAAGAAAACTAAGAGTAAAAATAAAAAGTATAATAATAAAAAATAAAAATTAAATAATAAAATAAAACAAAATAAAAATTAAACGAACACTAACAATTAATCTAAAATAATATCAAATAAGAATAGTTCCCGGCAACGGCGCCAAAAAATTGTTGTGAAAATAATGTAATAGCAAGTGTACAATATTGCACACAAAAATAAAGTAGACCTATTGAGTCCGGATTATCGTTCCCACGAAGACTATTTTATTTATAAACTAGTTAAATTAATCTTAATCATAATGTATTTAAAACAATTTGAAATAACTTGATTTTAATGATTAAACTATAACTATTAATTCTTAGAAAATAAGTGTGAAAGCAGATATCAAGAATTTAGAAAACAATGATTATTAAATCGTTTGGATTCACGAGTTTACAATAGCTGTCATCTCTAATCTCCCCTCTCGAGATTTTTTCCTACTATTGTATTCGGTCGAATTCACGAATTTAACCTAATTTACCTCTCTCGAATTCAAATTAGTCTTATCTAATCAAGTCAACTTATGAAGTCAGAATGGTCCTTAATTAGATGCATTAAATCTCCTAAGAATTCAATTTAAGACCGCGACAATAATAAAAGCGTATCTCTACCTTTTATCCAATTGCCAGATTTTACTTAGTAGTCTAAATTAATAATTTACTTCTCAGTTTATTACAATCTACAAATCAATGACAAATAATGGCCAATTATTTCAAGCATTAAGAGATGAAGTAAAATAAAAATAAAAATTAATTGATAAGCAAAACTTGAGAGTCGAAAATAAAGAATTAAACTAGGCTACATCGCTCATCCAAACATTAAATTTAGCTATTCTTGATTCGGGAGAACGAAAGCATTAAAATATTTGAATACATAACCGGATTTTGAATAAAAGAGAAAAAGATGTTGAATATCTTGCATCATTAATTCTTTATCTTCATGTTCTAATCTTCTTGATCTTGGTTGTTCTTCGTGTTATCCGTCGTTCTTCGTGTTATTCATCGTTCTATTGTGTTCTCCAAAATTCAACAACCCTATTTTGACCTAGATTAAGTCTTTATATAGTTCTAATTATTTTTTACTTGTTTTTAATTCAAAAAGGACCAAAATGCCCCTAGTTCATAATTAGGACAAACCAGAAAATTAACTACGTGGGCTGCAGTCGGGTTACAGTTTGCAAAACGCGGTTCACTACAACCTTTATTTGCATTTTGAGGTCCTAGTACTTTTGAATGTTCTACACTTTAGTCTTTTGATTTCTTCTTCCATTTCAGTTTAGTCATCTTTTATTTGCAGCCCAAGTCCTTCAACTATAGAATATTTGAAAGTTGGTCCTCATTTTCAAGTCTTCGTGCATTTTCAGTCCTTCTTTGCCTATTTCACTTTATTTTTCTCTAATTTTGTTTGAACTCAGGTTTCAACCTAAAATAATCAAATCAATACATAATTAAATAAATATTTATTTAAGATTACATACAATTGTCCACTTTTGATAGTTCCAATAAGTGTAAATCGACACTAATAAGTGCTCATCAAAGATCGTGCTTCTTTGAGTTTCCATTATGTAATGAATCTCCAAATGCATAATTTAATAACACTTTGTACACCATTTGTTTTTCACAAAGAAGAGGAGATCATATGAAGATGTCCGAATCTTTGGATAATCAAATGCATATTTTCGGAATCATGGATTTTTTTTGCAACTATAACCATTTTCCGGGGATAAGTACAATTTTGTACTTATCTGAGCTCACAAAAAGGGACGATTATGAGTACTCTTATTTGTTTTCAGTATAATGGCATACTATTTTTTAGCATTATAGGATAATAACCAAAATCAAGTGTCGATCTAAACATAAGAGAGCAAACAGAAGAAAATAGGACTTATTTGCAAAGATAAATAGACTTGAGGAACTTGGCATGCAAATACCAAAGAGAAAACACAGGAAATCACAAAAATTAACCATGTGATGATTAATAAACACTGCGATCGCAAGCCACCAATTTCTGCTGCAGAACGTAATCAATTAAAACCATGTGATCACATAGGTAAGTTGGGCAGTAGTTTGGCAGTTCCCTGTTAGAAATACAATTCTACCAAGTCCAGGATAAGTAACAACTTTTACACACGTCCTGGAGAGCTGGAAGAGGACTATAAAAGACAGACGAGGGAAAAATCGCGAAAAGACAAATTTTGGGAAGAAAATAAAGAGAAGAATCAAAGAAAAAAAAGATTGAAGATTCTTGAGCCGAAATCACGAGTTGTATCTCTAATTTCTTCTTTTTCATCATGAACATGATTAATACAATTCTTGTATTATTTTACAAAATCATGACCGGCTAATTTACTTATTGCTATGATGAACGATGAAACCTTGTGTTTTTAATTAATTAGAAGTTTTTATGTTTTAGTAATTAATTGCTTGTTGATTAATTATTCTTTATTCATTATTTCTAATGTTTTAATGCTTGATCACCATTACAATGTTTTGTGATCTTTATTTAAGTCGAGAGATTCAATATAGATAAGCACGTGGTTTTGAATAACATAGGATCCAATAATAAATATAAATTACTATTATGCCTTATAAAATCTGATTAGGTGTTCTTATGATTTGAATGCATATTTTTATGTTCAAAACTTAATTAGAGATAATTAAGTTTGCATATCGATATAGAATTGATTGACCATCGAAAGAGACTTTTGATTATTACAGAATCACCGATTTTCAATCTATAGTAATTATAAGATAAAGCGATTAAACGAATAATCGATTAAGGAACGTATAGGTGGGTTCGTAAATCCTACTATTAGTAAAACTTGAATTCATTCTTACAAATTTACTTTGATTGCTTAATAATTTAGATTTAATTAAACATAATTAGAATAGTTTTAGAATTAAAATCAAAACGAATATGTGTTGTTTACATTATTAAAACATGAACTACAAATCAATAGATTAATTGATAATTAGCCATTATGGGTTTGACACCTTTCATATCACTTTATTACTTGTTAACGATCCGTCCACTTGCGGGATTAAAATCTACAACAAGTTTTTGGCACCGCTGCCGGAGACTAGTTTTATTAATTACTATATTAATTGATAATTTAGTTTTAACAATTTTTATTTTTTATTTTTATTTTTATTTTTAGTTTTATTTTTATTCTTAGTTCTTAGTGTTACTGCTGAATTCCAAATATTTTCTGAAAGTTTCAGGTGTCAAATGTTTATGCTCTGTACAAAAGATATTGATCAATTTGATTTAGACTTAGAAATCAAATGGAGCTTTTGCCAACAACAACATGAACGAAGAGAAAAAAAAACAACAGTAAAAAGACACAATGGAAGACAACCGAATCCATGATCTATTACCTGCAGATGAGAGAACTAATCTTTCACCAATGGCTCGACCAGTTAAAGTTAATAAACGAGATATTCTTATGGATGAGTATATGATTCCACCGATTGTTGAGAATCGGTCCAGCATAATTCATCTGCCTTATGGACACGACAACTTCCAGTTGAGGCCAAATGTGATTAATTTGTTCTCGAACAATCTACCGTTCTATGGGAGAATAGATGAAAATCTTCATTATCATATTTCTCGTTTCGATGAATACTGTAAAAATTTCAAATACCATAGTGTTAATAAAGAGGTACTTAAGATAAGGATAAGGCTCTTCCCATACATACTGAAGGATAAAGCAAGAGAATGGTTAGATTATCTACCGTCTGAGAGCATCGTTACTTGGACAGATTTGATTAAGAAATTCACACTGAAATACTTCCATCCAGCCATGAACAGACTAAAGTATGAAATATCCAATTTTCAACAATCTGAGTTAGAAAATTTTCATGAGGCATGGGAAAGATTCAAGGAACTGCTCCAAAAGTGTCCAAGTCATGGTATTCTTTTAGCAGCTCAGAATCATTATTTCTACTCTAGATTAGCTCCAACCAGTCGTTATTTAGTAGATTCTACAGCAGGTGGCTCTATTTAAAATAAATCTGCCAGTGACCTTAACGATATGTATGAAACCATGAGTGAACAGTTCGTGATGTGGCCAGACAGATGATTGGAGAAGAAAACAATAGGAAAGCACGAAGTGGAATTCAATTCACTTGTACTGACAAAAATTGATGCATTGGCAAAGCAGATGGAAGCAATAAAATATTCTCACTCAGCTAATATGGTTTAGATGTCCATACCAATAAGTGCAACATACGAGGCAAACCATCAATCATTAGAATGACTTTAACCACCATTGACATGTCATCACCTGAACAAGCTGCATATGCTCAGAACTTTCAGTGACAGCAGAATAATCCATACTCATAGACCTAAAATCCTGGATGAGATGGAGAAATCATCCAAATTTCTCATATGGAAATACCCAAAACATTCAAAATCTGCCAAATTAGGGAAAACCCCAAGAAAGAGAAGGAAGATTAGAAGAAACAGTCGCTAAATTGTCAGAACGGATGGAGATGGGATTCAAGGAAGTGCAGAAAAGACAAGATGTTGCGATAAAAAATATAGAAAATCAAATAGGACAGTTAGCTAAAATATTGACCGAGCGACAACTAGGCACATAGCCAAGCAATATCGAGATCAATCCAAAAGAGCAAGTAAATGCAATTACCACGAAAAGCAGAGTTGAATTGCCATAAATTCATATAAAGAGACTAGGTATAGAAAATGAAACTATGTCCAGTAAAGAGAGAAAACAAATCCGATAAATTCATAGAAGCAGTTGAACAAGAAAAAGAAAACTCTCCACCAGATTATATTCCACCACTGGCTTACGTCCCTCCAATTCCATTCTCTGAAAGGCTGCGAAAACATAAACTAGACCAGTAATTCAAGAAATTCCTCGATGTATTCAAGAAACTCCAAATCAACATACCTTTTGCCGACGCTTTAGCTCAAATGCCAAGCTATGCAAAATTCATGAAGGAAATTCTTTCAAACAAAATAAAGTTGGAAGAGCACGAAACAGTCATGCTTAGTGAAGAATGCAGTTCTATGTTTCAAAACAAGCTACCTCTGAAATTCAAATATCCAAGGAGTTTTACTATTCCTTGCACTATTGGTAGTTTACTTTTTGGCATAGCTCTATATGATTTTAGTGCTAGTGTGAATTTAATGCCTTATTCTATTTTAAGCAGCTCAGTTTAGGAGAAGCAAAGACAACAATAGTATCATTGCAGCTTACAAATAGGTCCATCAAACATCCAAGAGGGATCTTTAAAAAGTGGACAAGTTCAAATTCCATGTTGATTTTAATATTTTGGATATGTGCAAAGATAGGGATGTACCACTTATTTTGGGTCGACTTTTCTTTGCTACTGGTCGGGCATTGATTTGATATGTAAAAAGTGCAACTAAAGCTGAGGTTGAATATTGAACATATCACATTCAATGTGTTTAAAGCAACTAAATTTTCGAGCTCTTCAGATTCCTGTTTCCAGATTGATGCCATTGACCAAAAGAGAACCAACACTTTCACATTGAAAAACCAGTCATACCCAAAGGAACACATGACAATCATAAAAACAAGGAGTCACAAACACCTTTCTGATGAGAAAGTTGAAGTTTTCATAGTTGAGTTCGAGCAGGGTGAAAAAATAGAGTCATATCAATATGATATGAGAAAAATCAAGCTCTAGAAGGTAAACAAACAATGGTGCAAAGACAATCGATGTAATCAAATCAAATCCTCCAAAGACCTATTCAAAGTATCATGATCACGCGACAAAGTTGAGCTAATGACTTTAAAGAAGCACTTAATGGAAGGCAACCCATTTTTCTACCATTTTATTTCAATTTCCGTATATTTTAGTTTTAGCATTTCAATTAACGTTTTGCACATTGTATGCCTTTAAAACTTAAAGTAGACACATTCAATTTTTAGGTAACGTTATGTCCTTGCGATCGCAAGGACAACCAAAAATAAATTTTGTTTTAAAAAATAAAAATTTATTAATAGTTTTTTTTAGAGTTACAATTTGTAGGCTAGGTGGATGACATTCAAGCGAAGATTTGCCGACCTTCACCTCTACAAGATCCTCCACCAATAGATCTTACCACACTTCTTCTTTCTGCACCATCTAATCCAACTCTGGGAAGTTTATGATCTTTTTATATATTCTTTTGTAGACAATGTATCTTTCAAGTTTGGAGATAGTGGAAAAATGTTTGATCTGATGATGATACTTGATATTGATTGTTTATTTGTTTTTGCTTTTTTTAAAAAAATATTATTATTAATTGTTTCATGTTTATGTGATATGATTAGTCTTGCCAGCTAATGATGAAGATTTTTCTTTAAGTTTAGCCTTAATCATGACTTGTGGACATATTATTACTTTGTTTAAATGTGAAGCTACTTAACCATGTCTGATATAGTGTTGTACCAGTCAGCTATGATGATTTTTAGCTATGTTGATGCACTTGGGTTGAAAAAATAGGATACCTTTTTGAAACTAAAAATTATTTGTATATCGACAAGTAACTAATAGAGTGAGTAAGTGTGGTAGTTAAGTTGTGATGGTGGCTATCTATGTTGTGATTGATTCCATGTATGTTGAAAAATTATGTAGAATACTTTAGACCAGTTAGAGGAAGCTATGTAATGACCGAATGTTAAGAATCTAATACCCAAGCATGAACCTATTACATGCAAAGAACAAGGCTATTACCATTACATAACTATTTTCGTAGCATTTTTTACCTCAGTGATAAGGCTCATCGGCCTAAAGCTCATTACATGAGTCATCTAGAAAGCTTAATAGACTGAGTTTCGCACACTATTAATATCTTATAACTCTTTTCGTTGCCTTTTTGACTTGAGTGAAAAGGCCCGTAGGAGTTTTTCAAAATTCGGTGCCCTAAGGTTCAAAAGACCTAGGAGTCATCGACCTAAATCTCGTTAAATGAGTCATCTAGAAAGCTTAAATGATTGAGTTTTGCACATAAGATTTATATATTAAAAATAAAATTGCTAAAGCCTGTAAAAAATCATTTACAAAGTAAACATGAGGATTAGATAACTAATGGGTTTGACTTACTAAGTTGAAACTTCCTGGTCGAGAGCACTCAAAAATAAGAGAATTTCATAAACCTAGTTTGTCATGATTATTAGCTTTCTCAACCAGTTTCGAGCAAGAAAATAATGAGTGAACTGTAACCTTTAAGAATTGAAAGAGAAAATCATTTTGGGAGAAAGTGTACCTTACAAGAGAGAAATTAGAAGTTGACCAAATAGTTAGACTATCACCACCATAAAAACTAAGTTGATTGGATTAACTGCTCTCACACATGTATCAAACATGGTTTAAGTAGAATCACATTTGCAATAGTAACACCTGAACACTCGTCATGAATTATAAGTTGTTGCAAAAGTTGAAGCAAGAATGGCAAGATATTTATATTATGACTGTTTTTATTATTTTTGTCATTATGTGCATGATTGTCTTTAGCTATTTTATTCGAGGACGAATAAAAGTTCAAGTTTGGGGGTGTTTGATAAGTACAATTTTGTACTAATCTGAGCTCATAAAAGGAACAATTATGAGTACATTTATTTGTTTCAGTATAATGGCATATTGTTTTTTATCATTATAGGATAATAACCAAAATCAAGTGTCGATCTAACCAAAAGAGAGCAAATAGAAGAAAATGGGACTTAATTGCAAAGATAAAGAGACTTGAGGGACTTGGCATGCAAAATACCAAAGAGAAAACGCACTAAATCACAAGAATTAACCATGTGATCGCATGGTTAATAAACACTGCGATCGCAAGCCACCAATTTTTGCTGCAGAGCATAATAAGTTAAAACCATGCGATCGCAAGGAAGAAAACCATGTGATCGCATAGATAAGTCGAGCAGCAATTTGGCAGTTTCTTGGTAGAAATACAATTCTACCAAGTCCAGGACAAGTAACAACTTAAACACACGTCCTAGAGAGTTGGAGGAGGGCTAGCTATAAAAGACAGACGAGGGAAAAATCGTGAGGAGATGAATTTTGGGAAGAAAATACAAGAGCATAATTGAAGATAAAAAAAATGGACTCAAGATTCTTGGGCCGAAATCATGGTTTGTATCTCTAATTTCTTCTTTTTTATCTGGAACATGATTAATACAATTCTTGTATTATTTTACAAAATCATGTCCAGCTAATTTACTTATTGCTAAGATGAACAATGAAACCTTATATTTTTAATTAATTAGAAGTTTTTCTGTTTTAGTAATTAATTGATTATTGATTTATTATTCTTTATTTATTCTTTCTAATGTTTTAATACTTGATGATCATTAGAATATTTTGTGATCTTTATTGAAGTCGAGAAATTAAATATAGATAAGCATGTGGTTTTGAATAACATATGGTTCAGTAATAGATAGAAATTACTATTATGCCTTATGAAATACAATTAGGTGTTCTTGTGATTTGAATGCATATTTTATGTTCGAAACTTAATTAGAGATAATTAGGTTCACATATTGATATAGAATTAATTGACCATCGAAAGAGCGTTTTGATTATTATAGGATCACCGATTTTCAATCTATAGTAATTATAAACTAAAGCGATTAAACAAGAGAAGAATTTTGAGAAGAAAATACAAGAGAAGAATCGAAGATAAAAAAAAAAAAAAAAGGATTGAAGATTCTTGGGCCGAAATCACGGTTTGTATCTCTAATTTCTTCTTTTTCATTCGGAACATGATTAATACAATTGTTGTATTGTTTTATAACATCATGTCCGGCTAATTTACTTATTGCTAGGATGAACGATGAAACCTTGTGTTTTTTAATTAATTAGAAGTTTTTTCTGTTTTAGTAATTAATTGATTATTGATTGATTATTCTTTATTCATTCTTTCTAATGTTTTAATGCTTGATCACCATTAGAATGTTTTGTGATCTTTCTGGAAGTCGAGAGATTCAATATAGGTAAGCATGTGGTTTTGAATAACATAGGGTCCAATAATAGATAGAAATTACTATTATGCCTTATGAAATCCGATTAGGTATTCTTGTGATTTGAATGCATATTTTTATGTTCAAAACTTAATTAGAGATAATTAGGTTCGCATATCGATATAGAATTGATTGACCATCGAGATAGGTTTTTTATTATTATAGGATCACAAATTTTTAATCTATAGTAATTATAAGCTAAAGCGATTAAACGAATAATTAATTAAGGAACGTGTAGGTAGATTCGTGAATCTTAGTGTTAGTAAAACTTGAATTCGTTCTTACAAATTTACTTTGTTTGCTTGATAATTTAGATTTAATTAAACATAATTAGAATAGTTTTAGAATTAAAATCAAAATGAATCTGTATTCTTTACATTGTTAAAACTTGAACTATAAATTAATAGGTTGATTGATAATTAGTCATTGTGGGTTCGACATCTTTCACATCACTTTATTACTTGTTAACGATCCGTCCACTAGCGGGATTAAAAATCTACAACATCAAGCATTAGACTTTGTGAATCAACTTGAATCTGACTTGTTATTCAGTTACTACACCAAAACAGTTTATGCCATGAAAGTTCCCATCTTTGGATCACTGTTCAAGCACCCTGCAAATATTTTCCGCTGCTACGTTTTACATCTAACTAATCTTGAGCTGGGACTAGTTAATAGCCACGTTTGATCATTTCTGCACTTATTGCTGTTAGCCATCCTATATCCTGGCCTTTTTTGTTACCTTCTCTAATGACCACCTGTCCTTGAAAATGCAAGATTGCTTCATAACATTCCTAGAATATGAAAGAGATTGGGATCCGAAGATTTTCAACCACCTCATCTAACAGCTTCGACAAAACGCAATTACTTATTTAAATTTAGTCTACTAAAATGCCTCCTCACTTGCCTAGAGGATTCATAATTTCATTTTTCAATCAAAGATCTGACACATGCATAACTTTAATAAGTGGGTGGTTGCGAGACTTGAACCCAGTACTTTTACCTACTTTGAAACCATGTTGAACCACCACTTTGACTTATTTTAACTTGATGTCCGTTTCTTTTTACTTAAAAAGTTGCTAAAAAGTTGAGGTCAAAGTCAAAAATTAATTTTAACTACACAACACACGGGACCCATAATTTTTATTAACTTTAATCAAACAGGCACTTAATCTTCAACGAAGGGAAGAACGCATTATTGAGGCCAGAAAAATACTTGCACCATTTCCCACATTTCTCTCTAAATATTTATCCTCAGGTCTTATTATATTTTTTATGCTTCCTTTACAAAATTGATTATTTTTGTCTCAAAGAACTGAACAAATTAAATTTATCTTCCTATTGTATCACTTAGACCATATGAAAACATTGAGGAAACAAAATTTGATGGAAACTTTATGAATTCATATATCTAATCCTTGTGAAGCATCATGTATGTGTAATCTTTGAGAGACAAAGTGATACCAACTTGAAGTGGTCGAGTGTGGGGTAAAGGGCCTTAAGTTTTGTCTTGAGTTTGATCCAAATGCATTTATTTGTTGGATATTGTAGTATTGTGTCGGGATGTAGGTTTTGGTTCTTGTTATTTTTATTCTTAGATGAGCCAATAGAGTGCCCTATGAACTTGATTTTATGCTACCGTAATTGAGGATTCAGTTGAATTGTTGCCTTGTATTTCTACTTTTATTTGCACCACGGTTGAAGGAGATTTAATTGAATGAATGTTCTGTTTGGTTTTTTTTTTTTGTTTTTGTTTTTTTAAAGTCATAATTCTCTACAACCTCCATCTTTTTTCAATTTCAATTTCTCATTTCGACTGTTTTGCTTAAAATATGAATCATTTAGAATTTGTTTGGTAAAGATTTTTTTAGATTATAAGCAGTTGGTCCTACGAAATGTGTAGATAAAAAGTTGATAAAATTTGTGGGTCCTACGAAATGTGTGAATAAAAATGAAGTTTGACCGACTTATAAGTACTTATAAACACCACCAAACATACTCTTAATCTCCCATCTGAGTTTTTATGAATCAAAGCCAAACCATTGGTTAATACAGTGACTCTTGTACTTCTTTCAACAATTAGTCAATAACTATATTTGAGTGATTGTGGCATCTACACATGATAACAATGCCTCACATTTTTATCAATCTCGAAGAATCCAAATTCTATAAAGCTAGTTTTATGGTTGCATCTGTTGTTTCCATTGATTCTACATATATGTTAGGAACAATTAGGTTAAACCATTTGTAGCTGAAGGCAGACTAAGATAGAGTTTACATGTCAAGTCTATTAGGATTAGAGTAATAAATAAATGGCGAAAAATAAATAACATAATGATTTATACAGGTTCACCTCAATATAAGACTACGCATGTCGTCAGCTGCTGCAGTATTTTCACTACAATGAATGATGATTAATCGTTTACAAGAAATCAGCCATATATATAATAACCCAATGAAGGTTCTTTAGTTATAATAAAATTCTAGGACAACCCAATGAAAGTTCTCTAGTTACAATGAAATACTAGGACAACCTAATTACAAAGGCAAAATTTCGAAATTACTTAAGCAAAAGAAATACCATGGACATATCGGGGACGTTATCCCCCTTCCAACCCCCGGTAAGGTCGATTTGCGCACAGTTATGCGTAGTGCAACCATGGACATATCGGGGACGCTACCCTCCTTTTCAAAGTGAATATAACTTTGTCTGTCATAATGCAACACACTCTTCTTATGCTTATGACCCAATTCTTCCAAGAAAGATTGCAACCATATAATCTATTTGCTAGCTTCTCACAGCAATATGCACTGCCTCAGTAGTGGAAAGAGCAACTATCTTCTACAACTTAGACACCCAACTAAATATTGTACCACCGTATGTGTATACATATCCAGCCATCAATGTCCCCAACCATGTCAGCATCTACAAAGGCCCTGTAATCCTAAGCCCGATTTTTTGAAACACAATACTGAATATATAGTACTTCTCAAGTACCTGAGAATCTACTTTATTGCCTTCCAATGTTGTTTTTCGAGATTACTCATATATCTACTCACAACTCCTACTGTATGCACTATGTCCGGTCTCGTACACACCATAGCATAAATAAGACTTCCAAAGCATAGACATAAGATACCTTGACCATGGAGGCTCGTTCCTGCTCTGTAGAAGGTGACTGTTCATTGGATAGCTTGAAGTTACTAGTCAACTGAGTACTCATTGGTTTAGATTCATCCATCGTGAATCTGCTCAGCACCTTTTTCACAACACTTCATGTGGCAGTTTCAAAACATCAATGTCCTTAGGATTTCTTATCCCAAAGATTTGTTTTGCAGCACCCAAATCCTTCACTGCAAACTCCTTGGACAACTTTTCTTTTAACTTGTCAATTTGTTGTTAGCAATAATGATCTGTCTGGCACCTCATGAAGCTATTACTAACCATAAAACTATCAAAGTTCTTATACCATTGTCTCGAAACTTGTTTAAAGCCATGCAAGCTCTTTTGAAGTCTGTACACCATTTTCTCATTTCTCCGTACTTCGTAACGTTGTGGCTACGTCATGTAAATTATTCATCCAAATCACCACGAAGAAAGGCTATCTTTATATCCAACTGCTCTAGGTGTAAGTCTTCTTCTACTACTAGTCCAAGTACTGTTCTAATTATAGTTAATTTTACTACAGTAGAGAAAATCTCAGTGTAGTCAATGCCTTCTTTATGTGAAATCCCTTTACAACTAGCCTTGCTCTATATCGTTTATTGTCGTCAAGTTCTTCTTTTATCCGGTCAACTTATTTATTTTGCAAAGCTTTCTTTCCTTTTGGTAACTCTATCAGTTGCCATGGCTAATTGGTCAATAATGAGTCAAACTCATCTCTCATGGATGACTCTTACTCGATAGATTCATCAACCTACACAACTTCACTATAGCTTTCTGGATCACCTCTGTCAGTTATTAGAATATAATACAACGCTGAAGAGTATTTTTGTGGGAATCTAATTGTTCTGTTGGATTTCTTGAGCCCAGTCACATGGGCATTCTGATTTTTTTCTGGGGCTAAATTTTTTCGATCTTCGTCATCAATTTTCTCCACCTCAATCACTGGAAGGTCTTGCAATAGAATCACATCACACTTCTTAACTTCAAGATTTGTTGCTGCCAACATGTTCTTGTACAAGACACCTTCATTGAAGATCACGTCATTTCTCCTGATATCCTTTCGAGTTTGGTCATCCCAAAAATGATTACCAAACTCAGTATCAACATAATCAATGTGAATATAAGAAACACAACCAAATACTTTCAAGAAAGAAATATTTACTTCTTTACCACTCCAAACCTCTGTTGGTATTTTACAGTCCAATGGTGTTGAAGGACATATGTTGATCAAATAGGCTCAGTGCTTACAGCCTCAACCCAAAAAGTCTTTGGCAACCCAGCATGTAATCTCGTGCTCCTAGCACGCTTGTTTAAAGTCCTATTCATCCTATCAGCCACACTATTCCGTTGAGGTTTTCCTAGAATGGTCTTCTTCATCTTGATTCCATTATCAGTTCTTGAAGTCATTATCTACGTATTCTATCCCATTATCTGACTACAGGCAATTCACCTTTAATTATGTTTTATTTTTAACAATCTCTCTCCATCTCCTGAAGCTATTAAAGATATCATATTTATTCTTCAAAAAATAAACTCATACCTTCATGCTTGAGTCATCAATAACTGTCACATAATAATTTGAACCTCCAAGAGAAGTAACAGTTGAAGGTCTCCATACATCTGTATAAATCAACTCCAATTTGGCTGCCTTTGGCTCCCTTCTAGATTTTGAAAAACTTACCATTTTTTGCTTTCTATAAATACAGCCTTCACACAGACTATGTTCAATAGATTTAAACCCCAGCAGCTTCTTTTTTAGATTGAAGTACTTTCATTCCCTTCTCGCTCATGTGTTCGAGCCTATAGTGCCACAGATCAAAGTTAGCAATGGATTCAGCAACTACAACTGTATCTTCGGGATTGGTAGTCATGTAACAACCATTGCTCCTTTCGTTACTTTCCAATTGCCACCACCAAAATTCACATCATACCCTTCATCATCAAGCTCTCCAACAGAGATCAAATTTTGTATCAATTTTGGTATATGCCTTACCTTGCTAATTTTCCACAAATACCCATTTGGCATCTTCAATCTGATATCACCATTACCAATGATGTCCACAAGTTTTCCATCAGCGAGATATACATTTCTGTAATTTCCAACAACATAATTCTCCATGTTCTCATTGTATACATTTGTGTGAAAGGAAGCCATAAAATCCGTCATCCAAGAACCAATAGAACTATCAACAAAAAAGAGTAGAGCATATTCTACCTCTTCAGTCGCAGCATTTACAGTATTATTGTTCTTTTTTCGTTCTTCTTAGGTGCTCTGCAATTCCTCTTCATGTGACCAAATTTACCACAATTTCAACATTCAGTACCCTGTTCGTTTCTGGACTTGCTTATGCCATTCTTTGACTTTCCTCAACCTTTACCCTTGTTGGAATTCTTCTCATAACCTATGTCTTTATTTTCAACATTTAGGGAAGAATTGGATGCCGATACTTCTCCAACATCTTTCCTGCAGATTTCTTCAGCAAGAATTGTATCTTGATCATCATTAAGTTTTAATTTTGCATTCTCCATGGAATTCCCAACAGCCACTCTTAGAAACTTCCAACTTCAGTAGTGAGGCCAAGAGTATTAGGGTACGAACCTCATCCTCAAACATAATCTCCACAAAGACCAATTGATTGAAAATTGTGTTGAATTTATTAAGATGCTCTACCACCAAATGAAGGTTTCTAGTTATAACAAAATTCTAGGGCAACCCAATGAAAGTTCCCTAATTATAATGAAATACTAGGACAACTTAATTACAAAGGCAAAATCACGAAAACAACAAAGGTTGATTTGCGTTCAACTCTGCGTAGCGCAACAAATTAGGCTCCACAGCTTAACAAAGTCATGATTTTGTAATGGAGAATAAGGATACGAATTAAAAATATCGAATAAGATGAAAATTGAAGATATAGTTTGATTTAAATAAGATTGAATTAATTTCATTAGATAGGATTTTATCATTTTAATAGTTGTTATTTTCTATAGGACCTAGAATTTCATTTATAGATAGACTATTATTTGATAATTAAAATTTGATAGTTGTTTTTTTTTCTAAATTCTTCTCATAGTTCGCCTATTTCTTCTCTTTCTCTACCATATTTCTGTTTGTGTTGCGTTCTACATCAGTTTGGTATGATGGCATACTCTTTTCTCAGACTGTATTGTTCATCAAGCATAACATTTACAACTTTTTTAAAGGAAAGTTACTTTTGAACCCACAAATCTGAACTTGACCCACACCCCGAACCAATCCTAACCCACTAGCCCAGTTACTTAGTGCCAAAAAAACCCAAAAGATCACAACACCTAGTTTGTGTTTCTCTTACTGCTATGTGCATTTGGTTAGCGATAATTTGCTTTGTCTTGGCATTCTACCATGATTTGTCAGCACCATACTCGATTCATATAGCAACTCTTATAGCTACACCTAAGCGGAGCCAGACATTTTCTATTATGTGGTTAAAAATATAGATGTATATTTTTTAAAAAAATAACATAAAATTAATAAAAATAAGTCAATACATTATTACAATCATAGCCAACGCGTTTTCATAATTTGAAAACATCGTATAATTATATCGTTATCAATATTGTCAAACGACTTAATTGTTTGTCTGTCAATTGAGAAGAAAAAAAAGAGTTCACGAGGTAGATGAGAGCACATTGACACTACAATATAAATATATCAAAATTTCCAATTCTGAAAATGAATAAAGTGGTAAAATAATTGAAGCTAGCTAAACCAATTGACTATATAACCCTTACAAAATCACAAATGAAGTCTAAACAAATACCGAAAATAAATCATCGCCGAACACAGAATTTAAAAAAAATGAATAAAGAGAACTAACCATATTTAGCACATGACAAACATTGAAATCGTTAGTATAGTTAGTAGAAAAAAAAAGACTATCCAATTCTTCTTGCAAATGAAATATAAACGAAGCTACTCTAAATTAATCAATCAAATACAAGTTAAAGATCTTTACGTAATATATGCCTTCGGCCTTTTCACCATGATATAATTTAGATAAAAACTAGATTGATAATTACAAACCAATCAACAAATTTGAAAGAGGAAGAAAGAAATTGGGAAAGATCATAGTGAAAACATGAGATAAGATGAAGAAATTGGTTGGACAAAGAGTGTAGTCTCTGTTTGTATTGACCCATTTTTATTTTTATTGGGCCTAGAATAATATCACATTAGAGAAAATGTTAAAAAGAAATAAAAACAAAAAAATAAAATATATAAATCAGTGAAAAATATGTGGGGGTCAATTGACCCCACGTGACACCATGTGGGTCCACTCCTGCCTATACTGAGCTCCTAGGTCGATACCATGATAGCGAGTATTCATCTTCCGTCATTTGTACAAATACCCCCACTTTGAAGAATATGTTAAGGAAGTCTAGTATACTGCTAGGAGAATCATATTAAAATTGTGGGACTTTGATGGTCGATCTGATCTCGAGATATTTCTTGACTAACGATAAATTTGAAAGAACTTTGAGTTGCACAACATGGGTGACTCAATTTGTGTTTGGCATGCTTGTGTCACTTGTAGGATCTATCAGACATTATTAAGCGTATGTTTGGTAGTGCTGAAATTATTTTTTATGTACTTATATTATAAGTTGTTGGTGAATGTGTGGATAAAAAGTGGGTTATAAGTTGTGGGTCCTATGAAATGTGTGGATAAAAAGTATGTTTGACCAGTTTGACTAGCTGAAATTATAATTTAATCATTTTCAAACGTGTGCTAAGAATGATTCTTCAGTAACATTAATCATCAACGCCCTGTCACTTTGTGAGATAAGATGAAATGAATATTAAGCAGCAAATATGATCCAGCCTATTATCAAACTCAACTATTAGATAAATTCATTTTGATTTTGTGTTGGCGAATATCTAACCCACTTCGAGGAGCTGTTAAATAGTTGTGATATTTATCACTGTTCTAAAAAGCCCACCTAGGCTTGAAGCTTGACCTCCACGCCTAGCCACGCTTCACGCATTGCTCTCGCTTTACCTTTATTTCGCTCTCGCCTAAGCCTCGCTTAGGCCCGAAAAGCTTAAAGCTCGGCCTCGACGCTTAGCCACGCTTTACGCTTTTTAGAACCTTGGTATTTATGAAGGTCCTCATGCCACAACTTCTAGATTTTTCAAAGGTTTTGATCCTGAGATCAAACAACATATGTTTAGAGAACTCAATACTTAGACGAAGCATACCATAAGACATTACAATATGAAACACTTCTCCATTTTTGCCATAGGATACAGGTACCTTCCCTGCCACCTAAGTTTCAAAAATCTCATCCTAACTTATTCAATAAGTCTAGTGGTGAATCTCGATCTAATCTTCCCAACATGCATATTAAGACACTCTTGTAGTAGACCTTATCTTGAATAACAATGATATTTTGCCTCCACCACCTATCTATGTGCTATCCAAAGTTTATCACATCCTTGTCATTCGAACAATTCTTTAGATTGCAAGGGTTCACAATGTATGCCTATTCGGCAACTTAATTTTGATACCCCATTCCAAAAGGAAAAAAAAGACGAGATTATTGTTGTTGAGCCTATAAAATATTCTAATTGTAATTACAAGAATTTTGAGTTTAGCATTGAGCCCCTTTTTTATATGACATTTTCTCTAGACATTACATCCGAGAAAGTACCTACTTAGTTTTCCCCTTTACTAGACATTTCACATGCTATAGACTCCATACAAAGATCTCTTGTATCTAATTATTTCAATTTCAGGTTGACTCTTAGCCTTAGCATGACCTTATCATGAACTTTACCTTACCATTACCTCAAATGGATAAAATCATCGTCCATTGTTAGTAGTTTTTTATACACTTCCTAATTTTCCACATCTTACTCATCGTTCCAAAACGATTGATAATTTCCGTAATGCTACATCACCTTTCAAGAAAATTTTCGCTTACCTAATTCTTCTATTGACCTTAAATTGTTGCCTACTAATTACCGTCTCATTACTTTAGCTCATGTCATTGGTGCCCCTACTGATAATTATCAGGCAGAGATCAAACGAAGTATTATTTTAAATAATGAATTTTGTTTAATTTTAATGTGCCTTGTAGGCTTAAACTTTTTAAAGAATAGTATTATGTTTTGTTACGTGTTTCTTTAATGCGATATCCTACCCAAGTTAGAAAAAGTTAAATCTCCAATTGCTTGAAACTAAGTCTCATATTTTGACTGCCCATTGCACTTAAATAAATAATTTCTTCAATAGAGCAGAATCATTTTCTCGACGAGTTTCTTGTGTTGCCTCTCTTTCAATGAAGTCAATTGAAGTTTATGAAAATATGTGTGTTATGTTGCAATCAAAGAATCCATGTAGATACTTAGTTCGCTAGAATGATCAATCTCTGTGGCCAAATTTTTTGCAGTCTAACTTTCCAGAGTTGAGTTCTCTCAGCACATGAGAAATGATGAAAAATAAGGACTGGAATTGAAGATACCGAAGAAAATGAGGATTATTGATATAGTTTCATTTGCATGAGATTGAACTAACTTTATTAAGTATGATTTTATCATTTTTAATAGTTATTTTACTACAAGTTATTTTAGATTTAAGTTCTTTACTTTATAAATAGGATTTTATTTGCAGATAGACTATTATTTGATGATTAAAATGTGATAATTATTTCCTATAAATTCTTCTCATTCTCTTTTCATTTCTTTTCTTTCTCTTCGTTATTTCTATTTTGGTGTTGCGTTCTACGTCATTGTGTTATTTTAGTTCTTGGCTATGTCAATGTCTATTCTCAAGTATGATGGCTGTTCGTGAAAAATCGCAAGTGCACGATATCGCCAACAAGTAGTAAAGAGGACTATATGAGAGTATAAAATATCGATCTCACGATGACTAGTTACCACTGTTAATTCTAATTAATTGATCTAACATAATTCATAAATTATTGGTTTTTAGCTAGAGAATGATTTTTGTTGAGAAAATTAATCATTTAAATGAATGTCGGGACTCACGATTCAACAATAGTTATCATGTTCAATTCACGTTACCAAGCCATGACAATTTAATTATCTTGCATTAACAACCAATTTCACAAAATTGTTTGATAATCTTTTTCAATTAATACCAAACCTACTCAATTAAGTAAACACATTATATCTCTATGTAAATTTTAACCTAACCAAGAACATTAATGAGCAAGAAATTATTTATGATTATACAAATTATAAGAGTTTATGTCTATCTCTCATGCAAATTAATGTTCTCTATCATAATACTATATTGGTGAATTACTTCTCAATTTCATCACGAATTCACAAACATAATCATAAATTAGCCAAATGCATGTAAGTTCAAAACAAAAACACGATAGAAAAGTAACACAATAAATGAATTAGAGTCAATTCTCAATAATTAGAATTAAACAATTAAATTATGTCTACATCGTTCATCCCAACAAGGAAATTTTAGCCACACATGATGTTGTTCAAGATCAAATGAGTTATAAAAATAGAGTACATCACCGGGTTTAGTAAATAGAGAAGGATAAGTGAAAATCTATTCTTGCACCAAGCTTTGATATTGAATCCTTGAATTCTAGTAAAAAAACCTTGAATTTCCTCTTGTGTTGTTGTAAAATTCTTTCTTTAATCTCTTGTAAATCTCTTCTAAGGTTCCCCTTTTCATTGTGACTAATGAACTCTATTTATAGGTCACAAAGAGTGATAATTTGGTGCAAAAATCGTGTGCAATCTGAATACCAAAAAGAAGTTGAATAGAATAAGGAAAGAAAAAATTCCTGCTCTGGATATAACCTTGCTATAGCAAGGCACAAGTAGTTGAAATATCAAGGCACAACCTTTTTGGCTTTAGATTCATATTAGGAGGTATTGCTACAACAAGAACTTTTGCTCTTGCTATAGCACGGGTAGAAATTGTTGTCCTTCCTTGCAAGTTGGTCCTTGCTAAATTGTACACCAGTTCTCCAACTCTCTAAGATATTCAATTCAGCCACGTAATTTTTACTTTTATTTTAATGTATTCCACCAATATTTTCATCACAAGACCTTACACTTTTATTTTCTATTGTTTTCTACTACTTGTAGGTAGTTATTTCGCTCATATATTAGGTTTACCAACGCATCTTTCTATTGTTTCTTCCCTTCGTTGCTCTCACTCTAGTCATTACTCTCCCACTTGAATATGGTTGTGCTCAACCAAAAATAGCAACTACCTAGATATGTGGTGATTCTCAAAGTTGAGTGTCTCAACCTTCAAGCTACCCCTAGGTAAGTCAAACCCACTAGTTGTTTAGATCCATGTGTTATGTCCAATGCCGAGTCATTCACGAGTGTTGGAAAAATCATCTTTTTATATTGGCTCACTTAATTAATATTACTAATTTTTAATGACAAAATGGAAGGTTAGCGTTTACGTTCTGACTAATTACACTACTACTAGTTCTAACCGACTGAGATGGTAAGCAAATTTTTTTTTCCAGATCAGTGAGTTGCTGTTTACTTACATAAAATAATCTAATCACGTGAATATCAGGAACAGTCTTCTTGTAGGTTAAATGATCTTTTTTTATTCTCTTGATTTGTTTAGGAAGAAAATATTTAAAGATAATCTTGAGTTTCTTAAACACCCCTGATCTCCTGCCCACATGCTGGCATGATATCCTGCCCATCTGTGGGCAGGAGATCATCCTGCGTTTCTTAAATACCTAACTTCTACAAATCTAGAATACCTTTTTATATATTCTTTCCTACTAATTGTCTTACCATTCTTATTACAGATTTTTGGGTAAGAAATAATTCCTAATTTGATTATTACTTTACCTACAAGTAAGAGTACAAATCAATAAGAAATTAAGCTTTGAACATATTATTTTGGTTCTTGATATCCAAGCTCATAGCCGGCAGAATCTATAGTGAATGAACAAGACACAAAGCTTCATTGATTTAATTTCAAAGCAAAAGGGTTTACTTCAAACTCATTGAATAATCAAAAACAAATTAATACTCAAGTAACAATTCCATATCTTGATTTATCTACTTGGCGTGGAGTTAAGAATAGAGGTTTTTAATCCAAGTAGTGGTTCGGTCAAGTACAATGGAGAAGTGGTGACAACGTCAAGACCGGTGGATTTGATTCCAATTCATCAACAAGTCAAAAGAAGAAGTATCAAAAGGAAGTTGTTCTATATTCTTTTGATTTTTATTTTTTTAATTTTGCAAAATTATAAAAACTGATACTATTGTATTTTTAATCAAGATTATTAGTGGATGATTTGTGCCCATGCATGGGGGCCGTGGATGTTTTCCTTCGAAGTTTACCACATTACATCTTGTGTTCGTATTTAATTCTTTAAATTCTACTCTAAACAAATTAGGTAAACGAACACTGCATTGATTTGTTAGTACGCATCAAAACTGCTTTACAATACAACGCGCCAGTTCTGACCACGTTCTGTCCACTTCTTATTTAATTAAGATTAATATTTTTTTTATTTAATTAATCTAGGTTTTAGAACTTTCAGTTGGTATCAGAGAGAGTACACTTCTATAAGTGTGATCTGAAAAACCTATATATGGACGGAGCTCCGTTTAGACCACCGATTTTAGATGGTACTAATTATGTTTATTGAAAAATTAGGATTCAAGTCTATATCCAATCCATTGATGAAAAAACTTGGCACTCTATTGTCTATGGCTATAAAACTCCCACCATTGTTGAAAATAGTGTAGAAAGAGAGAAAAATGCAAACGAGTAGGCAGCAACTAATTTTAATTATACTAATTGAAATTACAAAGCTTTAAATGACATATTCTCTTTTTTATATTCTAATCAATTTTATTTGATCTCTATTTGTCAGGTCGCTAAAAAAGCTTGGGTATTCTTATAGATTGCTCACGAGGGAACCTCTATTGTCAAGTCATCCAATCTTCAAATTCTTACTCTTGAATTTGAACAACTGACCATAAGAAATGATGAACAATTCAAAGACTTCTATGCAAAACTAAGTGACATCACCAATACAGCTTATACATTGGGAAAGAAATGCTTGGAGAGTAAATATGTAAAGAAAATTCTCAAATCCTTGCCTGACCATTTTTGCTCCAAAGTAAATGCCATTTAAGAAAACAATGAGATTGAGAAAATGAAGGTTGAAGAATTTGTGTAATCATTGATGACATATAAACTACATCTACAAAGGAAGAAGAAAGAAAAAGGATCTGGTATTGCCTTCAAAATCAAAAAAGAAGAAGAAGAGATTGATGGTGATGAAAGTGAGACTGATGAAAACCCAGCCATGCTCACCAAGCAATTTAAAAATTTTCTACAAGAAAATCAGAAAGGCAAAAACTTGAATACTTCCACTTCAACAAAAGAAGATATTTCTGAACAACACAAGGTAAAACTCCCCACAACATCTATGATAGATCCCACAACATCTATGATAGATCTGATAATCGGATTCAATGTCATTAGTGTGAGGGCTTTGGTCACATTGCCTCTGAATGGGCAAATACTCTAAATAAATATCGTACCAAGAAGACCATGAATACTACTTGGAGTGAAGATGATAAAAAGGATTCAGACTCTGACAAGGACGACAGAACTCCTAATGATCAGGTAACATCTCTAACTATGAACTTAAAGTCTGGTACTGATTCCGTGCAAAAATTGACTACAAGTTGACTCTTTAACTACAACATCTGAAGGACCAAACCATGTTTATCCAAACTGCATGAGTGTGAACAAACAATTAAAAGATGAACAATAGAAGAATTTTTCTATTCATGTCATGATGAAATTTTTGGAAGATGATAAGGCAGCAATTGATAATAAAAATGATACACTAACCAATCTCTTAATGGACAAGGACGATCAAATTGTGAACCTTCTTGATGAATTAGAAAAATCAAAAGAAATTGTCAAACAACTAACAATTGGAGCATCTCGCTTGAGCAAAATCCTAAGCTATGGAAGAACTCTAAACATCAAAAAATAATATGTTGGAAAAGGTAAAGAAAAAATTGTGAATCAGATCAATTTTGTAAAAAAAAAAAAAAAAACCCATTCTGTTATATTTATGGACAAAACTGCTCTCATTGCCATCGGTACTGAAGCTGACTTGCCTATGCATGTTCTGACCAATGCTAAGACTCAAAAACATTCACGACCATCAGTTAAACAACCAATGTATCAATTCTCAATGCAGAGACGTAAATTAAAATACTTTGTAAAATGTTGCATATGTGGTAAACTAGGACGTGACTACTTTCATTATTTATCTAATAAGAACTTGGTTAATAGACAAATGAGACACCATAGCAATACTAAAGTAAGACAAATTTGGGTTAGAAAAAGTGATTTAAATTGTTATATGGTTAATGTTGCCTATAGAAATTTTATTCCTAACTCTTAATATTTTGATAGTGGTTGTTCTAGACATATGACTGGTAAATCGATCTTATCTAACTAACTACAAGAGTTATGCAGGTGATCTGGTTATCTTTGGTGATGTGGCATAAGGTAAAATTGAAGGTGTAGATACTATCCTAATTGATGGATTCTCCCCGTTAAAAGAAATACTTTTTGTTGTAGGTTTAAAAGCTAACTTGATTAGTATATGCTAAGTTTGTGAAAGTTTGTGATGATAAACACTTAGTTATGTTCTCAAAAAATTCTTGTAAAGTCTTGAAATATGATGGTAATTGTATTCTACATGGTACTAGGCCTAGTGATAAATATTATCTTCTTGACACCAAAATTACTTGTCATATTTCAAAAACTGGCTCTATCAATTTGTAGCACAAACGTTTGGGACATTTGAACTATATTGATCTGTTGAGACTAACAAAATTAAATGCAGTACAAAGTGTTCCTAAGCTTACGGAAAAATCTGAAGGATTATGTGGTTCATGCCTAAAAGATAAGCAAACCAAAAGTATTGGTGGCAAAAAAATATATCTATGTCTGCGTGGATGATTTTTCTAGATATAATTGGGTAGATTTCTTAAGAGAAAAGTCTGACATTTTTGAAAATTTTAAATTTTTGAACATAAAAATAACAACAGAAAAATACTTTGAGTGAATAAAAATAATGAAGATTAGAAGTGATCATGGAAGGGAATTTGAAAATGCTACATTCCCTACATTTTGTAAACAAAATGGTATTTTTTATGAATTCTCTGCTCCTAAAACTATGAACAGAATGGAGTTGTAGAAAGAAAAAAATAGGTTTTTACAATAGATGCCAAACAGTAAAAAGCTTCATGTTAAATTGTGGACTGAATGTATAAGTACTGCTTGTTATATTTTGAATCGTGTGTCTTTAAAAATAGGAACCACTCAAACTCCCTATGAAATTTGGAAAGGAAGAAAACCGAACCTCAAGTATTTCCATACTTTCAGTAGCAAATGTTATGTGTTAAATGATTGGAACACTTGGGTAATTTTGATTCAAAAAGTGATAAGGGAGTGTTTATTGGTTATTCTAAAAACAGCCAAACTTACAAAATGTATAACATGCATATTCAGACTATCATTGAATCTATCAATGTAACAATTGATGACATTGATTTTTTCTCTTATTCACAAGAACCTAGTATTCAGACTTTGGAAGATCAGGTTGATGGACATCAAAATACTCAAGACAACCATATGTCTATTTCAGACAAGATAGACAAAATGAACTACTAGCATCAAATTCTGATATCTCTACCCCTGCTCTTGGACGTTCTGACGTAAAAGGTACAAATAATGAACAGAACACAAGAAGGAAACTACCATCCTGGATATAGAAAGCACACCCATTGGACAATGTACTCTCAGATTCCAGTGAAGAATTGGTAACTAGGAAGAGGCTTACAAATGAACTTGGAAATGTTTGCTACACTTCACAAATTGAACCCAAAAATGTAAATGAATCAATTGATAATGAAAATTGGATTCTAACAATGCATGAAGAACTAGCTCAATTTGAGAGAAATGAAATCTTGGAATTTGTACTTCGACCAAAGGTCTGGCACGCACATATTTTTTAATTTAAAGAGATATTTCAGATGATGACTAGTTTGAAATACATCATTGTACTCATCTTCTTAACAAGTTTCAATTTGGTTTAGTAGGAAATGTTATGATTATTTGGTCTAGTATGTCCTATCACACACTTACATCTTAAATCTGATAAAATAATTGAATCTAATTAAGTGCATACATATGATTAAAAGTTTCTTGTTCACTTTGATATTTTTGGACTGATTGTATAATTTGTGGATTGTAAAATTTGCCCATAAATAAAAGGTTCATTTTTATCTCATAAAATATTCTCATTAATTTTGTGTGATTGACATGTGTGAGCTTTTTTTTAGGATTCTCAATCAACAGTCAAATCCTGGCTATAAAATCAATATCAACTAAAAAACATTTTGGATGAATTAGTTTTAGAAACAATGGAATCTATATATTTTTTTTGTGCTGATTATTAAATTGATTCTCCTCAATTTAAAAAATCTGTTTTCCAAAAAATTGGCAATTTAGGCAGTTAAAATTTGAATTTAAACATTTTTATTAGGGGAGGTTTTACGTCTTTAACTACCAATCAACCGTTTATTTTTGGTAACTGCATTGCACACGTCAGAAATAAACAGTTCTCTCATTGAGAAATTTTCAAAATTCCTTCATCTTTAAATTAAGACCTAGAATTTGATTTCTTCTTCCACATCTGTTCTAATTTCCAAAATCAAATTATCTCTTACACTTGATTTTGGAGTTGTATTAAGTTTCCTTTCAGATTTAAGCATGGTAAGAACTAAGATGCCCAAATCAAAGAAAAACCCTGGTGGTACATCCAAGGATACTATTGCTCTATCATCAGCTGCTACATCTGAAAAGAGGCCTTGTAAGGAGTCTCTGACAAAGTGTACGAAGATTAGAACAGACTGGTTTAGACCCTGGCACTCCTCCAACCTTTGTTGCAACTCCGGTTGAAACATCTACTGACATTGTTGCTTACCAGTCGCTGGACAATAACTCAAAATCACAGTCTCGTCAAACATCTAAATATCCAGTCACTTTTTTGAGCAAGAAGATATCCTTAAGTGACCAAGAATATGATGAAAAATGAGATGACAATGACGGCTCTGAACTGGTGATAGTGAGTTTGCACACCATGAAATAGAAGAAGAATGTCATGAGGATGAATGAACATAAGATGATGAATATGAACGTCCTCTCCTAGTTGTTGAAGTTTTAAGTAAGCCCCCTTTTCAAAAATCTTATTCTAATTTTGACGTTAATTCTGAGGAGTCTTCGGATTTCACTCCTACTCATTCTCTACCAAGAAGAGCCATGAGGGCTAAAAAAGAAAAAGGTAAAGTTGGGAAGGGTGCTGAAGAGTCCACACCTGCATGTCAGAAGAGACCATCCACTGCATAAGGGGGTACCTACTGATTGTTGCCTACACCTAGTTCAGACCCACAGGTGTTCAGGCTTGAAACGTTAACCATAGGTAGACACTTTGTTAACCCTCTAAATTACTACTTTCTGTTTGAGGCTGCTGAGAGCATGTTTGTATCGTTTACCTCCTATCGCAAGTTCATTGTTGATTACAAAGTGGCTATTCATGAGTTTGTTTCGTTTGATCTAGTTGAGATTGTTGGTTTTCATAAACTGCATAATTTTTTGAGTTTCTTTGATCTGTTTAATAAGACTCTTGTTAATGAATTTATGGCAAATCTTCCCAAAATTTTGGACAAGGCTAGAAATGAATTTAGGTGGCAAGTGTATGTCAGAGGAAGACATGTTACTTTCAGTCCTAACTCTCTAAGAAAATGGTATGGGTTGGAAGAAATTACTATCAGTAATGATGAAGAATTGACCAAGGATAGTATTGCCCAAGAGATGACTGGCTCTGCCTGGCTAGAAACTGGTGAACTGACTGCTTCCAAACTTTTGCCGAAATACAAAGTTCTCCATTGGATCTTAAACAAAAATATTGACCAATTGACTTATAGATCTGACATTTCAGGAGACATGGCTGTTATACTGTATAAGTTGGGAGGTAGTTGACCGTTGATTGGGTTAAAAAAAATTTGACTGAATTGTCTATGAGGGACCAAGAAAGGCCAAGCAGTACAGACTGCCAATCTAGCTCTCATTCAATATTTTCTTACCCACCAATGAGTGCTTCATATGGTTCAGACAGATTCTCAGAAGATGTTCCTACCTTGGGTGTCCATGAATTTTCAAATTTAGGTAGAACTCGACATCCCACTCCCAGGTTCCAAAGCACGTTATGTCCTCTTTTGACCAGTCTGTCCGTTTGGACACTCTAGAGACTCAACTGGGCTGGGGCTAGTCAGAACTCAAGTAGAAAAACTTTTTACCTTGACCAAAAGCTTCTCTGATGAGTTTGATTCTATGCGTAGGGTTTTGACAAAAATTGAATATCTAGGAAATGCACATATCAAGTCTGCGTACCACATACATGCCAAAATTCTCCGCACATCCTGAAGGTCAAGTGGAGATTATGGATACTAATCTTGTGGTTAGGCCAACTCCTCCTCCACCTGATGCTCTTAGGCCAACTGCCCATCCACCCGCTGCTCCATCACCTGCTCCTACCCGCAAGCGAGACGGACGACCATACGTGTCTGGTGCAAAGAAGTCCAAACCCTCTTAGAACTGACTGTATCTAGTTCTGACTTCTGTCTTTCTAACTATTTGTTTCTGACTGATCTTGGATAACTGAATTAACTATTACACTCTGATTTCCTTCTGATTTCTCTCCCCTCTGCTATTTTCTTTAGCTGTTTTATTACAAAAAGGAGGAGGAGTATTAGTATTTTTTTTGAATTTTTTATGGTACTTTTTGTAATTTTCTAAGAGGAAGCAATATTAAGTTTGTGTCTAATATGTATGGTGTTTGGAAATGTTGTTTACTCATATAATCTGTGAGCATAACTTTTTTGTAGGAGTTTTTGGTTTACACACTGAGGGGGAACAATAACCCTTCTATGATGATGCTCATGTTTTCTTTAATTGTTCACATGCTTAACACACCACACATGCATTAAAAATCCAACCGTTATGTTTTGTAATTAAGCAACGCCAAATTGGGAGATTGTTAGAAAAATATATTTTTCATCTGTTTATATTAGCTCACTTAATTTATATTACTTATTTTTAATAACAAAAGAGGATGTTAGCTTTTACGTTCTAACTGGTCACGTTGCTTCCAATTCTGACTGGCTGAGATGGTAAGCAGATTATTTTTTCTGATTAGTGGGTTGCAAATTTTATTTTGTTTACTTACATAAAAAAATCTGATCACGTGAATATCAAGAATAGTCCTCTTATAGGTTAAATGATCTTTTCTTATTCTCTTAGATTTGTTTAGGAATGAAATATTTAAAGATAAACTTGAGTTTCCTAAATACATTCCTTTTACAAATCTAGAATATATTTTTATATATGCTTTCCTATTAATTGTCTTACCATTCTTATTGCAGTTTTTTAGGTAAGAAATAATTTCTAATTTGATTATTACTTTACATATAAGTAAGAGTACAAATCAATAAGGAATTAAGCTTTGAACACATAATTTTGGTTCTTGTTCTCCAGCCTCATAGCCGGTCGAATCTATAGTGAATGAATAAGACACAAAGCTTCAATGATTTAGTTTCAAAGCAAAACGGTTGTCTTCAAACTCATTGAAGAATTAAAAACAAATTAGTGCTCAAGGAACAATTCCATATCTTGATTAATCTACATGGCGTGAAATTAAGAACATGAGTTCTTAATCCAAATGGTGGTTGTGGTCAGGTACAATAGGAAAGTGGCGATAAAGTCAAGACCGGTAGATTTGATTTCACTTCATCAACAAGTCAAAAGAAGAAGTATTAAAAGGGAATTGATTTATATTCTTTTGATTGTTATTTTGTTAATTTTTCCAAATTAAAAAAATCAATATTATTATATTTTTAATCAAGATTATTAGTGGATTATTTCTACCCATGGCATGGGGGCCCGTAGATGTTTCCCTTCGGGATTTACCATATTACATTTTGTGTTCATATTTAATTCTTTAAATTCCTCTATAAACAAATTAAGTAAACAAACATTGCATTGATCTGCTAGTACGCGTCAAAACTGTTTTAGAATACAACGCGCCAGTTCTGGCTGTCTTTTGTCCACTGCTCATTTAATGAAGATTAATATTGTTTTTAATTTAATTATTCTAGGTTTTAGAAAGTTGAGCACTTATATAATTTTTATTTTTATTTTCTATTGATTTCTTTGTAGGTAGTTATTTCGCTCTTATATTGGGTTTACAAACACCAAGCCACTTCTTTCTATTGTTTCTTCTCTTCATGTTTTTTTTTTTTACCTTTATTTTGCAGGTAGTTTTAACATTATCGCTAAGGTGGCCCGCTTCCTTGGTTTATTTCAACACAAGGATAACTTTCACAAATTAGCATAGGTAATGTCCCAAATTGGTCATATTCATCCTACACCCTCAAGATCAGCTCACCTTTTTCAACATCAATCAAGGCTTCACTTGCTAGCAATGGACAACCGAATATTACTAGCATAACTTGATCATCTTCGATATTAAGGACAATGAAGTCAATCAGAAAGATAAATTTATCCACCCTGATGAACACGTCATCAACCACACTTTGTGGACGTTTGATTGATCTATCAACAAGATGTAGAGACACAGCCGTTGTTTTTACATCTCCCAAACCTAATCTCCTGTAGACAAAAAATGACATCAAATTAACAATTGCACCTAAATTACATAAAGCATTAAAATTACAATATTTTCCAATTGTGCAAGTTAGTATAAAACTCTCTTGATCTTTTAAGTTAAGAGGTAACTTATTGAGTAGAATAGCGCTACACTCCTCACTTAAAGCTATTGTCTCGTGTTCCTCGAGTTTTGTTTTCTTGGACAACATTTCTTTTATAAATTTTAAGTACATTGGCATATGGGCCAACACTTCTATGAAGGGAATATTGATGTTTAGTTTCTTAAAAATATCAAGAAACTTAGCAAATTGTTTGTCCAGTTGAATATTCTAGAGCCTCTGAAGAAATAGAATGGACAGTACGTAAGGTTTGACTATTGTATTTTCCTGTGGAATGTCTGCTTCTTTATTTGATCTATGTCTTTTTCATGATCAGACCGTTCAACTTGTTCTTCATCTATGGTAGGTACATTATCCCTAACTGCAACTGGTCTTTTTACTGATATTTCGGGCAATTGAATTCCACTACGAGTTTTAATAGCATTCACTTGCTCTTTTAGGTTTTTCTCAGTGTTACTTGGTAATGTCCCAAATGGTCTGTTTGCATTATTCTTGCCAATTGACCAACCTGTTTCTCAAAGGTCTGTATCAATGCTTGCTAAATTTGAAAATTTGTATCAGTCTTTTGTATGAAAGCTTCAGTTTTTGTCATGAATCTCTCAGTTTTATCCATGAAAGTATTTGACTTATTAACATACTGTGCAGTGATCTTTGCCAGTTGCTCCACTATCTCTTCAAGTGAGGATTTCGTCTCTTGTTGTTGTTGTTGTGGATGTAGTGGTCTTGTGGCAATATTTTGGTTTCCACCCGAAAAAAAGTTAGAGCAGTTCCTTCAGCCACAATCGTAAGTATATGAATAAAGATTATTTTGTTTTCTCGGTGGGTTCTGCACAAAACTCGTTTGTTCCATAAAAGGGGCATCTGCATGTATAATCTAGCATTCAAAAGTATTGTGATTATCTCCACAGTTCTTACAACCACGCTCTGAGCCTGTCCTACTTTAACTGTCTAACCTGATGTAAACTCTTCAAATTTCTTGGCCATTGCGACCATCTGAGCTGATAGATCGGTAACCACATCAAGTTCATGAACTCCTGCTACTTTCTTGTGGACTACCCGACTCGTTGATGGAAATAAAGCACTGATAGATGACAACCTTTCAATCAATTAATAGGTTTCGTATGATGTTTTGGTAGTTATTGATCCGTTTGCAGCTGCATCGAGAATAATTCTTCTTGCTGGAATTAGCCCTCCATATAAATATTTTATTTAATAGAATTTATTCAATCCATATGTTGAAGACCTTCGCATCAGACCTTTAAACCTCTCCTAAGCTTCATACAGAGTTTCTCCATCATGTCTTACAATAATTTGGAAGCTTTGGCTGGTGGATAATACTTACTTATGAATTTTTGAGCTAAATTATCCTAAGTAGTAATGCTTCTGGCTAGAAAAAAATGATAGACAGTTACGAGCGGCTCCTTTCAAAGTGTATATAAAGAGTCTCATTTTTACTGCATCGTCTGACACTCTCTTATATGAGGCTGAATCACATAATTCTAGAAACTTTGATACATGTGCATGAAGATCTTCATCTGCTATCCTGGTAAACACGTATATGTTCCTCATCATACCTAAAACATCCAGCCTAAGATGAAAATATTTTCGTCCAAAAGCAGGAGGTGCTATACCAGACTGACTGCAAGGATGCGATAGAACCATGAGCTATCCAAATGGACGATCATCATCATTAATTACCAGTGGAGCAGCCACTACTGCTGGAAGTCTAACCAATCTGAATCTATAGATCTGCTGGGTCTTCATTGTTTAGATTGTTCCCATTCCTTGGTAAATCGACCATTGTGATTTGTTGCAATATGTTGTTTTCTATCTTTTTTACGTTCGTTCTCTAGATCAGCAACAACTAAATCAATAGGGTATGATAGTGTCATGCACCAAATAGAAGAACCTAAAAGAGAAAAATAAAAATTCAAAGCGATGGAATTGACTAAAATCAAAGTAAATAACAAAATCTGCGGAAACGGCACCAAAAACTTGTTGGTGAAAAATCGCAAGTTCAAAATATCACCAAGAAGTAGTAAATCAGACTATAAGTGTCCGGAATATCGATCCCACGAAAACTAGTTACCACTATTAATTCTAATTAATTGAGAGATATATGAATTTGAAAACAAGATTGAAAAGAAAATAAGTGTTTTGATTATATCTAAAAACTAAACTAATTTTAACATAATTCCTAACTTATTGGTTTTTCGCTAGAGAATGATTTTTTTTTTAGAAAATTAATCAATTAAATGAATGTCGGGAGTCATGATTCAATAATAGTTATCATATTCAATTCACGTTACCAAGTCATGACAATTTACTTATCTTGCACTAACAATCAATTTCACAAAATTGTTTGATAATCTTTCTCAATTAATACCAAATTTACTCAATTAAGTAAACACACTATATCTTTATGTAAATTTTAACTTAACCAAAGCATTAACGAGCAAAAAATATTTATGATTGCACAAATTATAAGTATATGTATCTATCTCTCATGTAAATTATTGTTCGTTATCGTAATACTAAATTGGTGAATTACTTCTCAGTTTCATCACGAATTCACAAACATAATAATAAATTGGCCAAATTCATGAAAGGCCAATGACAAAACACGATAAAAAATTAACACAAGAAAAGAATTAGAGTCAAATCTCAATAATTAGAATTAAACAATCAAACTATGTTTACAGCGTTCGTCCCAATAAGAGAATTTTAGCCACACATGATATTGGTCAAAATCAAATGAGTAATAAAAATATAGTACATCACCGGATTTAGTAAATGGACAATGCTATTTGTACACTTAATGTTACCACCACACTCACACTTTGTCTATGTGGCACAATAAATAAAAATAAAATAATTGAAGTATTGTCCTTTTTCTTTCTATTTATTGGACCACATAGGCAAGGTGTAAATGTGGTGATAACCTTGAGTGTACGAGTAGCATTATCCTTAGTAAATAGAGAAAGATGGAATAAAAATATATTCTTACATTAAGCTTTGATCTTCAATCATTGAATTCAACCCAAAAAACCTTGAATTTCTCCGTGTTCTTGTAAAATTTTCGCTTTAATCTTTTGTAAATCTCCTCCAAGGTTTCATTTTTCATTATGACTAATGATCTCTATTAATAGGTCACAAAATAGCCATAATTTGGTGTAAAATTCATGTGAAATTTGAATATCAAAAAGAAGTTGAATATAATAAGGAAATAGAAAATTATGCCCTGAATATAACCTTACTATAGCAAGGCACAACTTTTTAAGTTTCAGATTCGGATTAGGAGGTTCTAGCTATAGTAAAGATTTTGGCCCATGGGCAAAAATCGTTCTCCTTTCTTGCAAGTTGGTACATGCTAAATTGTACATTACTCTTCCAAGATATTCAATTGAGCCCTATAATTTTTACTCTTATTTTAATGTAGTCCTCCAATATTTGCATCACAAGTCCTTATACTTTCACAAGAACATCATTTCTCTCCAAAAAAATATCATAGTGTCTATATTAAAAAATTATTTTATAATTTGAATCGTTTTTAGAAGAGTTTTATGTCTTGGTGAATATAAACAAATCCAGATGATTCTAATTGACTGATTATAAAAATTCTCCCCTTTACAAAATAGAAGTCAAATTAATGGTTAATTAACACAAATAGTCTCCAAATGTCACTTATAGGAATCTAATCTCTCTCTCTCTCTCTCTCTCTCTCTCTCTCTCTCCCCCTCCCTCCCCCCACCCCCCACCCCACCCCACCCCACCCCACAAACGGCTAAGTGATTAGTCAACTAATTGACCATAATGGAAACTTCACATCCATATTATTAAAATTGGATATATACAACACAAAATTTAATAAATTCGCTAATGGATACAGAATATTGGACCATGCTAGTTGTACACACTCTCTTACATCTTCCTTTACACCATCACATGTGTCAAATACTAGTTGGTTCAAATCATTATTTATTTGGCCAAATAAATTAAGTGACACAATCATTACTTGACACATGTGAGAGTGTAAGTGAGTGTGTAAGTTTTGAGTGTACAAGTAACATTTTCCCAGAATATTAGCTTGATTAAGTTAATTCGATTGTTTTGTCTTGTTTCGAAAATTCAATTCATCACACTTTTTTGTTCCACTATTTTTTAATTGTACTAAAAATCTTCGACCTTTGCTCAATATCACACTTATGTCTTCAACATATCTATTTTCACCGCATTCTTATTCTTAACATTCAATTAATTTGGTAAATTTTTTCATTGATGGTGGTTTGCGTTCAAAAAATCCGTTATGAGAGATTCAAAAGACTTATTAGCCCCTTATTTTTAAATACACCAAAAAACAAAAAAAAAATAAAAATGCGATAAAATGTTTTCCCCTTATTTCAAAGATCGCTAACTGAATATTTAGACAGAGACAATTATTAGGACCAGATGGAAAATGGAATATTAATAATAACAATGTGACAAAAAGAAGGTAGAGACATAAGTGCGACACTAAGCAAAAATTAGAGACCTTTACTACAATTAAAAAGTGGTAAAAAAAAAATAAAATTGTAATTGTAATATAATCCTTAATATATAGTGGTGGACATATTATTTGTACATAATTTAGATCACACAAGAATTAATAAAATCTAATATGGAAAGATGTAATATAAAACAAAAATGGGCATGTTCTTTGCATATGAAGCCAATTGGAGACTTATTACAAGGCTATTTTCCACTTGCCTCAAACTTTGACCCAAAATCCAAGTACTTAAATTTAACTATAAATATTATTGTCATGGGAAAAATCAAACAAATTGAGATCAAGTTTTCACACAATGGATATTAATTGCAGTCTGGTGCAAGAAATTACAAATTCATATGATGCATTTGAAGATGAAGATGATGTTTTCTATGATGAACTCAGAAGGCAAGTTTTGCAGTTGACGGCAGACGATGATGGCGATGAATTTTCGAACTCGGTCGAGCCCCGGAAAAAAGGTTCAAGTACTAGCCCTCCCTTTGTGCCACAATCTAGATGTCATTACAACTGGTCAGAAAATTGTGTGGCTCCTCCATGGCTATTGAACTTGTGGAGTACTACTGGAAAAGGCAATGGAACTGGAGTTTTTATACCACAACATATCAAGTCTAGTAGGAGGAGAAATTATAAACCAAGTATGTGTTTTTTTTTTTTTTAAATATTTATATTTAATCACGACCATATGAAGTTTATCCTTATATGTTTGACGTCATTTCTCTTTAAAAAAAATTCAATTTCCTCAATTCTCTCATCCCTAATTCTCTTTATCTCCATCATTCTTCTCCAAATCTTTCGTTCTCAACCTGGACTTGTCTCTATCAATCTCCATTTATTTCTCTAGAGTCGAAATTCCCCCGATAACCGGTATACTAGTATACTTATTTGGATTCGTTAATGAAGATTTATGTTTGAATTATATGGCTGCAGGAAGGAAGAATAATGAAAGAGGGAAAATGCACAAGCTGGTGGATAACTGATTCTTGGATTAATTTGAATTAGATATATGTGATTTTTGTAGCTATTTTTTTTTTTTTTCAAAATGTTAATTTACATCAATAATCTTTATTTGAATAGTTGGTTCCATTGCGAAACTCAATTGAACAAGAGATGACAATCAAGAAATGAATGAACTAATTCTTAGCTACACTAAAAACAAGAAAATTGTATTAAAAATGGAGGAATATCCAGTAACACTTACGATGCACGTCTCAAAGGAGTCTGATTATTCACTTAAAAACAAATCGAGGATAGAATTTCTAAATCATCATGAATGGTGATACATGGATGCTATCCGCGCACGCAACACCAACTTTTAACAAGTTGAAGGTGAATTTTGTGAATTTATTGTTGAAGTATTAACAAATGCCTTGTTTTACCGGGCTCTAAAAGATATGAATATTTATATCCGGTGCTATTAATTAAGGCATGCTTGAGAGTTTTTGAGTATCTGTTATGAGGATTTTTTAAAATAACGATTTTGGGCGTTTATGAGGAGTTTAGTTTTAAGCAATTTTAGGAGCAATTTTTAAAATAGTCAAATACATACTTCAGAGTTTATTATCCAAATTTCTGAAATTTTTTTTTTTTAAATAAAATTACATATATAACTATATATTAAAAATGTAGATATTTGTAGTATATAAAAATTTAAATTTAAATATATATTAGACTGTAAAAATTTTAAAAATAATTCAATAGTACATAAAAAAAAAAAAAAAAAAATTACTGTTTGGAGAGAGCAAAATGTGCGTTTGGAGAGAAGGGGAAGATGAAGTATATATTTTAGGTTTAAAGTAAATTTAGAAATAATTAGTTTAGAGAAGGTAAAATTAGAAGATAATTTGGAAAACGACAAAAAACTACCGATTTGAAGATTAAGAAATACGCTCTAAATTACACTACACTATTTTTTAATAGTTTTTAAACCATCAAAAATTATTGCCACAAAGAACTAACAAGCACCAATTTCTCAATCTCTCATATACAATACCACAAAACAAAAAAATCTCTCAAGACCCTAACGTTGACTAGTCCTAAATTAACAGGTTGTGTTGACCTAAAATTTGGCATTATTCAATCTCATTCTTAATATTTGTAGTATAAACTTTCAAGTTCCCATTTTGTGACAATTGAAGCAATTTGAGGGGAGAGTCAATGAAAGAATTTTATGAATATGTGTGTATACATACAAAAAGAAGAAAAAGAAGTAATACTGGAAAATAAAAGAAGAAGAATATATATATATATATATATATATATATACAAGAGGAATCACGTCAACTCAACCAGTCGAGTTGGTCAAATAGGATCGTATTATTTGAGCATGCTTTTTTTAAATAAGGATATCCTTCATATTTTAAGCTTTATCAAATAAAGACAAAAAATCTAATACAAGACTATTTTTTCACTTAAATCCTTAAAAAAGTATCGATGTCTCTACATAAAATTTCAAGATAACCTTTTTTTTTTTTATTTTAATCGATAATCTGTGAAATTTCTTATTGCTATGGATAATAGCTGGAAAACAAATGGCATATCTTAAGACTTCTCTCAAAATGTAAATTAATTCATTATTTGATAGAGCTAAAAAATACTTTGGCACAAAAAAAGCGTGTTAAATGTCTTTTGCTCAATATAAACGCTAAAAGTTTCTACATCAAAACTTCGAACCCTAAAGCCAATTATATCTGCAAAGAGCAAATCTCGAAAAAATATGTGCATTGCAACCATTGACGAGAGGATAAAAATTATAGGCTTCACATCTTATAGATGTATGACCTCGTTCGATAGGCTGAATTGTACTGTATTGACAATACTAAAGTTGAATAGAGAAGTCACTATTTGATCTATTGTAGCGTAAATTTATGTTCATAGAATACAGCAAACAGTTGCACCGTGTAGCTTGTACAAAGTGGGGTAACGTTGTTTTTTAAAGTAATCACTATACTTTCAAAATTATTTCCCAACGTTCTGTGAACTTTAAAATTTTTCCAAATAGTAATTGTACTTACAAAATTATTTTCTCTGGATCGTTTGAAAAATTAACGATTCCACTTTCCAAGTCATGAAAATTGTTAATTTTCAAGGGCAATGAGATGAAGTGACAACGGATGGGAAACAATATTGAAACTACACCGACTGTTTGGGAAAAAAGTTGAAAATAGAGTCGCCATTGAGATTTTGAACCCTACAAAGTGAAGTCAAATAGTACCTGCTTTTTAGATTTGATAATCTATACTATGACTTAATACTTCCCTTGCCCTTGCACTTCTATGTTGCAAGCGTTGATGTAGTTTTTCTGATATTTGAGTAAAGAAAGCTGAATCCCACCTGTTTATTAAAGAGGGATCTTCTGCATAACATATGTAAATGGATGTTACTGCACTTTCCACAACTACAGTTGCTAAGCCAACCTGAGACAAGAACAAAAGCATTGTATCTTTAGTTGTTGTGCACTAGAAAATCCCGGAAATCACTACTGTGTCCTTAATCCTATTGCGGATGTAGGGTAAGAAACACTGTTAATCACTCAACTTTAAGTTTCAGTTTGTTCACTGTGTTAAAATTCTGTTACTTTTTCTAAGAATATCCGACATGAAAGACTTCCAGGCAGATACTATGTCAGATTATCGTCTTTCACGTTATGCATTCCATTAGAGAAACTAACGGATTTTAAGTGAGTGACCTAACTGAAAAAACACTGACAACTTTGGAACAAAATAAAGTTCAGTGATTAACAAACGTGGAACTTCATTACAAGTTGCTGACAAACAGTGTTTTTAACCCACGGATGTTGCACTCGTATAGCACAGGTTAGCACTGATAAATACTGAAAGAGAGTAAGAGACTATATGCTAATTTCGTTAGAGAGAGGAATTGAGTATGTATCATAAGTATACCAAGATCATTCCCATCAACATGGCCGTAGATCCCACCATCATCACTCTGTCAGAATGTTTAATCCACGCCCAAACTCCTGCACAAGTTCCAGCAATAAGCCCACCCAAGAGCGTTGCCATCAATAGAACGGCACCTGAACAGTCATAAGCAATAAGTGCTTCTACACCAGTTGATTGGAATAACTCCCACGCATCTTTCGCTGAGTGATTAAAGTTTTTCCCATAAACTGCAATCTGGAAAGAAAAAGCATCATCATATACTGCATATACGAGTTTAAACTAGTAAATACACATATCAGAAAATACTCCAGGAGTAGATGTGTCCATAGAGTACAGTTCTCATGCCAACTTTAGTCAAAAATTTGCCTTCCATTTAGTGTTTCCATGTTCACCAAAAACATTTTTAAGGAGAAACACATTGTTCTCCCCAAAGAATAGGACAGATCAAAATCCTCTTATTTCAGATCCTTTTATCCCAAAAATGAAGGATCTTCAACATTGCTAAACTGCCATTATCATTTCACATCCAAATCATTTTTGCTTCCTTTCTCTTGTTTCAGTCATCCATGTTAACTACATAGTTTATTGTAAAAATGCATGAAGATCCTATCGGAAGCCCCATTCATTCCAATCGAAGTCCAAGCATGCAATTCCAACATGTATATGTAAATAGTCTCATAAATGTCACAGTAGCATGAAACATTTAAAGAGGAGAACTTCCAGAATATAAATCAAACAAATACCTGGACATAAGCATACTTGTTGAACCAACGAACTAGAAACTCTACTAGATGAAATAGAAAATCAACACAGCAGAGCAAACACTCATTTTTGCCAATCTTTGACCTCAATCCCCTAATCTGTAAAATGAATTCAACCCAGCTGTTAGTTATAACAGCTGCGACACGTGCAGTGAAATAATGTCGGCAAGATGACATTACTCGCCAGAGTGAATATAGTATTAGTACTCAAATCAAATCAAACAAGATTGGATTGCCTACCTCCCACCTCAATGTTCGTATAGCAGCTGTAAAGAGTGATCCATAGCATATGCTGCCAAAAGAAGTGGTGAAAGCATAGCGCAAAGACTTCATCAGAGGTTTAGGAGGCATTGATGTTGCTTCTCGACCATCATGGATAAGGACAAGAAACACCATTCCAGACACTATAACATGGACAACATTACAGAGAACAGCACCAGTCCAAAACAAACTCACAGACAGAACCTGACATGCAAGAACAGTTTTTGGTGTTGCTAGATGAATGGTTTAATGGATATCTATGTTACAATTCTGACAAAAGAAGAAGAAATGAAGAGCAAAAACTTGCCAGCTCACCAAAAGAAGCCACCAGCGTCCACTATCACCAATACTTAAAGCAACGACACCAGCAGCACCGAAGGACCACAGTGCGAGCCATAAAAGCATGACTAGCATAAATAAGCATGCTACTTTCAAGACCTCAGGAACATTCCACACCATCTTCACTGCTCTTTGTAGTACCAGCATCGTAAATGGAAGTCTACTGGAAGGCAAAGAAAACCATATAAAACTGAAAAACATGCATAAATATTTGAAGATAATTCACTAGAGAGAGAGCCATGAAAAACTTGTAACATTTGAATTTCAGAGCAACACAACCACAATAATAAACTTCAACTATCTATCACATGGATCCAAAACCATACATAGAATTCATTACATTTTGGTTTCAAAATTAAGATCTGCAGGATCAGTTCTTTCAAGACTAGGTTTCTCTCTTGAAAAACCAACTTGAGAATGGTCCAACATCCAAACCAAGAACTTCAAATTTGTGGAAGAAAGCAGACACCTCAACATAGCTCGTTTATCCTAGTTTTTCTTTTTTTCTTTTGGATTATTTCTGAATATGCACAAACTACAACCAATTGAGAGAGAAAAACAGAGGGAGGGAGGGTCCACATTTGGTTCAAAGATGAGAATAGTTTGAATGAGTCATATGGGCATGGGATGACTCTTACATGGATGAATAATCTTGTTCAACCTTGGATAAGGTTTGGATAATGCCAATAGTCCTGATAAAATCTTATATTAGGTTCATTACATAGAAAATTGTCAATATATAAAAATGCCGCTGGTTTTGTAACCTCTACTAAACTAGAAAATTAACAAATAAACATTTAATAATAAAATAAACTAATCAGTGCACACGTACACTTGAACAAACTTGTACTTCAAACAACATCAAATTATTCTTTCGAAGTTTTTTGGGGAAGTCATTTGTGTGTAACTCACAAGCAATAAACTGGCCAGATGATCCTTACTTCAACAAATGACACAAAACCTAAATCTCACGGTCCATAAATAATGACTTGTAAACCAATCTAACAAAACTTCAATAACATCACAAGATGCATTTTTTGACAGACAGATTCAGATTTTCTAGGTCAATGAAAAATTGTTCCTACTTGTGTAAGAAAGTGCCATTTCTGGCTAGTGAAAAGAATAAAGTATTTGGACCAATTCTTCAATTCTCAATTAATTACCTTCTAAAAAGAGTTGTGATATAACACGAGGATTCCAGAGTCAGTCACGAAATGTGGAATAAATTCAAATTTTCTAGCGTGTCTGGCTTTAAAACTTTATAAAGTATGACCAACTTCGAATACCTTTACAATATTAAGAAAAACGTGTAATCTAAATTGCAACCTTATTATGTAGCAAACATTATTTAAATATTCAAAATTTGTCCCTCTAAAAATCAAAAAATAACCTGTAGAATCATTAACATGAAGATCAAATGTTTATGCTCCGAACAGTATGACATCGACCTTAACGAGAACAATCAAATGATAGTATTCATATTCCTTTGCACATATTGGTGAATTTCTGAACTTTGTAAAAACCAAATTTTCATGCACATTCTAATTCTACTGACGTGTTATTCAGAGATATTTGCCATGAACAGTGTCATTTGCTGAACAGGTCTCCATTCTTGTTTATTCTATATGGAGCGCTCATTTTAACCAATCTGAAATAAAGCATGACAAGAACTCCAACTCAATTATAAAGACCAAACAGTCACAATTTTTACCTGTCTATGACTGATATAACATACAAGAACTGCAATGAAGCACCAATGGCAAATGCGACACCCCAGAAGAATTGCTTACACCAAAAACACAGCACACTAATAACAGCAAGATATGTAGTCAAGATATGCACTGAGAACTTCATTATCTGATTTCCTCGTGAACCGAGAAACAACAACCAAGTCCACCCAAGAACTGTTCCAACTCCACCAGCAACAGCATAAAATCGCCAGTAGTCCTCTGTTAGGCCATCTTTATTCTCGAGAAACCCCATTGTGTACTTATCTATGTTCAGCCTATCCTTTTTCTTAAACCTATTGAGCCCAAGAACCCCTAGAGCCAAACCTACCACAGTCAAATGCACCATGAATATCAACAACCAAAACACATCCCGCCAGTGGCGTGAAACTGTTGGAGTGAGTCCCTGAGATAATGAATGACCATCATCTGAACGTCTATGACTTCCCACACCGTTCTGCATCCAGCACATATATAATATCAAAACTTTTTCAATAAATATGCACGGCAGTGTTTTTTCTTTTTCTTTTATCAAAAGAAAATTTATATTTACATAAAAAATAATGCTATTCATATTGAGCGACTACGTGGCAATTATGTGACATTAATTGATATGTCATTTCTACATTTAAGATGGCATATCAATTAATGCCACATAATTTCCACATAGACTAACCAAGGTAGTCATTCACTATCAGCATTACTCTTACATAAAAGTTTGTAACTTGCACCATAAAATTTGTACAGTTTGGCTTCATGCCACAAACTTTGCTTTTTTCTTTTCCAATATTGTTGCCTCCTCATTTATGAAAATCTGTAGCAGTTTGCACGCAGTTGAAGTGCAAATCAATACCCCGAATGCAGGAACCAGACGGAAATGAAAGGATTACCAAACCATTCATTAAATCGAAAATGCTGGTACAGGTACTTACAAAATTAAAATCTTACGGAGAAAAGTGAGGTTTGAGAAACTAAACTTTAAATCAGGTCTATAAAGCTAGTTAGAAGTGATTTCTTTTCTCAAAGAAGAAAATTATAACTTTCCATATTTATCTATTGGATAAGAGAAAACAAACAATTAGAAAAAGGAAGATATCCAAAAGAATAGTTTCCCCTTATAACAAATTAAGACCACCGCAGCCGTCGGCAACATATAATCAACTACTTTTACAACGAATTGATATAAGATCAACTGATTTTTTTCTTGTACACCAATCCCGTGTCGCCAAATTACAGATCAGAGATCAAATAGCGACTCTTTTTCTCAAAAACCCATGTACTTCAAATAAGCACACATAATCACATTAGTTTTCCATAAATCAAACACAATCAAGCGGCGGCGAATGAATTCAAGTAATTAACCAGTCACAAGCTTAAGTGTACCAAATTTCAGTTAATCACAATCAATTCAAAACCCGCACATACTGATACACACAAACAAACACATATAAATGTACCGGTGGTGGGGGACCAAGGGAGGCGGAGTCGTAGGAGGAGGAGGAAGGAGAAGACTGGGAGTCGCTCATAGTGCCATTCATCTAAAAAAATAATTGAAATTAGCAGGGTTTGGATCGATAATTAGCAAAAATGGAAGGTTGTCTCAAGGTTTTGAATTGACTGCAACTGCTACCGATACGAGTCCACGAAAGAGATATATATGTATATAATATAATATTTATATATATATATAGAGAGAGAGAGAGAGAGAGAGAGAGAGAGAGAGAGAGAGAGAGAGGGGGGGGGGGGGGGGGGGGGGGGTGGGGAGATGGAGTGTGGAAATGGGTTGGAAAATTTTAGAGAGAGACTAAAATATAACGGCTATCATTTCATTTGATAGGGACAATGAAAGAGACAAGAGCGGGGCATATGACACCCTGGGTTCGTTAGGATGTGGGTTTTAATTATGATAAATTGTACTTACCACCCCTAACGTATACCACTATTTATGCTTTTAGTCTCACCTTTCTTAATTTGTAGTAGGCATTTCAACTTTTTATTAATAGGTTCGTTTTTTTAGTACCGTCGATTTTTAATCGAAACATAGAAAATACAATTTTTCTCTTAAGATTAAATAAATATAACAAGACAACAAAAATAAATAATCGTGAATAGACATTTTTGTTACTACTACTCTCAATTATATCGGTGTCACCTCCCATCATACCTTCTCCTCATGCTTCCCTCCAACTCTTTGCTAGAAATTTTTGTGCAATTAATTTTGAATTTGTAAACTGGCATGTTGCAATTTTGAACGAGTTTTGGGGGCCATGGACCATACAACCACCGCATGTGGTTTTGTGACTGGCAGCTATTGGCTTGGGGCTATAATTTGTTGCAGGTTTCAGGATGTGTTCATTGTAAGAGGGGGTATGGGATTGGTTGTGACAATGGTAATGGGTCTAATGGCGGTTAGAGATTGGATTTGAGAAACTCATTAAAAAAGAACACTAACTTTTATTTTTCTCTTTGTTTATTTGTTTACGTATTTATCTTAGTGCAAATTGACATTTTATATCATCTTAACAATCATTTTGCACGTAAACTGTTTGTTAAGACCATTCATGCCCATTAAAAAACGATTGAGGGGCTTAATGACAAGAGAAATAGATTAAGAGCAAAAGTGTAGATAGAAGTATAGATTGAGGGAAGACTGCTGCAATTTATCATTGTAATTATGGGTGTCATTGGGGCCAATTTCACATGCTGGGCAGCATGATTGCGATGTCGTGTATTCATTTCTTTATAACTTACTTTTAATAAATTTAGAATCCAAATTATATTTTCTGTATAATAAAAAAAGTGTGAGTAAGGCTTGTTTTGATACATGTAGATTTTAAGAAAATCAATTTTAGATGTGTTGGAGAAAGAATTAATTGCAGAAAAATTAATTAAGTATTTAATAAATTTTTGTTTTAGAATTTTTGTATATTTCAAAATACAGTATTTAAACATTTGGTAAAAAAACTATTTTATTGTTATCAAGAAATACAATTACTAATGACATTATTATAACAACCTCTTTAGATTGAGGGTAGCAAACGGGCCCAGTGTCTCATGGGGGTCTCGGGCTCGTGTAGGGACGAGCTCGGACCCAGGCCGAACCCCACAATTTAATTAGAAGCCGAGCTTGATTAGCTCGTAATTAAGATGAGCAGACCCGTGGGCCGGCCTGCGAGCCGACTCGGTTTATAGCTCATGGGCACAACAGTCACTTTGTGACCGTTGGAGACTCAAGTGGTCACAAAAGTGACCAAACACGCTTCAATTTTTTCACAACTATCTGCTCAAGTTCAAAGTATTATAATCTCCATATTTGCTCTTTTATTGTACAATATAAAGTTTTAGTGTCTCTAAATTTGTTTATTTGAGTCATTTTTGTCCAATTTTAGTATACAACATTCTCTTTATTTTATATTTCTACTACTTCTCTTTATTTCAAATGGATTACACTCGAGAAACTGTTCATGTAAATGATGATTTCAGTTGTCTCAACAATATTCTAATTCTTGTAAAATTTGGGTGATAATTATGGGAGCACAAATCCAATTGATTTGGAGGATATTGAATAAGATTTGGAAACACGTACCAATTCAACAAGTAGTTCAAACACTAAACAATGAGCCAAAAAATAAAAGGCTGTGTGTTGAGAACATTTCAATTATTGTTCAGTACTACTTGAGCCGCAGACAGACAGATAGAGTATAAAACAATGTGTGAATACTACAAAGAGAAGTTGTCGTGGCAAAGAGGTGGGTGCACAACCTATCTAAATATACACTACCTAAAGTGTCTGCTCAAACACAGAAGATTGAAAAATAATAAGGTGCAACTTCCAATTCTAATCCGAATCTAAAGGTGCGAAGGCATGATGATGTTCATATCAAATGGTGAGTTTTTACTTAGTATAATGAAAAGCGTTCACTTTACCAACTTCATACAAAGGTATCTCTAGCCCAGATACAAACACTCTTCATTCAAATAGTCTTGGCTTATACAATAAAAAGAAATGAATGTTTTAACAGCTGATTTAAATAAATAAACTGATATTTTATCATTTATGTTAGACTTATTGTCCGGTAATAACCATAAAGGATACATAGCTATCATTACACATTACATTGATAAATAATGGATCGTGCAAAAAAATTTATTGCATTTAGAGTAATTAATTACCTCATAATGGAATTAATATTTTTCATATTTTAATGATCATTATACAAGAATTCAATTGCGAAAACATAATTCATAGTTTTACTTTTAACAATGCTACTTAGTTAATCAATTAAATTCCGATGTTGGTGGAATATTATATCATGTTTATTGTGTATGACATATTTTTAATTTAATTGTCAAATATTGACTAAAATTTATAGAAGAACAGTTAAAAAAAATTAGGTATGCTACAAACTTTATTATAATCTTACATGCCCAAAAACAAGTATTTGGTGGTCTCTGTGTAGAACATGAACTTAAGTAAGAGCATTCTTCACAGACCATAGATAGAACTAAACTTATTTTATGCTTGAATCATGTGAAAATTATGAAATTGTATCCTTGTATATTACAACAGCTGACAATCACACGGTTGAAAGTATAATTTGCAATCCTATGATTGGAAAATTTCATGTTATTTGAGAAAAAATTTGAAATTTTTTTTTCGATGTGCTATTGATGGGGACATTGATGAATGTATACACATTGGGTGGTACAACAGTTAGTTGGGTGTCTAAGTTGTAGAAGATAGTTGTTCTTTCTACTACTGAGACAGAGTATATTGCTGTGATCGAAGCTAGCAAACGGATGATATGGTTGCAGTCTTTCTTGGAAGAATTGGGTCACAAGCATGTGAAGAGTGTAACAGTTAAAGTGCTATTCACTTAGCAAAGAATCATGTCTATCATCCGAGAATGAAGCATATACAGATTCGTTATCACTTTATTAGATCGGTTTTGGAGAATGGAATCTTAGCGTTTGAGAAGATTCAGGATAGTTAAAATCCTGTTGATATATAGTGTTAGAGAAGATTTAGGGCAGTTAAAATCCTGCTAATATATTGACAAAGACTGTTACAATTGAGAAAATGAAGTTATGTGAAACTTCAATTGGTCTTCTTCATTGAAGATTGGAAGATGTGTACCAGCCGCTGCAGAGGAATGAGTTGATGACAGATTAGTCTCCAATTGGGAGATTAATAAGCTGTGGAGCCTAATTTACTTATGTAAGGGTGTTTTCGAGATTTTGTCTTTGTAATTAGGTTATCCTAGTATTTCATTATAACTAGGAAACCTTAATTGAGTTGCCTTAAAGTTACATTATAATTAGAAAACCTTCATTGGAATGTCTAAAAGTTTCATTATAATTAGAGAACTTTTATTGGGTCATTATATATATGACTAATCTCTTATAAACAATAATCATCATTTATTATAGTGAAAATACTACAGCAGCTGAAGACATGACGTAGTCTCACATTGAGATAAACCTGTATAAATCCTTCGTGTTCTTTAATTTTTTGCCATTTATTTATTACTCTAATCCTAACATTTTTAAAAGTGGTTTAAGTACCCCAACTATTTTGGACACGAATTACGTAACAATTTCATTTTGTGCCTTCACATTTTGTTTTTCATAAATTTAATTAGAATATTTCTACCATCTATAACCTTTCATTTTGGAGGACACTACAAAAAAATACCCATTTTACGACAAAAAATGTTGTTGCTTTAATAGAAATTTTGTCTCCAAATTAATTTAGCGACGACAAGTTGTTTGTTGCGGGCTTTGTCGCGCTATAAGCGCCACATAATGTATTTTGCGACAACTATCAGTCACTCGTCACATAAGCAAACTTGCAACATTTTTTGTTTGCCGTGGAAAGTATGAAATAGCAACAACATATTTGTCGCCATAATGTCGTTGCAATATATGGATGTCGCTAAAAATTAAAATGGCAACAAGTCAATTTGTCGCAACGTTTATTCCAAAACACAATTTGCGAGGAGAAATGTTTGTTGCGAAAACTATTTTAAAAGTATAACGCTTGTTATCTATTCTATTTTGTAACAAAATATGCTTGTAGTAATATACATTTTATAATAGGTCATGTTTGTCGCTTAATTTATTTTCCAATGAGATTGCTTCGTTGCAGAATATGTTATAAGATATTCAATATTTGTAGTATAATTTATTATGTAACGAGTTTTGTGTATAGCTAAATTCATTTAGCAGTATAGAAAGTTTGTCGCATAATCATTTGTGCAACGATGTATAGTTGTTGCCTAATTTATGTGGTGACTATTTATATATGTCACATATTATAATTTACAACATATAAAATTGTTACAAATATTATTTGGTAACAATGGATATTCGTTTGTATGACAGGTTGTCTGAAGTTAAATATATTCTGCAACACAGAGAGTTTATCGTGTATCGATGAATAGTTGTTGCGCAATTTAGTTTATCTTTACTAATGTATGTCGTGTATTCTATTTCACAACAAATAAAATTGTTGCAAATATTATTTTGTGACAATGAATATTTTTTTATGTAACAATTTGTATTTGTATTTGTAGTTGAATTTATTTTACAACACAATTTGTCGCATCAACATTTGTGCAACGCTCTATAATTGTTACACAATTTATTTTGTAATTCTTTATACATATCGCGTATTCTATTTCACAACATGTAAATATTATTTTGTAACAATATGAATTTTCATTGCATAATACTTTCAATAACAATAAATTTTCAAGTTCTTGCATCGCAGTAGAATTGTTACAAAGATATACATTTATTTGAAAATGTAACTTACAGCATTAAAGTTTGTACAATTAATCAAATCTAAATAATATTATTATTTTAAAATTGTAATACTAAAGCTTATGAAGATAGTGCCAAAATAATCATCAATCTTTTATCGATTCTTAATAGATACATAATCTGTGCTGGAATCTACATAGAAAGGGAAAAATATGTAAAGACATTTCGTAATAAAAAATATATAAACAAAAAAAATATAAAAATATATTTTACCTACCAATGTCACTATCATCTTTACTATTACGACCGTAACGTTACAATTCAAATTCAATAGAAAGTCAATATAACAAAACAGAGCTGCAAAAGAATGACAAAATAATGATTAGTAATTGTATATTTATATTAGAATGAGAAATCAGTGTAGCAGTCGAAGAAATGGGCACAGAGGACTAAACACATACATAGTTGTCCAATTCTCTAGCTGCTACTTACCAACTCAAAGCACGTAAATTGTAACGCGTGAATTATATTCTATGAGACACTTTACATGCTTTTGGCATAAGCTTAACAAAACATGATACCGAAAAAAAAAAATCATTAATTATATTTCATATAATTTTGGTGGTGTTTTCCACAATATACTAAAAACTGAAATATAAACCCTTCTCATAATGATGTAGTTATCACATCAAATCTTTGCTAGGAGAAAACTATTTAATACAAGATAGTGTACAACATTCACCAATGATTATTGTAACACAACCATTACTATAAATGGTTATAGTTAAGATTGCATGTCCAGATCTTAAAGAAGGTCTCGCATATGCCTAGGCCATTTCCTGAAGTAATTTTATTTCCATCAATTTTCAACTTTTTTACATTTACTATGTTTTCCTATTTTATATGATACAACTGTTTTACCTAATATTATATTTGACAAATAAATTTAACAAATAATTACGACCTTTTAATTTAAGTTAATCTAAAGGTGTAGTTAGGGGTGGGCATTTTATGCGCAACCGAAGTTCTCAAACCGAAACCAAACCAGAACTGGCGGATCCAGTCCGATTCCTATCACTAAATAACTGGATCCGGTTCCTGATACCTGGTTTGGAACCGAAAAATTAAAAAAAAATTTTAATTTTATATTTGCTATTTTTTTTTAAATTTTCATATTTTTCTTTACCAAATTAACTCTATTACACATTAATCCCAAAGTCAAAGAAAAACAAATTAACCCATGACCTATTAGTGATGAATCCATTACAGCATTATTTAAGCCCAATAATTCATTTGCATTGTCCAATGCCCATTTTCAAAATTATTATTGGGGAAATTGGCGCAAATGGTCCCGAAAGTATGCCATTAGTGCGCAAATGGTCCCTAACCTTTCATTTTTGGTAGAATGGTCCCTAACCAATCCATTTAGGTGCAAAGTCCTTTTTGATGGATTCCTTAAAAAATCCGTTAAAACCTTTCCAAAATTGGAGCAAATGGTCCCTCTCATATTTTTTTGTCTTTATTAGTGGGGGTAAAATTGTTAAGTTACATTTTTCTTTCAATTGCTGCAAATGGTCTCTAACCTTTACCTTTTTTTTGGCACAAATAGTCCCACCTATAATTATATTTTGGTGCACAATTGGTCCTTATTTGATGAAAAAGACAAAAATATCCTTACTTTTAATTAAAAAATTTACAATTGGATTCCTAACCTTTAAAAAAAGTGAAAATGAGTCAAATACTTTAATTTTTTTATTAAAAAAAATTAAAAGAAAACTAACAAATTGACAATATACTAAATTATTTTATATATTTTACGAACTATTATAAAATAACTAAAATTTAGGCTCATAATTATTAACGAATGTGCTAATTAAAATTATTTTATTATTATTAAGTAATTGTTACCACCTGATTTTGGTAAGACTTCTACGTCAGCAAAGGTCCAGTAAAAGTCCTATCTAGGCCTAATTCAGGCCTCGCTAAAGCCTTATAGGCCAAGCAAGGGCCTTATTCATAAAGGTCCCATAGACTCGGTTAATGCCTCGGGGGCCTAGCAAGGGCCTTGTAAATTCTCAGAAGGCCTCGAAGGCCCATCGAACATCTTAGTATTCATGAAGCAGAGTATTGCGAAGCCCATGAAGGGCTTCGATACTTATGGCCGACCCAGAGAGCCTCGCCAGGCTTCGTATTTATTATAGTCAGCATATGATCCAATATTTTGGAACAGCTAAGAAGATATCTCAGGGAAGATTATGTTTGATTGTCACAAGGAAACCATATCCCAATCCAATAAAATCAACAACACAATCTTATAGATTGAGAGAGATTATGATGCAATCTCGGAAGATCACGGCTAGATTGGAACCTACCTTATCTGATAAGGAAAGAGAATCTCAATCAGAATTCCAATTGATCGCTTCCCTAAATCAATTAGGATTCTCCCCATATAAATATCAGACTCTAATTATTTCAAGGTACGCACTTTTTAGTACGCATTCTTTAGTACGCGATTTTCATGACGCACTCTTTTATGCTTAAGAATCTCACCCTAAATCTGCTCAAATCTCTAACTGCTTGTCTCTCCCACACCCCATTATTTCCACCCCCGTGTATCACCCATATACCGGCAGTTGACTTAATCGTCGGAGTGCCAACGATCGCCGGACCCTTTTTCTTCGGAGATTTTGGTGCCTAACGATTGTCCTAGTGTGCAGGTAACATACGAGTTGGCAGAGAAGTGACTAGAGATATGTTGACACGTGGACGTTGCAGGTTTCGACATTAACAGTAATCATATTATTTAAAATTCAAACTTTAATTTTATCGTTACAATATAAAAAAAATAACTTTGTTACAAATAAAAATTTTAATTACTTTCCAAACAGCACATATCCGTTGAACCAAACAAGATCTATCCATGTAGTCAAACATGAGTCTTCTTCTTCGTTGAATTTTCTTATTGTTTAAACAACCAACCACCACCGGATAACCCGTCCAAAACTCAAAAAAAATTCCACCGGAGAATACCATCGGATCTGCACCGGTCATCTTCCTCGCAAATCTGGTGGATCTCGCAGATTCGGTGAATTCCATCGAATCTGCGTGACCCGGTGCCGCAGATCTCGTTGGATCTACGCGAACCATTAGATCGGAGTCGCGAAAATTCATCTGGCAGTGTCCCTTTTTTTATTTTATTTTTGTTTTTTTTTTTCGACCTTCAATCTTCAAGATCCACCGGATCTGGGAGGAAGATGATCGGCGTAAATCCGGTGGTTTTCTCCGTTGGAAATTTTTTTGAGTTTTGGATGGGTTATCTGGTGATGGTTGGTTGTTTGGACAAGAAGAAAATTCAACGAATAAGAAGACTCATGTTTGGCTACATGGATAGATATTGTTTGGTTCAACAGATAGATGATGTTTGGAAAGTAATTAAAATTTTTATTTGTGACAAAGTTATTTTTTTTATATTGTAACGATAAAATTAAAGTTTGAATTTTAAATAATATGATTAATTAATAATAATAAAATAATTTTAATTAGCACATTCGTTAATAATTATTAACTTAAATTTTAGTTATTTTATAATAGTTCGTAAAATATATAAAATAATTTAGTATATTGTCAATTTGTTAGTTTTCTTTTAAATTTTTTTAATAAAAAAATTAAAGTATCGGATTCATTTTCACTTTTTTTAAAGGTTAGAAATCCAATTGCAAATTTCTTTCATTAAAAGTAAAGATATTTTTGTCTTTTTCATCAAATAAGAACCAATTATGCACCAAAATATAATTATAGGTTAGGGACTATTTACGCCAAAAAAAGGTAAAGGTTAAGGACCATTGGCGCCAATTGAAAGAAAATTGTAACTTGACAATTTTACCCCACTAATAAAGACAAAAAAACATGAGAGGGACTATTTGCGCCAATTTTGGAAAGGTTTTAACAGATTTTAAAAGGAATCCGTCAATAAGGACCAATTTCGCACCTAAATGGATAGGTTATGGATCATTCCGCAAAAAATGAAAGGTTAGGGACCATTTGTGCACTAATGGCATACGTTAGGGATCATTTGCGCCAATTTCCCTTATTATTCACTAATAGATCAGGGACCAAAAGTATGAAAATGAATAAATGACTAATAATTTAATTCACATTATTGAATATTTTTCATGCTATTGTTTGGTGCATATGATTTAAAAAATTTGTTTATTTGTGCATTTAATTTGAAATGATAATTATTAAAAAAACAAAATTGGGTAGAACTGGAACCGAACCGGAACTGGTGGTTCTGGATCCGATTTGGTTCCGGTTGAAAGTGGGTGGTTTCGGTTCTTTTTACAAAATACCCAAACGTAAACGGGTGGTTCCGATTCTTCCACTATCCAAACCGAACCACTCAACGCCCACCCCTACGTGTAGTTGTATTAAATTTTTATTGGAATGTGTTTGAATGTTGGTATAAAATTTTTAAAAGTGTTTAATAGATTTAGACTGTTAGATTAACATATACTACTTTTAATGATTATTAGTTTTTTATTTTTTGCAAAACATTAACTGTTGCTCTATGTTTATAATTAAATGTGTTGAATTATATAACACAATAATAATGGTTACAATCCAATTTTATACAATTTATATAAACAGATATTTCCTAAATATTTAAATGCCAAGCTAAATGTTAATAATACTAATGTAATTTAATTATCATGTAAGTTTATATATATATATATATATATTTTATTTGGCTCATATTTTTGGAGGGAAAATTATTGTTTTCCTCTTTTTTTTTTTCTATTTATTTGTCTATACGATTTTTATTTTTACTTTTGGCTAACGTATTTGGAGGGAAAATTTCCGTTTCCCTCTTCTTCTTTTTCCTCTTTCCTTGGTCTTATTATAAAATGTGTTTCTGTTATAAAATTGGAGAAAGAATACAGAGAGAATATAAGAGATACGAAAGAAATTGTGTATTTTCATTATGACTATGGACCTATATTTATAGGATTCCAAAGTAGGTTACAAAGAGATTTGGATACAATCAAACAAGGCTTATCTAAATATACTGATAAGACTAAGTATCCTGATAAGTCTAAATAGTAATCAATAATTATCTCATAATTTTACAACACTCCCCATTTGATGACTATTTCTACAATAACTGTCTCGCTAAAAACTTTGTTTGATAAAAATCCAATGGGACAAAATATCAAACGAAAAGAAAAAAGAGTACAGTAATTGTTAAAGTTTTGGAGTATTAAGAAAATGCTGCCTCGTTAAAACCTTGTCAGAAAACCCAGTGGGACAAAACTTGGACTAAGGAAAAAGAGTACAATTACTCCCCTAATATTAATCATTGAAGATCTTTAAGTCGACGCATCCCAATCTCGTGCACCAATTTCTTGAATGTGGATGTCGGCAATGCTTTTGTGAATAAGTCAACTAAATTGTCACTTGAGCGAATTTGTTGAACATCGATGTCACCATTCTTTTGAAACTCGTGTGTATAGAAAAATTTTGGAGAAATATGCTTTGTCCTGTCCCCTTTGATGTAACCTCCTTTGAGTTGTGCAATACAAGCTGCATTGTCTTCATACAATACTGTTGGACTATCCTTTGTTGAAGGTAATCCACATGATGCTTGTATATGATGTGTCATGTTTCTCAACCATGCACATTCTCAAGTTGCTTCATGCATTGCAATAATTTCAGAATGATTTGAAGATGTTGCTGTCAATGTTTATTTCACAGATCTCCATGATATAGCTGTTCCTCCACGTGTAAACACATATCCTGTTTGTGATTTACCTTTATGTGGATCGGAGAGATAACCCGCATCTGCATATCCCACTAAAGATGATCCTAATTTTCGTGAATAAAATAATCCCATGTCAACAGTACCTTTTAGGTAACGAAGAATGTGTTTAACACCATTCCAATGTCTTTGAGTGGGTGCAGAGCTATATCTTGCAAGAAGATTTACAGAAAAAACTATGTCCGGTCGAGTGCAATTTGCAAGATACATTAATGCACCAATTGCACTTAAGTATGGTAATTCAGGTCCAAGAGTTATTTATCCATCTTCAAGTGGGCGAAATGGATCTTTTTTCACTTCAAGTGATTGAACGACCATAGGCGATGTCAATGGATGTGCTCTATCCATATAAAAACGCTTTAAGACTTTTTTTGTATAAGACGATTGATGAACAAATAATCCTTCTGGGAAATGTTCAATTTGTAATCCAAGACAGAATTTGGTTTTTCCCAAATCTTTCATCTCAAATTCATTTTTTAAATAATCTGCAGTTTTGTTGAGCTATTTAGGAGTTCCTATAAGGGTTAAATCATCAACATAAACTGCCACAATTGTAAATCCAATATATGTTTTCTTTATGAAAACACAAGGACATACATCGTCGTTTTTATAACCTTCTTTCAACAAATATTCGCTAAGACGATTATACCACATTCATCCAGATTGTTTTAATCCATACAATGATCTTTGCAATTTAATTGAGAACATTGTTCTGGGGAATGAATCATTTGCTTCTGGCACTTTAAATCCTTCAAGAATTTTCATGTGTATGTCACTATCAAGTGAACCATACAGATATGCAGTTACTACATCCATAAGGCGCATATCGAGCCTTTGTGACACAGTCAAACTTATTAAAAATTTAAATGTAATGGTGTCCATTACGGGAGAATATGTTTGCTCATAATCAATCACAGGTCTTTGTGAGAAGCCTTGGTCTACGAGTTTGGCTTTGTATCTTGTGATTTCATTGTTTTCATTCATTTTTCTTACAAAGACCCATTTGTATCCTACAGGGATTATATTTTTAGGGGTTCGAACTACAGGTCCAAACACTTTTCGTTTTTCTAAGGAATTCAACTCCGCCTGTATGGCTTCTTTCCATTTTGGCCAATCATTTCTATTTTGACAATCTTTAATAGATTATGGTTCAGGATCCTCATTTTGTATGATATCTAGTGCCACATTAAAGGCGAAGATATTGTCCACGACAATATTATTTCGTTCTCATAATTTATGAGATAATAAATAATTTATTGAAATCTCATTGTTTTCGGACACTCGTGGTTCTTCAAGAATCACATTATCAGTGTTTGATTGATCAATCGTTTCTACCATTTTTTCATTAAAAATTTTTAGTTGGGTTTTCTCTTGTACCTTTTTCTTTCGAGGTACAGAGTCTTTAGCACCAACTGGTCGACCACGCTTCTGGCGTATTTGAGATTCATTTGCTATGGCAGATTGTCCTACAGGGACATCAATTTTTGTAGGAGTATTTTCTGCTGGAATATATGACTTTGTCACTTTCCTTGTATCAACGAATACATCAGGTAATTGGTTTGCAACTATTTGCAAGTGAATGATTTTCTTAACTTCTTGCTCACATTGATTACTGCGGAGATCAAAATGAGATAGAGTGTTTTCATTCCAAGAAATTTTATCTTGTTTTTCAGGATGCAGTTTTTTCCCTCCCAAAGTTGGGAAATTCATTTCATCAAAATGACAATCTGCAAAACGTGCAGTAAATAAATCACCCGTTAAAGGTTCAAGATACCTAATAATGGATGGTGAGTCAAACCCAACATAAATTCCAAGTCTTCGTTGGGGACCCATCTTTGTACGTTGTGGGGGTGAAATTGGGACTTGGACAGCACAACCAAAAACTCGTAGATGAGAAATATTAGGTTCGTGACCAAATGCAAGTTGTAAAGGTGAGTATTCATGATAAGCAGTTGGTCTTATACGAACTAATAATGCAGCATGTAATATATCATGACCCCAAACATATGTTGGGAGTTTTGTTTTCATAAGTAAAGGCCTAGCAATCAATTGAAGACGTTTGATAAACGACTCTGCTAAACCATTTTGTGTATGGACATGAGCAACTGAATGTTCAACGACAATACCGATTGACATACAATAATCATTGAATGTTTGTGATCTAAATTCACCAGCATTATCAAGACGGATTGTCTTGATTGAGTAATCGGGGAATTGAGCTCGTAGTTTTATAATTTGAGCAAGTAGTCTAGCAAAAGCTATATTTCTAGTAGAAAGTAAGCAGACATGTGACCATCTAATAGAAGAATCAATTAATACCATAAAATAACGAAATGGTCCACATGGTAGGTGTATCGACCCACATATATCTCCATGAATTCTTTCTAAGAAAGCTGGAGATTCAACACGAACCTTCGTAATAGAAGGTCTAATGACTAACTTGCCTTGTGAACAAGCAGCACATGGATAAACATTAGGTAAAAGAATCTTCTGGTTCTTTAGAGGATGTCCATGTGAGTTATTAATTATTCGGCGCATCATTATTGCTCCTGGGTGTCCAAGTCGATCATGCCAAAGCATAAAACTTTTTGGTTCTACGAACTTCGAGTTCATGACATTGTTTGATTCAAATGTTTTTATGAATGTATAATACATGCCAGATGGGAGTGCCATGAGTTTTTCTTTTATCTGCTTCTGGCCAGATACAAAAGAAATTATGCAAATATAATCACAATTATTTTCTTGCATCGTCTCAATGTGGTATCCATTGCTGCGGATATCTTTAAAACTAAGCAAATTTCTTCTGGACTTGCTAGAATAAAGTGCATCATTTATATGCAATTTCGTATTATTTGGTAAGATAATACTAGTTCTTTCGGAGCCTTCAACGATATTTGATGTACCAGATATCGTATTAACATTATTTTCTACTAATGTTAAGTCCAAAAAATATTTTTTATCTTGTAAAATTAGGTCCTTCGGGAGTAATTAATATTCTACTGGAATATTAATATAATATAAAATATGTATCTTTATAATATAATACAATTAAAATAGATTTTATTCAAGAACTAATAATTTGTTACTAAGGATTAAATAATAATACTATCAATGCAATATGAACTAAGATTGTACAGTTAAGAATTATTAGACGTATAAGTGTATGTACAGTTAATTAGTACAAATCAAAATGCAAATTAAGCTAATCAGGATTTCTAAATAACGTATTCATTCATATTTGTAAGTTGCACGTGTATGCCAGCTCAAGTGTATTTATACTTTTGGCATGTTAATGACAGGTGTAATATGAATAAGAGTTAAAGCTTGTTGAAGATAATTTACAGCATATACTTACAATACCTGTTGCTTTGAAAATGGAATTTGAGCTACAAACTGCTTCTTTTTTTATGGTCACAGCCAAATGTTTTGATTCACTCTCCCTTTTTTTTTTGAATAGAAAATAATACTTATTTGCTAATTTATTGGTTAGAATCTCGTGCTGATAACGTGTTATGAAACTAGAGAAATAAAGTAGAAGAATAAAAGAGATACGAAAGAAATTGTTTATTTTCATTATGACTATGGACCTATATTTATAGGATTCCAAAGTAGGTTACAAAGAGATTTGGATACAATCAAACAAGGCTTATCTAAATATACTGATAAAACTAAGTATCCTGATAAATCTAAATAGTTATCAATAATTATCTCATAATTTTACAACAGTTTCCCATTTTTGGTCATAATTCTTCATTTTTGAGTTCTGTGTACTAGGTATGCTTATTCAATCTCCAACCTAATAACTTTTTTTTTTAATTAATATTTAATTTCTTAATCTAATATATTTTCTTTTTGGTTTTATGTTGATTCTTTATATAATTATTTTTTTGTTTGTTTATCAAAGATGGTTTAATATACAAATTGACCATGGGATTTTGTGCTCTTTCTTTTTTTTTTTTTTTTTTTTTTTTTCTTAAATAAAATTGCACAAAGATTTCAAATGCTACTCCACAAATTTTCCTACTTTCATCGCTTCCCTCTCCCCTTCACAATTCATTTCCCTCCCAAACCCAAATCTGAAGGCTCATACCGAAATCGGCAAATCCCAAAATCAGATTCCTTGGCCCATCAGGTTTGTATTTCAATTGAATCCTTTATATCACTTTTTTGCTTTATCTTTTATATTTGAAAGTGTAGACTAAAATTCACATGTGAGTTGCAGAATTGAGGAAATTTCACTCGACCACCAATCGACGGGGCGAACCACCAACGGGCAGCTGGCATCAGCGGCGGCACCGCCTCTACCAACAGGTGCTTTTTATATATATACATATTTTGGCTGGTGAATAATATTGTATCAAGAATCATCTCATGATTGGATGATTAATTTTGTGCTTTTTTCCTTCACTTAGGAAAATTGCTTCTTTGGCAAATTAATTAATCAGAAGATAGAGTTGAACATTGATAATCTACAAATATCCTCCATTAAGTCTAAAAAAATGATTTTGAGTTTATGGTGATCTTTTTATGTTTGCTTGAAAACTAGATTTTTTTAAAGTGGGTTTTGTATTACCTTCATTTTCTTGAAGTTGGATTTTTTTCTTTTTATTTTATTTTGATATCCAAAATGCAAACACCATCATAATTCAAGATGTTCAACAATTTGGCCTTGCACAGTTGCATCAGGTTCTGCATATTATCTGCTCTTTTTATGAATTCTCTGTTGAAAAAGAAATTGAGATATCATACTTTACTTACTTGCCACTATTTTTTGAAATTTGTACATGATTGGCGTGTTTCTGTCTTCATTTGTGTATATAATGTTGTACCCATACTGAATTTAGTTATGCTTAGATAATTGTTGTCTTCTATGAATTTGAACAGTTATAATACATAATGTCATTCTTCATTGCTTGAAGCCAGCTGGATGGAAGCTAAAGAAGGAATATCTACTTGATGGATGGACATTCTTGGTTAGTTTTATGAGCATGTATACATGTTTGCAAATTTGACATTCTCACCAAAGTCGAAAACAGGGGAACAAATTAGTGGATGTATGTTAATTGTTGCCTGATATAGGTCTGTGGAGCTTTAGAAGGGCAGGAGCTTCCAGAAAATTTTGTGAAGCTTCCAAAAGATGTTTATACACCTGATCTAATTGCAGCTTCAAACTGCAATTAGAAAGTCGTAGAACTTTTGAGTTTTGTATATTTCATCAGTGTATAACTTGAATTTCAAATATTTCTCATATTTCTTGTCAGGTGAAATTGGATATGGTACATCAAGTGAAGCGTTGGCATACAAGGTTCCTTTCATCTTTATACGCAGAGACTATTTTAATGAAGAACCATTTGTGAGGAATATGCTCGAGGTACAATGTTGCTTCATGTTGTTATTCTGTTTAATTGCTTTGTAAAAGACTGAATTTCACCAATTTATATAATGCAAATAGTACTTTCAATGTGGCGTGGATATTATTAGGAAAGATCTGCTTAGTGGGCACTGGGCTCCGTATATGGAACATGCTCTTACTTTGAAGCATTGCTATGAGGCAGGCACCAATGGTGGTGAGGTATCTTATTATTCTTCCATTTAGTCCATGAGAAACTTTATTAAGAGCTATCCTGCGTACCTCAGAATCTTTATTTGGCAAGACAAGAAATTTCCTAAATTTTATTGGATCTCAAATTCTAATACGGTCTGTTACCTCACAAAATTTTGAAGGTGGCTGCTATGGTACTTCAGGATACAGCTTTTGGAAAAAATCATACTCCATGTTAGGTAATTCTGTTTTAGGTTTCTAATACCTCTATTTCGTTGTGTCATGTGGAATTGTATACACCCAGCTTCCAATCTAATCCTATGTTTAGCTACTGATTTGAGAAATATGTTCAGTAGATTCGCATTCAAAAAGATAGCAACATCAATAAAGACTAGAAGATCTACGTTTTATTTTAAAAGATAGCATTCTAATCCTTAGTTATTGTTCTCATTTTATTTTAGGAGATCTATGTTTTGGTTAATATTTGTCTCACATTTTAATTTTATTTATTGTTTTATGTAGCTTAGTGGGCCGAGGAGATTGCGAGACGCCATTGTCCTTGGGTATCAGCTTCAGAGAGTTCCCGGGAAAGACATGTCTGTGCCATAGTGGTATACACTTGCACAAAATGAACTTAATATCCGCACTCCATCACCAGATAATAACACTATTCAGAGTAACTCCTTTATAAAAGAGTAAATTCTTGTATTCTCCATCTAATAATCCATGCTCATTCATGTGCATGATTTTTTCAATCATTTATTGTTTATTTGTTCATTCATTTGAATACATGTGTAGAACTGAGGACTTCGAAATTCTGCACGGAGATCATATTGGTCTTCCAGATACAATAGCTTTCTTAAAGAACTTGGCAAAGCTGCATGCCTTAAACAACCCTGGAAATAGAAGTAAGCTACACTCTCGTGAGCAGCTTGCCGTTGCTGTACTGTTTAATTGGGAGGTACTTACACGTCACTTTGACTTTTGCAAATGCATTTGTACGGGTGGCTTTTGTTTTGTAAAATTAGGCCTTCTAAGTCTGAGGATGATTTGAAATGTTTGGAAAATAAGGTTACTTTACCATAACAATATAGACGTGAGAATCAACACGCATTCAATTACTTGAGAGTTCATTCGTTAATAATTGGACTTTTAGGATATTTTACTTCAAATGGTTTACACGCCTATAGCACCTCCACATCCTAAAAAGTGTTTTTCCTACTTAATGTCATTCTATAAAACTTTGTAAAACTTTGGTATCAGGGAATTAAGACTTGATATAGATATGTATTGAAATGCATCTAACTATTAGCATTGTCTTGCAGAAGATTTCCTAAAGAAGATTTCATATTAGCATTGTGATAGAATTGGGTTGTGAATAGGTACACTCATTGAAGAATTACGGATTGCAAGGGAAAAACTCAAGATTTTGTAGCTGGAAATGAAGAAATAATAGTGATATTTGTAATTTTCTCTGTTGTATTGATATTTATTTCAAGTTGTAAACATCCAAATGTAAAGACAAAAATTGAAATGATAATCCAGCAATTTGAAAAGCTGGACGTCTCCTGAATTGTATTCAGTCTCACTTCTTTTCTCTCTGAATGGTCTCTCTCTCTCTCTCTCTTACCCCTTACATATATCACTCCATCTAACTATATCCCACTAATACTGTAACTACACAACTGAATTTAAAACAAATTAAAACAACTTGGCTGATTGAGCACCTCCTCCTATTGCTGATCTCATTTGTTATGCTGCTGGTCCTTTCGCATGTAAGTCGTGCTTCTTGCGTCTTGAATATGTAAATCTGATTGGGGGTCTATCAATTACCCCTCCCAATGCGACCTTGTTCTCAAGGTGAAAAGGAGGTCAAATGGTTCCCAAGTAGCTTCCAATGGTGACAGTCTTTGCCACTGAATCAATACTTCCATCGCCTTTTTTGGTGGAGCAGGTCTGAACCCCAAAACTGATTCGGGTTTCACAATCAACTCCCAATCCTCACCAAGTTGAGGGGGGTAACGGTGACATAATATGGCCAATTCCCACTGCCTTTCGCAGCTGTGAAACATGGAATATTGGATAAACTCGAGAGGAGGCTTGAAGAGATAGTCGATAAGCCACCTTACCTACCTTAGCTAGCACCTGAAAAGGACCATAATACCGAGGGGCTAACTTTTCATTAAAATGGGCAGCCAGAGATTTACGACGATAAGGTCTCATCTTCACATATACCAATTCTCCCACAGTATAGTCCACTTCTCTTCTATGTTTGTCGGCTGCCAATTTCATTCGTTGCTGAGCTCGATGCAAATGAATTTTTAATTCCTCCAAGATGTTGTCCCTCTCAAGCATTTGTTGTTCTAGAAATGAGACAGTCGTGGAACCTCTGTCAAATCGAAGTAAAGGAGGAGGTTCCCGACCATATACAATGCGAAAAAGAGTTAATTGGGCAGACACGTGTAATGATGTGTTATAAGAAAATTCAGCCCAATGAAGAATCTGATACCATCTCTTTGGTTTAATTGGAATAAAGAAGCGTAAGTATGTCTCAACACACCTGTTAACGACCTCCGTTTGTCCATCGGATTGGGGGTGATAAGTCGAGCTATGCTTCAATGTAGTACCTTGCAAACGGAACAACTCACTCCAAAATCTGCTAAAAAAAACCTTATCCCGGTTAGAAACTATTGAGCGAGGAATCCCGTGTAACTTAACCACCTCCTTAATAAAAATGGCTGCTACTGATGGGGCCGTAAATGGGTGCTTCAACCCAATGAAATATGCATACTTGCTCAGGCGATCAACTACCACCAATATCGAATCAAATCCTTCTGATTTTGGTAACCCCTCTATAAAATCCATGGAGATGTCTTCCCAAACCTTGTCGGGAATAGGTAATGGCTGTAACAGTCCTGCTGGTGCCAATGTGGAATATTTGTGTTGCTGAAAGATTGCACAAGCATCCACATAAGCCTAGATATCACGTTTCATTCCTGTCCAGAAGAAGGTCTCATCTATCCTCTTGTAGGTCTTAAGGAAGCCCCTGTGTCCACCAGTCTTACTATCATGTCCTTCTTGCAATGCCATTGAAACAAATGGAGATTCCTTAGGTAGTAACACTCTGTCTTTATACAATAATGCACCTCAGAGTATAGCATAACCCGAGTGGGCCAATGGATCAGCGCGTAATTCAGTTACAATTTTGCCCAATTCATCATCCAAATCCACTGCTTTCATCAATTCATTGAGCGACAAAGTACCTGAAATAAGGATGCGCTGCATCCACGTAGGATAGAGCATCGACTGCCTTGTTTTCCATTCCCGACTTGTTTTCAATGTCAAAATCAAATCCCAACAGCTTGGTCAACCATTTTTGGTATTCAGTATTCACTAGTCGTTCATCCAGTAGAAATTTAAGGCTATGCTGATCAGTCCTCACCACAAATCGATGTGCTAAAAGATAATGCCTCCATTTCTATACAGCCATTACTATTGCCATCAATTTTCTCTCATGTATCGACTTACTACAGACCCGAGGTGGAAGGACTTGACTGAAATATACAATGGGACGCTGGCTTTGCATTAATACAGCTCCTAACCCGTACCCAGAAGTGTCGGTCTCAATGATAAACGGTTGGGAGAAATCAGGAAGAGCTAACACTGGAACATTTGTCATTGCCTCTTTTAATTTCAGAAAAGCCGCCTCAGCTTCTTCATTCCAACTGAAGCTGTCTTTTTTTAATTGTTGGGTCAATGGCCATGCTATATTTCTACAAATTTTTGATAATAACCGGTCAGCCCTAAAAATCCTTTCAACTCCTTCAGGGACCTTGGCCTAGGCTATTCATTCATAGCCGCCACTTTTGATTCATCAGTGGCCACGCCTTTTCGGATATAATATGTCCCAGATATTCCATCTCTCTCTGGCCAAACAAACACTTTTTTTAATTAGCATATAACTGATTGTCTACTAAGATCTGCATCACGGTCCTCAAGTGGTTCTTATGTTCACCCTCGGTTCGGCTATATATAATTATATCATCAAAGAAAACTAGGATGAATTTTCTAAGATGGTCTCTGAAAATATCATTCATTAGCGACTAGAACGTTTTCGGTGCATTAGTCAAGCCGAATGGCATGACTAAAAATTCATAGTGGCCTTTGTAAGTCCGAAATGCGGTCTTTTTAACATCCTCCAGCTTCATACGAATCTGATGGTAACCCGACCTTAAGTCTATCTTGGAAAACATTGTGGCCCCATAGAGTTCATCCAACAACTCATCTATAACTGGAAACCTATTGGGCACCGTAACTTTATTCAAGGCCCGATAATCCACACAAAATCTCCAACTCACATTCTTCTTCTTAACCAACAACACTGGGCTAAAGAAAGGGCTGGTGCTGTGTCTAATGAACCCCACTGCTAACATCTCTCTTACCAACCTCTCAATTTCATATTTTTGGAAGTCTGGGTAGCGATAGGGTCTTACGCTAACTGGAGCGGCTCCCGGTTATAATGTAATAACATGATTACGGTCCCTAGTGGGGGGTAAGTGATTGGTGTCTTCAAAAAATAATTCAAATTCTTTCAATACCTCAGCCATGGCACCTGCAGGTTCGGTTTAGGAGGGTTGGGCATCCACGGTAACGCTTCCCAATTCCAGTAATATTCCACATCCATGTTCACGAAAGGCCTTTAGCATATATTTCAGAGAAACAAAAGTTTTACTCATACTCAAATTTCCCTGCAAAATTACTTTCACTCCAACCACTGTAAATGTTATAGTCAGATTTTGCCAATCGAAATGCGTTTTTCCCAGCTTCCGTTAGCCGTTGCATTCCCAAAATAATGTCTGAGTTACCCAATTCTAAGGGCAGAAAGTCCTCATCCACTACCATATTTTGAAGTTTCAAAGTCACCCATTCACATATTCCTTCCCCTTTAACGGCCAGACCCGTTCCCATCACAACACCATACCCCGTAGTGCCCGACAATGGTATCCCAAGTTGCTGGACCAATTCTCCATAAATGAAGTTGTGAGTTGCTCCGCAGTCAATTAAGACTATGACGTCTTTTTGATTTATAGATCCTTTCATTTTCATGGTCCTTGGAGTTGTGAGGCCCACCACCTAGTTAATGGACAGCTTCACCGATTCATCCACCTCTCTTATAGCATCGCCGTCAGTCTCTTGCTCGCCGGTGACCACCTCTTGACCATCGACTCTTTCATTTCCATCAAATTCCTCTCCTTCTCTGATCACCAACACTTGGAGTTCCTTACTCCTACAACGATGCCCGACAGTAAATTTCTCGTCACAACGATAGCATAATCCCTTCTCTCTTTTTGCTTAGATTTCTGAATCAGTGAGGCGTTTGAATGGGGCTGAGTATTTTGGAGTGAAATTGGGACGATTTGGAATGATGCTCAATGGTATCGTGGGTTTGGTGTTTGGGCTAATTGATTGGGCGAATTTGGAATGAAGTTGGTGGAAATGAATTTGGGTTTGATTGGGCTGAAGCTATTTGGTCCAGATTTTACCAGCAGATTTCTATCTTTTACGCGCTGGGCCACTTCTATTATTTGTTCCAGGCCCACTGGTCTGAGTAAAAGTACATCGGCCTGGATATATGGGTTTAGTCCATTAATAAAATTACCTTCAAAGATCTCCTCCGGGATGTTTTGCAGCGGCGATGCCAATATCTTGAATTGCCGACGATAGTCCTTGACAGTGGTAACCTACCGAAGAGCCAAAATTTGTGCATAAGGAGAACCCTCATGTGATGGCCAGAACCTCCTCAGTAGACGATCCTTCAATTCCTCCCAATTTCTCATCGATCTTTGTTTCTCCTCCCATTGATACTACGCCAGAGATTCTCCTTCAAAATAGATTATCGTGGCTTCCAACTTCAGCGCATCAGTCATCCGATTAATGGCAAAGTATCGTTCTGCTCTAAAAATCCATCCATCGGGATCTTCTCCGGTGAATACCGGCATATCCATTCTTCGAATTCGAACGTCTGACCCCAGCTTCCTTCTTTTTCTCATCCCCATCTCGGATTCCTCTTGTGCTATTTTGGGGTAATACCGAATCTGAGGATGGTTCTGCTCATTTGGTTTGTGAAGGGCCTTTCTCATTTCGTTCTCGCTCTTGGCTTTCCCACGTTCGAATGACCAAATCAAATTTTCCCATCATATCTGAATGCATTTGCTAAAATTCGTTCCTTAAGGTGTCCAATCCCATGTGTAATTCTGTATGGTTACTTTCAACTTGTTGTTCTAAGGCCCCAACGCGATCTGAAATGTCATTGCTCTGATACCAATTTAATAGAATTGGGTTGTGAACAGGTACACTCATTGAAGAATTACGGATTGCAAGGGAAGAACTCAAGACTTTGTAGCTGGAAATGAAGAAATAATAGTGATATTTGTAATTTTCTCTGTTGTATTGATATTTATTTCAAGTTGTAAACATCCAAATGTAAAGACAAAAATTGAAATGATAATCCAGCAATTTGATAAGATGGACGTCTCCTGAATTGTATTCCCTCTCACTTCTTTTCTCCCTGAATGGTCTCTCTCTCTTCCTTACCCCTTACATATATCACTCCATCTAACTATATCCCACTAATACTATAACTACCCAACTGATTTTAAAACAAATTAAAACAACTTGGCTGATTGAGCACCTCCTCCTATTGCTGATCTCATTTGTTATGCTGCTGATCCTTTCGCGTGTAAGTCATGCATCTTGCGTCTTGAGTATGTAAATCTGATTGGGGGTCTATCACATTGTTGTGCAGACCAAATTAGCATGGAGATTAATCAATATAATAGTTTATTTTTATCTTATTTGCTAACTGACTAGATATAATAACTATCACATTCACCATTTAGTTTATCTTAAAAGCAATGATTTTCATTTGCTAAATGCACTTATATCTAATAGATCATTATTTCCTCTCATATATATGGTGTAAAATAATGCTCACATCTTTGTAATTCAGGAGAGGCTTGCAGCTCTTGAAGAATGTTGTGATCTTGGACAAGGTTTTCAACTTGCAGAAAGAGATATGGCCATTAGAGGCTTTGGTAATATCTTTGGCAAGCTAAAAACAGGGGGTGTTGGAAATCTCAAACTATCACTGGGCACGAGGTCGTAGCAACTTCTTTTTAACATATTTTAAGAAATCAGTGATGGATTAACTCATGAGGAGTTTGGCATGTAAACTAGATTTGTTTGGACCAAGAAATTATGACTTTTCCTCTACTCTTCTTCCAGAAAAAGTTATGCAACACGCTATTTAACTATGTGTGCAATATATGTGCATTCATGACTGCTAAATCCATCTTTCCTTCCCTAGCTTTTACTTTTACTCTGTCCAGCTAGAGCGGGATGAGGAGTATGTTTTTTATTTATTTCCTTCAAAATATGAATGTATAGTATATTCATTTGTTTGTCCTCTATTTACATTTCAAGAAAATGAAAAAAGAAACCAGCCACTAGTTTCAAAATACAAAATCTAAATCATATAGCAGCTTTTTTCCTGATTGGCACAATTTAATTTCTTATGACTATCACGTTTTTTAATATAATCAATATTTAAATCAAGTTCCATGTGTTGTAATCTAATTGATTTCGATACATGTACTTGAAGCAAATAATATGTATTATGGTTGGGTTTTTATATGTTGTGGTAGCTGGATCTCTGTCACCCTTCTGGGTGTGAATATTAGAAAACTTGTTACTTGAATGTTGATGCATCTATTAGTTAAATATGAAATTATTTCTCCTTTCTTAGGACTGTATTTATCTTTTTCAAATATATGTCAATCAATATTTTTAAGAGGTTGAGGATGCGAAACAATCAAGAAACTTATTATAAAATTGGTATAAAGTTATCCCCATTAGATGGAAGAATAAAAGTTGCTACCTTTTATGGTCTGCTCTCTCAACAATTTGAAATAGTGCTACTTTGTGGATGATATGTTCTAATTCTTATGACGCAGATGAAAGGAGAAGATAAGCTTGAATAATAGAGGATGAGAGAAGTGATAGTTGAGGAGGAGAAGAAGAAAGAGAAGGAGCTCCTGCATGGACAAAGTTTTGTGTAGGCTGGTGAATCAGAATTGGAGAATAAGACACTTGAGGCCACGAAATCACAATTTTAACTACCACGTTCCCTTCACGAATGTATAAAACTCACGAAACAAATTATAATAGTTAACTTAAATACAAAAAAAAATTTAACACATGAGTAGAAAAGGCAAGGGATATACTTTTGATTCAATCTAGTTAAAAATGGGTTAAAACCCTAGTTTCTCTCTCTAAAAAATTCTCTCTGACTTCTCTCTAGGCGGCGAAAAAGGAGAGTCTTCTCCTTATGGCTTTACCACCCACAAAACCACCCGATCCACCACCTTCTCTACCGGAAAACAACATCATCGACGGCGGAAACACATCCCCAACAACATCTACTACAGAAATCAGAAATATAGCAGCAGATTTGGGACAAAATAAATCAGTTTTGCATTGGGAATCGCGAGGCACACATCCCAATGCACTCAATTCGACATCTTATGATCAGAATTTGGACATGGGACCATCACCAATGATCTCAGAAGCCTCGAAAACCCCCAGAATGGTGTCCCCAACGTCCAATTTGACCGGAATCAATACCTTGGAAAACGTGCAGCAGATTTCAATTCGTGATCCTGTGGGCCCCATAAATCTACACGCGCCTGACCCACAGTTAGGTAATGTTATTCCGACCACTCGACCAAAATTTCAGCCTGATCCGATGCCGGACGCGCCCGTGGGACCCATTTTTCCGACCGAACAGTTACTCGGAAAATAGGCCATATCTCCGTCTGTGGACCTCCAAATTGAAAACGCACCATATGCCCAGAATCAGCATGAAATTCCGCACCTTTTTGTAAAAAATCATCGAATTCTGACAAGGTTGGTTCCGGGGCCCCGCATGGGGGGCCCCGCACGGGTGGCGCGTGGGACCCACGCGCCGGCGCCAAAAAAACAGTTTGTTTGGCCAGTTAATCCACACCCAGATCCATCATCAGTTTTCCCACAGGAGGACCAGTCTGCACTTAATCAAGGTAGACAGACATATGCTTCAGCCGTTTCTGGTCGTCCTACACTTTCACAAGCAGAGCGGAATGAAAGGAAATATTTTTCTGCTATTTTAGATGCTCCACAGGCTTCAGTTATTCACTCTATTACGCATAGGCCACCTGGGCTACATCGAGGTGAGCCGTCATTTATTTTGACTGTGGAGGAAGAGGCAGCGCTTTTTGAGCCATTCAAGTTTACACTTGTTGGCAAATTCTCACATCGAAAGCCTACTATGGCTAAGGTGCGTGATTGCTTTCTGAAATTTGGATTCTGTGGTGATTATAGGCTTGGCTTGATAGATAGCAAGCATATATTAATTCACTTGACGCATGAAAATGATTATAGTAGATTGTTTTTGCGTTCTTTATATTATATTGATGGGTGTCCTATGCGAGTCCTTAAATGGACATGTGACTTTGGACCTGATTGTGAAACCCCAATTGCTCCTGTTTGGTTGTCCTTCCCTTTATTACCTGTGCATATGCGATCCAAGGGTGTGATTTTTACTTTGGCTAAGATTGTGGGTATACCTTTGCGTATTGATGAGGCTACTGCGGATTTGTTGAGACCTAGTGAAGCTAGGGTCTGTGTGGAGGTTAACTTAGAACATAAGTTACCTGAGCGGATTTGGATTGATAGGGGTGATGGTCGGAGTTTTTGGCAGACTGTGGTGTATGAGAAACCACCGTTATTTTATTCTAAGTGTCGACATATGGGTCACTCTCTTGGTCAGTGTCGAGCAGGTGGCCCACCTTTTGCTCCTTATCCCCCAGTTGCTCCATCGGGCCAGCCCCCTCTTAGTACTAGTTTGCCTCCTCCACTTACTCAGACTGTTTCTGCTCCTCCTGTTACTAGCACCGTTACTGAGATTACTGACAGGTCCAGAAAAGCTAAGGGTAAGGAAGTAGTTGTTGATCAGCCTCAACAGTGGGCCCCAGTACGATCGAGAGCACAGCATAGACGAGGTGTTGATATCTCCACCTCTGTGGGCCCCGCCATTTCTCTTGCAGGCCATAGCGGAGGTTCTCGCTTTGGTGTTCTTGCAGAACCCACACTTGATATAGTGCAGTGTTCTACAGTTGTTAGTTCTACTACTCTTGTTTCCACCATTTCTCAGACACAGCAGACTGTGGGCCCAGACTCGCGACATGTGGGACCCACTATTGATTTCTCGCATAGTATTCATATGGGCCCCTCTTTGGAGGCTCCTTTGCCTGCTGGACCCAGCCATTTCTCGACGGCCCCATCATACATTTCATCACTACTTCCTACTCCGATTCTCTCAGTTAGTCAGAGTCTGGATGTTTCTCGGCCAGTGGACCCCGCCATATCACATGTGGGCCCCACCACTGATCTTTTGCAGACATCAGCTTTTGCCTACGATTACTCATTGCATGATAGGCTATTGACTATTGCGGGCCCTACCGACAGCCTCCCTCTCGCGGTGGAACACTATGCTGAGTCACGATCAGTTATTGATCCTGTCTATGGTTCATCATTGCATGATAGACCAGCTATCTCTGTGGGCCCCACCAGTACTTTGGCTCATTCAGAATTCTTTGACCCTTTGCTTGACCATATGCTTGCTGCACCACGTGCTGGGGTATGTTTGGATGACACAATTGATTCTAATCCTGATACTAGCCCTCTCCTGGATTGTCGAGATAATGTCGAGGCTTCTATTCCATCTATTTTATCAGCAGTTCCCTCAGATACATCTTGTTCTGTTCAACTGGGTACACACCAACAGGGTCACTTTTGTAGGAGTTCACATGGTGATTTGACTGGTTTGGATGAGCGACAGGGGGCCGATGGTTTCTTTTCAGTCTTGAGTGGGGTCTCACATAGAGTTATTGCTCCTCTACCTTCTAGACCGATCACTCGGAGTATGTCAGGTACTCATGGTTCCCTCTCTCAGTCTTTGTGATGTCAGTCCTCATATGGAATGTTAGGGGGGTGCGTGCTTCTAAGACTCGCAAGAGACTTAGGAAGCTTGTTCAGTTACATCGTATTTTTTTCCTCGCTCTTTTGGAGCCTTTTCTGTTTGAGGATAGCTTTGACTTTGTTCGTCGTTCTGTTGGGTTTGATATCGGTGTCCAGAACCAGTCGAGTAAGATTTGGTATTTTTGGAATGTGGGGACGACTGTGTCTGTGATTGTTGATCATCCCCAGTTTCTTCATCTAATGATCGAGGATCCGAGATTGGCTAGACCTATATTTTTATCGCCGGTGTATGCTTCATGTTCTGTTGTAGGACGCAGGGATTTATTTGAGGGACTTCACCATGTTTCCCAGACTGTGGATGGCCCTTGGCTTGTGGGTGGTGACTTCAACGTCATTGCTTATGATGGTGAACGGACGGGAGTCAGTACTCGTGATAGGGGAAAGACTGATTTTTGTGATATGATGATGGAGTGTGGATTGACTGATGCTGGATTTTCTGGTAGTCCTTATACTTGGCATAATAGGAGGGTGTGGAAGAGACTTGATAGGGTTTTGATGAATCATGAGGCTGCATCTTTCTTTCGACAGTTTATAGTGAGGCATCTCAATCGGTCTACGTCTGATCATTCACCTTTATTATTGAGTTGGGTTGAGGCTGATGATGGAGGTGGGCCTAGGCCTTTTCGGTTCCTTAATGTTTGGTCCCGTCATCATGACTTTTTATCCTTTGTCTCTCAAAAGTGGTCATACCCGACTCAGTTTACAGGGATGGCTGCTCTTTGGGAGAAGTGCTTTAGGATGAAGCAGGGACTTCGTTGGTGGAGTAGAAATGTGTTTGGGGATATATTTCAGAGAATTAGAGATGCTGAGAGCAGGGTGGATGAGGCTGAGATGGAATATGATTTGGATCCATCACCTGCACATAGAGAACACTTACATCAGGTTCAGGCCCTACTGAACCGTGCTTTGTCTATTGAGGAAGGCTTCTGGAAACAGAAGGCTGGGACTCGTTGGATGTGCGAGGGAGAGCACAACACGAGGTATTTTCATTCAGTGGTGCAGGGGCGCCGCATGCGGGCCCGTATACATTCTATTAGATCTCAGACGGGAGAGACTTTGTCTGCACACGAGGAGATTCAGGGTTCAGCTGTTTCCTTTTTCCAGGACCTCCTTTCTGCTCCCGCCCAGGCAACTGACCAAATTTTACCAGATATTATCCCCTCTTTGGTTACTCAAGAGGATAATCAAGAGCTGAACCGACTTCCATCATTGGCTGAGATTAGAGATGTAGTGTTCAGTATTGATGCAGATAGTGTGGCGGGTCCAGATGGGTTTACCTCTCATTTTTTTCAGCAGTGTTGGGAGATTGTCAAGGATGATGTTTTTCGTGCGGTTTTGGACTTCTTTGATGGTGGGCATCTGCCTAGGGGATTCTCTGCTACTTCTATAATCTTGCTTCCCAAGCGAGACAACGCCTGTCGATGGACAGAGTATCGACCGATTAGTCTTTGCACGGTGTTCAACAAGATTGTCACCAAGCTCCTGAACTCTCGCTTAAGTTTTGTTTTGCCTCGTATCATCTCTCCACAGCAGAGTGGCTTTATTCAGGGGAGGCTGATTGGTGATAATGTCTTGTTGGCACAGGAGATGCTCCATACATTGGATACCCAGGCCCGTGGGGGCAATGTCATCCTTAAGCTAGATATGGCTAAGGCATATGACAGGTTAGACTGGGACTTCTTGATGACTGTGATGGAGAGATTTGGATTCGATTGGATGTGGAGGGATAGGATCAGGCGTTGTATTTCTGAGTGCCATTTTTCTGTCTTGGTGAATGGCAGGCCTTGTGGTTTCTTTCCTTCCTCTCGTGGGCTGAGACAGGGAGATCCCATATCTCCTTCGTTGTTTATCATTGCAGCAGACTACTTCTCTCGGGGTCTCACTCAAGTTTTCCAGCAGTATCCATCGATGGCATATATTCATAGAGGTGACACTCTTGTCTCACATCTTTGTTTTGCTGATGATATGATCATATTTGCTAATGGCCAAAGACAGTCAGTAAAGAGAGTACTGCATTGTTTGGAGCACTATGAGAGGGTCTCTGGCCAGTTGGTGAATAGAGACAAGAGTGGTCTTATTGTGCCTAAGAGGGCACCTCCTTCTAGGATTCAGATACTTGAGCACATTACTGACTTTCGACGTCAGCAGCAGCCTATCACATACTTGGGCATACCCTTGTTTAAGGGGGCTCGAAAGACCTTCTTATATGATGATCTATTTCAAAAGGTCAAGAGCAAGATCTCTGGATGGGCCTTTAGGCTGCTATCTTCTGGTGGCAGGATTACTTTACTGAGGTCTATCCTTTCTTCCTTGCCTCTCTATCTTCTTCAGATTATGCAGCCTCCCAAAACAGTGTTGAAGAAGTTAGAGAGTACATTTGCTAGATTCTTGTGGGACTCTAAGGATCAGTCTCACCGTATGCATTGGAAGAGATGGAAGGATATTTGCCTTCCTACTAATGAGGGTGGTTTGGGCTTCAGAAGATTAGAGGACATGGTCCATGCTTTCTCTTTGAAGCTCTGGTGGTTATTCAGATCACAGCAGTCGCTTTGGGCTCAGTTTTTACTGGGCAAGTATTGCAGGGGCACCCATCCCCTTCTAGCACCCATACCACATTCTGCTTCTGCGATTTGGAGGAGGCTAAAGGGGGTGGGACTCACAGCGGAGCCCCACATCGCGTGGCAGTTGGGTCATGGGCGCATATTCTTTTGGCACGACTGTTGGATGGGTGACATGACTTTAGCTCAAATGTTTCCTCATAGGGAGCATACCTCCGTCCAGGTAGTTGAGTTTTTTGATGATACTGGATGGGATATCGATAGACTCTTGTTGGTCCTTCCACATGATATTGCAATCCAGGTTGGAAGTCTACCCCTTTGTCCCGATGTTCTTGATAGACCTATGTGGAAAGACACCCTAGATGGTAGGTTTTCTACCAAGTCGGCATGGCAGCTTGTTCGCACTAGGAGTACTCTTCAGGCCTTTTGTCGCATGATTTGGAGCCCGATCATCCCGCAGACTATCTCTTTCTTTTGTTGGCGATTGTGGCAGGGTTTAGTGCTAGTGGATGTGATTATTCAGAGGAGGATTCGGGCCCACATGGCATCAAGGTGTCAGTGCTGTTCAGAGATTGAGACCATCCAGCATGTCTTTATTGATAGCCCTGTGGCTCACCAGGTATGGCAGCACTTCTCGGCTATTTTTGGCATTCCCCTCAGGGTTGGAGAGATGCTACATCATAGATTTCAGACTTGGAGATTCTCAGGCCAGTTTGTCAGGAGTGGCCATATTCGCACTATCATCCCTTTGCTGGTCTTTTGGTACATTTGGACAGCTAGGAATGATGCGAAGCATCGTAGGATTGGCATGGAGCCCAATCGTATCATCTGGCGAGTCTATCACACTATTTCTTTACTGCATATGGGAAGACTCTTTCGATTTGTGCATTGGCGTGGGGACCTTGATCTTGCCCCACATTTTGGTTTTACTCTTACTTCTCCTACCCCCAGCCCCCCTACTTTGGTTTATTGGCGTGCCCCATTGGCTGGATCTACCAAGATCAATACTGATGGATGCGTCAGGGATGGATTTGCGAGTGGCGGGGGTGTTATCAGAGATCACACTGGGCGTTGTATCAGGGTCTTCTCTACCGGCTACGGAGACATACTTATTTTGGAGGCAGAGTTGAGAGTCATTTTACAGGGCATTGAGCTTGCCCGACGGATGGGTCTTGTGGACTTATGGATTGAGACTGACTCTACACTCGCTGTTCATTGCATTTCACGTGGTGGGGGGCCGTGGGTCATTCAGTCAATACTCAGACGCATCCGACATCTTCTTTCATTCGATCGAGACACAATTTCCCATATTTTTCGAGAAGGAAACCAGGTCGCTGACTCTTTAGCTTCTGAGCGCTGGGACCAACGACATTATCAGGAGTATGGATCTTCAGACTTGCCTCGTCGTTCGCGTGTACTACTTCAGACTGACAGATATGGCCTTCCATCAGTTAGAGGTCTTTAGTTTTTTTTGTTATTTTGGTTTTCATTTGCTTTTGCTTTTGCTTTTCAGAATTATGCACCGGAAGTATTATCTCTTTATTTGCTGTAGTTTGAGGAATTTTTTCATTCGTTGTATGCTTGGAGGTCAGGTTCATATCTCCCTCCTGTGTACTACCATTTTTATATAAATACAGTGGTAGGGGCATCCAAACCCCCACCAGCCTATCCTGGTAGAGGCCTAAAAACCATACTGGGACTGTGCTGGTGCTTCGAATAAAAAAAAAAAAAGGCAAGGGATATGGATTCAACGATATAAAAAGGATGTAATGATATTAGAGATTAAAACTATAAGAAATAAGACTTTTTACAGCATTCGATAACCATTGTTACATATAATGAAATCTGTGGTAAAAAGTTTTTACCACACATTAACCACGAATTCTTCACATAGGTTGTGATGTATTATGATTTTTGATTTTTTCTTTCTACTTTAAACCACCTAAGATAAATGGTTTGGATGAAATACTCTTTCAAATGTGGGTATACTTGGGTTGCCCAGTTAAGATTTATCGGTCACCTTTAAAACTAATTTAAACTTTATATTATTTTTCTAACTTATCAGTTCTTTAGTGCCACTTATTTATGATACCATTTTGAGATACTACCAAACTAGACAACAAACTTTCTTACTTATGTCGATTAATACTTTGGCTATTGCTATAGTTGGGCTTGCTTATCTTACTATGAACTATTTGTAAAAAAAAAAATTGACGGCTCTTTCCTCATCTTTGCTAATCAAATTTAAATGTTTTAAAATTTTATGATTCACACGTTACATGCAATAAAATAGTATAAAAATAAATTCATATTTAAAAAAAACACAATTACATCTTTAATTGTGCATACTTATTAATAACTTACTATGTTATGAACAATAGTAGAATAGACTTGTGACAAATGATGTTAATTACAAAAACTAATAGGCGACGAATTTGGATGTCACAATTTCTTTTCCACCATCCCTACAAGCAGAAGCAATAACAAATATAGGTGTCGCAAATTTTTTCCTCAATCTTAGAATTTTTAGTAACAAATATTCCTTGTCGCCAAAAGTAGATCTATTGCATCACAAGAAATTGTGTTGCAAGAAATTAAAGTTTGTCGCAATAAGTTTTCCACCAAAAATATTTTGGCGTCATGCTTTCAATCATATTTTTGGCGACAATCTTTATTACTTGTCGCACATTTTGACATTTCACGACAACTTTTTATGTCGCCTTATATTTCTTTGGTACTTATTTTTCCACCACAATTTTTGCAACAAATTATAAATAAGTGTTGCGCTAAATCACTTATTGCAACAAATTTATGTATGTTGCAAAATATATTGTCGTGAAATAGAAATTTTGTTATAGTGGGAGACGTGTTTTTAATTTTCTCATTATGTAAACTATCGTAAATTGTCTCTTCTGCTTCCCGATTATAAGAGCCATATTGATTATACTCATTAGATCCTTGGGTTTTTCATTTGTTATCAGAATAAGTATCTAACTTTTCTTTCATTTTAAGCTGGACATTGGGAGGTGCCTTGCGACATAGATCTACACCGTCTTTTACCTCTCCTAAATGCTGCTTTACTCTATTATACCACCGCTAGAAAATACTTTTGCACAATTCTAGCACAACGATTTATTTCTTTTTGTGTTACAACTATCATCCACAAGTTCTTTTCAATGCCCTATGGATGTCAAATGGGCCTAGCTGCCCATGAGCTCGTCGGCTCATTTAAGGACGAGCCCACCAAAAAAATAACGAGCCAAGCAAGCTCGCCTCGTTGTTTAGGCAAGCTGGCTCGTGGGCCAAAAGTGTCCCAACTACCGTTTGAAGCCCAACAGTCACAAATGTGACCGTTTTGGTCCCCCAAAATTTTCTTTTTTAAACGGTAAGATTTTTACTCATATAAATACCCCCACTATTACAATTTTTTTTTTCACAACTCTCAATCTCCTCAATTTCAAAGTATAATATTTTCTATATTAGCTTCTTTATTTTGCTATCTATAGTTTATTGTCTCGAAATTTGCTTATTTGAGTTATTTTTGTTCAATTCTAGTATACAACATTGTCTTTATTCTACATTTCTACTACATCTATCTTTATTCAAAATGGATTACACTTAAAGAATTGGTCACCAAATAGATAATGAGTTCAGTGGTCTCAATGAAAATCCAATTCCAACTGATTTTGGTGATGATTATGGGATCACGAATTCAATTGATTTGAAAGATGTTCAATACGATTTTGAAATAGACATCAATACAACAAACGGTTCGAGCACTAAACGACGAACAAAAACCAAAATGCTAGGTGTTTGGAACATTTCAATTTAGTGTTGAATGGTACAATAACATTCACAATGGAAATAATATTTTTAATTAGTATTACTCATGAATTTAATTGCGATATAAAATCTGTAGTTTTACTTTTAACAATGCAGGGGTCAACAATATAGTAATAAAAAATTAATGAATCAATTAAATCTCGATTTTGGTAGCATATTATTTCATGTTCGTTGTGTATGTCATATTTTCAATTTAATTGTAAAAAAGACTAAAATTCATAGACCAATAGTTAAAAAAAAGTAAGATTTCTATAAATTTTATTATCATGATCTCACCCATGTGTAGAAAATTCATTTGATGAAAGAACATACGTCGCAGATATAGGCCATAGATGAAACTCTACTTATCTTATGCTTCAATCATGTGGATGTTATGAATATTGCATCGTTGCATATTATAACGGCCGACACTCACACGATTGAGAAATTTCATCCCATGTGAGATTTTTTTTTTTTAAATTTTTCGTCGATGCCACAAATGTATGTTCAGGTGTATACTATCCGACCATTCCATTAATTCTCAACTATTTTTATTATATTGCTAATAATTTTAATAAGTATAAAGAATTTTTAAATTTTTTTTAAAAGTAATAGTAGCGATGGAAGCTAAAATAAGAAAATATTGGGAGGAATTGTATATGCTGTTTCCATTGGCGTATATAATAGATGTTAGATTAAATTTAGAGGGTACAAAATATACAGTGTCGGCAATTCAAATAAATTAACTTATGAAAATTCAATGATGTACGGTAATCTAGAAAAAATTTATATAAGATGTACGAGATATATGCAAAAATGACCAGTACAAACGTTACACAATCAGTGTACCAACGACTTTTTCGTCGTCAAATAATAGAAACAATTTATTGAGTTACCTTATAGTTATGTAAGGAAACACAACATTCTAGTAGTTCTTCTTCTTTCCTTTCTCGTGCTACAAATATAGAAATATGTACAAATGACAAATCATTAGAGTTAGCTAGGTATTTGATCATGATATACTTAGTATGTGAGATGAGGAAGAAAGAACAAATTTTGATATAATAAGATGGTAGAGATAAAACGAGTAACAACACTCAATTGTTTTCATTATAGCATGTGATATACTAACGCATCTAGTATCTACTGTAGAAACAGAGTATATTTTTAGTACAGGTGGTAAAGTTCTGTCTGATTATATATCAAGACTTGAAGTGGACATATTAGGAGCTTAATGTGTCTAAAAGACTATGATAAGGTAGAGCTTTGAATCAAAGACAAAGTGAACAGAATAATATGTCTACATAATTTGTAGGTATTATTTTGTTTGCGTAAATTTCTTTAATTTTTCTTACTTTCACAAAAAATTGTCTACGTAACAATTTATTCGTGTACAATTTTAACTCCATCTAAGATAAAAGTAGTCAGTCTCAAGCTCAGAAAAAAGATGAGGGTTTCGATTATCAAATTTCTCATACCCTATTTTATTTTGAATTTTTAAAATCTTGAAAAAGATTTGCTTTTAAAAGAAAAATTGAGCTGTACTTGTGGACGGCTCGACTAGGCCATCATGCCCACGAGCTATTGGCTGAATCAAACAGCCCTATGGGACACGAGCCGAGCTTAAGCGGCCAAGCTGGCTCAATTCCGCCCATTACCAGCCCTACAAGGCCCCATGATGGATATGGTTTTCCTCTAACGTGACTTTTTGGTAGAGACCAACTAAGAGTCAAGTGATTTAAATATGAGATACCATATACCTGTTTGTTATATTTTTTATAAAAAAAATGTGTTTTACATGTATTACATTTGTTCCATTTGAAAATTAAATTGTTAAAAAGTAATTATAGAATGTTAATATAAAATCAAGTATGTGACAAAATTGTCACTTTAACTATATATATTGTTTTCACTACACGAATATATCATATAACCAAGGAATGTTAAAAAGAGCCTAAAAAAGTATCATTATGTAATTTTTCCAAAATAAATTTCTATATAGTAAAATAATAATTACAACAAAGAAAATCAACACACGCATATATGAAATCAAAGGATAAATGACTTACATGTTCTCTGGAAGTTGAAGCCTACGGGAAGAATTTGATTTCTTCAATTTCTAATTTCTTTAATTTTTGATATCTTCAATTTTCAAATTTGGGATTTAAGGGAGAAAAGATGTTGTGTAATATAGGGTAACGGGAAAGTATAAGGTAATTAAAACTTATGATTGAGAAACAAGAGTTCAAATGGTGAATAATTGTGGTCTTTTTCCTAAATCGAAACATGGGTTCAATTCATTGGGCAAGTCTATTTCTTTTTTACAAAACCCAATAGTTTTTTTGGGTTTTAATTGGTACAATGGAGAGACCTAACCTAGTTGACAGTTGGTAAACTGGCTTTTCAGTTCAACAGACTAGTTTGGTACGAGTTTTACTTTCTCAAAAGAATGTCTCTAAAGGCCTTTGTTTCATAGAGGTTTTGAAGTCCACTTACAATTACTTGAGTAACATCTCCAACTAGAGTAGTTCGCAAATACCTCGAGTAGTACTTCAGCATTGTTTCTTACAATTACTGATTGTTTTTTGCTTCTCCAAATTACTGTATTTGCTCTAAAAAAGGTATAATATATAGAAGTCGGCCTTTTCTCATTGTCTGACCCTACCCATTGAGCATCAGTGTTAGTTATTAGGATTTACTGTTTTATTAGGATTTGAGTTTATTAGGAATATTGGTTAATAAACCTTATCTATAAGATAAAGCTTATCTATAAAGGTTAGTAGTTTAGGATTAGTATATTATCATGTTTTTAGTTCATTCAAATGTGGGTGGTTATTTTGATTTTATCCTCTTGTAATTGACTATATAAGTCGGTTGTTTGCAGTCAATTTATTCAGACTTTTGTACTATAGAAATATCATAGTGTTTTCAATATTTGGTATCAGAGCCCCATCATAGGGGCCTGGTTTTGTGTGAGTAAAAGAAACAGCAGTTTCTTGTGAGTGGTGTGCTAAAAGGAATGGCAGCAGAGACTAGCTTTGTGTAGCCTGCGATCCCAAAATTTGATGGTCACTATGATCATTGGTCGATGTTAATGGAGAATCTCCTCCGTTCAAAGGATTACTGGGGGTCTTGTGGAGAATGGGATACCGGCAGTAGCAGACGGGGATGAGTTAACAGAAGCACATCATAAGGCTATTGAAGAAGCAAAGCTGAAGGACTTGAAGATAAAGAATTACCTGTTTCAAGCTATAGATCGGAGTATTATGGAGACTATACTCAATAGGGACACAACAAAGCACATTTGGGACTCGATGAGGCAGAAATATCAAGGCTCCACCAAGGTGAAGCGTGCACAGTTGCAAGCTCTTCGAATAGATTTTGAAACTCTCTACATGAAGGAATGAGAAACTGTAAATGATTATTTTGCTCGTACTCTCACTATAGCCAACAAAATGAAGGCTCATGGTGAGAAAATGGGTAAAACAGTCATTAATGAGAAAATTTTGAGGTCTATGACTTCAAAATTTGACTATGTGGTCTGCTCTATTGAAGAATCTAACGACTTGGATACTTTGACCGTTGACGAGCTGCAGAGCAGTTTACTTGTCCATGAACAAATGATGAATGGCCATGGAGAAGAGGAACATATTCTAAAGGTTGTTCATGAAGACACAACAGAAAGAGGAAGAGGTCGAAGAATGATCAGAGGCAGAGGAAGAGGTAGAGGAAGACAGTCTTTTAACAATGCTATTGTGGAATGCTTTAAATGCCACAAATTAGGGCACTTTAAATATGAGTGTCCTAGTTGGGAGACAGGAGCCAATTACGCAGAGGTAGATGAAGAAGAAGAGCTGCTATTAATATCTTATGTGGATCTGAACCAAGCAAAAAGAGAAGAGGTGTGGTTTCTTGATAGTGGATGCAGCAATCACATGAGTGAAAATAAAGAATGGTTCTCTGATTTGGATGAATGCTTCAAATAAACAGTGAAGCTAGGCAACAACACAAGGATGGCAGTTGTGGGGAAGAAAAATGTCAAACTGCAAGTCACTCAGATAATCTCTGAAGTTTACTACATTCCTGAGTTGAAGAATAATCTGTTAAGTGTGGGACAACTTCAAGAAAAGGGTCTAGCTATTTTGTTCCAACATGGGAAGTGTAGGATCTTTCATCCTTCAAAAGGTCTGATTATGCAATCTGAGATAAGTATGACAGGATGTTTGTTGTGCTTGCAGCCATGATGCCTAAAGCTCCTACTTGTTTCCAGGTTGTGACAGAAAATTCAACTCACCTATGGCACTGCAGATTCGAGCATTTGAACTTCAAAGGGTTCAGAACCCTTCAGTACAAAATTATGGTTAGTGGCTTGCCTTCACTTAGAACCCTTACAAAGCTTTGCACAGATTGTCTGGTTGGTAAACAGCACAGGGAATCCATTCATAAAAAGAGTCTGTGAAGGGCCTCACAGAGGCTGGAGCTTATACATGCGGACATATGTGGTCCTATAAAGCCTGCATCAAATAGCAATAAAATGTATTTGTTAAGTTTTATCGATGACTTTAGTCGTAAAACTTGGGTTTACTTCTTGAATGAAAAGTCAGAAGCTTTTGCTGTTTTTAGAAGATATAAACCATGTGTTGAGAAAGAGACATGTGCATATATTAGATGAGTGAGCAGGCAATTAACTGCAGCCTATACCCCTCAGCAAAACGGAGTTGCTAAGAAGAAAAATAGGACAATCATGAATATGGTACATTCTATGCTCTCAGAGAAGCAAGTTGCTGAAGTTTTCTGGCCTGAAGCAGCAAGGTGGAGTGTGCACATTCTCAACAGATCTCCAACTTTAGTAGTACAAGATAAAACTCCAGAAGAAGCATGGAGTGGCATGAAACCTAATGTGGAGTATTTTTGCGTCTTTGGCTGCATGGCTCATGTGCACATACTAGATCAAAAGAGGACCAAGTTGGATGATAAAAGCTACAAGTGTGTCCTTCTTGGTGTGAGTGATGAATCAAAGGCATACATGTTGTTTGATCCAGTTTCAAAAAAAGTAGTTGTCAACAGGGATGTTGTATTTGAAGAAAATGAAAGCTGGAATTGGAATATAAGTCAAGAAGAAGTAGGGCTTGACATCCTTGAATGGGGTGACAGTGATGATGAAATTAATCAAGAAATGAATGAAACTGAAGAAGAGACTAATGAATATTAGAATGGTAGTGCTTAAAGTGGAGTTGGTTCAAATGATGCTAGCTTATCCTCTGGTGAGTCACCTGCTGAGAACTCACCAAGCTCAAATGAAAGAAGGGTAAGAAGAGAACCACTTTGGATGCATGATTATGTAACAGGAGAAGGCTTGCCAGAAGATGAAGGTTTGAATGCTATGATTATGCTTACTGAGGATGATCCAATCACATTTGAAGAAGCTGTCAAGAGCAAAAAATAGAGGGATGCAATGAATGCAGAGATTGAGTCGATTGAGAAAAACAAGACTTGGGAGCTGACAACTCTACCAGATGGAATGAAGTCTATTGGAGTTAAATGGGTGTTCAAAACTAAACTCAACGAGAGTGGAGAAATAGACAAGTGCAAAGCGAGGCTTGTGGCTAAGGGATATGGACAGCAGTATGGGATTGATTATACCGAAGTTTTTACTCCGGTTGCAAGGCTTGACACTATTCGATTGATACTTGCTCTAGCAGCTCAACAAAGGTGGGATGTTTTTCAGCTGGACGTAAAGAGCGCTTTCCTTCATGGTGAGTTTAGTGAAGAAGTCTTTGTGCAATAGCCTCAGATACGAGAAGAAAAGTGAAGAAGGCAAAGTGTACAAGCTGATAAAGGCATTATATGGGCTCAAACAGGCACCACGAGCATGGTACAGCAAGATTGAAGCTTATTTTGTTAAAGAAGGCTTTGAAAAGTGCTACTGTGAACACACATTGTTTACAAAGTCAAGTGAGAGATGTAAACTCTTAATTGTCAGTCTTTACGTTGATGATTTAATTTATACTGGCAATGATAAGAGTATGTGTGATGAATTTAAGAAGTCAATGATGTTAGATTTTAAAATGTCTGACTTGGGAAAAATGAGGTATTTTCTTGGGGTTGATGTGCTACAAAGTTCAGATGAAATTTTTGTGTGTCAAAGGAAATATGCTTATGAAATTTTAGCAAGGTTTGGCATGGACAAGAGTAACCCAGTGAAGAATCTAATAGTTCCAAGTACTAAGTTGTTGAAAGATGAGGCAGGGACTAAAGTTGATGCAACCTTGTTTAAGCAGGTAGTTGGTAGTCTCATGTACTTGACTGCAACTAGACCTGATTTGATGTATGGAGTAAGTGTTATTAGTAGGTTCATGTCTTGTCCTACTGAGCTTCATTGGCTTGCAGCAAAGAGAATACTCAGGTATTTGAAAGGTACAACTGAGTTGGAGATCCTTTATAAGAAATGAGGCTGCAAGGATCTTATAGCTTACACTGACAATGATTTTGCCGGGGACTTGGATGATCGGAAGAGTACCTCAGGTTACATATTTTTGCTTGGTTGTGGAGCAGTGTCATGGTCGTCCAAGAAACAACATGTGGTAACTTTGTCTACTACTGAGGCTAAGTACATAGCTGCTACCTCTTGTACTTGTCAAAGTATGTGGTTGAGAAGAATTCTAGAAAAGCTTGGTTATATGCAGAACAAGTGTACTACTGTTTTGTGTGACAATAGTTCAACTATTAAGTTATCCAAGAATCCTATCCTGCACGGTCGAAGTAAACACATTGACATTCGCTTCCATTTCCTTCGTGATCTTACAAGAGACGACATTGTTGAACTGGTGCATTGCAAAACTCAAGAACAAGCTGCTGACATAATGACAAAGCCTCTGAAGTTGGAGACATTCTTGAAGCTTCGAAGTATGATTGGAGTTTGTGAGGTTCCTGATATAAAATGAATGCTGAGAAGTGTTCAGTTTAAGGGGGGGATTGTTGGTTATTAGGATTTACTGTTTTATTAGGATTTGAGTTTATTAGGAATATTGATTAATAAACCTTATCTATAAGATAAACCTTATCTATAAGGGTTAGTGGTTTAGGATTAGTATATTATCACGTTTTTAGGTCATTCAAATGTGGGTGGTTATTTTGATTTTATCCTCCTGTCATTGGCTATATAAACCGACTGTTTGCAGTCAATTTATTCAGACTTTTGCACTACAGAAATATCATAGTGTTTTCAACAATCAGCATAGTCCATCCCTAGAAAGTATGTCAACTGGCCAAGCTCCTTGACTTCAAATTCTAAGGCTAAAATTCTATATTCAATAAGAACTGCATTGTTACCATTTCTTGCATGTTTAAAGAATATAGTATGATTTAATTGACTCTGAATGCAACCCTGACCACGAATAGACCTGTTAAACCTATCAAACCATGCTTGAGGAGAATGTTTAAGACTATATAGAGATTTCTTCTTCAACTTACCAACCTTAACTACTCTTCAAATCCAGTGGTAACTCCATGAAAACTTCTTTTTATATGCAACTGATGTAAAGGCCAACCATAGTTTGAAGCCAAAAATGACAATACATGTATGGTGTTTGTTTCTTTTAGTGGAGCAAAGGTCTCTAGGTACACGATACCATATGTTTGTGTATATATTTAGCTACCAATCTCTCCGTGTACCTCTTTATTGACCCATCAGTCTTGCATTTCTAAGTGAACACCCATTTACAACCATCTGGTTATTTTCCTTGCAGCAAATTCTTGATTTACCCAGTTGTAGGTCTGGGCATCGGGTGGGTCGGTTCGGGTATTTCAATACCCAGAACCATTGGTTCGGGTTCGGGTATTTCGTAAATGGAACCATTCGGGTCTACGTAATTTTTGAAACCAAACCCAAACTCGAACCGTCGATTCAGGTTCGGGTTCGGTTCTACCCATAACATTTTTTAACACTTTGTTACTTTAATGCACAAAATATGAATATAGCATCCAATAGATATCATAATATAGCATCCAATATCTAGCAAAATAAGCCACAAAATAGCATCCATTAACAGAGTAAAAACATTAAACACCAAAAAACAAACCAAAAAAAAAAAAGTAATAAATTTACAAATGCTAAAAATAACATAAATTTTTCCTCTCAAAACAACATAACAATAAATATTGTCGAATTTTCCTTCCATTCTGTCGTTTCATTTGCTTCACCATTCATCAACCTTTCAAAAAAGAGTAAATTGTAAAGTTAGAAACAATATAAATGAAATATTTTTTTAATTTGTATAGAACTACTTACCATTTACCAACCAACCATTTAAAGACCCGTTGCTTGATTTGTAGCATTGACAAATTCTGCAATGTATAATTAAAATATCATAATTAAAACAAGTGTAACAAAATTAAAATTTATTAGATTAGTAAAATACAAAATAAAAATTTTGAATTTTCTCGTAAAACTCTGTCTCTTCTATGCAAAATCCATCTTGGGGTACTGTCAAAAGTCTAGATTCTTCTCGTAACCAATTTTGTGTGCAAATTAAGGCCTCAACTGTTTTAGGAGTTAAAGAACTCCTAAATGAATCAAGAATCCGTCCACCCGTGCTAAATGCTGACTCTGAAGCAACAGTAGAGACAGGAATGGCAAGCACATCCCTTGCAATCTCAGATAAAATTTTAAATCTTGAACTATTAATATTCCACCAATTTAAAATGTTAAAGTTTGCATTTGCAGGGTCTTCAGTACTTTTGACCAGATATTTTTGAATCTCATCTTTTCCAGCTAAATCTACATTGCTAGTTTTTAATTTCTTATATCCCATGTCAACTTTATTAAATGCATTCATATCATCTTCATCATCATCCGAACCATCAATCAAAGTTACTCCATTGTTAGAACTACTACCACCAATTCCAACATCACCACCATGCCATCCCTTGTACTCATTATATAAAGCATACAACAATTTCATAACTTCATTTTTTAACGCATCCACCTTGTTGGCATCATACAAGATACTAGTGCAATATGAAACGCACTCTAATTTATACCTAGGATCAAGCACAATGGCCATAAGAAAAATCTTGTTCATTTTCTTAACTGTACTCCAATACTTGTCAAACTTCACCTTTATATTGCGTGCCATACTACTTAACAAGCGATCATCTTTACTACTCAATGTTGTTAGTGCATATTCAATGTTGCAAACTTCTTTGAAGTAAAGATTGGAAGTAACATGTAATGATGAACTAAACTTCAAAGTGACTTCATAAAGTGTTCTCAAAAATTTAGCAAATTTTCTAGCTTTATCCCAATCATCACTAGTAGGCTGCCCTTCTCTTTTGTGACCATTTTCACGCTCATCAAAATATTTGTAATAAAATTCATCATCTTCCTCCATCCGTCCAAATGCTTTCTCAAAATTCAATGCACTATCCAATATTAAGAAAGTTGATTTCCATCTAGTAGGCACATCTAAAATGGCAAGCTTTTTGCAACCAATCTTTTCTCTTTCAACACATGTTTTAAATTTCACGTACCTAGAAGGAGATGATCAAAAATATTTGATTTCATTTCGAATACTTGCTACGGATCTATTAAATTCTTTCAACCCTTCATTAACAATCAAATTAATGATGTGCGCAGAACACCTAACATGCAAATGAGCTCCACCCAAAATCATGCCATTGGTTTTCCAATTCTTCAATTTGTTTTTTACATAAATAATTGCCGTATCATTGGCATTTGCATTATCAACGGTGATGGTCTACACGTGATCTATTCCCCAATCAAGCAAACAATTTTCAACAAGTTTTCCTATTGTCTCCCCTTTATGATTTGGAACAACTGAAAAACTTAAAATCCTCTTATGCAATTTCCAAGTTTTACCAATAAAGTGTGATGTGATTACCATATAATTGATATTCTAAATTGATAACCAACAATCAGTGGTAAGAGCAACCCTTTGCCTATTGTGAATAAGTTTATTCCTCGATGATTCCTTCGTCTCATTGTAAAGATAGAGCACATCCCTAGCAATTGTTCTTCGAGAAGGAACATCAAACTTAGGATTAAGTTTTTGTACAAATTCTATAAAACCCTCACCCTCTACAAAAGAAAAGGTAATTATCAATTATAATCATCCTAACTAGATATCTTCTACATTCTTCTTTGTTAAACACAGATGCCTTAAGATTAAATATGTCACCCCCTCCATTACCATCGTCATTTCTTTGTCGAGTTAAGGTCTTTTGCTTTTCACCAAAACTGAACAGCCTTATGTGCATAACAACTATCCAAGTGTTTCCACATACTAGAAGTTACACCCTTTGAATTACTTTGAAGGATTTTCCCACAATAATTGCATTTTGATGTATCTCCCCCATCTATCTTAGTGAAATGCAACCAAATTGTCGACCTTATCTTCATATTTTTTTTAGTTTCTAGTGTCTCATTATTCATCTACATAAACAAATAAAGGACAGAGACTCAATAAGTCAATATACAGGATGTAACAACAAATAAACAATAAAGAACAGAGACTCAATATACAAGATACTTTAAAATCCAGAAATTTAGCACAATATTGATTGACCCAGATGGTTTAATTGTAAGAAAAAAAATATTTAATTATGAATTCAAAATTCAGAAAAAAAAATATTTAATTATGAACTTGAAACAGAGACTCAATATATAATACAAATTAATGAAAATTTCTAAATTAACCATACAAGTGTTAAAAGAAAATTTTCATTAAAGAAATTCTTAACAAGATTGACTTCAAAACCTCAATCAAACAGAAATATTACAAAATCTAGCACTGCACTCAATGACCCTTCTTAATTTCTTATCGCGTTCAGTCTAAACTTTAAAAACTTAACAACCCAAATCAATAATAAATCAGACTCGAATAAATTGTAAAAAAAAAAATTAAGTGCTAGAAAATAATTTAGAATAGAATGATAGAGCACAACCTAAATTAATAATAAATCTGACTCGCAATTACAAGATCGAACATACCTTTATTTGCAGAATCAAGCGTTAGAAAAAGTGCGGCACAATTTGGGATTTGAGTGTGAGAGACGAGACGAGAGGTGTATCGCAATTTGGGATTAGATATATTGGAACTTTGGAAGTGTAAAATAGTGCAACTGGAGGCAGAGATTAGGTTTAATATTTGGATATCAATTGAGCCAATGATGTGATGATTTGTTTGTGAGGAATTGGGTATATAAATTTCAGCCAATTAAGTTTGGGCCTAGGTGGTATGTTTTTGGGCTTTAATTTGGGATTTTGGATATTTTAATTATCTTATTTAGTTGGTGTTGGGCCATTGAATAAATTGTAAAAAAAAAAAAAAAAAAAAATTCAGTTCCAGTTCAGGTACCCACGGTTCTTGTTTAAGAATCAAGAACAGACCCGAATCCGATCAGTTCTCGGTTCTCGGTTCCGGTTCTTAATTTATTTTTTTTAGAACCGGACCGGAACCTTCGGTTTCGATTCGATTCGATTCCGGTTCAGGAGGTTCGGTTCCAGTTAAAATGTCCACCCCTACCCAGTTGTATTCTTTTTTAGTGAGCTCATTTATTTCTTGTAAGTTTGTCTCCGTAACTCACACTACTTTGCTAACATTTAGAAGTTTAAGAGATTTCCGACAAAGTCCCAAATATTTTAAAAACTTAATGTAGAAAGTTTAAAGTATAAATTGTTAATAAATTCCATGTTGATTTTCAATAAAATCAATGAAAACCTTTTAACAAAAATAAATTTGGAGAACCAAAATTTCAATTCTTTCTAAATATTTAATCTGGATGTTACCATGTTAGAGAACATAATTCTGCAACATAACATAAAGTATTGTGAAGAAATATTTTGAGTTTGAATACAAAGTTGCCATAACTCAAAAGTATATATATATATATATATATATATATATATATATATTATGTAAGTGAACATAATTAAAAATAACAATTTCATGCTAAAACACATAAAGTAGCATAATTAAATCTCATAAATTGTTCGAGAACACAAAGTTGCAACATATTTAAATATAGCTTGAAAATAATTTGGTCTTAACAATTTGCATGTTGCAACACAAAAACAAACAGAACATTGTTTCAAATTAAATTGCAGAATTTAAAAAATAGCATGTCGTAACAGAAAGTTGCAACACGAGTCAATTAACAAATTTCCCGAAGGACACATTTCAAGATTAACAAAGAAACGTGTATTAGTTTACCTAGTTGATGATTTTACTTAACTTGATTAATACAATACCAAAAGATATATAACTTGAATTATGAAAGATGAAAAAACGTAAAATCGCGTTTTCCTTGTTCCTTCTTTCTTTTCTTTGCTTTTTTTTCCCCCAACTTCTTCTGGCCTTTAGAAACTTAAAACTTTTGAGAGAACAATTTTTGTGTAGAAACTAGAAGAAAAAATGGAAGTGTTTATGCGTAAAAAGAGGGGGAAATTTTCGTACATGAGGGTTTTTTTTTTTATAAGGATTAATGTTTTAAATTTTATCATATTGAAAAGTTATAATTTTTTTTTTTTTTACTTGATGCAAAAAATAATTTTGAAAATAATGCATAATTGATGGTTTTAATACGAGAAATGGTGACCTTTAATTCAGCTGAACATCAACCAAAATAAGCTGCAAAACAAGTTAGCGATTTTGTGATGTTAATAATTTCGCAAGTGTACGAATTGCTCAAGTAATAAAATAGATTATAAGTTCAAGTATCGTTTCTACAAGAATTTAGATAATTCAGTTACAATTATACTAACATTAACCGAATCTAATGAAGTTTGAGAACTAATTAGAATAATAAACTAAGAATAATTAAATAATTATAACTCAATTAAGTAAAAGATGGATTTATGAAAATTACTTTAACTTTGAAAAAAAAAAAAAGTACTAGGATCATGAATCTACTTATAATAATTGTTAATTCATCTATCTTGATTTTTGGTTTTGACAAATTACATTAGTTATGAAGATCAATATCCTTAAATTGTCTAACAGTTTCTCTCGAATAAAATTAAACATATTCATATATATGACCCGACTATATCTTTATGATAAATGCGAATACAAACGAATGCATTAAGTTTTTATAAATAATTAAAGATTACCTAAAGCATAACGGTATATTTTTATTCTCTATCGGACTTTAAGATAATTAAAATAGTGTCTAGCATGTTTTCAATCTTTTGAAGTAAAACAAACCACAACAATCATACAATTACTACGTATATAATTATATATCCAATATAAATTAAAATTAATTATTCAAAACTATAGTGAAATAAATCGTTAAAAACCAAGTCTTTAAATAGAAAATGTTAAACTATAAGCTTCATTGTAATCCTAACATTAATTAAACTAGTCTAGCATACTAATAATAAGAAAATAAAGAAAAAAATAAAACATAGAATTCATCACTCGAAGAAGAAGAAAACTCAAAATGATGATGTCTTGATCTTGATCTTCGTTAAATTCTTGATCGCCTATTAGTGTTTTCGTTTATTGTTTTTCTCCCAAAAAAATCAACAACATAATAAATTTATTTTCCCAATTTATAGTTCCCTAATTCGTGCCCAAAAGTATCCCTAAAAGTCTTTAAAAAATGTGGGTTAAAAACGTTTCCTAATCAAATTAGAATTCGAAAATGAAACAAAATTCCCGCATCAAAAATAACACTGTTTTAATTTATTGTTGCTGGGCGATCGCCCAGCTTGATTCATTTTAAAATCTCATAATTTGGCCCTTCAACTTTTCACAGCTTCCAATTTGGTCCTTCAAGTTTTGGTCTTGCTCATTTCAGTCCTCAATCTTTCCAAAAGCTCCCAGAATGGTCTTTCAACTTTTCACATCCTCCAATTTGGTCATTCAACTTTCTAATGAATAAAATTGAGTTCACATATTCTCTAAATATTTGCCAACTTATTGTTTTTTCATCCATTCTTCTCAAATTTTTTATAGATGGGTCCAAAACTGAAATATAAGAAATAAAAAATTAAATTTAATTAGAAAATCAACTATATGAGGAAATAAAAACTTAGTTTAAAGGTCTGAATAAGTGCATAAAATGCACTTATCACAAATATTTAAAAAAGTACAAAATTCCAACCACGATATAAAATGTCCATTTAACTGAAAATAAAATTTTAAATGTCTTTCCATTATTAAAAAAGTATAGAATTGGTACCATTTGAATTCTTGAAATTTTCCACATTAGAATTCATAACTAACTAACCCGAATTGTGTCGCCTCAAATATTTAATTGATTTCTATGCATTTAATTAATTTTGCTATCAAAATTTGGAAATAATAAAATAATGCAAAATCAATAAGCTTTGATGCAAATATATGTTTGACTTTGAAATTTTTATCTTACTTAGTGCATGTTTGGTTTTGCTAAAAATCAATTTTTTAGTCGATTCTAATAAAAGTTGATAAAGTTTGTGATTGAAAAGTTAATAAAAATGCGGGTTATATAGACTTTTACTTAAATTTTTATCAACAACCAAACAAAGGCTTAATTATAGATATACTCAAAATAATACATATTTTTGATATTATTCTATTAGTATTTAATTTAAGGTAAATTCAAGACCGGTCATTGCTGTTATACTTATGGGCTCTAAAGTCATATAGTCAAAACTTAATTAAATTAAAGTTACTTTTTAGAACTAAAAGACCAACATACCTTTACAACTGTAAAAAAACAAAAAAAAAAAAAACACTAATTTAATTATATTGTTTTATTGTGATACTATTTTGTATAATATTGTTTTATCTATGATACTATTTTATTTAGATAATGTACATTAATATATTTATTTAGCATTAATCTGGGCGATTGCCCAGCTTGATTCATTTTAAAATCTCATAATTTGGCCCTTCAACTTTTTACAGCTTTCAATTTGGTCCTTCAAGTTTTGGTCTTGCTCATTTCAGTCCTCAATCTTTCCAAAAGCTCCCAGAATGGTCTTTCAACTTTTCACATCCTCCAATTTGGTCCTTCAACTTTCCAATGAATGAAATTGAATTCACATATTCTCTAAATATTTGCCAACTTATTGTTTTTTCATCCATTCTTCTCCAATTTCTTACAGACATGTCTAAAAACTGAAATATAAATAATAACAAACTAGATTTAAGTAGAAAATCAACTATATGAGGGAATAAAAACTTAATTTAAAGGCCCGAATAAGTGCACAAAACGCACTTATCACAAGTATTTAAAAAAGTACAAAATTCCAACCACGACATAAAATGTCCATTTGACTGAAAATAAATTTTTAAACGTCTTTCCATTTTTAAAAAAGTATAGAATTGGTACCATTTGAATTCTTGAATTTTTCACATTAGAATTCATAACTAACTAACCCGAACTGTGACGCCCCAAATATTTAATTGATTTCTATGCATTTAATTAATTTTGCTATCAAAATTTGGAAATAATAAAATAATGCTAAATCAAACAGCTTTGATGCAAATATATGTTTGACTTTGAAATTCTTATCTTACTTAGTGTATGTTTGGTTTTGCTAAAAATCAATTTTTTAGTCGACTCTAATAAAAGTTGATAATATTTGTGATTGAAAAGTTAATAAAGGTGCGAGATATAGACTTTTACTTAAATTTTTATCAACAACCAAACAAAGGCATAATTATAGATATACTCAAAATAATACATATTTTTTATGTTATTCTATTAGTATTTAATTTAGGGTAAATTTAAGACCGGTCATTGATGTTATACTTATGGGCTCTAAAGTCATATGGTCAAAACTTAATTCAATTAAAGTCACTTTTTAGAACTAAAAGACCAACATACCTTTACAATTGTAAAAAAAATGCTAATTTAATTATATTGTTTTATTATGATACTGTTTTGTATAATACTGTTTTATCTATGATACTGTTTTATTTTGATAATGTACATTGATATATTTATACCATGCTTTTATCTTTGATACTGTTTTATTAAGATAATATTTTAACATATGATACTCTTATTGAATATAAACAGTATCAATCATCTTGTACTACTTATGAAACATTTTAAGAACAGTATCATTACTTCAACCATTAAAACATCTTGTATTTAGTTTTATATATGATATTATTTTATCTATGATACTGTTTTATTTAGATAATTTGTATTTGTATATTTATATCATGCTTTTATATTTAATACTGTTTTATTATGATATTGTTATTGAATGCAAACAAAATCAATGATCTTGTATTACTCATAGATCATTTTAAAAACAATATCATTACTTCAATCATTAAAATATCTTGTACTTAGTTTTATTATGATAATGTTTTAACTTATGATATTATTTCAATATATGATGTTGTTATTGAATGTAAACAATATCAATGGTCTTGTATTAGTAATAGAACATTTTAATAACAATATCAAGCAGTAAAACATCTCTACTTATTTATATCTATGATACTGTTTTATCTAGATAATGTATTATATATGATATTGCATCATTACTTCAACCATTGAAAATATCTTGTACTTAGTTTTATAAATGATACTGTTTTATTTATGATTTTATATTTGATACTGTTTTATTATGATAATGTTTCAATCTATGATACTGTTTCAATCTATGATATTGTTATTGAATGTATACAGTATCAAAAGTCTTGTACTACTAATGGAGTATTTTAAGAACAATATCATTACTTCAACCAGTAAAACATCTCTACTTATTTATATCTATGATACTGTTTTCAATATCATTACTTTTAATTTTATCTACGATACTATTTTCAATATCATTACTTCAACCTTTATCTATGATAAAGTAATATGGTATATTTAAATCATACTTTTATCTTGAATACTGTTTTATTACGATAATGTTTCAACTTATGATACTGTTATTTAATTTATGATAATGTTATTTTATTGGGTTATAGTTTGTGATATTGTTTTATTAAGATACTTTCATGTATGATATTGATATATTAAGATACATTTATTTATGATACTGTTTTAGTATGTATTATACTATCTAGAAAATAAAAATTAAATATTGTCATTTTAAGCTAAAGATACGACTTCAAACGGCTAAAATCTATGATCGACTTGTCGAGACGATTCTGAAAACATATTATAATAAAAATTCTGAGCATGTATACAAATTCTATGCCATTTCTATTATGATACTATTTTCATTGATACTGTTTTATTATGATACTATTTTCTATGATACTTTTTTTTATAATACAGTATCAAACAACACATATGATTAACAACACAAAGAATAAACTAATGACCAACTTAATACAATATCAAGCTACTATTTTATAATACATTATCAAGTTGTTTTCTATAATACAGTATCAGCAACAAATCATGGCCACAATTAATATAATGATATATTTTCTACGATATTGTTTTATTATGATACTGTTTTCTATAATACATTATCACCCCTAAAGAAATTCAAGTTGCAATTTGTAGCAACAAATCATGGCTATTCTATATAAATTCATCAAACAAATCATCCGTACAAAAATTCAAACTGTTATTTATAGTAACAAATCATGGCCACTCTATAGAAATTCATCAAATTAAACTATTTACAACAACAAATCATAGTTACTCTATTCCACTTATCATTATTTTACACCACTCATGGACATCACTCCACACCACTTCTATTCTTCACTGCCACAGCTACTGCCGCTACCGCTGTTGTTTCTTCTTCTTATTTTTTTAGGTAATGTACTTTTACGTGAAAATGATTATACAAGTTGTAGACACACAACAACTCTTCTAATTTACTACATCTATTATTACCAAATAATTAGTAGCATTCAAAGTTCCAAGCATTCTGCTGAAGAAGCTGCACGGTGGCAGTACCAACGTCTGTACACAAAGCAATCAATTTTTATAGAAACCCGTAGAAAAATACTATAGTATAAATATGCATGATTGCCATATGACAAATTAATAATATGTCTATGATACTGTTTTAGTATGTATGATACTGTTACATAAGAAAAATTAAAAATTGCCCTTTTAAAATAAAGAGACGATTTCAAATGGCTAAAATTCATCGTCAGCAGTGGCAAAGCGAATGGTTTTAATCGGCTCGTCGAGACGATTTCGAAAACATATTATAATAAAAAATCTGAGCATGTATGCGAATACTATATCCGTTTGTATTATGATACTGTTTTTTATAATACAGTATCAAACAACACAACATAACTAAACATTAGATGGTAGAGCATTCAAGCTCATATTTACATTATTCAAGCTCATACTTACATCAGATGGTAGAGCATTCAAGCCCCCAGAAATTCAAGCTCCTATTTACATAAGATGGTGGAGCATTCAAGCTCCATTTACATAAGATGATGAAGCATTCAAGCTCATATTTACAGCATTCAAGCCCCCCGAAATTCAAATTCCTATTTACAACAAGAAATCATGGCCACAACCAATATATTTTCTAAACATTCGTTTCTATGCTCATCCCATCACAAACAATACACTTATACACCATAACCACCAACTCCGCCACCGCCTCTACTGCCATCTGGGGCCAAATCCACTCTCTTTCGTCCTTCTTGCCTGGGAATTTTAAATTAGATTAATTAATAACAATGGATGTTCGTCGGAAAATTTTCGAAGTCTATGAAAATTTCATCTGGTGAACCTATGAAATCCCATATAGCAACACCAGAATCTCCACCACATAAACAACACCATAATCTCTAGCACAACCGCGTCATAGAAGAAGACAACCACAATCGTGCCGTAAAAGAAGAACTCTCCGTATGCTGCTCAGCCGCGGTAAAAGAGGTTTGTGGAGGTGGAAGAAGGCGTCAATGGAAGTTTATAGAGGTGAAAGAAGGTGTCAATGGAGGTTTGCAGATGTGGAAGAAGACACCAATGTTTGTAGATGGTATTTTGGGATTAATTTGAAATATTGCTGAATAGTATGACTTAATCACAATTTTGAAAAATATTTTGACCTAATGTGGAATAAGTCACTAACAAGTGACTTGTAGGCAATTTTTCCTTTAATTTTATCCTAACTAATAAAAGCAGTATAGTTTAGAACATAATTATAATGTTTACTCAAAATAGAGAATGGATGATAGAAAGATGGTTGAAAATTAACATTATAAAATATATTTTATTATTTTGAAAAGCTAAATAAATTCTTTAGAATTATAGTCGTTTTCAGTAAGCAATGACATGCATGTTCATATGCATGTTGTTCAATCATTTCCTCTATATCTCAGTTTATTCGTCTTTTATCTTTTGGGCCTTGAATTCCACTATGATGTACCGTTCGAGCTCAAATATCAATATGGTTAAAAACAAGTGCACTATGGCCAATGTTTGTAGGTCCGTCCTAGTCCCTACAAAAACTTAAGATTCCACAGTGTGCCCATCCTAGTTGCAACAACCTAGGAAACTCCACCAATAAACAAATCACCAAATATAACCTCGGTATACGGTGCTCGTCCATGCCAATTCACAATCCACGTGACACTCGGAGACTTCCTAACACTACCCGTATACAGGTGTAGGACCCTTAATACCCTATCCTTGGCTACCCAAAGCGGCTGTTGGAAGCATCTTTCATCCACGTGTTCTACGTATTGGTTACCTAGTATTGATGCCCACTCTCCAATTTGACGATTCCATTTTTAGTGTTTTTAGCTTGATTGACGTATAAGTTGATCTTAAAAGATAATATGATCATGATTTACATATGGTTACTTGATTTATGCAAATGTTTTAGGAAGTTGTGAGTGCTCGAATATGAAAGGATAGAGATAAGCAACAGTTCAATTATAATACCAAACAGAAGTACATTTATTATAACCTGCTCCTATGTGATTAAACAAGATGTATTGTCGTTGCTATGCTCCTAGAATATAATGTTTTTGCTAAATATATGTATATGATTATAGTATTCAAAAAATTGATGTTGTTATCAATGTACAAATATTTCTATTGGAATACTATATGTCATTTTGACTCATAAAAGGTGCACGAGAAATACTGATACTTTCATGTGCATGACTTATGCGTAAACCTAAAAGAAGTTGTCCTTCATAACTCGTAAAAGAATAGATAACGAGAATATAGAGAGGTTGTGGTGAATACTCATATTTGACATTCATAAAGAGATGATAACAATGAACGTAAAGGAATCGCCCTGAGGTGTATATTTTTTGTAACAACTAGGACGGACTTACAAAGTTCTGTAGGACTTTTGTCGACTTGATGATGTTATGAGCCACCCCTGATGCAATTATATGCAGGGCTTTCTCACCAACACTTAGGCGGGAGGCCAGGGACTGGGTAGCCACCCTTCCCCCAAAATCGATCCGTACATATGAAGATTTTTCCAAGCGTTTTGCTGCATAGTTTGCCAACAGCAAATACTAAGAAAACTGTCATCGACCTAAAGCAATTGACCCAAGACAAGGACGAATTGTTGAAAAATTTCATTGCCCGGTTAAATAGTGCCACACTAGGAATCAAAGATCTGTATATGTCTGATGTAGTCACTACCATAATGAGTGCAACTCGTAATCTCCCTTTAAAGATGTCACTTTCCAAAAACCCATCAGATACGATGCATGAGCTACTAAGGAGAGGAGAAAAGTATGTAGACGTTGAAGAAGCATGTTTCATTACCAAAAGTATGAAAGATCGAAAGGAACCTGAGTTTAACAAAAGGAAAACTCGAGATGAGCCCGACCTCGAGATGATAAAGGCAAACAGAAAATGTACCATCTAAGGCGGATAAATGATGAGGGTACCAAAGAAGGATCAGGCTAGCTGGGAAGTACGACGGATCCTCTGATCTTGTCGATCACTTTAGGACTTTTATCGACTTGATGAGGTTACGAGCCACTCCTGATACGATTATGTGCAGAGCTTTCCCGCCAACACTTGAGCGGGAGGCAAGGGACTAGATAGCCACCTTTCTTTTAAAATCAATATGTACATTTGACGATTTTCTAAGTGTTTTGCTACATACTTTGCCAGTAGCAAACGTGCTAAGGAAACTGCTATCGGCCTAAAGCAATTGACCCAGGACAAGGACGAATTGTTGAAAATTTTCATTGCCCAGTTCAATTGGGCCACACTGGAAATCAAAGATCTGTAGATGTCTGTTATAGTCACTACCATGATGAGTGGAATTTGAAGTCGCCTTTTCAAGATGTCACTCTCCAAAAACATGCCAGATACAATGCATGAGCTACTAATGAGAGGGGATAAGTATGTGGACATTGAGGAAGCATGTTTCATTAACAAAAGCATGAAAGATCGAAAAGAACCTGAGTCTAACAAATAGAAGACTCGATATGAGCCCGACCTCGAGATGATCAAGACAAGAAAAAAATGAACTATCTAAGGTGGATAAATGATGAGAGTACAAGAAAAGATCAGACTAGCTGGGAAGTCCTAAGGTGATCGACAAATTAAGGTAGATTATTATCATTTTTTCCTATAGATAAGGTGCGATAAGATGGGTCTCTAAGACTACTACCATATTTGTTATTCGAAGAGCCACTACTAGACATAATCACCATCTTATACATTTAAAAAGAAAAATGAAGAAGGTCGAAAAGTTTAAAGCAAAAACGAGGCACAAAAGGGTTACCTTAGGCGACGAAAGAAAAAAATCTTTACGACTCAAACAAAGAAAAGAAAACCAATATGGGGAAAAAATTTCTAAATAGGGCTTGAGGTAGTTGGTCAAAATATGACCCGCCACATAGCAAGCCATCACTTGGTCACATCTTGCCATGTAGGATGTAACTAAAAAAAACTCTTTTGATTGTTTATCGATTGTTACTGTTGTGAAAAACATGACATATACACACACTTATAGCAAACAACATACAAATAATTATTCCTGACCGAAAAAGTTAAAGAATAGTAGGTAGGGAAGATTATTTCTACTTTCCATGGACGATGATCTATGTAAAGTAGATGGGCTTATAATGATAGATACGACAACAATTGTTATATTTTGGCGGATGATGGTGGCGCGTCGTGGCACGCCCGCCATGACGTTCTCATAGCTTATCTCTTGCAAAAGAAAGACTCGAGACGAGCCCGACCTCGAGATGATAAAGGTAAGAAGAAAATGAACGATCTAAGGTGAATAAATGATGAGGGTATCAAGGAAGAATCAGGCTAACTGGGAAATCCTGGTGCACCTACTGGACCTGACTTGCGACAAAAACATTATCAACTACTGCAACGGTCAAACGAGGTGACAAGCATTGGCCAAAAAAAATCGAGACAAGCCGAGGCAAGAGGCGATAAAGGAGCCGAGAAGGAAAAAAAAGGCGAGGCGATGAGCCCCTGTCTGAAAATCAAGGCGATGAGCTTCTGTTTAAGAATCTAGGCAATAAGCCTCTGTTTAAAAATCAAAGCGATGAGCCTCTGTCTGCAAAACAAGGCGATGAGCCTCTGTTTAAAAATCAAGGCGATGAGCCCCTGTCTGAAAAACAAGGCGAGACGATGAGCCTCTATCTTAAAAACAAAGCGATGAGCCTCTGTTTAAAAATCAAGGCGATGAGGCCCCTCTCTGAAAAATAAGGCGATGAGTCTCTGTCTGAAAAATTTAGAAAGGAGCAAGTGCGGTAGATTATTTCTACTTTCCATTGACGACAGTCTATGAAAAGTAGGGGGTTATGATGATAGAAATAATGACAGCTACTATATGTTGTCTGTCAATAGTGGCACGTCCTAGCATGCCCGCCTCACCTGCTCGCCCGCCCTGATGGTCTCATTGCTCGCCTCTGATAGGTGGACAACAATAAATCAACTGTCGTTGGGTTAGTCATATGGGCGACCCACAGAATGATAGTTACCATTGGTGAATGGGAAGATGTAACGTCTTTCATTAACTTTTAATAATGAGAAAGATGAATGGACACCTATCATTAAAGACCATTAAAGGTCGTAACTGGAGGTCACCCCTATAAATAGAGACATCCCACAGGTAAAAACTAACTCTCATATACTCCATATTATTATTCTGTATATCTGATTTTAATCATATACTGATTATCTCATCAGAGTGGACACGGAAGAAAGAAGTCATACCCATACTCGAAAGAATAGAAAAATATTTATCATCATAAAGTACAAAGTAGTGTTTCAACAAATAAATTGCATATAAATCAAACTATAACTTACTTTAATAGTGTAACTCCTAATGATTGTCAGACGTGTATGTTGGGTGGTCTACAAAGTCATTCAAACTAAAGCCCCAAAAAATTGTGACGCCCCAAATATTTAACTCATTAAAATTGACACTCCTAATCTCCTGCCCTTCTGTGGGCAGGATATCATGCCCATATACTGACTTGTTAGCATGTGGACAGTTGATGTAAAAAACTGTTTTTAAATTAACTATTCACATGCTAACAAGTCAGTATATGGGCATGATATCCTGTCCACAGAGGAGAAGGAGATCATCCTGCTTCAAACTGAAGCCCACCTCAGCAACCAACAGCGTCAGCCGTGCTACCGTAATGCCCCAAGTGTTACCTACGAGCAGCATTAGTAATGCCGCAGTCAACAGCCATAGGATGCTGCTGTAGCACCTAATAGGGGCACGGAGAGGCACTTTTTCAAGCCCTTGCTGCCTCTTTGTACCATTCATCCACCAAACCAAATTACAAGAATTTGGAGAAAAATTACAAATCAAAATCCCAGAGTCCCATTTAAGGCTCACAAAAAATCTATGATAATTGTTTCATTAAAAAAAAAAAAATCTATGATAATAAAAGGGACATGGAGTCGTAATCCACCCCTTTTATTTGGTACAAATTTTGAATATATTAACAAAATAGAAGAATGAGAATATTAATCTAAGGCCAGAAATAATTATTAACAAACATTCATTCATCAAGAATTACAAAATATCTACCAACATGCCAAAATTAAATAATCCGAACACCATCCATCTGAGTATGCATTTGACCGAATTTAAACAAATTTTTAATGTCAAGAAATCCATAAAAACCCGCTGTAATATCTTTTGTTGAGATTTAGATAGAAAGTTGTCCCAAAGAATTATTTTTTTTTTTTGAACATTAAAAGGCCAAAAGTTGGATCTACTTTGATTTCTAAACAAGCAACTTAGAACAATGTTTAAAGAGAAAATTAGCTCAATTACCTGCTTAAAAAAAAAAAAAAAAAAAAAAAAAAAAAAAAAAAAAAACCTTACAATATACTTCCTTTTCAATTTTATTAAAATTTATCCTACTTTAAAAATACTTTAATGAAAAATACACCATTTTATGCAAATAATTATAATTCTCTCAACAGTCACCCGCCCCCACCTTCCACCATCTCCAACGAATTTGTCGCCATTTTCCACCGTCACCACGCTGATGTTGTTAGAAAATAAGTAATATTAGGTGAATGAAAAATTAAAGCTCATCAATTTTTTTTTAGATCTTCTAACTTCTCAATTTATTTCATGTGTTGTTAATGGATAATTAGTGGTGGGTTAATGAGTATAACTCATGTAACTTACCTGTTAATGGTGGAATTGGATTTGGAAGGTCACTCGAGAGCTTATATAAATAGGTCCAAAATTCCTCAACGAACATATCAAAAATTCAGCATTTTCTCTCATCATTTCTGTTTCCTCCAAGTTTTCTTCTCACGATGATATTGTTCTGGCAATAAATCAGTTCGTTGGTACATCCAGTTCTTACGTTGTATCCTGAAAAATAGTCGTTCATAACTTACGGTAGAGGACGAATCTGTTTTTAGAAAATTGTATACGTACAGGCCTCAATTTGTTTTTTTTTTTTTTTTGTCCTTCTTTATTAAATTTGTATTATGTAGTTATACTATACCATTTGTTTACTATTCTTTTATTATAATATATTGTTTAATATTTTTCAATTGACGTATAAATAACATTCTTAAAATAGATTTGCTAAACTCATATTATTTGAAAAACAGTAAATCAAGTTTAATCGGCAGATTTATGATTACTTTTAATTGGTAGATTTCATTGGAATAGTTATTGGCATATTTCCGTGATTCAATTTGATTCCAGTGAATATTTTAATTTGCAGAATGTTTTCTTTCCCAGCAGTATAAATGGGTTAACAATTGTTTCTGTGATTAGATTTTACTTCCAAGTCTCTGTTTCCGTATTAATTATGTTGACCAGAAACATTTTATGCTCCAATTTTTAATTAACATGTTAGCTTAAATCTCAATTCAAGCTTAAACTTCAATTCATGTTTCTACTCCAATTTTTAAATGACTTGTTATCTGCTTGGATAATTACATATTTGCTATCTAATTATGGTCTGCAAGTGTATTCTTTCTCCCAAGATTTTTTTTAATTAACCTGTTGCTGAAATTTTTGTTGTATTTACTTGTAATTAAAAGTGTAAATAAACTGAAAAACAAGTTTAATTTTATTTAAAAGTTAAACTGAATTTTTCTTCTTGTTTCATAAAATAGCAACTGATCCGATTATTGAAGTTGTGGCTACTGAAAATCAAACTGTGGCCACTGTGCTAATTAAGTCAATCTGTGATCCAGACTGTGGCACAAGTGCCAAGTTTTGCTATGACCCAAACTGTGACTTCAACTGGTCATATAACTGTTCCAATTAACCATGGAGAAAAATCAAAGAAGTTCAATGGTTTTAATTTCAAAAGGTGGTAGCAGAAAATGCTATTTTATCTGACCACTTTGAATCTTGCGAGATTATTGACTGAAGATGCTCCGAAATTCAAACAGGGTGAGGGAGACATACAAGCTGCCAGCACTGTTAAAGCTTGGAAACATTCTGATTTCCTATGCTGGAATTATGTCATGAATGGCTTGGCAGATTCACTATACAACGTGTATAGTACAATAAAAACGACAAAGGAATTGTGGGAGTCTCTAGACCGCAAATATAAAACTGATGATGCAGGGGCTAAGAAATTCATTGTTGGCTGTTTCCTCAATTATAAAATAGTTGACTCAAAACCTGTGATCAGTCAAATACAAGAATTGCAAGTGATCTTGTATGAGATTTAGTCCGAGTGAATGATTTTGAGTGAAACTTTCCAAGTGGCAGCTATTATTGAAAAGCTACATCCGGCTTGGAAATATTTCAAAAATTATCTCAAACACAAGAGAAATGAGATGAATATTGAAGAATTAATTGTTAGACTTCCCATTGAATAAGATAACAAGGGTTCTAAAAAAGAAGATGTTCAATTCTACTGTGGCTAAAGCAAATGTGGTGGAACACGGTCAAAGCTCTAAGGGGAACCAAAATAAGTTTGTCAAATGGCCTAAGATAGGACCAAAAGGAGGTGTGTCCAAGAAGAAATATTTTGGAAAATGCTACAACTGTGACAAAATATGTCACAGATCCTCGTAGTGCAGGTTGCCTAAGAGGAACAATAAGAAAGAAGCAATGTTATTGATGACATCGCATATGATGTGTCTGAAATGAACCTCGTTGCAGTCATTTCTAAAGTGAATCTAGTGGGATCAAATCTAAGAGAATGGTGGATTGACACTGGTGCTACCCGACATGTTTGCTCGGATAAAGGTTGTCTATTCAGTTCTTTTGAAGCAACTGAAAATGGAGAGAAGTTGTTTATGAAAAATTCAGCTACATCTGAAATTAAAGGCCAAGACAAAGTGGTTTTGAAGATGACATATGGGAAATAGTTGACTCTTAACAATGTACTTTTTGTGCTAGAAATCCGAAAGAATCTGGTGTCCGTGTCGCTGCTGAACAAACATAGTTTTCGTATGGTGTTTGAGTCAGATAAAGTCATTTTGTCTAAGAGTAGAATGTCTGTTGGAAAAGATTATGTGTCTTGTGGGCTTTTTAAGCTCAATGTAATGACGGTTAAGTCGAAAATTAATAAAGTGAATAATTCTTCTGCTTACTTGCTTGAGTCTTCCAATTTGTAGCATGCTAGACTAAGATATGTTAATTATGATACTTTGCGTAAATTAATTAACTTGAATTCTATACTTTTATTTTATATTGATTCTAAACACAAGTGTGAAACGTGTGTTCAGGCAAAATTGACAAAGTCAACTATTGAAAGGAAAACCGAACCACTTGATCTAATTCATATTGACGTGTGTGATTTAAAATCTGTATAAACAATGGGTGGAAACAAGTACTTCATTACTTTTGTTGACAATAGCACAAAATATTATTATGTGTATCTACTTAAAAGTAAGGACGAAGCTATAAAAAAATTTGTTCTTTATAAGAATAAAGTTGAGAATCAACTCAACAAGAAAATTAAAGTGTTGAGAAGTAACTGGAGTGGTGAATATGAATCATCATTTGTTGAATTATATGCACAAAGCAGAATCATATATGAAACCACATAACCTTATTTACCTTAACAAAATAGTGTTGCTGAACGAAAAAACCGTTCCTTAAAAAAAATAATGAATACAATACTATTAAGTTCTGGGTTACCTCAGAACATGTGGAGAGAAGCTATTTTATCATCTAATTACATTTTAAATAAGGTGCCTGAAAGAAAGAAGAAAAGACCTCATACGAGTTATGGAAAGGAAAAAAACCTTCTTATAAATACTTGCGAGTGTGGGGGTATCTAGCCAAAGTAGCTGTACCTACACCTAAAAAGGTGAAAATAAGTCCAAAAACATTTGATTGTATTTTTATTGGCTATACACATAACATTAGTGCTTATTGATTTCTTGTGTATGAATCTAAAATTTCAGACATACACAAAAATACGATAATGGAATCAATAAATGCTTCATTTTTTGAACATGTATTTCTGTACAGATCTAAAGATGCAGCAAGTTCCTCTAAACGGACCAAGAACAAGAAGAAGAAAGTGATGTTGAACCTAGACGTAGCAAAAGAGCTAGAACTGAAAAAACTTTTGGTACAGATTTTCTAACTTATATGCTAGAAAGTGAACCTCAAAGCTTTAAAGAAGTTGTGAACTCTTCAGAAGGACCTCAATGGAAAAAGGCAATTAAAAGTGAGATAGATTCTATTCTACAAAACCATATATGGGAGCTAGTGGATCTTTTTTCGGGATGAAAACCTCTAGGCTACAAATGGATTTTCAAGAAAAAATTGAAAGCAGATGGAACAATCGAAAAGTATAATGTCAGGCTTGTTATAAAAGGATACAGACAACGAGAAGGCCTTGATTACTTTGATACATATTCTCCAGTAATTAAAATAACATCCTTCAGGATGATACTTGCAATTGCAGCTTTGCGAAATCTCGAAGTACTTCAAATGGATGTGAAAACTGCTTTTCTAAATGAAGATTTGGATAAAGAATTTATATGGAACAACCTGAGGGTTTTTCAGTTCCAGGGCAAGAAAACAAAGTCTATAAATTAGTCATTGTATGGCTTGAAACAAGCTCCAAAACAATGGCATGAAGAGTTTGACCATGTTATGATGGAATCTGGATTTAAAATCAACGAGTGCGACAAATGCGTTTATATCAAAGACACTAAAAATGGCTGTCATTTTATGTTTTTACGTTGATGACATGTTTTTTGTTGTAAGCAACGTTAAGATGATTAAATCTACTAAAGACATGTTAAATTCAAGATTTGACATGAACGATATGGGCTTAGCAGATGTGATACTTGGAATTAAAATTTCAAGAACATCAGAAGGAATTGTCCTATGTCAATCACTATGTGGACAAAGTTCTTGACAAATTTAACAAGGATGATTCTGGTATGGCTAGAACACCGATACATACCAGTCAGCATCTATCAAAGATGTAACGACCCGAAAATTTTATTTCTAAATTTTATCGTATAATAATATACTTCAAATTCTGAGAATCAATTTCTTTAAGAATTGGAAATTTTCTTTGATGTATGATGTTAAAAAGTAGAGATAAATGTGTAAATTAAGTTTTAAAGACCAAATTAGAGAAAATTGAAGTTGGAATGTTAGGACCAAATTAGTCATACTTTAATAGTTGAAGGCAGGAACCAAAATCTGGAAATTTGAATAAATTACAGTTTTGTTATTATGTTCGAACCTACTTTATAAGCATTCTATGAATAGCACGTTAAAGTATGGGCAATGCATGTCATACCACCTCAAAGTTCATGTTGAGACTTTCGTTTTGGTATCAAATTTGTAGACTTTTCGAGTCGGGATAAGCACAGAAAGTCGAACCAAAGTTAAGAAAAATTTTAGAAAATCTGAAAATTTGGCTAAGTATAAAATTACGCGGTCAAGCAGCCTACTTTAAGTGAGTCGTACGAGCAGCCAGATGATCCGTTCATTCTGCATGTGTATGCGTTACGAAGCTTGTAACAAGAACTTTGTAATGGTATAAAATTCTCTCAGTTTGGATCTCGTTAAGACCCTCAAATATCAACCTGGACATGGCATCTCAAAAATGAAAATTTGCCTATTTTTCTATTAAAATATTATTTTTGGGGACACTTGTCAAAAATTAATCATGACTTCTTAGGGGCTGTTCTATTTGAAACCATAAAAAGTTATTGCAGTAAGATGCCTGGTGTAGGACGTTCCTTGATTTCGTGCATCTAGTACCTTGTTTTCATGCTCCTGTTATTATGGATACGAGCTTCTAGTAGCTCTCTTACAGAACAGCGTATAGAAATTGTGCATATGTTATATTCTGATTATTGTTTCACTCAAGCATGATTATTATGTTTTATTAAAATAAAAACATGCTTAACGAAATTTGAGATATTTATGTGGATTCATGATCATTAAGAAGTTTTAATTTATGAGTAATAAAAGAATCATGAATCATAAATAAGTTTTATACATAGATATACACCAAAAGAGGTTAATGCCTCATGGACTTTATGTTCCATATAGTAAGGTCATCAGCCACAAGGGCCATATGAAAGTTAAGGCCACGAGGGCCTTTTTATAAACTCTCCAACGAGCAACGAATTGCTCAAGAAAAGTATGATGACCTTAGTGCTATTTTAAGCACAAAGTTTGAGCTCGGTGTACAAGTTTCTATATATAGAACGGGCCCAAAGACAAGATAAAATTTGGTTGCATATGCATTCTGTATTCAAATATAAATGATTGGTTTTTAGATACAGATTTTATTAAGAGCAGCCTTATGTTTTCCTCACATATGTGTATTAATATGGTGATTAATATGAAGATGATGTTTCCTTATGATATTGGATGATTATGTATTAATTTTTATTTATCACATATGAAATTATAAGCTAAGACTAAGAAGTGGTATTCATGAATTATATGGATTAAATGATAACATATTTGTATCTATTATGCATTGATTGTTGTTTTACTCACTAAGCTTCACCGCTTACAAGTTGTTTTATGACTTTTTAGAGAATCGATAGACAATACACCGAGATAGTGAAGACTTGGAGTCAGACATACAATGATGGGAGTGAGTTTCATGTCATTACAAAGAGAAAAGTTTGGTTTCACTTCTCTTAAATGCCCGGAGTATATATTAATGAAATGAGTTACAAGACGGTTCTTATTTTCAATGCGATGACTTTAGAGCTTTTAAGAACTCTACACTTCATCACGTAAAATTTAATCGTTTTCTTTTGATCCAACTCTTTTGAAGATTATCTTATAATGTTGTTTTGATTTTTTTAATGTAAATCGGAAAACATAATTTTGTAAAATTTAGAAACCCAATATGTTTAGATGAAAGAGAATATTATTTACTATGTTTGTGATTAAGACTATATGATCAAGTTCATAAATTATTATATTTGGTACACTCATAAAAGTTTTATTTTTAGTTTCAGTTTCTAAGTCTTAAAAATCGTATGTTATAATTTAAAATTAAGCATTGGGAGTTAAGGTAACAAACTGAAATATGGACATTTACATATTTGACTTAAAGATACTAGTATCCTTCAGAAGCTAATTTTTTACTCAACTCGATAATACTAGTATCTTTCATACCTAAAGTAGAAAAAGAAAAATATACATGTCCTGTTTTCTTTAAATAGGATATTAAATTCTTTAAAAAGTGACTTTTCTAATTCCGCTATTAAGAACCTTCAGTAGACCTGAAGTAAAGAAAAAAAAATTCAGAGATTGTCACATGTTTTGGTATCAGAGCATCGGGTCATAGATTTTGTAGACTACAATGACATGGTACTCTCCTATCAGCGACGTCTATCTCCAGGTAAAAATCTCGTTTAGCTATCCTTAATATGTTACATGTTTGATTCAATGCATTTTATTATGATGTTATTTATTCTTGTGTTATGGAAGTTCAACTTAGGATTCTAGAGCCTAAAAATAAAAGATGAATAGCTTGACCTAAGGAACTAGGCTTCCTGTCATAACATTTTACTTTTAGCAGTAAGTATTCAAACACAACATAACAAATCAGAAACACTACAAAAGCAAGAAGTAGAAGTACTTGAAAAAGAACATATTATAAGCCAATCAAAATGCCTTTACATAAGTTGAACATGGGAGGGATTTTTACATAAATTCTACTAGTTAAAAACCTTCACTTAATGTTAATAGCTTTCAGCCACAAAATTTTTTCCAAAAGATAAACAAAACAGAAAGAGTCTAGGATTCTTCTTTGTCTTCATCATCAGAACATTCATCAACCAAATCTTTCAAAGCACGAACTTCACTTTCCAAATGTGATTGACGAGACAGCAGCTCTTGCATTTGGTCACGTACATCATTTAGGAAACACCAAAACTCCACCATGAAATCCTCCCAAGCTGCAGGTGTAGGAGGCATATATGATGCAAAACCAAAGGTCTTCCTTGATTTGGTCCACACCCCGTCGACTAATTCAAAATCAGCCTTAATTAGATAATTCTCTCCAATCTTAGAATTTGGGTGTAAACGAGTCATCTTCTCATTAGTCAAATCGACACCTAGTCTACCTATCATATCGGTTATTAAGCAACCATAAGTCATTCCTCGAGAAGATGGGCGATAAACACATTAAGAAATACCATCGATAATGAGGTCACATATATTAATACGTCGACCTTCAATAATCTTCCACATCATCCAAATATCTTTCCGGGACAATTGTGACAACCGACCAGACCTTTGTTTAAGAAAGTGAACCACGATAAGATGTAACAATCTCATGTCTCTGCCTAAACTAGCAACGTCCTTCCGATGGGCTGTTAACTCTCTATCTTCATACACCACCCTACACGCCTCTAGAAGATTACATGTTCATCCAAACGCAACTCCCAGCAAAGGCACATCATACAAATCTAAAATTAATTTCGCATCAACAACAATAGGCATACCCTTAATGTAAGTAGCTATTCGGTCAGTAACACCATCCACATTTTCCAACATTTCAGCATTCATGTAAAAATGCTTCACAATCATTTCACTATATTCTCCACTAACCTCTAGCAAATTCATCCAACCAAACACCCTAAACCGGGCTAAATAAGGAAAAGAAATGGACTCTAGAAATGAGATATTAAGGAACCTACTCGAAGAAACTTTTCTGTCCTTTTACTCTTCAAATCTAGTTTGGACTGTAGCATCTTTGAACCAGATGGTCGGAAATGGACCCCCCACCACCGGTGGTCCATAATTGCACGACGAAGAGGCTCAACCAGCCACAGATTCTTTCCTCCTGGTTGCGGTTTTCTGCTTTTCAACAGATATAGATGAAGCCTCTGCTATTTTACCTTTCCCCTTTGATTTCCTAGAAAGAGCCATGGATCAATAGTGAGAGATTAAGATTCTAGGGTTTGAAATTGTGAATAGTAAGAAATTTGGAGAAGAAGATAATTAGGGAAAGAAAAGAGGGAAATGAAATGAACCATTTTTTCTAAAGAGGCGATTCATTTTAATGTGACGGCTGAAAAAAATTTCATAAATTATTCTAGGTAAATTTCAGGGATGAAATTTCTTAAGGGGAGAAGATTGTAACGACTCGAAAATTTCATGTCTAAATTTTATCGCATATTAATATACTTTAAGTTCAAAAAATCAATTTCTTTAAGAATTGGAAATTTTATTTGATGTATGATGTTAAAAAGTAGAGATAAATGTGTAAATTAAGTTTTAAAGACCAAATTAGAGAAAATTGAAGTTGGAATTTTAGGACCAAATTAGTCATACTTTAATAGTTGAAGGCAGGAACCAAAATCTGGAAATTTGAAAATTTTGAATAAATTACAGTTTTGTCATTGTGTTCGAACCTACTTTATAAGCATTACATGAATAGCACGTTAAAGTATGGGCAATGCATGTCATACCACCTCGAAGTTCATGTCGAGACCTTCGTTTTGGTATCAAATTTGTAGACTTTTCGAGTCAAAATAAGCACAGAAAGTCAAACCAAAGTTGAACCAAAGTTAAGTGAAATTTTAGAAAATATGAAAATTTGGCAAAATATAAAATTTCGTGGTCAAGCAGCATATTTTGAGTGAGTTGTACAAGCATCCGGATGATCTGTTCATTTTGCATGTGTATGCGTTACGAAGCTTGTAACAAGAACTTTGTAACGATATAAAATTCTCTCAGTTTGGATCTCGTTAAGACCCTCAAATATCGACCCGAACATGGCATCTCAAACCAAAAAAAATCTGCCTATTTTTCTATCAAAATAATATTTTTGGGGACACTTGTCAAAAAATAATCATGACTTCTTAGGGGCTGTTTGGAAGAACTTAAAATAGAAAAATAAATTAATCCAATAGCGCGATACGATATTCGTATGAAATAACGAAATTTAGACAACTAAACATTAAATAAGTAAAAGCATAAAAATAAGTAAAACCAAACATGGTCTTTAAAAACTCCTATAAATAGAGCACTTTAGTCATTAAGAAAAATCACTGCCAAAGGTAAAGAAAAAAGAGATGAGTAAAACATTTATTTGCTTTATGTATTCATTTTGTTGCTCTTAATCATGAGTAAGAAAGATTTCTGCAGTTATTCAAATTTTCCATGTTTACTTCTTGTTTATGTTAGATTAATTGAAGTTTATATTGGGTTTCTGTAATTTTTCTCAACTTTTGTTGGAACTAAGAAATTTTTCTTAGATGTCTCTCTTTATTATGATATTTCAGCAATTTATTCAGCCTTTTTCCAGAAATTTCAGCTATGGTGTTCTTAAAATTATTTACTCTTTTTCATCATTTACAACATGTTTCTTCTTCCATTATTTTCGGAAATTTCAGCGTGTCAACAGTGGGGTTTCTTACCTTAAAACAATGTTTTCACTCATTCACAATGGGTAAATCAAATCTAGAAATTTTTGAAGTTCTAAAAGTTAGTTTCTTACCCTACATATATTTAATCCATTGAGTTTTACCACCAGCAGTTGTACTGTTTCTTTTGGCTAAATTTCTACAACCAAAACATATAAATTAAGTGTTTTCAAAGTTCAAAGGTTTTATATCATTTGAATATAACTTTTGGTGGTAGTTATATTGAATATTTTTACTTTGAGCAACTCTAATCTATCTTATTTGAGATTAAGAAATTTATGTGAGTAAAGTATTTACTTGCTCTGTGTTTATTTTGTTCTTAAGTAAGAGTAAATTTCTGCAGTAACTCATAATCTATTCATGTATACCCTTTAGTTGTGTTAAATTAATTAATGTTTATATTGAAATTCTAGATCGTTGCTCAACCTATGTTAGAATTAAGAGATTTTTCTTTACTTTATGATAATTCAGTATTATTTTTAAGTTTTCTTCCATAAATTTCAGCAATGATATTTTGCATTTTCTTGATGTTTAGTATCATTTAAAGTTGTTGTTTTTCTTGAATTCATTTCACAATTTTATCTTTTCAGCAATATGGTTTTTTAGTCTAACTCAATGTTTTCATTTATGCATAATGAGTAAATCAATTTCATGAAGTTATAAAGTTCTAAAAGGATATATTAGTGCTTTTTATCATGAACTTTTATTACTAGTGGCTGTAAATTTCATTTGAACTGGATTTTGATGTCTTCAAAGTTTCATGTAACCTTAATTTAACTTCTTGAAGTAGTTAAGTTGGATATTTTACATTGAGCAACTTTAATATGTTCTATTTGAAACCATAAAAAGTTATTACAGTAAGATGCCTGGTGCAGGACGTTCCATGACTTCGTGCTTCTAGTACCTTGTTTCCATGCTCCTGGTATTTTGGATACAAGTTTCTAGTAGCTCTCTTACAGAATATCATATAGAAATTGTGCATATGTTATATTCTGATTATTGTTTCATTCAAGCATGATTATATGTTTTATAAAAATGAAAACATGGTTGACAAAATTTGAGATATTTATGTGGATTCATGATCATTAAGAAGTTTTAATTTATGAGTAATGAAAGAATCATGAATCATAACTAAATTCTATACATAGATGTACACCAAAGGAGGTTGATGCCTCATGGACTTTATGGTCCATATAGTAAGGTTATCGGCCACGAGGGCCATATGAAAGTTAAGGCCACTAGGGACTTTTTATAAAATCCTAGCAATGATGGCTGTTTGAGGAGTTAAGGCCATAGAGCCTTGGGATCCCAACGAGCAAAGAATTGCTCGAGAGAAATATGATGACCTTAGTGATATTTTAAGCACAAAGTTTGAGCTCGGTGTAAAAGTTTCTATGTATAGAACGGGCCAAAAGACAAGATAAAATTTGGTTGCATATACATTCTGTATTCAAGTATAAATGATTGGTTTTAGATACAGATTTTATTAAGAGCAGCCTTATGTTTTTCTCACATATGTTTATTAATATGGTGATTAATATGAAGATGATGTTTCCTTATGATATTGGATGATTATGTATTAATTTTTATTTAGCACATATGAAATTATAAGATAAGGCTAAGAAGTTGTATTCATAAATTATATGGATTAAATGATAACATATTTGTATCTATTATGCATTGATTGTTGTTTTACTCACTAAGCTTCACCGCTTACAAGTCGTTTTAAGACTTTTTAGAGAATAGATAGACAATACACCGAGATAGTGAAGACTTAGAGTCGGACGTACAATAATGGGAGGGAGTTTCATGTCATTACAAAGAGAACAGTTTGGTTTCGCTTTCCTCAAATGCCCGGAGTATATATTAAGGAAAGGAGTTACAAGACGGTTCTTATTTTCAATGCGATGACTTTGGAGCTTTTAAGAACTCTACACTTCATCACGTAAAATTTAACCGTTTTCTTTTGATCCAACTCTTTTGAAGATTATCTTATAATATTGTTTTGGTTCTTTGTAAATCGGAAAACATATTTTTGTAAAATTTAGAAACCTGATATATTTGATGGAAGAGAATCTTATTTACTATGTTTGTGATTAAGACTATATAATCAACTTCATAAATTATTATATTTGGTACACTCTTAAAAGTTTTTTACTTCCAGTTTCTAAGTCTTAAAAATCGTATGTTATAATTTTAAATTAAGCATTGGGAATTAAAGTAACAAACTGAAATATGGACATTTACATGTTTGACTTAAAGATACCGGTATCCGTTAGAAACTAATTTTTAACTCAACTCGAGGATACTAGTATCCTTTAGACCTGAAGCAGAAAAAGAAAAATATACATGTCATGTTTTCTTTAAATAGGATATTAAATTCTTTAAAAATTTAGTTTTCTAATTCCGCTATTAAGAACTATCAGTAAACCTGAAGTAAAGAATAAAAAAAAATTTAACGAAAATTCAGAGGTCATCACAAAAGAACAGAAGCGAGAGTATCTCTCAAGTAGAATACTCTACAATTATCAAAAGTCTGATGTACTTGATAAGTTGTACAAGACCAGACATAGCCTACACAGTTAGCAAACTGAATAAATACACGAGTAATCCAGGCGTTGACCACTAGAAAGGAATAATAAGAATACTAAGGTATTTGAGATATACTCGTAATTATGGACTACACTATACCAGATATTCGACAGTTATTGAAAGATACAGTGACGCTAATTGGATATCTGATAGAAACGACTCAAAGTCTACAAGTGAATTTGTGTTCACACTGGAAGGTGCAGCTATATCATGGAAATCTTCTAAACAGACGATTATAGCCAAATCTACTAAAGAATATAAGTTTATAGCCTTGAATAAGTGTGGTGAAGAGGCTGAGTGGTTACATCACTTCTTAGAAGATATTCCTAGATGGTCAAAGCCTGCGCCAGCAATTTGCATACATTTTGATAATCAATCTACAATTGGTAGTGCACGAGTATCATGTATAATGGTAAGTCTAGACACATACGTCGTAGACATAATACCATAAGACAACTACTCTCAACTGGAGTTATCTCTATTAACTATGTAAAGCCAAAGGATAATATTGCGGATCTTCTAACTAAAAGTTTGAATAGAGAGTTAGTTGGAAAGTCGTCGAAAGGAATGGGACTTAAGCCTTTGGAAGAATGAGTTAATACAATGGTAATCCAACCTAGTTGACTGGAGATCCCAAGATCTAGGTTCAAAGGGACAACCTAATTGTGAATACTTAATCAGATCACTGTGGAGGTTCTCTCTTATCCATTCCTATGATGAAACAGTGATACCCGTAGAGGAAATGATAAGCAATAGGCTTTTAATGATTCCTACACGTGGAGTAGAGTGGGCTACTCTTAATTAAGAAATCACCTATGTGAGAGAGAAATGGGGCCACTTCTAAGAGAATTGTGTAAAGTGCAATTCTTAAAACCTCTCGCAGAACTAGGCATATGTTCATGGCCATAAATGAACATAACAATGAGAATTGAACTATGTCAGAAAGAATTCTTTGTGAAGTATATCATTGTTTATACAAACGATAGAACAGTTCAAGGACATCGCGTCTACTGATCAGTTAATAAAGAAAATATACTTTCATGAGAAAAGGTTCAAAGGGTAACACCTATCTATCCTATGCAAGTTTCAGACGTTGAACTTTATCACCAAATCTTCCGTGTCTCTGTTGATTTTCATTCATGTGGGGGATTTTTGGAAAATAAATAATATTAGGTGAATGAAAAATTAAAGCTCATCAATTTTTTTTAGACCTTCCAACTTCTCAACTTATTTCATGTGTTGTTAATGGATAATTAGTGGTGGGTTAATGAGTATAACTTATGTAACTTACCTGTTAATGGTAGAACTGGATTTGGAAGGTCACTCAAGAGCCTATATAAACAGGTCCAAAGTTCCTCAACGAACACATCAAAAATTCAATATTTTCTCTCATCATTTCTATTTCTTCCAAGTTTTCTTCTCACGGTAATATTGTTCTGGCAGTAGGTCAGTTCGCTGGTACAACTAGTTCTTCCGTTGTATCTTGGGAAATAGTCGTTCATAACCTATGGTAGAGGATGAATCTATTATAAAGAAATTGTATACGTACAAGCCTCAGTTTGCTTTTCTTGGTCCTTCTTTATTAAATTTGGATTCTGCAGTTATACTATACCATTTGTTTACTATTCTTTTTATTATAATATGCTGTTTAAAATTTTTCAATTGACGTATAAATAACAAATGTCTCTGCCACCAATCATCGTCATCTTTCTTTTCTACCTTTCTCCATTGACTGCCGCTACATTTTAATATTTAGTTTCATATCTTTCAAATCCTAACACCATAAACCACCACATCCATAACTTGTTCTGCTGTTGTTGCTAACCGCCAACCACCATCGCAATGATCTTACGGTGGCTCCACCCACCATTACGATGATTTGTTACCTTTGTCGCACAGATCTGATCGACACCACAGGTATTATGTAGATCTACGACCTTCGTCGTGTAGATCTGTGCGATGCCGACCGAGTTTCATAGCAACCTCTGACCGCGCATCATGTTTTTCCCTCTCTGTTTTTGATTCTCTACCCGGAGGAATTTTCCCAATTTTTGTCAAGAAAACTTTGAGGGGATACAAAAGCAAGGCATATGCACTGTAATCATATGTACCATGAATTCTGACTGCATTGTTCTTTGGTTGGTTCACCATAATTCCTGTCTTGTTTGTCGGCTAGAGCTATGTCCAAAATTTTATAGAAGTATAATTATGAGAATTCTTATCTAATTCTTCTAACCCTTTGGAGGTTCATCAGATCACAATACTCAACATAATTCATATGGTGACGATTAACGATTCTCTCTCCCTCTCTCTCTCTCTCTCTCTCTCTCTCTCTCTCGTAAAGAAATTCCACTTTCCATTTTAGCCTATTAAAATCTTAGTAAATATATCCGGTTCAGTTCATGGAAACAATTTTTTTTATTTTTTAAAAAATAAATGAGGACTTAATTATTTGAGGAGATCTTGCGTGTATCTTCCATTGATTATTGTGTTTAAAGGTGTGAAATTAAATTAAATGAGGACTTAATGATTTGAATGGCTTGAAGATCTGAACGTAGTGTGGCCGAGTGATGGTAGATATTATTGTGATGGTGATGGTGAATGGTGAATTTTTTTGGTTCGATTTTATATATTGCAATTTTTATTTTTGAAACTTCGTAGAATTGGTAGTGGTGGTGATAGTGGATAACAAGCTAAAACATGTGTTACCCTAATTTAAATTAGGGTGTGATTATGGGTGTAGATAATAGTGGTAGATTTGAACCCGACTATTGTAGTGGTGGTGGTGGTGGTGAAGGGATATGGCTTCTTATAATTTATGCTTCAGGTTAAAGCATTTATATGTTAGCCTTCATGTCTGCTTATTATTGAAAATAAAATTATAGTGACAATAAATCGAAGGTCGTGCAAGCCCCTAATACACCAGAATGATCTACGGGATGAAAAGTGTGTTTACACTTTACATGCAGAACTAGAAAAATGACTACATCCCACACTAAAGGTTGAGCTTTAGAATTCTAACACCAGAAATTATGTCATGTAATAATAAGTTATGAAGGACTATCTTCTTCCTGTATTGCAAGTTCATTTCCTTCATCTCTAATTGAATTCTCCCACACTTCATAGAATATGCTAGCATGTGGAATTCTCGATCAACCTCAGTATGAAAGCTTTGTTTTCTTTATAACTTCCTACTTTTCATCTATTCAATTACTTCGTAATAAATTTCTTTTCTCTTTTCATTGTCAGCCTGTAAATCTTAATCAATTCAACTGTGTATTAAAAATGAATGGATGGCGATTATTCTTCTTTAGTAACATGTGTGTTACTTACTATATGTGTTCTTATGTACTTTTCGGTGCATATTGTATTGAGTAACACATAAGTTACTTTGTATTAAAAAATCATAAATTATGACTCTTCATCTTTAATAACACGTGCTATGGTGGTAACACGTGTACCTTTATTGGGGGTTGTAACACGTGTTATGATGGTAACACACGTGCCCGACAAAGTAACACATGTGTGTTATTATATGTGTTCTTAAATAAAAATAATGTATTTTCTTAAAAATTATAAAAATAATATAAATATAAAATATTGATTTTAATAAGACGAGGAAAATAAATATAGTAACACATATGTTACTCAGTATTAAAATGTTGTTTTCAAATAAATTATTGATTTTAAATAAAAATAATGTATTTTCTTAAAAAACTATAAAAATGAGATAAATATAAAATATTGATTTTAATGAAGAAGATGAAATAACATATAGTAACACATATGTTACTCAATTATATTTCTTGAACTTTTGCAGTTATATTTTTGCATTGCAGAAGAGCTATGGACTCCATAGTTTCTTTGCGGTTGGTTGTGGTTGTTTCTTGGCTTAAGTATATATCACTATCTCGTAATCTCGTACAAATATATGTACGAATCAAATGTAATTGTGGGATCAATTGCTTGTAAACTGCACACTACTATGAAATTTGAATTCGTGTTGTTAAAAAAAAAAAAACCAAAAAAACAAAATACTCAATACCCCAACTAACTCCACCTTCCACCATCTTTGGCGACTTTCACAATCACCACCGTCGATGCTTCTGCAACCAATAATCACCGTTTTCTTCGCTGTCACCTTCTCAATTGAAAATTTTTAGATCTAATTGCAGATATGAAAAGTAGATTCGTCGAAATCAGAAGTTGCCACCTATGATTATAGTTGTGGATAGTGGTAGCGGATTTGAACACGATTGTTGTAGTGGTGGTGCTCGTATAAGACGAGTGGTAGTAGTGGTTGAAGGCGATTGGTAATAGTAATACATATGTTACTATAAAAATTATTGATTTTAATGAAAATGATGAAGTAACATATATGTTACTCGTGTAAAAAAGTTGTTTTAAAAAAAATTGAAATATGAATTTTAAATGAAAATAATGTATTTTCTTAAAAAATAAGATAAATTATAAATTATTGATTTTAATGAAAACGGGAAAATAACATATAGTAACACATATATTACCCGTATAAATGGTGGTGTTAGAGCTACGATGCAGTGAGAGAAAATTGTAGTGGTTGTAACACATGTGTTACTCTAATTTTAATTATAGTAACATATGTGTTACCCTAATATAAATTAGTGGTGGTAAAGCGATAGCAGTGTTAGTGGTAGTAACACTTGTGTTATCCTAATTTAAAATATGGTAACACTTTGTGGTGAATGTGATTATAGTTGTGAATAGTGGTAGCGGATTTGAACACTATTTTGGTGGTGGTGGTAGTAGTATAAGACGAGTAATAGTAATGGTAGTAGGCGATTGGAAATAGTAACACATATGTTACCAATATAAAAATAATTGATTTTAATGAAGATGATGAAGTAACATATATGTTACTCGTATAAAAACGTTGTTTTCAAAAAAAATTAAAATATGAATTTTAAATAAAAATAATGTATTTTCTTAAAAACTATAAAAAGAAGATAAATTATAAATTATTGATTTTAAAGAAGATTAGGAAAATAACATATAGTAACACATATGTTACCCGTGTAAATGGTGATGCTAAAGTTATGCATTAGTGGGAGAAAATTGTGGTGGTTGTAACATAAGTTACTCTAATTTTAATTATAGTAACACATGTATTATATTAATTTAAATTAGTGGTGGTGAAGCGATAGCAGTGTTGGTGGTAGTAACACTTGTGTTATCCTAATTTAAAAGTAACACGTGTTACCACATTTGTGGTGTGTGTGATTATAGTTGTGGATAGTGGTAACGGATTTGAACACGATTGTGGTTGTGGTGGTGCTGGTGTTGTTATTAGACGAGTGGTAGTAGTGGTAGAAGGCGATGGTAATAGTAACACATATGTTATCAATATAAAAATTATTGATTTTAATGAAAATGATACTTGTGTAAAAATGTGTTTTCTAAAAAAATTTGAAATATGAATTTTAAATAAAAATAATGTATTTTTTAAAAACTATAAAAAGAAGATAAATTATAAATTATTGATTTTAATGAAGATGAGGAAATAACATATAGTAACATATATGTTACCCGTGTAAATGGTGGTGCTAGAGCTACGTAGCAGTGGGAGAAAATTGTGGTGGTTGTAGCAAATGTGTTACCTTAATTTAAATTAGTGGTGTAGGAATGGCAATGGGGCGAGTTGGCCCCGCCCCGCCCCGCCCCACGACCCTCGAATTTGCGGGGACGGGGCGGGTTAATCTTTTGACCCGCCAACCGCCCCCACGAATTTTTTTTTTATAAAACTGAAAAATAAAATAATTAAAAAATAATAATTTTTTTAAAAAATATTTGTAACAAACAAAACAAAAAAAAAAAAAATTTAAGAATGGGATTGTGGTGTAATTGTTGAGATTTATAGTTTATAATTTCAAACCGAGTTTGATTCTTCTTTAGTCCATTTCTAACAAAGTTTTAATTTGTATTCTATTTTATAATTTTACAAAAAAAAAATCTTGGTGGGGCGAGGCCTGCGTCTCGAACTCCGCAGGGCAATCCGGGGCGGGGCGTGGGGCAGTGAATTTTTTTGCCATCCTTAAAGCAGTAGTAATGCTGGTGGTGATAACACTTGTGTTATTCTAATTTAAAATATGGAAACTCATGTGTTACCACATTTGTGGTAGATGTGATTATAGTTGTGGATGGTGGTAGCAGATTTGAACATGATTGTAGTAGTAGTGTTGCTAGTATAAGACAAGTGATAGTAGTGATAGAATATAATTGGTAATAGTAACACATATGTTGCCATTATAAAAATTATTGATTTTAATGAAAATGATGAAATAACATATATGTTATTCGTGTAAAAATGTTGTTTTCAAAAAAAAAAATTTGAAATATGAGTTTTAAATAAAAATAATGTATTTTCTTAAAAACTATAAAAAGAAGATAAATTATAAATTATTGATTTTAATGAAGACTATGAAATAACATATAGTAACACTTATGTTACCCGGGTAAATGGTGGTGCTAGCGCTATGCAGTAGTAGGAGAAAATTGTGGTGGTTGTAACACAATTGTTACTCTAATTTTAATTATAGTAACACATGTATTACCTTAATTTAAATTAGTGGTGGTCAAGCGGTAGCAGTGTTGGTAGTGATAATACTTATTTATCCTAATTTAAAATATAGTGGTGGATGTAATTATAGTTATGGATATTGGTAGTGGATTTGAACATGATTGTGATTGTGGTGGTGGTGGTGGTGGTGGTGGTATAAGACAAGTGGTAATAATAGTAGAAGACGATTAGTAATAGTAACACATATGTTACCAGTATAAAAATTATTGATTTTAATAAAAATGATGTAATAACATATATGTTACTCAAGTAAAAATGTAGTTTTCAAATAAAAATTTGAAATATGAATTTTATATGAAAATAATGTATTTTTTAAAAAACTATAAAAAGAAGATAAATTAAAAATTATTAATTTTAATGAAAACGATGAAATAACATATAGTAACACATATGTTACCTGTGTAAAAATGTTGTTTTTAAATAAAAAATTGAAATTTTGATTTTAAATGAAGCTAATATATTTTTAAAAAAAATTATAAAATGATATAGATTATAAAGTATTGATTTGAATGAAAATGATGAAGTAACATATATGGTAACACATGTGTTACACGTGTTTAACTATGTTTTCAAACGAAAAAAATTGAAAATTTGATTTTAAATGAAAATAATATATTTTTAAAAAATTACAAAAAGAGAAAAATTGTGAAGTATTGATTTTAATGAAAAATGAGGAAGTAACATATAGTAATATATATGTTACCTATGTAAAAATATTGTTTTTCAATGAAAATTTAAAATATTAATTTTAAATGAAAATAATATATTAAAAATAATAAAATGAGTAAATTATAAAGTATTGATTTCAATGAAAATGATGAATCAACACATATGTTACTTTTGTAAAAATATTGTTTTTCAAATTAAAAAAATTAAAATATTTATTTCGATGAAAATAATGTATTTTTAAACAATTATCAAAGAAAATAAATTGTAAAATATAATTTTAATTATTATTATATTTGAAATAGTATACAAATATAATATTTTTAGATAAAAATAATACAATTTTAGGTAATGAAAAACGAAATTTTTAATTTTAAAAAAATTTAATATAATTTTAGATAATGAAAAACTAAAATATAGATTTTAAATAAAAATAGTGTATTTTTTTTTTTTTAATTTATAAAATATTGATTTTAATGGAATGAAGTATTTTTCAAAGCAAACCATGAAAATGAGGTATTTTTCGAAAAAATTAAAAAAGAAGTATTTTTCAGCTTTTTTATAAAAAAAAAAAAAAAAAAAAATAGGACTTTTGTCAAGTTTGTCCATATTTAAATCTAATTAAAAAATTATAACACAAGTTGTTACATTTGAACCGAAGCTTTCAATTCTATCAAGATTTTAATAGCTTTAGCTTCAACTCCCACCAAGCCTTCTCTTGGATATCTTTGAAGATTTAGAATAAGTTGGGTTCAATTTTAAGATTTTACTTAAGAGGAAAAAGCTATATTTGATAGTTTTCTCAAAACCCTGGCCCATTTTGACCTTTTTGGCATTCTAAGCCTAGATTCCTGAGGTTCCACCCTTAAAATGGCCTTTAAATAGGCCTAGGACAACACTAAATTGGCCTTAATTCACTTTGACCTTCAAGTAAAATGTCTTTTGTGACTTAGTTTGACAAATTATAATATTTATAATTTAGTCCTTACCTTCATTTAGAGTCAAAAGAAGGACCCAACCAGACTCACTCGACTCAAGATCCAATAAATCAAATCTCAATTTGGTCAACTCTTGACCAATTGAGATTAATGTATTAATCTCGTCTCATTCTACTAAAAATTTAAGATTGCTCTTTTAAGTCGAGTGATATTATTGAAGCTTATCACTATCCAATAATATCCTTCAATTATCACACTAACAAGTCAATCCCGTATGACCGTCAATATTTCGGAGTTGGGCATAATGAGTATTTTGCCCTCTTCATATATTTTGCTCTTCGAGTATCATTTTCATAAGGCAATTAATTGTGATCAAATCACAAATATAATTCAATGATTCCATCGTTAAATTATTAAGCTCATATTCAATTGCTTACTTGAAAACACCTGAAGTAACGATCATCTCGCAGTGTAATTAACGGATTTCGTTTTATAAGTATATGCTCCTTAATTTGTTTCGTCTCTGTTGTCGACCGATCTGGGTTGTCCATCTCTGGTGTCAGACCAGCCAGCCTGGATCAAGGATAAGGCCTTCCATTGATTTTAGTCCGGGCTCGACGAGATCCAGTTCGGATCCAGTGCCAGAGGTCAACTCAGTTCGGACCTCATCCTCTCAATCCAGATCGGGTCCTGTCTTATCATGTCACTGTCACATCAGCAGCGTATCTGTCTGACAAGCGCCGTTTGACATTAAATGCCTATAAAGGGAATGTCTTGTAAACATTAAATGCATAGGTTGGCCATTTAATGCCTAGGTTAGCATTGAAAGAATACATAATCATAACATGTTCTCCTATAAATAGAAGAAATAAATGTCATTAATGGGGGATTCAACAGTCTAAGAAGAGCATCCTTACAAAAATACGGACAACCGAGTCTGCTTGCGTCTATTTACCTATCTACCACTTACTACGGTCATAACCGACCTCAATACTTACCCTTCAAGTTGGCTAGGAATCAGTGAAAACCGTTTCCCAACGTCAACAGTTTGGCGCTAGAAGGAGGGGCCCTCATTTTCTAAAAAGGCTCTCCATTTTCCACAACTACCGTACACCACACCAAAACACTCAAAAATTATCCAAACATGAGTCGTAGTCATGACTCAAGGGCTCGTAGCCACGGAAGAACTGGGAGTCAGCAGGTCAACCTTCCCCAGGTCTTCCGTCGTAGACAACAGGGAGAAACCTCGGCTCGAACACATGTGCCCGAGGGAGATGCAGTCCTACAGAAGCTTGAATACCTAACTCGAGCTATTGAACAGCTCGAGAGAAATCAAGCCACTACCAAATGAATTTCTGACTCAGAAGCTGAGTCACCGGCACACGATGAGTCTAAAAGCCGTCGAGTAAAATGAAGACTAGACTTCGAAGCGAAAAGCCCATCAGAAAGTAAGGGAGGAAAAAGTGTGCGCTCCAGTCCCCACAGGAAAGCTTCCACGCAACGGTCAGTTAGCGTATTTGACCGTCTAGGTCATTCTTCTCAAGTCCCTCACGAACAAGAGGCACAAAGAAAGAAGAAAGCTCCGTCCATGGTAGCCTCGAGTGTACAGGACACTCCGGATGAGCTTGAACTCATGAAGCAACGACTGGCCGAACTGGAAGCAAAGCAAAAGAATACCTTGGAAGAAGTCACCACGGACAGGCGTTCCCCATTCACGGAGGACATCTTGGCAAAACCTCTACCGGAGAAGCTGAAAATGCCGCAGTTAGCTAGCTATGAGGATGGCAATGATCCTGTGGGCCACCTCGACAGGTATACCTCTTGGATGGAACTCCAAGGAGCCAGTGACGCTATCATGTGCAGAGCATTCCCCCTCACCTTCGGGAATAGAGCGATGAGGTGGTTCAAAAAATTACCACCGCGCTCCATTCGAAGCTGGAATGACCTCTCAGGTCAATTCGTCTCCACCTTCATGGGGGCAAGAACTCGATCCACCCCGAAAGAGCGCCTTATCAGCATTAAACAAGGCCGAACTGAAACACTGAGGTCCTACATGGATCGATTTAGCAAGAGGATAGTGGAGGTAGACAAAATATCAGATGATGCCGCCCTGATGGCAGTCCTGTCAGGACTAAGAACACGGACTCGGTTCTGGTGGTCCGTTCACGAAGACGGACCTGCTACTTACCAAGACTTCCTGGCTAGAGCTGAAAAACACATCGGCGCTGAGGAAGCCACCTCAGACCAGGAGAACGACCCCCCTGATCGTAAGGATAGCACGAAGGGTAAAGAGAAAGACCTGAAAACGGAGAAGAAGGAGAGTCCTAAGAAAACACCGGATTTTCAGCATGCAGGGCGTCCAAGGCCCACCACGCCGAGGTACCAGGGGTACCATATCCTAAACACTTCGCTTGAGAATGTCCTAATGAAAACCAAAGGCAAGGGCATCCTCAAAAGTCCAGCTCCTATGAAAGCGAACTCGTCAGGCCTAAACCAAAGGAGATACTGTAGGTACCATCGATCGGCTGGGCACGACACGGATGATTGCCGTGATTTAAAAGGAGAAATTGAAAGCCTCATTAGACGAGGCCACCTGAAGGAGTTCCTAGCGCGTCCATCTGGCGGAACTGAGCCTTCCCAGGCCCATGACCGAGCTGAACTACCACCTCCACCTCCACCTCCACCTCCACCTCAACCCGGACGAGGTGAAATTCACATGATAGTCGGTGGGAGTCAGTACCTGGAAGGATCAAGGAGACAGCGCCGTAAGTCCTCTAGGGAAGCTCACAATAGCTACCAAGTGTTAGCAGGTACAGCAGCCAACCCTGATGCGGAAAAATTCTCTTTTTCCGAGGAAGACGCATCCCACGTATTGCAACCACACTCGGATGCAATCGTCATTACTATGCCGGTCTCCTGCGTCAACATCCATCGAACATTGGTAGATGACGGGAGCTCCGTAAATATCCTATATCTCAGAACATTCAATCAGATGGATCTCGACATTCGGCACGTTAGGCCTTTCCCAAAGCCCCTGCAGGGGTTCACTGGGGATTGTGTAAATCCCAAGGGCCAGATCGCCTTGGTGGTTGAGCTCGAATTGCCTCCCTGTCACAGGAGGATCATTGCGGATTTTGTAATTGTAGATCTCCCATCTAACTACAATGCCATCCTAGGGCGGCCAATCCTGCATGAGCTAAAAGCAGCCGCGTCCATCTATCACTACACCATCAAATTCTCAACTCCACATGGGGTAGGAGTAGTACGGGGAAGCCAACTGGTAGCAAAGAGCTGCAACATCAACTTCGCCCGAGCAGGGGTAAACACAATCCGGACTGACGCTGAGCTTGCAGCTGGGAAGTCCGAGGATGAGCTGGATGGGAACACAGTGGGAGATCTGGGTCACCTCGACCCCAGATCAGCACAAGTGCTACGGAAGGCTGAACCGGTTGAAGACCTGGAGCAAGTAAAGGTCGACCCCAGTCGACCTAAAAAGGTCTTCCACATCGGAAAGGAACTCAAACAACCAGTAAGGTCCCAACTTACAACCTTCCTGAAAAGCAACACTGACGTCTTCGCATGGGAACACGCGGACATGGAAGGAATTGATCCCAAACTCTCGTGCCACAGACTGAATACCAGTCCGGACGTCAAGCCAAAACAGCAACGCCGACGTCCTCTCAATCCAGAGAGGTACGAGGCCCTAGCTGAGGAAGTCGATAAACTACTCAAGTGCGGCTTCATCAGGGAATCACTTTATCCCCGGTAGGTAGCCAACCCTGTTCTCGTAAAAAAGAGCAGCGGAGCTTGGAGGGTGTGCATATATTTTACTGATCTGAACAAAGCTTGCCCTAAAGACAGCTTTTCACTCCCTCGGATAGACCAAATGGTGGATGCCACCGCTGGGCACGAGCTCCTGAGCTTCATGGATTCGTACTCCGGCTACAATCAAATTGCAATGCATGAGGATGATCAAGAGCACACCTCCTTCATCACTGATCGAGGTTTGTACTGCTATCGAGTTATGCCCTTCGGGTTGAAGAACGCCGGAGCCACTTATCAACGACTGGTGAACTCAATGTTCTCCGAACTCATTGGGAAAACTATGGAGGTGTACGTTGACGACATGCTTGTCAAAAGCACCAAGGAAATGGACCACGTGGAGCACCTCTCCGAGATGTTCTCCATACTGAGGAGATATAAAATGAAGCTCAATCCTAACAAATGCTCCTTCGGTGTAAAGTCGGGAAAGTTCTTGGGGTACATGGTCCACCGAAGAGGAATCGAGGCCAACTCGAAAAAGATCAGATCTCTCCAAGAGATGAGGCCCCCCACTAAGATCAAAGAGGTACAGAGTCTTACTGGGCGTATAGCAGCGCTTAGTCGTTTTGTTTCAAAATCGACCGATAAGTGCAAACCCTTCTTCGACGCTTACGCGGAGGAAAGGAGTTTAAGTGGGGCGAGGAATGTCAGCTAGCATTCGAAGAGCTGAAGAGGCAACTGGCACGACCTCCACTACTCTCCAAACCTCTAGTGAAGGAGGTCCTCACTCTCTATTTAGCAGTCTCAAAGCACTCAATTAGTTCCGTACTCATAAGGACGGACGAGGGCATCCAACACCCAGTGTACTATGTCAGCCAGGCGTTACACGATGCCGAACTGAACTACACCCCGATGGAAAAATTGACGTATGCCCTTATCATGCCTGCAAGAAAGCTCAGACCCTACTTCTTGCAACATCCAATACAGGTCCTGTCAAACTATCATCTGAGACAGGTCCTGCAGAAACCAGACACCTCCGGGAGACTTATGAAGTGGGCAGTTGAGCTCGGCCAGTTTGAGCTCCACTACAAACCACGGACTGCAATCAAGGGTCAAGCTCTCGCAGACTTCATCGCTGAGTTCAGCCCGGAGCACGAGCCCAGTGCCAGAAAGGAGGAAGTCTGGACTCTCTTTGTGGATGGCTCATCGACTGAGACTCGGGCTGGAGCCAGAGTAGTCCTGATGAGCACGGACCTAGAGCCACTGTGCCAATCTCTACGATTTAATTTCCGTGCCTCAAACAACGAGGCTGAGTATGAGGCCCTAATTGCCGGCCTAAGGTTTGCGAAAGGTATGGGTGCACTCAAACTGCTCGTGTACAGCGATTCTCAGCTGGTGGTCAACCAAATCAACAAGTCCTACCAAACCAAAGACGATAGGATGGCGTCTTACTCACTCATTGTGGAGCAGGAACTGAAATCATTCACCACCGTCGAGGTTAGCCAGATTCCAAGGACACAGAATGGCCTCGCTGATGCACTAGCAAGACTTTCTACCAGCGAGGGCATAGAAGAGCTGGAGAGTATCCCGATTGGAAGACTCAGTAGCCCAACTATATCTCAGCCTGAGCAAATTAGCAACACGTCCGAACTGAGCTCCAGCTGGACTGACGAGATCATCCAATTCCTGAAGGATGGGAAGGTACCCCCAAATAGCGGGGAAGCTAGAAAGTTAAGAATCAGGGCAGCAAGGTACACTATAATCGATAACATCCTGTTCAAAAAAGGCTTTTCGCTCCCTCTACTGCGGTGCCTAAAGGAGAACGAAGCTAAATACGCCCTCAGTGAAGTCCACGAAGGAGTATGCGGCAACCACACTGGGGGAGCACTCCCTCGCACTCAAGATCTTGAGGCAGGGGTATTTCTGGCCATCGATGAAGAAGGACTCCATCGATTTCGCGAGGAAATGCGACAAATGTCAGAAATTTGGTCCCTCCATCAAAGCACACCCGGAAGAGCTGACCTCAATCCTCAGTCCGTGGCCCTTCTCCAAATGGAGAATTGACCTCATCGGTCCCATGCCAGTAGGAATAGGTGGAACTAAGTATGCCATAGTTGCCGTGGATTACTTCACCAAATGGGCAGAGGCAGAACCGCTTGCCAAAATAACTGAGCAGAAAACTACCGGTTTCATGTGGAAATCAATTGTCTGCAGGTTTGGAGTCCCACATTCGATCATTACAGACAACGGCAAGCAATTTGACAATGCTAGACTCAGGTCATTCTGCGAAGACCTCAATATCAGAAAGCACTTCTCCACTCCAAACCACCCCCAGTCAAATGGACAAGTTGAGGCAATAAATAAAATTAATAAGCATACACTGAAGACACGCTTGGATGAGCTGAAAGGAGCTTGGGCGGAAGAGCTCCCCAGTGTGCTATGGTCTTATCAAACAACATGCAGGTCAAGCACAGGAGAGACACCTTTCTCACTGGCCTTCGGCATAGAAGCTGTCATACCGGTCGAACTCGAGCTCCCGTCTTATAGAGTTCGGACGTTTGACGAAAATCACAACGACGAAGGCTTGAGATCCGATCTCGACCTTCTGGAGGAAAGAAGGCTGGGGGCAGAACTGAAAACTGCCATCTACAAGCAAAGAAGTGCAAGGTATTACAATGGCAAAGTTAAGGAGCGAAAATTCAAAGCTGGGGACCTGGTCCTGAGAAAGGTATCCCTAGCAACGAAAGAAAGTCAAGCGGGCACGCTCGCCCCAAATTGGGAAGGACCTTACAAGATGACTGCTGTTCTAAGAAATAGAGCTTACGAGCTCCAGAATGCAGAAGGACTATCACTCGCGCATCCATGGAATGCCGAGCATCTAAAGAAGTACTACCAATGAAAACTATCCACCTATGCCCAAGGGCGTAAGCTACTTTTGTCAAAAGAAGCCACGGCTTCCACCTTGTAATCGTTTCTCAAATTTATGAAATGAAGAAAATTTTACAAGATAAAGGGCTCACATTGAAATCTGAAAGCCTAGAAAGGCTCCGACCTAACAAGGGATGACTAAGGTCGCAATCCTCTTGAACACATGAACGTGTGACCCGGCTGGGTGGCGTAAGTGCTGCGTCACCAACGCCAAAACTAAAGCTTATTCATCTCAGACATACTATGTCTGAGGAATATAGTTCGTCCAAGAGACCGAACTAGTCCGAGGAATAGAGTTCGTCCGTGAGACCGAACTACTTTCCCAAATATGTGAAATAATTCAACTTTCAGGTCGGCCCACACGCCGTCCTTAATAGTAATGTACTATGCCGATCTAGAAACTTGGGGGGCCTCCACCCATCCAACCTGGCATTGACTACAGGTCGGGCCTCGTTCTTAAAGTTCCAAATCGCCCACGTACTGAAGTCAGAATTCAGAAGTTAATTGAAGTTCAAAGCATTTGAGCTCGGGCTAAGTTCGTCCTCGCCGAAGTAAACACTTGAAGTTTGAAGTTATTTAACTATTGGCAGTTCGGTTTAAGTTCCTTCTCGCATTCAGGATTCCAGAAGTCAAAGTTAGAAGTCAAGTTACAAATCAGAACGGAAATTTTTTCATTAAGTTCAGATGTCAGAAGTCGAAGTCCACAGAGTCAGTACTAAAATTACTTCATCAAGAAAATTTGAACAAGTACACAGAACGAGAATTTTCATTAATGGTTCAGTTCGGCATATTACAAAAACACAGAACATAAATGAAAATTTTACAACATCAAGAGCTCATTCGTCCGTGCCGGACTGAGCCTGAACTGCTTCCTCTGGCGACGGAGGATTGAGTGTGGATTTCGCCCTCAGCTCAGCCAGTTCGTCCTTCAGAAACTGTACATCCCAATCTGGACGTTTCTCCACAGCCGAGTCAATCAGCTCTTCCATGGTCAAAAAATAGACCATCTCTTGATCGGCCATATACGCATCAGAAGACTTGAACTCGGCCACGGCCGCGCTCTTTAGTTCGGCCTGATTCTCCCTCTCGGCCTCGAGTTCTCGCTGCAACGCTGCCTTGTCTTTCTTCTCACTTTCCAGATCGGCCATCAAAGCTCTCAGCTCAACCTCCTTAGCTCTCAGCTCCTCCTCCCGTTTCAGAAGAGTATCCTCGGAGATGACCCGCCTTTTCTTCTCTTCCTCAAGTTCGGCCAGAACCTTGAGCCCTTCCTCCCTCATGACCTGGACGTCAGCCAGGAGCCTACCCATCTTTTCGGAGGCCGCCGCAAGTTGAATAGCAGCCCTCGAAGTATTAACAGAGGCGGCCACCACAGAGTCCACTACCCCCATGGTATCCAGATACTTCTGCTGAACTGGAGTCCAGCACTTTGCAATCGTCCTGACCGCTCTCCTGGTGGATAGAGGAAGCCCGGCTATCTCCTCCCGCGTCGGTGAGTTCGACCTTACATAATCTCGAACCGGCTTGGGTAGAGCACCACGAAGCCTCAGGAATTCCTCATCCTTTGCTGGAGTCGACCCCAAGTAGTTGGCTGGAATCCGAGGCGTAGAAGGGGAAGAACGAGCGTTCTGAGAAGAAGAAGGCCCTCCATGAGCAGGAAGAGACGTCACGACCTCGATACTCCGTGCTGGACTGACATTGCGCGGAGGAGGGGCCTCTGGTTGCACCCTCTGTCGAACTGAAGGCTCGTGACCGCCAGAGGAGACCTTCCTTTTCCCTTTACCGGTCTGGCCCTTCTTCTTCAACAATGCAGTTATGTCCTTCATTTGTCCTCCGGAGTGATCTGCAAAAGCCGGTGTCAGAGCTAAGAAAAATATTTATAAAGCAAAGTACCAAGATCGGAATAACTTACGGGTACTAGGGCGGTCCGAGATCGGCGGTGAAAGTCGAGCTGAAATCAGATTCTCTTCGGTAATCAGTGCACGGCTAGACCGGAGAGTCTCACTAACACCTCGAGCCCTCCGAGCCCTTTCTGAAAATTCAGGTGTAGGGTCTTGAGAAGTATACCCTGAAAGACCAAGTAAATAAAGGCAGATCAGTGTTACGATTGTGGGTCAAGTTAATTACAACCATACTGAACAAAAGAAGAAGCACGCTTACTCAGGGCGTGATAACGAACTGGGATACTCAGGTCGGGTCTGGTGTCATTTACCGAGAACTGCCAAGGACCTCGGATGAAGAACCAGAACTTCTTCCAATTCTTAATAGAGTCCGGGGTCTGAGTTATTACACTACCCCCGGTCTTCGCCTTGACCGAAGCGTACCACCAGCCCGACTTCTTCCCATCTGACTTAAAGGAGTACAAGCTGTTGAACTCCCTGGCTGAAGGACGAGGGTAACCGAGCTGGTCCCACAGAATGAAGAAACCAATCATGATCCTCCACCCGTTGGGGCAGAGTTGGGTTGGGACTATTCCCCAGTCCCTCAGAAATTTCCTAACTATCCTAGGGAAAGGAAGCCGAAGTCCGGCCGCCAGCACGGCCTGGTTCAAAGCCACGCAGCCCGGTGGCGGGTCGTCAGCCCGGTCATCGGGACCAGGGACGTAGAACTCTATGTCGTCTGGAACCCTATAAGCATGGTGCCATTCCCTAAGCTGTTTTACGTTAACCTCGGAGGGGAAGAACTTACATTTCCAAACTGGGGCCGACCTAAATCCTGACTCTATAGCAGCCTCCTCCCGACCTAGAGTCTCAGGTCCAAAATTTCCCTCGCCACTCGTCTCGGCCTGAGGGGACGATCTAGCTTGGGGGGGAACCGCGGTTATCAGAGCTGGACTAAGAATCTCATCCCCATCCATTCCCCCTATCATCCTACCTAAACTGGACTCCACTTCTTCTTCCTGACCTCTACCCCAAGACATGGCCTCTCCCCCACTTTCGCTACCGAGCTCACTCGACATCCTACCCCGTATACTTAAAGAAACAAAGAAAGGAGAGAAATAACGTGAAAGAGAAAGAAAAAGGGTACTGACCGTTTTTTTTTACCGCGGTGACTCTTAGGTCGGACGAATTTTTGTCGTTCTGGAACTCAGCTAAAGCAACAAAAACTCAGAGAGGAAGGTTCTTAGGCAACTGCTCCAAATGAATCTCATCCTCCTTATTTATAGGGAAGGAAGACCAAGGGATAGCGCCATCAATGCAGCAATGATGACGCCTCATTAAAGCGCCTCCTCGAGCCACGCAAAAGTCTGACATCCCGCTGGATTCGTTCCATGTGTCAACTAAGAAGACGAATTGTCAGGGGCGCTGCACCAGGTGTTGGAAACCAAATCGAAATACGTCCGAGCTGAAAAACCTCCTTTGACTTATTTCAAAGCAGGTCTTGGGGGCAATTGTTGTCGACCGACTTGGGTTGTCCATCTCTGGTGTCAGACCAGCCAGCCTGGATCAAGGATAAGGCCTTCGATTGATTTTAGTCCGGGCTCGACGAGATCCAGTTCGGATCCAGTGCCAGAGGTCAACTCAGTTCGGACCTCGTCCTCTCAATCCAAATCGGGTCCTGTCTTATCATGTCACTGTCACATCAGCAGCGTATCTGTCTGACAAGCGCCGTTTGACATTAAATGCCTATAAAGGGAATGTCTTGTAAACATTAAATGCATAGGTTGGCCATTTAATGCCTAGGTTAGCATTGAAAGAATACATAATCATAACATGTTCTCCTATAAATAGAAGAAATAAATGTCATTAATGGGGGATTCAACAGTCTAAGAAGAGCATCCTTACAAAAATACGGGCAACCGAGTCTGCTTGCGTCTATTTACCTATCTACCACTTACTACGGTCATAACCGACCTCAATACTTACCCTTCAAGTTGGCTAGGAATCAGTGAAAACCGTTTCCCAACGTCAACAATCTCAATTCCCAAAGCACCATTCGAAACTAGATCTCGCTCATTGGTACATCTATGAATTTGAAATAGCAATCAAAATTCATTACGGACTCGGGATTTAGGGGACTTGATCGATAATCAAGTCAAGTCTTATTTCAAGCGGTCGCAAATAAAACTTCATGTGGTCGAGTTCAATGTATTCTAAATATATTATTGTTTTTACTACCGAGTCTAGACAAACTCAATTACGATCTTATCAAAACAAAGCGTCCAACTTTATCTACTGATCATTAACGATTAGTTTTTTATTATGTTATAAGGGAAATAGATAAATTATCGCTTGAGGGAGCCCGAGACGAAATGGTATTTCACTTGAATGGGGGATTGGTTGCAAAGTATGAACAAAGTCTTATATGGGTTAGACATAATTAAATGATGCAAATGTTAATATTGTACATCAACTAAAGATGAAACAAATATACAATTCCATAAAAAAAAAAAAAAAAAAATTCATGCTAAATTATTTTGAAGTCATAGGAACACTTATTTTTATACCAAAGAAATGATAAATTCTACATACCATCCAACAACCTTAATACTGAGTTTGAGAATCTTGAGTTGTCTCTTGGCAACCTGCACAAGTTAAAAAAAAAATAGTAGAAGAAGAAGTTTAGGCATTAATTTATATTTGTAAGTCAAACACATGAACCAATTGTATTTTGTTAATCATGACTCAAAGTGATTACTAATAACATTTAAAACTGTGTCATTATACAATATTATATTCTTAGACTTTCAATAATACATACGTGTACAGATGATGTAAATTATTAGTACATTTAGACGATAATATGATTATAGAATATTTTAATACTTAGTTTTCAAGCTTAACGTGTGCTTAACTACTTAACTATTGATTAGTATTTCTTCCACGTTATCTTGAATATTAGTATATTAGAGCATCTCCAATTGTATTGTTTAAAAAAATTTATTACATAAATAAAATAGACGATGTTTAAAAAATTTTATTTTTATTTATGATTTGACAAAGAAAAAAATAGATATTATCTAAAATTCTATTTTAATTCAGAAATTATATTAGACATGTCAAAATTTTAATTTTTCATATATATTTATGATGCTAGTCACACTTTGGCTATATATTTCATTACGCGCTATATTCTCCTCGGTCGTGTTTTTTGTCTTATATATTATTTTCACTTAATCGGTCGGTCGAGTTTCTTGTTTTATATGTGAAAACTCGATCATCCGATTATAATCGTTGTCTATAAATAAACAAACCCTTCTCATTTAGAGAGGCGGGAAAAACATTTTCGAATAAGAATCAAGTTACAAAATTTATCTCTAAAACAAAGATAAAAAAAAAAAAAGACACATTTATACGTGAAAACTTGATCATCCAATTATAATCATTGTCTATAAATAAACAAGCTCTTCTCATTTAGAGAGGCGGGAAAAACATTTTCGAATAAGAATCAAGTTACAAAATTTCTCTCTAAAACATAGATAAAAAAAAGACGCATTGATCAATTTAAATAAAATTTTAATTAGATAACAATCATTAGAATGCATTGGAGATGTTTTCAATTACTGTGCACGTGTCAACTTTGACTTTCTTAAAAGACATGTCAATGATTGATATGAAATTTTTTTTTGGGATATTCCATTTATCCACAAAATTGGATAACAAATACATTATAAAAATGTCAACAAAATAGAAGTCCAAAATTTAAATTGATTTCGACTGTTTGACTTCTTATTGAAGTACATCTTTTATCATATATATATATATATATATATACTACATCTAAAATATCCTAAAAATAAGAAATATTTTTGGACTAGGGTTAATTTCACCAACGGTCACTGAAGTTACCTTCAAATTATAAAATGGTCACTATAGTTCAAGAATTACAGTGATGGTCACTGAAATTAGAAATCCTTTCACTAATGGTCACTCCATTAAATTTCTAATTTAAAATGGTGATGTGGCATGATGATGTGGTATTTATTTATTATATAGTAGTCCATGTACTTTATATAATATTCACTTTAGTCCCTATATTTCAATTAAGTCCTTCAAAAATTGTATCTTAAGTCCTTAATATTTTACATCTTTACACTTTGGTCCCCAAATTTTCAATTATCTTTCAGTAAGTCCTCCAAAAAATTGCATCTTAGGTCTTTCAATTTTTTACATATTTACACTTTGGTCCCCAATTTTTCAATTATTTTTCAGTCAAGTCTTCTAAAAATTGCATTTTAGGTCCTTCAACTTTATACATCTTCAAACTTTGGTCCCTAAATCCTTGATTGTGGTGGCCAAAATAAGTACAATTTTAGTGGTCAAAATAAGTATAATTTCAATTAAATCTTTAACTTTACATTTGGATTTTCATCTAAACGAACAAAATAATATAATTAAATAATAAACTATTTAGTAGTCAAAATAAGTGTAAAATTTGCACTTATCAATTAGAATTGACTACTAAAAGTAGACATTTTAGTGGCCAGACACTATAATATTATTTTGTTCGTTTAGGTGGAAATTCGAGTGTAAAGTCAATGATTTAATTGAAAGTGCACTTATTTTGACCATTAAAATTACACTTATTTTGGCCACTAAAATCAAAGATTTGAGATACCAAAATTTAAAGATGTATAAAGTTAAAGGACCTAAGATACAATTTTTAGAGGACTTACTAAAAGATAATTGAAAATTTTGAGACCAAATTGTAAAGATGTTAAAGATTAAAGACCTAAGATACAAATTTTAAGAGGACTTAACTAAAATATAATTGAAATTTGGGGACCAAATTATAAAGATGTTAAAGATTAAGGACCTAAGATGCAATTTTTGAAGAACTTAACTGAAAAATAATTGAAAATTTGGAGACTAAAGTGTAAAGATGTAAAAGATTAAGGAACTAAGATACAATATTGGAAGGACTTAATTGAAATAGAAAGACTAAAATGAATATTATATAAAGTAGATGGACTAGTATGCAATAACTGAATACCACATCATCATGCCACATCACCATTTTAAATTAGAAATTTAATTGAGTTACTATTAGTTAAATGATTTCTAACTTTAGTGACCACCACTGAAACTTTTGAACTTCACTGACTATTTTGTAATTTGAAGGTAACTTTAGTGACCGTTGGTGAAATTAACCCTTTTGGACTAATATATTTTTACAAATTTTTAAAAATTACATATTCACTCTTTGTGTTCATTAATATATAATTATATTTTAATATTTTATTTATTACTCTTTTATTATTCATCGTTATTCTACATTAAATTTTTGATAATTTATTAAATATATAATTAAAAATTTTTAACATTTAATTTATAAATTAAATATGAATGTGAAAAGTTGAATTTTTTTTTTTCATTACATGGGTGAAAGAAATAAGAAATGTGTTTCAAAAAACATGAATGAGAAAATTGTAACCTTGTGCATTATCGTATTAAAATTCAAATAATGGTTGTCAAAACAACAATAGAAATGAAAAGACACGCCTAATAAAAATAAAATATACACAAAGAATATTTTTTATAAAGAGCTACCAATCGAACGAGCCCAAATCTACTGTCTCAAATGTGTGTCTAATTAGTTGTCCCCACCAATAGAAAAAATAATATAATTAATTAATTAATTAATTAAACGGAGCGATAAACAGGAATTTTTTTATACCCACCCCGATCCCGCCCCGCTTTCCAAAAATCTCCGACGGGGTGGTATGGGAATGGCCGCCCCGCCCCGAACCCGCTCCGTTGCCATCCCTAACCATTTCTCGATTTTCTTTGTGAATTGCAATAATTTCAGAATGATTTAAAAATATTGTTGTCAACGTTTGCTTCACAAATCTCCATGATATAGATGTTCCTCCACGTCCATGCACATTCCCGACTTGTTTGTAGATTGCAATAATTTCAGAATAATTTGAAGATGTTGCAATCAAGGTTTGCTTCACAGATCTCCATGATATAGCTGTTCCTCCACGTGTAAACACATATCTTGTTTGTAATTTAGTTTTATGTGGATCGGAGAGATAACATGCATATACATATCCCACTAAAGAAGATTTTAATTTTTGTGAATAAAATAATCTCAAGTCAATAGTACCTTTTAAGTAACGAAGAATGTGTTTAACACTATTTCAATGTCTTTGAGTGGGTGCAGATCTATATCTTACAAGGAGATTTACAGAAAAGGCTATGTCCGGTCGAGTGTAATTTGTAAGATATGTTAATACACCAATTGCACTTAAGTATAGTATTTCAGGTCCAAGAGTTTTTTCCCCATCTTCAAGTGGGTGAAATGAATTTTTTTTTCACATCAAGTGATCGAACGACCATAGACGATGTTAATGAATGTGCTTTATCCATATAAAAATGCTTTAATACTTTTTCTGTATAAGAATATTGATCAACAAATAATCCTTTTGTATTTATTTGATAATGTGTATATTTTCTATTTGTGGGACAGCCAAGGAAACACACATTTGAGACAGTAAATTTGAGCTCTATTCGAACAAAAGTATAATATTATGCAGTCAGCCATTACGTTCTCTCACAATAAAATAAAATTAGTAATTATTAAATTTATTATTAGTAAAATGCAGTCTTGGAGATTCGTATTAATACATCATCGATTCCATAAAATTTTGATATCAAAAGTTCGTTAATTATCAAAGATTAAATCATCAAAATGTCTTCACTAGGTTGAAGTTACTTTTGATATTACTACCATATAAAACTCATATCTAGTTGTAATTGTACTTTTATGAATATATATAAATAAAATATCATATTTTTCATTATAATATCGAACAATACAATACAATATATTATCAAAAACCGTGATGTTTTATCTTCATTGAATTGCTACTAACATTTTAATTATAAACAATTAAAAAATAAAAATTGACAACATTATTACAAATTTACGTACAATGTACACATGACGAACTAGTAGTAAAAAATAATTAGACGCCAGAAAAGATAGTAGCCCCAATATTAGACTCAAAAAGGGTAATATAGAATTTAAAAAATAAATAAATAACATATAGTGTGTGTGTATGCATTACAGTACTAAACATGGTTAAATTATGTAATTGAGAAATTTAATTACATAAGTTTTTTATTTAATCATGTTCCACACTATTGAATATAACATATCAAAGATATGTTGTGATCAATTGGAAGTCAAAAGATAATTAATACTCGTGAAGAAACATATAGGATGTAAGTTATTAAAATCTACTCACATTGAATAGTTTACTTCTGACTTTTAAGAGATTATATAGGTGTTGAAAAATGTGGGTCTAGCTAGAAAATGGCTAGACGCAAATCGTAGGAACAAGCATGTCCGAGCCCCCTTTTTCAATCTTCTTGTGTTTCTAAAGGTTTTTAGTGGAAAAATAAAAAATAAAAAATAAAATGTCTAGGTTGAGCTGGTGTTGAGCTCCAATCGGCCCACCTCAAGGGCACAAGTCCGTCTGCAATCCAAGTTTGCCTATCGAACTCGGGTTGGCACACCATTTGACACCACATAAACGAAAAATGAAAATATAAATTGTGATGGTCATTTGAGATTGAAGTATTAAGATTTGGAATTGTATATAAAAATATTAATTATGTTAAGATGAGTAGTTACGACTCTTAGAGTAATGTTATTTATCAGTAGTGGTGATGAACAATATTCTATATGACAGTGGGATTACTGACACATTGTTTAATGAAATTGTGATGTATTTTTATCATTGGACAATGTGGCACTGACCTTTTACTACCACATAGGCTGTTGTTGATCACTACTATTGCTGATGATTAATATTGTTGAAACAATTTTATGTTATTATAACTTTTGTATAAATCATAACTCAATTAATAATGTTTAATTGTCCTGTCTTTCTAGATGAGGGCGAATCCACATGGGGTAATGTGGAGTCAATTGACCCCCACAGATTTTTCACAGATAAAAATTAATTATTTTTTAATGTGACTCAATAAAAATAAAAATAGATTCCATTAAGAATCTTCAAATAAAAATTGGTCAATCTCTTAATAAAAATCTCAAATAAAGAAATAGACTTCACTTTGTGTCTAGTCAATTTATTTATCTTCACTCTGATCTTCTCCAACTTCTTTCAACCTCTTTCAAATTTGTTGATTGGTCTGTCGATTTTTTTCTGGACAGTTGAATCGATTTTTATACAAAAGACTAGCATATACCGATTTCTTTGTATCTTTTTGCATATTTAAAAACTAGTTTAGGGTTTAGAATAAAATTAGTTTAATTTCAACAACGATCATTGAAGTTTGTTAAAATTTCAAAAATAGTCAATGAAGTAATTTTCTTACAGTTGTAGTTACTCAAGTTTACTAGTTAAAAACACTTGCTTTGCACGTGATTTTGTAATAAAATCGTGAATTTATTTTTATTTATTGAAATTTTTAAATAATAAAAGTTTGATAGTTATTTTTTTATTTTATCTATCCAACCCTCAATTAGTACATCGGGTCACTTGAATTAAAAAATTACATAAACTGATAATTTGCTTGAAAATTCAAAAAAAAACAATAGAGTGAACATGATTCATCGTGAACTTATAAAAAGAGGGTCGAGACAGCAACAAGCAAGTAAATTATAGTTTTTCAAGAATTAAAAATTTTGGGTATATATTCCGCCTGTTTGTCACCTATTTGAACTCGAAATTAGTCTTTGGTTACTTTTTTTTTGCTTGAAGTTGATTTTTGTTAATATGATTACACTTGATATATTAGATGCCGGTTTTATATAAAATTCTTGTGAAAACCTTAAAAATTCAAGTACCATCACATTTTTAAATTATGCCCTTTGTGGTAATAACAATTCAAGGGTTTTACCTAATAGGCACACACAATAATTTTCCACTATAATTTTCATGATCCGTGGTTCCTTCACAATTTTGTTTACTATCTTAAACCTATTGTTGCGAAATGCATCCGACCCATGAATAAATTGATATAGTAGTGAATTGGAGTGATGCGTGATGATTAGAGTTGGAGACTAGTATTTTCAATAATTATATTCAATTCATGAATTGAAAGGGTGAGTGTAGATGTATAGGTGAAGAATTTTAAAGACTTTAATTAATTAAGATTTAATTGAACAAATTTTAAAGGCTTTTTTTATTAATCAAGGGTAAATTGGAAAATCTAAAATATTAGTGAGGATATTTTGGTCCAAAAATATTTCTCTGAAAAATAATTAAGATTTGATTGAACTAATTGTAAAAGTCTTTTTAATTAATCAAGGGTAAATTAGAAAATCTAAAATATATGAGCGATGATATTTTGGTCCAAAAATATTTCTCCATTTTAGGGTCTTTTAAATGTAGACTAGAGTTGGAGGCTAGCGTTTCCAATTAATTATATTCAATTCATGAAATAAAGGGGTGAATGTAGATGTATATGTGAAGATTTTAAAGTCTCTAATTAATTAAAATTTAATTGAACCAATTTTAAAGGGTTTTTAAATTAATCAAGGGTAATTTCGAAAATCTAAAATATAAGTGAGGATATTTTGGTTCAAAAATATTTCTCCATTTTTAGAGCCTTTTAGACATAGATGTATTGGTGAATAATTTTAAAAGCTTTAACTAATTAAGATATAATAGAATCAATTTTAAAGACTTTTTAAATTAATTAAGGGTAAATTGAAAAATCTAAAATATGAGTAAGGATATTTTGGTCCAAAAATGTTTCTATTTTTTAAGGCTTTTTAGATATTTAATTGAACCAATTTCAAAGGCTTTTAAAAATTAAAATTTAATTGAATCAATTTTAAAGATCTTTTAAATTAATCAAGGGTAAATTAAAAATTCTAAAATATGAGTGAGGATATTTTGGGCCAAAAATATTTCTCCCTTTTAAGGGCCTTTTAGATGTAAATGTAGAGATGGCAAATGGATCGAGCCGTCCGTCGGCCCGGTTCGTGAAAGTCCGGCCCTTGGACGGCCCGGGCTCATCTAACGACGGGCCTGGGCTACAAAAATAATCACGGGCCGAGCTACGGGCCAGCCACGTGGATCGGTTGCTCCGTCCCGTGGTTTGATATTTTATTTATTTTTATTTTTTTCTTTCAAACGGTTCTTTTCTTTTCTTTTCTTTCTTATAAATATAAAATATCCCTTAAAGTTTCTATATTCTTCACAAATTCATAACTTTCTCAACCTATACAATCCGAAAAATATATATTGGCAACATTAAATCTTTTATTATGCAATTTATAGTTGAATTTATACATTTTAACTATCAAGTTTTCTACATTTCTATAATTTATAGTTGAAATGTCAATTTTATCATAACTTTTTTTTTTAACTTTAAAAAAAAAAAAAAGAAAAAGTTCAAGTGTGGCTTGCAAACCGGCCAGTGGCTCGGCCCGTGTGGCCCGCGGACCACGGGCCAATCCGGGCCACAATTTCTTGGCTCGACCCTTCTCTTCAAGGGCCGAGCTCGGCACGTCTTGGCAAGGGCTGGTCCATTGCCATCACTATGTAAATACCTTAATTAATTAAGATTTAATTAAACCAATTTTTAAGGTTTTTTAAATTAATCAAGAGTAAATTGAAAAATCTAAAATATGAATAAAGATATTTTAGTCCAAAAATATTTCTCCCTTTTATGGCATTTTAGATATAGTATGGATAACATTAAAGGTTACTCCATTGGAAACATTAACCTTAAATCATATGTACCATGCAAATTCTAACATAGACACAAACAGCATTAACTACTACGCAACGTTAGATAAAAATACTCCACTTCTAAAAATTCACCAACAAAAATGTTAAGTTTCACCAATTATCTGCTTAGTAGAATGGAACAAATATGAGTTTGATAATTATGCATTTAGTTGTAATTAATATGAATTTTTCAGAAGTAGGTAATAGTTAATACTGTTTATGTCCACGTTGAAATTTAAAAGTGCCACATAGGGTTTTAGGTTAATATTTCTAGCCAAATATTCATTAGTATAACTATTAAAAACTTGAGTGAATACTTTATTAAGAAAATTATTTTTATGACTGTTTTGAAAATTTTAACAAACTTTAATGACTTGTTAAAATTAAAACGAATAAAATTAATTAAATTATTTATTGAATTGTGAGGTCTTTGTACTCATTAGAGTTGCTGTGAAATTTTTTTGTTGAATTTTTTGAAAATTGTTTGTTGAAATTTTTAATTTTTACTTGGTGGGTGAGGGTTGTAGAGATATGATAGTTAATACTAGAAATGTTGGCAATTGAATTTACTAATTTTCTACAAGAACGGTAAGAAAAAGAGAGAGAAAATATTTTAATAAGTATTAGTATTATCATTTTTGTTTCCATCTAAATTATACAATTGTAGTGGTGGAAACACTTAAGACGTATAATGCTTAAAAATTAGAATTTATATGTTATTGACTGATTCAGAGTAGTTTCATTTATCTTTCATTTGCAGAAAGAATTAGATAGTCTTTCATTTTTACTAACTATCCTAATGATTTCAAAGTTTACTATGTAAAATTTTTGCAGAAAGAATTAGATAGTCTTTCATTTCTACTAACTATCCTGATGATTTCAAAGTTTACTATGTATTGAATTAGGCAAGTTATCTCTATTCATTTTTTAAAATTTTTTGTTGATTGCTGATTTATTTTCCTTATTTATTTGGATTTTATTTGTGATTTCATAGACGTTATACGGTTAATTGATTTAGCTAGTTTCAATTATTTTATCACTTTTTTCATTTCATCTTCAAAATTAAAAAAGATATAATTTATTGTGATTTCAATGTGATCTTTTGTACAAAAACCATAAGGAGAAATAGTACAAAAAATAGTGAGATAAAATGGAAAGGTATTGAAGCACGTAAACCTGGAAAATGGAAATTTAGTCACGCAAGCACCCTCATGTCCCTCTTCCGCTACCTAAACTGTCGGAATTGATACCAACCGGTGATGGGCTACCCTTGGCCTCCTCTAACATCATTCCTACTGGCCTCACGCCATCATAAATTGATCCCAATTCCAACAAATCAGTCAAATAGTGGCAGCCCTAGATGAAACCCCTAGAGTCATTGCAGGTCCACTAGAGCGGCACCAACCGGTGTGTTACCCTTATGTGATATCATTGATGGCTCTAACGTTGCCGTATGAGTGGTGGATGCTGAGAACATGCTGTTTTCTGCACGCGTGTTGGCGCCTCCTGCTGATTACTCGCGCACCGTCGTGCCAGTAGCTCCAGACCATCAAAACGCGTCAGCTGCCTTTGCTCCTCATATTGCGCCCAACCCTGCTGCAATCCCCATTGACCCATGTGTGCGCACCTCCGGCTATCTTTTTTGGTACAGTCCGTTTACCTAATTTTTCAACCCCTATTGTTCTAGGTCCACATGTTTTTTCCTCAAGAGGCTCAATTAGCACTTAATATGGGTCATAAAACTTATGCAGTTCTTGTCACTGATTGACAAACTATTACTTTAGCTGAATGGAGTTTTAGGAAGTCATTTGCTTCCGTCTTTCAGTCTTTTCCAGACTCTACTTGTCATCAGTTTGTGGCTAATGAGCCATTTTTGCATCATGGTAAACTAGCTTTAGTTGTTGCTTCAGAAAAGGAGGCTTTTCTCGCCGATCCATTTAAGTTCACACTTGTTGGAAAGTGTTCTTAGCTCAAGCCCAAAATGGTAGAGGTACGCAATAATTTTCAGATGTTTGGCTTTTGTGGTGATTTTAAACTTGAGCTTATTAATTACAAACACATATTCATTCACTTGACACACGAGGATGATTATAGTAGGTTGATTTTAAAACCACTTTGGTTTATTGAGGGTTGCCCTGTGTGTGTGCTTAAGTGGACATGTGATTTTTATCCTGAAGCTGAGTCCCCATTGCCCCTATATAGATATCATTTCTTTTATTGCCTGTTCATTTATGTGCAAAGAAATTTTTATTTTCTTTATCTAAAATTGTTGGAGTGCCTTTGAGAATTTATGAGGCGACTGCTGATTTATTGAGGCCTAGTGAAGCCAGAGTTTGTGTTGAGGTGAATCTGGAGTATAAGTTCCTAGATAAGATTTGGATTGATCGAGGTGAATCCCATAGTTTTTGTACTAAGTGTCGTCATATGGGCCATATTATTGATCAGTGCCGTCAAACCTCAGTTGTTATACCAACTCCAATAGTTCATATGGGACCCACCTATCAACTTAGTCCTATTATTCCTATTGTTGTAGCCTCGAAGCCAATCTATCCAGCTAATTTCTATGATCCCTTGTTAGATCATATGATATCAGTTCTTCGAAAGATATCCAGTTTGTCGATACCAGTTGAGCCATTGAATTTCTCAATACTTGTTTAGATTCCATCACATGATTAGGATATTGAGCCATTTGATACCGATCTGCATATTAGTCCACTCCTCAATTGCAATGAGAATGTTGAGACTTCGATTCCTTCAGATAATGACTCTTTTTCTTTTGAGGTTCATCAGCAGGGGCACTTTTACAGGAATTCTTCTGATGACTTGGTTGGTTTAGGTGAGCAGTAGAAGGCCGATGGTTTTATTGCAGTGCAACGGAAGAAAAATTCGAAGGTTATTGATATCATGCACCCAGTCAAACGGGTGACTTGTAGTCAGTCAAGTGCTTTGTCACAGAACCAGTCTTTTTGATAAGTGTTATCATCTAGAATATGAGAGGTTTGGGCAGTATTGCCACTCGGAGACAACTTAAGAAATTGGTTCGGCTTCATCAAGTGTATTTTTTGGTTGTGTTGGAGTCGTTTGTTTTGATGAAGAACTTTGACTTACCCGTCAATTTCTCTCTTTTGATGTGGGCTTACAGAATGGGTTAGATATTATTTGGTGTTTTTAGAATTTGGAGACTATTACTTCGATTATTGATCATCCACAATTCCTTCACATTAAAGTTGAGGATCCTAGATTAGCCAGACAATTGTTTATTACTCTGGTCTATACTTCTTGCTCGCCGCTTGGGCGTAGGGATTTATGTGTGGGTCTTCACCAGATATCCCTTTCTGTGGATGGGCCGTGGCTAATTGGGAGAGACTTTAATGTGATCGCTCACAATGGTGAACGTACTGGTAGAAATACTTGTGATAAAAGCACTTCAGACTTTGCAGATATGATGATGGATTGTGGTTTAATAGATGCAGGGAATTCTGGCAGTCAGTGCATGTGGACAAATGAGAGGGTTTGGAAGCATCTGGATAGAGTTTTATTAACTCACTGGTTGTCTCCTTTTGTTCCTTGTTTTCGGTTCGTTGTTCGTCATCTGAACCGAAACACTTCTGATCACTCACCTTTCAGTGGTCTTATGACGATGATCTAGGGCCTCGTCCTTTTCGATTTTTCAATATTTGGTCTAGGCATCACGATTTTCTAGGCTTTGTATCTCAGAAGTGGTCATTTTCTACCAATCTTACGGGAATGTCTGCTCTCTAGAAGAAGATTTTTAAACTCAAACGGGGCCTTCGTTGGTAGAGGTGTCAAGACGGGCCGGCCGGCCGAACCCGCATCGGCCCACCTGTCTCGACCCAGAACCGCAGGCCGGCCCGTGAACTGGGTGGACTGTTCACGGGCCAAAGAGGTCGACCCGTGGGCTGTTCACGGGCCGGCCCGTGAACGCGTGAACCAAGCGAGCTGTTGAGCTTTTAACCGCTGGCTTATTTTGATTTTTTTAATAAATGACATAGAGTTGTTTAAAGTGAAAGATGTGACAGTTGCGTACTGTTTTAGTCTTTAAATATATAAAAATAAATAAAAATTGAATTAAAAAATTAATAAATGTGAATTTATCATTGTTATTTATTTTTTATTTAGTAATTTAACATATTTTTTGCTATAGATGTAAACATTTTTTTTTAAATTACAATAGGTAACTAATTTTTTTAGTAATTTTAAAAAAATTAATTTTTTATTCATACGGGCCGAACCGGGTTGAACTACGACCCACATAGGCTCGACTCGGATGGGTCGATGGGTGGGCCGGGCTCGTGTTTAATTTTTGTGGGCTGGGTTGACCCGACCCGCAACCCGCCATGGCGCAGACTTTTTCTAATGCGGGTCGTCACCGAGTCAGCCCGCCTGACCCAGATTGACACTTCTATTCGTTGGTGGAATCAACATGTATTTGGTGATATTTTTCAGAGAGTTAGGGATGTAGAGTGTAAGGTGGACAAGGCAGAGTTATACCATGACAGAGATCCTTCTCCTTCCCATCGTGATACTTTGCATCAGGCTCAGACAGTTCTAAACCGTACTTTATCTATTGATGATGTTTTTTGGAAACAAAAGGCAAGAAAACATTAGACTTGTGAGGGTGATCATAATACCCGATATTTCCATTCTAAAGTTCATGGATGACGTATTCGAGCCAGGATCCTGTCTATTACTTCAGCTTCGGTCGAGGTGTTTAAGTCTTCTAAGACTATTCAGCCTTCAATAGTATCTTTCTTCTATGAGCTTCTGTCGGCTTTTCCTTAGCTTGTCGACCTTATTCGACCTGGTATTATACATAGATTGGTGTCTAGTGAGGACAATTTGTAGCTTAATCAGACTCCTACTTTGACTGAGGTGCGAGAGACTATTTTCAGTACTGATCCAGATAGTGTCGCCTGGCCAGATGGGTTTTCATCTCACTTTTTTCAGGTCTGTTAGGACATAGTATTACAGGATGTGTTTCAGGCAGTCTTGGACTTTTTTTGATAGAGGGCACCTACGGGTTTTGCAGCTACTTTTATTTTCTTACTTTAAAGCGGGACAATGTCTATAGGTGGTTAGAGTTTCGTCATATCAGCTTATATACAATGTTTAATAAGTTGATTACGAAACTGATGAACTTGTGACTGAGTACTTTTCTACTTTAGATCATCTCAGCTCCTCAGAGCAGATTCATCTCAGGACGGCTCATTGGGGATAATGTCATCCTTGCACATGAGTTACTACATACACTTGATATGAAAGTGCGATGGGGTAATGTTATCCTTAAGCTTGATATGACTAAAGTATATGACCGCGTGGATTGGAGCTTCTTGATATCCATTATGGAGGGTTTTGGGTTTAATGCTCTTTGGATTGATCGGATACGGAGGTGTATTTCAGAGTATCAATTCTCGGTCATGCTAAATGGCAGACCATGTGGTTTTTTCTCATAATCTTGGGAGCTTAGACAGGGTGATCACATATCTTAACCATTGTTTATTATTTCTGTAGATTATTTTTCACCACTACTCACTCAGCAGTATCAACATATTCCTTCGATGGCATACAGACATGTGGGTGTTGCTCTTATCTCTCATTTGTCCTTTGCAGATGATATGATTATTTTCACCAATATCCAGAAGTAGTCTATTAGATGAGTATTGCAGTGTATTGAGCACTATGATGGGGCTTCTGGGCAGTTGGTGAACATAGATAAGAGTGGAATTATCTTATCTAGGAGATTTTCTACTAGTCAGATATACATGCTGGAGAATCTGACAGGGTTTCGTCATCAATAGCAACCATTTACTTATCTTGGTGTTCTTTTATTTAAAGGACCAGGAAGATCTTCTTGTATGATGACTTAGTCCAGAAAGTTCAGAGTAGGATTTCTGGCTGGGCCTCGAGACTTCTATCATTTGGGGGACGAATTACTTTGATTCGATTAGTGCTATCCTCTATTCCTCTTTATCTCCTTCAAATTATGAAGTATCACAAAGCTATCTTGAAGAAGTTAGAGGGCATTGCTAGGTTTCTTTGGGACTCCAGAGATGATGCACACAGATTACATTGGAGGAGATGGAATGACCTTTATATTCCTACTGAGGAATGTGGATTGGGCTTTAGGAGACTGCATGATCTTGTTGATACATTCTCCCTAAAGCTCTGGTGGTTATTTAGATATCAGAGGTCATTATGGGCTCAGTTTTTACTAAGTAAGTATTTTCAGGGTACCCATTCGTTGCTGGCTAATATTCTTTACAATGCTTCAGCTGTATGGAAGAGATTGAAGCACATAGGCCCACAGGCGAAGACATACATTGCTTGGCAGTTAGGGTGTAGGCAGATATTCTTTTGGCATAACTACTGGATGGACAAGTCTACATTAGCTGATCAACACTCACACTTGACACATTTTCCTATCCAGGTTAGAGACTTATTTGATGATACTGGATGGAACATTGACATACTTCTTCAGTTAGTACCATATATTATTGCTGAGCAGAGAGGGAGCATCCCTATCACAGCTGAGGTGCACGATCAGATTATATGGAAGGATAATTCAGATAGTAGATTTGCTACTAAGTCTACATGGCAGCTAGTTCATACGGGACATACTATTCATGCTGTATACAGTATGATTTGGAGTTCTATTATCCCGACGACTGTCTCTTTCTTATGCTGGAGACTTTGGCAGGGTCCCAGTTGATGTTGTGATTCAGAGACGGATTGTGAGTCATATGGTTTATCGTTGTCAATGTTGCTTGGCTATTGAGACTATTCAGCATTTATTTATTGACAGTTGTATTGCCGACCAGGTTTGGCGCCACTTTTCTAACATTTTTTATATAACCCTTCAGCCGATGAAGGGTTTTCAATATCGCTTTCAATCTTGGCGTTTCTCGGGTCAATTTATCAAGCATGGCCATATTCGCACTATCATTCTTTTTTTTTATTCTCTAGTTTATTTGGACTGCGAGGAATGATGTGAAGTACATGGATATCTCTATAGAGCCAAGACAGATCATTTGGAAAGTATACCATCCTATCTCCCTACTACATACATGTCATTTATTTCGGGTTATTCATTGGTGAGGGGATATGGATATTGCTCATCTTTTTGGTATCTCTCTTACTACTATATCCTTTCTTCCCCATATTTTTGTTTATTGGCGTACTCCAACATTGAGATCTTACAAGGTCAACATTGATGGATGCATCAAAGATGGATTTGCGAGTGACGGGGGGATTATTAGAGATTCATCAAGTCAGTGTGTTCGCGCCTTCTTCTCTTCATATGGCAAGTGCCTTATTTTGGAGGCCGAGCTCATGACTATTTTTTACGGTATCATTCTTGCTCAGAAGATTGTACTCTCAGATTCATGGATTGAGGCTGACTCTACTTTGGTCATTTAATGCATCACTAGAGGTGGAGGACCTTGGTCTAATCAGGTCACTCTTTGCCACATCAGACATCTCCTTGCCTTCGACTGCGATATCTCATATTTATCGCGAGAGCAATTAGTTGGCTGACTTACTTGCTTTAGAGGGTTGGGATCATCATTGCTATTTCGAGTACATCGCTCAGGACTTATTGCGGTGCTACTGCAGCTTAGTTCAAATTGATAGACATGGGCTTCCTACAGTTAGCGGTCTATAGAAATTTTAGGATTTATTGTTTGGGAAGTAGTACCTCCTTATTTATTACTTTATTATTTATTCATTTATTTGTTTGCTTTAGCTCTTCTGATTGGAGGTCAAGTTTTATGTCCCATCCTATGTATTTTTTATGAATTATTTATATATGGTTGGGGTGTTCGAACCTCTTCATCCTTTCCTAGTGGAGGCCTGATAACCACATTAAAGATGTGATGGTGTATTGACTAAAAAAAAAATTGTGTTCTTTTGTACGGCTCTACCTCGTACATTTTTTTTTTCTTATTTCATAAACAAACAACCAAGTCGTTTGACAATTTTGATAATAATGTAATTATAAAACGTTTTTAAAATATGAAAATACGTAGACTACGATTATAATAATGTATTGACTTATTCACATTAATATTATTTTATTTTTAAAAAAATTTATATTTATATTTTTGATCAAATAATGAAAAATGTTGACTTGACCACCACTGAAACTAAAAGCTGTAACCCATCAAGATAAGATAACTGTGAAGTTAAGAAACTAAAAATGATACCTCAATTAACCAATCATTATCTCAAGAATAATTTATTTATGAAAAAAAAAAGCATATCTCATTTTCAATCTTTAAAAAATATAAGGGATTTATCTTTAATCTTAAAAAATAGCAGCAAACGTCCTTAACTTTTAAAAAAAATAGGCATAGTAGATTATTTATAACGAAATTGCTCTCTCCTTAAAAAAAATAACTAAATGTACCTCAAAAAAATAAAAAATAACAAAGATGCTATTAAACTCCAAAATTCAAAATCCACAACTACTCTAAACTCCAAAAATCTCAAAATCCACCATCTCAAATTTCAAGCTTACACGATTCTTCAAAAATATCAATTATACAATTTTCTACTTTTGAGCAATGTATTTGAATATCACTCTTTCCAATTAAAACCTCTTGTTTGTCTTTAATCCCACCAATGATTTTCAAAAGTTTTTCTTTCTCAATTATTATCTACAATGCATAACAAATTTGCCCACTTTTGAAGTTCTCATTCTTTTTGTATTCTTAAGTTGTTTAAATTGAAGTTACATATTTTTGTATTCTTAAGTTGTTTAAATTGAAGTTACATATGATTCCCTATTCTTTTCGAATTAATCTCGCCTATTTTAGAATTATTTGATTTTTTTCTGTAATTTCAATATGTTTTTAAGAAACTCTTGGATTGGGTGAAAATAATTTAACTTAAGGTAATTAAATGATATTACTGTCGAGAGATTTAACTTTACCGCAACAACATTTTCTAGGCTGTGTCGCCAAATGCACTGTCGAAATCCTCTCCCAAACCACCAATGAATTCACAGATCTCAAGGCCGATTAAATATAACTTAAGCCTTTGTTAGTTGTAAAATGGGCTGGTTTGTCCCATGTTGAGGTAGCTAACTTTTATATAAATAGTATACTCGTTTATTGTTATGAAACTGGAATTTTCTTATAATTGTTTATATAAAAGTTGGTTTGGGATGGTGGATTTTGGGAATTTTGGGGGTCGGGGTGGTAGTAGATTTTTTTTTGTTTTGGAGTTTGACAAAGAAGATGGTCTCTTTGTTATTATTATTATTTTTTTTTTGGGTATATTTGGTTATTTTTTTTTCTTTTTGGTTTACTTAAAGAGGAGGGTAATTTTGTTACAAATGACCTATTATGTCACAACCCGTCAGAGTATGGCCACACATGAAACTGGACTAGGCTAGCCCATCCCAATTTTGTATGGGCCAGAAATATGCTAGCCCAGTCCAACCCATTGGCCCAACTTATCTTAATTTTTTTTTAAATAAATTTTTTTATACAATCTAATATATTAAATCAAATACAATCTTAGATAAATTTAGACTATATATTTTGAGATTTTTAAAGAGATTAATTTATAAAATTGGGTCTCTCATGTATTAGTTAATAGATGAACGTCAATTTTCTTTCAAAATAATAATTTTTTTTTTGTTAATTGTAAACTATTTGTAAATACTTTTTAAAAAAAATACAAATATTAAAAACATAATAGTCTTATTGTTTTAAGATATAAGCATGTTTGACTTAAATTAAAAAGTTTACTTATAAGTAAATTTAAAATAAATAATTTACTGGTCACACCAAATATATTTTGGATTGAAATTTAAATTAAACTAAATTTTAATTAAATCTAAACAATTTTATGTTGGATCCTCAAATTTTTGGACTAATGTTTATTGGTGAATTTGGTTTAGATTATTTTAGATTGATATTATTTGAATTATGTATTGTGACTATTCACAAAATAAGTGATTAGTGTTAAGGAGCAAAAAAAAAAAAAAATCAAAAAAAAAAAAAAATTTAAAATCGGGCCGACCCAACTAACCCGCAGGCTAGATGGGCCGGTCTATCTTGACCCGATTTTATTTGGGCCAGGGCCAACCCAACTCAAAAAGACGGGCTACATGGGTCGGTCCGCCGGTCGGGTCAATTTTGCCACTACTAATTATGTCTATCGTTTCAAACGTTGGAAATATTTAGTGCTATTTTTAAAAATTAGAGATATATTGTTTATAATTTTGAAAGATTAAAAATTAAATATGCTATTTTTTCTATATTTAATTTACAGCAAAGATAAATTTCCGAACCTATTACTCAAGTTGCAAAACCACGCAAACGCAAGTCATGCTCCTTCCGCCGTCTGAAAGAAGTACAATCCCCAAACAGTCCAAATAAAAGGAAATGTTTTACTAAAATGCCACCGCAAAATTTCCCAAATACGACAAGTACGTGCGAAGCACGCTCTTCAGTGTTCGCGTAACAATAGTATTCTCCTTTCACAAACACTAGTTTAAAAAGTCTTCTCATCCAATGAGAACAGCAAGACTTTCATGACAGATTCCCCCCATCAGCGCCTATTGATGAAACACCACGTGCCAAAGTTGTTTTTATTTTTTTTGGATCAAAATACTTTAATTAATTCAAGTCCCCATAAGTTATTTGTCAAAAACATGTTTGGCAAAATTTAAATTATAATTTAAATTGATTAAATATATTTTTAATTTACTATCTACACGTTTAATATAATGTATAATTTATACGTATTTAAAAAATAATTAAAGTACTACCAAGCATGCACAAAAGAAAAGAAAGAATATAATCAGTCCATCTACACTATATCAATCAAGTGAAAAGAAAACCGTCACATTGTAAACGGCCTTATTTCCCTCACGAAAATAAAATAACAAGACCCACATTTTACTTCTACAAATAACGATATAATATCTGATAATTTTTTTTTTATTAATTAAGCACTTATTTAGTTAAGTTTAAATTATAATTTAGATTAATCAAATTAATTAAAATTTTTTTAATTCGCATATTTTATAAAACCCACAATTTATTATTCACTTATTATTTATATATATTTTATAAAATCCATAATTATAAATATTTAAAAAATAATTTATGTTATACAAAAAAACTGCCAAATTCTTTTGTTCAGTTTCAACTACTAAAGTACAAGGTCACATCACAAACATCCACAAAATGATGAAAAATTACTTTTAGATCCAAATAAATTATTTTGCAATGCGCATTATCTAAGATTAGAACATATTTGATAAAGTTTAATTTAATTTATTTTTTACATCACATATTTATGATACCGGCAATTTTTATCAAACTTTCAACAGTACATTTTATCGATTTTTATCAAAATTTTATAAAAATTATTTTTAAACTCTACCAAACAAACAAATCATTTATAGAATCAACTATATTCTTAAGATATTACAAAATATTTTTGATATTAAAAGAATTTTTTATAGAGAAAAATAAGTAAAATGATTCTTAGAGTAAAATAATGAAAAACTATATTAAGCACTTGTTTGGTAGAGTTTTTTAATAGACTTTAATAAAAAGTTGATAAAATGTGTTGTTAAAATTAATTGATGACTTTAATTTTATATTTTTATCAAAATTTTAAGCTCTGCTAAACGAACTCTAAAAGTTTTTTTAGAAAATAGTAAATAAATTAATAAAGATGATTAAATACATTAATTAACTCAAGTTTTAATAGTTTAAAACATATCTTTCTTTAAGTTAAAACAAAATTTTAATCTTAATTGAAATAAGAAAGGGAAAATAAAAAAATATATAATTTCAATTATTTTTTTTAATCTTAATTGAAAATAAAAATGGGAAAATAGACAATAAATAATATTAAATATTTAAAGGGTTTCACCATAATTTGCATTTATTCTTAACATTTAAATAAAAGGTAATTATATTAATACAACAATTTTTATTATCCACACTACGTTTTAATTATAATAAAAATCTCTTAACCTTTGATATTTTGACATTTTTGTCTCTAATTTTTTTGTCGTATTTTTATCATTAATCTTCAGTTAATTTTCATATCTTGTCTCTAATGACGAGTTTTGTCTAAATATTCTGCTAATGTATATTAAAATTAAGGATAAATATTTTATCAAACTTTTGTATTTGTTATTTATTTTACGTCATCTTAATTAAAATTTTTGCTAGAAATTATCATCAAAGTTAAAGATAAGATGTATAAATTAATAGGTGAATGATAAGAATGTAATAAAAAATAATTAGGGATATAAATACAAAAAATAGAAATAATTGGGGACCTTCACTGCAATAAATTGTTTTGTGGTTAATAAAAAATGAAGTTACTCCTAAATAAATAATAATACAGAATATGAGGTCATAGAAGATCAGGGCTACAAGCTCTCTTCTTTAACAATATTGATACAGACTCGTACTGATTCTGTACCCATTGACTCGGACGATCACCAGATTCACCACCGAGTCAGACTCAGTCCTGACCTTTAACTCGGCCATTAGATATATATATATATATATATATATATTACATTATACATCACTCTCACTGTAAAACAGCTTCTTGATCTCTCCAAAAATCTAGGCTCCTTCTTCAATTACTCTCTCTATGGGTCTCTCAATTGTTCAAGTATTATTCTTTGCCGCTATTGATTTTTTTCAATTTTTTTGGGTTGATTAGTTATTTATTTTGGGTTTTATTTGGGAACTTATTAGGGGTTTACGAAGTCATTGGCGATGACTGTGCTATCGGAGATCGGAGACAAGACATTTTTCGCAGCTGCTGTGAGTTGATTAGTCGAAGTTTACTGTAAAAAAAAAATGCTATTTTGATAGATTCTTAAGTGATATTTTGTTTTATCTGGTTTATGATTTATTTTATTTTGTTTATTTATTGAGCTGAGTTTGATTGTTGCATTGTGAGTATAAATTTATATTTTTTCTAATATCTCTTGGAATACTTCACTTCCTTTTTATGAGAATTAATGCTGTCTTTGTTTATAAATTACTCGCTTGGTAGTTATATATAGAAATTTTGAGTTGAAGTAAATTGGAATAGAAGTTTTCTTTCAATTATTATGAGGGGGAAAAAAGAAAAAGAATTCTCTTATTAGAAATTTAGTTGTTGGTTAATCTTTTTCCAGAAGGTTAAATGGTTCAAATGTTCTCGTTTCCATTGGAAGTAGATAAAATCGGCTACTTCCAAGCCGGAATAATTTGAAGAATCTTTTCTCTTTGTCGTTATTTTTCCTTTTAAATTTGGGATTGAATAAGGTTGATGAGTTGCTTTATTGTATTGAAAGGGATGGTTATCTAGACAAAAGATACCTTTTGTTGATTTACTTTCTGTCATGTATTGGGGGAAGTATAATTCTCTCTCTCTCTTCTCTTTATGTAACCACTATGAAGAATACATTCCTTTTTCTTTATCCCTTGACGGCTTAACCGATGAAATAAGATGCCTGACCTAAAATATTTATATTCTGAATGTCATGTACTCCGGGAATATTAGTCGTACTCATGCTAAGGTTTACATGACTGATTTACTTCACTTTGTTAAAAATTTATATTATAAATGTTTACGAGCCTACATTCAATTGAATCTCTTCTTAGCATGCACCCGTCCACGGGGAAAAAGAAAAGGAACGATTCTATTTCTTACTGCTCTCTAACTTAAGTTCTCATCAAACTGCTGGGGTAGCCACTAGTGTTCATGCTTGCGTAGGAATTGAGTTTAATGGCTTTTTCTCTGTGATTAGAAAATTAAAATGATTATTAACTTCTGTTTGATGTTAAAGTTGACTCATGCAAATTTACAAATTTCAAGAGGGTTGAAGCAGGTGAGACATTCTGTGATATACTGAATAGAATACAGGGAAGTGCTCCACAGATATCCCCAACTTATCATAAAAGACATCAATTGTTATTAGAAATATGTTTCTCAAGCATTCTATTTCTAGTGAACTAGATAAATTTAAGAAGGATTCTCTAAAGGAACGGAGACTTCAACTGGAAATGATATATGGAATTATGGAATTGTATCATAAAAGACATCAACTGATATTAGGATTATGTTTCCTCCAGTATTGTCTTTCCACATGATCAGATAGATGTGATAGCATTTTCTTGAGCAAAGGAAAAACCCATATAAGCTCTTTGGAAGAGAAACTGGGGCATATAATTCTGCTCTCTGCTTACCCTATAGAAGCTAATCGAAGAAAATGGTGTGCGTTGTGCAAAAAACCATATGTTTTTACTTGCCACTTAATGTTCAGGCTTCGGGCACTTTTGTTGGTTAATCGATTGATCTTCTTGTGGAATGCTTTTTGACTTCAGAAGGACTTCATACAATTTATCCTATTAGCTTTTATGCTATTGCTTTATAGTAGGACGTGAAAACTACATCATCCATTTAGAGACTTGATGATTTTTTGAGAACAAGAACTTTTGAGATCTCATTTTTTGTTTGGTTATAACATTTCAACTAGACTTCCATAACACTGTGTCAAGGCTTTGATTTCTTCTAACAAGATTATTCTTCTTTCTAGATCTTGGCAATGCGTCATCCCAGGAGACTAGTGTTATCAGGTTGCCTTGGGGCTTTAATTGTAAGATTCGTATTTTTCATCTATTAGTTATCCAGTTTATTATCAAATTATTAATATCTTGAAACATTCAAATAACTGAAAATATGTTCTGATTTATAGATCATGACTATCTTATCTGTTCTTGTTGGCTGGGCAGCTCCAAATCTGGTAAGAGTGATTTCAAGTTCATATTTTCCTAGGGACCTGATGCTGTAAATATATTACATTTGCTGAGTTTAATTCTGATGTCAGACAACCTGATATCTGACAAACTTTAACTGTTTAAATATATTTTCATGTAAGGTGCAATAAAAGAGCTCTTGATGATAGTGATAGAAAAAATCTCCCCTCTTCCATCACTTTAGGACATACATTTACTTTTCAGTGGCCCAATTATTCGCTTTATTAAATTATTAATGCTTGTACCCAGTTGATCCTATGCTTCCATTATGCCAGTAGTTCTCAAGTGATTATACATGTTGGTGTCATCTAAATGTTCAACCAAGCTTTGTTGTCCTGTGCATTTACATTGTCAAATGTGGATGCTTTTGAGGCTTGGACAAAAAGTGTCACGATACCGAGCAAAATAATTGTATATATCTATATTTGTTTAGGGTACACTATCACCATTCCTCTTTCCATGGTTTGTATTATTTATGAATTGTCATTGTTTTATGATTTGCTTACTAATGCACTGCAATTGTAAATTATGTAGATCTCCCGTAAATGGACTCATCATATCACAACCTTACTGTTTTTGGGGTTTGGTTTCTGGTCTCTATGGGATGCATTTAATGAAGGGTACTGATTTTTCCTCCTCTTCCTTCTTTTATCGTCCTGTTTCTACTTTTCTAGACATAAAACCATATATTTAAATGATTTTGTTATTCATAAAATCATGTCAATTGTGTTTCACTTCCCTTACAGGGAAGCAGAAGAATTGGCTGAAGTTGAAGCAAAATTGGTTTGTTTCATTTTTTCCTCTTAAAATTTCCCCTTCATTGACTTTGCATGTTGCTGATTTCATCTTTTTGGCATGAATAGGGTGCTGATATGAAAAGTAATGGTGGATCGACCAAAGAGAACTATAAGGTGTGGCATACAATTGAATTCTTTGGCTCTGTTTGTACTATATGTATGCTCGACAATCCTTTGTATAGAGACCAGTGCTAATGGTAAAAGAGCAGTTACTGCATTGTTTTTGGATAAAAGTGGTTATCATACTGTTAAAAAATTTCTAAGAAGCTGCAATTCTGCATTATCATATTACACTCTTGTTACTTTAGGACATATTGGATGCGTATAGTGAATGCAAGGTTATAATTGCTATTAGTTTGCACTGTCATTTCACTTTCTAGTTTAAGCAAGAACATGGTTCAATTATAAATTAAGAATTTTACTCCAAAAAATCTGTTGCCTAAGGTTAGGGTGGCTTGTCTCCGTAATGTGGGGGAGAGAGCTGAATTAGAATATTTAGAATGATATTAAGATATGGGTATTTTCAATCATGCCAAAGATCGTTTCCAAACAAGAAGGCCCATGGCATTGACAACTTCTCATGAAGTTAATAACCCAAGACTTAAGATCACTGACTCTCTCGCTTTGATTTTCTTTCCAGGCTTCTTCTAGCTGGTAGCTGGTTGTACAAATATATTGAGTGCACTATTTACAAATATTAAAACCCTCATTGTACTTTGTTGTACAAGTGTATTTTTCTTTAAATTTCATTATGACTTTCTTCATATCGTGCCCATACGTGTTTGTCTCATGAAGAAACCTCATCAGACATGTTTGGGTTAGCTTATAAGTAGCTTATAAGATGGCTTTTTTGAAAACTATGTGCCTACCTACTCTTCAAAAAGCCACCTTATAAGCTCAACCAAAGACGCACATAATAAAGTTATAGAAACTTGTATGCTGAATGTTATAAGCCTTCAATTATTGAAGAATTTCAAAACATGTGAAGATAATTTTTTTGTCCATACCTGATGAGAATGTTTGATATTGTTTTGGAACTTACCAGGATGACGACAATTTGAAGAAGCAAAATCGTCCAGTTCTTGCTCAATTCTTCTCACCCATCTTGCTGAAGGTTTCCACAATGTTGGATTAAAGTGACCAAGTTCAGAATAGCTAATATGTAACAAACCTCTAAATTAAATTTCGTTCTATTTCTGCAGGCATTTTCTATTACTTTCTTTGGGGAATGGGGTGATAAGAGTCAGGTAAGCACACAACAGTCTGATCAAATGTCTATGATTACCTTGCATGTCACCATTTACTGTTGCTTCTGTCCAACCTAACAATCCCCAAACCGCTTTTCCAGATCGCAACTATTGGTTTGGCTGCAGATGAGAATCCATTGGGTGTTGTCCTTGGTGGAATCATGTAAGTTTATTGCAGCTTTATGTATTCTGGATGAATACCATAAGTAATTGTCCTCATTTTCCTTATCATCCTGATGTTAGTAATGACATCCTGTTGTTCTGTGTTATTCGACGTCATCTCAATTTTAGGAACCTAAAAGTGCTTAAGATACTCCTGTATCTCTCTTCACACATAAGAAGGAAAAAAAATGAAGAAAAAGAAAACACATTTATACATGGGTTTGAACATAAACTATGTATTGGAATCAAGAGCCCATAGCAGAAGCACCTGATCACTCTTTTAATTGAGCATTGTAGTTAAGGGAAGAATTATACCTCAATAGTTGTGAAGATAATAGAAAATTCTGCGGAGTGCTCCAAAAAAGTCGTTTCCTGGCCAATTCTATGTCAAATTAGCTCAGATGAGTGAGCACCTTTTGTAACTTTATGCGGAATTTTTCTTGGGTCAAGCTATTAATAAGATAGTATTGTGGGATTTTTCTGAAACCAGTCTGTCCAAAAGAATAATAGCTATTGTCAAAAAAATCTGAATTTAAAGGGAGGATATGGTGGCCAAAAATCCCCCTGCTTATGAAATTGCGATGCTATTTTTGGATAAAGTGCATGGAAAAGATTTACATGACCAGCTTCCTAATTGAAGTCAAATTAAAACATAGGCAGACCAATGATCTGGATGATATCTACCCAATTTCTCCTCATGGAAAGTACTACTGTTTTTTAAATTGTTTTTGGACTCTTTTATTTTATCCAAGTAGTCAAAACTCTGTTTTATCTAACTAGTATATACCGCTTACCCAGGGTGGATCCGACCATTACCTTTCAATTTCAACAGATAGATTTGTGAGTAGTGGTGAAAACTTTCCTTACGGTCGGTGATTAAGGCTCAATTCCTATTCCCAATAGAAATATCTTTCTTAATCCACTTATGATTATCTTATTCCCATTCCAGATATCTATGGTTTTAATAGTGTGTTTCCAGATATCTATGGTTTTAATAGTGTGTTTGGAAGAGCTTTTTTGAAGTCTAAAAGTACTTCTTAAAAAGTAAAAGTACTTTTAGTTATTTTTGTTGGTGTTTAGTTAAAGTCAACAAACACTTTTTGACTAAAAAAACAGCTTTAAAAAGCAATGTTCAAAAAACCGGACCGGCCATCGACCCGGAAAAGGCAACGGGTCAAGGGTCAAAAAGTCGAACCGAGTTGAACCAAGGTCGAACCGGTTTCAATTAAAATATTAAAAATTAATCTAAAAATCTCATAAAATCTCTAAAAATAATTTTTTTTTTTTAATAAATCAACATTTATAGATAAAATTATTCACAAAACTTGGCTTAAAATAGACTTTTCATAAATTTTAATTAAAAAATTAAAAATTAATCCCAAAAAAAATTCGGTTTTCATTAAAACCGGACTGGTTCAACTGGTTTTTCCAGTTTGACCGGTAAAAATCCCGATTTCCGGTCCGGTTTTTTGAAGGGTGGTTAAATAGCTAAATCGGACCGGTTTTGTGGCTGGTTCCCGGTTTTTCTGGTTGAACCGACCGGTCCGGTCCGATTTTCTAAACACTGTTAAAACGCTGTTTTAGAGAAGCTCAAATTTTGAGCTTCTCTAAAAAGCTCTAATTGAGCTTTTATGGAAAATTGTAATTAACATTTAATGAACTTAAAAATTAACAAAATATCATTAATACATAAAAAAAAAGATATTAATTTATTTACCAAATTAATTACTTATATCAAATTGTCACTTCATATATTTACATAAAGTGAAAAATATATATTGACGTGTTAAATAATATAATACAAATAATATATAATAGGATAGTCCCTCCGTCCCAAATATATAGGCTGATTGAGTTTTTCACACGGATTAAGAATATCATTGAAAAAGTAAATTTTACCAATAATTTTCCTAATTTATCCTTATTTAATGAGTATTATTTAAAAATAATGATTATTTCTAATTCACCTTCAATGTGTAGAAAATCAAAAACCAAAGTTCCTTATATGTGGAAAATCAAAAACCAAAGCTCGTAATGTGTGAAAACCATTAAATATTTGAAATTTTCAAGCATTGAATATAAATATGGGTAAATTATGAATGTACAATTTCAATATTAAGTTGGAAAAAATGGTTATAAATAAGTAAATTAAATAAGTGTATTTTAGTAAATGAACAAAAAAAGAATACCTCAAAATAGAAACAAGACTATATATTTGGGACGAGAAAAATGAAAGGTGGCCTATATATTTGGGACGGAGGGAGTATAAAAATATATGATTTATTTTTAAGAAAATAATATGAGCTATGCAATAATGAATTATTGTTTAGTCAAATATAATAAAATAATCGTGTTATTATAATTAAATTAATGTATTAAATTTAATAGTTATTATAGGATATAAAAAAAAAAATTATTTTAAAACAAATAGAGATATATAATAATTAATTACTATTTAATCAAATAAATATAAAGTTTATATAAAAGTACTTTTATAGTTATGGAACCAAATACTCAATTTAATATTCAAAGCATTTTTTGTCTTTTTGGATTTATATCCAAACAGTCAACAACTTTTTAACATAAGCTCTATTGCTAAAAGTTCTACTAGCAAAAGCTCTACTGCTAAAAGTTCTAATCACAACAGGTGTACCAAACCAACCCTGAGTAAATTAAAATCAGTTGTTCAACATTATTGGTGTTCAGGATCAAAAGTTTATGATTGTGCAATCATGACTAATTAACCACCAGTAGCTTGACTGGAACTAAAAGACCCATACAAAAATTTAGTTCTAATAATATTTCATCGATTCCCAGAATCTCATTGCTTTCCTCTGACATGTATTAATCATATATTCTCTCCACTGTAGAAATATAACCGATCCCTAGGATCTTATGAAAATTATGTTGAAGCAACTTATTTTATCATGTCATTGACCTACATCTTAAGGACAATTAATAGTAGTAATTTTAAGAAGGGTTCTGTCATAGGTTTTCATTTAACATACTAACATGTCAAACGAAAAATCTTATTTTAGTGACCAAGACAAGTCATCCTATCTTATGGATGTTGACATATATATACTAAATACCAACCTTAGAACAACGACAACTAATCCAGTTTCAAGGAACCAATAATTTGTGTTTTCTTGTAAATCCAAATCATATATAATGTAAACTTCATGGTAAATGCTCACTTTAACAATGTATCTAAACATACTTGCAGAAAATGTATATAATTAATCTTATTCAAAACGCTGTTTATTACATACACTGGTTTATGGCTAACAGCATGACGAAGTGAATGTGGAATCATTTTGAATGTAGACTATTATGACGTGATTGCAGAATACCCACTCCTTAGTTTGCCTTTTGGTTTATACAAGTTAACCAATTCGTTGTCAGTTGCACTTTGTTTTGGATTGCTTTTCTACTTGAATGTAAACATAAAAGGAATCGTACCTCAGTATGACTTGGGTCATATAGTTACTCCCACTCTGCAGGTAGGTAAGGCACCAAACTTTATATCTTTATTTGCTGTATATCACGTCTTATTTATTTACCTTTGTCAGAGGACAAGCTTTGTGTACTACTGCTGCTGTCCTTGGAGGAAAGAGTTTGGCAACTTCAATATCTGAGAGAATAGTAAGTTTCAGGAGTTGGATCTGCCTTTGTCTTTCTTTTGCTTTGCCCTAATAGAAGTAACAATAATGCTGCGCTGTAAATGTAGGTTGCACTATCGGGTGGAGTTCTTTTTATTGTTTTCGGAATCCAATCCTTTCTTTCACCAATTCAGTCATGATGGCTGTAACATTGCTAGGGTCAGTATTACTGCTTTCTTTGATAAAGTAGATTAGAAATATTTACGGGAAAAATGGCAAAATTTTGTTGAAACAACGGTTATGCCTATGTTGCATGCCTAAACTAGCTATTACTAAACTTTTGTTCTGTTACTTGCATGCAGAAAGTGAAGATGATCCATCAATGAACCTATTACGCGATTTGACATTGTGACAATTGTCTTCCCTTTGCCAAGGGCCAAGAACTCGGCTTTTGCGCAGCAGTATTCATAATCGGACAAAAATTGATTCATAGAAAAATAATTTGTGTTTTATAGTATCAAGGATAAAATAATGCCTTATCGTAGGCAATCTACTTGTAGCATGTCAATTTTTTCAAACATGGTTGAACCTTGTCACTATAACTTTGAATGAGGCATTTCTTAATACGCTCCCTTCATATTTTGTTTGTTTTTGCTTTCCTTATCCAATTGCCATGAATCATATCATTTCTGGGATATTAAAGAGTGCATACACAAAATTTAGTCAGTCAAAACTTCTCATTTTTCTGGTGGTGAAAGTTATTCTCAATTTTTTGTTGAGGTTGGATCGTTCATTTCCAAGAAACTTGCTAAAGTAGTGTCAAAATTGAGTTGGAAACATTCAGAAGGACAGCTATATGGACACAACAGATCTCGATATAAAAGCTTAGCAAATTTTTTGGGTCTGGGCGCCACATTATTAGTTGTGATGGAGGGATCACTTTGTCCTTGTGATGGAGGGATCACTTTGTCCAAACCACCATGTTATCCTCGGCTAAAAGTCATTTTGACAACTCTTAATGATGTTTTTCATGGATAGTCACCTTTGTTTTTGTATAATTGTATTTGTTATTCTTTGTCGCTATCAAGGTATATCGGTACTTACTCCCCTGCTCGCTCTCTTCTTCCCATCCCTAAGGATGAGTTCCTCTTATTTGCTCTATTTCGGTCTATTTCTACGGCATGGTCATTTTCCAAAAAATAATAGTAGAAACCCGTATTTGCTCTATTTCGGTCTATTTCTATGGCATGGTCATTTTCCAAAAAATAATAGTAGAAACCCGCTATTTGGTGTCACCTTTGTATTTGTTATTCTTCGTCACTGTTATGGTATATCAGTACTTTGGTGCTGCACTAGATGGTACATCTTGATCCTGCAATGGTTAGAAATATATGAAGAAACATATGTTTCACAATGCAACACCAAAGAAAACAAACTGTACACGAGATGAAGGTGGTTGGATCTAATATACAACTAATAGGTAATTCCAGAAATTAAGCAATAAATCAAAATTCAAACCATATTTTTACAACCGTCGTGTTTTATGAATTAGCAAGCAAACTTGTAGCCTCGAGGATTGTGAAGACTGCAACGATAATTCTATTAAATTATACATTTCAGCTGTCAACGTTGAGCATCTTGGGTAGATGCTAAAATATGGCAAGTGCAGGATCTTACTGAAATAAATAAATCAATACTCTGTACTAAGACTTGTCAATTCATAAAGGCTCCTCCAGGCAAGCTTGGTGGCCCTTGTGATGAAACTTGTCCCTGAGATAATAACTGTGATCGTCCCCCACCTTGAATATAAGCTTGATTCATCCCGGTACCCACCATTGGCTGCTGCTGCTGCTGCTGTAGCTGCGGAATCTGCTGCTGCGGCTGCTGTAGTTGCGGAATCTGCTGCTGCTGCTGTAGTTGTGGAATCTGCGGCTGCTGCTGCTGCTGCTGCTGTTGTAGTTGCGGAATTTGCTGCTGCATAAGAGGTTGCTGTTGCTGAAGCTGTGGGTGCTGCTGTGATTGCAGTTGCTGATGTTGCTGTTGCTGCTGACTCGATATCTGTGGTTTAAATACAACCATATCCTGAAAACCGGATGGAATTATCAGTAAGTAGGCTTCAGTCAGACAATGAGATCAAATGGAAAACAAGTATAAAGCTATTCACTGTCTACTTTTTTAGAAAAGTAAAAATAAACTTGCAACATCTTACCCCAGGGAAAAGCATTCCAATCAAACGGCATGCCTTATCAGAAACTGAGAGCAGCAATGTCTGTGATGGTAACTGTATAACTGCACACTGAAAATTTCCAAAGAAAATGTGAGAAATTCTTGTCTATCAATTGCAAAATTTTCAATAGACATATTTCATCAAGATATGTTATAAACAAAGGGTTGAAAAAGTAGAGATGTTGTCCTCTATCCGACTCTGGTATGGCCCCCTTTCACAGTCATGCTGAACATAACCTCACCCAAGTTATGGTGCCTCCTTTTTCCACCCGAGAGAGAGAGATTGTTGTTTTGTGGGGGGGGGGGGGGGGGGGGGGCGGTGTTGGGCGTTGGAGAAGGAAATGACATCCATTTATCAAAACTCTTCCTCTTGGTGGTTGACTGAGCAGTGAGTATTCCACATGAAATTTTTTCTTGTTTTCAAGCCATTGAAGCAACAAAACTGGCAGAGTTTTGTATGTTATTTCTGAATCGGCAAACATGAATGATTTGTTTGACTATCTCCGTCGTTCTCTCTCTTAATTCCCCCTCCCGGAATCTTCAGTGCCAGTAACCACATTTAGCGAGCGCCCTAAGCTTCCAAAGTGGATACCAAAAGGACTACAACTACTTACGGGGATGCTAAAAAGCTCCAATACAGTTGAGTAAAGTCGTGAAAGGAGGTCAAAAGGGGTTTGAAGAAAAATACGCATTGTATGAGCCTCAGCAAAGTGGTCACTTCCTTTTTGCTAGGTTTCATCCAATTTGAAGTGGGAGAGCAGAGAGTAAATAAGATCAAGGAGAGTAGCCTTATTCTGGTGTGAAATCACCATCACTGAGTGTTTTCTTTCTTCAACATTCAGGAAACAATTCTCTTCTTCAGACATTGCAGAGGCTATACAGAATTGTCAAAACTTCCTTCCTAGTTTCACCAAGGAACATTAATGCTGTATAAATTAAGAGCCAACATCCAATATTTTGAGATTTCATTCAGAAGGTAACAGCTCGTTGTTTGATGTACTGATTCCAAAACTTTCAATATAGAACTTTTTTGACTAGATAATATGGGATTTTTCTTCAGGTTCAAAGTAAGCACTGCAATGTTTTATTGCAAGCTATAAGTTTAAAAAAATGAAGCATAAAGCAGAAGCTTATTATCCGGCAGTTCTGGAGATAGACCTGCTTATTCCATCATGAACAAGGGAATGCTTTAGGCAATATACTCTTATGCACGTGGGCAACTCTTTATCTTAACAAGCAATTTCTTTCACAACCTAATTAAATTCACTAAATCATGTAAAAGTATAAAAGTGGTCATTGATATAACGAAAGAGATGGTGAGTTCACGACATAGAACATTTACAGTGGTTCAATGGTCTTCTTGACAGCTCGAAGTGCCAAAAGCCTGCTTACAGTCTCAACTCAACTACAGAACAAGCATGAGTTCGGTACTAAGTCAGTCCGAAGTTTGCTGGCTTTCTGTACGGGTAAAAGTTAGACACGATTTGCGTGGAAGCAATGAATTAATAGTCAAATAACTTGTTGGATGCTTAAAGAAGGCCAAGAAAAATTGAATATTTTATTTCAAGTTCTAAGTGACAGCAAATTGACAAAGTGCTGTCCTCCAGCAGACCACCTATAATCATCAAAGCAAAATCTCCTTCCTGAAACCCTTCGGGCAATGCAAGAGGCTAGACTTCTCGACCAACCCGAAAGAAGAAAAAGATTGCACTCAGGGGGAAGCATTAAAAATAAATTTGCTTAATATATATATTTTTGAATGAATTCTAGAAATGCAGTATTGGAAAAAGACGACCTCTACTGAAATGGAAAAGGGAAACGATATAGAATTGAGAAGACACCATAAACGAAAGCCAGTTTTCATCCATGCAGTAAATCTTTGAGACAAATGCTAATGAAAGAAACTGCAGCCTTGGACCAAAAGGAACCCAGATACAATCCCACCCAATAACTGACACTTGATCCAAATTTCTTAAACATGTACTTTCTATTACTTAATCTAGCTTACATATTTTTTTTTTTACCATAGGAAGTAAAGGAAGTCCATATTTCTTAGACATCAGAGCCTAACAGCTCCAAGATGTCTATCCAAAATGAGAGCAGGACTTGCATGATCATATGGACAGCAAACAACATTGTGGAAAGAAGAATATCAAGTGGATATAGTAGTGGAGTAGTTCTTCATTGTCCAACAACCACATCAATTACTATTTATACTCGGAGAAAATATGAGGTGCAAAGAATTCAAGTGCACAAGCCTTTCATCTCATGGATTTTTTTCTTCAAGTTCTCCAATGTAACTAATACATTTACAAGGGATTCATATGATGCTCCTTATCATTCCATCGAGCTTTCAACAAGTACTATCGAGTAATCAAGGTTAGCATTGAGAGAACTTACAAGCTTTTTTTCTTGCAGCTGCCCGAGAAACCCATGCTGATTCATTGCACGAAAAACTAGAAAATCAGCCTTTCCAACATACTGCCTATATCAAGATAACTCAGACATTTTAGGCTAGTATAATACTAGAGAAAACAATTTTTTAACAAATGAGCACATCCAATAAGCAGAGAATTTACTTGTTATTCATGTGGTCCTGGGATATCAACCGAACTATTTGCATTGTTGGTGGCCAATTTGCAGCAAGCCTGTATAAGGGCCATAATTAGCCAATGGTGGAAAAAAATGTTATTCAAGTGGTCCTGAATTACCAACTAAAAGATTAAAAAAATGAAAAAATAAACCCCCTTCCCCAAGAAATAAAACACAAAATAAATAACAAGAAGAAATTATCCTGTGACTTGATAACAGCAAAAACAACACACATCAGCATTATGTCAAAATATCACAAAGATAGAAACTCCACTAATATGTTCTTAAAAGTTAAAAGCACTCAAATCAATTCAGTTTCTATTTAATTTACCTCATAATGTCATGGTTTTCTGGATATATTTTCTGAGTCAAATTTTGACCAGATTTGCAATCTCCACCAAATTGAAGCGGTAAATATACATCATATTGTTGCATCTTATTTTCTCAATATTCAGAAATTTCATCTACCCTGTTGCTTGATTTGAAAATCTGAACACTCGCTATTGACCCAACTTCAGCTTCCAACTTAAATTATAGTTGTCAAACATATTAGTCATTGATTCTATGCACTATATACTTTATGTGATTTCTATTCACTGATGTATCTACACTCCTATTTCTATGGTATAATCTTCTCTCTTTATTCTTTTTCCATTTTGTTCTCACAACACCAGTAGCTCATTCAATTTGAGTCATTTTCTAGCAGGCTGAAAGATTAATTCACTCTTTGTAGCTTTATGTAGAAATTTCCAATAGGAACATACTATACTGCCTTCCGGTTTTGTTAAGTAGCCAAAAATCCCCTCATGTTTATAGTCATATTGACTTTGGTCCCTGATTTCAATTGCCAAAAGTGCAATACCGACGCAAAAAGATGAAGTATACTATGCATTTATGTTTTACGGTCCAGTTTCTTTCTCTAGAACAATTTCATTCCTACATGGATGTCGGTTCCATAAGAACTACTTGCGAAAGAATAAAGATACTGTTCCTACAAAAGCCCACAGTAGATGAAACCCTTATTTTTCCTGTTTTTGCCAGGTGTAACAGCTAGAATATAAGTAGTTACCAGGTTAGAGTTAGGTGATGGATGCTACATGATAGATGGGAAGTTCAAAGTGGTGCAGCAAAAACTGTTTGAGACAAGTGTTTCTTTGATAACGCAGGATGGTAAAAGATGAGGATTGTTTCAGATGTGATGCACAATAATAAGCAAATAATTGTGCAGTCAATGGATCAAGAAAATTCAAATAATTGGTCAACAGTCTTTGCTACCAAAGTAGCTGGTCAGTCCTTGTTCTTAAAAATTTCCCTCTTTTTACCATAAATAATTTCTTTTGCTATAGAAATACAATTGGGAGATTGGGGTACCTTTTTAGATGTTTTCATATGCATGGGAAGGAAGCAGAATAGAAGAGTGTGACTAAATAGGAAGGTTTCAAATAGGGAAAGTTGACTAATAAATTTATAATTCTTTTCTCATTATCTACATAGAAATTGTTCTTTCATGAGATATTTGGAAGACAAAATCACCTAAAAGAGTGTCCTTTTTTCTCTGTTACCAGTCTTGGTGGAAGTAAAACTAAAGGTTGGTCACACATGGACTTGATAATGGGCCTTGCAATCCCAGCTCTTGAATCATGTTGAAGTATTATCTCAAGCCCTATTGGTGTTAAATGGAAAAATGATACATATATTAACATCGTGGTATATATTCTCTAACAATAATAATTGATCCACTGTTGGCCATAACCTCAAGATATTTTGGTGCATATAAATAAAAAGGATTTGTGTACACCAGATCATTTTAGAAAGAGGTAAGTCGAAGTTTATGATTATTTTCTCTTTTCATCCTGGAAAACATGGTTTCGTTATAATGCCTATGGTGGGCATTGTTATAACGCCCCCACAAGGACACTTGTCCAACACTCATTGGATGAGTGTAATGGCCCACTTTACACTTATCCAATGAATGTTGGACAAGTATCCCGGTGGGCATTAGAACGGGAGTGCTGGATAACATACTTTCGAGAAATCCACGTCTCTACTACAAAACACATTATGGAAGCTATAACTTCCTCTCAGTAGTCATCACATAAACAAGTAGTTAGCGCCTTTGAAAGACAGCCTTTCAGCACAAATCCTTTCTTTCTCAAGTATAAATTTGTATGATCTAGAAAACTTGCACAAGCAGCACAACTGAGAAGCGTCATGGAACAAGGTGGCAAAATGAGAGAAAACCATCAGAGAATATGTAGACTTACGTCTCGGAAGCTGAGGCGCTCCTATACCCCTGAAACAAGTAAGCATAATATGAGAATAGATGTAATGTGAGAATGTTTACGCCATGAACATATAACTAGATTGTAGCATGCATGATATGCCACATTATATGAGAAATTTTAGGAGTATCCTTTTTGAAATGAAATTTCCCATCAAATTACCCGATTTGAAAATGAAAACAACATTATCCATAACTGGAAAATCCCTTCTTAGACGTGAAACATACCTCCAGTCTGGTGATGAACACAGGCTGGCCTTGTCGCTGCCCAGACAAGTTACCCTGGACCATTTCATCATAAAAAATTTAGAGGATACTTAGCTATGTAGTTACATCAAAGATATATGGGTAACTTGCAACATTTAACAGCAAAAAGAAGAACACTTTTATTAGATACATTTTTCATTTAGTTTGTTCTGGAGTAATCTTCCTAAACCATTCACAAATTGATGGAGATTACATACTTTCAACTTCATTTTCTTTTAACAGCTTACAGGAATTATCGAAATTCCTCTTTGCATTAGAAATTAGTTTGTCATTTTCATTATTTTTTGACGTCGCGTCAACAATAGGAATATGGAGGAGATAATAAGAAATGGGTTCATTGGAGGCATATTTTCCGAATTTATCTGCAACTATAGTAGCACCACGGTGAAAGCATAATAACAGTTGAACGTGCAAAGTGAGATCAGAGCTTCGATTCTACTGTAGTTCCAATAATTAATATACTTATCTCAACGATGAGCACACCAACACGAAACATATCTTGGCACACGCTTAGCCTCCACATTGCAAGGACAAAGCATATGCATTTTTAACCTAGTTTCACACTCAGCCATGACTTCTTCACCATCCGGAGTCGTCCAGTTTGATATTATATTGTGGCTAGGCAGAGCATCCATCCATCTCATGAATGGATACACTCATTTTATGAGCATTTGTTTCTACTGCTCAATTGCTTTGACCCATATATTGAAGTAGCTGTCACTGGATTATATTTTTACCTCGCATATTTTTTCCCCCACCTAAAAACTTCAGCTCTGCGACATGATACCTCAAAACTCTTTCACTTCTCCAATCTATTTTCAAAGTGCTGAGTAACATCTAGTTACTCCCTACTACTCTTCTCACTGTGATTAATTTTAACCACCACACTAGAATTCGAGTATTCCTAAGGCTTTCATCTATTGACCTCCAACTTGGTGAGAGTTGCTGAACAAAGAAGAAATTCAGATTGTAGAGCATTTCCATTTAATGGTCCACTAGCACACAACAATCACAAGAGGTTATGGAATAATGCAAGGTACACATTTACATACATTCAATTGTATCCCAATACCTATACTCCAGTATATATGAAACATCTGGCATATTTTCCTGTCATGTTACTTTAAAGCACCATAAAAAATGTCACTATTCCGCCTAGATAAATGCATATACCTTTCTCTGGGGGTAAATCTGATCCAATATTAATCATTATACACTGAGTTAAGCCCCATAAAATCCAACAGAAAACACTCATTCAAAAACCTCCGCATACCCTGATAATAGCACCATTTAATCATCCACGTTAATACTTTCCCCTGATATTTTGGCCAAAAGGAAAGAACGACACTACCTAAAATAAGTCTCCGAAATACAAATTTTCAACAGGGACTGCAATAACAAAAGTATCTTAACCCAAGAGTACCTAACATTGAGTATGAAACCACAATTGGCTACTGGTATAACCATGTGAGTCAGAAGTGAATTATAAAAAACAGTGTAAAATTACCCCGACAAACCATTAATGCAATTTTTATGCACAGCTTCCTTAAGAAACTTCATGCAATAGTCAAACTGCATTTCTTTTGTGCAAATTTGGTAATTACCTCCCAGACTTTAACGTATTTTGATTGTACAGAATTCACTGTACTTGGCGTATGCTGATTCAGGGGCATGTTTGCTGCTGAATTGGTGTTATTCACACCAACAGGCTGCATTCCTGGTTGCATTTGTTGAGACATGCCTGGAGTAGGAATCATTGTGCCAGTTCCAGTTGGAATACCAGATGCACCACTGCCACTTAACAAGTTTTGGTTCATGCCTATTCCATTCTGTACCATTTGCGTGACTGGAAGGTTCCCCTGGCTCATCCCAGGTACTGTTTGACCCATATTAACACTTCCTTGGATATTATTTAAAGGTAGCGACATGCCTATGTTAGGATTTCCAGGCATATTAGAAGCTAAGGTGGTAAATGATGCAGGAGCCGAGTTTTGGGCAACCTGGCCAGTTCCCGTCATTGGCAATGACCCAGCAACTGATGCAACACCTGGTGGCCCCGATGATATTACAGTTTGAGCAGGAGGAACTGAAGATGCCATTCCACTGGATATCATGTTTGACAGCATAGGTGTTCCACCCATAGATGGAAGTCCAATAGAAGTTCCTCCAGCAAGGACTTGACGTGCTTGAGCAACATCATTCAGAATTCTCACATTTGCTGCTGCACCACCCGCTGGACGCAAGGACTGTGTCACATTACTGACGAGAGGTTTCAGATCTTGCACATTCTCATTGTTTGAAATCATTTCTTGAGATGTTGATATGGGTGAAGAAGTTGGCAAGCTTGGAACAGCTTGAGAAACAGTGCGGGGAACAGAAGCAATGTGTGGAAATGCAGATCCAGCTATGGAGGTCATGGTGGTGGGCTCCTGAACAAATTTAAGATGGGTCAACTTCCACCACAATTGCTGAGTTGTGGAGAAGCAAAGAAAAAAACACCTAGCTTTTCCTAGAATGAGTGAACCAAAGATTGAAGTTATGCATCTTACCACTTTTACAGTTGCAGGAGGGATATTTCCAACAGTTGGTTGCCGGCCCATGACAGATCCATTTGCTGAAGAGGAAAAAATGCAATGTCAGAGGCAAACATAGCACAGATGTTAAAATTCTTCTGAAAATTATCAATAAAAAATTAACAATCATATTGACATTGCTGCCCTCGGTCATAATACAACTGGGTGTATATCTTAAATAAGCTTCCAGTTAATAGCTAACTTTTTTCTTATGTGCTATATAAGCTGCTTCAACATATTTTTTCAAGTTCCCTATAACTATAATTCTTTGTAAATCATCATAGCATCAACTGCTTCTGCACTCCAAACATTGCACGTTTTGAACTTATTGGATGGTAATTTTGGTCCTCGGTTATCAACGGCAAGGTAATGTCACCTAAACATACATATTCTACTAACTACCAACGAAACATACATATAACCAATGACATCTCTTTTTGGCAAGTGTATTAGGATGAGCAATTTGGGTATATCTAACCCATATCATTGTTTACACAAATAAGCAAGTGCAAATACTAATAAAGGGATGAAAGAGGAGCAGAAACTAAGCTTTCAACATCCAAGGTTACCTGCTGGATTAGAAGTTGAAATTGGCCCAGAAATGGAAGGAACAGAAGCCGGCCCAGAAATGGAAGCAACAGAAGTCGCATCCATTTTCACAGGGCTCTGATTCGATGCCAAATTTGTCACTCCAGAGCGACTTAAAGCAGCACAAGCCTCCATAAAGTTCTCCGAAATTAGAACAAGAAAATGGGGATTCTTAGTATTGTCTACTGGCAGATCTGCAGCTCGTGGATTTCGTTTTCCCTTAATCAACACAATGATCAAAATATTAGCATTTCTTAACAGCATATTAAAGAGAGAAAAGAAGAAAGAAAAAAACAGAAAGAAAGTGTTGTGTTGAAGATTTGAAGAAAATGGTATAGTTAACCTAGAATATTTTGTGTATACTTTCTGTTATTGTTTCCTTACTTAGGTTCCTACTCTAGGAAAGTTTAGGTGTAAATATGTAACACAACAGAAGGAAAATATACGATTCATCTTTCAGAATTCACTGTCAATTGTAACATGTTGCATTTCCAGATATCTTTCAAGTTTCAATTGTCAATCTTCCAGATTAATATATATCTAGCCTAATTGATTTCAATTGAGTCAATATAAGGTAAAAACACTAAAATGGAAATATAAAGAAAGAAATTTCCAGGAGCTACTCGCAGATTATACGCCCTAAAAATCCGAGTACGTGGAAGATGTCAGCTATGATTGTGACATTCCAAATTATAGAACACAAATGAAATTTCTAATAAATCCATATGTTATAATCTCTTTTATTCAGATATGTGTACTACCACTACACGTGATAACCAAAATGACTGCTTTGGCAGGGATTCTTCCTTTTTTCCCGGTGATAAACCAGAGGAAGGTGAGGATGACATAAAGTCATTGTGTGCCCTCTGGCACAAAGGGCTGTGATCGAGCGAGGGACGAAAAAGGAACTCGAGCACAACATAGGTATTAGAGAGATAGAGCTAGCCTATTTCCCTTCTGCCATTAACTGAGTTAGTTGTTATAGCTGAAACAGAAGACTAATGTTTCATGAGAGAGATTAGGAGAAGTGAGAAAGATGTGATGAAAGGACCAGGTACCCTTAGATGAGAACAAGAAAACTCTAAGAGCTACTACAACAATAGTAAGAATTGGACATCTAGTCTTTCAATTTGAATATAATGTGATTATTGCCAACCTAAAGTTAACACATTAATAAATCTCGTCCTTCTCACCCATTGTATGCTTATGCCCCTCAGCTAACATGTCCGATGGACAACAGGAAGACAAAATAATTACTTGATAAATTGACAAACATTATACGATCACAGCAAGCCAACTCAAATGCACGGAGCCATGTACCTAATTTCAAGGATGCTCTTAATCCCTATTGAGTGTTCTTGGTTTCACTTTGCATAATTATTTGGATAAGAGAACATTGTTTTCCATTTTTGTCCCCAGAGATCTGTCATGAAGTGAAATGGTCAGGCATGCGTTTGCTGACCACGAATATGTAAAAGTACAAGGGTGGTAATAAAAAGGGAAGCTTGTAAAATAATAATTAAAGTTTATTGTAGAATTGCAGATATTACTTTAGCACGTGACAAAAAATTAAAGAAGATGCACAATTTAAGGGTGAGGGGGTATAAAGAAAATCCCCGTCCGCAAGAATGTAATTGATCAATATACATATGCCCATCATCCACTGTACCTAGAGATCAAGGAATCTCTAGTTGTTATAGGCCAATTTATCCACCCCTATTACCCAACTCCCACCGCTTTAAAGTATTTTATGCTATCTCTAAATGCTGGAGCCTTCTCACGTTAATTTGTTTTTCCTAGGGAGTAATACACAAAGCCCTTGTAGAAAATTCTTTGGTCAAAAGGTCCAACAGAATCTATAACAATATAGAAAGGCCAGAACAGAAGTTTGAACTCCAAAAGGACAGTTGTCTTGTTTTGTCATAATAGCATGCAAAATAGATATTAGGACAATCATCCACGTTTATTGTTTTTAATGATCAGAAACCATTTGTTTTGCTCTTACAAAGATCCAAGAGCGCAGTTGTTCTGACTGTTTTCTTCTTCAATGAATGAATGAAACATGAATAACAAACAAGGAACTAAGCAGTACATAATTCATTACTCTCAATAACTGCTATTTGAATTGTAGATCTTCTACCAATAACCATTTCAAATATTGTTTCAAGAGCATTTTGGTGTTTATCGTACATGCAAGCATAATTCCTTCCACCATTTCATCTTAGCATATATCAGTCAGCCAGCAATTAAAATACTTTTGTTGCTGTGAATGTAAACTATTGGAAAGGTAGAAGTGAAAAAGGCTAACATGAAGCTATCACTGTACAGTATGCATCAATTCACCCTTCAATTTATGAATTTTGATCGATTGAACTTTACCGTTCTTGTCTAGTTTATATCCTGACCTGATTGCTATAACTATAGAGTAGAGCTACGGTGTATGTTCAATCCTCTACAATAAATTAGAAAAGTAGAACAAAGCTACTGCAACTGGATTGTCCCGCTGAACAAAAAACACTGCAAACCAAAAATACACCATAATTGACAGTGGGCGGAGCAGTACTGGCTCTTATGTCTGGTCAGTGGTGGGATATGTTGCTATCTAAGAAGACAACCCCACAGAAGCTTTCGAGAATTTTCAAATTTCAAGTAAACTAAGTGCTACAATTTATTCTACTCCCAATAATAATTTTTTTTGAATGGTGGCACACTGATATTATACATTGCTGAGATGTTGGACTTAAAAAGTTCAATTTTTGGAAAGAATTTCTTCCTTGATCCCATTGATAAAAAACGTGGTTGCCTTACAGAAAGGGTCCTAAAAGGGGTGCAACCAATGTATAGGGATATGAGTAAATATGCTATTTATTAACAGAAGGGCTTTAAAGATGGCACTATTTTGCAGGAAATTAACCCCAAAAAAGAAAATAGAATGACAAGAAAATGCATCATAATACTTCCTGACATTTTCCATTGTAAATTGAGATGCAAAAGTATTACATTCCATATATTTTTGAGAAATAATGTTTACATATATATATACAAAACTATAAGACTATCTTAGGAAACTATATAAATTAGGATCCCTATAATTAAGCTAATAAGCAGCTTTCCATAACTAATTATATTCTGTAACACTCCCCCTCAAGCTGGTGCATAAATATTAATCACGCCTAGCTTGTTACAAAGATAATCCACCCGAACCCCATTTAGAGCTTTCGTGAAGATATCCCCTAATTGATCTCCAGTCTTCACATACCCTGTAGAAATCAAACCTTGCTGAATTTTCTCACGAACAAAATGACAATCAATTTCAATGTGCTTAGTTCGCTCATGAAATACAGGATTAGATGCAATATGAAGGGCAGCTTGGTTATCACACCACAATTTGGCTGGTATTGAGGCCTTAAGGCCTACTTCATTCAGGAGCTGATATATCCACATTACTTCACATACAGCTTGTGCCATAGCTCTATACTCTGATTCAGCACTTGATCGTGACACAACATTTTGCTTCTTACTCTTCCACGAAATCAGATTACCTCCAACAAAGACACAATAGCCTGAAGTAGATCTTCTATCCTCCTTAGATCCTGCCCAATCAGCATCTGAAAAACACTCGATCTTGGTGTCGCCATGATTTCTGTACAAAATACCGCGTCCAGGAGCATTTTTCAAGTAGCACAAAATATGTTCGACAATTGCCCAATGATCAATTGTTGGAGATGACATGTATTGGCTCACAACACTAACCGAATATGCAATATCTGGACGAGTCACACATAGATAATTCAACTTCCCAACCAATCTTCTATATCTCTCAGGATCTTCAAACAGTTCACCTTCTTTTGTAAGTTGCAAATTAGGAACCATTGGAGTACTACATGGTTTAGCCCCTAATTTTCCCGTCTCAGACAGTAAGTCAAGCACATATTTTCTTTGAGACATGAAGATTCCTTTCTTACTTCTTATTATCTCAACTCCCAAGAAATACTTTAACAACCCTAAATCTTTTGTGTGGAACTTACCATGAAGAAAAGATTTAAGAGATGAAATACTTACAGCATCATTCCCAGTAATAACAATATCATCCACATACACAACTAACAGAATGATGCCAGCATCAGACTGTTTGTAGAAGACGGAGTGATCAGATTTGCTTTTCTTCATTCCAAACTGTTCAATGGCTTGACTAAATTTGCCAAACCAAGCACGAGGGCTTTGTTTTAAACCATATAGAGACTTACGAAGACGACAAACTTTCCTATACTCCCCCTGAGCAACAAAACCATAAGGTTGCTCCATGTAAACTTCTTCATGAAGATCACTATGAAGGAAGGCATTTTTGATGTCTAGCTGATGTAGAGGCCAATTTTGAGTGGCGGCCATAAAAATGAGTAACCGGATTGATAAAAATTTAGCAACAGGAGAAAAAGTGTCAGAGTAATCCACACCATAAGTTTGAGCATAGCCTTTAGCAACAAGACAGGCTTTCAAACGAGCAACCGACCCATCAAGATTGACCTTAACCGTAAACACCCATTTACAACCAATAGCCTTTTTCCCTGCAGGTAAGTCTACTAAGTGCCAAGTACCATTGTCATCTAAAGCATTCATCTCCTCTATCATTGCACTACGCCATCCAGAGTGAGAGAGGCCTTCATGAACAGTTTTCGGAATAGAAATAGAGTCGAGAGATGCAATAAAAGAGCAACAAGATGATGACAAATGATTATAAGACACAAAGGACGAGATAGGATGAACACACCGACGTGTACCTTTACGAAGGGCGATGGGAAGATCATCACTTGGAACCGGATCTGATGACGAAGGAGCCGGCACAGGACATGTATCAGGAGGAATATGACGTCGAGAGTAGACATGATGAATGGGAGGCTTGAAAGGAGCTGGGTCCGAAGCAGGTTCAGAGGAAGTGATCGTATAAACTAGCAGATCATCATCCTCCCCATGTCGTTCAGGCTTAGATGTTGGAAAATACGGAGTTTCTTCCAAGAAGGTGACATCAGCAGAGACCAAATACTTATTCAGACTAGGACAGAAGCATCTATAACCTTTCTGAAGGCGAGAATAACCAAGGAAGACACATTTCAAAGATTTTGGGTCAAGTTTAGTGACATGAGGACGAACATCTCGAACAAAGCAAGTACTACCAAATATCTTAGGATCAATAGGGAACAATGATTTATTGGGAAAAAGAATACGGTAGGGGGACTCACCACGAAGAACAGACGAAGGCATGCGATTAATCAGAAAATATGCTGTGGAAACTGCATCAGCCCAGAACATTTTAGGAACATTCATATGGAATAGAAGGGCTCTTGCAGTTTCAAGAAGATGTCTGTTCTTACGTTCAGCTACTCCATTTTGAGATGGGGTATCGACACAAGATGTTTGATGAAGAATGCCATTTTTAATCATGTAACCTTGAAAAGATGCTGACAAATACTCTTTAGCATTATCACTCCGCAATGTATGAACAGACACATCAAATTGAGTTTTAATCTCAGCACAAAACGCACAAAAGATAGAAAACAACTCAGAACGATTTTTCATTAAATATAACCAAGTTACACGAGAGAAATCGTCAACAAAAGTAACAAAATACCTATAACCAGTTTTAGACAGAACTGAACATGGACCCCAAACATCAGAATGAACTAATTCAAATGGAAAACTGGCTCTCTTATTGATTCTTGGGCTAGAGCTAAGACGATGATGTTTGGCAAAATGACAAGACTCACAATTTAAAGAAGACACTTTACTAAATTGCGGACACATTGTCTTGAGCAAGGGAAGAGAGGGATGGCCCAACCTACAATGTGCTTCAAACGAGGAAGTGACAGTAGAACAAGCAATAGATTTGGGTATCTGCGGGTCAAGAATGTAGAGACCTCCAGATTCATGTCCTTTACCAATAATTTTCTTCGTCATAAGATCCTGAAAGAAGCAAGAATCAGGAAAAAATGAGACACAACAGTTAAGATTGCGAGTGAGTTGGCTTACAGACATCAAATTAAAGGATAATTGAGGTAAATGAAGAACGGATGACAAAGGAAGCAAAGGGGTTGGGGAAATGGTGCCAGACCCAAGAACACAAGATGGGGACCCATCTGCCAAAGTAACATTCGAAGGTGATTTATGTGACTTAAAAATAGAAAAGAGATTAGAGTTACCTGTCATATGATCTGTGGCACCAGAATCAATGACCCATTTGGAGGATGATGAAATAAGACATGCATTGGGTTTACCTGAATCAGCTATGGCAGTGACAGGAGTGGATGAAGATTTTAATGACTCTTGGTACTGGGAGAACTTAGCAAATTCGTCTGCAGAGATCAGTATGGATTGCTCGGATGTATCAGATTTGGATGCAATATGAGCATGGTGATGCTTTTGATTTTTGTTCTGAAACTTCCTACAATTACGCTTAACATGCCCTGGCTCATGGCAATAAAAACACACAACTCCCTTTGAATCCGGTGCTCGAGTTTCAAAACTGTTTGATTGTCCTCCTCTATTATCACCTTTGTACTGTGATCGGCCAGACTCATAACCATTACTTCGACTAACAAGTGCCCCACTGATCTGAACAGGTGGAGTACTTTCTGTGCGAAGTACTCTACTAAACACATCTTGTAAAATAGAGATCTCAGAACTAGAAAGAATCTGAGATTTAGCAGTCTCAAAATCAGAAGGAAGACCAGCTAGAAAACTCATAATAGCCATCTGCTCCCGTTGTTTTTGCTGAACCTTCACATCAGCACTATATGGCATCAACATATTAAGCTCCTTATAGATTCTCTTAAAATCCATAAAATAATTAATAAGAGACTTGTCTTGTTTCTCCACACGGTAGAACGCTTTGCAAACCTCATAAACACGGAAAATATTCCCTTTCCCAGAATATAAGAAGTCCAAATAATCTAATAATTCTTTAACAAATTCACAATGATTGATCAAACCAATTACCTCACCATCAATGGAATTTCGTATCTGCAAGAATAACCTAGCATCCTCTCTTAGCCATGCCTGTGTAGAGTCATCTTTAGGTGGATCATTAGTCATATGGTCGTCCTTGTCAATACTTCTCAAATAAAGGCGAACAGTTTTGCTCCAATCCAAATAATTAGAGCCATTGAGTCTATGTTCCGTGATTTTTGACATTACAGGGATAACATCAGACGTAAAAACTGATTTTTTATCCCCCATAATGCAAGAAAAGAAGAATTACAGATCACAGCACAAGGAAGGAGGCTGAAACAGGGACTGGATTCACGAAAATCACAGATCCGGACAACTTCTGACCAAACCAAGCACACACGAGTGATGTACAGGACTGGGCGAACCAGAAGGAAGAAATCGGAGGGTTTTCCGACACCGCACGCGCCCACAAGCGCCGGCAAGCGAGGAACTGCGAAACACTCCCAACGGCGCGTGAGCCTCACGCGCTTGGATTCCGGCCACCGGACTTCAGGCGAGTGCTGATCGGCGGCTGGCGCTCCTTCCAGGACCGGAGGTGAGAAGAAAATGTCAATCTAAAATTGACCCAAAATGGTAACCTTAACTCTGCTAATTTCCAGCAGACCAAAAACAATTTGAACAAAGAAAAAGGCTTTTCGGCTCTGATACCATGTAAATTGAGATGGAAAAGTATTACATTCCATATATTTTTGAGAAATAATGTTTACATATATATATACAAAACTATAAGACTATCTTAGGAAACTATATAAATTAGGATCCCTATAATTAAGCTAATAAGCAGCTTTCCATAACTAATTATATTCTGTAACATCCATAAAATTGAAGATCTATTTACCAATGAAATGAAATAATAGCAAAAATACTGTTCGAATGGTCAATACAAAGAGAGCATGAAGTGACAAATAGATTAAGGAAAAGATCAAGAAAGTAATATGTGCAAAATGATAAGCAGAAGTAAATACTAAATATTAGAAGTGCCTTGATACGTTTACAACACGTTGGCCAACAAGAAAAAGAGCACAAAAGTTGAGCTTCATTACCGCATTATAGATTGCTCTAATTTTTGGAAGCTGTTTCGGACAGATGACTGAAAGAGAAATTGCACACTGCAAGAAAGGGATTTTTTTTAACTACTCAGTAAAATAAACATCCCAGAAAGTAAGCAATGGCAGAAGGATAGAAACTCTTTTTCAGTACCTGAGCAAATGATTTTGCTAATGTCTCCGCATCAGATAGATGACTTTCTGCTTGTGTCTCAATGCTATCGCCTTGGGCAAGATTTTGCAGTTGTGGTCGATAAACTGGCGTGGGTAATGGATAAGGGTTACTTGCAGCAACGAGAATGCACTGTCTTAGCCCATCTACATTTTGAGTTTGGTTTCCATTTGGGGCAGAGAACATCTGAACAATGCACCAAAATATTTTCAAACAAGAAAATATTATGCAAGCAAAATTGCATAAAGTATGCAAGTAAATATGCACATTAGTCTGAAAAAAAGATGTTCTCAAGAATTATAAGTTATTACATGAAATATGGGATGTCAATCGGGAATTTATGAAATGACACCGTGGGAACAAATCCTAAAAGTGGAGGTTACTCTTGTTGTCGCCCTAAAAAAAAACTCCTTGTGGCAAGGATGTACATAGATGAAGCATGAAAAGCTCGTGACCATAACACAATTAGACAACAGCAGGATAATAGTTTAGATAAAATTGTCTCTTAACTGACACCAAACTGAAGCAAAAACTATTTGACTTAAGGTGTCGCACCAACTGTTCCATTAGAAAAGGCAATGGAAAAAAAAGGCGGGGCACAATGAGAAGACCAAAAAGTGTTCAATCATCAAAGTATTCCTCCTCTTTCATGCTGGCCTTTCTAGAGTATTGAGAGAAGGTTGTGGTCTCCGATTTTAGTTTTTTTAGTAGCTCTGATATTCTATATAACTGACAATCGGAATAGATTTACCAGAAGAAACAGGTGGCTCAAATTAATTGAAAAGAAAATAGAAAAGGCAGAGACACTTCGTCACATGCATGATGAATAATAGAACAAGAAATTCAAAGAGCACTATTGAACCATGAAAAGTTTACAAGGAGATGGACATTGCCACACACCATTAGAGCTTCAGCAAGCCCTTCTGAGATTGCGGCATCATTGAAACCACCACCTGAAAAGGGTATAGCCGAAAGCCACTGGAAGAATATGTCGATGTCCGTAGTCCAACCACTCCGTCGCACCACGCAAGCTGCATGTAAAATCATAATCTCAAGGAAAGCGGAAAAGGAAAACTACCTAATGTGGGTATAAGCCAAAACACAAGTCCAAGATGGATAATCCCCATTGAAGTTGTAACAACTAGAGCAAAGACTATGGAGGAGAAGAGCAAGCAAATTAAAATAGTAGGTGCATCATAAGTCAATCTTCATGACAAAATTTTATAACAAGCAAACTACATTCACTAGCAAAAAATATTCAATTGATGAAAATAAGAAGCTTCTATGCTTAACAGTTACACGAGTGATGAGTGTGCAACTTCAGAACACTCGAACATCCTTCAGAGAGATCAATATAGAAGCATGATTAAGTGGAAACAACAACAACAACCAAAAAAAAAAAAAAATCCACTTTTCAAACTGACTGCAGCTTTCAAATAGAAATCAACCGGATTCCAGAATGGAAAAGCAATCAGGAAGACAAACAGCAAGCCAAGATTTTCCAAAATTAATTCTGAAATCATCCAACAAACATATTTGGTAAAACCACCAAAACCTTATGATACAACGGTGCATCAAACAATTTCTCCTTTTTTATTTCAAGAGAAGGGAGGACAAGAGCAAATTAACCAACGATGCATCTTTCTAAGACTCCTTTCAACTGCTAGAAACAGTCTCACTACAAAAACCCATGAACATAGCGATAATGATTAAAATACGCACCACTATAACAACCATGAGCATTGAACATGACCAGAGAGAACGCAACATTGGAAGTAGATAGCTTCTGAAAATTTGATAGAAAGCAAACATAAAAAATTAGCGAATATATATGACATGAAACATGTAATTCACTTTGCATAAACAAAGTAAATGTAAATGATGATGACGATCATGATAGAGAAAGACGAATTATAACTTTCGAAAATTAGCAATATTAAATATATGTACCTGACCCGTCAACTCATTTCCAACAAAACTCCTGCACATATGTAACAGAAAAATGAAAACCAACAAATATTAAGGGTTGAGATATTGTCCACAGAGCAAATGCAACTGAATGCAGTAGGTCAAAACCTCATCATTGATTACTTAATAGATCGCTTCAGGAGGCATCATTTGTTACAATTAAAATAAACTGTCATTTTGTTCATCTGACCTTTACTAATATTTAACTTTGTCACATCTCGAGTAAACTTTTGCACCTTTTCTTAATAAGCTTCCTTCAAGCCAACAGAGGCTATATAGGGCTTTCTCTCTGTCAAACTTATGACAACACATAAATCTACTACTCCAGTTCCTCACCAAGAGAATGAGGACTATTTATCTTCAAAGGCACGTATTAAATTCTTGACCTGACTTTATTTTGTTTGAAGATAAGGGGATTCCTTATCCACTTCTTTAAAGTTGTAATAATAATATTATGTTTCTTAAAATAAACGAATAAAATATAAACTAAATATAAACGATGCATTCTATGTGTAAATAATAAATCCCCATGTCTGGGTCACAGTTTATATATCATTGTACAAGAAAATAAATACATATGATGCCAATCAGTGAGACCGCAACAAACTGAACAATGAATAGCATTCTATTTACTCATTCAGTATACCAAAAAGTAAGAAAAACATATGCATGTAAGTTATTGATTAAATTCATAGATCAATTCCATGAGAAAGTAAGTACGCAAAACACCAAATAGTGATGTAAATAACCTATCCAACACAAATGGCATTCTATTCACTCAACAAGATTTTAGAACTCGCAAATAAGTTGCATTCAACCGAGGAACAATAAAAAAACCATTTAGGGCGTCAAACCAATTGAACAAGAAAACAGCAGAAAAACAGCTCACCAAATTCACATACCATTTCTGGGTTATGATTTATAGATCATTTCTTATCCATAAATATCTCATTATTACAAGATATATTTACAGTGCCAAATAAACAAAAATGAATAAATAAATGGCAGTCTATTTACTCATCAAGAACACAACAGCCTCTTCGGTATTTGATTTATACACTAATTCAATGAGATAATGAGTATATATATTTCCAAACAGTAATAAAGCAAGAAGCACATAAAGGAGTTATGCATTCTATTTACTAATCAAGAATTTCAAATAAAAAAAGAAAAAAGAAAAACTCAAACCACTTCAATTAAACAGCGAAAACCCATTTCAGAATTATGAAAACAAGCCCATATCCCATAACAATTCGCCCAATCAAGATAAAAATTAATTCAATACGGTCACACACACATATACATTAAAATCACAAAATGGGCAGTGTGAGTAAGTGAAATACCGAATTATCTTTTCGAGGTAATCGGAGAGAATGGTTTGCCAGTAGGGGCCCAAGGCGGCCGTGCCTTCAACAGCCACGATCAGCTGTTTCTGCGCCATGTGTTTGTAGAAATTCTAGAACCAATCTGAAGTATTTACTTTCTTCTTTCTACCGTTCTTCGTTTTCGTTTGGGTAGTATTTATTTTTTAGCATTTGAATCATAAATATTTGTTGATTCCGTTCGTTCTAATTGTAAATATGTACACGATATAGGACGGTTTTTGGAAGTGGAAGAAAAAAACGCAATTTCTCAATGTCTATGAAATTACACAACTTTTATTAATTCACCAATAAAAGAAGACGGTGTTAAATGGCCTACTCAACAAAAGTTTTGGTTGAAAGTCTACTCAATAGTTAAAAAGCCTCTATTCTATTTTATAATTTGCTATATTCATATTCACACTGTAATAAGATAATGGGATAATTGTATATTTGGTCCGCAATCTTTCAAAAATATTAGAAATATGTCTCTAATCTTAAAAAATAGCACCAACATTTTCAACGTTTGAAAATTTTGGCATAATAGGTCATTTACGACGAAATTGTCATTCTCTTTAAATAAACAAAAAAAAAAAAAAAAAACAAGAAAAATGATTAAAAATTACCAAATTTTGGAGTAACAAAGTGACCCTTTTTTTTATCGAACTAAAAAAAAAAATTAGAAAAAAATAATCTTCAAAGAAAATCAAATCAATACTAAAAATGGTAGAGTGGAATTAGAAAATCTAGAAACTCACATCATCGGTTGCTACCGCCGCTGCCCAAATCAGGTAAGATTTTTCTAATCACAAAATCGATAGTAGACTACAAGTTCCTCTAATTCAGCAATTGAAGAATTCATTTGCCTCACAACGGCATCAGGAGTATTTTCACTGGTAAGATTGTGGGAAATTTTCATCAATAAGTCAAATTATGTTAAATTTTATACAAATACTGTTACATTGTTTTAATTACAAGAATACTGGGTAAGGCTGGAATTATTCATTTATTATTTTATTCCAAAACTAATTAATTGTGATTAATAACTGCCACTTTTAAACCCACGTTACCATATAAATTAAGAATCTAAATTTGGATAAAAATCATAATGAGTCCTATTCTTTGAAACCTCTTTCATCCATTAAACTTAACTACATTCATCTCCAAAAACTGCAATCCGTCTCTCTGCATCTCCAGTCCGGCAGTCCGGCTATAACACAAACAATTCTGGTAATTTTAAACAACGATGCTGTTCTTTTCTTTTCTTTTATTCTGTCATGTTACAAATAAGAATTTGTATGTGTTACCATCCCCATTTTCCTTCTTTCTGGGTCAAGAGATTGGATTTCAATGTTATCATTTCCGCCTCACTATCGATGTTACAACTTCCATTGGCCATTTTCAAAATATCAGATAAAAACAATGTTACAAATCTTTTGCTGTGTTACATATGTTAAAATGATGCAGTCGCTTGTATAAATGCGTTTCAATATACCAAATGATGGTACATATAACTGTTACATAGCATCTATTAATATGTTGCACTCACTTTCAATTAATCTGTAACTAATCTATTGCAAGTGTTGCTACAAATATTTCTAACGGTGCATATGTTAAAAATAGGTTGCAATCATTGTTACAAATAATGATACAGATTATTTGTTATTAATTTGTTGCAAGGGGTGTTACAAAATCTGTTTCATGGGCTATGTAATTAATTTGTTGCAATTGATGTTACAAAATCTGTTTCATGGTGTGTTACAAAATCTGTTTCATTGGCTATGTAATTAATCTATTGCATATGTTAAAAATAGGTTGCAATCGTTGTTACAAATAATGATACAGATTATATGTTATAAATCAGCGTTGCAAGAGGTGTTACAAAATCTGTTTTATGGGCTATGTAATTAATCTGTTGCAATTGATGTTACAAAATCTGGGGTGTTACAAAATCTGTTTCAGGGGTTCAATTTCTATGTAATTAATTTGATGCAACATGTGTTAATTGATCTGTTGCAATAGCTGGAGATAGCTGTAACATTGCCAGATTAATTGATCTGTTGCTGGAAATAGCTGAAACATGCATCTGTTAATAATTGATTGCAATCGTTGATACTACTTATGATCAGTTTCTATGATATTAATTTGTTACACGAGGTGTTACAAACTCTGTTTCATGGACTTTGTTATTAATGGGTTGCAATCATTGCTGGAAAAAGCTTTAACATTGGTTCTGTTAAAATAGGCTGCAAAATTTGATAGTTATAAGATGCTTCATCTATGTTACTAATTGTGTTTATTGTCATGATATTAACAGATATGGATACCATTTGGGTGAATAATGTAGTCCCATTCCTGAAAGTAAATGTTAAAGAGATAAGATAATGGTGAAAAAAAAAATTCAATATATGAATACAATGGTAATTTAACAGATAAATTGGAACATATGAGTTCGACATAAGCAATAACTTGGGTAACAATTAATTGGCATTTGTAACATCAACTGCAACAAATGATTTCAACATCCATTTTTCCAGAAAATCATACAATTTGAATATTTGTAGCATAGACTGATTCATATACGCTGTAAAACCAACCAAAGAACACTAACGTTACTTTTATTCCATTATAGAGATGTCATCTATTAATTGGACAAATTTGACAAGTATACAATACAATTCTTGCCACATATCATGTGATGTTAACAGTGTTGAGAATTCGTAAATAAATTGCAAAATCTATATACAACCTTAACCCACTCTTGCCTTTGTAACATCAACTGCAAATAATGATTTCAACAACAATTTTTTGCCTTATTGCAACCTTAATAATTGTTCCAATTGAGAAATACAGTAAGTTACTGATACATAACATTATAAAATCGAACCAAAGAACACTAACACAACTTTTATTCCATAATAGAGATGTCATCTATTATGGGACCATTTTGACAAGAATACAGCAAATTCATTGCAACTTAACATGTGATGTTAACAATGTTGAGATTTCGTAACATTCATCGATAAATCTATAATCCACAACCTTAACCCACTCTTGCCTTTTACATGCACACAGGCACACATTCATTGCTTCCACCCAACCTTGACCCACGGTTGAATTTTACATATATACAACAAATGTTACATACATGCAAAAACATTCAACTTAGATAAACTTAAATATGATTATCTTAAGCAATAAATTTCACAAATTTAACTCGCTATAACGAAATTAATAATACATGCGCTTCATACACCTGGGGTTTTTTTTTCTTGCTGGAACTAACACTCTGGGTAACCTTGTCCACGATAGGTTTGTCACTTTTTCCAATTTTTTCTTTTCCTTTCGAAGAGCACGCACCCAATCGTCGGTGACCAGCTTCCTCGTGAGGGTTCTTGTTTTTTTCAGAGATTAAACCTTTTGTAGGGGTGGTTGTGTCAAGGTATATTACCTTTTGCTTGGAATTAAATGGAGGCTTCTTCCCACTGTCAGGCGAGTCCTTCTTCGCCGCCGACCGAGTTATGCGAGTTGGAGTATCCATGTTGGGTAACCTTGACCAGCGCCTAAAAATCAGCAAATTGGGGGTTAGGGTCTCCAAGATGATGAAACCCTAAAGAATGTAGAGAGGATTAGGCTGATTGCGGCATTGTCGGCGATGGTGGGGGTGTTGAAGTTGGTTATAGTCGATGATAATGGTATTCTCTCACCAACGGTTTTCTCTCTCTCTCTCATTCTCTGCGAAATATATGGGAAGTTATTAGTATTCCTTTTTTAAATATTATATAATTTACATATAAATAATAATATAAAATATTAGACAGTATTTTCGGAATAAAAACACAAAAATATAGAATTTGAAATTATTTTGCAATTACACAGTATTGGATGTAATTTCCTCTAAGATTGTCAAGAGACTCAAGAAGCCACATCTTTAGCATTATTCATGTGGGACAAAATGTATAGCACTATTGCATCACGCAGTGACTCCATTATCTGAGCCAAATGCGAGTGCTATTGTCTATTGTATTGAAAACTGGCACGAAAATTAGTCAAAAAATAAAAATTTTCTTTAATTCAATAAATCAGGATTTTTGCTAGGCTTCACGTATTTATTATAATTAAAATACTAATGGATAAGTATTATACCTGAATCGATAAACGATATTGATCTGGATCTGATTCACGAACTTGCTGATTTTGATTCAAGAACTTGGTACTCCCAACGTTCAAGCCTTCTATGGTATTCTCCTAAGTCTGGATTATATTAGCGTGTGGGTACCTTTTAATTTTAATAAAAAACAATACTAATTTATGGATTGGTCAGAACTAGAAAACTAAGAAGATAAATTTTTTCTCTTTTCTTGATTGAATCAATTGGAATCAATTTATATCACAGACAATGTGATATAAATAAGGCAAGTGTTCTGATTGCAAACAACGACAAGAGTCCTGATTGCATCCAAGTCCAATTAGTTTAGGATTGATTTAATTACACATGTAATCTCTGAACTTATATTACAGTTACAATTAAGTCCAAAACTTTTATAATAACTGTGATTAAGTCCAAAACTTTATAGAGCTACCACAGGACCTGATCGGACATATATTTTCCAAGCTCCAATAATTAGATTCCGTCTAGTCAACCATAGACCCCTCAATCTAATTATTAGTTTTTTGCTTTTTTCTCTAAAGGCAAGAGACTGCACTCTCAGAATATATAAAATTACAGAAGCTTTAATACTTTCCTCTGACCTTCCGTATATATAATTCATTCATGTCTGAGATCCGATAATTAGATATGAGCATAAATAACCGTTTTGCCCTTCTAATTATTCTCAGTAACTTTAAGTTATATTTTCTTCAACAGTCCTATGAACTAATTCACAAATGTCGAAGTTTAGCTGTCACTAAACATTGAACTCAGATTTATAACTGTTCAACAGAAAATACTTAAGTTGTCACTCGACCCATTTTTCAGGGCGATAGTTCTCGACACGAATTCGTGTTCTCTACTTCTCTTATTCTCAAGCTCCCAACTCACCGAGATATTTGATTAACCAAATTGATCTCACCCATTGGTGAATCAAAGAACCATCAAACTAACGAAAAGATATACACAATCTTGTTAAGGGATTTAGATGAAATACCCGGTGATCAAGTAGAATTTAATTATTCATACAGTCGTGTTATATAATTAAATTCGACATGTGGTTCGTTCAATACACTCCAAGTGTACTAGTGTCACTATTAATCCATTTCTACGATAAGGACAAATCGCAACCCCGAATGATTAAATAGTCAACACTACAACCTTCCGGTACAAGGTGCCAACCCTTATACATTAGTTGTGAACAATTTTATTGATAATCAAAATATAAGTTGTGTCACACTATACTTCTCAACGCAAGTGTCCAACTTATATTATCACAAGTGATCATTAACACTTTATTTAAATACTCATTATTAAATAAATGCAGTAATAATAAATGAATACAAATCAAAGTTTTATTCAATCTAAAATTGTCATTTCATCACAGCAAAATTATACTATTTGGGCATACAACCCAACAATTCTCCCACTTGCCCTAGAGTATAATCCTAAAATCTATATACCCCAATGGTGAAGAGTAAACCAACATATAGTTCCTTATTCTCCAAATGTACTTAAGGATATACTTTATAATCACCCAATATTCTAGTCCGGCTAGACTGGTAACGAGTTATCATACCAACATCATAACAAACATGAGACTATTCATTGCAAATGCATAAAGTATTCTACTCACGTCCTCTATCTCTCAAGGAGTTTCTTTAGGAACGCTACTTAGATAGTTAGATTCTATGTATGAATGGCAAATTGCCTTTCTTAGAATCTTGCATGGCAATCTGATAAGCATCTTGTCAATATATATAGTTTGGGACAAAACTACCATCTTGTTCCATTCGATCTTTTGAGATCTGAATCCCTAGAACATATTTAGTTTTGTCCAAAACCTTGATTATGAAAACTGTTGGGCCAACTACGCTTTCGTAGATAATGACATTCCCACATCATTTCATATGAGTAGAATATCATCCACATAAAGCGTCAAGAAAATTATTGTTTTGTCCATAACCTCCTTATATAAAGTCGAATCATCTACTTGTTATACGGAGATCTGGATTCTCCAACTAACAAGTACCTAGATGGTTTCCTCCCCTGACTTTGTCTAATAGACGATGGATATTGAATCGTAACATTTTTATCAATGTTGGTATCACCTTCAGGTGATACTAATACCTCATCATTATCTTGAACAGTTTCTTGATCTATGGGATTAGATGATAAATCATTTCTTCCACTCAGATAATGTTCCCCAGGTGTTTTCATTACCATGGGTCGTCTGTCACTAGGTTGTGTTTCAGGAATTAATATTGTGGAATCACTCCCACTCATTTATTCCAAAACAACCATACTCTTAGACTGACATTTATTAATATACTTATCCTCAAGTAAGGTCGTATTTGTACTGACAAAAATTCTTCCTATCTAGAGGACTATAGAATTAGTATCCCCTGGTGCCTCTAGGATATCCCACAAACAGGCATATTTTTGACCTAGACTCCAACTTTTCTGTCTTCCCTTTCAGCACACAAGCCGGACATCCCCAAATTCAAATGTGACTCAAATTTAGTTTGCTCCCACAATTCTAGGAGAGTCTTGGGAACAGACTTAGATTAAACTAAGTTAAGAATATATGCAGCTGTCTTTAGTGCACATCCCAAAATTGAGATAGGTGGAGTTGAAAAACTCATAATTGACTTAACCATATCTAACAATGTCTTGTTTCTTCCTTTTGAAAATGCTGTTCCGTTGGGGTCTACCAGGTGCACTCAGTTGAGAAACTATACCATTTTCTATTAAGTAATCCCTGAATTCTCCTGAGAGATATTCGTCACCTCGATGTGACCGAAATGTCTTTATACTTTTACCCAAATGTTTCTCGACCTTAGTCCGATATGCTTTGAATTTCTCAAAAGCCTCCGACTTTCGAGTCAACAGGTAAATGTATCTGAGTCTAGAGTAATCATATGTAAATGTGATAAAATACTTATAACCCCTCTCGCAGGTGTACTCATGGGTCCACATACATTAGAATAAACTAGTTCCAATACTTTTTTGGCTCTATGTTCTTTTGCTAAAAAGAACTTCTTAGTCATTTTTCCTTCCAAAAAAGAATCACAGAGACTGGCAATTGTTCGACCTCAATTGAGTTGAGGGTACCATTCCTTGTCAGTCTTTGTATCATGTTAAGGTTGATGCGTCCAAATCTAAGAGCCATAGATATGTATTACTAGTATGGTATGCATTTTGTTTATTATGGTTTGTAGAAGTATTATTATTTTCATTTGTGGAATAGTTTAATTTATAAAGACACTCACCAAATATCCGGCACAAATAGAAGCTTTATTCATCAAAAGTAAAGCGAGTTAGCATAAAATAAGAGAATAACCTTGTCCTATTAACAAGAAAAAGGGAATTATATTCCACTTTATCTAATGGACATAGTAACAGTCTTTAAAAATTAAACACCTACTACTATTGAAATAAAATAAACTACTCCTACAGCTCTCGTCGAAACTATTGCTCATGTGCCAACTGTAATAGTAAATTGGTCTTCATTGATTTTCTGCTCTACTGAATCATCAGTATCTTGCTCATTTTTAGCTAGTGCATCATGACAGTCTTTCTTCTAGTGTCTTTTCTGACCGCATTTGAAACACTTGCCTTTCGACTTTCCATCTGCATTGATCTTATTGCCTTTCTGCTTCTTGTTAGCTATCTTCCTTTTCTTTTCACCTCCGCCTTTCAGCTTGGAAACAGGAGAGCTACCAATTACTGCATAAGTATCGCCACCTTTAGATTTAAGACCACTTTCTACATTTTGCAACTCATTCATCAGCTCAGTCAATGGCATATCCATCTTGTGTAAGTGATAGTCCATAGTAAACTGTTAAAACATATCAGGTAAAGAGTTCAATACCATATCAACCTGAGTATCTTGATCAATAGTTACACCCAGATTTTCCGCCACATTGAAGTGTCCAATCATGGTCAACATATGGTCCTTCACTGGTGTTCCGGGTTTCATGCGGATGTTCTGTAAGGTGTGAATGACTTCGAACCGAGCTCTCCTACTTTGATGTGCAAACATGTCCTTGAGGCTTTTCATTATGTCATAAGAGGTTTCAAGACTGTTATGCTTCTACTGTAACACATTTGACATTGATGCCAAAATGTAACAGCGAGCCAACTTGTCTGCAGCTACCCACTTATCATAAGCATCCCTCTTGGCTTTGATTGCAGCCTCATTAGGTTCCTCATGCCAATCTTCTTCAAGCACAAAATCAATTTTCTCAACGGTGAAAACAATCATTAAGTTACGTTTCCAATCCACATAATTTTCCCCAGTAAGTTGGTTTTGTTTTAGGATAACGGAAAATGGACTGAGAGACATTTTGCTGAAAAATAACAAAATTATTGCATATTAATATTGAGCAGCGAATTTAACATATGATGCATGAATGCATTTGTAGATCCATAAAACTACAAAAATGTAACGACTACTTAATCATTGTGATCCAACAGGCCTCTCAATAGGATAGGTCACCGTGTTCACTAATTAAGTTGGGACTCTCCCACCAGACAAATCATATCTTGACAATAAATGTCTAGATAAATCCAGTATCGCTTTATTTGATCACTAAGATCATAAACGAGAGCTTCTATAGGAGGTTCGTAGATGATCTCGATTTGAGTGTATAACCTTTGTCTAGATTTCTAGATACTTAAAAAATAATTCTGCCATCTATAGGATGATCTCAAATTATATTATATCTAGACGATCTTACCAAAAAGGAATCCAATCAAACAACCCGAATCACACAGCCCTCCTATAGGGAGTCCATAGCGTTACCGGCACGAGGCTAACACATTCTGTTGCTTATGGATTGACAAGAGGAGACGTAGATTTTTATTTAAATAAATACCCGCTTCCACTCAATATTTTAAAATAATAGATTTTAATTTAAAATAATTACCAACTATTCACATTAATCAAATTAACATACAGTTTAATTATTACGGATTTTCCTTTCTACAAAAATTAATTTAAATTAAATTAATTGAGGAAAAAACAATATTCCAATGAAATGCATTCTATTATAAGTTTCACGAGCGACGCCAAAATTAATTCTATATGACATGATTTACAGAATAATAATATCTCAAACAAATATTTAAAGCATACATTAGCAATAAATTTAACAATTATTTGTGGCCCAAAACACGACTCAAAATATCAAATCAAAAACTAATTGAGTCCAAGCTCAATATTTAATTTGAAGCTTCAGCCCAAAATCTTGTTCCAATTCCCAAACAAATCCAAAGAACAAAAGATCAAAGTAGTGGTTATCCGTGTAACCAAACAGCAACTATCTATAGCACCAAACAAGGGCTATCCTCACAACCAAACAGCCATTATCCAACATCCAAACAATGATCTTCTTCTTCATCGAGTTATCTTCTTGTCCAAATAACAAAAAAAAAAAAAAAAAAAAAATCAACACCACCTAGCAACAATGCCCGGCCGTGGGGCCGAAGTATTCCGGCCGATCAACACCGACAACAGTAGATCCGGCGAGGTCTGCGCTACACGCACCGACATCAGCATATTCGGCAAGGTTTGCGCCACACGCTGCGTCACACTCTCCGCCGCGATGTCACGCAGATCCGTGCCGAATCTGCGCCTCGCATGCGCACAGATCCCCGGTGATTTAGATGAAATACCCGGTGATTTAGATGAAATACCCGGTGATCAAGTTTTAATTATTCGCATGATCATGCTATATAATTAAATTCGACACGTGGTCCGTTCAATACACTCCAAGTGTACTAGTGTCACTATTAATCCATTTCTACAATAAGGACAAATCGCAAACCCGAATGATTAAATAGTCAACACTACAACCTTACGGTACAAGGTGCCAACCCTTATACATTAGTTGTGAACAATTTTATTGATGATCAAAATATAAGTTGTGTCACATTATACTTCTCAACGCAAGTATCCAACTTATATTATCACAAGTGATCATTGGTACTTTATTTACATACTCAATATTAAATAAATACAATAATAATAAATGAATACAAATCAAAGATTTATTTAATATAAAATTGTCATTTCATCACAGTAAAATTATACTATTTGGGCATAGAACCCAACACATTGTCTATGAAGTAGGAATTTAATCTGTAAAGTAAAATATAAACAAGCGTATTTCCAAGAAGTATGTGAATAACCAAGATTCAAATTGATTTTTTTACATATGCCCAACTATAATTCTGCTTGCATCATAAAAGGGGAAGAAAGTCGAGCTTACTTCGTCGCAATATTTCAATGGAGGCAATTCAAAGAATAACTCAGATTCAAAAATAACTTTTTTACATATGCCCAAATATAATTCTGCTTGCATCATTAAAAATGGGATGAAAATCGAGCTTACTTTCGCAATATTTTAACGGCCGCAGTGGCTGTGCTGGTGGCCATTTGGGTGGTGGTGATGGTGGTGGTAGCCAATGGTGTGGGTTTCTTGATTTTCTAATTCTACTCCACCAATTTTAATATTGATTTGCTTTGCTTTGAAAATGATTTTTCTCTCATTTTTTTGAACTTTGATAAAGAATAGGGCCATTTGTTATTTTTTATTTTTTGGGGGTAAATTTGGTAAATTTTCAATCATTTTTTTCTTGTTTTTTCTTTTTTGTTTATTTAAAGGGAATGACAATTTCGTCATAAAGGATCTACCATGTCAAGTTTTTTAAACGTTGAGAATGTTTGATGCTATTTTTTAAAGTTAGGGGGCATATCCCCAATATTTTTGAAAGATTGAAGACCAAATATACAATTATCCCTAATATAATATATACTACATATAACAGAAAAATAATATTAGACTATTCTATTTCTCAAAATTTTTAAATTCTATATTCTCCTTAAGTTTTCATTAATGTACAATTATCTTTTAATATTTATTTATTATATTTTAAATTTACCTAATTAAATTAAAATTGTACTCATTCATCATTTAGTAAATGAAACATCTCTTACCTACGACAAAGAGAAGTTAAGCGCTCGTTTTCTTTATGTTTCAGTTATTAGTTTTGAGTTTTGAATTCATTTTCAATTTTTTTATTTTATTTTAAGAGCCTATTTTAAAATTGCTGAAAACGCATTTGGTTTGTAATTTTGAAAAACTGTTTTTCAAAACAGAAAACTAGGAAACACATTTTGTTTAGAATTTTGAAAAAATTATTTTAAAACATTTTACTCAATGAATTTGATTATTTAGTAAAATAAAAAAAATTATATTATAAAGCTTATTTATCCTATTTTGAGTGTTTTGGTGTTTTCACTTTAAACTTCAAAAACATGTTTTGAGTTTTATGTTATATGTTTAACTTTATTTTCAAAAATGCATTTTCAAAAACACCATACCAAACAAGTTTGGAGTGTTTTATAAAAGTGAAAATAACTTAAAAACATCAAAGAGAACAAATTATAATCTTCCTAAAACTACTTTCAATTACGCATGGTTATTGCTCCAGCAACGACGGAGTGACGATGGAAAATCAGATCTACCATCAACACCGATTTCCAAACGGCATGGTCAGCATTGGAAAATCTCTTCCACCCCCCAAGTCTGGCTCTTCCATGTAGTGGATTAGAGCAGGTTTTGCTGAGCTTGCAATTTTGGTTAGCGTTCAAAAATTGCCTCCACGCTATTCCAGGTGGCGGATTAGAGTGGGTCCCATTTCTCTTTTAGTGTTAATCATCGTACATTAAATTTTTAACAATTTATTAAATGTACAATTAAAATTTTTAAACATTTAATCTATTAAATTAAATATAAAGATAAAAAGATGATCTCACTTTTTTTTTGCATTACAGAGATGAAAGGAATGAGAAATGGGTTTTAAAAAAGAAATGAATGAGAAGTTGTAATCTTGTTTATTAACGCATTAAAATTTAAATCATGGATTGTCAAAACTGAAACGGAGATGAAAAGATCGTTTTTAATACATTGGAATAAAGTGATTATAGTACAAAACTAAGGTTTAAAATTTTTTTAACGTTATTCTCATCTTACTTCTGCTCAACAATATTCTTGCAACTTAGGCAAGCATTGGCACTTCTACTTACATTTATGTTGCTTTCATTTACATCGTCAATTGTGGTTTACGCTTAATCTTTTTAACCTTTTTTCCCTAGCATATGCTCAGTCTTTTTAACCTTTTTTCCCAGCATATGCTCAGATTACTTCGTGAGGGTAAAGGTATGGCAACCATGTTTTTTGAGAGTTTAGCATCTGACCCAATTAATATTTGTTCACAGGTAAGCATTTTCACTTGTTTAATTCTTTGCTTTTTGCTTAATTTTATGTGTTATGCTACTGCCTGTTGTGAGACCAACCATCCACTTCTATGGTGATTCTTTTTTATTTCTCATTTTTAATATAAAGTGCAAAATTCACTACCCAAGATCTTTTTGTTCAAGAACAATGCAGGGCAAATATGCATATCCAATTGTTGATGTCGGAACCTGCACCGTCCATGTGCCAACAGATTTCCAGTCACTCATCTACCAACCTGTATGTTACTTGCACAGTCGGACAATCGTTAGGCACCAAGATCTCCGAGGAAAAAAGGTCCGGCGATCATTGTTACTCCGACGATCAAGTCAACTGCCGGTATATAGAGTGATATATACGGGGGTGAAAGTAATTGGGTGTGGGAGGGACAAGCAGACAGAGATTTGAACAGAGTTTAGGGGTGAAATTATTACATGAAAAGAGCGTCAAGAGTGCGTAATAAAAATCATGCGTACTAAAAATGCCTCCCTTAGAATAACCATAGATGTTGTATTTATAGCACAAGAGTTCTAATTGATTTAGAAAAATAATCAATTAGAAATCTGATTAGACTCTATTTCCTTATGGGATAGGGATGATCAGTTGTCAATACAATCTCCCAGATCTCGGCCCTTCTTTGAGTAGATCATGTTGTCTAATCTTTAAGGGATTGGGATTTGATTTCCTTGTGAGAGTCCGTGTGTCAGTCAAACACAATATTTCTTTAATTACTTCTCTGGTTATCCCAAAATAACGTGTTGTCTGCCAGTTATAATAAATAGGAAGCTCGGCGAGGTTCTCTGGGTCGGCCATGAGTGTCGAGGCCCTTCATGGGCCTCGCGATACTCTGATTCAGGAATGCTAAGACGTTCGATGGGCTTCCGAGGCTTTCTGAGAATTTACGAGGCCCTTACTGGGTCTATGGGACCTTTATAAATCTAAAAGGCTTTCGCTGGGCCTATAAGGCCTTATCGGAGCCTGAATTATGCCTAGATGGTACTTTTATTGGACCTTTGCTGACGTGGAAGCCTAACCAAAATTGGGTGGTAACAATAGTCTTCCAAGTCCAAGCCTATTATTAATAGTAGGCATGGGACTTTGAGATAAGAGAAGAAAGAAATTTTGCTGAAAGTGAATCCCACGAGTAAGATCTTGCAAATACGCTGTTGAATTACTTACTCATTATAGTCTTCCAAGTCCGAAGCTGAACATTTATGATGGGTGAGGGCTTTAATTGGTTAGACCCTTGGTGACGTGTCCGTAGTTGGTGTGATTTTGTCCAAATTGTCAATCAAAGTTGTCAATCCGTTGGTCAGGAAATCATGAGTGAGAGGGTGTGTGCATTTAATGCTACTGGCTCGTGATGGGACAATGGGGACACACGTAGGGCGCGTCTCTGTAGTTCAATAAACGCTTAGGGTTCCGTTTCCCACCTGTTGCCCTACTTTAAACACGCGTCCACTGAGCGATGGTTTATATGTAACGTTTCAAGTTTGAATGATGGGGAATGAGGTGCCTCAATCTATATAACTCGGTGCCCCCTTCATATTTGATTTCTTCTTGCTTCTGCGTATTTTGTAAGTTTTGTGGAATACTCTGTCAATAATCAAGAAAATTCAAGGCATGTGCATTGTTTCGACTGCAATTCTGAGGTAAGCGCTGCAAGAGTTGCTGTGATTTGCTTCGTAGTTTGCCTTTGTTTTTATTTATTGATTTCGTAATTTGGACGCCATTCTCTGCCATATATTCCGGCGATAGTAGGGGTATCTTCTTCTAGAATTGAGAGGAGGGATAGCGTCGTCTAGACATGATGATTCGTAGAACCGGTAGGATGCTCGGACAAATCCCAGTGTCCGGGGTGAGTCGTCATCCTCCTCTTCATCTTCTCCATCGACCGAGCGTGTGAGAGAATTGAACCAAGCACCTACAGCCGCACACATGTTCACCGTGTCCACAAGTAGAAGAGGAGGGTGCCTAACTGGATCACCGAGAGTGACTGTAGGGAAGGGGCAGCGTGACGCCGGGGTACCCGAGATGAGAAGGTCGCTTGATAAAAAGGATGCCTTGGCGGCACAGGCGCTCGATGAAGAGCTCAAGCGTTCGGCCACTGAAGCGTCCATGGCTCAATCGAGGATCACTGAAGCGGAGTTAGAAGACATACGGTTATCCTATGATATTCTCGCTTTTATGACACTCAGGGCTCCTACCCCTGAGGAGCCCGTCGACGATCCTCTCGAGGGATTTGTCGCGATTTACGAACCCACGATGCAGCAAGGTCTTCACCTATCCATGCATCATTTCTTCCACGAGGTTATGAGATATTGGAATTTGGCCACTTGCCAGATAACATCAAACGGCTGGGGCTAAATGGTAGCCTCGTTCCTATTGTGGGGTATCGCCGAGGTCGGAGGGAACTTAACCCCGAGAAAATTTGAATTTATTTACCGGCCCTGTCGGTTCGCGGGTTGGTATAACATCTCTCCTTGGCCAGGCCAAAAATAGAGAACAGCCACCGATAGCCCACACAAATTGCACAATTGGAAGAAGAGGTTCATATTCGTCAGAGGAGACTGGGAGTTTATGCCGGAGGATCCTCTTCTCCACATGTCTATTCCCCGTCAATTTGGAGAACTTGGTACATATTGTTATCTTTGTGCAAATTATTGATCATAGTTCCTGACTTAATGTTTTGCTTACGTTTATAGATTGCGGGAAGCCACCCATTTCAAAGAGGGATCAAAGATAGTTAAGGTCGAAGTGGAATAAGGTGCGAGTGCTCGATAGCGACTTCAGGAGTCTCAGCAATTTGTTGAAAGACGACAACTTACTAATTTGCTACAAACTGATGGGTGAGTCTCGTAAGCTGCAATGTATAGCTTCGCTATGAACAGCTTTTTTAATGACTTGTATCTTGGTGTTTGTGTTAGCAGCTTTCAGGTTTAAGCTCATTCGCTCCGCCTTGCTTGTCCCGCGAGCGGAGAAGGCTCCTCCGCACGAGACGGCTTGTCCGTCATAGGAGGTCTAGGATGCCACGCCATTAAGGACAATCCACCCTCCGGTCCCCAATGTCCAGGTTCCAGGCCAGGCTACTGCTTCTCCACCTCCGCCTTCATCATCACATCATATTCCTAACTCCGTTCCTCCAAAGGACAAGGGAAAAGAAATCACCTAGGACGCGGGTGAGGCGGCCGCCCAGAAAAGGAAGGCTCCCATGGCTGGGGGGTTTATGATGAATGTCCACAAGATGAGACATAATGAGAAGAATCGCCAGTCCTCATCGTACCTCGATCGGGAGGGGGGAAGGGGGGCTAAGGGTACAGAGAACTCTGCCACTTTGACCAGTCAAGGAAGCTATATCCGTATTTCTCTGTGCCATGGCAAGTTGGAGACTTCCATGATGGAATTGCTCCCCGCCCATCTTGTGATAATGGCAGCGATCGTCCACAGGTACTGGACCCATAAATGGAAAAAGACGGCCGAGGAAGCCACAATGCACGAACGACTGCAATTGGCTGAGATGAACTTGATACAAGGGTTGGTCATGAACAAAGAACTATTCAGCACCCTTGAGAGTTTTGATGGTCAATGCAACGAATAAGAGGCCAACTCCAAGAAGCTATCCGAGGACCTGAAAGCCATGAGTCTCAAGAAGTCGCAGCTGGAGTCGGACAAGAGGGCTCTTGAGTTCAAGCTGGACTTGGTTGTGACAAAGGAAGCTGAGATGAAGGGCAAGTATGAAATTGAGTTGAAGGCCACAAAAGAGTATTTGAAATAGGTTTGAGATCTGAAGAGGACGGCCGAGGCCTCTTTGAAACGCTCCAAAGAGGCTCAAAAATTGGTCGAGGATCGAACCCTCGCAGTTGAGACTGCCGTAGCCATGGTGAACAACAATCTAGAAGTCGTCGCTGCAGAAAAAGATAGGCTGCTGGCCGCGACTAGGGAGGAGGTAGAGATGGTCAAGGCTGAGCGTATAGATGCAAAAGCCAGGGCGGTGGAGGCATATCAGGACGCATTTGTAGATACGCTCGAGTACTAGGACCTCGCCCTCCGTTTGATGACCATAGGTGGGGAGCAGTTGGTGGAGCAGATCGTGGAAACCCATCCAGAGTGGGATATCTCCTTTCTCCAGAAAGCTCTCACCGAGGTTCCTGAGCCCGAGGCTATTCCAGACAAAGGTCACGATGAAGTCGAGGATCAAATCACCCCACCTGTTGTGGGAGAATGCCCGCATTGTGTTGACCCATAGAGAGGCGGAGGTGCATCTAGACTTTGAATTTTGTTCCTCTTTTTTGTATATGTTCCAGTATTAACAATAGAATTTATTTTCTTAGTGTATCATCTTCGTGTGAAAATTTATTGTGTGCCCTCAGAGTGATAACTTCATGAACGATTGTGCCTACGGGACATGGGAAGTTGCTCATGAAATTGAGAAATCATTCCCTTAGACATTAATGTCGCTGACTTTTTTGTAGAATTTGAAGAGTTAGTGTCTTTCATGTCCCAGTAAGTGAGAAGGCAACACAGGTGTGTGATGTTCCAAATACCCCTTTGATGGTTGTATATTAATTGTCTCATTCATTGCCCTGTGTCAAGTTCCCATGCAGTTCCTATAAAAACATCAAGGGTCGTTGATTGCGTTTATCACGCATGCATAACTCTGGCAGATCATGTGAGTTAACCCCCATGGCTATAACTTCTCCTGGTCTGTGTGACTCTACCGTTGGTTTCAAATGCGCTATGAAAGTACGAATAAAGAATCGAAGTCTAGAGGATCTAACAATTAGAGAATTAACATTCAGAGGTGTGCGAGAGGGTTGGGCCTAGTAGCCTTAGCCAGAAGGTCCTGAGCGGTGCTTCCATACTGGACATCGATGGCTAACCCATTAGTGATCCTGGTTCAGATGATGGGGCTGGAACCCATCTGCCAAAGTTGTCAACGGTATTTTTTGAGTAGTATGGCCTAATTAGTCACCAAATCAACTCGTATTGATTTTGCAAAACTCCAGATCATGGTGAAACTAGGTTTCCACTAATGACGTCATAGATCTCAATATGTACCGACCCAAGAGGCGGCGGGGTGGTATGATAATAACCATGCTCGTTCATTTATGCATTGTACTTCGGATTATGATGAATAAAATAAAAATGTACCAGAATTTCCATGTTTGTTGCCCAGTTGAGGTTTTGAGATAAGTTGTTTGGCGAAGAGATGTCTGAATGGATGTCTTGTAATTTTTGGACTAGACAACCTTTGGTGGCTGTTGAAGAATAGCCACTGCAGACGCTTTATTCCGTAGTCCAGGCGTTCACCTCCGCTCTTGCTTTTACACAATTGCGAGGCTCATGGGTTAATACGCCCCCGCGACACGGACGGAGCTCTCATACTTTACGTTTTCACGTGGGATATACATTGGTGGCACCATTATGTTGTAATGATGGTGCAACCTATGAAGCGCGTATTTCCACGCACCTTGTGTATCTTCCTAGGATTTATTTAAGTGCGTACATCCCTTCCACATGTGTCCGTTCATCTAACCGCTCGTATTCCCCTGCGCTTAAATTTATGTTTGCAGACCTTCCTTTCATTTCTCCTACCTTTACTTCCCTACCACAATATTTGGATTTCAGGCATCGTTAGTCATGTCAGGCTTTTATTTTTCTAGCATGCCAAAGCTCAAGATAAGGCGCAGTGGGGTTGTGGATGATATTTCCCCTCCGCCTCCGGTAACTTCTGCAGTATTTGTTCCAGGGACTGCCGTCCCGCAGGCACCGGAGACAATGGTGAGTAGCTCATCATTTATTTCGTTGGCGCCAAAAGTGACATCGGGGGTGCCTTCCATTCCGTTTCCTGCGGGACCTGTGTCTTTGTCAGAAAATTTTAGACGATCAGGCAAGAGGAAGGCAGCTGCCGATAGCAAGGAGAAGACCTCCATTCTCGAGAAGGGGATGGAGGATACGGGAGATTCTCAGAGGATCGGGCGAGGTTGGGAGATTCTTTCTTCAGAGGATGAGGATTATGTTCCCCAAGATCGATAAGCATCCCGAACCCCTATTCCTCCTCCTGCTGGAAAATATGAATATATCAACATTGGGTCTTGTCGGGATGAGTTGGACCAAACCATTTTAGGAAAACTGCCAGCTCCGGCCTCCATAGTAGCGGCCTCAGTTCATAAGTACTAGACTTCGGCTTTTGGAAAAGCCGCAGGTAACGCATAATTGACGTAGTTGTTGAAATTGGCAGAAATGTATACTTCTCGGAGTCACGTGCTTAACTGTGAATTGTACAAGGTACTAGCAATGAAGGTTGACGAGTTGCGTTCAACAGTCAGGGAGGATGAGAATGTCGACGCGCTGCATTTAGAAAACAAAGACCTTCAGGAACAACTCGCCTTTTTCGAAGATGCGAGGGTACGTGCCATATACGATATCACCAAAGCTAAAACGATCCAAAAGGCATGTGTTTAGGCTCAGAGGAAAGCTGAATCGCAACTGAGGTCTTATCAAAACATGATCCATGCCAAAGATAAAGAATTGACCGAGAAGTTGACAGAGTTGTCGAAGGCCTAGGTTTTGTTTGCTACACTTGGGGTCCTAGGTTATAAGGATCCCAAGGGCCCGACCACGGCTTAAGGGCCATGTCTGTTCTTATCAGCATTGTTTTCTGATTCGTAAATGTTAAATTTTTGTGAAGTATATTAAGATCGTTTTATTCTGTGACACGGGCTAATGAAAATGCATTACCTGTCTATCCAGCGAGTCAAAAGGGGTTATCCATGATCCATACTTCCTCCCTGTCAGCTTATTTTTAGTTGTTTGAATGCACGTTGAATATTTATCCAGTGAGTTGACAGAGTTGGCCACGAACCACGCTCTCTCGCTACCCAATTTTCTTTACTTGTTTGAATGCTCGTTGAATGTTTATCCAGCGAGTTGACAGAGTTGGCCGCGAACCACACTCCCTCGCTGTCGAATTTTTCTTTACTTGTTTGAATGCGCGTTGAATGTTTATCCAGCAATTTGACAGAGTTGGCCACGAATCACACTCCTTCGCTGCCAAATTTTCTTTACTTGTTTGAATGCACGTTGAATGTTTATCCAGCGAGTTGACAGAGTTGGCTGCGAACCACACTCCTTCATTGTCGAATTTTCTCTTTATTGGTACTTTAGGGTAGAGAATACTTTGGTTCGGAAAACAATGAACTTTATTAAAAGAGCTCGACGTCTAGAGATGCTGGAAACAATGTTGGAGAACTGGAAAATGTAAAATGAAAACTACTAGTAATACGGTTGTAGATGAGCGATATTCTAGGGGTGCTTCGTCTCTCTTCCATCTGAATCTTCCAATCTATAAGTTCCAGGCTAGATTTCTTCGATGGCTTTGTATGGTCCTTTACAGGTGGGTCTGAGGGTTCCAGTCCCCACCTCTCTATTAGCTTGGAATACTTTTTTCAGGACGAAGTCATTGATGTGAAAACTCCTGTCCTTAACCTTGGAGTTGTAGTATCTGGCCATTTTTCTTTGATAGACCGTGAAGCGAAGCTGCGAGTCTGCATGTCTTTCATCTTGCAAGTCTAGGTTCGCCCTGCGTAAATCATCATTGGTTACTTCGTCGAAGTGTAAGTGTCTGGGAGAGGGTATCCCTACTTCGACGGGAATCATTGCTTTCGCCCCATATGCCATGGCAAAAGGAGTTTCGCCGGTCGCCGTCCGAGAAGTGGTCCAATATGACCACAGGGTCTCTGATAATTCTTCAGCCCATCCTCATTTGACGGATTCTAATATCCTTTTCAGGGTGTGTTTGATGATCTTGTTCATAGCCTCCACCTGGCCATTAGACTGGGGATAGTAGGAGGTTGAAAAATCCATCCGAACGCCCAGGTCTTCGTAATTTGAGTTGAACTTCTTTCTAGTGAACTGTATACCATTGTCAGAAACAAGGGAGTGGAAGATCTCGAAGTGACAAATAATGTTCTGACATGAACTTCCAGGTGTTTTCCTCCGTGATTTTGGCCAGAGGTTCAGCTTCGCAACACTTGGTAAAATAGTCCACCACTACAACCGCTAATTTGACCCCACCCTTTCCAGTTAGGAAGGGACCTATAAAGTTGACCTCCCATTTGGTGAAAGGCCAAAGATTGGTGACCGAAGTAAGGTTCTGAGCTAGATCTTTAGTACAACAGCAAATTTCTGGCATCTGTCGCACTTTCTCGCGTAATTATACGAATCCTTCTTCATGGTTGGCCAATAATACTCCTGCTTTAACGCCTTTTGTGCCAGAGCCATTTCTCCTGAGTGATTATCGCAAATTCTCTCGTGTATTTTCTTCATCACATACTTTGCTTCATCCTGTGTTATACAATGTATGAGGGGGTGGCTAAAGCCTCTCTTATATATGATCTCATCCTGTAGTACGAACTTTGTTGCCCTCATGCGGAGTTTTTGCGCTTCTTGTCTGTCGTTTGGCAGGACCTGGTTGGTTAAGTAGGTGATGATTTCTTTAATCCATTTAGGAGATTCAGATATTATCATGATATTTGGTGCTATAACCTCGTCGATGGATGGCCGATTGAGCCTTTCAACTAAGATAGCCCTCATCGGGTCAGAGTTTCTGCAGCTTGCCAATTTTGAGAGGGCGTCTGCATAACCATTTTCGATCTGCGGGATCTGGAAAAGTTTGAATACCTCAAAGTGGGATATGAGGTCTTTGGCTTTTGTCAAGTACGCCACCATGGACTGTTCGCGGGCCGCGAAGGTCCCATTGACTTGACTAACGACTAGCTGCGAATCACCGTAAATCTGGAGTTTTCTTGCCTTCATCTCTTGTGCCAGCCTCTAGCCTGCTAGGAGCGCTTCGTATTCCGCGGCGTTGTTTGAGGCTTTGAACTCCATGTGAAGCGCACAGTTGAGATTGTAGCCATCAGGGTTGACTAGCAAAATCCTGGCTCTAGCTCCAGCCTCACCCGATGATTTGTCAACATATAATTTCTATGTTGGTACCTCTTGAGGTTGGGCTTCAAGCTAGCTCTCGGAGATATGGGTGAATTCGGCCATAAAATCTGCTAAAGCCTGTCCTTTTATGGAAAGTCTTGGCTTGTAGGAGATATCAAATTTGCTAAATTCAACCGACAACTTCATCAGCCTTCCTGAGGTGTCCGACTTTTTGATGATCTGTCTCAGAGGGAGGTTTGTCAGGACATCGATGCTATGCGACTGGAAGTACGACTGGAGTTTTTGGGAGGCAATAATCAAAGATAGGACGAGTTTCTCCATGTCCGGGTATCTCGTCTCTGCGTCCTGTAGGACCTTGCTTACATAATAGACAGGGAGCTGCATCGGCCATTCATCTCGGATTAAGACCAAACTCACTGTTTTTTCGGACACCGCGAGGTAGGTGAGTAGTGTTTCTCCATTCATCGGCTTAGACAGCAGCGGAGCTTTTCCGAGGAGGATCTTGAGGTCTTGGAAGGCCTTCTAGCATTCTTTGGTCCACTCAAACCTCTTCTATCCTTTGATGGTCTGAAAGAAGGGTTGGCAACAATTGGTTGCCTTTAACATGAATCGGTTTACGACAGCCAACCTTCATGTCAGGCTCTGGACTTCATTGAAGAAAGATGGTGACCACATCTCGATGAGTGCCTTGACCTTCTCAAGATTAGCCTCTATCCCGCACTGGTTTACCATGTAATCGAGAAACTTCCCGGACACGACTCTGAAGGCGTACTTTAGGAGGTTAAGCTTCATGCGATATTTACGGAGGACTCTTAACATTCTCCTTAAGTACCTTGGCGTTCACGCTCTTTGCGAGCATGTCATCAACGTATACTTCGATAGTGTTTCTGATCTATCCTGAGAACATGCGGTTTACTAACCGCTGGTATGTGGCTCCCGTATTTTTTAGGCCGAAGGGCATCATCCTATAGTAGTATAATCCTTAGTCCATAATGAACGAAGTGTTATCCTCGTCTCCTGCGAACATCAGGATCTGGTTGTAGCCCGAGTAGGCATCCATAAAACTAAGTAGCTTGTGGCCGGCAGTCGTATCGACCAGTTGGTCGATGCACGACAATGAGAAGCTATCTTTGGGGCACGCTTTGTTCAAGTCTGAGAAATCTATGCATACCCTCCATTTCATAGTGCTCTTTCTTACCAATACGGGGTTGGATACCCATTGGAGGTAGATTACTTTCCTAATAAATCCGTTAGCCAATAACTTGTCAACCTCCTCATTCAAGGCGTCATACCTCTTAGTGCTCAAAGGTCTATTCTTTTGTATCTTGGGGTGCACTTTAGGATCCACCTTTAAGGCGTGGCAAGCCACTGATAGATCAATCTTCACCATGTCGCTATGCTTCCATGCGAAGATATCAGTGTTCTCCCCTATGAACTGCTTCAATTTCTCATTCATCATTTTCTCGAGCCTCTCTCCCACCTACAACATTTGGGTCAGTTCTGAGGGGTTCACCGAAAACGCTTCCAGCTCCTCGGCTGGAGAAGCAAGAGAGTCCGAGCCTATAATTCTAGGGTCTAGGCATTCGTCCATCTTTTCAGAGTCGACGTTTATCGGCTCCGAATGTATAGTCATTACCACCAGGGTAACATCTTTGCGTTTTACTGCTTTTTGTAACGCGTTCATGTAGTAGGCCCTTGCCTCTGTCTGATTATCGCGAATCTTGGCGACCTCTTCCGACATCAGGAACTTTATTACCAAGTGATGGATGAACGTGACCGCTTGTAAATCCTTCAGTGCAGGCTTTCTGAGATCTCCATGGTAGGCAGAACAAGTATCAACTACTAAGAATTCCATGAATTTTTTAAGATAACACGGGGGCTCTCCGAAGTCCACCGCGAGGGTAATCATTCCTCGTAGAACGAGGCTATATCCTATGAAACTGAATAGTGGCTCTGAGATGGCTGTTAGTTCATGATCCATGTCCATCTGATCAAAGGTACTGCCGAACAGAATGTTTATAGTGCTTCCATCATCAATCAACATCCGTCCCAGTCCACTTCTGGTGACGACGGCATAGACCACCAAGGCATCGCAGTGGGGGTAGTGTATACCGGCCATGTCTTCCTCAATGAACGAGATTTGTAGGGCTCTTGGCCGGTGCCCATGGACCTTCCAACTCTCTATGGGTTCTTCTCTCGCTACCTTCGCATAGTTTCACCGCGAGTTTATCGTGTGTCCTCCAACATAGGGCCCTCCAATGATCGTATTGATTTCTCGGACTAGGGGATTCCCGTAGGTCCTTCCGCCCTCGACATATCCCTATTTCTGTCATTTCTCTCATTATTGCGGCGAGGTCCATCATCTTGGCACCGAGAAGGAGGTCTTTTCTCCTGAGTGGATGGCCTTCGACGTCCTTGCGCGGGTCGATTCTCCTTTCCTTGCCCATGGTTTTTGCGGTTGATCAGTTCTTTCACGTCTGGGCAGTCTTCTTTGTTATGTACCTTAGTCATGTATATACAACAGAACTTGGGTGGTGCACCCGTCGGTAAGGGGACCACTATGGGTTTCTTGGGATGGGGGTCATGGAGTATCTCTGTCTGGTTAAATCTCTTATAGTGGTTGTTCTGTGGTTTGGAGGAGCACTTTCTCTGAAAGCAGTTGAAACGAGGTTCAGGAGAGCGTCACCCCTCTTTTCTATAGCAGTCTCTCCAATCTTTTCTAGATTTCTCACGTTTTTGATCATCTCATTTGACCAGATTTCACACTGGACCAAGTCTACCAGTTGACTATACGTCTTTGACTGTTCTAGACGTCTCTCCAGAAGAGAGTGCACATGTGAAGTTTGGTTACAAGTGCATCCAGAGCTTTTTCATCGGTTACATTCTCAATCTTATTGATGACGTTACTGAACCTCTTGAAATAGCTTTTGACTGTTTCTCATTCCTTCTCCTGAATGTCGTGAAGTTTGGTGATATCGACTATCATTGTTCGGTTGCCAATGAAGGCATTAACGAACTCTCTTTTGAGCTGAGGCCAACTCCGGATGCTTCTTGGTTTCAGCTTGTTATACCACCTTTTTTGCGTCGGGTGTGAGTGTGGTGTGGAAATTTTGACACTTCACTACGGGGATTGGCTTTGGAGTTTCGTCTTATATATGTTGATATAATCTGTGGGGTCACCTCTCCCGTTGTATTTGTCTATAAGAGGCATTCAGAAGTTTACGGGTATCTCCATGGCCTTCATGTAATTGGTGAATGGAAGATTCTCATTGTCATCATCCTCATAGCATTCTAGCCTCTCATTCTTCTATTCAAGCCTCGCGTAACTTTGTTTCGGGTCCTTCTTCCTTTTCGTGCGGGTCTCGCTATACTCACCGCGTCTGCTGTGTGCTGGTAGGGGTGGCACTTTGGAAGATCCCATTCCCAACCTATCGAACACGCTAGCAACATGAGCGGGCTTGTTTTTCCGCGTCGAAAAAGGTCTCCTCATCTGATCGTCTTGCGAGGGCTTCAGAATGATGTTTCGAGGGTTTCGGCCATTTGAAATAGATGGGTCGTCTTGAGATTGACGACTTTCCATTGATCCAAACTTCGAAGGGATTCTCTGGGCACGACTGCGCTTGGATCCATGTTGGAGGGGTTGATTCTCCAACAGTTCAAGCGCTGCATTCATCTGGGCATTGTCCAACTTCAGGTCCTGGTTCTGCTGTTCAATCGTCCGCTTTTGTCATTGTCTTTTTCTCTTACAGTGGGTTACGTTTTAGAGATCTTGAATGCTTTCCTACCGCAAGTCAGTGTGGTGGGATTCAACTTCTTCTTCTATGGAGTGTTCGGTTGCCATGCACTTCCTGGTAGAAAACACATTTTTACCACAAGTTTTAGGTTGTGTAACATTTTCTGATTCTACAGATGGCACCAATCTGTTGACATTGAAACCTGCATCGTCCACGTGCCAAAAGATCTCCAGTTACTTCTCTGCCAACCTGTATGTTACTTGCACACTCGGACAATCGTTAAGCACCAAGATCTCTGGGAGAAAAAGGTCCGACGATTGTTGGTACTCTGACGATCAAGTCAACTACCGATATATAGAGTGATATATACATGGATAAAAGTAATTGAGTGTGGGAGGGACAAACATGCAGAGATTTGAACAGAGTTTATGGGTGAAATTATTGCATAAAAAGAGCGTCAAGAGTGTGTAATAAAAATCATGCGTACAAAAAATGCCTCCCTTAGAATAACCAGCGATGTTGTATTTATAGCACAAGAGTTCTAATTGATTTAGAAAAACAATCAATTAGAAATCAATTAGACTCTCTTTCCTTATAGGATAGGGATGATCAGTTGTCAATACAATCTCCCAGATCTCAACCCTTCTTTGAGTAGATCATGTTGTCTAATCTTTAAGGGATTGGGATTTGATTTCCTTGTGAGAGTCCGTGTGTCAATCAAACATAATATTTCTTTAATTACTTATCTGGTTATCCCAAAATATCGTGCTGTCTACTAGTTATAATAAATATGAAGCCCGACGAGGCTCTCTAGGTTGGCCATGAGTGTCGAGGTCCTTCATGGGCCTCGCGATACTCTGATTCAGGAATGCTAAGACGTTCGATGGGCTTCCAAGGCTTTCTGAGAATTTACGAGGTCTTTGCTGGGTCTATGTGACATTTATGAATCTGGAAGGCCTTTGCTGGGCCTATAAGGTCTTAGTGGAGCCTGAATTAGGCCTAGATGGTACTCTTATTAGGCATTTGCTGACGTGGAGGCCTTACCAAAATTGAGTGGTAACACCGATATATCGCAAAAGAAACGACGGCTACAAATAAGTTAATCTATGTTTAAATAATAAAAAAATAATAGCGGTAATTTTTTTTATTAATAAAAAATTGATACAATTACTATTATAACAATAATAATGATATTTTTATATTTGCATATGATATGATTACTTTATATTGACAGGTTGAAGTGCGAAATGCAACTTTAGATAATCGGTGGGTAGTTCCGTAAAACTCTTACTTATTATTAAGATATAACTATCATAAAAATGTGGAAATTTTGTCCTTAATTAAATACAGTTAAATATCTATATAAGTACATTTACAAAGGACATGATAAGGCAACATTTCACATATGGTATGATGTTAACAATGTAAATGAGGTACAAGAATTTCAAGATGCAAGATGAGTCTCTGCACAAGAATCAATGTGGAAGGTTTTTGAATTTAAACTGAGTGAGATATATCCAATAGTAATAAACATACCATTACACTTGCTAAACATGCATTTGGCATCTTATTGGAAAATGCAAAATTTGACAAATGCTATTCATCAAGATCACTTATCCAAAACAATGCTGACATAATAATTTACAAAATGTCAAAATACCAGAAATCTTTTATGTAAGGATATTTGAAATATTATATATGGAATAAACAATCAAGAAAGTGGGTACCAAAGAAAAGAGGAGGAGTAATATCAAGAATAAATGGAGTTTCTCCAACAAAAGTTAAAAGATAATATTTAAGGTAATTATTCAATCATGTCAGTGGTCCAACATCTTTTGAATATCTACTAATGGTGCATGAAATATGATATTCAACATTTAAACAAGTTGCACAGCAAAGAGGGTTGCTTGAATCTAATAACAATATTATGGATTGTTTAGACGAAGCATCAAGGTTTAAAATGCCAAAAGCCATTCGAATGCTTTTTGCTACAATATTAGTTTATTGTAAACAAATTGAAGTAAGAAAGTTGTGGGACACATACTTTGTCACATTATCTGAAGATTTTAAAAAGAAGGAATACTCCACATATACTCACTCACAAAATACCTTAAGAGATATAATATGCATTTTAGAATCCATGGAAAACAATATTGACTAGTATGATTTACCAGCTATTGATTATAGATCATTTCAACTGAATACAGAGACAACAAAAATAAAAGAAATATTGGAAGAAGAAAGTATTGAATATCTACAAAAGATTTAGCTGTAGAATCAAAACTAAATCTGGAGCAAAAGGTGGCTTATAATTCAATAATTGAACGATCGGTACTGGAAAAACTGGCGTGTTCTTTGTTGATGGCCCAAGAGGAACATGCAAAGCTTTCTTGTATCGAGCATTACTTGCAAATGTAAGATCCAAAAGAAAAATAGCACTTGCAACGGCAACTTCGGGTGTAGCAGCTACAACACTCTCAGGAGGTAGAAAAACACATTCACGATTTGGCATACCACTCCAAACAACAGAGTTAAGCATGTGTGGCATATCAAAACAAAGTGGTAAAGCTGAGTTATTGAGAAAAGCAAAGTTAATCATATGGGATGAAGCACCTATGGCAAAGCGTTTTGCAATTGAAACAATTGACACGTCCTTAAGAGATATGATGGAAAATTGTAAAAAACTAGAGCTACTCAAACCTACAAAAAATATGGAAGCACTTTGTGATCAGAGTTTTACAGATTTTCTACCAAGAATTGGTGATGGACAATAACCCACTATAAATGAAGATCACGTTTCACTCCTTGATGAAATGCTCATTCAAGAATTAGATGGTTGTTTATCAGAAATGATGTTAATTCATAACATCTTTCTAGAGTTGAGTCAACAATTTCAATCTCCCGAGTATATAACAAATAGAAAAATTTGGCCAAAGAGAGAGAGTATGTTGACCATCTAAATGAGGAGTTCGCACAACCTTTTCTTGGAGAACTTAAATCCTACATGAGTTTTGATGAAGTAGTTGATGATACTAATAATTATTATCACGAAGAATTTCTAAACACATTACTACCAAATGGAATTCCACCACACAAATTGGTTCTTAAGAAAATTTGTCTAGTCATGTTGTTAAGAAATTTGGATCCGTCTACTGGCCTATGCAATGGAACAAGAATGGTGTGCAAAATTTATGGTAACTATGTCATACATGCATAAATAACAACAATTTCTCATACATCTTTGTTTTGCAATGACAATAAACAAAGCTAAAAAACAAACAATATACAATGTTGGAGTATATCTACCGCAACATGTCTCCTTTCATGACAAACTATATGTTGCACTATCAAGTGACACTTGAATGTCTACCACAAAAGTATTAATCATATCAGACACGCATAACAAAAATAGAACATATACCAAGAGTATTGTTTACAAGAAGTTACTACTCAACAAATGTACAATATTATGTAGTCAATCATTAATTAATAATTTTATTCTTCATAAAATGCTGCCCTGGATATCTCTATTAATATATCATCAATTTCATAAGATTTGATATCAATTATCAAAATCACCAAAAGGTATTCAATGGGTTCAAGATACTGTTGGTATTACTACCATATAAAACTTATCCCTTATTGTAATTGTATTTCTATGAATGTAAATAAAATATCAACATTCTTCATTATACCATCGAACAATAGAATACAGTATGTTATCAAGAACTTGTTCTTTTATCCTTATTGCAATTGCTACTTTAACATTTTAACTATTAACAATTAAAAAATAAAAATTGACAACATTATTGCAAAATCATGTGCAACACACGTGTGTCTAACTAGTTTCTTACAAGTACACCACATTTTAATGGTACTTAATGATAGCCCAAGAATAACTAACCAAGAGGGGGTGAATTGGTTTTTACTAACTTTTTCGAAAAACAATATCAAAATAAGAAACTTAAGAAATATAGATTAATCAAGTAATAAATGTAAATACAATGTAAATAAATAAAATGAGAGAGAGAGAGAGAGAGAGAGAGAGAGAGAGAGTGTGTGTGTGTGTGTGTGTGTGTACAAACGATATGTTTATGGAAGTTGATCCAAATTAATGATCTACGTCCTCCGTTACCAAGCAATCTGTCACGAGTAAGACCTTTTCACTATATTGATTAACTTATGATGCAATCAAAAAACATTTTACAATACTTCTGGTGACTTACAAACAATGAGCACCGATCCTCATATAATACTGAGCTTTCAAGAGACCTCAATATAACAAAAAAAAAAAAATTATTATATATGTAACGACTACAGACATTTTCCTATGACCCTTTCGCCTAGGGGCTACTTTGTGCATCGTTAACTTATGTATTGTCCAGTGGAGGTTGAGCTCCAAAATTGGATTTATGTCGCGTCCCCAGTGATTCATACCATTGACCTCCCCCCTTAAGAGAAAGGGTCGTAAGAGAAAGTTCGTGGTCGTTACAATATCCCTCAAAACTCAAAGTAGACATTTGGCAATAAATACGGTTTTCACAATCTTCTAGTTCAAGAAAAGAACGTATGAGGTTTCTTGTAATTTTGATTCTTTTTCTTTAACGAAACATTAGATTCCCGTTCCTGGAATATAAATTATATTTTTGTAAAAACTTTTCATAAGGTTAGGGTAGGCTTTTTCTTGCAAAGTGACAATGGAAACCCAACCCATGGCTAGAAAGAATTCTTCTATATGAAAGGATGGGGTATCAAATGTAAAGGATGTAAAGTCAATGCTCTTACCAATAAGAATTGGACATTTTTCGAAACAATTTTTCAGTGATGGGTCTTCATTGAATGATGATGTTGGTTGCCTTTCCATCATTGGTTTCTTGCTAGCCATCTTAACCCGAGGCATTGTGGTAATCAAAAGATGAAGTCAAACTAGGAGCTTTGTGGTTTGGATTATCAACTTAGGAAAAAATTTTGAGGTTTTGGTGGATGAAATTAGGGATTTTGAGAGATTGGATGAAACATGTTTTTGATATTGAGTGAAAATCTTGAAGGTTTGAAGATGAATTTATGAATATGAAAAGAATTTTAGAGAGAAAATGTGAGAAATGAGTGTAGGGTTTTGAAGAAAAATGGGAAATTTTGAACTTAAATTTCTGATTTCGCGTTAGTTCGGTCAACCTATGTATAGGACAGTCGATCGACTTTCTTCTCAGAAAAATGAAAGAAAATCTCTGCGAGTTCGGATGAGAAACCGATCGACCGAATTGTTCTAGATAGGTTGACTGGTCCAAAGAATGGTCGTCTGTTTTTGTTGTAGAAAATTTGGATAATTTATCTGTCAAATCGGAATATGCTTTGAATGACTGGTATGTCATCTGTATTCATTTGGTTAGTCGTCCGGTTGTTCAATCGATTGATCAATTGGCCAAAAATTGATAAATTTTTTAAAATTAATATAATGATTTGTGTCATATATTTTGAGAAAATTTCTATCACATTAATTTCAATAATAAACAATAATATATACTCAATTTAGCCACATGCTTCGAGTACATCAATTGTGCCAACCCTCTTCGAATATATGAAAATATTTTGAGTGCTAGAAGTCTTGTGAAAATGTCGGCCAATTATTTTTCCGTATTTACAAATTATAAAACAATATCCCCTTTTTTGTGCATGATCTCTTATTCTCTTAGAAAGTGATGTCTAATCTCAATGGGCTTGGTTCAAGTATGCAAGACAGGATTTTTAGACAAGTTTATGGCACTAGTGTTATCATACTTGATAGGTACATGATCAACAGATAAATGATAATCGCTTAAGATTTGTGCCATCCATAAAATTTGAGCATAACAACTAGCGGCTGAAATGTACTCGACTTTGGTGGTGGATAAAGCAACGGAATTTTGTTTCTTGTCAAAACCATGATACAAGTGCAAAGTCTAAAAAGTGACAAGTTCCACTAGTGCTTTTACGGTCAATTGTGCAACTAGCCCAATCGTATCCGAATAGCTAAGTAAATCAATGTGAGTACCTTAGGATACCAAAGACCTAATGATCTAATGCCACTTAGATATCTAAAAATGCGTTTAACGACACCAAGGAAAGAGTTCTTAGGATTAAATTAATATCTTGCACATAAATACACACTAAACATAATATCGGGCCTACTAGCAGTTAAGTAGAGAATGGATCCGATCATACCTCGATATTTAGTAATGTCTACGGAAGTACCTTGATCATCTTTGTCTAATTTGATTGATGAGCTCATTAGAGTATTTATTGGTTTAAACTCTTTCATTTCAAACTTCTTGAGCATGTCCATGATGTACTTGGTTTGACAAATGAATATTCCATCATTAGTTTGTTTGATTTGGAGTCCAAAGAAGAACTTGAATTCTCCCATCATACTCATTTCAAATTCGTTGCTCGTACATTTTGAAAATTCTTCACAAAGAGAAATGGGAGTGGCACCAAATATGATATCATCAACATAAATTTGTACAACAATCATATCACCTCCTTTGGTTTTTATAAAAATGGTAGTATCGGCTTTTCTATTGAAAAATCATTTGACAAAAGAAATTCGTTCAATCTTTCGTACCATGCTCTAGGAGTTTGTTTTAAACCATAGAGAGCATTTCTAAGTTTAAAAATATTGTCCAAATATTTGTGATTTTTGAAACTGGGAGGTTGCTCACCAAATACTTCTTCTTGAATAACACCATTTAAAAATGTACTTTTTGACATCCATTTAATAAAGAATAAAATCTTTATGACAAACAAAAGAAAGAAGTATGCGAATGGATTCTAATCTAGTAACCGATGCAAAAGTTTCTTCAAAGTCTATGCCTTCTTCTTAATTGTAACATTGAGCCACTAATCTAGTATTTTCCCACACAATTATACCATTTTCGTCTTGTTTATTTCGAAAATACATTTTGTACCATTAACGGTTTAAAAACTTGGTCTAGCAACTAAATCCCAAACAAGATTTCTTTCAAATTAGTTTAGTTCATCTTGCATAGCTAAAATCTAAAATTCATCAAACTTGACTTCTTTAAAAATTTTTGGTTCAATTTGTGAAAGAAAAACACAATTATTAAGAAAGCTTCTAGTAGAATTTTTAGTACTTGCACATTTGGATGGATCACTAATGATGAGTTGTTTTGGGTGAGAAAAGACAAACTTCCATTCTTTGGGTAGAGATGAATCATTTTGCTCTTTAGGAGATTTTCTCCATCTTGCATTTATTTCTTCCTCATGTATATTTTTAATATTGTTGAAATTTTCCTTGTCTTGATTTTGAATATCCAATTGTTCAAAAGGAATCTCCAAATCTGCATCATCATCAATGCTTTTTGCTTGTTCAAGAGAGTTAGTTTCATAAAAACAACATGCATGGATTGTTCAACTACTAAAGATTTTTTTGTTGAAAACTCTATAAAACTTTCTAGTAGATGAATATCTAAGAAAGATTCTTTATCGGATTTTGAATCAAAATTTTTCAAATTTTCTTTTGTGTTTAAGATAAAGCATTTACAACTGAAAACTTTGAAATATCATATATTGGGAATTTTATTCTTCTAAAATTCGTATGGAATTTTAGTTTTATTTCGACCAACCAAAACCCTATTTATGATGGGGCAAAGTTGACAAGAGCCCTATTTTTTGTTAAAAAGTTGAAAAATACCTCTTGTTTTAGTTATTCAAAAAATACATCATTTTCTTGGTTTGATTTAAAAAATACCTCATTTAATTAAAAACAATATTTTATAATGTGGAATGATGATGTGGCATTTATTTATTGTATAGTACTCTATGTACTTTGTATAATATTCACTTTAGTCCTTATATTTTCAATTATATTTTAATTAAGTCATCCAAAAATTACATCTTAGGTCCTTAATCTTTTACATCTTTACACTTTAGTCCCCAAATTTTTAATTATCTTTCAGTTAAGTCCTCCCAAAATTGCATCTTAGGTCCTTCAACTTTTATATCTTTACACAGGTCTCTAAATTTTCAATTATCTCTCAGTTAAGTCCTCTAAAATTTGCATCTTAGGTCCTTCAACTTTATACATGTTCAAAGTTTGGTCCTCCAAATCTTGGATTTTAGTGGCCAAAATAAGTGTAATTTTAGTGGTAAAAATAAGTGTACTTTCAATTAAATCTTTAACTTTACACTCGAATTTTCATCTAAACGAACAAAATAAATATTTGTATACTATTTTAAATTATGGTACATATATGTTACTTTAATTTAAATTAAATTAACACGTGTTACCATCACCTACTATCATATTTGTATACTATTTTAAATACAATAATAACTATAATCATATTTTACAATTATTTTCTTTGATAATTGTTTAAAAATATAGTATTTTCATAAAATCAATATTTTTATTTTTTTCATTTGAAAAACAATATTTTTACACGAGTAACATATGTGTTATTTTATCATTTTCATTGAAATTAATACTTTATAATTTACTCATTTTATTATTTTTTAAAAAATATGTTATTTTCATTTAAAATTAATAATTGAATTTTTAATTGAAAAACAATATTTTTACATGGGTAACATATATGTTACTATATATGTTACTTCTTCATATTTCATTAGAATCAATATTTTACCATTTCTCTAATTTTATTAATATTTTAAAAATATATTATTTTTATTTAAAATCAATTTTTCAATTTTTGTTTTAAAAAAAATATTTTTATACTAGTAACATATATGTTACTATGTGTTACTTGCTTATTTACAATAAAATCAATATTTTATAATTATTTAAAAAAATTCGTTATATTTCTTTAAAATTAAAATTTCATTTTTTTTTATTTTAAAACAACATTTTTACACGGGTAACATATATGTTACTTCCTCATTTTTCATTAAAATCAATATTTTACCATTTCTCTATTTTTATAAATTTTTTAAAAATACATTATTTTCATTTAAAATCAATATTTCAAATTTTCATTTTAAAAAAAATATTTTTATACTAGTAACATATATATTACTATGTGTTACTTGCTCATTTGCAATAAAATCAATAGTTTATAATTATTTAAAAAATACATTATTTTTCGTTAAAATTAATATTTCAAATTTTTTGTTTTAAAACAACTTTTTTACACGGGTAACATATATATTACTATATATGTTACTTCTTTATTTTTCATTAAAATCAATATTTTACCATTTTTCTATTTTTATGAACTTTTTAAAAATACATTCTTTACATTTAAAATCAATATTTCAATTTTTTATTTAAAAAAAAATATTTTTATACTAGTAACATATATGTTACTTCAAGGCTGTTCTCCTCCACTTAGTGGGGAGAATTATTTTGCTCACTGGACACTTGGTAGAGTGTTTGACTTTAATATCAAACACATTTTGTTCCTCCAAATATTCAGTGGGCTAAATAAATCTCCCTACTGAGTGGAGAAGATCAAATTGTTATGTCACTATGTGTTATTTGCTCATTTACAATAAAATCAATACTTTGTAATTATTTTAAAAACACTTTATAATTGTTATCTTATAATTTATCTTCTTGTAAATGTTTTTCAAAAACTACATTAGTTTAGTCTAAAATCAAATATTTTCAAATTTTAATTTTGAAAACAATACTTTTACGTGGGTAACATATATGTTACCATATTTGTTAACCTATTTTACTTTCTTAATTTCATTAAAATCAATTTGACACGGGTAACATATATGTTACCACATGTGTTACCCAATGTTACTTCCTCATTTTCACTACAATTGCTATTTTATAATTTATCTTCTTGTAAATGTTTTTAAAAAATACATTAGTTTCGTCCAAAATCAAATATTTCCAATTTTTATTTTTAAAAACAATACTTTTACATAGGTAACATATATGTTACCGTATTTGTTAACCTATTTTACTCCCTCAATTTCATTAAAATCAATTTAACACGGATAACACATATGTTATCCTATGTTACATCCTCATTTTCAATACAATTGGTATTTTATGATTTATCTCTTTGTAAATATTTTTTAAAAAATACATTAGTTTCGTCCAAAATCAAATATTTCCAATTTTTATTTTTTAAAACAATACTTTTGTGTGGGTAACATATATGTTACTGTATTTGTTAACCTATGTTACTCCCTTAATTTCATTAAAATCAATTTGACACGGGTAACACATGTGTTACCCTATGTTACTTCCTCAATTTCTATACAATTACTAATTTATAATTTATATTCTTGTAAATATTTTTAAAAAATACATTAATTTCGTCTAAAATCAAATATTTCTAATTTTTATTTTTGAAAACAATACTTTTACGCGGGTAATATATATGTTACCGTATTTGTTAACCTATGTTATTTTCTCAATTTCATAAAAATCAATTTTTAGCAAATTATATCCTTCTATAATTTTTTGAAATATGAATTATTATAAATAAAAATAATATATTTAATTTATTTACTTTTAATATCAACAATTTGACATGGGTAACACATATGTTACCCTATGTTACTTCTTCATTTTCTATACAATTACTATTGTATAATTTATATTCTTGTAAATGTATTTAAAAAATACATTAATTTCGTCTACAATCAAATATTTCCAATTTTTATTTTTGAAAACAATACTTTTACGCGAGTAATATATATGTTACCATATTTGTTAACCTATGTTACTTACTCAATTTCATTAAAATCAATTTTTAGCAAATTATATCATTCTATAATTTTTTGAATTACGAATTATGTTAAATAAAAATAATATATTTAATTTTTTCATTTTTAATATCAACAATTTGACATGGGTAACACATATGTTACCCTATGCTACTTCCTCATTTTCAATACAATTACTATTTTATGATTTATCTTCTTATAAATGTTTTTTAAAAAATACATTAGTTTGGTCTAAAATCAAATTATATCTTATGTTACTTCCTTAATTTCATTAAAATTAATTTGACATGAGTAATACATATGTTATCACATGTGTTACCTTATGTTACTTTCTCATTTTCAATACAAATGTTATTTTATGATTTATCTCATTGTAAATGTTTTTTGGAAAATACATTAGTTTGGTAAAATCAAATATTTCTAATTTTTATTTTTAAAAACAATATTTTTACGTGGGTAACATATATGTTACCATATTTGTTACTATATGTTACTTCCTCAATTTCATTAAAATCAATTTGACACGGGTAACACATATGTTACCATATCTAAGATGCATTTTTTGGAGGACTTAACTGAAAGATAATTAAAAATTTGGGGATCAAAGTGTAAGGATGTAAAAAATTGAAGGACCTAAGATACAATTTTTGAAGGACTTAACTGAAAGATAATTAAAAATTTAGAGACCAAAGTGTAAAGATATAAAAGATTAAGGACCTAAGATGTAATTTTGAAGGACTTAATTGAAATATAATTAAAAATATAAGGACTAAAGTGAATATTATATAAAGTACATAGACTACTATGCAATAAATAAATATTTTTAAAAGAGTTTATATAATAGAGAAAAAATGTATTTTTCATAAATATTATTTAGACGTGGGTAAGAATAAAAAATTGAAAATAATTGAAAATTTGGGGATCAAAGTGTAAGGATGTAAAAAGTTGAAGGACCTAAGATACAATTTTTGGAGGACTTAACTGAAAGATAATTGAAAATTTGGAGATCAAAGTGTAAGGATGTAAAAAGTTGAAGGACCTAAGATGCAATCTTTTGAGGACTTAACTGATAGAAAATTGAAAATTTGGGGACCAAAGTGTAAAGATGTAAAAGATTAAGGACCTAAGATGCAATTTTTGAAGGACTTAATTGGAATATAATTGAAAAAATAATGACTAAAGTGAATATTATATAAAGTACGTAGATTACTATGCAATAAATAAATATTTTTAAAAGAGTTTGTATAATATAGAAGAAATGTATTTTTCATAAATATTATTTAGACGTGGGTAAGAATAAAAAATTTAAAAAAGAGGGTATATATCAACTTTTTATATAAAAAAAAGGTATATGAGCTAATTATCCCTTTAAGATATAGCAAGAGGTTTTAACAGCTTCGGCCCAAAAGTATTTTGGTAAACTATTTTTATTCAATATAGTCCGAGCTATTTCTTGTAATGTGTGATTCTTCTTTTCTACTACACTATTTTTTGAGGAGTTTTAGGAGCCGAAAATTTATGTTCATAGCTATATATTTTGCAAAACTCATCAAATGCAATATTTTCAATTCTCAACCGTGACACTCCTAATGGCGGCAATAACGTATCCTTTTTTGTTTTTAACGTTTTTATAAGAATATTTAAATACATTTAAAGGTTCATATTTTAGATTTAAAAATAAGACCCAAGTAAACATTGAAAAATTATCAACAATGACGAAAGTATTGTTTACCACTTAAACTTGCTGTTAGAGGTGGCAAAATTGGCCCGACCCACGGGCTGGCACATATAACCCGACTTTTTGGGTTGGGCTGGCCCCGACCCAAATAAAATCGGGCCAATTTGGCCCGGCCCATCTAGCCCGCGGGCTAGTGGGCCAGCCCAATTTTTAAATTTTTTTTTGGCTCTTGCTCCTTAACCCTAGTCACTTATTTTGTGAATAGCCCCAATACATAATCCAAATAATATTAATCTAAAATGATTTATGCCTAAGTCACCAATAAACATTAGTCCAAAAATTCCAATATCCAACATAAACTTGTTCAGATTTAATTAAAATTTAGTTTAATTTAAGTTTCAATCCAAAATATATTTGGTATGACAAATAAATTATTTATTTTAAATTTACTTATAAGTAAAGTTTTTAATTTAAGCCAAACATGCTTATATCTCAATGCAATAAGACTAGAATGCTTTTAATATTTGTATTTTTTTTTTTATAAAAAATGTCTACAAATAGTTTACAATTAACAAAAAAATTATTATTTTGAGAGAAAATTGACGTTTATCTATTGACTGATACACGAGAGTCCCAATTTTATAAATTATACTCTTTAAAAATCTCAAAATATATAGTCTAAATTTATCTAAGATTGTATTTGATGTAATGTATTAGATTGTATAAAAAATTTATTTAAAAAAAAAAAGAAAATTAAAACCAAGTTGGGCCAATGGACTGGAATGAGCTAGTATATTTCTGGCCCATACAAAAATGGGCTTGGTCAACCTAGTCCAGTTTCATGTGTGGCCCTGCTCTAACAGGCTGGGCTGGCCCAATCCAGCCCATTTACCAGCTCCACTTGCTGTTGTAAAAGGTCCAATACATCCATGTGGAGAAGTTGTAAAAGTCTAGAAGAGTGTTGTTTAAGTTTGAAAGAACTCTTTACTTGTTTTTCAAATTGACAAGTATCACAAATTTTGTCTTTCTCAAAGTGGAAAACCTTTAATAAAGTAAGTTTTAGAGATTTTAGAAAGTAAGTCCATGATAACATGACCTAATCTTCTATGCCACAATCAAGTGTCATCTTTTATACTTGATAAATATCTTTTTCGAGTTCAAATTCAATGTTTATGAACATCCTTACTTCGACTTTCTATGAACATTACTTTTTTCGATATAACATTCTCAATAAATCATTTGGAAGAATCAAATTTAATGAGATAACCTTATCACATAATTAAGTAATGCTAAGAAAGTTATGTTTGAGGTTATCAACTAATAGAATATTTGCAATGGAAGGAGATGAATGATTACCAATATTTCCAAAGCCAATAATTTTTCCTTTGGCATTATCTCTAAAGGTGTCATGACCTCCATCATTTTTTTTAGGCTTGATAATAATGTTTGATTACTGGTCATATGTTTTGAGCATCCACTATTCAAGAACCAATTACTCTTCATTTTCTTTGGCACCTATAAAAAATATTTTAATTTTTTATCTTTGGTACCCACATAACTTTAGGTCCTTGATAGTTAGTGTTAGTAGACTCTTTTACCCACTTATATTTGCTTTCAAAGTGTAAGCTCTTTTTGATTATACAATTAGAAGCTACATGACCAACTTTCTTATAAAAACTAAATGTAAAATTTTGATACGAAGAATTAGATGCTTTGACAAATACATTTTCAAATGACTTTTGTTTCAAGAATGGTTTGTATCCATTTTCTCCTTTATTGTAGATACATTTTTGTTCACCAAGTATTAAGTCAAAATTTTTCTTTCGTTGAGTAAATTTGTGAACAACATTTGTCAAGTCTATAATCTTCTCATTTAAAGACAAATTTTATTTGATTAAGAAATTGTGATCAATCTTTTCTTATTGTGCTATCAAAAGTTTCTTTATTACTTTTTTCAATAAAGAATGTTTATTATTAAGAGTAGAGTATTATTTTATAACAAAATTTTCAATATCTTCAAGAATTTCATCATAAGAGATAGATAATTCATCATATGAACCATTGTTATTTAAATTTACCTCATTTTCAATGGCCATGCTTCCTATTTAACTTACCTTTCCCCTTCAGGTGCTTTAGGGACTCATGGTCAGTATAGATAACAATCTCCTTCGGCCATAGGTAATGTTGCCAAGTCTCCAATGGTCTCACCAATGCGTATAGTTCTTTGTCATATATTGGGTAATTCAAAGCTGTCCCACTTAGTTTTTCACTAAAATAGGCTATTGGCCTTTTATCCTGCTTCAACATAGCTCCAATCCCTATTCTTGAGACATCACATTCAATCTCAAAAGTTTTGTTAAAGTTAGATAGTACTAAACATGTGCATAACACAATCTATACTTAATAACATTAAATGTTTTTTCTTGTTCAATTCTCCAATTAAACTCAACACTTTTCTAAGTGGTGTAGCAAGTGTGCTAAAATCTTTAATAAAACGCCTATAAAAACTAGCTAAACCATGGAAGCTTCTCACCTCAGTGACACTTTTAAGTGTTGGCCACTTCTTAATGGCTTTAATCATTTTTTCATCTACCTCAATCACGTTAATACTAACATCATAACCAATAAAAACAAAAAAATTCCATGCAAAATGTACACATAATATTAGCATATAGTTTTTCATTTCTTAAAATATCAAGAGCACGACGCAATTGATCAATATGCTCATCTAACTCCTTACTATACACTAAGATATCATCAAAGTAGACTACCACAAATTTTCCTATGAATGCACGTAAAACATGGTTCATTAATCTCATAAATGCTCAAGGCATTAGTTAAACCGAAAGACATTACCAACCACTCATACAATCCATAGTTAGTCTTAAAAGCAGTTTTCACTCATCTTATTCTTTCATTCTTTTTTGGTGATATCCATTTTTAAGATCTATTTTACTAAAGATACATGACCATGCAACTCATCAAGCATATTTTCTAATCTAAGTATGGGATGACGATACTTTATCGTTATATTGTTGACTGCCCTACAATCAATATACATTCTCCATATCCTCCTTTTAGGCACAAGTAGCACTGGCACCGCACATGGTCTCATGCTTTCCCTCACGTACCCCTTGCCAATCAACTCCTCAACTTGCTTTTGAAGCTCATTTGTCTTTCTAGATTACTTCTATAGGCTGGTGGGTTTGGAATAACAGCTCTGGGTACAAAGTCAATTTGATGTTCAATACTTCTAATGGGTGGTAATACACTATGCATCTATTCAGGAAACATGTCTTCAAATTCCTAAAACAAAGAAATAGCCAAACTGGAGAGGGGTTGGTTAGTTTCGCCAAGTACAAGGTTGGATTCTTTGTATACTAGCAAAAGCATTTGTTGATTTTCTATAAGAGCTCTCTTAATCTCACTTTCTTTTGCAAAGAAACTCACTTTTGTTTTTTATTTTTTCTATTTAGGCTATCTATCTTTTTTCTTGCATGATTCTACTTTATTTTTAGCTTCACACTCATTTTTTTCCTCACTCATTTTCTTTTATTGTACTGCTACCTCACATTTTCTTTTCTGCTCTGCCTCACCTTTTTAATTTCATGTGATCCTCATAGACTTGTTTTGGTGTTAAAAGAACAATAGTAACTAGTTTTCCATCGTTGACAAAGATGTACCTGTTCATTAGGTTCAAAGGTTGAATTATCATAATTTGATAGAAATGGTGATTATTCAATTTGGAAACAAAAAATAAGAGCTATTCTGGTTCAACAAAGGGTTTCTAAAGCCCTTGATGATCTAGAAAATTTTTCTGATGCATTAAAAGCTAAACCTGATCAATTTGAGGAGATGAATGAAATTGCATACAGTTCTATAATATTGCACCTATATGATAATATTGTTAGACAAGTTGATGATGCTAAGACTGCTAGAGAACTATGGGAAGCTCTTGACAAGTTTTTTTTTTGACAAAACTTTGCCAAATAGGATTTATCTGCTAGAAAAACTTTTCAGTTTTAAAATGGATTCGAGAAAGGATCTTGAATCCAATCTGAGTGATTTTAGAAAAATTGTCAAAAGCTTAGCCCACAATGATACAAAATTTGATGATGATGATCTAGCTATTATACTTTTTAATTCTCTTCCTGATTCTTATAGAGATGTTAGGAATGCGATTAAGAAGATGTTTTGACTAAAGCTATTGTGATAGATGCTTTGAGATCAAAGGATTTAAAAGTCAAAAAAGAGTCTAGGAGAAACACTAGAGACGAGAGTTTGTTTATTTGAGGGAGAAATGAAATGAGAAAGAACAATTACCAGAGAAAGAATGGCAAAGGAAAAATCTAAGGATAGGTCTAAGCCTAGGGATAAAGGCAATAAAAAATGTTACCATTGTGAGAATTTAGGACATTTCAAGAAAGATTGCTATGAGCTTAAGAGAAAAACGAAGAAACATCAGAATGAAGATCAAAACATTGCTGCTGTTGGGGATGCCCTAGATGGTTTACATGTTATGACTGTGTCTGATGGTGAGATTGACCATGAGTGGATATTAGACTCAGGTGCCACCTTTCATTTGTGTCCCTAGAGGTCTTGTTTTTATAACTATTGAGAAATTAAACTTAGGAAAGTATACATGGGGGATAACAATTCACAAACAGTTGAAAGAATATGTGACATTGCTATTGGGATGCATGATGGCATTGTCCGACCCCTTCTTGGTGTTAGGTTTGTCCCAAACCTTAAGAGAAATCTAGTTTCCTTAGATGTTCTTGAAGATGAGGACTATATGTTCAAATCAAATTTTGGTACTTTAAAGATTCTTAAAGGTTCTCTAGTAGTTATGAAAGCTCCCAATGACTTGTATTACCTTCAAGGTGAAACTTTACATGCCAAAGATTCAGGATTGGTTTCAATCATTACTGATAGATCAGATCTATGGCATATGAGGATGTGACACATTGGGAACAAGGGTCTAAAATATCTTAGTGACCTGAATTTACTAGGTAAAGACATTGTTGCACCTTTGAACTTTTGTGAGACGTGTGTTCTAGGAAAGTCACACAGAGTCAGTTTTGAGATAGGTCAACACAGCACTAAGAGACCATTATATTACATTCATGCAGATTTATGGGGTTCAGAAAAACACCTTACGCATGGTGGGAACATGTTTTTTCTGTCCATTGTTGATAACTACTCTAGGAAGGTTTGAGTTTTCCACTTAAGTCAAAATCTCAAACTTTTTAAGTCTTGGCATATCTTAGTAAAAAATCAAATGGGAAAAGATGTAAAAACTCTTAGGAAAGACAATAGTTTAGATTTTTGCAACTTTGAATTTTATAAATTTTGTAAGAGAGAGGTATCATGAGGTATAGGACTGTGAGAAATACATCCCAACAAAATGGGGTAGTTGAGAGGATGAATTGGACTTTAATGAATAAAGTCAGATGTATGTTGATTAGTTCGGGGTTGGCCAAAGGCTTTTGGGCTGAAGCCTTATGTACTGCAGCTTATTTGATAAATAGGTCTCATTCTAGTGCTGTTAACTTTAAAACGTCCCAAGAGTTGTGGTCTGGAAAATATCCAGACTTGTCACACATTAGAGTGTTTGGGTGTGCTGCTTATGCACATTAGGTTGATGGTAAGTTAGACCCTATGGCTACTAAGTGTGTCATATTAGGATACCCAGAGGGTGTCAAAAGGTATAGATTGTGAGTTTTAGGTGTTAAGGATATTAAGATAATTAACAGTAGAGATGTGAAGTTTAATGAGCTTAATATGACTTGTCGAAAAAATCTAGACAATCAGGTTAAAAAAGTGAGGAAGGGGAATCTTCTGCTGGAAAGAAGATTCAGACTAAGATGAAGATATTAGATTCTAATCAAGAGGTTATAGAACCTGAACAAATTGATCCTCAAGTTGAGACTAAACAAGAAGAAGTCTTAGAACAACCTGAACTAGAAATTCTTGAATCTGTGATCCCTAACCAAGAACAACTTGAAGATACTAATTTGAGAGATTATCAATTAGTGAGAGATATGGAGAGAAGACAAGTAAGACCAAATTTGAAGTACACTTCTTCAAATTTGATGGAGTTTGTCCTAGTTTCAGGTGAATCCTTGTAGTCATTTGAACCTTTTTCTTATGAAGAAGCTATTAACTGTAAAAATTCTGAAAATTAGAAGAAGGCTATGAAAGAGGAGATCCATTTCTTAGGCAAGAATAATACTTAAAAGTTGGTTGAGAGACCAAAGAATCAAAAGGTAGTCCATTGTAAATGGATCTACAAGTTGAAGAAATGAGTAGAACCTAATGACCCTTTAAGATACAAAGCTAGGTTGGTAGCTAAGAGATTTACTCAAAGAGAGGGGATTAATTATAATAAGGTGTTTTCTCCAGTGATTAAGTATAAGACTATCAGGTTAATATTGGCCTTAGTTGTCCAATTCAATTGAGAATTAGAGCAACTAGATTTTAAGAATGCTTTTCTTTATAGAGAGTTAGATGAGATCATTTACATGTCTCAATCTCAAGGCTTTGAGCTGAAAGGGAAGTCTAAGCTTGTGTGCTTGCTTAACAATCATTGTATGGTCTTAAGCAGAGTCCTAGACAATGGTATAAATATTTTGATGCTTATGTGCTTAAAATTGGTTTAAAATGAGTGAATTTGATGCATGCTTACATTATAATAACACTAAGATAGGTTGTGAAGTTTATTTGTTGTTATATGTTGATGATATGTTGCTTGCTAGTAGTAGTAAAGTTGATATCAAAAAAATGAAAAATCTTTTGAACTCTGAATTTGACACAAAAGACTTAGGATGTACACGAAAAATTCTTGATATGATTATTAAATGGAATAGGGCTGAAAATAGATTGACTATTAATCAAGAGTCTTATTTAGAAAAGGTAATAACCAAATTTGGTATGAAATTTGCTAAGTCTGTCAATGCCCCAAAACTGAAGAAGAAAAAAAAAACAGGAAAGGAGTAATGTTCCACGCTAATGCCATTGGTTCTGTAATGTATTCTATGATTACCACTAGACCTGACCTAGCTTGTGCAATTAGTTTCTTGAGTAGGTTTATGTCTAATCCAGGTAAACATAATTGGATTGCTCTTAAATGACTGTTGAGATACCTAGTTGGGACTGTTAAAAGGGGGTTAGTGTTCAAAAAGAGGAGTGATAATCTCGAACTTAAGGGTTATGTAGATTATGACTTTATATGAGATAAAGATTAGAGGAAATTTACCACTTCTTACTTCTTCACGTCACGTAAAAATTGTATAACTTGGAAATCACAGTTGCAACCCTTAGTTACATTCTCCAGCACTGAAGCTGAATATGTTGCACTAACTGAAGTCTTTAAAGAATGCATGTGGCTGAAGGCCTTTTATGTGAATTGAACTTCTTGAATGAAAATACCATGATCTTTACCGATAGTCAAAGAGCTTTAATGTTATATAAAAATCCTGTATATCATGAAAGATCTAAGCATATTGAGGTGAAATACCATTTCATTAGGGAGAAGTTAGCTTATGGTGAATTTAAATTACTTAAAATTGCAACTGATGATAACCTTGCAGATGTTGGAACCAAATTACTAGCTGCTGGTAAGTTTAATAAGTGCATATCAATGTTGAATATTGATACGGAGTGGGCGATGATGATGAAATAAGACCACAAAAGGATAGCACATGTAGCTAGAGAACTTGGTAGTGGATTTGTGAACCAATGTAAAGTTTGTGAGAACGTGGATCACTAAATCCACTTGGCACAAGTCCATTGGACAAGATGGTTTGTTTTGTGTAGGTAAAGTGTGGACCGTTAGATGTAATAGATGTATGGGATCTTACTAGGGTTTTATATATATATATATATATATATTATGCTTGTCTTCTTTATCTAGGTTAGAAAAGTGAGGACCCTTTTAATTCTTTTCTCAAAGTAAAGTTGGACTAAGTGGTTCAAAGTCTTGGTCATCTTTGATTGGTTGGTTGGTGAACAAATCTGATTGCCCCTTAGGTTGCAGTGCAGTGTTCATTGTGACAAAAATCTGAGCCCACAAGTTCAACCAAAACAAATGAGCAATAAAGGAGAGTTTTTTCTTTTATTTTTCACATTCAAACGAGATTGTAATGATTATTATTGTTATCAATCTCAATAGAAACCATTAAGGATGAGAAGAAGTTCAAATTGACGGAGGAGTATGAGCTCAATTTTTAAGTGTTGAAGGAACACCTTAGCAAAGCCCCTTTCCATCCAAGTCTTTGCATGGAGAAGTTCTGCTTTATACCTAGTAACGTTAGAATGGGCCATCAACTCAGTTCTTGTAATGGAGGACAACGCACATATTTGAGTAAAGCCCTATAGGATGAGGAAACCAGATATCCAAACATGAAGAAGCTCGTCCTATCACTCATTGCCTCCTCAAGAAAGTTGAGGCCATATATCCAGTCTCATAACATTAATGTTCTTACCAACTATCCACTAAAACAGGTATTGCAGAAGCCAGATACATCCGACAGGTTAATGAAATGGTCCATAGAACTCAGCCAGTTCGAAATTATCTTCAAGTCCTAGTCTTCTTCAAAAGGCAAGGCTTTGGCAGATATCATTGCAGAATTTGTGTATCTCGTAGTGACAAAGCCCTCTATCCAAGAGACCCTACTATGGAAACTATTCGTTGATGGCTCATCCAAAAAAACTGGAGTTGGTGTAGGTATTCTACTTATGAGCCACGAGGGGCATAACCTCAAATGTGCATTTTGTTTTGATTTTCAGGCTTTAGACAATGTAGTTTAATATGAAGCTCTAATGTAATTAAAGCTAGCAAAAAAATTGAATGCAAAAAGAATTCAAGTGAACAACATTTCGTAGCTGGTAGCAAGTTAGGTTAATGGGAATTTTGTGGCATGTGAGCAGACAATGGCTGCATACTTACATAAGTCATGAATTATTTTTATAGTATTTTGAAACGTTCGAACTGATACAGGTCCTTTGTGTAATAATTAATGTCCAAGGTCCAAATAGTTGGGTCGTACTTAATTACTTATTGGGCCAAATTAATTAATTAGATTAATTAATTGGGCCCGTTTGTTGATGAGTTCTAGTTGGACTAGAATTAGGGTTAGGGTTAGCCCTACCTATATATACAAGGCCACATCAGATTAATCACAAGAGTTGATCTTTAATTACTTGCTAGCACAAGCAAAAGACAACCCAATCAACTTCTCTCAAAAGTTCTGCTTTTATCTGTTCTTGATCGTGGAAGTCCAGATCTATTCTTGCTGTGTGGATTACCATTGGAGGCTGGACAATTAGACAGCTGTGGTATTGAAGATCGCACCTCCAGATAATTAGAAATCAGATCTCACAATATTCATCAAATGTAATTTTCTATCACGAATTCTCTCTAAGTACAAGGTTGATCCGGGCTTATAGGAATTGAACATTTAATTTCCGCTGTGCATGTATACCTCAATTCCCTACAGTGGTATCAGAGCCTACCTTGTTACTTGTTAGAGTTCGTTAGATTACTTTGATAAATCGAACAATAATTGTTATTGGCTTATTAATTTGATTTGATTTTTGATAGTAAATAAAATTGTGAATGTTTAGAAATCTGATTATGATTATGATTTTATATTGGAATAAAAATAAAAATAAAAATCTGAAAGTAGTTTTGGATTTATTCGTGAACGGAGCTAATTGGTCGGAATTTTTGAAGTCGCTGCCGTCGGAGGAAGAAACTATCGGTGGCAGAGAACAACGCGTGACGCTGCTGCGCCGTGGTGGTCGCAACTGGCGCGACCACCGCCCATTTGATCTTCGCGGCCGTTGACGAGGAGCGGCGCTGGAGAAGTCGAACAGCAGTAGCTGTTCGACGATAAAGTAGGTGGCCGTTGGTGTTAGACACCGGTGCGGCCACCTCCCAAAGATCTAGCGGTGTCGGCTGGTGTTAGAAACCGGTGCATGCCTTCTGCGTGTTTGGAAATTTGGAGACGGAGGCCTCTCTGCAATTTTAGAAATTGCATAGGAAGCTCCCTAATTTCAAAAGGATTAAGTTGGGCCTTCTTGCAATTTCAGAAATTGCAAAGATAGGGCCCAATGTTTTAAAATCCAAAAAGGGTCAGCTATGCAATTTCAGAAATTGACAAAGGAAGGACTCACTATATTTAAAATTAAAAGGGACTGACTCTGTAATTTCAAAAATTACATATTAAGTCCTCAAACTTTAAAGGAAATAGTGTCTCAAATGCAATTTTAATTTTTTTGGAAAAATTGTAATTATTAATTTATTTAATGTTGGTCAAATATTCAAAATTAAATTAAAATTATTTTTAAACCATATTTTGAATTTCTGACCAGATTAAACTTTAACTTATTACTTTATAAAATTGTAATTTTGAACATATACAAATTTTATCTTCAATTAGAGTATGACTTTAAATTGGTAGATAAAATAAAATTTGAAAATCTCTTTTATGAATAAAATTAATTGATTAATTGATTAATTTTATTATTGAAAAATTAATTAATTAATTAGATTAATTATTTAATTCCGTCTAGTCCGTTTCAAAATGTCTAAAAGGTTTAGACGTATACTGTCAAAACTGCAAATTTAGAAATTAATATATTTTAATATTAGATATTAAAATAGATGTTTAGTGGATGATTATGGACTCGACCCATGTGATTGGTTGTATGGTTAATTATTCATGTTATTTGTTGGTTGGGCCTGCGAGCCTATTATTTAATTAAATGGGTCTGCGAGCTTATTATTTAATTAATTGAGTTTATGAGCTATTTATTTATTATGGGCCTGCATGTCCATTTATAATGGCCTGCGTACCAACTAATATAGGATATTTGTTACAGATTGGCCACAAGGAAGCAACTAGTATAGGATACAGGTTGCAGCAGGAGATGGAGATAATTGCATTTAGCATTCGATGAACGAATGCAATGTCCCTTAGAAATTGACCGACTAATCTTCCTTTTGGCTCAGGAAGATTAGATAGATAAAGTCCATAATCATCCACACTAGTTATTATGTATGATTGATTGCATGTTAGATGTTAATTAATATATATACATAAATATGATGAGACAAACCCCTCTTTATCAAAATATTAAATTCGTATTAAATGGTTAATACAACATGCCTTCTATTGTTATAGTGAAAACCAGAGTCCATTATCGACGTCAGTTTGTTGAGTCACTCAAGGCTGCTCGCTCATGAATATGTTTATCACTATGAAACATTTGATGTTTCTGAACAATGGGTCGAATTTAACTAAAATTTTATTTTTTGTTGAGTCACTCAACGAAATAGAATTTTAGAGGCACAGTCAAGTAAACACATAAAGATGTGTGCGACAATAAGTTGTCTACTTGATGATCTATGAGTCGCATAGAGATGTGATTGATAGAAGTATCTACCTGGATGTTTTATTAGGATTTGTTAAGTCACTCAAGGTTCTAATAAAACAAAAGGGATCATAGCCTACTGGGAATCTAACCGGTTCTATTGATTAATGTTTGAGGGTCATTAATTTAATTTAAACAGTGGGAGTATAATTAATATAAGTCCATGTTAAATTAATTTTTCTGCATTTAAATTAATTGTTCTATCTTGTTATTTAATAGCTGTATCATGAGTAACAATATAAGTTTAAGAGGCATATTGGATGCCAACATACATATCAGACCAAATTTTCTGGACTGGCACCGCATTCTGAGAATTGTTCTCAAGCATGAAAAAGAAAAATTGGATATGTCAATAAGCAGCTAATGCCGGGCATCCAAAATTTAACAGTTGCCGAGCCATCTCGGCAATCAAATTGATTGCCGAGATGGCTCGGCAATCAATTTGCCAATTGATTGCCCAGCCATGGGCAATTAATTGATTGCCATGTAAATCCTTTTTTTTTTTTAAATAAGGAATAATTGCACAAAAGTCCCTATTGTGTCATAAACATGCACCATAAATTGTTTACATCTTAAACCAGTGAATATAACTCCTCACTTCTATGGTCTATAAGTATAATGATTCTCAGATATATTGTATTATATGCATTTCTAATAACTTGCATTATAGTTACACATCTTTCATTTACTTTACTTCAATCAAAGCAAGCTTTCGATACATATCCATAAGCAAAATGTTACACTTAATTATATTGTATGAGGTGCTATATGTAATAATGAAATGTGAAAGAACAGAAATCAGAGTTGTACATTTCCTTTTACTCTTTAACTAATTAAAACAAATTTGAGGCATATGTTCAAATTAAGAGAAATCCATATGTTTTATGCATTAAGATTTCTAATACATTTCTAATGCTCATTGTCATGTCACACTGAACTTCATTGAGATCTCTACTGGCAGCATTGCTGGATATGTAAAATGCAACTTCATTTTGAATACTTCTGTTGGACATGAAATGAAGCTTAGTGGTGGTATATCTCTCTCAAAATTTGTGTTTCTTGTCATACTGTTTGGTTATCATAGAATGCATGGTTTTTATGTTGCAGTGATAAAATTACAAGTATCCAGGGATCTGAACTTTTTTCATGCATAATGTTTGAGATGTTCATATTTACATTCATTATTTTCACTTCTAAAATTGACTTCTTGTAGTTTTTGGGATTGGCAGGACGTAGTTGGTAGACTTTCATTTTTGAATTATGATAGTTGTTCCTGTTGTGCCTTGCGATTTGCAAGCTATAGTGCATATGTCCAGTGTCAGGCATCTCATTCATAAGCTATTAAATATTGTCTGCAGTGATAAATATGTTTGGAATGTTGAATATGTTGTTTGGTTCCTCATTGAAGCTAAATCATCTCCAACAACCTTAACATCTTCTTGTTTGGTACATATTTCACATTTATCAGTTAGCTAAAATGTTATGTAGATGAAGAGAGATTAGAAATTAAAAAGTGATTGCCGAGCAATCGGCAATCAATTGATTGCCGAGATTGATGAACAGTGTTTTACCTTTTTTTTTAAAGGAATAATTGCACAAAAGGTCCTCTATTGTTTTAACAATTGATTGCCGAGATGGCTCGGCAATCAACAATTGATTGCCGAGATTGATGAATAGTATTTTACCTTTTTTTTAAAGGAATTATTGCACAAAAGGTCCCTATTGTTTTAAAATCATTGATAATGAGTATCTCGGCAACCATTTTTGGTTGTCGAGCAACTCGGCAACCAGCTTGGTCTTGGTTGCCAAGCAATTTGGCAACCATCATTGGTTGTTAACATGTTTCATATTTTCTAAACTTGAACAAAAATTTTAAGATCAAAGAACTGGACCTAAAAATTGTAATAACTCTCAAAGGATATGAAAATTATACGGGAAGCTGAGCCAAATATATATTCCTTAGCCACCAGTATACAAAATGAGTGTTTATTCATTTTACTACATGGCTGCAGAGATTGCTCTAAGGAAAGACCAAAAAAAAAAAACTTTTTTTTAAACTACAACTGGTTGCCGAGATTGCTCGGCAACCGTCTTTGGTTGCCGAGCTTGCTCGGCAACCATTGCAACCAAATGCCATATAATATACACTATTGCACAACCTCGGCAACCATTGCAACCAAATGCCATATAATATACACTATTGCACTACTGAATAATGTTAAGACTCCATAATTTAGCTAGAAAATAAAGGGCAACTTCACTTACATTCTCACTGCATATTTATAAGACCACGAACTATTGTAACATGAAATGGAAATTTTTCATATTTTTAGCAACAGAGAAGCAACACGCACCTGCCAGTACATAAATGTCTGTATACTATTACGCTGCCAACTGCCATTTTTAAAATATAGGTTGAGGAAGAATGTATCTCAAACAGAACATCGGCATAATTCATTAAATTAACACAACCCATGTAAAAACTCACTGTTCAATATATTCACATTACAATCCATGCCAAGCTTCACAACATAACAGTGGTTTGAGAGGTAGAGTTGGAGGAGAGAGAGAAGAGTTGAGCAACGGTGATGGTGGAGGCCGGTGGTGATGAGTTGAGAGTGAAGTTGGAGAAGTTGGGGGCAATCAATTGATTGCCGAGATTTTGATAAGCAAATGTTGGGCACCAAGCGTTCCATTAATAATCAGTTCTGTGTATACACTAACCTTCGCGTGCACTAAACCTAGAAATAGATTGTCATTGACCAAGATGAAGATCTGGTTTTGAATTATCCACGTTGAACGCATAAAACGAACACCAACATTAAAATGATAAACTGAACTCAATGGACTATCTAGCCCACTGAATGTCAAATGATCAGTGTTTGATAAACCAAGTGTAGCAATCCATTTCTTGAAAAATCGAAACGTTGAAAATCCATTAAAAGATAGAAGTGTGTGCCATTTTCAAGATTGGGTCAAATTTGCCTTAACTGACACTATGAATAGATTTTAAATGCAAAAGCATTAATTTCATCTCCACAAATAGAATAGGGAAGCAGCTGGGAATCATCTTCTCACATTGATAAATCCTAAAAGCATTTATTCATTACCATTAGAGCTAAGAAACTGATTGCTCTATTTATGAGAAGTCGTGTCTCAAAAGTTCATATCCATAAAAATGAACTATCGACAATCATTCCTTATAGTATGAATTTAAAGATATGTTTTTGGATTAAAATACAGCTGCATATTTTGTTCTTCTTTCAATGTAAAATTGAATTTATATAATGATAAACTTGTTATTGAATTCTAAATGTATATATACCTTTGTATGGTTCACCAAATTTTTTTTTAAGCCCGTTTGACACAATAAAATTTTTAAAAAAAAAATTAAAAAAAAAAATGCTCGGAATTTGATTGCCAAGCCATCTCGGCAATCAAATTTGATTGCCGAGATGGCTCGGCAATCAAGTATTTAACTATTTTTTTTTTCAATTTTAAAGGAATAATTGCACAAAAGGTCCCTATTGTTTTAAAATCGTTGGAATATGCCAACAACTTTAAAAAAAATCTTTAATTTATTTTTCTTTTTTTTTTCTTTTTACACTTAATTTTCATTCAATTTTTTACTAACCTTGTTTTTTTATTTTACCTTTTACAAATTATTCTAAATAAATGCTAAAAAATGCTTTCAAATTCCACGGTGGCAAATTGAATGGTTTTATTTTTTTTTACACATTTTCATTCAATTTTTTTTATTAATCTTTTTTATTTTATCTTAAGCAAATTGAATGTTTTTATTTTTTATAATGTTGCCACATTAAAAAAAAAAAAACTTGACCAGTAAAATTCTCGGCAATGAATTGTTCATTGTCGAGCAACTCGATCTTAAGCCTATTTTCTTTAACACAATAAAATTTTAAAAAATATATATTAACAAAGTCATGGCTCGGCAATAAAAAAAAAAATATTTTAAGGTGATTGCCGAGATGGCTCGGCAATCACAGTGTTTAAATAATTTTTTTTTACAAGGAATAATTGCACAAAAGGTCCCTATTGTTTTAAAATCTTTGAAATATGTCAACAATTTAAAAAAAAATCTTTATTTTTTTTCTTTTACACTTAATTTTCATTCAATTTTTTACTAATATTGTTTTTTTATTTTACCTTTTACAAATTATTCTAAATAAATGTTAAAAAATGCAATTCAAGAATTACAAAATCCACGCTGTCAAATCTTGGTGGCAAATCGAATGATTTTATTTTTTTTTACACTTTTCTCTTCATTTTTTACATACGTGCATTGCACGTAGCCAAAACTAGTATATATATATATATATATATATTCAAGGAAAGTGATCTACTGCCCCTATGTGGGCAGTACATCTTGCCCACATGCTGATTTGTCAGCATGTGGGCTGTTGATGTAAAAAGCAACTTTTTACATCAACAGCCCACATGCTGACAAATCAGCATGTGGGCAAGATGTATTGCCCACCGGTGGACCGACTCATATATTCAAACATTCTACAATAAACAACATAAATACAAGTATACAAGTTTACTATTTAATTCACTTATAACGTGTCACAAAAGTAACAGATGTACTTTAATCAAAAAGTGCGTAAAAGTAAACAATTAACGAAATCACTCACACTAATCTATTTTCCAAAGATTTCTTGAAATTAAAAATATTTAGAGTGTTAATATACTAACAAAATAAACACCATAACTCGACTTTGGATGGGGAGATTAAAGAAAAGAGAATAATAAATTTTTTAAAATAGTTTTGAGTAGAGTATTCTTACCCTCATCCTAGAGTATTAATGTCCTAAAATAGGGTATTAACTCCCTTCGATGAACCTCATAAAGAAATTTAACGAATATTAAATTTTGAATTCATGAATCAAAACTTGGATTTTTGGAACTTTTACATCAATCAATAGAGGGCTGCACTATATTAATTATAGTGCACGAACACTTCTTTTATTTTTTGAACCAAAATTTGAAGAATTTAGATGAAGATGAGGAAGCAACAATGCTGGAATTTTTTTTATCCACTAAGAACTTTTCAAGATTAGTGAAGAAGCTTAAGGATTTAGTAAAGGACTTAAAAGCTTTGATCATTTGAAAAGAAAATGGAGTTTAATATAGACCTTTTTTTTTTTTAAAGCTATAAACTCATATACCCATACGTGTATCACGTTCCTGGTAGGAAAATTTCTCCAAACACTTCCTTAAATTTTGTCTTGATAAAAAGGAGATAAGTTTCTTGGAATCCCTTATAAAAATTACCTTGTAAAATAATTTGGACTTATTAAAATGTCCATCTATAAAATAGTGTTACACTTTATTTGAGAAAGACATTCTTTGCATAGATAATAAAATTTTACATTAGATAAGTTGATAGCCATGTAATTTTTAAATAAAAATCCCATAAGTACGTAGGACAAACATACACATACACATACACATACACACACGGTTGGGGATTACCAAAGATGCATTTCTTACATATATAAAAGTTTGTTCCTCCACCCTCAATTTGTTAAAATGACAAAATGCAAACTTGTACTTGGAGCACAAGCAAAACCGACCCTAGCACTTCCTTGGGCCAAGTTTTATATCGCTAATTTCATATTGACTTTAGTGGGTTGAAAATTGTACTATAATGTCAACTAATAGTATAAACATGCATATAAATAATAATTAGTACACGTAGTATATCGTATAAATTAATTGTACATTTTTTGCTAAACATGATTGTAAATCAAACTGGTTTTTACAACTCAATCATTAGAATAGTTTTGCACCAAAGTATCGTCTAACCATTTTGTGTAAGTGAAATATTAAAATTGTTATATGGTGTATTACACGTGCAAAAATGAAAATCTACACCATGCAATACGCCTATATAGACATGGTTTTTGGGCTTTCTAAACACACTTTAAACTTGTCAAAAAAAAAAAAAAAAAAAAAAAAAAAAAAAACCCACCCAGAGGCTAGAAGTTTATAGCTAATGCCCAAAATATTCTATACCTAAAGAAATTTCTTGTCTCCAAAACCACCTAGAAAAACCGTCCACCACCACATTTTGGTCCACTAGGATTTTACTTAACAATATTCATCCAACTATCTATTTAAAGTTGTTTCCATGCAAGAGACAAACTTGTAAGGAATTTTTCTTATCACAAATCAGACATTAAAGTCCATCTTACTAACTTCCAAACGTTGCCTCTACATTGAGATGAGTAGATTGAAAGTTCTAAAATTTAGATTAATTAAATTAAAAATATTTTTAATCTTAATTAAATGAGCAATGGATATAACGCAGTTAGAACTGACGCGTTGTATTGTAAAACAGTTTTGAATCAAACTGGCATATTCATGCAGTGTTCGTTTACCTAATTTGTTTAGATTAGATTTTAAATAATTAAATATGAACACAAGATGTAACATATTAAACTCCGAAGGAAAACATGCACGGGCCCCCATGCCATAGGTAAAAACAAGTGATAATTTCACCCTATACTACAAAATATAAAATAATTTAAAAAATACTATTTAACTTTTTTTTATTCTAAAAATACTGTTTTTTATTTTTATAACACTTGTTGTTATATTTGTTATGTTTGTTAATAACAAATGTAACACATTTGTTATTAACAAACATAAAAAATGTAACAACAAGTGTTAAAAAAATAAAAAAAAACAGTATTTTTAGAATAAAAAAAAAACATGATAGTATTTTAAGAAATAGCTTATTTATTGTAGTTATTTCTGAAAAAACCCCTAAAAACAATCTACTAATAATCTTGATTAAAAATACAATAGTACTATCGGGTTTTTGTACTTTCCCAAAATTAACAAAATAACAATTGAAAGAATTTAGATCAACTCTCTTTTGATACTTCTTCTTTTGATTTGTTGATGAAGTGGAATTAAACCCACCAGTCTTGACTTTATTGCTACTTCTCTATTGTATTTGACCGCAACCACCACGTAGATTAATCAAGATATATAATTTTTTATTGAGCACCAATTTGTTTTTGATTATTCAATAAGTTTGAAGAAAACATGTTTTCTTTGAAATTTAACCAATGATGCTTGATGTCTTGTTCTTTCATCAACGGAGTCAGCCTGTTTGGACCTTGAAGAACAAGAGCACACAAATATTTTTCAAAACTTAATTCTTTATTGATTTGTACTCTTACTTATATGTAAAACTATAATCAAATTATGAATTATTTCGTTTCTAAAAATCTGCAATAAGAGTGGTAAGACAATTAATAGGAAAGATACCAAAAGATATTATAGATTTGTAGAAGGAAGGTATTTAGGAAACTCAAGATTATCTTTAAATATTTCATTTCTATAAATCCAAGAGAATAAGAGAAGATATTTTAACCTACAAGAGGGTTGTTCCTGATATTCACATGATCAGGTAATTTAATGTAAAGAAATAGAATAAAATTTGTAGCCCACAGATCTAGAATAAAATTTGATTAAATTTGCCTACCATCTCAACCAGTCAGAACTAGCAATAACACGATTAGTGAAAGTGTACACTCTAACCTCCTCTTTTGTCATTAAAAATCGGTAATATTAATTAAGTGAGGCAATATAAAAAGATGAAAAACACCATATTTTTTTCAACAACCTTCCCCTTTGGTGTTGCTTAATTACAAAACATAACTATTGAATTTTTAATGCCTGTGTTGTATGTGTTAAACATGTGAACAATTAACGAAAACATGAGAATCATCATAGAAGGGTTATTATTCCCCCTTAGTGTACAAACCAAAAACTCCTACAAAAAAGTTATACTCACAGATCAAATGAGTAAACAACATTTATAAAGTCCACACATTAAACACAAACTTAATATTGCTCACCTTTAGAAAATTATCAAAAGTACCTTCAAAGTTTAAGGTATACCACCACAAATCAAAAATACTTCTACTCCCCATTTTTGTAATAAAATAGCCAAATGAAAAGTAGGAGGTAGAGAAAGCAGAATGAAAACAAAGTGCAGTAGTTAATACAGTTATCCAAGATCAGTTAGAACCAAATAGTTAGAGAGACAGAAGTCATAACCAAATACAGTCATTTCTAAGAGGGTCTGAACTTCTTTGCACCATACATAGATGGTCTTCCATCTCGCTTACGGGTAGGAGCAAGGGATGGACCAGCTGGTGGAGGGGCAGTTGGCATAGGAGCATCAGGTGGATGGGTAGTTGGCCGAACCACATGATCAATATCCGGAATCTCAATTTGACGTTCAGGGTGTGCGGAGAATTCTGGTGTGACTATGCGGTATGCAGACTTGATATGTGTATCTCCCAGATATTCAATTTTTGTCAAGACCCTACACATGAAATCAAACTCATTAGAGAAACTTTTGGTCATGGAAAAAAGTTTTTTTACCTGAGTTCTTACTAGCCCCAGTTCAGTCACCAGAGCACGTCCAAATAGCTAGATTGTCCAAAGAGGACATATTGTGCTTTGGAACCTTGGGAGTGAGATGTGGTGTTCCACCTAAAATTAAAAATTCATGGACACCCAATGTAAGAATATCTTCTGAGAACCTATTTGAACCCATAGGAGGCACTCATTGGTGGGAAAGAAAATGATGAATGAGAGCTGGATTCTGTCAAAATCATTTTAATCCAATCAACAGTCAACCGCATTCCCAACTTGTACAGTATAATAGCCTATCGCCTGAAATGTCAGATCTATTAGTCAAGGGGTCAATATTATTGATTAAGATCCGGTGGAGAATTTTGTATTTTGGCAGAAGTTTATAAGCAGTCAGTTCACCACTTTCTGGCCACGCAGAGCCAATCATTTCTTGGGGAATACTGTCCTTAGTCATTCCCTCATCACTAGTGATAGTCACTTCATCCAACTCAAGCCATTCTCTTAGAGAATTTGGACTAAAAGTAACATGTCTTCCTTTGACATACACTTGCCACCTAAACATTTCCAAGCAGCTTGCCCAAAATTTTGGGACATTTGCCATGATTTTTTGACAAAAGTCTTATTAAACGGACCAGAAAAACTCAATAAATTATGCAGTTTATGAAAGCTAACAATCTTGACCAGATCAAACAAAAAAAACTTATGAATATCCACTTTGCATTCAACAATGAACTTGCGATAGTAGGTAAAAGAAAGAAACAGGCTTTTAGTAGCTTTATAGAGTTAATAGAATACCTACCTCTGGTCAAGGTCTCAAAGCTGAACATCTGTAGGTCTGAACTTAGTGTAGCCAGCAATCTGTAAGCACCTCCTAAGGCAGTGGGTGACCTATTTTGACTTGCAAGTGTGATCTCTTTAGTGCCCTATATAATTTTACATTTTCCTTTTTTCAGTCATCGTGGCTTTTCTTGGTAGAGGAGGGGTAGGAATAGACTCCGAAGACTCCTCAAAATTGACGTCAAAATCAGAATCAGATTTTGGTGAAGAGGGCTAATTTGAACCTTCAGCATTCTCAGCAACTGGGGAGGAGGTTCAGACTCCTCATCTCTTGTCTCCTCATCATCACGACCTTCTTCTTCTATTTCATGATGTGCAAACCCACCATCACCATCACCAGAGCCTTCATCACCATCTCATTCTTCGTCAGATTCTTGGACACTTAGGGATACCTTTTTGCTCAGAAAAGTGACTGGATCTTTAGATCTTTGACGGGACTGAGATTTTGAGTAACTGATTGACGACTTCTAAGCAACAAAGTCAGTAGATGTTTCGACCGGAGGTGCAACAAAAGTTGGAGGAGTGTCAAGGTTTGAACTGGACTGTTCCATTTTTCGTGCACTTCGTCGGAGACTCCTCGCCGGTGACATTTGTGGCCCATTCTCAGATTCAACAGCAGACACCGAAGTAGTAGTATTCTTGGATGAAACACCAGGGTTTTTCTTTGATTTGGGCATCTTAGTTTTAACCATGTTTGAATCTGAAAGAAAACTTAACACAACTCTGAAATCAAGTCTAAGAGAGAGTTTGATTCTGGAAATTGAAAATAGATGTAGAAGATGAAGACAAACCCTAGGTCTTAGTTTAATAAAGGAGGAATTTTGTAAATTTTCATAATGAGGAAACCGTTTATTTTTGACGTGTGCAATGCAGTTACCAAAAATAAACTGTTGATTGACAGTTAATGACATAAAACCTCTCTTAATAAAAAGTTTAAATTCAAATTTTAACCGCCTAAATTGCCATTTTTTTTTTCAAAAAACGGAACTTTTAATTTGAGGAAGATCAGTTTAATAAACATCACAAAAAAGTAAAGACTCCGTTAAAAAAATCATCCAAAACCTTTCTTAGTTGATACGGATTTTACTGCCAGGATTAAACTGTTGATTGAGAATCCTACGAAAAAGCCCACACAAATTAATCACACAAAATTAATGAGAATATTTTTATGAGATAAAAATAAAAATTTTATTTATGGGCAAATTTTGCAGTCCACAAATTATATAGTCAATCCAAAAATATCAAAGTAAACAATAAGTTTGCATTAAGATGTATACACATAATTAGATTCAATTATTTTGTCAGATTTAAGATGTGAGTGTATGATAGGACGTCAAGTCAATCATAACATGTCCTACTAAACCAAATTGAAATTTGTCAAGAAGATGAATACAGATATTTATTTTACATCAGTCATCATGTGAAAATATCTCTTTAAATAAAAAATATGTGCGTGCTAGACAATAGTACCATATCAAATTTTTTTTTTTGAGTACTCAAAGTGTTAACCCATATATATATATATATATATATATATATATATATATATACATATATATATATATATATATATATATATATATATATATCATAGAGTTGAATTTCTCACAGCTATAGGAGTAGCCCTTTTCTACATGATGTATGTTCATTATCAAAGACGGCTGCACACATCTATGGTGGTACCACCTCCTCCAATGAACTTGTTTGTTAACACAACAACATACTATAGTGCCGGGAGACACAGATACTGACCATAGGTCAACCACAAAGTACAAAACTACTTTAAAGATAACAACATAGTCAATAGTAAGGTAGAATCAAACAAGTCAGCATGTCCTCAAAGTGTGCTTATCTGAGCATATTTTACCATAAGTTTAATGTGCATATCATACTGATTGGTTAATCTAAGTTAATCACAATATTCATAGACCAATCATACATGTATTTCATTTGCTATTTGCAATAACCCCTTATTATTATTATTATTATTTTTTTTTTAAAATTTAAAATAGAAAGTAAATACAAAACAAGCACACACGATGAATTCAAACAAAAAGAATAAACAAAAAGAAAGACGTTACTTCTAATAAGTATACAATTTTAATTTTTTTATATTTTGGTCTAAATATAATTATTAATGCAACAAACAAATGCCCACGGCTTTTCGTAGAGTCTCAAATCTAGTAGAATCTAAGGCCTTGGTGAGCAAATTAGCCAACTAATACTTAGTCTGAATATGTTCCAAAGTAATTACTTTTTTCTCAACAAAATCTCTAATAAAATAATGTCTAATGTCAATATGTTTGGTCTTAGAGTGCTAAACATGATTTTTAGAAATATTAATAGCACTAGTATTGTCACAAAATATAGTAATAGAATCCTAATCAAAACCATAGTCAATAGTATTTGTTTCATCTGGAGTAACTGAGTGCAACAACTACCAGTAGCAATATACGCAGCTTTTGCAGTAGATAAAGAAATATAGTTTTGTTTCTTACTTAACCATGCAATGAGATTGTTACAAATGTAGAAACATCACGCATTCGTGCTTTTCCTGTCATCCATGTTTTCAGCCCAGTTAGCACCAGTGTATCCTCCAAGATGATAGTTAGTATCATTAGTTTACTGTTCTTGTGACTTAAATACATATTTTTATGTTTGAAACTTAATTAAAGACAATTAGGTTCTCATATCGATATAGAATTGATTGACCATTGAGAGAGGCTTTTGATTATTATAGGATCACCGATTTTCAATCTAGGGTAATTATAAGCTAAAGCGATTAACAATAATTGATTAAAGAACGTGTAGGTAGATTCACGAATCCTAGTGCTAGTAAAAATCGAATTTGTTCTTAAAAATTACTTTTGATTGACCAATAATTTAGATTTAATTAAACTTAAGTAGAATAACTTTAAGATTTAATTTATAAAAGAATCTGTGTTCGTATCTTCTTAAAAATCGAAGTATACACTAATTGATTAATTGGTAGCTAGTCATCGTAGATTCGATACTCTTCACATTATTATATTACTTGTTAACGATTCGTCCACCTGCGGGAATTAAAATCTACAAATAGTTTTTGGCACCGTTGCCGATGATTAGTTTTATTAATTAATATGTTAATTGATAATTTATTTTTAACAATTTTTTTAGTTTTATTCTCCTTCTCAGTTCTTTGTGTAACTGCTGAATTTTAGCAATTTTCTAAAGTTTCAGGTGTCGATTGTGTATGCACCGTGCAAAAGATAAAGATCTATTTGATTTCAACCCAGAAATTGAACAGAGTTTTCACCAACGACAATGTAAACAACGAGAAAAGAAAAAATAACAAAAAGACATAATGGACAACAATAACCTAGTCCGTGATCCACCACATGCCGATGTGAAAAATATTCTTGCACCTATGGCTTGACTAGTTGAAGTTAATGAACGAGATATTCATATGGGTGGGTATATGATGCCCCCCGATTGTTGAGAATCGGTCCAACATAATTTACCTACATTTTGGACTTGAGAACTTTTAATTAAGACTAGATGTGATTAATTTGTTCTCGAACAATCTGTCGTTCTATGGATGAACAGATGAAAATCCTCATTATCATCTTTTTCGCTTCATAGATACTGTCAAAGTTTTAAATACCATGATGTTAATGAAGAGGCACTTAGGATAAGGCTCTTCACACACACTCTGAAGGATAAAGCTAGAGAATGGTTAGATTCTCTACCGTCTGGAAGCATCACCACTTGGATAGATTTAGTCCATAAATTCACACCGAAATATTTCTCTTCGACAAGAGTGAACAAACTGAAACATGAAATATCTAATTTCCAACAATTTGACTTGGAAAATTTTCACGAGGCATGGGAAAGATTCACGGAACTGCTACAAAAATGTCCAAGTCACGGTTTTCTTTTAGCAGCTCAGAATGATTATTTCTACTCTAGATTAGCTCCGAACAGTCGTTCTTCAATAGATTCTACAGCAGGTGGCTCTATCCAAAATAGATCCGTCGGCGACCTTCAAGACTTGTATGAGATGATGAGTGAATAGTTTGTTATGTGACCAGACAAAGGGTCGCAAAAGAAAGCAACAGGAATACACGACGTGGAAATCAATTCACTACTACTAGCAAAAATTGATTTATTGGCAAAGCAGATGGAATCAATAAAGCACTTCCATTCCGCTAATATGGTTCATCTATCTATCCCGGTATGTGCAACTTGTGGAGCAAATCATCAATCATCGGAGTGTCCTTTAACCACCATTGATATGTCATCACCTGAGCAAACGTCATACGCTCAGAACTTTCAGCAACAACAAAATAATACATACTCACAAACCTACAATCCAGGGTAGAGAAATCATTCGAATTTCTCATATGACAATACCTAAAATATTCAAAATCTGTCAAATCAAGGAAGACTCTATGAAAGGGAAGAAGGATGGGAAGAGGCATTTGCTAAATTGTTAGAACGGATGGAGATTGGATTCAAAGAAGTACACAAAAGACAAGATGTCTCGATAAAGAGTGTAGAAAATCAAATTAGACAGTTGACTAAACTATTGATCGAACGACAGTGCCTACATGGCCAAGCAATACCGAGGTTAATCCAAAAGAGCAAGTAAATGTAATTACCACGAGATGTGGAGTTGAATTGCCGGAAATTCATGTTAAAGGACTGGGTTTAGAAAAGAAAACTGCGTTCAGTAAAGAGAGAGAGAACAAATCCAAAGAAGCAGTTGAACAAAAAAAAAGAAAACTCTTCACCAGATTATACTCCACCACTGATGAAGGCTTACATTCATCCAATTCCATTTTCCCAGCGGTTGCGTAAACATAAGCTGGACAAGCAGTTTGAGAAGTTCTTGGATGTATTCAAGAAGCTTTACATAAACATACCATTTGCTGACGCCTTAGCTCAAATGCCTAGCTATGCTAAATTCATGAAGGAGATCCTTTCAAATAAGAGAAAGTTAGATGAGCATGAAACCGTGATGCTGACTGGAGAATGCAGTCCCATAGTGCAAAACAAGCTACCACCAAAATTAAAAGATCCAAAGAGTTTTACTCTTCCCTCAACTATTGGTAGTTTAATCTTTGATAAAGCTCTATATGATTTGGGTACTAGTTTTAACTTAATGCCTTATTCTATTTTTAATTATCTCGGTTTGGGAGAAGCAAAGCCAACAACAATATCGTTGCAGCTTGCAGATCGGTCTGTCAAACATCCACGGGGGATCGTTGAAGACATATTAGTAAAAGTGGACAAGTTCATATTCTCTGTGGATTTTATTATTTTGGATATGTTCGAAGATAGGGATGTACCACTCATTTTAGGTCGAGCCTTCTTGGCTACTGGACGGGCATTGATTGATATGCAAAAAGGGCAACTAATGCTAAGGTTGAATAATGAACATATTACATTCAATGTGTTTAAAGCAACTAAATCTATGAGCTCCTCAGATTCGTGTTTCCAGATTGATGTCATTAACCAAGATGTAACCAATACTTTCACATTGGAAAACCTGTCAGACTCGATGAAACACATGCCAATCATAAAACAAGGAGTGATGAGCAACTGTCCGAGATTTTAGATGATAGACCGATCATCCAACTTGAGAAAGCACCAATTAGAGAAGAAGAGTATGTAGAGAAAGATAAGTTGTCCCTAAATGAGTAAAATAAAAAAGTGACATTTAATAATGTTACACCTATCAATCAATTCTCCGACTTCCATCTATCATCTAAAATTGATTTTGTGATCAAAGTTGATGAGGAAATTGAAGTTTTCATAGTTGAGTTCGAGCAGGGTGGTAAAATAAAATCATATCTTTATGAGAAGGAAAAAATCAAATTCTGGAAGATAAACAAAAAATGGTGCAACGTCAATCGATGCAAGCAAATCAAGTATTCCAAAGACCTATTCAAAGTGTCATAAAACAATTGTTGCATAAAGTCAAGCTAAAGACTTTAAACAAACGCTTATTAGGAGGCAACCCAAGTTTTTATCCCTTTCCTTGGCTATTTTTATTTCTTTTTGTTTTTCATTTATTAGTTTATTTCTTTATTTTTAGCTTATAATAAATTTTTATACCTTTTAACCTATTTTCTTAGGATTTTCGATCAATTTTAATTGAGGTCACTGTAGTCCGTTTCCCTAATTTTTCTTGGACAACATGAATTTTATGGTGTAATAAGATAGTGGTTAAAATTTGGTGTCAATCAGATTGTTTTTCCAAAATTCCACATGCTTCTCCACCGACTCCAGTAGGGATGGCAATGGAGCGGGTCAGCCCTGCCCCGCCCCGCTCCACGAAAATTTTAGCCCGCCCAGCTCTGGGACCGGCTAATTCGCGGGGCGGGGCGGGGCGGGGCGGGGGGGGGGGGGGGGGGGGGGCGCGGGACGGCTCTTCGACCCGCCAACCGCCCCGCGATATTTTTTTTTTTAAAAACTGAAAAAATAATTAAAAAAAAAAGAAATAATTTTTTTTTTTATATATTTGTACCAAACAAAACAAAAAAATTGTAAGATTGAGATTATGGTGTAGTGGTTAAGATTGGTAGTTCAAAGTTTCAACCCGGGTTCGATTCTTCTTTAGTCTATTTGTAGTGAAAATTTTAATTTCTATTATATTTTATGATTTGAAAAAAAAAAAAATTTATTTTCTAGGGGCAGGTCGCGGGGCCGCGGGGCGGAGCGGCGGTGCCGTGGACCCGCCCCGGACCCGCGGCGGGGCAGAAAATCTGCCCCAAACCCACCCCTATTATCCGGCGGGGCGGGGCGCGGGTCGTGGGTTTTTTTGCCATCCCTAGACTCCAGATGATATATGAGCAAAAAACAGCCAAATTTCACCACACCTTCACGGGAAGTATAGTAAACTCTTATACTCTTCTCCTTTATTTCTTATCTTTACATTGGGGACAATGTTTTTTTCAAGTTTAGGGGTGGCAGATAAAAATGCTTGATTTGATTGTTAACTTGATTTGATTATTAGCTTGTTCATTTTTGGCATCGAATTTTTTTTAGTTATGTTTGTTTGCATGCTTACATGCCATGAATAGCCTTGCCGGCTAATGATGAAATTGTTTCTTTTAAGTATTACTTAAATTCACGACTTGTAGATAGAAATATTACTTTTGGTTAAATGTAAAGCTACTAATTAATGTTTGATACTGTGTTGTGTCGGTTAGTTAAGATGATTTAACTATATTGATGCACCTTTGTTGAGAACAATAGGATACCTTTTTGAGACTAGAACCATGAACTTAGAACTATTTACACCTCAAACAAGTAACCAATAGAGTGATTAAGTGTGGTAGTAGTTAAGAAGTGATGGTGGCTATCTAGGTTTGTGTTGATTCCATGCTTATTGAAAACTTGTGTTGATCACTTTAGGCCAGTAGTTAACAAGTTTTTTTCCCTAAACAAATTTCATAAGGCATAATAGTAATTTCTATCTATTATTGGACCATATGTTATTCAATACCATGTGCTTATCTAAATTGAATCTCGACTTCAATAAAGATCACAAAATATTTCAATGGTGATAAAACATTAAAACGTTAGAAAAAAGAATAAAGAATAATGAACCTAAAAGCAATTAATTTCAAAAACGAAAAAACTTCTGATTAATTAAAAACGTGAAGTTTCATCATTCATCCTAGCAATAAGTACTTTAGCCGGACATGATTTCGTAAAATATTACAAGAGTTGAATTAAGCATGTTCCGGAGGAAAAATAAGAAAAAAGAAATACAACCCGTGATTTTGGCTAAAGAATTTTCAATCCGTTCATTGATCTTCGATTCTTCTAATGTATTTTTTCCCCAAAATTCACCTCCCCCGATTTCTCTATTCTCTGCCTTTTATATGCCTTGCCAAACTTCTCGAAATATGTTTTAAGTTGTTGTTTTATCCTGAACTGAATAGAGTCCTGTTTCTATCAGGAAACAATTAAAAATACTACACGAAAAGCCAAGCGATCGCATAGTTCAATACCTTGTGATTGCATGGTATTGTTGAATAAAGTTTTGTAGATGAAATTAATCCTTTGCAATCGCAGCCATTCTTAACCATGCGGTCGCATGGTTATTTGAAATCCAATTCCTGAATTGTTCTCTTTGGTATTTTGCTTGACAAGCTCCTCAATTCTCTTTATTTGTTTAATTGAGTCTTTTTTTCTTCAGTTTGCTTTCTTTTCGTTTGATTGTCACTTGAATTGGTTATTTTCCTATAATGATAAAAAACAATACGCCATTATGCTGAAAACATGTAAGAGTACTCATAATTGTTCTTTTTTGTGGGCCTAGATAAGTACAAAATTGTACTTGTCATATACCATAAACCAAAATCAGAAGTATAGTTAATATAGCGAATAATTCGCTTCACAGCTGCAAGATGTGATTCTTCTAGTTTGGTTTGATAACACACAGACTCCAACACTGAATGATATGTCAGGACGGTTTGTAGTCAGGTACATCAAACTGCCTATCATGCTCCGGTACAAAGTAGAGTTGACCTTCTTACCCTGGTCATCTTTGTAGATTTTCAAGAACGTGGCCATGAGAGTTTTGACTGACTTGGTCTGTTCAAGACCAAACTTTTTCACCAGATTTTTAGCATAATTGGCCTGTGAGATAAATATCTCTAATCCAACCTGTTTTATTTGCAAATCTAAAAAGAAGTTCAGTTCACCAACCATACTTATCTCAAATTCATTTTGCATAAGTGTAACAAACTCTCTGGATTTTGTTTCTAAGGACGAACCAAACACAATATCATCGACATAGATTTGTGCAATTGTTAATCCAATTTTGAGGTGTTTGATAAATAAAGTTTTGTCAGCTCTCCATCTCTTGTATCCTTATTCCAACAAGAATATGGCCAGTTGTTCATACCAAGCACGTAGAGCTTGTTTTAGTCAGTATAAGGCATTTTTTAACCTGAACACATGATTTGGAGAATAAGGATCAACAAATCCCTTAGGCTGCTTAACATAGACTTCTTCATTTAGAATCTCGTACAGAAAGGTACTTTTGACATCCATTTGGTAGAGCTTGAACCTCATTTGACATGCCACAGATAGTAAGACTCTAATGGATTCAAGTCGAGCAACAGGTGCAAATGTTTCATCAAAATCCACTCATTCCACTTGAGTGTACCCCGTGCAATTGTTTCAGACTATGTTGCCATGTTCATCAGATTTATTTTTGAATATCTAGTTTGTCTCGATCACATTTGTATCCTTTGGCCGAGGCACAAATTTCTAGACTTCATTTCTCTCAAATTGAACTAGCTCTTCATACATTGCTAGAACACAATTTTCATCATCAATTGCTTTATTTATTTTATTGGGTTCAATTTGTGAAGTGTAGAAAACGTTTCCAAGTTCATTTGCAAGCCTCTTCCTAGTTAACATTCCGTCACTGGAATCTGAGAGTACATTGTCCAATAGGTGTGCCTTCAATATCCATGATGGTGGTTGCCTATCATGTTCTGTTTGTGATTTGTACTTGTTACGTATCTAGGAGCAGGAGCAGGGACAGAGTCATTAGAACTTGATGCTGGAAGTTCAGTCTGTCTGTCTCTGCCTGAAATAGACACATGGTTGTCTTGAGTATTTTGACTTCTATCAACCTGTTCTTCCAAAGTTTGAATATTAGGTTCCACTGAATAAGAGAAAAAATCATCAGTGCCATCAATTTTTACATTGATAGATTCAATGATTGTTTGAGTATGCAAGTTATAAATTCTATAAGCTCGGCTATTTTCAGAATAACCAATAAAAACTCCCTCATCACTTTTTGAATCGAATACCCAATTGTTCTCGATCATTTAACACATAGCACTTGCTACTGAAAGTATGGAAATACTTGAAGTTCAATTTTCTTCCTTTCCAGATTTCATAGAGAGTTTGAGTGGTTTCTGTTCTTAAAACACACGATTCAAAATATAACAAGCAGTACTTATAGATTCAGCCTACAATTTAATATGAAGCTTCTTACTGTTTAGCATTACTCTAGCCATCTCTTGTAAAGACCTATTTTTTCTTTCCACAACTCTATTTTGTTCAAGAGTTTTAGGAGCAGGAAATTCATGAAAAATGTCATTTTGTTCACAGAATGTAGAGAAAGTGGCCTTTTCAAACTCCCTCCCATGATCACTTCTAATCCTCATTATTTTTATCATCTCACAGTATTTTTCTGTTGTTATTTTTAGGTGCAAAAATTTAAATCTTTCAAAAATGTTAAACTTTTCTCTTAAGAAATCTACCCAAGTATATCTAGACAAATCATCCATGCAGACATAGATACATTTCTTGCTACCAATGTTTTCAGTTTGAATAGGTCCTATCAAATCCATGTGAAGTAATTTTGATACATGAAATGTAGCAAGAAACTAACCTTGCTTGTGAGTACTTTTGGTTTGCTTACCTTTTAGGCATGAACCACACAATTTTTCAGATTTTTCAATAGGCTTAGGAACACCTTGTACTACATTTAATTTTGTTAGTCTCAACAAATCAATATAATTCAAATGTCCCAACCGTTTGTACCACAACTCTAGTAGAGTCAGTCTTTGAAATATGACAATAATTTTTGGAAAACATGGCTAAGTATTTATCATCATATAGTTGGCATGTACTAATCAAGTTAGCTTTCAAACCTACAACAAAAAGCAATTCTTTTAACGGGGAGAATCCATCAATTATGATAGTGCCTACCTTGTGCTCCATCACCAAAGGTAACCAGACCATCTGGATGACTCTTGTAGTTAGTTAGATAAGATCGATTACCAGTAATATGTCTAGAACAACCACTATCAAAATACCAAGGTTATGAATAAAAGTTCTATAGGCAACATCACCTATATAACAATTTAAATCACTTTTTCTAACCTATATTTGTCTTACTTTAGTGTTGATATGATGTCTCATTTGTCTATTAACCAAGTTTTTATCAGATAAACAATGAAAAGAGTCATGTCCTAGATTACCACAGATGCAACATTTTACAAAGTATTTTGATTTATCTATCTACATTGAAAATTGATACATTGGTTGTTTAACTGATGGTCGTAAATGTTTTTGAGTCTTGGCATTGGTCATAACCTGCATAGGCGAGTCAGCCTTAGTACTGACGGCAATGGGAGCAGTTTTGTCCGAAAATACAGCAGACTGTGTTTCTTTGATGAAATTAATTTGACTCCGAACTTTTCCTTAATTTTTTCTTACATATCCCAATCTTTATTTGACGTTTAGGGTTCTTCCATAGATTAGGTTTCTCTCAAGCGAGAGACTCCAATTGTTAGTTATTTGACCATTTCTTTTGATTTTTTCTAATTCATCAAGAATGTTTACAAATTGATCGTCCTTCCCTTTTAAGATATTGGTTAGAGTATCTTTTTTAATATCAATTACTACCTTATCATCTTGTAAAAATTCCATCATGACATGAATATAAAAATTCTTCTCATGTTCGTCTTTTAATTATTTTTTCACACTAATGCAATTAGGACAAACACGGATTTGTCCTTCAGATGTTGTAGCCATGGAGTCAGAAGCTGCAGTCAATTTTTGCACAGAATCAGTACTAGACTGTAAGTTCACAGTTAGAGACAGTACCTAATCATCAGTAATTTGGTTGCCCTCATCTGAGTCTGAATCCTTTTCATCATCTTCACTCCAAGTAATTTATGGCCTTCTTAGTACGAGATTTATTTAGAGTATTTGCACATTCAGAGGCAATGTGACCTAATCCCTCACACTCATGACATTGAATCTGATTGTCAGAAATATTAATAGATGTAGTGGGGTTTTACCTTGTGTTATTCGAAAATCAATTCTTTTGTTAAAGTGGGGTATCCATGTTTTTGCCTTTCTGATTTTCTTTTAGAATTTTTTAAAATTTTTTGGTGAGCATGGCCATGTTTTCATCAGTCTCACTTTCCTCACCATCAATTTCTTTTTCATCTTTTTCCATTTTCAAGGCAATACCAGATCCCTTTTCTTTCTTCCTCCTTTGTAGATGTAGTTCATCTGCCATGAATGATCCCACCAATTCTTCAACCTTCATTTTCTCAATCTCTTTGCTTTTTTCAATGACAGTTACTTTGGAGTGCAAACGATCAGGCAAGGATCTGGAATTTTCTTTACAGTTTTACTCTCCGAGTATTTCTTTCTTAAGGTATAAGTTGTATTGGTGATGTCACTGAGTTTTGCATATAAGTCTTTGAATTGTTCATCATCTCTTATGGTTAGTTGTTCAAATTCAGAGTAAGAATTTGAAGCTTGGATGAATTGATAATAGAGGTTCCCTCATGAGCAATCTATAAGATATCTCAAGATTCTTTAGCGACCTGACAAGTAGATATCAAATAAAATTGATTAGAATCTACATAAGAGAATATGACATTTAAAGCTTTGGAATTCTAGTTAGTATAATTAAAACTAGTCGTTGTCTACTTGTCTGCCTTATTCTCTCTTTCTACACCATTTTCAATAATAGTAGATGTTTTATAGCTATAGACAATAGAGTGCCAAGCTTTTTAATCAAGAGATTGGATATAGACTTGAATCCTAATATTTCGATAGGCATATTAATACAATCTAAAATCGGTGGTCTAAACGGAGCTCCGTCTATATCTAGGTTTTTTGGATCACACTTATAGAAGTGAATCTTTCTCTGATACAAATTTAAAGTTCAAAAACTTAGATTAATTAAATTAAAAAAAATTTTAATCTTAATTAAATGAGCAGTGAATAGAACACAGTCAGAACTGACACGTTGTATTGTAAAGCAGTTTTGACGCGAATTGGCAAATCAATGCAGTGTTCGTTTACCTGATTTGTTTAGAGCAGAATTTAAAGAATTAAATACGAACACAAGATGTAACGTGGTAAAACTCGAAGGGAAACATCCACAGGCCCCGACTAATAATCTTGATTAAAAATACAATAGTATTGGATTTTTGTAATTTCGCAAAATTAACAAAATAACAATCAAAAGAATTTAGATCAACTCTTTTTCGATATTTCTCCTTTTGACTTGTTGGTGAAGTTGAATCAAATCCATCAGTCTTGATTTTATCGCCACTTTCCTATGGTACGTGACCGCAACTCCCACTTGGATTAAGAACCCCTGTTTTTAATTTCACACCAAGTAGATTAATCAATACATGGAATTGTTCCTTGATCACCAATTTATTTTTGATTCTTAAATGAGTTTGAAGAAATTTTTTTACTTTGAAACTTAATCAATGAAGCTTGATGTCTTGTTATTTTATCAACAGAGTCGGCCGATTTGGAGGTTGAAGAACAATAGTACAAAAATATTTTTCAAAAGCAATGAGGTAATAGATGCAGCAAGCAGTTAAAGGATTTGTCTTCAAGATATGTCTTTTCTATTTAATAATATAATAAAGGGGAGTAAAGAAGTGTCCTAAAGCTCCTGCCTTTGGATGGACCATAGGCCTGATGCTAAGAAGCAAGAACAGTCGGGTCTTGAAATGTATTTGTACGTATGAATACGAGAACAAGCAGTAATAGTAGCTGCCAATCACTACAAGAAAAAGAGTCTATTACAACGGGCGGAAAACGTTGCCATAGAGCTTTAGCAACGTTCATGCGCACGTTGGGTCCTTCGATGTTGCCGAAAACTATATCTCTATAGCAACATGCATTGTTTGTTGTAGAATACAAAAAGCGCGTTGTCATTTAACTTTTTAGCAACGTCCTTAGAGGTTTAACAACGTTCTTCTGACCGTTGTGGTAAATGTTCTTTAATAACATTTATTGTTCGTTGCCATTGTATTTTTAACGACATACAGTTTCTCTTTAACAATGTTCGTTGCGTGTTGTGAAAAATATTTTTAACAACATGCATATGCACGTTATTATTTAGTTTTAACAACATTCAGTAGACCGTTGTCGTTTCATTATAACAACGTTTTCCTGACCGTTGTCGTTTCATTTTAACAACGTCGTTTGACCGTTGTCATTTCATTTTAACAACGTTGCCCTGCTAGTTGTAGTTTCATTTTAACAACATTCATTAGCTTCTTGTTATTTTTTTAGCAACAGTCATGTGCATGTTGTCTTTTCTTTTTTTCTTTTTCTTTATAAATATT